>OW121819.1:5721666-8335000 GCA_933228935.1 Pemphredon lugubris | reverse complement strand
CTAACTAGACTGGCTTCATTCGAATATGGGTTACCGCGGTGTCGCATTACGGAAAAGTCGTTAGGTGCGCGTAGAAGACTCTTACCACCTTCGGGGGGGTGGTGCTCGGCAGATAGGTATTATTTCAAGTATTCGTGGTGATTTCATGGCACTCCCATCCCCTCGGAGAGACGCGGAAAGGGGTAGCGGTGAGAACCCGCGAAGCACTTACCGGAGGGCGATAAACCTCCACCCACCTCGTCGACAACCATCGTGGCCGTTTCCATTTTAGCTACGTGCCTGGATGTGTCTCCTTCTCCTTAGACCTCCTTTACGACTTTTCGAGCAGTTGCTGGCCGTCCCGTCCTCTCCCCGGAATCTGCCTAGATCATCCGCCGGAAGAAACTCAAACTCACCGGCGAGAGGAGAACCGAAGGATTCTCAGTTCGTACGTTTCCAGCGTACGAATGAACGAATTTGTCTATGTCTTTGGATTCAAGTTCAGAGTTGATTAGCAATGGGTCATAGGTAATACGTGAAACGGGTCGCGACGTGAGGGTATATTTGATACTCGAACGCGGCTCGCAGGAATTCCGTACGATCTTTTATATAATTTAACGCTAGTTTTACGGACAGTTCCTGTACAGGTACCTATCTCTACAGACACGCGTCAATTTGACCACATAGAGAATTTCAATATTAGAAAGCATTGAATCAACTTTGATATACGTTTGTCTCGTAAAATGAATAAAAGTCGTTGCAAGTGGTGGAAGAAAATGTAAACGCTTTCCGTAATGTTTCTCGTGCAATTTAAATGCGTCAGAATGACGTGTCCCGTAAACCTAGCGTTAATAACGAGACGGTTCGAGAGATCTCGAAGATATTTTCCCACGAACGTGTCATCGTTTCTTTCTCGAAGAAATTCGAAATGTTCCGCGCGAAGGAAATTGTTCGGGCAGAACTGGCGTGCGTCGTTGCAGCGACGTATTACTTAAAAGGTATGTTATGGCGACGGGAAATGCGCGGCGGTTTTAAGGAAACCGTCTTATCGATCCGCGATATAGCCCGACGAACAACGGTAATAGACAATTCGTCGCGGAGTATCGGGCCGCGCGCCGATACGCCGATACGCTACGTCGACACCCAGCCGAACGTGAATAGAGAATGGGCGAGAGAGAGAGAGAGAGAGAGAGACTATATCGCGCGGATAAGGAGATTGCGCGATGCAGCATAGTTGTAAATCATACTTTTATGAGGCACCCCATGGTCGATCGGGAGGAGAAAACAGTTTCGAAAGAATGGAACATGAACTGCGAACCGATGACTGCCCACGGTTCTCTCAAGATTCTATTTCTCTCGCACTCCTCTTTCTCTCCCGTCCCCCTTCTCTCTCTCAGTCTCTCTTCCTTCCCTCTCTATCGAACTGACTCCTCCTTCCTCACCCGCAGACGTCTATCGGACTTTTACGATTTTGTAATTACGGTCAGGTCCAAAGTTGAACCCCTCGGAAGAAGGCAACGCGGATTCGTTGTTCTCCTTGGAAATCGATGCGGGGTTGCTGTATATTATCGCAAAATTATTGCACCCGTATCTCCCACCGCTTGCAATGATTCATCGACAAATCTCACACGGGATCGTACTTTGTCTATTTATAGAGCGGCACGAGCGGCGTTACCGCAAATTCGGAAACCACATTCCCGCGTTGAAAAACCCTCGAGAGAGCTCTCGCGGTTATTATAAATTCTGATTCGCACGTATAACGCGATCGTGGAATATAATCGCGAAAGTATTTCGTGAAAGAGGGGGGGCAAGAAAGGCGAGCGGGGCGGTTACTGCTATTCGCGTATCTCACGCTCGAAAAACACCCGTCGTTACGAATATATACGGGCGGCGATGCTTAACAAAACTCGGCTCTCGCCCTTATTCCTCTCGTAAGGGAAAAAGAGGTTCCGCCTCGCGCCGTTGGAAAGTCGTGAAAACGAGACGAATCGTAAAGCCGCGGGACAGGCCGGTGGACCAGAACGGGATGCGAGGAATGCGCTGTGCCAGCTTATAGCATATTCCGGGAAGAACGAGAGAAATATATAACGGCCGGTCCTCCTCCCCCTCGGTCCGGAGGAGCGTCAAAGTAACAGTCGATCGTTCGGACGGTTCGGTTTACGAGTGGAAATAATATTTCGTGCCACGCCGATGGGTTAAATATGTGTAACGTTTGATGGGTCGTCCCGCTTAAGCGTTACGGGTCTCGTTGAGAGTTCCATTAACCGGGGAACCGTTCCGTCGTCGCGTTCTCCTTCCCCTCCCTTCGTTCACTTTCTTCGTTTACGCGAAATTGCGCGATATTGCGAATTGATTAACTTTGAGATGTAACGAAGTAATTTGATCTTCCCGGGTGCGAAAGACTGCTTTGTCACGCGCGACGAATGCGTGCGCTAATGATGGTAAAAAGAAAGAAAAGTATCGATACTCTTGAGTCGATATTATTCCTCCACTCGATATAATAACAATGATATCGAATGTGGAATAATATTCGCGCGTGAAGACGCGTGTTTTATTATAACACCGTAGCGTATGAGGTGAAACTATACCGATACTTTGGAGCATTGTTATCGAGGTAAATCGATTCTCAAAGTTAAATATACCGTATGGATTGCGAGTATCGATATTTTTCACATGCTCGGTCATCGTTAGCGTGCACGGGAGCAGTACTTCGGATCTGAATATCGTTATACTTTGCGCGTAAACTTTGTCACGCGTTTCCATTTAAAAACACTTTATGCGCCATCACGAATGGAGCTTAAAGAATACTTTTGTAGCGACTGTGTTGGGATATTGTGAAACCGGAGCGCCGATTAAAAGGTTCCCGGAGAGAGATTCGAAACGTGTACGAAAATCCTCTTTGAAAGTCTATCCCTCCCGACGCGGATTCGGCCTTTATCGTTGCGATGCTTTCGAGACGTATGTCTACGGGACACGTTTTACGATGCGGCCAAGTTTTAGTGCTGGACGAGGTTTCGCTTGGTCTGGCTTTTCAGACCTCTCGGCTTCCTATCCGATTCTTTCTTCGAGTCTTAACGTCGTCTAGGTACTTTCGCGTGTAGCAGAAACTCCCAGCTCGGCGATACAGTTAAATTACACTGTCGGGGGAATAATTTACTTTAACATCGGTATTTGCAAGAGCAATCGACGATCTCGTTTCTCAATTCCCTCCTTTGTCCCGTCGACAGATCGATCGAACGTTGCGCGCTTAGAATCAGCCATCAGATGCGATCGTTAGTGAAAGCAGCGATCGAGAGATAAAATCCCTCCCCGGAAGGATTTAGCGAATTCGTAGGAGTGGCGAGAAATTGTCTCGCTTTGCTTACAAAGTCGATTCGCGACATCGCGACAAATCCATTCATTTTTCGCCCTCCTTGCGTTTAACGCCGCGTAGGTAGAACCGCCTTATAGCTTACAATTAGCTTCAGCTATGAAGCGAAGAGAGTCGCCCGGAAAGATTCGCGAATTCGTACGAACGCCGGTAAAGAAATCCGGGATATGTCTAGACTTCCGAAAAAGTCGGCCGCGATCCTGCGTCGCGCTTCCTGGCCAGGAAATCGGGTCTCGGCGCGAACGGACGTCGGGACGAACGTTGGCGGCAGGGGGGGTTGGGTGCGCACGTATGAAAACTAAGTCCGGGTTTCATTTGACTGGCTTTACGAGGGAGACATAAAATGGATTTTACTGTCGGCTAGTTCGCCAGTTCTCGAGTTGGTAACATTGCTTTAGCGAGCATAATATACCCCCTTACCTTTCCTTCGTTCTCTCACCCCCTTTAGTTCTCCGCGTGCCCCCCCCCCCCCCTCCCTCGTCGCGTCTTTCAGCCGCGGCTACCTCCTCCTCGTTCCTCACACCCTCGTTCCCAGTGCCGACCTTTCGCGTCCTTAAACCAGCTTCGCGGTAAGTTTCTGCCCCGCTTCGAAACTTTTCGCATGAGAAATGTCCCGCTACCAGATTTAATATCCGCCGGATAAGCCGACGCGACGGTCGTTAACTTCGCTTCGAGTTCGTTCCCTGTACCTGCACCGATAGCGGTCTCGCCGAACCATCGATTTTAGCATTTTATTTTATTACGTTCGATATTCTTTTTTTTGCTTGTTTTTCTTGCTTCGACATGCGCCGCGATGCTGACGATTGCGAAACGTTTGGGGCCGTAGGTACCCCCGTGGTCAGGTGGTGTAATTTGCATCGCGGGTACTCGGTACCGCGAAATACGATTTTTTTCGAGCAGTCACGTTTGTATTCGTGACGCGAGTTTTTCTCGAAAGCGGAGAATTTGCATATTCAGGTTCGCGCGTTCGCTGGCGTTGCGTAAAAAATATTGCGTAAGATGGCGTAGCAATTTGTTTGCTTTATCATAATTAGGTACCGTCGTCACGGGCTTTGATGCATGGAAATTACTAGATGTTAAATTGACATTGTCGCAGCGTCACATTGTGTTTGCGCTTCGTTATTAACGACACGGCTAACAGTCCATTAAGAAATTGACCGTTACAATTAAAATGTCGATTACACGTTCGTTCTCGCAATGACAAATGAGAGCGTGATACCTTGGAGTTTTAAGTACCTAGTCGTCTAATCGAAACGAAAATTAGTATCATCTTGGGGGATATATTTAACGTCTTTCCATTCAACGCTCGTGAGATCAATTTCAAATGTCACGTCAAGGTTTCAAGTCATCAATTTTCCATCTCTTCGTGCAATTATTAAAACGATTTCCCCAACATCGAGAACAGGTAAGATCCGACGTAGATTAAAATCGAGTAAATCTCACGTCAGATTGGATGAGCCACGTTACAATTTATTGACATTTCTTATCCCCGTATTCTTAAAGAGTACAAGTACTACACGCACCGCATGTAACCTGTTCGCAAACCGCACGGTGAATTCTATCTTTGTGGTTTCAGATCGATTACCGTCCAGTCGGCGAACTAAAGCGGCTGGAAGAATAGGTTGAATCCAAAGAGAACCCACGTCGCGTTAAACACAGGATGGAAGAAGAGGTACAAGGGGAAACGAGACACGCCGTTTGGACCGTTGGAATCATTTGCGTTCGTACCGATCGTTCATTCCCCGAAAGCTTCGATCGAGCGCGCCCGGGCACCTCTCGTTAGCGCGAAACTACAAATTTACGATTAACCGGGACGGCTCGAGCTTCCCGGAAGTTGCCTCCGGCCGTGCTCCCCGGATTCCGAAGCAATTTCTCATCGTCACCGACGATGTTCGACAACGATGCCGAACTACAAGAATCGACGGACGTTTCGTGGAACGTCATTTTCTTCCGCGGACATACCCACCTCCCCTCCCCGCCCCGTCCGTTGCACTCGTGAATTTCAGAAGACCCTGTCCGATGATCGACAAGAAACACGAAGTAGCCCGACGGTCTTACGACAGCGGCGGCATCGCGATCCCCCCACCGGCTAGCCTCGCGATAAAACATCCCGGTACGAAAGAAGAATTCGAGTGTTGCGCGATTAACGCTTTTCTCCCTCGCGAAGAAAACAATGAACGTTTTTCTCGCTGTATTCGCGGGACGCGCAGGTTCATGGACGGATTACACGCCTCGCGCGTTCTTCCCCCCCCCTTTGCCCTTGATCGTCGCTCGATTGTCCGATCGAAGTTTTCTCTCTCTCGCTCGCTTCCTCTCCTCCTCCACCGCCATCTCCCTCAACCCCTCCCCCCCCCCCCCCCTTCTTGAAACGGAATGAGAGAGGACACGCGCAATTACGGAGAGGACGAGCGTCGCCGACCGGTTGATAAAATCCCGATCGCTCGTGGGAGCGACGCCGACGCGGCGATCGTCGGAAGTGGCGGAGAAGATGGAGAGCGTCACGACGCCCGGTGGTAACGCGAAGCACAAATAACCGCGGCGCTCGTAACATTGTACCGCGTGCCACGTTAAAATTAGTTGGACTTTGTTTTGTTCGTGGTCTCTCCTTCGCTGGTAATGGCGGCACACACGGATGTCGGATGTCAGACTCGGTAGGTGGTAGCGCTCTTGAGGAGGGCAGCACGGTGAGGAAAAAAAGAGACCGGTAATGCGGCACTCAGAAATTATTCTTTTTTGGACGGCGAGAGAAGCTGGTTACTGCCGACCTGACGGAGCTTTAATTGGTCTGTCGATATTCGAGGCGAAGAACGATGGCAGATGTGAAACGATTAAGAACGATCGAATTGTGATAAGGTTTTTTTTTTCTCGCGAACATCCTATAATGTGTATAAGGAAGAGGGAGAGAGAGAGAGAGAGAGAGAGGGGGGGACATTGGAATAGTAGGAACGAATACCACCAACGCTCGTATTAATTTCATTACCAGTCGCGTTTGAAGAGATTACGGGAGAATTGCATCGCGACAAAGATCCGGAAAAACGTTGAGTGGGCGGCGCATATACATATTGTATCATAGTCGAGATTACGTAACGCAAAAACATTAATCATCATACGTTACCCACGATACTTAATACTTTCGGCGTACACGTCAGCGCATTTACGATCGCGCTGGTCTCTGCGCGCGCGCAATCAAGAAATTGGCGGATGTGTCAGTTGCACGACACGGTGCAATAAAACGTCCGCTCAAAAACTGGTTGTTCCACCTCGCGGCAAATTAATTTTCAAATAAGAGCATCGGGAGCTACCTTTTCGATATGCTGTTTCACTCCCCCCCCCCCCCCCCCCGTCGTCCCCACCTCCTGCCTCTCGGTCTCCCTTCTCTTTCCCACTCGTTTGTTTCTTAATCTCGGCTCTACCTCTCCCCTCTTTCGTCGGCGCATCGCCGTCCCGTCCGAGTACGTTGCAAGTAACAATTTGATGCAAAGCCCGATTGGTTATTACCGTAGACCTTAATCATTCGCTTGCGTAAATGAATTTGCGTTTCAGTAATGAGCGTGCGTTCCGCGCCGCAACGAATATTCTGTGTCGTCTCGGTTGTCCACCTCGCTCTGGCCAATTTGCGACGCAATAATTCATTTACATATTAGCGGAAATCGTCGCGCATCGAGTCTCGATCTCGAACTTCGTACGGGGATCGTAGTTTCGTTACAGCTCGTGCGTGGTAGTCGTCGCTCGCAGCTCGGAAAGAATGTAGCGTGACTCGGACAGTGGCGTAGGAGCGTCGCGGATCAAAGTAGTCGGGCGAATATGTCGAAGCGAGAGAGACACGAGGGGCGGAGAGGAAAAAAATCGAGTGCGCGTCGTCGAGGATGTCCTTTGAAGCCAACCCTCGCGTTTGAAGGGTACATCCGTCTTAAGTTATGCGAAGAAAGTAACGCGAGGCTGTGTGAAGTCGGGTGGCGCAGGAAACGGGACGCCGTTAGAGGCGCGGACACGGACGAAAGAAATAACCAAACGAATCCATCCCGTCGGGTCGGGTCAGCCCGGCGAATGCAGGAAGTAGAATCGTTGCTATCGTGACTCGTTGCCAAGCGAATCTTGAATTTGAAAATAATGTATCGAGAGAGACCCAACGCACGTTATACGCATATGCATATTCGTACATAAATCTTACTGAAAGTGAGATTACTCACGTTCGACTCCTGACTTCGCGTACAACGATCTAAAGTTATCGTACGTATCGTAAATTTAATTTGCGATTCGACGCGTCGTTACTCTTCATTAATAGACTCTAAGTCAACGCGAACCATCATTGTTGTCGTTACGGACGGCTGTTGATTCTTGGGCAGGGGCCACGAACGTTAGGTCGCGTACAGACTTGTAACATACGCGCGTAACAGACGCCGTATCGCAACTCCGTCGTAAATGTGTTAATAATGTATGTAAGGAGACACAATCCTGACTAGTCTATCGGTGCATTGTCCTAATATCGTCGCGAATCGCGTTGCGTGATACGCGCGTATGTTACGCGTCTGTACGCGACGTTTTACTCGTACGACAACGGAGCGACGCGCATATTTTGTTACGCGCCGCGTATTTCGTGGCCATCTTGCGTATATCAAGGTGCCGGACGTGTCATTGGTACCAGATCTTGGAAATGTTTAACGTAAACGATCGATGGCGAGAAGGACATTAATGTCCTACAATTTCGGACTTCCGACTACTCGTTACGCGAGCCTTTAATTCCAACGTAACTTCGACGTCTTTGCAGATGGCGAGAACGTACCGCGACACGAAAGGGTGTTCGTGGTTTACGAACGCGTTTATCGAAATTGGCATGCATCGTTTCGGGATACGTGTGCCACGTAGGTTGAAGACTTTCGGGCCGCGTTGACGAAAATGATAAGTAAGTTCGGTGGACGTGTCGAGGTGTGCCCGCGAAGCGGAAATACGTATACCTAACGGTCGCACGTGAGTTCCGTTTAGAAATTCGTACTAACTTCCAGTCTGTGCCCGCGAAACGGAAATAGTTATATACACTCGCACGTGAGTTCCTTTCGGAAATTCTTACCAACATCCGGTAAAAGATCCGCGTTACTAACGTTGCGTACGCCGAGAACGTGTTCATTAGTAAAACATTTTTTCCCTTATTTCGCCCTGAAGAAAAAATCGCGACCGATGTGAGCCAAAGCTTTCTAACCGATTACTTACGTTTCCAGTAGTATCTTATGAAAAATTAAACCGATATTGTTTTGAATTTGAAAAGTTTCAACCTGTTTGACGCGTGCGATCGCGTGCCCGTTCTCCCTCGTAAAATAAACTTTTGAACTTATTTATACGTCGGTATTACGTATCGGAGCGTAGTTTACGATGAAAGTTCAAACGCGGAGATTTTTTTGTAGTTTTGTTGGGTACGTTTAATCTAAGGAAGAGTGTCACAGCGTAACACAATTACACCATTACCGTTTGAACAGGGTTAAGTAAATGTAATTACTTCTGGAAATACTAGTTTTTTTTTTGTGTAAAGAATTTTCACGAGTGAGACGATCGTACCGAATATCGAATTATTCCACGCACGCGTGGCAACTCGCGCAAACAGTGGACGACGAAATGATGGATTAAAATCGAACTGACGAATAAACCCGATATTAAAAAAATTCATAATGGATAAATGGCGATCCTTTCTCCTGGCCTCCCGAACTTACGTACTGTCGCCATATTTTCTTGTTTTTTAATAATCCTTAACTGTAATGTATCGTATCGTCTTAAGTGTATGTACATACACATATATGTATATTAAACGCGTCGAAAAGAGATGGAGAGTCTCGGTACGTTAAAGTAAATCGTTGGCTTCGAGTATGTACAAAACTGCAAGACTTGCGATTCAAATGAATTCAAGTTCCACGTAGTGAGAATATCGATCTCTCAAACTGTTAGCAGAAATAATGTTAATGCGACGATTCCAGCGACAAGAGAATGTTCCTAACGTTGCGCAACGGTGTTTAAGAAAAAAAAAAAATGCGGTCGTATCGGGTATCCGTCGTGGCTCGATACAGTTAAAAACATCGTTCGATGGATTTCTTTTACGCGATTAGAGAGTCGCGCCGTAGCGATAGACGAACGGCAGGATAATAGATATTGGTATTATTAGTAAGCGATCCACTTGGCTCTTATATTTTTTTTTTGTAATATACATATACTTGGCCCGAGACCAGACCTTGTCTCTCGATACTCCACGTATCCGTGTATCTCGGGAGATCTGCATCGCGATCCGTGTATTACGACCCTAATTATGTTAAACTAATTAACCGCCGATTATTTTCGTTTCTCACTATTCTTCTTTCTTTCTCTCCGTTCCCCGAGCGAAAGTTTCGCGAACGCGCTTGAAATGACCGAAAGAAAAAGGAAACTAAGAAAAGTCACGGCGAACGTTACGCGCGGCATCAAAGTTGTTTTATGCGAAACGTGAAAACCTCCGAGAACCACTTTATTTTTTTACGATGCAATGGAGTTTATACCTTTCGACGATTATAGCTACGAATACGGTAGCTTTGTCCTATGGCAGGAAACGAGACTGAGCGATCCGCGATCCTCGTGGTAATGCGAACGGAGAATGATTTTGCGCACATTGGGATCAGGTCAGTTTTAATTATGATATCGTGCTGTGAGTTATGCGGAATTCTTGCCGAGTACGTAAGAGTACTGGGATGCAAAACTTCTTTTTTTTTCTGTCCTCGATAGTCTGAGATAGCTCAGATTTCTTTAAGCCATGCACAAAAACATTTTACGCTGTATAACAACGAATGCTCGTTCATAATTACAGTAAACTAACGGCTTTTGTTTGACGCCAGTGGAAGCAAAGTTTGCTCAGGCAAATCTACGTTCTCGTTATCCGAGTGCAAAGATTTAACGCGCGCTGCCCATTGTATATTTAAATATTTAAGGGGTTAACGTATTTATGTCAACGGTATATTCTCTATAATCAGATGACGAGCATCCACTTTCCGAATTAAATCGCGGAAGTTCATCGATCTCCTTGTTTTGCATGGATGTATAAATTCACGATGATATGCAGGGGTGTTTCGCTCAACTCGAACATTTTCGAGTCCTTCCTTGAATTTTTATTTATTCGGCCAATGCACGCCGTTGGGCTCCCCCGATCTTTTTCAATGAATTTACGTAACAGTAGAAGTGTAATGTTGATTGGAGAAATTAAAATTATCGAGCTATTAAAAAATTGCGTTTAGCGGAACATCCTGTGCACGCGATAGCCGTAACGGAGACTCTGGGACACCGTGGTCAAATGACAGTTTATGTTTTAACATCTTGTAACGTCGCGCATAAAGATGGCGTGAACGACGAAGATCCTACGTACCCACTTTATGCGATTTATCTACTCGCATTCGTAAATCTGACCGTTGTAGTTATTTATTTGACGATCCGTAGGTAAAGGATTTGTCTATGTAATGAGAATAAAGTCTTATGATCGACGTCCAGAGATAAGAATGGTGTATCAGGGGGAATTAGATAAGGGACGGAAAGCGTGACCTTCGAAATTTCAGGTATACACGTATCGTTGTTCGTGAATTCAATGTACTTGACGTACTTTTAATTGTTACATTATAACGCATAAATAAATACTGATACCGTGCATGGTGTGTTGCGGGGAGAACCTTGAACTCTTCTCCTCATCATCGAGACACACTTCGAGTAACATTCGATCAAGGTGAGTGCATTACAGCATACAAGTTTTTATTAATTTTCGAAACGGCTCTGAGACGCGAGAATGGAAAAGAAAAGTTTTTAGTTCTATTTTCCGCGAATATTATCGAACAGAGATATATCGAATACGAAAAACATTCGTCGTGCAAAAAGTCTAAACGTTCCATTAGCTACTTAACATCGACGTCACATCGAACGTAGTTCTCCTCGCGTTTGGTTGCGATCATCGACTTGCCGGAGCGATGTTCCTTTCGCCTTGAGCCCGGTCTACACGCAACGACTTGCCGTTCGTTTTGCTTGCGCGGACAAGGTATAGCAAATAAGACGTTGTAAACCGGGGAGTGTTCACACTGTGACGATCTGTCGCCAATCCTCCGTCCTCCTTGTCGATTTTTGCACAGTTCGTAAGATTCCAGTAGATTTCCTGTCCACGCGCAGATGTCTTACTTGACTGGGGCTGCCATCTGTAGAGTCGTTCACTACGGACAAGGAGTTTGAAAAATCCAGAACATTTTTTGTCAGAAAGGGTTTCTTTTCACTTCTAATTAAATGATATCAAATTTTGTCAATCTGTCGATGCGAGAAGAAAGTGCGTGCGTACACTGGACACGTTACACCAAAAACTACATTTGTTGTTTAATTTGTTTCTAAAGTGTTAAAATCCTCACTGAAAAAAAACTACCCGGACGCCCTGCAAAACTAGAATAAGCCCTACGTTATGACAGCCCCATACTTGACCGACCCAAATTATCTAAGAGTTATTCCGCGCTGACGGAGCGTTTAGCAGCGCTTCGACAGCGCAAAAGCGTTCTTTCTCGGCACTTTCATTCATTCGCGCGTTTACTGCTATTTGCCGTGCGTAGCGAGCGGTTGTGTGCGAAAAGGCGGAAAGGAGAGAGGGGTACGCAGTTGTACGTGGAAGGACGTGATTAGAGGAGAAACGGGTAAAGTAAATACGTCGATTACAGTTTGTAATCGAAGGCCGACATCGACACTGGAGAAATTGCCGCAAACCATAGAACTGTGTGAGTCGAACTTTACGGCTTCTACGGGTTTCAGGAGAGAATGGGGATTACAGCTTTCCAAGATGTGATTGAACGCGCTTGTATTGCTGACAAATAAACTGAGATCTCAGTTTCTGTATTGGGACTAGTTATCGGCTACTTCTTGTCTGTCGATTTTCGTTATTCGTGCGTCGATAACGAGGGTTGTGGGTTAAATAGAGTTGTAGTAGAACGGTGAGAGGTTTCGAGAGGAAATAAAGAAATGAGGAAGGACAGATGTCAAAGTAATATTTTGTGCAATTTCGTGATCGCTTCAGCGTGTAAACTTGAGCGTGGCCGAAGTAATTTGAGGGCGATCTGATTTTCGTTTTTGGTAAGGATGGAGAAAGGGAAGGCTTGAAAACTGTATCCTACGCTTCTCGACTTCTTATGCCAGAAGATCGCACCCATTATTATAATAAACACGGATGTTCCATGCCGTCAGAATATTCGATGCACGCGATCATCTTTTTTTTTTCTTTTCGTTTCCTTGAAAACGGTGGGCCATCCGTAAATATCCAGGCCCATCGATTACTCTACAAAACGGGCTGCGTGTTATGAGTCTTAAGGAATGTAAGAAATTGCAACTGGCCGCGGAAGAGTTGAACCTAATCACTTCCCACATATTTTGCGAATCATTGACACGAAATTCGTCGAGATCGAAAGTAATTGAAAGTTTATGACAATTGTACCGAAGCCACAGTTTAGTCAATATCGATGATGGACGATGGTTCGAGCGTTTGTGCCCGTATAATTATCTAACTTTTACTCTAGCTTTACACGCATTGCTAGTCCGATCGCTATTAAATTCAAAGGTTTGTTGGTTATATCGATATTGTCAATTAATGTACCGTTGATAGTAATTTCTAATTCCAGAATTACCTTGCCACGTTGCACACTTCAATTCCGACCCCTCATTATTATCCTCCGAATGGTTATGCAAAATGCATTATTTTTATACCGATTTTAAGCGAATTTTGTGAAACAAATGCGACAAGTAAGCGCGAAGCGTACGTATAACATATTATATCGCCCGTATAATATATTATTGTCGCCCGTCAGCTCGTTAACAATAACGCATTTTGCATAAATCGTCCGTAGTCAACTCGTTATCAATTTTACTTGCCGTCGATTCGAAACGAAGTCGCCAGCAAAATGCCTCGGGCAATTGTTTCGTTCAACGGCACAACTTAATTTCGCATATACGCATCTACTTTTGCCTCCTCGAAAACGTAGGCGATCGATGGAAAAAGAATGCCGTTCTGGCAAAGCCATGCAAGTCAGTCGGAGACGTATAAAAGCTTTGCGTCGTCTCAGCTACGGTATATTTCTGCACTACATAAGCAATATAGTCTTTAGTTTATGGTCGGGACGCCGCACTTAAACGTTGCGAAGACTTTTATAGGCCTATACACGAATCCTCGTACTTATGCCCGGTTACAACGTCCGTTGTATTGCACTTAAATGCGTATACACGAGTATACACGCGTCTACACGCGCGTTGCGTGCACCTTCGTAGAAAGTGTACGCGCGAGCGCGGCATCGTCGATGCGACTTGCTCCTCTACGTTGCTGAATATTTGTTGTGTCTACGTGTGCGGACGATGGGGGAAAAAAAAGGTTGAGATGCATCACGCCAGACGGAATGCTTTCTTGGTATCCAGTAATAAAATGTTACTTCAATTTTTAACGATAGCGATCGGTTCGAAACTAATGTGGAGTTCTCGTACCGGCGACAAGTACATAGACTTTTTTAATTACACGTGCAAGCGTCAGAGGTGCGATTATGATCTCAGAAGATTAATTCTTTGATGTTGTGCGCTATCGTGTTAGTCTAATTGATCCCACTGATTAGCTCGGTAGACAGGTAGTTTTAACGTCGGAGTACTTTGCTAATAATATCATTTTTTTCTGATCTCTCGATACCTTGATGCACAGTTGCTCGTTTGGTTCTTGAATGGCCGTAGGTACGACGGGGGGAAACGAACTTTTCTTGCAGTTACGCGAAGAATTTTAATAGCGGGGCAGATAAAAGAAGTGCAATTAAGATTACTCTGACGTTCCGACGCTGGAGGAACTTCAGAATCGTGTATAAAAACGATAAGCGTACTTGCTCACCGAATCTATTCCAGCGTCACCTGCTCGAGACTTTTAGAGGGACGTGTATGTATATTTACGTTTCACTCAAACACGGTAGATGGACATGCATTTGCATACTCTTCGATTTACTACCGGATCAAGGGAGAAAGCCATAATATCCCGCGAGAGCTAATTAATTGCTGCTCGACAGGCTTTCGGATTTCATTACCAAAAGATCTGCGAATTACATCCCGTGCGTGCAATATCTTTAATAATTGTCCTAATTACGTACGCTTGATACTTAGACGGCGTGCAGCCGTAACGAAATTAAATTATCCGGTTATATACAAAAATAAAAGTTTTAACAGCTCGGCGAAACTTATCTCATTCGAGGGCTATTTTCGGACTTACGGTTAACGCATGAAAATAGTCAGCTCGTTGAAGGCGAATTTTGCTATCACATTTACATCATAACTTCCATCATTCGATTCGGTGTGCCGTACTTCGCACATTTCATATCGCTTGACGCAGTAGGATCAATTTAGAACTCGCTCCATTTGGGACCCACAGTTGAAATCCTAACTCCTCGCAACCAGTAATGTAAAACTAGCATTTTCATCTAATTAAACCAAGTTACTATGGAGAAGCCGTACGAATTGGATTAATCGAAGCGGACTTGTTCTTTTGAGCTTCTCAAAACTACAAACCCCTGCCTGCCTTTAAATACGAGCAGAACCACTCGGACGAGCACAATGACCAATTGTTAGTGCCTCCGACGGCGCAATCATTCGCTGACACATCGTCTTCCGCGGCCGAAGTATTTACCCATTCATTCTTCTCTTTTGGTTTCCGAAACTTGCCCGCATTTGCCCTCGCATCCACCGTACTTCGCGCGGATACCTCTCATACATCAACCTGCCAGTTGTCATACCACACCGTTATAACACGCGACGGTTGGTTTTGCATGATAAATTGTGTGCCATTATAATTAATGGACTGGCATTACGGTGGCGTACACAAGATAACATTTGGTATGTAAGTTGATTGAAACTACCTGCTTTTCTTTTCGCGATATTGCATCCCGCGGCCGATGACGGTGCACCGCGTACATTTAAATGCGAATACGAATCGAATTTTGCGAGCGAGCGACGAACGGCCGATCGTGTTTTTCGATTATTCAGAAACGCGTGCACGGGCGCGATGATTATTTATTCTTCGGCCGCAGTCGCGATCGATCGAAAAAGGTCGTAACCGTCGCACAACAGAATTTCACGATTCATGCACGTGTCCCCGTTTAATCGCATACTCTATTCTCCCATGCGCGGGGGCGAATGTTTTTCCATTTAACAAGAAACAACTGTCCTCCCCGTAACGCGCGGTCAATTTCACGTGCCATTCTGAAATTGATCCATGACGCACCGCGGATATTGATCGTTAAAAACTATTTTTAGATCGCGCTCTCTGGACAACACGTATATTGCCGCTCACTTATGCCAGCACTTATTCTTGGCACTGCACCGTCGATAGGGAGACGTTCATTCATTTCCCATTATAATCGTTTCAAAGTCATGGCTAACGACGCGCGTCATGCGGTCCGCGTATTCGCGCACGGTGATCGCGTACTCGTCGCGTATCGGGATCCAAACTCAACTGTCATTTATCAACGTCCCCGATTATTTCGTTTCGCGCACCGCCGATCGATCGATCTCGATCAACTCCTGTTCGATCACTGCCAATCGCCAAATCACGATTCTCCCGGAAAGGGAATTTATTTTTTATTTATTTATTCATATACAAAGCGCGTGCGCGCGCTGCCGAGCATAGCTGGATCGCGAGGGTATGAGAAGGCCCGAGCGGTAACCAGAGTCGCCGATGGGCGTGAATGATTTAATTCGACCCTGAGATAAACGGCTCGGCTACCTGGTCGGTTAGCACGTCATATTTACATCGCGAAATTTCACGCGAAAAACAGCGCGCTGGTTGCCAAAGGGTGGGGACGGACGAGTGCCGCGACGGCACTCCTCGCGGACAGCAACAACTGGGTCTCGAGACTACATACGCCTTGAAACGGAAGGGGCCATCGGTTGCACTTTCTTTCCACCAGTTGCCGTTCCCGGACTGGTATTACCGCCTTTTATCGCGAAGAATACAAATTTATTCGTTTATAACGCACATAGACGAGCCTCACGTTACTTTCTACGCGCGTTTTTCAACTGGCGTTTTCCACCGTGTATAAGAATGTGGAACAAATTAGAATGCAAATGTATAGAGAAATATTTGCTAATTGCTTAATTAAGGGTATCGTTGTGAATGGAAATCTAAGTTTGGTGTATGTGCCGGTCGTGATAAAACAGTGGTAAACAGATATTTTGTTTTGGTAGGTAATTTAAACAATTCTTTATTACATCCTTGAAATCGATATTAAGATCGTATTTAATATTCGATCGTCGGTTGATCAACTCGTTAAATACATTTTCTCGGTGTGGTTCGTTCTCTCGCTGAGAAGCGTGAATTATTTTATATAAGGTGAATATTGTTTTGTAAGCCCTACTCTAATATTATTACGCGCCTTTTTGACTCGTAATCATAATTCTATTAGAATTTATAATTTGCGTGTCAAACTGTAAATGAATGGTGAACGGATGGTAACATTTTTTGGATACCTTCTGGTTGAGAATCTACCTTATCGACCTGGTTACCAGCTTCCAACTGCTTCCGATAGTAGTGTAATTGGCGTTCTTTCGTAAACACGCAATGCGGCGCGCTTGATAAGCAATGAATTTGGATTATTTATATAGAAACATTTACGGTATCGTCAAGTGTTGTTCGAATTGTTAAAACGCAGTTATAGGGAATTGGTCTTAATGTTAGGATTTGGTAGAATGAGGAAATACAAGGGAATACTATGTTTGTGATTGCGTTCATGTTAACCTCAAACATTGTCAAGTTTCAATTATCGAAACTATTTTGATGAACCATAAGTGCGACATTGTGTAGTTTATTAAAGGCCTCGTATTGCATCTATATTTGGTGAGTGATCCACGATACGAATTATAAGCATGACAACGGGTTTTACATATGAGCTAACCTCAAACAAAATTTATCTATCAATGTTTGCACTATGATATTTAACCCTTTGATTGATTTACCGCGACATCGTATTTTTCTTGAAGTTCGTAATCACAAAATATGGATCGCGAGCACGCTTATATTTTGTTTGTTGTAGAATCGGTCCTATAATGGATCCTGAAATTCAGCGAAAGATCTTTCAATTCGAAGCCTTTATCAATGACACGCTGAAAGCAGACCTTGCTAAAATAGAGCAAAAGCTTGATTCTAAGAACACAGAAATCGCTGAGTTTCTGCAGTTAAAAACAATGATTACTACTCTTCAGAATAATGGTCTGGATAAGAGCGGCTTCAAGACCCAAGTAGACATTGGACAGAACTTCTTTGTCGAAGCTCACGTTCCTGATGCCTCAACGATACTATTAGACGTCGGTTTAGGACACTACGTAGAATTTACTCTGAACGAGGCACTCGTTGTCATTAACGTACGAATTAAACTCTTTGAACAGCAGATTGTGCACCTACGCAAGGAAATTGCGAAAACAAATGCTCACATTAAAGTGATACTTCTTGGTATTAGGGATTTACAAGGATTCAAAGACTAAAGCACCGTTACGTATATGTGTTAGCAGAAAGCACGCTTGCTTTTTACATAACGCACACTGTAACATAGCTGTACATATTGTAATATTACGAATAAATCCTTTTGCCCTTGCACCGTCTGTATTCTTCAGAGCGTATTATTATTTTAAAAAGATAAGTGTCCAACCCATTAGTTCTATCGAGTGTGGTTCATGTAATTCATTTCCGCGTTTGATTTAACGCAAGCGAGTCAAAGCCGCCGTTTAATTTGCTGCCCCGAACGCTGGACTTTTGTTTCCTCGTTAAGCGTAATTGCGTAAATTTGCGAAGACCTTGCGCGTAGTTTATATACGACAGCGGTCGATTGAAAATGGATCAGTACGCGCTTGGCCCTCGGCTCTTTTCCCTCTTTTTCACGGAGATTTTCTAGTCGCGATAAACCTTCCTTTAAATGTCGGATTGGCGCACCATACCATGCAAGGAATCGCACAAAACATTTCTCATGAAATTCAGCGCTGCCCTCATCGATTCGACCTTTGAAAGCGTGTCTCGCGATAATCCCGTATCGAGATGGAGGGAACCAGGTCATTTGCAAGATATTATAAGATTCGAACTGGAAGACAAACCAAGGAGCCAGCAAGATTTGCTGGAGCTTGCGAACAAGATTTTTAAGTACAGCGTCAAGACGGGGCATCCTTATTTCATGAATCAATTGTTCTCCGGGTGAGGCATTAGCTGATTGAGATCGTTTATCATGTTAACGAACGTCATTGTTTCCGGGTGTGTAATTTAACTCTCCAGTAGTCTTCGTGTTGTATTCAGGTATTGAGTGATTCCAAATTGAATTATTTTATTTCGCGCGTATTGCTATCGGATCGATTAACATTGGTAATACAAACATTATACACACGGATATAGGCGGACGATGGTTTAAGCAGTAACTAAAATTACGATCTAGACATTATTTGTTTTCGAAATGATTACGGATGAAGTGGATTCATATCGATCATTCGTACGTTTCGATTGTTCAAAGTTCGCGCGTAAATCGGTATAATAATAGGATTATTCAACGTACGCAGATTGGATCCATATGGTTTAGCCGGACAATGGCTCACCGATGCTTTAAACTGTTCCGTTTACACTTACGAGGTTGCACCGGTTTTTACGCTGATGGAAAAGACATTGCTTAAAAAATTACTCGGAATGTTTTACAAAGAGGGGAATGGTACGACCGCCGGTGATGGTCTTTTCTGTCCTGGTGGTTCGTTCGCCAATGGCACAGCTATTAATTTGGCGAGATTCTGGTACAGGCAGCAAACAACGGTGAGTACGCCGCTTCGATATAAATAATGCCTTTGAGACGGAATGGTACGATCCAGAGAATATGAAATCGGCGCCTATTCTGAATCATTAAACGTCATTCCGCGTAATTCGTATGCACTAAGGCGCGGCAGGTGTTGCATGTACTGAAAATATACATTGCCTGACACGAGATCCCGCTATAAAATCAAACGGAAAGCGGCACAGGTTTACAAGGTTGTTTCCAATATTTCATGAATTTCCTTTGTCATGTTTTACTCGATTTTGGGTGTCCGTATGCTCTCAAACGCTTGTGCTTTCTAAACTGTTACGTTCCACATCACTGTAGAACATTATTTGCATTTTAGAGCAAAGATCTATCATCCTCGCAGCTGGCGTTCTTCACTTCCGAAGACGCCCATTATTCGATATCGAAATGGGCTAACGTTAGCGATGTAAATGTTGTTCTCGTGAAGACCGATCGACATGGTAGAATGGATATTAGTGATCTGAGAGCGAATATCTCGGCGGAAGAGAATAAAGGAAATCACGGATTTGCGGTGTTTGCCACAGCAGGTACGTTGAAACGCAACGCGAAGTTATCGTCGGAAAGAAATTCCAACGGGTGTGCGAAAATTCTGGAATCATAAATTAATTCCAGTAAGAGTTGAATCGTTACGTTAGTTGAGCCGAATACGGAATCTTAAGTAGTTGTAAATTCATTGTCTTGTATTTACGATTCCGAACTTTTGTCGCGTCCTATGTACGAAGTGTATAGTTGTAAATAGATCGAAAATAATCCCATATGTTTCCAGGAACTACGGTACTCGGTGCATTCGACCCGTTAATCGACATCGCGGATATTTGCCATGAATTTGGCATGTGGATGCACGTCGATGCCGCTTGGGGAGGTGGTTTAATATTTAGCAAGAAGCACAGCGGTCTTTTACGTGGAATCGAAAGAGCAGACTCGATACTCTTCAACGCCCACAAATTGCTCGCAGTTCCTCAACAATGCTCTTTGCTTTTGACGCGGCACGATAACATTCTAACGGAAGCACACTCTAAACAAGCTTCGTATCTCTTCCAAAAAGATAAATTTTACTCCACGGAATTGGATGTTGGAGATAAATATTTGCAGTGTGGACGCAGACCGGATGTCCTGAAATTTTGGTACATGTGGCAGGCTAAGGTAAATTTTTGACACTTTAAATCTAGATTTATTCTTACTATATTTAGTCTTTAGAATTACTTAGCTTATTCCCACTGTGAAATATTCTCTGGATAAACTGCCTTTCTATTGAAGCATCGTACGATGCCTGACACGTCGTTGTCTGTGCCGAAGATAAGACCTCCTAGTACGGCACAGAGGTTCCTTTCATCCCTTCATTAAAGTTTAAGTGTCAACCACTTATGCAAATATCTAGAAAACTAGCTTTGGTAGCACTTTTTCCCCTGATCTTCCTTTAATTGTTCATCTTGTACTTTGTGCCTTAAGTTGATGCCGTGGTGCACTCCGTAGAAGTTAAGGGTCTCCGCTATATGTTTCAAGTGTTTGCCAGTATACTTATGCATATATTAAGCTCCCCTGTCAGGAATAAAGAATGTTCATACTGCACTTATTCATTGCATTTTCAAGATCATAAAAGATGCTCCTGAAATTCTCAAGGGTTTCTGCCAACAGCAGTGGTTGCGGATCGGTAGCTTTTGAAGGTCATGCTTGTTACACAATCTTCCTTACGCCTAATTTATTGCTACTGTTTTATACGCTTCATTGATACAGCATCAATGGTATATTTATATCATTATCCACGTTTAAAATATAGTAAGGGGGTTAAAATTTTCACAGATACCAAACTTGGATGTCCTTTCCTCTAGTCATTTTCTGATATTTCAGCAGGGCATTAAATATCATTGAACATTATCAAGACACCGAATGGCGTTACGTACATTTGCGTTCATGGTAAACATAATTATTTAATTAACTGTGTTATTTAGGGAGTCTGAAATAAAGAAACACCGCGTGTAATAACTTTATGTCGCGCATCTTAATTTCATTCTCGATGGCAGGAAATTTGTGATGGACTTGTTCACACGTTACGCAAATATTAGAAAAACGATTTGATAACGATTGTTACCGACGATCGTTACCGAGCCAATGAAATATCATTTCGCATCGCGTATTCCGTATATTCGAAGATAAGTCTGTTTCAGGGTACTTTGGGTTTCGAAAAACATGTTGACCATCTCATGACCCTCTCAGCTCTTTTTAAAGAAGAAGTGGAAAGACGAGACGGCTTTGAATTAGTGACAGATCCGTGTTTTATCAATGTCTGTTTTTGGTTCGTTCCTCCGTCTCTGGAAAATGGGCACACGCTGTATGATTACGAGCGAAGATTGAGTAAGGTAAATTTATCGAACTTTTTCAATTTTTAATGCAAATATTATATCGAAGCATTTTTCAATCTTGCATGACAGAAGTATCATATCCATGCGACTTACAATACCATGAACTCGGCAGAAAAATAACGGGATCATATTTTTCATTCGCTAACCGAATATTTTTACTGTCGGAAGATTTAATATCAGATCTGGTACCGTGCGTTACTACTTGTTTAATGTTTTTAACATATTTCACCTACATCATTCTACCTTACCTTCGATTGGTATAAATACGGATGCTTATCAATTTTTACGAGTGATTAGGTAAACTCGTGTAAAATGTATCGACTGTAGATAACACAATAAATGTTCTCTGCGGTGAATATTATTTTTTATACATTATATCGGCCGTAGGTAATTAACTCGAAGTATTTTATGAATTTCATTCTTATTAAGCATTGGTAAGATCATTTTCTTATATCGAAAATTATTAACAAATAACTTTATTTCAATGATGGATAAAATGCTGTATTTGCAAGTTCGGCAGTTCATGCAAATAATTATATTTTTCTTGCGAGGGATTTGAATGGGTTCTAGTAAAAGATATTTATTTTTTTAAATAGGTCGCACCGAAGTTGAAGGAGAAGATGACCAAGAGGGGTAGTTTAATGATGAGCTATCAACCCTTACGCGAGAAGCCGAACTTTTTCAGATTCGTCATCCAAAATTCAGGAACGGATACGCAGGATATTTATTACATTTTCGACGAATTGGAAAACCTCGGGGAAAATATGTAAACATGTTTGCCGAATGTAAATATTCGTGAATGGGGTCCAAAAAAGTAAACAACGATGCAAAGAACGAATTATAAAAAATATATATTTACAGAAATATCCAACCTCATTCATCAAATTTTTTCATTTTGCCGATATTTATTGCAATATCGATTCCGTGCATTCAAACGAAATACAATCCCGAACAAGAGTTTTTACGTCCGTTTAGCAAAAAACAAAGGAAAGATTACCGCACCAATGTACGTCGACGATTCTTTGTCTCAAGAAAGTCAATAACGAATTCCAGCCACGAGAATCAATTCGTCCGAGTTAACTACGCGAATCGTAGAATTCTCTTGATCTGATTAGAAGGAACCGGCAGTAAATTTCTGATGCCAAGGTAGGAGGTCAATTCGTGACTACCTGCGACGCACAGCCTGCGGCGTCGCGACGTACAACTCTACTAATCCTGATTCGAATGACAGCATACAGAGAAGCCCTATCTATCTATAGAACTACGTACGTACTATCTGGAGCAAAATGACTTTGCAACCATGACTGTACTGCTTTCTAGTAAACTGGGATGCACACGAACTTTTGTCAGATTTCTGCGTCGCAATCGTTAAGAATTAATATCGAAGTGCGTAAGTGCTTCGCAATACTAAATTAGAAGCCTATAGTCTTTCGTAGCTTGGCTAGATTTACCTGTCTTTAAATAAAAAGAAACGATATTTTCAACCAAAAGTTATTCCACGTATGCGACAGTTACCGTTACCACTGGAATTTTTAGAAAAAACATTTCAATCTGCGAAAATTTCCGCCTGGTTTAAAAAAAAATCAAAATTCAAACAGTATCGGGCGCTGTCCTCGTTTTTCGCGCTCGCTACAATGAGTTTATTTACTCGATACCGTTGCGCGTATGCAGTTACTGATTTACCGTACCGCGGACACCGTTTCTTCTGTTTAATTTCCAACCGATTCCTTTGTATCGCGAAGACAATCGTGAGAGCACGTGTGCGCGAGTAAATTGTTCTCTCTTCGCATCTACCACGACGATGAAAGTCTGAGTGTTACTGAAAAAAGAAAGAAAAGTAGTATAGGTACATGTAACATTGCACATCGTGCGCGGCAGTCGATCACGGGGAGTCGTGCACGAGCGTTACGTTCCTGGTTCTAAGCCTTTCGTAGGGGTGCTTGCCCTGCGGATGAACTTAGACAGTAGGTTGCTGCCGTGAAAGACGGTGTTAACGTCGATATTTACTGTTAGAATCGTTCAATAACCCGAATGTCAGTCGACATTTGTAAACTTGACGGACAGGATGGGAAGAATCTCCCGAGTCGCGTATCGCAGGTACATATTCTTGGCCTTTATCGTTACTTTACTATCATTACCATAGTGTTTCTGAATTTTTCGCGAGTTCCCGAAAGAAACTTCTAACAACGACGTAAGTTCGTTTAAATACATTTCGCTCGCTCGCGTCGCGCTATTCGCCGTGAGCTTGCTTGCACAGAGAACGGAGGATAAATAAATAACGCCGTACCGTTGGCCAAAGTTTTTGACAATCCCGTTCGATTCGCCGAGAGCGATAAGCGGTGCGGTGCATCGATTTACGCGGGACGACCCATAATTGCGGACGGTAAAGCAGTTCTACTTCATATCGCGGCTCTGGATATAATAGTTTGACCGTAAAACCACTTTTCCACGGGTTTATGAATCGTTCCGTTACTCGATTCTTTGCGCGCATATTTCGACCGCATAGCAGTATTCTTTGCTTCATGCACCTTTCGTCGCGTGACTTTGCAACATTCTATCTACGTTTACTAACTTGTCATCTTTTCATTCCTCGGCTTGCCGTTGCCCGCGACTGTCGGCTGTTACTCCGTACCGGTGCTACGCTTGCTCCCTATATTCCACGCGCAATCTTCCGAACGGTTCTTCGTCGTGCCAAGGATATGGGACTCCTGGAAACTTATCGTTACGTCATGGAGGACGCGGCAGGTAAGTCGTCCTATTTTACACCTCGGATCGATTCGATTGCCAAATGATAATTGAAAATTCGCATTTATGGGGGGTACTTCTTTTTAACCCTTACGCGTACCTCATTTTCCCTACGTAATATGTTCCTCGTTGTCAAATTGACGCAATAATAAATAAATCAATAAAAAGCTGAGGTAAATAAATAACTTCAAACATTATTTTATTGAAAGTAAGTAAAAGACATGTTTGCGCAGTAGGTTCTTCGCATCGTTCGCATAGAATAAAGCGATGTGCAGTACACACTGTTTTTTTTTTTTTACAAAAATCGCATCGTACAATGCGCGCGTTTGCATTCGATTTCTCTGTGCGTTCAAAATTTACGTTCCTCTTCTTTCGTAGATCCTCGAGTGGCCGATTGGCCTATGATGGGCAGTCCGTTTCCGATGTTAGGAGTTATATTTTCTTACTTGACTGTCGTTCTTCATCTTGGCCCGCTGTACATGAAGAACCGAAAGCCGTATAATCTTAACAACGTTATGATTTGTTACAATATATTTGTCGCCGCCGCGAGTGCCGCTGTGTTTTACGGGGTACGTTCGCCGTCACTCAGGATACGAAGCGATATCTTCCGGCATTGTCCTGACATTGCTTTCAAATTTCAGTTACTCACCTCCGGCTTTACCACGAATATTTCCTTGGGCTGCGAATCTCATACCATTTCGCCTGACCCCGAATCACATCGTGTGAGTGGCAAAAAGGATATAGTCAAACCAATCTTTGCGATTAGGTGAGGTAGTTTACCCTTTGTTTTATAGATGGCACGATGGGTCTGGCGACTGATGATTCTCAAGATTTGCGAACTCGGCGATACGGTCATCTTCGTTCTAAGAAAGAAGAATAATCAAGCATCCTTCCTTCACATTTATCATCATACGTCGACCGCCTTTCTTTCGTGGATCGCGTGTAAATTTGTTCCTGGTCTGTTTTGTAACTCTTGTTTACATTCCATCAGCATTCCTTTTACGCTTTACTTTTATTAACAGAATAACGCTATACGAAACAACTTTCTTTTTTTAATTCAAGGCTTGCATTGTTATGATTTTTACGTGTCGCGTAATATGCATTATTTATTTCATCTGATATGTAATATAAAATGTTTGACGATGGGACTTGCAGGAGGAATGTGGACGTTCACGATTATGCCGAATTGCATAGTGCACGTGATAATGTACACCTATTATCTTTTGGCCTGCTTGGGCCCGGAAATGCAAAAGAGGATCGCACCTTGGAAACAATACATTACGGGATTACAAATGGTACGTTTCCATTTTCTATTGGACTATCCCGCATAATGTATTGCGTACCGGTTGGAATGCCCATATTGTTGTGTCGCACGATGCGTCGGCCGAATCGCCGCGTCGGGAGCGATATTCGCTTATGTACCGGTATACAGGTGTACGCGCGTCACGTACCTACGTATAATCACAAAAACTGCGTTGCGCCCGCAGAGAGGTTTTTGAAAAACAAAATTACCGCTTACGTTCCGCCCCGCGTTCAACGTGTATCGAAAAAGCACGTTCGCTTTAGTCAAACAGGGCGTAAAATGGGAAATGAAAAAATTGAGTAATACCCTGCCGTTTCGAACGAAATTCGAGAAAAAGAAGTTACTCTATTAACTTCGGTAAATGCAAACCGGATGAGACTTGGCGAGAAACAGGATAATTTCGCTGGTGTCGTAGCGTTTGCCAAAAATATGAAAAAAAAAAAAAACTATAAAAAGAATCATTTTCTCCTTCTGCTTTTAACGCCACCGTCGTCTGGAAAGAATCTTCTCAAAAGGATTATTTTACACCGACGCTTCGGTACACTCGTTACTCCCGCGCCGCTTCTTTCGTCTCTCGTACGATCTTTTTCGCGCCGATCGATGAAAAACAAAACTCCAATCGGGACACCTCGAACGTTAATCCCCCGTACGAGAGAACAATGAGAGGCAGTCACGTCTTTTGCTATCAAATCAACGGTAGGGGGCTACAGTATGTTTTCTCGATGAATACGAAATGCACGGGTGCCGGGCGTGTTGCACTTGGCACGGAATGTGCATATTGCCTCGCACTTGGTTGTAGCGCCACTCGGCACTCGTAACTCGATAACTGGGTTTTCACGGGGACTGAAATGGTCGTAAGTGCCGGATGTAGAATTACACGTGTTCCCGCGAATAGCAATTCGGGTTGCTTTCGAACCACGGAAAATGGAAGAAAAAGTGCAAAGGGTGCTAGGGAAGAGAGAAGTGGCGGAAAGGGATGGGTGTGATTGTGTACCACCTAGGTTTTTAATTAAATAATCCGCTACCGGCAAAAATTGTATTTCCGACGATATCGACGGAACGATTTATCGATTAACGTGTTCGTTTTATTTCGCGGCGTTTGCAATGCGCAGAGTAGTGCGGGCGGTAAGGGGGGTGGGGGTTGTTGGTGGATGGAGCGCGGGGGGTGAGGAATGGGCGGAGAGTGAAATGTCCTTTTTAGACGTAACGCGGAGAGACTTATTATGCAAACCGTGTTAGTTGCGCGAATGATGTTTCTGTCGGCGGTTCGCGTTACTCGATCGAAATGCTTGCGTTCTTAGAAAATACGCAAGGGTATCCGAGTATTATACGATATTGTGATACAAACGGAACGGTGTCGATTGTTCGCTGCAAGCCAGACAATTGATCTCTTCGATTAACCAAACAATCGGTCTTTCGTTTGACGCAAAATAATTGTCATATCGACCCTCGTGGTTACAAAACTGCGGTTCGTTTTCTTCTGAGAATTTCATTAAGAAAAGACATGCCGCGGATAATCGATCTATTAAAACTTCGTTAATACCACTCAAGGTAATCGAAAGTCTATTATACGAATACTTGCTTTTAAAGCCCAAGATAATTGGCGATAATCGTGAAATTGTCATATTTTATTTGCAAAAGCGGGAACGTGGCGCGAATAATTGATTCATCATTATTATTACATCGAGATGGAATAATTTTTTCGGATAGTCAGGATTCCGTTGCGGACATTATCAAATCGTAGAAAGATTTCGATTTCATTGCAGGAATTTCCGAAGCTGAATATTTATCATGCATTAATGAATTTCGACCGGATATCACTCATGTTTGTTGAACGTTCAAAATAAACGACCGGGCGCAAATATAACCAGTACAGGGCGTTAACCGAAACGTATGCTCGATTGTTACAGGTGCAGTTCGTCATCATGATAATTCATACGTTTCAAACACTGCTACCTTCCTGCGAACCAAATCGAAAGCCAGTGGCATACATTTACATGTCTCAGATGATCATTATGTTCTACATGTTCGGGGACTATTACAAGAAGTCGTATCTTCGAAAGAAAACGGATTAAGAGTTCCAGAACGATTAAGAAATTGTGAATTATTACGGTAAGGAGGAATGGTTTTAGTCGCCACGGAAGGATAATCGAGGGGAGTTGAAAAATCGATGAATCTCACAAAATTCGGTGAAATATTAACAAACGTGGTCGAATTGGAGAGAAAAGTGGAACACGAAAGGGTAATCGTGGCAGGATTATTTGATACTTTAGTGGTGAAATTATATCAAATTGCTTCATTACTAGCTCATTAATGGCTTTGTTTTCGAAGTTTCATAACGTCTCTGTTAGGAAACGGCCTTATCGATTATTCATTTACATCAATCGTACTTATTATTGATAACTGTATTTAATACTCTCAAGCACGTACCGTTGTTAAGTTTCGTTGTTTTATTCGAATACACAAACGTACTAACGCGAAAACGAAACGATCTTACGTAGAGAATCGTTAAAAGAAAATATCGTCGATCGATGCTTCCGTGCACGAGCTATTGATTATTACTGGGAACGCAGAAATGTCTGCTGCCAAGGAATAATGTCACAGAAAATCAAAATGGAATACCGCACGCGTCACTGAAGTAGACGTTGCGTTTATTTGATATATAACGGAGGCGAAA
The DNA here is from genome assembly GCA_933228935.1 of Pemphredon lugubris. Classification (NCBI taxonomy): domain Eukaryota; kingdom Metazoa; phylum Arthropoda; class Insecta; order Hymenoptera; family Crabronidae; genus Pemphredon; species Pemphredon lugubris. Next base: position 8,306,727 of record OW121819.1, on the reverse strand, counting down.
GTATGTATATCGGGAAGACATGCAAAGGAAATTCAAGAAATTGCTTCGACGCGGGACGAGCTACAATAAAAGTCAAATTCTTGATTCAAATCAGTACGAATGTTTCGAGCGAATACGATATTACTCGTACCGCTCGAGAATGTTGCAAATTTTCGTTCGCGTATCATTTGAAGCGATATCGCAGTTTGGCGCGAGAAAAATAGTCGCTGCAATTCCGTTGAAAATGGCAGACAGGGAATTGATGTTTCGTTCAGCGTCCCTGAAACGTGTTTTGTTTATCGTTCCTTCATTTCGGTGAAACTTTTATTCTTCCGAAAGAATTATCCCATACACGTATGTATGTATATACCTACACGCATGCCCTTTACGTAATAAATAAATATAATATATTATATATATATATATAGATATGTATATATACATATACATATATCGCGAATGCGTAGGAACTTTGAGTACTATCAAGTTGTTTTTAATGTATACTGTTAGTTACATGCTGCATTAACCTCCATCATTTTACCAAACTGAAATGTTAAACGTAACGTATATTTTGTAATTTTTTGCATTAAACATCGTTATCCGGATTTTAACCGTGATTTTATTCGCCGTGAAGCAGAAAGAGAAAAAAGAGAGTTGAATAAAATACGACAGATAGCAAATACACGTTTATCGACGATTCAGCGATGTATCTAAACGTCCTTTGCCCGTCGCATTTACACGATCGATTCTTCCCCGAGTAAATGAAAAGAAAAAAGAAACCAGCGTACCCACTCCTCGCAATTGTTGCCCTCGATTATTTGCAAATTGCCGCGCGATGAATAATCATACAGCGCTTCCGATCGGTCTGCGAAGTCAAAAAGGAAGCAAGAAAAGGAAAAAAGAGCGGGAGCCGGAAAACTGCAAGTTCTCCCATCACCCTTTCGCGAAGCATCTCGCAATCGCGCGCCCCTGGCGGCGGATGTGGTCGCTTTTACCCTCTTGAAGGTGGGGGCCACAACGCGGTAGCATTTGAATGCATATCCCTTTTTGTAGCTGTTGCCGGTCGTATACAAAGCCCATCTTCCTCGTACGTGTCTGAATTCCCTCGTACGTGTACGCGTGTCCGGAAGGGCGGCGAATTAGCGTGCGCCCCCCTCCCCCCCCCCCACCGTTCTCCTGGTCGACCGAAATTAGCATAGGGGATTAGTGCGTTCGTGGCTTAAAGTCGACACGTATGGTAGCGCGCCGATAAGACTTTATTAACGTCGGGTTTATTTATACTGGGGATTCGGTCGGCAGGTTCGTTTCCTGAACCTCGGCGTTCCCTATCCCAATTTCGGGATGAGCTTATAAATGCGTGTCGATGACCGTCGACGAATGAGCCGATAATAACGGCACGATCGATCGCGTCGCCGGCGAAGCATTTCGCGAACGTTCATCTTGGACGGGGCTTCGCTCGAAGTTCGTTTCGCTCGGCTGCAACACGGACCATTGTAGAGGGAAGTATAAAGAGAAGCTAAGTGGTATATAGATAATAGTAATTAATGATTAGTAAAACACGTGGCGTGAATCAAGGTCAATCACTTTTTAACCTATCCCCCGTATTATTATGTTAATTATAAAAACGTGGGGGATTTTGCTATAAATATTTATCAGTGCTCTGTCTCGAAGTTTCCATTAGGGTAAGATAAAATACTTGTACAAACGCAACTAGTAATTTACCTTTGTCGCGCTGAATCTAAGGAAAGTTTCGTCATGAGTTCTGGCTCGTTTTCGTTTTAAGAACAGCGTTCGTTGTCCTGAATTAGTAACGCTGCGAATACCGCAAGGGTTGCCTATTCCTTACCCTAAATTATGAAATGGCGGTAATGCCCATGATACCGACTGGCATGCAATAGTTATGACCGCGAAGAAAAAGGGGGTTGGAACCTTTCGTGGTAAATGTATGACCGTCCTACTGCCAGTCTCACCTCGGCTCACTGGATTCATTTTTTACACTTTCTAAGGTGTTCTCGTGGCCGCTTTCCGCGACGTTCTCGCCGTAACCACAAGTTTAGCGGTTTGCAAGTTTCACGCGCCATGAGACCGGAGTTCTCCGTCGAAGCCACCGGCGAGAGATTTTTGCGCGATGGAAAATGGGACGAACATGTTCGAGAGCTACCTCGCCATCGCGAGAGCGTAGGCTCGTTATTCGTTCTACGCGAAACGGTATCTCTCGTCTCGAGAGCGATAAAAAAAAAAAGAATGAGCGTATCTTTGAAACACGTTCGTGCGAAATAGCGAGAACGCGAAATGAAACTGGATTATCGGGTACAACGACAATTTTCCATCCCAAACGTTTGAACGTTTCGCAAAGTTTATTTCATTCCGCGGTAAGCGCATGACAAACGTCGTTCCGTAGTGTTCGACACCGGGCGCGAGCATAAATACCTACGTGCTTTTTTCTTCTCTCTCTCCCTCTTTTTTTTTTGTCGAAAATTTTAATTCCACGTCGCGCTTATTATCGCAAATCTCCCCCGTTCAGCCGTGGCTCTTTCGCAGTTCGGGCAATTTTGCGAAATTTATAAGACAGAGTCACCGTTCCCATATTACGATCCTCCGTTACGGTCGTACGGTGTAGGACGTAATTGGTTGCTTAAATACCGTGGGCGCGTACACACGGATACGTAGGTACACGCGTGCAACGAACGATACAAAGCGGCAGTGCCAGGCTGGCGCAGCCAGTTTCGGCTCTTTGGCACGATACTCGACGACGATTCGAAACCTCGTTCGAATTGTTCGACGTAATCGTATATCACGTTCTCGCTGCCAGAGTATCGCGCGTCCCGCCACTTACAAGCCATCCCCCTTCCGTAATAGCGTATCCATTCAAATACTTTGTATTATCGGGCAAGAATTTATTCTCCTCGATATCGGGATTCCGGGGCGCGGACGACTTTTGACCTTTTTAGAATGCATTTGATATCCTAATTTATTCATGGGTCCCGCCCCCACCCTCTGCAACTTGGGCATAATTTTTCCATCTCGAGTAAACTTTGCAACGAGATACTTCAGCCAAGTTAGACTCCGCTATCTTCTGAAAAAGCATTCTCCATGTTTTCACGGAATTATTCCGTGGTTAAAGGAAGCAAAGTTTAAAAGTCGATTTAAAAAGGGGGAACGAGAAGCGTTACCGAGTACACCACCCTCCTCGAGCCGATCCTTTATCGAAGTATTACGTTATCGCCGTTAAAAAATTGGCGGATGCGCCGGGCAATATCGTTTCGGTCGCGAATTACCGTTTCGGCGATTCGTTGCGAGCTTCCGGTGTGCGCGAGCCGAGGATGGAGATGGTAAATCGTAGATCTTCCGTTCCGCCAACGCCACGGAAACGTAATAGAGAAGATAAGGGTATTTATGATCGTTGTAAAACACAAGATACAATGACACGAGTTTAGGCGAAAGCGTGGCCGACGATATCGAGGAGGAATTTAATATTACCGGGCACGGACACGAACCCGTTTAGAATTTAATACTAATTTAAAAGAGATTAGTTCCGTATCCGACGCTAGACAAGGATCACTACCGCCCACCGACCGCCCCCGCCGTCCTGGGGAGAATTTCAGGGGCAGCAACCAGGCACAGAAGCCGTGTTCCCACGAGGGAGGCAGCTTAATTAATTGAGCTTAATTTAAATTTAATTTAATTTCCCCTAAACCCTCCGTTCACCTTTGCACGCGTACAACCGAGCGCGCGTATGTGTTTCCTCGTCTTTGAAAATCTGGTTAAATTCACGATTTCTTGAGCGTAGCTTTTTTTCTAGCCTCGCCATCGGAACACCTCTACGACGAAAGAAAAATCAAACCGAGAAAATATATTTGTATCGATCATGATCGCAATAATGGGAACGAGAAAGTTGTTTCTTTCCTCTATCACAGGAGTTTCCCAAACGCACCACGAATTTTCTCCGTCTACGTGACAAGTACGTATCGTTCGGGTTAAACGATCGTACCGCGAGACCCGTCGCAAGTATTTGTTACGTTTTGACGATGTCCCGACTGTTTCGCCAAGAACCATCGGTCTACGTTCGAGGGCGGGTGGGTAGACAAGATTAATCAGTACAAGGGAAACAACCCTTGTCAGCCGGGACGGAGGCCTTAGCCGCAGAACGGAAAAATTGTTTCTACGGAAAGGAAATCTCACCGCAACCACGTACCCGACCGTGGTCGCCCTCATCCCCCCCCCCCCATTCACGATTTTATATTTCGCTCGGCGAAGTGGCGCTCGAAGTTTGAGGCGCGCTTAACATCGAATGATTTACTCCGGATGTAAATCATCGTGGTTCTCGGTATGCCACGTCGAAATCTACCGGGCATGCCCTCCGAGAATTTCGAGAAACGATTCCAGGCCAAGTTCCTTCACGAGCCTCCGTGGATATCGAAAACTCTCCCTTCGTACGAACTTTCTTTTTTTTCTCCCCCACCCCCGCCCTTCTTCCACGGAGATCCATCTCGTGGAAAAGTTGGAGGCGCCCTCGGTTGTTCCTCCTTCTCGTACGTTCCTCGTGATGCGATTGCCTCGGTGTCGGTGAGCGAGCGAGACAGAGAGAGAGAGAGAGAGAGAGAGAGAGAGAGAAGGGCGAAGAGGGAGACGAAAGACAGAGGAAGAGAAAACTGATTCGAATGAAAACTTTGAATATTTACAGCTACGACCGCGCTCCGGTCGTTTCTCGGGCCAACCTTTAAAATTTATTAGCGAATATCGATGAAATTCTTGGGTGGCGCCGGGATTTAGGGGAGAGAAAACGGCGGTCGGCGCGTGGAACTAGAAAAATCTCGGTAAAGAGAATAACCCCCCCGGGGGGTGTCGGCGGAGGGCAGCGGAAGTTTATCGAATCTTGATATTCCGAGAGATTTCGCGTAGTTACGTTCGCGCAATGGGAGGTGAGCCGAAAGCGGTGGTAGTAATTCCGATAGTAATTATAGCAATTGTACGGCGAATGGGTAAGTTTGCCGGAATTACCCGCGATCGTTAATCAACGGAATTTCGCGAACGTCCGATCAAAGTTGCGCCGCTCGGCGATCCCACGTAAACCTACGGTCCTTCGAATCCAAGAAAGGCGAACGATAGTTTCGAGTTTGATACGCAAATCGTCTAGAATTTATTCAGAATAGTTTTGTAATTCTGACTAACGCGAACGCGGCATTTATTCTTTCATGTTTTCACCCCCGCGACGCTCTTCCCGAAGTTAGATTAAAACCGACACATTTTTCTTTTAATATGCAGCAGAATAAAACATCTTTCGTTTAGGCGAACTTCGTCGTATTTTTTTTCGTCGTCTTTTACACATAGAGCCTTGAATATTCATCAGCAAAGTACGACCGGGCGGGGAAGTTCAATCTGCAAGAAGTGGACGACCGACTTCGTTAGGGTCTTTCCTCTTTCGGTTCAAAGTTTCGGTCTCTAGCGGACTCTCGGATAAACTTTGATAAGACAATATTGTTACTCGTACGTCGGACAAACGAGCAGTCGTATACCTTCCCCCCTCACCGATCAGCTAAACACGCGAAAGAGCGCAAAGAAACTTATCGCGAGACACGCCGTGACGGTTAAACGGACAACCTTCTACGGTTTAGAAATCGGTTAGGAATATTTCGGCGTACCTTTTACCGATAGCGACTTAACGAACCGTCCACGATCACGAACAAAACAAGCGACTAAACACCAACGACCGTCATTACCCGTCTCCGCGTTACACCGGGAACAGGAGAAAGAAGAGAAAGACCGAGGGGGGGGAAAAGAGAGGAGCCTGTAAAGGAAAATAAACGAAGGAACGAGGAGGAAGATGAAGAAGAAAGCGCAACGCCTGATCAAGCGGTCTTACGGTTCCCTCTATCGAGCCAGGACGGTCGAGTTACAGCGTAACAACTCGTCCTGGCGATAAATGGATTACGAGCGGCTACGTGCATCGAACCGAAATTAATTCAGTCGTGCCCGCCCGCGACGAGGAGAAGGAGGAGGTGGCTGGAGCCCGAAAGGGAAATGGGGGGGGGGGGGAGGGGAGAGGGGAAGGAAAAAGAGAAAACGAAGAGAGAGAGAGGGATGGAGGGGAAAGGGAGTTCCACCTTATCCATAGCGTTCCTCGTTGTTTGCCACGGGCGACCGGGCTCAGAATGGGAAAAGGGGTGGAAGGAAGTGTCGTTGATGGGGTAGCTAATGAGGGAGAGCGAGGATAATGTCGTTATAATAAGTAGCTGCGGCGGATGTGGTAAGGTAGTGTTTTATAGCGCGGATGGTCCGCGCTCCTAAGGACTTTAAATGTCCTCGCAGACGTTAAGTGACTCGGAGTGGAAGCCAGATAGCGCTTTATTGCCACGAACCAACCCCTTTCCACGGGACAGCAGCGTACCCCGTACTCCCTTTCAGTTCCGGTAGACCGTAGGAGATACTTTGTCCGTGCACATACTGGTAATTTTTTCCTTTTCCACCCATTCCCCCGTCCAGCCATGGTTTTCTCTCTCTCTTTGTTCTTGGCTGGACCAAACAAATAACCGGATCTTCCGTGTTTATGCCGAGAGATTTGTATTATTAATACCTTCCGTCTATACGCTTAGAGTTGATACCTGTTGATTGTTTCTTAACTCATCGTTGAATTAATTTAACGCTAATGGTTTTGCGTCGAATCGTAATTAATTTGGAATCATTATTATTATCCGTGATTCTTTTCGTTCGTTACGCGAAATAACGCGCGGAACAGTGACGAGAAGGAGAAACGTTTGGTTGATTTTATGTACAGCGTTGCAACTACAAATAGCATTTACAAGTACTACTTGCTCTTGGCGCTTTACGCTGACGATTCGTTCCCCGCGTTTTACGGAGAAACTTTTTTTTTTTAGAGTCCTACCGGGCCGTTCCGCCGAATGTACCCGTAATGCTGAAAAATCGCATTCGTATCTTTACGCCTCGATCGACATTTTTTATGTCTTCCGAAGTCCCGCCGTTTGAAGTTCCCGTAAGCTGTCGGAGATGCATCGCGTAATGTACCGTGGCGAAGGTGAGGTGCGAAGGCCAAACCATCAATCCTATCGTGTGTTCCACGCAACCCGGCTGACTGACGTCGATACTCGTTTCAACTACTCGAAAGGGAGCCTCGTTTTAGCGGAGATATCGCAACTCCGAGAGTTATCGTTTTCCGAAGAACTGTAAGACGCGAAATGACTTTTAACGAAAATGATGGAAAAGCCTGATCTCGTTCGCTCTCGCGATCGTACGTACACCCACGAACGAAGATCGTTCGGATAAAGTCGCGCGGTGAGGTAGGAAAGAAGAAGAAAAAAAAAAAACAGCGAAAGGCGGAAAATCGCTTTAACAAAACGAGGAGTCAACGTTGACGTTTCCCCAGGATCGTAGATTACTCGCGAACGTCTTATTCCCCGGCATTAAAAAAGAGAGAGAGAGAAAAAAACGGAAAAAAGACTCGCTTCCCCGTCGTTTACGTCATTTCGCGTCGTTTCGCGCCGCTTTCCTCCTAACGACGCATCGCCGGTTTTACCATCAGCCATAAAGGAATGCGCTTGGGAAATTGACCCAGTCTATTTCTCTCTGAAAGCCGCGTGGAATGCGAGTCTGCGGATACAATACGCGGAATGTCAACCTCCGCGGCGTGGTTCGACCGTTAAATTCAACCCCTTTGGCGAAGGGGGGGTGGGGGTGGGGATGGGGGGGGGAAGGGTTGGAGGGGCGGGGCCGAAAGAAGGAGAGAAGATGGGTGCGAGAGCGGTACATTAACCGTCGCGTATGTCAGCCGTTTGCACGGTCTGTAAGGTTTCGTAGAAATTTCTCCATACTCGAAGAAACGCGCGATCGGAATACGGAGCGACCGATCGAGGGATAGTCATGAGTTCGCATACGTCGCGCGGAATCGTTTCCGCGAGGGAGCGTGGGAAAGCAACTCGTGCGGGTTAAATTCTTGGATGTAGCGGAGGTCGAAGCCTTTTAAAAGACTTTTTACGTCGATGTTTGCTCGGGTTTCGCTCCGGGTTGGAATTAACGAGAACGATTGATATGTCGATTACGCGAGAACTCGTTTCACGAAGAATCCACGTTAATCCCATTGTCGGCGGAAACCCGTTAACACTGTTTCTACCGCGATCGGTCAAACGACCGTTTCTTAAATTTCGTCGATAATTTTCTGGATACAACGTTATTGCACCGCCGGTTAACCCTCTGAGGGGCATGCCCGCCTTAAGGCAGGGTTAAATTAAATTTCATTTACGCTTGCATTCATAATATTTTAGCATCTAACGGGCAGTCATGCCTTTTGTTATTGACATTACTTTCCACTGATACAGGCGTATTTGTTCCTCTTACCCGCGCGCAAGCGATACGATCAGTTTTGTTGTCTATTAATTATTGCGCAAAATAAAAAAAAATTTTATTCCCCTGTTAGAGGGTTAACTTAAATGTTAGCCGGTTGAATGTTAAGATATAGGTTACCTATTTCTAAATAAAAGAAAGTACATTTTTTCAATATAAAATTAAGTACTATCTTCATTCTATATTAACAAACATAAGTTGTTTTAAAGCCCGTTCTATTTTCCAAATAAAAGACAATACATTTTTTCACTAACAAATTGGCTATTATCTTAATGCCATATCAACAAAGATAAATTTGCTTTAAAAACCTGTCACGGTAGGAATAGTGTTAAATCGACTCGCACCGCCGCGAGGCGAAGAATTTCATCGCGAGTTGGCCGAGCCGGCGAGAAATAACGCGCGAGGGGAGAGCGGTGGTTCGGGGGTGTGCACTTTGGTAGCTCGATAGGTCAAGGTGCAAACTCTCGTTGGGGCAAATTATGCGTTGCCGGCGTGTATCCTGACAAGACTCTTGCGGGTACAAAGCAGTTCTCACCCTCGGATGAGACCGAGCATTCTGGCACGCGTAAGTAACATAATAGAAAACGGAAGGATGGCGCGACGAGGCAGGGTAACTGGAGCGAAGGGGCCATCCGCCCGGTTCTCCCACTCTTCGTCATTCCGCGGGCTTGCCGGAGACAGCCACAGAAACTTGAGAATTTATGGTTCTGCGGCCTGCGGATTTTCGTTTTCTACCAACCGCCGACCCGTAGTTGGAAATTCCGCGCTCTCGTACGACGACGACGACGCCGATGGAGACTCAATTAATATTTATGGGGGACCGCTCCCCGTCTCCGCACTCCGCTTCCTCTTTCCACCGCGACGCTTTCCGTTGCGACTGCTAGTATCACAGGTTACCATTACCGCCGATGGTGCCATGTTCGAACGAACCGCAGTACCGGTTAAAATCGGTGGGGTAAGAAGACCGATGTGGCTACCATTGCAAATCAAAATTACCGCTTGATTAATTATTATAAGCTGTATTTATAATTGGATCGGTGAGAAGAAGAACAGTATTAGTCTGACAATCTCAATTCGAGATAATCAAGTTCAAAGTTTCATATACTTGTTGGCTACGTCATATTGAATTTAATCCAATGAAGACTGGTATAGTACTGTTCTTATACTCAATATTTAAATCTACATTCATCGAATTTCAGCAAAAAAGGTGGGATTTGAATCTTCTTCTCACCGATTCAATTATGTACATAATTATGAAAGTGGTCCAAGTCAAGAAAAGATTATTTAAAATCAAGTAAAGTTATTAAAAAAAAAAACAGAAAAAAATACGGCAAGCCACTTTCATAATCATGCGTACAATTATTTAAATGAATATAAATACATCTTCCTTAATTTCGATAAATACACTTGAAGATTTCAAGTTTAAATTCTTCCAATTCTACTTCTCAGCTGTACAGCGATGTTTCCCCATTTACCAAACGCATTTGACGTACTACGTATTTGGCGGTACACGCCGTCCGATGGGACATTCAAGCTTACCGGTGGTACACGCCGTTGTCAACGCGTTAACATCGATTTTAACCCTGATGGCGGAGTTGTGGCGCGATTTCGAATTCGTACGATTCGGTGAGTTCACTTCGCAATCATCATTTTATCCGACATAAAATCGAACGCGTAGACGCGTAAATTTTTGTCTCCACGATAATTGCGCGTGATATCAACCAAACCTAATCCGAACTAATATTTCCCGGCGTGTTGCGTCAATGATAATACACTTTCGATATCTTGCGTCCCGGCTATGAGCGTGACCAGGTGACTAATTCCTCGCGTTTCTTTTATCATTTCTGCCATTGAATTACTTCCGCCCGGTCTGAAGACCTCTGTAGCGTATTAATATTTATGGAGCTCGGTCGCTGGAGTGGAATATGAGTTCATAATGACCTTCGCGGTAAAAAGGGGTAAATTTTATGTCGAGGACGAGATAGTTTGTTCAACTACGTCTCGATGAGATCCTTTACGAGGACTCTCGAGACCCGGCAAACCTCGTAAACGCATCTCGCTTTTTTCCATGCTCCCTTTCTTGGCTTCGCCACATTTTATGAATGAAATTGTTGAGCGATGTTAATACTCGGCGCGCGGACAAGCGTGAAACGAAAAATTCTGTCAAAACGAGAAACCGGGGGATAAGTTTTTTCCCTGCGAATTTTCATCGCGAGATGTTTAAAGAAGTGTTCCGGGGCGGGTTTAAAAACGATTTTCCTTGCGGGGGAAAAAAAATACTTCGTGCAGTCGCGGATGAATAAGAAATTAAAACTTTAACGAATTTCTTAAATGAATTTCTGATTCTCATGTTGCAAACCGGTGTAATAAATTTTCCGTTCCTTCTCTTTCTATTTTTCTGTTTTTTTTTTTCCCCCCCCCGTTTTAACGAGTTAACCCCCTCGATCGGAGTAATTCGGTATGTTCCTGACGAACATTTAATTTCCACGTTTTATATCCTCGTATTCGTCTACGTGACGGTGAATAAAACTTAATTTTACAAAACATGGGTCGTTTAAACGAGAATGTAATAAAACTCAGAAAAATGAACTATTTATTTTTGAAACTGCATTCTTGATCATACGACGCGACGTTATACACGTAACGTTCCTATTTCGCAATAAACCATCCCTTCCTAAGTCCCTTTGGCAATGCGTTTGTAACGAACCGACTTTAAGATTTTTTTATATTTATTAAAGCGCAACGTCGGGCTCCGTAACTCGGGCAGAAATTGCATTGCATAGTCACCGGCGAAATTGAGAATAAAAGTACAGATAGGAGATGCACGAAAGATCGTTTTTTTTCCCCCGCGCAACGCAGCCAATGCCGGTCGGGGGTCAGGACCAGTTATAAACCTCCGCGAAAAGAGGGAACGAAAATTCCCCGGACGGAAATAAAAGTAAATTAAAGCTCAGGCAGCTGGTTGTTTAAAATGTAACAGCCAATTACTGACCTCCCGGTGCTACGAGATCGTTGATCGCGCGAACAATCAAAGTTTTCTTCTATTTTCCTTGTGATTTTCCTCGAAGATACACGCTCCATTTCTTCTCCGTTCCTTCACACACGTTTCTCTCAGTCGATCGTTCTTTTCTCTTCCTTTATCTAACGCTGGCTCCCATCTCTCCGCGGTACACGCGTAACAACACGGACGCCCGATGATTGGGATTTCTTTTTTTTTTGCCCGTCTCGAAGGGGACCGGACAAGGATTTCGAGTTTGCGGGTAAAAGGCTTACGAGCCGAGCGACAGTTTCAGTTAAGCCGGAATTGAAAATGAATTTCAACGATTACTGACATATTAAAGCTCGCTAGGATCCTTCCTTTTATACCGTAAGTTTTGGACAAAGGTTCGGTTAAATCTTTCTCATTTGCGAAAAAGCTTCTACTTTCTTCCGGGCAATTCAGTATTTTTTTTTTCGCGTCCCTACCACTGTCCTCCCTTAAGAGGATCATTTTCGCGTAGTTTTTATCCTCCATTTTATTCCATCCCTTACGTCCCTTTTAAACCGGCCAATTCGCCGCTCGAACGAGAAAGTCGACTAGGAGGGAATGCGGGAAGAGCGCGGAATTATCCGCTTTCTAGCGGATAGCCAGTTATCCAGGGTACGATTACGCTCGAGTTATGCCTGAATGTCCCGCCGACGCGAACGTCGTCCTCCGCCTATCCTCCCCCTTTATGCCAGGCGCGAGTGAGGAAATTGTTTCGCTCACGGGTACTCCCGAGTACATCCAAGGACGGACGATAATCCGAAATTTCATTTCTCGCCCTTTTTCCCGATCGTTTTGTCGGCTGCCCCCCGCGCCAACGTTTTATTCGATTGCGATAGATACGCGCAACATTTGATCGGGTAACCAAAGACTGTGATACGATTTAATATACCCCGTCGCGTTCTGTCAAACGACTAGTTTCTTCGCTGACCAAAGGAATAATGATAAATCGGGCGCGTAGCAGAGTAATGGAGTTCACGTTCCAAGTGGAACTAACGTATGTAAAGTCAGACGGTCGAAGTGTATGTACGATCTCGTGACTTAGTTACCCATTCTTTATACTCCTGTTTATACATTTGTAACCTATGCGTAGCAATATTTACACAAATTCACGAAACGCGAACAACGCGTGTCGCAGACAATTTTACGTTAACCCTGCTCGATATATCTACAACTCCATTTTTTATTCCTTCGTAGTTTCTTTCCTCGCGTTGCGGTAAAAAAAAATGAAATAAAACTAAGGGAATATTGATTCATCGGTATGTTACTTTCAATTAAAGTTACAACCCATTACGGGGAGTTAAGTTACACCCGAGACGTATCGGTATCGAAATACCGTACCTCCGTTCCTGTATCAGAGTCATAATCTTTTTACGAGTTTGAAGCAACGAATGGAAAAGGTGCACGCGTACCTTATTTTATCCAGTATTAATAATTCATGGTATCGCGGAGTCGAGTGGGTACTCTAATCTGACTTCTAGCTGCGAGCCGGGCGAAGAAGCTCGAGCGTAACGTTCGTTCATTTTTAACGCATTGGCAGACGACCGCCGGCAACATTGTTATCGGTCTTTTTCCGCTCTTTTTAACTTATCGTCTTTTACCGACGCGCATTACCGAAGATACTCGAGAGGATGAATGTTCGAGTCGATGGTACTCGATGTTGAAGTGGATGAAGGCCCGCGGTACGTAAGCCTGGTCCATTAATCAGCAAGCAAACGGCATTTCGCAAGCTCAGAGCTCTGCGACTCGATCCCTCGGTATTGGCTAGTGTACCGGGTGACCTTTCGAGAATTTATAGACATCCAGAAATCCTGACGAAGGTTGATCTTTTTGCGATAAGACGGCTTGTCTCCGGAACGTATAGTTTGTTTGTTTTCTGTTTTCTTCGCCCCTCAACCCCCCAACCCACGTTCGATCGATTTCACGCCGTCGACGTCGGGGAAACAAAGTTGTCGATCTCGTTCCTCACGGTCTTTAAATCACCGTAGAGAAATATTCAAAAGCATGCTCTCCACCTCCGAATAAAACTCCTCGAAACGCGAGTCCCTCGCAAATCGGCCAAACGATATTGCATCGCGCAATAAAGAACGCCTTTATTTTCAGCGTACAGCCGCCGACTGTCTCCATTCCTCGGTACATGCATAAACTCGCAATTTGTTAGACCAGCGCAATTTTGTCCTCTCGGCGGCGCACTTATTCCGAGCTACCGGGGGGGGGGGGGGGGGGAACATTTTTTTTTGTTTCCCTCTCCCCGGGCAGAACGATCTCAGATTTGCGGTGGTTTAAGTCGCTGAAGAGGCTTCCGCTACCCGCGGCCATTCCCGCGAAATGATGCGAGGAAGGAACTATTTATCAGTTCACGTGGTAACGCGGTAGACATACTCTCTCCGTCTAATCCAGAACGGTGAACGCGAACGGCACACACGAGGCTAACGGACAAGTTGCCATTGTTCACTCAAAAGCTCGAAACTCCGCGGTCTCTTATTCCGTCCCTCGACTTCCCCGAACCGTCGCCGTTCCATTTCCAGTTCTCACCTCCCCCCCTCTCTCTCTCTTTCCCTCCGCCAGGTTTACCTAGGCCATTGTGTCGCGTTCTCGGAGTGGCAGGGCCGATAGGCGGGGTAGGATACCTCGGGCCCGAGACCACGCGAGCCCCGAAACACCGAAGCAAAACCGAAGCCTGTAAAATCCGGCTGACGTACCCTGCTGTATCGAGGTCACCCGTTGAATACGCCGCCCCTTGTCCACGGACCAGTCTTCGCTGCCTAATGACGGTCTTGATCTTTCGCATTGTCTTTCCCGCGCGACGGGGGAAAGGGGGGAACCGCGAAATCCTTCGGGCGAGTCTCCCAAACTGCCAACAATTCGCTTTACCAACCGTGCGGCTTACGACGTTATTATGACCGACCAAATATCAATGCGCGCTATACTCGCGGAGAAATTCACCGAAAGAATCAACCCGCGATACGCGCTACTACTCGAAACGGAAATGAAAGCTGAGGGAAACCGTGCAGCCGCCCGTCCAATAACGTTGCGAAGAATTTGCCGCGATAGTAGTAGGCGAGAGACTCCGTGAGTTTCAAAGCGTTCGATAACGCGCGGAAAGGTACATACGTATATACGTAATTTTATTCGTGCCTTTTCGGAGTTCGTAAAACCCGGTTAACGTTAATAAAAGCGCGTGTGTGTGTACAGCGTTGCTAGTCGCGTTACGGGATCAAAGAATTTTATGTTGCGTTGCTTTAAAGTTTACGCGAGTGCGTCGATCGTTGCGCGAATCGTATTAGCGTTTTGTACGATAAAGCGATTATAAAGGGCGGGCACTTTGGGCTCGTCCCCCGGCTGGTGCACGTAAAATAAAAAAAAACGTCGGGTTCGAGCGATTTCCCAAGGTTGCAGTCTCGGAGTAACAAGCAGGTAAAGTTTACTAATAGGCTAATGAGAAACGTCAAGAAGACGAGGCTTTGCCGACGACGCACTTAACCTGCTCTTAGCATCAACGCATCGAACGGGCAAAGTTTTGTTGACGCTCGAGTCTACCTTCGTAATGCATTACCTGCAGCGTTCGATGGCGTTTACAGTGGCTCAAATACAAGATAATTCTCGTACCTAACGAACGTTTGTTACGCCAACGTCAGTCGTAACGCGAGCAAATCCTCCCCCTTCCCATCTGGATTCAATTAATTATTACCGGAGCGAGAGACCCGACGGGCAACGACCGAAAAACTATGCGGGATCAAAGAACTTTCGGTGTCGGGGAAAAGAAACTTCTCGCTTAAGAATAATTGATCTTCTTCGGGACGTGGAAGACGAATGATCGTCGTAGTCGTCAAGCTGGACTCGCGAAAGATTCGAAGAACGTTGACAAGAACGAGGAAATTTTGTCGGTGAGATTCAATTAGTTATTCGATTAAGGTACACATCGATAGAAATCCTGATCATTGAGAGAAAAATCTACCTCGTTGCTCGATATAACGAGCAAGATAGATGCCCGAGGTACTTTCCACGTACATTACATACACTTATCCTCCACCGAAAATTCTCAAATAATCCCTCGTTCCTACGAGCAGCAACATTGTTCCCGTTTGCGTTTACTCGACAACCGGATGAACGTCTAGCGGCCAAGAACGATGAACGCAACGACGGCGAAGTCCTCGTACGCCGGGAAGACGAGAGATCGCGGAAATTATTCCACGTAGCGTGCGCCCGGGGCCGAAGAAATTCCGCGCGGACCGTGAGACGGGCAAGTTTTCCAATTATGTACAAGACACACACACACGGGTCGTGGCGTACATAAGAGGAGTATAATTGGAACGAAGGACGGCGTATTTGTCTGGACGAAATGATGGATGGACTGGCATGGCAGTTGGGCAACGCTGCGCACTCGAGGGCCCCCAATTACATCTTTATCGGTCAGAGCCACACCTACGCGAGAGCGCGATACATCATCTTCGTTTGGTACCTCGTAAATGCGCGAAGTTTCGAGGTCGGAGTAAAAATTTATGCCGGTTCGCTCGAGAGACGAGGCACGAAACCGCCCCCTCCCACGAACCTCCGATGTTCGTTTCTTTCTTTTTTTTTTTTGTTACCCTCGATTGGAGATGCCACTGTGTATACGCGTACCTACTCGGTATCTGCTCGGGTATACGGAAATGGCTGAACGAGTCATTCCAAAAGCACCGGATGGGTTTCTTAGCGAGCTCGTCTGTCTGATCTGCAGTCGATGGAGTTCGGAGGTCGATAAAGGTGACTCGTTAGCGAGGAGGTATCTATCCTCGTTCGAGAAATTGTTACTTTCCGTTGAGACGAGTCGTACGAATTTTATTGAATTGAATATATTTCAATAGAGATTCGATAATTGTGGTACGCCTCAGCGTGAACGCGAAGGGTGTCTTATTAAATTTATACATTGCAAAATTAAGAACCTTCTTACCTCGGTACATCGCATTTATATAAAAATTCTAGTGGAAATCTTCGGTATTCGCTTTTCCGAGATATTCCCCTTTTATGTTTTGTACGCGAGATAGGTTAACATGCACGAAAGCGATGTTATTTTACGGTAGTTGCTCACGAATGTATTGCTTCCAGGAGCTGGCAAGAAAGCGCGTATCTTATCACTGGTAATAAAAGTTAAAGGGGCTAAAGCATTGCGAAGGTTGGTCTTGGTACAGGAATTCCAACTTTCAACTTTCCAAATTTTTCAATTCACTTTTTGATCCGACATTTATTAAGAACTCGATCCCCGCACACGCCAGATAAAAATAAATCCATACGCGCGAATGACCATCGATACCTTCTACTAACACCGAGTACGTCCAAGGACGCACCATAATCCGAAATTTAATATCTCGCCCTTTTTCCGACCGTTTCACCGTTCCTCCCGCGCCAACGTTTTATCTCCACGCGGTAGATACGATCCTCGTTTGATCGGACAACCAAAAATTCCAACACGATTCAATATACCGCGTCGCGTGCCGCCAAACGCGTTCCTCTTTCGCCGACCAAAAGAATAATAATTTACACGCGTCATATATACGCAAAGCTATTCCGTCAGAGTTTCTAAACATCCTACCCGACCAACCGCGCGAATCCCGCTGCAAGTAGATCAAACGGGCATAGAGGCTGCAGCGCCATTTTGGATACATCTAGATCTAGATACATGCATTTGAGATTATATGCTCGACTCCGCTGGCAACGGTCGCACGGGGTCAGAGGTGCTCCCGCGAGTTGTCTTCGAACCGGGCCAGGAGCGATTCCTCGGGATGTTGATACCCTTCGAGTATGGCGGATATACGTGAGCACCTCTGAGGTAATCTAGACTCTATTGCCACTATCAGTAGCGGCGATCAGGGGTTACTTGTTTCCCTTTGAACCAACGGGGTCAACTGGCTGCAGTGTCAACATGCCGGAAGTGTTCCTATAACGGTCCCCTTCACGAGCCTGAGAGTCTCCTCTTCTTCGTCATCCTGCCGGCGTCAATCTCCATTTTTCTTTCACTTCTTCGTAGGCCGTCTATCGCTCGGAGCCCGACCAATGGCGTGCCGCCGCGTTAGAACCACGTACCGCTTTGTTTCAATTTTTGAGGGCAGTCGCGGCCTGCCTAGCGCATCTTCTTTTTTTTCAGGCTTCGGAGAGACACTTGGATCAAGGACGGGATGAACTAAAAACCATTCTCGATACGTGGAAGGAACGAACGTTGAGTTCGTGTCGCGTTGACTTTTTTTTCTCAACGTACCACGATATTTCTTTTAAATTTAAAATCTTAACCCTTCGTTAGTCGCGCGGACGTTTGTTACGTGGTTGGTCGCGTGGGGTACACCTGTCATCCATCTCTAAATTATTGGTTAAAAGTAGAAATAATCAGCATTTAACACATTTTATCTGCAATAAACATTAATATTTATGTATTTAGATAATTAATGTACTCGTTTATAAATGTATGATTACAATAATGTAATAGAAATAGCCGCAAATTTAAAAAAGAACAATTTTTTTTTTAAGTTTTTTAGGTTCACATGGGTCTAAACGACCGGTACTAGAGATATCGCAGGCGTAAATAGCATGAGATAAGAGTAATTTAATTTTAAAGTATACTGGGTGACACCTTTACCCCGCGCGACTAACGTAGGGTTAAGAAGGACGACGATTTGCGGATTCGTTGTGCGACGGCGTTCCGCGACGATGAAATATGATTGGCAGAAAGGACCAATGTGAGCGAAGAGGGACGAGGAATACGATAAACAAGAAACACGCGCCGGTACCCCCCGATACGGAGTGTTTTATCAAGTTGCGCACTTTTGAACAAAGAATGAGCAACCGGAGAGCTCTTCTAAGCTCCGTGAGCCTGAACGATTTCGAGACTCCTAGGAGCTTTGCGACCATCTCGCTTCCCAGTCTCGCGGGACGAGCGATTTGACTCCACGAAAGTAAGTTCACCGACAACTGACAAAACGGAGGGCGAGCGATCTGGATGATTATCGTGCGTGCTAATGTAGGACGGAGAAGTCCTACGTCGTTGGTAACGACGGTTTGCTACGTGTCGTGAACACCGAGATTGCTATCGAATGCATAAACAGTCTGTTCTTTAAAATCTAGGGTCAACCGCGCTCTTAATGACGGTTGTTCTGTTTAAGCAATGACAGTGCGAGAAGCGAGGTGCCGATGCTCGTGTCATAGATAAGCTGACCATGTATTTTTTAAGTCAAAGCGGGACGGATGAAAATGAAATTAATTGATCACTCGAATTTTTATACTCGAAATCGAAAAACTGATTTTTGTTATTTCTTTCTCCTACTTTATAAAAACAGGATATTTTAATGTTCCAAAGATTCCATCTGGAACATCGGGATAGACAAGCGCAAAATAGGACGTATGGTTACCTTAGTCATAAGTGACACATGACAAGCATGCGCGAAATGTGTGCAATGACCCGAGAAGTAGAATGAATCGGAATGAGTTAGAGACTATCGAGGATCATTGAAGAATCATTCACGAGAGTAAAGAGAACACAACGAAACGACACGGTCTAATGTCAAGAATAAGAAGGTGCGAGTGGCGTGAACGATCTCTGCGAGGAAATGCGAATAATCTCAGCATTTAAGCCGGGTTTACATGACGCGAATCCGATGCGCGAGGCAAGATTACCGAGGCATGATTCGACAAGTGTGAATTTGTGCCCCTCGGATGTTGCGCGTGGCAGCCTCTTGACGAGTAGAAGCTCGGTTAGTTTTTGGATGCACATCAAAGGAGATTCGTCTATTTGTTTCGCGTCGCGCGAACGTGTATCTTGTCTCATAGACGGATGGCTCACCCTCTTTCGCATTGGTTCGCGCATCGGATGCGCATCGTGTAAACAGTTGGTCGAATCGGTTTCCTACGGAGGGAGCCTCGCGCATCAGATTCGCTTCTTCTAAACCCGGCATTACGTGCGTTTTCTCTGCAATTCTTCATTTCCTAATATATTCTTCGTGGAAAATATTTTCCCTTTCCGATATAAAAAAAAATACATTTTCTACGCTAATATTTCTGAAAACGGGACAGACAATGTATTTGCGTCGGTACACCCTCGCGGGCAGGTATCGTCGCGCATAATCAACGATCAGTGGCGTAGAAAAAGTATCGGCAAGTTAAAAATATTAACGAACGCGCCGCGGGTCGCGGGGTACGTTGAATCTCTGAAATATTCCCGCGGAATGAAAATTGCAAGTACCTCGTCGGTTTCTTTCCCTTTTCAACGTGCTTCATTGGAAAACCTTGTTTTTGTTATTGAGTGCAGAGCGCACAGGGAGACTTGTACTTTTCACGTTTTATTTTCGCTCCATGAACCGCTTTCATTAATCGCAGTTCTTTCTCGGGGGGTACATTTTTCGTGCTTCGTTCCCAATAATGACAGCGTGGAAATGTAGATATTTCCTGTACGCCTGTGAAACGACAAGTACGCGCGGAGAGCGTAGCTACGCGTCGCTGTAAATACGCCCGGTAGATGGTGTGCGTATCGTCGGGGCACATTTCGTTTCGAGATAAAAACGCACGGTGCATAAATGCATAGCACACGCGTGAGCTCTGCGCGACTGTTTGCACAAAAAAAAAAGGAGAAAAAAAAAGGGAAAAAAGTTCCAGCGTATGTATATCAAATTCATGCCAGCCGAGTTATTTAACACTTTACTTGGTCGACGGCACCGTACGTAATTAGGAGTGTACCTATACATTTTAATTACGATTCACGCGGACTCAAATATACCAAGCGGTTTTATAAAACTCTCTAACGCGGTGTAGTAAATATTTTTCCACGAGGGTCCTTGGATTCCTTATTATATCTGAGTGGAAACTAGGGTAAAAGTGCTACTTTTAGGTTCTGAGACCGACGGCACTGCCGTTTAACTTCTAGCTCAGCCGGATACTACTTTTTTTTTTGACTCTTTACTCGCGAAAGTTGTAACTTTTTAACTTAAGGGCGGGGGGCATTGTAACGACATCGCTTATGCACTCTAACCGATTGCGTTGCGATCGTACCGTACCGAAGGACGATACAAAAAAAAAAAAAAATACCGCCGAATTCACGTGTCGCGACGTTCACATAATTTCTCACTTTGCATAATTTACGCTCGCGAGCGAAACCTTCGCCGTAAATACCCTTTAAATCCGCGGTCATCCTCCGCCCGTCGAAATTACGCGAGCGTTTCAATCTCTCGGAAGTCGTTTTATTTAAACGCGGTGTAAATCAGTCCCCCCACCCGGGCGAATCTCTCTCGCTTCGGTTGTCATACAATTTGTCCCATTCAACGTTGGATATTATATTGAATTCATTCACCCGCTATTTACCCGAGCCCCGCAACGAGGACATTGAGACGTCGGCCCCTTTCAGTAATTCACTTCTCGTTTCTTGCTAGTTCCCCCCCCCCCGCTCTCCCCCTCCCCAACCCCCTCGGCGATCCGTGGAAAACGGATGCCTCGGCTTGACCATCTTTCCAGAACGGGTAGCTGGCTAGATGAATCTTCGTTCAGACTCGTCTGGTTATTCATAGAATGAGTAATTTCAAGCAGTACCCGCGGACGATTCAAACGCGGGGTAACGTTTGTCCGTCATTTGGTTTGCTTTCCCGAACGAGAGGCTCTGCTCACCTGCCCGGGTGGAAAGAGCTTGTCGTATTTGCCATCTCTCTTTGTGACGTTTGCTCCGCTTCATTTCCCACTTTGTTGAACTATGCGGAGAAGGACGAGGAGAGGAGGGGGAGGGTGGGAAGGTAGGACGACGCCGGCGACGTCGACGACGACGACGACGACGACGATGACGATGGGCGACCTTAGCAGTAGACATGGGAAGAACGTGAAAAGAAGAAAAGAATCGCGGCGCTGGCGCGAGCGCGAAGGGGAACGGAGGCAGGACGGCGGCGGGCTCGTTTGAAAGAAAATGAGGATAGCATTTTAATGAGACACTCACGGGAGTGCTTCGCGAGACCGGCAAATAGATTCCCTGATATCCTTCTTTTTCCGGAAACCCTCCAACGTTCAAATGCACCGTTTTCATAAGCGGATGCGAATCGCCTGAATCGCCGGCGAGTCTTCTCTTTGCACCCTTTCCCCCACCCCTCCCCCCTTCCCCCGCGTCGCATTCACTGGCCGCATTCTTTCTTAAATGCGTGTGCCTCTCCGCGTCACCGAACAAATATCTACGAACGAGTAGGTTCATTTGCGTCCGCGGGCGTGTGCCTTAACATTTATAGCCTCCGTACGCCTGCGGATAAATTGCGCAAGACAACAGGTTGTTGCGCAAACAAGATCGGGCATACGTAATGTGAGAATGTATCTTTTAGGTCAAAACGGGGGAAAGATTCGATTCTGTATACACCCGATGTGTTATTGATAAATCTATTTTTATTAACCATCGAATATTTGTTCTTCTGAATAAACATTGAATAAGAGTGCAAAAATCGATGAATGCTTTTTTCCATTGTAGAATGTGCAAGTTAGTCAAATAAGTAACAATTGATTTTTGTTATTTCTTTCGTCTACTTTCTGAAAAAAAGACATTTTAGTCTAACAATGCAGCCTGGTTAGCTGTTATAATCGCGGTTGCGTCGGATCTTGGCGTGAAACAAAGAACAAGAAAGCAGAGAGCCTGGATGAAAGAGTGGCTAAAGAAAACATTTCTCTGTAGTCAGGCAAATCTCTCCAAAGAAA
Source organism: Pemphredon lugubris (assembly GCA_933228935.1). Classification (NCBI taxonomy): domain Eukaryota; kingdom Metazoa; phylum Arthropoda; class Insecta; order Hymenoptera; family Crabronidae; genus Pemphredon; species Pemphredon lugubris. Next base: position 8,284,688 of record OW121819.1, on the reverse strand, counting down.
TTGAAAACAAATTCTCGGGTATTTATAAACTTGGCCATTTGAAAAACACTAACTTTTACGTGTGAAAAGAAACTGCAGTTATCGCAGAATGTGCCGCATAAAACCCATACACGATGCAATAGTTACGCAACGCCATTCGTTGTAGAATTTATTTCAAACAACTTTGAATTTCTTCAACTATGTGCGTAGACGACAGATTCACGGTGTGAAGCAGTTCTGTTTTCCCGTCCTTTTCTACCTTTCGTCGTTCAATTACATCAACCTAAATAACTGTAAGTACATCTTTGACGCGAAATGTCTTAGTTGGAAATTAGAAATGCGAGTAAAACGAACACACCGGTGCAGCGAAAACAAGCGAATCGTCCGTAAATAAATTTAACTAAAATGCCGAAGAAGGGGATTAAAAAACTAAAAGGACGTCGGGATTTCAATGGAACGCGATCTAGACTGATTTCGCAATAAAGTGGAAAGTTCCCCGTGATTACGTTTTGCGAATGACCCGTCGGTTTTTCTTGCGCGGGGCAAACTGGATCGAATTAATTCAAGGGGGACGCGGGGGGGGGGGCCGGGATCGTTAAGGAGGATTAAATCGCTTTCGCGACGAGGAAGAAGAATCCGCTCCGCAATCTCGGCGGCGGTCGATGCGACGATTTATTTGATAAATCAATGGGGCGGTTCCTAAATAGTTCGTTCGGCTCGATCTAGGTGCCCGCGAAGCAATTAAGAACCATGATTAACGGCCGTTCGCGTAACTCCCCGGCGAAGTTTGGTCTGGCCAACGTTTCGTTCGACAGTAGCGAGAATCGTTAACCGTAGGTACATACCTACCTACGTACGTACGTACGTACAGTAACGTTTCGTCGGCCGATATTGAATTTCGCTTAAGTTTATAACCACCGCGACGCGTTTAATTCGTCAAATGTCAGAATTCGCGCACAAACGAATTTCAGACAAAAATTTGTCGATCCGCATTCCTCGTTTCTTACGCGTTTCTCGAGAGCCTCACCTTCTCGTCAGAGATAAAAACGACAGTTCAACGGGTTTGATGGACAGATTCGAAGGGATCTAATTAACATCGGCTGCGTTAATTTCCGATGATGGAATTTCAAGTTTTGTCGAGGCGCATAAAGGAATTATTGTCTCATTACGGCGAGCGGTTAACATTCGCCTAAAACTGGTCTCCGAACGTCGGGGATTATTAATAATATTGCGGGAGCAATTAACATGCGTGACGTGTCCCCCGGTTGTTTTAACGGCTCTAATTATTCGGGTATAGTGTTATGAAGTTTGGTAACCGTCGGGAAACATCCGAGTGTCGACAACGGTAAAGAGCATCGCCCAAACTGGAAATGGATTTAGTTTGGAATTTCGTGGCCTGGAAAGTGCCCGCTTGACCCGACCGGGACGTCTCTCGTAAAACAGGGGCAAGATTCAAGCGTTGGTTCGTTGCTGACCTAACCAAATGTACCGCGGGAACTTAGTCGCTTTTTGAAACGGTTTGAGAGAAAACAAGAAAGGGAGAACTTTCCTCGTTCCGGGGAGATTTAGAACGTTATTCGTCCGGATTCCTCGCGAAACCTCCCCCGTTCGTGCTTGGCGCGAATCTAACCCGATTCAATTTAAAACATTTTTCGTCGCAATGGAAAACTGCTTTGAGAGAAGCTCTCTCTCGAGCCGAATAATATCTCGTGTATCGCGATGCGTGTAATGCGTACCACGCTATCAAACGACGATAGCGTACTACCACGAAGTGGCACTCGAGCAAACGCTTCACGAGTAAAAAAGACATAGGCAAATACTCTTTCGGTGGGTACACCCTTCTCCTTATCAGATGCCCCGGCTTACTCCGAACTCCGTCCGCTACTGGGTTCTATCTCACATCATAATTTCTAGTTTCGAATGCCGCTGAAGGGGTTACGTCGTCTTTGCAGATGGAGTAAAGATCGCGAGGCATCCGTTAAAAGCGGTATGTCTGGCTTTTTGTGGTTTCGCGACTTACCATTTCAGTCCGTTTCCGGCAGTCAAGCGTACCGATGTCGCAGTCCCTGTTAACAAACCATTAAAGTTGTACCGCGGTTTGCTCTTGCTCATTAAGCTTCCCTTACGTTCCTCTAATCTTTCATCTACCTTTACGACGTCCAACTCGAACCACGAGGATGATGACGTGAATTCACGTCGGAAACATGGCGGGTTACACTTTTTTCTTCGCAACTACGCACCGCGAACGTTCGTTTTATATTTTCGTCGTTAAATTAATAATAAATTCAATAAATTAAAATAACCGTACGAATTAATCCTTCTTTCCTCGTTCTCCCGGCAGTGTCCGTCGAATGCTACAAATTCGATTCGGATCGACGAGGAAAATTTGATCGAAGTCTCGCGACTTAAAAAAAATGTCGCCAGAACCGAAAGCCAACGAACGGTTCTTCGGTAACAAAAAACAATGTTCGAACCAACGCGCCATGGATCGGTCAAGTCAAAATTGATATACTTCGTACATTTGTACGAAGTTCGGGGGTGGGGGGTCGAGGAAGGGGAAGGGCGGTGCTTTTGGTTCAGCGTTCCGGAATTCAATAAGCCGCTTATTCCGGCACGTAATGCGGTAAGCCACGCGGAAAAGTTTACGGCGCTTGTTAGTTTCGGTACAGTAGTGCCTTAAAAGTAACGTAGGATATGGAGCGGGTTCTCCAGCATCCAGCTCCACCCCTTTACGATGCACCCTGTAGTAGTTGATAATATCTGGTAAGCCATTACTTCCGTTTTCCGGGCGGACCCTGTAGCTTATCTTAAACCGGGAAGGCGGACGAGGAACCGTCCGGAAGATTTAAAGTAAACTGCAGTCGGCTATGAGGCACACCACCCTTCTCTCGCTCCGTCGTTTTGTCTTTTTCATTTTCTTCCTAACCCCCCCAACCCCCACTCTATCCCCCCCTCCTCACTCTCTCTTTCTGTCTCCCTCGCTGTTCATCTTTTACAACTTTTATTTCCATCTTTCAGTATTTACCAACGGGTAGGAGCATTTACGTACACCGGCGTAAGGATGTACGAAGGTACGCGTACGAATGCGCATGGCCCCGCAACTGCCTATAATGCAGGACGACTACTCGGAACCTCATCTCTTCTACCGCGCACACACACACACACGTAACACACGTGCTCTTACCCTTCTTCCGTTTTTCTTATTTTCTACTTTGGCGAAATCACGTTCGGTAGCCGTGCAGCATTTCCTGTTACTCTTTTCTCAGCTTTAACGGGACGTTTATGTATTATAGAGTCGCCGGGATATCGGTGTATACGTCGTTGTCGGTGTTATCCTCGCCCGATACAGGGAGAAAACTGAGATCCTACTCGTTTGTAATTGAAAACGACGGATCGGTGATTCCGGGAACGTATCTTTATCGGGAAGCAGTTGCGCCATTTCGCGAGGCACAGATAACGTTAGGAATAGCGCGGAACTCTGACTCACTGGTTTTGCGATCATTCGAAATCCTGAGGAATTCTGAACGAGGTATTAGAGGGAAGAAACTTTTGACAATTTGCGCGCGTATCCCGCGATTGATTCAATGACTTTGACTTCTTCGACATTATGACGGTAATAAACATTGTCCGCGCGTGTATATATATAAATACAGTTTAACCACCTCGAAAACCCCTGTTCGTTCTTTCCGGAAAAGATACAAGGTCTAGTCTCGCGTACTTATACTTGGCCCGAGACAAGACCTTGTCTCTTGATTATACGACGATATATGTCACAATGTATATTTACGCGAGTAAGTGCGCGCGCAGTTGGTACTTCCGTGTGGCCCCAGTCTAACGCGTCATCGTGGAGCGTAAATTCGCTCACCCGAACATCCTAATATCCGGCACGCCTACAAATGTTCGACGATTCTCCGGGAAGAAACTATAAGCTTAGACGGGAGTCATCCGGGAACGTTGTACGACCTAATAGACGGGCGGAATTCGTAATGGCGCCGAAGCGGAAAGGGAGTCAACGGTAAGGTCTGGCCGAAGGGTGAATCTTTGGGGAGTCCGAGAGAATTCCCTTTGAGCAAGGGTCATTGCCGAAAAGCAAACGGAACGCCCACTTCCTTCGACGAGGATAGAATTATTGGATAAACAAATCGTGACCGGTGAGTCATCCGCGTGAGTCACTTCTACGGCAACAAAGGATCAACGTCTCTTTCCGCTTCCCTTCGAGATCCGCCAAATTTTCTTCCCCGACACTCCAATCGGCTAAACGATTAACATTTCGTTCCAATTACCTTGGGTAATCCACGAAATTTCATCAACGACGCTCTACCGGGCGAACGATTGTAGCCTAAGCCCCTCTTCACGTTATAAGGTTTTGACGGTACGACAAAAAATAGAATTGTGAAAATCCGAAAGAGCAAACAATCTGTGTAATGTGAAACCCTGCATATAATCACGTTTGACACTATAAACCTTACGCTCGCCGTCCAGAATTCACGCTCTTCTTCACTCGACCAAAAGATTGTCTTGCGGTTTTTTGTCGCACGGTCAAAATCGTATAGCGTGAAAAGGGTTCGAACTCTCCTATCCCTTAGTCACGGCAAATGTCGTTAAAACGAAGGGTGTAACCTGAGTTTCCCCATTAACCGTTTTTCATCGCGATTAATATACGTCGCGAATGAATCGCTGCACGATGTTCCGACTAAAAGGATTCTTGACGCGACGTGGCAGGGGAAGGCTTCGGGACGCCGCGGCAAGGAAACAACGAGCCTCTTCTTGCGCCGCCGGCCGAAGTTTACTATTTGCATAACTAAACTATTCCAGCAGTCGTGCCTGCTGTTGGTGCTGTTTAGTACGGATGCAGGCACTTTCTCGGTTCAGGATACAAAGTCGGCGCGTGTATGTACACTTGGATGCAGGTGCAGGTGAGGTCATGTAAAGTCTCGGCAGTTTAGATATCCCCCGGTCCCCACCTTACCCTCACCGTTCGCCACCCCTGGCATCCTTTCACCGACGTCACCCTCTTCTATCTAACGCCCCTCCCCCACACACACACTTCGCTCGTGTCAGTAAACTGCGTAAACTACGCGCGACCACTTGCTTTGGCAATGAGCGTATTAACCATAGGATTACGACGCGAACGCCGTGGCAGAAAATTGCAGTATCGAATGCAGAAAGTTTGTCATAAATCCGTGGGAAACGACGGGAAAGTTGGTCCTGCGGGGAGGGGGGGAGAAAAACTCGCGGCCAATATCTTTGATTGATAGCAAACTTCGCGAGGAGTTGCGCGATCGATAAACGCGTTAATAAACATTCGCCCTTGGTACGTCCTCGTTATCGTAAGTTTTAGAAAAGTTCTCGTTCTTTTTGTTGCGAGCGGGACGGTAATTACCGTTGCAAAAGTCTCATAATTTCGCTGTCCTGGATACCGTCTCAACGCGGGAATTTTCGAGTTTCGGGTGCATCGATTAACGGTGGCGCGACGAGTTAAAACTATCCCCCATTTCCCCCCCGGGGCACCCCCCCTTTATCCAGTTGTAAATAGAGTTAACGTCCAAGTTCCTTGGCGCGCGGCTAACGGTTTTATTGGACGCACTTTCCAGGCAGGCGCCATAAGTTTCGAACGTCAAAAGATTGCAACTGGAAAGGCAACATCGGGCGCGCCTTTTGTTTCCGCATGCCAGTTCATTACAGCCGAGGCGAATGGGTGTCTTTCGGGGTGAGGGGGGGGGGGGGAGGTATTCGACGTCGACGTCGTCGACGCTCGGGAAGACAATGTCGCTGCCGGCGGATATTGCGCGACGGCAGCTAACAGCCTAACGACGCCGAAGATCCGTGTGCGCGCAATCCTCCTTAGCGCGACGGCTCCTTGTAATTTTAGCGAGTACGTACCCATCGAATCCAACCCGTTGGAAACGACGAAAGAGAAGATAACGAATGCCCCGAGTTTACTTATCTACGTACACAAGATTCGTAGTGCCGCTGGAACGCTTAATTAATTACGAGCGTTTTCGAGTTTGGCGACACTTGCCGCGAATGAGCGCGCGACGGCTGTAATCACGGACAAATTATTGCTGTGCGGCGAAGGTTACAGTGGAGAGTCCCATGGTATTCGCTGGTCGCGCAATAATTAAGGGTGGTTTATTATCAGCGGGAAAGGCAAGCGAGAAACTTGATTTTACAGCGCGAATCGATGTTCGTTTTGAATTAAATGCGCTGATAATAAAGCGGAGGGACGTGAATTTATTCGATGCCGCGGAGTGTACGAGATAAAAGTCGAGTCTCGTCGGGAATCTCATTGTTTCTGTCGCTGTGGCTTTAACGGGTGGTCCCGTCCATTCGTTCGCGATCGTGGAATGATGAAATTTTAAACGCTGGGTATTCAATAAATGGAATACAATTAAGATCAAGGATGCGTATTATCGGCCACCGCGCTACACCGTCCACCCGTTCGCCGGAGGAAAGAGATACTCGCTAAAATGAACGGTAATCGGAGCATTTTAAAACTCATCACCATCATTTTCCGCAGCTCGTCCGTTGCGGTCGTGGTTTGTTCGTTTCGGTGCCGGGCTTTTCTACTAACGAACGACTCGGTTTCCGGTTAAATTTGTTTTAAATACCTGATAGCCGTACCATTTCCCCGGTGTGCAGACAAAACAACGCTGTTAATGCTCGATATCCAACTGAAATGTTGGACTGAAATTGTTACACCTACCTTTTGTCGGAGAAAAGATCGTTCGCAGCTCATACATCGTTCGTTGCATTATGCTCGTTAACAGGGATTTTTGGATAAATCTATTCCTTATTGTTCTCAATCTTATGCCTTATTGACTATAACAATCCACGAGGTTCTTCATGATGCCCACCCATGTGGTATGATTTGATTTAGACATTTTATCATTTAACTCTGCGTAGATCGCGCGGATTACTATTTTAATCCAAAGTCAGTTCACGACGAAACTTGGAGACGTAACATCGTCTCATTTGGTCCTTTCCCCACGTATTTTGAATTTTAATTAAAATACATTATTTAAACCATTTTGTTTTATAAGATGTACCGAATATTTTGTTCCCTTTGTTTCAATGTTCTAATTCGACTGAAAACCATTTAGAAGTAAAAAATATAATTTGCATTACTATTGTAATCCATGCGACCACTGACGCGAAACTGAAGAACGCGACCAACGCAGTACTAATTATAATTACAATTCTCTGCTCATATACCACATGGTGAAATGTTTCCAAAAAATTCCAGACTCGTTACAGTCTTACCTTACAAATTCTCAGTCTAATCACCGAACAGTGCACTCTCCTCCACTTGTCTCTTAAACAAATCATCATACAGTTTCCTTCAGTTTCAATCATGCTTTCTCTCGCGCCACACAAACCCATCATCCGTCGCATTATCTCACAAATCTCCCCGGCCAAAAGGGACACGCATCACGAGTACACACTGGAACGTACGAACCAAGTTTTCAATTACCACCTTCATTACCTTTAGTTTTCCATCGTCGACTTGAATTTTATTTACTTCGAGGGTACCCTCGTCGACAGTAGGAATCGTTGAAATGCACAATGCCCGGCATTGTTCTCCCCGGCGAAGAAGGATCTAATTTCTAGTCGGACAAAAGTCCATAGATTTAGATTAGTTTGAATAGCCGGTCGTTTCGACCGTCTCCCTTCTCCGCGCCAGCATTCATTGCGTTTACATCGGCGATAAACGGCAGCGCCAGTCTCGATGCCCGGCCGCCGCCTCTCCGCCGATTTTAATTCCAATTTCGGGCATAAATCTGTCCGCGGCGTTTACTGCTGCAAAATCATAAAACTCCGACGGGTACGGGGGATGTCATAAATTTAATATGAAACTTCCATAAAGCATAAACATAAACCGAAGCGGGCGGGCATCGCGGGGGCAATTGTGGGGGAGGTGGTGAGAATTTCGGGGGATGCGGAGGAGGGGGGTGGTAGGAGAAGGGTTGGACGAGGAGTTAGGGGGTGGGGGGTGGGAGAGAGGGGCGACAAGTGACACCGGCAGGCCAGGGGTGCCAGACAGCCAGCTGTAGTTCGGCGAAACGGCGGGGGGGGGGGGGGCGGTGGGTGGGTATGTGGCGGCGTTGAAAAGTTGCTTTCAAAATTAAAATTCGAGGAACGCGATGTTTAATATCGCGCCCAAGAATACCACCGTCTCTGCCGTAGTATCCTTCCGGCACTGTCGAGCGTGCGGCGATTTTATGTATCCCCGGGCCCGTGCGTATCGTTTCGCGTCGCAGTAAATTGTTCGTCGCGATAAGTTAACGGTGTAAACGCCTCGCGATTAGATTCGCGTTGTACTCGACGTTGTCGGTGATTTTGTTTCGCTGTCAATGTCGCTCGTCTTATTTTTATTTGGCGATCGATGAAAGTCTGTAGCGGTTGAACTTCAGGTTTACCCTCGAAACATTTTATGACTCGTCCATGCATTGTTGGAAGAGGATTGAGAAGAACAGTGTAATAGCAGTTTTGTTTGGTTGATGTTAGACTAATCGTGAGATTATTAGATTGAAAGTACGTTAGAGCTGAGTGATTGGTGCCATACAATAATGGCGTCGATTTATCGTTTAGTTTAGATCAGTGTCGATCGAGAAACTCGTCTCTTGAAATGCGAACCTGCATGTTCAGATATGCTTTAAGTGCTTGTAGATATCTCTCGCTATAACGACGTTCTTCGATCGGGAATGGCGCAGTTTGATCGCACTCGTCAAAACGAGTCGCACGATATATACATAATATCCTAAATTTAGGATGGATTCTATATGTACACGGTCGTTCTTTAAGGTGATACGAGACACGCGATTTGTTCACAGATAAACTCGTTTCGCTGCTGTTCACGAAAAATTTTGTACACAAACAGCCGAGGAACGTGGTTTATTAACTTCGAAGATAAGATAGATTTTCGGATCATTCGAGCGTACACTTTTCTGTACCGCGGTACAAAGGACTTAATGAGCTTTCAAGATTGTTCTCTTCCCTGTGTATTTGTGACCGAGCAGGAGCGTATACACGCTTAGGCGACGTTACAGAGGTGTGTCAATTCATTCCAGCTCTCCCGTTCGCGTTATAGTTTTCCCTGCGAAGGGCGCACCGTCGTTTCTCAAAGTAATTGTAAGCGTATCGTGACATATTTATCAAATCCGCGTACAGCCGCGGTATTTGCATTGAATTTGATGAAAGAGGAGTGTGACGATATTAAAAAAAAAATAAAGCAATTTTACCCACGTTATGGGAAAAAGAATCGTCCTCGAGCCTCTTCCAGCGTCGCGTCGGCGTCGGTGCGTTTCGCGACGTGGAAGTCCGCCAAAAATGTTCTCTCCCCCTCCCCCCCCCCCCCCCCCGTGGAAACTCCGCATCTTTACGAGGCGAAAATCTAAGTGCTGACTCGAAAGGGTTAGGGAAGAGAAACGGGTCTAAGGAGGGCTCGAAGCGAATAAGAAAGTTCGCGTTGACGCGCACACCAGTGCATCCTCGCGTGTGTTCGAAAAATGTCGGTCTGCTTAATGCGACGTGAAACCGACCGTGGAAAACGGAAAACGGGCGTTGCGAGTTAATTCCCTCGCGTGTCGTTTTACCTCGTTTTCCCTGATTTTCTCTCTCCGGCTACCGTCCTCCCCTCGTCCCCACTCCGCCCTCTCGTCTTCCGTTCAGCGTTGCGTTCTCCGCTCGTTTTTTTTTGCCCCCTCCCCCCCCCCCCCTACTTTTTAATCCGCCGTGAGAATGATTCCGAGTCGATGAACGTGCGCGGGGATAATCGGATTTATCGACCGGGACAATGAAGAATACAGCCCCCCCGGAAATAGCAGTGTCCACTTCACGTCCGGCTCGGTCGTCCGTCCTGAATTAGGTTTACGTTTATGCATCGTTTCGCCCCCGTGGCAACGAATTTTTATTTCGCCTCGCGATATCATCTGCGCGCGATGCATACCGCAACTCCGATTACCGGACGGAGGGAAAGTCCTTTGATGGGGACGCGCGATTATTAGAAAACGACCGGACGGTAATCGCTGAAAATTACGTCGTTACGTTATTTCCTGTTACGAGTGGAGAAGTTTTTAGAGCGTTTCAAAAAGAGCTTTCCAAGTTTTCGAACGGCAGAAGGGGGATTCAATGTCGTGAGCGTTCCACGTATTCACGTGGATCGGGAGCGGAAGAACTTTTTCTGCAGCGCTGTAATTTTGACGTTTAAATCACCCCGTTTTCTTGGCGTTTCAGCTCGGCAAGCATAATATTAAGAATATGGATTTTCCACGAGCACGAACTAAAGCCTGAAGACAATTATCGATTCGAGCTGGTTGGTCCGTCGAGTAAAAGAAAAAGAGCGAACAGAGTTTGAGTTTGAATATTTAAGTAACTCCCGATCAACTTTTATTCCGGTTGAACTTTAAATAGCGCGGTTTGTCGAACATCTTGGAACTGCCGGGGTATTTCGGGTAGATCATAATTCGTTGATTGATTGTAGTTGATTAATTAGTATCGGATTCTTAACTGACGAGGATAAAGCGTGCCGAGTTTGAACGGAGTCACGCGATAATCGTATTACGAATGTTCCCGCCGTGTCGACGTAGTTATTAAAAAAAAAAAAAGAAAAAAAACGAAAGGTGTATTACCTACGATAGACTAATTAATTACGCCCCAATAACGAGGGATTTCACGAGACTCGCTGAAACTTTTCTTATTCCGTGTCCCCCACTCATCCTCCCCCCCCCCCAACCTTGCCGTCCATGACTAACGACACCGCTCGCATAATTCATATTTGCCCCCGTACTTTGCGCGATAAGTTTACGGTGTGATGCGAACGACTATCTTCAAAATCAGTGTGCCCATTGTAGGTCTTCGTCCTTCGCTCCAGCCAGCCTCATTAATTAAGGCCGACAGGCGTCAATTAATTACGCCGTTGCAACGGGCTTTCCTTCTGATCCTAAACGTTTTTGTCAGTATGCCGGATAAATTTGCAAGCAGACGTAGCAACGTTTAGCGCGTACCTTCGCGCAAAAATCTCTGTCCCCGTTTCATTGTCGTATACTCCAGGTTCAATTAATTAGATTCCTTTCATTTGTTTTCTCTTATCGCCCAATCGCTATCTCTACCAGATCTCGCAATATTTATCAATTGTTATACCAAAAAGATTTTAGCCGAAGAATTTAATTTCACGCGGCGATGCGAAATATATATTTAAAAAAAAAAAGCAGACGCCAATTATCGATCGCCGGTGTACAAATAAAAATATCTCGATGGTCCATTCGAGTTCGTGATCGTTATGGGGAAGCTGGGATAACGCGTATGCAAATACCACCGGACACGGTGTACCTATTCGAATAAACTGCTTCGCGTCCTAGATAATTTGTCACTGCGAAATCCGCCGGGATTATTTGTCGAGCTAATAATGTGGGTCCACTGTCCCTACCCGCTGTGCAAACGATAAAATCAGCGAAAATGCGCCCGCAACGAGTAATTGCACGCGCAAGTTTCCGCGGTCGCATCTTCCTCCATAATTATCAATGAAAATGACGGGGATTATGTCGGCGTACCGTCGCGTCGACCCCGCGCATATCCCCCCCCGTAACGTCAGGATACTTTTACGCCCGATTATTTTACGTTTGATAAAGCGACAAAACGTCGGCGCTAGTTCGGCCGGATCTCTACACGTAATATTGTACCAACGATATTCGCGTAATATCGTCGCCCTATTAATCGCGATGATTAACTTTGGCGCTGACAAATATTTGCTAAGAATATGTTTCACTATTCCTCCGGGGATTCGTTTCGATTCATTCGCGATGCAAATCCATTTTCGTTTCTTTGTTCGGGATTCCCCGATAACGAGCGATTATAATAATAACGGGTGAAATGTGAGTTGATCCATTAGTAAGTTGGCTAATTGCAGCTTTGTTGACTATATTAATTTAGCGATCGCAGAAAATTTACACTATTACCACGGATAAAGTTCGTCCGTCCCATTCGCAACGTGGGATTATTTTAATATGTTATTCATGTTTTCGTGCCCATAACAATTGCAGGAGATTTGGAAATTTGTAATAGATACGCACGATACGTTATTGTGTTATCCATGCTTATACGAGATTATTCCGTTATATCCATTGTGCTCTTTATCCGAAGATACACGGCCTCCATAAACATTAGTATTAAACGATCTAATTAACCGGAATTAAACAACGGATTGAATTCACGGGGAACTGTTTGTCGTAACGTTGCGACGAAAAAAATATCGCCCGGAGGGGGCGAAACCGTGGTTCGCCTACTCTCTATCTTGATCGTTCGAATTAGAAGCCAAAAAAAACCCATTGCCTCTAAACATGTGCGTCGTTGGATTTAATGTTCTCGATGGTACGTTAAAAATCCCAACATTTCTTTCCAAGCAACGCAGAATCGAGAATAGCTCGAAAAAAATTTGTTTTATCACCGGAACGCTACTTCGAAACGTCGAACGCTATATCCCCTTTAAGCCCATCGAAATTGATTTGAAGCGACGTCGTCGGTCGAAGCCCAAAAATATTCCGCCATCGAGCCCCCTACTTGTCGGAGTTATTTCTACCGTTTTCACTATTGCCATTGTACTCGAGCGAATAGTTAGCATACCATCGGGGGGGTAGGAGAAACACATCCGACCGTTCTCGCTGGAGCCCGTTCCCACGCGGAATCCGAGGAAAAACTATTTCTGTTATTTCGCACGGTTCCCCGACACTCGTTCGCCCGTTCCTCTTGAACCGCGCAATTCGGCCACCTTAAAATGATAAATAGCACCGGTGTACGAGAAAAGTTATCGCGCGACGTCCATACGCGGCGGTAGCCCCGTAGCTGGTCAATACCGGAGGTCGCCGGTGCTTTTCCGAATTGCGCGCCCGTGCGATTGAACGCGACTGTTGGCTCGTCGAGCGTTCGACATTGTTAATGCGTCACATTATAATTAACGTTATTAATACAATTTCCAGCGCCACGCGAAACGATACTTGTTCCCAATTCGCTATATTCGCTCGGATCGTATTTGCCCGATATGTACTTTTCAGTAGTATCTCATCTGATTTTTATCAATGAATTACGAAGGTGAATAAATTTAACGTTAACCTCATTAGTTCTGACTTTTTATTTTTCACGGATAACATTTGTTTTTATAAATTCTCTTATTTAGTACATTAAAGGGACATAAAAGGATGATTCTTTTTATTTGTATTAAAATTAAAGATGAACATTTTTACGTTCACCGGTTTCAAATTTCAAATGCGAATCATAAACAATCATGTAATTGCAGTTACAGAAACAGCAAATCCAATGTCTTCCTCCAAAGTTATTAATTAATAATTGTATAACCCATTGAAATAAGATAAAAATAAAATGCTGATGTATACATAGCAATACTCAAAGGGACTGAGGAAGTTGACAAAACTATGGTGATGTTAAACCTGCCCAAAGCGGCGCACAGAGATCTCTCAGAGATGGAGACAAAGAAATTAATGCTACGAAGTGTCGTAAAACCTTGAGAATCATTGATTATTCGCCAATGCGCGACGAGTTAAGCGAGAATAACCAATATCTCGTGTAGTGCTTTTTCAACTTAGGCACAAGCTTCTCTTTCATTTCCCTCCGTCCTCGTCGCGCACTCAACCTTGTTTCGTTTCCACTAGGTAGCTTGCCCCCTTTTCTTCCACCGATTAAGATTACCCACGTAAACACACTCGACAGGTGAGGCTTGTACACGCCGTTAAGTATTAACCGCATTCACTTGACCTTTCTTCGAGCGTCGTCCAACCGACCGCCGCCCCCCTTCCCCCCCTTCCCACGCTCCATCGATGGGCGAATTGTCTTTTCCGAGCTGACACGGAGACACACACTTAAATGCTTAAAGGGGTGAAAAGGGAATCGATGAAGGAAGAGAACTCTGACCTGATTTCACGTTCGTCGAGATCGACGACGGTCGTGGGAGCTTGGCCGCTTGAAACCTCGCGACGGCGATCGTCGGGACGCCGATGCTCTGCGCTGGCATCCTCGCGAGGATAAATTATCATCGACGACAATTACGCGTCGCGTGATTCCATTACGATACGTCCACGAGCGGTGTCTCGTTAAACTCGTATCGATATTCTTCCACGAGATAAGCTTTCACCGAGATCGTCTCTTCCGAGTCCCCGGATACCTGTCGTTCGTAAAAAAAGGAGAAGAAAAGGGAAGAACGGCAAAGTCCCGTTCGCGGGGCAACAAGAAAGTTTTTTTTTGTCTCTCGGCGGTGCGCGACTTTTGAATCCGTGTACGCGGCATAGAGTCTTAGCGCGTTACCAAAGTTGGAACTTCATTATGCTAAAAGACCGTAGCCAATGTCTCAATCGTTGGACAAAAAGCACCGGCGAGGTGGCCATTTTCCCTCCATCCGCGTCATATTTTATGCCCGCCTTAATAGCACGAAGGCTTAAGAACATTTTTATGACATAAGCTTTTAGCATCACGCAAATTTTATCGCACAGTGGAACGAAACCGTGTAAGGAATAATGGCGATGACGCGTCGCAGGGTCGCCCACTATTATTAAGCATTTTGCGTAATCACCTTTAATATCGTCGTGGCTGACTATGGACTTTCCATTGTTACCCCCCTCCCCCTGTCCCCACCACCCCCGGTATTCTAGGCGCTCGTCATCGTCGTCGTCGCCGTCGCGTCGTCGTCCTCGTCGTCGTAAGTGCCTTGGACACCAACGGTTTGTCAGGACACACATTAAGCTCGTCCTTCTCATTAATTACGTCGCTACCCCGGTCCCTACCAGAAATAAACGCATTCCTCTCATTAATTCCACCGTGAACGATTAATCTTCTGCGACAATTAAATTGTTTACGGGGAGGTGCGCGTTTCACCGGAGGGGGGGGGGGGGGGGGGGGGCAGGGAAATAAATGGACACGTCGCGTCGTTTCGGCACGGAGATTCGGTTTCGCGCCACTCCCAACGTTTCTTTCTTCGAAATTATGCCGGGACACTCGATCGTAATGGTATCATGAATAGCGAGATCTTAATGCATCCTTTCTCGGTATACATTTCAAGTGGCGCTATACTCTCTCGCCTGCATCCTTCCGCCGCGTCTACGTATTAACGCGCTTACACCGACGTTCAATTACATTCAAGACGTTCACCGCCGTAGCGAGGGAATTTTGAGGCGTGCTCTTAACGTAAACTAGTTCGTCGTTCGCTGGAAAGTTTGAACTTCATATTTTCGCATTAGCGAAGGATATTATTTTTCGAATTTCATTGCCCCCCCCCCCCCCCCCCCCGCGTAAAGATCGTATCCTCGGTGCGCGCGAATTCCGACCGTCCCACGACACTTCGCGCGTTCACCCACTAACTCAAACCCCCTCTCGCGCAGTTATTCAGTTTCAAAGTCAGGAATATTTGCATCTGAGCCTGACAAGCGGGCGTATATCTCTCGGGAAAAATCGGCGAGATAAATAACAACAATAACGTCCCCGAATTCCCCTCCCCGGCCCCCACCCGTCCAGTCCACAAAACCCATCAAAAGCGGGCTAAACTTTCGAAACTTTCTTTCAGCGTGGAAATTTGCCGGTAAGTTCGATACGCGATGCCTATCCACCCACACGTCGGATGCTTCGTGAGCGACTCCATGCAAATGCCGGGAATCGTGGGTGAGGGGCGTAAGGGAAGGGAGGGGGAGAAAAAAAAAGAATTCGCGGATCGGTCGTAGCCCGGTTGAAAAGGAGGGTCTGTCAGTAGCAGCCATAACCCGGTGACTGAGTGACTCCACTCAACGGGGGAGGGGGGGGGGGGGTTGGAGTGCCCCGCCACCCCCATTGGGAGGGATGCGTGGGGGAGCTTTCTTTCTCTCCTCACGGCGGACAAGCGAGTGTGTAGCGTCGTGGCAGAAAAGGCACGGTGCGCCTCGTATTTGTCACTTGGCGCTAAGGGGTTGTCGACTTGTCGGCACATAACTCTCCAACCGGTACCGTACCCCCGCCGCCATTCCTTAACTTCAATCCTCTAACTCTACCCCCCCCCCCCCTTAACCCCTCCACCACCGTCCCTCTCCGTTTCCACCTTCTCGTCCCGCTATTACTCTCTTTCTCACTTTTATCTCCGTTTCATTCCACTTCTTTGTCTCGCCGCGACACGCGTTTCCAGAACACACTTGGCATTTACATTCGGCCCGGAATATTTCGCGGTGCCGCCGGCTGAAATGCAATTTGTTTCGCTCCGCCGACGTGTATACGACCTCCTCTTAACCTGCCCCCTCCCCCGCGTTACTGCCTGATCCACGTTATGGGAAATTTATGCTTCGGTTAGGCCTACGCTCATTGAACCCCGAAACCCACGTGATATTACTGTCGTCGATCACTTTCAGTTTGATTTGTTTCCTTTTTATGCCACTCGGCGAATTCTTTTACGATTTTCATCGTACGCTTCGAAAATTGCCCGAGATCGTACGCAAAATTGCGTTTGGCTTAACCTATAGCGATCCTTGTAAGGAATGGACGTATTGCAATTTTTTACGGTGTTGCATATGTCGATCAGATTCCATGATATTGCTCATTTGTTTCGAAAATGTTCAGGCAATTGGTAGATATAATACATTTTTTTATTATTGTTAATATTTCAATGGTAATTAATAGTTTGTTGAAGGGATATTTTTTGCATCTCTTATATCTGTAGCGAGCAAACCCGAGTAAATTTGCAACGCATCAGCGGTTTCTACAGTTTCGAAAGATCAGGTTGAATAATATTGCATACCTCTCTTGTCCTTTTAACAACGAGTCGAACTGAAGTGGAAAAATAATAAAAACCAAAATTTTGCAATTTCGGCCACTAACGATTTAATTAATCAAACGGACGTGCACGATCAGAAAAATTTAGGTATGTACCGATGGAAAATTTAGTTACGAGTGACATATTTCAATATATTGGGTCAAAATTGTGCGTAATACTCGCTGGGTAAGATTTCGGCAAAACGTTAAAGTAAATTTGGGAAGGTGATAGCCGGCTCGGGGCTTTTGCGGATCATTTGAAGTGATTAAGCAGCTCTTCGATAGTCCTGCCGAGAGATTAAGATTGGTCTAGAGGGATTACAGTCTAATTCCACGAATATCCTAACAGATTGGATCTCGATGTTTCCGGTAAATCAGATCTCTCAGCGGGTCGAATCTTTGACGCCCGTGATCGATGTTACGTAAAGACGATTTCTCGCCCGCGCCGTGAAACCCTGAAATTCTTTGAACACCGGTTACGGGAAGCGAGGCGAATGTGTGCCGGATACGGATCCAGCATATCCAGCGCACCAATTTCGGAAAAACGACAATGACACGTTTGATATATCCGCTTACCCCATTTTCATATTTTGAGAAAGTTTCTGAATTTAGAGTCACGGTTCGATATTCTGACCAGTTTCAAATTTGCAAACGTTTCGCGAAGATAATAATTCAAAAATTAAAAATAAGCGCTGGTTTGCTGTATAGCGCAATAATGTAATTTGTGTTCTTAAAATAACGTTGATTGTGTGTCATAACGTTACGAAATATCGTTACATCAATTTGTTAAATATCGCTTTGAATTTTGACCTTTGTTACCTACATTGCATGACACAATTTGTCATAAATACACATGACCGTCGGCAGGAAACGAGACTGCTCGCTCTTTCGCGTTCAACTTGACGCACAAAATCCTCGCTCGATTTCACTCGAGGAAGTAACGCAGCTCTGCGAGAATCAACAACCTTCCAAACACGAAGCTTGAATTTGCGATGGAGAGCGGGTGGCCTTTAAGTCGTTGATAGAAGCGGCTTAAACGGGGGGAAAAGAGGATGGGGAGCAAAGCAGAATCCCAAACTATGGAAGAAAGGCAGGGAGAAAGGGTGGGAGGGACGGTGCGTGAGTGTGTGTATGTGTGTGTGTGTATCAGGAAGAGAGACAGAGAGGGGAAGAGGGGTGGGATGGGGAGATTGAAGAAAAATGGAGAAAAGGACGAGAGTGCAAGATACCTCGAAATTACGAGAGATGAAACTTTCATAAAACACACTGCTCGGAACTCGTTGGTCGACTTTCAGCCATCCTGAGCGCCTGCTCAGGGAGAATTTAAAAGCAGGAGAAGTGGCATGCGGATAGGTGGGTGGGTAAGTGCGTGGTTATTACAGGAGTTTAGGGACAGTCGTCCCACGCGTATTACGTATCTCGAATGTTCAACTTTTAACCACCAGCGGAAAGAGGCTAACCTGGTTTCGACTTCCGACACAGTAAAGGGGTTTCGAGGGGTAAGGAGGGGGCGGTTCGTTCAAGTGTTCTAAGTTGATTTTCGAGTATCGAGAAGCACCGTTGGGAGTCCCGTACCGTAAGTGACGAAAATCGTTATCTCGATGTATATTTTACCAGAGTACTCTCGCCGTGCGAGAAGCACGGAATCGGTTCTTTCGATTCTTGAGTTTGTAGTTGGAAATTGTTGCGAACCCCCTCGTTTACTCTCGGTCCATCTTCGTCATGATTATCGGACTGAAATTCTATCGAGAGGTTTTGTGGTTTGCTCGTATTTTTATTCGACCTTAAGCAAAACTGGGGAGAAAGTTTTTGTTTGGAGTATATTAAAAGTTGTTTTTAGCGGAAAGGGAATCTAGCGAGTGATGTTATAATTATAAAGGAAAATACGAGAAACTTTTCATGCGCCAGACTAGTTTTCTTTCGAGATTATTATTCGTATTTCTATACCTAGTGCTAGCGTACGCGTGAATTTTCAATCGGAAGTGAAGTCTAATATTAAAATTTAAAATACTTAAAATCACGGTGTTCAAATTTCAAATAAATTGCAATTGTCGCGTCTCCTCGACGCATTACTCGGTTCGATTTTCCTATCCTACGGAGTACGCGCATAATATCGTCGACGCCAAACAAAGAACTTTGAATATCAAAAATAAGAAATTCTAAAGTTTGTTCATTCTTACGTCGATCCATATATTTCCCTGTTCACTTATTTGTTCCTAGGAGGGTTGGTAAGTAAACAAGAGGGCGAGGAACGATCTATTTGTACATATGTACAGCTTAAGCCTTTGTACCTCGACGGAATATCCTCGTGGTCACTCTCACGTATGTTTACGCACACACGGCTGCTTTTAGAGCTCATGGTCGCTGTATACCCCGGGATGATCTCCCGGTCGATGTGTCATCCCGGGGGTGACCGTGCGAGACAGTTGGTTCGCCTAAGAGAGATCGTTGTATGCGAGAACTCAGGAAGCTGGGTCCAAAGAAAAGGTAGGATTGGCGATTGGCAAGGGGCTGATTCGACGGGAAAAATTTATTCCCCGACGATCGATGCGCGTCTGAATTAATTAGACAACGATCGGTCGACTCGTTATTCTTTCCCCCCCCGCATCCCCGGGTAGATTAAGAAGCGTTGTTGTAATTTAATTCGAGCCTTTATTGGGACTTCGGAACTCTCTTCCAGCCGGACAATTGATTAAGCTGAGATTCTCGCGAATGTCAAATTAATTTTAATTATAAAAGGTCCTTCATTTACCGACAACCCGGTCGTTGTAAGTTACTTCCCCCTTCTCAATCGGAATTACCGCTAGTTTGTACCTCTTAACTTGGTTAAAATAAGATTCATCGAGGGTTGGTAGAACGATTTAATGGTTAAAGAGACGTAAAAAATTTAAGAAGATCTCGTAGCACGCGAGACGCCAAGCACGTTTCGTTGGTTGACGCTGCGTATGAATTACTTGCGACGATTATTATCCATAACAAGAATTCGCGAAAGCATCGTTTGAACGTTGATTAATTATGTGTACAGCGGCGAACGATATTGTTTAATTACACGAGCCCGGTAAACAATAAATACGAATGTTCGATGTATAATGTTAACCGTAGTAGCTCGATACCCGTGTTTATCTTCGAACGAGTTAAATTTATAACAGCGTTAAAAGACAGACGGGTGGATTTGTGATAACTGCAGGGCTTTTAACGGCCATTTGTAGTATATTATTACAACTCGAATTTAATGGACACGGTTGCCGTGTAAGCGTAATGGGAAATGGTTCGGAAAAACAAAACGTCGTTGCTGTTATTATTTGATTCATTGCGAGGCGTTTCCAGCGAAGTAACGAATCTTTTACGCTAAGGGCGTACGGTATCGCGGAAAATACAACTGTCCGGGGAGATCGCGGACCATTCAAGGAAATCCTAGTATGCGAGGGTTCATTTGAATTTTAATAATATTTCGTTAACGCCGACGGGATTCGGGCACACGGTTTTACGACGTTAAGTACGCTGAATCGTTTCCCCCGTAACGATGGACACGAAATTGCATGTTCCTTAGGCGTGTGTACCTTTTCCTATCTCGACTCGTTACAGTCAAAGTAGAAACTGCCGTGACGTTTAATGCGATATGCTGGATCGCGAATGGAATTCCAGGTAATGCTGCACATGTTATTTTGTAACTGCACCGGAACGTTTGTTAACGTATGCACGCGCAAGCCGGCGTTTGGCTGGGTTATGTACACATATACGTGTAACGAGACGGTGAGACATTACGCGTATCGCTTTCGCCAATAAGGAAGCGAAATGTCTGAAATCTCATTACAAATAATTGTATTCCGTTGAATATAATTGATCATCATTGATCGTCGTTGATATTTTGTACCTTGCGAAACCTGGAATCGCATTTCTTTCCATACTCGGATAATTTCAGAAAGGTGTCTCTCGACACCTTCGGTAGAAATAGCGTTGATATTATAGAAGCCGTTGACGCACTTATGCGATATTTGTGATTCTAATGTTAAGACTGCGTTTGCGGCTAATGGCGATTTAAAATACATTAACGTCATATGATATCAGGTATACTGATATCGAAAACTCTATATACGATAGATTCTGATAATGATATTTTAATTAAAAAATTGCAGAATTTACATTTTCAATGAAATACAAAAAAGTACCATAAACCCGCGTATAGTCTATGCGAAATATCGCCGGCCATTGTAACGCGAGAGCATTTCAACCGTAAAATATGTCAAATAGGAATTTTCATCTGCTTCCCAGCGTGTCTATCATCCTTTTTTTTTTGCGGATCTTCGTGTCCCATTGTTTACACGTGGGCTCGCGTCTCTGTATGCGCCTATTCGGAGACAGTGTTAAGCGGCTTTACTCCATTGTACCTACCCCATAGGAGCTTTCCTACCAACTGGATTTTGAATATTTGCTTCGTCGTAATTCTCACATGACTACGAAGCACCACACCGGCATTATACTGTTTTACGTTATGTAGTTTAACTTTGTAAGAGTCCAGTTCGGATTCAGATTTAAGAGGGTTGAACACTTTGTATAGCGATAGCCGAGCCAACCGGGTATTAACGAGCGTAATACGCGTATTTCAATTTTAAGGATTTCACGCTTATTAAGGAGATAACGCGTAATCGTAAACTTTATTCTATTTTAATAATAGCGCGCGCCAGCCGTAAAGACTCGAAACAAAAGCTAAATTTACGCTCGACAGACGGGAACATCTGCGTACGCGTTTCCGTTATTTTTTGGTGCGTCATTTTACGAAAGGTACCGTTACATTTGAAAGTTTGTAGAAAAAAAAAAAAAAAAAAACACACACACACACACAGAAACATCGGTGCGCGAACCAGGGGTATGTTTTTAATTTAAAGGGTCATGCTTTTCTATCTCTTCCCGCTCGTGATGTACGGCGCAAATGTTCATTTTTCCCCGTATTTAGAAAAAGAGCTATATCGACGCCGAATGGACTCACCCGGGCGGAAATCCCTTCAGCAGCCAGACGTCGTCAGTCCCTGACTTTTCTTTTTTTGCATCACCACCGCCCTTTCATCCGAGAAAAGTGAGATAACGATGGAGTACATACCGTCGTGGCGATATATTTAATACAACGAACAGAACTTTTCTACCTTTTCCACGCTCACTCGTCAACTTCTGTTACCGTGCTTTTGCGAACTCACTTCATGCATCGTATTCGCGGTTTCCGTAAGTCATTAATTATTTCGTTTTTGAAATTAAAAGAGCATGGATACGTTTTTCATTACTTCGCAGCGACGTTCGGGTATGGAACTAAAAAAAAAAAACAAACGCGACGGAAGACTATCTCGTCACTGGTTTTGATAAAACATAAAACACGACGGTACAGGATCAAACGTCGCTCGTGACGCGATAACGATCGACGAATCCGGGCTTTTTTTTCTTCTTCCTTCTTTCTTTTATAAACCCTCTAATGTTAACGAAGTTAGAGAGTAAAAGTGCCGGTGAGCAGCAACTTTGATGCTTCCCGTAAAGCACCGTAAATCCTGTAACGTTGTTGGTCCGTGCAAGAAAATCGCTGTAGCATTCATCCTTGAAACACTGGGCGCAGACGTTTATGACTTTTCGACTACTCCAAATGTGCACACACACGTACGTAAAATGGTACGAGCACGTGGTCGATCACGTGTCTCGCGGCTCCCGGTAATGAAATGTATGTCGCCCTTCCTTCCTTCCTTCCTCGGAGGCAGGGCATTTTTACGGTAGGAAGTAAGTTCAAGTTTAAAGAGCGTCGTCGTCGAGGTATTGCATTTTACGAGCGTCCTTTAAACAGACGTTGCTCCACTAACATTTCCCGTGAGGTATTTCCACGTACGTGCTCCGAAAGCGGGGGCGGTTTTTAGATTCCAAACTGGTAGATTTCATTGTTTTAGAAGCCCCGAGGTAAATTGAAAGGAGTCTTTACAGGATTTTTATAGAATCGTCGGACCGCCGTTTAATCGCGAGATCGCAACGTGATTTATGAACCAACGAAGTCTCGTTATATAAATTTCGTGCACTCGCTACTTCCCCTGACGAATTTCAGGCTCTAAATGTCGCTTGTACGACGTTTACAAAGTGGCACGTAGGAAGTTGTAGGGAAATTTATGTCGACCGAATCGATCGTCGATCAAACGGCGAGGTTGTCGACGTTGTCTTATCGCTACGATGAAATTCTCGTACATCGCGACGGTATGTAATCGACAGTCTCGTAAATGTTACGCGTACCTGTTAACTCGCGGTCAACTGGCCTATTTAAGCGCCGGGAGTATGCGAAAGGAATTCTGCACGATCGACCGAGATTCTTCACCCGTTGATGGTTTCCAAGAACTACTTTTGTAAATTACACGACGCCCTCGGATCAATCCCGCGAACGGCTTACGTGTATCAAACAATTGGTAATTATAAATAATAATTGGCGAGGTGGAAAAACTTTTGACTCTAAAGTACCGCCAAAGGTTGACCCACAATTTGTAGGATATACTATACCCATTATCGCGCGTCGTACTCCAAATACATTATTCACGAGGCTTCCTGCCTAGTAATTTCATCAGATAATTATTCTCTTCGCGTAACGCCTTTAAACCGATTAGCATCCCTGATGCAGCGAAATGTACATGATCGCGCAACGCAAACAAAATATCATTCTCCTCTTACACGTACATACATTCGTTCCCCTCGTCGTCCCCGAGCAACGAGAAATGAAACATTTTGAAATTAAATAGCTGAAAACCTGAAGTTTCGCCGTGATTAAATACTCGACGTTTCTGCGCTGGGCCAGATCCAACGGGTGAAAATATTTGTTTCGACGAGGCGTAAAACGTTGATCGGGAACTCGAGGCATAAAGACGCGCCGAAAGAGAGCGGCAACGATGGCAGACGAAACGAGCTGCGAACAGCGGGCTAATTTTCCCTGGAGAGGAATTAACCCCTCGTTGAGGATGAACGGTCCGCGGTAGAGCTCGGCAGGGGTGGCCGGGACGGAGGTAGAGGAGGGTTGTGAGGGGGTGAGGTGGGGGGTGTGGGTGGGTTGGGGGTGAGAGGAGAAAAGACGAAGAAGATCTTAAGGAAGAGGCTCTTACCAGTGCTAGGTACACGTAAGGAGAGCTTGCGGTCTTGAGAGCCGAAAGATGGTGGCTGCGGCGAAGAGCCGGGTGGTAGAGGAACAGCGAGCATATAGCGTGCTCGTAGAACGTCCCCACCCACCTGCTATCAGCTACTTTGCATTTCGTTGTTATTCAGAAATAGTCGCAAACCGTACCGTCTTGTGGCCCGTTGCTTTCCTAGCGTATCCCTCGCTCTCTCTCTCTCTCTCGCTCTCGTTCCTCCTCCTCATCCTACTCCCTACTCCTACTCCCCTCCTCGTCGCGTCTGCCGTTCCTGCCATCCTTTTTCCGTGGCACTTCTTACCCAACGAGATGTTTTATTAATGAAAATGAAGGAGCTTCTTATATTTTCCCTGGGACCCTTCTCTCCCTTCTCAGCGCGGTACGCTTCTCCCTGCCGTCTCTCTCCCACCACGTTTGCTCTCGCTTCTGCCCCTTTCCTTTATCGTTCTTCGTTTCTTCCACTGGCTCCACCTCACCTCCCCACCCTCCCCCCACCCTCGCGCCAACCTTCGCGACCGCTGTTTCCATTTTCCTCAACGTTCTCGCCCATCCCGCGCCAAACTGTCGTGCCTTTTCTTCCGCTCGCCGTTGCTCGAGGCGGTAATATTACTTTCCGTATATCGGTCCGCCCTCCAGGGAATGCGACAACGAGCTACGCGTGAAATTAATTCAGAGTGGCAGCATGCATGCCTCGGTAAACCGACGCAGAACTCGCCCGAAAAGGGGGAACAGTGCCGCCCAGATGTATATAACCGAGACTTAATAAACACGCGCCAGTACGTTGATCTTTAATTCATCGACGTGCCGACCGCGAATTCGCAGCAAAGGACGTGCTATGAATACGCGTGAGCGCGGTGGGTTTTATTAAAAAAAAAAAAAAAAAGAATTTAATTACATGCGCTCGAAGCTCGACCAAGTAAGTATGTATGTTTAAGAAATTCTAATTAATTCCGCGACAATGGAATCTTTACGCGGAAAAGAGGAAGGTTTTTCTTCCGTATAATACGAGTCTTATCCGTCGGGGCGTGACGTTTGTATAGAAATTAGGTAGATAATATCCGAATTACGGGATCACTCTCGATTATCCGTACGTCTGTATCGATATTGATCGATACGTATTGACGTACACGTCCATTGGTAAATTCCGCGATAATGGAATCTTTCCATAGACAAACAGAAGGTTTTCCTTCCGTATAATACGAGTCTTATCCCCCGGTTTGTAACGTTCGTACATAAATGAAGTAAAAAGTATCCAAACGAAGGAATCGGTCTCGATTATCCGTACCCATCGATACGGCCGCGTCGATCGGTAAAATTCCGCGAAACAAATCAACGTTATCGATTCTCCGTCAACGCGAGGCATACCGGTCGATCGATACCACCAGCCGATGGCCCCGGTATACTCGTGGAATTTCGTAACTTTTCCAACTACTTATCAAAATGAATTCCTCGCGTGTATCGTAACGTAACGGCGTGCATTTATGGCGCGGAAGGGAAGGTTGGAAGCGGATGGTCGGCGAAACTGACGATGGCACGCGGAAGGTAGCGCGGGTCTGGCTGGCGGTGGTCGGTTTGGTGAGTTGGGTGTAGGTGGTCGCAGCGTGCATAAATGCACACTCGAGCGAACAAACGGTCGGGTATAGTTTGCTGGCGGAGTTTAGTGGGACGGTGCGGCGAGCAGAAGCAGGGATGGAGGGGGAGAGGGGGGGTGTGGGGGCAGGTTGCACGCGGAAATGGAGGTTCGTCCTGTTTCAGCCTTCGTGGTTCCCCACCGCCCTCCCGCCCTTACCCACCCCTTGTCCCTAGTCTTCCCGTCCTGTCTCCATCCCTTTCCCAATGGATAGACCCTCGTTCCAAGGATACCCCGTTCGCGGACTGCGGTTGCATGCGCTAATCTACCGGAACCCGTTGCTTTGTCGGATTATATCAGGCCGAGTGACCCACCATCGATCCTCCTCCACCTTCCTACTCCTTCTCCTCCTTCGCTCTACTCGTTGTCTTGTCGTTTCCTCCGTTGCTCTTTCGCACCTCCGTATTACGTTCGATATCCATCTCTCTCTCTCTCTCTCTCTCTCTCTCTCTCTCTCTCTCTCTCTCTCTCTCTCTCTCTCTCTCTCTCTCTCTCTCTCTCTCTCTCTCTCTCTCTCTCTCGTATATCCCGTGGTCAAACGTTCCGCGCTTTATTGGAGTTTTTATTGTGACTTCGATTAGTCCCG
Organism: Pemphredon lugubris; assembly: GCA_933228935.1. Taxonomy (NCBI): domain Eukaryota; kingdom Metazoa; phylum Arthropoda; class Insecta; order Hymenoptera; family Crabronidae; genus Pemphredon; species Pemphredon lugubris. The sequence continues at coordinate 8,258,584 of OW121819.1, read as the reverse complement.
TGACGTGGACGCGAAAATAAGCCGATCGCCGACGAATACTGTTTAATAAGTTTTGATTTGGCTGTATCGCTCGACGTTAATAAATATACTCCGCTAGCGAATATATAATAGGAATTTAATTACGAATTTCTATATGTCGCGTAGCCGCAAATGGGACGCGCGTGTATGCATTACCGAGAAAGCGACACTGTATACTTTACCGTAAATTGCTTAATTACTTTCTCCCCCCCTCCCCCTCATAGACAATGCTGTTTCAATCGTTAAATCTGACGCCCGAGTAATTAATTCCGCTGTTCATTGTTGATGACAAAATCAATCTCCAAATCGAGGAGCGATCGTACACTCGAAAGCCGGACGCAATAAATCCTGTTTACGCCCGGTGTTTTTCGGAAATGAAAAGGTCTCGCTGGCTGAACTAACAGACGTCTGGTAATTGTAATTACTGCGGTGAAAGAGCAAACATAGAGGCCACATTTGTCTGTTCTGTTTTGCAGCGAGGTTAATTACGGGGACTGAGTCTATTATTCTGGCACAATGTCAACTCATAGCCATGTCATTGGGCGCACGGTTAATACCTAAATTTAATTTCCTTCGCAGCGGTCCGACTCCTCCTCGTCCATCCCTCGTGGATGCAATTTCGTTTAGTGCGGGCGTCTATGTGTACGTTAACTGAGTTCGAAGTGATACGATTTTTTTTTTTTTTAATATCTCTCAAGCTCGTGCCTAGATAAGAGTGTTTAGAAATTTCGATGACTGAAATTTCAAAACTCCTCGCGTCACATGTAGCAACGCTCGTTTCTTCGTCTATAGAGAATTTAAATACAGCGCTAGTTACTCAGCAGATATTTATACGTGTTTGGCGAGCAACGAACTGCAAGACCGTCGTAATTACACAGTTGTCTCGCGTTGCGACAAAGTTGCGCTTTGCTCCACATAGTTCGCGCTTGAATTTAAGTTGTGCCTACTTATCGCTGTCGCTTTTATCCGTGTTATTACACCCGAACATTCTGTACGTTCAAATAAGTCTGACAAGTATAATGCGCCGTTGGCGTAATTAAACGCGCAGACTTTGCTTCGTTACGATAAATAAGGGACGAGGGATGCAAAAGAATTAATGTTAGAATAAATGAAGAGAAGTATCGACCGTGGATTGATTCGTGGAAAAGAACAACGTACGAATTGGAATATCATATTTGTTTCCTGTCGTTGGAAATCAATGATTTCTTCTACAAGTCTGAACGACGAATATCAGTGGTACGAGTACATCATTAGTCGGACGGTTGGCACGTTTATTCCGAGTAACCGTTTTTGATCTCGGTATCACAGAGGCCACGCTTGTTTGGATCTGCTTTATCGCACTGAAAATAACGCGATCGCAAGAGCTTCGAATGAAACGGCATCCAACTGCCGACGGTAGAGTCGACGTAAACGGCTACGATCGCTTCGAGTAGTAGCGGGCACCGCGAGTCAGCCAAACATTTTAACGATCCCTATAATTCCCGTGACTTTACAACTTACCGCGAGATTAACCACTCTACCGTTCAGACTTAACCAGAGGCATTCACGTGTTTTCCCACCGCTTTAAAGCATGAAAGTATAACAACGCAATAAACCCCTCTGTCCTCCACCTACTCCATTCCCGGCTCGTTACTCGTACCTACTTTCGGCCATCTTCTCTGCTTTCGTAATAAGCCTCGAGCATTTTCTGGATACCTCTCTCTCTCTCTCTTTCTCTTCTGCACTCGTAGGATAGGACAGTAACTATTCCTACTCGAAGCGACTCGTTTTATTGTTGTTGAACAAAGGAATTCGTCCAGGATGGTATGTGAACTTTACGACGGGTTATACACGTTTCTTGCTTTTAAAATATCGATTTATTTTAGAAGCATTAAATGGTAAATCTTTTAGAAATATATCAAGTTCACAACGAATCCTGTATCTGAAATATTGACGAAGTTATACCGAATTGAACGAATCTAGTGAGGCAGCTCGGCAATTCCATTCACCAAAGTTTAAACGCGTTTCTCTCGAAACTCTCTTTTTCAAGGCGGTGACCGTCGTAACTGTCACGGTGAATTACACTTGTGTGACGTTTCATTGCGATGTGAGCGTGCGAATGCACGCGCGTAATACTTACACTATAGTAATATAAATATAGTAATAAAAAGTAATCTAGCAATACAGTAACAATTGATATACAAGACCGCAATATAATATTTTTAAATTTAAATTACTCGAGCCGTGCGTCCAATACCGTCGATGCGCAAACGCGTTCGACCGAAAACAAAGCGGACCCGTTGATACAACCTCCGAAATCGAGCTCGGCGTTGAACCGGCTAAATAAACTTCAAATAATTAACCTCTCCACAATTCCCAATCTTTATTAATCCCCCCGCAAACATCATAACAGTACTCAAAACCACGGTCGAGGCAAAAGTTTACCGGAGATCAGTCGGCGCATTGTGCTCCGTCACGGGACGTAAGAAACGGGGCCAGGGTGAAGCGACGAGGATAAGAGCGTTCGTGCGGCGTTACTGCCGGTACAGGTGTAAGCATGAGAACAGGTGACTCGAGTACGCGAAGGGTGTCTACCCACTTGGCTACACGCTCGTCCTCTCTTCTCCCACGGTCGGTCTCCTGCGCCCGTTCTAGCGAGTTCAACGAGGCAACTGCTTACGGCGTCATAACCAAAGCTCGCGAAACAACGTCGGCGTTACGCAGGTTCTACGTTGGCGCGGGTCAGCGTGCAGTATGGCGAAGCTGGTTTGAAGCTGAATTTAAGTTGCCCGCTTCTATTCTCGAGTGGTACACGTCGTGCCCCCCCCCCCCCCCACGCGCGAGGTCAGCCGAGCGTACACCGTGGGACGAAGACGTTTACGTGGATAAACCTCGACGCCTTCAACGGAATTTTCTCTCTACTCTGGGAAATGCGCGCGCGCGGTAGCGAGCAGGTGGATGAGGCACACGTACCCGGCCGCGTCTCTCTATGCGCTGTTCCCATCGAAAACTGTCTGACGCAAGAACCCTCCGAGTTACTACGATTTTAATGCTGGAATCTGAAAGCAGCGCAGCCACGAAGGATGCCAGAATCGTTTGCCGGCTCGAGCGCATCGCACCGTATGAAAGTTTTCCTTATGTGCCATTCCGCGAGTTCTTCTCGGGCGAGGAACGATACCTTACTCCTCGTCGCACTCTCTCTCTCTCTCTCTCTCTACGGTTTCCGCGGATTCATGGGTTTCGGGATCAAATCGGGATGTTTTTTCTTCCTATTTCTTCTTTTTTTTCCCCCCCTACCCCCCCGGACTTTATTTCCAGTTCTGCGCGTGCTCTTCTGCATCGTTGATTCCCGCGGAGAAAACTCGCGGAATTATTATATCCTGCTGGGAAGGTACGATGATAATGTGAATCGTACGACGGTCGTTTTGAATGTGAGACGTTCGTGGCGGCGTTTGTCCTTGTAGTCGTAATATTGCATCTTTTTAACAAAATTCATTTTTTAATATTGGAAAGATAGAAGGTCTACTCTCGCGTACTTGTACTTGTATCTTGACAGCACCTTTGTCAAGAATCAAGTACGAGTTTTATTTAATCAAGACAACTGACGCTGATTTATGAAAACGTTTCTTCCCAGATGCCGTTCGCAAGAAAATTCTTGTATTTTTCCGTTTTCTCTTTACGAACATGTCCAGGAGGACGTGGCGCAAAAAAAAAAAAAAACGGTGGATAACTTCGGGGTAAAAAAGGAACCCCTTGTCTTTTTTCTAGAGATTCATATGTATCGAAACCATTCGAGTGAAATCCAGGAATCTCGAGTCAACGCAACCGCGAAAGCCGCTAGAGGATTTGCCAACTCCGAAGCGCATTGTCGTATGAAAGTTTTCTCATGTTGAATTCAGAAAGCCATTCTTTCAGAAAACGAAAAGCGGTGTGCCGCTCTGTGAGAATTTAATTCAACGGCTTTATTCTTCTCCACCGCGGCGACTAGAAAAATTCGAAAATCAAAGAAATAGGTACAATTGAACGGTACGTGTAATGGATTATTTATTTCTTGCTCGTAACTGTACTTGTCCGCTCAGAAATATGTGACTGTAAAATATACTTTGGAGGTTTATGCAAAACCCGCGTACTTTCTGTACCGATCTTCGATCGATTACGGCTACCAATACGGTAACCGTACGCGAGGTACGCGATATATTAGTGTACTTGTCATTCGAATAAAATATACATACATACAACGTGTGCGCGTAACGCCAAATGTACAATATAAAAAGAAACACTTTTTTAATACCCTCTTCTCTTCGTATCCCGCTTCTTTACTTATCTATTTAAAAAAAAAAACAAATATGGATAAGCTTTCGCCGAGTTAAAACCGGTATGTCACGCGATATTGAATATCGCATGGCGTAAAGAGCGTTAGAAAATTTGACGCGAAAAAGCGGAGAATAACCGTCTGCTTCCGCCGGAAAAATTCTACTACAAACTGTCAGGTACGCCATCGCACTTTTCATATCGATTCGGGATTTCGTGTCGTGGTTTTTTTTTTTTTATCTTACGCGACGCGGTAAGTTTAATAATGAATTTGGTACGTTCGGTTACATCGATTCTTGCGCTTTGATGAAAAATTCCATTCGGTACGTTCCCTTCCCTTGCCGTGTATTTTCCACGAGTGTGTATCGAAGATTTTCTATCGCAAGGGTGGCTCCCATCACTTCGGGAAAGGAAACTCGAGGTAACGCAACGACAAGAAAGAGGATGGAGTTTTATTTGAGTGCCGGGTAAGGTATAAAAGTTTCCTGATGCAGTATTCAGAAAGTCGTTCTCGCGAAGAGGAGAGACGTGATCGTATTCTATGCCTAGATTTAATACTCCGTACCTCGTTTGTGCGATTAGATAACGGCTCGTGGTACGAAATTTTCCATTACAAGGAAGCGTTACTAGCGAAAAAATTCTGTAGCACCGGAAAACTGTTTAGACCCGACGCAAGTGTGAGCTCGTACGTACGGCAAGCTTACGTTCTAAGTTCCAAATCCCTATAAAATTTCAATGTATAATGGAATAACGTTTTCGCTCAAATTGTTCGTTATTCGGGGGGTGAGCCGAACGTGGCATAATTATTTGGTCGGAGAGTTGCCGCAAAGTTCAGTTAAATACTTGGCGAACATAAATCACAACTTTGAGATAAACGGCAAGAATGCCGAGCGTTTGTTCCGAACACAATACGACCCAGAAGTTTTCCAATGCGACTCTTGCGACCTTACTCATAACGAAATCCCAAATACCGTGGATAAAATTCTCTCTGACGAGCGCAAACGTTACCAATTTGCCAAGAATAAATATGATGTATTCGTGACGTGTACACGAGTGACGAGACTCGAGGGAAGCTTTCGCTCGAGTACAAGTTCGTACATGACGATACGCCGTTAGCAGATTAGTTTACTTCTAATTACCAAATATTGGGCCTCGTCATCGGGCGCAAGTGTTCCGGGCGCCAAAGTTCTAAGAATTTACGCACGGGAACGGGTAAAGTCGTTTGCAACGGGAGGAGATGTCCGCGCGATAGTTGAAGTGGCGTACAGTCGTCGTCGAAACTTTCGTCAATTCGTTCGAGGACTCGAAAACTTTGCGTCGGCCTAGGATCCGAGAAACTCTCGAAAACGCATTTCGCTTAAACTCGGCGCGCAAACGAGAGAGAAGTCGGAAGATATAAACGATCGGGAGACAAGGTCTTGTCACCGGCCAAGTACAGGAACGTGAGAACTAGTTTAACATTTCACCGCGCATTTTGCAATGGCAACGTATCCCATTTTTGCCGCTTTACCGTCGGCGTATCCCCTACGTATCGTCTCGATTAAAAGTATGTCCTCGCGGTTTTAATCCATTTGCGTAAGCTCGATCTTTCCCGTATCGTTACTTTCGATGCAGCGCGACACAATAGCGACGGTAAGCGCTTGTAACGCGGGAGTGATAAAGAGATCCGGGTCAGTTTGCAATTACGCGAATATACTTCGCGTTGGTATTTACATTGTTTCGGGTGATTCGTGGCTTAGACTGTACGTCGAAGCTCGCGGGCGCAAGCGAGCACGAGTTGGCATAGGGTCGGAACACATCGCACGGCTGCAAAGTACCGCATTTTCTAAATCCCACGGGTCGAAAAGCGCAAAATTCCCACCGACGAAGTAAAAAAGGAAGAGGAATATGTGTAGGTTTTGGGAGTCGCTTCAAACGTTCGGAAAAAATTGCGTAACAACGCTTGACGCGCGAAATGGGACGCCCCGTTATTGTCGTACGAAAAGTATACGCAATCGTCATGGTAATCGATCGATTGGTAAGTCGCGCGTCGTCACTTTGCGTTGCACGACGAATTCGTGAAATGTCAATTACTCTTCGCGTTCCTCAATGTTTCGGGGAGAGAGGCTCGCGAGGCGAACGTGAGCGACGAGGGTTTTATTAACTCGTCGCGAGTTTATGCGCGAAGAGCCGGGTAAGTACTGGGGGATTAATTATGTTACGCGGAAGTCGAGCTCTTTACGGCGCGGCCTTGAAAATTATGCGCTCGAGAAGCTATCGTGGCGGAAAATCAGAATGTGTCCGCGAGATTCATAGAGATAACGTTACCCCTTACGAGTGGTTCCTTGAGGTTTATTAAATTAGGCGTTTAATTACTTTGCGAGCGCAAACGTTTACTCCGATTTAATTACGGCTGAGAAGTTACGTTAACGATCGATTAGCGAGTTACAAGCCCGCGATAACGTAACCCAACCCCCTCACGGTCTCGCGGAGAAAAGCCGCATGTCCGTTTACCGAGCGTTGGCGCGCCATAATTATATTTCAAGCGATTCGACGAGTATCCCCCCGCACGGGCGGAAAAAAACAAACTTCTCTCGTTATTTTCGCAAGCGTGTTTCGATCGATCAACTTTTCCCAATGCCGGTGCACTCGATCTCGCTCCCGTCCGTTTCTTGGCGGCGATTAAATGCTGGGATTAATTAAAGGTGAAATTTGCTTACCGCGGTCAGGCAGCAGTCTCGTCGCGATAAGCGTGCACGCGTTGCTGTACGCCCGACGTGGACGCGTTAAAATAGTGTGTTCCGGGCTTGTAAATAAAAATAATGAGATATACTCGAGTGATTTCGGAGTTTGGTACGGGAAATAATTCCCGCCCCCCCCCCCCGGACAAGTCTTTACCGTGAAGAATCCGAGGGAGGCGAAATGCGAGACGCTACGCCGACGTACGAGGAAACGTACGGTAGAAAGGGTCTGCGAGAATAATAGGGCCCCGGGTATAATAACGCGTGATCAAAGGGAGAGTGTCTAGTTATCCGAGTGCAACGGCACAAAACACACGGAGAATCGCGAATCGATAGAGGTGAAATCGTGTTGGCGAGGGTGCAATGCGGCAATGGTTCGCCCCCTCCACTCCCTCCTCTCGCTTCCCCCTCTCGCTCCCTCCTCCCTCCTCCTCCTCCTCTCTCTCTCTCTCTCTGACTCTCTATCCGTCCTTATCTTTCTTCGTATCTCTCTCCTTCTATTTTTCTCCTTCGCTTTCTCTATTTCCCTCTCCCCCGTCCCTTTCACCCCAACAACGGTTTCCTCTTTCGCGGGATTCCATTCTGCGCGCTTTCCACTTCTTGCTTCTGCCTCTCCTACCCGTTTCCCCATTCTCTCTACTCGCCGAACCAACGCGCTCCGTTTCCCTCGCACGTTCTTCGGACGTCGGAATCTTTGTAGTGGATGTGAAATCCTCCCTCCCCCTCTCTCTCTCTCTTCCTTTTCCACCTTTCACCGCGTCCCACCTCGCGTGAGGCCAGTTAGCGTTCGGCAGGGATCCTCTTTCCCCCGTGAATCTTCCTCCCTGCCTCCATTGATTCGTCCGAAATCTTTTCGGTTTAATCAGCAATTTCGATCTATCGGGCCACTCCGTGGCCGCCGGAATCGGTTAACCGCGTTGAAAGGCCTGCCAGGCGACGAGGCGGCGATAACGAACGCAACGGACGCGAGAATTCTTCCACTCGATCATTCGAGATCGAACGAGGTTAACGATCGGGACGCAACGAAAGGGCAACGACGCCGATTTCATCGACGCGGTACCGCCACGCGGAAGTTGAGAACAACAACGACGAGTTTCCCCAAGTTTGGCGCGATTAACGTTACTGGCATGCGTTCCGTCGCGAGACTCGTAATTGCCCGCTTATCGTAAACTCCGGCTTACCAAATTGATTCTATCCGTAACCATCGATATGCCATAACCATCCCCAGAAGTGGAAGACGGAAGCGACCGCCGCGCCGGTGTGGGTCATCAAGCGCGGTCTTGGCGCCCCGGTCGAAGACAATGGGATATTAGATAGTAGTCAACGGCGTGATTTGCCACGGGGGAAGGATTTCGGCTAGCCATTTCGCGTAATTACTGCGGTATCCGCGCGACGCTTAATCCCGTTTACAAAGCATTACCTGCTAATGGATATGTCGGGTCACACGGCCGCGTCGCAGTAACGACGGCAACGCGCCGCCGTTGGAAGTCGAGGTACCCGATGCGAATAGTAGGATTCATTGAAATTGAACGTATATCCAGTCCCTCTCTCCCTCCCCCTCTCTCTCTCTTACTCGTTGGGGAGCGAAACGAAGTAGAAGAAGACACGGAAAAAAAGAGAGTCAACCGTGTTTGTTTAGAACCGATAAACATGCTCGTGCGGTGTAAATACGGTGCTCTTTTTGAATTACGGATACGAGGCAGGAGACGAGCAGGGGAAGCGACATGCTTCAAAAACAAACTAGAATTAAACCCGAGCGAACCCCGTTACCTTGATCGCGTTTCACGGTATTCACTTTGCGAGTTACCGGGTACGTATGACTCGCTGTAACGATCGCGAAAAATACGCGGTAGGTTGAAACTGAAGTGGTTAAGTAAGAGATCGGACAATACGGCTGACGATGGAAGTTTCTTCCCCGGTTACGGAACAACGAACGTAAAATCGTAGCCGAGAGCTCGAAATCCTTAAAGATGATCGGCCAACTAACTTTATCTAATGTGCGTTCACGATTGGCCCCCCCCTCCTCCACCCCTAGCTTTCGGATTGTCGTCCCAGGTCCGTCATTTGTGGGCGCCGTAGAAACTTGGCCTCGTAAAATCGAACGGTCGAACTTGGGCGTCCCGGGTAGCACGGGATCAGCTCCAGTGCCGTATAAAATACCGTAATGCCCCGGGTACGTCGATCGAAATCAGGTGCAGCCAATTTGGCCGATGTCCAAAACCCTTGGCATGTAAATCCAGTTTGGGAGCATCAACGCTGGTGGTACCGATCGGAGATCGAGCGGAATAGCGTTCTCCCGACGGTCAGGGCCGATTGGGCCTTGCGGTCAAACTTGATTTCTTTCGTTCGCTGTACACCGGGCCACGTTGACTCCCGCCTCGGATGTGAATGGGGTGGGGGGAGTTTTCCCCCCTCCTGGCTTCCATCCGACGTAAATGCGCGGGAATTCGGTTCCGTCAGCTGGACGGGGATCGATGCTACTATAGGTTCGTTCGCGTAGGATGAAGGGTGTCACCAGGACGTGCGATCGGTGCAAACTTCCTTAGGTTAGAAATATTAACATTAGTTCTACCCAAGGTATTGAAGGATACCTTTTTGAAATTTAGAAGTTTAAAATTGTTGTCATTAATTGTCATTAGTTGTCATTAAAATTGTTATTAGTTTAATCGTTCTTCAATTAAATTATATTGACTATGCTGTAATGTTTGTTAAATTAATTATGTCATATCTTTTCTCGCCAATCTTTTTGTAGATCTAAAGACAAAACTGTGGTAGGAATGGTGTTAAATATTATTATTACCAATACCTGGTACATTTATCTGAAATTGAATATCTCCAAATAAACGGTATCACCTGTCTTCTTGGTGTTATAAAAATATTATTTGGTAGGCAACGTAAGAGCGGGAATACCGTTACGATGTCACGTAACGAATATTATTACCAATCGTTCTGCTTCGATAAGCGTGATGTTTCTCCCTTTTCGCCGACTTTCTCGTGAAAGGTCTCTCCCAAGTTCTCACGCGAAAGTACTACGGCGCGACAAACGTTCGGGGCCAGCAAATACGTCAGAGCGTTCTTCTATTTTCCGGAATGCGTCTATCGCGAATTTCCATATCGAGGCATTAACGACGGAAGTGCACGCTGCTCGCCGGCGATAAAAGTAAACGTCTCGAGGAAAGTACCGTGCGAAACTCATGGGCGAAGAGCACGCGATCTCTCTTCTGGATCACCACACGTGTACACAGAGGCACACCTGTTTGCGCACACATTAACACACCACCGGTGCCTAACGCTCACGGTGGACCGAGAGACAGACTTACCTTTCGAGTACCTGGGCGAGGTGAATCCGGGATTTGTTCGTTTCAACGCCGACGAGCTGTCTCGAAGATGTCGTCGGGCCGACGTTGGTATGCATTTGTGTACGCGCATATCGGCGTATGTGCGCGTCCATGCCGCGCGTTTCTTCGAATCTTCGAGGCATCCGAAAAATGTCTCGAAAGACGTGGCGAAAAATGGAACAACGAGCGTCGCGCGAGAGGTTTCGACGGAGACGCCAACCGAAGAATTGGACAATTTTTGATGTTACGCGAGTTTTGCCCTCGGGTACGGAAGAAATGTGATTGCACCGCCCTCGTCCATTTTTCCCACCAAATATATGTACATAAATATCTTTTTCACCGCTCGCGAGTTTTTCCGTGCGCGCAGAAATTCTATTGGCATATCGCGTTGCGCTTACGAATGCCTACGAGCGAAAGTGAGCTAAACGTCTATTCGGAAGTAAAAGGTTAGGGTGAAGAAAGTTTGTCGTAAAATTAATAATTTTAGAGAACAAGACTTGTATGCGTATAGTATAATATAATCGGACAAAGTTTCTTTGCATTAATTAGATCTCCATTAAAGATTATAAGGGTTAACTAATCATTTGTGAGGTTTACAACGAAAATAACAACTGTTTATTAAAATACCTTAAGCTAGTCGGAAACGACAGAGATTTGCGATTTGCCACGTAAGGCCTTTCTCGTATACGTCACCGATAAGCAGACCATTTTTTTATTCCGTTTGATTTATCAAAACATCTCTTACAAGACATTATTTGAAAACACGACAGGCAAAGAATTACTTTTACCACCGTAAAAAATTCTGTACCATTTTACACCTGTAAAATGGTTCTCGATCTCCAAAAAGTAATAGTCTAATAGAAAACTCTGATAGGTCTAATAGAAATTACTTTTTGGAGATCGAGAACCATTTTACAGCCACCAGAACCAGTTTTATTGTAAAATGGTTCTCGATCTCCAAAAAGTAATAGTCTAATATAAAAATGTCAAAGTGGCCGAAATAATATTTTTCACGAAAAACAGGAGTTAAGGAGGGGCGAGTCGAAACCGCAAAGTTTACATAAAAATTAACCTAAAGAAAGCTCACGACAAAACTTGGTTCTCCACTTTTACACGGCCCGTAGGTTTATGCGATTAATGTACTCGAACGTGTCCGGCACCTTATAGCCGACATTAGCATGATAATCCAGCCGAGTGATTTTAACGACAAGTTCTCCGTCAGTTACGGGAGAGAGAGAGAGAGAGAGAGGGGGGACGGTTGTACGTCATCGACGCGAAGCGTCCTGAATGGAGCCTCCGTGCGGTCGGGTACTCGGACAATGGGCACTCGAATGTTTTTCAAGTGGTACCCGAATGGCTTCACCGCCATCTCGAAGGGAAGAGCCCCGAGTGCACGACAATTTCGCTAAAATTTGCACGAGGAAGTGGAAGCGGTCAAAGAGACCGTTAGAGGTTGTTCTACTCTCGTCCCCCGTTCCACTGGCTCGCATCCCCACCCCCTCCCCCACCCCCAACCCATTCCTACCCCCTGTCTCCTCTCGCCCTTTACTTTTTGTCCTAGGCACGCTCTTGGAAGTACTTAAAGGGTGCCGCGATCGCGTAGTTTCTTCCGTTCCGTTAGATTGTACGGTGGGAAAGGAAAAAAAAGTCGCGCGAACGATTACCATTCCACTCGGTTCGTTACGACGTCCTTTATGTCCCTCGCCCTTTCTCAACCCCGAAGGAAATAGAAACGTCGGATCGAGAGCGTTCTTTGAGCCGAGTGCACGAAACACCTCGTGCTTTGATGCACGAAAAATGGGGATGATGGATGTGGAGGGTGGACAAGCTGTAACGCTTAAAACACTCTGCTTTGTTACGATCGTCGCCGCCGATACGAAGCGATATAATAGAACGTGGGTTATGGAACGATGGCGTGAATTAAATTTCGGCGATTGAAGTACGCCGAACGAGCTTCGTATAAAACTTCATTGCGCACGAAGCACGATTTATTTTGCATTACCTCAAACTTTGTTCCCTCGAAGTTCGTTTTCTCCTTTGAATAAAAATAATTCAATAAAACTTGATAACTCTTTAATATGAAAAATATCTGGCTGTCCGGAGTGTTCCGTTCTCGCCGTCTTCTTTAAACTTCTGTACGGTAGAATCGATATCAGAAAATTTTCGTGATTATTTTATAATCCGTAATACTTTGGAGATTACGGATATAAAATTGCGGTATCTCCTGGCGGCGCTGTGCAACGGGCTCGGTATCCTTTAAGGTTCGGAGGAACGTCGAATGCAAAATAAAGCAGGGGACGTCGTTTAACGAGACGGAAATAGCTACCCTGGAAGTAGATGCGCGATAATGCTGGTACAAGCGACCAAAATTGCCCGGTATCTACTCGACGTGTCCTGAAAATTACGTCGGCGCGAGATCGTGATGAGTTTCGAGAGGCTAATAACAATAACAAGTTTGTCGATGCTTTCGTGGTACGACAAGGATAGTTTGGGTTAGCGTAGATTCGTAGATAAGCTAGATTTATGTCGCGAACGCTGAAGTTTGTCTACGGATTACGATCGATTCGTCGGCACTTGCGATCATTCCATCACTTCCAAGTTTGGGTTCGTGAAATACGGTACGTAGATGTTTCCTACCCAGGTGTTTCTAAGCGTCGTTAAAATTATCGCTGCTCAATTAGTTTCGTCGTTTACTTTTGTTTCTTACATCTTTATAGAGTCGGTGCTTTGCATCGGAAAGTACAGTGGTCGTCATAGAATTAGTTTCTGTTAGTTAATCTGTTTTTCTTTGATAACATTAATCGGTTATAATTCTACGAGAGCGCGACATCTATAGATAGTTGGGATTTGTGCGAACCTTAACATATATATCACGCATATTTGTCGCAATTGTCTTCAAAAATCCGTCAAAAGTCAGTATAAAACTGATGTATTTTACATAAACATCCGGAGTCTAGTAACAGCGAATAAAATGTAGAATAAAATTGATCGATTTAATCGTCATCGTGCCAGGCTGAGAACCCTGCGTCGCTACGTTACATCGAAGAGCGTAAACGTAAAGCACGCGTAAACTCGCGTTACGAATAATCGAAAGAGGAATTTACGGTAGTCGCATTACGTCTCGTAGACTATTCTATGACGACGGGACGTCCCTCGTACTCGACGATGTTTGAATCATCGCTACGGAATGCAAAGTCTAGCCATTTTGATGGCGAGTAGGATTACTAATGCGAGGTTGAATAGCATTAACGTGCACGTTCGTTGTAAAATTTTCACGTTGCGTTATCGCGGAACGTACAGGTTCATTCGTTATCCTGGCCTGATCCTGTCACACGGTAGGAATGACGTTCCCCGATACGAGTACCTTCATTCTCGAAATGGTTATGTCGGATAAGTGAGCTTACGCGCCCGTGTATTCCGAAACGCTGGATATTCTGGATCCCCGAATGGCGGTATTATCGGGGACGTCCCCGAAATTGTAAAACGCGACCGCGGCACGCGATTTGTTCCGAGTAAAATCTTTAAATGCTGTATCGCGATACGCGGATCAAGTACCCCAACAATTCCGACTATTACGTTAGAATTATGTTCCGCGGTACGGTTAACAATACATTTTTGTTTCAGCCTCGTTCGCGTATTGTATAAGAGTGCTCCATTTATGAACGGAAACGAATGGGTACGTTATTACAATCGTCTTGTTTTAAGAAATTCGAGGTTAATCTTTTTGTGACAAAATTATTCCCCAGAATCCGGGAACGATTGTTGCAATTATAATAAAACCCACTCGCTGAGTCGTCGGCTATGTCAGGGCTGGGCCAACTTCATTATAAATATATATGCTCGATTATTTTTCTAAATAATCTGTTGCATTCTACCTACTAATATCTCGAAGTTTCACATTTAATTTTTAACTTTATATTTTATAAGTCACGAAAAAGTTGCGTTCGCGCATTAAAATTGTCTGGTGTCAGCTAAGATCGATAAAAAAATCCCTTTCTGATCGATCAATCTCGAAGGTATTAACGAAAATGCCTTACAAGTACAAGAAAATCGTTACTACTCAAAAAGAACAGCAAAGAGTCGACGAAAAACTGAATATTACAAAAGTTCGGAAAAAGAGAGAGAGAGAGAGGGAGTGAGATCGTCGAGGCATCACTCACGGCGTTTTCACTCGCAAAAAAGGGACGAAAATAACCGACGATAGTTTGGCAGTGCGTTGATTTGGCGGAGAACAGAATGCAGCCGTGTATTTCATATGGGAAATCATGTTGCGATAGCTTCCAATCGACGCAAGGATGGGGCGGTGATTGAAGTGCACCGGTATAGAGGTTGATGGCCGATGTCAAAGGCAACGGGGAGGGTGGAGGGGGGGGGGGGGGGAGTGGCGTTGATGTAGGGTCGATGGAGATAGTCGCGCTTTCACATTCTATTTATGCTACGGCGTACTCACCTGACGTCTTCGCAAACTATATTGCCAGCGGTGGTTTCCGATCCCCGATCTCTATCCTCAAAGGGGAGGTTTTTCTTTTCACCGAATAAAGCACTCCTCTCGGGCACTTTGTTCCATCTCTTTCGCGATTAGCCTTCGCACCTTTATCCACCGATCTTCGTTACTCGGACGACCAGACACTCTTCAACCCCCCCATCCCTCCCTCACGCCCCCACGACCACGTTTCTCACTCAAACGTTTCGCTATTATTCGGATTAAACCTGTTCCCGAATCTAAAGCGCAAAATGATGGAAACTATGAATTACGGCGTTTCCACGGGAGCTCCGGTTTTCGAGAAATAGCTCCGCGATCCGAGCGGATTCTCGGAAATGTCGTTAACGGTTCTTCGGGGATTTGTCGGGGGTAAGCGGCTTTCCCCGTTGTCCATGTGAAAATCTTTTTAACTTGGGAACACGGTTAATCGTCTTCGGGGAAGTAGAATGAGGATTTCGGAGTAACTGTCGAGTAAGAGAACGAACTCTCTCTTATCCGTCCTTCCGCATCGTGGATTTAAGTCGCGATGTACGCGGTACATAGTATACGCCGATATCGTAGCGAGATAATTTAGCGATAGTTGAATTTCTATCAACGATTTTCTGTGGAAAAAAAAATCAACATTGAGAATTTTCGTATCACGAGATAACGTATCCGTTTCCGTGCCCGTTTGCGATTCTCGTGACAGAAATTGCTTCATAATCGATGGTACGATGACGTGTACAAACTTTTCGCGCATGTACGGATAAAAATACACTCTTTTCGTTTCAATATTTCTTTAAAAAAAAAAATCAGCACCGGTCGATGTACACCGTGACCAATGCGAGAGTCAAAAAATACGCTCGCACTTGCGCTCTTTTATTTCTACTTAAGCAATTTCGAGACTTCTTTTTTAGAAATACATCTACATGTAACTAAAACGCAAAGTAATGAACCCATTCGAAAAATAAATATAGCTACAATGAGTTGGCCCGGAAGTTGCCAAACATAGATGCACTCAAAAAAGCTTATTCACGTTTGTTCTCACGTCAATACTTACACGTGCCCCTGGATTATTTTCAATATAGCTCATCCCGTGCGAGAAGTTCAACGACGATCAAAATCCATGGAAATTTCGACACCGCTAAAAACAACCATTGGCATTAAAATTGGAGACGGTTGCGGTTGACGCGAGGGAGGAGAGAGAGAGAGAGAGAGAGAGAGCCATTAAGTCGACCTCAACCTCAACTCCAGATCTTTTAGTTGCCCAGGCGGCTTTACGGAAGTACGAAACTACATCCACCTGTCCCTCGGGAGGGGTTCCCTATATCGAAATGCCCTCTCATACCAGCGCAACCGTACCGGAGATCCTTTCCTTCGGGGCTCTTCCTGTTGACTACTACGAGTATCCCCGGCTCTTCCAGCATTCCGGCTACGTCTCATTTACGATCGAGTTACGGGATCGTTTCACGTACGAGCAGCACGTACCACTTCGACGCGATGCTCTCTCACTTTTTTCTCCCCCCCCCACCCCCAACACCCCCCCCCCCCCCCAATACCGCACCGTGTCGAACAGCGTGTAATCTACTTTTTTCAAAGAATTGGATACGTACGGGACTCTGTACGGACTCTGGCTACGCCGCAAAACTGTCGGTAGGTGGTTTGCGCCCTTTTTCCTCGAATACAGCGGGTGGATCGATTTTAATGGAACGAGATATAACCATAACGGGTCGCAGGTTTTTTTTTTTAATCTTTCATCGGATCGATCGTGCCTCGACAGAACGATTCTTTGATGTAGGATTACCGGAATGTCGGTGCGTAGATCATTTCGGGATGGACGAGGATACAAATCCTTGTCCGTGGACGCGTAACCAAAGATCTACTAACGTTTGCGTATTAATAAGCCGAGCGCGAGTCGAGAACGGGTGATTTGTGATGGGAACGGATAATCAGGTTGAATCCTCGATCTATGCGAGTTTGCGTTCGAGCTCTGTCGCGCGCGTTCGCTCGAGGAGGGGGGTGGGGGACGCAAATATTTGTCCCGGAACGCATAGACGCGTGTACAACGGAAAACCACTGGACTCGTTTCCCTAAACGGGATTAAGAGGATTCCCTTTTTTTTCGTATCAATATCGACGCAACGGCGGCGGGTGAATCCAGCGTTTGCGTAAAGATACAAATGCACGCCTCTCTCTTTTTTTTTCTTCCGTACTCGCGTGCTCGCGGACAGAGTTCCAATTATAATTTACCGTGCCGCGGCAATCTTCGTTCTCTCGAGTCTTTGTTCGTTTTCGCGAAGCAGCCACGGACGTCGGCTGACTAATTCGGAAATGCTGGAGAACGGTGATACGGTGGGAATTACGTCACTGGTATCCACCTGGTTTATTAACATCCACCCTTCATCCCATCCTATGGCCGCCTAGTATATTAACTGGCACGACCCCGCAACGAGGTTTACCGGATTCTACCGTGTGGGTGCACACGGCGGTCGTGCGTACGTGCCTGCGTGGGTGCGTGTCTCTCTGTGCGAGCAACGTGCGCACGAGGCGGCGCTTACACGAGCAACACGTCGCGGAACGGCTTGATAGTCCAACGAACCAAAATAACTCAATTCCTGGCTTCGGGATAACGAGGTTCTTTTTTGGTCGTTGATCCTCGAAGGCACGAGCTATTCTCGTGACGATTTCGATTTTTGAGTTATCCGGGCATCGGCGAAACGTTACTCTCGTTCGATCTAATCGCGATGGCGAGTATCTCGAATTTTGGGGCGGAAAACGATCGTCGTCGTGGAAAGAGGAAAATACGTCGTCGATCGGATTTGTTTTGATCGATTTTGAGAAAAGAAACGTCTCTGAGAGAAAACTTATGGCACAAATAGTTGAAGGATAAAACGTGCGCGTGTTTCTACGCGTTTCTAAATTTAAGGGATTATTATTATTTTTTGTTTGTATACTCGTAGGTACAAATCAATCTCGAGTAAACATTTTCCACGGTGCCATTGTTTCGTCGTTTCCAAAGGTCCGACGAAAAATTCTCACCATCCCGACTGTGTGTATGGAATCTATATTACGCCACCGACGGGAATTTTTCCGCGGTGGGTAAAATGAGAAATCGGCGAGCTATAACGAAATCGCCGAATCGATCTCGAAGCGTTCGTTTCGTACTTACCCATTTTTGGTGAGCGATGCGCGATGCATCATGGATTTCCATCGAAAGAGATAGCCCGACCGTCCGTAAACGCGAAAATCAACGGTCCGAGGGCAAGAGGCGAAATGAGTTTCCGGCGAGGAGCGAAAAACGGCTAATGACGTCAGGCAATCCGGCGGAACGACGTTAGTGGACCGTCGAAAAAACTCCATCACCCGAACCTTCCGTATTTAATAATGGTGTACATCATCCTCCCGGTTAGGGGTGATGAATGTTTCCAAGAACGGCGTGCAGTTGCGCGAGATTAAGTGCCGGCGTCGTAAAAAATTTCCTATTAAAATTTTTGTGATAAAGTAAAATTGGAATACGCGCCGGGCATTTGCGGGGGGGAGGGGGGGGGGATAACACGTGGCGATGGCGCTGTCAGAATGAATGGCGCGAGGACGAACGCTAGTCGTAATTTAATCTTTAGCTATAATTCACCGCGGAACCTCGATTCCTTACGTTATCGATGTGTCGCTCGGTGAAAATTGAAAATTAATGTACAGGCGATCGGTCATCGGTTAATCGTACTTTCGATAATCACGCGAGACTGATAATCGACGTTATAATATTTCCACGGTTCGCAATGGGACCCTGTAACTTCTACGGAACGTAGAAAATTTATTAAATGATTACGATATAAGTGGAATAATAAAAAAGAACTGCAATGCGTGCTCGCGTTATCAAAGTGGTAAAGATGTTTGTACGTACACCTTGTATTATACCGGCGTAACGCTATCGTGTTCCAAACTATGAAAATGCTATTGAAAATTATATTTCACTCGATTACGTCTCTATCAAACGGGATAGTTACGCTACCCTCGATGAACAGCACGATAGCGTAACAGCGAACTCCTTACAAATATTCGAGCCGAATGGGTGGCTTATAGGTAACTACAAATAGAATTGATTCGCCATGATTTCAGCGGAGCACGTTTCCCGGAAGCGATGAAATTCTGCTCCTTCCACGGAAGTTCGCGGTAGTTACTACGAGAACACGATGTATTATTTGCAAGGAGTTTATACGTGCACCGGTAAGCCAGTGGCTATGGGTTTCTCCTTACGCGTATAGCGCTGAGTCCTTTGCGACGTGGCAATTGTTGGTCTGCGCGTTTCGAACTTAGCCAACCGTCGGAATTAATTACGATTCCCTACCTTTCGCCATAAAGGAGAAGCCGATCCACCAAAACCTCAGTTACCGAGTAGCCCGGAAAAATGCATACACACTTTGAAATGAATGAATATTACACAATAATTATAATTGCGGTTAATGTATCGATTTAAATGTGTTTCTATAAAAGGAAAATTGGTACGAGAGTTATCTTTGAACAGAGGATTCAATGTAAGTGTTCAAATTGTCCCTTATCGACTGTAGCTAGCGGCGTGATATCGAAAGAAAGTATCGATATTTTTACTTGGTACTTGCACCGAATACAAATATCGATATCAGTAGAATCTTGGAACAATGGTATCGGTAGTAAAAATACTTGTATCGTAAGGAATGTATTGATGCTCTACTAGTATCGCAACGTCCCTAATTACAGTACTAACTACGCTTTGTAATGTGTCCACTGTGACTACACAGGACAATTCAATGTTATCTCGTAAAGAAATCAGCGTAGTTGGTTTCCCCGATATACGTCACCCTTTGAGGAGCCCCATAAATACAATTCGAGAGATATCGAATCTGCCGATCTTGGTTGAAACTCAACAGCACCTCTTCGACCAATCCATCGTCCAGGTAAAGTTTCATTCGGATACTCCCTGGTATCTCGATAAAATGTTATTGAATTTACCATATTATACTTTAATTTAATACTAACATTGAAATGTATTTTTAATTTATTCCAAAGATATTATATGGATGAAGAGTGTATACAATTTGTTCGACCTCTCTGTACTTGACCAAATATGCCGATGGTTAATTTACAAAAAGTATCGCTGATTTGTCGAAGCACTTCGTGCCTCGACTAATTTGTCCTTTTCGTGTAATTACCACAAGCTGGATGATTGAAAACAAGACAACATCTAATTATCGTGTCCGTTTTAATCTAATAATTCATATCCATATCCCCCAATATTTATTACCATTAATGCGACAGAAGAGGAGGTTGAACGTTTCCGAATATACAACGAAGCGGCGTGCGATTAATTACCTGTTCGATTCATAGTTAATTGTTTACTTTGTCGGCCATCGGAATAAATGTAACAATTACCGTCGGCGACGCGATTCAAACATCTTGCTATACGTTAATTTACACGATATCGTTAAACGCAATATTGTAACCGGGTAATACACGGGCGAACGCATCGTGTTTCGATTGTATTGTTACAAACGAGAACGTTAATGCACGTTTCGGTAATTAATATTAATTACCCAAAACATTGTACCTATTCTCTCATTACCGACGCCTTCGCTACGCTCACCGACACCACCGGCGGCGTCGCCGCGACACGCGACAGCGATTTTGCACGCGCGACACTCAACGCGACTGCCGCCGCGATTCTTGAATATATCGCTTCCGCAGCTTACTTTTAAAATTAAAGTGTCAATGGAAGGTGCTGTGAGCATTTGTACTTACACGAATTGACGAAGAAAACACGCCGTAAACGTCGAATACAAAGATACCGAAAAAAAAGTTGAGGAAAAAACTTTTTTTTATTTAAGTAATTCGTAAGATTCGATTAGTGTACTGTTCACTTTCATGTTCCATAATGATGGACGATTTTCTAGCGCAAAAACTAATGTTTTACATTGAAATTCATTGTCAGAATGGTTGGATTTCCGAGTAAAATCGCGGCGACACGCGACTAGTAATCGCCTAGTGCGTGGTCTCCCATATACGCCTGTAGAACTCGACTGTCGCGTTGTCGCGTGCCGTCGCGACACGCGACAAGGAATCGCCTAGCGCGCGATGTCTTCCTAAGAGTCGGCAACGTGCTTCTCGAAATCTTTAACCATCAAGCCGACAAACACCGACGCGAAGCAGCCATACGTTTACCGCCGCGCCGGGACGAGAATTTATTGTAATCCGTCTGGCGCGGTCTAGTATTCCGCGAAAATTCTCGAACTTCAAACGGGCTCCCGGAGTATTCGGATCCGGGGTTTTGGAGGCACGAAACTCGGCCTCCGCAGTGCCGAACTTCCCCGGCCGCCGCGAACGGCGATATTGTTAGAACTTTCTTGCAAGGTATGCCGCAACGACGCCCGCGCGTACGCGTAGTACGTTTGCACCTAATGTACGTATATGTATATAGGTATACACGTATATGCATATCGGGAAATCTGCCAGCGCGTGCTTAATTGGACGCGGCCAGCCGTAATTTGAGGAGTACGGAAGGAAAGGAGAAAAAAAAATCGTTCATTTCGAGAGGGGGGAGGGGAACATTTTCACGTAGGGAAATAGAGCGGAAAATTCGATGAAATATACTGCGGTTTGATTTCTTTTTTTTTTTCGTAAAAACTATCGTAGAATCGGTTTTTCTTCTGACGTAGATTTAGGATAAAGGGGGACAGAGAATAAAATCGCTCATTTCGAGAACGAGGAGAGAACATTTCCAGGAACATTACTAGGTAGAAAAAAGGAGCGCATAATTCGATAAAATACTGCGATTTTATTTGTTCTTTTTTCCTAAAAACTATCGTAGAATCTACTTTTCTTCTAACGTAGATTTAGGATAAAGGAGGAAAGGGAATAAAATCGTTCATTTCGCGAACGAGAAGATAACATTTCCAGGAACATTACCGGGTATGAAAAAAGAGCGCATAATTCGGTAAAATACTGCGATTTGATTTTTTCCTTCGTTTCCTGAAAACTGTCGTAGAAGTACGTCAGCCCATCGGATTCTGTCGTAACGTAGATTTTGGATAAAGGGGGAAAATTACCGAATATGAAAAATTACCAAGTGTAACGCAAGAGCCTGGATGAAATTTTAATCGTTCGATTGTATCTCGCGTGTAAGATTCTATCCGCCAGGTTCGTTTTCAAATATTTCCGAACTTAAACTCCAACTTATCCCAGAGAATCGCGTTCTTCCCCTGCTTCCAAGTTTCGTTACATTTATAATTCATAACACGCGTGTATCGACAGTGTCTCGATACGCTCGATACTTACCGAGACGAAGTTTTGCGAAAATAACGGAAGCGTTAACGGGCCGAAGAAAATCTTCGCCCCCCCCCCCCCCCCCCCCCCCAATCCCCGACTCCCAAATGAGTTTCGACGTTTCGATTAAGGCCATCCTTTCTTACGGAACGATGGAATCACTGTTAAGGGAATTACAGAGAGAAGTTGAATGTTACGCGCGACTTATTACGGTTGCTTTTAATTCCCAGCTGTCACAGGGTGTCCACGGTACCAACCGTATCTCCTTTCGAGCCAACGAAATTCGTCACCACCGGGCAAAACTCCCATTTTACAAAGTATAAAATTTCAAATCATAATTAGTTTGGGCGATTTTTCAGCGGAAAAAGTTTCGCTCTTAATTACGTTGAATAGATCAATCCGAGGGATAGGTAGGGCGTGGCTCGAGAGTTTACCGGATGTTTAGGTCTAATCAGGATGGATACGGTGAGGTGATAATGAGGGGTCGCCACCCTTGGGTGCCACGTGGGACCGAATGAAGACAAATAGCCGCGCTCCACACTCCCAAGCCCCCCCGGTGGAGTGTACTCGTCGGTGTTGATGGTCGTTGTTATATTCGATGTCCACCCCACCCTCCCCCCCCGTGCCAAGCCTCGTTACACCTACGCGTCAGAGAAGTACGGCTGCAAAACGAGCTTACCAAAGTGACGTTTCGCGATTGAACTAATTTTCCCTTTTCCCGACGTCGGCATTTCCATTTTTCGATATAATGCGTTCGCGCATTACTCCAGTGTTTGCCATCGGTGGAAAAACACCAGCCATCGGAATGTACGACTGATTTAATTAAATACCAACGGATTACGATATTGGTATTACGGTACATATACATTTCCCGACGTACGATCGTTGGCCATTACATTTATATTTTCCAATATACCTCGCCCGACCTTTATATGTATTTATATATCTCGCAACTAAACTCACCCATGAAAGTTATTAAATAGCTCGCGAATGCCGAGTGCGTACACGGGCGCGCAACCGTTGAACGTTATGTTACCCGCGTCAGCGCGAGAAAGAGGGGGGTCGTAAAACGTAACGATAAGTTTCGCGCCGTAACAAAACACCGATCGTCGTACAGTGGCGCGCGGGTGGCAACGAACGAAAAGCGATGGACAGTTCGGGAATTCGACTCGCATCCCCCAAAATCCACAGGTCGTTGCATACGACGTGCGAAGAACAAAAGCTCCAAAGAATTAGGGCCGTGGGGAGCGTTCCTCGGTGCTTACGAACTCCGGTGATGATCCTGCCAGGGGTGCTGCTCGGTAGGAGGGGTTGAGAAGTAAGGGCGTGTCGGGCTTTTCTTTCCACGAGCACCCGGTAAGCCCCCGATGGAAAAGGTCGACACCGAGAGAAGGGTGAAATACTTTCTACCACTTGACGCTACAAGATGCGTAAAGCCCTCTAACCAACTTTCGAGTCTCGGCTTTGATTTATCGCGTGGCGAAACGAAATTATTTATGGCGAGGTACGCCGTCGCGCCGATTTTATTTTCCGATCGAGGACTGCAGTGCGTGTACGTTGATGGAAATTTGCCGGGATCGGAGGTTAGGGGGGGAGAGTCGAGTAGACGGTACGAAAGGAAACGCAACGCTTTAGGTACTCGAAGCTTATTCATTATAAATTCTTTGTACTTAAGTACGAGAGGACGTGAATATATTTTTTCGTCGCATTAGCCGTATCTTTTCTTACCGTCTAAAGGAGGTCGCGTTAAAAAATAAATGGCATTAAAATTAAACGCTGGTTGGTAGTACATCGCGCACGCAACGGGATATTAAATAATTTCGTATAATATATTTTCACCGTCGAAATATTTTAGGCACGGAGTATATTAGGTTTATACCATGGGTATTAAATATTACGTTTATTACAGATTTATTTGAAACGTCTCGCTCTCCGCTCTGTTCAGTATTATGTTCATTTCTAATTCTAACTCGTACCTTCGTAACCGCCCTACTCGAAGGTAAGCCACGGTACCTCAACAGGTGAGTTCTTGTCCCGTGATGTCTCTTGAATTTTTAAATCGCTTTTCTATTCTCTCTTTTGCCAAGGAGGGGAGTCTCGTTTTACTCGGCAACGGGTACATCGCGGCGGACCTCGATACGCGCATAACTCTCTGTAATTTCGATGTCCGCTCGACGTCATTTTTGACTTTGTAGCCAGAAATCCGAGCTGATTTAATCGGAAGCCCCCGGATTACATCGGTTTTCCCCGAAACATGAAAATGTTGTACAATGCCAAACTCGTTCGCGATATCCCTTCTTTGTTCGTCGTTACCTTTATCCGTATCATCCGTATCGAAGCAAGTTTCAATATCCCGCCCACTCACGGAACAATCAAACGATCCGTCATTCTGAAATGAAGCGAAAGGGATGCGAATCGCCCGGATCGCCGTGAACAAAATACGACGGCTCACGTTAATTTGCCGCTAGTATGTATTAATTGCCGAATTCGCGTCGCGGCATCCGAGGTATTACGATAAAAAAAACTATGAAACAGCTCTTTCCCTCCCGTCCGACTTATTAACCAAAAGCGGGGAGCAGATAGGAAAGCCTCCATTCGGTTTTCCTCCCCTTTCCGCCCGTTACCTCTCGCCGCGTCTCTCCCGCGTCTCTTTTATTGTCATTTCACTCGTCTCCCTCGAAAATGGATAAACGCCAGGCAGAATATCTCCGCGTCCCGTAACCGGAGGCTCTTTATTTCCCGGCATTGTTGAATTTTGCGCTCCAAACCTGGAAAGGGCGCGCGCACCCTACGATTAATCATTCTCTTTTTCGATCCACCTCCCCCCCCGCTTCCAACCCACCTCGCCAACTCCCCCTCCCCTCCACACCCTCCACCTCCTCCGCGTCCACCGCTCGTCCACACGTCCCGGCGTCTCCTGCTCCCGCCAACCGACTTTTTTCCCCTGTTTCGCACGGTTTTCACGGAGGACTCGGGTAATTGTTCTCTCGCAGTAGGAACAACAAGCACGTCAAAAGCCGGACGAGCCGGCGGATTCGTTAGGCGAGCATTTAACGAAAACCGACGTGGGGATTGCCCGGACAGTCTCCCCCCCCCCTTACTCTCTTTCTTTTTTTTCTTTTTCAGTTTTACACTCAACCTCTCTTCTTTACGCTCTTTCCTCTCTTTCTCCGACGATTTATACGAACACCTGTCAGCGGCGTGTACCCGCGTACGAGAATCGTAGGATTTACGTGTGATTTCGCGAGCCGATTCGTTTCGTTCTCCCGTTCGCGCCTCTTCCGCGTTTTTTTCCCTCTCTCTCTCTCTCTCTCTCCGCACCTTCTGCGGGAAGTTTCCTAACGTTTCGGGAATGGCCAACACCGATCGTCAACCTCCAATTCTCTTCCATTTCCCCGGTCCATCGTTCCCCGACGATTCTCAATAATCGCGGATTGCCGTGGATCGATGGAAAAGCGCGGTGGAGATAAATCGAAGAAGAAAAAAAAAAAAGAAAAATTGGCCGATCCGTTTTGTAGTTTTTTCCCCGCTGTTTCCCCCTTTTTGTCAATCTCTTTCGTTGCTTTCGTTGGCGGAGAGTAGTCGCATTCATCCCCCGTTCCTTCCTCGAACGTTTTGTTTTACGGAACAATGGAGCATTTATGTGTACAAAAGCTCAATGTGCCATCGGAGAGTATCGTGTGCCACGGCGGTATTACCGGTTGAATTTTATTTTTTTCCGAAAACACTTAACTACGGGCGAAACATAATTCACCGGCGAGAGACAGAACGTAACTAACCGGGGATGAGCTGTATTCTGTTTGCCGTTCGAATTGGATCCAAAGTATCGTCCAACATATTGTTTTAACAACAGAGATTCAAATTTCACGGCCCAAAGGCTGATATACGTTGCAGATATTCGGTGTATCGAATCTCCCCGATGCATACACCCCGAGGCAGTTTCCTCGAATTTAATCGGCGCTATTATACTGACAGTTAATCTTCTCCCATGGTACGGGCATTCTAGTCATAAACGTGTAATACCGCGACAAGTAGTTTCCCGAACTGGTATTACGAACCCACAGCCGTTCGTCGTTTCTGATTTCTCCCACGCGCACGTATTCTTCGTTACGAAAGTCTTGCGAGTTTCGTTCGATTTTATGTAGGTTTATTATCACGTTGTATTAAGTGTTTTTATTTCGATTTGCTGCGAGCCCTTTTGTTACGAATACCGAGAATTTCTGCGCTCTCAATCGTTTCGCTGTGAAATTATTAAAATATAAAAGGTATTAAAAATGTATACAAAGGGGTAAAGAGAAATACAAGTTTGTCTGAAAAAATGAGTGAATATTCATGAACATTTATAAAACTGAATAAATAATAGTTTACGAGAGAAGTTGTTGCTCGTTAATATAAAGTTCTTCGTACAAAGTACGTGAAACCAAGAAATTTGATAAAATACAAATTGTTTATTTTCAATTGAATAAAACAGTTGTTGATACAATGTGCTCATATTTTATTTAATCAAATTCCCACGAAAACAATTTTTTCCAACGTAATTAATATATCTCCTTATTACTGTATTAAATGTACTTGGTAGCTTGCTTTATATAAAGATTCGATGGTACCTACATGAAAAATTGTTCTAACCATGCAAAACTTCGACCCGTTCCATCTTCATTGGTTTAGGTTACACACTATTCAAAAATAGTACAACCATAGTGGATTTTTCTAAATTGCACTTCATCACGGGTTACCAATCGCGTAGCGTACAATTTTCAAATTATACTTAATAGTTACGGCTACAATTTTCGAATTATATTTTATAGTTATGGTCACAATTTTCTAATTCCTCCGCGGCATGATACGTTGCAAGGGACGTTCGTGAACGCGCTCCACTCTAAGACGCCATTTAAGTTAGTTCATCGTGACTTGGCGGTGTTTGCAGTGATCGTTTAAACCTGACGCCCGTCATGGCGTCTCGACACGCTAACTACTTACTGCCTAACGTTGCGAGCTAAAAAAAAAGAGCTCTTCGGCTTTTGTCGTCTATCTACGATGAGTGGCGATCCCCGAAACTGGAAGGAAGAATGAACGAGGTGTAAATAGTAAAGCAGAGTTTTCTTATCCGAATGATCGCAACGTGGATGTCGAAGGAAAAGCTTCCGACGTTTTTAGTCTTCTGTGTTGTAACGTTAAGTAGTCCGGCAGTGATATATAATTAATACGCTAATAACTGGGATGAGAGTTAATAAATTTAGAAACTGAAATTCGATGCTACGGTCGAATCAAAAACGATGGTCCATTAATACCAATTTCAAGTTACCATGCAATTTTAATTGAATCGATTCAATTATATATTTCACATGACAAGTGGAGCAATTTCAGTGGATACAATATTAATAATAGTAGTATCTTTAAATCACATTTACGTATATCTCATCTCTCGAAACCCGACGCAACGCACTTTATATAACCTTGGCCAATCGTTTCATTCTAATCTAGAATGGAGTATTATTGTTTGAATACTCAACGACATCGGGAAATTTTCGAGACTTCCGTAGCTGGAACAATTTTGCCGACGAGAGAAACTTTGAGACCGCGTATTGGATAAAATTTCATAACAGTTTCCATCGGTGGAGAATATTGCGTACGAACATTGTGTGAAACGGGGCATACGGAGAACTGTGCCCGGGATTAGTACGAATATGTCCAGAGAGAATTTCGTCAGCTTTTTCAGTATGCGATAAGTGTTATCCCGTTACGAATATTGGATAAAGAGAGAAAATAAGACAGAACGAAATACATTACGTCGATCCGTTACACCTGGAAACTACCAAATGGCGTTTGACGAAGTTCTCCGACGCGTTTACCGTGAAACGATTTATATTATTTGTCCCTTATAAATCTTCGTTGTATGCAGATGTAATATTGTTATCGATATCGAGTGTCTCATTGATCAAATTTCTGATCTACTTCCGAGCGAAATAACGCTAGACATTCCTCGATGGATCGCGTAGACTTAAAAACAGACAAAGCGATACGCGATATTCGTTGTCAGTATTTTAATTTTTAATATAAGTAATTTTCGAAACGCTTCCCAAACGCCAAGACATCAAAGTGAATTATTTAACTCATTGACGTAGAATCCCAGTACTTCTCTCGCTACATTCAATCCACCATCCTCGCGTAACGTTTCTTCTTAGTCGAGATCCAAGGCGTTTCCACTCTATCCCTCTTTACGTCCCCGGCCTGTTTTATTTCTCGCTGAATCGCGTCGAAGATGACGTGCCGAGAGTTACAAACTCATTTCGCGAAGTTACGTTGACTTTCGAGTGGCCCGACCTGTTTTATTGATCTTAAAGTGTTTCGCGGTGCCGATGCAAAAAGAAAAGAGATACCATAACCGTAACTAACGTAAGCTTCTTTCGCGATGGGGAAACTCCTAGCACTAAACTTTTGCACGGTCGGTAGCCGCGGAAAGTTTCAAGACCGCCGTACATTTGCACTCGCGTGTTTCTTGCATTTGAATATCGGTACGGCGAAGGTTTCCCCTTGAGGTGAATTTATCTACCTCAAATATGTGCACTCCGTTGCATCCACGCGTCGAATGTATATTTCTGCGTAAAGCAGGGTAAACAAATCAATGGAAACGCTCGCTCGTAAGAGCTGTCTCGTATATAAATTAAACCTCGTACCGACTTCGTTTTTAAAATACGAAATTAATATCCTTTTTCTTTTTTCTACGTATCCGTATATCTGCGACCCTTGCGACCCCACCCGCGATACGCATTGTTTTAATAAACGCATACGTATGACGGCAATAAAATGAACAAATATATTCTACAGCGTTAGCGCCGCGCGCGCTGACGGCGTTGAGCATAAAATATAGATATGTACATTGTACCGATATTCTCTTGTAGAATTTAAAGCGGGTTAATGCAACGATACGATTCGAGCCGAAGCCATTGTTTGACTTGGGCTCAAACGTCAATGAACGAATTGACATGCAAATGAACCGTTGTCGCGCTATATTATTCCTTTCATGCAGCGCATCAGATTACTAAGGTTCGTCGAAATGTATTCCGCGGCGCGATCACTCAACGATATTTATAGACGTGAATATCGGAATCATGGGTTGCTTTCATCGTGTCGTACCACGTGACCGTGTTGCTGCTACGGAATGTAATCGAAGTAATGGTTTTTTCTATTTAAATCGGCCGTACTAACATTTGCCATTGGCCCGAATGTCGCGAACGATACTACGTTTGACGGGACCATTTTTCTCCTCCTTTTTTTTTTTTTCTTTTTCTTCTTTCAATGATCACGATATCCTTCTCTGGTGAAAAGCAGCTTACGACAAAAAGGGAAACGGCGGGATGAAAAACACACGCTTGTATGCCGCTCCGTTTATTTGAAAGGTTCACTTCGCTGGTAGGCACGTGGTATACCGAGATAAAGTTGAAATCTCTCGGGTCATAAAAACGAATAAGTATGGGGTGTGTGTGTCGAGCGATTGATTTCCCCTCTTTTGTCGTTGTTGTTGCCAATGAACGATGCGTACGGTCCGCCGAAGATTATTACAACGCCGCGTCTCGGACGCGTCACTGGATAAACGTAGAAATATCATACATAGTCGTGCGATTTAAATCGTACACCGATCGTCGGAGTACGACGAAATATCTTGAGAAACCGTTTACTTTTATCATGGAAACATATAGTTTAATAGAGCGTGACCGTTTCTCTCGGTTTTATATCCCAAAGCGATACTTTCTTTTTCTACGTCCCTCAATTTTGCTTTTCTTTCGAGCTTTTTATTTTTCCCCGCTTTGTTATACCGCCCTCCGTTAAACTGCAACCGGCAGTCGGCGTTACTTTATTTTCTCGTCGAACGATATACGCACACGGACGCCCGGTTACGTGTGCGCGCCTCGAAAGTAGTAGTAAACGTTAGAATCACTTGTAGGGAGAGAGAGTTATATAACACACACCTAAACTCGTATCGTCGCTCTCACTATTTTTTATCGGTTTTATCCACGCGGTTTGTCATTACTTTGTCAATCAAATAGAGTAACTTCTCTTCGATTTGTTTACTTCATTTTTGGTACGTAACATTTTTCTTTTTCGTAGACCCTCATTCGATTATTCAATCGCGTTAAAGGGCGCTAACGTTATATCCTAGTTCTTCTCGTGGCATCGATTATCACGGGATAAAAATCTCGCGGTTTTCGAGTTACCATTCGTTCGATTATCAACGCCAACGACAGACAGACTGCCCACCGAATCGTTAATCGAGCGTTAATCATTAACCATGCGTTAATCGTTATAAACGTACTTTCCCCTTCAATATTCCAATCTGATCGCTGGACGTATTTGTTTTTCGTAGGAGAATGAAAAGTCACTCTAGCGAGTTAACGAGCAACAATGCTCCTTGCCCAAACGTCCCTCTCCCTCTCGCCCCTTTCTCTCTTTTCTTTGAACTTTCCGCCTTTCCTCCTCGTCGCTGTTTCTCCCTCTCACCTCCAGTCTCGGGCGACAACGGTGTGGCAAATTAAATTAAATCCGCCTACAGGGCAAACCGATCGATAGATTTTCATTTGGCGTACGGCTCGAGGTAGCGGTCGGGGCGAGTAGGATGCGTGGATCGGCGAACAGAAGCACACCGACGCCATGCGACGCGAAGCTGCCGCTGCAGGGGTACGAAAGAGAAGGAAAGAGCTAGGGCAAAGTGAAAATATTGCCTCGCGGCCTGCAGCCTGAGCTCCCACTCTCTCACTCCCTCCCACTCCTATTTCAACCCCTCGTCACGCTATCGGCTATCTGACGACCACCCCTTCCGCCCCCCCCGTACCCTACCCTCTCTCGCTCTCTTTCACTTTCCATCTATCCATCTCTCTTTATTCTCCTGTCGCCGTCGCGTCGGGAGAATTTCCTCGCTTAATCTGTCGATTTATTTCCCAATCACGCAGTCCGCCCCGAATTCTTTCGCTGCATCGCCAACGCCATCGGAACACCGCACGGGGTTGTGTAATTAATAAACCGAGGGTTGGCGAGAAATTTGTCAAATTTACGAAAGTCTCGAGAGTTCGCTTGGCATCCGGGGGAAGTTCGAGGGATGATCGAGGGGAATGGATCCATCGTGGGATACGGGAGATCGCCGAATCCCCGGGAGAATGTCGAGTTTGCATTTAATACAGAAACCGAGGATTCGAATGGAATCGTGAAGATCTTAAAAGAACGCAAGGGGGAAGCAGTTCCGGGTAAGATCTGAACTGACGGTGAAAAAGCTTGTCCTGATTTTGCTTCCGGCAGGAAAGCTAAACGAAAGAGTTCCATTCTCGATTGGACTTCCTGACGGGGAATCAGCGATAGTTTAAATCACTTATCCGAGAGCGAAGCAATTCCCTTTCGACAAGTTTTCAAAACAACCGCGTTTGCTACACGAAGATAAAGTGAAATCACTTTCAATCCGTCTCGACGTCACTCCCCTTTGTTTTCTCATCGTCACCGTTGCAGCGAATCTGCTTGACCAGCATCGCGAGTATCTACTTTTAGCGCGATTGATTTTGAAGTAGGAGAGGTTGACTCGGCTTATTACACAACAATGGCGTACGAGGAAAAAAGGGGGGTAACGCTTGCAGCGAGTTGAACGGCCCACCGAAGCTTTTACTTGATTGAATTTTAGCGGTAAGTGGGCTGCACCGCACTTTAGGTGGAAGTGGCAGAGATTATCCATATCGATCAACGAGGTTAAGTATCTGCATGGGTTTATTTCGAGCGGTCCCGATATGAAAGTGAGCCGCACGTTCGACTGAGAGAATGACATTACGAGCGTTATCAATTCCATTAATCATTCGTTGTTTCGCATATCGATCTCCGGTGCTTATTTCGGCAACGATATCGTAATTCATAATTTATCCGCGCTCCCGTATACTCGATATCCGCGAAACGCACATTTCGATCGCGCGCTCTTCGCTTTTCTACGTACGAAATCTGTTTTTCTTTTTTTTTTTTTTTGCTGCTCTCATCCACCCTCGATACGAACATATCGCGAGCAGTACGCGGGTGCGTCGCAAAAGCGTAAAGCTCATCCACTTGCAATCTACCGCTCCGTTGGTATGCCAACGATACGTAGATACTTGGCTGAAATGAAATCTTCTCGGCGTTATCTCTTAATGTTTAATATTCCGGCGTGTGTACGGGTTGCCGTGTTCAATTTTCTCTATTAAATTCAGTAACAGCGCTGAAAGGATCTTTTCTTTTTTTTATCAGATCTTCTCCGGGCGTACGGTATCGGGATATTCCGCGCGTGCACTTCTCAGGCTGTAAAGTTAGATTATACCTGGGCGCCAGGTTCGTAGGTCGTATCGGAGGAAGAGAGAAGTTTTCTTTTTCCCCCCCTCCGCGGCGCCGTCTCTCCCGCGTAACGCTGTTCGCTTCTCAATTTCGTTTCGCGCGTTATTCGCCGGTCATTCGGCGCGTAAGTCCGATGATCCTCGTCTTTGATATCGGAGGCATACGAAAAAAAAAGAAAGAGAATGAGCTGCAGGAGCACGGCTCGGATGTTACGAAGAGAGATTACGCGAAGCACGAAAGGAAATCCTTGTAACGCGCCAACGTTACCTTATCGCCTCGTGTCTTATCGAACGAGAGAAACTTTCCCGACACGATTAATCCAATGCACCGTATACGCTGATTTCTCATCCTCTGTGCCAGTAAACGCTAAGGGTGCGTATTCGTATGGCCTTAAAAATATTACCGTATCGCATTAAAAGTTTAGTGATGCACGGCGCGAGTAGAGCGCCACCGCCGCCGGGTCCACGCTGCGGTTTACGATCGCTATAACTTCAATTATGCCGAGGGGATTAGTAGAGCGAACGACTTTGCGCGAACTCTCGTATTAAATAATTAATATACTCGCGTTATCGGAAGATAGGTAACATCGCGCGATTACACGAACGATTTGCAAAGTGCGTTAAGGCGCAAATTTGTTGGTACACGCGGTATAGTACGAGACGGAAAGGTAGGAAGTTGGTAGAGCAAACTTTAAGAATTGCTCGAGGATTTCTCGGAGCCGAAGACTAATGAAGGCGGGAACCCAGTAGAATCAGACGGCAAACACGCCGAGGATAAAGAGATTCCAAGAAAATTCAGTGGTACTCCATCCGAGCTAATTCAAAACGTTCCAATAACGTTTATCCGACTGGCGACGTTTAATATTCGTTTCCGTTACTCGAGTAAACACAATTAAGGTGAAGACAATTGCAGTGGAATGGATTAATCATTTTTATTCGACGGGCATATACCATTTCGTTCCGACGAAACACTCGATAATAATTTTCCGACTTTCCGTTCGCTCTCGAAAGATATATTCAAAAGATTCTTCGAAAGCGCAACGACGCGACTGAATAAGCGGAGAGAATTTTCGAAAATCCATCGATATCGCGATCCTCGAATATCCCGTGTTTGCGTTTCCACCCAGCAATTTTTGCAAAACGTTGCGAGATTTCAAACCCACAGTTCTCGTCACCACCCTCTGTCCCTGCCTTTCCGCTGCGTATCCATCTACCTGTACAACCAGAGTTCTCCTCCAGTCGACTTGCGTTAATCGAAACAGTGGCTCGACATGCTTGCCAGCACGTGACTCGAGCGTGTTTAGACTCCCTGCCGACAGTTGGAAACTCCGAATCTCGCTAACAGCTCGAGGACTTGTTCTTCGGCTAAAGACTAATAAAGCCTGGAACTATTGTCGCGAGCCGACGTTAGAAGACGGCTGCGGATAGGAAGTGGCCAAAGGGACGCATCCGTGCGTTCTTCCAGGAAGGCCCGGCATGTTCAAACAAACGAGGGGAAAGGTTCGAGTCCCCGTGAGCGAGAAAGTAATTAACTCGGTCGCCCCGACGGAGTTAGAGGTGCGAGATGCCGGGGGGGTTAAGGCAGTAAAATTCGTTATTACCGGGCTTAATGGCGCGACTCAAAAATGTTTAATCTACTTCCATTCGTGTCTGCGGTCCTTCGTGGCTTTTGACTTCGATCCGACGGGATCGTCCGCGGCGGCGAGAGTTTTCAAAAGAGCCAGCAGCCCCCTGCGTTTTATCGCAATGCATTCCTGACAGGCTTCCCTAACGAGAATCGCTTTACCTCGCGTCTTCGTTCCTGCGCTTCGCCCGCTTTTAAAGTGTTTTATAAGGCATCGTTGTCCGGGGGTGTCGACGGTTAATCAGATTTGTATGACACAGAGGTTCTCAAGTGTATTTCGTTCGATTGATTTGTTATTTATGGATGGCGAATGTTTGCGGAAATGTTTGCGTCGATGCGATTTTGCGAGAGGAGTGCGCTAAATACGCGTGGAGTATGCAATGTATTTGCGTCGATGTGATTTAAGGAAGTTGCGCAATGTGTGTATGTACAATGCTTAAGGCAAAATGTAGAATATGAAGAATGTTTATTTGACCGTCCACGAAGGAACATCATTTTCGAGTCAAGACCGGAATCGGGTAGTTTGAAGTGTGTAGAATGATGTGGTGCTATTCAAAATGTAAAGAAAATTTATTAATGCCAAAAAAACGTATCGTGATAGCGAAAAACTAACTATCGAAAATACAGTATTAAAAACTCGTTTTTCTCGAAACGATGTTCTGACACACTAGGTGGGTTTCTTCGTGGTTGGCACATATTCAAATCCGCAGTAAAAATATAAATTATATGTCCCCGGTGTTATTAATATATTTTATGGTAATTCAGTTTCTCTTTATCAGAGTGTTATGATCCTACGATAGAGATTTTTTGCTTCGCGATCGTAAAAGTTTTGAAAGCCGCTGGTCCAATCTTCTAGGCAGTATATTTTTTCCAGAATGCCATCTTTAATTTCACATTGCCCGTACATTGCGCCTGACCACTCCGAGAACGTTGTACATATCTTAATTTAAATGTAATTTGTCGAGTACGCGTGTCCTAGAAAAATTACGACTTTGTAACACTTCCGCAATTGCAGGCGAAATCTACTGCGGAGCGCAATGAGATGAGTTTTATTCTAGGAATTAACCGAACTTATTACGTTTTAGCGGGGATGAAAATAAGCGAGCAACGAAACGCGCACGCTAAACATGAGAATTTTTGCGAAATAACTGCCCGGGAATAAACTTGATGCCATGGAGGCTGACTCTCGAGGTTGCGTTAAAAGTCCCGGGCAAGGTTTATTGTTAATAATTTAAAAGCCCTCCGATTAGATTTCTTACTCGGGAGAATAACGAAAGTGGCGGTAAGAAGTGAGATAAAGGAAATGAAATTGGAACCGAAAACCTACTAATCCGGTTTGAAAGTGCTTTTTAAATCAATAAGGCACTCGCAAAGAAACAGTGGCATTAACCGTTCTTTTTTTCTTTTTCTTTTTTCCTTAGCGGACGGCGATGTTATGTTCGCCGCAACACTTTAAGCTTCAAAGTTGTTGTTTTTTTTTCCCCTAGGCAGCGAAATGAAACTTTTTATGGACTACGGTGTTGTTATTGCACAATATAAATCTCATGGTTACGTTTGAGATTTTATCCTGTTTACGGTTGCTATTACACATTTCCTTTCTTTTTTTTTTTAATACCTTCCGCGGATAATTCGAAGCGCGCCAGACGTTATACATGTACGACTGTAATCGCCTGCAAAGCTGAGAATATTTTAGCAGATATCTCAATTATCGCGCGCAAGTTTTACATCTAACTCATCCCCATCGCGATCCACCTCCCGTATTACCCGCAATTTCGTTATTAAGTACAATAATAAATAATAACGCGATACGTCCGTCGGTGCTCTTTTTTATTCAATTGTTCGGTGTTAATCAAAACCAGACGCCGGGAACCAATTTCGACTTTGCGTGACAATGGAAATGGCGCGACGTATAATTGATTTATCACCAATAATACTTGCCACTCGTTTGCGGCGAAAGTTCATCTCCCGGCGCGAATGCGTCGAGCGTACAAGTGTACGGGTGCTGGCGCGTACGGGTGTACTCGTTACTCGTCAAACCCAGAAAGCACGCTAACCGCCGTTGCAAACTCATATCTCAACGAGTAGCATACGTTTACCCTTATCTCCGTCGTTCTTGAAATTAACTTAACCGCGTTGTACGCTTCGCTCGTTTCGAGAGGGTTCCTCTTTTTTTTTTCTTTTTTTTTCTTCTTTCCAATTACAAGTTTATCGGTCGGAGCGCGACTAACGTTTAATTTCATAGCTTTACGCACGTTTCGGCGATCGTTGCCTATGCCCGAGTTTTTAACGCGCGCGTAGATAAGAAGGGTTTCGAAATAAAGAGATTTCTGGAGGCTATACCGCGGTAGTATCAATGCGACGCGAACTTTTGCTGAATTCTCTAACTACCGGTTTTACTCCGCGTTCGGAGACTCCGTTCATTCTTATCTCTTTCGCATTTCGAAATTTCATTTCCCCTTAGGCTTCCCATTCCCCGTAACTCACTGTAATTATAAGTTCGCCCTTTCGTACGGCCACGCGCAATTATCGTTACACAATTCGACGATATTAGAGCGTAAGAATGTATTGGTGCCCTTGGAACGTATCGTTGACCTTTTTCCCTCGCGGCGGAGCGTTAAACGATTTCGACGATCGGATTTTCACTCTCAGACGCGCCGTCGATGATACGTCGATCGCGACTGACGCGGACGAAATCTGGTCATTGCTAAGCGACGTCTTTTTCGGAGATTTTCAATGGAAGGACATCGAATATTCGCGGTCGAATCGGAAGGTGTAACGGGGAGCGCGGCTCGTGGAGTAAATTCCAATGACCACGAGGACGGCCGCTCGAGTGTCCCCCGCGACGATCGTATACAAGGATTATTCAAATTTCCAGGACCTCCTTTCGGAGCAAACTGCCGGAAAAGAAGGTAAACGGGAACGCGGTCGAAGGGTACCGGACGAAAATATAAAATAACGCAATTCCGGGACGATTCAAAGGGACGCTCTCAAACAACGGCCCGTAGTCAAAATCAGCTTACGACGCAGAGCTATCTTTTACCATTCGCTCGTCTTTTTGTGCACGAAATCGCGTTACACCGACCGAAAAGATTCTTACGCGAATCAAGTGGCAGGCTATTGTTTCGGTTGAGGTACAAGTGCGAGAGAACTAGACCTCTTGTCTCTTCCAGAAAAATGAACGTGGATTTTCGACTTTGTTAAATAGCATTAAAAAAATGAAATTTTCTTTCTCCTCCTACTCCTCGTCTATCGATATCCTCGTTATCGTTCCCATAAATAATTAATTCGCGCCTGCACGTAAAGCCCTGGCTGGAGGGATCAAATTGATAAGAATAACAGCGAGAATAATTAGCCCATCTATCCGACGGCGCAAATTACGCTCGCTCGAGAAGAGAGCGGCGAAGAAAATCAATGCTAAGGGATGATGGAGCGTACGAGAGCGGGTAGCGACGACCGACGCCGAGAATAGCGGAATCCGAGAGCGAGAGGGACACGGCGGAATCGAGACGGGGGATCGAGACGCGAGAGAAAGATAGAGAGAGAGAGGGAGAGAGAGAGAGCGAGAGAGAGAGGGAACTCTTATTAAGAAAGCACGCGAGTGCCGTTTCCAGTTCCCGGCAGACTGAAATCTGAGAAAATCTTTCGCCCGGGATACTTAATTAAGGGGATGACCCAAAACGCCGTTAAGGTTCGAGCGAGGACTGGTGGGGGGGGGATGGGTACTTGGCAAAAGCTAAGCCGAAGACCGTTATCTTCGCGAACAATCGTTACTCGGCGCGCACGGTCGCGTGACTATCAAATGTCCGACTTGGAACTGAAATCACTGACAATTCCCAGGGTTCCTCCTACGCGGAAAGAGCGAGAGGAACCGCGCGCTTTGCTTGCATTTTCCGGAACACAGGCAGGAATTGAATTTGTCGTGTCGAGGCAGGACCGCGACGCGCGGATCGACGTGCACGCGTGCTACGGGAATTCGAATACGCTCCCGCGTGTACTCCGCGCGCTCGAATTTCTTCGAACCCAATCTCGTCGCTGGATACGAAAATCATTTTTCACGGTACGTCGCGTGAACGACGAAATTTCACCTTTATCCCGATAATCTTTCAATAATTCCCCTCGTAGAAATGAAAATCTCGCGCGTAAGCCTCGGGTCGCGACGGAAAAAGGATCTTGCGGAAAGGAATCTCTCTTTCGACGTAAGTTTTCTCTATCCTACCGTATCGGGGAAAATAAGAACGAATCTATTATTTCTCAATGGCAAAGATCATTCGAGTTCCTTCGCGTATTTTGAATCGGCCAAAGTTAACTATCGCGAAATTAGCCTTAATTCCGAAATACCGCGAACTTAGCCGCCTTTCCTTATTCTGTAACCCGCGCAAATGAATATATTCAATTTGCGACAGGTTCGGTATCTCGATACGATAATCGCAGCCAGTTACGATGGTTCCTCGCGTAACTGTCTCGAACCGTTGGCAACCGGTCCCGACAAGCTGCTGCATTTTGTAGGTCAGCGTCGGTTTCGCCACGAGGGTGGTTGACAGTTGCCGAGGGGGTAGGGGCGGGGGGGCGGGGGGGGGGGAGCGGCAGGGACTCAGGGTTGTCGAGAGGTGACGCGGGTTGTACGTGTCGCGAACAATGGCCCCGAGGGTACACGGCAACCTGATGTCACTTCCTGCGTCGGTGAAACCGCCCTAATTGTCCCCAACCGTACTCACAGACTACCCTCGCCACCCTTTCTAGCAATCGCGAGGCGAGCCTTTCTACCTCTGCCCACGGTATACTTTCGTTCGGAGGGTTTTCCACCGCCGGTCCTCGTCATATAAGTAATAATATGGAAACAGACGGGGAAGCTGGACCGTAGCTGAAGAAATTCTAAGAGAAAGCCCTCTTTTACGCGCGCGCGCGCGAGCGTGTGTGTATTCTGGAAATTTTCCAGGTAAACTACCTAGCACTGGCTCTCTATAAAACAGCGTCCGGATTTCGGAGTTCTGTTCCCGCTGGTATTGCATCGTACGTCGCTCGGCGAGGTACGCCTCGTTAGCACGCTAATCCGCGCACGGCAATGCCCGTTGCGATAAAAAAAAGAATCGATTGTTATCAAGTATCGAGTCTAGAGGCACTCGCGCTCGAATCGAACGCGTAGGCGTTTTAGCCGCCGATGGCCCTCAATTTTTAGCTCACCGTCGTAACGGGTGATAAATGATTTTGAGATAACAAGCCGTCTAATCAGTAGAGGACAATAGGAGTAGCCCCCCTATCCGCCATGGTTAGCGAATTTTCCTACCGTTTCGGGCTATAATACGATATTCATGAACCGATTATGACAGGACGCGGCTGTGTAAGTAGGACGCGGTGATGAGTTATTAACTTCCATAATCTACCAGAAGACCGTGGATGGTGTACCGCTCTATAACGCATCGCTGGTATTTCTGTGCGCGTTGATCCTGGATTAGCATCGGGGCTGTACGTTAAAGAGGGATCCGCGATCCATCGAATTGTCCGATTTTCGATAGGGGATCAAATCCTCAGCATGCCTGTAATTCACCCGACGCTAATTCGCATTTCGTATTAATCGGGGTACGTTGAACTTTTTTTTATCTTCGATGTAATTATTGTAATGGCGAGTAAAGAATGTGTGGGGGAAAAAGGGGGTGGTTCGCGTAATAGTGGCACGTGGGGATAGTATACTGGGAGGTCCTAGGGGCTCGTAAGGCCACCTTAACGTCTCCTTATTTTCAATCGTATTCCGCTGAGCTGGACGTCAGCAGCACTCCACACGTACGGCTCGTGTCGATCCTCGTTTCCGAAATGACCCATCCGAGCTTCCGCGTCTACGTCGACCGTACTGCCAGGTTAGAAAACCCTTTTTACGCTTTCCGACCGAGGAGGGCGGATCGCGGCGATACCGAGAATAGAAATAACCGAACTCGGTGGTTCATCGGTGACTGTGATAAAAAAAAGCAGTACTTTGATTAAATGCGAGGAATGTGGGAGAAAATTACGATACGTACGGAAAGAGTCGGGATACGAAACGGTAAATAAATATACACACCTCCGTTTGACTCTTAAATGAATAATGGTTGCTGAACTGCATAATATTTATTTTTCTTATATAAAAATTATTCTAGGAACTAGAAAAGCGTTTTCAACTAAACATTAAAAAAAAAAAGAAAATTCTACTTTTAATCAATAATACAAAAAATGAATATTTTTATAATTTTGGTCAATTATATTTTAAACTTTGTAAAAATTATGCATTTAAGAATGAATTGTAAGCCGTTACAGAGAATGCTCCGAAGATCGGACGGTTTGCCACGTAGCCTCTGTGAAACATGTTCGAATATCGTTTCGTTTCGAACTCAACGATACTCACGGTATAATAACGGATGGTCCCCGGATCAACGGTTCTCGTATAATAAAGAAGAAATAGTCGAGGCAAAAGACAGTTCGTACTCACGGTTAGACTCGCTGGCGTTGTAAAGAAGAATGCGTTAAAATACGCCCGAGTACGTTTACCGAATGATCTGTCGGACAATAAGATTTATTTCATAGAGCACAGCGCGGGGCCGGTGTTCCCTCTTCGATCTCAAAATGGAATTGCGCGCGGAGAGAAGAGCAGATAGATAACCGGATGGTAGGATATTGAATCTGCCAGGACTCCAGTCTACGCGTTCGCCGAGATGAGACGGACCAAGAGAAACGAGGGGGGGGGGGGGGAAGGAAAACGTTTCCGTCTCGTAGTAAGAAAATGTTTTGATTCCGCAACGTCAACAGATCTTCTTTCGTGTTTCCACTCCAACCTCGGACAAATAACTTTAAGATTCTAAAGTGGAAACGTATTTTCGCGTACCAACCTCTCAACCTTTGCCGATCCTACGTGTTTCTTCGTCAAAAATTTCATCGATTCTTTGATCATCGCCATAGATAACGCGTAAGGACATTTAACCCGAGTGCTGTTAACGCGTACGCGCAATCATTCGTTTTGATTAAAAACGTAAAAATAAACCGCGTCAAGATGATTGACCGGGTCAAACTGCAAGAGGTGCATCGTCACGGGGAGTCACGGTTACTTTTATAAATTGACAATTCGAATCACGCGAAAAACTCGTTTAGCCGGCAAAGTGCGGCACTCGTGCTTATTACGGAATTAAAATCCGCATGAACGACATGAGAAGGAGCGAGGAGCCGTGCGATTCCTACAAGTTTCGTCGCCACTTACGTTAATTAAATGCAGCCGTGTGACTTAATTGTTTGACTTTAATTATGCAGGCGTTCGACGCGCCCTTTTGAGCAGCCGCCCCCCACCGTTGACCCCTTTCGCCGCCTCAATTACGCGGAGCCCCGGAAAGAAGCGACTGTATTGGGGTCTCGAAATTTCATCTTTAATCAGCCCCATGATTTACTCCGCGTCTTTTACCATCGTTTCGCTCGTTTCCCCCTCGATCGGAGCGAGCCAACCTTATTTTGTGTGTCTTGTTTGATCGGGGAATCGATAAGGCGATTCTCGTTTCACGTAGACCCTTCGCTCTATAAGCTTCTTATAAATTTAAATAGGGCAGATCTATTGTGCTTCACGGATGGCGGCAGTAAAATCAGTGGAAAATAAGAAATTTATTGCAGTTTCCCTCTGGATAGGTGCTTTTCGTATCGATCGG
The DNA here is from genome assembly GCA_933228935.1 of Pemphredon lugubris. Taxonomy (NCBI): domain Eukaryota; kingdom Metazoa; phylum Arthropoda; class Insecta; order Hymenoptera; family Crabronidae; genus Pemphredon; species Pemphredon lugubris. The sequence goes on along the minus strand of OW121819.1, from coordinate 8,216,851 downwards.
GTTCCTCTTTGATTAGAGTCCCTCTGCGATTAGCTTTAATCTCCCGACGAGCTTACGATTTTCGTGTTCCCAGCGATCTTCGTGTCTCCAAACTAAGCGAACGAGGCGTGAAAGCGTCAATTCGGGCAATTAATAAAATATCAACGTATCCGTTTCATCGTTTCGATGCGCAAAGGTAAACGTCGATGTGAATCGAAACCGGTGATAAACGATTCGGTGCTCCGTGAGACTCGGTTCGAATGAAAGGTCCGTCAGGTACGTTCCGTGCAATCAGCTTACCGTGACTTACATATCTCTCCACCACATTCGCTCGCTTCCGCGATTTAGCTTCATCCCCCTGATTCACTTTGTTTACTTTTCCGCTCTCACCCTACGCCCTACGGCTAGAGGGTACTTCCACTAAGACGGCTTCGATAAAGCAAATGGCAGACCGGGCCCCCCTCCCCACGGTATCTATCGGAAACAACTTTCTGGGTTGTGCCGCGGAATGAAAGCTTATTTTCAAAGTATATGATAGAAGCGTAAATAGTACCTTCCGGAGATTCTCGTAACTTAATTATCCGCAGCGTAGTCTTGAGCGTTCGATGGATTGTTCGATAACTCAATTATCTTCGATCGCGCGTTACGATATCGCGGTTCGATTACGTGCGTTCGGATGCATTGTTTCGTAGTAATGATGCGCGCCGAGGAAAATACAAAATCGAATTACGCTGGTACGATTGTTAATACGAGTGTACTCGCAGGCACTCGTTGCGCGCACACACATCGGTCAATCGCGTCTTCTTAATTTTCGAAAATTATCGAGAATCTGCAATATCATCGCGCAAGTGGAGTTTGATATTTTCCTCATCGTACACGTAAATCTTGGAATTCGCTTAGCGTCATTTAGGTTCTCTTGAAAATTGTTATAAAAACATGAACACGCATCTAAAACGTCAGCAGTATTTTAAATTGGAATTTGCACATATGCGGTGATGCGTATTAATTTCTGTCTATCTGTTTCCATGTTTGTCGATTAGTATTTCTTGAATTTGTTTTTTTTTGGGGGGGAATTCGATCGATTAAGTTATCTCGCTTACCTGGCTCGGCTACCTGGGGCCAATTACTCGTTAACAAAACTTCGGTACATCGAATATTCATTACGATTGTAACGCTCGGTGGTTTCAGTGGCGCGAGGAAGTTTGTGTATGTACTTATCAACACGTCTATGATATGCTTTTGCACGCTTATATGCTCACGCCGCGGCTATGTTTGCCTGGAACTTTAAACACGCAGGTGCTCACGTACCAATAGAATGGTCCGAGATTAGAAGCGAACCTTTATTGCAAATTGCCACGTAGTTGAAATTGTATGAAGCATAGGAATTGGGGCACGAGCCACCAGATATGTACAATGCATTTGTATACCGAAATTCACACGGGTTACGATACGGTCTGCAATTTAATTTTCGAGAAAAAATTAACCGAGTCCCCGAGAATCGCGTTACGTTGCGAATATAATTATGGCCGGTGGACGCTTTTTGAGATGCAAATACTCAACTACGGCGATAGAATACGGTCAACGGAGTTATTTTCGATATTACAGGTAATTGGAACTATCTTTTCAGATGAATCTGAATTTTTCTGTCATTAACGAGTCCACGAACGTAGCGGAGACTCTTTCGTACTCTCGAGTTCTCGACCTTTACGGATACCACGATATCCCCGTAACCCCGATATCGATTTTCCATTGCGACGGAAATAATTTAAAACCCGAAACAACTGAACGCCGCGGACATCTGGAATCGAGAGACATCGTTCCTCGATTGGTCGCTGGCAGGAAAGAAACAATGAGATTATAATCGAGAGAAGTTCAGTCACGACGGAAAGAAAAACGAAGCGTTGAAAGCTTTCGAATAAAAAACTGCCAACGAAATTGAGCATTCCTACTTGTTTAGACTCGTCGCGTTTGTGCCGGTATTGGTGTGCTAACATTCACTGAAAGCTCGGTCGTACGATTTCGAATAAAGAAAGTTTCGATGTAGATCGAACGAATTTCAGTTCGGCATTTCTATTCCTTCTACGTTGGCTTCGGAGTAGAATAAGTGGTTATGGTTCGGACGCGTTACCACCTACAATATGTTTTTAAATAAAAGAGGTGCATCGTGAAGTACGATACCAATTCTTTGTTTACTCCGCGGAGGGTATTTAATACATTTTAAATATCATCGTACAGAAATATTCTCAGACTTCAACGCATCTGTACGATTTTTATAGGAATAAATGTATACACGTTGCCGGGTCTTTCGAACGACGCTCGTTTTTTGTATTAATGTTCATTTCGGGTTTATCATAAAAAGACGCTATTCAATACGCCTAGGCGTCTATACGTTCAAGAACTTCATTTAGCCCCGTACAACTGAAAAAGTTCGAACAATGCGTCCGGATTCTTTGAAAATTTCTGGAGAATGCTGCGAATAAATTACCGGTACGATAATTTAGGAAAAATTAGCTGCATTTTTACTTCTAAATGGTTGATACCCATTCACGGATAAAACCCGCGCGAGTTTCATTAATAAATTCCTCGTCGGTCGGTCTTTGTTTCGTAGCCAGGGGGTTTAAACTTTCCTTTTTTTTTTCTTTCTTTTTTTTTTTGCACGAGCAGGTAGTAAAAACCATAGCTGCTGGTTTTAAATTATTTCCTCCCCCCTCGTCGGGAGTGCACATAACCGGGGCTTGGCGACCGATGAAGGCGGCTCTTTGCGAGACAATAAGAAATGAGAAATGCACGGAAATCTCGGCGGCGAAATGGTCATACTTTAAGAAGACCTGTCTTTTTTACAGAACGTTTAATACAAAAGCAACGCCGCGGCTCCGCAAAACAGCCGTATTACGGCTATTCTTCTTGGCACCGCGAGTAGAAGAGGAAAAAAAAAAACGGGGAAAAACACTTTACAACGTATGATATAAAGTCGATGGAAAGGTCGCGCGCAAAACTTACGTAAGAGGGGTTTCTTCTTTTTTTTGTAAAACTGCCGATCATTTAAGATTAGTCCCGCACGAGGAACTTACCGTGAAAATACAAATCGACACCCTCGATTCGATACGGGCGGTATTCTCAAAGGGATTGCAATTTTCCTTCAAGGTACACCCGCCTTGGTACCACGATCCTCGCCTCAAACGCCTTTCGACGAGCTCGATATTGAAATTAAGTGAACAGTGTAATAAAAAAAAAGAAAAAAAAGAAAAAGAAAAGTGTTGGACGACTGAGACGTCTTTGAGAACGGAACGAGAAATGTCTGACACTCCCCTTTGTTCTCACGGTACAAAAGAACGATACAGCCGTGACCGTGCTGGCACGGTAAACCGAAGTAAATTTTTCGTATCATTGGTTCGCGAAGTGCTTCAAAATTGCGCTAATTTTACCAACGATGTGAATTCAAGTAACAGCGTAAAATTACTTTCGTTCCGAGACAATTATACGCAATTCGTCGTGTAAAAGTTCTTAAATTTCTCCTGCCAATTTCGCACGAATCGAATTTAGGATAAGCACTCGCGAAGGAGGTTCCCGCGCGAGCTGAACGTCGAGGATTCAAAAGGAATACGCTACGCGATTCGGTCAATGCGCGAGTACAACTCATAACTCTCGACTGTACAATTTGAATAGCACGGATACCCTTGATCGTAAACATCCGGAGCCGAAATATTCCACGTTCGAATAAAAACGCGATGATCCCTTAGAACCGGGGAAAATATACCGCGTGTATGTACTAACACGTTATATAAGACTCGTACACCCGCTTCCCGCGTGTATGCGTATTTATCATATACATAAATACGGTTAGAGATCCACGGCATCGTATATCCGTGACAATCTCAGGCATCCCGGTATCATCCCCTCCACGTTAATTTTATTCTTACGGATACCGTTTGTTCCGTGCGGCGGTTGGTCGCCGGATTATTAATAAAAATGTCTCTCGTTTCACTCTTTCTCGACCATCCCTCGTAAACCGACGGCTCACGGGCGAGCCGACTGCTACACCCCCGTCTACTCCTCCCCCCCGTCCCTTCGCTCTTTTCCTTTTCCGTTGTCTCTTTACGACCAACTCCACCTTCCCCGCAGCTTTCTTTCGCGTCTCCTATCCCTTGGTCCTTTATTCATCTTCTCTCGCTCTCTCCCTCCCTCTCGCTCTATCTCGCTCTTCCCCTCCCACCACCATTTCTCTCTACTTTTTCATCCTTTCCAGCACCCCCCCTCCCCCTTCCTCCTCCCTTCCCGCTTTCTTTTTCGCGTCCCCCAGGTTATCTCCCTTACCCTCTGGTTGCCTCTTCCCCGTCCTTCGTCGGTTTCCCACCGCCGTATCCTTCCACCCTCCGCTCCCCCCCCCCGATTTCCACTATCCTCGTTTCCTCCGACTTTATCTCGCACATTCCGTCCCGGCCGGGGCACCGGCTTATGTAAGTGCAGCAAAAATTCAGCTCGCGAGTATCGCAAAACCAGCGCCATTAATTTTAAATCCAAGTAAGTCGGCCCTGCGGGGGACAGTGACTAATGACTCGTGTAATCGGCGCGCACAACCAGGTCCGGTGCCGTCCATGCTACAGTCCAGTCTCTTTAGTCCACCGAAGAAGCGCATAGGGTGCCGGCCCTCGGACGATAACCGTCAAAGGGTCGCAACGTGCTACGCGATTCATAAAGTTCAGCTTTTCTCAACCCTCCCACCCACCCCCCGGACGTCGTGCGATCCGCGTCGTATCACGGCACGTCCGGTGACTGATTATCGTCCGCTTCTACGAGGGACACGGCTCGTCGAGACTCTTGATTGATAAATAATTTTAATTACTCCTTAATGCCACCAACCCCGAGCACGGTGGTGCGTGGCGGCGCGGTTTGCGTAGCGATGAACTTCGTGCTTGATTAGCGTGCAGCGAGAATGTAACAAATTTAACAAGTTTTCCTAAAGTAGAAACTCTTCAGACGTTAAGCGCAGAGTCCGTTGCATTAGCTTAACTGTAAGTGTTATTATTGTAAATTATATCATTCTCATTCGCAGCGGGGAGAGATAAGCGTACAAACGGGAGAACCTAAGAAATGCAAAGACCAAGATGTTTATTGTACGTTACTTGTAAATATGTAAAGCCGGCCTACGGTCGTAGCTTAGGCTCTCATACTTTTCTCTCATTTTATTCCTCCCCCCCCCTCATTCTCGCTCTCTATTTACTTGTCTATTAGCATTCCCAAACGGGCAAGAGGAAACCCGCGTAACTGGCTTCTATAAATCAACTTAAAGTAAACGAGCCTGGTTTTCTCGTCGAGACGGTTGTATATCTCGTATCTCACCTCCCTCCCCACCCCCCGGAATGCGGCACACGGAAAATCTGCGAGCTGTCGTAAGTACGGCAAGATGAACAATTCGGATGCAACTTTCTATTTAATCGTCCGTCCCGCCCCCCCCCCCCTTTCCCCGTGCGCGTCTTCATAACCCCATCCCCCTCGGGCGCTAACTCGTGAAACAACGGGGCGAACTCCCCGATAAGTCGTAAGAACTGCGTAATCCTCGCTCGAGTTTCCCCCGAGGCACGGCGCTCGGCGTCGTCCCGGGGTTTTCGAGCCGCTTTGCCAACTTATCCATCGAACGATTTGTCGGTATTACCGAATTTGCATGAATCCATCGGCGCTCGAGACTTTTAGATTCGAATCCGACGGAGGCTTATACCGCCGCCATAGTCGGCAGTGCGTAATGCCGGGGAATGTTGAGTGCACGCCGGCTGAATTGGTAAGTCGAAGGGGGGTTTGGGGGGGGGATGCAACGTAAGGGCGCAGTTTGCATAGGAAAGTGTTGCGGGTGTACGGAACGGGGTTTTATAGTCTCCGGAATACCTGCTCGATTTTTGAAACCGTAACGGCTCACTCCGGCCTTGCTGGAGGAATCGCGCGAAGCCGACGCGAAATGTGGCGGCCAAAGTTCTTACGCTCGCTTTACCACCAAAATCGCTTTCGAAGAGCCATGGATCCTCCCCTCGTGCGTTTTGAATATCACCGGCCGGGCCACATTGGTAGAGGCGTCGCGACGCTATACCCCCTTTAGCGCGTCCTGCGTGGAGCATCGATGGGAAGCGTGAATTTCCGATCGAAGTAAGATCGCTGTAATGAAATTATCGCGGTTACGCCGGTTGTCTTGTGTAATAAGTAGACAGCGGATGTTTATGCAAAATGCATTATTTTTATACCGCTTCAAACAGATTTTGTGAATCAAATGCCATTGTTATGCGTGAAGGATACTATAATATATTGTACGTATAAAATAAAATAAAATATGGCATTAAATAATTCATTAAGTGCATAGAATAATGCACAAAATATTGCATTTTGCATAAACATTCGCAGTTTAGTAATAAGTTTAGGGATATTACGTTGTGAATTGAGTATGCTAATCTAACGCATAGATAAATAAGAATTTATTCAAAAAAGGTTCGCTCTCTCTCGCACGCTGGAGACGACTGATGATCCGTTTAAATGCGCACACATACATATCCGGCGCAGCTAACAAAACGTGATCGCTTTTCTCATACCTACATACATTCTGCTGTTCGTCCATCCTGCATTACATCCTACAAAAGTGTAGCAGAAACGAACGTGACGAGAATCCGTGAGGTTCGTTACGAGAAATTGATGCACATACATTCATCAATCGCGATCGATTAAAAACGCGAACGGCCGGGAATATACGTCCGCGTATTTAATACTTACGTTACGACGTAACGGCGCAAGTATTTGGATCCATCGTTAGTTCATCATCGGCAGGCGCGGACCACATTAATTCCCGGACTTCCGGTAATACGATTGAACGGTCAGAACGATCGTATCCATCGTTGCCAATTAACTGTGGATGTACTCCACTTGACCGGTCACAAAGGACCAACAGCTGCCACTGTTGCAAAGCGGATTTGACATGGGTGGTATATTTCCTAATTACGATCGATTAATTTCCAGATTACCCTGGTTTCCTACTTGGCCGCGATACGTAGCGTTATTCGACGAATATAGCATAATAATTAATTTGTCGCCAAATAAATATTCTTCGTCGCGCGTCAACCGTTAATAACCAATTTCTCCGCACGGATTTGATCTGGACATGCTAGTGACTCTCTACCCATTCAACGGCGGAGAAACACTACGGTATAAATAAAACAAACATCGCTATCACTACCCTTCTTAAGATTCTACCGTGATTCGAATCTGATCAAGGAAACAGTCCCGTGATACCGTGGATGGCACGAGGTTACAATTAATTACGGGAATCGGTGTCACGGTTAACGATTGTTGAACGTGTACATCATTGTTTGCTCGAGACACGCTGAAATAATAATGAAGTGGTACGCGCGTACGTACATTGAATATTCAATGAAACGTGTTATTAGTTCCCTTGTCTTACTTAGTCCTGACGTAGCGAGGCACATAGATTGTCGTCGAGTCACTCTTCGGACTATTCATCATAGCGACGCGATTGAACGACGCGCGTCCCACGATTTGAGCAACCACTCGGAGCCTCAGGAATCCCTGTCTCCTGTCGGTGTCCAATTAATCAGTGCGAAAACCGCTGACGTCGCGAGACTCCCACCGCGAGTTCTTTAAAGCGAACGAAAGTAGCTTTTCTCGCCGAAGATTAATTCGCTATCCCTAATACCGATCAAAGGCACCGCCGACCTGCCGGACGCCAAGTTTTTCGGCGCGAAAATCTTCGCGCCGGTCGAGAGGGAACGGGTATTTAAGTATTTAATCCGTTTCGAGGGACGGTGGGCAGGGAACGTATTAAAGTAATTATTCACGGTTTTCCTTTGACCCCGTGTCCATTCCCCGGCGCTCGTTCACAAAAGTCAAAGGTAGATCTCGTTACGCGGAAAAGGCTCCGCGAGGGGCCGAGACGCAAAGGAGAGACGCGCGAAAAGCCAGTGGAACAAAGAGACCGACGCCCTTCTTCTCGGCTCTCTCGCCTTTCTACTTGGACGGAATTCTGAGCTTTTGCCTTTCTACTTCGATGGCTTTCAATCGGCGCGGTAAGGACGCGCCACGCGGTTGACAGACCTTGGGAATTTCACGTTGAACGACGTGTACATGTATATTGGCAGGGATGGTCGCGAATATCGTCGAGATCGTTGATACGATAATAAGATTATGCCGGTTTAATGGCACGCGAATCATTGGATTAAACGCGCGCGCGTCGGGTGATAGGTATCGAGTGGTGTTTTAATTATAGGTCAACGGATTTATTATAAATACCCGCGCTTTCGCGTAAATCGAACGAATAGCGATATTTTCCTCGCGTTCTACTCGCGAACGTTAACAACGTCGCGGGTATCGACGAATAAATCAGCTATAAATCCTCACCCTTGTCAATGTCAAAAACAAATCTCGCCGTCGGGATTAACTCTCCCTGAGAGACGAAATGACGGCGAAAGTCACGTAGGTTGTTTTAATAAAAGAAACTTATGAAAGCAGATCCCGGTGATCCCCGGGACCGCCGTTCCGACAATATATATTTTTGTTTTACCTCGGCCGGACGATAAACGCGAACGAGCCGCGGTCAAAGTGTACACGATCTCCGTGCCTTGCACGCTTTTCTCTTTTCTTCTTCTTTTTTTTTTGTCCCCACGCGTACGCGTATACACGCTTACGTCCCGCGGCACGCGCGAGCGTGGTGGACACGATAACGTCGAAATAAAAGTTCGCGAAGCGTCTGGAGTCGGAGCAGCGGGTTGGGGGGGGGGGGGGGCGGGGGTGGCCGGGGGTGGTGGCGAAGATAGCTTCTATCCGAGGATAGTAGGGAGAGGAAACGCGCGTCGTGATTCTCTCTACCAGAGACCAGAGGGATCCGCGTACCGACGCCCACGTACACGCGCGCACACCCGCGTTGGTTCGCATCCTGCGGACCGTAGTTAAAAGCACCAGTCATAAATCAGGCAGGCGAAGGAGACGAGGACGGAGAAACAGATGTAGACCGCAAATGGCCGGACGTATAGCCGAGCATAAGAGAGGGCGAAAGGGAGTGGAAAGTAGTAGAGGGCCACGCTGGAGATAGGGTGAGGACGAAAGGACGAGAGGCAGGGTAGAGGGGACGCGAAAAGGTTGGTACGATTACGCGGTGGACTATGAAGCGAGGCAAGCCGTGGCAATGTTATTAGTCACCGTTTCGTAGCGTGGAATTAATTAAAATGCATATAAAATGACCCGATGGCGGTGTCCGGTCCCCAGGCAAGGGTTGGAAGAGCTCATTCTCCAAATTGAACGGAACTTATCTCGGCTGCGGCGTCGGTGCCGAGGGTTAGAGCGTCGGTCACGGAGTCACCGTGTTATCTGCCGTCTGACAATGAATGTCCGTCTTTACGCCTGAGGGAGGTGACGGAGGCGGGGGGGGGAGGGAGAGGTGGGGTGGGGGGATGGAAAAAGCTGTGGCGAGCGAGGGATGGTAATATATCCACGATGATGAATGTAGTTGGAGGAACGTGTGGCGAGTCTGACTACGATACGTTCAGATTTGCTTTAATGTACGCCGGATGATTAAGCGAGGATAATTAATTTCCACTGCCATCGCGGTTCGCGAATATACCGTGGGTTTTGATATTATTTTCGGAAGAACATCGTTCTCACGACGTACGTATGTGCCTTTTACTCTCCCCGGATATCCGGGAGACTCGCTAATTCACGCGAAACGTGGCTGCATATGGGTTTGAGTACGGGTCACGGTGTAATGGCGTACACTTTCAACTTTGTTCTCCAGAAAGCTGTACCGGAGTTAAAACTTGCTTTTATTACAATGTACGAGGTAGTAATTCAATTTTACTATGCTTTACGATGTCTATTTCGCGAAAGTGTTGTACCTACGGAAGTTTCTTCGCTGAAATCTATTCCGCGAGCCCGATATGAAATTAAAGTACCCGTACTCAAACCGAATTTCTCAAGCCGATTACTAATATTTATTATATTTAGCCGACTATCGGAGGTATCCGCTTTTATATTCTAATTTTAACTGTTACACCGTCGATAAGCGCGACACTCTCGTCGATCTATATTAATATTCCACGTTGCCAGATAAGGAGGAATAAATTTTCAACGTGGAACACATTTATAAAATGCATTTTCGCCAGCCACTTCACTCATTTTTCGGCACTAGCTACTCGACGTTCAAGCGATCAGCAAATTCGTCCTTATCTCCTCGCACTCCCACCCCCCTCCCCCTCCCCCCTCACCGCACCTACACCACCTCTTCACCAACCTCCCGCCCCTTCACTACCGTTTTTCGCCTAATCAGCGTGTCTTTTCTGCATTCGATAAAACGTCATAATTCATCGTTCGCGGAATGTGCACAGGTAATACGTTGGCCCTGTACTGCGGGTATGAAAGTGCACTCAGCGCCACCAAACCTCATGCATAATCATATATTTACAGTGCCGGGGCAACTGCCACCCCCCGATTCCCCGGCCCCACCGCCCTCAACCCTTTCCCCCCCGAGGCGTCCACGGAACATAGATGCACGGACATACCGAAAGACCGGCACATATGCCGCCGCCACTAGCGCCCGCTTTAATTAAATATTTGCATGCAGGTACACATACTTCCGCGATGCACGGAAAGTCCACGTGGCGACTACGTATGCGTGTAGGATACGTATAATTGCGAACCTCTTGATCGCCGCTTACATCGTCCGCCTCTGAGTATGTATATCGGGGTTCTTGAGAGATTAACCGCAAAGGCAGTTATAGAGACGTGTTTTCGAAGTTGAAGGGGGGGAGGGGGGGGTGGAAAATCTGGACGGGGATGGTTTTGGTGGTGGGGTGGAACTTTTAGCGTGCCGGGGAGTGACGTAATTCGCGGGCGTAAGTTCGAAGTTTATACGTGTACGCGGTACGTGCACGGCGAGAGACAAAGCGTAACTTTGAGCGGGAACAAAAATATCTCATTGCGATAAAGGAAACTGTATTTCGTTAGAATATCGCGTCAACGTGGTGATGCATGGTTAATTTCGTGACGCGCGGTGGGGAAATTACAAAGTACACGGCAAGACTCGTATTTCGCGTTAGTTAAATTGAACGATTAACTTTAAATTTTATTTTCTCCCACCACTGCGTATCATTTTCTTCCGTTCCATTCGCGTTGGAAAGATATTTCATGGATCGGCGTTCCAAAGTGCGATGGTTGTACGTCTATAATCATGCCTCCGCGATTAATGTTAAATATGATTTTAGCGTGTTCTCTGTCGCATAGTTCCGATAGTAGCGCGAGCTTTATTAATTCCTTTTCTCCGAACTCTCCGGTTACACGGTAATTCCGACCCGAGAAGCGAGGCGACGCGATACCGATGCGTTATTATCGTGCAGCATAGCCGCGAAATTTTCTAAAATTACGCTTCCCCGATTAATGTTAAATATTATTTTCGCGCGTTCTTTGTCACATATTTCCGATAGTAGCGCGAGCTTTATTAATTCCTTTTCCCCCGAGGTCCGCCGTTACACGGCAATCCCGCGACCTGAGAATCGAGGCGACGCAATACCGATGCGTTATTATCGACCAGCGTAGTCGTGAAATTTACATGAGTATCCAATTTTCCTGCGGCGCGGCTTACCGTGAAAAAGCGGAAGGCGAATGCGTGTTGATTGCGATCGACGATCCGACGGGCGTAGAGCAAACTTTTTTTTTATTTTTTTTTGTTCACCTCCCGATAATAACGCTGTGCAATTATTTTGTCGTGGTTGACGTTTTATTAATCACGGATCCACAATAGATGGCCGACGAAAGCGCAGCGTTTAGTTCCTCGTCGAGGCGTCGAATATCCACCGAATAAATCGAACTTTTCTTAATTTGGAGAGGAACATTCGTAATATCCCGCTCGAGAAATACTTAATTACGACGACACCGGGAATAAAGTGCCGGTGCACGATTTTGTATATTTAGAAACGAACGACGGTACTTTTAGTCCCAACGTATATCATCGCCCGAGACATCTCAATTTCCCTCCTTGACATTTCGAGTAGCCGCGGTAATGTTACATATTCAATCCTCTCTAACCGTGGACAAGGCAATAGCATGTACCAGGGTGCGACATACCGTTAATATCGCGACACGGCATACGTTACCATAATCGCATTAAAACACTCACCACGCTCGAATACCAAATAACTCGTGTAGTAATACGACTCGCAAACGACGGGGTACGCGCGACGCATTTCTCCAGGGAGAGCGTGTACTCGCTGGTACAAAAGAAAAAAAAAAAACGCACGGTACACGGTCCCCCCCGAGTAGTCGTAACAGCCAGAATCGCGTGCAGGACTGATTTACGCCCCCTCGGCTTAAGTTACGAATAAGAAGAAGAAGAAGAAGAAGAGGAGGACGACGACGGCGGCGGGAGGTTATCGCGAGAGTGCGTTTTAATTGCGGCCACTTAACTTGCCTTCTACGCTTAATTAATTCGTATATATTTATCGACGATTAAGCCATTAAGATGTTTCGCGCTCGGGGTTAAGCCTCGAAGAAGTTTACCTCCTCGATATAGTTTCGGCCTCCATCGACGGTAACGTTTACCCCGGGGAAGGTGCAAAATCCCTTTGAAGCACTAAAACCGCCAGATTGCTCGCATCACCGCCAGCATTCGCGTTTACTGTCTTCGGCAGTTACCATCGGCCGATTAGCTCTCCCGCCCTACGGGAATAGGACGGGTAGAAAAGAGGAGGGACCCGCGAAGGGACTTTGTCGAAAGAAATAAAGTTAAAGCGGCGACCACTGGGATCGATACTTGGTACGTGGTACGCAGGACTTGCGCGATACATTACTACCTTTAATTGGCCCTTCTGAAAGAGGGACATCGAGACGGCAGTATTCTTGATATTTACATAACTCCCTTTCAATTGCCGCGGAAGTAACTGTTAAATGGAATTTGGTAGTTTTGACAAACTTTACAGGTGAGCAAAGAAACTAGTTTCTGTACGTGTTCTTATCTTGTGATTTTAGATATGCTATGTTATCGATTATTCGATTAGCGCGTTGTCTGTTGGGTTAAATCTTAAATCTGTTGATCGTAAATCAGACCATACCAGTCTATTCCGTGTAAAATTTTGAACAAAACAGCGTTGTTAACTCAATTTGACTGAAATGTCAGATAAGTGGTGTGTAGCTTCTTAGACGACGATATGCCCCTCGGTATTCTTTCTTTCTCTCGGTACGTTGAAGTAGCGGTAATGGTGAGAAGTGACTTCCTCGTTGACTTCCGGTGGCTCCGTTGTCACGCTAAATCGAGATATCGCTATGCGCAATTGCAACGGTAACGCGCGGCTCCATTTCTCAGACAGAGATCATTATAAGTCAACGTTGATTATCTCGTCGGGGGTATTACTCGCAAAAACTGCCGCAAGTGCTTCAATTAAAGCGCAGTAAATCTACTCGATAGGATCTCGTTTATTGCGTGAGAGGCGAGAGTAAACGACGGTGTATACGATTCACTGGAGACACAAATCAAGCGAGCTCTTACGGCGATGAGGAATCAGTTACTGTTAATTCGCTGTGCGCGTACAGACTTAACGTGAACGCGAAACTTTTCTGACGTACGACCTTAACGTTAATTACTCGCGCGGCGATACTTTACGAAAAAGTTCTCGTTACGCAACAAGACTTCCGTGCGGGCAATTTTGAAAGCACTTTTGGGGACATCCGACTGCGACGTGTACGCAGGCGTACCGTACTTTTCATTATTGAGGTTACTTAAAAAAATATTACGTCGAGTAAACGCTTATTTTCTTACGCGAATACCGTTCAGCCTTTCCGCCGCGATTTACCTTTCGTAATTATATAACGCTGGAGACAATTTAATACCGTCGAGTCAATCAACTTTCGTACGAGACATCGATAAGAAACAGCAGTCTTAACTTACCGTCGTCGTCGCGCACAAAACGTTGAGTATACGGAAAAAGAGTTTCACGCACTTACCGATCGGCGTTGCGATAACCATCGAACGAGACAAAAAAAAGTACGTACACCGAGGCAAAAACTAATTTTCGTGACCAAGGCAATCGAGTTTGCGTGCCATTCTCCTCATGTTTCTCTTACTTCTTCCGTAAAATCTGCTGTTTCACTCCTCTTCCACGGCGACTCGCGTTCTTATTAAAAATACCGGCCTTTTTTTCGGGATGGAAGGGATGGGGGAGGGGGGGGGGAAGTATTTTCGCTCGTGACATCCGCGGCGAACGTGCGATCCTTTGATAAAGATGGCGACTTCCGGTGGTCGCTCAGCTAGGCAAAGAGAGAGAGAGAGAGACCTCGCGTGTTTCGCCGCTCAGGCACACGATGTATCGTACTATACCACCCGTCGAGGTTTAAAGCGCGCCACTTTTCTTTGCCGCTGATATTTCCAGAGCTGGCCCGTCGTAGAGCCCACCTGTGTCGTCCCTTACTTCTTCGTGTCCTTCTTCGAGTCTCGCGCAAGAGACTTTGCAGTCCTCGTGTTTCTCCCGCCGCACCGGTGTTTCTCTCGGCGAAAACTTTGTTACACGAGAAACGAGATGAGTTCATTCGAGTCGACGGTTTCTTTGCGCGAAGAAATTTCTGCGTCAAATATGGCGGCGGGTCGAATTCTTCTCGCGGTCGTCGCAATTTCTCAACCGGTATATTTCGCATCGCGGTTGTCGTATTAATTAATATTCTCTCCCGGGAAATGAGGATTTTTATATGGAAAGTCATTTCAAATCGGGAGGGTATAATTAAAAGCCGAGTTTCAATTGGGACAGTTGGTCGGCTTCGATTATCGATATCCATCGATTTAGAGCGTGTTCGGTATCCGCAAAAGTATCATTAATTCGATTTACTTGATTTTTTAGGAATATCTTATGGCGGCTTTATATTTACATGATCTAGTTTGGTCCGCTTCGTGTATTATTAATTGATATTTAAAATTGAAGTGTCTATTAAAAACGCGTCATCCGTCCGCCCGAAACGTTCGGTGACACCGAGAAGTAGATGCAGAATTCGTGGGTCAGACACTATTGGTTGACGAATACATCGGGAACGATATCTTTGTACGTTTAATGATTTTTGTTAATTTTCTCGACGACGAGATTTTAACCAAATTTTTGTAAGCCTCGGATCATTTATCTTCGCGTGTCACGAGAACCTGCTTTATTTTCTTTTACACGAGCGTACCGCTATCGCAGAAATTAATTAATTAAGACACATTGCTCGCATACGTTTCAATACAATTTTCAGCCGGCATTAAAAAATACTCTATTCGAGATCCGACAAGGTTAATCTTAGCATGAACACGAAAGGTCCGAATTACCATGCTTATCAACGTTAAAATCGAATAATTGCTTCTTCCAACGGCGTTGGTGAACATAAAACTGTACTTTAAGCGTGGACTTAAACTGTCCATTATAATTTTATAGTACGAGTAACGCGTACTCGTACGCGAAGCTTCGATATTTCCGCGCGATCGTGTAACGAGATTTTCAAAATTAATCGGACGTCACATGATTACATTTAAATTTTCTATCTCTCGCGTTTCGTGAAAGTCAATGATAATATTCGATTACGAAATAGATTAATGATACCGTGCGCCACGTTCTATGTACGTTTAACGCTAGGGCCACGCGGGCGCAAAATTCAACGTCCGTTCGTACGCGCGTGATTTTGTATATACGGTATATATAGATATACATTGTTAATAAATAAAATAACGCGCGTGCGAACGAACGTCGAATTCTCCGTCCACGTGGCTCAGCCTTAGTTCCTCGGGACGTGGAATTAATAAAAGTCACAGCTGGCAATAAGACAATTGAGCATAAAAACGTACGACGCTCGGTGGTCAATTAACGCTATCAGATATTATCTCCCCGTTCTGATTATTACACCGACTTCTAGGGATCTTTTCCCGACTTCGTCACTTCCGCGGTTGGAGGCGGATCAGTTTTAATCACTGCTAGCAGACCGGAGTCGTTAATTCACGAATAAACAGCACGTGCCACTGTTTCAAAATAGAGTTCCCGGAAGGCAGAGTCGTAATAGACCACAAAAACATATAACGTAGCCATTGGGTAAACCATTTTTAACGCTACCCACGATCCAATACACGGCATCCTGTGTTCCAGCAATAATGTTTACGCGTGAAATTAATTGCCGTCGGATCGTTCATTTGCATTTTGTAGCAACAAAGCTGCTGCAACTTTATGCGCGTAAGAGTCGGAATTAAAATTGTAAAATGTGAAAGTTTGTGAATAGCTTTCGTTCGTTTGCTTCGGGTTACTGACATTCGCGGCCTCGTTAAATTACATCCGTCGCTCGGCGCTCGTAACGATAGAGTTGCATGGCACCAAGGAATCTTAAGTAATTGTAATTAAGATTGACGCGACCCGAGCGTCGGAAGGTCAATTACCATTAATCTGCATCAATGGGAATTCCTCGTGAACGAATTGATTCTTCCTGAAATTACGGATTAAGCTGTGACTGTCATAATCACGCGATTTCGCGTATCTCTTACAATTTGCCATGCCCCTTTGACACGCGCGTCCCACGGGCACGAAACATTTCGAAACGTCTCGCGATGCCAGCCAGAGTAGTAATCCGTGAATGGAGTAAACTCGTTGGTTCGGTGTATCGACGAATATCATCTTTGGGGACGTAACGAGGTATTCGACTGCTTTTTTTCCGGCTCAGAAGTTTCTCTAGTACGCGAGACTTCCCACGCATCGGGGCAGGATATTTTTTAATTTCGCAGGAAAACCGTATTGACTAGCGTACACGAACGTACACGAGCAATGTGTCTTAATTAAGTAATTTCCGTGGCATCGGCTCGTTCGCGTATAACCAGAAAGTTTCTTTACACGCCACGCGGAGATGGAGCTTCCCGCCATTGGAAAAAAAAAATAAAATAAAATTCATTAAATCCCTCGTAGAACCGGCAAACTCCGGAACCTGTAAAAATGTAGCTTTTTAACGAGCTAATCAGGTTTTCCGCGTAAAATTTTCTGCGGCATTACTTCGCACGTGTAAAACACAAAAAGGTACGTTTCGAGGCGGTGAAAGTACGGTAATTGCCTATTCTATAAATTAAATTAGCGATTACAAAAATTTCCGCTTCAGAGGCACGTATGAAACTATTAATTTTCACGTTCGACGGTTGATTTAACGATTCGGCGTAACGGGATTTACGATTGATCTCTCGCGTATGCATTTGTCGGGCATCAGTAAAGATTTGCCGATCGCCATGGGGGAAGTCTTGTTAAATTTCCTTGACGCGGTATCTTGGTTCTTGCGAGCGCTATTAAAAGCAAGAGCTAATCGATATTACCTGTAAACACGCGACATCGTTTTAATGTCCTCTAAAAGTTAAGGATAAGTTAGTTAGAAGTTTCTCGGTTGAGTTGCGTGAGAGTTTAATGCCAATTAGATAACACGTGTCATTGGCAAGTTACCAAGATTAAGTCCAGGCGCAGCGGAATGACCTATCGTGACTTTTTTACATTCAAAATTTATACGCCAACTTATTTTATCACGCGGTCCTTTATCAACGGGTCGGAGTTTCGATCCCTCAGTCGTGGCATGGATTTATGAAACAAGATAAACTCCACTTTAATATCCCCGCGCTCAAAAGTTATATTAAAACGGGCGGAACCGTGTCATCTCGTTACGACGGTGTACCAGAAAGTAGCATCGACTTCTACTCGATTTCGTCACTTCGGTCTACCGTGGATTCCTTTTCATCCCCTCTGGGAGCATCCCCATCCGACGACCACTCCAATTATTCTTTAATTAAAAATCAAATCCATGTTTCTAACGAGTAGTCCATTTCTCGATGCAACGTACGTCACCGTTCGGATTAAGCGCGCGATGCTTATCGAGAATGGCATTATCCATAATTCTCGTATCGCGTAAGCAATCTACTACCTGGATGACAAGAACAAACGCATTACACCGTAGCCACCCTCCGTTTCCACCGTTCGTTCTTTACGTGATCTTGGCATTTCCTTCCCTTTAAATAAAACATTTCTCCCTTACGTGCTCGCCCTTTTCGTCGGCTCGCGTGCACGTCGGACGACGCCCTATTTCTTCCTTCCCTTAAATAAACCATTCGAGATACATTTCGGATTAACAATCGAGAGCCACCGGCCGATGACTGGAATGCTCGATAAGCAAATCCCTCGATCGTATCTGCGTTTCGGGTTGGAAACGTTAGTTGTTCCCGCTACTAGGCCCGTACGAAGTACGATACGCGTAGTGAATTATAGCGTAATTGAAATAAAGTAGTGCCAATACCTGGAGTCTACGCGCGAGCGTCCCCCCTCGCGGGCGGAAAGTGACGAAGATACGAATCAAGCTCGCAACTATCGCGATCGCTTCGCGGCGACGAATGCGCAGGATCGACGGGGAATTCCTAAAGCCTGAATTAGCACCATTTATTTTCGAGTCGCGAGGGAGAAGGGAAAATTCTCGTTTACCCATCGGCGAAGAATGAGGCGTGAATAAGAGGACGGAAAACTAACAGTGAGCACGGGGAAGGGGGGGACACGGGTGACGCGGGGGCTGAAAGCAGTGGGGGCGGGGGGGGGGGGGTGGTTGAAACGGTGTGGAGGAAGAAAGAGAGAAACTCGGGCGAAACGACCTCTTGACCCCTTTTGCAGGGGGTGGTCGAGTGGAAGTAGGGTCGATAAATCTCTATGGCAGGGGTAATCCCGCCGAAGGTTCGTCGGGATGATAATCGTGGATGTTGGCCCTAACGATAAGGGCGGCTCTCGCGTGCGAGGCACGGTTTAGTGTCGGCGTAACTCAGGATGAGAGCGTGCTGCGTGTCCACGAGGAACACCCCGGCGAACATCCATCGGAAAAACTGGGTACTATCCTTTGGCTGGTTTGTCGTCGGGTTGCATCGAGGGAGCTGAAAATAAACCCGTAAGAGCGGATCCAAACTGATTCGACTGCAGGGGCCGCTTTTACGCTCGGGGCACTTTGACGTAACGCAATTGCGCAGACTCGGCGTCAGTGAGTACTTTGTTGGGTACGCGGGTTAACGACCCGGTGTCTCTTATTTCACGGATTGTACTTTAAGCAATGGGTTTGTTTATGCATTTTGTGTAGTAACGAGAAAACGGACAATTTGGGCGGAATCAAAGGACACAATTTACCGGGGACCGAGAACGGAACAGAATCCGAATCTACCTGGGGTCAGAAACGGAACTGAACTGCAGACCGAGTTACGTTCCGTTCCGAGGTACCGAACAATTTCTCGGGACAACTTGCGTTCGGTTTCGAGAACGGAACAAAACTGCGGACCGAGTTATGTTCCGTTCCTGACCTGGGTAGGTTCGGGTCGGTTCCAGTTCCGTTCCGTTTCGTTTCTTCCCTGCAACTTACGATGCACTCGTATCAATCTCGTTCTCTAACTGGACAATGAATATACCTAGGGCTCGAGGACGAGGGGAAAAGAGTTTTCCTCGAAAATGGGTCGTACGAATTGCGTGTGAATAAATAACGTTTGGTCACTCATCTCTGACTATGAATCCTTCGAACACGCTGTACGATATACGAATGTTCAATATTGCGAGTACTAACAGCAGAAAGAAATAATTGACGCGAACCCCCCCCCCCCCCCCCCCCCCCCCCGACAAACATTGTAAGTACGGAATTAAATTAGGAAGTTTGGAGAAAAAGCCACCTCGGAGATTCTCTTTTCTCTGTTTATGACTTTTTCTCCTGGCGGAAAAAAAAGCCGTAGCTGAGATAGCCCGCGCGTTATATGCCGTAGAGTACCTCGCGTCTAACTACATTGTACACCTCAGGTTCTACGGTAGTGACATTTTGTAGCGCGACTGTAAAGCGATGTACTTTTTTTTTTTTAGCCTGCCTGGTAGAGTACAATTTTAATGAATCCCACTGTGACATGATAAATATTAAAACGCGCGACCGTGCGTCTGCGCACGTAGGTAGCGTCGCGCTATACGATACCGAATTTGCATAACGTACAAATAGATTGCTTAAACCGTTACCGCATCAAAGTCGACGAGTAAAACTATTTTGAATTTTACGTACGTTAAAAAAGGGACAAATAAAATGGACGCGACTCGTTTTAAATCCCAGGATCTAGCTTTTTATATTGAATTCGTGCAACGTCGTCAAATATTTAAACGTTCCCCTTCGATAAGCTTAGTCATACTCAAATGTATTTTTTGTTACCGAACGTGTCAGACTTTCGTTATAAATTTGACATTTGATATTCGTACGGTACATACTTCGACGTGTAAAGAAACATACCGCGCGTTCGCGGATAAAGGCACGCTTAATATATTTATATTTAAATGTGATAGTTTCCAACGAATGCTGCCCTAGAAATTTGTATTTTTCCTATTTTTGTAAAATTTTGAACAATCTACATTTGTGAACGTGAACTCGGGTTGAATTTTTCAACACGGCAACCCTATTCTTTATTTTCTTTCGGATATTTTGATGGTCGAATCACCTCACCTCTCCACGTACAAAACTCGCAGAATCGTGACTGTCTCCAGTTTTAATTCCGTACCATTTTCTTTTTAGTAATGCAAGTTGCACAAAATGGTGCGTTCACGGTAGTCGTTATTACAAATCTACGGTAAGGGATTAAAATTTTAAACCGTCGTAATTCGACGTTCGTGCGCAGGCGCGCAATCGAAATAACAAAAATTCCAAAAATATATTAGTTACAATAATCCGCGATCAAAACACCAGTGAACGCGCGCGAAAACAGAGACTCAAAATTTCCCAAACACAAAAATACACCTTTGAGTCACCACTCGTTAGGGCAAAACACCGCATTCTAAAATACACGCGAGCGTTCCCTTTATCCGGGGACACGCGGTACATCCTTCGATGCGATTGTCATCTTTCCACGACAATCTCCGATAACTTTCGCTAAAGCGTCATCAATCGTTGATTTCCGCGAAAACAGAGACTCAAAAGTTCCCAAAAACAAAAATACAACTTTGAGTCACCGTTCGTTAGGGCAAAGAACCGCATTCTCAAATACACGCGAGCGTTCCCTTTATCCGGAGACACGCGGTACATCCTTCGATGCGATTATCATCTTTCCTCGACAATCTCCGATAACTTTCGCTAACGTGTCATCAATCGGCGTTCACCGCGAAAACAGATCAGCGCCGTAAACCTTTCTCGAGTCTGTCGTGCGTTCGTTTAACCCCCGCTGTGTTGTGCCGGTGGGTATACATCCTCGCCGACAAAGCTGGAAACTCAGATATAGAAATTACGCGGGAGGTGAGGTTGATAAACGGTTCTCCAGGTAGTTTGCGAGGAGCTTTAAAGGTGAAATAGCGAAGGTTCAGCGAAGGTAGCTCGTTGGTTGGCATTGTATCGCCCCAGGGAAGCTTGACTTAAGGACGCTTTGTGTGCCGACGGCACGGAACGCGAAATCTGTCATATAGCCTCCGGCGCGAGGAGAAGGAGGGCAGCCGTAAAGGAGTAGAATCTTATGATTCTAAAATTAGCTACGTCTCCTTGCACCTTGCAACCGTCCTTTCCCTCCCCCCCCCCGCGGTCCTTACCGAACGTGTTTCTCCCCGTCCCGTAACAACTTTCCAACCGTTGGAGTTTGGATTAACGGAACGTTTAACATTTTACCTCGCGGCTCTTCGACGCAACAATGGCGTATGGCACAGACAAACGGCGAGGCCTCCGTTATCGCTGAATTGTTTTCACTCTCCCGGTTACGCCATCGTACCGCTACCTAAGCGGCGCCCCGTGTTTACGCGTACGCGTAAAATCCGCGAGAGATTCATCTCGTAATTTCCGATAGAAAGTTTTGCGTTATTATCCCCGGCTCTGGCACTTTTCGTAAGCTCGTCTACGGCGAAACCTACCCCCCTCGCGCCGCTGCGCACACAACGAGCGATCTTACCGATAGCGATAACTTCCGTAAGAGCGATTTAATTACCGGATACTCTCTATGTACTTACGTATACTTTCGCGGCACACGAAGTACGAAATAAAGCACGGTCGAAGGAGCCGAAGTTAAAATAAACGAAGGGATAACGGTAGACGGTACGACAAAGAAACGGGAGATCGATGGGGGATTCGCAGCACGACCATGACGGAGAAAACCTGAGCGGGGAAATTGGTGAAAAGTGGGATCGGACGAGAGAGGAGGTCTCGGCGTAAGCGGATATAACCGGCTAGTTCCTCGCGAGTCCAGCGCCACGACCCAGCTACCTTCGGAATTTGTCCCGTGAACTCTGGGCTTAAATTATTGCGCCTACGGACGCACATCTCGAACGGACACACATTGGTCCCGCTAAGCTTCCAATTATCGGGGTGAACGTTTGGACGGGAGGTCGAGGGGTGGCTGCGCGTGCCGGCCGTAGGACATCGGTGCACGAAAATACTCGTGAAACACCGGCGGAAGTAAATTGGAGGATGGTAATCGGACTCGCGGAGTTTTCCCTAATTCAGCATACCTCCTCTCTCGCCGGACCAGAGTTCTCTCTGTCTCCCCCCCCCCTCGCTCTCTCTCTCTCTCCCTTTTTACGGCAACGTCGCCACCCTGCTAGGCCGGGGCGCAAAATAATGAATGGCTCTCAAGTTTCCCCCGAAGCAGCGACCGGCCACCTGCCTCTTCTCTACATCGCTGCCCCCTGCTGTCCACGTTTCTCTCATTCCGAATATTCATTCGAGACTTCTGAATTGTCCCAGCTCTAAATCCTTTTGTTACGCGGCAACGTTATACATACTGATGATGCGAATTAAGCGGAGTGGATGCCAGCTGCGCGGACACGGATGGGACGGGATAACGAGAAAAAATTGCGAAGGTAAATACGACGGTATCGGGAAATACAGGTTGGAAAATGCGTCGAAATCCGGGCGCGGAGTAATACAAAGGATGCACCTATAACGGCATTGAGATATAAAAATATGGACGTACCGAAATATACTGTACAAATAGGTGCCGGTGCGCGGAGAAGCGACCGTACGGGCAACGGGTGAGAATATATAGCGTGGGAGAATTACAAATAAAGAGATTGGATAATTTTTTACAATTTGGTAAACGCCCCCGCCGTCGTTCCTTTCTCGTTTCTTTAAATTTTACCTACAGCGGCCGCTGCCCCTCCCCCGCCACCATCCCACCCCACCCCCACCCCCACCGCGGATGTGCCACGCACCAGCCGCGAAATAACGAATGGCTCTCAAGTTTCCACGGTTGTGCATTCTACGGTTCCGACCACCACTGTCCACGTTTCCCTCATTCGGAATATTCATTCGGGGACTTCTGAATTGCGTCACTTTAAATCCCTTTGTTCTACTGCTACGTTATACATACTAATGACGCGAATTCGGTATTATACACGCCAAGGAAGTACTCGTAGAAATATACTCTCGCCGGCGGACGAATAACGCAAAAAGCTTCGCTTCCTTTCCTCGCAATAACGCGCCGACAACGGAAACCGACGCGAAAGATTGCGCGTAAATAATTTTTAACCAAAGTAACAACGTTGAGAGGATTAATCGTTGTCGTAGTCGCCGAGGAATTTGTTTATTCGCGTAATCGATGATATTGATAATGTCAGATTTGGAATGTACTTCCAGTAGGGGACGAATAATGTAGAACCATTCGCTTTCTTTCCTCTCAATAATGCGCCGACAATAAAAGGCGATGCGAAAGATTGCGTGTAAATAATTTCTAACGAAAGTAACAACGTTGAGAGGATTAATCGTAGTCGTACTCGCCGAGGAATTTGTTTATCCGCGTAATCGATAATATTGATAGTATCAAATGTGGAATGTACTTCCAGTAGGGGACCAATAATGTAGAAAGATTCGCTTCCTTTTCTCCCAATAACGCGTCGACAACCGAAACTGACGCGAAGGATAGCACGTAAATAATTTCTAACGAAGGTAAAACGTTGATAGGGTTAATCCTGGTCGTACTCGACGACGAGTCTATTTATTCGCGTCGTCTAGAATATTCAGAATGTCTGATTCGTTGTTATCGGTACAGGTACAGAGCGATCGATACGGTGCCGTTCCTTAAAATTATCTCGCGATATTTTATCGTAGCTGCGTACCGAGTTTCAACGAGGGACTGTCCTCTCGGGGAAGTTGCAGCTTCTCCGCGAAACATTGCGCGGCTGCCTCAGTTCCCGTAACCACGTCCCTCGCGAGATAATTGTTTCGGAGGCTGCGAAAGTCGTGACAGATGACCGACCCAGGTATCGACTCGCGCGTTAACCTCCGATAACATCCCGTCGCTTTCGCGCCACTTTACACGTATATACGTGCAACGTAGTATTGATATAACTGTACGCGAAGGTGAGGTGGGGAGGGGCAAGTGGGGATGCCGGGTGTGTTCAGAAACTCATGAAACGCGGGGTGAGTAACTATAACTTAGCCTCAGTCGGAGTTAATCGTCGTAATACCGTGATTTAATACCTCGAGACGAGACGAATATCCTCCATTTCTAGAATTAATGGCGGGATGCACTTTGCAATGACAAAAGAAAACGGATCGGGCGGGGTTGTGGGACATTTACCTTTAATTTATTATACATTAAGTCGCCCGGCCGAACGGAAATTTGATGTTCTTTATGTGGAAAAATGGCGATTGTTAGATACGGGATGCGCAGAGGTATTCGATTTATACCGTTCTCTCTTTCTCTCTCTCTCCCCCTCTCTCTTCTTTTTTTTTATCGACTCGAAGTAATCCTTTTGAGCGTTGAAACTACATTGCGAAGGTAATGATGCTTTACGGCTCACGCGAAATTGTTTGCTTAATTGCACCGAGGAACGGTGAAACGAACCGGTATTTTAGGAAAATTGATCAGACCTTATTATTCTCTTCGGTTTCATTGGTCGAATCGCTTTTTGCGTCGACGTAACGAAGAACGTTGCGCGAGTTAAAGTTTGCGAAACGAGTACTGAAATTCTCGTTTGTCAGTTCGAACACTCGTGAAACTCAATTTCGATTCCGACAAAACTGAAGGATTATCAAGGCCATTTGATTTTTAATTGTATTCTTATAGGCGATAACCGGAGTTCGTTAAAAACGATTACGTTCGGTCCCTCGTTATCGTTTTAAAAAAAAAAAAAAAAAAAAAAAAAAAATATCCGAGTGTCGTGGCCACGGGAAGTTTTTAACGAATTTAACGGCCAACTCATCGCGCGCAACGACCCTTGAAACCTACAGGCGAGACTCACGCGTGGTTGTCAAATATTTAAAAGTCTCCGCCGGTGTTTGAATTCAACTCGCATTTGCCGAAATATCGGCGAGAACCCGGCGGAGTTTAAATAACTGAAGAGCTCGCTTCGTTACCGAAAAGTCCACGTTCCGAGAACTATGAATTTCGCCGATCTAACGTTCGCCCATGCCGTTTATAGTTCGCTCACTCGCGTTACGATATATAAGTTTAAACGATGTAACGTTACCTTACTCGTCGGTATACCGTTGTCCAATAGAATTTTTTCTCCTTCCATCCGACCTCGTATCGAGGCAATATCAATATCCGTATCCTTTGTAATATATCTCATATACGAACCTGTACATCGACGTTGCGTAAACAAATTTTCGGGATCGGTTAAATGACGGAACATGATTCGTGTACACACGCCCATCGTGCGGCCACACCGACGCGCAACAGACCAAATTAATTAAAACTTTCCGCACACATACTTCCCGCCCGTAAGCGGATTCAGGATTTCGCAATCATTTCCTCGGAAGTTTGATCAAACTCTTAGACGTATTGAGGTCGAACGTAGAAGATCTTAATAAATGCTTGGGTCAGAAAGGAGTCCTCCAGGAGGCGTACAATGAAAGCGGGAAACAATGTGTGCTCTGTGTGCTCCCGGCATTATATCCTTTTGCTTTCCTCGCGGCTTAGAATTCAATAGAAATCCACGGTACCGAGGGGGGGGGGGGGGGGAGGGGGGGTAGGGATCGCTGA
This sequence comes from Pemphredon lugubris, assembly GCA_933228935.1. Lineage (NCBI taxonomy): Eukaryota > Metazoa > Arthropoda > Insecta > Hymenoptera > Crabronidae > Pemphredon > Pemphredon lugubris. The sequence goes on along the minus strand of OW121819.1, from coordinate 8,190,924 downwards.
GATTTCTGTAAATGTACTTTCTGACCGGCATTCGAGTGTACGCGCGTGACGGCCGGCAATTCGCAAATGAAGACATATCTCATCCATTGTGCCCGGTGTACTCTCGAGAAAGCAAACGTCGCTACGCCAACGGCCTACCGAGTTTCTCGTGAAAACCTCGTCCCGCGGGATTACAAAGCTGTTTGTTCCTCCGTATTTTTAACGGAAATGAAATATAACGTATACGTACGGTCTATCGACGATCGTCTCGAATATGCCTTCGACTCCTTTGTAACGCGAAACTGCGACCGCCAGGGGTTTTCCGGAGATTTCGTATATTAGAAACTTTTTCTCGGACGCGAACGACGGTGGCGTCTCGTGCCCCCCCCCCCCCCCCCCCCCCCACCCTGTGTGCACCTCGGGCCCAACGTCGAATCGAGATAAATCGATACGAGGCGGGTGCAACGAGAGCGCTCGTAACGGCAAAGATCATAAAGCTGAAACGACGGTAAATTGTTTACGTTTGTACGTGTGAAAATGATGACACGTAAGTATACGAAATATGATCGCAATAACCCATCGACCGCAAAATGTCGAAGCAGTGAGAAAGATCGAAGATCCCCGCTGGAGAAGCGTTTCACCTCGATATAGCACTCGGACAATTTTTTTAATTCTCGCGGATGCGAGATCTATTGCCTATATTGCGATTTTAATCCATATCCCGATAGTGACGCAAGTACTCGACATACGCATCTATACGCGTCAGGTTGTCAATACGAATCTTTCGCGTGTTTATCATGTCGAACATTGCTCTCCTATTTGTTTTGCGTTTGTACCAGGTTGGGACGGTCGATCGGTAGTGTTTAGAAAAATTGACAAAAATAAACAAACGAACTAATATTTGATTTTTGTGAGTAAATATAATGTGCGCGAGTGGAAATCAAAAGTATACTTGAGAAATATATTTATTTTCTGAAGATACTTTCAGTCAAACGGGGTCTTTGATTCTGCACACATTGACGCAGTCGGGGAGCAAAACTGTCCATGACATTCCGTGGCATTTCGTCTTGCTGCATTCGCGCCTTCAAATCGCCCCTGTATATACGGGGTGGGGCAATCAATCGGTACTATTTCGGGAGGGGTGGCAGCAAGAAGAAATGCTACGAAATGTCGTGGGCAGCTTTGCTCTCCGACTGCGGCAATGTTTGTAGAATCAAGGACGCCGTTTGACTGACACTATCTTCAGAAAATGAATATTTTTCAAGTGTACTAATAACTTGCACTCTTGTACATTATATTTACTCACAAAAATCAGATATTAATTCATTCGTTTATTTTTGCGGATTTCTCAAAATGGTGCCAATTAACTTTAGACAATTGACAATTCGCTGAGAGAATGTCGTCACTCAAACATTTTGACACGGTATTAATAACAATCTCATGGAAACCTGGTACTCCGATTATTCAAGCGTATTTATAATTTTCACTCTTGTACATTATACGTACTCACAAAAATCAGGTATTAATTCATTCGTTTATTTTTGCGGATTCTTCAAAATAGTGCCAATTAACTTTTGACAATTGACAATTCGCAGACAGAATGTTGTTATTCAAATACTTTGACACGATATTAATACCAATTTCATGGAAATCTGGTCGTCCGATTAAAGCTTTACTCATCCGCATCACTTTGTTCAAAAAAAGAAACACGAAAACGATTCGATATTTTTCACGAAACAAACCGAAGTCGTCGCTCGTAATCGCGTCGTCGCGTTGACTTCCCTCCCCCGAATTCAACGTTCGCCCTTGCTACTCCGCTTTACGTACAAATTTGAATTGCGCCACTTTTGTACCAAGGATGTGCCATTTTCGAGGACTCGGCATAACGATTCCGAGGCGCCAATGATGACTCGGTCGTAGGAAGCGAATCGAGAAGGACGCGGAACTTTAAACAAACTCGGCAAAGGAATAAAAGTCCGTAGCCACTCGACGTGGATCGAGTTCTCCCGGGGCTTGCATAATGAATTTCGGAAATGGAGTCCCTCCACCATCTCTCTTCCCTGTCCCCCTGTCCCCCCCATCCTTTCTCCCTCCATCCTATCTCCGTCTTTTAACCCACCCGTACCTTTCTTTTAACTATCCTGTTCTTTCCACTCTTCGACAATGAATGGGGAAGGCGGCGCGCGGTAATTATATTTATTTCGCCGGCAACCACCTACCGTTTTCCCTCGTCCCACCTAACGGTACCTTTTCTTCCTTCCTTTAAAACGAACCCCCGAAAAACTCGCGGTCTTTATACCACCCCGAATAACCTCCCACTGCTTTCCGCTGCTTCTCCCACCCCTGCCGGCGGCCGTCTCATCGGCATCGTCTTCTTTCGCAGCTGAAGTCGTTATTAAAGCTCCGAATGGCGACGATGCGACGCCGTGCCGCGAATAAGAAATTAATTTTCTTTTCCTACCTCTCCAGACTCTGCTCGGCTCGCCATCCATTCCCTTCTCCCCCTCCTCCTCCTCCTCTTTTATTTTCCTTCATCCTCTCGCCCCCCTTACTCGCCGGTCTTCTTCCTCTCTTTCACTCCGGCTAATCCAATCGCTAATAGGCAAGGGAGCCTCCCAACTTTATAGTTACAAGCGTAAACTTCATCAGCAGGTACCAATTACTTTTCACGGTAACTACCGCGGCCGGCTCTTCCTAACCGATATCCATTCTACATTTCGCATTCCAGCTTTCCTTCTGTTCCACCCGCCTCGCCCACTCTTGTCTGGCCGCTCTCTCGCCCAGGTTTCTATCCTTTCCGCTGATCTCGACCGGCGTTGCGCCGTGTTATCTTTCTCGCGCCGGAAATGAAAGCAGCTTTTATTGCGAGCGGTTGAAAATGGTATAGCCGATGGGCGATGCCGTTACTGCATTCGGATCGCACGTGAGCTACTTAGCGTGATTATCGAAGAATGAAATTGATGCGAGTTACGTCGATGGTCGTGGGGAAAACAGTGATATTACGATGGTTCGCCGGTCGATGGGAACTAATCGTCGTTTACGATTTATCAAGCGATTTTATGATCGCCGATATGGATCGGCGAGTGATCGTAGAAAAGTAAATTGATCATTACCGACGTAATCAGGATTGAGGATTAATACGGTGGATATCGATGGAAGAGGTTTTTAATCAGCGCACATGTGCTGCTTCCGTTAGTGAGTGATTTTATCGTAATAGCATTCGTCAAAGTATTCCCATTCTCCGGGTAGTAAAATGAATCTAGAAGTAAATACGATAATGACGATGTACAGAGGAGACCGTTCGGTCTGACGCGTTGATATTGATTTTAATATACGTTTCGAGGCGAGTATACTCGTGACAGAATAATTATCAGAAAAAACAATTCTTTCGTTTCTAGTTATTGTACGAATGAATTTATGGTTCCGATGGACACGGGTGATTACCTTGCTGAATCATTTAGCGAAAATGAAAAAGTGTCGCGTGCTAAATGCTAATTTTGCTTTAACTAACTTGTGCGAGCTCGCGCTCGTATAAAACGATGGAACGCAACAACTTGAAAGAATACGAACGGTGGTGATAAATCGTTCTCAAACTATTAAAATGCGATTCATCACGCGCCTCGACGGACGATCGATGACAATAGAATCGAGTTTTTAAGTTAATATATCCCCGGACATCATCCACGGAATGTATCAAGTTTCCAAATGTCGAATGTACTTCCGGCGAAAAAAATGTTGACGTATAAATAAAAGCCAACGAGTTATTTCATTCCACTCGGAACTGGTAATTAAATTTTCACAATTCGATACGTTTCGTGAAAAACTTTTAAACAATCACCGTAAATTACCGTTTCCTCGATGACGCTCCACATCTGTAAAAGCATCGCTGAAAATGCGTTTTTAATATTTCGCGTAACGGGCAAAGCGATGCGAAACATATTTTCTGCATTCCGCGGCCAACATGATTTATCGTACGAACCCGAGCAATAACATTAACAAATTTCGGTTATTTCTAACACAAGAAGACCATTAATAACAATTTAACGACGCGGGCGGAGAAAAAAAAAAGAAAGGTGTTCAAATCGTTTCGTCGAATATGATGGAGCACGTACGAGCATTTAGGCGCCGAGCAAAAAGTACCCCCTTATTAATCATTCAGCCCCATCGAACCCTCGACAGAGAAAAAAAAAAGAGAAGAGTGAAAAAAAAAGCGATCGATAAGACGTGTCCATCGCTTCAAGTGACTCTCGAGTTTTTTTTTCGCGTGATTTCACTCGAGCGGGGGATAACCCGTCCACCGATAACAATGGTGAGCCCCGCGACATTTGGGGAGTTTCCGGTCGCGCCTCAAATTCGATGGCAATGTCCCAGCCGCGAAGGATAAAGGTATTAGGGCATCTCAATAACTTCGAACCCGATTTGACTTTTTTTTTTCCAAGGATTTGATGGGAAGCATCGTCGTTCCATCGCGCCGCTGAAATTTATATGCGGCACGTTTCGAGAGTCGTCTGATCGTTTCAATTTCGAAAGTCGAAATGGAACTCGGAGCGTTGTCCGTATCGCGTTGCGAATGCAGATCGGGTTAAATTTTCAATACGCTTGGTGGTCCCGGATCATCGTTCGTCGATAAAAGCCCGTATCACTGTTTCCCCCGGCTGTAGCGCGTAATGTAAATGATCGTGTCAATGTAAAATGTAACGTCGATGTAAAATGAATGGGTGGCCAGGGGGGAGGGAAGTGCGTTATGTATTACAAAATTTACGCGAACCCGTAAAAACCGATTCGTTGTTCGCTCGAGCAATTAAAATAACAGTTCATCAACGTATACACGTCCTTCTTCCAATTTGAAATGCATTAACCGGCGTACGTGCATCATCCGCTCCTTTAATTCGTATATTATAGTCGTTTCGCGTACGTTGATACTAATTAATTGACAATGATTAAAGCCGGATAGGCTCGACGGGGAGGTTATCGAAGTTTACTTCGCGATATTATTTGTGTCGTCGTAACACGCTTCCCGTAATGTCGGCGTTAGGACAAGACAAATGTAAAAATAAAAAATGACTAACCGAATGGTTTCGGTGATACCGACAGAATTCATTTGTCATCGTAATAATTCTGACAGTAATTTCCGAGCGATACGAAGCTCCAAATTTTTCCACCGGCAAACTCGTTTCCACCTGATTTCAACGAGCGATTTAACATTTTCGCACGGAACGATTAATTCTATCTCACGGATAATTACCAAAATTGTGCGCTCGTCGGGGGGGGGGGGGGGGGGGGGGACGTGCGTTTTCCTCGTTACCAAATTAACTGCCTCCGTAGACACGCCACTTGACACTCGACCAACACCTCGTCCCCGCCCATCCACGTCACCGTTATTCAAACCGTCTTCTTCGTCATTCGGCCCCTTCGCAGTAATACCGAGACGGCAGTCGGACCGAAACTAAAACTAACTGTAACCCCGTAACTGCGTAACTACATTACAGTGCGCCCACTTGTATAAATTAACTCGAATCTCAAGAAGTAAGTGCCCGGACAGCAAAGCGCTAGTTGACTTGCTAATGCTATTTACTACCCCGTGTGCGCAGTGACGTAATACCAGCTCTTGGAAATTGTTCTTCGGAGTCTGCCGCTGCTAGCTGGTCCAGCGTTCAAGCACAGACCCTTCCCTCTAATTTTACATCCGCAGCCGTCCACACGAGTAAAAGTCGCTTCCTACCCTCTCCTACCAGCTAGCGCAACAAAATTCTCTCGTAGAACCTTATATTAACATCGTAGAGAGTACAAATGCCTCGGTGAGTCTCAGCGAATGAGAGAGAGAGGGAGAGAGAGAGAGAGAGGGGGGTGGCATCTCTTGAGCAACTTTACCGGGATACCAGGCGTGTCACGAATTCACAGATAACATCCTTCGCGTTTTACTTAAATCCTTTGTAGCCCCCCCCCCCCTCCCTCTTCCTCTCTCCCTCCTTTCGTCTCTTCTACCGATTCAGAAATCCTAACTACCGTACGCGCACGCGTGACCCTCTTTTATTCGTTACGATCCAATTACGTTACGATCGTCGCGATCGTGTCTCGACTCGAAGGTAGGTAACAGGAATTATTAAAATTTATGCCCTCGGTGATTACGCCTCTGCCGCGACAACAATGTCGAGGAGTAATAAAATCTTTCCTCTCCTCCCCCTCAGTCCCCCACCCCACCCCACCCCTTCGCGCTGTATTTCCCCCAACTTTGTTCGGCGTCGCTCGAGGAGCCGCTCTTCGCAACTTCGTATCGCCTTCTATACTTTCGCTTTATGTCTCGTCACGCGAAACTTTCTTGAAAATTCCATGGGACTTTTCTTCTTTCTCCTTCCTTCGGTAGTTTCTCATCCTTTTTTTTCTCTCTCTCTCTCTCTCTCTCACTCTTTCTCTCTCATCCCGCTCGATATAGACTGCCTCGATTATTGCTCGTTCCTTCCATCGAGATACATACCACCCTTCGTTCGGGGGAAGAAGAACCCTCGTCGGGATTCTCGTAGCGTTGAGACGAGTGCCCGCGGTATAAATATGCAATGGGATAGGCGTCCCTGTTTTCTTCCCAATTTTCGAGATTGATTCGGAGCAATTTCGCCACAGGTTTCGCTTAACGGAGAGGCTTGAGGAATTCCGATTCCTTATTTCGGATCTCCGAGTGCCACGCGTCGATCGGGAATTGGATCTGACGGACATTATGCATTCGATAACTTTATTCTCTATTACGTTCATCCATTTGAAACCGATTTCGATGGTCGAAGAGTGGAATCGATGGATTACGACTTAGAGTTCCTTTGTTAGGGACAATCTCGAATTCGATCGCGAATTGTATCGCATGATTCGTTGAGAATTATTGTCATTGTCTTCGTGGAGTGATCGATTAATACGAAGTATCGAAACATACGTCAATTGACAATGACGTTGGAAACTAACCCATTCCGAATGTAGAAATGGCGAACTGTGTCAGCGAATGTAAAAACAGAAACGCAGTAGACATTAATTGGATGGCATGCGGGAAAAACGTGCAGTGTAAATTGGAAATTTTCAAGAGTACAAAAATTGACGTCGAAACTCATATTACAAAATCAAAAAATTCTAGTTTGTAAAATCGAGTGTCCTGTTTTCCACGAAGTTTTAGAAAACAACAGTTGTATTCAAATAATAATAATTCAATAAATCTAATGATAATATTACAAATAAGAGATAATTATGGATTTAATCGCCATAGCAAATTCATTTAGGCGTATAATCGCACGAGTTTTCTGTAACGTAAACCAAATTTCGCAACATTTTCTAGACCGCCAATTTTTCCCGACAACCACCGGTGTATTCGTCAAAGGTGTAAATCATTCTTTATTTCAAATATAAAATTCTACATCCTCGGATAAGTATCATCCAACAAAGAATCTTATTACCCCTTTCTTTTAAATTAATCCAAAAGCGTATCCCTCGACGACGCGTTGTAGACAGTAATTTGGCATTGCAACTCGTCTCACCGCTTTAATTGTTGAACACGACGCACACAAATTCTCTCGCAGTTACAATCTTAATTACTTTTGCTTTAGTAAAACTGTAATCTAGGAGTTGGCATTCGCGCACCGAACTTCCTGGTAAATACATTCGCCTCTGTACGTAGAAATTGAAAGCTTCTCATAAAAGTACAATTAACGCCGAATTAAGGTCCAACGAATGTCGGCTCCTAGAGATCCGAGAGACGATGAAGTGGTAGTAGCATTTGATGCTTCGGAGTTCCGAAGCTGTTCGCACTTGTACTAGAAATGCCAAAGTAATTAACATGTTTCACCGGTATAATTCAACGATACGTATGAACAGAAATTCATTTCTTTGGGTCTCCTCGATTCTATCCCGTTTCAGAGAGCGACACGCGTGACGTAATACGTAGGTACTCGCGCGTACAAAATTATACACCGTCCCGTAATGTATCCCGTAATACGTACCCGCGAATTAGACGTACAAAGTAGCTGGGAGGATTGTTAAATACGCGATTAGCATTTTTGGTGGTGGGCAAAATATTCTTGATCGATCCATTTCATCTCGTTTCATCTATTGGCAATTGCTTCCTCGGTTTCCTAGGTGCCAAATTACGGGACGAGGCTGTCAATCAGGCATGGGGGATGTAGCGTGGCAGCAAGAAGAATTGCTACGGAATGTGATGCTCTCCGAATCCGGCAATGTGTGCGGAATCAAGAACCCCGTTTGACTGACACTATTGTGGGATGTGTGCATGTGTGCATAATGCGTGTGCGGGAAGCGGAAAGATGTTGTGCGAGACGCGGATTACGGTTTGCCGGAAAAACAAACGTGTAATTAATCGATTAAATAGACAAGCGAGCGCCGTGAAAGGAAATAGTTTTAGCGAGCATTTTTATATTATAACCGTTGTAATTTCATACTCTCATAATAAATCCTACAGTATCTTTAAAAAATAAATATACTTCAAGCATAATATTAATTTCGATTCGTGTACATTATATTTACTCACAAAAATCAAATATTATAATTCATTCGTTTATTATTTCAGATTTTTAAAAATAGTACCCATTGACACTGTACTAATTAATTTAGCGTTCGGCCAAGTACGCCGGATCAACGTCATTGAAGATCACTGGGGTTCACGTATTTCTTGATGCAACTGCAGTTACCTCCGTCGGAGAATTAAAATAGAATATCGTCGTTCCAGTTGAACCGTCGTGGTTACAACTCGCGTCTCTAGACCGAGGCACGTATCGAGGACTCGTTTCCTCGAACCTAGACCCAGTTATCGTACTTGCCACACATACGTATTAACGAAACGAGCTGGTGAAACGTCGGTATCTACACAGTGCATATCGGTCTGTTAAGTGCCGGCAACTATAGCCGAACCAAGTTTAAACGCAGTTAGTTTAAACGGGACATAGAATAATAGCCGCGACCGACGTAAAGCCACCGGTGGAAATTTCTGAAAGGCTATGAAATAACGACGGCAGACGTCGCAACGTCAATCACGAGAAATCCTAAGTCGATTATAAACACCCGCAGTGACATAAAGTCACCGCGAGACGTCGACGGATATTTTTCCCCGAGCCGCTGTCGACGTTGTCCGACGTTTTCCGCTGCTTGGTGAATTCATTGGAATTTAGACTCGTAGAAGTATTTGGGGTACCGGGATGAAATCTATTATTTAAATTGTAGTAGCGCTTCAGCTCAGATTCAGCCCGGACGGGATGGTGTAACCGATGTAACTATCTTCGGAAGTTTGGATGAAAAGGATATAAAAGGCTTAGAAAACCGTTGGGATACAATTGTAAAGAGCGAATGAAATTACATTTGATAGTATTCTATAACAAAAATGAAGGAAAAATGCAGTTTTATATATCGTTCGTACAAAATAATAGATTTGTTTCCGGTACTACCAATAATATCGGAATAACAACAGATTTGACGCGATACCTTTTAATCGTCATGAATAAATGATATTAAATTTAAAAAGTTTTAAAATCAGTTTCTTCCGAACGAAGATTCCTCTGGGCCTTTATTATTATTAGAAATACATCCTGCCACATATTTTTCTGAACACGTTCATATGTTCCCACGGGAAAGTAAATCAGCGTTCTGATTTACACGCTCGGACATCCGTGGTGCTCTCTTAACGAAAAACTGATTACATGTACCACGAATCTTTCGCTTGATCCACACGAGATTCGACGTCGCTACGTTCAGGCGTGGTTATCGCAGTTTCTCAAAACGCGATCGACGCCGCTTAACTTTACGTTCGACCGAAACCTCTTCCTCTCGCCCCCGTAGCATCTTTCCACGGTCATCCGTTCTCCGTTCCAGCGCAACTCCAACTCTTCCATCTTTCGACGCTAGCGCACAATTTTCCTAAGATTTTCCGAGCTGAGACGGCTTCGATGGGGCACAGCTCCGACCTCTCCGAGGTTTATCGAAACTCGAGGCAACGCTCCTCGTGGCAACCACCCTCTCGACGAGGAGGGCGGTCTCGTCGACGAAGTAGATCGCCGAGTGCCGGTACTACAACCCGGATGAGTTCTGGACAACGAGAGCTATGGGATGGCTCGTAAAAAATGATCGTAGCCGACCGTAAAAATGGAACGAGTGAGGGGAAGCCGAGGCCGAAGCTTACCGCTAGATCCGCGGACTTTAAAAAGTACCTCGGGGGGAGGGGGGAGGGTGACTTTATACGGGGCTGCGGCTGAGGAATGTAAGTGACGTCGATACGCGTATTTCGCGGAAGCACCTGCACGCCCGGATTACATGGCTGTCTTGAGTGAAATTTAAATTTGTAGGATATATCTTTCGTACGGTGCGATGATTTTCGTGGTGGCGTATTTCTATAGGTATGCGTCGCGCGATAGATACACCCTCGAGATAGATGAATCGGTGGGAAGAGGCGCGGACGGTACAAAGCGAGAATCGTCGATTTTTAGGTAGGCACGAGTGCTAGAATGTAAAGTACGTGGATCGATACGTTCCGAGGAAGAAGATTGCAATTGAGCTGCTCTAAGCTCGGATTTCAGATTTCTTCAAATATCTGTAAATAATATTCTTCGACTCGTACCGCTGTTCCTTTCGTTAATTTAGGTATACTCATCAGTGTACATTTAAATGCTTGACAACAAAGTCGTAGGTTACACAGTTTTCTAGGTTTAATTTAACGCAGCGCACTTCGCCCCAGTGCCGCAGAATCATAAAAAAAAATTCACCAACGATTTTTCAATATTCCGATTTCTCAATATAGGCACGATTGCTCGATCACGTATCTTGAGTTTTTTCCTGGCGAGTCCGGTTACAATTTTGCAGCACCCTAAAATCGGAGTATAAGGCAAAGGGGGTTTAAATCGGCGATCTCACCGACGCCGGGAAATGCGTCGAGAAATTTATTGCTTCGAGAATCAAGGAAATAGTAACTTTCGGGAAGATCTGTGGAAGGATCTCCCATATATCTTTATAGCTCTATACGTAGAGTTCCGTTCATCTATATCTATTTGTAGCCGCTACTATTCCGGAATTCGAATAAACAAATCCGAATACTAATGCTGGACAATTAATCCCCGCGCTTCGCGTTATCGACGATACATTCGATATTAATTCTCCCGGGTCTGAAGATTTTTCGAATATTCCCAATGCTTTCGGTTTGCACGTAAACTTTAACGTCGAGCGCGAATAGAAACGTTACACGCAACACGATCGAATCGAAGTAGCCATTCCGCGGTCGGGGCTAGCGTGCAACGAGCGAAGTCAGAAAATCGACAACGATTGACGGATAACGATCAAACGCCGATTTTACTTAACCGAGGGAACGATCGATGAATCAGCGTTGGCGTGCACGGTTGGGTCTTCATTTTGGACCGCGTGTCCGATACGTTGGATACGGTTTGGCTGAAACATTCATAGCGTACCCGACGCGTCCGCAATCACCTTCCCCGTGTCATTTCACTGTCATCGGTGGATGATTGTTTACGTGACGTTTCGTGAACCAGATATACGCAATTGTTTTCGCTCGTCTGGAAATTTAACATTTGTCGCGAGTTGAAGTATTTCCCGTGGTAGAGCCACTGATAAACGAAATAAAAGTACCCACGATGAATAAAATTTGTCATTCGGATAGGTGACGATAGTAATATTTCGTTCCACCTTACGAAATAAAATTGTATAAAGCGTGACAGAGAATGCTATAGCACGGTAAGAGACAAAAATTAATAGCGATGTTAATTGAAATGCGTCAGTGTATCGTACTTTTAATCGAGTAGTCGGGATGACCGATAACGCTTTAGGGGTCTTCCACCTGTGAAAAAAGAATCAATCCCATCAGCGACGTACAATTTTTTAACACGCGTTCCTTGTGGACCGAGTAACACACTAAAAAATTACCATGTATGATCAACAAGTAATCAAACGAACTGCCAAAAAGAATTATGCCGTTGGGCGTACAGGAATGTTTAAAAAAAAAATCATGAAATCTGTCCAATTTTGAGTCGAACACAGGGTGATGACCCCTTAACTAGTTTCCAGACGAGATACCATCGCGTTTCATCGGAGCGCATATTTGCGATCGGTGTAGATAGCAAATACAAGAGACTGTGATAAAGCAAACTCGTCAAACTACTCGATGCAATGCGATTAACAGCGATACGTCCAACAGTTCTAATATGGATTATAATACTTAAATTTGAAACCCGTTAAATCCTCTGTAACCCGATAACAAATTTGCAAAGATTAATTCAATGAAAAATTGAAAATACATCGAAATCTGAGCTATCGACAGTGGGCGTTAGATTTAATAATAAACGAAACTAACCATAACGATAAATCTGTAACTAGAGCGGTATGTACGAATCGGGACATTAAAAGCATTTATGCAAAGAATAGAAACTACGCTAAAGCCGATACTTACGAGCCGTTACTTCGTATCGATCAGCAGAGCTAAGCTTAAAATAATACACGTTTCTGTGTAGATTTAATGGGCGGTTTAGTCCGTAAGTGCAGTAATTTGCCATGCGATTCCGTGACCATACCACGGGATCGTTAATTATTCGAGAAAAACACCGACTACAGATAACGAATATTTCAGATCGTTTTACGTACGTAGATTATTCAGCACGTGGCTAGACAAAGTGTCGAGGACATCTCCAGCTATACTTTCCCCACTTAAATTTCCGTTATACAGCGTAAGACTTGCAAGAGAAGCATAACGTTTCGATGGAAATAGAAAATTAATTTTCACGATCGGCCATAGTCTCTCGTACGAGAGAATAATAGTTCGAGAATATTCTCAGAGCTTGTTCTTCAAAATTCAAAATTTTAATTAGTTTAGTTAAGCGTTCTTCGTATTACACTGGATAACATTAAATGATTTTGACTCCCGAAACATTGTGCATAAATCATTCAAGTGGTCTTGTTGATAACGTACGATAACAAATAAATACGTTAACTAAAATATATAATATTTCGGGAATATCGCAGGAAATTCGCGTACGCTTTTCGCAATCTGAATGGTTTTCTAGTTAAGTTTTATCAGGAGGTTTCGTGGAGCACAGCATCGTTCCATCCGTCTTAGCGTTCTTTCTCTCTCGGAAACCAATTTGATTGGAGGTGATCACGAGCACCTAGGTTCAGCTAATTTTGGGTATATCCGACCGCTGGACATTGGCGCCGGCAGAACCGGGTCAAGCAGGTAGCGATGAAATCGTTTCGCGGGATTACCCTCCGGACTTACCGCGTCGAAATGATTTTCACGGCCAATCGAGTACCCTCCGACTGTTCTCGAGATGATTGCTTTTCGAAATTACCGTATACGTCGCAGTGCACTTCATTTCACGATCTTCGTCCCTCAATCGGGTAACAGGATCGCTTTATCCTTTATGACATTCCGGGAATAAACTTTAATGCGATTTAATGGCGTCCTATTAGCCGACAGTGGCGCGGGGAAAGCTGTGTCGCGTAAAATAAAATAAACGGAAAACAAACAAAACAGACGGGAAACATTGACGATATAAAGTCGTTAAAGAGAGTATTCGCTCAGTCCGTTTTACTGGCATAATCGTGGCACCAAAAAAAAGAGATTTCAGTTTTGTAAAGGTGGGAAGTCAGTACCATATTAACTCGCTGTATTACAAATTCAATCGACCGTGTGCTAATGCCGAACATTGCGTTAAAAAAGAAACATGGATAAACAAACAAATAGAGGCAGAAAAGCTCACCGATACAAAGTGGATAAAGAAAGTACCGGTCGAGTCCGCTTTTTTTTTTTTTTTTGGAATAATGGTGACGCAAAATAAATGCGTCCCTTTTTCGTTGAAAGCTTTTTCAGAAACAACGGCGCGAGCCAATACCCTTTTGACTCACCGTATTGACAGTTCCACCAATCGCGCGCCAATGGCAAACATGATATATTTGAATAAACACCGTGCAATCTATAATATCGTGCAGTCAATTAACGTTTCTCGCCGCTGCGGTCGTCTCCATGGGGCATCGCGATGACGGGAGTTCGTAACCACAAAATCATTAGACAATAATGCTTGGATGGCTCGTAATTGCATAGCGTATTCACAAGCGGAATAGGTGACAGTTCGAAGGGGGAGGTGGTAGTGGAGGGGGAGGCGTGGGGGGGCGGGAAGAGGAGGAGGTACGACAACGTTAGATGTAGAGTAGGTCGTCTTAACAGCCCTAGAGACACGGATGGCACATAGAATAATAGGGTACGCGGGGTTAGTCCCCGTTAGCAAGACCGAAGGTGCACAATGTATGCAAACACCATTGCGCCCCGGGATTCGCTGGAAATGCACGAATTACAGCACTCGGTCCAATAGGACGCTCGCTCCTTCCCTGTCAAGGCGGTTTTGCAACTCTCTTCAAAACTAATGGAGACGCAACGATCTGTTTTCCTTAAAATATACCGTTAGCGCCGGTAGCGAGACGAGAAGCTCGCTGGCAAAGAGAACGAAACGCGCGGTAGTCTTCGCGAATATCGCGTGGCTTATTTCGAACGACTTCGTTTCATAGAAACGCGGGGGGTGAGAGAGGGGAATAATAGTGTCACTTACCTTTGCGTAGTCGCGATGAATGGATATCGGGGAACGAGGTGCGATTCGCGAGGGTTGCGCGATCGAGGAGAAACTCTTCGAAGTAATTAATGGGATAAATTTTCATTGTCGTGAACGCGCGAACGCGATCGAGAAGTTTGTTTGCCGGATCGCTGAAGGTTCCGCGGTGCCTTTGAAGCGAGAATCGCCTCGGGCTAAACGTCAAACGTCGAGCGCAAAATTCTATTCCCCACCGAATGTACCGGATGAAACTTTCATACGGTTCTTCGACCGGGGAGATATCGTATCCGAGGGCGCTAAGATTTCTTTCACGTTCGAAACAGGGAACGCGAAACGTAACGGTCAGCGCACGGTACGCGATCTCCTCGGAAATTCGGCTCACGTGCGGCTGAAAATTTCGGCTCCTCGTTTCGTGTCTTTTTTTTCTCTCTCTCTCTCTCGCTCTCTCTTTCTCTCTGTCATTTCGCCGACGAAGAGGAAACGCCGTGGGACAGGGTTAAGCGGAACGACAAGTGGGCGAGGTCCGTTTTGTGTAAAACAGATGAAACGTATTCTCTTTATTTCGTATGCCATCGAGTATTTATCTTTACGCCACCGAGAACGATTCTTCTCACCGACTTACTCTGGTTTAGCGAATGAAATTCGGACATTAGTCACTATCCTCTAGGGGCAGGCTCTCGCGCCTATTTACAATAGATCTTTGTACAAAAACTAATTTCATATAAACAGTAAAACACGCACGCATATCCGTCGTGCCCCGTCGATGATCGGGAACGAGGACGACTGTATCCGACAACGCGCCACAATTTCAGTTTCTCCTTCGTCAAATTCCCCACCCTCGTTCTCATCGGAAACACAGATAACCATTCGTTTCTTTCCTTTCTTTTTTCCCTCAAAATTGTACGTACACGAAATAAAACGACGAACGATTAATTCGCCCGCGAAACGCATTATCCTTCTTACCCACATCGGGTATCTTGACAATCGTCCAAGTTCCGCTCCCACGATACACTCGTTGAACTTTCATTACGCTTAAGCTAGATTAATCCGATATTCCGATGCGAGTCCGCGTTCCCGTCACGACGACCCGGAATTCTCCTTCATCGGTTTTGTACAGTTAACGTACACCGTGTCGCGCGTTGTCGGTTAGAAACTTGCACGGCAACCGCACGAATATACCGCTTACGGGCGCAATTATTCGCGACAATCTGCGATTTCACTCAATTACGAAGTTTCGTTCGCGGATATCCGCCTATCAGTTCCTCGTGTACGCGTGCTCGGCGTCACGTGTACGCGTAAACTATGAAATTGCCGACAAACGCGTCGGACCAGACGCCACGGTTTCATTTGTTTCTCTTCCTCTTCCTCTTCTTCTTCTTTTTTTTTCTTTCTAAGCGTGTAGTACCGCCCGAGAGCCTTCGAACTTATATACAACTCTCTTGTATTCGATTCGAGCGCGTTACCACTTCCGGTTGGTGAAACTTGCCCTGCGCCGAGACAGACGAGGAGACTGGCCTCTGCGGCATCGACGAGAGCCCTTTGCTCGACCTCTGAAGACTGTAGTAAACCTGAAAGCAGTTTCATTCGTACCACGTTTTCCTCGCGGATGGGCTTAACGAGCGAAATGTCGGCTATTTCTATTAACGATGGAAAGGGCTAATAGAAAGGGCGGTCGGTGTACTAACATCATTCCTACCGACACTTCGTGTAACACCGATTCCTACCGTGACCGGTTTTGAAACAACTTGTATCTCTTAATAGAGAATGAAGATAGTACCCAATTTGATAGAGAAAAAATGTAGTTTTTTTTATTTATAAATAGATAACCTATATTTTAACCCTTAACTACACGCGCTGGTGTACTTTGTACACCAAAATTTCTAATTATCTTGTTCTATTTTGGTTCATTAATTGTTTTCGGTTATTCTTATAATCTAATCTATCTGATAAGGAAAGTTCAGACTATAAGAATAACTGAAAACAATTAATGAACCAAAGTGGAACAGTGTAAATAAAAAGCTTGGCGCGCAAAGTACACCAGCGTGTGTAGTTAAGGATTAACATTGAACCCGCTAACATTTAAATTAAGTGGCGGTGCAAAAACATCGTACGTAGGACAATCTTGGCGAAATTTAAGAAACGGTCATTTATCCGGTCGTGGTAGGAATAGAGTTAATTTAACGACGTCTCTACCGATACGGGAGATATTCTTCGTTACCGTTTTTCAAATAAATATAATGGATCTTCCGTAAAACCTTATTCGAAAGGAATATAGAGTAGCCGTGAAATCTACGACTTCCAAACGACGGAAGGAAAAAGGCCACCTCCTTAACGAGTATTCCGCAAACGTCGCGATAATCAATGCGAGAGAATCAGTTTACGCGAATTCCGGAATGGAATGGGCCGTGCAACGAGGACGTTAAAAGTCAATATCGATCTCGTTAACGAAGGTGGGCAATTCGGTATTAAAATTATTCGAACACTTAATGGAACGCAACCGCCGTCGATGGGAAACGGAAGTCGCGTTCAAGACGAGTTACGCGCATCGGGACTGGCCTTCTCGAATTATCGAGAAAACTTCGACGTAATTAAACTCACGGAAGCGCAGATAACCCAAGGCTCCGCTAAACCGGAAAAGTTAAAGTGGAAGACTGCCGCATATTAAAGCGACCGATCTCCCTTCTTTGCGCGTGTATACCGTCTCCTCGTCGTATTCGAAACTCGAAACGCTTAAAACAAACCGTGTCGCTTCGATCGGGAAGGTGAGCGCGCAAAGAAAGTTGCGCCCGACAAGAGGATTGTATTACTTTCGCGGAGGGGCTGAAAAAAAAACACACGCTTCCATTGTTGAATTTTCTCCCGCGGTATCGAGGGATGGTCGTTTCGTCGAACCACCGCGTGCTAAAGAACGTCAGGCTAATTGCCTGCCATTTATCATTGCCTAATTAACCGACCGGACTTCGTTAAACGTGCAAAAACGTGGTCGATCAAAGTTACGCGTCGTCTCGCGTTAAACGGATAGAACCTTGGATAAGTGATCGTCAAATACATATATCGTGGGAACGACGAAAGTGCTTCGACGGTTTAGTTTTTCATCGGGCACGTCATACGGAAATAGAAATATATGAATAAATCAAATTTTCTTTTAATAGGTGGGTCTTAAAAGATTTGCAAAATATTGGAAAGCGAAATCCCACGATCCGTGTTCAGTAATTTAAGCTTCATCCGGGCGCGCGTGTGGTAGTTTACCGTCTCATTCGTAATATTTGAGTTTCAATAAATCTGTTTTATCATCCACAAATAATATATCATATTATTATAATACACATATCACATATTTCAGATGAATCAGGCAAAAATAGTAAAAAAAAAAAACAAAGAGAGGGTAAATTACCGAAAAGGGCCGCCCCCGAATGAACTTTAATTCACGATGCATCAAGTATTCCTAAACGCGCTTAATCTCCTTATTGCCTTACGTTTTGGTTGTTACGCTGATTGTAGGCGTCCATCGCCATCTGTTTGAAATCCGCCATCGTCGGTGCATGACTGTAAGTGTTCTGCTGTACGTGATTCTGAGCATAATTTATGGATGGCGTTGGCAGGCAATCGGTCAACATCGGATCAGACGGTAGATCCAAACCGTGTTGCACGATCGGCCTTTTCTCCGGCGAGATACCGTCGTCCGTCGGTCGATCCTTCTTTCTCCGTTGCGGCGGTGTCTTATATATCGGCGTGTACGTTAGCGGTCTTCTCTCTGCGAACAGATCCAAGGAAGCCGTGCAAAGTTTCACGTTCCGCTAAGCAGATTAGGCCATTAAACCTAGATCAGAGTGGTAGTTGGCGCAGCGATGGTTAGACGATTCGAAAATGTGATTTCTCTCGGCGACGTTGACGCGTAGGGATGCCACGTTTCGCGGAGCAATCCCGTTAAACGTTTTCAACGTACGTTATCGATGCTAATGTCTGACGGCCGAGTATCGATCATTACTCATTCCGGAGACACGATAAGGTATATTTTCATATTTCACGATCTGTTAATGCGCCGGCAAAAGGGTATTTAGTGAAACGCGACGATGCGCGCGTACATCGAATGCGTATTACCGCGTTGGTCGCGATGCGCATCTCTCGACGAAAACAACTCTAAGAGGCAAACATTGACGTCGTTGCATCTTACCGTGAGGGCAAATATCACTTTTCCTCTCTCGTTAAACATCGAGGTACGTGTTTTTGTAACGCGGTATGGGAATATTGATGAGAACAACGTATGCACTTACGTGGGAATTCGAAACGAGGCGCAGTCGCTCGCACCACACCGTACGCGCAGCATCCCTAAACAAATCCCGAGCTCGAAACTAAGCTCCGACGAGCGCAAAGCCAAATTAACATTTAACGTATGTTCCATCAGCCCTCCCGGCATCTCTTTTCCTAAGTCAGCGACGTAGAAGCCGCTTTTCTCGGAAAGTTCGCCGAAAGTAGTTTCGCGACGGATTCGCGACTAAGATCATTCGATCTTACGTCGAAGCGGCAAATTATCCCGAATGCACTCAGCAACCTCCACTCTCGTATTCTAATCCGCGCACGTTAAGACTGGATAAATAATTGAACGATTTGTTCGCTACACGCGTTTACGGAACAATTGTATACCAACACACGCGACGCTGATGTTCTCGTCAACCCCGACGATCGTTTCATGCATATTTCATTCCGGTCAGTCATAATTCACCCTTAAACGACGTACAATTACTGGTCCGATAAAGTTGTAAATAACGAAAAAGCTAGATTAAAATATCGCATGCCGGTATTCGGACAAACTTCGATCGCGATAAACCAACAAGGGTGTGATGGGAGGAGGGGGGTTGCGAGAGGGACAGAGAGAAATGTAAAAGGGAGGGAAGAGTGGTGGGTAGTGGGCGGGGTGGGTGAACGTAGGAGAAAGTAAAACAAAGATCGTTGGCCTATGGCGGTAGGAGCTCGCGGATGCACGTAGACCATAATTTGGTGCACGTATCGAACAATCGGAAACCCCTGGACTCACCATACTCGTTGGGTATGATGTCCGGATCGATGTCATCGACCGCCTGCTTGGTCTGAGGGTGCACCGGGGTAGTTGCACCTGCATTAGGTGGCTCGCACACGATGGGAGCGTGCTTTGGACTTCCGGGACGGCCGTTGGAGTGCTTCCGGTAGAGCGCCGCCAGGATTCCAGCAACGGCCAGGGCCAACAGGGTCGCAGTTGCTGCCAGACCCAGTAGCAACGGGCTCAGCATCGATGCGTCCGTGGTGCCTGTCACGGCAGCAATACAAAATGTTCGATCAACTGGAACTTCTATCATCGATCTCCCTAACCGTGCTACGCCTCCGCGTTGTCGCACACTCTCGCCGCTTGTCGCGCCAAATGTACTTTTGGAATTACGTTAATTTTGGGTGATCCGATCGCCGGAATCGAATTATACATTCCCCGCGAGGTTCATTTTTTTTCATTCTATTAAAGGTGCGCGTAAATAGATTATCTACTTCGCGAAATTACTCTCGTGGCAGTGGATAGAGCCTAGCATTAGTCGGACATTTATTTCATACATCGCCTCTAGTATTCGTTTTGGCATTAATTCAAAAACAGATTATCTACTTCCTGAGATTACTCTCCAGTCAGTAGATGGAGTGTAGCATTGGTCAGACATTTATTTTCTACTCCGCGTCCGCTATTCGTTTTGACATTAAGTAAAAAGTATGCTTAAATAGACCATCAATTCCGTGAAATTATTTTCGAGCCAGTAAATAGAGCTTAGCATTGGTCGGATATTTATTTTATACTCCGCGTCTACAATTCGTTTCGACATTAAAGTACGGCACCGCAAACGCGCTGTATTTTTTCCCCAGTTTATTTTAATTCCTCCGAGTAATTGCAACGCGGATGCTAATTTGACATTATTTCCGTTTAACCTGCGATCAACCGCTAATTGGTACATAAATGTAATTGATTAAAAATTCTTCTCTACGCTTTTCCCCCCCAATTTCGGTGAACAAACCGACGAGAAAAAAAAACCCCTGTCGAATGGCTTCGGGATTGTTGATACGCGACACTAGGGAAAACAAAGGGGTTGAATGGTAGACGCGAAAAGGAATCATTATGCCGACGTACCCCCGCGACGGTATCCAGCAGAATCGCATGATATTCATAACGCTGGGATAGGCCTGAAGCTGAAATCTTCGCTTTGATAACGCCAACTGTAATTCTCTCGCGCACCGCTATCAAACGCTTTGTAGAGAATAAGAATTTAAAACGAGATAGAGCTTTGACGGTACACTTCGTTTGACCTCGGTCTCCCTCTCATATTATAACGTACGAGGTATTTGAAAAATCAAACATTTTCGCTTCTGCCACCATTATCGTTACGGTATAAAGCGACTGATAATGATTCCCTTTACGATGACTGAGCGCATAATACCTCTCTTTGCTACAGAGATAGATTTTCCCTCGCAATAGTGTTCCTTGTCATCGGTATACTATTGTACGCAAAGCCAGCATAAACGGCGGGAAAGAGGGAATGAGTTCCGCGTTAATTATATATTTCGTCGTCCAGAAAAATATGACGATTTCAGCAAAACCTGGTTTTCTCTCCTGTCGTAACGAGATGTTTTTGTTCCCCCCCACCCTCAAATTTAAACTCTCTTTCTCTCGGGCATTGTAAACTACACGCGACCCGGAGTCTTCGTATCGCATCGAACAAAGTAGAGAACCAGACGCGTCTCGCTGTCAAAGTAAACTCTCAGAAAGCTACGACCTATTCCGCCATCCGTCCTTTATGCGTAATTCTGGTTGCTCGTGCAACGAGATAACGGGTTCCACGTCTCTTACCGCATCGTCGCTCGCGCTCGTACTCGTACTCGTCTCGTTGATCAACGAGAATACGTATGGTACGCGCGTATGTACGCCGAGCATCGGTAATAGCTAGGTCGGCTTAATAAGCAGGACAATAATTAACGAAGGTATGTCTATTACGGCACGATTATACATAGTTCGCCCGATGTATTATACGCGCACACGTATATAAATAGACGAACGTTTCCGTACCGCCTCCTCTCAATATGCATCGCGCGAGAACACGTCCCCGGCACGTTTTGCGTGTCTGGAGCACGCTGTAGTGTGCGTGTGCGTGCGCGTACCTCCAGGTAACCTACGTGAAAGCGTGCGAATGCAATTATACAGGGTGAATCACAAATCATCCGCCGGAAGCATCGACGGGGCTTTGATCTTTAATCGCGATCGCCTGGCGAACACCGTCACGAGCGTTATGACG
Organism: Pemphredon lugubris; assembly: GCA_933228935.1. Lineage (NCBI taxonomy): Eukaryota > Metazoa > Arthropoda > Insecta > Hymenoptera > Crabronidae > Pemphredon > Pemphredon lugubris. The sequence continues at coordinate 8,169,068 of OW121819.1, read as the reverse complement.
TTTTCCTTTGAGATCATTCCCCACCCTGTGCATTCTTAACGCAAACATTGGTCTTTTTTCTAATAAAGTTGACCGAATCTTAGTGTAAATGGATTTAATCAGGAGACGTAACATATACGTTTTCGGTGTTACGGAAATGAATTTTCCTATCGGTCTTTGACCTCGACGATTAGCGAGAATAATCTTTTACGCCGTTATCGCCGCGACAGTGACATTGCGTTGCGGTAATGTTGTGATCCGTGTTTCAAAGACGCGTTAAGAAAAATATCGACGTCGTTGCGCTTGATCGTTCTCGATCGATCGTCGAGCGATTTACGATACACCCGGTATGCACGAGCCAACATCCCACACTGGCGGGAGAATATAATTACATCAATTAACGCACACCTTTCCGCGTGTGCGCGGCAGAGAAAACCACCCCTACGAGGGCGTACGCTCTCGTGATACGCAGCACCCCCTTACTACACTCACGCTCGTTCTAAATATAAACTCCCGTGCGCGTCGAAGTACGAACTACTACGTCCCGTACGCCCTGTATTCTTGTCCTTCTTTGCAAAGGGTTGTTTAGTCTGCGTCTCCCTAAAACGGCGTGAAAATCGGTACCCTCGTTTAGCCATTGTCGTAGCGCGTGAACGCTGCGTCACTGCGAAGTAATTTAAGTGGAATGTTTTTTAATTCACGTAATCTGGCGGACGGAGTATAGAAAGTATTATTTTCGGATGGTACCGATTGTAATTGAATATTTTTAATTTTTGCCAAACAGAGGCGTACGACGGATCGTTGTATCAAATTTGTGAAATTTGACGAACGGGCTGCTTGACTTACCGAGCAACTACTACGCGAGTGTGTGTTATACGAGATACGTATTTGAGTACTGCAAATTTGAAAAAAATTGCAAATTTTCGTTGTACGTTTTTGTTAGGTATCATCGTGAATTATACGAGTACAGGGTGCTCCATTTGATGATTTACACTCAATTATCTTCCAAATCTTTTGTTATTTAAAAAAAGAATTTCCGCCCAGATCCAAAATGTCTCCCCGGAAGAAAGTAGATTTTAATCGAAACAGTTTTTTGAATAACGAATACTTTGAGAGCCTTTGGTGTAAAACTTTAAATGGGTCACCCTTTATAAAATGAAATCTATAGCAATGCGAAAATCATACCGAACAGGGAACGATGCGGATATCAAAATTTCATACTCGTGATTGTAACCCATAAGTCATGCGTAAAACTGTGTAATCGCGGTATAATGGACACTTGAATGTAATGTACAGCGTAAATGAGAGCAAAGCTAAGAACCATTGTCGTTTTAACTAGCATTCGCAGTCGTGACAAGTTTCAATTTACGAACACGTAGACACGCGAAGCTTAAAATTAAATCGCGTTCAGTGAGATATTTTTCATTGAGAAAATCTAACGTCCCGGTCAAAGTAATTAGTGGTAACGAGTAACAAATGCGTAAATGAGAAACTTCGGAGTAAATATAATTACAGTGCTCGGTAGAACGTATACAATAATTGTTCCCGTGCCGAGGGCATTATCTTGTTAACGTCGAAAAATTCCATTTTACGCGGTTTCGATGAAATTAATAGCAGTTTTAGCTGAAATTACCTACGAGTAACGAAGAGGGGAAAGGAAGTATGAAATTATTACCAACAGAAATTTCGCGATGCCATCTAATAGAGCTGATATTACGCCGACCATTCAACGGCAACATAGACCACGGAATTAAATTAAATAACGCAGAAATGGAAGTACAGAGATACTCTCTTTCGCCGTCGGCTATTACATTTACATTCTTTGCGTAATTCCATTTAATCCGACCCACTGTTGCGATGTACCGCCCCGAAAGCCTGGAAATTTAATTGTATAATGGAGAATATAAATTTCTGCTAATATTATTAGCACTTCAAAATTGGAATACCGACCGGTGACCCAGATACGAAAATAATTGAATGTGTGTCAAATAATTGAATTTCCCACGCATCGCAGCGATCGCCATCTATTCCAATTCCTTTCAACTATCGCAAAATTGAACTGCCGTACGTGCAACGTCCAGAATAAACTTTTCTGGAAATTGATATTCAAAATCACGAACTAATATTAGGTGCATTATAAATTGAAATCGCATTGTCGTCATTTTAGTCTTTACTCAGTTTATGAGTAATTAATAATACGGTAATAATAGTAAATCGGCACGGAATTAGGCATTTTATCGAATGTTCGACTACCGATCAGCACGAAAAGTTATTGGCGTCGTTGGTGCGAAACAATCTTATTAAAACCAACATCCGCGGATATCTCCAATTTCGAGCGGTGTCCGATAAAAAGAAGAAAAATCGGCGCGTCGAATTTAATTCAGACGCGTCCCCTTGAATCGTCTGCTTTCGACGTCGCTGAAAATTAAAAAAAAAAAACAAAAACAAAAAAAAACGGTAAATTCTCTGTTATCTTCTGTCCTGCTGGACAGAGGCATGGAGGGACGTTGAATTGCCAGGTTGGACGGATACCGAGGGAACGTTCGTAATACTCGTTAAAGTTTGATTAGACTTTGATTGCCGACGGAAAGCGGACTAATTTAAACTCCACCTCGCGGGTTGCTGGTGTACGATACAATTGCTGGAGCAAAAAGAATGAAAGAAAAAGTAAATAGAGAGAGAAACAAAGGGATAAGAAGAGGCGGAAACGGAAGCGTACCCGACAATCAAATGAGCGTTGCGGCTAGGCTTGCGTCGCTTCGCGGAAAGAATTACCGAAGAGACGGTTCAAGGCTTAGTTGTCCTTTCCCCCCCTTACCGACGGGTCGGACAGTTGTTTACACGGGAATATGTCCACGGCATCGGGTTGTAATTAAACTTTTTCCGCCGCGAAATTGGTTCCTCGCCTCCCCCCCCCCCCCCCCGGAATACGCCCGACGGGAGATTAATCGATCGCCGTGGAAAATGGCAGACCTGAAATTGGGGAGATACATAAAAATGGCAATCCGCCTATTCCCTCTCAATTTTCGCCGTTGATAAACTCACGCATTATCCGGGGACAAAAATTCTGTCGACACGCGACGCGAAGTGCCGCGTTAATTGATCTAATCGGATCTCCTCGGTACCTACGAAGGGCGTTGTTTTTTTATTTTTTGTTCGTATACGACGCTCCAAGATACGATCGCGATGTGGTTCGTAGATCGTCTCCTCTCGTGCTCCGATCTGTCCTTTTCTTTCCCTCTTTCGCAATATTCTCGTCTGTCGCTCTTCGTTCTCGTGACAAACTTTTGTTTAATTTCTATTTCGCTTAACAATATTTCTATCGACACTTCATGTGTACTCGTTCCTACCGTGACCGGTCAAATGACAGATCCATAAAATAATTTATATTTCTTAATATACAATGAAAATAAAAACCAATTTGCCAGTGAAAAAACGTAGTTTCTTTTACTTGATATTTTCTTATATTTTAACATCTCTGTTAAGTGGCGTTGCAATAACGTATGTAGAAAATTCTAGACGAAATTGAAGACACAATCATTTGTCCTGCCGCGGTAGGAATAGTGTTAAGTTCGCGGTTATCGGACGAGGAGCAGCCAAACGTATTTCGCGATCGATACGGAGTTAACGTCGCGCAATACGAATGTTAACGCTCCATCACGCGCAATTGTCTGATTAACGCTCGCAAGAAACGACTCCATCGGAAATCACGGCGGCGAGGCGAGGCAGTGTACGTTGCCAACTGCTGAAACTGACTAAACGAGCTGGAAGTTTAACCGTTGCAGTACGATCGCGAGTCTGGTGTCTCAACTATTCCCATCGGTATTCCAAATATACTCTGGCGGCTTAAATACGTTCCCTGGACTGTTTGCCATTGAAACCCGTGAGCTTTCCAGGTTTGCATCCTATTACTAATTGCGGTAGAAAGGAGAGCAAATAATGGAACTACGTCAAGTTTCGCCAAATATTGATGTAACTACTGCTTGTCGCGCGAGAGACGTCGGCATGGTTCGAACAATACGCGATGCGTTATCGTTGCATTTGCCAGCCAGGGTAATCGGCTAAACGCTGATGAAATTTGTTAAATAGACATTTGACAAATTGGATCGGCGATACTTTGATAATAGCACCTACTTTTATAGGCGCGCACAAATATATCGTTGATCTATTAATTCCACGCCAAACTATTGGCTTTAATTTCGGAAATTAATTAGTCCGCGTCGGATTACTGACTGCTTATCCTTCCCCCTTGCGAAGTGTCTCGTAAGCGCTCGAATGGCGTAACGTACCATTTCGAGCAATGCCTCAAGATTTAATTTAATAATTTCACTAATTGACGCTCGTTATTATCCAAATTCAAGGACGAGTCGAAGGAAGGAATTCATCGGGAAGGTATTCAATAACGTTGGATCTCATCGGATGCTAATATCACCTGCAGTAATTAATGAATTTCAAATGCGCGCCGTCGAGCGTACGACCGATCGAAAGAACAACAATAGAGATACACAATGAGTTTGTGCACCGTTACGCTATCCAGTTCGTAATTTACATCGAGAAACGATCGAAAAGTTTATCTGACTCCTTGGCCCTCGCTATTTTATAAGTGTACCTTCCTAAGGACATAATTTGAATGCTCTCAAGACACTCTACCGGCGCGCTCCTTGTTGACCATGCACTTTGTTCTGCCTGCATAAACAATGGAGCAGGACCGAGCGAAAGGAAAACGTGCAAACAACCTTACGGGGAGACGTCTTCGTAGGAATGTTGCGAGCGCATGCACTCGAAACCATTGAGCACGGGCCATCGCGCAGGATGGCACCTGTCAAACGTTACTCGAGTTATCTGTCAACACCCTTTTCTCGTTGAAGCGAGCACTTTCTTTACGATGTCCTAATAGAATGACAAATAACACGTTTCGTGCGTCACGCCCGATTTCCCGTTGAAATAAAATAACTACGTTAAATGTGCAATAAGATTCCAGACGGAGGATCAATCTCATTACTCCTTTTGTGGAGAGAGAGAGAGAAGTTACTGTTGAGCTCGGCCAAAAGAACCGGATTACGAGAGATAAAAAAAAACTACAGTACATAGTGCTAAACAGATTATTTTAAGTTATTTCGAGATATAACGTATTGATCGAGAGGTATACTCAAAAATAATCCAGTCGATCAATTCAAACTTTAAAACGAACCCAAAAGAGAAAAACTAAAACGACTAGTACTGGATGTATTTTTAACAATATCGGATCAAATAAAAGCACGTATTACTAAAAACAGGAGTACAGAGCGCCGTGCACCTTTCAGGAATAGAAATCCAATTTTCCCGCGATAAAGCAGCAATCGACAGATAATATCGACACGGATTCAAAAACCCTTCACTTCCTATCAGTCGCCCTTCGTTAGAATAACCGGTGAAATACGAGAGAGAGAGACGTAGGTGGCGGAACAGTGGTTATAGTAAAGCATACCTCCGGCGTGTGCGGAGTTTCCAAGTCGTTGAGTTCTCCCCTCCCCTCCCCCCCTCCCCTCCCCCCCGCCCCTCCTCAAGTTTTCTGCGCTCTAAGCTGCTCGAAGGCCGTGGCGTGCAAGTGGGCACGGGGCTTAAGGCAGCCAAGGCAATTCGTCCTAAATCGAAGCAATTCCGCGGAAACCCGAAACCAATTTTGAAAGAATTGCATTCTAAATCCATCCGCGCAGGTAGATCCGGGTCAAACGAGTGGCCACCGAAGGTAACGCGGTGCCCCATGTACGTACACGCGATCGAGATCGATGAGGGTCCCCGAAAACTTGTCCATGGTTTTCCTATCCAAGTCGGTTTGATCTCGACCGCGAAGGGAAAACATCTCCGCGAGTGATTCGGCTCGTACCTCCGTCGACCTCACCCGCTTCATTCGATACGAGAGGGTTGTCGCTCGACGACGTCGAGGTTACATGTTTTATTGATCTCGGTTTTCGCCGTCATTCGTGTGATCTCGTCGTTGTATATAAATGCCCTTCGCCGCCGCTATTTTACAACCTTGGGCGGAACAAAAGTATCTCCGTCGTTCTTGAGATAGAGAGATAGATAGATAGATAGAGAGAGAGAGAGAGAGAGAGAGAGAGAGAAGAAAAAAAGAAGTAATTATCTGTCGTTAGGGTGTCTCTCGCGGCAGGTTTCGGGTGTAAGGTGCGTGGTCAAAGGAGAGGTAGAGAGTTGATACCCTTGTTTCTTATTTCACGACAGCCAGGGCGTGTTACAACAAAGACGGAAGGATACGTTGCACTGTAAGAAATAAGGAAACCTTGTCCCATGCTTAATTTTCCTAATGGATTAGCCGGCGCTCGTCCAATCAGAGAGTACGAAACGTAGAGATACAAGGACAGAATTCTCTTCTTCTACTTGTCTCCCGACTCGCACCGCCATCGCTTTTATGCTTCGTCTACATTTTCTTCTACCGTTGTCGCGTCGCGTTACCCTTCTTTTTTTTTCTCCCTTTCTCCCGTCCCCGGGTCGTAGGAACTACTCCGTCGTCGGACCGTATCCGTTCACCGATCCCGAAGGTGCTGTCTGGTCGCGATGCGAGGTAGGCGCGTTCGCGTCAACGTATCTTGAGATCGTTCCGTCGTTTCGTGGGTTATCGCGAATCGGGGGATGGCCGGAAAACGCGAGAGTCGTTTACGGCTGTACTGCTTATTTTTCTTTTCAAAAGAACTTTTGCGATCGTATCTTAATCCTACGGCAGTCGCGTCGATGTTTGTTACGTGACTGATCGCGTGGGGTACGCCTGTCGCTCATCACCTGAATTATTGGTTAAAAGTAAAAATAATCAGTATTTATCACTTTTTATCATTATTGAACATCAATATTTATGTATGTAGATAATTAATGTATTTAATGTACACAGTTATGATTAGAATAATAAAATAGGAATAGCACAATTTTCAAATATTTTTTGTAGGTTTATATAGGTCTAACCGTGAGGTACTAGAGATATCGCAAACGTAAATTACACGAGATAAGAGTAATTAAATTTCAAAGTAGACCGGGTGACACCTGTACCCCATACGACTAACCTAACATACGACTAGAGTTAAATACCATAACACCTCACGTCGATTGACCGAGAAATAAATTTAAAAAATCAATCGATGAAAACAATCCAAAAAAACCAATCGAACGATTCCACGCTCGAAATCACGCGCGTCTAATCCTCTGTCCCTGTAACACCCCCCCCCCCACCCTCCCCCTACCAACGACTCCCGCGAAATTAGCGGTATCCACTCGAGTATCGATACGACAACTCGTCGCGGTTGAACCGTCTCCCCCAAAACGGGGAATCCTCGACGAAAAAAAAAGAGAAAAAAAATAGAAGAATCTGAAAGCCATTCGGCAGAATAGAATCGCTGAACATGCGAAGGAGGGACGCACAAAGGGGTTTCGCGGTAACTTTCTTGGTCAAGTGACCCCGATGGCATTCCATCAAACGGGCACAAAGCAAAGAGGCCGCAAATTGGTTCAGCCCGTTTCGTAGGCAGGCCGCCATTCGGGCAAATCAGCGCCGCGGGGTTACGGTCGTCAAATCAATATTTGCACCTCGCCACCCTCGCACACAGAGGAGCCCACCCCTGGCTGCCCGTGTGCAAAGTCAGGCGTGTCGGAATTAGAGAGAAGAAGCTGGAGGCGGGGGAGATGCATGGGCGAAGAAGGAAGGAGGAGGAGAAGGAGTAGGGTGGGGGCTGGGGGGGTTGAAGGAGCGACGGGGGAGGAGGCGGGGGTGGCATATAGTTGGTCGGGTCGACGTGGTTGGTCGCGTTAGAAATCGGTGGTAAACTGAATTAAACCCGTGTTGACCCGCGACCATACGTTACCGATGACTTTCCATTATGTTGGCAGAAGCTGGTTGAATAAAGTCGATTATAACCGAGAGTTCGCCGAGACGGTGAAGTACGATCCACCGTGGCTCCACGGATGGAATGTTTGGACAAATATTCGACGATACTCTTTTTTCAACCGCGTACGCCTCGAATGCACGACGTTCGAGGCTTTTTTTTCAAGTGTTTGCCGTGTAAACCACCTCGCCGTGCATACTTGTACACTCCTTTTTTTTGCGCCGTAGCGCGCGAATATTAGTTTGCGAGTCTACGATGGAATATAGAATAATCTTAAACGTCGATTCTTGGTGACATCGGTCTTATAAAGCGTAATAAGGAAAATCTGAAAAAAGAAAAACGTTTGATTCTCGATATCGGCGGAAAATGTTTCCTTCGCGACGCAAACGCGGAATCGATCACCGCGAGTAGTTTGGAACATCTCTCCTCGACGATTTACCGATCAGCAATTTCCGATCGAAATTGATTTAAGCGTTGACTCGTTAGGCAAATGGTCTCCGACGGTTACGCGAAGGCTTTTAAAATCAAATAGAATTTTCTCGCGTAATTCGCGTCACGTACCGGAATATCATTGTCGGAATTTATCTATGCATAATTTCCGTTCGTAAATCCTACCATCCTTCGAAGCGATCATCGATTAGTTACTTTGTTCACTCGCGCACCCTTAGCGGTTCTCCGATCGGTAGTAAGCAGCGGGAACGTTTGCGAAACAAAGTATCGTTACCGAGTTCAAACCCCCTTCAAAGATCATCACCTCTGCGTCCCGACGTATGTACACGCGAAATCAACCCTAAAGAGAGAGAGGGGGGAGGGCAGCACTGAAAGCTACCGCAACGGTCCTGGGGCACACCGACGGAAGAGGTATAGGTGTTCGTTGATTGAGAGTAATCTGTTTTGTTAATTGCAAGGTCCGCGGAGTCCGATACCTGCGGTTGCGTTGCGCTGCGTTCAGCATTACAAGCCAGCTTGCCGCCGGTAACCAGGGTAGTCGCCCTCGTCCCTTCCTATCCGTCGACCCTTTCGCGTAGAACCCTATGCTACGGGGCTTCGCAACATCGCGCAACCCACAGTACCGGTCTATATCTCGCTCTCACCCTCTCCCGCCCTCTCTCTCTCTCTCTCTCTCTCTCTCTGTCTCCCCACCCTTATCGGGGGAGAGTGAAGGGAGGGCACGGAGAAGGAGAAGGGGTTCGGTTAACCAACTAATTGCAATACTGACGCGTCCGTCCGGACTATTTGCGCAATTGCGATCATATCCGCTGTCCTTGCGTCGCTTATCACGAGTATAACCGACATAGCGACTGCACGCTCCGTGCCACGTGCACGTCGCTAATGGACCGACAAAACTCAACTTCAGCGTTTTTCGGGTGACCGCATCATTTTTCAAAAGCCACTCTCTCTCTCTCTCTCTCTCTCTCCCCCGCCTCTCCCACACCCGATAGGAGGGGGTGTACGCTCGACAAAACGACGCGCCACTGTCGTTGGTTTGCCGCGTCAGCGTTACGTTACGCGCGCGCTTTCCTATCGAGAGAGAGAGAGAGAGAGAGAGAGAGAGAGAGAGTATTTCGAGATGAATCTGGACAAACGTATTTCGAAGCGTTAGGCAATCGCGCGGGAAATTCATTCGCGTCGAATTGTCGGACATTAGCGTTCATTGTGTTCGGATGTTGCGAAAGGCACTAGATAATTTGCGCTGAACTGTCTTCGGGCCATGTCATTTCCTGTGGCGAATAGACAGGCGTTACGTTCGAATTGTTTCCAGTGGTTTTTAATTGTGCCATTCGTGCTTTTTCACGCAAGACCGCTCGCGGTACTTATATATATATATATATATAGTTTGTACTACATTCGTACAAACGGAAAATCAAATGAAAGGGAAAACATTGCGTCGAAAGGTATAATATTTTCAATTCTATACATTTATGGTTTGTAAATCCTGGCGTATCGAAACAAACGTCATCCCTACGACCGTTTAAAACCCGTACCATCAAAAGGCTTTAAATGTTTGGCAAACTATGTTATCGTGCTCCTGTTTCGTTAAAATTGTACATCGTTCCACTGGCAACATCGTTTTTCAAAAACTGTCGTCACCAAGATATATGCGTGATTTACAGCATGGATTGAAAAATAAAATCCGACGACATTAATGGTCCTGCACGCATAACTTTTAATGCAGCCGGAATCTATGCTAAAATAAATTGCTACTAGTGTCGGTAAATCTTTCTATTCGTGTTGTATTTGGCACGCAACGTGCACCCCCTGTACTCTCGGTTCGTAATGTTATCTAAACATTGACGTTATTCCCGCGGCGTCTGCTCGGAGCTAATTGTCACTTTTGACGGACAATCGTTGGAAATCCGACGATCCGATCATACGATCGATCCGAAGCGTGACGTCGACCATATCTCGTCCGTTTCTCATTCTTTTCACGCGACAGTAAAGATACGCGATAAAGATCATCCTCGAGATTACCTACGGCAAAAAATGTACCCAGGACCACGCGAACGAAAGGCACACCAATGGATTCGATATTCCATGGAGGAAAAAAAATGAAACCGATACTCTTCGAACGCTTTTTTCCCCAATTGAACGTTTCCTTTCATTTGTTTTCTTTACTTTAACGCGACGGAGGCTTAGAACGTTCTCGAGCCTCGCGTCTCTCGCATCGGGAACAAATCCTGTTCCGCGCGTATTCCAATTTTCCTTCGTTCCCACGTACCGATAATACGAAAATAATCGTCGCTTGGTAACGAGAAAACTTCTCGGTTTGCCGAGCACAATAAGGTAAATAACTTCCCTCGGTCGAACACGCTGTCAGATTTAACTCATAATAGGAATATAAATGTGCAGTTTAATTCTCCGTAATCCTTCGTTCCCATTCTTTAGCGAATTAGTAAACTCTGACAGAGCGAAATGACGTTACGGAGGAACCTGATTGCAGTTACGCTAGTGGAAACGGAAACGCAAGTGAGTCCCGTACCGAGCTACGGGGATCTTGGAATAGCTTAAACTTTCTACCACCGGATTTCAACTTCAGATCTTGACCAGCGGTTCCCAAAGCGTGGTCTCGGAGGAAATGACAAATTAATCGTTCTCGAATTTTATATCTTCCTAATAAAACGGGTAAATAATTCTGCAACGGATCGACTGGTAACGTTATCTCTCACGACCCAATTCAAAATTTTTAACTGAACACCCGTGGCGTGGGGAATGAAACTTTAACGATCCACGATAGCAAGAACACTGAAAACTATCGATCAACATTCGTCAAACTTGGTTGTTAATACTTTGCTCTAAATTGGCGTCTTCGGAACTCAACGATGGCTTCTCCGAGGTGTTATGCGGTTTCGAAAATTGTTTATTACTTTCCACGCGAATTTCAAACTCGTTGCGACGTTCCTTTACGATATTGAGAGCTTTTTGTCAAAGTTGTATTTTTAATATCTTGCTCTAAATTGATGCCTGCAAAACGGAACGATGACTTCTCCGAGATGTCATTCGGTTTCGGAAGCTACTTCTCATCCCTCACCCGAATTTCGTTTGGATTATAGCAAAGCTCCTTTACGATATTGAGAGCAACTTTTTCTTAAAGTTGGATTTTTAATATCTTCCTCCAAATTGAGGTCTCCGAAACTCAACCACATATCTAATTATTTTTACGCGAATTGTGTTCAGCTCATAGCCATTATTCTATCGCGATATCGAGAATTTCTTTCCGCACGAACGAAGCATAATTCCTTTGCCCGACGACTCAGAATCAAATTGCGAGGCAAGCAGTCAAAGACAGAACGCATTGTAAAGTGAACGCTCTACTCACCGGTCGTGTACATTGCGACACCCTTCAGGGTCACTGGCTCGAGAATGGCAGGCTCGCTCCTCCCTTTCGCATTAATAGCGTAGAGAAAAAGTCGATAGCTCCTTCCCGTCGTTAAGCCAGCCACCTCGAAAGTCGGCCCGCTTGGACTAACTGGCACAGTCTCGTTGCGAAGTATCGGCCCGCCTTCCTCGTCGGCAACGACCTCCAACTGATAACTGTATATCGGCAGGCCACCGTCGTATCCGTCCAAACAACGAACCAGCAAGCCTGTCCTCGACTTCGCGTTCAGCTCCTCCATGTCCGAGGGCGCCGACATCTCCGTGGCGCTGCAGTTGTGCAGAGCGTACGGCCTACCTGCCGCTATTACCTGAACGGGATAAACAAACGGCGTTCCGTCAAATCACGTTTCTCGGTGAAGAGTCCGAGCGTTAAGACCCGGTACACACGTGCGTCATTTTGACCTGTGGTACCCGCGACTGAGAATGACGCACGTGTGTACGTATCGGACGATTAGCGACCATATAATTTCCTGTCCGTGCGACGACGCACGGTGACGGAGACACGTGTGGGTTGGTTAATTAGTGTACGGGTGTAACGAATTGCATTTACGATCTCGTCAAAATTACGCACGGGTGTAGTGGACCTAAATCTTCGAACGCGCTACTTCGTGCGTGTGTACTGTACGCGAGAAAATGATTCTGGAGATTTGTGGCATTCGATTTTGAGTATTTTCAAATATGTTTTGAGAGTAATAAACTATGTTTGGGATAAATTCACCGATGTTCAATACGCGCTTGGCGGTGTTATATTTAGCGTACTTGTGGGATGTGTGTAAACACGCGTTTCGAACAATGTTTGTTCTAACTGTTTGAGGGGTTTTTATATATTCAATATGTTTCTGTGAAACATCAAATCTCAATTGTAAATTTGCAGTAGTTTTGTGTGTTTTACATGGAACGGTATGCAAATGTTAATGCTTGCCGCGCGTGTACGATAGTACATCGTATTTCAGGACGCCGTAAACTCTAAGAAATACCGAGATGAAACTTTGGTAGTTCTTTTTTTTTTAATGGATTTTATATGCACCCGATATTCATTCGGATTATCGCACTTTGGTGGCGAGGGGAACGTATACTTTCGACATTCTTCGTAAATGCGATCGATCGATCACGATGGAAATGCATGTATGTATGTACTGTACGGTAGCAAGTGTACACAATGTACGAAATTTATGGAGGAAATAACTGCCAACTCCACGTACATTTAATACGTATATCGATGATCGCAATGTACGTCGGTTGATCGATGCCCCCGTAACTACGCTCCGACCGAAGAGATCGACGCGACTATAGCGTGGAGTTATGCCGACTCAATTAATTGAAAGAGCCCGATTAATAATGTTAGATTGAAAATGGTTGAATGGAAAATCCCAAAGAAATCCAATTTCCAGACTTCTAAATCTGCGACGTCGGGATAATGCACGAGCATCGCGGTTATCGGCATTTCTCTTTAACATTAGGTTTACGGACATTTCTTATATATTCTATCTCCACGGATACGCGTCAATTCGACCACATAGAGAAATACAAAATTAGAAAGCTTTCAAGAAAATGAGGTTTGATATTTATTTATTGTCTCGTTAAATGGATAAAGTGCAAACAAATTGATAAAAATGGATAAACGAATAAAAATGGATAAATGGATAAAAAGTAAACATATAAAAAATTCAGTACAAGTGGTAGAAGGAGAATGTTAAAAATTTCTTCAATTATCCTAATGAAATTGGAATACGTCAAAATAACGCGTCCCACAACTCATACGAGGAACGGAACGTCTCGGAAACAGACAATTGGATCAACTTGCAATTTTAATTTTTTATATCCCTCGTCGATTACGCCAGACACGGAAACGGAACTGGATTCGCGAACAGTAACGCGAAACGCGTCGGATATCCTCGAGAACGGTGAACTCGCGTTTACCTGGAAAAGGCACGCCGTTCGTTGTTTCCCGACCTTGTTGCTCGCCCAGCAAGCCACCGTCCCGTAGTCCATTTCCGTTGCGGGTGTATAGTTGAGTCTGGATCCGTGGAACTGTTGGTACTCCTTCAGGTTCTCGGCGACCGAGGGTGTGTCCGGCGAAAGGGGAGCGTGAGAGTAACGCGAGTGAGGTACCTCCACCAAATCCCCAGAATTATTGAACGTCCAATGAAACGTCAACGGTGCCGGATGACTTTCCACGGAGCAGACCAGCGAGACGGTTTCCTGTTTTAAGGCACCGACCACCACCTCGCTCTTGCCTTCCTTGCAGATCGGAGCATCTGCGAACGAAGCAACGAATATCGTGGACACCCTATACCTTCCTTCCGCTTCGGATATCAACGATCGCGGGATAAAAATGAACCGGGGGATTCCGTGAAACGTTTTGTTTTTTTTATTCGATAACATTCCGGTTGCTAAACTCGCGTCCACCTGCACTCTATATTTGTTCTGTTTCGTTGTTCGTCGAGTATCGACGTCTATTCTCGTATCGCTCATTATCGCGTCATTGTCGTTTTTTTTTGAGCTCATTGATCGGTCAGTTCTTGTCACCGCGAATTAAAAATTTTCTCATTCATGCCGGATTAAAGCGATGACACGCGTGGTCGTTGGGCGACGTGCTAATGAAATTTGAGAGGAAATGGACCCTTCAGGGATAATTGAATGGAACAGTAGGGACCGGAGGAATAATCGAAATATTCGTGGAAAATTCAAAGGCGTATCGCTAGGTACAGCGCAGGATGGGTTACGTAGACGGAGTTGACATGATATGTATGGCAGTAATATACACGGAGCAACCAATCGGAGTTCTACATATGTACGTACGCGAGTCCCTCATAGATATCGCGCAACTCTAACTCAGTCAATTGGAGTACGCTTGACACTTGCCGAGGCAATCACCTATCGCTCGAGCACGTTCCTCTGTCGAGTACCTACTAATTGCTCCATACCGAATTAGCCGCTGTTATGTCTTAGATCACTCTAACTGGGACGAAACTCTTCGAGTTTCAGGAATACTAAAGCTATTGCTCTTCAGAACGTCGAACAACTCCCCTCGAGCGTGCCGCTTGGATTACCAGCGCGATTCTCTCGAATTTAATATCGTACACCGGGGATTAATAAAATTGCAATTCTCGTTTCGGCGGCGAACGCGGAAACGCGACGAGGGAACGAAACAAAGGTGCGCAAATCGGTGGGTTTCTGACGCGACGTGTGCCGGAGATTCGACTCCTCGATCAAATTAGCTTTTACAAATTTCCACGACACAAAGAGGAAACGAGAATCATGATCCATATTCAAATCCGCCGGAGCGTTTGATATCCAAACGAGATCCGAGGGCGTGAAACGGAAGAAGAAGGTCGACACCATTCAACTCGCGGGACGTTCGATCGATTGCCTAATAGGAAATTCCCTTGACATCGGCATTTGCAATAGGCTATGGCATACGGAAATTCCAAATGGCACCGAGAGATGATTTACGAAGGAAGCGAGGAGTCACACAGGCCACCGAGACATCTCCGTTTCAATCCAATGCGGTTGACGCGGTACCGTGCTAATTACTAATACTACAAGTCAATGATCCCCGGAGCTCGAATTGCCAGACATCGAGTGGGAGGTATGGCGTTTGCTAACTCGAACGATAAATACATTGTGTCACTACTCATTACTACGCGTTACCCGTTAGCGAGTAGGCTTTGCCTCCCGTGTAATAATATCAATGTGTTCTACGAATGTATGAAATTTCCAGCGGTAAATCTACTCGACTCGTCGAACATCTCGCGAGTGCACGACGCGGCGCAGCTTTCGCGTTTAATTAAAAAATTACTTCTGGATAATTGTAAATTGTAAATTGTAAAGCACATACTCCGGCATTTTTTGTACATTCTCCATGAAACAACCGCCGAAACAAAGGATTTCTCGAGCTCGAATACTTTCGCGTCATTTGAACTACCTTTTCCTTTTTCCCTCTCTCTTTGCTATTAATTTATTTAGTCGAACGAGTTTGGAACAAAAATTGTAGTAATATTAACATCTCGTTGAGCAGTGAACTTTGTACAGAGTACTCCGGAGGGTAAAATTTAATACCAACAGGGAGGAAACTTTGCTTCGATACTCGTCAACTTAACCGAAGAGGAAGCTATCGATTATCGAATACCAACGGTAGAACAATAAATTTATAACTTTTCTCGGCACTGGATTGTTTCATTCTGGAACGTACCCGGGAAGAGATAGCGTTAGAACTTTGCTCATTACACACCGTTGTAAGTCTCGCGTCTAGTGTAACTCTACGTATACACTATTACTTGCTTGCCGAGCATCCCGTTAATCGTGGTGACGAAAAGTTCATTAAAATCATCGCGCAGTTTATATCGTCCCGCGTCTCGCACCCTAAATTGCAGTCGTTCCCAGTGACTTCAAATCATTAGTTCCCAAGATTAGAATATAAAAGGTTACAATGTTTCGTTTACGCAACGCTCGGTAGCAATGGATTAATCATAAGTTAAGTCAGGGAATCACCATTCCCTTACACATCTCCCTTATCATCCAGTCCATCGTCCTTTCTAGTGTTTTACCTGTTTTACTTTTTTACTCTTTACTTTACTTCTACTCTTTTACCTTCCACCAAAACAAGTTACTCGCCATACCGCCAACGTCTCTTCTCGCTGGATATTAATTTTTCTTGAACCTACCGATCCTCTCCATCGTCAAAATACTTTTAATATCTCAATTCAGAACATCTTTCAAATCTTAATCAAGAACGCCATCAAGATCTCTTTTACTACTTGAAGAACGAAGTTACATTAGTACGACGAACAGCCCTTTTTAATATTACACTTTAAACGTTGAACGTACTCGAAAATAAAATACGAAACTGCTCCAGATGTTGATTGTCAGAATCATTTTGCACAACGTTTCGTATTACAAGAGTAACGGTCAAAGTGAACGAAGACGAGTGCGCGTAACATTAAAACTGTCACCACCTATATCAAATATAGGGCAAAATATACTTTTCTGTTAAAATAATGAATTATATCTAACAATAACCACCACCCTACGATACCACTACCGATACACGCGATCTGCAGTACGAACCGATAAGATCCGTCGGCATCAACGATACCACGAAAACAATACAACGAATAGCAACGATCCATGAATTACGTTCCTTCCCATCCACGGACGACCTAGAACGGATTCGACCGCGGAACAAACGACGCTGCCAGGATCGTTACGAATCGAGAGTCGATCACCGGAATTCTTAAGTGACTCGAGAGAGATCAATGTCAGCGATCCAGCTGCAGTTAAAACATTAGGCGCGGTTCCCTTTAAAGGTTCTGCGCACCCCGTCGCGCGGCCGTTCTAGCCTGGCTTAGCACATTGCCAGGCTGCTGCGTTCACCCACACATGAATATTCAGCCACGCTTTACATACACTGAATATGCATCGCGGTCCTTCCTTCCCTCTTAGGTCATTTACAAGATGCAGATACGCCGAGCTACCACTGGGGGCCACCAGCCATTCTAATAGAATAACTGGTGCTATGTGTTTTACGGAAAACTATCCCACCCAATTCGACCAATCTTCTCCCTATCCATTCTCCGCCTCGTACCCAAGGACTCTCCTCTCCCGCGCGGGTTCGCGCCCGATTCTCCGATCAAAGCGTCAAAAGGATCCTTCAACCCAATTGCCACTTCGTGTACTTAGGGAAAGGAGGCTGCGAGAGAGAGAGAGAGAGAGAGAGAGAGGGGGGGGGGGAAGGGAGCGGAGGTACTTGGTGCCATCGATTAAGTGATTATCGGAGACTCACGGTGAGAACCACCAAATTAGAGAATCGGTCGGTGAATATCAACGGAGGGAAACGTAATTCCATTCGCGGTTTCTTCCCTTGTTTTTGCAATTGGCAGCGGGCCTTCGGCCAACGGGGGGGTAGGTATTCTCGGTTGACGAATCAGACGCGAGTCGCGGTGATTTCGTTTGATCGAAAAAAAAGGTAGAAGAAATAGATAAACAAGGTACGAAACCGATCGTTCTAAATTTAAGCGGATCGAACGTCGTGTTTGCTATTCGATTCCGCTGAAAGGGAATCGCGAGGCAAACTGATTTCGAATGATTCCCGGATATAGGGTCGTACGCACAGTACTCACACATTATCTGAAGCGTCACCGCATTACTGACGGTTTTTCCCTCGCTATTGGCAGCGTGGCAAGTGTAATCACCGGCAGAGTGCCGAGTTATACCTTGAAGAACCAGAGAATGATCACTGAGGACTATACCGGCCGTAGCATTGTTCCTCAGTTCTTTGCCCTGGAACAAACGATAAAAGCGCTTTGTTTCAAATTACGTTTCGCGCGTAGCGCGTTCGCCGTCGATCGATGTTTCCACCCTGAGCGGCGATACAGCGTTACTTCGCGATAATTTCCTTTCCTTTCGTGTTTAATTATCCGCGATAAGACGAAGGGGATCCAGATTGAACGTTCGATAGAACGTATAACGCTCGGCAGCCGAATTATATCGAATTATCGAAATATCGTAATCATACCCGAATTAAACATATATCACTTCTCGATACTCACGTCTTTGTACCAGGTAAGCTTGTCTTTGGGATTAGCTCTGACAGAGCACTCGAAGTAGACGTCGTCGCCCTCCTTGATATTCCCAGGGTTCAAGGTGTCCCCCATTTTGAGGTTCACCACTGGCGGATACTGTACGTCCAGTCGCCACTTGTCCTCCAATGCGCTGTCAGGTATAACGGGATTCTCGGCGCGACAGGTGAGATACTTGCCGTCGTCGTCGATGCTTGGCACGAAGCTCAGGACGCTGAGACTCTGATTATTTTTCGTCGGATACTAGAAAACGAAACGATCGGTTATTCAAAGATTAGAAGATCATCGGGTTGGCCGTCGTTGATTATCATTCCGAGTTCTGCGCGCCTCGTCGCTTTGACAAACGATCGGGGCACGGTTTGTCAGGTATTTTAATACCGAAATCATTTCGAGGCTCGTACGCGGTGTCACGGAAGAGGGATGACAGAGTAAGAGGTCGAACGGGATTAACAATTTTGCGAGATTTATGATTCGTCCCACGCTCGCGCGGGGGATCGCGAGGAGAGAGAGGGGGGGGGGGGGGAGGGTGTAGAGACAGGTCGGTGACTCTTACCCTCCCACCCTGTCTCTCACTCTCGTCCTCTCTATCTCTTTAACTGACTCTACGTCTGTCCTACTTCCGCAGTGTCATTTTAATGATAGCGCCACCAGGCATGTACATTGGAAAACCCGCGTATCCACATCGGTATCGCAAATACGATGAATGGAAGTAATGGTTCGTCAGGATGAATGTCGCGTCGGGAATCTCCCCTTCTCTCTCTCTCTCTCTCTCACTCTCTCTCTCTCTCTCTCTCTCTCTCTCTCTCTCTCTCTCTCTCTCTCTCTCTCGCTGTCACTCTTTCTCACTGTCTCCCTCTCTCTCTGCCTCTCCCCCGCTTTCATTTTTCCCCGTAAGCTGCATCGCACAGCGCTTTCGATGCGCTTCGTTGCAGCGCGATCGAATTGTCCGATAAAGCTCTTCGGACAGCCCGGCGGTATCACCGATATATCCTGCTGGGAAACCGTAGACGAACTGCAGTTACGATCGTACCGCCGGATATGTGCGCGGGGACCGAAAGTTATCCGTCCAGAAATTGCAGGCTTCTTTGGGGGGACGAAAAGGGGGGGGGGGGGGGGGGGGGCAGAATCGAAATTGCGAAATGAATTAAATTCTTCCGCTTTTATTTTCATTGTACTCAAATGTCGGATAAATCCTCCCGTTGACGGCAATTTATCGTTTCGTGTTTATTGAATTTCTTTCATAAACGAGCACGAAATGGATATGTATACGTCTGCCGCGATTACGACTCACGTCGTTATTGAAACGTTAGGTCGCGTCGTAATGTTTTTAACCGTCGCGTCGTCGCGATACGACGATGAAAAAAAAAAAGAGATAAGAGTGCGGTAAATAGGAGAGAAAAATATCTCGGTAAGTTATACCGAGGGGGTACACAATGTGGGTCGTTGACAAACTTCGCTGATCGTACCGTCGCGTCGTCGCGAAAAGAGGCGTCGCGTCGGGCCGAGTCGTTCGAATAGAAAAAAAAAATGAACGGCGAAGGAAGAATAGACCGGTCGCCGGATAAAACGAAAGAATCGCGTTGCTCAAACTTTCCGTGAAATCTTCCGTGAACTGCGGGGAACTCGTGGGACGTCGATTTCAACAATTTTCCTTAGAATTGCATCGCGGGCTACGTCGGGATTCTTACGTTTAGCGTCCGAACGCCGCGACGCCTCGAACGCTAACGTCACATCGATCGAGAACTCCGATAAAAACGGCAATGTATGTTCGCGTGGTTTGCAATTTGTAAAGTCAAAAGACCATTCAAAAAGTTTTCCAACTTTGCGATAACGTCGTTTTTCTAGCTTCCTTTAGATGTTTTTTTTTTTACGAATATCGTCGATATCGTTGCGGGTCGTTATACTTTTTGACCGTCTCGCTCCGCGAGTTACAGAAAATTGAGAAATACATACGTAAGCGCGAGTTAAGCTATTCCAAACGGTACTCTAACTCTCGTATCTTCGCGATGAAACCGATCGATTTGGACGATGAAATTTCCGTGCAAACACAGTAACGAGAGAAACGGCGCTACGTTAAGAACTAAATTCATCTCGACGAAACTTACGTTCTTCGCCTTTTTGCTAATCTGTTTGTGCGCTTTCCACCAAGTGATATCTGCGTCCGGTTTAGAACCGCTCGTTCTACACTCCACTTCGTATTTCTTGTCAGCTGAAACCCGAGGCTCCTTCGTCAAAATGTCAACCACCAAAGGCTTCACTGAAAAAAGAAGAAAGAAAATGGTGCACCGTTTGAATTGAATGAGGCAGCGCGATCGGTAACTTTACGCGAAAATAAATGTTCGTTATAAAATCTACGCGAATAAATGCAATAATTATTAAAACGCGAGGATGGTCCCTCGAGAAACAAATCGGATCCAATTTCAGAATCTCATAAAAATTCTCAACCCTCCTTAGATCGTTATAAAGTATATTGTATAATCAACTTTCACCTACTTACAAAAACAAATTTTCCCTATGAACAACATAACTTTAACTAACTTATGCGAGACGCTCCCCGCTTCGGAACTTATCCTCTTTCCTCCGTCGTTGGCGAAAACTGCAAATTATTCCTACGAAGCGCCGAGCTATTTTGCTCCGCGACGAAGGCACGGGGGAAGGGGGGATAACATAAACGGATGTAGCGACGATGAGGCAGGAATGTCTAATTTCAAGGGACACTATACTTTCCTTAACGCGACGCATTAACTCTTCAACGATATACATCTACCGTAATACGGGAACAAATAAGGGATGCGCGCGAATATTATGACAATTTCCACGAGCACAATGTAAACGGCTACAACTTTGTCCCGTACGTCGCGAATAATTCTACGGCCAAACTGTAGCAATCCGTGAGCAATCTCGAGCGTTTCGCGTACGAAACGCGCGCGAACGGAGTACCTCGCGCGCAACGTTATCGAGTCAAATTTAAAGAGACTCCTTTTAAACGATCGCGACGACGTAAACGAAGGAGGGGGAGAGGGGAGAGGGTCGAAGAAGATTCCCATCTCCGTATTACGCGCCGAAAGACCTTTTAATATCTTGCCGGCACGATAAGGTGATAAATCTCAATTATTTAATTTCTGGGCCATGGGGAAATACGGCGGTCCCTGCAGAGTAAAGGGACGTGTATACGTTTCGCGAAAGCGCTGGTCGCTGGGAAAACGCGGAGAACGGATGAAAGAACGTGGATGTAGTTTTCATTCGTCGTCACGCACATCGCACGTAATACGCGGACACGCGTGTACGTGCGCATTCTCGCGGGATATCACGAATGAATGTTCTTTCCGTAAATCTCGCTGTTATTATTTCTTCGCGACTACGATTGCGCGCGGTTAATGCGAAATACAGGCCATGATTCATCGCCCTCCCATTGGAAATGTTACCGGATTTGTTACTCGGCAATTTTTTAATTTCTTTAATGGATTATTCCATTTGCGAGAGATTTAGCTTCAAGATTCGGCACGACGTTACGTTACGAGCCACTCCCCGATAAACGTGTAACGAATAATGTTACTTGCAACGAGTAATAATGTTTCGGGCGTTCCGCGAGGCTTCATTGAACGAACTTTCGCGTGATACTGCATTCGTCGGACTTGCATTGCGTCGAAATTTATATGCGCAATATTGACGAATGGCCGACGGAGAGTATTGAATGTACAATTAATGCCATCGATTATGCGTTACCTACGGAAATTCATAGGTAGATGCGCATACATACATCTGTCACGGTAAATGCCAAGATGCATGTAGTACCTGTCCACTTCCATCAGCTATAAATCTCGGTACACCTATTGATTGCAATTATTGCGCGCAATATTGGATCGCTTTAATCACGTCTTACGGGACGTGACGTCGATCTTTGGGATTCGTTCTTAATGTACTAAAACGTTACGGACCCATAACCTATTCGTACAACGCATATAATATTAAATTCTCCCGGTTGAAATAAAAAAAAGGTAACAATGCCTATACACGCGTTCGCGATAAGTCACTTGAATCTTCGTTCGGAGTGCAGGCGAAATCTCCAGAAAAAAGATATGATCGTTGATTGAAATATCTATCGGGAAAAAAACGGAAATCTACGCGCTGGATTTCTAATAAATCATTTCGCTTTTCGTTCGGAGTACAGGCGAAATCTCTGGGAAAACGTAACATCGATTGTCTCGGTGGACGCGGACATAGTTTATTTCTCCTGCGAAACGTAACGTAGCATGGGCTACCCGAAAGGATTACCTGTATCGACCTCGTCATAGCGGTACTCGTGGCTATTTACTTCAAATTAATTACCATCGGCGAACGTTTCCCGGTGTTCTTTCGTTTTTCAACTAATCCGAGTACGTATACACGTATACGTCGTCGTTAAGTCGTTACTGCGAATACTAATCCTCACTTCTAATACTGTTAATACTACGAAGTTACGCGATAGGTGGTGGGTCTGACGAAACTTGAATTCG
Organism: Pemphredon lugubris; assembly: GCA_933228935.1. NCBI lineage: Eukaryota > Metazoa > Arthropoda > Insecta > Hymenoptera > Crabronidae > Pemphredon > Pemphredon lugubris. Next base: position 8,146,268 of record OW121819.1, on the reverse strand, counting down.
CGAAATTTGGAGTATAACTTCGCATGTAAATGAATATAAAGTTTGTTTAATTAGTACCAAGAACTAGCAGAAACACTATTTTAGAAGAAAATTATTTACCTAAATTTCAGTTAAAAGAAAAACTAATGGGTCACGTAAACAAGTTATTTCGATTATGATGACTTCGTACAATCTACTAAAATCATCTGACGACACAATGCCTTCTTTTTGAGACGCAGAATTTATTCATAACAAGCTAATAATTCATCTATTTCTTGCTTTGTAATTATAACGCGTTCTTCGCTCGGGTCTATGCCATCTAAACTTTCCTTACAACGTGCAGGAGAATTAGATTTACTTCGTTCGAACGACAAAGTCCTTTCAAGGCATTAGAAAACGTATAAAAAGCTATTCGTCGATCGTAGAATCATAATCGTGCACGTATAGTTCGCGCGTAACGCGGTCAATGCGTATCACAGCGAGAGAAACATTGAAAATCGCAGGCGACATTGTTGCAAAACGAAAAAAAAAAGAAAAAAAGAACAAGAACCTCGTAACTCCGAGTTACCGTCAGCCGGGCTATTACTGTATAGCGCACTTTTTCCCCCGTATTCGCAACGAGATTAATCCCGAGGCAGGTCGTAGATATTATTGACTCGCGGTGGCCAGTCCACGGTTCGCGCAGCATAGGTGTTCGCCGGCGGCCCCAGTCATTAATTAACACCGAGCACAGTCACGTCTTAATGTTTCCATGGCATGTTTACCATGGCGTTATCGTTTATTCCAATAATTTCCTACGAGTCGACACCCTCGGCGCACCGCCCGCTGCACACTTATCAACCGCCACTTCGCACTCACCCATTTGTTTTCGGGCATTTGAACGATCACCTGCAGCCTCGAGAAATTCGCCCTGCATCGACCTAAATCGCCGACTGGAAACTTAAACGTCGTGAATTTAACGCTGGCCTAAATCACGGTCCACGGGAATCGAGCGTAATCTTAAGTCGGATTAAAGACAAATTTTCCACGTTTCTTTCTGCTATCGGGAGAATTAATTACGGCCAGCCTATTAATTACGGGAACTAACGACGCTTAAGTCCGTTCGTAGCGTCCGAATATTAATGCCGGTCGCCGTACAGGGTGTCCCGTTTACAACTACCCACTCAATTATCCTATCCAGTTACTACGATACGAAAAATGTTGAATACGTAATTCCAATGGTTTCGCGTAGCAAAGATGTTGCGGGGATGCTTTTCTCTATTCATCGTTTGATCGTTTTAACCGGAGAAGGGAATCGCGTGGTCTGCCGTAGGCGGGGCTCCCTCTCTCTCTCTGTACGTTCGTTAATAGTTCATTAGCGACTAATGCACGGTTGTTGCGGGGCTTTGCTCCATTTCCCGAGTGGATACACGCCAGGGGACGCGGTCTCGCGAAGGAGATCTACAGGAACCTACTATCCACTCGCTCGTCAATTGGGTGAAATAAAACATCGACTGGTGACTTACGTCCTCGTGTAACCATCTCGGGGGACGCGTACACTTTACTCGTCGTTGCCGACCGGAATCAAAGCGTCGCGTCGCGTCGTTGAGAGAAAGGTACGAGCGTCGGAAAGTGACGCGACCGTCGGCGTTGTCGCGTCGTTTGCCAACGACGCCAAAATAATCTCTGGCGAACATAAACCGACCAATTTGCGCTTCGTCGAAACGCGAGGGATTACGCACGGAATGGTTACTAATTATTGCTCCGCGAACGGTTTCGACGCGCATCACCGCCTGCGAATAAATATTGCAACCGAACGCAGGGGGGGGGAGGGAGGGGGCGCGCGCGCGTACGCGCACTTTTGTGCGGTCATGAATATCTGGTAGACACGTATGGCCGAGCATTCATATCAAGCGGATGTGAATTAGCGGCGGTCGCAGTCCGGGATACCTATTAATAATATCACGGACATTTATGTTAGTCTTTAAACCTTAATTGGTAGCGTATCGCGCAAATTGCCGGGGCATTAAACGGACAATTATTTGCTAATTCTCGCAAGAGGATTGAAACACGGGTATTTACGTCACGCGCGTTTTCTGCGAATATATTCGAAAGCCGTCTGTGTTAACAATGAGCCGCTTCATTTTGCCAATCGGGCCGTTACGTTACCGCCGAAGCGTCAATTAAATATTCTCTTTCGAATCGTAAAGCGTAACTCGTCGGTCGTACTCGTTTGAAAAACAATTCGAAATATCCTCGCGGATATTCGTGAAAGGTGTATTATATCTATAAAGCCGAAGATACCCTCAAGACATTTCGAATCTCGAATTACCTGTACTCGCATAATCGTTCTATGGCATTGCTCGATAACTCCCCGCTACCCAACCCTTATCGAGACCCAACGGTGCGCGTGTATCCCCTAGCCGATCGACGGGATCAGCCAACCAGCCACGAATTAACGCAAAACTCGAACGGCCTCCGCAGTCCCTAATGGTTTTACGTGTGTTTACATTAACGCCGTTATCGCTGGGGTTCGAATAGTTTTCCCCTCGGTTAGTATCGACGTCGCAGGTGCTTCCGCGTCACCCTTCTTCCCGGGAGCAGAGTTTCTCTCTTAGCCCTTACGAGTCAAACACCCTCGATACGCCGCTTACGCGTTATATTGGCACAGGTAGGAGGGAGAGGACCTTCTTGTCCATCACACCCTTGAAGACCCTGAAGATCAGGGCCTTTTTAAGATATTTGGCGCCCGTGGGCTACTGATAATGAGGGAGGCGAAGCCGGAGCGAGGTGATCGGTGAAGTTTTACTGAAGTTTCGTGTTATACTGGGCGATTACAAAAGGATACCATAACTTTGAAGATATGTATTTGTTAAATGAAACGTGTTGGAACTTTGATTAATGAATCAATATAAAAAGTACATAAGAAAGCTTTTTTTTTGATAGAAGACACCTTCACAAATATTCAATGTGACCTTAAGACACTCGAAAGATATCTACCTGATAGTCCAATTCGCCAGGCAGATCGTGGCAATAGCCCATTTAGCCCTTTGGTCAAGCTGGACCTGCTGAAGACCCCGAAGACCCCGCGACTTTACTTTTATGCAGTATCTTAGGACAGTGGATTTGGCGCGATTGTGATGAAACACTGACACACTTACTTTGTCTAACATTTGATAATATGTTAATAGGTATGTTTTTAAGAATAACCTGCAAGTTACAAATTGATATGCTACTGGTCACTACGCGCTTTTAGTTTCAGAGTCAATCCAGACTGAGCTGAGCTGCGGCGTCTGCCGTGCTTATCCTTTTACAACGACTATCACAAAGAGAATAAACGATAGGACCCTGGTGGGGTAGGGCGCAGAAGTGCTTTCTGTATCTTCTCCAGAAGCAGCTGAAGCTGGTTTGGTCGATGTATGGAAATAACGCACTTTCCAAACCCAGAGAGGAATGGAAGGTGGGATTAAAAAAAAAAGGAGGAACGGAAGCTGGTCACTTACATTCGAGAAGAGCGGATGCTGATTACTTATTTGTATATATTTTGCTATGTTCATCTTTGTTATCATTATTTAACCACTCGAAGGACTTGATGTGACATATACATATACATATGTATATCACGCATAAATTTTACTATCTCTGCCTAAGTCAGCGAGCCTAGGTGGTCCTCAGGAGCCCGCAGTACGCAAAGAAACTCGAGAGTATTAAGAACATCTAGTCAGTAGTTCTTTAATTACTGTAAGCAATGCAAAATATTGTTTTGGAAACAAAATGATTGCGGATTTTGTCGACAGATGTATTATTCAAAAGCCGCAATCACTTAGTTGCCAACCCAATACAAACTCTGTATTACACCAACTCCATCGACGCCAAAATGAAAACCCACTTAAAGTCCAACGCCACGGCATAACGCCAACTATTCTTCCACCGGCACCGGGTACATTGCGAATAGTTATTCGGCCTCGCGCGAATCGCGAGCCTAGGAATGCACGCGAAAGGAATACGGAGGAACACAGGCTGCGCCGCCTCGTCATTCCTATCGACCGACGAGGCTTGAACGCGAGGTGGCCCGTCGCACGCCAAGTGCGCTCGCCCCCGAGAAACATGGAGATCGAAGCTGGAGTAGCCTCCAACTCCCTGGCGGGAGGCACGCGATCCACTGATCCGTCTTGCGAGAGGCGTTACCGTTATCTCCATCGGTCAATCTCGAGTGGACGACTAATAGGTTCGGCACGTGAACACCTTGTCAGGACCCTGTGGCGGGATCGAGAAGGGACTCGAAAGGCATTTGGCGCGAAACGCCGCGCGAACGGAATACCAACGCGCGATCCTCGATACGGTGAACTTCTTCGTCGCAGCGATCCGCGCGAGACTCGCAACGTTCGCGTCGCTTTGGATGAGCAAAAACTATGGGAGCGGGGAAAATGAAATAAAAAAGAGAAACGCGGTAATGGAATTCGATAATGCGCGAAGAAATCACGTTCGTATATCTGACGAGAAATTTAAGCACTCTTGTGCTTCGCAGTTTCTGATAACGTATTGCTGGTAGCGAGATCGTATCGAGTCATCGATCAAAGGGTAACGAAGCGCACAGGTTTTTTTTTGCTTTTTACTTTTTACCTTTTTTGTGTTTCCCGACGCGTACTTTCCCGCCGAACCGACATTTGCGTGTGCGAGTAACCGTGCAACGGGTGCGCTTAAAAGTGAACAGGGGCCGATTGAATAATGCGTGCTCGCCACGTGACTACGATTACGCGAGTCTTTCTGCATTTCAGTTCTAATGCATTAGGGGAATGCCTGCGTACATTACACGCGAGGCACGCAACGTGCGGGCGTATACATATGTACACGTTAACCGACAAGGGAAGCGATTACTAAACGGTCAGGTGATTGCTCCTAGTCGGGGGTACGTATTTGTACGATCCAACCGCGCGCAATCGGTTCGCGAAATTTCATAGGAACGAAGAAAGAAACTTTATTTGGAGGAAACGATGCTCTCCTCGTACATGAGCGTTAAGGGTATACCTATTGTTCGGGCAGGAATTTACTCTTTGGCTGTTTCCCCATTGTTAGACCGAGGGAATTATTATGAAATTACTCCGTAGATCGACTTACACGGTTACACGAACGATATTCAAAAGTGAAGGCATCGTGATACCAAAGTACTCGCGAAGAGGGTTGAATGGGGGCAAAGATTAACGTAAGAAAGCTCGAGAATGGAAGCCCACGAAACACGGGGGGATTCGACGAGGACTTACCATTAACATTGAGGATGACTAGCCCCGTTTGCGGCGGTACCAACTTAGTGTTGCTGGCTTCGCAGATCAGTCTAGCCTCGAGATGTTGTCTTCCAACTTTGGGGTAGGACAAGTGGTTAACCGTCACTCCCGACTCGCTGTTGTAGTGATAGGACTCGTCTATCACGGTGTTCTCGAGGTACCACGTCAGCTTCGGGGGTGGCCTGCCACCTTCTACCTTGCAAATCAGGTTCACGTCACTCCCCTCGTTGTAGGGTGCTTCTATCCTCGTGGCCTCCCTCGTCGCCCCGTCCAGTATCTCCGGCTTCGACGGAGGCACTGTGCGAACAGCGTGCATGATTGAATCAGCGGAAATGCAGAGTGATCGTTTGTCTGTACAACACGACGGTACGCGCAACTATCCCGTGGAGCAAATTAGAATAAGCTCGCGTCGGTAACTGAATTTCGAGTAATCGATAATGGAATGTTTGTCGCGCAGATCAATTTTGGGGCGTAAGATGGACATGGAATTTCACTTTCTTTTCAGACCAATTTTATTTCTGGTTAAAACAATCTGCCAAAAATTAATGGGAACTCTCTAGAATTTCGGAATTCAGAACAGACAAGGTCTTGTCTGGGGTCAAGTACAAGTACGCGAAGCTAGATCTTGTATCTGTTCCGGAAAGAATCTTACTATCGTGAACTTTGTAAAGTTTGCACCAGTGAACATACGAGTACATAAGTTTTACGTCATAATAAACATTGGATTCTTTTTTTTTTTGACATACTTTTTCTACATATTTAAATTAGTCTCGCGAAAGTGCGTGGATAGAATTCAGTACCACGGAATTTACATGGGGAATAACTCGTGAAAGATGTTACCTATAACCGTGAGATTCATCTTTTGCTTTTTCGTCGGCGAATTCCTGAAATCCACGCGGCACCAATACATCCCCTCGTCCTTGGTTTCCAGATGATCGATGCTGAGGTGAGCCGGATTCGACTCCGTGATAAAAAATGCTCTTGGTCCCAATGCTGTGGGCGACGAGTATACGCCGGCATCGCTCCATTGGCGTTGGCGTCGGACATCGAAGCTGCAATTATTAAATTTCCATTTAACTATTCGTCTTGCATTAAACGAGCTCGGACTCGTTCTTTCTCAATCATTCGTCCCGCCGGTTTGAGAAAAATAGGATACCACGATTTCGTCGACGTATAATTTTATATTTAATTCGGTGCATCGCATCGTTATGGCGTACGTGCAATTTTTAGAAACTATCGCAGGACGGGTAATACGGAGTTTGCGATTTAATATTCGCACGTACCGGTACCGCATTTATCTGGGATTATTTGACTGATCGAACTCGAATACGCTGTCACCCATTCTCCCCGTCTCTCTCCATACGTGGGCAAAGTTAATTGATCGTACATTGCGCTGCAGCCGTACTCCGTGTACGATGAAAAACCACGATAATCTATAATAATTTGCAAAATTGTCGCAACGGATTAATTTACCGACACGTTAGTCCCGTAATTATCCACGCGTCGCTGTTAATCGCGCAGCAGCAATGTCTATTACCTCTATATCCCGAATATAAATTACGTGGCAATTGTGACACTCAATAATGCCAGCAATAATTAATTTTTACTTAACATTGCTGTCAAAGTAATTTGTCGATAAATTTCGGATCCCGCGAACCTTCGTCGGAAACGAATTTGTATTTTCAGCGTGTCACGAGGGAATTAATTAGACGGAAAATTCCCTAAAGCCGAGCGCGACTTCTCGCAAAACCAAAAACTCCCCATCTGGAAGATATCTCCGAGGAGATAGAAATTTAACGAAATTACGCGAGTGAAATTACAGGAAAAATGACACTTCGATAAAGATTACATTCCACCGTCCAGAACATTACCAATCGAACCATTCCTCATCTCAAATTTCTATAGATCCGTACCGAACATTCCGCTTAGCGGAGTCTCCATCTGCGCAACCCAAGTTCGAGCATACATACGATCTAAGGATCCTTGAACGCGGTAGGGGGAACCCTCGCCAAAGAACCATTTCGGAATTATAATCCGACAAGGTAGAAGGGCGGGTATATACGTATCGAGTCACCTGGGGAGCCATCCTCCGTGCGTGATTGCATATTAAGCAACCTGGCGGAACGAGGAGGAAGACTCGCGGTGCGAGGGAGAGAGGCAGCGTATACGATATATCTCGCGCGGATAGAAAGGGGGATGGAGAGGGAGCAGGGGGGGGTGGGGGTGGGGGGGTAGAAAGAAGAGAGGAGAACCGTTGGAGAGACCGAGTATGGAAGCCGACGGTTCCTCACGAGCGACTAAAAGTTAAATTGCGTTCCACGACTGCACGGGAGTTCGGATTTCCGCTCGTGACTGAGTATTCCCAAAGCTATCCCACTCTGCCGCTTGCTTCCGCGGCATTGACGTTGAAATACGATTTAATTCTTCCACTTCGCACTTCCACCAGACGAGAAAAGCGCTTCCGTGACGTGCCACCCGGCGTCCAAACGCTCCCGTACGTCTGCCTACCTGGGGGGGGGGGGGGGGTGGGGGTGGGAGGAGGGGTTGGGGCTTGCGACCCTTAGGGCAGCGGCGCGCACACGTTCGCGGGCAAACACATCCTTTCCGTCTCTACGTTGAAAATCACCTGACTTCCTACGGCTGGAACGATCCGACGGATATAACGCGTTCGTTTGACCGAGTTTCGACGGCCGATAACCCTGAAAACCGATTCCACCGTATCGCTCTTCCGGCTCTCGGAGTTGGACGGGTCGTCGATGCCGTCGAGACGAATCTTGAGATCGATAGATCGCCCCCTTCGGCGTGCCTCGTCGATCACCCGGCTCGTTCGAGCAGACTTCCGAGAGAAGTATCGGACCCCCGGACCGTTTCCAGACGATGCACGGGAAAGCATGAAAATCGAGGTGATTACGAGTTTTTCCCCCTTTTTTTTATGGACCGTGTTTCCGGCGAATCGCCTCAAGCTCGAGTTGCGATTAACGAGTCTATCTTTCGGCCCTTACAGGGGCTGCGAGGATTTTGTTTTAGAAAATTTCGAGTGCTCACGTTCTTCTTGCGTACTTAGTTGGGATGTTCGTTACTCGCGATGATTTTGTTTTAATTCCGTAAGATGTTTCTGACAGTAGACTTCCACGGAACGCGAGTTCCTATCACGCGAATTTTTGTAATGCGCTAATTAATGGAACAGAGGAACTGAATTTTAGTCGATGAAGTAAAGTAGATTTTTTACACTATAATAATACGTTTCTTTTTCAAGCAACAGTTTGTATGCCACTTATTTTTAAAATACTGTCCCACTTGATAAAACATACAACATTGTTAACTTGACAGGTTAACAATCATTTCAAAGGCGTTACTTCAGATTATGCGCGGTGTTTGGAAAAATTCTCGTAGATTTCTTATAACTCGAATTCGTACAACGCGTAACGTATTAATCGCATAATACGGAAGCCTACTGTAATTATTTATATTCCTCGAACAGCGCGGCATTTTACATTTTAGTTTATTCCCTTTGCGCTCCTTTTCCCGATTGTAACGCTTTTTGACCGAAATCGATCGGGTTATCCGTTCCCGAGTTACGAAGCTTCAACGTTTTACGAGAATACAATGAAACTGACCTATCCCACGATAGCACGTGTGTTTACATTGGAAAGGAATTTAACCTACGTTTTTTCAAAACACAAATAGGCGTCTATTTATGCGCAGTGGAATTTGCTCTACATTTCGAAACAATGCAATTACGGAGGTGTTCAAGAGCGAAAGAATCTGTGAACAGTAGACGTGCAAAAAAAAAAAAAAAAGAAACTCACGCGTAGGAACCGCACGTGAGTGATGTCAGTAGCGGATTATACGAGACGGTATAACGAGACCCTCGTCTGGAACCTTATTCTTACCCGCATGGGCTCGCTAACCAATAATTCTCTTTCTTACGTTCTGCCCACTATTAAAAAAAAAAGATAATCTCCAACGATCAACCAAACTGGACTGGGCCGTTCAGACGAAAGTGTTTATCAATCACCTTTGGACAGGGGGTTTTAAAATCAGTTTGAGCGTGAGGCGCCTAACTACTTTAATCCACTACTGCGAGTTGTCCGCGCGGACTTAATTTATAGCTGTCAATCGTTATGGAACGGGTTCCTCGGGCCCATTAGCCAATAGCGCGCGTTGCGTTGAAAAGGAAACAGAGCTATTGGATAGTCGTATCGTGTATCTAGTTACGAACGACCTACAGGGATCACCGGAGTTGTTTCGGAGTCGGGCGTCGTTAATCCGTTTGCGGTTCGAGAATCACGAGGGAAAAAACCGTGGCTTCCAGTGTTCGAGATATTTTAATGCGACGGAGTACCTTTCCAAGCCGAAGGTTCACCTAATCCGGGTAAAAAATCGATAATGGCGTGGTACGACTTAAAGAAGAGACCGAAACTGTTGGAACGCAATACGATATTCTACTTTACAGACAATACGGTTTTGTAATGAACACCGTTATACCACTTGACCGTGTATCACTCACATATGCGTCAAAACAGAACTGACCAAGATTGCATTGATGCGCGTATGTACGCAACGTAAAAAAAATGAACTTACAGATTTCCGCTTCTTCTGAAACTCGGTATCTTGAAATTTGTTCGCTTCTAGATACCAAGTTTGATAATAATCCGATGAAACTGGTCAGAAAATAGAATTCACCACGCACAGCCAAGTGGTTAAACTCGTACGCGCTTCGCTCGTCCCCAGTCTGATTCGCGCGAATAAATATCCGCGCTCGCGAGGCGCGCGTTAAAAGTTCGGTAATCAGGGCGGGGGAAAAAAAAATGAACAACGCTTCTTCTTTCGAGGGATTAATCTTTGTCCTTATTTCGGCGCTCTTTAGAAACTTTGACGGTCGAAGCGAGTGCTCGAGTTACCCCATTTAGCACGCCGGTAAAAGCGTAAAATGAACTTCGGCGCCTTATTTCGCAAAGATTTTAACCAACCTCCTGCTATCGCCGTAGGACTAAAACAACGATGCCATTTTTCATCCTAAGTCCACGAATCGGCGGTAAAAATTTCATAGTAGCTATTTCGGATCTTCTTTTCTTTTTATCCGTTATAAGACCGTCGTTTCGGCGTCTCGTCTCTTCCCTTCCCTACCACGGCGAACGCGACGCTGTTAACCCTTCCGCGGGAGAGAGACGCCCGGGGTAGACCGACCCTTTCGAATAATCCGAGCGACTGAAAACTTTTTCGAAGAAGCGCGGGATAGAATTGGATAGATTCAATTCTGCAAAACGATGTCCCTTAAGAGCAATCGTGGATGGCGGCCGAGATTTTGCCAATATTATGGAAAATTTCAGAAAACGTCGAAGGGGTAAGAAGACCGAGAGATAAGAGGCTGCGTCGAGCGAGTAAAACTGAAGGAGCAGGGGCGATAATCAAGAGAATTAAATGAGCGAACGGCTGTTACGTCGAAACGTTGAAGTAGCCGAATAATTTGGAATAATAGATCGCTATAATCAGATTAACTTCGGTGGGTGTGACGTAACGAAGTTCCGAAAAAACCTAACAATTACACGGTCAATTTAGATCACAAAACGGCTTTGAAATATAATATCATAATTCGCTTAACCCTAACGACCGACCGAAAGGGACAGAGGGCAATAGAGAGAGAGTCGATTTACATACAAAACAGACTTACCCTTATCTCCCTTCTGCTCGCTCGAGGGGAAAGTTACGCTTTGTTTCGTAGGATTACCCCCAAAAATTACCTTCATTTGTTACGCATAACCGTGGTTAACAACGGTAACGAGTACTTGTGGCTTTCGCAACGTGTACGCCCGAGTACATCCACGCCAATTTTCTCGAAACAGAAATTTACTATTTCCCCATAAATTGAATAAAACACAAAAATAGAACGAATCTTCTAATTAACTCTATTTCCATCAAAATCTCTAAAACTCGCAGCTCAGCTTTCGTCGCGACAGCGATTATCGATAAATCAACGATCGAGCCGGCAAAGAGAAAACGAGAGGCGAGAAGATCATATCAGCGATCGTGCACGCGCAATTTCCTTTCCGTAACTGTCTGGCGCACGTACGATAAGCGGGTGCCTGCGATGTCGCGTAATAAATATTTGACTGGTCGCAGGGGGGAAAGGGGGAAAGGGGGTGAGAGGCGGGAAAGGCCGGGCTTTGCTCTTGTCGAGAAGGTGGTGCCCCCGCGAGGTAGGGATGTCTTGCTACCTTTAAATTTAAAGTTTCTTCTCTCGCAGCGAGGATTAAACTGACTTTACAACAGGCGACGACCTGTGCCGCCGTCCGCCCCTACCCCCCCCCCCCCCCCACTAACCCGCGCCACCAGCGCCAACCGATTCCTCATCCCTCTTTCCCGCTCCATCCGTGTGGCTCTAAACCACCCCCGCGGAAGAAAGGGAGGCAGAGGCACGGTTTTCGAGACGATGCATCGCCTTACCCCCGCACATATCTTACACCTTATTACATTTCTTAAATATGACCCGCCGGATACTAACGTCGACGACCCCTTCCCTCCCGCCTCCTCCCCCCCCCCCCCCCCTTAGGGCCCCTCACGCCCGCCCTGCCTTCAACGGAACATCCTGGCGATGCAAGGCGACCGCCATTCTATATGCTAAATTTCACGGGTCGCGGAAGCGAAACGGCGAGTCGGGAAGCAAATGAAGTTCACCGCGGAAAATAGCGCGAGGAATTTCTGGACCATGTCCTCGCTCCCCCCCCAGGCTTGCGATCTTCCATTTTTATTTCTTCGCTCGGCGGTGTGGGAGAGGTAATTTATATTCCTGGATTATCGGGTTTCGCGGGAATATTCGAGGGTAGTTCCTTTGGAACGACGCCTTTTGTAATCGGGCTTTTCAAAGATTTCTGATGAATTTTTCTGCCGATGTCGCGAGGGTCTCTGTATTATCGTGGATTCGCGCGACGAGGATGATAATCGTCGCCGTCCGTACGATTGATGGAGTGTTCGAGTTTCAATTGGTTTCTTAATCAAACTCTTGTTCCATCGTTTTTACGAGTAAGCGCTCAAGCTTTTTTGAATAAAGATTTTTTATATGTATGATTTTTAAATAAATGTTTGTGATATGCATGACTTTTGAATAAAGAGTTTTGATATGTATGATTTTTAAATAAATGTTTGTGATATGCATGACTTTTGAATAAAGAGTTTTGATATGTATGATTCTTTTATGTATGTATTGCGCAATGTGAACATTAATGTACGAGATGCACGATCGTCGAGAGAAGCTATCGTGCAGCGTGTACGTGCGTGAATGTGACTGGGCACTTAGTCGTCACCGTGCCAGAAGATAGTAAACCTTATTCTAAGTAAATACTCGTTTCTTTTCTGCCTCCGTTACATCAGCATCCTTAATCCACGATCCTAATATCCCAACGACAGTCTTACCTGTAAATTGGTTCCCTGCCACCTTCCTTGTACCAGAGCACCATACTGACGCCGTCGTTCTCGGCCGAGCGGATGTCGCATGGAAGCTGCACTTTCCTACCCACCACGCCATCGATGGTGATGATCGGTACTGCAATGCAAAGGAAAGCGTGTCAAATAAATATCGAGCACAACGAACGGGGGATAAAAGTTCCGAGTATCTTAGCATCTAATATCATCGGCGCTAGCAGCTTTCGAGAGACTCGCATCCCTGGGCAAACTCTCACGATAACGCGTAAAACCAAATATTTCTTCCTTCCCCGAGAATAAATAGAAACGTCAGGACCAGATTGATATTTGAGGTGGAGTAGTTTTCCAAGTCAACAGAGCATCTCGTCGCGCCGGTTTCTAACGCAAGATGTCTCCCACAGACGGGACGACGTACCTCTGGGATTAATTCTTGGTATGGGAGAATTTCGTGGCAACGGGGCGCGTACATACACGCGTACCAATCTCTACGTACGTACTAGAGCTGAGTAAGGACGATTTCGAAGTGAGCTTTTAAGGCGTTCTCAACCGACTACGCGCCCAACTCTCCCAGGGCTGATGGGGTAAATGCTGGTTAACAGGGATTTGATGTCCCAGCGATCGTGTCTGCTCGATTAGATTTACATGTAGATGGAGTTATCACATTTTAACGAGCTATACCCCCCCCACCCGGCACCCCGACACCACTTATCTTACAAAGGACGACGTGTTTGCCGTTGCTTTCGCGAAAATCAACGATCGCTCCCGAGTCGTCTATCCGTGGAGCGATCGGTCCCGTGGATCTCATCGATCACCGGTTCTGATACTCGCTCGTTCCTCGTTCAATCACAACACAGCCCCGAGATTCTACGGATTTCCATCTTGGGTTATAAAGCGCTGATACTCCCCCTGAAATTCGGGGCCGGATGTTCAAAGTGAGAAAACTCGGGTAAGGGCGGGTTCGGCGGATGAGTGTCCGGAGATAAGCCGTTTTCGGGGAAACTTTGGCCGAGGAGCGCGGATAGATGCTATCGTTTTCGCGTTAAGGGAGAGACGCGCGGCGTCTTTTATTTGAACGATAACCGCGCTTTCGTTTTACGCGTTAAACAATGGGGGTGGAGCCGTTGGGATATCTTAAACGTGTACGGACGTTAGTTTCAACGATCTAACGAATTCGGGTGGATCGTCATAGAACGAGATCTAGAATGGATTTTTGGTGCGATGATGAGGTTGTTGCGTATGTAGTTGATTACAGACTATATCTTAAAGTGGACATAATTAGCGTATCGTTGATTTAACGCTAGGATTTAGAAGATTTCAATTTAACCATATAGAGTATACCGCAAAGAGAATTTCAAAATTAGAAGGCTTTGAAAAATATGAATTTTAATATACCGGGGTACCGGAAACAAATCTATTGTTTCGTAGAACAATATAAAACTTTTATCCTTTCTTAATTTCTGTTGCGCAATATTATAAAACGTAATTTCGGTTACCCTTTACAACTGTGTACCAAACGTTCTTTTAAGTCTTTAATGGCCTTTTCATAAAAACTTACAAAGATGCTTAAACCACCGCGTCCGGACACAAACTGAGCTCAAACGGTACTAAATGTATAAAATAATGTATATTTCTCTCCGGTACACGTAATATATTCGTCTCATTAAATGAACAAAAGCCGGTACAAACAGTAAAAAAAAAATACAATTCGTACATAAGAATCGTTAATAATTTCGGGCAACTTAATCTTTGTTCGGATCAACGATGAATTTGAAAGGCTTCCGAGGTACGCAAACTAGAGGAAGATGAAAAACATCGACAGTGACAAGTGCCGCCCGCGCCCGACGCGGAACAATTTCATTTATCATGAGAAAAATGGTGGTTAAACTTCGCGAGCGGACGTACCATACATTTTCCTGAGATCAAGGGATGAGTAGAAAGGGCTGGAGGGGTGGTGCGCTTCCAGCATAGGAAGGCTCGCGGGGACTGTGGAAAATGGAAGACAGCGAGAACGAGTCGTTTCTCCCTTGTCGTCGTCGTCAACGTCGTCATCGTCAACATCGTAATCATCATCGTCGTCATCGTCGTCTTTCTCCCCGTCGTTATACTACGCTCTTTGAGCAACCCAAAACACACACGGAGCGACACTACGGCAGGCAGCATCGAGACTGTCCCGGCGAGCGAACCATCGTCCCGTTATGGAGTTTATTGAATTTCGCTCTGAGAAACTCGTATCGCCGGTATGCTCGGTTGCAACGTGAGTAGCAGTAAGATTTCGGTTTCCCGTAATTGGACTTGACTCGATTGCTTTTGCCGAATCGAGTGTATTGAATATCGAATATCGGACAACTTCCGCGGCGAACTTGGCCGACCGGTTCTATTTAATTTTATTCGATTACACCGAAATAGTTACTTGTACACAATGGGAGATCGATCCGGCCCCGTGGAACGAACGAGTGAAAAATGGAGAAAAACGTGTTTCTGTCATCCTCGCAGGATGAATTGTAATTGGAACGGAATGTTTTGTTTTTTTTTTTTTACAAATGCCGATGCGAGAAACGGATTAATTGAGACTGAATCGATCATTTCGCAAAAGGGTCAATACGAATGTTTTTCGTCTAGTCCCGTTCTGTGGCGCTCTATGAATGTGAATCCGGCAAAATATGAATATGTTAAAAAAAAAATTTAAGTCGAACCCTTTTACAAATGACCAGGTCGATTTTATGGAGAAGAATGAACTTTCCGCGGTATTGAAAACTTTTGAATATACAAAACACTGAGTTCGGTATAAAGTTATTATTCCAGGTACGCGTGATCTATCCGCATAAACGCAAATTTTACATTTCAGCCAGAGGCTACGGGACTCTTCGCAAACTGGATACTCAATCGACGGTTTTTCTTCGTTTTATGGACGCCGCGTAAAGAACATAATTTTCACCAAAGTACTCACGTACCTCCGTATCCCCCCCGCTGATTGGATCCGTGAAAATTATTTCACGGAGATTTACGCGTTCGAGCACAGGCGTTCTCTCCTCTTGATGGCTACACAAAGCACACGCCGTGCTATATTTAATCGACAGCCGAAACGCCCGACTATCAACGTTCGATAATAACAAAGTGAGTTCGCGTTGTCAGAGAGGAAGCATTCGTTTCTCGATCACGAGCCTCGGTGGATCACGATACCCGTGGTATCGTAATACGTTAATCTTTCGAGAAAATTCTGATCGCCCACGATGTTCCCGGTACGGATCGATGGTGGGCGTCCAAAAGTAAGGTTCGTAAATAACCTTTCTACGTGGAAAACGAAATCCATCAGCGGCCACTCTCCTCAACTAGCCAATTGGAGGCAACATCAAACGTAAAATGTCTTGACCTTTTTTTTCTTCCTTCCTTCTTTTTTTTTTTTTCTTCATCGCGCGCAGCCGGCAAGCCATAAATAAGTAATCTTTCCGTTTCCACGAATGCGCGGGTGGGTCTTCAATTCCAAAGATGATCGCGCCGAGCGAGCGTGCACAGGATACTACGTTTATTTTCCTCTTTACCAAAGACGTAAATTTAACGGGGTTTTATTTCCCCTCCCCCCCCCCCCTCCTCCTTTTCCTTTCCGCGCACCGTGCTACTGGGAAATGAAATACAACGTTATTTCTGTAGCCTGCCCGCTCGCCGTTCCTCACCTTTCCCTCCCGCGAAAAGAAATCAACCGATAATTTCGCGAAACGCACGCGATCTCGCGTACACCCGATATTCGATGCACACGGAGCCGTAAGCAAAATACGGCAAAGTCGTACGATGCCGGTGAGCGACGGTGAGTGCTAATCGATTTTTGCCCTTGTCCCAGGTGGTACGTCAAAACTTGCACGTACAAATTCAATCTCGAAACTTGGTAATACGCATCGCCGAAGATCGGAAGTTGCGGGTACGTACGTACGTACGTACGAGAGAAATCGGCGAGAACGTTTTGCGCGAACGAAACGAGTATATTTCAGGGGAACGTAAATTTCGTTTCACCCCCCTTCTAGGATTCTTGTCACGAACCGTAAGCAATACTATTAACTCGTTGCGTTACCGTAATTTAAAGCTCATCAATTACGAGTCTTATTCCTCCGAGGGAACTACGGGGAAAGACAAATTGTCCCACGAACCAGTAATTAACACCACCGACCAGAATTGAGAAATAAAAGCGTTCGCTGATTCTTAAGTCGCTCTCGATTTACGCGTAATCCAGATTTGTGCCCCGATAGATCTCTCTTACGGGTTTATTGTTTTCTTTGATAATCTCTCACAGAGTTTAGGAGAAACGGTTATTTAACAATGCTGAGCGAACGTGGGATCTTTTCTGAATTTAATACGCGTACCGCGCGTACACGCTGTAATCGCGGTAATAAATAATAATAAACGTCGAGGGTTGAGCGTTCGAACTATTTTTCACGCTTCATTGAAACCTTTATTTGATAATTATACCGTGACCGTAAATGACGAGTACACGTAAGGGCTTACGACTAAACGGACCGATGGATAATGTTGTCGTTAATGAAATATGCCCACATAATTTATGCTAATAAGCTACAGTTTACAGAACACGCGTATACGTTCGGGTGGGAAACCAAACGGGCATAGATTTTGCCCGAAAATATCTGCGGGTGACACGCGTGGGCAGTTATGTGACACGCATGAATCAAAATAATTGTAATATCGGTACGTGGTCGCGGGTTGGAAGCATTGACCGTTATCGTAATTACCTAATGAACCACGAATTTCTATTAAAACGTTTAAATTCTGCCACCGCGTCGTGGCCGGCTGTCTTTGCAATCAATTTTAAAGGGGAACTTAAACGAAAAATTATCAATCCTGTATGATATCGATACCTTTAAGACATCGAGACTCTCAAATCGTCCGACATTGAATGTAACGACCGAATTAAATAAATGTCGTAAAAGCGTGAAAGGCGGGAAGATAAGTAAACTTAACCAAAGCCGGTGGTTCGAACGCTATTGGCAAACGATTCTCGTATATCACGCGATCACGGGGGAGAGGGAGTTACCGCAAATGAGCATGAAAAAAAAAAAAAAATACAGCATGATCGCCGGGAGCGTGCCAAGGAGACGAACACGCGCGTACCAGTTTCGTGGGATAAAAGGATCGCTCCATTGAGCATCGAACGAGTCAATGAAAACCCCGTGGATTCGACGAGGCGATTTTAATGTCGGTATCATAACAAACGAAGCTTCCGCGTGGAGAAAAATTTACGAGGGGCAGAAGTAAGCTCGCGGAGCGCGGCTTTATTTACAGCGAACCGGCCGCCTACTTTGCTCTACGGCAATTACCACGGCAATTACATCGCGATTTATAGTAATTACATCTTTTACCGGCTGAGTGCAAACCCAAACTGTGCCCCGCCGTGGCAGTCTATCCCGGGGAAGGCCACCTTTTGCCATAAAAAGGTGCCTCCAGTGCCACCAGAAACCATTAATCTACCTACTGCGCGGCGCCGCGGTTTACTATACATCTAGACTTAACGGAAGAATCGCCCCCTTACCCCAACCTTCTGACAATAAGAATTTTTCTTCGAACTACTTTACCGTCACTTTAATGATTCCTCTCGCTCGCCGTTATAAAGGTAAAGGTTCCAACAGCGCGCGGCTCTTAAGCTACCGCGCCGAGGACTATTTAAATTCTCGGTCTCGCGGACACCTAACGATTGTCGCGCCGGTACGTGGCGTGTAAGTAATCACGATTTTTATCGGGAAAATTGTACCGCACCTGGAGTAATGGAACTTTTGAATCACCGTAATCGTTTCGATCGATAACGCACGTTTACGAGTTTCAAGAATACAAGTATCGCCTGGTTTAGCCGAGGACACCCTATACGTACCCTACTCGGTCGTCGCGATCCTACGGATTCCCTTTGAAGATCCCCATTCGGAAATTGGATTATGCGTATCTCCGATTTAGTTTGGCAGGTACGCAAAGCTGATTTGAACATGCCTTCCCCTCCCCCCCTTTGATGGGAAACAAATGACCGAAAAGTACCTGCGCGAATTACAGGTGTAACTTTAAATGTAGGTAATACTCATATTCGAGCAATGCAAACCCTTTCCACCGAGACACGAAATTACAGCGCGCAGAGTTTCCGTAATTTCATTAATTAATAATACGATACCACCCAACGTACCGTTCGCTATTCGAAACTTCAAAATACCGCATCATTACAACGAACAAACAGTAATCGATGGAACTTGCCGACGGTGGTGTACGTTACTCGAATATGGTATACGGAAGCACAATTGATGTCGATCGAACGTAGAGTACGTTAACATATTTTCATAAACCCGAATTTAATTGATCTACGAGGATAATTTATGTAAATATATATTTAATCCCCGAGTGTACTTTTTATTACTCGTACACGTACGTTACGCGTGTACAAAAATATCCTTCCGACACGCACACGATTCACCTCGTTTCTATTGTATATAGTTTCGCTCGTCACAATAAAAAAAGAAGACACGCTCTAACTACTTTACGTGATCCGTGGTACGTTTGACCACCGCACGAAATCTCGAAATTCTCGGGAAACGACGACAATGAGAATACTTCGAAGACCCTCTTTACGTCGTTTTATAGTCGTATCACGATCTCTGCGTCAGTTTCCTCCGCGAGTAACAGCTTTCGTATAGAACAGAACAGTTCTGTAGCGAAGCTTTACAGTTCTCGAGTTCCGCCGTAGACATTAATCTCGCTTATGAGTTACGACGTGTACACGTACCTGTGTGCACGCGCGAGCGCCCATGAATATGTGCAGCTGATATTTATACATGTATATATTTATGCGCGCGGCGGAAGGGTTTCATGGGTCCCATTACGATCGAACGTTATAATACACAATATTACGTGGCGATGCCGTGAAACGATAAATGAGGCGAAATTTCTTAGAGGTTTTCGATGGAACGGGATTAAAGAATTTCTGGAGTATCGATGTTATACCGAACCGTGTTTCCAGGTTTAGAAGCAAGTTCTATAACGAGTAAATTTCCCTTTTATTGATCTTAAGAAGAAATTGTGTAAATTCGCGTCAAGTAATAAGATACAAGTTGCTGGTTTCGGAACTTTTCAAAATGTTCTTTTTTATAATACATTACATCGTTTTTCAAGTAATTCATAATTCAATGATTACTCCGCAAAACGAAAATACTGTCGTAAAGGTGCTTTCAATTTGCGGTACTTTCAGATATTGATCGATTATCGGAATTGCGGAATGTGTTAGAATATAGCATATATACGTATACACATAATATATGTATACCATATACATATTGCTTCCCCGCAACTGGTTAACCATGCAACGTCCGGGCAAACAGATTAATCGCCAATCGATCATGCGCCACGCAATAAATACTGTCAATAAATATCGCGTAGGTATGATGTAACAGGTAACAATAATTCTACGGTAATCGAGGAGGAAAAGTTTCTACCATAAATCGTAATATTTCCAACTCGAATAACCGGCAGTGTCACTGGCACTTGTTTCCAAGATGTACCGATTTCCTTTTATGGGCCTGTAGAAAAGTTCGATGATGAAACCCATCGAAGCCCGTCCTTTGTTTTACGGCCTTCTACCTCTCCACCTTTTTATGGCCGTCAGCTTTTGTAGAACGCGGAGCCGCGATGCGGAGCGGGTTTACACCACTCCGATGCCACGAAGAGAAAAGAAATAATCACCCTCCCATCGCGTGACGGATATGCGCGAACGATGCAACGAAAATTCGCGAATCCATTTGAATCATCGTCGTATCGAATATTTACATTAACGTCAGATTTTTGCATCGACACGTGCATTCGTCGTTGCGCTTTTCGAAATATCACCGTCGATCTCATTTTTCCTACCAGCCGCTTCATTTTTATTTTTTCGAATTTAGGATATTTATGGAAGAATCGACGTCAAGGGGGGAGGAGAAAGCGTGAGAATAGGGGGGGGAGGAGGGGGGGAGAAAGCACGAGCGTGTGCGCGCAAGTGTATTACGTTTCGCGTTTCCGCATCGATACAAAAGGCCGAAACGATTTTTCGACGCGTGACATCCGACAGGCTTCCGAATTCAATTCAAGCTTCGCGCTTTTTATCCGATCGAAAGCAGAGCGAGAGTTCGATCGTTCCGCGAAAACATGGCCGATGATGCACTCACGAGAATCATCTCGATTATACACTTATGGCCGAACGACGCGTCGCTGAGATCGGTATCGATATTTTGTCAAGCTCGGCATATTTTGTCAAGTCGGCACAGCAATCTCGAATCGTGATAGAGGCTGCGCGTCCTCCTCGTGGAAAAAGAAAACTCGAAACATCGGTCGCAATTATACGTCCTTTCGAGCGTCGCCGCAATTATCGAAAGTCTCGGTGCTCGTTACCGAAGACCGAAATCACTTTGTTGGCCGCGACGGCGACACGGTAGCGAGCAATAATTACGGATAATCGGGAGTGCGAGAGCGGAGAAATCGAAGGGAGGACACTGGGCATCGTTTGCGTCTCGATTGCTGCGGCGATCGTTGCACAAATTATTGGTCTTAAAAGTTCAAGTCGAATTGCGAATTGAAAGGAAAATTATGATCGAACCGTGAACGTAGAGGTACGAAATCATCGCTGTGAATTTTAATATATTTTTTGTTATGGTATTAAAGGCGGAGTAGATAAAGTATTAAACAATGATTTTGTTATCAGCTGGAGAAACGCACTTAAGAGAATTTAATATACAGTTTGTAGCACGGTGAGTTAGACCGTGGTAGAAGAGAGATGTTCGGCGATAATTATCGACAGCTCGGAAAATCGATCAAAAGATAGACGACGATAAAGCGAGGGAGGGTATTTGTAAAATATGCGCGCGTAACCGCAGCGGCGAATGGCGTCGAAGATACGGGCAATTTCGTCATTATAAATGTCCTTTATACATATTTTCCTGACCAGAGTTTAGTCGATAACGTTGCAGTTAGACCGCGCATACAATTTCGACTACCGTCCCGTAATAACTTAAGCGAGGCGAAATTATGAGATGCGAAATAACAAATGTTGGTGCCCATTAAATTACGAATACGACGCGTAATAATATGTCGCGATCGTTCGACGGTATTAATTAAACCGCCGGCGTGGGAGGATCTATTAAATACATGTCGATTGATACGTATGGTTTAGCGAGGAAAAGGGATAATTGAAAAACAATACAGTTACGGGTGAACAACGCGAGAACGGGGGGGAGGGGGGGGGAGTACCACGGAGCCGGAGCTAACGAATAAAACATAAATCACGATGTTACCGATGAATATCTGAAATTATGAATCTTCCGCCGTTAAAGCACTCGTGACACGCAAACATATCACGTATCCACAATGGAGCCATAAATCGACGATTCAAAAATCCATTATCCCACGGCGGATATATCGCGAGCACAAAGTATCTATCGCGCGTATTACACGCTTTACGTAAGGTCACCGAGCATACCGTAAACGACCAGAAATGCGGAAACACATGGAACACCGTTCCATGCCCCGGTAATGCGCAAAACATTTTCCCCAGCCATGAATGTATTATTTACAACGGGTCTTATGATCGATAAAAGGCTTCAACCTTTTACCAGCGGCCCCACGCGCAACGCGTTAAACGAACATCCACGGGGGTTGGTGGGTGGGTGGAGGGGGACGCCTCGGGTCCGGCTCTGTCCTACTTCCACCCCCATAATTCCGAATTTTGTGTTTCTATTTTTGGCCAGACACAGAGTATGTGCTCGGGACCGTGAAAGCCGTGCGCGGAATAGCATTTGGTGTCTACCCTCGCAGGTTTTAACGGACCGGTCCCGTATGCCAGACGCGTGCCAGCTGCCCCTCTCATCCCCGCCCCCGCCCTCCTCCCCCGTGTGTCGGCGCGTGTGTCTCTCACCCTCGAGGAGAAGATGAGGAAGAAAAAGCAGAAAAGGAGCGGGGCAGAAGGAAGAGGAGGAAGAAGAATAAGAAGAGGAGGAGGAAGAGCAGCAGCAGCGGCGAACAGGCAGCTCGTATTTTCCCTCTGCGGCCCAACCCTGCCAACCCTTTCTACCCAGGATGCACCGGATATCTAGCCTATTCCAGCCAGCGAGCCACCCAACGCTTTTGCCCACTTTCGAACCTGGTCGCCATGCGCACCCCCGTTATCCTCGCCCCCCCCCCCCCCCCCCCTCTTTATCTCACGCCAGTCTAGCATACGTCTGTCCACTTTCGAGCCATGTCGTTGTAAGGTTCCGGTTTCTTATTTCTCTTCTTGCGTATGTATGTACAAGCAGGGTTACGTGACACCGTCTCGTCCTCCCGCTGACATTAGGTATCACGCTACCTCGGTCGCGTTCAGGTAAGGCACGGTTTTTCGCGATTCTAAAACACCACTGTCGGCTTTGGAAAATGATTTACACGAGCCCGTTACTTCTTATCGTGTTCGCGCGCGAGCGAGATCGACGATAAGAGTTCGGAAGAGTTTAACGCGGGCAATGTCTCCGCGGTTTTTGTATTCCCTCGCTTATCCGGGATCATCCTGGATTAACCGTGACATCTGGAAAATATACTGTGCAGTAAAAAAAAAAAAAAATCCGTCGTTCGTCTCGATATTAAATTTACGTGGGGAACAAATAAAGGTTGTATCGAGCGCATCACGACTACAGAAGCGATTGACTGCCTCGATGCCCTTTTCGAAATTCACGATGGTCTCTCGAACGATTCTAGGAGGCAGGGAAATCTCTTTTCCGCTTTTATCCGTGCCTCGAAGGAAAGTAAGACTCGGGGGCTCGTATAGGATTTCCGAGGACAAGCATTGCCCTGCTACGAAGGAAATCGAGAAAATATCTTGCAGATTGGAATGCTCGGGAAAAGGGAACTGTACCATTCATTGCTTTAAAGTCTTGGGTAAAGACAAACGCTGATTCCAAGCGTTTCGACGCACACAATTCTGCTACGCGGAGGAGAGGCAGCTTTTGTTGTGTACCGTATGATACAATATCGAATTGAAATTTATACACGGATATTCTATAAATTCCTCCGAAGCGCAAGTTTAACTTTTTTAATCGCTGCAATCTCGCGATCGTTTTTCATAATGGAAGAGCAATGAATAGCGACGTTCTTGAATTTCATCCACTGTCGGAAATTGTTGCCCGCGATACGTACCTACGTACATTAAATTCGTATGTGTACGTGACGCGATCTTTATCATCTCGATAAGTACCGACTGTAGTCTATATCGGATTTCGTTTTTATTCCCGTTGAAAGGGCGTCCGGGATCAAAAGGTAAAGGCCAGAGGAAGGGCAGAAAAGGGCGGGAATAGTATCTATATGGTCGATCTTTCGAGATCTCCTTTTCATGCTCGGACCACCCGAGATGCATCGTGGGGAGTAGGGTAGCGCGATCTTCGAATGTTCTCGAAAACACGCGTAGCTTCAATTTCTGACAAATTAGGAAGGCGCTTTAGATGACATCGTGTTTCCGGGAAGAAAACTATTGTTGGAGGAAGACATAGATAAACCCATTTGCATTAACAAGATTTTGATAGGGAAAGGAATTATTGCAATCGACATCTGTAAAATGATTTTTAATGAAGACGAGAACGGGAATTTAATAGTTATTTTAAAACACCTTCAATTCTAAATTTAAAAATTATTTGCATTTTAATTCGATGCTTTTGAGACAGGTTTAATCGTGAATTTCTAAATTAACACTGATCTCGCGATGATTGGACATAATCGAGTTACAATTAATAACGACTTTCGTAATTTACATCGGCCGTCGTAAAAAGGAACATATCGATCGTTAATTTGCAAATCAACGATTGAAAGCGTTTTTAAATTATCTTTAAACGTTGATTCCCGTTTCCATTAAAAATCATTTTACCAGTTTTAAATAATGAACTCGAACCTCGATCGTATTAATCGAGAATTTTTGTTCGACCAGCGGTAGATTTGATTACATTATTCGAATGAGACACGGAGTCGGTGGACCGATGTATTATGTACCAATTCCAAAGGTGGATATCAAGGAAGAGATGGTGGTTACCGCGGGGGAATCTACGAACGGCATGAAATTGTAAAATCACGTGGTAGTAAACTAGGTAGAGCTTCCGGTATATGCTCCTCGGCGTATCCCGAATGGGGGCTTTCCGACATACGAACGGCCGCGCCGTTTTATCCGGTTTGGGATTACCTTGCGGTGCGGAAATAGGGCGTCTGCTAAGACGTCTTTTGCCAAAATTACGGCATAATTCCGCGTGGCGTGGTACCGACCAAAGAAAATCATTACGACGCGCAAGACCGAGGAGTACAATCTCCACGGGAGTGAGCGCACTAAAATTCAGGCTTGTCCTGCAGTTTAAAAAAAAAGGATGATGCTTTCGCGTCCCTGCTCAAATATACGCTGTCGCGTCTACCTAACGGTGTCTTTTGTGTTTAAAGTTCATTACTAGAATTACTAGTAACTTAATTTTAACGTTAATCCCGTAATGAGTGAATTGTAAAATAAGTAATATGTATTTCGTTTTTAATCATTTTTGCTGCAACGCAGTACGCGCCTTTTCAAAAGAATTCGCTGTTTTTACGATTTTCGGGGTATTTTAATTTTAAAAAATGCGTTTTGAGGCAGAGAGTTCCCGGAACTATAAAAAAAAAAAAATAAACTTATGCGACATTTTCGAAAGTAGCCTCTGGTTCGTCGGGAGTTTTACCTCCGGATGACGGCTCAGCAACCTTCGGAACTCGGATTACTTAATTAACGACCCTCCCACCCTCCTCTCGGCGTTCCGAAGCCGCTTCCTCGCTTCGCGCCAGTCGTTGACTCCTCTTTGATCAGGCGCGTAAAGCACGAGCGTAACTCGTAAAAGGAAAATTTTTTAACGGATCGGAGGCGCAAAGAGTGCCATCGAATGCCGAAGAGTTTCGATAGAATTGGGCGACCTCGAGTTTAGGGGCAAGTGAAACGAGTGGAATTACCTAAAGCAATGAAAGAAGCCTGAAATCGAGCGAGAGGGAAAAGGGGGCCTCTACAAGGGATGGCCGTGAAAAGAAAAAGGAAAGAGGAAACGTGAGATAGATCACCGAATATAAGGTATCGATATACGGGAGAAGGCAGAGCCAATGAACTTTCGAATGAGAGGAACAAAGAAGGAGGTGTAAGACATCGGTTCTCAACCTGGGGATAATTACACTCCAAGGGTTAAAACGGGATATGCAGAGGGGTAAAGAGAAGACTAATTTTTAAACAAATTGTTAGAAATAATGAATGATTATTGAATGATTAAATTAAATTAAAAGTATTATTTATTTTTTTGTTTTTATTTTATTTTTGATACTAAACTTTTGGGGTGGTATTTGCTAATATCTGACCCGATGTGTAAGCAATAGTCTCAAAAAGTTTGAATAGCACTGGGTTATAAACGAACAGGTAATTGTTTTAGAAATAATTTACATAATATTCGTAGAGAATCTTAGCGATAAGCGCGGAGTTACCGTTTTTCACTACTGCTCATAGCGGGCTCTCCTTCAATTATCGTGGTTCCCTCCGAATGTCCGCTCGCAACGCGACGCAGACAACTAAGCCCGTAATTCAAAACACAAAAATTTGACGCTGTTCCGCAAAACGTAGACGCGAAGAAAGCCGAGCGGCTCGACGGCTAGAAAGAAACGAACATGTCCAACGTAAGTTGTATGAACGGAGAGGAAAGAGAAGGAAAGGGAAACGGAGGGGCAAAAACAGGAAGGGTGAAGAGATAAAAAGAGCAAACGGTAATGGGAGTGGAAAAAGTAAAAATGAAACAAACAAGGTAAAAGGAGATACAAAGAGAGGAAAGAGGAAAGTTAAACGAGTCGGAGGACTAAATAGCCCGTTAGCATCTCCGCCGTGTGTAACTAGCGAGGGTCGACTAACTCCTCTATTAGCTCGTCGGAACGGCTCTTACCACCTCGAAAAACTTGATTTTAATACGCGTCGCTCGGCATCGAGGAACATGAGAAAAGGGTAACTTGCCGTCTCCGGCGTTGCAACGGTAATGGTACCAGCCATGCGAAGTTAAACCCTCGAGATTCGTCTTGTACGTGGTGCGGCATCCATTAGACAACTTTCTCCAAGATTCTCGCCGACGTAAACATTTAACATCCAGAATGCAGCTTTTCGAAATGCCTAGCGGAACGGCAAGAACCGCCGTGCAATGCTCTCGAGATGATGGCCCAAAAACGAAAGAGGAATTTTTCTTGCGATTCCACCGACAGACGTTACTGCGTTAACCAGCGTGGGCGGTATGGACACCAAGATGCGTGGATAAGGAATTTGGTAAAATAGTCCCACGCGATTTAAATAAACTATTAATTATTAACACTCCGCGCAATTTACACAGACGTCAATATCGAAAACGTGTATTTAATACAAATCAGAGGAATTTAATTATATGAGAATTTCATTTTGATCGAAGCGCCATACGAGCGAGATAAATTCCGCGCGATAATTAAAAAAACATTAATACCGAAACGAATGAATGAAAAAGAAATTAATTAGTAATCTCGGACATACCACGGCGATACAAGTTCCGCGAGATAAAGTGCGGTATATGGTAGCGACAAAAAAAAACAAAAAACTGCCCGGGCGGATGACAATATCGCCGGACCGAATCGCGCGGCAGTAAAGGCCGTACCCGAAATTGCGAATCGCGTGTCATAAAGTTCATTGAACTTCGCGAAAAATGATTTCGCGTATATGTACGTGCCGTATATTTATTTCCAACCGGGGGTCCATCAACCATCTCGCCGTCATTATTTCAAATTCGCGCCAGGAGACACGTTCGTCCGACCACCGCGCGCTTTAACACACGTACACACGCGTGTCACGTAAAAACGTGTCCTCTCGTTCGATTCTCGAACGAAGCCTTCGTAACGCGAAACCGGAATCACGATTCACCGGGGGTCAGCTCGATCCCATTGACCAATCTCATCAGCGCCATCACGAGGATACAAATGGAAGACCATTCCCGTTCCAAAGAAGCTCGTATCGTTTCGCGGAAAAGTAAGCCGGCCGATACTGACGGCCGGAAGTACGGAACGAATTCGCTTCGGATCCAATTGCTATTGGACGCTCGCTTTTAAAGCATAATTCGACGCTTCCTGTCCGTCACGTACCATTCTCAAACCCGAGCGGGGTTGGAGTTGATAATGGAGAGGTAAGAACAGAAGTTGGGTGGCGTCGAAATCGCGGGCGTCGGGGCGTGGACGCTCACCCGGTATCATCGTACTGTCGCGACGCGTCGACCAAGTTCGAGGAAGTCGTCGCCCCTACGTGACCGCTTCGCCAAGGGACGAAACTTGCATTAACTTCGCGCTGACCAACGTCACTACCGTTTTCTCTGTTCTTCCCTCTCCTCCTCCTCCATTCCTCCCTCGTCCCTCTCAATCTCGCTCTACCAGTGTCAATAACGCACGAATGGAATTTCCGCATAATACCCGTACCGCCTCTCGATCTCTCTCTCTCTCTCTCTCGCTTCTAAATTACAGCAGATACGAGGAAATTCTGTCGACGCGCTCGCTCCGAAGTCAACCAAGTTTCCAGCCTGGCGCAACCCCTCCCCCCCCCCCCAAAGTTACTACTACGCCGTCTTTATTGCGTTCACGGTAATGTCATACGAATAGGATGTAATCTACGCGCGGTATTTCCAACTTGCCGATGGATTCTGCGTAACATTGAGACATCTTTTACTCGACGGGTATCGTTAACGCTCCGAGAATGTCGGATAAGATGGAGAATATTACTAGTCGGTGAGATAAACTCGTTACGGAATTTTGGGAGAATTGAGGCGTCGAAATGGTTGACGTCTAACGCCGAAACTGTACCAAGGACAAAAATGATCCGACGTTGTACTGTACTTTTACACACGATAAGGTCTTGTATTTATCAAAATCACTAACTCAGCGGTAAACATTTCTCCCCCGTTATCTAGCTCTCGAGAGCGCGTCGAGGAGGGGAGGGGTAATCGTCGTGAAAACCTCGCAATAGGGGAGGAAATTTCATTACCGAATTTACCGTTCCGCAAGAAGTAATACTCCTCGCAATATTTGCTTTACACGCTGTTCCTCGATCCCCCTCTTTCGCCACCGTTTCCACTCTTTTCGAGACACTTTTGATTCTCCGCCGGACCAATGTCTTTCGCGGCTACTCTCTCGACCTCGTCCCCCGACGTCTCTCATATTCCACCCTCGGAATCTCGCTATTTCCCCATTATTTAAACGATAAATTTCTCAGCGAGTAAAACGGCACGGAATCAACGGTCCATTCTCCTCTCGCAATGGCGGGGACCGAGGGTGAATTTATGTAGCCGTGAAAAAAAAAAAAAGATGGCTCCGACGCCACTGGGAGGTCCAATTCGTTCTTTCTATTGGTTCTCGTCCGTTCTGCGTAAATATGTCATTCGGTATTAGATGCCCGTAACAAATGTGCGCCGTGAAGATCGATATCGTCGGGGGGACGCGGAGGACACTTTCATATTTCCACGTCAACGATAACGCGTTACGCTATTACGCCCTGTCTAGGATTCCTACTCTTTATTACGATCCTAATCGGATCGAAAGGTCGTATCGACGATAATAATGGATCGTTTCGAAGCTTAATCGAATTTAACGAGGAAGCACAATACCCCAACTTCGTGGCTTCAAGGATTGTCGGCGAGCAATTACACGAACTTTCGATCCTTCGAGTTACCATAATGCACGCCAAATTACAGACTCTCGACGCACCGGTGTACCCCCCTCTGCCACTGGAAATTCCCATGGTCAGTGCTAAGGTGTAATTACGATACAACGGTATGCGCGGTGTCCGACGGAGAAAGTCTACCACCAATGAAATATCCCCCTGTCGGCTGGCATCGTCCAAAGATTTGTCAAACGGGAATTGATTTAGCTACCGGGGGTTTAATACACCGGGGAGAACGCTGTACCAGTTGGTTTCCCTCGGAAAGCGTTCGATCGAAATCCCGAGTTTGCTGCTTCCACGCAAATAAATTGAGACCTTTATGTCGGTCATCAAAAGACTCGAGGGGTCATGTTTTATTCTCGACTTTAAATCGTTTGACGGATTGCTTTTTTTTTTTTTTTTCAACGCGTCAAAGTTGCCCCGGTATTTACACGGGAATTTAGCTTTCCCGCGACTCCGCTACTCAACGGCATAAACGAATACCGTGTTCGCGTTGTTTCAAACGTCGACGTAATTTCGGAACGAAACTGTTCGATCGCGCTTCGCTCGGTTTTCAAACGAAAAATTCTTTCGCGCAGACCCCCGTAAGTTGTTTAAAAGTTTAAACGTTCGACCCAGCGAGCGGATATCCCTCGGAATTATAGCGCGCGTCGACGCGAAACGTACGGAATTGCATAAAAATCTGGGTAAAATCTGATTTGCGGTAATCGAGGGGGTGCGAAACGCGCGGCGCAAAAGCATGATTGCTAATTAGATCGGACGGTAAAAATTATTATTATTACTATGCCGGTGCGCGCGTCCCGGTCTACGTGACACTCTCTCTTCTTTTTTTTTTTCCTTTTTTTTTTGTTCTCGTACGAAGACATATCATAAATGTCCTTGCGGTGGCGTAACGAGGTACCCTAATTACGCCGGAGGGCAGTAACGGCACCATGTTTGATGTCGTAAATAACTTTAAAAACAGCCGTGCGCGCGCGGAACGTGGCGTGCGCGCTTTGTTTCTAAATAGATGCTTTCGTCGAATATCACGCGCTGCGAGACCCTCATTTTTTTCGAAATACTTAACAAAAGCAAATGATTCAACAACAAACGCGCCGGATATTACACGAATCTTTTTCAAACGTTTGTTCGGCTTCCCTGGCAGACTGTTTTTCTTTTTCATGGCGGTTTACCTTTTTTTCCCCCGTAAGCCCCGAAGCTTGACCGAGAAAAAGCGGAGGTATAACGCGAAAATGCCGCAACCCTCTCGCCGTCACGGTGGTCGCCTTTTATGTCATAAACAAAGGAACACGTATTCGGACTAACGCGGGACATCGTTCGGTTCATCCTTGGCTCCATTTACCCTCCGCGGTACGTGATGGGGAGTACACGGTTCGCTGGAAGGACTAAATACTTTTAGTTAACGGTATCTCGAAATGGCGTCGATAACGGTCACCGTGGTATGGTTAATACCAGGGGAAAATGACCCGCGGGGTCGAATACGCGCGCGGAAATTAACGATGAGATGTTGTTTAACAAAAATAACGCGACTCGATTCTTCGGCGGTGTTATCGTTGCGCCGTTAATTCCGGAATTACCGGGTGTACCGGGAGTCTACTAGCGCAACGCTGCGAAACTGAACTATTCGAATAATTGATGGTATTAATATTATGACAATCCCACCGTTACCTCCGCGCATCTGCTTCCTCCATGGTAAATCGACGTAAGTTCCGAGAGTATTGCGCCAATTAATACTCCAAGAAGGTATGAAACGGACAATTTACAGTAGCAATTTCCGTTCAAACGTGTAAAATGATTCATTACGTTAATAGATATTCCAATTGTATAATTTTGAGAATGGGACTTGCCGGAACTTTAAATGAATTGAGTACGCAAAGGCTAAGGAGAAACTCTTGTTTTACCGTAAATGCTTGTGGCTAATGGTCTTACCACAGGAAAGCCGATAATAGTTACGGCGGGAATTTCGATATCTTCGGAATGGCTTACAAAATGAACAATGACGTAATTGCAAGCGCCGAACCTTTCCGCGAATCGGACACCAACAGCACTTCGGGGCGTTAAATGAATTAGAGTTTAACGCAATTATTGTTTACGGGCTAACGTTAGGGGAAAACGTATCCCACGGAATAATTGTATACAGTTGTACTGGAGAACGTCTTAAAGTAATCGTTACTTATATTCTTTTATTTAATCCAATCTGAAATAAAACCATTCCTAGGTAAGTACAGTTACTTTAAATCCAATAACGAGAAAGTTTAAAGCTCGACAAATGATTCGAAGCCCGCCAACCGAATCATCCAGGATCCCCATGAAAATTGCAAATACTAAACGTTCCTAATAATGCAGGCGATGGGTATTAATGGCTCCGCGCGAAACGAGCTTCGCGTTAAGAAATCCCTGATAACAAACCGCCGCTCGTATCTCGTAAACGCAACAATTCCTCCATTTCCATGATACATTTCGCGGGTTCGAAAAGTCGATTTCCCCAGATAACAATATGCAATCCGTCCAAGTCCGACTGCTCGCGACCATTCGAGGCCGCGCACGGTACGCACGAATTGGACATTAATCCAACTGTCCTCTCCTCGGTAAGCACCATAAATTACGAGTTTCCAATTTCCAGAAGCCGGAGCTGTTGTGCTCTACTACCTGCCAGTGTACGAACGAGGGATGGAAGGCAGAGAGAGGGAGAGAGAGAGAGAGAGTGATACGGACTATGAGAGAAGGGAGGGAGGAGGGAGGGAGAAAACGGAGGTCACACGTCGGTCATAGGGGTTGCGTTTAATTATCCACGGGTACTCGCGGGGACCTCCTAAGGATGCAGAGAAGGCGACGGATATTGAATTTCCGGTCGGTAGACGTCTGAAAATCCTGTTACAGTTTAATTGTTAATTTGCCACCTCGGCAACCCTTGCCGGCTGAGCAAACCCGCGGTTAAGGCGGATACAATGACGTCCTTCGACACCTTCGCGAAGGGACTCTCTACCGTCTCGAGCGTTTGTTCGGGTAGTATATTCGGCGAAATCACCTTGCACGCGCATCAACAACGTTCGCGCGGCTAACTCGTGAGGGAAAGTTTGATGCCTCGGAAATTTCAAGAACGGCAAGACGCGTACGAGTGAATGGGATGGAGGGGGTTAGTTCGTCGTGGCTATCCGAAACTCGTGGCGCCGCGCAGCGTCGGGACGCCTGTTCCCGTTCGTAAAACGGATCTCGCCAACCTCCGAACGTTTCTGTAAGTCGGGGCTATTAAATCGTGGTTAAACAGAGACGCGGAAACGTCGATCTTCTTGAAAGAGAACTTTTTCTCTATTGGTTGAAAGGCCTCGTTGCGCGACGAAATTTCGAATGACCCGTTCGTTACGCGTTCATTGTAAACTGTTTGACCCTTCGACGTTGCACGAGAAACTGCGACAAATTGCACGCTCGCGTATCCTTCGTGTCGGGGTGAAGGAAAGTTTTAAATTCGTGTTTCTTTTTCGTCTCTTTTGTGTTTTTTTTTTAAGTATCGGTACGTATTTGGATTAGAGGTATATTTTCAAGAAATATAGTTATGAGATTAATTTTTAATTTTATTGGGAATTGACCAACAATGCGTAAACGATATTCCGTTGCTCTGAAAACAAAGTTTTATTTTTTATTTACATAATTATTATCGCTTACTGGGACTTGCACCGAGACAAAACTTTGTCTCTTGATTCTCTATGTATATTGAATTGTTAATACAAACGGAAAAATGTTTAGTAACACGTGAGAGAAGGGTGTAATGGAATAATATCGAGCGCGGCGTTACATGTCTCCGCCGCGCCGTGGCAGTCGTTCTACGACTCTGTCATTTCAGGTAAAAGTGCGTCGTTTTGGAAAAATAGACGATCGTCTCCTTGTGGAACTCATGATCCGAGAGCGACGAACTCCAGAGAAATCTTTACTTTTGCTGAAATTACTTACGCGAATTAAAAGCCTTACATCCATGTTCAATTTTCAATTTAAACTCTCCCTCCCTCTCTCTCCCACCCCTCGGCGTACACTCGTATAACTTCGAGGATCTTACGGGCTGCCACGTACGGGTAACAAGGAGAAACGAAATAAAGGTGCGACGATCGCTCGTAATCTTTCGTGTCCAGGAAGAAAATCCAAAGGAATTCCCATCGTCTCCCGCGTTACTCCGTCGACGAGGACACCGTCATCGTCCTTCGCGTATTGACACTGTCAATCGACACTGTGTACATTGACACTTCGACACCGTCCTACGTAGTTTCTAACGTCGCCTTCGATTTGAACCGAAACCACCTGATCGTGGGATGTTTTCATCCTCGTCCACCACCCATCCACGTTCCAGACCTCGTACCATTATTTGCCGCGTTGTTGTTACTGGCAACATTCCCGCTCCATTGGGATTACTTTAACCTCCGCCATTTTTCCATTTCACCGGGAGACGGATGAAATTTTCTCGCTTCCCGGAGTCTTTGCCGCCGTCTAACGTATTTCTCTCTATCTACCTCCTATTCACCTTCGCCGTGTGTTGGTGAATTTGAAATTACGGATACAAATGGAGAACTGACGCGACACTTGTATCTCGCGACGCGGTGTCGATGTTGGTAAAGGTTTATTATTAACCTTCCGTTAGTAACACAATTCTGACACCAATTTTTATTATTATTATTTCAACGTTTTTAATTGAATCGGTGAGAAGAAGAACAGTACTAGTCCAAATTGCACCTTTTTTTGTTTTTTTGTTGAAATTGGTTCGATGCATGTGGAATTAAATATTGAATGTAAGAACAGTACTATACACGCCTATCTTCATTGGTTTAAGACATGTTTTAAAGTCAGTATGATGTAGCTTACAAATTTATAAAACTTTGAACTTGATGATCTTGAATCGACATTTTCGACATTGTATTAAACTATTTTTGGATACAAATGAAAACTGGGAAACTCAGAATGGAAGGAAAATCAATTATTGAAGTAATTGGCACACGCCTCCTTTCTATGAACATAGAAACAAAATTTCCGAGTGGAGTTACACATCATCCTTGTTAACAACTGAAAGTTAAAGGCAACATTAAATATTAAAGACAACCGGAAATTGGCCGTATATACGTGTACGTTAACATACAAATGTACTTCCGTGCCTACCCATACAAAATCTAACGATCCTTCGATAATTCAACCAATAAAATCCTCATAGGCGTCGGTGTTACTCCAAAACGAAACCTCGTTCGAAGACTGCTCAGAACTTGAATTTGCACCTAGTTTACTAATTTCGAATTCAACTTTCCTTAAATAAACCGAAAACTCGTTTTATATGAAACGTTCTCTATCGCAAAGTCAAACACCGACAAGAAAAACGAACCGGGCAACGTTTACTAC
Source organism: Pemphredon lugubris (assembly GCA_933228935.1). Lineage (NCBI taxonomy): Eukaryota > Metazoa > Arthropoda > Insecta > Hymenoptera > Crabronidae > Pemphredon > Pemphredon lugubris. Next base: position 8,111,513 of record OW121819.1, on the reverse strand, counting down.
AATTTCAAGTTTTAGAGTTGAATTGTTGCAAACGCCAATGTTTAAGTTTAAAAGATCCCGCTTCTCAAACATAAACTCAAAGCGCATTAATCACTAAAACGTGAAATTTGCACGTACCCGAGGAATGAACGCAACGACGTCATTCCTTTAAAGATCCGGTCGCCGTAAATATAAACTCAAAGTGCATCGTTAATCGCTGAAAGGTGAAATACATATTCAAGGATTTAAAGCAACACCGCGTTGTGTTTCCATAAAACTTCTCAAAGCTCAAAAGCGACATTTTCTACTATTTCTTGCCCCTCGGCTGCCCTTTTATATCCTCGTGCAGTCGACGGGAAGGAAACACATTTCTAAGAAGCTATTCGGCAAAGACAGCTCTCGCCCCCTATGGATCCTACGGATATCTACTAGGAGTTAGTGAACCGTTAGGCCAAAATTAATAGATCTCCGGTCTCCTTCTTCCGGAAGGTAAAAGAGCCTTGATAAACAGCCCCGAAGCTCAGTGTATCGCGCCGCTTTGAAATTTATGTTCGCCCCGCGAGCTTCGGTCTCGTGCAGTGATTTTTCATGGGTACTTTCGCTGCGCCAGCGAAAGAAAAAAAAAAAGAAGAAGAAGAAGACGAACATTCGGGAGACGAAGTGTTTACGGTGCATCGACGCAAGATCGATGTCCTCGATTCGCGTTAAGCACCGAGTGACACTGTCAACCTTTCGTGATCTTTTCATTTTTCTTCGAAATATCTTGCCCTACCAGCGAATTTCTCGTACAAATCGTCGCGAGTTAACGTTACGCTATCATCGAAAGGCGCGAATTGCTTTACTTCGTATTTCAGGAACAGAGAGATTTGGACTGTCAAGGATACGAATAGATTTTTATTCCATGGAGATACCAACTTTTCCATAATTCCAGTTATTCGTACGATTTCGGTATATATTATTATAAATTTCTGTGATATCGCGGAAACACGAATACCGTCCAAAACGCAATATCGATCGCTCAGTTCGAAAGTAATCCGACGTGAAAATATCACCGTAATTTATGTTCACTCCAGCGTTAACGATATAACGCGCCAAACCTTGAAATCCGTCGGCTCTCAAAAAAGAGGATGCGCGTCGGGGTGGGAGGGGTAAAAAATTTCCTTATCAAGTCGGAGAATTTTTAATCTCTGAGCTTCTCTCTCCCGTGTCCCGTTCTTTCCCCCTTTTTGTCCGCCAGCAAACTGCCGGCTGGTGGTACGAAGTGTCTGATCATGCTAGAAGGGCTCGAGATAACTGCGCGGAGGGTTTGTTCCAAGGGGCCGGGGCTGGAACTAGGAAACCGAGGGATCCCCGACCGGGGCTGGAGGACCACAAGGAGTTATCAGAGATGACGAAGCGCTCCCAGGATGGTCCTTACCGTTTTCCACCAAACCCCCAGTGCCAGCAGGTCCTACGGTCTCGGCCGTAATAAGGGGTAGATTTGCAAGCGCCTCAACGGGAATAAATTTCACACTTTGCAATCAGTTTTGTGCGTAAGAATTTTCTTAATCGTCCCTTCACCTCTAACAAGTTTTGCTATCCTGTTCGCAGATCGATTACGTGAAACGAGGAACGAGAGAGAGAGAGAAAGAGAAAGAAAATTCATATTTGTACGCGAGCAACAACATCCCGACAATTATATTTTCTAGCGATAACAGCACTTGTACGAAAATATATACGCAATGGGATAAAATGTAATAAAGTCACGGAACGACACATATTTTACTCGAATATAGAAAAATTAATTTGAAACTTTCTTTCGTCTCCCCACTGTATACATAATATATCGTAGGAAGCAAATATAACTGGATTCGTCCGGGTGGTCTAGGCTTTCTTTCGAAATATCGTTAAACGAGACGCGCCCAAAGCGCGGGAAGTCATTTAAAATTCCGAACGATAGAAAGCCGCGTTAACCGCCGAACGCACATTTTATCGATGCGTTCACGGTACCATGACTCGTTTCTAAATGATTAACTACGTCGTTTAATTAACGCCCATCCCCGCATCGCCGACGCGTTTACGCGCTCGTAAATTGACGTATGGCCGAACCCAAAATCTCTTTCGCGTTAAACACACTCGGGTACCGTAGGTACCGGGCTGTCAGTTGCTAATAAACAACTTTTCGGAGAAAGTTGTCGGGGGGACATGTTTTGGGTACTATATTCCCATTTAACCCTCCGAGAAGCAAGTTTCTAGGTTTTCCTAGCGATACTCCGGTCACCCGGAGTGCGTTTAATTGACGGCAACGCTACTTCGACGCAAAATTCAAATTCGAGCGAAAGGTTAAGTTGCACTTGGCCCGAGACAAGACCTTGTCTCTTGGTAACCCTCTGAGAAGAAAATTTCTGAGTTTCCCTTAGCCTTAGATACTCCTTTTACTTACAGGTAAAAAGAGGTTACCCATAGTGTGTTTAATTGACAACAGTGCTACTTTGGCGCAATATTAAAAAATTCAAATTCGCGTACCGCGCGAGAGGTTAATTCGCGCGACAATGATGGCGGTGAGTAACGCTCGTACACCATCGGCTGTTTTACTCTCCAAGGCGGTAAGTTTAATTTTTGGCGATTCATCATTCCAAGAGACAGTCGCTCCCATCCTACAAAGGGTACACGATGCTTCATGAACCTCTTTTTCATAGAACATAGATAGAAACGTTTCGCGAATAAAGGATATCCTCAGTGGAAAGTACCGTTTCTCGTGTTTCTTCGTGTCTACGTCAGACGAAGAGGGCGACCAACTACGAGCCGTGCAGTACTGCTTCGGAATTCCAAATGGTCGAGAACACTAGGAATTCCGAATTTCGCGAGATGCCGTATCCTCCTCGATGAACATTCGGTATGTTTGCGATCGCTCGTCGACGAGATTAAATCTATGAAATTAACGAATTAATTGTGCCACGGATCAAAGGGAATTTCTAACGCCTAATCGACGGGCACTACCGTAACGAGTGCGCCGACGCTCGAATCGTGGAGCATCGCGGTACTTCGTAATAAATGTCCGTGGGCTGTTATTATTCTCTCTTCGCGTAAAGTAATATTTAAATGGGCGGTTTAACCTGTGGCTTTCTCCCTGTGCGTTAATCGGTTCTCGTACGTACACACACTTTGCGCGGATAACGAAAACGTACGTCATAATTAATATAATATTATTCCAGGGCCGACGTTAAGTTAATTAGTAGCCGCGACCTCGCGAACAGAGTTATTACGTTCGGTTTAAAAGTTTGTGCTTTTAAATCTCCCGGGTCGACGGTTACCCGTCGCAGCTGGTTATGGAATTTCCGCACACGAAAGAGATATAGATTTTGCAATTAATATCGATTTCTGTTACGTCCAAAACCTCCCGTCACGTGGTATAACGTACGGCCGACCATATATCACGGGAAATTATGTTAAGAGTAGATTGGTTCTTTCACTTAACCAACGTTAAATATTAATGAGTATTTTTCGCGCGTTATTACGACCAAACAAATAGGTTCTCGTCCGTTATCATAAATAATCACGGATCTGGCATAGTGAATAATGGTCCGTCAACTTCGCCCAACTATATTTTCTTTTTTCTTTTTTTTTCCCTGCACATGCCAGTGGAACCCATGTGCGTTCCCATTCATCAATTACCGTGACGAGCAGCGATGCTCGAACAACTGATTTACATGAAAGAAGCGAGGAAACATCGGGCTCATCGTTAAACAATATATTATATCTTGGCAGGATAGGTTCAAGTTACAATGAAAAATATAATCCCGATGCCGTTAGCAATTTACGATTTTTTATCAAGAAAAGTTTGTTTCTACTTTCGCGCTGCAAGATGTACTAATTGATGCGTCAGGAAATATGTGATCTCGACGATCGTTGGTCTGACGTCGCCACGCGCCAGATTAATATAACTTGGCAGTTTCGAATGTCACTTTTGATAAATGACGCGAAGAATTTTTTGCCAAGCAATTCAAACTTAATGCGATGGGTAATTTTTTTTTAAATAGCAACAGCCTTCGGAAAGGCCACGTCAAGATACGTAATTTGAGTACGATCTGATCAAAATTAGTCCAACCAATTACGAGATATGCGGTCACAAACATTGCAGTAATTTTTACTTTCGAGGAAATACAATTTTTTGAAACGAAACACAAATCCACGTGAAAAAAAACACGACGAAACTAAGAATAGCGAAATAAGGAACTGGAACGCAGAACGACGTTCGCGTATAGAAAAGCGCAAATCGCGACGTTACGTTGGTTCGGGTTTTAGAAAAATGTTCCGTAGACGCGACTGGGGCACCCGCAGCACCTTCTTCCCGACGTGTCTCGGCTGACTATCCTCACCCAGAGACGAGAAATTTATGGCGAATCCCCATTCGCGGACGATGAACTCTCCTCTCAGCCTTATGGCGCAGGGTTGGTGAACGTTGCGAATCAGTACCTTGTATGTACGTGCGGCAATCTTTATCCGATCTTTCACTCTAACACCACCTTTCCGACTCACGATGCCACCATCAACGACCGGCATTCACCCTCGTCCCGTGTTTCCTCCCTTCGAATTCACTCTCGATCCTCGTCCCCTTCCCCGCCAACCCCGTCGTCGCATTTCCACGTAGTTTTTCGTAACGCGGCAACAGCGGTTTTCAAATCGGTAACCGCCGAAGCGACGTTCGCGTTAATTAATCCCATCGTCCGTATCGCTTCCACGCGGAGCCCGGTAATTCTGTAATTGCTCCCATTGATCGCGAGAGAAACGGGTTGAGCTTTAAAAAGACCGTTTTTGCCGAGGAATTGCACTCTCGGGCGTCGCGGCGAGACGTCCATTGATCAGAGCTTGCCCTTTGTGTATTACCCTGACGTATAAATCGCGAAAAGACGATTTAAAACTTCCCTCCGCGGAAGCACATCTGCATTCTATGGCGAACAACTTTATCATTTCCAAGGAAATTGTCTTCCTCCCTCATGGCGCCGAGCATTCATAAAACACGAGTGCTTCCTCGGCGCATCGAATTACATTTCTCCATTTGTCCCCAAAAAAAAAGAAAGAAAAGAAAAAAACATATATAAAAACAAACAAAAGATACGTTTAACGCGTGCCACGGTGTCGATGGGAATCAGCGAAATATTTGCCAGCAGTAATTTCCAGCGAAGAGTTCACGCAAAATACATTCCCTCGGTCGGCACGAATACCCGTCGAACGGGGGAGACATCGTTATTTATGCGGAGAACCTCAATTTGCGAGGAAAACAGCCAACAAAGTAGATTTAATTCCCAAACGGCAGGACGGCCAACGAACGAACGTTCAAAGATGTGGCAACGAGTATGGCGGACCTCCGTAAATCCAAATCCCACGGGAGATACCTTTGGGACGATGACATGGGAGGTGAGGGGAGGGGACGGTAGAACGGGAGAAGCGGAGGAGGAAAGGCAAGACCGCACGTCCTGACCGTGCATCATCCCCCTGTACCGGTAACCACAAGTCACTACCCCTTCACAACTGCCATACATCGTCTCTATCCAGTAACTCCGTGTTCGCGGTTCGGTCTTTCGTATGGAGACTAGGGCGTCGTTGGTTATCTTGTTTGTCCCCGAGACAAATATTGATATCTGTCGTTTCCACGTGCCAAGTCCCTTCGAACTTCGTTCGTTGGTGAACTCCGGCGGCCGCCGTGCTATTTCGATATTTTCTACCGCTCTGGTCCTGCCAGATCGCGTACACGTGTCTCGGACGAACGCGCGGATTATAATGCGACGCGAGAGAAACTGCATTCGAACGGTATTATTCGCGACGCGACGTCGTCTCTCGCGACGCGGACTTCCCCTCTCGGACGAGTCATTGGATCGGAAGAGAGGAGGACGTTAGTCGCTTCCGTAACTCTTGGATCTAATCAGGATCGGTACAGTAGCGAATAAATTGCGCAAACTGCCTAAAAAAAACATGACTTTACACGTGTGTCGTACAAAGCGCATACACGATGCAATAGTTTCGCAACGTCACTCGTTGCGCTGTTAATTTAAAAGAGTGTTGAATCTCTGCAACTATTCGCGCAGCCCGTCAAACAACACCGTGCGCTGTGCAATTCTTGCACAAGCTATAACCTAGCTTCGTTTTATAATAGCTCGACAGAGTCGTTATCCGGGAACACGAGATGCATTCGAGTACACGAGCTCGTACACGATGGGGACGGTATTGATAAACGTGAATTTAGAAGTAGCTTTCGAGAGATCGAGTAGACCCGGAGGTAAAAATAATAACCGGTTTATTTTCTACCGCTATTGTTGCCGCGCACGTTTGGATATTATTTCGTTTCAATCACTATTTCGTTAATCTCGCGCCAAATGTTTTTCTCAATTTTAGCTTCGCATTCTCACCTTTACCCGAAACTTTCCACAATTATACGCTCCCCTCGCCTATTAATCTCTGCAATGCAGCCATCTCGAGGTGTGACCGAAGCGTGACAGACTCCGATATAAATCAAACTACGTCGTCCTTCTTCCACCTCTCTTCCCCCCCTCCATTCTCCGATTCCCTTTATCGCGCGGATTGTTCCATCTTCAACACAAAAGTTTATCCTCCCCTGGTCCCCTCGACAGCCCCAACCGTCATTAGAGACCGACGCATAATATTCGCGACGGGGTGTATAAATACGCGTATCCTACTCGTCACGATACCGAGGGGGAGTTTTTATAAAAGATTCCCGGGGATTTTATTTACGGGATTGACAGAGTAGCCCCCCCCCCCCCCCCCACACCCTCCATGGAGCTTTAGCGATCCAAACTGCCTTATTTCTCCGCTTCTTCGACGCTCGGGCTCACGTATCGGACCGCGTGTGCGTGCGCGCGTATTGTGTCACGGTCCACTTTGAAAACCGCATCCCTAAACCACGGCGAGTCGATGAAAGCAGTCGTAAAAGGGGGCTCGACGACTCGGCTGGGACAGGCTTTTACCTAAAACCTGTGCGCAAAGCTCTACCCCGACACCACGACTTTCTGAAAAGCTTAACCATGAACGAGAAGCTGCAATACTTTCGGGATCAATATGTCCACACCGTTGCATCGATTACGGATTAAAGAGATTGTTTCTTGCCGGGCAAACGACGACATCACGGATTATAATAGATTCGCGAGGGTTCGTGAATTCACGCCAACGTCCTTGGCCACGGATGTATTTCGAATTCCACCGAAAGCCCCACAAATTAGATTAAAAGCGCTCTCTTAAACTATGCCACTTTAATTTATTCAATTTAAACGCGAGAGCGTATTCGGGACGCTCGCCGAAACGTACAGATATTACTGTAGTCCTGGTAGGACTAATCCGGGAATGAGAGTGATTTATCAATCAAGAATCAGAAAATACCTACGGTTCTAATTGAAATTTGTCTGTCACTATTATAGCTACGAATAGAAGATGCTATTTTAACTCCGAATTGGTGTATATCTCAAATAACATCCCGACTGCTTTTTTTACCGTTTTAGGAGTGCGACGAGGATGATTTAGGTTTTTAGATTAAATATCAAGGATCGCGGTAAAACTCTTTCGCACACGAACGGTTAAGCTTTGCATCATTTTCTCGCTGCTGTCGAGTACAATTGTTAATATCGTCCAGGTGATTTTCCACGACGTACTTCTCCAAGGCATTCTGGTTCAGCCGATAATATCGGTGCTCCGATCTAGCCCCCCATTAATCAGACGAGAAGGACAACAATTCCTCGAACTAGGTACACACGAGTACCACCCGTACACAGCGTTCGCTTAGGCATTCGCCAGACTTTACGTACTTCCGTCGACCAAAGTGTCGAGCTCGCGAATATAATGAGAATGATAAGGTGCAACGATGTCGAATAAATTGATGAGCGAAGCGCCGGCGATACGTCATCCCTGAGGATCGCCAGGATAAAAATGCGAGAGCGAAGAAAGATCGACATTTCGCGTCGTACCGTAATTCCAACCTATTCCGCCCCCAACGAAAATATCGTCGAAACGATAATACAAAAATATTGACCCGATACCGTGGAAGATCGAACGAAAATTAAACCGTAAAATCCGTTTGAACCCGCGAGTCTTGCTCGGAAAACACGATTTTTCCCCCTCCGATTAGTTTTCGAATTTAAAACCCGGGGGGGGAGGTAAAAATTCTAACGATTTCGAAATCACTTTCGAAAAATCCCTTGATAAAAAACATTTGTTAACCATACACGGTTGTACTGTACGATCTCCGACGCCGCGACTCTCTCACGGTAAAACAGCGAGTTACCCCATCAACTACTTTTTCGCGAGCCAACTTTATGGAATGTTTCCCCACGCCGCTTCTTAGTGCCAGGTGGAGCGACGTAAAACAAACGGAATGCTCTCCGTCACGACGCCCCGAGCCCTTCATAACGGTTTTACGCAGTACATTTTTTTTCTCACGATCTCGCGTTTCCGGCTAACAATAAGTCGACGCGCGAATACAATCCCAAGAACGATGGATTAGCCGGAACCGAGGTGTTTCCGCGTCGAAAGAGGAGCGCGAGTCTGCATAACGGACAAGCAGGGGCACGACAAACAACGATATCGACGCTCATAATCGAGGCCACGGATCGAGGAGGATCGCTTAAACGAAATTGGATCTATTCGGGATTTCGACGTCGATTCGCTTCTTCGTGGGGCCCGACCGTTTTCAGGGCGCGCGCAGTGGTCGAGGATTCGGGATAGCGTGCATGAAACAGGAGTACGATATTATCGCTTCCAGTGCAATTTTGCTCCCATAGTTCGAGAGCACGAACGGTACGAAAAGGGACCGCGCACGACCGATCGATTTCGGTGCTTCGCGACGACACGCTTTGTATACGTATACGCGTAGTACGGACACATAAGCGAGGTTTAACGCTCCACGCTCCATGATCGCGCCGGTATGTTAATTGGCTGACGCTAAATAAATGCGTCCACCTGATACCTCGACGATACTCGCGGGCAAGGACACCCGCGGCAGCTGTGAAAATTAATTCACACCCCGAACGGCGGAAAACGCGACACCGTGCAGGATGGATCTTGTAATTTACCTATCACGGTAGGCACACGGCGGCATCGCGTTTGCGACGCGTGTCCGTGTCGGATGTTCGTCCGACAATCTTGTTTTTCGAGTGTGAGAGTTACGCGCTGTCGATTAGTCGATGGCGATCGGGATGTTCGTTGGTTCGGGTATGTGTTTACGCGATTGGTCGCCGATGTTTTGGTTCGGTTGTGATTAGGGATAGGAGACGATTTGAGTGAGAAAATGGCGAAATTTATTATCGTTGTTGGTAATTATGTTTATGTTAAGGCTCGCGCAAATCTCAACCGTCTATCGATACTACGCTCGCCTAGAATTATAACCAATTGATATGCGATATTACAAGGTGACTTAATCCTGCGCGTTTCGTCCCAGATCTGCCCGTGGACTCCTCAGTAAGGCCGAGCAGATCCTGCCTTAGACGCATACTGTGACCATGTGTCGAACAGTATTGTTGCGCCAACCTCTATTAGGTTCTACAATTCAGTGTGAAAAAACATAGCAGATTGTGTCTTTCCGAAGGAGCTCAGAATGACAGTAAATTTCATGCACAAACCACCACCAAAAATACTATTACAAACATGCTAAATGTCTACATACATAAACTACAGAGATTACTACTTCAAATACAATTACTACACAAATCTATATTATCTCCATGTGAGATATCAATTAAGCGATTGTTCGCATCGCATCTCCTTGTGAGAATTGATTTGCGCGATTGTTCGCATTATACATCTTTCTTCATTTAAGCGATTGTTCGCATCGCATCTCCTTGTGAGAATTGATTTGCGCGATTGTTCGCATTATACATTTTGTTCATTTAAGCTAGTGTTCGCATCGCATCTCCTTGTGAGAATTGATTTGTGCGATTGTTAGCAATGTACATTTTCAATCATTTTAAGCGAGTTTCGCACTGCATAGATTCGATCAGTGTCGAATGGTCACGCCATTCACTCAAAATTCAATAGTTATTTTGACATGTGTTCGCATAGCCGACGCTACTCGAAGCAATCATCCTTGTTGCTAGTTTGCACTACACAACAAGGCATGATACATAATTGTTGTTAATTGATTTGAAGAATAGTCGCGCACAAACGCGTATTTCAAGTCATGTTGCATTGTATTCTAAGTTCAAGTGATTTAAACACGCCCGTTCAAGATACAATAAATATGCAAGGTTATTATTCATTTCAATGATATGTAACAAACAATTTATCGTTAAGTGATATTATTTTGAAAGATATGCTATGAGATAGGAAAAATGTATCTGATAATATATGTAAATTGAATGTGCTAAACGGAAACAAATTCACAAACACAAAACTGAATTTATGACGGGCACTATACTTTCCGATGCAAAACACTGACTCTACAAAGACAGGGTTGTACATCCTGTTTTCTATGATTTCTTAGTTCACAAGTTTCTTTATTTTCCGTGATCTTACTTCTCTGACTTCTTAAACCATTCTGACCTCTCGCCTCTATCTCATTTATCCCCTCCATTCCGTTACTTCCACGTTTCGTGCATTCTCGCTGGCCCAAGAGAGAAAGAGGAGGGCCGTTCGTGTTTACGTGATTGGAAAGACCGTTGGGCCTGGTCGTCGTCGCTAGCACTCTTATACCTCCCCTTCTCACTGTTTCAAGACTATAAAGAACACTTGAACATGTGCTTTCAGTGTGTTGGCTCCGAAGACTTTTTGTTAATTTTATACAGATATTCTTTAGACATTTCTTAAAGTGCCATTTATTATCCCTTCGTTGCTGGTCGTAACATTCCGCCCACCTTGAAAGGTTCCCCTTTCAACAAATATCATGATTGGGGATTGGTTATAAGTAGTAATGCAGATATTGGTATCGATTGTTTAGCTCCCTTGTTCTTCAGTAGGTTTAATTGTCGTGTAATCCTGTGTTGGATGTTTCTTACTACGAGGGTATCAATTTGATAGTCAGATACTTAAGACGTGGTCTTACGCTTGGTTGATGGTACGCCTGTCAGTATATGCTTCTGAAGATGCAATTTCATCGCTGTCACAGACTTGATATCATAAATGTAAGCTTGTTCTGAAGAAGAATTGAAGTTTTGATGTCAACTTCGACCAAGTTAGAGATTTCCATGCGATCCTCTGATACCAATGGTATAGGTATTTACATAAAAATAGCAGAACATTCTGAAAACATTGCTGTGGCAGTTGATTGGTTAATTTTCTTTGCATTATCTCATGTGGTTTACACATGAGATCACTTGTGATTCACCGATCAAGGAATGTCCAGGATTACAAGGAATAAATCAAAAGAGCTCATGCGAGGAAGGATAAGATTTTTATGCACTCATCGAACATAATGTACTTGTAAAATGACTGTGTATTCTTTCTCAAATGTTGGGTTGATTTCACGTATCCTTTTGTTTGGAATATACTTTACGAGTTTGACAGTAACGTCCCCCAAGCTACCAGATATGGGAACGAAGGACAGGACTAAAGCTATAATGTTATCCTAAGTTTGCTAACTTGATACAATCAGATTTTGTTATAATTTTGTTGTAAGCAATGTATTGTTTGTTTTGATGATAGTAATTCTGGTTTTCAATTCTTCAAAAAAGTCAATAATCATTATGTAACGTTGTACGAGTAGGCATTATGTGCAAGTTACAACCATGTTACAATTTAAGACAAACTAGTAGTAAAAGCCTCAATGCTTGATCAATTGTTTCTTGAAAGCTGGTCATTGTAGCTGTGTACTAATTGGTTATTTAGTATAACTTATGTGATTGTTCAGTTCACTCTTGTACTGCTGGCTTAACCTAATTTCATAATAGTCAGAAGGACGAGAATGGATTCCTGTATTACAGCATTGGTAACTACATCGGTGTTCATTCATAGTCATTGCAATCATTTTAAATTGAGATGACGATTTCGAAAATCTACAAGTTTAAATGTAATGTGATTCACATAACCTAATTTCGATTGACACGCGTTCGCGCCACGCCGGTTTCGCCGGTCTCGCCGACCCGACTGTTCGGAAAGTTTCGAACGGCTTCGCGTCTATTCGGAGATACTGTCTTGCACTGGCTTTGAATATACGAACATTACAAATTGTTTCTAAAGCTAGAAAGTGACAGAAACTCAAAATGTGACATACTTAATTTCGATAAGTTTGATTTTTGAAACTGATTTAACCGCGATACTTGCAGTTCGTTGATAATCGAGATATCCTTGCTGAGATCAATGCTCCTTCTGAGAAATTCAAGGGAGATAATCCTATGCTTCAACCTTCCAATTATGATCGGTGATACTTCACCACAAAAAATACAAATATAATCTATATGCCAGTCAATTTGCCTTTCCTATAACTTTAATTACTCAAAATTTGTTGCAGTCAGAAGTTGAATTTGATTTAAACATTTGAACATGTAACCTTTTTGAGTAACTGATGTTAATGTCTAATATCGTATTTAAGTAGAATTGACGTCTTCATGGGTTTACCGCCCACCGTGAACAATTATACTAGTGTAATATGTCTTTCAATTAGTTCAAAGACGTTGAGTTATGAGGTTAAAGTTTTCTTTGATGTGGGATTATTGTACATTTAAGCACACAAATTTTTGTAAACTATTGTAACAGTATTCAAAATTCGAAATAGTCAGGGAATGTGTTCTGCTTTACCGACCGAGATCTGATCAAATCGGTTTGTAATCAGAGCGCTAACAGATTGGAATAAAACAAATTTGACTTCCACAGCAGTTGCCTGTCAAATATTGCAATATTTTACGTTCACATCTCGTTAACCCTGAATTTATATAATTCGTATAGGCTTACACCGGAACGAAAGGTTTCTGAATTTTATTTAGAGTTGATTAATGCAGTGGATGGCACGATGTCCTATTTTGTACACAAATGTCAATTGTGATTGTTTTCGACATCTCAAAGGTGACGAGGTGCATGTTATGTACAGTATAATGGTTTGACACTAATTCTGATACTAATAATAATACATACGTGAGGTGCAGTTTATGTAATGGTGATAATCTGATTTAAAGTTTTTCCACGAATATGCATTCTCTTTATGGAATTGAGTTATTCAAAGTTTAGTCACGGACATTCATTCGTTACAATGATATCCTTTATCCTTTTGGAATCGGGTATACGCAATGTAAATGCTATTGACACATAGTGATGAATACCGGGAAACATGGTTCGTCTCGGATTACGTCGTCGCGCAGCACTTAAGATATCAGATACTAACAGGCATATATTTCTTTGTAGTGTTATGATTTTGCTAAATTGGAATCTCCTCAAGTTAGATTTTGGATCTTGTCTAAATGCACTAAACTCTGAGCTCCATGTTTAAATTAGTTAACAATTTTAATAATTGTCCTTTGTGAGTTTTACCCGTTTGGATTGACTGCAGGACTTCTAGTTGTCTGAATTTTTCAATTTTTGAGTATTCTTGGAATAATTTATGTTAATTGCTCGGAGATTGCAACGTCTAGTTTGTAGTTAACACGATAATTTCTGACGTACCATTGTTATCGAAGCAGATTTAATAAATTTATTCGTGAATGTTACTATCATAGATGTTTGTTGTTATCGGTTCACATCTGTCTGGGACTAGTGTCAGAATTTATTGTCAAAATAAGCAGACCAATAAATGCTTCGATGTAATATTTAAGAAAATACAGTCCTTGAAATGTGCTCTTTTACTTTCAAACGGTACACGATAATTTGCCTCAATAATTCCTTAAGTCTGAACTACTTATGACGTGTTATGCATTAATTAAAACGTTAGATTGGGAAAGCCTTGAGTATTTCAGTGTGTGCTATCGTCAAAAATAGTAGTTCAAAAGTGACACGGGCCTTTAACTATTCACTGTACGGTGCATCGAAGGTCGGTCGGGCAACAGCAGGTAGTTTACCCTCGTCGAGTGTTTGGAAAGAGATGGTATGCGTGAGTGCGAGAGACAATTTAACAATGACCCTTCTTGGGGCGTAAGCGAATTCGATACGAATGATTCTATGCAGGCAACATTTTCAATGTGTGTTATTTCAAAAACAAACATTTATTGTCATGGTTTTGTACGTATTCTGAGAGTAATATCTTAATATTACATATGAAATTAACTAAAGCAACCTACATGAAAGATTAACTGTTGATTAATTTGTTCTTGCAATGTTTTGTGCTGAAGCAATTGTAATACATTTCAACATCTGTTAAATGGTGTTAAGAGAGATTTGACTCGATCTCGATTGCGTGTGATCACTCATGATTGTTCTTTCATAATTAAACTTGAATTTTAAGGTAAACAAAAGGATTTTCATAAGGATGGACATTGATCGGTAAATACCTCACTGAATGTAGTGTGCGTTGTTTAAATGGATTTCAAACTCGAGCACTTTGTCGAGGTGGTGGAACTGCGTGAGTGTGATGCCTTTTCCTTTGCGTGTTATTCTTGTTGGCAGTTTTTTCAGTGTCTCGTGAGAACCAGCGTCTCTGTTCAGTCAATGTAATGTGAGGAGAGCGTGTTCGTCGCTCAATTAGCACGTGTGCAGATGCACCCATGAATATTTGCGATAATCAAAGTCAATGTACAATGAATGGCAATCAATTATTTATGATTTTCTTTCAGGTTTACTGAACTGGTGGTAATTCAATTTTAATCGTCAAGTCAATTAACTCGTTGGTAATTCAATCATCAATTTGATTAATTCGTTAATTCGCTGGTACGAAACCGCGAGGATAAACACCTTGTAACTTGTTCAAATACGTTTGTAATAAATGTATTCTCCGTTTTTAAGAGATATAAAATTAGAAGGCAATTGAAATTTTACGTCGCACGATTTCTTTGTACGTGACTAGTAAGCTTTCGCCGACCGCGTCGGCCGCACAGACCCTAGCGAGTCGGCGGAGTGGGGAGTGAGCGTACAATACGGGACTAAAATACCCGCGACAACTTCCAAATAAATCTGAATGCATGAAAAGGCTATACCTTTCGTGGAAAATTATGTGCTTTTGTCACTGTTATATCCGGCTCGAAGGACCAATGTTAAGGCTCGCGCAAATCTCAACCGTCTATCGATACTACGCTCGCCTAGAATTATAACCAATTGATATGCGATATTACAAGGTGACTTAATCCTGCGCGTTTCGTCCCAGATCTGCCCGTGGACTCCTCAGTAAGGCCGAGCAGATCCTGCCTTAGACGCATACTGTGACCATGTGTCGAACAGTATTGTTGCGCCAACCTCTATTAGGTTCTACAATTCAGTGTGAAAAAACATAGCAGATTGTGTCTTTCCGAAGGAGCTCAGAATGACAGTAAATTTCATGCACAAACCACCACCAAAAATACTATTACAAACATGCTAAATGTCTACATACATAAACTACAGAGATTACTACTTCAAATACAATTACTACACAAATCTATATTATCTCCATGTGAGATATCAATTAAGCGATTGTTCGCATCGCATCTCCTTGTGAGAATTGATTTGCGCGATTGTTCGCATTATACATCTTTCTTCATTTAAGCGATTGTTCGCATCGCATCTCCTTGTGAGAATTGATTTGCGCGATTGTTCGCATTATACATTTTGTTCATTTAAGCTAGTGTTCGCATCGCATCTCCTTGTGAGAATTGATTTGTGCGATTGTTAGCAATGTACATTTTCAATCATTTTAAGCGAGTTTCGCACTGCATAGATTCGATCAGTGTCGAATGGTCACGCCATTCACCCAAAATTCAATAGTTATTTTGACATGTGTTCGCATAGCCGACGCTACTCGAAGCAATCATCCTTGTTGCTAGTTTGCACTACACAACAAGGCATGATACATAATTGTTGTTAATTGATTTGAAGAATAGTCGCGCACAAACGCGTATTTCAAGTCATGTTGCATTGTATTCTAAGTTCAAGTGATTTAAACACGCCCGTTCAAGATACAATAAATATGCAAGGTTATTATTCATTTCAATGATATGTAACAAACAATTTATCGTTAAGTGATATTATTTTGAAAGATATGCTATGAGATAGGAAAAATGTATCTGATAATATATGTAAATTGAATGTGCTAAACGGAAACAAATTCACAAACACAAAACTGAATTTATGACGGGCACTATACTTTCCGATGCAAAACACTGACTCTACAAAGACAGGGTTGTACATCCTGTTTTCTATGATTTCTTAGTTCACAAGTTTCTTTATTTTCCGTGATCTTACTTCTCTGACTTCTTAAACCATTCTGACCTCTCGCCTCTATCTCATTTATCCCCTCCATTCCGTTACTTCCACGTTTCGTGCATTCTCGCTGGCCCAAGAGAGAAAGAGGAGGGCCGTTCGTGTTTACGTGATTGGAAAGACCGTTGGGCCTGGTCGTCGTCGCTAGCACTCTTATACCTCCCCTTCTCACTGTTTCAAGACTATAAAGAACACTTGAACATGTGCTTTCAGTGTGTTGGCTCCGAAGACTTTTTGTTAATTTTATACAGATATTCTTTAGACATTTCTTAAAGTGCCATTTATTATCCCTTCGTTGCTGGTCGTAACAGTTTAAAAATCTGTGAGAGTTTCTTGCGGTAAATAAAGTATTGAGTGGTCTCCTTTCTTTGGAAGTAGGCTTAAAAGTAATTCATTTTTAATTTCTTCGTATCGTAATAATGCACAAGTAATGTTGGTTTTATTAATTACAATGATGTTGTTCAAAATTATTTTTTGATACTCACATAAACATACGTGTATACATCCATATTCCGTACACTCAATACTCGTCATCTACCAACCCTTCTCATGAATTTTCCACATTCTACGCGTTTGTTGAAATTATTTCGATCGGGTATCGATTCCATCTACCCCGGCGCTTATTTCCATCATTAAATTGTCATTCGTTAATCGCCATTAACGGCACTTGTCCCATCGGTCCGAACCAACGTCACCCGGTAGTCAAATGAACGCTGATTCGTCGCAACCCGACAATTTTGTGTAACTGCTTCGATCGAAGATCGATACGAACAAAGGACTTCCGAATGTTCCCACTTAAAATGCATAGTGGAATGCTCCGATCGTTTGGTTCCGGTGCAGAACACGTCGAAGGCGTTCGAATAGCGCGAACATAGCGTCCCAATGCGATATAGTCCTCTCTCCTGTTTCGTTTAATTCGGCTCATTTTCGTTAAACGCTCCGATTTGATCCCCGGGTTGATCTCCCTCGTTAGCAACATTTAACGCTCGGCGCGTTCTGTTCGCATCACGCACGATTATCGTTGGCGATCGTAATCCAATCCCTTCAGGATCGGGAAGTTGCTGTTTTTCTTTTTTCCGAATTACTGCGCCTCGCTACGCCCGACGGATACCATAATCTTCTTATCGTTCCGCCGTCGATTACAGTGGAATAAACCAATGCAGTTGTACGGCACCTGGCCACGGTGGGCTTACCAAACAGAATAATCAGGTTTCCTAAAATGTTTGATACGAGTATCGGGAGATGCGGTCTTTCTGTTTCCAACCATTTCCGCGTAATCCGATACATCGGTGTTTGTATGATTTATGGGATACGTGAAAAAAAAAAAAGAAAGTTCGAACGTCCATTAGTTAAAATGACTCGTTGCAATGGAATATCGGCTTTAATCTACGAATGCGATTATTTATGCGAGGCTGGTAGCGCAATATCGTTTGAACGTCCATTCCGTTTGTAGGGCGCCCATCGTTTCGAACGAATAGTTTTTCGCCTCATTAGTGTTTCGCGAAAGAAAATATTCCGATTCGTTTAAACGGTAATTATTATAATCGACAGAAAAACCGTTTCCGTAATCAGAATTATTAACGTTTATCTGCACTGACGAACCAAATAATCGCCTTAACCGCAAAATTCACGAGTACAAATACCCGTCGAGTCACCGTTGACAGCGTTACAAAATCAAAAGTCGATACGCTCCGGCGCTAATTTGCATCATTAAATATTACTCGTTAAACGGCATTAACGGCACTTGTACTATCGGTCCGGAGCAATGTCACGCGTATTAAACGAACGCTGATTTATCGCATCCGATAATTTCGTAACATGACGAAATTCGAACCTCTCCACGATCGTTCTAACTGAATCGTGAACCATCGAATAGCAGGACGACCATCCGAGTTTTTAATAGTCTTCGACGTACAGGAAGGAAGACGACCGGTAAGGATGTTCTCCTGGGATTTTAGAGTGCATCGACCCGTTTCACGGATTTGAATTGGAACGATTCACCGCCACTCCCAAGTTACAACACCGCTACGCAGTAATTCCCATGTCGTGCAACCGGTGTACACGGATCCTGTAATCAGGTTTTCGAAAAATCCGTAGACTACCGCGCTAATACGACCGGAGTAACGGTTCGCTTCGCTACGTTAAATTGAAACTCCATTGCCGACACGTAATCTGATGCGAACGGCAGTTCATGTGTTCTATACAAATTGAATGATCCTGTAAAATATTCCCACTCTACTTTTCCCCCCGTAAACGCATCCCTACGAAGGTTTCCGAATACCGATTTACATGTAGAATTCCCTAATACCGATTAATTAGAACCCCAGTGCAAAAATGTAATTATAACTTCTTCGGGAGCTACATATTTCCCACGAAGCGTGCCAATTTCCAGAAACGGGTCCGGTTCGACAACGATACGGTCGTTTCCAACGTTACCGAGGATCAGAGACAATTCTCGTCGCTCACGGTATAATACGCGGCAACGTTACCCTATAATAACGGTATCGCAATTTTAAACATCCACCGTGGCCATCGTAGATCACGTCGATCACCAACGGCAGAATTAGGCGATACACGGGACGCCGGGCGCCGCGTAACGCCTACGTAATCAGGTTTACGTAAAATGTTGCGAAATCGACCCCGTGCGAGGGCGGAAGCCGAGCGTACCCTCTGTATCGCGAAAACAAATCGAAGCGCTGTTTCCGAAATCATGCGTAATCTGATGCAAACTATGATTTAGCGTCGCTGGTGGGGCAGGACGCGAGCAAAACTGAGGGGGGTGCCGACGGGTGCGAAAAGGCACGAGTGTCTGGGCAACGGAGGGTGGGGGTGCGGGAGGGTGACGCGCGTTGAGCCCGGCATTATTTTGCGTTTTGTTCGGCCGCGGCGCCGTTTACAACGACGGAAAGCGTCGTTAATATTGATGAAAGCCGCCGCTGCTACCACTGTCGAACGTTGACGCCAGTTTCCCCAACCCCGTGGGGAGGGGGACGCGAAAATATCCCGTCCCCTCGCTAAACGAGTTTGCCGAGTTCTTCTCGGTCACCAACACACTAGCGATTTGGCTCAATGCGTGCGCGCGCGCGGGTTTCAGGGAAACACCGGCACGCATTGCAACGGTTCATTCTTATGGCACCCCGTACATCAGGGAACAAATTACGCGAGAGAGACTGTTGAGCAAACAATTGCATTCGGTACGGTGTTGTTTGACGCGGGACTAGTTGCAGAAATTTAAAATTGTTTGAAATTAATTGCGCAACTATTGCGTCGTGTATGGATTTCGCGCGACACATTGATCGATAACTGTAGTTTCTTTTCACGCGTGGAAGTAAAGGTTAGTGTTTTTAAATAAATAATTTTATGAATAACAGGGAATTTCTTTTCAAGTCCTTTCGGGATATTTGCGCGGGTAAGAAGAGATCTTTCCTTTAAAAACTCTTTCGTTCAGACTCTCCGGTTCCCTTTTCTTTGTTTAATGCCAACATCGAAACAACAGCAGTTGTTACAGCTAAACAGCCTGCGTCGTCGGACGGCATGTTTGCGTAGTTACACGGCAAAAACAAATGCAGTTTGCATAAAATTGCGTATAATGGAGGGTGATCTTGTTTGCGCAACAACCTGTTGTACAACGTCAATTTTTGGCAATTTGTTCGCAAGTGTATGGGACCTATGTGCGATAGGTCACGATCGAGTTGAAGTTACGAGTCGGTCAAATATTGTTTATCCCTTTTTAAATGAAAGCTTGCGCACCGTGACTTTGGCTCGAAGGTGCTCGTTAATTTCCACGTTTCTGTTTAACCCTTTGCGGACTACTGGGTCACACGTTTCCCACTCGTGGATTATTATATTTCGCCGGGAGAATTTTGACCTAAAATTACATTTGAACTGTGCAAAGTGGTATTTCACGCGTATTTATGTATTCACGTGAATGTTGGCAGTACGGATTGTGCTTTTATACTTCCAATTTTGACGAGTGTCGAGGCACTTTTGTGCAGTAGCATAAATATTTGGTAGCACTGATTGTGCTTTTATAACCTCAATTTTGACGCGTGTTAAGGCGCTGCTGTAAATAGTATAGTTTATATTGATTTTCATTGTTTACCATTGGAACGAAATTGTACAATGGGATTTTTATGTCCCACACATGCCAACAAGTCGGTAGTATATGCATTTATAAACTCCTTTTCTTGTATCCAGCAAATAAATAAGTTTGTAAGAATATTCTGCAAAAGTGGTCTGCAAAAGGTTAAAAATCAACCGAGGTATGTTTGATAGGACTATGACACGGCCGTGACTGCACTGTCACGTGACATACCGTGCGAATCGTCGGTTAATTGAAAAAGTGAATTTAAGAACGATCGTTTCGATACAACGAACTCTTTAATTTCACGGCAAGTTCAATCCAGTCGTTGGTACGATCATTTTAAAATGAAAAAGTTCATCGTCGCGTAATGTTCTATATTAGAGTGGAATCAATTAAATCTGAAATAAATCGACGCGATATCGCGATACGGGCGAACATGTTGAGAAACGAAATATTTGAAAAATTTGTTTCCGCGAGCTAAATATCGGTGGAATTAAATTGAAATTTGACTGCCGGACCGTTCAACCGTTAGTAAATGCATTTCTGCAAAATTCGGCCGCCTTTCCTTCGCAAACAACTGGTAAAAGTACTAACCCAATAATGCTGGCGGCAGTGATTGATATCCGACGCGCAATAATACCGGGTGGTCAGATAAAAAGTTCCCGCCGGACTGACGGTTGATCGGTACGGGAACGAAATGGGTGGGAACCGGCAAACTGCAGATTTCGAATCTCGAACGTTAATCGTACGCGACGGATCGATCGGTCGAAATCGTTGCTCGATTGTCACTTCACTGAAAGTGCACGCATTACTGTCACTTTATTGATGTACACGCATTACTCAAGCATGGCGTGGAGGAATTATTCGAACCACTCAAACTACGCGCTTTTCGGCGCGATGTGTGTACAGATATATATATAGTTTTTTTTTGTTATTCAACCGGGAAAGGGTTGAAATATGAAATTTCTCCCGTTTCCTTTCGCCAGCTACATAAATTTCGTCTCTGTGCATCTAAACCCAATTCATCGTCATTCCCAGAGTCTTTTTCGGCCGGCAAGCTCTCAAGAATGCAGGAACGATGAGGAATGGTATCCGCGAGTCACGATTTAATGTTCCTCCTCTCGGGTGTGAAACCGTTGATCGATCGCCGTCCCCGTCGCAGTCTTCGTCGTCGTCGTCGTCGTCGTCGTCGTCGGGCGAGGCCGACTGGGCCAAGGGAAGAAGAGAACTGGCCGCGCTAAAAAGGAAAAGGGATCTTCTCGAGTCTCGCGGAGAGAGCTTTACCTGCCATTTCGCGCGGTGTCGTCTTTTCACGTAACGCGCTGGAAAACGAGGAGGAAAGCACGTACCGCCCCAATACAAACATACTCGCGTACATATGCCCGTATTATGCGAAGAAACCGCGCTCGTGAAAACACTTTTCGCTACTTTATGCAAGCGGCGCACTAATTTTTTCGCGATACAGTTTTCGAGCGTAAAAACAGCGTCGGTTCCCGTGAAAAATCCGAGGTCGTCGCTTTCATTCCGATGAAGAAAAAAAAAAGAAAAAAAATCATTATGACATCGCGCGTGGTATAAATTCGTCGCCCCGACACCCTAGATTTCATTCGAAAAGAAACGTACGTCGAAAATTATAATACGGGCTCTGCAAGTGAAAGTGTGAAAGATCGAGTGATGTGGGATAGAAGAAAATGCACGAGCATCGAGCTCGTTTGATAAAGTGAGCTGTCCAACGATCTGAATCCAAGGATGGCCAACACTCGCGTAACTCACGAAAACGTGCCCGTGAAAACATTTTTCGCGAATTTTCGTAGGCCCCGGACAAATTTTCACGCGAGAGAAGTTTCAAGTGTAACGTTGCATTCGTAAAAATCCGAGGTGGTCCCTTTCGTTCCGATGAAAAAATCATTACGAGACGCGCGGGGAATAAATTTCCTTGTCTCGACGATCTAGATTTAATTTAAAAACGGAACGGTAGACTGGTCTAATTCTCAGCGATTACTTTAAGAGCTCGGAAATTATAACGCAAGGTGCTTCGCGTAAAAGTATAAAAGATTAAGGGATGCAAGATAAAACGAAATACGCGAGAGCATCGAGCTTGTTTAACGAAATGAATTGTTTAAGAATGGTAAATCAGCGGCGAACGACGGCTGCAGTTCGTTCGGGCCGTATTAACAAAAACAATAAACGTAAATCGTCAAACGCTCAAAAATTATATCGCAAGGTGCACGCGTGAAACTATAAACGATTAAGGGTCGCGAGATAAAACAAAATACGCGACCAGCTTGTTTAATAAAATGAATTGTTTAAGAACGGTAAATCAGTGGCAAACGACGCCTGCAGTTCGCTCAGTGCTGAATGAACACAAATAATAAACGTAAACCGTTAAACGCTAAAAAATTATATCGCCAGGTGCACGCGTGAAAGTATACAAACGATTACGGGTCGCGCGAGATAAAACAAAATACGCGACAATCAAGCTTTGCTTAATAAAATGAGTCGTTTAAGAAAGGTAAATCAGCGACAAACGACGCTTGGCGGTTCGCTCACGCTAAAGTTAACAACAAAAAAAAAAAAATAAATAAACGTAAATCACCAACACTCAAAGGTTACACGATTATT
Organism: Pemphredon lugubris; assembly: GCA_933228935.1. NCBI lineage: Eukaryota > Metazoa > Arthropoda > Insecta > Hymenoptera > Crabronidae > Pemphredon > Pemphredon lugubris. Next base: position 8,088,538 of record OW121819.1, on the reverse strand, counting down.
AACTTCCTTCGTTCTCGATACGCGCGCGAGCGTAACAGGCGCACACGCGTCCAGCGATTGGGCGCACGTACGCGCTGATGGCACGTCCATGCAACGTTGTAATTACCTATTAGGTTGCCTGGTGCAATGCACTTTATAACCGACATGCACCCTTTTAACGCTGCGCGCAGGGTTGTGCACGACTGCGATCGCGCGAGGGTATCCGCGAGGAAAATTACTATCGTGTATCGCGTATCGTGTATCGTGGCGAGTACGTCCCTACATTACGTCTATGTACCTCCGCCACGAGTGTCGAGTAACCCAATTATTTATTAACACTCTTCGGGGAGGCTGCATCGAGTTTCTACCGGGTGTACGGGGCGTAGGGACTGGGGGTACAAGGATAAGTATTTTATCGAGGTCAGAAAACTCATCAGGCTGTAGATTCAATCTTCCCGTCAGTTTGCTATATTTTTTTTTATTTTTGAAACTGTAGCACCCCAACACCTGTAGGACATTAAATTACAAGCGATACTACACGTATCACGGTCTCCTCTTTGGTTCGGTATCACGCACAAAAGAGATTTCCTTTTCCAGCCCGTTATCTGTCTCGCAGTACCCCGTTATCTATTTTTATCTTGCAGAGAAATTCCGATATTGCTTCCACACCGGGAAACTCTAATAACCCGAAAAAACCGTGTTTTTCGCTTTATCGTAATCGCGTTTTATCCTCGGGTTAAGAGAGATTCGCTAATGTAACCGCGTAAAACCATCGGCTTCGTTACCACTTTTACAGCGATAATTCAGGGAAAAGGAAGGGGGGAAAAAAAACCATCAACGCGTCTCTCGCGATCATCAGCAGATATCGTTCATCGCCGTGCGTTTTCCCACCGTTTTCCGTGCCACGCGCACGCAACATTAATCAACGCGATTTTCGTTCACCCTCGCCTCCTACGGATTACTACAAATCTAACAAACTCTACAAAACGTCGCTCGCGTTAGTAATTCCGCTCGGGTAATCGTTTCCACCGGAACGCAGAGTAAAGTTTCCCCCCCAAGTCGAAAACGCGAAAGTTCGAACTGCGTGAACTTTTGACCTCTTCCCTACCGCGCTACAACACTACCACACCCCCCCTAGGTCCCTCCGCTCACAATCAGTCAGATGCACGAACAACTTGTTCGCCAAGTTGTTACTCTCCTTTCGGTTTAATATGTAGCTCCGACTTGCCGATAACTGAAAACTCCCGAAACATACGCGTGCCAACTTTCCACTTCTCGCTTCGGCATTACTTTCGTCGACCAAGCTCGAATTTCTGTCGTACGCGTCTGGTGAATTCGGCGTCGTTCGTTCGCGCATCCCCGTACCAAAAACAAACTAGAATAAAAAAAAAGAGAGAGAGAGAGAGAAAATAAACGTTCGACGAAAGTTTATCGATTTGCATCGCGCCTCGCGCAAGGATCGCACTCGATGCGCATCGATATCAAAATCTACAGCGTCTCAATATCAAAATCTACAGCGCATCGATATCAAAATCTACAGCGTCTCGATATCAAAATCTGCAGCGCATCGATATCAAAATCTACAGCGCCTCGGTTATCGAGCCGGGAGAATCGAGACAAGGGGAAACTAAGATTACAGGAAACCTGCCAGAAATTCGTGCACCGCAGCCCCGAAGCCATTCCCATGGATATTAACGATAGTCAAGATCCTAATTAGGCGAGAACATAATTCCCGTATTCAGGACCACCACGAATCCAGCAGCGATCTTCATCCTCGCGCGCTTGTCGTCTGTCATCTGATCGCGCGACACGCTCGCGTCATCGGATTCGCTATTAATTAGCGACTCGTACGGTGCTTCGTTAGCGCGGCAAAGGGAACGTCGACGGTTGTTCTAACGATAAGTACGAGGCGTAGGTCGAATTGCGAATCGGAGCATAGTTCGATGGCTCTCGGCTATAGGCGCGATATACGCTGTACACGTGTGTGTATACGGCGCCTACATACTCAGCCCCATTCTGTTCATTAACAAATCGCGCTTCTACCCTTCTTCCCCCCACCCCCCGACAGTTCCTTCGCTCTCTTTCGCGCGAGCCCGTTGTCGCGGATAAAACAATAGGCAACAACGAACAACGCGAGAGTCGCGAGTAGATGCCAACGACCCCGACGCACGGATCGAAATGGAAACTTGGAAACGTCGAGGAGAAAAAAAGATTTTTTCCCCGAGACCGAGTATCTTCTCGTTTTTTTGTTTTTTTCCGCCTTGACTCGGGAATTGGAAAACCCGACGTATTGTTTACTTTATCGCCGCGAAGAACGAGTCAAGAACCAACGGCGGGCAAGGTATTCCTATGCGTCCCGAAACAACGATCGCCACGCGATAAGATAACGATCGATACCCCATCGGATATGTATTCACGGACAACGGTATCCGCGACGATCGGATAAGGATCGGGACGTTTCGTACGAATTTATACGTGACTCGAGCTCGTGTTTACAACGACGATAATCTAGAATAGGCGGAAATAGAAACTAATAAACTGTTGGCGATTTGATAGCGCCAACGCTCGCAATCTTTCGATAAGTAACAAAATTTCCGCGGCACCTTTAAATTTGTAGATACATAAGGCGAGGACGGATGGGTATATCGAGCGGCGAGATAAAACAACCCGATTCTCTGATCTCGTATACGTGCGGATAAAACGCAATCTAGCGCTGTACGTGTCCGTGCGAGGCGATCGGAGCCGCCTCGCGTGATTAACGCTTACGAGCAACGTGGGCTAATTAATTGGACTGCTCCGAAAGCGAATATTAATCGCTCGTAGGAGAGCCGGTCGTGAAATCGCGATTAGGATCTTTCCTGGAGGCGCTTCGAGGGGGCTTTCCTTCTGGCCTGGGCTTCGTACGAAACGCTCGGGGGAAAATCGCCCGCTGCGAGACCGCGACGGACAACTAAAATCGATTCGGATAACGCTCGCAAAAGAATAACGAGGGTGTAACCTCCTACGTGCAGTTTTGCTTTCTTTTTTCTTTCTTTTCTTATTTTTATATCGCTCGACTTTTCTCTATCTCTTTCTCTCTCGCTGTCACTCCCCCTCTCTCCCTCTCTTTCTCTCTCTCTCTCTCTCACTGTATCTCTCGGCTAGCTGTATGGCCAATCGCGAAATACGATCGAGATCAGCACCTTCCTTGCTTACTCGCTTTCTTTCTCCATCACACTCTTCCTTCCTCCCTATCCTTCCTCCACCTTGCTTCCTTTTTGCCACTCGGACGATGCCGAGTGGAACTTAAAAGCGACCGGCGTAATGGAAGTGGAGATGTATCGTTCCCTTGCGAATAACGAGTTTTATATTTCTACTTGGGCGGAGCGGCGCAACTTCTAACGAGATTGAAGTCGGGGGGTAATTATAGTTGCGTTCGAGTTGCTCTCGTAACCGATTCCGTTTTTAATTCGCTGAATATATTTACGTACTGGCGTCGACGATGTACGTGTCCGTGTGTACGCGTATCGACGAATAGATACTACAGAGAGAAAGAGAGAGACGATGTGGAAAACTTCGAGTAAGTTTTGATTCGCGCGACGCACAGTTGTAATACTCCAAGGTTTTTTTTAATAAATATATCGCGTAACGAACTTCGCGTATGAATAGCGATATATTGCTCATGGAAAGTGGTGGTATCGACTTGTATCGAAACGTTACATGCATACGTTGAACTCCAGCGCCATATTGACCCACAAGAAATGATATTGATCTAAGCGTGGCTGGCTTACGCTAACGCGTACCTATTATTAGCTGTTCCCCCGCCCCCCCTCCCCCCAACCAACGTGTTTTCTCTGCCTAATTAGAAACAAGTACCAACGATCTTATCGGCGTCTCTGACACGAATGAATAAAACTCGAGTGCTGTTCATTCAATGGCACCATGAAGTAAGTAATTACGAAGAATGCTGGGAAACTCAGTCAATGTTAACCGTACGAACGAGAATGAAACGGAAGAACCAAGTTGTTCTACCGTTAGTCATCGTTCAAGTTCGTAATCGTCGCATGACGGCACGTCCGATCCGACGTTTAAAACGCGTTGATCGCCGCGTCTCCCACATTTGGGTGACGCGCGTGACAGACAAATGACCCTGTTATTAATATTAACGAAATTTACATTCCATAACTATTCTATTTAAACGTAGGTCACGCGGCGATCAACGCGTTTAAGGATACGAAGATAAACGAACGCCAAGGGTTACGGTCACATTTATATTCGTGCATTCCTACATCCGTTTCCGGCACGTAACCCTTACGAGTGATCGTAATATATTTTAATTCATGGACGATCCCTAACCACCCCGAACTCCAATTATCCTTACACGTACATTTTCACTTAGACTATATCTGACGGACCAACGGCGCCTACGATAATTGCCTGCATAAATCTGAATACGAGTGCCGACGAAAAAATACAAACTCCTATACTTAATGGTCGGGTTTAAATGTGCCGGCAATTACGGGTTATTTACCGCACTTACCCAGTATTTATATCGGAAACCTAACCGAGGTAGGAGAAAATATTTTTCGCGAGTGAAAATGTGGAGTCGCTTTATATCAATCGCGGGATGTTTATCCAGCCAGAAAACCCCGATCGATCGAGCAGGTCGAAAGGATCCCCGAGCGAAAACGCTCTGTTCCCTCCGCCAGTGTTCGTCCCCGTACACTCCCCCCCCCCCTCGCCGTCTAGGTTTCTCCGTTTGTTATTTCTCTTGTGTCGATATTCTTGGCGCAATGAATTCCACGTAAAAAGCGAGGAATAGAACTCGTAAAACACGCTAGTGAATTATTTTCGAACCTACTCGTCTTCCCGTACACGTCGATTCGAGTTCGACTTTTGATTCGACCACGTCAAAATTTCACTACTCTGTACTCCCGTCACTTTTATGATCGATATCGAGCCCGTTACGAAGGGATGCACGCGCAACGACACCGTTATCGCGGTGATAATAATTTTACCATGCAACTTCAATTTCCTTCCCACGTTAAAGCGTATTTGTACCACTCCGTAAAGTTTGCTAAACTTGTTAGCGCCGTTATCGATGGCAGTATCTCGTATCATCGTTTGTTATAGCCAACTGTTTCTACGGGGGTGAGAACGTACATGAGAAAGTTAAATGTCCGACGTGCTTCTAGTCTATCGTAATCGTAACCTTCGAATAGTAAGCGGTTAACGTCAGATGTATATATGTGTGCATATTTGCGACATGTTCGTGCCGTTTTCGCGGAGGACAAAGCGGATCGCTGACGCAAAGTCGGATATGTAGCTAACCCGTAAGTAGATCCTGAAATGAGTGACCTGATAATTTCCATTTAGCTCAAATATAAAAAGATAGTAACAACGTAATACCACGCGCGGGTATGCGAATCACAGCGGCCCGAACGAATGAAATATTCAAATAATTACTAATATCAAATACTGCACAGTTATGCATTATTTACATATATGTATTTTTTTTTTAAATACGCACTTGCCATATTATATTTAAATTCCAATCTGATCGTACATTAATGATCGGAGTTCGTTCGCCCTGCGTTTCAGAGTAAACATTATCGACGGGCCCCCCTAATATTTCTCTCAATTTGCTCAGAATTATTTACTCAGAGGTATTTGTTATTGAGAATCGCGGCATGATTTCCCGAATACGCGAATGCGAATTATTAATGCGGGCATTATAAAATTCCAGTCGAGCGAGACATGGCTTAAAATATGCACGGCGTGAATTCGTCCAACGTTTCGTCCAATTTGTCGCTCATTTTCTACCTGCCGGTCAGATTCTATAGACACAGCAGATTATTATGGAATATATTCGATAAATAGAGAAAATTATGCAACCCGCCGAAACGAATATGAAGAGTTCTATTCATTCTGTTCGATGAATAGAAGAATTACCGTGTGACACGATAATTGCATTCATCGAGGACCTCTTGTTAAGCAGATATTTGCCGAAGCGATACGTTTGCTCAGCAACATTCGAAAAGGAACGTTCGGGAGAAGACGAAGCCGCGAGGAGGAAGAGCGGAAGAGGAAAAAAAATAAAAAAGAGAGAAGAAACTTTAACTGCGATCCACCCATCGCTGCCGGATGGTATCACTCGTTCCTGTTATTACGAACTCCAGCCATAATTTCAAGTAGCTCGTTAATGCGCAACTGGTACCTGCAACGGACTAGGTGTCACTTTGCCGCCCGACCTTTAATAAGCATCAGCCTATAATTTACCCTCCGGCGTCTCCCTCGGTCCATCCCACCGTATTCTTTTCCACCCTCTTACTTATTATTCCCGAGACGGACGTCTCTTTTATCTTTAAGCGCGACCGGAAAAACATTTCCGCGCTACGACGTTCGATGGCAAGATCGTTCCAGGTTTTTCAAATGATTCCCGAGCTATTGAGAAATTTGCGTCGGGTCGAGCGTATCGGAGGAACTCGACGAGTTTCAATTATCTCGATCGCCTTCAATCAAGGCGAATCAATTTTACGGTTTCAATGCTTTTTCATGCACGGTTTCTCGAATTACGCGAGGGTGTAACTTGATTGGGAAGTTAATGATACGCTGCATTCGAGGTCATTTCTTTTTTTCATTTTAATTTTTTTACGAATCCAGTTGCACTCGCGATTGGTGGTACCCGGTTGCGCGCGCGTACAAAAGAAGTTTAAAAAAAAAAAAAAAAAGAGTACCGAGGTAACCACGTACTGCTACGGTTCACGGCAGCGGAATGTGGTTACGTAAATCGCGATATTATGGTTGAAAATTGCGTCGTATTCCCGGATACAGGAATGTCACGGATGCATGGTGCGCGAATATTCGATGTCAATATAAAGTCAGCGCGATCGAATTTTCATTCTCCGTGCTCTCGATGTAGAAACAACGGTTCTAGCGAGAATGGATTCGGGAGAACAACGAAAGTTTAAACGATGAAAAAATAGAAAGCAATCAGGGCCACTGCCGATTCATGTAAATATGAGCTTACAGAAATGAAAGGCCCGGCTACCATTATATTCGCGCGCGTTTTTTGAATTCCGTTTGAAACACGCTATGACTTAGCCATTACTATAGCATCCCAATTGGCGCTTTTGCCCTTTTTTTTTATCAACCACGGTATAAAACATTTCAAATTTCCACCATCGCCGCATTAAGTCAATCATGACTTTCACGATCCACAGGTTTCACCGAGCTCTTTTCAAAACACATTTTGCAATCACTTTTTTTTCATGGTACCCACGAAAATGGATTTTTTTTTTTTTTTTCAAAAATTTTACCAATGTTTTCGAAGGGAAACGTATTTTCCACTAAATTCATCTCGCTTCCCCGCACTTTCGAAGCCAAAAAGTTTTATTTTAATACGGCAGACGTTGAAGCATTTCGCTCTGTGTTTGAAAAAAAAAAAAAAAATGAAATGAGTGGTACCGCAGAGCGCTTGTCCGACAGTGGCGCGCGTGAAAGAGGCTTAATAACTTTTTGCTACCCTTCCTCGTTACAAATCAACGTTTGTACCGCGTAACCATACAGCGCAATCCAATTTCACGGTTATTCTCGAGTACACGCGTAACGTTGGGCCTCCTAACGCCCACGAGTCCCCTCCGATTGCCATTTCTCCGGGACGTTTGAAGGAATAAAAAAAAAAAAAAGAACTTAACGAGGCTGACGTTACACGTTATTTCCCAAGATCCGTGGGCGGTTACGCGAAACGTGAAATTAATATTATGCCCGTCGTGGCACTGGACGCTCGAAGGTGCTTCGGGGTCCGTCGACTCGTCGGATGGGTGATTATCTAATGTCCGATTATGACATTGGAAAATTGGGTCGCGCTCCAGGCTATCGAATGAGCGTAATTCGTCACGGTAGCAGCAACGGTGTAACGCCTCGTCCCACGAGTCTCCGGTAAGATCGGATAACGTATACTCGGCGCGTATAGCTGTATCATCGACCAACGTAACAACTGTCACTTCCCCCCCATGGGAATGCGAGCTAGGATTACGGTTTCGATCGCACGTTCGATCCACCGGCCATCTCGATCGCTCGTTTTAAAGGCAAGGAAAATCAGCGTTTTAGTGGCAACCTGTCGAAGGTGCCTGTCAAAATATCATCCTGTAATCTGTGGTTCGATATCGAGAACTCACACTCCCCTCCCCCCTCGCCCCACACTGTTTTCACTCGTCTCCCTCTTTAGACCCGTTCACGATTCATGCATTTGTAGAACGTGGTAAAGCGAATGTATGGTACAAGACGATTACAAAAGAATATCACAGGCTTTGGAAATATGTGTGATTTATAATGAATATAATGGATCACGACGGATCTATAAAATATGCCCTGGTTTCGGACGGTTTTGGGCTTCCGATTCCAGGAACATAATATTTAGGGTTTACGGCCATTGTCAGTGAGAGAACAAACACTATTCCACCGTTCTACGCCGAGATTTAAATAATCTCAGATTTAAATAATTAATTATTTGGGACAAAAAGAGAAAGTTTACCATCTATACACAAAGGTGTGACATACCAATAATTCCGAACGTCAAAAACCCGACACAGCCTCTCGCGAGGAAAGTAGTGAGTCGTAATCAAATTATAAATCAAAGACATGATCAAGCAATGGTGTCATCGCCAATTAAAAGTCTTGATCAAGCATAAGAAGTTATCTTCTATTTTCAATTACATAACTTTAGTCGATTATTTAATTTTCATTGCCTACAACGTATCTTGATAGTTACTTACATTCGGCATTATCATAACATTTCAAGACAAAGTAAAGAAGGTTTTGTTTTTATCCAACAACCATTGATTTTCCAAAATATTTAATTTATAAACCAGATCGGGAATCTTAATCCATTGAAACATGTTGGAACTTTGATTAATGAATCAATTTAAAGATTGAATATTCGAACATGGACACGTTCACACTTCATCCTCGTGCCAAAGGTCAGTCAAACGTGGAAACACACGCATAACAATCCCACATTATTCTCTTGTAATCACCCTGTGTATGATACAACCTTTCAATACAGACTTTTGTAATCAACATTCCACGGTTCGGTGTTACAAATGTATCGTAAATATACTTTTCATTAGACACGTAAAAGGCTTTCACAGAGCCGAATGCACGGCGAAGCCACACGCATTTTATTTCCTTCGTGTGATCCGCTCATTCGTTCGATGTTCTTTTACAAAAGGTCAGTTAGCCGCGTTAGCTCGATACGCGGCTACCGGCGTAAATAGTAATCCCAGGTTCCCGTTCGGCTTAAGAATTGGAATCCAATTTAAAAATCGCTATCGGTATTTACCAGTTGATGCGGGGGCATTCGTGGGGTGGGGGGTGGTTCGCACGAGATCATCCGGTAAAACTCTATAAAAATCTAAACACAGAGATGGCGTAGCGGCTCCTTAAAACCGATCCCCATCGCTATTTTACGTCTTCTCATCTTCAACAAAGGATATCACGACGCTCCCGAATGTTTCGAGCTAAGAGATCCAACGTTTTATTGACGTTCCCGCAGATTGGACCTAAGACGAGTATACGGGAATCCTTTGTGTCAGAGATAGATACTACCCACGCCTCTTGTTCGGTTTTATACTCTCCGTATACTTGCGTTTTCCTCGCCCTTCCATGTCTACGCTTACTGCAATCGCGCTTTTCATTGCCCTAATCCAACGTCGGAACGACGTTCGGCTAGCGTGATTTCACCGACCGTCCGTAAACTATACCCGTCTCACCGTTCGAGTTCCGATCTGTCGGTAAGAGCCCGACGTTCGACGCGGGTTACGATTCGGCGTTAAAGTAAAACGTGGAAAACGGCATTCGTCGTAGCGCGAGCATCGCGGGAGGGATAAATAACAACGGCGGGTTCTCGATGTATAATAGATAACACCGGCTGACACGGGGGACGAGATTTGTAGGGGAATGCAAGGCACAAGTTTATGGTAGGGGGACACGTTTAGGACGCGATAATGATCCTGAGCACGAACAGAGCGGTTAAGCTAGTTTAATGGCTCCTTAAACGGAACTAGTTCCTACTTAGTACTGGAAACACACAGAATGACATTATAATCCCTTACAACGATAAGATTATGAGGTGTAAGTGAAAGCTTCTGACATTGTGCCCCATTGACGGTGGCCGTTATAAAAGTTTAGCCTGAAAGCACGGGTAATTTCATAGTTCGGTTAATAAGATTTATCTGTTACGCCCGGGATGGGGGGCTTAACAGGGCGCAACTTTCTATGCAAATGTCTTTCTAACAAGTTTTCAATGCCGCGTGCAGACGCGTAACACACGCGCGTATCACGCAACGCGTTTCGCGACGATGTTACGACCGCGCACCAATAGACCAGTTAGGTGTGTGTCACCCCACGTACATTATTAACACGTTTGCGACGGAGTTGTAATACGGTGCGCGTTACGCGCGTACGTTACACCACCGCGAAATGGTAAAAGTGACGCGGAAAGTTGCCTCGTCCACGAACTACGGCAAGAAAAGATCGATGTTCTTCTTTAACACGTTCAGCCCCGCGGTATAATGTGCAATATTATATTATAATACCGGTAAAGGACCGTTGCCTTTTTCTACGTCTTACGAAAACTTCATTAAAAATTAGTTATACGACAAACCAGTCCGGCCCACTATGTGTAGCATTTGCTTGAGGAACCGGAGAATCGTTTACTATACTTAAATTGCACTTAATCTGTGACCACTGGTGAGTGTGTTGTCTCAAAGGGCATAACCGCGCGTCCACCAGTGGACAAAGTCATCAAAGAGTGAAGCACCGGTGGACAACCAGTGCCGAACCAGTTAATTCGCCAGTTGATAACGCGCAACGTTCCATGGTAAATACGACGCGTGCACCAAATTCGAATAAGGAGCATTGCCTTTCGATTTATATCTGGTTGCATCGTTAATAAGTAGCGCGGACGAGCGAAACGTGCGGGTGAAAGTGCAACGACAGAGATACCTGCTCATCAGCTAAATGAGATAATTAACGCACTCGCCGGCTCTTCCAATTAACAGGGATAGGCAATTACACGTGGGGACGAGGAGAGGATCAATGGATTCGCCACGATAGACGGAACGAAGCGGCAAGTGAGACCACCGGGATAGAGATCTACCCGCCTACCGCGAGAATAAAATATCGAAAGATCGTCGAATCCTCGTTAACAACTATCGGTTAAAGAATACGTATCATTCGACCCTTTGAATAGAAAATCAACCCTTTGTGGGTTTGAGCCGTAACTATCGCTCCACTCCCCTTTCTCTCTCTCGTAATTTTATCTCGGAATACTCCCGACATTCATTTGTTCGAGTAGAATATACTTGGTGCCTCCGCGTAGCAGGAGTTTCCTCATTTTTCCCCTCAAAATTAAATGGAACACGGAGAACCGGCAGCGGGGGAGAGAAAAAGGACAATTTTCCTGGGCTCGCGGTTAATTGCGTTTGTCGGTTTTAAAGTCGGGGTAGATCGAAAGAGTTTAGTTTAATAATTGCCAAAACATGTCGGTCTCGTAACATACGAATTGAAATTGGTTTCTTTAATTTTTAATGGAATGAAAATATTTTAAACCAGCAGTAAACCGAGGGTTCGGCTTCTAGACGTAAGAAACGTCATGTTCGTTTACTCACTTATTTCGTTAGCTCTACCTTAAACAGAAATCTACTTATCTATCCGAAATTGACGGAAATAACGTATCAGTTATCTCGACAAGTATTCGAAGGCGAACGAATGAAACTCGAAAGAGATTTTGAACATTCATGATCCGGTTACATGAAAACTTTAGACGCTGCCAAACAAACGCTAAACTCGCGAACATATGACGCGTATCCTAACCTCGTGTTCGTAGGTTCTTGCATTTTTCTTGCTTCCCGCGTGTCCCTTTTTCGCCTACCGATATCCACCGTTCGTTTAATCCCGTTGACGCGTACTAACGAGAATTCTTGACGGTTGTGCATCAATGCCCACTTTGTTTTATGAGAAAATTAATGGATGTCCCGCTCGGAATTCTATCGTCGCGGATGATGCGCCGCTTTGCCGTTGCGCGCGAAGCAATTGGGCTCATCTATCAAAAGAATAAGTCAGCGGTACGTGGAACGTCTCGTCGCTTTTTCAAAGCGTTGCGTTACCCACTCGCGTTATAGTCCGGTACGACGTCATTGTCAAATAAACGGCGAGGAAAGCGCTCGAGTAACGCGAGAAAATCGAGAGGGAGAGAGATTTATCGAGCGCTCCAAGATTGGTCCCCTTAAGCGCACGTAAGGAATACAAATAATGCGCCACGAGCGAGCAATATGCGCGCGAAAGAGAACGGATTAACTCATTGTGTTATAATGATGTGCTAGACACATCAATTAATTACAGATTATATTGAAATCAATAGTGTACTCTTAATTTACAAAATAATGAACTTTAAAATTAAATATGTTTGGTTCTTTCTAACACTGTACTATGCAGTGGCTGACTCAAATTAAATTGAACTGTAGGAATAGTTTAAGAGAACAAAAATTAATGATACAATAAAAATATACAAAAAGTTCGAATATCGGACACACTCGCAACCAGGCTTTTACGTCTAATGGTTCGCAGCGATCTGATCGTTTCACGAGGTCCCATGACGCACGCTTTTTGCGTCTTACGACAAAATATTCTTTATCCTTTATCCTGTCTAGCCTCCTATAGTCACATTTCCGCTCGCTACGGCGGCAACTTGGCCGCTCGTGATTTTTTATCATTTTCGAGAGTTGTTCATTTAATGTGCATGCTCCGAAATAATTAGAACAACTGACTTTCCAGATAACATTGCGAGAAATCTCAAAAATTAAAAAGTAAAAAAAAAAATTCAGAATTCAGCGGAAGGGAGTGCAACCACAGAATACATGCCCCACGCTCCTGGCGCTCTAGAGAGAAACATGCCCAACAGTTTAAAAAGGCGGCCAATCTGCGGCGCTAGCAAACGGAAAAAAGTTCTCTCGCAGCAGCGCAAGATCGCGTTACAGTGGAATTCGAAATTGCAGAAGATTTTACCTCTACGGTACTTTATTGCAAAATGTTTCATAATTAAATTCAAGCGCGAGGGGTTAAACGCCCACCGAACGAAAAATATTATAGTAGAGAGGAAAACAATTAAAGTGAGAGAGAGAGAATCGCGAAGAAAATAGAAGAGGATGCCGGAGAAAATCGGGAGAGAAGCGCCCTCGTTGCAAAGACACACCGCAGGGGAAGGAGTCGAGCGCACAGCATCAGCGAGACGCCAACGAAACAACTCCGTACCAGGCCGCGGGGTCCCAACTTCTGCTTCTCTGTCTCGTTGAAAGCGTGTAACTGTTACCCGAACCCGAGGGATTACCGGTAATCTGCGGTAAGCTAAGGTACGTGAGCAGGTACCAGCAACCTGTTTCGGATATTGTTAGGACGAGTAGCCGGCAGCCATTTCGTCGAGTCGTTCCCAAACTCGGGAGAATTCACTCCGCCGTCCGTACCCCCCTTTTCCGATACCAACCCTCCTCGCATCCTGGACGTTCCGCGCCAGGCCGTTAACCACCGCCGACGGAAGGTGGGAAGAAAGGGACAAACGGAAAGGGAGAAGGGCAATCCGAGGGAACGCGGATGTAATGTCTCTCGCGGCTAATTAACGACAAGGTGCAAATACGAGGGTGTCGTTTGCACAAAAATCGCGGCACGGAAACGCGTTAAAGAGTAATTCTCATTTTCTTCTTTTTTTTTTTTTTATTGTACCACCTTTCGTACTATGGGCTGCAGGTATTGCGCTGCAAGGACAGAGTTTCCAGAGTTAACGGTATTCCTACCACGATCGACCGAATGACAGTTTCCTAAATTTCGCCCCACAATTGTCTACATGCAACGTTATTGCAACGCCACATAAATGTTAAATGTCAAAACATACGTTATCTATTACGTATATACGTTATCTATCAAATTCCCTATCTTCTTCATCCTCTACTACGAAATATAGGTTGTTCTAAAGACCGGTCGTTTGACCGTTCACGGTCGGAATAGGTATACATGAAATACCGGTAGGAATACTTTAAGAGTTGTATATCGGGGGGGTTGGTTTGCATTCGTTACCGTTCCAGTATCGAACGCGTTCGACGTTAGACAGTACGATAGCCGAGCACGAAGTATCCCGATAATATATGATTCGCGTCATATAAATATCATCTTCCACTGTGAGAGCGTAAAAGCGTATAAAACTTGCACGTCGCCGCTCACGGTGACTTATCCTCGCGGTATTGGCATACCGAAGCGAATCCACTTGTTTACCAATACATATGTACGCGAGGGGGGGGGGGGGGGGGGGGCGTTGCAGTTTTGCGAAACGAGACCCGCGGGAGCGATATTCTGTATTTTCCCCATCAGCCGCGAAGTACCCGTGAGAAATATGAAACGCTAAATGCGTCCGTCCGTCGAGCGGTGCTGCTCGCCCCATTTGTGGCGTTTGTTACGAATCATAATAATGTCGAGCACGTCCGAATTGTCCGACCGTGTACGGTGAATTATTATAATTCGCTGAAACGCGATTGTTTTGGTGGAAAGCCCGTGGTCAGCCCCCGAGTGACGAGACGTACTCGCGATTTTCGGAACCCATCGACCTCGGTGCATTATAATTCGATCGTCGATCGAGGAGCTGCTCGAATCCGACATTCGCCACGAGTTTCGAAGTAACGAGATGATGCGGCAACATTCCGTCGCGCTCAGCAACGCGCCCCTCGATCGTCGAAAGTAGCGTTACCCGCGTACACCAAGAATTCTAATTCGTGTCAAGATGAATTTCAATGGTACGCTCCACTTGCGCCCATATTGGAATTAAGTGCTCCTCTATATGGGACAAATGCCGTTCGATAAACAGAACACGCCATGTCACTTGACCGGCCACTCGCGTTACTCGACTTCAAGAACGGGAAAGCTGTTCCCGTCGGAATCTACCGCAAACGGGTAGAGCGGTACAATTTCGCCCGACAAAGTGGCGTGTAAATCTACCCTTTGATTTATCAAACCCCCCACCCCCCTACTTACCGCTCTTTTCATCCGCAATTCACTTTTCTTATGGTCGCATTAAAATAATTCCAGTAGTACGTATCTTATCTCGAAAACGCAACCTGCCGTGTCGCTGTGACACGACCTTGTCGAGCTTTTCCATTGCCAGAAGCGTTCCACTCGTGCTTCCATTAGAGTCCTCTGTCATTAGTGGAAAGGTTTACGCGTGACTTTACGCTCCCGACCATCGGGCAAAGAGGGTGTAAACAATGCTGATACATATACTTTCGTTATCACGGTTATCGCGAAACAACGGTATACGGACTGTGTTATTCATTTGTACGATTGCGTTGAAATCGTAACATTGAATAAAATCTATCGTATTTATTACATGTCCACGATGATACTCGATCGGTATACGCGTAAACCGATCGATCCTCGTTGCTCGTTACGCTCCTGAAAGCTCGAGTATTAGCTTGCTTTCGGATTAAGACATTTAAAGCCATTTCTCATTGTTCGGAAGCCCCTTCGCGCGCGTTACCATTAACCGAGTCGTATAGCGGTGAAATACGTATACGTATGTACGTGCTACGCGTACGAGGGTGGACGAAGTCGCGTGCAAATTATCGTTCGCGTCGAGGACGTGTTGGAGCAGCCCCCCCCCCCCCCATAAACCCCTCCAACCACCGCCCCGTTCGTGGGCTCTTACTTTTCGCCCTTCGTGGAATGACAAATGGGCACTCGTTAGACCGATTTCGTGGTCATTATGCGGTTCCTCTCATTTCTGAGAGGCGCGCGTAAAAAATTAATTACTACCAGAATGGGTTTGCGTCGATGTGAAAGCAGTCACTTTGGTGTACCGTCGGTTCATCGACTCGCGCTCGTGAGAATTATTTCTGTAGCGATCAATAATTTCTATAATATTGACGAAACTGTGTTAAGCTCGCTAGGCGACGAATTTTGCGACGAAATATGTATATGTAGTACAGTTGAGCTTCGTGTCACGGGAAAGCTATTTGTTCCTCGTTTTCTCATTCGTTTCATGAAAAATTCATTTCCAACCAAATGTTACTCGTGATCTTCAAGTAGAAAAAGATTATCGGAATTTCTGCACCGTTACGTATACCGTGTTTATTAGACGATAATATCGTATTTCGAAGAATGGGGAAACACGTATGAGTATACACCTCTGAGCGGGGCCACGACGGACGCATTTCAATGACAAACATGTTATCCGAGAAGAAGTATATACTTTTATGGTCGAACCGAGAGAAACGCGAAAAACTTGAAATTTGCCTCTCAGAGCTATTTTTATTCTTTTGACAGTATTTGAAATTAGACGCTTTTGAATAGCAGCGTTTACACGGTAACCGCACGGATTTCAGAGATACCGTAATACTGAATGCGAACTTCTGTGCGGCTACTGCGCGGCGAACGTGTAAAAGCTTCGGACTGAAAGGATGTATCTTTGAAAACGGCAACAAGAAATATCGCGCGGCGATAGTCGGACTCGTGTAAGAGGCGGGGGCTCGGGGGAAGGAAGGAGGCTTAATGTGATTGAATTTTAAATGAATACATACGCTCGACGTTGACCGGAGAACATAATTGACAGCGCAAGGAAATACGTAAATACGAGCGACGTTGTTTAACATTTTTTATATTTTCGTCTTAACATCAGACCTATTTGTTCGTCGATACGAGAAATTGTGAAGGAACTGTGATTTGATTAATTCTCACGAGTCTAACACGGTATTAATCTTAATTATGTACTACTTAACGTGGAGGGATTTTTTGTCCTTTACTCGCGAGAGTATCGTTGATTCCTATTAACTCGAGGTATTTAAATACGACTTCCAATCACGATTGGAACGCGTCGTAACATTATCTCTGCCTCATTATCGAAGGTAACCAAACTCAGAGATTTCCTGTTCGAACGGCCCGTAAATCACGCGCTGTCAATGAAAAAGGAATGAATTCCATAATTAACTGTCGTTAATTATCTTCATTAGGGAAAGCCGAAAGCCGCCGTCCTATAAAGTTTTTAGATGTACGGGTGTACTTATACGCGAAATGCGCGAGGTATCGCAAATATCGTTGCACGAGAATTAATTAAATAATTTTTATAACAGTCATCGTCCCGAGGGTATTCATGCTTAAGCCTGGTTCCAACTGTGCCAGTAATTTAGTCCAGTTGGGAGTAATTGGGTAACTAAACGAGTCCGACACGTCAACATTTTTGGGTAGTAGTTTAGTCAGTGATTCAGTCGAGTCCATCCATTTTATTATCATAAGCATCATGATTCATCCGCTAAAGAAGTGCGAACCTGTCGATTTAGTCGAGTTCAATACACTGCCCACTAACGTAAAACTTTTTGGTCAGTTGGTGGACGTTTAGTCGACTCGACTAAATTACTGGCACGTTCAGAACCGGGTTTTATAAACTTCTATTCCTAACGTCAGCCGTTAAAAACTTGCGTCAAATAAATAGTACAAGACTACATGAATAACCCGCGATCACGCGATGTTCACTATTGAAAATCCAATTGTTTTGGATGTTCCGTAATCTCGTCGACCAGAAACAAGTACTAATCAATTTACACCGGGCAATATTAGCTTAGGTATTAACGCGCCGAGGGGCGACAACGCTCAAATTTTATTTATTCGGATTATCGCATCTTCCGAGGTGTTTATTCGATTCGTCTTGCAAATTTCATTATCCCGCTTCACGTTCAATTTCGCAACGGTTCGAAACGCGCAAATTTGGCCATAAACGGGAAAGCGTTCGTGAAAAAAAATGAGTTTGTCGGGCAACGAAGTTACACGAAATACACGCGGCAGCGTTGTATCGGTAACGAAACGTATTATAAAGGGAAGGGCAAAACGGCGTCGATTACAAAAGAGAGGGAAAAAAAAAAACTATGCGAACAGCGAGATCGTTTTAATAAATGGGAAACTTTCGCAACAAAGTTTCGAAAGTTGTAGACTTGGTGGGACATTATTTTCCGACTTATTGCGCCCAGTAAGCTAAACTTTGCTATTGAAATTCCAATTTTTTTCTCTTCTTTCCTTTTTTTGTCCCTCCCTCCCGTGCTCCGCGAGCAGGACATTCTTTTTTGTCGTTAAGCTATAAATTCAAGGGGGCTCAGCCCCGTGGTTTAATTAAACTAGTTTAGCTGTCATTCCCTTCCCCGAAGCTGGACTTCTACGCTCTAGGCTAGAATCGATAGGGTCCAGCTCGCTTTGCTCTAACGTTTTTAGTTTTCGTACGTTCGGATTAAAGAATTTAATAATAACGACGAAGAGCGGCCCATTATGCCGAGTTGCGATTGAGTATCCTGTCGCGATAGATGTTCCATCGCCTCCCCACGCGATTTCTTTATTCAAATGGAACGTTCAGAATAATGTGAGTCGTGATATTAATTATTCGCAATCAACCGTTCGAAAAATCTTTCGACTTGTCGCTTCTCCACGAGGCGTTAAATTATTCAATGTTTGCGCGATTATAATCGATGAAATTCCGAGTGTTCCTCCTTAACGCGCGAAATCACGGGGTAGAATGGTAAATGTAATTCCCTGACATTTATACGTTACATACCCGTGACGGGTTTCTCGTGTGAAAATGTGTTTTCCATCCATGATTACGTAGAGATACGTATACGTACACTTCGTATGCGATCTATGGGTTTACTAACACGCATTGAAATTTCATCGGAATCGCATAAATCCGAGGTCTGCGCGAAGATCTTATCGATACCGGTACACACGCGTGGGTAAATTGCAGAATACAAAATTATACCTTACGAGAGAATTCCGGCCTGTCATTACCTGCCAAGATACGCAATGTCAGATACCAATTATGAGAATCACGTGACTTTGTGCCTTCTTCCAATTAGCGTACACTTAATGCGTGCAACACGCAACACGTGAATTGCCAAAAAGGAACGCACGAAGAACGAGAAGGTTGATAAATAATTTCTACAAGATTACGGTCTCCGCTCGGAATCATTTACCGCCGATAAGCGGCAATCGACATTCGCTCAAATTTCTTTTACTCCGACCGATGATATCAATTCGCAACGGGGTCAAACTCAATCTCGAGTTTACGAGATCTACAACTCAGCGTGTAAGAACTTGCGCGATTAAGACCGAGGCTTAAATCTAGATCGTGCACGTCTCTGGATCATCGGATCTCCAAACTTTTTTTACTCCATCGAATGTATTTCGGGTCGCTGATCACGAAATAAGTATAAAATTTCTATTCTGCTCAAAAAGATTTTACAACGAATCACTTGCGTTTGCTTGCTTTAGATATAATTTAGAGATCCGGAGATTCGAAGATGTGCATGATCTAGATTCGTTCCCTAAAGCCAGCCAACACACGTGATTCCTTGTAAAATATTTTTCAGTACAATAGAAATTCAATATATTCAAAAATTAGTCGACCGTGTTCCAAGTAATACAAAATAACCAAACGTAATTGAATAGAAATTCTATAATTATTTCGTGATCAGCGACTCGAAATACATTTGACAGAGTAAAAAAAAAAAAGTTTGAAGCTCCGCAGATCCAGAGATGTGCATGATCTAGATTTCTTCCAAGACCGACAGTAACGTAACGCGCAGTACTTACTTGGCTTGTCCAAATCAGATATCTCCAGATGCGAGTAAACCGTGGCAATCCCTAGCATCAACACCGTCATCGTACTCGCGACACTCCGCTGCCACCTCCACCACATTTTGTCTTCCTTTCGCGCACCTCACACACCTCCGACCCTCAATGCCGAACTACAACAAACCCGACACCTAACCCCCAACCCGCCCACCCACCGTCGCCCTTTCAGTGGTTACGTAGTCTCGCGACCGTCGCCGTGAACCGGCACTAATTGCAGCCGCTGTTCCCGCTGCAGGTGCATTCGGTGCTCTCGTCGTTGTTGTTGCTGCTGCTGCTGCTGGCTGTGCTGTCGTCGTTGATGCCGGTTTCGATGCCGCATCGCTTCTCCCTCGACATCGTCTCGTAATCTGTTCTTCTCATTGACGCCTCCCGTCGGTATATTCGGACGATTCGACACTCGATCGTCTTAACTAATTGACTAATACGACAATCCACTCTCGATCATCGAGCAGTCCTTTCGATTATCGCAAGCGTATCGTCCTGCGCGATATATCTCTTATGGCTGTTCTTCGTTAAACGATTCCGCCTTGCTCGTTGCTTTTCCTCGTCGAGCGATGTTGTAGATTAATTAATTACTATGGATATACTTTGAGCAGTCGTTACTATTCGGATTGACATTATTAGGTTAGGTCCGTGAGGATTCTTGAGAATTAGAAATCGCGAGAGACATAGATGAAATTTCAAGAATAGAGCGTCTTTTAATAGCTACGTTGGTTTCGAATATTTTATACAGAGAAATCGTGTTTCGTGTCAACTCGAAACGAGATTCGCGTGTAAAACGATCGATCTTACAAATTACGAGTAACACTGAAAATTCGGCGGGTCGATAGTGTCTATGCGAAAATCTAGAAACATCGAGAGGAAGAACGCCACGATTATCGATCGGATTTCGAGGCGACGCGTTCGATATGGAATCGGATCGATCAAAGATGTAACATCGGTATCAACGATTCGCAGAGATTGTTCGTAAATGGCACACAAATTTGTCCGCTAGATATACGTACGATGCGTCGAGTACACAAGAACGACGAACCTTGCCCTTCCCGTACTCCCCCGTCGCGGATGCACGTACACAGAACGTCGATTTTAGGTTAAAGCCTTAGCGGAATTGTCCGTCGCGCGCGAGTCTCTTGAAACCTCCGATGCCACTAACACGAGTCAAACGCTTACACCCTCTCTTCGATACACGATACACCCCGGTACAAACAGGGGGGGGGTGGGGGTCACACGGAAATTTCCGAAACCCAAATCCGCGTGAGTTCGACCGCGAGTAACGCTCAGGAGACAACTCTCTAGTTTACCGCACCACTAACCCCGAACGAACTCATCGGCTTGCACCCTATCTCACGACTCGTTTACGCCCCTGCCACTCGACGCGAATGCACGTGGAATCGCGTCGCGAGATAATCATCGACGCTCTCCCGTTCAGCTCGCGATTAAACCCGATATCAATCCCACAGCGCGATCATCTCCGAAGTCACTGGGTAGCCCCGTTAATATCACAATCCGGCGATTCACTCTGCCTCGAGATCTTTCCTCGTGGAACATCGACGCCGGCGACAGAAAACACCGGCGATTCGATCACGTGCGCACTTGCCCGGGCGTTTGACTCGATAACCGGTGCACTAAGATCCCAAGCACGTGTGATTCACTTTTACCACCCGAGAGGATCGCATCGACTTTCAACGGATCGTCGTCGAATCGACGACGAGACACGCCGGACTTCCTCCGTCCTTATCCAGAGGAGTAATAAACGTGTTCTCCAACGTATTCACACGCGGCTTGCCCAAATTCACGAGAGAAAGGTCGGTCGGTCCATTTGGTGAAAGCGATCATAGAAACCTCGCGTCCGTGCGATCGATGGCAACGTGGACGAAACATCGATCGAGGTCTCGGTAATCGACACGATCGTCGATTAGGAATCTCCGACGGCGATTATTCGTTGTATCGGCATGGGACGATCGTTATCGACGCGCATCCCCGAGCGACGAAGTTTAGGAAACGCGAGCGAGCTGGGTTCCCCATGCGATGGAGCCACATCGAGTCCTGACCTGCGGCGGCTCGGTACTGAACCCATTGAATACCGCCAAGGACTGTCGCGAGTCGCTTCGTGCCTCTTCGCCGGCGTTCGGCAGCCTTCGGGCACGCTCGCTCCCTCGCTACCTCTCGCTCGCTCTTTCTCCCTCGGAGAACTCTTCTCGTCGTCTTCTCTCCGTCTAACGGCGCTTTCTATCCGCTTCGCGCGCGCCTATGCTTCGCCTCTCTTTCTCTCGCTTCCGCTATAGCGAGGCGCCCGTTGCCACATGTGTGCGGATACGCGCGCGTAGTACCGGAGGATCGCTATGATTTACTGGCGCGGCTAATGAGTCGCCATAATCGCTGCGGTGCGTGCACGTAGTATGGGATTTTCGGGCGAGAGGATCGACTCGATCGCGGGGACCGACGGGTTACGCGGGGCGAGCGAGTAGGTTCGCCGGTTACGCGAACGATACCGAAGAAATCGTTTCGGATTCCGGTTGAATCATTTTCCCGCCGCTACACGTTTTTATTAACAGGCGGAAACGTCGAGCGCGAGGCTCGGATGTGTGTACGACGATGATCGGCGAATTCGCGATTTATTTCCTTTGGTTATCTTACGTAAGACGGATGGATACCTTGTTTTCTCTTTCTTTCCGTCACCCGGCTTGTTTTGTTCCCGCGTTGCGAAAGGATTAATATTAATATGAGGCTGGTTCCGAGGCATTCGTCACTTCTTTATTCATTGCGTAATTCGAGAGACGAATTAGTAAGTACTTCGCGGATTTCGCGTAACATTCTGATTACACGTTCCACGCCGGAAGCCACTTTCCATGTTTCTACGGACACGTAGATTATAACGATCGATCCGAGCCGATCGAAACATGGCACGAGAACGAGAAACGTTCGTTTCTTCTATCCTCGAGTCGAGTGCAGGCAGTCTTAGACCCTAACAATTGTTACTTGCGTTTATTTACGCTCGTCGCGGAAAGTCAAATCCAATTCCACGAATGGACACAATATTTTCTTGCCCCGCTATAAGTTCTCGTAATTCGTTTCGTAATCGATTCTTTCGCGAGGATAGTATAAACCGTTGGAAAGAAGAAAAAAACGAGACGCGTATCCTCGTTTCAGCAAAATAATATCGTTACTTATTTATGAACAGACTTAACGCATTCGATACACGGAATACGATTCACGCGTGCTCCTCCCCGTGCAACTTTACATAACCATTTCGATTTAAGCAGGGCGCGTCTGATCGAGGGTAATGAGAATCGCGAAACATACGTTCCGATAGAAAGGGGACGCGTATTTGTGTCATAAACATGCTCGTGAAAACTGATAGTTCGTACATAGCCAGTGCACGCGCGAGATAACACCGCCTCGAAACTTCATGACTACGAGAACTCTCTCCGATCGCGATAAATTCCGGCTTTCGTGTTCCCGTCGCTATCGGGAATCGCTTGCAAATCAGTTCCTAATCCTCATCGAGTAGTTATCTCCGAAGGTACCTATCCGAAATCCCCTTTGAACGCTCGAGAACATTCCGGCTTAGTTTTGTATATCGTTGTTTTCCCAGCTTTAGCGTACTCGCCCGGTTCGACGAGTCTTGATTTTTTCCACCGTAGAATTGATCGTCGTAATGTTCGATTCTCGCGCGATCGAACAACAGCGGCGCGGCGCGGCGTACGCGCGATAAAGCGCGTAAATAAAACACGCGCAACGAAGATCCGACTCCCCGCGCAGTTTCAACGACGGAACAAAAGCAAATGTTGTAGCCGTTCTTTCAGCGATAATCAGCGGGAGAGATATCAAGGATCAATGACTATCGGAAACGGCATTTGATCGTATCAAATCGCGCGCTTTTGTACGCGTGTACTCTAGGGGCGCTGATGCCGCGTAATTGGATACGTTAACGTATTTTTATCGATCACGGATTACGCGAGATACGGGTATCGCTGATGCGCATGAAATTAACGTAACGTCGATATCGATTTAGAAAATCTATTCCACCGATGCACGCCGTAAAAGGTAATCGAGCCTCTTCGTAGTATCGAACGAAAACAAAAAAAAAACACACACACAGACACGCTGATCGGGCACTTCAGCTGGCGTTTGAAAACTCTGAAAACGAGTCGTAGCTGTTTCCTATCTAGCCCTTTCACGGACACAGGAACGCGAATGTACGCGCGTTAACTGGCCCGAGTGTGTCTGGTACCGAGTCCAGACCGCGTGCCGGATCAACGATATTTTACATCGAGCACAGAACCCGCTTTCATGGCATTCCCAGAGGATTGGAACCTGACACCACGTCATACATCATGGTACACCGTCGAACACCCAGGCTGTTAACCCGAAGCACAAGTTGGATACGATGTTATAGGCTTCCCCTGCCTATTCTCCGACTTGTCGAATAAACCATGAAACCTGTCAGTCACATCGTTTCCTCGTTCGTGATCGCTTTGTCGCTCGCATTTTTGCATTTAAACCCCCCCTCCCCGTCGGCAAGGACGTGACTCTTATCGCTGATTTTTGTCCCGGAAATTTTCAGGGGGGTGGCGTGATCGGATCGAACGCTTTTAAAAAAAAAGTTTCATCCCCCTTTTATTTTTAGCGTCCGCGGGCGAAGCGATGACGCCAATTTAATATCGTTAGCATCGATTCGGGACTAACGATCGCAGATCTGTACCGTGTTCCGGCGATAGGAAATAGAATGTTTTATGTACACCCACGTGGAATATTTCAAAGAGGAGGTTAGAAGTTATAGCGGCGTAAGTTAATATTTGATTTTTGTTCACTTACGCTATTCAGCCTTTCAGCCGCGCAAATATTTATTCGTGAAAAGCGTAAGCGCGGAGGGAATAGTAACATTTTTACTACACGTATTATGAAGTGGACGAAGTGCGCCAAACAACAATGGGCTTAAATCTGGATCATGCACATCTCCGGATCTCCGGATCTCCAAACTTTTTTTTTACTCTATCGTGTGTATTTCGGGTCGCTGATCACGAAATGATTATAGAATTTCTATTCTACTGAAAATTATGTCACAAGAAATCACGTGTGTTTGCTTGCTTTATAAATAGTTTGGAGATCCGGTGATTCGGAGATGTGCATGATTTAGATTTCTTCCCAACAATGTATACATAGATTCTATGCGTAGACGAATCAGTAAATATCACACAAACATACTTTTCCTCGTTGTTCAATTAAAGACTAGCGATAACTCCCCTACGAGCCATCGCGCTCCTCCCCGGACACCAACAAACTGTGCTTCCGCAAAGATATCCGTAAAGAGTGAATAATGGTTTCCGTTTCTTCTCGTACCGACTGCCGGGGAATCATAATAATACCATTTTCTTCGAAAATAAAAGAAACTTATCCGAGAGAAATCCACGGCGTACAGGCGCGTCCCCTTCCACCGTCCGTTGAAACAAAATATAACGACGTCTCTACCGTTGTTCGATCATAAGGATGTCATTAATCACTTAACGGAGCTTCGCGATGGCGCCGCTATTGTCGTCATTATCGCCGAAATCGATCAGACAAATGGAAAACCGTTCGTTCCTAAGTTTGTTTCAGTTCAATAGAAGGAAGGGATGGTACGAGCCGCTCGAACGGAGGGTGAGAAACGTTAGATGGCCCGTAACACTTAACGGCGGTTCAGGATGGTCAGGGTGTAACGCGAAAGAGGAGGGGGGGGGGGAGAGGGTGAAAGAGGGTTGCGCTGAAATTTATGTTGGTGTTTACGCGGAGTGGATGGCGCCTTCGTTCAGGGTAAAGCGCAAAAGGGGAATAGTTATTACGATTACCGCGCCGAAGAGCGAGCTTTGCGCCCGGAGACAGGAAGGGAGAAGATTTTCTTCCCCCCCTCCCTTCCTTCGCTTCCGGTTGTTCCCTCTGTCTCTCTCCGTCCACCTTTCTCTATTATTACGCTCACTATGTTTCCACAACCTGCATTTTCATCTGCCAGCGATATTTTTTTATATTTGCTTTTTTTTTTACTCTTTCCCTCTTCGTTCAGTTTTTAAAGACCTTTGTAATTATACGGCTAAAATTAGTAATTGCATAAATTGAATTAAATTAAATTAATTAACGAGTAAAATGAATATCAAAGACTCGAGGGTTATTGCGAATGTGGAAGGCTTCTGTCGAAATACTGTACACGCTTTTTGTAATGTTTAATTTATATTGAAATATTAAATGTTACTATTGAGTTTTAATATTAACTGTAATTATCAGCGGATGGCATCACCGCATAAATTATCAGACACATTGCAGCGTGTAAAAGTCAATTCTGCAGAATCGTTAAAACTTATAAATTATCGCAGCAACGACGAGATAACGCGAAAAGAGTTCTTTGTCGAAAAAGTTTTCTGAACATAGATACGTACGTACCTGAAATAATCGCTGAAATGTAATTCACCGTGCAATAGAATTTCAACGTATCGATGCAATAATAATCCTCGAGTTACATTACCCCATGTAACGTCTGCAATTTCTAGATGGCATCCAAGGAAGGCAGTGAAATGACCACTAAATGGAATTTTACAACCCTTTCCTTCACCCTCGCCAAAGTTTTTTAATTTAACAATTTTACGTTCCACGAGTTCCACCCCATATCCGATATTATAACTCACCAACTATTCTCAAACGAATCGAAGAGATTAATTTTCGTTTAAAGGGTCGAGTGCCGGGAACGAAAACCCGCCGACAACGATTAAACGCGTTATTAAAGTAAACATTGAATTTCCTACGACCTCTTCGTTACTCAGCTACAAACATTACTTACCCAGCGCTCTAGCAAATATCAAAAGACATTGACGTAAAAAAATTCCATATCATCACAACTTTACAGCAGCTGCCGCCAACCGGTGGTCCATGGACCACTGATGGTCCGCAGAAAAATTTGAACATTATTTGCAATTTTATTTCATTAACCTTCCAGCGGGCGTGTGTTGTATACTCATTATATACAAAAGCATTGTATTTCTTGATTGCTTTCTTAATCCTTTAATTTTCGACTAGAAAATACGCCAATTACGTTTGGTTATTTTGTATTACTTGGAACACGGTCGATTAATCTTTGAATTTATTGAGCATTGTATTTATGAAAAGAAAGCTGCCGGCTTAAAATCTCTTGATAAGGACCCGAGGACTTATTGTATAAACACTATAAAGTATAGTATAACTGGTCCGCAGAATTTAGAGTTATGGTTTTAATGGTCCGCGAGGTTCGAAAGGTTAGCGACCGCTGATTAACAGCATCGTTCATACCCACGCAAGATACGTAGAATCGTACGCGGCGGTATAAATGTCAGCGATCCGCCTAATTAACAAAAGTTTCATGCGTCCCGGCCACCTTCGAAATGACATGGCGCGACGATAGCGATCGACATACGGTTCTCGTGAAATATCTGAACGGCGGCACCGACGAAATCCTTTTTCGTCTTTCCTCGGGATTGTGCGCCGCGACAAGGGGTCCGTCCAGAGAGGCGAGAGAGCCACGGAGATGCCGCGATCGCCGTCTGAATAAACGTGTTCCAGCAACGATAATGGAGGACAGGGCGTGCTACGAATATCACGCGGTGGCGTTTCGCGCCGGGATATTCGCATCTGCATTGCACCTGCCCGGCACCATGGGAAACCATGGACGGGCCACGTATTATGCAGATGACTCGCGGCCCCGATAAACGAAAATGACGCGGACCCTGCCTTCCCTCCTTTCTTTATTCCTTCATTCTTCGCGGCTGGTATTTATACCGTCGCGGCACCGAGGAGAAAGAAAAATACGGTAGGTACTACAGTGTTCGCGTGACGCGGCTTACATTGTGTTTAACGTAATAAACCAACTCGAGGGACGTTCGTTTGTTTTATATATATTTGCGCTGTATAAATGCATGAATGGAATTCGCGGTATCGATAATCGCTGTGAAAAACACTTGTATTTCGTGCAACCGTGATAAGGGAATTAGTTAATTATTTTGGAAGGCTTCAAGGTTTTTTAGCGATAAGTATACTAGTCTCGCGTACTTGTACTTGGTCCGAGGCAAGACCTTGTCTCTTGATAATTTCTAAAAATTAATTTTTTAATGTAGTTTGACCAACTTGAAAATTCCTATTCATCTTTTCCGGAAAAAATACAAGGTACTAAAGATAAATACCGGTTCCTAGATAAATACTAGATAAATACTAGTTCTTGCGTACTGGTATTTGACCCGGGACAAGACCTTGTCTCTTGATATAAGGAACATTAAGAAACAAAAGAAAAGAAGACACGGTAGATTGGACTGTATCCGCAGGATCTGATTTCGAGGACCGCGCGGTTTAACCCTGTATCGGTGGCGTCATTTAATTTCACGTTAGTGGTCGCATGGATTACAATAGTAATCCAAATTGTATTTTTTTTACTTTTAACCGGTTTCAGTCGAATCAGAACATTGAAACTAAGAAAAGAAAATATTCAGTACACCTTATAAAACAAAATGGTTTAAGCTAAATATTTTAATTAAAATTCCAAATTTGCGAGGAAAACACGGAATGAGACGAGGTTACGTTTCAAACTTTCGTCGTGAACTGACTTTGCATTACAATAGTAATTTGCGTTTTATCACCTGCCAACCTTTTGTATTATTATTAACACTATTTGGGTTCGTAATAAAATATAAATTCAACCGAAATCCTACATACATATATGGTACAGTGGTACCCAGAAATATTCGAACGTTTCGAGCGTTGACATAATTTTAATACAAAATGCACCGATTACGATGGTAATTCGAGTCCGCTCGGTTCAAACGTTTTGCTGGTTGACGCGCTAAATTGCTCGATTGACAGTATACTTTTTTTTTTTAACGAAGATGCCCTACTATCGTGGGACGAATATGAAATTCGTCGAATCGATAATCCTTTTTCTACGACTACGCGCAAATCCGCGTTATTATTTTTACAGTGAACGCGAGATTTTGACTTTTTAGGTCAGAGACACGGTGACACGTATCTTCCGAGGAGAGCTCAAAACGAGAAAAGAAACTTCGAGAAGCAGCAAATAATGTGACTTGGACTTTTTTAATCTAACTTTCCCTCCGGGAAACTTTCTTATCTTTGAAACCTTTCGTAATGTCGAGTAAACCCTCCAATTAAGGGTGACCCTGTTATATTGATATACACGGTCGATCGTTAAACCTCGATTCTCCCATTAGAAACAATTGGGGCGAATGTTTCTATCGACAATGACGATGGAGCGCATACAGTAGCGCACGAAAGTATTTCAGCGCTTAATGTGAGTAGTTTAATGTAAAATTGGTGTGAAAATATACAGTAAAATTAGACTGCTCGCTGTAAAATTATACCTGTAGATAATAATGTCGGTTTTCCCCCCCAAAAAATCAAGATACTTAATCACCTTACTCAATATTCTCTTGATTTTCCCCACTTTTTCCCCCCATTCGAGCGGACGGTTCTTACCTGTCCTCCTACTTAACGAGAAGCTAACGAAGCTAGACACGTACAACTCCAGCGCAAAAAAGAATGAAGGTTAATCCTTTTTGTCTTAAGCGACGTTAAACCAAATGGGCAAAAATTGACTTAAAACATTCGCGTGAAATGGCTCGTACGTAGGGACGATGCGATACCATCGATACTATTAAAGTATCAATACAAGTATTTTTAGTATCGATACCTATTGTCTCAATGTTTTACCGACATCGATATTTGTATTCGCTACAAGTACCAAATAAAAGTATCGATACTTTCCTCCGACATCACGTTCCCACTCGTACTTACAGAAACAACGCGCTGGTGCTTTCGAATACTTTCGCGAGTCACTGTACGCACCCGATACATTCGTAATCAAGCTCGCGGTTACGTCTATCGCGGGGGGGGGGGGGGGCAACGGAAGCTCGCGACGCAGCATACTCGCGAAGTCGACAACGCCGTTGGATCAACATAATAAAGGCTAGGAGGAGAAGGAAGAGAGCGCGGTAAGAGTCGAAACAAAGTACGGAAAGGGTGAAACAAGAGAAACCTTTCGCCGACGGATTCTGCAGATAGCGAGTTCACCGGTTGCTTCGAGACCCCTCTTTTCTCGAGGCTCTCCCCCCGTTAACGAGGAAAGACTTGTCCTCGTTACTACGCTCAGAAAACAGGGATCAAGAGAAAGGAAAGGGGGAAAGATGTTTCTTCTGAACCGAAGGATTCAGTGAGCCCCCGGCAGAATTAGTTTCGTATAATGCGATGCCCTACAAAGGCCCTCGGTAGGCTTACATACGTATCCTCGCCTGTACGCCGTTCGCATTATTGTTCTAAGCTGTATTCATTCGCTGGTCGAACGGGAAAAATGGCACGGGGATAGTAAATAATGATCGATCGCATCGATAATAATCATATTCGAAACTCGGTCCCACGGGTGAGATACGTATTGTTCGGTCCGACGGAAAGATCTGCAGAAACAACGAGAGAAGAAAAAAACGGACACGATCGCAGTGCACGCCGCTCGAAATTGAAATATCGCATTATTTTGCTTCTACGTTTCAGCGATCGTGGGGAAAATAAAAATGTTTATAAAAAAACAAAATTCATGCGATCCGTATTCAATCGCGGTGCATGGAAACCGCCACGTAAATCTACGTGTCCGGATGTCAAAACGTTAACGCGTGATGAATATGCCAATAGCGCTCGATCAGTCGCGGCATTACCTCTGGAATAGATCACGTCGGATTCTATAAAGTAGTTGTCCGTTTCAACAAACTATTTCCAGTGGATAGAAACTTTTCCCAGACATCGTTGAAACGGATATGGGTATCGGTATATCGTACTTAGGATATTTCCAAACGCGCAATCAAAACTTGCCGCACACACGTTTTTGCAAAGCGCTCCCGGTGAGAACAATTCGAAAGTTATGGTCGAATAGGTTCTGCGAAAAAAGAAACTGATAGGCGCGTGAGAGCAAGAGGGGGGAGGGGGAGAGAAAAGAAGTGGAAAAGTCGTTGTAGCGAAAGACAGTCGCCGCGCCGGGAAACTTGAGATGGCACGATACGGAGAGACGATACCGTAACACGTGAGTTACACCTGCGCTACGAGCCCTAACTCGCCGTAACAAAAATGAAAGGATGAAGAGGGGGGGTTAGCCGTTGATGAGAGTGAGTCGTGAAAGCACGGAAGCGGAATAGTTATTAGAAACCGCGGTAAAATTCGTTTCTTCTCCGAGTCCGTTGCGACACGTTTCGGACGGTGTAACTTTATGGTGATTGTACGCGTGCGTGTTTATCTCTGTCAACAGTTTCGCACGACTCGCTGTCGTATTTAAAACCTAACCCAGAAGGTGGCCACGCCAGCCGACTTTACGAGCCGAATACTAAATACGGCATTCCGCGAAATGTCAGATTCGTGAAATTTCGCCAACGATACATCGGTCACGAGAAAGAACGTAGATATACTTGGACTGAGTTTAAGTATACGAGGAGCCACGAAACCCTTGCGATTATTTTCATCGAAATCACAACTTCCTCTTAATCTTAATCAGTCACGTAAAAAAAATTACAGTAAAACTTCCTATGCTCTTCTTTGACCCATAGTCTATTTTCGATTATTTTTCACTCAAGGAACACTCGTGTGACATTTTTTGTCATAATTTAAGTCATGAAATTCTGAGTAAACTTTAATTTGGGGTTAAAAAGACTAAATGCGAAGACGTCAACTATGTTTGATAGCTTACTACTCACAGTCCCTACAACAAAATTCTATCATCCTCCTACCCGTGCGAATTCGCGAAAGAAACAAAACTCATCGCTCAATTAACCCGGATTCGTATCCACGTACACCCTCTATTCGATCACGCTGACCAAAACATTTTTACAAAGTCCAAAACAAATTTCGCCATGCGTCGCGCGTAGATATATGTATACTTTCCACTCACGTCACCCTTCGTTACGATCTCGTTTACGAATCCCACCAAAAATGTGCCCAAACACCCCCAACCCGACGATAAAACCATAATCCCTTTCGTACACCCCGGGTAAGTACAGGTGCGCCAAACGTTACGATCTCCGAACGTTTCCCTCGCATAATCTCTGTCACGTCGATCAATCTCCAAACACCTCACCCTCCAGTCTCGACCGATGTATTCGCGCGTATCATAATGCATCGCGATTCGTAGCAGTTGCAACATCATTGCTCCCATGCATCAGATAAAAGCGTAATTAAAGGGTTCGCGCGTTTCTGCGGTCCGGTCCGCCATATTGGCTGGCGGTGAGACCGGGTTATACGTACGATGCAAAATGGTAGGGACAGCCCTCTCCACCTCCAACCACCCCAACAGGGGGTTGGAGGACGGAGAGCCAGGAATACCGGCAAATTGTAAAACGTGACGCCGATTACGCGCAATAGCCGCGCGGGCCCGTAATAATAAATTATCATCGACGGGGGCCGACGTTAAACATTGTCGGCTCCGAGGCACACGGGGGTGGGGGTTGGGGGCCGGGATTGCTAATTCGACGGTGATTCGGTGCCGCGGTACCGTGCCCGCATAAAATGTGCAACGCGCAAAACGTTGAAACCTTTCGGCCCTTTGGCGCGAGCTACTAAACGCTGAAAGAACGACGCCTGATATCTAATGCCAGCCTGATTGCCGCAGTGCCGTATCGAGGCGCCAGCATCGTTTCTTTTCTCGCGCCTTCTTTCCAACCTGCGAACGAATTTCCACCGTACGCGGGGGGTGTCGTTAAGTTCCTTACGTACGACGCTTCGTCGGGTTGAAATTATATGTATATGTGTGTACGCGTTAGGTAACGTCGCGACGCTTAACGGGGGTGGACTCGCGTAAACGTTGTCTTGCGGGTTGGGAAGTTTTTGAGGGGGTTCTTGTTTTTTTTTCAGAATTTTGTTACCTTCGGTAGCTTTTTCTGGATGGGCAAAATAGACTGACTCTTTTTTTTTAGAATCATCGTCTTACCGGGTGGAAAGCTTTCGTCGTTGAAAATGTTTTTATATAATTTTGTTATCCTCGTCCGAGGTAAATTGATTAATAAATTCTGTAACGCGGACGCCACGATGGATTCTGTTCGCGGATTAAATTCGTGGTTCATACTTATCGTGGACACGTTCTAAAGTTCAAATTTGGTCCACGCCGTGCTTAGCGAGTTATGACAGCCACTGTACTTAATGTAATAAATACGACGGTTAATGGTGAGCTAGCCAAGCACACGCGTCCGTTTCGGTGTGTGTGTGTGTGTGTGTTGCGTCCGGGGTACACATTCATCGACCCGCGCAAATAACCAATGCAGTGCGATACGTCAAAGTACTGCGCGAGTTATAAATTCGAATTGCGCGGACGACAAAACAGGTCGGCCGCCCATTTGTAGATTGAATCGCTGATATTAACGAAAAATTCATTAAACACGTGGGATTTATAGATTATATACCAAACGTGCATTAATAGCTGAGCCCGCGAGCACCGCAGTTTGGCTTTTGAAATTTTGAACGAGAGATAAAGGCCTCCTCTCGACCTACCTATTTCGATTGTTTAATCTTTATTGTCGGAGAACACCTGATCGTAAATATTGTTATTTAATGGTATACCGACCGGGCCATGCTGATCGATATAAAGGATTTATCGGCCGCCATAAAATAGATCTTACCCCGGCGTTATTTGGTAAAGTGAATATTGATGCTGGGACGCTCGTAATAATAACGCGCCGCTAGATTTTCGAGAAAATTTTATCTCGGTTGCAAAATGGGGGGCGCAATTCGCTCGAATAATTCGCGCGTAGTAAAAGGTTGCGAAAGCTGTAATATGTATCGCGCGTAAAAGAAATTTTACTGACAATAAATTCGCGCGACTTCGTTAACATTAGGAGCCTCGTAAAAAAAAAAAATTGTCATAAAAACGATACTTCGCGTCGCCGGAGACAAGAATCTCGCGTCTATATTACGAAACAAGGATCGTTCATATTCAGATTCAATCTCTCCGTAAAAATTGTAGAAAAATGCATGACAGGACCGGCCTCGTCACACCCTCCGTCGGGTTTTCCGTTACGCGCCTCCCCTACCAAGGACAGCACTTTCGTTTAATTATTTTTACATTGCCGTCCGTTACTGAATTATTCGAAAGTCAAGCACCGACCTTCCAACTACTTCCACCCTTAAGTCTCTCGCCTAAGCTTACCGGGACGAGATCACTAATGGATAAGATCGGGCCGACCTTCCAGTAACGGCTACCGTGTAAGTCGACTCCCCGAGATTTCCAAGCCCCTGAGTCACGTTCCTTAATTGTTTTAGCGCAATCAGTTACAGTTGGTTGGCTGGTAATTACAGGAGACGCTCCCATCCGGAACGCCACTCTTACCGAAACTCGCAACCCTTTTTACTGAGAAAGCCATCTCTTCTTGGCTCTCCTAATTGTAAGAAACGATGACGTCCGTTTCACGGGGTCTATGTATGGAGGCGCCTGACATTCCCGCCGTGATGAGTAAACATCCATTATCCCGTAGGGGATCGACGGTGGAAAGAAGAAGCCGGCGGGGGAGGGGGGGGGGGGGAGAAGATCGACCCTGACGATTTGGTCATTTCAAAGGACAGGGAAATCGATCCTGTGACCTTTGCCCACCTCCGCAGGGAGAGAGAAAAAAGGTGGACTGCGACCCCCATGACTGGTCGCTTCCTCGACGGATATCAGGAAAAGATATTACGATCTCTCGATTGGGTTCGATCGACCCTTTCAGAAACCACTCTATTCGTTTGGGATTAACGGTGGGGGGAGAGGGAGGTAGGGATGATTTAAGGTTAATTTCAAACGGATCACTCCTCACCTCTTTCTTCTTACCCCGTCCCCCATTTTCTTTTTTTTTTTTTCTTATTATTCTTTCTCTCCGATCCCGACGGTACTTTGTTCCCGACGGTCGAACGCGTGTGCGTATCACGATTCGTTTTCGAACGAGTTCCTCTCTACGCGAGCTACGGAAAAATAACGATCCGCGTCGAACGTTATTACAAGAACGAAATTTTATTAATTATATAACTGCGAGCTGGAAGTCTGTCGTTTATTTTGTTGAATTTGTCGCGAGATAATTTCTTTTTTTTTTTTAGTAAACGCGTATGTATCTGTCATTCCGTATACGCGCGACGGGACGCGCAATGGTACGCGGGGCATCGGTTAATGTTTTTCCGTAACGTTACATTTTTAATAAACGCGCGATTATTCCGCCGCGTTTTTTAACGAGCAAACAAGAGAGTTCTTGAAAACCTGATAACGGATAGCGCTATCGTACTCGCTGTAAATTTTCCCGTCACTCGCCGCTCGTCACGTAATTATGCGCATACCTTGCAATTACTGGAATAACATCTGAGCATTTAATGAATCGCTAAATGGCACGGAACGTGGCCGAACGAAACGGAACGGAATGAAATGGCACGAAACGGAATAGAACGAACGACCACCGACGCGTCTACATGGCCCGAAAATGTAAACGGTTTTTGGTAATACCCCCCCCCCCCCCTCCCCCGTACCCCCACCCGCACCCACCCTCACCGATGGCCAGTTTACACTCGTTTACTCACGATATCATTTACGCCCCAGGTATTACAAGCGGCAGAAGGATAAAGCTACATTGCCCACGGTTTAATACCGCAACCGTCGTTTATAGCACGTTAGGTCATTAACTTGTTCGAACGATTTATAGCACTGGTTCCCGTTCTCGTATGCATTACAATTTTCCCAAAAATCGTTAATATCGAAAGCAATTTATGTCTTAGAAAACGCGATTACCATCTAATTCACCGGAACGAATAAAGGTTAAGAATGATCAAATTGAGGATTAAGATTTAGTATTTATTAGGATTTAAAAGATTTGTAAAGCCAATCGTTGCAAACTGATAAATCAGTAATCCGAAAAAATCAGACACGCCCACCGACGAACCTTTAGTTTTAAAATGCACTTTATTGCATCGTAATAGCTTAGGAACGATAAAAGTCGATTTTTGAATCCGAATATCCCTCGACTCGCGCTAACATTAAAATCGATATACTGCGTCGATTTACAAAATGATCGTACATAACATTTTTCGATGATCCTCCGAAGCTTCGAAGCTTTCGATTAAAACCTTAAAAAAATCATCCAAGCTGCTCATTTCTTTCCACCGGGTAAATAATAAATAATAATAAATAATCGTGCGACGATATCCTTGTTACACAACACACGCGAATGACAACGTGCCCAATACTGAGCCTTGAAACGTCCCGAGAACTCATTTTCCGGAACACGGAAATCGGAAGTTGACCCGGTATCACCTAGCTACGAACTAACGGGTAGCTCGGTGCACGGCGGGAGTACGTGTGCTACGTACGTATGTCTGGGTGTCGCGGGTAAAGGATGGCGCAACCAAGCAAAAGGCAGAGTACTCGAGACGTCATTTAGTCGGACATTCCTCTCAAGGTCTTAGGGTCTTGCCGTCTCGTCCTCTCGGTATCTCTTCCGCTTCGGGACATCGCGTCACGATAACCCACAGTGCCAGTAACTACGAGGAGAAGTTTCATTCCAGGATTACGAGCACCCTCTCCTCTCTCCTCTCTCCTCCCCTCCCCTCTGCCCTCCCGTGGCCCCCGGGGCTCCTGCTCGATTCGCAGTCGGGAGACCTCGTATTACAAGACGCGACGAGCATCGTAATGAGGGATGAGAATTACAGGACACCGGGGAAGGTAGTACACCGATGCAAAGGGTGCCTCTGTCCTGTTGCGACGCTCCACGTCGGGCCGCTCGAGTCCATTGGTTCCCCCGGAATATCAAAAATTCCGCCGTCTCGAATATCCTCGCGACTCCCCTTAATCCAATCAATTTTCTCGTCTATGAGGGAAACTCGATAACGTTCCCGAGCCTCGGGAAAACACCGGGATAGCTCCGCGACATCGGGAAATTTCACAAAAACGAAGAAATCGAGCGAGCACGGCAACGACGCGCATACTTGTACACCGATATTTTTTTCTCCAGCATGCAAATGGTAGATCGAGGAATGGATCGATTAAAAATTTCCCAAGAACGTAGTATGTAGGAATAAAAAGAGTTTGCGACGCATAGTTCGTGAAACGCTCACGAGCCTCGGTCTTTCTCGCGACGTAAAGATTATCTATATACATTTATCTTTTACAAGATTACACGTATCTATTATTAGTATAAAATTAGCCAGAATTTCATGGATACTGTTTCCGTTGATACGCGACGAATTTTGACCGCGCAAGGCTCACAGGAGTGGCTTATCGAGCGAGCAATTTAAAAATTTAATGCACGGAATAAATCTGGAAGCGGTCGTGCCATGTCACTTGCAATAAAGCGTAGGAACAGTCTAGGTACGACGAGGCTACGAGGTTTCGCTATCCAAAGTGAAACGTCGCCGGGCGGCGCGGTTGGTTGTAATGAAAAAATCCATCGGAGAGATGTAAGTGCCTTCTCGCGTGCAACACGAAAACTGCTCATTGCTACCACTCTAACAATCAGCCGTAAAGATGCTCGAGGTATACAGCTTCGAATGACCTTGGTATTAACAAACACGAGTGGGTCTCATTTATGTATCGCGTCGCGGAAGAGATACGACTCTTCGATTAATGCGTCGCGGCGCATTTATGGCGGTTAAGGTTAAACTCGATGGAAAGTTGATAGCGCCGTAGCCCGTTAAACAACGGCACGGACGGTAAGAAGTAGAAGCGTAATAGACTTTTCAAAGAGACATTTATTGGCAAGTTAATCGTATCGAATCTTTGCGAGCCGACGGATGACGTCGCCGATTAGATTACATTGCCGTACGACTCTGACGTTTATCGTCAAATTATCACCTATGCTAGGACGGAAACGCGAAATAACGAAGCTAATGCGCGTAACGTATAAAAAAAGCTATACATACAAGTATCGTGGAAATGTCTTCTCGAAGGAACGACGCTAAATTCGATATATCAACGTTTAACGATATTACGCCCGTCGTCTGAAAAGTACGATTCATTGAAATTAGCGAAGATTTATAGAAAGACTCGCTCGGCAATAGGTACAGCGGCGATAAACTTGGTAATTTCATTCGCCGGATTTGTAACGCGGTATATACGAAACACGTACTTGTTAAGCTTTATTAAGAATTGTTGCCAGCTTCGAGTAAAACGAGAGTCTCGTAATAACGGGGCAAGTATGAATTAAATATTACCGTTGTATACCGCGAAGTGGTTTGCTTCGATGTCTGAAATAAATCTTTGGAAGAAAAGTTTTGAGGCGCGCTACAAATACGCCGGTGGCTGCTCGAAACGTCTCGTCGCGTCTTTTTGAATAAAATTCAAAGGAATCGAGCTGAACGTCCAGGGGAACGTTACCGAGACTCACGCTTTGGCGACGCGTCGATCGGACTTTCGATAAGAAATAGAATCCCAATAATCTATTATAATTAAATCTAGCCACCGGTCGTAAATATTTCACTGTCAATGTGTACCGTACTAATTTAATGAACCGATATACACACTCTTGTCCCTCAACCTCTTCGTGGTGACTAACACGCGTGCGTGCGTTCAGTCCTAATTAAATTAAAATTCTTCTCAAAGGAAAAGAAAGAGAGTAGCGTAAAAAGATTACAATCTGGTGGGGAATTATTCGTTACAGAGTTTCACAGCGACGAAAGCAAAAAACTTGACGGGTGGCAGAAAAATAAAATGCAAAGGTGAAAGCATTTTTCCCACACTTAATAAATTCGTTCCTGGCGAGGTTAATTAAACGTGAGGGAAATCTACTTTCGGAGCACCCGACAAATATTACGCGTGTACGTCAAACAACAGAACACAAATGAAAATCAAATAAAGCCTTGTACGCGGTTCGATAAAGGACCCCGTCAGTTCCGCCAGATCGAAATGAATTTTCTTTTATCGCCCCCGATAATCTTATCCCGTACCTCGGAATATCGATTCAATTGCACGATCATTTTTAGTTTCAACGTACCAAAAAAAAACAAAAAAAATTCAAGGAAACAGCATGACAATTTTACAACGGAAACGACCTTCCGTTAAAATACCGGGCGTCAACACGTTCATCGTCACGTCACCAATATTTAGATGACACGCGCGACACCTTAATAACGCGCGTTAAGCGTGCAGGTCAAACAACAGATGACAAATAAAAATCAAACAACGACTCGATCGTGGGCGATTCGATCGACAAAAGGATAGAAATGAATTTTCTTTTATCGTTCCCGATAATCTCATCCCGTGCCTCCGAATATCGGTTCCGCTCGAGTCTACTCAAAGCAGCATTCGAGATCAGAATAATCTACTTTCCTCCGGTACGGCAATCGATTCCGCATGCTTCCACGGCGCATCTACGTGTGCAACGTAACCGGCGTCCCATCAGGAATACCGGGAATACGGGGATACAGGGGGGGGGGGGGGCTACGGAGAGAGACGGCGGGAAGACTGTTTCGGGTGTAATTTATATCGCAGCCGCCACAGTGCGGATGCAATTTCTAACGAGTCCTCGCGAAAGGAGTGTCTTCGCCAACACGTTCTGAAACCACTTAACGCGAGTCTAATAGTTCGTACTTTGCCAATCGATTGTTCCTGGCCCGCCTAGAATGCGGTATTCTCCCCCCCCTCCTCTCGTCTATACATATTTACTTATACACGTGCACGGTATACGAGTACGTACATTCGCGTACATTACGTGGAATCTCGAAATTACTTGCGCTTCGCTCCATCCGCAGTCGAGGCTCGACGCGTCGCGACGAGTAGCGAGACTGCCACCGGATGTCCCTGGTGTTTCGGCTTAATCCTATGTGCACGGCTTCCCGGATCTCGGTACAAACTCCCGGAATGACTTATGCATCGTTCGGTAATGTTCCCATATTGCGGCTGACGGGGCCGATGCATTGTCGAAATGTATTACCGGCGTCGTATATCACTCACTCTCCTCGCAGGACATTCGTACGTATCGACGTTTGAGAAACCGTTTTGCGGGAGGATCTCGTGCAACGGCACAATCTCGCGTGTCTGAACGTAATTGAGGTGGAATTTAATTCGCGAAGCGACGATACGTTAGATATTCTTGAATAAACATCCGTGTAACGAAACTTTACCGATATTCGCGCTACTCGCGTTTTTCGCGTTACCCACTTACATCGAATCGCGACGTTAACTTTTCGCTTGGGCGATTTACGCGCGACAATACGTCTCTACTAGAAGTATACGGCGAAGCAAGTGGCGGGTATACGCGTAGAGTATATCAGGTTCGCAAAGAGTTTAAATTTTCGAGGGGTAATGCATCGTATAGTACGGCGTGCCAAACACGTGTAGTGCCGCAGTGAGGGGACTCTAAAATACATACGTATATGAACTGTAACGCGTGTCAGCTGCGACAGCATGGCGCTCCGACGCCTCGATATCCATGTTAATGAGACAGCGGGCATACGATATTACGGGAGAAATAGTCATCGAATGCCGGATACAGAAGTAATACGTTTTACGAGACCGCGATTAGGTTTTTCCCCGATGAGTCGTCGCGTAGGATAGACGACGCGACGTCGCGTCGATTTCAGACTTTAATTGAGATTTCAACGTAAATGGTTTCCTCGGCGAGCACCTTCCACGCAAAACAACTGGTTCGCTCATCATCGGCGAATATGTATCGACATTAATCCCAACGCGTCCACGCGGTATGTTACCTAAATATATTACTCCTGTCGTATATCATTTGCTCGTGGGTCGTGGCCCGTAGATTTATCGTACGCCGTATACGCTGCGCGCTGATGTGCGAAACTTACGCGTATGCGCGCGTACACGCCGTTATCCGGAATCGCATCGGGATTCTCCGGAAACGTTGAAAATTTTCCAAAAATCTATCCCTCAGGCCCTCTTCAGACGGGAATACTCAAAAGAAACTGTAATCGCATCGATACTTGAAGACCGGGCGACTATTTAGTATTTAGGCAACTGAAGTTGCCCGTTATCGTCACACACACACACAGTCTACTAAACTAGATCTCACCTTGCGATATTTCATGTGCCGCTGCACTTCGAATCGCCATAACCACAAAATAATTTTTTATCGATCTAGGCAACTCGGCGAACTATATTAGCTGGGAGACTGATATATCGAGTCGCGAGCCAACTAGTAGCGTCAGTTTATCAGTCGCGGCAATTTCAGTAGCTTCATCCGAATACACATGTTCTGTTGTCTACATGTATAGTCGCCCAGTCTCCTAGTATCCAGACGATTGCAGTTTCTGCAGTATCCCCGTCCGAGGAGGGCCTCAATCTTTCCGAGCGTTCGGTAAGATTCTATCCTGCGTGCGCGTCCAAAGGAATATTTTCTATCGTCGAGCGGAACGCGCTTCAGCGCTCGGAAGATAGATGAGATTTCGTGTCAAATCGATGGAATTCGTAAGAGTACTAAGGAGCCATTAAAACATGACCTGCGGGGTAATATATCACCCGTACCGACGTCCTAGCGCGAACACCGGTGAATTTTTCATAAACGAAACTCGTTTGCCCTGCCGAGGAGTTCACGTAATGATTTTAATATAACACTTTAATATGTATGTAACATTCGATTCGTCGTTCGTGACCGGGCGCAGTTTATTACGCGGTACGCGCAACGAGATTTACCGTCGACGGAGCAACGTGTAAGAAGGAAGACGCAGGAGTTTTTCTTGCCACGGTTACTCCCGTTTCTCTTTTAGAATTCCCATTAAATTTAATGAAAACCGAGAACTTATCTCGCGAGTTTCTATCGGTAGAATCACGCCGTGTGTTTCCACACGTACGGTTTCCTGTGTCGCGAGGCGGGTTTCGTCGGTCATTTCCATTGTCATTAACGATCGCAATGAAAGTTTTACAAGGGGGATGGACCCGTGCGAGACGAGGGCCCGTTAGCACCGGTAACGTGGAACATCGATGGTCAAACGACACGAAGCAATAGTTTTTGAGTACGAGACGCCTGGAAACTTTTCAATCAATTTGACGTGGGCGAGAATAGCGTGAACGTTGTACGATCGTAAACCTTCGCGTTAGGTAAACCTCAGATCCTCGTGAAGCTTTCTCTGCCGTTACGCGTCTCTCGTGTTCGTAAATCTATAAGCGTAAACCATTTTGTTACGTAATCGACGGATTTTCGGTTGCGCGCCCGCGAGTGGTGGTAAAAGGGCCCAATCGAATTGCTCTCAAAAATTGGTCACGATGCCGTTGGAAAAAAGAAAATATAGCGTCCATTGTTACTGGAGGAACGATAAAGGTCGCTTTTCAGTTACGTAATCGAGTAGAGGGGACGACCTAAAAATTACTTTGATAGTATTTCACGGTATTGACGTAACGCGCGATACGCACGGTTAGTCACGGTTCAGCGGGCAAACACAATTCTAAAATGGAAGAGAGATATTTTTCGAAAAGGAAACCAAGTGCGCGAGCTGCACGTAGTTAACCGTACCGTAGATCAATAGTGTCCTGGCCTTACACGGTTTTTCTTTTTTTTTTTTCCTTTTTTTTCTATAGTTGAAGTAGATTTTTCCGCGAGTTCCTTTCACGTTCGTTATTTTTAATAACTCGACCGTATCGTCATTTTCTTCTCGGAAAAATCGCTGAAGTCGTCATTACATACAACACGGTAGCGCGCGATATCAAACATTTCGCGATTTCAATCGGACGAGAGGCCTTGCGATATTCATTTTCTTCCCAATCAAAAGTTAGCGTTACGAAAGCCGAGCTTTGATGTCATTCGGTCCGGTGAAAGATATTCGCTGGCAAAGGGAGTGGAAAGAGGCTTTTATACGAAATTTCGAAAACTAGAGTAAGGTACGAGGAAAAAATTAAATCGGTATTGAACTCGTCGAGTCATCGTTAACTTTACGTTCGATTCGCGAGTGTCACGGGTCACGTTAGCGACGCAGGTAGCGTTTTAACGTTACCCTCGAGATACCGGTAATCCGTTAACCGGGTATAACGTATAACGGTTAAAAATGCGCGGACTTTTACGAGACAATGACGCGGTAACTTCCGGGAGTCGCGTTAACTTGGCAGATTCATCTTATCGAGCGAAATAACTCCCACTCGATTTATCGTTCTACCCATTTATTACGTCTTGCGCGGCGTAGGTGGAAGCGCATCGAAGTAAATTCGCCATAAGGAAGGCATTTGCCACGAGGCTGGAAAATGTACTGGAAGAAGGTGTACGTGCCCGAGGCGAAGGTCCTCACGGGATAACGTTCAACCTGTTCTTTCTTTCGCCCCCCTCGGCACTCGATGCCTTCTTATTTTGTCCTTTAACTTATTTCACGCTCATACCTACTCGATAGCTTCTCTCTTTTGCTTTGGCCCTTTTGTCGAGGAGTTAGGAGCGCGATGTTTTACGCAATTCGAGTAAACTTAGATCCGTAACGACAGCGTTTCGCGTTCGTATGCAGCGCGAGAGAACGATGATCCAGCAACATGGATCGTACAGTACTCTCTTTTTTCCATCCAGGTAATTCAATTCATTAAAAACATTTTCGAAAGCGTAATCTGTTAACGACTACCCGGTAACTACGTTAGTTGCTCTTGTTCTTCATGATTTTCCAACATTCCTCACTCCGTTGCCCACCTCCGCTTTTCCGTACGCGAAATTTAAAACGTAAATCCGCGTGCGTTAATGAGATCGAGCGTAACGTTATTAAGAAGCTGGGAGCGAAAAATAAATTACCGTAGAATATTCTTGTGCTCGTTTTTTTACGTATGTGCCCGTGATTATAAAAGTGATTTAAGTAAGAAAATAAATAAAAATGAGTTTAGCAGTAATTTTGCATTACATTCTTTAAAATCAAATAAAGAATAAAAATATATACGTATATATCACGTATCGGATCACTTTCATAATCATGGGCAGATATATTCTTTCGAGAGATACCGTAAAGATAATAACTTTACGACTCCTCATTAATTAACCTCAGAATTGTTGTCCATACTTATTGATTTCTTCTCGTCGAATATGATTGACGAAAATTCCCTTTACCCAAGATGCGTCGGTCTCTCACCGAAGAGATCCTAAATAAATGTTCCTCGAAATTATATTTACCGCTAACCAATACCACCATCGTTCTTATCTCCCTCGTCCACATCGAGGACCAGCGACGTAGAATATAATTAAGATAAATTCGATCACGAATAAAGAGAGGTTAATACCCAACGGCAGGTGGAAGCGCAGGATGGAACAAGAACGAATAAGAAAAAACTGGCTACAAGATTCTTCCATTCGGGCAGTGCCCCCGAAGATTAAATCGCATACCGCGACGCATAGTTGCGCAAAGTTAATCTTGTTTCACGATCGAATCGCCGAAACAGTCCCGGGGTTACGATACGTACACCGAAATGAAAGCGCGACGGATTTGATCGTACCTAAATAAAAGAAGACGAAGCGAGTGACCGGACCGTACGATAAATATTAGAGCAACCTTCAGGAATTATTACTCGACCCCTACCGTTTTCGTTAACGAGTGCTCTCCTCGGGATAAATTGTTGCTATTTCCACTCGTCAGGATCGAGTCCATTAACAACGAGCCATAAAGACTTTGTCAACGTCGATGCACTCTCGTTAATTCTCGATGTCCTCCCGTCGTCAACGAGACATCGATATAATGATATATTAACGGCCCTCGTTCCCGATACACTACCAAGAAAAGGGGTTTCGATACATTCGCAATAACGTTACACGGGTAAAGGATAAAGAGGAGCATGGAAAACACGGGAAACACGCAAGACCGGGGACAGTACCAGCGCACCTGCTCGTAATTACACATTACGGCGTATTTGCCGTAGCGAAATGCCATTTTTCATTTGCGACGTCCAACGAGGAAAATGAGAAATACCACTCCGCCGCGAATAATTCTCCGACGCATCGAGAACTCTCGCTTCGAGCCAGCCGGTTGCATCGAGCGTCGCTCCAAATATTTTGAGCAATGTTTTCATGGTAAACCGATGGGATCTTGCAACGTTAATGGACCACATTCAAATGCTTCGTCGTTCAATGATCAATTTAATGCGTTGGCGGACAATCGTTGTCGTC
This sequence comes from Pemphredon lugubris, assembly GCA_933228935.1. Lineage (NCBI taxonomy): Eukaryota > Metazoa > Arthropoda > Insecta > Hymenoptera > Crabronidae > Pemphredon > Pemphredon lugubris. Next base: position 8,043,815 of record OW121819.1, on the reverse strand, counting down.
ATCCTCGTCATTGATTGCGCCTGATCGAGATGCGCGCCTATGCATCTATGTATGGATGAATATGTAACGAGCGCCGAATGATGCACCCCCTTTCACCCCCCCCCCAGCCCCCTACATCCCTACCAGTAAGTACGATCGATGCCGGTGTATTAACGGCAGCGAAGCTTTCAATTTTAATCGCTTTAATGCCGGAAACCGATTGCCCGTGCGGCGATGACACCGGATGCGCCAATTTCAGATGGTATTTAACTCTTGGCGAAATAATGTCCCCCTCGTCTACGTGAAAAATAGTTTACCCCGGTCGGTATTAATGTTTGAGTAATTGTCGATAGTTAAGTGGATTACGCGAGTCGGTATTACATTACTACGATGCTCTCGCATCGGAAACAATTGCGATTACCGCTTTTGTATTAATGGTGTAAACGAAAGATCAATATTTTACGTTTTCGCTCAAACCGGTCGGTTTAATCGGATCATACCAATTTGCAGGATGAATTTTTTTAACGTTCCGATCTCCGTGACGCGATTTAATATTCGATTTTGAGTACCGTGAGAGTTCCCCGGGGATCTTAATTATTCCGACGGGGTCTTAATTTAATCACCGGTCCACCTTTCTTACTGCACTTGGCCCCGGCAACGGGGGAAAAATCGTTTCTCTTCCTTTCGTCCTCCCAACCGAGATATTTAAATATAACAAAATTGCATTTTCGTCGATTCTGAAAAATTCGCTGATGGGTGTACTCGAGCTTTTTAATTTTCCTAGCTACTAATTTCCACGAATAGTCGTTCCGACTAAAAGGCACTCGCGCGGGCATACATTCTCGTTATTAACAATTCGCACCGGGGAAATTTCACGTAAATACTTTCGACGCCAACGCGATGATAAGAATTCGCGTATCCACCGTGTTACGTACTCTCGGGCGTGACGATACATCTGGATCAAAAGAAAATCCCCGTACATTCGTAATTAAACATTCCACGTTCGAGTATTCCGCTAATCCCGGCGAAAACAATTCTCTTGACACGTCCGGCGTAGCGTCGATCCCCTTCGCATAATTAAAACCGCAAGGTTTCTTTCTCCCTGCCTCGTCCCTTCGCGCGAAGGAATGTAGTTTCGTTAGGACGTTTCAGGCACGGCGAATCCCGGTCGTGTAACGCGTACCTGTTTTTTCGTCCCTGTTACGTCTCACTCGTGTGCTTCTTATCCGTCAGAGGAGTTTCTTTTTTTTCCCCTCGAAGCGATCCGCCGGATGACGCTCGATCCCTTCCACGCGCCTCCTCGCTCACGCTTCCCTCGCTATAGTTTTTGCGCCTTTGCCCTTTTCTTCGAAACCAGAGGAAAGTTGATGCTACGTGAGATTCCTGACTCCCTCCTCCCTTCGGAAAAAAAAAATGAAAAAAAGAGGAGCGTTGTCGGGGGATTATGTATCGTCGCGGGGAGAGAAATTGGCACGGCCGTAAAAAGACAAAAGTGAAAGTCGTCGTTCGTCCTTGCCGCGGTTAGATTCTTCTCGTGGCGTGTAGCCCGAGGACGCGTGGAATTCGGCACGGTTAACAGGGCAGTTCGATCGACGAAGCCTATCTCGAAATAAGAGCTCGTTAACGGGACGTAAAACGCCGTATTATTTTCGCCCGGCCGTTTGTTATTATAAGTTCGCGTCGTAAATCCCGATCCGGGAAGGACTCGCAGTTCTCGCGTGACAAAGATCCCGCATACCCCATTCGCCGCGCCACCCAGACCTTAATCAAGTCGCGCGTCATGAAACTCTATATCGTTCGCGAAGCAACTATCAGAGAGCGCCACTGTATAGTAACGAGTGTACGTACGCGCATGTATGTATGTATGTACCTTCCGCGATCTCTAATCTCCGATTTCGACGAAACCTTATCGCAGGCAATTATCGAGAGGCGGAGAACGGCGAAACGACCGCACTGTAATCTACGGTATCTCGCGGAACGCAGAGTCTAGACGTCGTTCCTGCTGGTCGGTAAACACAATACGTAAGCGAACAAGAGAATCGGGACCGGAAAGATGCTTTCGGAGATCCGGTTTCGCGCCGGTGTCGGCGAGAAACATTCGGCATTAGAATTTGCACGGTTACGCGCTCACTTCTGCCTTCAAATTATGTGTACCGCGTTAGGTGTTCGCGGTGACGAGCCCTCGCTCGAATTCACGATTCCTAATGGAAGTTACTAGCGACGGGTTGACGGTCGTAGCACCGTAATTGTATTCTTTATTTTCATCGGCTAACACCACTTTCTCAAGAACATCGTCAGATATTTAGCAATACTCGAATAACGAAGTTCATTTTCAATACGACGAATATTCTCAGAAACGTTACCCACGGACAGTCTGGTTTTTAAATATTGTACTCTAAATATTTAACGCACTTGGAATAAAAAACGGAATTATTCGAACAAGCTGGTAGTCACAGTAATAGATCACAAAATTGTGTAAGAACGTTCGATACGACGTTCTTGCCGTTACAATTATCCCGACGAATCAGGCCGTTACAACGATGGCATGGAATACGAGTGTAGAAAATCCTCTGTAAACGCGCGTACACCGGTTTCTTGTCCCGGCTGATTCCGCTTTTCCTAGTTTCCTCGCAACGCCGTGTTGGACTTCGCTGCGAGAGACCGTAAACACTTCACGGTGGTCCCGACTGACAAAGAGACGCAGTTAACTCGAGCCGTTCCATGCCGGTGGGGCTGTGGAAACAATTTATGGACCAACCAGAAGCGTCTCGAGGCGATGCTCAATAATAACGGCGACAAAGGTATCGATCGCGATGACGTTTCTTTTTACGGAAGGATATCGCCTTACCTAAGCGTAGCGACGAGCGAAGGGAGGCGATTACTCGTAATCGGAGCAACAACGCGCGCATGACGCAATCCTGATTACGAGTACGCGATGCCACGAGCAACCGTGTATCCGATCGGGAAAAAAAGTCACCGTTACGCGCGGAAGCTTCACCGTCACAGTGACGGGCGAATGTGAGATAGAAAGAGAGAGAGAGAGAGAGAGAGAGAGAGAGAGAGAGAGAGAGAGAGAGAGAAAAGGTATGGACGCTGGATGGCAGCGCAACGCGTCGAGAATTTATTAGATCATGGGAGAAATTGAGGAACTGAAATTTGAGGTGAGAAAAGAGAAATTTATTAGATCACTTTGAAATTTAAAGAGAAGTTAAAGCCAGTGCGTGGTTTTCCGGCGTATCTCGCAGGATCTCCCGAGGCTCGTGTTAATTAGCCGTGTACATGACTTCGAGTTGTACGTTAAATTTTCCGAGACCACGAGCGAGGGATGAGCGTTTGAGAAAAGTTTATTTATTGCGCGGAAAGAAACTCGGGAAGACGAACCGAGTAAGAGCAATTTTGCGCCTGGTGTCGCGGGAATGACACGCGATCAAATTCTAAGAGAATCAAGAGACAAGGTCTCGTCTCGGGCCAAGAGCAAGTACGCGAGAACTAGACCTTGTGTCTCTTCCTAATAATTGTCGAAAACGCTTTATGTAAGACTTAGAGTATAATAATAATATGAAGTTTATTTACTGGGAGATCACACGAGGTCCAGCATATGCTGCAAGGATTAGGAAAACCCAGAAAACCTAATCAGACCATCTAAAATAATAAATATATATAAATACTCGAGATGAATAGAATATGTTAACACTGTGACGACAGTAATACGATTCTCACACTATGACAATTATATTATGACTCTACTACGAATCAACTACGAATCGACTGTAAGACTAATCCGCTACGAATATGTTCTCCTTTGGGAACTCCGTCTCTTTTTAAGGAGTCTTGGGTCCTAATGACCCTCCAATAGCGTCACACCCCTCAGTGCCGTCGCTGGTACTGGTTGCCCCACGCGAGCAATGCGTAAAGAGGTCCTTCGTTATCAGTCGCCAAGGACGAAGCACGGAAATTCTTACATTTTGTACAAGTATCGCTGGTAATCGTGGCACACGAATGTTTAACGTCAAATCACATTCGTATGTACATCCGTGTTTGCAGTAACCTTTCGTTTCCGTGTCCGTTTCCACGCAATTCCGTGACTCCAGTCACTCGTTCATCGGCCCGTCTCGAGAAAAATCTCGCACGGTTAACGGTATCGATGACAAAGAGATACGCGCATATCAATTGTGAAGGCACGCATGAGAATTCCTACGTCCATCGGGGGATCCATGGCCAACCGATGGATCGATCCTACCGCGTCGATCGCGCGCAACGCTATCGATTACAATAGCCGCACGGGATCCAAAAGTAATTCACACCGCGTTCAAAAACCAGTTCTCATGCGATATCTTGGCGATTACTGGAAGATAAAAGAAAAAGGAAAACGAGAAAAAAAAATGAAACGAAGCGAGTAGCGCGACGGAACGATCGCAAGTGTATTTTCCGTGCGGCGCTCGGTGGTCGCGCGTGAAGCAACAAAAGAAAAGAAAAAAGGAAAAAAAACCAAGTGGGAAAGAGGTATAGCGGGAGAGTGCAGCCACGCGATGAGATGGCAGAGAGAAACGTGATATCGGCCGAGCATCGGGAGCCATAAAAATAAAGAGAAAGAAAAATATGCCCAAACCGTGGGATGCGTGTTTGGGCCGGTGCGCGCCGAGGACCGGCATCCCTTCGATTTGTTGCCGGTCGTATCGGATCTCTCTCTTTTTTTTTTTTTGTCCATCGAGAGATCTCCGCTGGCCGACATTTTCAATGAAACGCGCGCAAATAATATTTTACAGGGCGACCGCGAACACCAGAAAATAATGGATGCATTTGTATCGCTGCGCCGGGAAACGTGTTACGCTATATTTACGATGGTACTCGAATGGGTAAAAACACAACAACAACAACAAAAAAACCCAATGACTTGGAATTTTTCTCTCGAAAGGTACGAGCTAAAATCGCCGCCCCTGATTATTGGAATTTTGCAAAAATGCTGTACGAACTCGGTGCCGTAATTGCGTTAACAACACGCCAGATGATCCGGCGTAATGATTATAATAATAAACCCCCGAAGGGTTCGGGGATCGTCGTCGCCCCTCTGCCGACTACGTTCGTCGTCTTACAAAGTTAAAACGCAAAATTCCATTATAGAACGATAGAACTTGGAATCTGTTATTAAATACTTAAGCAGGATATTCGAGAATTTCCCAATGAATATTAATACGCTGGCGTAACGACGTAAGAATCTTACGTAACACGTATCTATCTCTACGGAATCTTTCAAACTACGAAAATTAAAGCTAGCCTTTGACGCGTCGTTACGAGGCCCTCTCGCCTCTCGCACTTTACTTCTCTTGACTCTCCGTCATTGATTGCCCTAAATAAAAGTTCAAACCTGAACATTAATCATCCTCTCCTCGAGGGTCTATGGCTTACGGGACGTTGATTTAATTGCGGAGTTATTAACTTAGAATACAGGCATCAAGTACGAGAGCTCGAGTGGCTCTCTCCCTTTGATCCACGATACGTGTACATTATCTCGTTAAAGCTTCCCACCCACCCCCCCCCGCGCTACTCCACATTTTTTGTTCTTCGGTGCGTCCAATCATCTCGTCACTCGTGTTATTCGTCTCGTCCCAATTCACGGATATCGCACGGCGAACGGTGCGTACTAGGCTCGACGGTCCAGCCGACGCGACGCGATAAGGGCGGCGGATCAAGGGATGGATTAAAAAAGGCGACGTCTGTTTTGACGAGCGTGCTATCGGCAGACATGGATTATATCGCCCGGCCCGGCCGCGCGCGATGGTTTCGGCGTGTTTTGTCGGCGCAAGAAGCGGGTCTGAATGCACGGTGCATCGGGCAGTCGATTAGTTTGGCAGTCGGGCATTTATATCGTTCGTCTGCTGTTAATTGCCTACCTGAGGCGAACCGAATCCCGGCGAATATCCCGACAGGGTATTTACATGTATACCGCGATCGGAGGCCGATCATCGATACCTTTGTCTAATCGTACGCGCAGTTTAGTTTGGGGCCGATGAGTGGGCGATTTAACTTCCCGTTACGTCACGTGCACAAGCAGGTAGATTTTGCGGATAATTTATGACATTGGAAATATCGAGCGCGTTACGATGCTTCGACATCGCGGCGTACTCTTTACGTTCGCGTTAAATGTGAAATGAAAGGAACAAGAGGGGATATTAAAATATAAAAACGTAGTGTCGTTTTATATTTGATCGGGTAGATTTTGCGAATATTTTGTGACATTGAAAACATCGAACGCGTTGCTATAATTCAATTTCGCGGGTTAGTCTTTACGTTCGCGTTAGATATGAGATCAAAGAGACAAGAGGGATATTAAAATATAAAAAGTAGTGTCGTTTTATATTTAATTAGGCTGCAATTTGGACCTGCGTTTTATTCGCAATGTACGCGTTATCGTTATATTTGCTATTTAACGTGGAACGAGTTTGGCAAGTTATTGGAATAATCTTGGAAACCACTCAACTGCGATGGGTGACGGGTCGCATCGCGTAACATGTTAAACAAAGAAGCAATGGATTCAGTCGCGTGGCTCATCGTGAATTAACCGCGTTAACATAAACGTTAACGTCTTAATCGAGCCTCTACGAACCCCCCCGATGTAAACGTAAACTAGGTATTCACGCCACGTGCCTACATTAATTAACATGGGTGAGCGTCGCAGTCTGTAATTTTAACCACTTACGCTCGCGCCATGAACAAGTACACAAATCTGTTGCTTTCCTCGTAAAGAGTAACGGTACGTTAGATATCGCTGGGAAAGCAATTACAGCGATGACACGATTGTTTGTTAAGCGTTAATAAGAAAAAGTGTGCGTGATATCTTGGAAATAAAAGAAGTTGGAAGATATTTGAACAGAAGATTGTTGTTACTTTTCTGATCGGTAAGATCTACCTCTCTCGCTGCCGGTCCCTCATCTAGATCGGATGAAACAAAATAAAATAATATAGAATTGAGAAGGATAGGCAACGAAGATCCAATCGGACGCATACCAAAGCCGGCTGTATACGCGGTGTTCAACGAATATCCAGTGGCGTGGGTAAAGAAAAGTCGATATTTAGCGAGTACCGAATATTTTTCATTCGCTGTCGAGAAAAGCATCTAATCGAGAGAAAAATTTAGAACTATACGCTTACACGCTTATCTGCGCGTACGTGCACTTTGGTTGTGCAAATGCCACCGAAATGTTCGGCATTCGACGAATACCGAAACGCGTGCTGCCGGCGTTCCGTTGCTTGGTCTCTTTGGGAAAGATAACAGGCTCTTTACGTGGCAAGCTGGAGTTAAATTTCAACGGACCTGAAATACGTCTGTGGCCTTAATGAAAATTGCTCGTGTCACATTCGCAAAAATTTTAGAACGCAAAGTTTACGTACGATATACGAATTATGTGTTTGTCAGAAAAAAAATACTTTTCTATAATAATGCAATTTAACCAAAGTCCGATAAGAGGAGTTGACGGACAAAGGAGAATAAGTGATTAACGCCATTAGCAGTCGAGTTAAAGGAAAAATCAATTCATGGGTAATAAAGCGTCGAAACGATTATTTGCACAGCTTTTCGTGGCATTCGCGTTTTCAGGTACGAAATCAACCGCTGCGAAAGTCTACGCGGTAAAACGAGGGACTCGCGACGTACTTTTAATTCCCTTTTTTTTTTTTTTGTTACCATTAAACAAATAACGTACCTCCGGTCTGCCTTTCGCGAATACGGCGAGGTACTTTATTCCGCGTTCGCTGTATAGCCCTTTCATTCCCGTCACAGGGAATAATGGTAGTCTCGGAATCATTCACAATTGAGAAGAAGCCTCACGCTGGTTGAACAGCGGGAGGACGTCGTCGTTCTTTTTTTTTTACTATTATTATTATTATTCAAAGCGCACCAACTGCAGCCAACTGCGATATTGTTTTTAAGGTCGTGAACCGAGAACGGTCGTGGAGTAAAACTAGTTTGGACGGTGGTGTGCCTCCTACCTTCGCCTTTGTCGCTCGCAAAGGCGTTCACGCGAAATTTAAATTGGTGCGTCGTGTAACGGTGGTCGATTAAAGTTTAATTACAAGTTCGTTAAGAGCTGTACAAGGTGCCGACCGTTGGGAAATTTATAGGGCCTCCCTCGCGGCTCGGTTTCGTAATCACTTTGAAATTACTTTCGTACGTTTCGGAGCAATTGTAATTTTAATAACCCCCCCCCCACCCCACAGTCTCGATTCGGCGTCTCAATTGAAACGGATCTGTCGCCATAATCGCACCGGTCGCGCCAGACGACGGAAAATGTATTTATTATTAGGATTTTATTTCTATTCTTCTCCGATTAATCGCGGAACATTTAGCGTTGCTTTCGCGTTACTTACATATAAACGCGTAATGACGTTTCTCGTTGTTTCGCCGGGCAACGCCTCCTCACCGTCTATTCCTCTCGTCGCGTCGCGATCGAATCACATTAAAACGATGATCATGACGCATTAGTCCATTCCATTTGTTCCCCGACGATGCGCGATTGCTCCATTAAATTACTTTAACTTCTTACGCCGCGAGTCGCGATATCGAGTCTACAATTTCACTCGAGGAAAATCATTTTCTCCGTCTCATCATCGTCCCCGAGCGTCGAGCGGTTTAATTGCCGCAAACTCTAGGACTCTTCGCTACGAAATCTACTTGCCCGTTTCCCGGTGGACTCGAATACTCCTCCCATTATACCCTAATGGCATAATAATCTGTATATCCCGCGATATGGTTTCCAATTTCAAGCGCTGATGCAGCCAGGACGCAACGTGCATACGTGTACATACGTGTGTGTTGCCGAGTAGGTCGCACGTACAACAGCTGCCTTCGTCTTCTGCCGACGGTGAGTTACGATTACCATAAAGGCAATGGCCACGTGGCATTCTCGCCCCGCTCGATATCCGTACGGGGGGTAAATGCCATTTCGAATTTTTTCCTCCGATAGATCTCGAACCTCGTTTATCCGCGATACAGGGTGTCCCGTAACTAGCTCGACACCGGGAAATGAGGGGTAGCTGAGGTGATTCTGAACAACTTTTTCCTTAGCAATAATGTCCTAAGCGCCTTCGGTTTTGAATTATTAACGAAACGGCTAGGCCAATCCGAGCGCGTATTGAACGCGCGCTCGAAACGAGAGTGTGGTCTCTGACACGCTCCGCCGCGAGCGTGAACAAGTAGATCGCGTGGGTATCGAGAAAAGCATACGGCAAATATCACATATCGTCTTCAAATAAACTAATAGTCGTTGCATAACTGTGTTCAATACTGTCACTCGTAATTCGGGAGGTATGAAAAGTTGTAGTATTTGTGGAAAAAATGATTTTCTTAACAGCATGTTTTCAGGTGGGTAAATTATGGTCTAAGATAAAGGATGTGAATAACTAACGTTAGAAGAATCTTGTTAAACTCACCTTTTCGCCAACGAATCAACCTGCCCTCGACGGAAGTAAGTCGTTGGCAGTAGGTCACAGTGCCGATTTTGTCCTTCGTAAGAATCTCGAGAACTTCAACAGCTGATTATACGGCCGGTTCGGTGAACTCACTTGACACTGACACACACAGTAGGAACGGCACTTGTCTAATTTATGGCAGGGCGCACGGCTAATCGCAGGTACGCGGACACCCCCGAGAGTCGAGCGGCGATCGGCGATCGGGTCACTTTACCGAACGTGCATTTCACTGCGCGAGCACTTTCACCGATAACTCCGAATAAAACAATTATGTAGAGGAACGTAATTGAACCTACGTTAGAGATAGTTGGTGGCCCTGAAAAGGGCCGATTGTTATTGCCAAAATTGCCAAGATCGGCTCGACGTGCCCTCCTCGCGCTTGCATGCACGTCTCGGAGCACCGGCGGACGTTGCGCTGCATTCTTCCAATGGTTTTCGATTAAGAAACGTAACAAATATCCTGTAATACTCCGCGTTAGTTCGTTGCTGTATGGTACCCGTTCGGTTTGAAAAACGATTCTGCCAGCTCTAGCGTTTCTTGGGTCTTGCTTAGAAGGACGTTCGTTGGGGAAGGGATATTTTTACAATAGTACAACGTAGTGGCTCGCACATTTGGAGTCAATTCAGCCAAAAAATACCCGTGCGCTCGGGGCGGCCGCATGGTCTTCGTCACTACGAACGCGCTAGCGAAGACGCAGGGCAAGGAGTGCCATAAATTTCACTATTGTCCATATCGTGTCGTAAAGGGAAAGTGTGGCTATTTTACGAAATACGTGCATCGTCTTAAAACTACATCGACAGCGTACACGCAACATAATCCTTTAATATTTTCTTACGATTCTTCCCGCAAAGAAGGAACAGTACATACAATTCCCAAAATTATCAATTTAGTATTGTATTGTATTGCGAAGACACTGCTTGCGACGCATACACGCTTGCCCGTGTCATTTGTAATATTATAAATTTAATGTTGTGGGATGTTTAGTGTAGAGTGCATGGCGTGAATAAAAGTACAAGCGCGAAGACACTGTTTGCGGCGTGTCGAAATGCTTAAAATCTTAAACAGTCGGCTCCCTAAGAATCTCTGATTTCGATCTTGTTATGATTATCGCACGCGCGCGGCAACCGACTGTTTACGGGAACGCGAGCAGCAAAGCGTGCCGCGGTACATGGGCCCGATCAGGGGGACCTGTTCCAGACGACCAAAATGTTGATAGACATAACGATGTCTGTCTCGAAATGCGTATCAAACAGTGTCCTCGCTAACACAATACAATATTAAATTGATCATTTTCCAAGTTGTGTGTACTGTTTCGTCTTCGCGGAAAGAATCGTAAGAAAATATTAAAGGTTTATGTTGCGTGTACGCTGTCGATGCAGTCTTAAGCCGATGCACGTATTTCGTAAAATAGCCACACTTTCTCTTTACGACACGGTATGGACAATAGTGAAATTTATGGCACTCCTTGCCCTTGTCTTCGCTAGCGCGTTCGTAGTGGAGAAGACCATGCGGCCGCCCTAAATGCGCGTGTATTTTTTTGCTGAATGAACGGTGACTCCAAATGTGCGACCCACTCCGTTGTACTATTGTAAAAATATCCCTTCCCTAACGAACGTCGTTCTAAGCAAGACCCAAGAAACGCTAGAGCTGGCAGAATCGTTTTTCAAACCGAACGGGTACCATACAGCAACGAACTAACGCGGAGTATTACAGGATATTTGTTACGTTTCTTAATCGATCAACATTGGGAGAAGTGCAGCGCAACGTCCACCGGTGCTCCGATGTGTGCATGCAAGTGTGACGCGGGTACGTCGAACTAAACTTGGCAATTTTGGCATAACAACAATGGGCCCTTTTCAGGGCCACCAACATCTCTTACGTAGGCTCAATCACGTTCAAACATAATTATTTTATTACGGAATATCGGTAACAGTGCTCGTGCGGTGAAATGCGCGTTCGGTAAAGTGACCCGACGGCCGCTCGACTCTCGGGGGTGTTCGCGTACCTGCGATTAGCCGTGCGCCCTGCCATAAATTAGGCAAGTGCCGTTCCTACTGTGTGTGTCAGTGTCAAGTGAGTTTACCGTAAAATGAGCTGTTGAGGCTCTCGAGATTCTTAGGAAGGGCAAAATCGGCACTGTGACCTAGTGCCAATGACCTACTTTCGTCGAAGCAGGGTGATTCGTGGTCGAATGGGTGAGTTTAACAAGGCTTTTCTAACGTTAGTTATTATAAATTATTCTAACGATAATTTATCCACCTGAAAACGTGCTGTTAAGAGAAACATTTTTTCCACAAATACTACAATCTTCGTTCCTATTGAATAACGGGTAAGAGCATCGGACACAGTTATTCAACGAGTATTAGTTTATTTGAAGGCGATGTGACATTTGCCGTACGCTTCCGTCGATACCCAGGCGATGCACTTGTTCACGCTCGCGGTGGAGCACGATCCAGAGACCACACTCTCGTTTCGAGCGCGCGCCAGATAAGCGCTCGGATTGGCCTAGCCGTTTCGTTAATAATTCAAAACCGAAGGCGCTTAGGACATTATTGCTAAGGAGAAAGTTGTTCAGAATCACCTCAGCTACCCCTCATTTCCCGGTGTCGAGCTAGTTACGGGACACCCTGTATAACTCGTTCCAGGCGTACCGCCTCCCTTATCGCCAGGAGTTAAATAATTATAAGGTTACGTCGATTAAAAGATATTCGTTAACGATTCATTTTTCTTGCTCGCATAAAGTTTGATAAATAAGTATGCCGGCGTCTGGTTCTCGAGCTGCGAGATACGAATCGTTTCACACGAACCGACAGAACGTAAAAGTAGAAAGGGATAAAAAATACGACAGAAATTTGCATGGACATTTGTTCTACCCAGATGCCTAAGATGTCGGTGTCGGGCGAAACGTGTCATAGCGACACAAGCTATCGACTGTTTCTTTCTATACATTCTCTGTTTTTTTTTTTTTAAGGACGCCTTGCTAATGAGATGTCCAAACGACGACGCCCCGCCTCGAACGCCGAACACTTTCACGGCTCGCGAACGTCTCGCAATTTTACACGGCGAGGCGTGTTAGCACCGCCGTCACGGTGAATTTACAACAAACAGAGACGGGCCCGTACGTCGGTTTTCGTGCATACCTTACAATCGGGAGTTAACGTCGGTAATGCGTGCGAGCTTTTGAGCACGCGAGCCGTGTAACGCGAGCAACAATGACTTTGCTAATAAACTTGCTTGATGTATCGACAAACGAACGGACGTACGTATGTAGTACGTACTACATACCGCGACACCCGTGAACCTTTTTCATTCGATTGCGTTCGAATCGACGATATTTGCCCCGACACGAGTTTACAATTTCGTACGAATTTCGCCACTTGATCGAGTGTAAAAGCCAGTAGTTTCCGCTTATACGGATACAGCTATCCTGTGTACGTGTGTAGACATATCGATACGTTTCGATCGAACAAGGAAACCGTCGGGGCTTCCTGACTCTCGATTGTCGATCTAACTGGCAGGAATTGGCGCGTGGCTTGGTAAATAATTAAAAGCGCGTTTCGCTTTTCCGTGGCACACGTTTATATGAAAAACGCGTGCGAGCTGTGAAATTCTCCGAGTTTTTCGTGGAAAAACGAAGCAACATTTCATAGAGCTCGCGCGCGATGATCGTAAATTACTAGGAATACCGTGTGAACTGCGCGGTAGTCCGACGTTAGAGACGTATTTCTAGAATTCTGAGAATTTTGTCGTGGCGAGGGAAATATCAACGTAAAGGGAAATCATCGGAGGATCTGTACGAAATTTCAATGGAATTCTATTATAATTGTTAAAATAGACTTCTGGTTTATTGCACGGTCTCTGCTCTGTAATTGATACGTTACAGAGAAGACGACGTAGAAGACGACGTTTCTTACGAAAAACTGCCATTTTTGAGATCCCATATCTCGTGATTGGCTGGATCAATTTTGATCAAATCATGCACAGATTACTCATCTCGGCGCGGCCTGTCCGAAGGGTATAACACTTTTTAAAAAAAATTCATTTTTTAATGCTGTTTGACCACCTCGAAACCCCTGTTCGTTTTTTCCGGAAAAGATACCAGGTCTAGTCTAGCGTACTTGTACTTGACCCGAGACAAGACCTTGTCACTTGACTTGATTTTGATAAACTTATCTCGTAGATAGATTTTTGTATCTATCCATAGACGATTATCCATATTACGATTTTGATAAACTTATCCCCCACATACATTCTAGTATCCATCGACACACGTTTTTCCACATTTCGCCAAATTTGAATTGCCCTGTACTCTCATGCTTATGCATGACGACTTCTAACGAGGAACATTGATACGAGGACACGTCCATCGATAGATCTAAAGAGCCGAACAAGACAGGTACAGAAAGCTTTACAAACAATCCCGGGAGCGTGCCTCGAAGTTCGTCGTAGGATCTCCTTCATCAAAATTAAACGTGACACCGATTTGATCCCGTTCGCGCTCTTACTCCATTTCCGTCAATTTCTCCTACGATCGGGCGTTTTAACGGAACGAAATTTTATCGCCAACGGGAATCTTATTAACGGCGATTACGATACAACGGGGCATTAATCATCGCTGAAAGCATCTCGATGCGTCCATACGTATAACGATGAATCATGCTTACGCTTATTATAAATTCTTCCCGAAGCACGGAAGAGCGTCGGGACAACGAAGCTACCGGGGCATAATGAAATGCGATTATTAATCACGATCGAAATAATCTCGATATACGTATCTGCGCGTGTTTACTTATCTCTGTACCGGTCAAAGGGAAAATTGTACGGTGCATGCTCGTTTCTCGGACGACGTCCGATGCAGTGCAGCAGGTATTAATCGTTGACCCTCGTTAATGAATTATTAGCACGCAGCCGTGTACACCGCCGTGTACCTCCCCCCCCCCCCCCTCCCCCGTTCGCGCACCTCACGGTACCGATAGTCAGTCGGTTAGTCAGTCGAGCAGTCAGTCAGTCAGTCGAGCTAATCGTGACGTTGACGAAGAGCGAGTGGCCGAGCGGGAAGCAGGAATTTTTCATTTTTTTTTTGTCTCGCTTCCCAGTACAGCCGCGCAACCTCTCTCGCGCGGAGAGATGCCTATCGTTTTAAATGTACCTCCCTCCTGCGTAGAAAAACCGTGGAAACACATGTACTCGGTCTAAAGGCTCGCTTGCCTGCCCCGCTCGTTAACATGCTTGTCGCTCGCGATCGGTGAAAAACTTTCGTTTCGCGCCAGTATGTTAATTCAATTTTGTCAATGAATAAAGGATCGCGTGGAACGGATGGGGGTGGGGAGGGCGATTTAGTAAGTTGGAGAACAGATGTCAATTTCTATCTACGGACCCGATAGCGATACGGGATCGTGGACCGCGCCGTTAATTGAATATTCGGCGGTGGGTTAGCCGAGTTCGAGTATAATCTACTCGACAAACGTGATATCTTGTACGTCCCGTAAGAATGTAATACGAACGTATGCGAAATGGCTCGTCGGGGCAAACGAGAACGAAGATCGGATTACCCAATGAAACTTAACCGTTCGTGGCTCCGTGTCCTATCGTTCGTTCGCCGAAACTTGCGCGACTCCGCTTTTCACTCACCGGAACGTGATGAGAAATCGGAATGCGTGATCCTGGCCTCGGAGTCCTGAAACAGGTTTCCGAGCGTTTGGCCGTTTCTTGCGCATATTGTACTACCGACAATCCACCTGACTGTCGTGCCAGCGCGACACCTGCGCCCGGATAGAAGGTACGGTGACGGTAAACAGAAATCTGACAACGGTCGCGGGTATAACGCGATATTCATCGTTAAAAGAAACAACGGAGCGGCGATTCTTTTTATTTAATTTTACGCTCGGTTCCGTCGCGATCCTACGTACCTTCGACTCGAATATCTGTTCACGCCATTTTGGTTTCGCTCGGTGTTTACGGTATTACGAAATTATACTGTTCGAGTATCGCGCCGTCGCTCACACGAGTAACGAAGAAGATAATTTCAAAATAGCTTTTTATAAGAATACGGTATGTCCGTAAGTGTAGTTTAGAAACTGGCAGTTTTATATTCGACGCGTCCGTATTGGGCCTGCATTATGAACACGGTAGGCGGTTTAAATACCCGAACAATCACGAAACTCGGTACTTCTACTTCGCGATCGATCGGAATTACCCTTTTCGACCCTTTTAACCACCGGGTCGATTCCACTTATCGTGAATCGGTCTGACCTACCCTATTACGTTCCGCGATAATCGATGCTGATGTTATTTCAGAGACGATAGGCACCTTAAAGCACGATAGTTTGATGTAACCACTCTGAATTTATGATTTCTTCCCCGATATCTTTTGATCGTGCGATCGAGGGTACCCAGTATCACAATTTATTTATCGCTGCCTTCGAGGAAATATTTTCAATGGTGATTGAATATTATTCCAGCGTTCGCCGAACTGCGAGTACCAGTTTAGCGAAGTAATTTCGAATAGACGCCGTTCGTCGGTATGTTCGTTCAAAAGCGCGAATTAAAACCTTTTGTGCTCGGCGCGTTTCTCTATCATTGCCTACCAGGAACTCGGGAAAATTTTTGCCGCGCAGTGCCTGAGGAAAAGGAACTTTTATTTTGAATGGAGAAAATTACGCGTGCTTGCGAATGTATTTGATTTCAATTATTTTATAAACATCCTTTTCCTCTTGTAAATAAAACATCTATTTTGGATTTTGTTATTCACCGTAATGTAACACAGATAATTTTTCAAAGGTTGAAATGTTGCTGCTTCCGCTCCCTAATCCTGTTCCAATAAACAGAAAAAAAGGTTAATGAAAAATCTACCTTTTCTTTGGAAGTAGACTCCAAAGTAATCCATTTAAAATTTCTTCATATTATAGCAATGCACGAGTGACATTATTATTGTTTACAATGAGATTGTTCAAAATGAATTTTTGATCTGTTTTAGAAAATAATAAAAAAAAAAAAAACAGACGTAGAACGAGCCACGATAACAATGGTTACGACACAATTCAGTTACATTAAACCAAGAACGGGACACAACAATGAAATCAACGGTGTCTGAGCGCTCCTCGCGAAACCGGGACACCGACGTCGGTGTTTGTCGCGGTCGCCGGCAACCGCGTTTCGACACCGTAACGGAATCATACCTTTACGGAACAAATGACGGATGTCTCTGTAACGGAGCCAACGGAGCGCTAAGGGTTAATATCGCGACAGTTACAACGTCCTCCACTGCCGTCCGTCCCACGCGTTTGAATTTCCCTCGGCGGTTCCATTAAACTTGAAAATGCATTCCCATCGTTACATTCGTTACGGCCACAAAAGAAACATAATTGCGAGCGCCTAGTAAAATTAAAGCTATCTTCGCGGCCCTTTGTCCTTTAATGGCGGTGGAAAGACAGCCGGTGGTTTGCGTGCTAACTGCGATATGCTAATATTAGATTCCCCCTTGAGAAGGTGCAGCGTCATTCGAGGAAAGGAATCGGGCGACGTGGATGACACGGAAGATAGAATATGTATTCTAATTGGGCTAGGTAGAGATACTCGCACATTTCTCCGCAATGCCACTGCCTCGCATTTCAATGAGACTTCTCGTAAGAGACGTTGGATCGCCTTCTCCGTACTCCTCCGTCTCCTCCTCCTCTCCTCCATCTCCTTTCACTCGTTCGTACACGAGTTACGTAGAATGGTATAACCGATGGTACTTACGCGATAACACTCGAAGGCGAGTGACTAAGTACGTTTATTTAAAAACTTCTGACGCTTTAATTTCTTTTCGCGTCAAGGGTACAGAATCTTTGATTTTCTCGAAACCTACTAAAAATAAAAAAAGCATCAAGGATGCAAATACATGGGCCAAGTACAAGTACCGGTATGTCTATAAAAATTCAACAGACAAGGTCTAATCTCGCGTACTTGTACTTGGCCCGAGACAAGACCTTGTCTCTCGATCCAAGCCTCGTTATATCTCTCGGACGTAGTCTAGTTGCGTTCCCGCATACGTATGTATATCGCGTCGAAATCGATACGTTTTTCCATAAAATCGTAAAACAGGTAGAAATTGAGTTCGACCGTTACACGTTTAATATCGTGTCGTTCAGTTTTTATTCATACGGAGAGGTTCTCCCCGGAATAATAAACTTGTTCTCCGCCTTACTCCCTTTTCTTCCAGTCGCCTCCCCCAAAGTTCTGCCGCATACTAAACTAAACCTACCGACGATGTCTACCTACCCCTCTTACAACGTCTATCTCGCTTCATCCGAGGGGGGGGGGGTGGGGGGTGGGGGGGTTCGTAGCTCGCGCCAGAGAGCACCGAGTACTCGGATACTGCTCATATCGGGGATATAACGCGTATGAAACCGCCACTTTGGAACTAAGCCGGTGGAGATGGGCATTGCTGGTACGGGATAGGTGGTTAGGGGTTACTCTCGGTGTTACCCTGTTCCACGTATGGAAGTTAGTTCAGCCGCAACCCTTCCGCGTAGACCCGCACCACCCAACCGAACTGCAAGACATCCTTCATCGATCTTCGCCGAGGAGCAGATTACTCCTAGGTGCTCTTACCCGTGTGTGCGCGCGTGCGTGCGTGTGTGCGTGCACGCACTTCGAACGACTAGTAATCGGAGACTGTAAAGAGACGTGTCGGTCTCGTGTGTGAAAGAACCAAAGCGTTCGAGATGGTCTGTTTTTCGTTTATGGTAAAGAGTCGCGTCTTTCTTTTGGTACTTTAGATCGGATTTGTTTCGGAGAATCGGAGCTTCTATTAAGTTACGAGAACGGGGTAACGCACGGGGGAAACTGTCTGCTCGGCTCCTGATAGGCGGAAATGTGAGCTAACATCGCGGTACTCGAATCTTCTCGACAATTTTTTTTTTTGTAGAAGGGAAAATAAATATAGATAAGCCATGCTCGGCGGGAACGGGAGGTCTTGCGTACCTCTTTGGACGAAAAAAAAAGTAATCCGTGTTTATTTTCGTTGGTGGTAAAAAATTTTGGTGAGAATTCTGGTATCGCGGAATTGGCAGAGTACGCGGTATGTACGGTATAGTGTAATTTATTTACTATTTGGTTGTCATATATTACAAACCGGGATAAAATATTGCCTTAACTGCGCTGGTAAACGAGAAAAAAAAAGAAATGGATGGACCTTCAGCGAGCGAGCTGTCGCCCAATTCGTTTAAGCGTGCAAATTTTAAAAACTGCAACCCGCGGATAGTCACATCTCGTGAATTACGTCAAGAACATGGTAGAACTCCCCTACAGCGGGCTTACTTTACGTATTACGTCAAGTACACGAGAGAAGTGCAATGTCTCTTGCAACGGGACAAGTCGTCGGCAACTTTCTGAAAATTTGTGGTTTATTCCGTCGAAAAACAGGCCAAGGGTGGAGGGATTTAATTGAGATCTTAAACGACTGATAATTTAGGCGTAACTCGTTGTTTCGTTTGGCGTAATTAAAATTTCAACTTTAATTCCCCGTTTCGCGTAATTAAGAAATTATCGTCCTTAATTGAATTTCATGAATATAGAATTTTTATGAAGATTAGAATGCAATTCATTCTCTATCACTCTCTCACGCTCCTGTTTCCCTCGTTATTCCATATTGCATTCGCAATATTTGAAAGTGCGAAAATTGTACACGTATAAATAAGCGTAAGACGCTACTAACGAATTTACAGACATATTTACAATTATTTAAACCAAATTCCATTTTAAGTATGTTGTCCGAAGACAGAGAGAGAAGTATAATTACAATCCTTAATCAAACAAAGTCGAATCGAGGATTAGATACGCTTAAATTTCTAATTACGCATAATTAAATTTCCACGCTTAATCAAATCTTGTTTTAATGAATAAATTTACAATCCCGGTTAGCAGCGAACTCCTCGATGAGGTCCATTCGAGTGACTTACCGTCCACGTCGACAGAACTTACGAGCGTCTGTCGGGAGGGACGAAGACACGCGCCAAGTCTCGAGATCGATCGATCGATCGACGCGTGGAACAACAAACCCGTTACCCGTTTCAATCGTTCGAGAGCAAGGTAAACTGTTCCTACGTATACGCCGTAGTAGAACTGAGTTGCCGGAAGTCAAAGGGTCACCCCCTGTTAGTCTACTAAGGCGAGGAAGACAACCACTCCCGTTCTATCCGTTAGTCGTTTCCGTCCCATTGAAATCGGTTTAAAGTTCCTGCCTATCGACGGGCGCGATATTCGGTCGTCTATGCGAGTGTCGATACAAGATGTAGTTACTACAAACGGCAAGTTGGAGCCGTACACTTTCCCAAAGATAACAGTCACATTATTTCGGCACATCGGGCACCATCGATTTAATCAAAACACCTCGAGCTTCTTCTTTTCAATTTGTTCGCTGCTTTTGAAAACGGATCGAAAGATATTTATCGTGTTGTTCGGTACGACCGGGCGAAACCATTTGGATGTTTTTTTGTTATTGTCATTTTAAAGATGTTGATTCGTTGACATAGCTATACAGGGCATAGAAATAATCAACGATAAGGTATCCTGATAGATACAAACTAAAGGTGGAAATATTAACGCTAGGTTTACGGGAAGCGTCATTTTGATGGTTTCAATTTTTATGAGGAAAATTGCAGAAACCGCTTAAATCTTTCTTGCACTATTTGTACTGCTTTTTATCCATTTAAGGAGACAAATATATTTATGAAAATTAATTTTCTCCAAAGCTTTCTAATTTTAAAATTCTGTACGTGCTTAAATCGACGCGTCTCTGTATAGACGGTCATATCAGAAGTGTCGGTAAACCTAGTGTTAAAAACTGCTGGATTCGTATCCAAGCGGTCTACTTTCGACGATCTTATTTTCAGCGCGTAATAATAATATCAGAAAAATAATGAAACTTTAATACGGCGAAAGGATGGGTCTTCTTAAGAAAATAATAAATATGCATCTGCATTCGGGTTCAACGTACGATATACCGTGGCAGATGCAAAGAGCTGCCGGAATCGGCCTGTACAAATAATCACCGAAATCCCTTTCTTGGCTTCTGCGTCGCGGCGCATCGTCCTCGGTAAACCTCTGTATTCATGAGAAGAGGCAGGCCGAAATTAAGAAGAGACTCCGACGTTTCCAGTTGGTAGCACCACCAATCTAAATATTATGCTGGAACTTTTCTCAAAAACAATCGGACCATTGTTTATCGTCTTTAAACGAATCTCTGCTCCTCAGCGATGCTTTACCTTCGCGATACGAAGCTGGATGAGCTCGGTGGAAGTGACTTCCCAACTCCGTGAAAAGAGAAACAAAAAAGAAAAAAAAAAGAAGAGAAGGTAATGGCAAATGGGAACGACTTTTGGAAAAAGAGAATTAAACAAAAAAAGTACGCGTGACTAATTACGTGAGCGACGTCCCTTTACGCTCCGAATAAGTATCGTATTGCTTTCAAATTTGGAGTGTCTATATTTACACGAGCAATGAGCGCGACACGGAAACCTATTTCCAACTTCTGCCTCCCGTTGGCGTTCCGTCGAAGAGACGAAAAATCGTCGTCACGAATCCGCGTTTCGATGGAGTTCCGACGAAACGGGAAACGTGTGTCGTAAAGCCGAAAGTTGGTTCGGTATTGAGCGATTAGTATGTAGAGCCGCGTTGGATCCTCGTCGAGTAGGGTCGAGAGGGTGGCGTCGGATGAGGGAGAGAGGGGGGGAGGGGATGGTGTTAGACGTAACGGTAGATGGGAGGGTGTCTACGAGACGCCTTGCGGTTCCGTCGGCCCTGTTCTCGGCAAAACGCCGCGTGACGTGCGAGGCTTCGCAGGTCAGCCCGGCGTGCGAGAGCGAGCCATGTGCTTTTTGCCACCACGACCCACGAGGAACGATGAGTTCAGGGGTTAAGAGGGTTCGTGTAATCCATTCGTTCGCTTAATTAGGCAGTTCCATTATGCAGGCCTGCTCGGGAGGCCTCGCGACAACGACGAATCGACTCCTACGTGGAAATATCGTTGATTATCGGTTTATCGTATAAGAGTGTGTTTATACGTATAAGGAATTTAACGTATTCGGTTATTAACGTAGCGCGATCGTTTCGATAATTCAGAAGCGACTTTTGACACACCACGAAACCCCGCAACGCTCGGTTTCGCAGTTAAACACGGAATATTACATCTCTGTACTCGACGATAACATTGAATAATCCAGTTGGAAATGGCCGGCCTCTCGACCCGCGCAGATAACGGCCGCCCAGTTACGTTCGCTACTCGTTTTCGTGTAAACGAACGAGAGCGGAGAGCGGTCCTCGGAGTAACTTCGAGGCAAATTTTCCGCGCGAAATGATCGCCGGGTTCACCCTCGTTACTTGGAGCACTTCCATCTTTAACGACGGCAGATTAACGGGACCTTCTTGATTACTCGCGACAGTCGAGTGTCAAAACGACGCGATGATATTTGGCAATGGATCGTCGGAAGCGTATCTTCGTCACCTCGGCGAGATGAGCGCGATCTCTGTATTACGGTCCCATGAATAATGTATGCGTACGGGACTCGTTGCTCGTAGGAAGAAATTTCTTCTATTATTCGACGCGTGCGCGAACGTAGAAACGTGGAAAAGCGAACGTGAATGCGCACGTGCACGCTTCCGGAGAGAAAAAAAAAGAAATGCGAGCGGATTAATCCGCGGGGGGGGGGGGCCTTTCAACAATTTTTCCAATCTTTCACCGCGCATTATTGTCGTCTCAACCTTTCTTTTTTTTCTCTGTCTCTCTCTCTCTCTCTCTCTCTTCTCGTTTTTACGAGACCAACTTTGCCGCATTGTTCTCTCCCTGACTTTTGTCAATGCGATCACCGTCGTGCCCTATAATCCCCTTTCAACTGAGATTGCCCTCTTTTTTAGCAGCAAGCCGGATGAGGGAACGACGAAGAATTGCGGATTAATTCCGGATGATATACCATGAACCACCGAGGGCCATCCGCTATGCCCAATTATTGTTTATCGTAACTAGTTTACCACGCGACGTAGATTGCTACGCATTTTCACAGTTGACAGCCGTGTTTACACGCCCGAGTAATATCGATAATTGTATATGCCGCGGCCGCGACGCGTAATTGGCGCCCGCCTTTACTGTAACACAGCAACAAATTACGCGCTCTTGTAAACGCCCGGTCGTCGGTTATTTAACGGGCGATCGGTGCGCATTTATCTGTTCATTGGCGTAATTAGTCACGTTCGCGCGGTAATGGCACGTCCTACCGATTACGTTCGATTTCGAACGAACGTTTTCGTCGGTCCGCAGATCGTTAGGCGTGACCACCGCGGGAATGACGATGGTCCCCGATATCGGCGATCCGATCCACAATCCGGGGTCGGTTGAGCTCAGAAACGGAGGAATCGGTATTAAGGAATCGCTGCCCGGAAAGTTCGGTTCTGCCGAATCGAGATTTACGCGCCCGCCAGGCGGCATGCCGAACCTCTTGTTCGTCCTCTACGGTCTCCGGGACACACTTCTCGCAGGATTACTTTTTCCCTGGCGCGAGAGTATTTTTCCCAGCAGCCGGCATTCTGATATTTCAAGCGCCACGTCGACGGAAACGTAAGAAGCGATATCTTTACGGAAGTGCTTTCCTTTTTTTTTTCCTTCTATCACTCTACCTCCCTCGCTCTCTCATTCTCTCTCAACCCCTCCCCCCCCCTCCCCCCACACGTTTTCTGACAAACTCCTCCTCGTGTTTTTCTTCGGGATCGCCTGACTGTATAGGGCGATCGTATAGCGGCCGACAACCCCACCGAGGATCGAAACGAGGGAAGGGAAGTGACTCACTTTCGAGGCATTCTCAACACACGCGGCAAGGCGCACTCGCGTCGAACCACCGGCCATCGTTTCTCAGCTTTCCCATGAGATTTCCCATCAATCTCGAGCGCCGTCAGATTTTCTTGCCCAACGATTGTCCGTCGCGTCGTTCGTCGGGTACTCCGATTTTCTTCGTTCCGTTTTGCCTAAATTTGTATTTACGAAACGAATGTATATCGGGCAAACGTTGAAGAGTATGAATTAATGAATTTTCGCGGATCAACGTTGTCGTGGGCACGCGTAATACCGAATGTCAAACTTTAGGGCGGATTTTAATAACTCATTACGATGCGACGCGGGGTGGCGGAATTGCGCGATTCGCATCAGGGATTCCGTCAATTAACGCCAAAAACGCAAAATCTGTGATACGGCAGGAAATGCAAACAAATTATGTTCCTCTCGGATCGATTGTAACCTGAAACGAACCCCCGTGACTAACGTGGGTACGCAGGGTGTATCGACGGATGTATGTATACAAGGAATACGTATACTCAATGGATCTTCATTTTCTTTTCACGGACAGTTCATCCGCGCCGCATTCGCAATCTTCCCCGAGTAATTGTTATTTCCTGAACGAATGTAAACTTGGCGAAGGCAAGAGTTTTTATTCAAAGGAGCCACCGCGTCCTTTTCTCCGTTAAGAAAGAAATATCTCTGTGTTTCGTCGAAAGGAGATGAAGGTATCTCCTTGCGTACACGTCCGTACTTGTTTCTCGTAATGTTGCCGTACAATACATCAATACCAATCGACGAAAGTAATTTAAAATAAAAGTCGGAGTTTCATCTCTGACTGGTTACAAAGTTTACGCGAACATTATTACACTTTGCTTGCTGGACTCTTTCATCCCTGTAACGCAGATATTTCTTGAATGTAACGTCGGTACGGGTATCAATAATCAATACCGCGTATATGCATAACTGCATATAAATTATTAACTTGTTATTTTACATTATTATTTGAAGGTATAGCATTCGTTTTACAGAACTTTTACCTCGTCTTCGGTATTCAACTTTTTTGCAGTTACACCGCTTTTGCATAAAATGGCACGAATTTAGATTAGTCATCGGTTCGCTGGTAAAAAACAACCGACGAAACCGCTCTCAAAGTTCCCGAGACAAACGGTTAAAACGTAGGCCCGAAGTTTTTCTTTCACAGTTCCCTTCGCGGTTTCCTCTTTCTTTCTTTTTTTTTCTTTTTTTTTGGAGTGATTATGACGATTCAGGTTTTAGGGAGACCGAGTCGTTTTCAGGTCCATTTCGTTCGGTCTCGACCCGGCCATTAGAACCTCCTTTACAAAAGTAGTACGCGTACCCGCACACAGGAGACATGTCGTAACTGCGCCACGACAAAATCGCTTTGTCGATTAAACGAAAGTTGCGCAAACGACAAAGCGTTCCCGGTATTTTTCCTGCAGGCGAAACGGCATTACGTCTGTCGCGCTAGTTTTACCGATGCGTTCCGTTATAGCTGGCGCGTTTCCGTTCACGCGCCTTTCTCGAAAGAACGGATAAACGATAGCGACGCAATGATTTTCCCCCCGTTTTAATATGAACCCGTTCTATACAGGGTGTCTCAAAGTTACGAGTACAAATTTAACCGGTCAAGTGGGTTCGTAAAAAGAACGGAAAAGTTTTGACGCAATTAAGATCGGGAGGTAATCGTCTCAAAGATATAAAAAAAAGTTTTTCTATGGGACAACGGAATCTAATAAAATCAGCATTCGTGTACAGCAAGTGTTGAAACTGTCGACCGTTGATTTGAGTCATGTCCATTCGAAGTTCACCTGTTACGGATTAACGCATTCTGCAAAGAATAGTTCACTTATAAATAATAAAACTAAATATTATTACGACGTTGTTCTTTCTTTTCACGAGTAGTAACCACGAAATTGTATATCTCCAACGATTTGTATCCATAATTCTAGGACACGCGGTAGAGTTGCGGGAACTTTAGCTAGATGCATGAGTCTACGATTAATTGCAATTTTACGTAACAACGTACGTAGCGGCGGTAGGGTTCGGAGTACGCGAGCACATGCGCATATAGATCTTCAATTGCATGTATACGTTCCTAATAAATAAATAAGTTAAATCAGTGCTAATGCGGTTTACATGCGGGTTTCAACGTAATGTACAAAATATACGTATGTACCTACGTATTTCTCGTATCGGCATGAAGCGAATTCGAACGTTATAAACCTTTTGTGACGCGGCAACGATATTGTAATACATTTAATCCCAAAAATCCCTTTTCGCATTACGCGATATTCATAACGAGTAAAATACACATTTAATTGGCGCCAGTCTCAATATCGATAAATATTTCAAATCTTTTTTAATTAATTCGCGAGCGTGTTAACGCGCCGACGGTGAGGCCGTGCGTTACTAAAACGATTATGCTCGTACCCGTACGGAGGGGAACAATGGCTAGCACAATATTTCATGAAATGACGATGATACGCGCGCGCGCTGCAATTTTCTGTGCCAATCGCCATTTATAAATAATAAAGTAATCGATTTCAAAGCACACGGTTTCGATTAAATAATACATCGTAAGCCGCGGCGAGCGTGCACGCGAAAATGGAACGTAATGTATTTTCCAATTTTCTGATTAACGGATTACAATAACCGGTTTCGGTTCTGAACGGGGCGAAAATCGGATTATAATTGAAACGAGAATAGACCTCTTCGAGAGCCCGTGGCAACTGGCAGATAAAGATAGGCGTTTAACGCGAAGCTTTGACGTAGAAACACGTATCGGCGTGTACACGCGTATATTCTGTCGAGAGGTGTGTCTCCCCACTCGCGGCGTACCGAGCGTCAATGATCATTGTAACCTTGTACGCATAAAATTCAAGATGGTGATTCCCGGCGAGATTTGTACTTTTACGAGGACTTCTTTTCCCATTTGTATTCCCTGGGAGAGAAAGGGCCTGTATCGCGCGTGACGAGCTCCGTGCTAGAGTACCAAGGTAAACGTGGAAGAAGAAAGAGACGTACACGCCGACGACAGGAGTAATATTATCATTGAGAGGGGCAATGCTAACAACCAACCGCGTACACGTGTTACCGTACCACGCGAGGTGGTACGACGAATCTCTCTCTCTGTCTACGTTGAAGCGCAAGTTCAAAGTACTTTTCGTTTGCGAGATTACATACTTTGACCGATAGACGAACAATGGGATAGGTTGTAGACCGGATACAGGAATCAGAACGTTGGAAAGTTTGGGGGTAGGATTGCGTTTAGGGGTGTTAGACCGTACTCGCACCGTTTTCATTGTTCGCAAACTTATTTAGCCTACCGCCCGTATTCGGAGAGAAACAGATACTCAGCGACACTTTTAGATCTACCTACATTCAGCGAGCAAGATTATTTATTAAAATTAACCATTGAAATATTGAAGAAACATACATCTACCATTAACAGATATTATTTTTATCCCCTCCCCCTGCCCTCGTTTAATCTAATTTGTTCGTACGATTCCGTGACTGATTTTATATTCTTTGAATTATAGTTTATTTATGAAATTCACGTTTTTGAGCGTGTCACTTGCTAATGTACGTACATTTGTCAGATTAAGAAATATCTCGTCGATCCAAGTGGGCGTGATATTGTATTTAAAAAATGTTTAAACAAATAATCACGAAACCATGATTTCTTCAAAAAATAATCATCGCAAACGCTTTGGGAGCGTCTGTTACGTATTATCAAAGGAAAATCACCGTGGATAGATTAATTACGCGTCTACGTCTATCGGGGGAAACGGTATTTGCTCTCTAATCCGGTGAGATCGTAGGTGGTGAGCGTAAAAGCACCGAAATTTCCGAAACAGTCCTCCGACAAGAAAACGACCGAAACGTCGGCCCCCGCGCGATAATGGCACAAAACAAAACTTAACGAGGGCACTTTAAAGTTACTCCGTGCCGGAAGATGGAGTGCCGCGGCGGTACACCGTGATCGAGGATAAGCAAAGCCAGGTAGATCGTTAGACCTCCATTTCACTTTATTGTAATTCCATTTTTGCTGCCGGCAAATAAACGCTTCGTTGCCCGCGTCTATTGCATTATCTCAAGTGGCAAGTGGGTGAAAGTTTCGATTCGACGGGGGGGGGGGGGTTAAATAATGGTACACGCGGCCCCGCTCTTCGTCCTTTGGTACTTCGCGTTTCGTTTGCGGCTCGTCTCGTATTTTCCTTTTTCCCCACCGTATTTTTTTCATTCGCGCTTTACTGTACGTCGACCCCCCTTCGGTTTACGGTTCAACGTCGTTCATTTTATTGCTTTTACGCCTGATGGATGATTTCCCGCGTTTGATTCTACTCATCTATCCCAATCGAACGTTGCGAAAAGGACAAGTAATCTTATTCCGTAAGTTCGCTCGACAGTTGTATAAAGGTGAAAGAAAACATATTTAAATTTTCACCGAATTCACGACTTCAACGTATACGGAATGAAAAAATAAATTTAAATACCCTCGCGTATTTATCTCCTTCTTCCCTCTCTCCGCGAGATCATCCACATTTTCCTTTTTTTTCATACCTTTAGCTTTTATTTCTATTATTCCAGAGATTATTATTATCATTGCCTCCGACCACCCTACCCCCTTTATTTCTATTTCGCTTATTACGTTTCTTATCTCTTTCTTTTTCTTACCAAGGGGAAAGAAGAAACATTTTTCTGACTCCACCCGTTCTCGGTCGTTCCGCTCTGCAACCCCGATTCAGCCGAAAGCTAATAACATCATAGAGTTATTATACCAAGGCGATCCGATTTCGATACTTTCTACTCCGTCTCTTCCTCCATAGTCATATCTTTCCTCGGGTTCTTTATCTCATCGCCAACTTGCCCTTACATCTTCATCCGACACGCCTGCCGCGCTTCGACGAAATAAAAATACGATTCGACGAAGGTAAGGACTTTTTTTTTTCGGTACTCACTCGCGTTTCCATTTGCCGTTGCAAAGTTCACGGGAAAATTCGACGGATTTTATATTTATGATTCCAGCGACTCTGACGGTTCCATTCGCGTTTAGCGCAGAAAAAGAATCACTCTTGGTCGTTTTCGAGTGATTTTGTAATATAAGGAGACTGATTTTATACATTTCGTTCCTTGCCGGATTTAATATTACACCCGATGCTCCCCGCTGAGCGTGAAGTACGTTCGAAATGCCTGCTTTACATAGATTCACTCGCAATAAAGAGAAACGAATGCACGACAGTTATGCCGCTCTTTACGCGAGCTTATCGAACACATCGTTCAATTAACACAGTGGCGAGCGCCGCTATAAAGCAGGCAATGAAATTCTAGTGACAATTGATATATTCGCAAGAAAAATGTGTCAAGAGTACAGAACTACTCTTCCCGCGTGTAACGCCGTACAAAGGGGCAAAAAAAAAACACGCACACAGCCAGAGTGAATTTGAAACTACGCCAAAGAGTCGGCTCGCATGCCTCCGTTTATGTATATCGTCGCGCGAACACGCCGGAACGCCATGCAAGTTGGATCACATTTTAATCAATCTCGTTTACTCAAAATTATATTTGTCCAACGAGATTAAAAAATATCGCGTCAGGTCGCGAAACGCGCGATATTTCATTTTCGATTACGATTCTTTTTTTTTTTTTTTTAATAAATGATAGCTCCGACGATGAATAGGCACCCGGCATTTTTCATCGAGCGAATATTGAAAATTTATTTCGAAAGGGTAAATAAAACTATCGTCCGCTCGACGTATTTAAACGCGTGCATATCAAATATTATTTTCACGCATCGACATTTCCGTCCGCGTATTATTCAAACATCAATATCGCTGTGCGATCATTATTATAAGACGCGAGAATAAATCGTAGAGTGACATTACAAAAAAAAAATATGAAACGCCATCGAAGCGTACGCGCGAGCGACTAAAGTGGAGCGGAGAAATAATAATCACAGTTTCCACCATACTGCATCGTAGGTAATTCTAAAAGAAATACCTGTTCCTGGAATCAAGGGACATTCGTGGGAAGCCTTATCCGGAATCTTCCACCAAATATTTAGGAAAACCCGCGATGAAAGAGGAAGGCTGCGGCAGGATGGTTGGTCCATATGCCACTGCCGGATTTCTTGTCTCGTTGCTGTTTTCTTAAGCCGCGTTAAGAAAGTAAGTGTCGTCCCCCACTTGACTGTTTCGTCCTCACCCCTCGAACATTCGAGGGGCACACGTGTGGACGTTATCGTAACCCTACTTTTCAGATTTACCACAGAACAAACACTTATGGACCGCTGCGGGCGTACGTGGAATACCTCGATTCTATTATTCTTCCGCTTTAACGTCTCCGCATTACACGCTCTCAACCATCAACATAATTACCATACTCGTCGGAGAACGAAGGTTCGAATAAATATTTATTTTCTGACGAAACAAACCATTGGTCGTGCTATTAATTTTTAATCGTCGAGGAACAACGGGAAGGAGAGCGGAGTAATCGGTGAGTCGAACGATTCGAGCGGTCGAACGTGCAATTTGAATCGTAGATCAATTTTGAAGAGTTGACAATGCCGACGATTCTTTGCATTCTTCAGCGTCTTACGCAAATCTCCCATTATCCGGTCCGTTCGTTAAGAGATCCTGATAAATAAAATTTGCCGAGCGCCTCGACGGTATATCTCCCCGCGTAAAACTACCGTTTCGTTGATTGTAAAATGCATATATCCGAAATTGGCGACTGTACAATTCGACCAGCAAAACTCGTACTCGTTCAACCCGTTCCCATTCTTCGGTTGGCCTGTTTTGTCGCTGTTTCTCACACACTCGAACGGCAGGCCTTAACGAGTCATTGTGAGCGCTACTACCGGGCCGTTATTTATGCGCCGAGTAAACTACCGTGGCGCATTCGTAATAAAAGCTTCCCCCGAACCCTTTTGGACACTGGCCGCGGGATACGGGGCGCGCCAAATCAGTTGTAAAGTCTTTTACGAATTCGCTGATATAGAATCGAGCGACCGGGGCGCGCCAGGATACGTGGAGCTCGACGGGAAAAAGTAGAATACGAGATCTCGCGTCGACGTACTCACGATTATTAATCGCATCGATCGATAAAAATATTCTCGGTTCCTTACGACTCGCCGAGTCAAAGATTTCGCGCTGGGGGGTAATAGAATTGATGGGGTCAGAACGTACATTGATATTTATCGGATAACCTCGCTCGTCGAGATGACAGATTTGCAAGTTCCTTATTAGACGAAGGAGAGATTCTTCTGTAATCTTGAGAAGCGTACTCGACTCTACTTCCTTTTTCTTACGACGAAATTATCCCCCTTCCGATATTCGAGAACCCCTCGCCGATTTGACGTAAGGACCGACGATCGGAGGGACGAGCGACGGACGTCTTCTCTCTTTCTTCGTTTTTTTTTTACTCCCATTGAATTATTATGCAAAGTAGCAATTAACCTCACTATCCGGTAATAGTGCCCGAGGCTTTCATATAAGATATCGTCGATGAATATTTAAATATAATGTAGAACCGCCCCTCCCCTCGACGGCCATCCTCAACCGGAAACGAGGAAAACGATTGGACGGCTTCTTTTGCTTCGGAAATGAGTTCTCCCACCTTTCCATTCACTCGTAGGGACGACAAGGATGCTCGGAAGTTTTGTTCTCGCGTTAGGATATTTCAAGTAAGATACCGGTTAAAGCGCGCGATTTTTGGGCCAAAGCAATCGTAACCATATTTCACTGCCCGCGCGTAATTACGCGAGTTTCGAATGGCGGTAGAAAAAAAGAAAAGAAAAATTCAGCTTCAATATTCCCCGCGAGAATCTCGTCCGTTACCGGTCTCAAGCTTCTCTCGTTTTCTATCCAAGTTTATCATCGGATCGGTCTAATCTCGCTCTCTCGCAAGCGAATTTATTCCGTCATGAATCAGTTCAATTAGATTCTCACGTTCCCTTAATTACTCCTGAGCACCGATTAAAACGGGACGAACGAGAAGCAATCGTCGCGCCTCGCTACGAACGCTGCAAATACTCATAATTCCGAGGCAAAGCTGTCGTGACGACGCACAAACACGACCGAAAAAAATTCCCCCTGCACGCGCATCGTTTCGCGTTCGGACGACCGTTTCGTTCTTCGTTGCGCCGACGGGCCCATCCGCGGTGTTTAACGTCAACATTTCCACTGGGCGGCGAATAAATTTTCTACCCCAAGCTGGGGGAATGTCCACCTGTTTAAGGGGTCATCTACCTGTGAATGAGTAAATAAAGCGATTTTTTGAATCCATTTTCATAAAGTATAACAAGGTATTCCCAACATTTTATGCTTTGATTTCAAAAATTGAGAGTTACAACATTTCGAAGTCTGGAAAGGAATGCTGGGTAAATTTTGTAATAATAAAATATGATATTGTTATTTTGGAAACATACTTTTGGTAGGAGGCAGTAGGATGTGGAATACCTGTAATAATTTCAGGACAATCCGTCGTTTAGTTTCTGTGATTTTAGATTTCAGATTTTAAAATGTAGACGTCCGCCATATTCTCAATTTTCAATAAAAACTATCAAACGTGGTACCAACCATAGCGACAATCTTTATGATTAAGATTAACTAAAAAAATTCAATTTTAATACATCCGTAGAGCAACAATCAAACCCGCCAGCAACATACAATTTTTAAACACGGCTTTATGATTGGTCAAATAAAACCAATAACCGATCGATCAAAACTGTTGAAAAAAATTTTCATGTACAGCCATCAAATAGCCAAACAAACAAGAAGAATTATAACGTTAACCATACTGGAATGTTAAAAAAAAAAATTCCTAAAATCCGACTAACTTTTGGCCCCTTAACGCGAGCACATTGTCAGTGCGAGATATCGAGGTATTCCAAGCAACGCGAACGTAATTAGTTGCGCGCCGCTTTCATGAGAACAAACACCCTGCCCGCGAGTGCTCAGGTGTACGCGATACGGCTTTGCTTTAGATTTAGAGCCTGGACAACCAACCCCGGTTTCCCGCTCGTATCCCTACTCCCCCTTAACACCCCCTCACCCCACACCCCCCCGTGAAAACCCCCTCACCTTCTCACGCCTCTGGCCCACCCCCTTTCCTTCTACGCAGAGTCCCAATGACGCGCTCGCAAATTCGAATGACGCACGGAGAACAGGGGTGTGGATATGCCGTGACGATGATTGCCGAGTCGCAATGCAGTCGCGCATTATGTCGCGTCCATAATGACGAGCTCGCATGAATGCACAGCATTTTCGGTGCGTTCACGCCGATTCGAATGCCGACAAAGGCCGCAATTGGAACGTCCTCGTCGACTGACCCCGTCAAACTCTCTTGCTCTCTCCCTCCCTCTTTCTCACTCGCGCGTTCTCTGCCAGTTATATATCTCTCTCTCTTTCTGTCTCTCTCTCTCTATCTCATCCTCTTCTGCTCGTTGCTCTTTCCCCTGAATCCGATTCTCGCTCTTCTACGTGTCAGGTGTGCGCCCTACAAACTTCTCACGGATTCGACCGCCCACGACACGTACCGCCCAACTCTTTCATCTTGGCGAGTGATTATTTACGAGCGATCTGTGGCTTCGCGAGAAGTTCCACGGAAGGTTTGGTTTCGAAGACGAAAATTATACGCTCTGCGTCGCGACGACGGAATCGCGTCGAAACTTGATAGGGGTTTTAATTATTTCTACGGATTTTCATTGATTCGAGAGAATAATTATGGCGCGTGAGTGAAAAGAAATGCAAAATGGGCAAAGAGAAATCGTAACCAGCATCGAGCTACGAGACATACGATCCGTCGTTAGAAACTAATTACCTGGTTGTCAGGGCAGCTAATTAGCTACGCGCGCGCGTCGGTCGGCCGCGAAAGATCGAAAGTGTGCGCCCACAGTAACGAGACTGCGAAAATATCATTTGCATGCGGATATTAGAAAATTTCCATAATTAATTTCGATATCTACTAGAGGGTTATCGGTGTACCAGCTGAATTTGCATTAACCAATAATTCATGTACACGCGTACAAGCGTTAAACGAAAATCGGCCGAGAGCATATTTACATATGTACATGTACGTATACCGGGTGTTTAAAAACTACAAGGAGTAGCTACAGAATCGTAATCCGTACATAAATACCGGACGTCCTATAATTGGTGGTATCCCGTTCGAGTGTCGATATCTGGGATAATACCCGGCAGGTTTTTCTTTGTCCAAAACGTTCGAAACGCTTTAATTAACGAGATATTAATGAAAATCGGGAGCCAATCAGGGAGCTCGTACGGGAGACCAATTAAATTGACCCATTCGTCTAAAAATTCGAACACGAATGTCCCTCTGTCACCGAGCCACTTGTACAGCAACGCTTAACGTAATTTACAATTATAACCACATTACAATAATTAACGCAAAGTACTGCACGGTCTTTAAGGTTCGGTTAAACGTTCGAATAAAATTGTTCGATAAAATTTGTTACAAATAAATCCATCAAACTTCTCTATCTAAATTCATCGCCCTAAATGCCTCATCCACCTAAACGAAGGTCTCCTCGTTAATCAGCTCCGCGTGTCTGTTCTCAAAATTCCAATCGCAACCTCAAACGCGTACGAATACACGCGGTACGTGTGTACGCGCAATCCAATTAACGCGATGAAAAGCAAGATCGACGTAGCGCGCGTCGCGACGGAGTTCCGAGGTCCTCGTAACCGTTTCGAATACAACTTCCCGACAAATCGATCGGTACTGCATCCTTGGGACCGAGGTTGCATTACGTTCGACCTATTGGCCGAGGCCACGGTCCCGCGATTAGCGCTCAACAAACCTCCTCGTAGCGAGCACGATATAATGCATTCCACTGCTCGGCCGATTCGAGATAAGTCGTGTTTGCTACCGCTCGCGACGGTATCGTGCCATACAGCGTTTGCGATTGACATTCGCGATTCAACCGATATTCGATCTCCACTCCCGCGGGAGCCGTTTTGTCCAGCGCGACCGTTCGCTGTTTCGTCGATCCTCCGTGCGTTTCGATCCAAATCGGAATTATTTCAATGCTGAGAAGAATATCTCGGAAGGATATCGAACGAAGCATTCGCAGTTTCTTTCTCGCGACTGTCAAATCGCGCGAAGGTTAACGCGAACTTTCAATCGGAAATAAATCTACGCTCAACGGAGCGAGGGAGAAACTTCGCGTGCATAAATATCGCATCGTCGACCGTTTAGAAAGCTCTCGTAGATTTTTCGTTCGCACGAATAATAAGGTAATTCCCTTTCTACGCTCGTCGCAGTGTATTTTAGCGGAAACGCCGGTAGGGTTTAAATCCATGAATCGCGGGAATATTCTACGCTTTTTCTCCGGTACACATTCTCGCAATAAAGTGAGTATCAAGATCCGGGGCACTGATGGAGGCTTTCAGGCAGCCCGTCGCCTCCGTCGCAACCCCTTCGGCCCCCCCCCCCCCCTCCCCCCGGAACCGCATCTGCAGTTGCCTCTAGGTATCGCCGTCTCTACGATGCCGTAGAATGCGCACTTACGTAAATCCACGTGAGTTTCCCGGCACGTATACGTACATACGCGCGAAGTTATCGACGTGTCTCTTTATAACTGATTACAGGGGGAGGCGTCGGTGGGCGGGAAGGTTGCAGAAGCTTTTCATTCGATCGTTTTCCTTCCTTCCTTGGATCCTTCCTTCCTTCCTTCCTTCCTTCCTTCCTTCCTTCCTTCCTGCTTTCCTTCTTCCCTCGCCCAACACCACCATTTCTCTTTCCAACGAGCGCACCAAACCAACATCAACACCCACCCCCCCATTCTTCGTACGTCCGTCGCAATTCTTCTCGCTTCCTCCACTCCGTCTTTCCAGTGATTCCCTGACCCCTCCCCTTTCGCCGTCGGTACTTCGACCGAAGGGAAGTCTATAAATTCGCGGAGAGAAATTGTCACGAGAAATATGGAATATCGAGCGCGCGATGTGCCTCTCCCCCCTCTTAAAGCTTCGACGCTGGCTACCGAAAGGGAAGAAAGATCTGCCAGTCGGCAACATCGGTTCGCACGACCTCTCGAAGTCCGTTACGAAGAAGTGAGCCGGGGGGAGGGTGGGGGGGATCGATGGTGGTCCGTGGGCAATTCAACTCGCGTCCCTTACTCCGCTGCTCCTCTCGTTATCATTTTGTTTCCGGAATATCGAAGGAAACTTAGGCTAGGTGCCTATCCCGTGAATTTATCGTCGCTACGACGCTTCTACAAGCGTGCGCGCACACCTATGTAGTACGTGCACACAAGGTGCGCACGTATGCGCGTATGTTACACAATAACTCGCACCCTACCACCGGTACTGCAGGAAAACAGAGTACTCCGCAGTGCCGCTGGTCGTATCAATTTTATACCATTCAACGTCCTTGCCTCTCCGTCACTCGGTACTCCGCGCAAGTTAGTGTACGTATCGGCAGCTTTGGATTTTTCATGGCGCGAGCGGAAAAGCAAATATGCTCGACAGGTCCGCGGAAAAGCGCGTTACGCGCTTTCCCTCCGTTATGGACCCGACGATACGCACGTATTACGCGCATTTCTACCGCGAGAGTGTAGGGGAAATTTTTCGAAATGAATCCTTTTGGGAGCTTAATTGAGAAGAGCGTACGCTCGATTAACATCGTTTAGCTCTATGTTATTCGCCCTGTAACGAAACCGGCACATAATCCGTTTAAGGTTACTTTGCGAATTTTCCGCTTAATTGCTATTGTGTTTCGTCGGGGCAGATATCGCATTTTCGGTTCTTGATTGTCGCGAATATTAGCCGCGCGGCGCGGACCGTGATCCCGTGAAAGTAAAACGTCAAAGGTATTTTGAAAAAGTTAAAAATTGACAAAATTACAATTTTATATAAATCTCTTCTATATTAAAAAATATTCCCGATGCTTAAATACCTGCATTGCACAACCGATTTTCTCGATTACTACTATCGACGAAATTCCCATCTCTACTGAGTGCTCGACGGCCCCCCCCCCCCCCGTACACGTGATTTTTCCCATATTATCGACACGTCTCGCCACTCGTTCGTCTTACTCAACGGGATCAAAGTCACTCGAAACAAATCTTGCCCGATGTCCGAGAGCCACGTTCGCGAAATGTATATTCGCTCGCGCGTCACGCGCACGCCCGACGACCACAAATACACGGAGGCGTTAGTTTGTTATTACGGATAGGTAACCCTGCAAAACGTGAACGGGCGCTAACGTCTGCGTATAAATTATTAGTCGATATTTCAAGCATGACGTCACTTCCGGCAATGTGCCGGCTGGTTTCCGCCGTATGATGGATGGTGCACCACCCCTCCGCCACCGTCGCCCCCCCCCCCCCTCTCCCTCCTCTGCCTCGTATCTCGCCGCCCCCGTCGCGTCGTCGAGCTCTTCCTCGAATCGTTGCACATACATATCGTACGTACACGGATCTACGCGCGTCTACGCACGCGAGTGAAATTACCGCGCATAATCGTTCGCTTATACGCGTATCGAGGGGGTTGCGACGGTAATCTATACCGGTATTATATTATTCGTCGATTATGCGCGTAAGCCGAATCGCCGATCGGCTGTCGTGCCATCGGATCCGATTCGGTTCAAATATATTCCAGCGATTCTACTTATCTTCGAGCGAGAAGGGCATCTCTCGAGTGATCGTTCCCATCGAGACGTAACGCTCGTTCCAAAGAAACGAGCGTCTAATGAAAAAAAAAAA
Organism: Pemphredon lugubris; assembly: GCA_933228935.1. NCBI lineage: Eukaryota > Metazoa > Arthropoda > Insecta > Hymenoptera > Crabronidae > Pemphredon > Pemphredon lugubris. The sequence goes on along the minus strand of OW121819.1, from coordinate 8,006,816 downwards.
CAAAAAAAATAGATTGAAACGCGGCCGCTTACTCGACGCATCGTCCCACCACTGTCTTCGCGAGGATAAAGTTTACTCGAGGAACGAGGATCCGATCGATATCTGGAATGCGAGTGGTAAGTTTTCCAGTGTTCCCTCGGCCAGGGCAAAGAAACGGCGAGGAGGTCAACCCCCGGAGAGTTAGGTGGTTAGCTCGGGACATCGGAGTTGGAATTTCAGTTCACCGATAAATAAGACGCCGGGGTTATTAGATGTCGTGGTTACGGATCAAATTCCAATTTCCGTGGCGAAGGGCAGAGGGCGGGTGCACCTTGAGCTCAGACCATCGAAAGGGGTTGAGTCGGTATCTGGTAGAACGATTCTGGGAAATCTTCCAGTTAGGGAGCAACCATTCGAGATATTCCGAATTGATTTGTGCTTCGTTCGTTGCGATCGGTAGTCAAAAGTTCGACGATTCGTTTAACGCGATTTGCGTTTGGTACACTTTCATGGTGATTTGGCGTTTCGTTGAATCGGTATCGACGAATACTATCGTACAGGCCGTTGATTACGACAATTAAGCGTGTCAATTTTTTTTGTTTCCACAGCACGGTGAAACGATGACGAGTGATGAAATAATAAAGCTGATGGAAATTCTGCGAATCCGATGGAAGGTACATGATACGCGGCCGTATTTTATCGTCAGATTCGCCCGGGGATTGTTTTAACGTCGAATCGCTAATTATGAAAGTATCGCGGGGATTAAAAAGAGCAGAATCTCGCTGTTTACACGGGTTCGGGGAAAGTGTATTGGGTAGGACGTTGTCAGTGGGAAGTGGTATTAAAGTTTTGCGAGTCCCTCTATTCTCTGCGTGCTCGCTTTAGTCATCAAATTTGCATGCGCGATACGTCCGTGCGAATGTAAAAAATTGTGACGCTATACGTAAATACGTACTAACATATTTTTGTGTTCGTGACGGTAAGCGTGTACTATGCTTTTCATAATTTGGAAGAAGATACGTTAACGTCTCGGCGCGGTACGTATTTAATACCGGTACGGTTGCTCGGTAGGTCTGCTATCGAATCACTTTATTTGGAAAGTGGGACGCGAGTTTTACTTTTGTCTCAGATTCCCACGTTATGCACTTGTATGCCGCTCGTGAGTATAGTGTATATATATATATATTAATTAATAGTTCATTATTACACAAAATCTGTACGAGATAATTACATATAAAAAGAGTCGTACTACAGAGTCTTACCATATCTGTATTCCTGCTCCATACATGTATGTTTACACGTATGCATCAATTTTAATGGTAAGAGAGATTCCGTTAGTCGATCCAAGTCTTCAACGCGCGCATGATATTCTTAACCCCTTAACATACAATGACGTCTCCGAGACGTCATTTGTTTCGCGTGTCAGCGTACACTTTGACGTCTCCGATACGTAAAGAACCCTCTCCGACGAACGCCGTATAATAAAAATAATTAAACTATATTATTATATTCCACTCTATTTCTAAACTTACATAACCGCTCGGTCCAGCCGAATTAAATATTAATTTACGGCAACACCAAAGTTCGTTTTATCCATATGCCCAGGGGCTAAGCAAAAATAGAAAGAAAATTTACGATTTAATTGAGAGAAAATTAGCGTCGGCCGCTCCTTCCAATCCCAGACACCAACGGGCACGCATGAAAATCGCGCGATAAGCCATTGGTTTTGTAATAATTCTCATCGACGATACAAATGGCTCGCATCGATCAGTTGGCAAGTAGGGGGGCCCAGCAACACGTGAAACTCGGAGATGAGCGTTCGGGGCCACGTAAAAGTTTCGCGAAGCGTTTCCAAAGTGGCTCCCGGGCCAGAACGGTTATACGATCTGCCAACGAAAACGTTATACGTTATACGTGTGCTGTGCGCGCAACGTTTTCACGAGCCCAAAACAGAAACTGGAGCGAGGATTGCGGCGAACCGTGCGCACCGAATCTCACTTCGAAGTGTAAGTTGTTAATTTAAACTTTATACGTTGAAAACGCAACAATTCCGTTGTTGAGGAGTTTCCGCCGGCTGACTGCTCGTGCGTGACTGGCGCATACCCTCTTTCGCCATACACACTCCTGGATGTTGGGAATCGCGCCGGGGCACTTGTTAACGCACGGGAAAAAGTAAACTATGTATTAATTTTGCGGAACTTTCCCACGCTCGTCCGCCGGATGTTACGAACCTCAACGTTTGCAAATCCGATTACGTTCTCCCTTTAAAGAGGGAGAAAAAAAAAACACCGCTGTGGAATTTAGCGGATACCGGCGATACTCTGATTGTGAGGGACGCGTGTCGTCAGGGTACGAGGGTAATTCCGATATCGTTGAGCAGCGGAGTCATATCGTTTGCATACCGAGTGCAATAGAAGGAAACGACGAGACAAGGCCTTGTCTCTTGATCTAGTCTAGCGCACTTGTACTTGACCCAAGACAAGACCTTGTCCCTTGATAGAGAATGATTTGTCGACGCTACGTCAACTTAATTAAAGTACCGACATTTTTACCAAGTTCGAGACATTGAATAACGAACACTTCGAATCGCATCGCCGATATCCTAAAGGCAACTACGAAAAACAATTCGGGTGTACGAGACCATCGAAGCGTGGCACTGTCGGCGTCTATCGGTAACCAAGTACCGTGGATAAAACAATGTTGCATTCCGATGATGCATAGAATGGAGGTAGCGGAGGTTGATTCAGGGAACGGGTATCCCGAGCCCACGGTGATATCTCTCTCGCTCATCCAACGCACCCACGCATACGCGCGCGCAAAAAGAGAGAGAGGAGGGGGTGGGGGATGGTGGTAAGGGGGTGACGGGAGTAGGAGGGAGAGGGAGGGGGAGAGAAGGGGAGAGACACACACCGGTTACCGCGAGCGCTTCGTTACCTCGCCGTTTGCGTTTCCTGCCGAGCCCGAAAACCACCCTCGACTATCCCCCGCTCTCCCTCCAGTTCGTTCCAGTTTCAATGGCAGATAAAATAGCGCGGTGTCCAGCCTCCGCCAACAGCACCGCCACGAGTACCAGTGCACGCCACCCTCAAACCAACCCCTCCGCAGCCGGTCAATAGCGGACGCGACGTGTACACCACCAATGTGCCGCTGGCATTTTTAACGGTTATATACGCCCACCCCTCTCTCTCCCTCGCACGCACACTCATCCCCTATCCTCGTACCTCCGCGTCTCCGTAATTTTTTCCTTTTCCCCAGCTTCGCGCCCCCCCCCCCCCCACCCCCCTCTATTGTTCTTTTCCCGGTCCGGTGTGCTCCCTCTCTCTCTCTCTCTCTCTCTGTGCTCTGTTCTCTTTCGCGGACAGCCCGTCTCCTTCTATCTCCGCTTTCTTTCACCGGCCGCTGTCTTGGCCCATCTCTGATTCTCGCCGCTCCTCCGCTCGACGTTATTCCACCCGGCATTCCTCCCTCCGGCTGCCTGTTTCGCATTCCGTATTCCATTGTTCGTTTCTTAGCGCGTCGCATACCATTCGCCGTTTCTCTCATTTCCTCGCGTTACCGTGTATTAATTTTTATCCTCGGCTATGCTACCGCGCAAAACATTGCTATTTTCACTTACCGCCCCGGGGGTTCGTTGACCACAATTCCATTAGCGATATTCCACCTTGCGCCGTTCAAACGTCGTCCCTCTTTGCTGACCTTAAGCCCGTTTCACATTCGCGGTCTGGATTCGGTTCGATCACGGTCAGGTCACGGTCCGGTCAACATCGATAGCGCGTAAGCCAATGGAAGGATATACGCTGGACGCCACGGTTAAGTTAAGGAACGATCCGGCCAGGTGTCTGTCGGTCGACGAACGTTCCAGACCGCGACAATCAATTGTTTTTTTACCAATACCACCTAGCGATCTATGCCAGAGAATCTGTCACCGTAAAAGTTTCGATAGGTGTATCCTAGCGAACGGTCTCGATTCAATTGTTTGTGACCTAAGATATAAATGCTACGTCCTAATCCTTGATCGTGACCTGACCGTGATCGGACCGTGCCGAGACCGGTAATGCGAATCGGTCTTTTTATCATACGAGTCTCGCGATCACTATGAACGTATCAGGACAAACGCTGTTCTTTAATGGGTTTGAATGTCACTCCGTTGACCCGGTCCCAGTACATCGCGCGGGCGTGAAAAAAATAACCGCGCGTTCTATCTATTTCTCGCCGGTTTCCGTGGGACAGAGACGCGAGGTTTTGCGTGGCCAAAGACCAGGGTGTTAGCGGATGACTGGGCGGCCTCGGCACGGGATGAAAAAAATCGTACGCGAAAAATCGGAATGTAGTTACCAATCTGCAATGCAAACTCGCGGTTTCGCCCCGGTTATGTACTCGACTCGGTGAGCAGGGGAAAAATGTCCGGAGAAAAGGATATGAATATGCGGAATGCCGGAGGGATCGTTACCGTTTCGTTTTTATAAATTTGTAGATCGCTGCTGTGCATCTTTTACACGCATCGTCCCACCGATGCTAATTGGGTAGCATTTGCGCTGCGCTTCGTCAGACTCATTATCCGGGGCTTTGTCTCTCGTTAAAGTAAATTATATCATTCCCGAAACAACTGGTAACAATATTTCGCGCGCTGCATCGTGACGTCGATAAGATGCGATCGATGAAACGGCCTGACGGGTTTTCGGTGCGAACGAGATTATTTTTCCGCGTGGATGACAATTAACGGAATCGGTCGGATAAACGTGGCTAATGATGGTCCACGGAAAGCTTTAATTCTTTCGAATCGGGCGACGATCCCACATCGCTCGGCAACGAGTATCCGAAATTTCTCTTCCGGGAGTATTAAGCGTTTAATTCAGATTTCGGATAACGGTGAGAGCAAAGGTATCTCCCATTGGACGCGCGTTAGTTAATTTAGAATTTAACGGTTTAAATGTCGCGTTGAAGTAGTTTTAATCCAAACGTCTATTAACGTGAAAAGCTCACGGAGAAAATACTGAATGCTGCCAAATTGAGGTACGCGTTAAAATATACGCGTTCGTTACGTACCGAGCGCGTGGACGTGTGTATTCGAGATGCATGTACGCTCGTTCGCGTGGTATACGATACGTGCATCGGTCTCGCAGTTACCTTGGTTACACTCGGCAGAGTTTGATAATTAACTTCTGTATTAAACCATATTTTAGTGAGTTTATCTTCCATCGAGTTTGTTTAAGGGCGCTCTCATTAAGTTAAACATAAATTATATAAACGCGAGGGGTTTAATTGGACCCTAAGGCGTCGTTTTCATTTTTGTTCCTTGTACCGAGCACGAAAGTTCCTTGCGCTCGGAAAAGTAGTAAATTTCATTCTGTGTCGTAACGATATTCGCAATACTCGAGATATCGCTTCGCAGTAGAGCTTAAACGTAAAGGAGTTTAGAAATATATCGATACCTTGCTTAGTAATTGATTTCACCGAGTTCACATGTATATCGTGCTATACGCGGCTTCTTGGAGTCGCGTATGTGTGTGTCTCTACCAAAATATAGGTATGCAGCGTAACGCGTGTGACAGATTTAAGCACGTTCCTCTGTATTTCGAATTTAGACGTTGCGACGACTGTCCCCGGCGAAATATTCTGACGCAAACCCCCGCGCGATAATGGCGGAGGGAAAATTTTTCCCGAACGATACGATACAGTCGGCACGATTGGAATTCTATTCGCACGAATGTACGAGTGCATTCCTACTGTACGTGAGCGTGTGCATTTGCAACGCGCGGAGCCTGGTTGATTCGCGGCGCAACGTAAATCGGTGCGAATGCACATAAATTTATAGAGGGGACGGTTGCATAATGAAACATTTAAGCGCACGCGGTGGAAAACAAAAATTAAAAGCTAAACGGCCCGACGCGAGAGCATGTGTCTGCGGTAAAGTGAGATTTGAGGAGATTCATTTGAGAGTAATTTATCGTCTCCCCTTATTAAACGTCGCTCCCCTTAAATCACGCTCGAAATACAACAAGTAGTTGCAGATTTGGAAAGTAAAAACAGAAATTCCACGTGAACTATTCCAAACCTTTGCAGCGCAACGACAATTAATAATTTAAACAAATACCATGGAGTCACCCAAACTCAACATTTTCGACGAATAATACATTGCCCAGCGAAAGACAAACAACAATGATAACAGATAAAATCCATCCAAACGATAATATACACGAAAAGAAACTACGACCTTGCGTTTCAAGAAACCCTGTTCCTATTCGCAGAATATTCCCACCCCTCCCGTAAATCAAACGTCCCCACCCCCCGCCTCCCCACGAAATAGTTTTGATGCCTTTAACGTCTCCCGTCGCGATTCAACGACACGTCGACCTCCCTTGTGTTTCCAAGCTCGATAATGCCCAACGTAAAGCGACGTCGAGCCTCGGTCATCAAGATTAATCACTTTCAACCGTAGAGCGCAATAATTTTAGACACGGCAAAATTTCGTCGATCATCTAACCGCAGCTTCCGCTTACAACGCGAACCTTTTGCGGTAAACTGCGGGGGCCACCCTCGTTCCTGGACATCACGTGCCGCGGGGTAGTTACCCGGGACTAATTTTCCCCCGCAATTCACTAGATTCGTCGCCTGTGCACCAAACCGCCCCCTCCCCCTCCCACCGCCGAGCCAACCCCTTCCACTCGATCCGATCGTGATTCTCGTGTTTGAGTGTTGCGTCCGTATAACACACGTGGCATTACGCGGGGCGGGGATGGCGGAGGCGGGGGGGGGGAGTGGAGGGGGTGGGGTATGAATTGCAACAACGGCACGAGTCACGTAAGTCACGAGCATCACGCTCACAATAATAGCCGGCCAACGTACCCCCGTCTGTCCGGGCGTACGTGTATCCACCTCTGCGCCACTCGTACGTGTGTTAATCCGCACGGCAAGCCGCTCGTTAAAGGACCCTCCGCCCACACCCACGATATTATAATATTTACGGCATTTTGCCCGATAGAAGGCGTCCAAGTAACAGCATAATCCAACCTGAACGTATCATTGCTTTATCGAATGCATATTTCGTTTCTTTTTTTTTTTTTTTTCTGGGTCACTTGGCAGCGAATCTTATTATTACACCGGCGGGGGCTTATAGCCGTATTTCGAGAGGGGGGGGGGGGGGGGGGGGGGCCTTTGCCGATACAGAAATTCTTAATAAAACGCTCACCCCCCCCCCCCCTCCCCCACGGATCGCTGTTCCCATTCCAGCTGCTGAACACTGGTAATTTTAAGTTTCCGTGGTACCGACTCGCCGTATTCTGTGTTATACGGCTCGTCGGCGAATTACATCGTGAACTTTCTAATTAGATTTAAATAACTTTTGTAACGCGAGGCAATTATAATATTCAAAAGGGGATACACGCGAATGTTATCACTCGCGATTATTAACAGCGGTGTTTCTAATGCCAGCCGCTCTCGCGTCGCGGAACAAAATTCTCGAACGTTATGACAGTTTGCGATAATATTGCTCTCACGTGCATCCGTTCGGTATCGCCGCAAGCGCATCTATCCAAACCGCGCGGAAGATACGCATACGTATCGCATTTGTATGCAGCAATTTCCGTCGCGGTAAGATGCATTATCCTTCTCTGCTTGCCTCGGTTTTCGCGCGAAGCCGGCGATGGGCAAATTTCGGAGATGAAGCGGAGAAGGAAAACGGAGCAGATAGCCGTGGCGAACGTGGGGTTGGCGGGACGGCTGAGGGGAAGGTTGGCGGGTGGGAAGGTGGGGACGGGGGAGGGAGAACGTGGGGGGGGGGGGGGGCAAAAGGTAAAACGTGCCACGTACGACGAAGGAAAAGAACGGCCGATTTAAAATGCCGTCCACGATGGGTCATACCACACCATTGTCTCGATGTTTGCAACGAATTTGCCTACGTGCTCGAATGCGCCTACGGTCGTTTTTCGGCTGTTTTGCTTGCCGCGCCGCGGCTTACATATACACATACGCATACGCGATAGGAATAAACGTCTCTTACATGCGCGATTGCCGGTAGCGAATACCTCGCCCAGCGTTTAACCCAGCCACGGTTTTTAACGTGACGCGGACTCGTCAAGCTATATCAGTTCCAGCCTCTCGTAAAAGTTTCGACCGTTATTATCACGCTTGTTTGTCCAGGCGATAAGGACGCGCTGGCGCCAAATCACCGAATCTCCGCTCGCACGTGTGGGCGTCGGGACGCGGGATAACCGCACGAAGTTGTTTTGTAAGTTGTTTCGGGGGAAAAAAAATTGTTCGTTGTAAATAAAAAAAAAATATATATGTGAAAAAGTAAGGACAGATAGATCCGTCACCGCAGTTTTGCAACAATCCGAAGCACGCGTTGTTCGACCGACCTCTGTTTTTCGAAAATGTACAAATATTTGTTGTTCGCTAGACGGGAAGTTACTCCGGATTTTTTTGCCGTTTCAATTTGAATGGGGGAATATAGATCGGTGCGAAAAGCCGGTAAAAGAAAAGCCGATTTATCTCGATCGATAGATATACTTTTTTTTTCTTCTCTTTCTTCTATTTTCACCAGTTGGTTCTCCAGACCAAGTGGATTTTTATTATTTTCAATAAACGCGTCGCGCCAGGCAAACCCTGCGGTACGGCAGGTGCGCTACGATGTTATTAGCTCCGATGCATCTTCTTACGTACGCGCGGACGTATTATACATCGCGTATTTCATCCGGGAGCCACGCTGCGAAAGTGGGAGTAAGCATAAGACAGAACTGAGAAGTGCAGAAGTGGAGTCTTCTAATTCAAGGAAACAATGATCGATCGCGCGTGTCCGCCCACGCTATCCGACTCTAACAGTTTAAGTTTGAAATATCGCGAGCTTTCTACCAGCGCCATAGCTCCTCGGCCCCCTGGCTTTCTCGGATAGCGCTAACAATAAAGTCAGTTCAGGAGCTAATTGCAAATTTCTGTTGAAAAATTTCGTGTCGAGATCGGATGCTTTTGATAAAACTTCTCTTGTCGCTAATAAAACGAGCCAGGCGAATTATAATTAATTACCATTACTAAAATTAAAAGTCGCGATGCGCGTTCCTTGGGGGACACTTTAAAGATAAAGGGAAGAGTACTAATTGCGCCTATAATTATGAAAGTGGTCTGACGATAAGTTGACAAATAAAAAAGAATGAGCGTATCAGTTATTTTGCGTCACATTTTGTAAAATTAATACGATAAAAAATAAACTGAAAATAATATGACTCACAATTAGACCATTTTAATTATCATCAGTACAATTAAAAATATAAAAATTACCAACAAGTTTTCTGGCAGGGTGGATAAAAATGCGAGAGAAAACAATGAACGTGCGTATTTAGTAGAGGAACATGACTATGCACGGAATCCGAAGAAAGTTCAAGTACGACAACCCCTATCACGGGCCTATGTTCCGTAAATGCTGCATGTAGTATGTACGCTTGCAGGTAAGCGAAGTATGTAGGTATCGAGGGGGTGATTTACGGTTGGACGGTATGGATCCCTGGCACGATGCACAGGTCAAGAGAAACGGCGTAAGGGGCACCGACAGGGATTAAATAATTATTCGCAATCACATGCAGCTGGTGCATTACGTACCAGCGTACCTACACGTACGTGGGCACTGTCAGCGATGGTTAAAGGCTCGTTCGTTATCGATATTGACAAAATATTACGGGTAGCTAGAAAAATCATTATTATTACACCGAAAGTGATGAGCGAGTCGAGCGTATCGTTCAATTTCGCTCGCGGCTATTGAAAGAATTGAAATATAATCTCATTCGAGTACACGAGAAATATTAAAGGCTAATTATTTTATGCGCTTTATTTCAAATCGTACGTACTTAACGAACCGTGCCAAGCCCGGCCAAATGACGGGTTTATGTTATGCTCCATTATATTAATGTCCTGCTTACGGTACATATAAAAACGAGAATATACGATTGTTTATTTTATTATTACGTATAAATTACGTTGTGCAATTTTTTATACAATAAATTGACAAATCCTTCCGAAAAAACATTTATTTCGGATCCGGTCATTCTTTACTGGTACGGTTAGCGTTAAATGAATTCCTAACGTTTCCATTTTCTTATAACACCGACATCCGAGATTGGAAGCTTGGAAGAAAACTGCCGTTTTACCCGCGATCTCGTGATTGCAATTCCGAAGCGTTATAATTATCTTAAATATCACGTTCAATGAAGAAAAAAAAAAACGACGAAGTTTCGCGGGAGAGAGGCGCGGGTAATGCGAATTCACTGACTCCGCCACGTTCGGCTCGTTAACCGTGCAAATCCGCGATTTTCTGCTTGTTAAGTAAACGCGAGGATTCGGCTAGTCAGTCGAACCTACTACTATTATCTCAGAGGAACGCGAGGATTGCACGAAAACACCCATCGAGGTGGATGCACATCGCGATAACAAACCGAACGAACGACCGACCGACCGACCGCGTTGCACCAAGTAATTATCTGTTTTCTTTCCTCCAAATTCATATTGGACCTAACCGCAATTCCCCGCAAAGACACATCCATCGAGCTCGTCGCTTTACTCATAAAACTAAGGAATTTCTTACGGTTTAGTCGCACATAGACACTCGACGACGTTCAAACGAAAGAACCGAAGTTTCCACATCGAGATATGCGTGAAAGTCTCGAGTTAATTTCCGGCCAAGCTTCGGCTAATTACACGGTTAACGCGAGGGTGACCGTCTAAGCTAATTAGAGCGAAATTGATTTGACCGAAATCAAACCGATGCCAGACGCTCAGTCAGCGGGTGCTCGTTCTTCCGATCATTCATTCCCTTTGCAATTACCGCGTTCACTTTACGCCCGTTAATTATATCGCAGGGGAGTCGTGATAGAAGACGAGGTGGGATCGTTAGAGTGGTCCAGATGCCTGCCGTGTCCCGAGCGTTAAGCTTTCCCACCAACGTGCACGGTACACGCGCGCAAACGTGGAGAGAGAGAGAGCGCGCGCGCGCACATACACACACGCGTATACTGACCAGCGTCCTTGGGAACCTGGAACGTGTTTCAGATCTTACCTTCGAGAAACAAAGTGAATTGCCTTTGTGCCACCGCGCGCATGCATTTTCCGCTAATGGCAATAATTTCACGGTCGATGTACACACGCGTGCACGCTTTTGCGTTATCATCGTCGAGGCTGCCCGAGGACGTCAAATCTTTGACTAATTTACACAATTTCAACCCCCCCTCCCCTCCCCTGCGCACGCGTGTAATTACACGCGGAATTGTAAGGTGGGTCCACTCTTTCGTCCCCACCGTCGTTTAACTCGTTAATACCGGGGTGTTTATCGCAGCTCGTTATCTTTGAGGCAGAAATTTATCAGCGATAAACGTCGCCGGTGATACTTTCCGGAACGACTATCCCTTCTCTCATGGTAAATCCTTTAAGTAACGCTTTCACGGTTATATGGGAAGCGAACAAAGGTGTATTACGCGGGAGTCTATGGGAGTGCTACGTAGTGGTATTTTGTTACCCTTCGGAGCACCGAACGCATTTATACGCATAGACAGTGGCTTTTCATTCCACTGATCTAGAAAATCTGACTGACAACAAGAGGCTCCCGTAATGCAAATAGGTGGTCTATGCGTTATTCAATAGGATAGGTCTTCGCGAAGACGCGGTCGGGTCGATTTGTATTCGTACAGAAAACTTCGTGGTTTGAGGGAGATGGGGAAAGGGTGGAGGAGAGAGGTCTGAGGTGTTTTATCAAATCACATATTCGCTATTGTTTCGAGCTTTGCTACGCGTATCATACGTTTTTGGCTACCGCATATTTTATGACCTTAAACCCTTCGCGTCAATCGTACCTTCGTTTCCCTAACGCGCGGGGGAAACGAAAATTAAACATTAACAAAAAACCTGCCAGAGAGCGATTTATAGCGAAGTCTACCGGGGTAGAGTTTTGCGCGACTCGCGCTGTCTTGCGAAACGTTTACTTATCATGAAAAGAAAAAAAAAAAGAAGCGGAGGCATCGCGTACATCGGAACCGCATTTCGAAATACACGGAGGGCAAGGTAGAAAATAAAAGGGAACGGAGAAGTAAGAATGGAGACACGACCAGTCAAGCGCGTGAAAGTACAACGAAAATCTTCCCGGCAAGCGGGCAACCTATCGGAACTAGAAAATCGACAATGGAGTCGAGCGAGTTGGGAAAGGACGACGCGAAACAATACAACGGATACAAACAATGAGGAATTCTACGTAAACACGACATAGCCTTGAACGATGACAAGCGTCCCAGCGGGAATAAAACTATAGAAGAATGGGATGGGAAGGGAAGGAAAGGAAATGGAGAGAGAGAAAGAGTCCATGGTCGTGCAACTATTTCGAGAGAAGGATCCGATTACGCGTCGTTTTCCATGGCAAAGTGGAATATAATGTATATAAAGAGAACGATGGGTGGTCAACGTAAAATCGGAAAGAAATCGAGGAAGAAGTTGTCGGCAAATGCGCGCGGTGGTCTACTCGTAAGAAAATATATATCCGGAAGGTGGCATCGGTTGCAGGAAATAAATGGCAGCGCGTCGTCGGGTATGTGGGGGGGGGCATAAGTGGATGGTAACCGAAGAAAATTTAAAAGCAAAGGACGAGAAATGGATACGTGGCCGCGCGAAAATGTGGCGAGAGTTATGCGAGTCGTTGATTTCTATGGCGCGATCGGAATAAATTTGTAGGAAATCTGGGTAGAAAATAAGCGCGTTGGGGCGATACGTTTCGGAAAAATCTTGAGCGGGTACTGTTAAAGAAAAATATAAAGATCGATCGAGCGAGAGGAGGGGCGACGGTGAAATGGAGTAGCGAGGTAAACGTTATCCGCTCGAATTGCAATGAAAGAAAAACAAGGGACAAAAATGGAGTCTCGGAGGTAACGAGCGAGCTTAAGAAAACCGCGGACGGTCGAAGAGCCTACGAGCGAGCAGTCATCGATCTTCGCGGCAAAATCGAGAATACGCGTACACGCGTGAAGGGAGTGCGAAAGTGAGTGGGGGGGGGGGGGGGGGGGGAACCGATCGAAAGGATACGCGAAGCGAGAAGAAGATACTCGAGCTAGCGAGAATGTCTCGGCGAAACGAAGAAGATCGCAGGTGATACGTATCGTTGGAAGTGGAAAAACCGGCAAAACGGAGAAGCGAACTGGAGATGCGAGTATCGAAACGAGAGAAAGAGAGAGAAGACGAAGAAATTGCAAACGTTACCGCGTGCGTATATCGATCGCAATAACCAATGCTACTGTCGCGGTGAGTCCGTCCAGGACGATAGCGTTACCACCGTAGGTGGAGGAAGGATCCTCGTGGCACGAGGATTTAGTATACGGGCGTTCGATAGGCGACAGTAGGTGTACACGCGTATATAACGCCGGTAATACAATTTGTCGGAATTTACTGCCCCTCGATACCCGTTTGGCCCCCGGTGGAATCAACTCTCGCCGTATCGTATCGTCGTCGCGCCCCGCGTTTACCGTCCCCCCCTCCCCATCCCCACCTCCGACTTCGAAGATCGCGTAATCTGCATCTCGTCAGACTCTCCGGCCAATTCCCCATCGTTTCCGGTCGCTCTCACTCGTTGCTTTTTCAATTCCTTACTTCCGTCCCGCCGAGACGGTCTCGTCGCACAAAAGAGATGTTAATTTATGTGCTCTCTTTTGCCTCCACCCCCATCCGCCCACTATCGAGAACTGCAATCCCGCATGATTTCATCGACGGTCACGCGTTTCGAATAAACGATCGTGCATGGCGTTCGGTAACCGAGCAACGTACGATTAATTTTTATCCTCGATCGCCAAACACGCGTACAGAGAGAGAGAGAGAGAGAGACTTTATTCCGAGGACTGACGCGGCTCGGTAAATTCGTACGAAAGAGGAGGCTCACGGCGAAGACGACGACGGGAATTAAGATCCGTCACTCGCGATCGACTGTACATAATAAATGTCACGTTTCCCATTCTTTTCGTAGGAGATTTGGCCGATCTCCAAGCGGCTCTCGCGGTACCTCGGTGGCATGAGTCAGACCGCGACGTCACCGTCGCGCGATCATTCAATTAATGATTGGTACACCGTGCGGAATCGTAGCGCGAATCGATCGGCGCTGCTTGTCGCCTGTCTCCCATTGGTGACTGGCAGGTACATAATTAGCGGAAACCCGAGCCAGCGTTCTCCGCCCTCCGTCCCCCCGTTTCCGATTATCGAACGGATAAGAGGGGGGTGGGGAAGGGGCCCGAGGGAGGGGTAAAGGCGGAAGGGGGCTGATTTTCTACGAGAGAAACACCGCGAGGCCGTCGCGGGAGCGCAAAACGCCAGCGCTTTTGCGAATTGATCGCCTTTCCGGAGTACGTACTTAAATGCGCGCGATGTACGTTCGTCGCGCGTTCGAGCGTGTACGCGCTTACGCGCGCCACCGCGCGCGCATATTTATTTTTATGTAGGTGTACCAGGCCTAGTCCTCCGGGGTGGTTAACAGCCGGCAATAAGGCAACGTTGTCGAGCTCGCGTTTAGCTTGAGAAAGGAAAATGGGGGGACGGGAGAACGGGAAGAATAAAAACAGATATGGTTTATCGACCTCTGGGACCGGCGCGGCGGTGGCATCCCGACGTGGAAAAATTGGTAGGGAAAAATGTGCAAGCTGTTACGGGATGAAAGATAAAGCAACTAATAAGATAACCGTCGAATTTGCATTATCGACTCGGCAGCGCTCAGTGGCACCGCCGAGCGAGAAAATTTAAAAGGAACTACTGGGAATTAATGCTGACGATCCCACCGGCAAACCGGTATAGCCGTTCATTGGCCCGTATTACCGGAAATACTATACCTATTTACTTTTACGATACGATTCGTACCGTTAATTCAATTATCGTCCGTTCAACATCCCCTGCGAGACACGGTTACGCGGGAGGGTGGGGGGGTTAGAATCTACGCGTATTAACGCGACCAGCCACTTTGAGTTGCTTTCGAGCGTTACCACGCGTCTCATCCAACCAACCCCAAATTGCCTCGAAGAGCAGACCGAGGGTTAAACAAAGAGAGCAATTAGAAAGAAAAAGGAGCTCCGGCAATTAGGTGTATAATTACGAATACGACAAAAAAAAAGGTGATTGTGGCGAGGAGAAAGAATACACGAAGGAAGAAAGCGAGCTTTCGGGGGGGGGGGGGGCCGGGGGGGTGGGGGATCTGTTGAAAATGACGTACATACACTCAAGGATAACGACCGGGGCGAGTGTACGTCTCCCCGTGCATCTACGCTCACCGATTTCACGGGGGTGTGTGTACCGGCATGCGGGGAGTTGCGCGTGAACCGTATGACCATGCTGGCTCGCCGACAGGGGTGCGAGGGAAACTACCCCTCGGCACGCGAGAACAGAGAACCGACCATTACGTTCCACCTAACCAGCTCGCGCCAAGTCCTCGTCAACCTCGGTTTCTGCCACCTTGAGTTCCAACACACGAACCCGCACACCGGTGGCGCGCAACACACACACACACACACCTGAGAGTGACGCGGGGGGAGGGGGGGGGGGAAGGGGGAAGGACTTTCGGGGGAAGGTACGGGTCGTATGGCGTCGGTGTACGGTCACGTACGGCCGTGGGGGGCAAAGAATGGTTAATTGTTTGTAATTAATATATTACATGCCGAGTGGTAAGTCTCGAGTGCTACCCGCTACGCTATCAGCGATAGTCATCGCTTATTTACGGCTTGCTCGAGAGCTCGTGCCTGGCGCAATCGGCTATCGTACCGTACACGGTGTTTGTGCATTTGCACACTTTCGCGCGTCCCTACGTGCGGCGGCCCGCTCGGCATGCAACCGTGCGCCCTTCGAAACTTTCCACGGGCTATATTAACTTACGCGCGGTGGATCGCGTTTCGATGGATCGAGAAACGTTTGATCGAGCATAGATCAGGAAATTGCAATTTCTTTTCTCGCGCTTACATTTCGCGCGAGCGATGGACGAACCGCGGCTATTTATTCGCGGCGCAGAGGGAAGAAAGTGGAGCGGTTGAAATAGATCGGATCGCGGTAACGCGAATGAGAAAGATGTTCCGTGGTACCAGAAACCCGATAAACACTTCCAATTATTTGATCAGACAGATAAATAGCTACTCGTTAAGGGGGGCATTACCAAGCGTTTGTCCGTCCGCGATTATTTTTTTTCTTTTCTTTTTCTCGCCTTTAAACGTGTCTCGCGTAGATAGCATCGCCGGATCTCGGTGAAACATCCTGGATACGTAGAGTATTCACGCAGAGAGGAGCCAGTTTGCATTTGCGCGGAACCTGGGTTGGTGCTGAACGAACGGCAGATCGAAGCTGGGAGAAATGGAACGAAGTGGAGTTCGAATGAGTTGGAAAGGCAACCGGTAAATTCCTGGTGGTTTACTCGAACCGCGCAGCCCCTTTACAAGTCGGCATGCACTTAAGTGCGATTCTGCCCGGGGTGTAGGATACGTGGGAAGTACCTACGTAGCGTCGTCGGGACATAGGGCGCCACGTCCATCCGCTGTCGTAAAATAGTTTCGTTCGCTCTCACGGCTTCGCGAGAAGGAATTTCTCGCCCCTTAAGTTGCTCGGGGGGGGGGGGGGTGCTGGTTTTAATATATTCACGAGTCGCGTTAACGAAAATTCTTCTCTAACGAACGTTATTACTACGTTTGTTGTTTCACTTGTTCGTTCGTACGTTCGAACGTCGCGTCGTACGGGCAAGTAGATACGCACCGTGCGGGTCAGACATTGGGATCAAAATATTGCCTCTCTCTGGGGAAGCGTGGAGAAAAAGGGAAATAGTATAGAGTACGTCGAGGTATCGATCGCGCTTTGTCAATTCAATTTTTTCGTTCGTAATTTCGGTAAATAAATTGAGAAGCCCAAAATTCATTGGTATCGCACGATCGAACATTATCGTGTCGATTAACCTCGATCGGTCGGCCGCCACTCGCGTCCCGCGCGTAACATTTATCCAATCTGGAATTACGGATAGCAACGATCGTTAAATCAAAATTAAATTACAAAGCAATACGCGCACACCATCGTCGTCTTTTCAGGCACACGTTGGAAAATTCAACGATACACCCGGTTCGGAGGAGTCGGTGGAAATTCAATGTTGGCCGCTCGATACATTTTCCCTGAATATCACGTGGTCCCGAGAGTAATTTCCCGAGATCCTTCGAGTCGCTTCTACCTCAGCTTCTGCCTTCTTTGCTCTTCGTTCATCTCTCGTTCCTGCCCCGCGTCGCTATATATTTCCGTACCACCTCCCTCATCCTCCGTCCGACGAATTTCCATGAAATTACGTGATACTACGTGCCACGGAGAGGACGGCCAGAGCGGCCTGATAATCACTTTCGATCGTAACTATGGTAATGAGGCGGCTAATTATAAAAAGGGATTACAAGCTGCACAGAGAGAAGGAGGAGAACGATGGGACTGTTTTCTTACCAGAGTGACTCAGCTACGACGGTATCTCGTAGCTCAAAATTACGACTTGTGTTCGCCGAATCCCTTTAAGGAGCCCTCGCGGATCTTTAACGAATGGAAAAGAGTTTTGCGCAGCGTTGTCGAGATGGAGACATCCTTGACAATGCAAGTTGCTGTCTTCCGTTGAGACAGCGTTACGATTGATACAATATGCGTTGATTAAAATTAATTAAATAAGCTCACTTTGGTTCTCTGACATCAGTAACTTCAACTTGGCAAATCTTTGATCGAAAATAGTTTTGCGTAATTATTACTTTATTAGAAAATAATATTATCGTGTAAATTGAAAGTTCATGAGCTTTCAGAATTTCTACTCCATTTCGTTGTTTTTTTTTTCCTTTTCGTTTCCATCCGACAGGTTTGGGTCCGAGTTTAGTTTCTATACGAAAAAATTTGTCAGCGTATAGAATACCGAAATGCAATTCTTTTTGCGTTCGCTTCGTTCCGGTTCGAATTCCCGACCGTAATATTCGCGAGCAGTACCATAATGGAACTTCCATTGCGTTCCGTGAGCGAAGAAAGGAACTCTTTAGATTAATGGTACGTGGAAAGTTGAACAGCAGCGAGGAACGAAACACTCGCGGAATATTAAGAGCTTCTCGACTTTCGATTCGATTAGTCGAACGGCGAGTGCCCGCCGAAAATGAAGAATTCATTATGCTTGTGCGTACGTATACCCACGTACGGACCTGTATCACTTATCGTTACGCCTGTTCACTCTAGAAATATGAGGAAAGTACTCGACGACTTTTATAAGGATCATAACTCCTGACACTTTAACGCAGAACTATAAATAATTCTGCATCCGTGTATTTCCTCCTCTATTTTTTTTTTTACCGCGGTGTACAATTTCAAAGGAGTGAAATTTTCTCACCTCCCAACTTCGAAGAAAGAAACATAATATTTAAAGCGCGACGAAATTACTTTAATCTCGAGCAACGAATTCGTGTAGAAATCATTATGCATTCGTCCCCTTCAACGTGATCCGACAAAGCCGGAAGAGAGATGGCCCGGCGCGACTGTGAGAACACGATCTAAATTAAAAATTGTACGTGTCCTCGAGGTGCCTCCGCGCAATAACTTTAAACTTCCAGCTCGTTACGAGTTGTTGTGCCATAATGGCGTAACGAGTTTCACTGCCATCAGGAAAGGAGACATCCTTCGCTCTTCCATAAAATGGTTTGTACTCTTCCAACACCGAGGGAAGATTACCGTACGCACCCGTGAAACGATCGTCGATCGTCGACGTTACCTCAGCGTGAGTTTACTTTTTGTACGTTTGCATCTCGATGGGTCGTTGGGAAGAATTCGTGGAAAGAATTATCCTCTCTCGTCGACTTTACTCTACCGAACGGGGGAAAAAAAAAACATGGAGAGACGGGGTAACCGAGAGGCAAAAATATCGTGGCCGATGATAAAGGATATCCTTGTACGGTAACGTCCGTCACGAAGTTGCGCAGTGCTATAGATATCTGATGAAGCGAAGCGTGGGAACACGTATGTAGCTAGATGCACTCACGCGAAACACGACGAGAGTGCATTCCTCGATAAAGCGGTGCAGCGAACTGCAACTGTTTCGTCAACCTTTCTTCCTGGCTCGTGACACCCCCGCCAATCGTGCACTTTAGATCGCAATTCACCGGTATACCGGGGAACGACGAGTTGATTATTACAACTGCGTGACACTGTATTTAATCGAGAAACGTATAATTTATTTCTCTATCGGTCTCCATCGATCCTCGGTTTAGAACAACGCAACGACATTTCCTGCGCAGAGGAAACCAGTGTCTGATCTATAGCGTCTAGCCAGATTAGTCTACGTATTCTCATCAAAGGATTAGCGGGGGGAAACGATAATTAGGACAACGTTCGGAGATCCTTCCGACGTGGGGGCCGCGCGAATCTCCCGCTACACCTTTCGCCGAGAGGGGCACGCCAATCTACCTTTTTTTCGATTAGTGCCGCATAATAAGATTTTCTCTTCCCCGACAAGTGAAAAATTGCTCGGCTGAATTTGATCGAAGGATCCGGCCCGTTGGGATATATAATATATTAACCGACCAGAAATCCAGACGGGAGAACGGCTGTTGGGCGGCAGCGATTTCCTTTCGGCAAACACGCAACCGTCGGATAATGAATTTCACGGTATGAGGGATGGCGTACGTAAGAGAAAGAAATTTTCTCATTGACCGTCGAACAAACACCCGTTCCTTTCCTTCCTCAAATCTTTTCCGGTGTTCGACAGCGGGTAAATAAATGTTTCTGGATTTATCTCACCGGTGGATTCGCCGAGAACGTCAAAATTTTGTCACGTGGACGCGTCGAATTATAAAGTATTCTATGCGCGTCATGCTTAATTAATCGATCGACTTGATCGAGACGCTATCGGTTTATTCGCCAGCGGTAGATCGTATCGCGATCAATTCACAAACGCGACTGGTCAGATATTTTGTAAGCGGTAATTAGTCGTGCAGGATTTTAGCCGTTACGCTTGTTCGCTCTGACAATAAGTTTAATTGTCGTCCCTGATAATCCATGATACGCTGCAGGGACGTTTCTACGCTATTCGAGTAATAATTCACGTTATTACTGGTACCGAATGGTACAGTACTTGCGTCGATGAGAAATTAATAATTTATAGGACTCGGCTCACGCTTAACATCGCTGTATGCCCATTTAATACCGAATACAAACTTTGGCCCGTCCCAGCACTCCGTCGAATTTGTATATCCTACGCTCATTACCGACGGTTTGTTAATACTTTCAAATAAGCTTATCGTAATCTCCGACCGTTACTTCGATCCGCGTATCGATAACTACGTAAGCGTTTGCGCATTCGGAGTAATACAGAGTCCAGTGACGTTTATACATTCCAGCCCGATTATTATTAAACGCGGGCGCGCCGTGCGTAACATTGATTAAACCATTCCCAAATTACTCGTATAAGAGTTTAATATGTATATATTTACATAAATTCGGCATCGTTGCTTCCGATTTACATTCGGTATTTTGCCTCCTCCGAGATAAATTCCCTCAAACTATTATGCGATATCGCGAACAATTTAGCCGAATTACAGGTTAACGAGTAAACCGTCGAAGGACGGTGCGACACCCCGCGATATTCTACGTACATCTTTAACATAAATTTTCCGAGGGGGGGTTGACGGTAATTCCACTTGACACGGGAAATACCTTTGAAAGATACCCTGCGAGGGATGGGAACGTAATGTTTTGTCCCCACCGACGATTGTATTCCAACCACGTTGGTTATCTTATTATCTCCACTCACTTCCACTGATTCTGAATTGTACACGTAGTTCTGGAACCGCATTTTCATCCCCGAGTACTTCATCCCATGGGACATCCCCGCCAAACAATAGACGAGCGACTAACGTAAGTACCATCGCTCTCGTGCCCCTCGTCCGAACAATGTAAGAAACTCACTCGGTGCGATTAGAGTAAAAATTCCTCGTTCATGTTCGACGGGAATTGAAAAAACGAGAAAACGCCGATGGTTACGCAATGTTTTGTCGCGAACGACAAATCGTGTCTCGACCGCGTTGCGTTATCTCGTTATCTCCACTCACATCCACCGATTCGAAATCGAAGGATTCTACATATAAGACACAGTTGTAAAGTATCATAATGGAATCCCGTTACACGCGACACGTAAGCCGAAACCCGCGAATCCGTTAAAATCTAAATTGAACGACGCGGAGCGTCCCGTTGTCGGCAAAATAAATTATTAACGAATTTCGAACGAACTCTATCAGCTGTACGTAAACGCTCGAACAATCGTGCCTTCCCGTAGGATTGATAAAAATGCTCGAGCGTCGCGTCGGCCGGATTGCTCGCGGAGACAATCGACGGAAAATGAAATCAACCCGCCGCGCCGCGCCGCCGTCGAAAATGTTGGATCGTTTCCGCGAATAGGGACGAACTCCCACGGGGTCTTCGGAGGAGGGCCTCGGACGATTTGCATTTAATCGCAATCCACGAGGAGCGTACACGCCGGCGTGTGTACCGCGCAGATACGAATTCATAGTTTACACCGAACGGCCTCTGGTTCATATACGCAAACTAATTGTACCGGCGGTAAATTACAGTGCTTGTACGCCGGCAATGGCAGGTGCACCGCCGCCGCCGACGCCGCCGTACAGTACAAGCCTCGTACCATAGTGCGCGCGTACATGTACACCTTTCATCCAATTGCACCCCGGTAGAAAGGCCACGAGAGAGATAGAGAGAGAGATAGAGAGAGAGAGAGAGAGAGAGAGAGGAGGGGGGGGTGGGGGCGCAACTGAAGTGGGCGACAGATTTGGGGAGGCTGGGCGGAGGGATAACGGAAAAAGGATGTATCGAGCGATTACTCCGCGCGGGCACTCGATTAATACTGATTTACATTTTGATTGCGGCAGCGATAATTGGTGGTTTCGGTTTTTCCGTAAACGGCGGTATCTGGGTAAAAGAGAGCGTTGTTTCGCGTCGATCGCGTGCACCCTCGACGCTCCTCCCCCCGTCCCGCTGGGATTAGTAACGTACGATTTGCTGATGTAATTGCCGTGGTTGCCGAGAGAAATGAATATTATCTTCCCGTAATAACGTTTGTATCATTTACGGAAACACCGTTTTCCCGTTAAAGCGGGTAAATGTTAGGAGTGGCCGGTTATTTATAAACAATTAACGTTTCGCGATACGTTCGTACGCGGATATATTTCTCTGCGCGTTACAATGCACTTTCTTGTCCACTCGCGTATTACGCGAGTACTCTATTTGAATTACAGGCACGTAAATTAGCGAGCTCGCCGTTGCGCCGGAGAATACGGATTGTACTGGCCGCGAACGATACTTGGACGTATCCGCGAATAGATGTCAATTTTCTGCCCCACGGCACTCGTAATTACGGGATGAAGATTCGAATCCCGTCGGTTTCCGATTGGAGACAACTTCAAAGGGCTCTTTCATCAGAGTTTACAACACTCTGGATGGAGCGCAGGGCAAAAGGACGACGAGCGGATTTCCATTTTTTTTTCTCTCTCTCTCTCTCTCTCTCCCTCTGATTTCTTTTGCCCCGCTTCATGTTTCTCTCCTTACCCGTGGCTTTTCAAAATGCTCCGAGCGTAAAATTGCTGGTAGAATCGTATTAAAGCCAAGGTCCCCGTGCCATCTGGGATTCGTGCGAAACCCTTTGGCCTTTCGAGTCGACAAGGCCGCGGATACGTGTGCCGCGCGGAAAGGATAAAAACCTAATCCTTTGTCGGGGCAGCTCCATCGATAGGGACACGAAGCCCGGGAACGTATACGGTGATTAGAAAAAAAAAAAGAGGCATGGTTAGCCCGCTGTAATCTTTTGCGTTTCGGTACGAAGTATCGATCGGTTCGATCCTGACGAACAAGGATGCCGTACGCGATAAAAAAAAAAACATTCTCGGAGTTTCGCGTTTGCGCTCCGCGCGTACACGCGTCTCCGGGGAAAACGCATAAAAAGATAGCCTCGCGGCCCTTTCCACGGTGTGAAAAATCGCTGGCGATGTTCGATATAGTCGCGGTAAAAGGGCAAACATTGGCGGGGAAGAGGACCGAGGGACACCGGTGAGCAGCTTCGTAGGGGGCCGAGGGCGTCCTAAACAGAAACGTAAACGCCGGCTGCGAAAGGGCGAAAGCGCGCGAGCAGGGTAGGAGGGAGGCGGACGAAGAAATGTTTCTTGGTCTCCCGATATCACGGAAAAGGCTGGTCGGACATGTATGAAGTTAGTAAACGTGCCAACTTACCCATTTCGTACTTATCGAGTTTCCCTGGCACCCTGTTCCCGGGAGTAGCGGAGGTAAAGGAAGGAATTGCCGGGGTAGCGGAAGAAACGAGGGCAAAGGAAGATGGAAACCGAATGGGGAGGGGGGGGGGGGAAGAGAGAAGGATGGAAGCGCAATGCTTGGCTTGCCGAGGTTTCACTCTAATTTCTCCAACTTGATTAAAAGTTGTTCCGCAGGAAAATGAAGTTTCGGTCTCGGCGAGGTATCCGTTACCGCTTTCTGCCCTCTTCTTCTACGGCCAGTCTCGCCTAACGAATCTGCCCGGTAGAGAACGAGCGCGGAAAATCGTGCAGATTCCACGGAAATATTAGATTTTCGGTTAGATCGTGAGAGCGCTCGTTGCGCGCGTGACAGAGACGAGTGAGCGCGTCGATATTAAGCTCTCACTCGGAAACGGAGTGTCTCGTTACATTCGTCGCGAATCGACGCGTATTTAGCGAACTTTAATCGGTTTACGAGAGCGATTAATTCTTTATAAGCGAGCCAAGTAAACGTTATGGGAAAATTGACTGTAGGAAACAATTCGTCCGTAACGAAGCGCAATTATTTCGTTAAGCGGCTTAGACGCTAACTCGTTCATTAAACAAACCAAATTTCGCAGTTACCAATCAATATTTTACTAACGAAGTTTATTATGCGTGTCAAAGCGAACGACGACGCGCCACTGAGGTAAGTTCTAACTTCGGCTTCTCAGGAAAATCTGCAGGATTAGCTTATAGAAACGTGACGTAAGATATCTCAGATTTAACGCGTTTCGACGTCATTGACGCAATGTCGTCGGGCTGTTATGCGAAACGCGGCGATACTAAATACGTAGAGTGTCTTTACATAAAAACTGACCGAGAGATGATTGTACAGCGTCGCGGAGATAGTTGTCCCCCAAAACGTCAGGGATTATACGAGAGGGACGACACTTCTTTACGATTCTTCCCCGCCGTAAAATAAACTCGACTCCCACTGTGTTTATCGGAATACATTACTTTGGAAACGGAAACGTTATCACCTCTAAAAATTCTATTGAGAACGGTAAACGTTTGTGTCGCGTCGCTCGAACAGATAACGCAGCGTCGAAATTGACTTGTAGAAAGATAAAAAGCGATATACCGCGCTTTTTGTATTCGCGTAGCAACCGCGATACGTTGTACCCACCACGATTACGCGCGCGCGCGTGTGTGTGCGTTTGACGGTTATATTATCTAAAGTTTTTCACCCATAACTCCTTTATCATCGTTCAATTTAATATACTGTCCACCGGTGAGCGTGAATTTTAATCGACGCCATTCGCGCGCGGGGCTTTAGAGTCGCATTTTTGGCCACGTCATGACAAATACATGCGCATAACTGACCGCGGCCGATGGCCCCCGCGACCATTAACGACGACGCGAATGCCTGAACCGAGAGGCGCTTATACGGTGTGCACGCATACGCGATACAATTAAACGGCAAACGCTATGAAATGAAATGCAATAGAATATTCGCAGCGAGAAAATGCGAGATACGATCGCATCGTTTTACCCCCCATTTAGATTTTATTAAACGCTTTACGATTCGTCGCATACGAGCTTTTGCCGGACACGTTTCGGCTTTCATCCCAGACGATAGAATGATCCATGTCACTGATTCCACACCCCCGGGGGGCGGGAGGGGCTGAGTTTTGCCGAGGTGAAATAGGCAAATGTAAAGCCTCACTTTTCACCATTGTGAAAACGCAAAACAAAAAACCGATTGTCCGGGATTGGGAAATTTAATTACCCGGAGGTTCTGGTATCTGGCGTTGAAAAATCGTAGCCCCGATCGACGTCACGTCCATTCCGTCGCGTATACGCGCGCGCCCGGTAAAAATTATTATCTCGCCGCGCGCATTAACATGTCCGATCGATCGGGTAAATGGAAAAAAAGAAAAACTCTCGTTGAAACTCGTCCGTCCGCGTTAATTACAACGTCGCCCGTACGCGCGTTATAGTAATTCTCGTATATGACCCCGGCCACGCCGAAGAGGATAAACGATATCATTCGAACGTTCCACGCCGAACGAGGTTTCTCTGTCCGAAAAGGAAGCGCTGTGGGTGTGGAAGACGAGAGTGTCATCTAAACGTGCCGGATATGGCACGTATCCCAATCGGCCTGATACACCCCGACGTTACGATGGCCGGCGGTGAGCACAAACTGCACTTATCGTTAGTTTAACTCCGTGAGCGCGAAAGCTACGCGGAATACGAAATTCGCGACGCCGAATTCAGGGGAGAGAAACGTTACTCCCGCTGGAACCATTGTCATCAGTGTCCCAACCCCCACCGCGGAGGTGGGGGTGAGAAAGAGAGAGAGGGGGTGTGGGAGAGAGCCGCGTGTCCCCGGAAAGCAGTATCCGCGATCATATCTATTCGGCTACCTCCACCCTGGGGCTCTTGTCGCTCTCCCACCTCACCCCCGAAAACTTTCAATGGTGTACTTCCAAATAGCTTTAAAGCTCTGGAAATATATTAAACGTTAATGTCCCACGGATTTTGGCGATCGACGGTAGATTTATTTCTAACGAGCAAAACCCTCCTGTCGTTCGATATTTCCTCGCGGAAGATCCTTTTTGTATCGGGGTGTACTCGCAATGCTATTCGAATTCTACGGAAATAAGGGAAATAAAATAAATGTGAAATAAATAGATCACCGATAATGGATCGGAATCTTCAAAAGTATCTGTAATGCCGAGTCGAGGGTAAATGTTGAAAGCGCAAAACCCAAACGGATATTACTTGCTTTTTAATTATTATTTCCAATCCTGCGTTGCGAACCAACAAATCGTTGTTCGAATCATTACGCGTGCAGACGATTATCAATAATTTTCCTCTAACAAAAAAGAATTACGCGTAACGCAGCTCGGTGTAACGACGATAAAAGTATCGCGAGAAAGTTTCGACTTTGCTCTACCGAGAAGTGCGATTATTTAATTACCGGTATCGTCCGAGTTCAGTTCTCCCGTTCAGCCATACAGCGATGAAGTGATCTCGATCTAATCGCATCATCTAACTCGCTTGCCGCTATTGCGTTTCAACTCGAGCAAACGTTCCGTTGTATCGACATCTAGCTCGACCTTCGGCGCGTCGTTTCCAGAAACTGAATATTCAATTGGAGTTGACGGTAAGATCGAATCCTCGGAGAGGAGTAACACTTGTAGAGAGCACGCGAGGGTCTTGCCGGCGGATCGAACTCAGCGCCGTCGCCGTTCCCGTCGACGGCGTCGTCGTTCCCGTCGTCGCGAACTCGTATACGCGTTTCCTAATTTATTCCATCTTAGCTCGCGCTCGAGTTCTGATTTTCAATTCGTGCCCCAGGGCCTCCCACTCCCGGTAAAGTGTTTGCCCCCTCCGCCTATACCCGGCTGCTTGAGCACTATCTACATGTAAATCTAATATATGGCTGTGTATTCTATAAGGGTTCGTTGCAACGACATCCTCGTCTCACGACGTTCGGGATGCTCGACGACACCGACCGACCGAGCTAATGGGATCATTGAAATATTCCAAGGGCTGTTCCACGCTTTCTTCTCGCCGTCGAACTTGACGAGAATCAAGTTCTCTATGTTTATATGGCGGATCAAATAATCCAGGTTCGCCACGAATTGCCGATAAAAGGGATTGATAGCGCGTTATTTATACTTAGGTATACATTGCTGCAGCGTTTCTCAAAACCTTTATCGCGCGATCCGACATACATATCTCTTTGTAAAGGTGCGGCGTACCAAATGTTTGCGTATTGTATCAAATTTGGAAACGACGAAAGCATTCCCGACTACGCCTAAAATCGTATCGCGAGGTGACAGCTGTCATTTCGGAACTAATTAAAAATTTAATTGGTTCGCGAAACGCTGCATTGTACGTTATGCAATTAATGCTTGGAACTTGGGACTCATTTTGTAATTTTAGCAGACAGTATTTTCACAATATTTCTTTTCACGAAACTTTGCGTATCGAAGGAAAAACAGTATTTTAACACTTTACGTATATGCGGGTGCTACCCGGGAGGCACTCGGACAGGTTAATTGAACCGAATCTCTGCACCTGTCCTTTTTTCGTGTCACAATACACGCTTGAATTCATTAAAATAAAAGGATAAATTTAAAAGAATACAATGCTACTCAGTTTCAACCTCGTAATAGACTAAACGTTCGTAAACTAAAATACTCACAGGCCCGGCATAAATATAAATTAAATTGGAAACTTATATCAAGTTCCGAAGACAGAAGTGAAAATACATTTGCAGCTATTCGCCCGATACTATTTGTGTATAGTAAACCAAAATATTATCGACCCAGGTCTCACCACGTGGAGGTTGCAGACCGAACTCGTTAGCACTGCAACGTTACTTATATAGAACCCAAAGGTGAAACAAAGGTCTTCGAACTGTCGCTTTCAAATATTTTTGACAGCGCGACCTATATTCGCAATTTTGGCAGTTCAATCTATTATTTAGAACGCGAGCTGTTCATTGATCATTGTCCACTCCTGATCATCTAAAATATTTGTACCTCTTCTAAAAATGTTTACGTATTTTGAAAATCTGGTGCTAATAATACTGTACTCTTTGCTGGAATGCAATAGTATAGAAAGAACTTGCAACCTATTCACATTACTTTATTTTAATTATTACAATGGGAGAACACAGAAAAGTTCTCTGGTCACCTTGCAGTATCGAAACGCCATAAATTGATGTCAATTATTTCTATACCGATTGAACGTGACCAAACGAGAAACCGTCGTTGACGGTCACCGGTAACACCGGCACGGTAGACGATGATTCGACGAAGATGAGGAAGAACGTCGATCGACCGTTCGTCAGAAACTGACGAATTTTCTCGGAATTCCTCGAGAGGAATGCTCCCCTTGAAATTAAAGGTTCGTTCATTTCCTACCGAGGACGAAACAGCTACCAGGTTCGTCCCTTAACTAATACAGCCGAGGCATTTCAATATTATTTTAATCCAAACTCGCCAACTGCCGATATTAATGCCCAACGGTGAAGTTTTTACGTGACTCTTTTGTGATCCGGTTTTAAACGCATCCGCGCAGGCTGCTCCGGAATGTTTGCGTACCGAACATCAAGGGAATGCCATCCAACTGATATCGAGCACCTGTATCATCTCGATTGCTTAAATTTTTCATCTATTTCTCTTCTCTTTTCATTCTTGTAATCCCGCTCTTTCGCATTTTGCATCGTAGAAATTTCTCCCCTCCCACTCCGAATTATTCTCACGCATATGATCGAAATTAGTCCGACAATAATTTTAAGTATTTTCAGTTCCACTTTAGTCGATGTTATTTTAGAACAGATAGATGAAGTAAAGGCAGCTTAGCGCTGGATTCCAGAGATTGCGCCTACTTTAATAGTTACCGCCGATGTCAGATATAATGACTTGAATTGTTTTTCTTCGCCTTTAGTGGCGAGCGCTTAATGAAAACCGAGCGATAATATCAATTTCGACGGCTTCAATCCGAGCGGTCGGATTAACGAATTCTTAATTACCGCGTTCAAAGTTTCAAATTACGCTGCCAATTTAAAACAAACGAATTGCGAAACATTACGCGGATATCAAATTAAATTGTACCGATCGACGGCGGTTCTTTTGTGGGCGAAATAAAAATGTTTCCCTCGCGTCGGTTGAAATGAATTTGTTGCGCCCAAAGGTTTATGAGAACTTTATCGCAAAGTTGAATCGAACGGTTTTACGTTCATTGGGGATCGGTGGTCAATAACGTCAATAACTCCACCCGTAAACTTTTCTAAATCACGAAGCGCCTATTGAAGAACGGTTTATCCCCGTCGCATTCTAGGTCGTCGCGTGTTTACACGGACACGTAGTAAACCCTACCATGAAATGGGGATTAGTAAAGCAAGCGAAGCGGCTGGAAGCGAACGGTACACATATCTCTTGCGGCCAATCGATAACGCGGTTGCCAATTATTCGGCAGTCACTGCCTTCTTTGAAATTGCGGCCGTTTCGCGCACGAAGAATATACGGTACGTACATGTATAGATATGAACCGTGTATCAGGATAGGCGCTAAGAAGAAAAAGAAAGCGATCTGATTAGAAGGCGAAATCGTGCTCTCCGTTGCTCGCGATCAGTTTAACGCCCGTGTACCGGATTTCTTCTCGACGGCCCTTTTACCGTTCGCCCGAGAAACGCGAATGCCTAAATATATATTATACGTATCTACATGCGCGCATACGAGTTTATAGCCACGTAAACTGCAACGCGAAAAGCGTGAAATCCCTTACAGCCAGTACATTTTCAATAGTAATGGCGCCATTAGTTACATGTACTTGGAGTAAAGCGCGAAAGCAACGAAATTATTGATATGATACGTAGCCAAGAAACGAACGGGCCAAAACCTTTCGATTTGATCGTTTTAACGATATCTACTATTTTACCTTCTTCCCCAGCCTCGACGTACGCTCTTGTAAATTTATTGATCAAATGAGTGGAAGGATCTTTATCGAAATCGTGTAACAAGACGGTTTTGCGGTATTCTCAAGATTCTACCAGGATCGTTTTTATTAAGTTAGTGCCTATGAAATGTAGGACGTTAAAATAAATATTCCAAATGTACATCCGACATTTCACGTGCGCCAACCTAACATGTATAAAGAACGACGAGACAAAAATACTGCAATACCGAGTCGAAATACGAATGATCTCTATATCGAATCAATTCGATCGATTCGTTTCATGGCGTCTCCCAGTTTCTTTAATCGGTGATTTCTATCCCGGTAAGACCACCGGCAGATCCTTGGCAGAGGACAACAATTTTTCTTTTCCACGGCAGTACGATTTAATGCGTGGATCAGGAACAGCCGGCGTGACCGCGGTGGCTATTTCGCCATTCGTTTTGCGGAAGAGGAGTTATTACCGAGACATCTGGTCCAGACCCGAAATCCCGTCTCCGTGGATCGCGCTTAAACCTTTGAATACGCTTGGATCGAACGACCGTCGTTCTGTCATGTAATGCGACATTATGCTAATTTCACGGTTATTAGCCGGTCGTCGAGACACCCCGAGGACATCTGCCCTCGCGCGAATCAGAATTAAATTACGAATAATTACCTACCGCTCCGGGGGGGCGAGAATATCTGAATCTGACGCGATCCGAAAGTTGCGGCTAGGATGAAATCAAAAAAATCACCGATGTAAACGATGATCGATTGTTTCCGTACATTGGAATCGTTCGGTTTATTTTAATTAAACAATTGCACGTTTCTAACGCTCGTATTCGAAGATTTGCTACTTTCAACGATCGAGCTTTGACTTTCGATTACGCTCGCGCGTAGACGTGACCGGTGATTTCTTTCTCAGCGTCAACGGTATAATGTTATGCGGCTCGGTCCCACGATCCGGGAACTATCAATCGAGTAATATAGCTTGGAACACAACACACAGGTAATTTCAAGTTGCGCGAAGCCAATAAACTGGACGTAAAGTCTCGCGTTATATCGTATCCGTACCATCGCGTGTGTTTCACGCATCGTAAGAAGACACTGCGGCACCTTTAATGGTTCGCTATGGAAGGTGTTAAAACGGTTTACGACAAATAAAAACCTACGCCCGCGGCGCATACGCGTTTATCCGTCGTCGTAGGTACAGTCCGCGTTAAGAAAATCAGCGAAACGAAAGCGCGTCGTGGAAACGCTTCGATCTTATCCCCGGGTCTCGATTCGCATTAGCGTAAAGTGCGGCGCGATTGAATATCTCTACGCACAATGGAATTCGCTAGGTGGATACATCCTCTCGAGTGTCGGATGGTAAACCGATGACGGATGTCGATTGAATAAAATCAAATGTTGAAATGGAAAGCTCTCCGAAAACGAAACGAGGTAGGGAAAAAACTCGCGATAGATAAATCATTTGGCAATCAGGGGAAGGGGCGGATAAGGGCATTGGCGGGAGGGGGCAGGGGGGTGGGGTGGGGGTTGAGGCAGGAACAGGAAAGCGGGAGAGGAAATACGCGAGCGGGAGCATCGCGATTCGGGTGGCCGTCATCGAAAGTCATTCGTCTTCCTCCCGGCGAGAAATGTACCCGCGGCGGGCACACTTATCTCGCTTATCAATGAAAGCAACCGGAAGAGCAGGTAGACCAATGTCAAACGATACGATAGACGCGAATCGAATGATGGATGCGCGGCAAACATTTCGCATTCCTCCTTTCCCACGTCACTTACACTCCTGGTACACCCACTCCCAGCTTTTGCCACTTGCGCTCCTCTTTCGCGTCTCACCGATCTGCGCGACATCTCTACCAAGTGATTGATCAGAACGCGATTTCGCCGTTGCCGCGATTTTCCGCACCTCCCGCATCGATGCTCGCACCCGTCGATATAATTGTAAATCGTTATTCGGCTCGCCGGTTGTATCGCGCGAATTAGACACCCGGTGACAAATTTTGCACAAAGAAACTCGACCGTTCTCTCGCTCCGTTTCCTAATGCCGTACCACCAGCTGCATTTCGAAATTATGTCTTTGGCGTGGTAAAAACTTTCAGCGTCGATTTACAACAGTATTGCCCATGTCTTTGTATCGCTAGATCTCTTTATAAACGATTCCCGTGTACTTTTACGTTAAAAACATTGTTTAAAACATTGTGGAAGTTACGACGTATTTCTAGCAAACCATGAACGTATACCTTAACACCTTGAGTGCCACGTCAACCATCGGTGATTGACAGTGTCAAATATGATACAAAACTAAAAAATTTACACTGTTTTTAATAATTACTGAAAATTCATTTAAAATTTACTTCATTTTTATTAATTACAGGTTTACATCATTACGGCATTTCAATGGATTTTATTGAAACACGGTAAACATAAAAACGCTTGTCCTTCGCAGGTATCGCACTAAGCGGCGCGCGTGGCCTGACAGGGATTTCCTCAAGAATTCGCGTTGCGCTCAACGCGTTAATTACGAATATATTTCAAGCCCAGCGGTACCACTTTTCCAGGAAAAAACACTTCACCGATCTCCCCTGAATCTTCGTCGCCATCTTTCGAAGAATAATCGACCAGAACCCCTTTCCCGATTCAGCGTTTGCTCCATCTAACCGGTTAATAAAGTTGTTCGTTGGAGGCTGGATCGTTCCGGTGTCAACGATTCTGGCGGGGCGATAAAACCGGGCCTCAAGGATATTCGCGCAAGCTCGTTAAGTAAATCTCTTACTTCCCTCCCTCCCCCCCCCTCCTTCGTCCTTCCTCCACCGTCTTTTTCACCCTGCCACCGAATCGGTCCAATGACCGAAGCGGTAATGGGTATCAAGACTACTCTCTACGTAGGCGGCGGATGCTCTCGACTCCGTCGAGGGGCTGCTCCTTTCGAGTGGTACGACGCGACGCTCCTCGCTGCACCCCAGATATCATCGTAATTTATACGACAGTCGTTTGTTTCGGATCCAGCGGTCCTCTTGATTATTCCTCGTCCAGCGCGTCCCGCCGACAATTCTCGACTTACCGCGCACGTTAGACGGTAGGGAAATTTAATAAAGTGCTGAGCGAGCTACGCGCGTTAAAACCGTTGCTAACTGAGCGATTTGAATGTACAGTTTTATCTGTAAGGATAAATCGTAAGCGTGTAGGTTAAAGTTACGCAGTTTTTAAAATTGCGTAGAAGACAGGAATTAAACTGAAAATAGTAATTGATATACTTATTCGTTTACAGTTCCAAAGACTTTGAAATCTGTTTTAACGTAAGTACTTTCTTCTCATAAATACATAAACCCTTGTGTTCCGTGACTCGATTAATACGTAAACTCAATTTTTTTTAAACGACACACTTGGGTACACTCTTCAACGCTGCTGCTCATTCAAGTAAAATAGCAATGTGACTAACACGCAGTTGTTCCGAGATATTCGCACGCTATAAAGAAAGCCTTGAGCGCATTTCACGCAATTCCAATGCGACGCCCCTACTATTGTGTTTTACGATATCCTCGTAACGTTCGGACGATGGTTATCGCGGTAAACGCTTGGTTTATCGCGTGACAGTAATTTACTCTTTATATCTTTTATTTATCTTCATCAAGGCCGACAATGAATCGACGAAAATTCCTCGAATCTTCCCAGATTGTCGCGGGGATAAAGACGATTCTCCATTTGTGAAACGTTCCGAAGTATGCTACAATCCGGCACAGGGATGATTTATGAAACAGTCGTTTGTTTCACCCCCGGCCGCCTCGCGATAGCGTCGCGGAAGCGCTTGATTACTCTTCCCTCAACGGTCTTATTTCTCTGGACCTTCTGCTAGTCGTAACCCGAACTGCGTCGAAGGCATTCCTTTCTCTTAATACTCTCGAAATTCTCCAAGCATCCGAAAGATCTAAATACGTTCGAGTCATATTCTGAAGAGCAGCTTACGGTCATCCCCCAAAAGTTTCGCAGCTTTCGGAAAGAATTAAACGTTGCTCCGAAAATACGAATATTGCCTTTCGATGGGATTTTTCTTCGATATTAACGCATTAACGATGGGAAACGAGAATTATCGTTTCATCGAGAGACAAGGTCCTGCCTCGGGTCAAGTACAAGTACGCGAGACTAGACCTTACATCTTTTCCGGAAAGAACGAACGGGGATTTTGGAGGTGATCAAAACGCATTAACAAATGAATTTTTTTTAAAAGTGCGATATCCTTCGGGCAGGCCGCGTCGAGATGAGTAATTTGTGCATGATTTGATCAAAATTGGTCCAGCCAATCACGAGATATGGGATCTGAAAAATGGCCGTTTTTGGTAAGAAACGTCGTCTTCTCCTTCGTCGTCTTCTCTGTAACGCAGTTAATAATATTTACCAATGTCCCACGAGACAATAGCGTCCTTTTCGCAGCACTCAACGGTATAGGCAATAATACATCTGGCTGCCCGAGTCACTCGATATTTGAATTTTTTTTTATAAAAAAAACTTTTATATTAATTCTTTTTTTTTCGTGAAATCAATTATACGAAAGTAGTGAAATAGAAAAATAAAAAAAGCATCAAAAATGCAAATACATGGACCAAGTACAAGTACCAGTATGTCTATAAAAATTCAAGAGACAAGGTCTTGTCTCGGGCCAAGTACAAGTACGCGAGACCAGACCTTGTCTCTTGAATTTTTATAGACATACCGGTACTTGTACTTGGCCCATGTATTTGCATTTCTGATGCTTTTTTTTATTTTTCTATTGAAATATACGTTAAAAATGCTCTTTAATGTGTTATGACAAATAGAATCCTAGACACGTCTCTAGAGTTATATTCACTGGAGAAATATGTACGTAGGTACATAAATTCCATTCCGGTAATAAAAATCGCCGCTCGCCTCACCGTGATATATCTTCGAGCAGCAAGGTCGGATTTCTCGGTTAAAAAAGAATACAGTTGCTATTTCGAAAGGAGAGTCGATGCAGAAAGGAACTGCGATTCGAAAAAGTCCGATTTCACGGTGATGGGTTTTCGAACGCCTTCCGACCTTCCTTCGCGGAGGATCCGCCATGGCGAGGAGCATCAAGATAGGATCGTAATTTATGCGACAGTCGTTTGTTTCAGTTCTGTCCTCCCAGCGATCGCGAGCCAAGAACACGCTTTGCTTATTTCTGCGTCGCCATAACCAAGGTCGAGTACCACTCGCTTTAAATCCTAAAGCCGCCATTAGGATTCAATTCTTGTGCCACGTTCGTACGGTCCCTGATACTTCGAACACGCCTCTCGCGCCAATCAAAATCTCGTTGGCAAAGCGAGAAAAACCATGACTCTAGCTTCATTCCATACGCAGTAAATAGCGTTTAATTATGCGCTGGGAAGGTTTATAAAGTTCAACGAATTACGACCCGGTTACCGCATCGGTGAATACCATCGAGGTCCATTATTTAAAACCACTAAAATGATTTTTAACGAGGATGGCCAAAGTTCGAAGGTTATTTTAAAATACTTTGAATTGTTAAGCGAGTCTTCTTCGGGCTTCCACTCGATGTTTCACGCCATGAGGTTTATCGCGTCGATCGATAGTAGAGTTTTTATTAAACAATTGGAAATTTTGCAATTCCAGACGTATCATTGGATATCTGTCGATGATCCGACGACGATCGATCTATCTTTGTCCAGCGAAAAGTACCTCGAACTTGAAGGGAGAGGACGAGCGTGCGTCTATATCGTGTGTGACCCAACGAAATCGCCGAATCACCTCGAAGGGAGTCGCAGGGCGCGATAGGGCGCCGAATAAAAAATGCTCTCGTAAAAATCGACGGAGCGCGAAGGATGCTGGCGAGGGATTAACGCGAGGCGACATCGCGACGGATCCGCTGAGAAATGCTTCGCGTCTCGAAAATGCGCCAGTCGATTTTTTCGGGTTTTCACCCCAACTTTTCGGCCCGTTGATTTAGGCAGGTTAACGACGTGCTTCCGAGTAGATATCGAAACCTGCCCTTCGGCTCTCCCTCTCGAAACCTAAGAAAAGTTGAGAACATTAATTCGATTCCTGAATCTCTAGCCGATATTGTCTTCGATGGCAGTGTTATTCCGAAAATATTCCTAGATTTCTTGTTCTATTCTGGGGAAATTTTCATGGTTAACAGTAGAGCTACCGGCGAACATCTCGGCATATGTAGGTACACTACATACAATTTTAAAACAAAAAGTCAAGAAAAAGAAGTGTTTCGCAGAATTAATTATTTACATATTTTAGAGAAAGTTCTACAAATTTTTGAAAACAATATGTACCGAAAATGAGTAATGATTGTATAAGAAATGACAAACAAGTAACTTTGATCCCCTTGGTAGATTTAGTGTTAAATACGTGAATAATAAAGCGAACCCATATTCAGTTTTTGATTACTTTACTTAGTCACGAGAGAACCAAAGGAAAGATTATAAAATACAAGAGAGAGAAAGAGAGAGGGACGATTCAAATCCGATCGTTGCGCAACGAAGGAAACGAGTAGACCGAAAGTAATCATTAGTCGAGACGCGAGTGGTCAGAGTGGGAAGAGAAGAAGGATAAGCGTCGGGGAAGGTGTTGAGGGTAGAGGAAGTTCGACCTTCTCATCCCTGTCGCGTAGGGTTAGAGAAAAATGTGCTTTCGAACTGAACTCGAACCGCACATCCATCCCGCTGTAGAAAAGGCCGACCGCCCTTCCGCCGATTGGTGAATTTGATTCCCAAGGGCAAAGGAGGATCGCTCGATCGCCCGTTTCAGACCTCGAGATTTCAAACACATTTCTTGTCGGAATTGAGAATTTCAGTACCGTCGGATTAGCATGTTTCTCGGAATATAATTGCAAATCGATAATCCTCAGTTTTGCTCGCAATACCTCAGATACCTGTAATTCATACTAAATTCGTACTTCGCTGTCTCTCAGTACTTTAGAAAGCTCGAATGAATAGTGGAAATTACACACAAGGACGTTGAAACGAGACCAAAATTTACTTCACACTTTCGCGATCAATTTGGAATTGTGTAATAGCAATGACGAGAATTAGTACACGCGCGGTCTCCGACGCTTCTTTCCCAGAACACGGAGGGAGAATGCTGATGCTCGTTGGTAAGGTGTCGGATGTAACGCGTAGCGTAATTAGTGGAGGAACTTGGTAACTTGGTAACTCGATAAGCTGATAATGGCGAAGCTTCCGTCCTACCACCGGTTAGAACAACTGACCTTGTTATTTCGGTAAACACATTACGTTCCCGGTTCACCGTCATTCGTGCCGTTCAAAAAACCTGTTTTAATCATCCGTCGTCCGAGGATCCGGGCCACGTACATTTATACGTACACACGCGTGTCTGCAATGCGATCGGTGAAAGTCGAAGGATCATCGCGAACGTTGCGTTCGTCTCGTACCGCGATCTACGACAAAGGGGAACGTTGAGAGCAGCTAACGGGGGATGAGATGGAACGGGGGAGGAAGTGGGTGTTGGGCTACTGCCGTTTGCGATAAAAAGCCCCTCGAGTCACTCTGGTAACTACCTATAATTGCGCGATGCAATTAAAACGGCTTAATTTCAGTTATGAACGACGACGGGGGGAAGAGGCGTATTCTCGTTTCGCCCTTCATACCTTTTCAGTCACTCGGATTCTTTCCCGGCCAACCCTTTTAACGCAAACACTTCGCCGCGAGTATATTAAGTTATTAGACTTTATCGCGGTGTCGGATAACCGTGTTCTACCATTATCGTAATTAATTCGGCCAAGTAATTTGACCGACTCGTTACGATTGATGGCTTTCGTCGATCGTCAAATATACCGCGACGTTACTCGTCTCGTGTAAAATATTATCCATAAACGTACTGTTTATGCCCGTGTACTATGTCTTAATATCGTTTCACGCTTTTATCGATTAATTACCTTCCGCAAAACATCCGGGAATTTCTATCGTCAACCAAACGCTTAGGCTAACATTCCATATCAATTAGTCCACCCGTTTTGCGAATTCATAATATAAAAGAATTGATCTCGACTCCTCGCGAGCGCATTCGATCCGTGGCCAATTAAGTAACAGTATTATCCGTAGTCAGCGGTTCTTTATTTTATAATACTTGTACGCTACTCCTAAAATACACTCAAGTTAAACCAACGGCGATGACGCAAGCTTGCCTCCACTTCACCACCGTCCAACGTCTCGACGTAACAGTACGCTCGCGTAGAAAACATTTGCACTCCCCGAGACGTCGTTCGACCTCACTTAGTTATATACATATATCTCAATTATCTGGGTATTGTCGATACGAATATTATGTCCAACGTATATACGGTACATAGTCGATAGCCGCAGCGAGTATGCCTCGTTCCCACGTACATATGTACGCCCACGTACCAAGGGACGCTCATACGATAGAAAGGAAATTCCAAAGTGACTTTGATTCTATATCTGACTCTGATCCCGAGAAGGCGACCGTCTTCACCGCCAATCGCAATATCTCGTCGGTGCTTTGGGGAGCGTTGCATGTCGGTTGTTGGTATGCAACGCTGCGGTGCACTTTGGAATCTAATATGGCGCTGACGAGGACGCTCTGTCCAATAAAATGTCGTCGGTGCATAAACACCAGCACCGCCCTGGTCACGGTTATTGCCTACCGTACGATCATTTGCACCGAACGTTTCGCACCGCCCGTCGGAAATGTTGTCCCGACATTTCGTACAATATTATACCTACATTATACTTAGGTAATGAAACGGAATTATTCACGCCCACTGGCAACGTTTCCCTCTCGTCGCGATGACGGTACGATATAATCTTTCATATCTTTGTGTCTTTTTTTTTTTTGGTGTTTTTTTTTTTTTATTTCATGGCAAAATGCATTACCCTCGAATTAGAGGGACGTGGAAATATCAACGTGAGAATAATTGCGTTATAAATAACGCAATGTAATCGGGCTTTACGGTGGAAGGACGAATGTAGCGAGTATAATGTACACGCGTAATAAATTCTGAAGAAAGTGGCTTACGTATCTAATTTATTACAAGGCGTACATTGTCGCCTTGTGAATGGAGACAGTGACCGAAAAAACTAGGGGATATTATACTGGGCCGTGGTCTTTACGCCCGTATAGTAGTAGTCGTCTCTACTTGGCCAGAGATCCGGATTATACGCTTATCCAGTGATTTACAGCATTTACGCCTGCCTCCGGGGGCCAACGGGTATGAGAAACTGCATATAGGAAAGATTTCACGCTTAATCGCGGCTGCCGAAATTGAACGCCGCTAAACTTACGAGCCCTTACATTGGTAAGAGCTCCCCGTGGTTTACGTCGGTAGTGCAGGGAACGCTTGGATTACAGGGAAATATATATCTCGTTTATATTTAAACGAAAGAGAAAGAGTACCGCTCTAATATCCATGGGAATTATCGTCCCGTTGATAATGGATTCGTAATCATCGTTATCGATTAATCCCGACGCGGTCCTCGTTGCTTGCCAGGCAATCGTAAAGAGGTAACACCGCGCCTCGAAATCTGGATCAATAATGAGAAAGGGGTCATTTCCTACCTGAAATTGTCCACGGTCGACTCATTTCTAATGGTTACCTAACCGTTTGGCGGTTGAACGCACGGTGGATAGATCCCGTGCAAAGGCATATACATATGTTCACCCGTGAACAGGGTCGATCGTTCAAAGCAATGGTAGCTTTAAGACTCAGTCTCCGGCTGTCAGGGTGCCAAAGACGACACCATTATGCGAGTCAGAGACAGGTTTACTCGTGTTGGGCTGTCCGGTACGATTCGAACACCCTTTTCGCGCTCCGACGTCGCCGCCATCGACCCTCGAGTGTGCTCGCACACCCTTTGAAAGTAAAAGTACAGTGGTGGTCCCGGCTCGTGCCGGTTCCTCGTTAGGGAGATCAAAGTAACGCGAGAAAGGGAGAACGGTGGGGGATAGTTCTAGTCGAGTACAGGTGTACGGGAACGCGTGTGCGTTCGAAGGATTCGGTTGTTCGCGGATCGATGAGTAGAAATTTGATGAATGCGAGGAGTACGGTAAGGGGGGGGGGGGGGGTGGCAAATTATGAACGAAGATTAAAAATAAGCCCAGACGATACGGTCGTTATTAACGAGCCGTTTGACGAGCAACCGGCGAGCGAACGTTGGAACACTTTTGTGATCCGGCGCGTACGGCGTGGTAGGTGCGCTGTGTACGTAACGTCGCGGCGCATATTACGTGTGTGGCAACGAAATGGGGTTATTCGTCGTCGCGACTGATCATCTGCGGGCGTCTCCAGGAAATGCACTTTCTATGACTCGCTCTCGCGAATGTGTTCCAACGCTCCTCTCTGCTTCTGCTAGTGAAGAGGAGCGCGGATAAAGAAACCCTCGAAAGGGGACAGGGAAAATTGGAAGGCATAGAAAAAGTAATAGAATATAGAAAGAGGGAGGAAGATTAAAAGGGAAGATTATACTTATATAAGAAATGCGGTGGGTTATAAAAAGAAGGGTGGAAACTGATGATCTGGGGCATAGACGCGTACAATGTACGTGTGTGTGTGTGTGTGTGCATTGGTACGTAGGATATCGTGTATATCAATTCGCGGTAATACGATGTAGAGTGATATATGAATTACTCGTAAAACGATACGTTAAATCTTTTAATATTAGGAACGCCGGGAACAAAGGGAATACTATAAATGTACGAATCAATAAACGCGTACGGTGAACAAAAGAATCGGGTATTTTGTTGGAGAATACAATTTATATCCTGTAGAGTGTATCTACTGTATTTCGTTTCATACGGCAGAATGGTATATCATTTTTCTTTTACCACGACGAGATATTGGTAATCGTGTTTCGATTGGTAATTGAGTACGCTGCAGGGTAATTTATTAGTTCATTCGCTTGTACGTTCACCGATCGATTCAACCGATCTTCGTCCAATACAAATTTCCCGACGTTCGAAATGAAAGCGATCGTTTGAAAAAAAAAAAAGAAATTCCATTCGTTTTAATAGAAACGTAAAAGAGAAATATGAACGGCCATTCCGTATTTGTTGTTACATTATTATTCTACGTAATCGCTCGTTGCCCGTACGTGACGCATTCCCACAGTTCCAGAATCATAGATCATACACCTAATCCGCACGTAACCACGGACGCGATCTAATTACGCTAATCAACTGTCACCGCGTCGTAATCGGTGGGTCATAGCGCTTCTGCGGCTTCTAATTGTCTATCGTCCCGTAATCAGGATTGCACGTTTACCGATCGCGAGTCCCCGCGAAGGAATCGAAGAATACGAAAATAACGGAATGACGTTTAGGTT
The DNA here is from genome assembly GCA_933228935.1 of Pemphredon lugubris. Classification (NCBI taxonomy): domain Eukaryota; kingdom Metazoa; phylum Arthropoda; class Insecta; order Hymenoptera; family Crabronidae; genus Pemphredon; species Pemphredon lugubris. The sequence goes on along the minus strand of OW121819.1, from coordinate 7,965,787 downwards.
AATCGTCCGATCGCGCTGCTAAAATCGTCGTGAGGCAATTCTCATGATTATTTCCTCAATTCGGGTAATTACACCGTGGACAATTCGACGACTCGAAGCGGACGATCAATTACCAGTCTCTGTATCACCGGATGCAGTTACTATATTTAAAAAAAAAAAACATTTGCCTTTCGCGAAACTTGAAAAGTCGAGAATAGGTACAAAACTATTAGCGTGCAAAGAAAATTGTTCGTACACCGATAACGAACACGCAAATAACCAGGCGGACGTTAAACTCGTTACAACATGATCAGCCTATCTTTAAAACAACGTTTCCCGGTAAACAGCGGACGAACGTGAATCCATCGAATTGTGCAGAAAAGTGTCGAGGGTATAAAAATCTCATTTTCCTCGAATCCGATCATAAGAAGTCGTCGCTACCCTCGATTAATCGAATGCCTGGAAACGCGACTGTAAATTTCAGAATTGCACGTAGGAGCGTCCTTCTCGTCGGCATTCGTTTCGTCTGCCGTGAACGGGCCAAGTTGCTCGCTACCAAGTTCAATTGGAGCTAAACCGTTTCCAAAGTTGTAACCATTGAAAACCGCTCGCCAACTATTATTGGTCTAGGTCGCACAGTATAATTACTGCTCCCCGCTTCGAACGACCCCCCCCCCCCCATCGGCCCCAGCTAGCCTCTTTCAACCCCTTTTCGATCACCCCATTCCGCGATATCCGTCACGAATGCAAATCAATCGTATACCGTAGACATGCCATTAACGATCCTAATTTAATAGCTCCCATACGGCCCCGTTGTCAATTATTAGGAATCATTCGCGTGGAATGTAGGCTTTAACATCTGCATTCGTTAGAGATATCGTAATTTGCCGACCCCATTTATGTCAATCCTCCAATGATAATTATAGTTAATAAGTTAGTGTAGTAAATATTTTGTACATCATGGGAATCGCCCTTAGACCCTGATTCTCCATCCCCTTACGCGTGTCTTCTTAACACCTAGTCCGTCATTCAAATTCCTAACACTCCCCTCTTTTACTTTTCACCGAAACATCTTGCTCCCTCCCTATTCCTTCTAGATAGATAATAATTTTCCTTGAATCCACCGATTCTCTCCTTTGTCAGAATACTTTTAATATCTCAAGTCAGAATATCCTAAACATCTCAGATCTCATTCAAATCTCGAATAACGAAGTTTATAATCGCATGCGACAAATTCGTCAAGAATTTTCAAGAACTTTCAAGAACTTTAACTATGAATAGTCTTATTTTAAAATATTATACTCCAAGTATTTAAATCTACTCGGAATAAGACACTGAACTGCTCCTACAAGTTGGCAGTGAGAATCATTTTGTACGACAACCCCGTTGTGAATTACAATATGTCCAAAATCAATTTATGTATATTTGATTCACCCCGGCAATGTATTCTTCTTTTACCGCGCGGGCGTGAAATTAAAATCGAAAATACCGGTAAAAAAGGAAGAGACTCTCTCCTTCTCCTACGTAATACAAAACTTGGACACACGATTCGCTCCACGATCGATTTACGGTTGAAAGCAAATTTTATTTCGATCCCACGCCAAGTTATGTCGATTCTACGAGCTTCTAATTCTCGGTTTGGTCCCGAAAGAATGAGAGGACGACGGCTCGGCACGACCCCGGCTCGACTCGACTTCGATAACTTTGGTGGGAAAGTTTCGCGGAATACGTGAGGTGGAATCGCGTGAAAAATTCTTGCGGCCTATTTTCCGGTGGGAACAAAAGGAAGGGTAGAAGGCAAACTTGCCGCGCGTATGTGTGCATCACACGTACGTTACGGCAGCCTCCATAAAATCTATAGTGGTATCGCGGATAGGGGCAACTTCTACTTTGTCTCGGTACCTTCTGGCGCGACAAAGGCCTGCTCAGTATTGGCAGCTAGTGATTTAGATCGTTTGTCGGAGAGCTTTACGTGTTCCACGAAAATTTGTATAATACATTACACCGCGATGCGTGATTTGCATACGCGTGCCGGTTTCGGAAGTTAATCTATTACGTGCCATACATACGCGATTATGTAAATAAAGTTTATTATGAATTCGTCGTTACGACGTCGTCGCCGCTGTCTTCGAGCGGGCATTTCAACGAAACGTTCGCGATGTTTATAATATCGTCGCGGGTACGCGGCGGATGAACGTTTCGCGAATAATGAGACGAAAAGTGTGTAATTTCGCGTGTCGTACGGATACATTGAAGGAGAATAAAATGCGCCTCGAATTTCGATCGTTTCGAGTAATCATTTCAGCGATCCACGGATGCACAACTGACGTAACTTACAATTTTAAAGGAAGATTGATTTATAACGTGATATTACGGTAAAGCTTTCCGCGTACTTTGAAATTCCAAGCAACGGAATCTCTCTCCCACTTCTCCTCAACCTCCCCTCTCTCTCTCTCTCACTCTCTCCTCCTTACTCTCCGTATGCCATTGGCAACTTACGGAATCTCGATACGAAATTTACCGTCTGTACTGCGCGCACGGACGCGAACGGTTTTCCCTCTTTCGTGCGAGAGCAATCAATGAAGAAGGGACTGTATTTCGCGTGAAATTCATTTCGTCACGCGCGGGCAAAAGGTGCAAATTGTTTTGCCATTAAAGGTATAAAACTGGAGAACGCAATGCGGCATGCTGAGCATCATCATTCTCGACGTTCCGATCGTACTACCGAGAGCCTACGGTAATATCGTTCCTCCATCGTGCATCAACGCGTGATTGCACTTTGATTACTCACGACAATTTTTCGTCTGCTAGTCGTCGTTCCACGCTTCGCGGGCAAATTCAATCTGACCGAGAGTATTTCAAAAACAACGCGCGATGTAACGTAACGAACGCATGTAGGCTAGAATATTCATCGTCTTGGTGGTGCAAATCATCCCCACACATCCGTCCTTTTCTAATTTTACTTGCAACCGTACAAGAACTACCGTCGAAAGTTTTACTTTGCATGTAACGACGAGATCGCGATGATCGATATAACGACGCACGCGACAATTTCGAGTGTATTCGAGTGCAATTGAAGCGGAGGCGTAAAATTAATTTCATTGCTCCCGGTGTGCCAATCGGGAAACGTTGCATTTATATCAAACGGGATCGCCTCGGCGTTAACGCGTTTATTACCCGTTATCTCCATCCACTTCGCTTAACGGCAAACTGATAACACGTTCGAGGGAGGCCCCACCCCCCTCCATCCCGCGCGGAGAAGAAGGAGCAAAAGAATCATCTCGCTCGAGTACTCGCGCCGACGGGAATAGAGAGAGTCTCGACGAGATAACGTAGATACGATCTGCCGCCACAGTGCTGCTTAATGACCTGCTGTTTATGCAGGAAAAATCTGACGGAAGGGTAACGCGAGAAAGGAAAAGAGAACGAACGAGATATAGGTACAGGGGCGAGAGAGACAGAGAAGGAGCGCGAGAGAGAGAGAGAGAGGGTAGGAAAAAACTGTCCAAAGACAAAAGAGGGTGGAGAAACCAAAGAGCGTGAAAGGCACGGAGGAAAACGGAGAGAGGCGAGGGAATGAGATAAGGAAAGGAAAGTAGGTGGAAAAGAAAAAGAAGAAGGTGGGTAGGGAAAAGGGAAAAGGGTCGTTGTACCACCCGCGAGGCTGTCTCTCTCCTCGTCGAGTCTCGCTCTATTAAAAAGTTGGAGATAGCAGAAAAGGTGGGAGTTACGGGAGATAGGGGGCGGGGGAGGGGGTGGGGTGGTTGGACGCTCCTTAACGCGAAACCTCTCCGTTCTATTTACTACTTCATAAAATCTTGAAAATCCGCCGTAAGCGGGTCTTCGAGTCTCGTTCGATATTGGTCCCTTTGCGCGTTTGTAGCGTCGCCGACGCGACGCCTCTGTCGGTACGCTCTGCGATAATTACCAACACACACACCCCATTCGACTCGAACGTGACCCTAAGCGGTCACGTTTTACCCTCCTCGACAAATTTCTGATACACCATTCCCGTGCAATTTCAATGAATCCCGATCGGTGTTTAATCGTCATCGCGCCGGGACTCAAAGGCACCTTCGATTCGCTTTCGAGTACCTTCGCGCTCGCGTTGAAATTAACGTTGAACGCTTCATCGGTTCCATCGGGACGAGCGTTAACAAGAAGCAAAAGTTTCGATCGCGGTTACTTTCGCGAACACGTCGGGCGTCGGGTGTAAGTGACGCGCGCGGTCTTCGCTTAAGAATAGATTCGTTGGCCCGGTGACGCTTTGCCGGAGCGTCGATTTACCAAACGTTTCTGCGGACGTGAAAGTTATCGCGCGTCGTGGCGAAGTTTGCGGCGGCGGTTCCGGTAACAAAAAGGGACGGGAAAACCGTTCCCTGGTAGGGGGTAAAAAGGAGAAGCAGCAGCAGCAAGCCACATCGTGATAAAGCGCAAGGGATTGGGTGGGGGGTGGGGGGAAGGGGGTTTGAGAATCGCTTCCTGCTAGAGGAGGCAGGATAACGGCCGACTTACCGAATATGATTTATGCCTCAATATAACTGGCCAGCGATAAAATAAGGAGCCACCTTTACCCCGCTCTCTCCCTCGGTACCCCTTTTAACTGTTCCGCATTTTATCCGCCCGTCTACCTCGCTCCGTTCCGATTCTAATCGCAATGATACATTTTAATGTACATCGAGTTTACCGTTAATACTCATTCACCCTTTCTTTTTATTTTATACTCCAGCACCCCCACGTATTATCCGCCGAATCTACGCATACCCAATCGGGGATGTCAACTTTACCGTTAATCTTCCATCGGCGGCCGCAAAATTCAATCGGCAGATAGGGAATGCATTCACCCGTGGCCGGAGTATCCGCGGGGAAATTGAACCGCGTAGGAAGTGAAAATTAATGCGACCGAGAATCGGCCAACTAAAAGTGATTCGTCGAAACTGTCCGCGGCAAAGATCGTCCTTTTCGAAAAGCTCACGGTTTTATTCTCCATCCTGCCCCCCCCCCCCCCCCCCCGATACACGTGTGTACGTACGTACTGTACGTACGTAAGCGCGGATGTGCCGCGGGACTATCTCACGAACTTTGTCTTACGTCTCCTTCGTTTCGCCCGTCGTTCCCTCGAAAGTACTCGGATAAACCCCTGGTGTACCTTTTGCGGCAATTCCAGGCCGGTCTAATCGAGCGAATGATTTTTAAGGGTGATTGTTCTGCGAAAACTTCCGGAGATTCTCCTAACCCGTCTGGGACGAGGAGAGGGACGCGCGCGCTGCCACGGAGTTCGACGCACCGAGCGGAATCGCAAAAGGGACTTTTAAAGGAGGAACGAATAAGACGGAGGACTTCATCGTCGCGACTGATTGGTCGATTTGTCACTCCCCCCTGTCCCGTTCCTACTACACCACCCTCCCCACCCACCCCTTCTCAACCCCATGAATCAGGTTCCTCGGACGCTTCTTCGATGGTTAATTGAACCCCTGCTCGAGCTGCTGATCCAACAAGCGGGACCCCCTTATTCCTCCCTCTCGAACCCCCGCTTTGCACCCCCCCCCACCCCCCACCTCGCGTAATTTCTCTCTATCGTTGCGTCCCCGTCGCTGCGATTGATCTTCGACGGTTGATCTACCAACTTTATCGGAAGAACGAGATAAGATCGATCGGATGAGCTTTTTTTACCCGACGGTCTCGTGCTCCTCTCTCCGTCGAAGGTCGATTTTCTCGACGGAAAGTAAAGGATCGTCGCTCTTCGTACAATGGACCCCGAGTTCGCGACTATTCGTCTGGATCCGAACTATACGTACGACGAACATCGCTTCCGTCGTGCCCGCGAAGCTTTCGCTCTACCCCCGCGCGCTGACGGAAGTTCGTGGACGGAAAGTTACATTCACGTAATGGTGTTCTCGCTTTCCGCGCTTCCGGTGATACAAAATTTCGTCGAACTCAGCACTACGCGGCGCCGAGAAGCGTACGACGTCGTCTGGTCCGCCCCTGGGTCTTTCTTTGTTTCGCCGCGAGAACTCCGTGAACTCAACGAACTCGAACGACGAAGCCTCTCGAAACGCACCTTCGGACAATGGGAGAGAGAAAAAATGAAAGAAGGAGAAGCGCGTAACGTGCACGGTTCACGCGGATCCATTAACTTTGTAACCTGCTTAATGATTCCCCCGTTGCGGAGTATCTCGCCTCATATCGGAATAAATTACGAAAAAAAAGGAGCTTATCTCCAGCGGTGGTTACGGCGGCGGCAGGCACTCGGTACGAATTTAATAAAGTACGACCGCATGATAAATCCGTGCTCACTTAGTAATGCGGTGGCTCGAGAAAAGGGGAAAAACAAAACTTAAGGAAGACGCATAGCTGGAAAAATCCTAATGAATAGTAATGGCACGGACGGTTATATTGCCACGCCCACAGGTGCGTATCGCTCCGTCGTTCTTTTTTTCTTCTTATACGACTTTCGGTGGGAATAATCGCCAAAGACAAATCCACACCTCGGCGTACCGTCGTTCGAGCGACAATTTTTTTTTATTGATAATCCCGTTTTACGGGTGGGACAATCGATCCGGATGTAAATATCGAATCGATCGATAATTATTTCGCGCAGACCTACAGGTTTTGAAACGAACATTCGCGAGAGTAAAAGGGGCTAGTGGAAGAGGGATTCGGAGGGATTACGGTGGGCAACGATCTGCTTAAAATGGTACGCCATCCGCCTCTTTATTGCCACCGTACGTATGTACGCGTACGCGTTGGAAATAACGCGTGTACGTATACTTAGCGAACGATAATGGTAGCCCCTTATACTTTATTCCGATTCATTAATCCAGGACGCGAAAAGAAAGCGCAAGTTATGCTCGCATTGTGGGATTTCGTTTTCATTTCGTATTCATAAGGGCAGCCGGTATATCACGCTCTTATTCTACGTTTTATTTACGACGGAAAATATTTTTTATCGTACACGAACTACGCGTACATACATGCTTTGTCCAACGACGTTACTCGGTATTCAAATATTATACAAATATCTCCGTCCTAATCCTTCATCTTTATTTCAATTACAAATCATAGCACCGATACTCCCGGTGATCTTGATTTATTCCTCGGTTTAGCGGCATTATCCATTATACGAATCAGAATAGGAAATTACGCGAGTCTCGGAAGTACACGCGTTCAGCTTCGACTTTTCGTTAAGCCGTATCGTACGCCACAACGAACATCATCTTAATGTCCCTGGGTTACAACGTAATACCGCATACCCATTACCGTGTAAATAGCTACGTTACGTAGCTCACACGCGCGCATCTACGCGACATTACCGCTGTAAAATCGTTACGCGTCTTTCCGTGTATTTCGTATGCGCGGTACCGAGTCGGAAGATAAATGTCCATTTTATATTTTACTACGTCACCAGGCTTTAAAGGGAGTGATAAAGTTCCTTACGACTGCGAGAGTTATTCCGAGAACCGTAGAATGCAGTCGCGAAACATTAACGTTGGTTTAAGGACCCCGCCCCTAATCCGGGCAATTAAAACCATTCTCGCGTGATCGACATTTCGCTTCTACCCCGAGAAGGAGAGAATTCGGGGATTTAATATGGATCGTCGAGGGGCATAATAAAAAGGTGTGGAGAGAAAGAAAAAAAAAAAAGTGAGCGCGGATCGTTTGACGAATGATCGATGGGGATGGGGCGGAGGGTTGTGGACTTAGGGTAATGAGGTACAACGATCATAAGTTAGTTATAGACACCTCGCCGTTCGAAAAGTGAGTTAGCAAAGTTAGCTTTTCAATTACGCGCTTAAGGGATATTCGGAGCCTCGTCTATGTACACGACGATTCCATAACGCCACGGGAACGTTGGAGCGTTTGAAACTTACATTTTTGTTTCAGCCCTGTTTTTGGCAGAAGGACTCGTTATATTCTCCGCACAAAGAACGCTTTGCCCAGGACATTATCTTTGCCCGAGTTCCCGACATGTATATCTCTCTTTGTCCTGCGAAGAGCGAAGCGAAAGACTTTTCAAAAAATACACCGCGTCGAGGGAGATGTATATGGTTGGCAACGTAAAGATTTGCTCGCGTGACAGTTTTTACTTTAATACAGTGGAAATTCGATGACGATTAGAGATCACTGCGATAAAGCGCTTTCGTTGTCCTTCGTAGCGCGAAGAAACTCGAGAAGAAAATCGATTTTCCTTTCATCGCGTTAACACCCTGAAAATGTTTTTGGAAAAATTTTCAAGCGTAACGTACCAGTGTCTCTCTGGAGAGAACATACCTCTATCTATTTCGTCCACGTCTTTACGCGCAACTTTCCCGCGTTGCACGCGCATCCCTGTAAGATTAGAATCGATGAACGAGCAAACTCTTGGTAGGAGGTAGTACGTAAAGGTACATAAGTACGTCGATCTCTATCGATCAGTCGAGGATCGAGGGAACGGTTTGATGGACGAGCACACACGCGATGCAGCAGTCGCTGCGTCGTGCCTCGTGTAAACGCGTCAATGCAAACGCATCGGTGTAAACGCATCGATAGACGCGTAAATCTACCATGGTTAGGCGCGACCACGAGCCCCAACGAGCCGTGTCTCACGCAACTGGCAAACCCTCGGCTCGATTTTACGAAGACACGACCTACCTTACGTCATCCCATCCTTCCTCGGATTAGCATACACCTATGTTATCCCCGTACGTGCATGTACGTACGATATTCGTATAACCCCATCACGGTACTCGCACACTTACCTCCGCTTGCGTATACTCCATTATTCTCTCAGGTGTCCCTTGCCGTGAGTGCTCGCGCCATGGGAAACGAAGACGGCGAACGCCCGGGCGAACTTTTAATCTACGCGGCGCTGCCTAAAGAACCGCCAATTCGTGAAAAAGCTTGAGATGCACTTTTCGAATGGTCGAGCGCTTCATAATTCATACGCGTATTAAAGGGAATTGGTTGGATAATTCGCGGGAATTCCTCAAGAACTTTTTGCCAAATTTCTCACTTTTGCCAAGTGGGAAATGAACGGGTTTTAGTTTTAAGGGTAAGGGTACCTACTTGACGCTGCATTTTTAGGCATTCGATTTAGTATGTGAAACTACTTGGCGTTATTACCTGGTGAAAACGACGTTTTTGCGTTAAAAAATTAAGAAAAGGGGTTAGTAATCGACCGTATTAATTTAATTTAGTAGGTGAAATTATTTGGGATTATTATCTGGGAAAACGACATATTTCTAACGATCAAATAATAACCCCAAGTAATTTCACATACTAAATTGAAATCGTACAGCCGATTACTAACTTCATTTGTTAATTTCTAGTTATTCTTGGATATACGTAAATATTACTTTATTATAAGTCACCTAAACGTATCGATTCGTACGCAATATGTACGCGTGTATATTTTGTGCTTGCAATAGAGAAGAGGGGGGCGAAACGCGAAACGGCTATTGCACGGCAGATAGCTTTCGTACAGTAACAATAAGATAGCCGTAGAATTGTACACCCGACTCGGGGAAACCGTACAAAGTGTCGTGCGTGTGTGTACGTAACGGCGCAACAATTTCAGTGAATGCTAATTTTGTACGTACATACGCCGGTCCTTTCGGCGCGCGTGTTCAACGCGTTGCCAGTGTTTCGATTCCGCAGTCACACGTGCTCGGCAGTAATTAACACGTGGCTAAATGAAATTCCCGTAATGGAAAACTACGTTTTTTGGTATCCGGGTACCTACGGACGATTAGGAGGCACAATTCGCGGAGCACCCTCGATCATGGATAATCGTTATCTTCCCTTTCTCGAATTAAAACAGATTACAATTTCCCCCGGCAAACTGTCCTTTCTCGTTAACAACGATTCTCCCGTGCTCCGCAGAAGTTTCATTTCATAAACGTGAAGTTTCTCCCCCAAATTTGAATAACGTAATATAAATTACACGTTAATTCGACGAATCCACGTATGTACGTTCCCTCCTATCTCAACCGTATCGTTTTAAACTAAATTTTCTACGAAACTTTCAAAGCCACCAATTACACGGAAACTGAAATGTGAAAAGCTCGAACGTTGTGCGCGCAATTTTACCGACACGCGTCTACCGCGTGAAACAAGAATGATTTAAGGGTGGTTTCTCAATACAGGTCACGCAATGGTTCGATCAATTAAAGTTCGATGCTTTCTAAACAGTATCGTACAAACCAACGATCTACTTTGATCGAAAGTGAGATCCCTCAAGGTTTAGCAGATTTTTGTATTGATACGCGACTCCAGGGTGATCGGGCCGTTACGCGAATCCCGCCCTAACTTCCATCGTAGATCGATAGCACTTAGTAATCGCGACGTAACTAAAACTGTATACAGTGGAAACACAAAACTTAACCAATTTTCGATGACACTCTAATCGACGACCTCCATTCGGTACATCTCGTGCGCCGTGAAGCAAGACATGAAAATCTACCAATCCCCTACCTCAATGAAGAACCGTATAAAGTGGCCGATGAGGAAGGAGCTGCTCTGATTGGTCCTTCAGAGGATGCGAAAGCATCGCGATAATACCGGTTAAAACTAACGAGAGGATAAGTAAGCGGCAGCAACGAGGGGTATAAATAAGTATTCGTATCGCCGTTCCGTCGTTACGTACAAAACGTTTCTCTGATCAAATTGGGTCGTGAGACGGAAATAGCATAAGAAAAATAAAATGATTCGTTAAAAAGATTCGTTGTCTCGTGCTTTACTTTCTAGTCTAGGAGGAAGCTAAATAAAGGTGCGAGAGGAAAATGAGTTTCTAATTAATTTTCCTAAATAGGTCGGAGCGAGTAATGCGTAGATATAAACGCGGAGTATTAACCGAACATACTTGAGAAAGTCAAGTGCCCGAAGCTTCCGTGTTCTCGGCTCCTGCTTTTAGCGATAATAAGCTGAGCTCCATTTAAAAATCGAAAGCACCCATTATGATCAACGCTAAGAGCAGGATACTAATATTGTCTATTATCCCCAGAAATCGAGTGATCGATTAACACCGAGGAACGAATGAGCAAAAAAAACTTTGTCCAAACATTGGTACTACGTCAAATATTCCCCCACCAGCTCGATAAAAACGTCGTCGGTTTGACGGTCTATGGAAACTCTACAGGTCGACTCTGATATCCTGAAAACTCATTAATCAAGTTCGCGTGAACATACAAATCACGGAAGTATTTTGCTCGTTGGCAAAACTAGGTACCCTTATCAAGGCCGAAGATCGAAATGACATTCCTTGAGAGGAGCGAAGCTCGTTCTCCACCGAGTTTAACCGACGACGATGCTCGTCGTTTACGCAATTTCCACTACACCGACGTTTGTCGAACTATCGTAAAGTCTCTTCGACTTTATCTTCCCGTCGAGTCGTCGGTACATGGGTAATGGCAAATAACGTAAGTAAACGTAGGTATACGTGTGCGTTAATGCCGAACGATCCAGCTTTCTTTTTTTTTTTTTTTGCTTTATGCGCCGGACATACACCTCGTTATCCTTGATGCCTTTCATCGCTGTTTATAGACGTCTACCTGGAAAATAATGTCGTTATAACGAGGAAGCAAGGATGAGCCATCTTTCTGCTACAGCTTCCTTTTACGCGCATGCCTCTCGTCCCTGTGTACCGGCGTCGTTTTGAATTAAGCGAAAGAAAAAACCTACACGGGGGCCACTGTAAAACGTAGTCGACGATGACGCGGACTAAAGTTACCGTTCGTCATTATTTATCCGTTGCTCAAAGGATTACTTTGACGTTCGTTCTCGTGTCGTTTCGCGCATCATTTGAAACTTCTATAATTAATTTAAATTAATTCGTCCCCCGAAAGGATTAAAGGAACAGAAGCATTTCGAGGGTGCGTAAAGAACGTCACTGTGTAACGGCGTCATTTTGAGCTAAGCAAAAGGAAAACTTACCGGCAACTGTGAAACGTTCGCTACGACGACGCGCGCTACAGTTAAGGTTCTTTATTATTTATCCGTTGCTCAAAGGATTACTTTGACGTTTATTCTACCGACGTTCCACGGATCATTTGGAATTTCTATGAGTAACGGAAATTGTCTCGAGGCCGAGAGGATAAAAGGGACGAGCGGATTTTTGGCGATGCCCTAAATGGCGTATCACGGACGGTGGGATTAAAAATGTAGAATGTTGAATTAAAAATGCAACGAGATGCTGATAATTATGGTCGGGCCATTGGATTAACGGGCGTTTCGCGGATCCTATTTTAGAATAAAGCCGATCGAAAGCCGGCCACGAACAAAGCACGATGTCCCTACACGACAATTCCCAATTATCGCTTAAATCCCACTAAGTGGATGCACACGGTGCCTTAGTAGATTGACCTGGAAAATTTCTCAATGGGGTTACTAAAACACTGGGTTAGCCCGGTGTTAAATGAAAAATAACCCGATCAGCCTGTATTTCAAAAGACCAGAGTCATTTATAATGGCTTTATCGCGATGGCTTCGGATAAAGCGTGTCATTCATTATGCCCCGCAAATTGAGTTGGTCGGGGACACCGTCTCATCCTAATGGAGAATACGAATGACGCTATACAGCTAATTATTGCCGATGGGGAACGCTGATACCCTTCGACTTTCAAGGCATTAACGTGTACGCATTGGACGCATACACGGCCCGATGATGGATTAACCTCGTAATTAATTACGATTTAGGCATATTAAACTCTATCGGCGTCGAAAACTGAAAAAAGTACGGACTGATCTTTTGTAAGGTGTTTATAGATAATTTATAGACTGAAAGGGAATCCTCGATAACCACACCGGGACACCGCATTACTCAATTTCCCCGTGGCACGTTTAATAATTAATCGCTGATTAAAATTACTAGACGCGCATACACTGCCGACTATCGGGGTTAATAAATTAATACGCGACAAGCATCGGAATATCAATGGGGATCGAGTTAAAGAGCAATTGCCAAGTATCGAAGAAGAGTATAATCTTTCGCGGTATCACGCCGATGAGCGCATCATTATTTAACCCCGACGTAATCCGGCTATCGTATCTGGTATACGTATAGGTAAGTATGAACGTGTATGAGGTGGTTAATAAATCAATGTTACCAGTTCAGCCGATGACTACGCGTGCTTAAATATGTGAAAAATCCTATGTTAACTAGACAGTACGTACCGTTCTATTCGTCTATCGCGTATGCTACAGAAATCAATGAAATCCAGTCTTTACAACAGAAGTCACTCCATGTATGTACAGTTATAAGTCGTTGTCCAACTAGTATGGGATGCACCGTAAAGCAGTGATGGCCACGTCACCTATATTTGAGACATTCGAGTTACCTTACCACAGTTACGGGATATTAATATTTCGAATCAAGAGACAAGGTCTCTTGTCTCTTGTCTCGGGCCAAGTACAATTTATTTTCAGGAAGCAAAATAAATTGTACTCTATCATTGTTTTCTCTATCATATACGACAGACGAGAGCCATGTATGTACATACATACGATAGGTACGTACAACCTATGTTCGCATAATACTTTAAGCGCCGACCGTCACTTATGAATCACCCTGTACACGTTACAAGCCAAAAAGGGTCGAAACCACGACCATCAGTAGATACATGACGCAGTCTGGTATTATTAATCCACCTACCTTCGGATAATGAGGCGACCGCTTTAATTCACGCTAAGCCTTAATCCTTCCTAACAAAAATACGCCGGCGGTTTTGAAACGGACAACACACGGGCTCGTTCGTGCTCCGCGAGCTAGCAGCAAGGGAAAGCGCTTAATCGCGTTAAGAGGTTATGAATGCCCGTGGAAAATGCATGCCTCTGTGCGCCTCGACATCGCCAATTAGAGCATTTAGCGTTTCCTCTTTTTTTTTTTTCCCCCGCCAAGAAATACTACCATATTACCATCGCTTTTCTCCCGTCGCTCGCCGGTACACCTCGTCTTACCTCGTATCGCCGCTTCTCAACGTTTACACTGTCCAACGCCCGTTGAGTAGGATATTTTAAAAGTAAAATCTCCCTCTGCGCGCTTGAAACTGTCTCTCTCTCTTTTCTCACCGAAGTAAGACGATAATACCTACGAACCTGTCGAGTGCCGTTAATCGAGGAGCCTCGATATGGAAAAGAGTTGCGCTTTCAGGATCGTTAAGCGTTCGACTGCTTTAAATTCGTGCTCCGTTAATCATTAACGACGAGCATTCGTCCGAGGGGAGCACGTCAGTTAACCAGGTTAGCACGAGCGAGCGCGCTTCTGACACCAATTTACTCGTTTCCCGTCGCCAATTAGTAGAGTCGTGCGTACGATCATCGAGGCACCCCCCTCCTGAACCGGGACCCCTTGGTACAACGAGCTAATGCCGCGGTAGTATGCGCGCTTTTAAATAAAAATTTTCGCTGCTAATAACAAGGAGACGAAAAAAACATCTCTCCTCGCGCGGGGGTATCCCGCGCGTCTACTGTAAAGTGACACGGCAGAAGGTAGGTCAGTTCTCTCGCCGAATTATCTTGTATATTATATATTATCTTGTCGTTCGATTATCTTTTACCGATTCGCACGCATCGCCGAATAAAGTGTCGGGCACTACGCTTCCATTCGGCAAACGGATCGATCGTTCGCCGTCGACGGCGATACAGGCATCGTGCGTAAAAAGTAAATGCGCGTGACGATACTCCGTTTACCGTGTCGCGGGGTTGACAATCGATACATCCAGTACGCGTATACCTCCTAGTCACCCCCGGATAACGAGCCCGCCCCCCCGACACCAGGGATACATTGTTTGAGATGCTGTTAGTCTGGTTCCCGTTCGAGACGGCAAAGAGTCGAGACGTAAACCGATGTAAACCTCCGCGAAAGGGATACCGTACGTCGAAGAGTCGGGATAAACAGAGTGACAGCGCGATCAACCGATCGAACTGGCCGGGCTATATAGTTTCCGTCGTTTTACGGGGGGAAAAACTGTTTGATCTGGAAAAGGAAACCATCCTTGGATAACGATATCTACGAGCATACTGATGAAGCGCAGAGCTTTGTTCGTATCGGAATAGATATTTAAAACAATTTAATACTGGCTCGAGGATTAAATCAATTTAATATGGGATATTGGAAATAAATGTACACGATTGCGAAGCGTATGTGTAAATATAGGGGATATCGAGCGGTGCTCAGAATAAAAGGACGCGCATTAATAAGTACGGTGGGGGGGAAACTAATAATTTTCAATCTACCGAAAAATGACAGCTGGCGCGTACGTTTGTGACGTAACAAAGCGTTCGAATTTCAAAGGTAATATAAATAAATTGAGAATGGCGTGTGTTTGTCGAACAGACGCGATATACGATCACGAGATATTTTCCTCGTATTTGTGCAGCGCGATGCGTACCTGTTTCGTTGAGCGTGAGGAGAAAATAAATCGCATGAATTTCGAGGATTTTTTGTCTCCGACGCGCTGAAAATTAATTATTTTCGGCTATATTTAAACTTTCTAATATCTTCTCTGTTCCGTGCAACGCGACGCCTTTCTCGTCTCATCGCGACGCTCTCGAGCGCATGGTATAAATAAATCCTGAAACGTCGGTTCACTCGCGTTAAGAGGCGGCACGATGAAACGGAAATTGGACTTTTTGGATTTTCGGCTCGATTCTAAAATTGGCCCTTTAATTCCCTATCCGCCGGCCGTTATTATCGACAGTCAGTGGGATCGGGTGCAATCGAGGGAAGGGAATTTTATGTCCTTTCGGGGGAGGAATAATGCAACGCGGGTGAACGAGAAGTGGCGGTGCGGTCAATTGCGCCCTTACGTGCCAGAGGAATATCGGTATCCTCGTTGACAGTAATTCGATACACCGAGTGGCCACGTTTCGGACAACTTGTCACTTAGCTCCCCGTCGATGTAGCTTACGTTCCTCGACCTTGTTACGAAGCAAACCCCATTAAATTGACACCGCAGAAACGGATAAACTTGGTTGCATTTCCCGCGTTGCTTTCTTGGATGGTGGTTTCCACCTTTCCTCCTTTTTTCTCCCATCTTCGAATCAGCCGCGAAGGGGAGTCGGAGAGAAACTTCGAGAGTACTCGATTTTTTGCTCGTGATCTGTTTTTTTTATCAATGTTACCAACGGTGTCGACAGGTGAAAGGAAAAAAAATGTTGTTACTGCGTTTCAGGTGATGATCATCGCGAGTCGCGTAAAAGTTCGTCGGACGGTTTAAGCGTCGAATAACGAACGTCCAAAATGTTTCATTACACGCGTGTACGCGTGTAACAGCACAGAGACGCTCCTGTCCTCCCGGGGAACTTTTGAATTTCATACGTTACGCCAATAGACTTTCGTAATTAACATATTTCAGGGTTCAGGACGGACTCTGTTGCGAGCTTGCACGATACCCGACGAGACGGCTCGATTATAGTAACTCGCTTTAACTTCTATCCAACTAATTACTCGATCCATAACTTTGCATTCATTATGTCATAATTGACAGACTAACCATGGCCCACCCACTTTTCTCGCCGCCCCTCGTTATGGCAATACGATAAAAGTTAGCCGGATAAAAAGGGGGAATGGCTGACCTATGGGTAGGTTAGTGTGTTATTGCATTTATCCGCCGTGCTTGCGTATTTGTGTTATAAAAATGAAACGGTACGCGGAAGTCGAAAGTTGACCAACTTGGCCATTCATTTCTTTCCTGCGGTACGCGGAAATTAATTCGATCGTATTAATGATATTGATTTTCCTGACCTTCCGGTTTGTGCATAATTGTTAATTGAAAAACCAGTTCCCCCAGGGCGACATCTCCCACCATTCGCGCAAACATACAATGCGAAAGGGGGTATTTTAAAATAATAGAATTGTTTTGTTTTGTTTTCCATTTAGGCATACACGATGACGATTTGATGCAACATATTCATACGCGCACCACGAATTGCAAATAAAATTCTTTGCCGCGATACGATTATAATTTTGTTTTTTTAATAGAGTTTTTTCGTCGAAAATAATATGTTTGATCTATCTAGCCTTACCGCCTCCAGGCACACCGTGCATGAGAACGGCTCCATATATTTCAAAATTGCATACCGAAAATCACCGGTGGGCAATTCTCCCGTGCACCGTATGATAATTAACGGTAAACATTTCACTTTTATCTTCGTTCTACTACCATGGGGACGATTTGCAAGCGCGTGTAAGAAAATTACAATCTGCACGCGTTTTCTGACAACTTAAAAAAACTTCTCTTGTAAAAATGTACTTTTAATGCTAAATTTCGATTAAATACATTTTTTTTTTGCCAAAAATAAAACTCAAAGAGGTTCCGCCTTAAGTCCCAATACGTGACGGATGTATGAAATTCACGATCTTAAGCCTTTGCGCGGTGGAATAAAAAAGAAAAAATAAAAATTCCTCGATCGGAAAATGCATTTGAATTTTAAAATTTATTATCGATCGTACGTTGATTATAAATTTTAATCTATATTCGAGTTTACCCAACGACCGTGGCATCAGATTGCGAAACAATAAACGGAACCCACGATATTCAATGCAAATTCTCTCATGAGCCATTTCCAAGCGTATTGCCGAACGGTGCATCACGCGCGAGACCTTCATTGCAGTCGTTCAAAATGCCCAAACATTTTCTCATTGCTGGCGATATTTCCAGTACGCCGAATGGTTTTCATCTCGATCGCCGACCCCGATTGCAAGCGACATGGTCCCACGGCCGTTTTCGACCTACATACCGCTCACCTATATCGAAACGGAAAAAAAACGCAAGGGAAAAGAGAGAAGAGGGACAGAGCAGGGAAAAAAAATCGGTCCGCGACATCCGTCACGCATTTCCTATGACCGATTTAAATTACGCGACGGTCATTATGGTAATAACCGATCGTGTATCCCACCGGCCATCAATTTCAGCGACGGTACGAGCTCGTATTTACGGCAGCGCGATGCAACGACAACGGCGACAACAACGGCGAAACGGCAACGTGCTGAAAAACATCAGTGGCAGCTATATTAAAAACCAGAAAATTGAAAGCGATACAACGTCGTCCAGTTAGAGTTCGGCCGGATCGAGAGAGAGGCACGAGGAAGGAGAAAGAGAGAGAGAGAGAGAGAGAGAGAGAGAGTCTCATTGGGATTCCAAAATGGAAAGCAGAACGGAAAACTGAAAGCGTAGAATCAGCGAAGAAGATAGGAAGGGTGAACGGTGGTGGAAAAAGCTAGCTCGCGAAGGTCGGATTTTCCGCGTTTGTGTCTCGTAAAGTCTCATTCGGATTTTTTCATCCGATGGTTAGGAATCAGTGGAAAAAAAACATCCAAATACTTGGATTTACTATAGGCCGATGTCACGCCAGCTTTCATCCGATCCGCGATTCGCTGGCAAACTTATCGTACATCGCGAATACGAACAATAGGCGAAATCCGCGGCGCACTTATAAGTTTAATGTATACATCGCTTTTGTGTTTTATAACCGCGCGTAGCCGACAGAATTCACGATCCTGATTCTAAATCACGATCAACTTTTAAACTGCGGGACTGCCGTCGCTATCGGGACTCTGGAAAATTAAAATATGTTTCCCGCGGGGGCGGATATTTTTCCATTTCCCCTTTCGATTCGGTATCCGATGTCTAAAGAGTATTCCGGTTCGATCAAAATTTCTCACTTCACCTGCCTCGTCGCGCGAAAAAGTTAAAGCGGCTACGTAACGCCGTCATAAAACTTGCCCCGACTCTACAAGTAGTTGCGGACCCGCTACATTATTGAGTGATCGCGCAAAACGGTTTTGAAGGGGACGAGCAGTCGACGGCGAGAAAATCGAGAATGAAAAATCAGGAAACACTGACGCCCGGACGATCAAAGGAAATTTTTCGAGTATCGCGTCTCGCGTCTTTTGCAAATGGACGCAACGCGTGTCGAAGCTGGCCTGAGAAATAAAAAGACCTGTATACCGTGCGCGGAGGAAATGGTGCAGCTAGAAATCGTTTCGAGGCATGGGCGGGGAGAAAAAAAATTCCTTCACCCTCCTCCTCCTCCTCCTCCCCCTCTCGCTCTCTCTCCTCACCCCCTTTCCCTACCCCATACACCGCAGCTTTTCCTCGATCGCGCTCGGTTGGCTGGTTGGTTGGTATCACTGCATCACGGTAGGTTGGACACCGAAAATACGAGAGGAAAAAGCGAAAGGAAAGTAAGGGAAACAGACAGAGGGAATCCCTCCGTTAGTTTGCGATCTACCGAATTTCTCGTTCCTCTGGCAGCCTCTTCGCTTCGTGGAGAAATCGATCGGCTATGAAAACTCTCGCGATATATATATACGCTTGCAGCGCATATACTTTTACCTCCTCACTTTTTTCGAGACTCTTTTCCCCGTAGGATTCGTTGGTTCCGATGACGAGGTGTAACTCTCCTTCCTGCTCACCCCCCCCCCCCCTGATCAGATATTTCGCCGAATATTTAGAGATGGAAACTTCGGTAAAGATGCATTCCGGGCACTGATAAACTTTTCAAATCGAACCGGCTTCCTTCGTGCTTTCTTTTCAAGAAAATGTTGAGGACCGACCTCGTTTCCATGGAAATAAAAGGGGGATCCGGTGAGTCGTACATTTGCATGCATTACGGTTCTCTCGTTTGTCTTTCTTCCGCTCGCGGTGCTCACGATATTATTAAAACCTCGTAACCTGACCGGTAAACGCGAGAAATTGAAAAAGCAATTGTCCAATTTCATTAAAACATCGAACAAGTGTAGCGTTGAAAAAACAATCTTTCCATCGAGCGTATTTGCCACCTTTCGCCGCGTCACTTCCGGCAACGTTAAAAATATTCTAACTTACCTGTCGTTCGCTAAACGCAGTTTCTCAAAAACAAACAAGATTCGTCCGCCAGCGCGGAATATTTCAGAAAATTCGGCAAAAACCTGACAATTTCTAAACGAAGGCCTCCGTCCTATTCTCTCGCGCGCAACCGTACGAGCGTGCAACGTCGACTCGCTCGGATCCACAAAGCGGCGAGTTCGTAAAATACATACGGTAACACAGCGGATGGGAGTGCGCGCGTGAAAGGGGAAGGGTCGGGCCCTTTCCTTGAGAACTCGTTGTCGTCGGGTTGGATGCACGCCCCGACGACGGTTTTGCACGTGCCGCATAAAGGAAAGCGTCTTCATCCGGGGAAAGCTTTCACGGGGATGCAACGGGTTTCTGGTTGGCGAAGAGAGAGGGGGAGGGGGTGAATGGGGGAGGGAGGGAAAAAAAAAGAGGCGTGAAAAGAGACGACGGATTTTACCGCGAGACGCGGCAAAGTCTCTCACCTATCTTTCCACCTTTTCCCCTTTTTTTTTTATACTCCTCGATCCACCTTCCTCACCTTTTCCGTCCCTATCCCACGCGCCTCTCTCTCTCTCTCTCTCACTCTCTCTATTTTTCTCTCTTCCTTATCATATTTTTTTCCTTTTCCGCGGTTTACCTTTCTACCTGTTTTCACTCGGGACACAGGGTCTGTAGTTACCGACGTATTTTATGTAGTTGGAGCGTGAAAACGGTCTTTCAAAGTTCCTTAACGATTTCGGTGAGATCTTAATTGACTATGAATTACTGTAAACCACGAGAAATGTTTAGCGCGACGCTTTCGTGCGTTTCGCGTTACGTCGTCGACTAACCAACGCGACGTTTGATATCGTTCTTTCGGTCGCGAGCTTCTTTCATTAGCGTAACGATAATACATTGTTTCTTAATTGAAACGAAAGTCGGGTACAATAATCTTTTGCCGTGCCGTATTTGTGTTTACGCCTAACAATGAACGCTTAGACACAATATGTTAATCCTACAGCCGTGTAAAGTCTCATTGTCTGGCGGTCCCCGGCTCGCGTTAACTTTCTAACTCTGTACCTCTCGACAGCATTCTGGTCCCGGTATAAGCCCCCGCTGTAACGGTCATTCTCCTCGTTACAAATTAAAATTACACAGCAATTAGAAAGCCACATTGCGCAATTAAAATCTACACGACAACCGTCGTCCTTCTTCCTTGCTGTTTGGCCGTTGTTCTCCCCAATTACGCGCAAATGCGAAAGCGTGAAAATATGTACATTACCCGGGCAATGTTTGATAAGCAAAAGGTAATGAAACGAAATACGTGTAAAACATTCTATTCGATTACACGCTTCTATTTTCTAACGATCGTTTAATCGATTTCATCTCCGACACGTGGGACACTCGTTTCGTTATACGGAAAATATATTTCGATCCAATTGTAACGTTCGGTCGTAAACATTCGCTCGCAATTATGAGTAAGTACAGAAGTTTCGTCGTTTCAGCTTGCACGGCATTTACAATTCCGATACCACTCGGGCGCAGAGTTATTTCGAAATTGTTTGGAAAAGTTGGCACATTATGAATCGAATGCAAAAGAATTTCCGCGGTGCCGGGAGAATCAGACTTATTGCGTTACAATTAATTATCGAGGGGGAAAAGTGCAGCATGGAATTTTCGAAGCATCCGAGAACTGCGAGCATAAAGAAATAGGAGTTGCCATACAGGTATATGTATACAGCATCGTCGACGGGGCTAGTACCCATAGGAGTGCCCCGACAACTTTTCTCATTACAGCGATCGATGTCGACCCAATTAAAGCTAACTTTTCAACGGAATAAAAAAAAAAAAAAACTCAACGAGAAGAGGGAGTGAGCCCGAGGCGCGCCGAACATTTCTCTCGAAGGTAATGCAGATGTCGCGAATACTTTGGAAATACAGGCGGAAAATGAAAATGGAAACGGTAGTAATATCGAACACAGGAGGAAAGATATTTCTAATTTGTAAATTGCGGTTGTAACGTCGCCGGAAATTGCGCCGTGTTATTCCTGTTGCAGACAGATAGTATCAAATTGAAAAATAATAATACCAGCTGAGCGCTTTATTGAACAAATTAACGAAGCTCTCGCGCGATTCCGTTTCTGGCTTCTGCTCGGAAACACCACTCAAACCATTCATTAGCATCTAATGAATGTTATTACGCAGGCTGACTCAATGGAAATTGTAATTTACAATCCCCGTCTATTTCTGAAGTTACCTAAGATCTCCGAGGATCAGAGTTCCGCGATACAAAGTAAAAGAGATATAATACGAAAATGATGTTGTTCAAAGTCGTTGTTTCTCCTGATACCAAGGACGTCGATGGTGTTCTATGCAACTACTCATTTTGCAATACCCACGTAAACAGTTGCCAATATTCTCAAAAATCAACGGAGTTAACGCCCAAATAACAATCGACAATCGTAAATCCACGATTATCCGAAGGTTAACGCGAGTAAGTAAAAGTCAACTTTTCACACTTGAAATGGATCTTCACTTTCGGCATGGCGAAAGTGTTTCGAACGCTACGTATGCGTATGCGCGCACGTGTGCACGCGTACACCCTCGTTGCTGTCAAGAACGTCGACGCTCGTACATGGATCTTCGAGCAAGTACGCATCCTTCGGAATGGGTAAAACGCGCAGGTAAGATCGATAAAGATTCACCATCCCTGAACGAATCCACGTATGTACCTATGTACATACGTGTAGAATGCATCGGACGAATAGATACGGACGAGTAATGGAAAACCGAAAGACGATAGGTCACGTTATTTTCGTAGATATACAGCGGATAATTGATGTCACGACAAGAGAAGCAATATATCAGGATGATAAATTTAGGCGGCTCTTATTTTGGGGGCTAACCGACGCGACGTATCGCTTCGTCGACAGGAAAGTGACTATAATTGAAAATAAGCGATTCTGCTGTGGTGGAATTTAAAAATTCTGCATCGTAACAACGTTTGGATTAAGGATAACGAACGTGAATAGGGTCCCTTTCTTTCCGTATCGTACTTCCATTTACGATGTATCGTAATATCAACGTTATTTAGTATCGAACATATCTCGTGTATATACCTCGCGAGCATTATATACGTGTTACTTTGTGCGAATCTCATCAGGGTGCAGCGTGTACGGTTTTATAAATTAGATCAATGCATTAAGGTTACCATCATCAATCTTATCTCCCTCGGTGCTGTATCTTTCCTGCCACTGGGGTTTCCACGGCCACTAACGTCGTTGTCCAAGTTGAAATTAATTTTGGGGGTGAAAGTAAGCTCTTTCCACGATCATTAGATTCGAAATGGAATTTTGGATATCCGTCGACGGTATACCGGATCGACGCTCGCTATTGCAATACAACGCCTACGAAGACGCGCACCTAGGAGACCGGCTCTCGGGGTAATTAGATCGGGATTGAATTCAAACTACCGGACCGTGGACGGTGGATCCGAATTAATTGACGAGAAAAAAAAAAAAAGAACGGAAGTCGTGGCAGAGGCCATTTATTATCGTGTGCGGCGAAAAACTAACGAACCGTCGATATCCGATATCGACTAATAATTGGTTGGCTGAATAGACGTATTTCAATGGTTTCTGCTTCGACGCAAAGAGCAAACCGTGCGAGCGAGTTTGAATTTCGTATTGATTCGCGAGTGACACGCGTCCCTTTCACTTTATATTTCGTTCGTGTACAAAATTCGGGAAATTCGAAAATTTTCGATTTTATTTCGATGAGCCACGGGGCAGATATAAATCGGCCTATCTGTAAAATAGCAGAGAGATCGACGAGGTGAAATATACTTTACTCCGTACGATTTTTTCTATGATTTCTTGATCCCTCGTCCACGATATCCAACAGAAATGCTGTCCGAAGAAATTGACGGTCCGGTCTACTACATACTACCACCGTCAGCCCGTCGGGACGCGACGGTGTGCGAAACGAAAGGAAAGAAAGAAAGGGCAGGAAAAACACACCGACGCGACATAACAATAGCCGGTACCGGTAGTGGTAGTAATCGACTACCCGCGCCTTCCTACCCGAACAGCATTTTCGTTGGATAATTGTACGTATGTAGGTGTACAGAGCGCGGTATACGAATACACGCGCGCAATATCGATCATTCTTGTCAGAGGCGTGGATTTGGAATGAAAGCTGATAGGGAGCTGACAAATGAAGGGTGCGGCAAGGAAACATGTGAAAATCGAAGAGAAGAAACACCGACGGGGAAAAGTCTTTAGGTTGCGAGGCACGGTCGGAAGTCACAGCCAGTTACAGGCAATAAAAAGAGATTAAGAAACTCCATTCTCCGGGCACCCCGGGGAGAAATAGCGATGTAGAATGAGCTTCGGCATTTTCTCCCGGGAGATCGACAACGATCTTGGCGACGGAGGACGATCGTGCACACGGTTGCAGCCTGATTTCTCCACGCATGAGAGCGCGTAGATAAACGCGTGATTGATAGAACTTAGCAGGTATGGGCGCTGCAGTGTAAACACCAAAGCATACATTTTTTGCAATCAGCCCCGCTCGATTAACGTTATAATACCAACTCCTATGTATTAGAAATGGAATCTTTGCTTCCAAAATTATCTTGCTCCGTTTAGTAAACTTAATCTCATTAAATTACAGAATTCCAAATTTCCGTGAATAATTGTTCAAAGACGTAACGACGAATTGTTTTACATGAAACTTCGTTTCAGAAATGACGTGAAAGACGTTCGTTCGATGTCCCTTATCCTATTATTATCGACAGTCGCCGATTCTCCATTCTGCTCGACAACTATTCCCAGAACAAGGGAAATGCACGCTTCCAATAGAGCATTCGATTCTGCCGATTTTATCGATAATTTGAATTAACCGATCAGTTATTAAATACGCGAGACGAGTCACGTACGCGATAAGATTGACCCGTTCCGCGGGATTACACGAACGCAAATGAATAAAAATTAATTTAATTAGGACAGGAAATTCGACGCTCCTCAAAGCTCGGGAAACGCTCCAATGGAATCGCCGTAAATCATCGCCGCCGCAAATGGAAGTGTACCTTGTCCCCCTTGCGAGAAGTTTCCCGAAGATTCAACCGGCTCATTGAAACTTTTCCACGTGACTGCGGAACCGGGCCGGTGCCAAGGAGTCGATGCACCGCGTGTCGAATCTCGAGGTTAGCCGAACGACTATCGGGTAATCCGATCCGAAATCTGCTAGTAACGTTCGAGGGAAGGTTATGCTGAGAGAGAGAGAGAGAGAGAGAGAGAGAGAGAGAGAAGGGGGCGAAATTGAGAAAGTGTGTGTGAGCGTACACGAGCAATTGTTTGCCGCCGCTTCGTGGCTCGTGTGATGGCGTCGGTAACGGAATTCGTTATATCGAGAAAAGACTTACAGAGCGGATTTGACAGACGCAATTTACCCCGTTCCTGGTGGGGAGAGCCACAGCATTCGGCGTATCAACGACCTCCGTTGACTTGGAAACTGACAATTCGTTCTAAACTAATCCCCCCCAACGGATGAATTGTCGCTCTTCCAGAATGCGCTTATGAGCACGTACCCTTAAATTCGTTTCCGTTGAATTTCCTTACCCAGTTTTTCATCGATTTCCCGTAAGCTTATTTTAACGTAATTCGTCCACCGCGAACGTATGGAATTTCGGGAAGCCTGCAGATAGAAATAACGCAATTGTATCTGCTTATATTTACCGATTCCTAATTGTCGAACGGTACGAGCGCAAGGATGAAGATATGATGCCGATAATTGAACGAATAATAAAATTGACATTTTTTTAAAGTAACGCATACTTGGCATTGCGTATTTGACAACTCTGAGCATCTAAAAATACTTTAGAGACCGTTTGAGTTCCCTGGCGATTAAGTTCGCTGAGAGTCCTGTATTTCCAGCGTAGCGAGCTCCAAATCATGAGAATGGAGCGTCTAGTCGATCAATAATCCATGAACAAATGGATCCTCCATTTGGAAGAGTTCCTATTGAAACGCAGTTTTGCCGTCTTTCGTTTAGCCCCATCGAGTTCCATCTATTCTCCATTTTCCTCTACCTTCGGTCGGTCCGCTTCCCTGCACCTAGTTTCCGTCGCAAACCATCTAGGAACAAATAGATCGCGCGATACCATTTTCGCTATAAAACGAGATGATCGTCACAGTTTCCGAATCCAGTGGGCCGTTGTATGTGGAATAAATCTTACATCCTCCACCGTAAACATTTGCGATCTGTAGATATGATTCCATGATCCCTGAAATCTCATCCGACTCCGACGGACACTTAGAAAATGATCTTTAGAGTGCATACTCGTGGGGATCATTTTATTGCATCCAGTTGACGAATACTATACAGAGGGGTTCGAAGCATAAATAGACCGATTAGGTTTTTTTTTAAATACCATTAGCTAACGTGCAGCATTAATATAAAAGAGAATGCTTAGAGTTTAAACTCACCTTGAAAAATATGAAAAAAAATGTTACTTGGTCTATCCGTGCACTGAAGTCCCCTTATAAAGAGCGGTGTGTCGATCAAACGCGAAGAGCACGGAGAATTGAATAACGTACAGCGTCGTACGAGACGCGCAGCGCGAAAAGCGTGGATACTCTCGAAGAAGAACTTGGAACGAAAAACGTGACTAGGCGAAAAAGAAATGACAAAGGTGGGTGTGGGAGGGGGAGGCCGAGTGGCAGGCGGTCGAGGGTGCCCGTAAAAGCGAAAGGGCTCCGTTATTCCACGGTTTTGGTATAAACTCGTTAGTAGCGCCTCAAACTCCGGTGAATTAATTCCATTGTAGCGAAAACGCCGGAGCTATGTTAATACCAACGTTTTAACGCCAGTGGCGTGCATTATACGCGGCAAGGAGGTGCGTGCGTGCGTGTGTCCCGTACCATATGTACGTACACGCACACGTATTTTGTATGCCCCCGTTAATTCAGGTCTTAAGGACTTAATTCAGTATCACATCGGCGTTCAAGAAATAGGGGTTTAGCGTTGTCTGAGGGATGAAAGGCTGATTGTAAATCTCAGCCAAGTTCTACGCGTTGTATTACCTGCTACGACAGATTAATGATTCCCATGGAATCTAGGATATCGGGACACTCTTCGATGATTGGATTACGATGAAATAGTATTATCGTATCTCGCATTAGCGCGAAAGGAGAATGTCTCCTTTGTAATTACTAAAAAAAAATTATTCGTTTCGTTTATAAGTGAAATTGTGAATTTTTGTTAATTCTACTAAAAAAAATTCGTTTTTAACACACTTTGACCAGTTCGAAAACCCCTGTTCGTTTTTTCCGGAGAAGATACATGGTCTAGTCTCGAGTACCTGTACTTGGCCCGAGACAAGACCTTGGCGCGATTCATAGATTTCTTTCCGCTCCTGAAAAACATCGAGGGGACGTAAATCATCGACAATGTTTATTTCTTTCGTGTTCGTAGACACGCAATGTTTACCCGCGCAACAACGATAAGAGTGCCCCTCAGTTTTTTGGTTGTCGTCGTTAACACATTTTCGTCCTCGTTCCACTCGCTGAGATCCGTGTACTCGCTTTCATCCGATTCGATAATTGTTCCACGCTCGACGATTGCGCGTCTGTCCCGATTCACGGTTTTTTTTTCTGTTTCCACCCAGTCCTCGAGTCCCGGCACATCGAGAGGGCTAGGCTGCCGCAATTAAATCTGATAAAACTTTTTTCGACGACCCGATATTTATTTGTATCGGTCGTTTTGATGCGATTTCAGCGGGAGCACTCGATGATCGACGTTCCCGTGCTTCTCAGCGTACCATCAATTATTAACTTCGACAAAAATGAAAATTCTTATTTCGTCCGTGCTCGGGACGCGACACTCGAACTTTTACACATGACCGGTGCAGTAGTTTCCGAATAAATGTGACGCAAATAAAAAATTTACTAACATACTTCGATCGAACTACAAAATAAGAAGCATGAAATAAAAAAATTGGAGTGCCTCCCTTGGTAAAAATAACAATTTCTTCTTTTGGAAACCAGAAAATATTAAAAGTATTAAAAATACAAAGGTATGGGGCCAAGTACAGTACGAGTTTATCTACCAAAATCAAAAAACAAGAATTTACAATACAGGTCGTTGCTCACTAATACAAACTCACTTCGTACAAAATATGTAAAATCAAGAAACGTTAGCAAATACAAATTACTCACTTTCAGATCATTAAATTAACTAAAACTTTCAACGCTCAAACAATAAGCAAGCGAGAAAAAGTTCTTCATAAAAGTTATTGATATTAAAATTACCTGTAAGTTAAAATTGCTCGCGGTACATTTCAATGGAGAACGGAAAATTGAGGGAATAAAATTATATACTGATCGTTACGCGTTGCAAATATATGTATACCGACTACACATGTATAGTAACACTTATAAGTAATACTTAAGCGACAAGCAGACGATGAAAGGAAACGCGACGCGAAAATAGTTAATCCGGGAGAATTTAAAGTTCGAAAGCTATACTCACCTGTGGCGTCTGCGTACTGCACGAGGTAAGGGGTTGGCGAGCCAACGGACTGCCCCAGCCTTAGCGTTCAGCCCAGCCTTAGGCTTTCGACACCACTCCGTAGTCCTAACCCGGAGCAAACTCAAATAACAATCGAACGAGAGGGAAACCAAAGACACAAAGCGACAATAGAAGATTATCGAAAAGAACTAACAATAAAACTGAAAGTATCAAAATCCTCTGCTTTTCGCCAAGTAATTCAAGTAAACGACGGGTTATAAATATTCATCTCTAACGATTCTCTCTTCTCTCCTCTCTTTGAGAAATCTAAAACAGTAAAGCTATAAAAGAAAATTAAAATTTGTTAAATGGAGAGGAGCGTTTAAATCCCATGGCGCAATAACGGGATAAGCGTTAAGATTAGTAATACAAAAAAATTCGGCCTTGATTCCTGGAAAACTTTAAATACAGAAGCGCGTATCTGTGAGGAAGAAAAGCTGCATTTTCAGATTCTTCGTGTCAGTTTGAAAGGAAATATGAAAAGTCCCGTTTGTAAAATTCGTTAACCCGTACGTGTACTGAAAATTTAATTCCATGTGATTCATCCATCCAGATGTTATCAATCTTTAAAAGATGCGATTTAAAATAAACGTACCTAGAATCTGAGTTTTTATAAAAAATCGACCATTTTCTGCTCTTTTAAAGATTAATAAAACCACAGATTCGGCATACGTACAGATTAACGAGCTCTGCAAACGAATCTTTTAATATTTTCGTTTCCCAACGGCATACAAAATTTGAATACATTACGCTTCGCAAACCGATTCCTGATCTCGAAAATCCGCAATTTTCTAAAGTTCGAATACACGTCAGCCGGCAAAGTGATTGAACTAAGCCCCGCGTAAAATTTTATCGTAAATTTGTGTGCCCGAATATTCATGAGAGACACCGTACAGGTACACTCGTTTAAAAATGCCCCTTGTCAACCGAGACCAAACGATACTCGGTCGAGAATTAAAAGACGACATAATATTTTTGCATTTCGTAATACTCACCCCTTACCACGTAAAGCGTCGGGCGATGTCCGTAAATCGTTTGCCCAGATTACATCCCAGGATTCTCGGTGGTCGGTAACGTTTTATTTTTTTTTTTCCCCTTTACACCTCGTGCGCGCAGAATCTCACCCGTTGCACGCTTAACGCTGGCGTGCAGAATGAAAAGATCGTTACCGGGTAATGGAATAAAATAATCGTCAAGATCGATGTCCCGGCATTCAAGCGGTGCAACTTGTTTCTGTTCCTTTGCCTCTAGTCGCGTGCTCGCAATCAGTCCTCCATAGTAGACACCCATTGTACTTACGTGGGTACGCCCTAGGTGTTGCTCGAGCGTACGTTCAAAGGTGCCGCGGGTCGCGCGTGCGAACAAGAACGAAATTATCGAATGCACCATTACTATTATTATTATTATTATCAAACGCAATCGCGAGAGTCTCGACTTTCGCTTCGCCTCGAAACAAAACTAAGCGGCTCGTCGTTCTTCCCTGTGTACCTTGGAGAAAACAACGAGAACGGTTTAAAGTAAATTATGCTAGAGCGTTTGTAAAAGTTTCGCGATTACCATCGAATACGATTCTTATCTCACTTGGAATTTATCGAGTCCGCCAACCCAGATTTACTTTTCTGCCAATACGACCCACGCGATGAAAAGGGGGGGGGGAAGTTTTCTAAGTAAATGCGTGCGCAAAGAATAGTCGGTTTGAAATTTCCACCGAGATTCGAGGAAAAGTGTGGAGGGAGTCGACTGTGTACCGAGCAACGGGGGGGGGATAGTCATCCATCATTTAGGTGTGTGTATAATTTGGGCTTCTCGGGGAGATAGAACTCCTCGCGAAAGGGTGATACGCGGTCGTAGATTACTCCGTGGTGTGGGTAAGACTTTATCAGTCCGGCATCCATTACTTAGTCGCGAGAGATTACGAGGAGGTACGCTCCTCAAGAATGTTATCGTACTTGGTCCCTTGTTTCACGAAGAGATTACGGTGCCTCCTTTTTCACTCCGCGTGAAAATCATTGTTTGTCGAGTGTGCAGCTAATTCCTGTAGACTGGTCGTTACCACGAAAGTCTTTTAACTAACAATCTATTTTTCTTTTAACGCCGTGGAATCTTTTGGGTTCGGACAAACTTGACGTAAATCGACGATACCTGCCGCCCTGTCTCTCTCTTCCTCTCTCTCCCTCTCGATGTCCGAATTTTTTCGATAGAGCGCGTTAACTCTCCGTCGAATTTGTAATCATCGCAATCCTGACAATGTATTTGCGGTAATACCTGCTTATCTACCTCACCCCCGATAAGATACGACTAGCCAGTACAAACTGGCCTTTCAACGTTGCCCCTAATAGCCAAATGAAATAGTAACATGCACGCGCGCACGTGTTTAGTGGAAATTCGAGTATAATCCATTAGTAAACGGTGTTTATCTGTTACCAGCCTACTCGTCACTGCCCCTGCAATGAGCGAAACATTTTAAACATAGGTGCTGGAACAAACGTTACGAATCGTCGGTTCGCAGCGATTAAATTACACAGCGATACCACTTAACGGATTAACGTACTACAAATTGTTACACCGGGCATAAGTAGCCGCGTCAAATTCGTTTCGACTGCGAATTGCTCGATTTTTGTTTCGACACGAATCGCGGATAAACCGCTTCGCGGGACAGCGTTTTATTTGTTTCCCGCGTCTCTATCAAACATTTGATAGCTCGAAAGCCACGCTCAAAGTTTCCATTTTCCTACAGAAATCTGTTTCTCCATAATCCAACCGGGCGAAAGTCTTTCCATGATTTATCGATATCAACCCATAATGGAATGCTCGAATTTCTTCTGGGACCCATCGAGTTTGTATCTTGTTCCTAGCGCAAACTCGATATCGCGAATGCCATCGACGTCGGTCGAGGCGCATCCTCTAATGCTCCGACGCCTTGTCGGAAGGTGCAAACATCGAGGCGAGAAAAGTTTTCAGCCAGGATAAACCGAGGTTTTGCAATAGAATGGTGTCGGGGGTTGGGAGTGGGGGTGGGGGGCGGTGGTAGAAGCAGCGTCGAAAGTGTAGTCCAAGATACATAAGGGCGTACGTACCGACGATGCTGTCGCGTGGATCGAAATCGAAGAAAGTTTTCTTCAACTGGGCCGAATGTCGACGGGGCTAATGCATACTTCCGCATCCTGTTCGCACCGTCAAACGCCGAATACCGTCTACGCTGAGAAACGAATTTGCAGGATCAAACGCAGATGCGCGAAATTGCCTACTCGTACAGTTTCTATCGCGATAATCGTGTTCGTGCAATTTCGGAATAAAAAAAAAACACCGACGAAAAGTTCTCGAGGTGTTTTACGATTTTCTCAATTACTTTCTTGTAGACACGTACGCGTTTATATTAATCGAGAGACAAGCTCTTGTCTCGGGTACAAGTACGCGAAAACTGGACCTGACGTATATCTAAGACAAGACCTCGTTTATTGATAATATTGTTACGAACACGATACTACTACGAACGTAGCTTTCGATTTCATAGGCTTTGATTGGTTTAACAGTTGTGCACTTGAATTTTTTCTTAGCCCTCTCGAAAATAACACGTCTCTGCCTCGCTCTCAGTAAATAATAGT
The DNA here is from genome assembly GCA_933228935.1 of Pemphredon lugubris. Taxonomy (NCBI): domain Eukaryota; kingdom Metazoa; phylum Arthropoda; class Insecta; order Hymenoptera; family Crabronidae; genus Pemphredon; species Pemphredon lugubris. The sequence continues at coordinate 7,933,857 of OW121819.1, read as the reverse complement.
TCTTTGATAGTTCTACACTTTGTATTTAATGATGTCCTCGCGTTACGCGCAACAATAGAAATATTAACGTTCTCTTTATCGACTCGACGAGCGAAACAAATCGCACCGTTTCTCCTCAAATTGAACATCGACGCGGGAATTGCCGCGGACAATTTAAATCCAACGCAAACACGAGGAAACGTCTCGTCAACGGCGCGCTGTCGCTAATCTTGCAAAAAAAGAATCCCAGGAATAGAAAAGTCTTGCCACGTTCATTTCGTCAGTCAATCGATCCCGCTATCCCCCCCCCCCCCCGCTCGACTGGTCCCGCAGGTCCCAGAAGCTCTCTAATTTTCCACCCCCTCGCTCTCTCTATTCCGAACCCCTGGGATATCTCTCTCGTGCTAGCACGACGACGGCTATGAACCCGACCCCCGGCTGTGTATTTGTGAAACGTGATTCGCTCGTTCGTGCACATCGAGTGGAGTCAAAGAGGGTGGGTGGTATCGACGATGCAGGAGTAAATCAGTCCAAGGGCGATAGAATATGTGTATGTACTGTACGTAGAAGAGCCGAAGGGATGAAATGCTGCAGTACGAATACCATCGGAGCTGGTATTAACTCCGAAATTGAGTGCCTGCCGGTTCCTTTACACGCGAACTCGACGCTCCCTCCCATTCACCGTCTTCGTTTTTCGACTATTTCCCATCCAGCCCCGCAAATCCCATCGACGCGTTTCACGTCGAGTTCTTTAAGGACTCGCGAATTTGCGATTTCCGGTCGATCGATTCGCGTCGGATTCCGCGAAAGTTGAAAGCGTGTGCGCGTTCGTCGAGGAATAACGGCTGCCGCGCAATTGGAAATATACGCGTTGCGGTTACGCTTTTGATCGTCTAGAATTCCTGACTCGTTGGTGCAGATTCTGTGTATCCTTTCGGCCGCATTATCGAATGGGATTTTGCAGTGATTAGCCGTTGACCGATTGATTTTACGCCGGTTATTCGACCGATTTGTCAGTCCCGCGGTAACGCGGGGACGAGCAACGATCGATTATGCACGCCTTCGACGAGAGAGCGACGGTAGAGCGCGACAAAAACGTATCGCAAGATAACTTGTGAGGTAGCGAAAGAAATGTATCTCTACGGTCAAACGAGACCGGTATCAATCCGATTGGTATCCGAGACGAGGAAGGAAATTTTAATGGCCGCACCGGACGAAACTTCAGCGAGGAAGACAATCCCTCTTATTCCACTTTCCGCTCGGCAGAGAAACGAAACTTTCCCGCCCGGAGATTCCTATCAACTCGTAATCGATGTACAGAAATAAAACTCTTCGATCCCGACGTTCATCCAGCTCGGAGTAATAAAAAGTTCGGGGCACCCGGGGACGCTTCCTTTAAGCAGACCTATTTTAACCTTCATTTTTTCCCCTCCCCCTCCTCCTTCTCCTCCTCGCATTAATTCAATTTGCTCCCTTCCCCGAGGCCAGTTCTTCCCGACGTTAGTTATCCGCCGCGGCCTTCCTCGGTAGCCCTTCGACCCCCCCTTCCCATTTTCTTCCATTAATTTGCCCCGCCCATCCACCGCGCCGAATAACCCAACTGGGCTGCGCCGCGTTCCCTTCTTTTGTTTTATCATTGAATTACGGTGCGCGGGGCATTAACATTTTCCTGTGATTATTTAAATTTAAGACAATCGTGGCCGCGACTGCCACTGCTGGTTGGGTGGATGCAGTAGCTACGGGTTTTAATGCCGAACGACGTCGGGCGTGGTGACCGAGTGGGAGATGGCCCTCTCCTTTTTCCTTCCTTCCTTCCTTCCTTTCATCCTTCCTTCCCTACTGTCCCCCTTCCCGAACCCCAGTATTTTCATCGTTTCTCCACCCGGCTTCTTTTTTCGGGGGCAGGTTCGGAAAATAACTCTGTTCGCTTCTTATGGCCCCCGGGATGACAAAGCGCCTCGCCGCTGGAACCGCCCCACGAATTAACGGCGGGCAATTTCTGTAAAGGTAATCGCCTGTTTCGCGAGAGCGAAGAAACGTGTCGCTCGCAAATTGACGGAAGAAAATTTCAATTTACGCTCATCTCGTTTGGACGTTAATGATAAAAATTTGTCGTAAGGTCGATCGAACTTTCAGTTCCGCGACGGCACATTAAAATCGTCTCGTACGCGGTCGGCTTCAGCGTAAACTGCTTTCGTGCGTTCTAGCTCGTAAAAAGGGGTCTTTATTACGTTTGCGAGCGTTGCACTAATTAGGAGCTCTGTACTTTTGCGGGGTAAAACAACAATCACGGTAACAGAGGCGATGCTGCTGGTGAAGCGCGAGGGAGTGGAATGAGTTGCCTACAGCGGTAATTGTAAGTGAAAACTACGCTGCTAAACGCTATAAGGGCGTATGTTAGCTTTCGCGTGTACACATCGCGTTGTCATGGCGGTCGACGAATCAACGTTCGCGCTATATCCGTTCTTCGGAGATAATTTCTTTCATTTATTCTAGAGTTTGCCAGATCACGTTGAATTTGTTATACTTTAATTCCAGTGAATACATAGAGTTTGTAATAATTATTAGGACAATTTACTTCAAAGCGCAACCGGCTAAGCCAATTGATCGTAGGAACACTCTGTAGAGATTACAAATGGTGTGTGTGCTACAATGCGCTTATTGTGGACAGAATCGGCCACAAAACTGCACGTAAAGTATCAATAATGGCATTAATAATGCGGAATACAATATTCTTTATGTAACTGTTTTACTAATGAAATGGGTTAACCCTAGATTACGACAGTGTCGCAAAATTTACGATCTCATAATTCAAATTTATTAATGCTAATGTTTGCGTTGGCTCTGGTCCTTAATTGTATCGATTATTTTTTAAATCGTAGTTCTTCCAAAGTGTACAAAACTGCAAAGATTTGTTCAATAAGATCAATAAAAACATTTTTTTTCCTGGTTCGACAAGATTTTCTTTGAGTGGTACATTTGAACTCACAGTAAAGTATCGTAATGTAGGGTTAATCATTGCTGATTTGATATAATTATTCATTATAAATATCAAACCCTGTGCTTGTATCCCACGATTATGGCACAATACGGTCTTCGTTTGATATCTACTTATACCTTTCTGATTATACATGTTCACGAAGTTCGATAATCTATATAATTAGTTTACCGACTCGTAGCGATATAAAATATTTCAGTTATCGTATCGATAACGCGAATGTAATAATTAATGCTTCCCGACAGTAAAAACCGGAGCAGATTCGATTATCAGAAAACTTATCCCAGCGCTACGACCACGGCGATTTCGTATTCGTAGAATCTACGGAACGCTATGTAGCGCGTTTAATCAAGTTGACGCGAACGCGTCCGGATATTATGCAGAAAAATATGATGCGTCGTAGGATACGGTCCGACGCGCGAGAAAATTAATGCCAGCTACAAAGCATATCAGACGAACTTTGTAATAATTATGTTAATTTCGTGCGTTGCGAAAATTGTTTATACGCCGGGTTCCGAGACCGTGCGCCTGGTGCAGGTTACACGTGCGCGCGTATGTATCTACGTACGTACGTACGTACGTATGTACATAGACCTACACCTGCACGTGAGAAACGATATACATACATACATGGAAGTATGCCAGGTCCAGAGCACGCGAAACTTACTCGTATAATTGCAAAGCGCTGGATATTATCGGCACTGCTCGTTCATTTTGTTTTCGTTACCCTGTACTCCCGATCTGTTCATGCGTTACGCATAAAATTATGCGTAACCCAAATGACGCGGCTTAAAGTATTACGATAGAATCGCGATCGCGCTAAATTCACCGGATATCGGCACGCATACGCTTACCATCAAATTGCGCCGAAAGTAACAAATAGATTAAAGGTTTTTGAGTGCCGCCGGCAAATCGTCCCTGATCGCGCCGATAATAACATTACAAACGACGAGCAATAAAAAACCCGTGGCCGCGTTATGTTTCGAGCGATCCGGCGTGACCCGGGGAATGCGAAACGTTGCGCGAAATTAAACGAGAAGAGTTACGCGCAGCGTGGTAAATTCTTACGCTCGGAAAGCCGGTCGGAAGAAAAGGTGGTTATTGATTCGGTCTCGGGAATCGATTATCGAATGACCTTATCTCGCTCGAACTGCGACAGTTCCCTTTTTCATCGGGGATAAGACTGAGAGGAAGATTTATCGTCCGCGGTCAATCATAAATTTCGTCGAGGGAGAAAAATACGAAATGCGTGTACATGGAATAAGAATGATTCGTTACCGTTCCATGGAACGAAGGGAAGGTGTAAATTTAATTATTCCTGAGAATATTTCTGCATCTCCTGAAAGAACTGTTCGATTATATTATAATCATTATATTATAATCATTATAATACTGTTACGGACGCTAAGCGAGCGCGAAGGAAGACATTATTTATAAAATGAAACGTTTATTGCGTGGGAATACAAGCCCTCGTATCGATAGCTTGAATACAACTTCTTCGTTGTCAAACGTAACAACATAAATATCGAATAACAAGTAACAGCCTGTTGACGATACCGGACGCCAGAAATGCAATTCGTAGCAATATCAACGATCTACATTAAACCCCGTAAACCTTTTGTTTTATTAATTTCACGAGCTTGCCCCTTAGCCGTGAAAGGGCAAAATTACGTGCGAGATATATGAGTTCACCGTGCAAATTCGATCAGGTCGGCTAATACGATACGAGTGGTCGAATATTAGTAAATTATTCCCTTGTTTTGCATTCGCTCGCTGCATCACGCCGCGTCTCCATTAAACGGATCTCGTATTCGCGCGTTTCCTCGGAAATTAATCCATCTCCCCGCGCACACGTACATACGCGAGCCGAAGCGCGGAGTTACGAATTTCGCATTATCAATACGAAGCGCGTTCAGAGCGGCTTCCCCGCCCCTCCTCGCGGAACTATTGTCAAAACAGAACGAGATTCTGGGTCCGTAACAACGTTGATCCACCGTGAAGTTGCTTATTTAAACGCACAAGGGATCGTTGATCTTTGCTTTAACATTTTCACAGTAACAACATTCCACTCCTCGAAATCTCCTCGTTTCCACGGGAACGAAATTATCGCGTTTTCGTTGATAACGAAATTCATGGTCCTAGGCTCGAAGAAGAAAAAAAAATGTACACGCGGAACGTTTGAAATTCTATTTCCACTCCGTGCCAAGCGCGCTTACTACGAGAGTACTGGGAACCGGCGAAGATTTTGATCGCCAACGGCGCCTTTTGAATATCGAATTTTCCGCCCCTTTATGACGCCGCGATACAATATTTTGGCCGCTCCGCTTTTGCTCTAGACGTACACAAGAGTGCGGTGAAAGTACGCTTTACGTACGTTCGATTTTACACGGATGCGCGTAACGGCCCCATAACGTATCTCCTTATACTAGAACAGACGCTTAAAACATGCCATCGGAATAACTTTCAGATCATTTCGAATGGACAGTAAAATATTTCGAGCGATGACGAGAATCCTCCAGTCGTATCGCGAGATTTCCTTCTATTCCCGAGAAACTCGGGAGACATTCAAATAACCCGTTTTAAACTCCCCATCCTGCGTACGTATGCCTCGCGTGCAATTTCACGCGAAGCTTTAAATACTCGAGTTTCGAGCGTTTAACGAACGTGTCTTCCCCGTTGTCCCGAAAGACCGTCGGAAGGAACAATCCCTCGATATTTTCTCAAGTGTCCCGGACCGTTAATCAGTCGGAATTCACCAGTGGCAACTGGCTTCGCTAACTCGTAACCCCGTTTCACCGTTACGTCGAAGAAAAATAACTAAAACACGTCGGCGGTTGAGCGACGTTCTCGTTCGAGTGACATTAACGAGCCCCGGATGCTCTCTCAAACGCTCTCTCGTACACTCGACGATGAAGAAAAACGGACGAGACGTTCGGAAGTGTACGGTACGCGTGTACGTAAGAGGAAAGGAGTATCACGTTCGCGATACGACTCATCTTCCCCGCAGGGGTTGGCGGTGGGACGCGGTGAGTCGAAGGGTGAGGGGGGGTGGAGGAGTGCCAGCGGCCTTTTTATACCGTCAAACTATTTTAATCCCGTTTGGTACCACCTGGCGCTCAAACTACCGACGCGGTGTCGACATCCTCTTCTCGTTAAGCGAGACATAATCCAGATTTCGCCGATGCGATTAACAGATTAACAAACGAGTACCGGGGACGCGAACTAGGTGGCACTTCTGCTACGGAAAAATTTTAAGTTTAAATCGGTGGATCTTCGGCAAGCCCCGTCGGGAAGTACGCGACGCATACCCGCGAGTACCGAGGGAAGGTTTTCCGCACTTTAACGTGCGAGTTGTTTTAATAAAATGAAGATTCGTTTTAACGCATACATACGTTTCGTAATATCTCGCGTTTTTAAACGTCGCTGAACTTATTGTTAGTATTGTAGAATTATAGATCTTGGGGGGGGCTAGTTTTGTACGCTTATCGTGGGAGGTTAAAAACCGCCATTTTTAAATTAAAATCAATCTATCGCTTTATTTAATTCGTTTTATTTTTTGTTCATTGCTTCCTCGCGTAAATTCAACGTACGCGTAGCAACATAAATTGGAATATCTACACGAGTACGCGTCATGTACTGGTACCTCGATCAACCACCACCGTGACTCGCAGATTCTCCTTACCGATGCCAATTACAAAGAATTGGCAAAAAAAAAAGAATACACCATAAACTCCGGAAAAGCGGTAAACACATTCTCGTCATTTCGAAAGCGCAATAGCAATGACGATCCAACGAATTGCGACGAATGTCAATCGATCTCGAGTTAATTAGCTATTAAACGAAGCTTCCGCGCAGTCCGTGCCTAATCGAGAATCGATGTCGATTGTACAAGCGTTATTAACGAGCCTCCGTACTCGTGGTTGATTGGTCACCGCCGTGAATCAAACCACCACTCTCATTCCGATCGGTTGAGGCAGCCTCGATACAAGGAACAATTATCGGACGCATCTCCAGTAAAAACCGGAAGAGTTTAGCGGCGAGAGAAAAGCATCGTTATACCCCTCGTGCAAAAAAGAAAAAAAAACCCCCGTAGACTCGTCGCTCTACCCCCTCCCCCGCCACCCCCTCGATTACACCATACCCAACCCCCTCTTCCATCGCTGTCGCGCATTTTACGTAGAAGCGTCGAGTCATTATTCCTACGTACGCGTAAAGCGGTAAGCTTGTGGGTTTGCCGTAGGGTTGTCGCGCGGGCTGCAACGGTAAATGCTCGCGGGTCGATGTCGTATTCGGAGTAAAAAAAGAAAAAGAAAAAAAAAAGGGACGAAAGAAAGGAAAGAAAAGGGCGGACGATACGCGCCGAGTTGTAGGTAGATAGTAGGTAGGTGGTAAACGAAAATAGGTATAACGTCGGGAGAGAAACAGAGTGGTGGAGGTGGTGGTGGTGGAGGTGGCGGGGGGGTGGAGGCGGCGAAGTGAGCGAGAGGGAACGAACGCAAAAGGATGGGTAGAGGGTGAATGCAGGCTGGCAGAGTACACCTAATTAGTACCATTACGGACCTACTGTTTTGCCGAATCGGCGCAGACTTAATATTGTCCACGTGGTTGCCCGACGCAACGGTGCATTCCAAGGACGACAGTTCTACCGGTAATTGGCGCATTGTACGTAACGGGGGACTGCATTCAATTAGTTTCGTAAAAAAGCGAAGCAGCCACTCGCGGTAACGCCAGCAAATGAATGGAGCTTCCAGCGAACTAACCCTCCCTCCCCCCACCCCCGCGCCGACCCACCTTCGGGCAAAAGCACCCCTAAACGTGCACGCCCACCCCCTTCGGTTGCCATCAATCCCCGGTTCCGGATCGCGGATGACGTTGGGATCGTACGAAGACCACTTCAAAATCGACGGTTTTATCGTGACACGAGGCTTGACAATGTCGTCGCAGTTCTTTCACCCCCCTCCTCAAACCGACGTCGCTGTTAACGGAACATCGTTAATGTAACGAAGGGATGAATCATCGAGCGTAAGGGGAATGCGACACCGTGCGGGGAATCGAGTCTGAATCGTTAATTGCGAGATAATCGAATTATGAATTCCCTTGTCTAACGACGATCGTGGCTAAAATTATCTGCGGAGACATCCCACAGTTTCGCCCACGCGAATGACAAACGCATTTCGTGTAAAAAAAAAAGAAGGTCCATTGCGGCAGCGCCTACACGCGAGCGTTAAAAAAAGGATAGATCCTTCTCTCTGACATTTTGTCCCAAGCGACGTAACCGGGAACCAAGTTTTCTTTGGACAAGGCTAATTGCCGTAAATTACGCTCACCTACGAAAACAATACGCAAGACAGCACTTTAACTCGCGAAACACTGACCAATCACGGGGGTGAGCTTTAATATTAGCCCCGAGGATACTCGTGGGTAACCCACGCGTTATTCTTTTCTCGGAACCACGTGGGGTCGCCTACGGTTAGGCCTACGCTCGCGGAAGCGAGAGAATTCCACGGAAATCTTCAAGGTGGACCTGTACCTTCGTGGAACCCGTTGAAACGTTCCTTTTTATGCATTGTCGCCCACCGTGCGTGCAGTAACGAAGCAACAAATTATCATTTTCCGTCTCACCGTAGTTTCCAATGCCCATGGATAGCTCGGTGATATCGGTTACGACGATTCTCCTCGGTAAAGTACCTAAACACGCGAATTTAAAAACGTACACTATCCTCGCGTGGCAAGGTATACTTTTCCGTGACGACGGACGATGCAGCTTCAACGTTTCCCGATCCGTTCCGTTACGATGGTTACTGAACGAGGGCTTCCGATACTAGTATCCCGTTCCCGGGGGCGTGGATTTAATAAAATAACTTATACCAAACTCTCCGGGCGTTTCTGAGTTACAGTTACCGAAGACGTAGTGGGGGGGTTGGGGGGGGGCAGCGAAGGTTCTTACTTTCCGCGCGGCGACTGATATCAGAAGGAACTTTTAGTTCCGCGCTTGCTATGGTTCAACTCTGTAGAACTAGGGTGTTATCTCTTGGTCCGCGAGTCAGTTCGCTTCCTCTCTTTCTCCGCTTTTCGTTTTCCCTTCGATCCTGCTGCTACTACCGTTACTAACGCTACTATACACGCACACACACACACACACCATTGTTGCTTCTTACGATTTTGAACCCTCGGCTCTCGTTCGGCGTCTCCTGGGTAAAAATCGCAGGTCTCAATGTAATAATGGTGGACGTACAGAAATAGCGTCCGTAGTAAAAATTTGTGGCACCCCCGCTCTATAAATGCTAATTGGCGTTTGAAAAAAATCTCTATGGTATAGTGTATATACATAGGGATTTTAATTCGCGCGAGAAATTTCGGCAAAAATAAACAATTCTTCGCGGTTTGTCGCGGTTGGACGTCACTGTCGCTTCGTGTATTATAAAACGCCGTCGAATGAATCAAACATTATTCCCTTGTATTTTTTTTCAGTGCAAATAAACGTCTTTTTGTTCGTGTCAACAATTCAATATATATGTATATTAGACTGCTGGTTAAAAAGAAATATTTTCTCCGGTAACGGGAACGAATTCTACTCGTCGAAACAAAAATGTTGAGCCTTCTCTGCCCTTTTTATTTCAATATTAAAGGGTGCCGGTAGGCATTTGAATTTTTCCATTAGAATAACACGGGGTTTTCGATTATAAAAATCATTTTTTTTTTCAAATGGAAAGAAGAATAGAGATAGAATAGAAATTCTGGAAAAACATTTCCACCTGCCATACTAGAAATTGTAGACAAACATTTTTACCTGTCATACTTGTAGTTTGAAAAGAACTTTTTTTTTTAACTGGCAGTGTAATATATATATATAGGACGATGCCAAGGGTGGGTGAATCAACGCATTCAAATATGTAAAAAATGTTACCAGAGGACGGGACGTATTTTCGGTACGGAAATAGATGGCGCGGGGAGACTTCTTTACATAAATGCGCGTAATTCGAATCTCCAGCCTTGCCGTACCTGGTTAATCGGAACGTGCGCGTATTGGACCGGTTCGCAGATCCCAATTGCGAGTATTTACCTAGGACGAGGGAAATCTTCGCCCCGCGTAACTTACTTACATGCAATTTACTATCGCCCGTACGTACCATAGTTCCACGAGTTACGGGAGATTAAAGGAAACGCTCGAAGTCCACCTCTAGCTTATAAAATACAATTAGAATCGCGGGGTCCGTAACCAAAATTTTGCGACACCTCCATTTTGCGAATGCTAATTCGCGTTTGAAATCGACTATAACAGCGACGACGCCGCTGACCGGAAGGTATCCCCGGAGCGTTACGTCGCCCCGTAGAATATCAAAATAAACGCGCCGAAACGGAATATCAAGCAACTTTTTGCGCGCCGAGTTACGACACCGTCCGCTCCCCCAAAAAGTTATACCGGCCGAAATACGAAACAATTTTATTTGACAGCGCGATTCATCTTTGAAGGACGGCTCTTCAGGAAAATATATATCCCGAGCGTGCTTTCGACAATGGACGACACCTGCGTTGGAAAACTTTTTTTTTTTTTTTTAGTTGCTTTCCTTTTCGTTCTTTTTTCTTTTTCCTACGGGCAGGATTCGCGGAGCGTAGAGTCGTGTTATTCCCCGTCATATTGCGCCAGTACAACGGTTTAAAATAATTTAGAAACGTTTGCGTGGGAGAGAAGAATAACGGGAGAGCGCGAGAGGACAACGGGCGCCATCGTCGTCGTCGTAGTAGTAGTCGTCGTCGTCGTCGTCGTCGTTCTTGTCCGCGTCGACGAGAAAATAATGAATGCACGTGGAAGGACAGGGGTGCAGGATGGTACCGTGCCAGACAACGTGTCTCGCACGCGTGTCTCTCGCGCTCTTCCTCTCTCTCTCTCTCTCTCCCTCCCTCTCACCTGAGCTTCCGTTCGTCTCTTTAGTACAGCGCAACGATAGAAAGAGGGCGTCAGGAAAAAATGCCCTCCTATTGGTCGTGGCGTTTGGGTCCTAACCGCTCAAACGCAATAATAGAGACCGGGGCAAGCGCATTTTCGCCAATGGCGAAACTGTCACGCGTGTTAATGAACTCTCGTAGAAACTCCCGTCGAAGAAAACAAACGACGCGGCTAAGAATCGAGTAGGATAGAGCGATCCGTGCAGCGGCGTAGAAAAAGAACACTTCTTACCCTATAAACCTCCCGAACTAGGATTTACCTGTCCCCCCCCCCCCCCCCCGCGCAAATAGGACTCCCGCTACTATATCAAACGGCGGACCAAAAGAACGCCGGAAGTGGGGATAGGCGGATGAACTCTTGCCTCTGTACCACCTTGGGTGCCTCGTTTCTATCCTTATCTCTTAGTACCACGTCCTTCTTCGGAGATCCACGCGACCAGGAGGAGTATTCCGATCATCTCTCACTACCGATCTGCGTCTGGCCCAAAAGTTTATTAAACGAGACGAAACTCGCCGCGTCGGGCACGTTGCTGCGCGGAAAGCAGGAAGCGGGAGTAAGTCGAGGAAGGAGTGGGACGAGTGTATTTATGACAATGAAGCAGGGACGACGAGGCGGAGAGACAAGGCAGAAGGAACGTAACGAAGAAGTAGAAGAAGATCGTAATTTAACCGAGCGAGAGGCAGTCCCTCCACGTCTTCCTGGTTTTTTAGTCTCCTGGTGGTACGCTTCGAAATATTTGCACGACAGGACACGTACCGTCTATACTTTATTCCTTGAGACGGCGCTGGGTATATCCGGGCAAGTGGGTGATCCTGCACGGTGCTTAAGTCACGTGGTTTATGGGAGAATAAATACAATGGTTTATACGAACGCAACGTCGTGGGGCCTCGGGTTTCTCGCTCCCGCTTTCAGAATACCTGGGCGATGGAGCGTCACGTAACGCAAAATTGCTATTCGCGAATATTATTATTTTAATTTAACAATTCGCGTTACAGTTTTTCCCGCTGTCCCCGTCACTTTAATTATCCAGCGTATCTAATTGCGCATGGTCCACGCGCGAGCGAAATTAATTATATACCCACCGCTCTGGATTAATATTTAACTAACTTCGCTCGTCGAATTATCGTTAAGCTAAATTCCGCTGCGAACCGTTCGATCGGATTTACATGTCAATAATAATGAGACGCGTAATTATTCGCATTCATCGGGTAATCCGCGCATCGCTGAAATTACACGCTCTCTCCGCTTAAATTCGCGCTTCTTCTTCTTTTTTTTTTTATAAACACCGTCCCCGCGTAAATACATTTGTAACGCCACTCGGCGATTTTGAGGAGTATTTACGATTACGGTCGTTGGCCTGATTCGGTGGGAAAATTGCCAACGCTCTTGCCCTTCAAAAAATTCCCCACCGACGGGAGTTGCGAACGTCGGATATACATTCGCTACACCGACAACTATGCTTTCTCGCGGGATCGTTTGAGAGTCGGTCCAACAGAGCGTACCAACGTCGTGCTGATAAACGTACGTCAACAATTGGAATTCCTTGCATTCAACTCGCGTTGAATATCTTTCCGTTTTATATAATCAAGTGCATCGCGTTTCGGCCACTAAAATGTTGGCTGCTTGCCGCGCAACATTAATCCTGGAATGAAAAAAAAAAGAAATGGATAACAGGCTAAATGGACGAGATGAAGAGGGTCCAGCGGTTCTCTCCCGAAAATACCCCTTTTGTTTCTTCCGATGCTCAACCTCACTCTCTCTCTCTCTCTCTCTCTCTCTCTTTCGTCACCATTACCTTGTCCCTCTCCCCCCCCCCCCCCTCGTTATGTTCTAGGTATACTTGCGCGGCATTTCAAGGCTCCTACTCCTTCATTCCCCGTCATCTATCTCGAACCCCCTCCCCCACCTGACTAGCGACGGTGCAGGAGAATCTAGGCGCTGCCTCTCGCCATGTTCCCGGGATAATGAAAGGATCCTCGAAACGAAGTCCATTGACGACGCCGACCGATCCACCTCGTTTAATCCGCACAGAGAACGGAGTGGAGTCTGCTCGTATATCACGTGGAAATAAAGAGTTTACCGGCCGTGGCTAAAAGCATTACCCTGTGTGACGTTCCAGGGGAAAATCGTTGCCTCGGGCGCGACGACGACGACGACGACGTCCGAGACGAAACGTACAACTCGCAATTCCGCGCCGAGATTTCGTTCCGATTAAATCGGAACTCGGTATCGAGGAAGTAGCTCGGAATACGCGGCGTCGCGATCGCTCCTGCCATTAAGCGTCGAATCTCGACCGTGCGAAGTCGATTTCATTTTTTTTTGTTTTGCTCTCTTTTCTTTTTGATTTCATTCGGGTGACTGTTATGGAATTATTTTTCCCCCTCCGTCTATATCTCGTTTCGGAATCTTTTTTTTCCCGACTATCCGTTAAAGAGGGCCTTTTCCAGTGGAATATTATATTTCTATTTTTTTTCCCCCACCGAATCGGGTTAAACTTCGTTTCCCAGGTAAAGCGGTGTGAAACGGATTACAGGGGGTGGAGAGGAAACTTTGTCTCTCGACTACGAGACAATTTTCCTTTTTTTTTTTTCATTTCTTATACCCTTAACGCGTAAACGGTGTAAATAAGTCGAAAGGGCTAATCCCACGCGTCGGGCGAGGGTGAAGCGTAGTAGCATAAAAAACAGCGACTCGAGGAACTTCGAGCCAACGCAAGTGGCAAGCTCGCGTTTTAATTTTATCCACGAGCCGAGGAAGTTTTAACCGCTCCGCGTTCACCGTCGTCGCGGAACACTTCGGTATATTCTCACGAGCATTTTTGCGCGAACCGTTCGATTATGCACACCCCCGGCGAGGAGAACATTACTGCGCATCCATTTCCGAATACGAAAGCACTCACGGCGGCCGAGAAGAATTATCGAGCTAAATTCTATCGCGATACCCGCGAAGATTATTTTCCACGGAATATTGAAGTTTGCTTTTATCGCGCTCCCGAATCCCTCCCTCCCTCCGTCTCTCTCTCTCTCTCTCTCTCTCGTTCACTTCGGTTCCCTCACCCCACACCCACCCGGTCGCCAACCCGACGCCCTGAATTGTCGAAGAACGCCCTCGGAGCAGGAAGAACTTTTTAGAATCCCGCCGGGAAATTAAAAGTCCGACGACACTCGGAGTCGATGACAGCGCCTCGTTAATGTAAGAGTGAGCTATTGGAATATTTCATTAACAATGAAAGTTTCGCAAGACCGATGAGGGGCTGCCACGGAGAACCGGGGGGGGGGCCGGCCATTAGTTCTTAGTTTATCGATAACCGACAGTTAAATAGTCGGTGATAATTAATTGGAATTGATTGAACGTACGCATCGATGAGACGCGTGACAAATGAGCACCGGATAGAATTGCCAATTGTGTTTGGAGCGCGCCGTTCGCCCCGTGACAAATTATCAGCATTTTTATTACAAAAGACGGCAGGGAGATTTTTCTACGGTTTTGTATGCAGCGATGCTTTCATCGTAAAATTGAACCGACGCTCGAGGGGAGGGGTAGTCTTTATTAAACGACAGCGCAATATTCTGCCAATTCTCTTATTAGCGGATAAGACCGCACGATCGATGGTTAATAACTTACGGGTCAACGCGATGTCAGCCGTTCTGACTAGTGTATCTCGTTTACGTGAAAACTGTACGGTTTACGAGGTTTAGAGCGGTATCGGGAAAACTGTGTACCGCGGGGTCGTCTTGTAACCAAGCTTGTAAACTCGTCGTCTTTATAAAATCATTTTAACCTTCCGTTAGTAACAGGGGTGATGAGTAACACTATGCGGAAATTTTTTAATGTGATCGTCGAAAGGAGGTGTGTAGTGCCAATACCAATTGCTTCGATAACTGACTTTTATTCCGATTTTCAGTTTCTCAGTTTTCATTTGCATCCAAAAATAGTATAATACGAATAAAACGTTGAAATAATAATAAGAATTTATGTCAAAATTGCGTTTCCAAGGGAAAATTACCAACAATTTTTGACAACCTTCTCCCAGTCCACGTAACGTACAATAATTGCACCTCGAGCTTACCTCCATCCTCTTCGAACCTCCTCGTTACCACCGGTCATAAAAAATCGCTCAATGATTCGCCAAACATCGTCATTCGCGGAATGAAAAGCCAACAGCGGCGGATATTTATATTAAAGAGAATGAAGAAAATTCCACGAATGGAAGAAACGAAGGAACCGCCACCAGGGAGGAAAGGAGAAAAAGAAATCTAAGGGGTGTGGGGTGGGGTGGGGGAGGGGGAGAAAGAGAGAGTTACCGCGAACTACACAATAGTTGGCCTTCTCACAATGGAGGTGCTCCGGGCTGCGGGCGAGCAGACGGAATGAGTTTTTCTCCGTTTGGTGCCGGGGAGACTATTTTAGTTGCTATTCTTTCGTTCCACGACACAATCTTCCTTCTCACTGTTTCAGGCCCCTTTTCTGCTTGGTCCTTTCTTCGACCGCGGACCGTTTCATCGAGGGCTTCGCACCGACGCCGACGCGACGCCGTACCATAAAGTGATTATTTGACGGTGACCCGCAGAGGCGGAACCGAGGGCGGACCACCTATGTTGTCTTCCCGCCGTTCCGAGGCTCACGTATCGTTATACCACATTTCGGTCGAGGCGCGTCAAATCGAAATTCATTCGTTCCACGGTGATTTTCGAAACTCCCGAGGTCGCTTGAACAAGGTATTCCTAACGACGCGAGAGAATGTCGATAAGTTTGTAAGAACCGCAACGCCTCTCGTTTTTGTTCGAAACGTATGTACGCGACGAATAGTGTAAGTTTGTAATTAAAAATAAGACAAATACTAGGGGTACCGAATGGAAGTCTATTATTATGTAGAACAATGTTAAACTTTATTCTTTCTCCATTTTTGTTAGAGAATATTATAAAATGTAATTTCCTTCGCTATTTACGACTGTATCCCAACGCTTTTCTAAGTCTTTTGTGTACTTTTCGTAAAACAACATACAAACTAAGCTCAAACGCTACTATGTAAAATAATAGATTTTTTCCCGTACCCCTGGTACTATCGAAGGAACATGAGAAACTTTTAACGAACCGTCTGTTCTATTTTTTATTCCATCCCAGGTTGAACTTTTCGTTTGGACTGTTTACTTCCTTCTCGCTATACATTGTGAAATTCATTTTGATAGCAAGGCATTTTTCTATCTCGTAAGTGGAATCACATTTGCTTCATCGGCGCGCACGGTAAATATAGCTGTATGCCGACGCGTTAAATTGTTAATACGCTGCATCAACGTAACATAAATTGAACTTTTAAGAGGAACTATTTTCTTTTTATTATCTCCACGTGGACGAAATTTACGCGATTACGAGGCGCTCGGCGAGAACGAAGATGGAGGGTGAATGTTAAAAATTGAGTTGTCCGAGGTGAATTTCCCCGGGCAGACAAATGAACCACGCTTTTCGAATTTCTGAAAGAATAACAAAGAAAGCGTGTTGCACGGCGAGAGTCTCTGCTCGTCGACGAATGTTCGTTGGCGCGTGTGTGTGTGTGAGGACGGCTATTCCGTTAGACTCGGATCAAATAAGTGTATAATTATTTGAAGGAGACCCGAAGAGGCGTGGTTTCGGTGTTTCACCTAGTCGTGGCCATAAAAGGGTTCCCGAAGCGTCCCACGCCGTACCAAAATTAATTTGTTTTCTGATAATTTCGGGTTTGCGCGGACCACCATGATTGTTTCGTAAATTATTCGATCCAACGGCGATACAGAATATGGATGATCTTACGTACACAGACGTCTCGTGTTTAATAGCTATTAATTAAGAACTGTTTACAATTAATTGTACGGCAGGGAACGCTAAATAGATCATGGTAATATCTCACGCGCCAGGGGGTCGGGTAAAAAAGAAATATGATAATGAACCGACGCTATCGCTACTTAATCCTTTAATCATAATCTCGTTGAAACGAGGGACAAATGAGATTGAAACTTTACGTTTTGCGCTGATCCTATCGTTTGATTGCTATTAGGATATTTTTATAGGAATTTTGTTTTGAACGTCGCGATTAAAGTGGGAGGAATTTCTAGTAATAGATATCGAACGACGACGACAAAATGAATATGTTGAAAACCAAAGAAAAAAAGGAGCAAATACCCGAGTAATCTATATTATAATATACCACGGTACAATATAATTTGATAGTTTATGACTCCGATGCATAAATTCGAATTACGCGCGATCGCAATTTCCCGACGAAACGACCGTATAAATCTCATTTCAGGGGGAGAAATCGTTATGAAAATACTCGGTAAATATTTTCCCAGGAGTAAATATTTATGCAAAAGCGAGCAGCATTATCGTTTTAGCATCTACGAGTAGCGAGGCACCGCGGCGCTTCGCGATATAAGTGAAATCAGATAAAACGATCGAAACTTTATTGCGAGTTTCGATGCATAAGCGTGATGCACGTCCATGCGTGTGTACGTACACACCCGCTCTACACATTTCGGGCCCGTCCCCGGGCTCGACGAAAATTGTGAACATTCGTTTCGCGGTGGTTCGACGTATCTGCTTAATCGCTAGTTTTACAGATTTATCGCGCAGCGGCCGATGCGTTTCGCTACGCGAAATCATTTTTCGATTGATTATCACTGTCTGCTTTTTCGACGCTCGAAACGCCGCCGGTTGGGACGAAAATGGTTTCCGATCGATCGACGCTCTCTCGGTTGCGTATCTTCTATCTCGTTATATAAAACAACGAACTTTCGGATTGCAAATAAAACTGCTGAAAAATACACCGACGCGCGTACCGTGTGCGTGCGCCTGGAACACCCAGGGCCGTTCCGAGCGCCCGTTAACGTTACATCGACGCCAGGTGTAAAAAGAGAGTTTTCACCAATTACTGTATTCCAATTAATTTACGAGCGACCCGTACGCGCGTCGACCTTTCGTTCTCCGGAAAACGAAGCGGACGGGGATAAAGGAAACGCAACGGTGAAACTCCTAATACGCGTACGATGCGATTGCACCAATCCCAGGTATTGATAATGACAGGAATGCGAGTCAGTTCGTACTAACGAGAAATTAATGAATTACTTGTGATAACTTCAAATATAGATTCACCCGGATGCCATTGTAGGATTTGAAATAAACGTATTGTTAATAACAAAAAAGTATTTTCGTTAACTGACCGCGCAACGACTCATTGTTTTCTCTTATATCGAGTCACCGTTGAAGCAGGAGCCTCGATATTTAACGCGTTTCACATTCCACCAGACTCCATTTCGCGGAAAAACTTCTATCGCGTTATATTTATTAACGGTATATAGAACGGAAAGCAAATAACAGAAATATGGCATTACGACGACTTTTTACCATTGCGTAGATAAAATCACGACCGAAAACGCGAATTTCCAAATCCAAAAAATAGGGGTATATCCATTACACGCGGTTCAGTTTTGTCTCTTGCGTGAAATTCCATTGTGTTTCGTTCGCGGCGCCGGGCATCCCGCTGAAACGTCACAATTTTCACGGTACGACGAACGAGCGGTCGAAAAAAAAAAAAAAAGGGGCGGGGGAATGGCGGGAAAAATATATGGTAGCTCATCGCGCCCATTAGAGCGTCCCGTCAACAATACCCACTGAAATTATTTTTGGTTTATCGCGCCGTTTAATGAATTTCCCGAATGCCCGCCACCGTTTTCCCCGAGAAGTAGTCGAGCACAATTTCACCATTTCTGCACGCCGGCGTAATTAGGATTACTGAAAATGTCGAAATTAATATCGCCCGGCGTTACAATTAATATTCAATTCTGAAAATTGTACGTTGGCGCGAAATATCAGCGGTGTAGTGTATTAATTCGATCTATCCAAAACGGTTGGAAACCAATTTTCCATTTTAACCAATTCCGGGAATAAAGCTAACGAGATATTTAGGCACGGGGTCAAGTTTGTAACACGAAATTTGTAATTGGTTCGTGGAATCGAAGTTTTACGAGTCGCGTGTGTATACATACGTAGGTACAATTAGTGTTCTCGAGAGAAAAAAAAGAATTAGTTGCAATATTCGAATTCATCTATTTCCAGTACTCGAGCCCGCCATGTGCGTTGCATCGGTTTAATTAAACAATCTACCGGCAAAAGTGGATTCGCGAATAAAATACAGCGGTAGAGAGGTAAAAAGGGTATCGAGCACCAAGAACTCGACGCGAATGAGAACGCGAGGCACTCGACGGGTGAATCGCTGAAACCGAACGAACGAAGATTTACACGAACGCGCGTACATCGTCTGTACGTAGAAGCGTCCCGATGCTTCGGAGCGGTCCACCATTCGAATTATGAAATATTATCGAGCTGTTCGCCGGTACGTTTCGCAAAGCTCGAAAGCCACGCTCCTGTGCTCCTCGCGTTTATCATTACGAAACTTTCTTTCGGCAATTCGCAGTCGAGGAAACCCAAGCTCCTCGTCGTCGCCGATTACGGAAAGATATTTAAATCGAAATGAAGCGAGAGAGAACGCAACGAATACTACTCGCGCATTCGTTCGTCTCGATTTCACCGCTCTGACGTTCGAACCGATTGAAGCTTAATTTCATATCCATTCGCACTCCCCAGTAACGACGCCGTTCTTTCTCGCAGATACGAAAGAATCATCGAGGATTTTTAATCCGTACTCACGGCCGACGCACACTCCAATCCACGCGCCTCCCGCACGTACGTACCCGCACATTGCCACGCTTATAAGCGTGGTTGCTTTTTATCGGCGTGGGTGTATCATCTCATTTCATAAAGTGCAGCTAGACCACTTCTCGCTTTCGCACCCCTACCCACGACAGAATCGCCCACAACCCTTGCTTCCTTTTACCGTAATTTTCTCTCAACCCCCCCCCCCCTCCCGCCAACCACCCAACGCCCTTCGAGCTCTCAAGCTCTCAAAATAATGCGTTCGTATTCTTACGACGAGGACCCCGGACGCGATGACGTGTGCCCGCCCTCCTCTGACAATTTTTTTTTTGTCCGCCGAAATGGCAGACTCGCGAACAATTTCTTAAGATACCCGCGCGCGTCGATGTGTTTACGGCCGTTTCGCCCCGGGGCGTCGCGACGGTAGGTATTTCGGTGCGAACGTGTCACGGTTACGGGAGACTCGACAAATCATTTTACATCTCGTTAAAATCACGTACCCGAGCGACGAGGTATCGCGTAAGTTCGACCGACCGTTTAACGGGGTTTTCTTTTGACACGGGCGAGGGCAAAGGAAAACTGAAAATTTATTCTGGATCGCAGATTACAGACACGAATCGAGTCTACCCCGAATTACGTTTTAACGACGCATAGCGATTAATGGGAAACATACGAGATAGAAGCCTTTTACCAGTCTGTGTCGTGCTTTGCCGTCGCCATAATTATTATGCATTGCTATGCAAATGACGGATGGGTATTTAATAGGCTACCGGTCGCCAGAGTGGAATCGCCGGCACACGTCAACGGGAAAAGTTACGAAAATTGTGGACGCCGAAAATCCGGGGGTGGGGGGAGGGGGAACGAACAAATTATCGGATTTACGTTGGAACAAACTCGAGATCCGAAAATGAATTATAACGAAGAAGATCAAGTTCTGGCCGTGAATCATAAATGCGCGTACGTTCGGTGTAATAACTCAGAAGGGAATACGTTACTCAACCACGCTCGTTTCTTTTCCATTCTATTTTCACTTGACTCGAATCGACTCACATTCGCTCGCAGGAAATTACTAATAATTGAAACTGCTGATCATCGAACGGTTAATATTCCTCGCGTAACCTTATCTTCGAGCGCCAATCATTTCCCTCGCTAACGAACTGTGCGATTGAGAAATATAGAAGTTTCCGATGAGAAATTGGGTCATCGCGATCGAGGATGTAACTTATTTGTTTGTACCTCTATCGGTTCCCCTTTTATGTTTGCTTCTTACGCGCGTAATTAATTTGTACTGTTTGCTCGCCGCGCAGAGTACATGTGTATTTACATTTACCAACTTACCGTTTGCGCGCATCGTTGAAATCGCTTAAACTAGAAAAGTTTGAAGATGAATTTTGTCTTTGATCATTGTACTAATACGATATCTAGTCGAAATTAATGAGAGGAGGCAAGATTGCACTATGAAATATCTTGTCTAAATATTGAATCGCAAAATTTACAGAATCAACGATACTAAATAAAATCTCTCTCCGCGTATCGCGGATACGGACGGAAGTATTAAAAACAATCAATCGAATCCCGGCAAAGTTAAATAATAATATTTTCGTCGAGCGCCGTGTAAAATCTAAACGGTGTTCACGATTTATCACTTCCCAGCACGTTTCGACTACAACGGGGCCATGAGATATGTACGGAGCGAAAAGAAACTGGGATATTCAGATTTAGAGCGAGGGATAAGCGGCTTATCGAAAAATCCGTCTCGGAGTGAATCGCACGCGATACGACTAAAATTGGCCAACGATTTGTCGAAAGATCGAAAGGCTAATAGTAGGACCTGTGCTGCTCTCGTTTCGAATAGAAATCGAATTTCTGATTTACGGTAAACCATCTTTGATTCCCCTAGAAGTCGGGTGTTACTCTTACCGATACTATTTGTATTTGACCGTGCGTTTACTAAAACGCGATAATATACATATACAAAGCCTGTTGGAGTTCGAGTTCCTATGGAATCATGGAACTTGGACCATGAACACCGTGGTCCATAGAACGCTGGTGTTACGTGAAGCCATTTTAAGTGTTTTGCAAAAAAATCAAATAGACAATTACAAATTCTTGCAAAATAAAAATCAATACCACGTGAAATACAGTTTGTAGGGATTTTAATATTGTTTGGACAC
Organism: Pemphredon lugubris; assembly: GCA_933228935.1. NCBI lineage: Eukaryota > Metazoa > Arthropoda > Insecta > Hymenoptera > Crabronidae > Pemphredon > Pemphredon lugubris. The sequence goes on along the minus strand of OW121819.1, from coordinate 7,912,073 downwards.
CACTGCTTTGAAGCTTATGTTGTATTACCAGTATTCCGCGTAAAGAAATGTCACAGTTTAGTGCTCCCCAACTTCCAAAAGATTGAAAACCGCGAGTCTAGGTCAATCGAAACAAAACGGAAAGGAGTAAGAGGCCTCTCAACTGACAGTTGAGCTCAAACTTGGAAACTTCTTAAAACAAATAGTTTAGACAGTAAACCTTAAAAATGTCGATTTTCGAGATTATTGTGAAAATGTCTAGCAAAATCCGCATATTTTTATCCAATCGCGTCACAGTAAGGAAACAAGAAACTTTTAAATGTCAGTCATGACAATTCTATTGTTCTGAGTTTTGTCTCACTTTTTTTCGCACCAACTATATGTATCTAGTATCTTACTTACCGTCTTTAATTACTGGGAATCCGGATTACTATTGCCACTCGGCGCGGACATTACAAAGAAAACACTGACCACGGAGTTATTAAACAACGAGATTTATTTTTTCCTATATATGCGAACGTTTACATACTCGTCAAAAGATCCGACCGATTAACCAGAAAAGACAGCGTACAACGCTTACGTACATACGTCAACATTCACGCGGCGCAACCGAGCATTCTTCTTGTTCACGGAACGATTCTCAACGCGGCTGAACATCTTGGAGTTCGGGAGTAAGAGAACTTGCGTCGGTAGTGGAAGGTCATCCATTCCAGGTAAGGAAACTTATTGTCTATGTACAAACGCCAAACTCACTCGAGCGAATCGGTATACGAGTCGGATTATCCGCTATGACGGGAGAGTAGCGCGCCTTCCATTTTTTTTTTTTTTTACATCGAAATACGGACACTTAGTCTAAGTGAAAAATAAGAATGAGACCTCGATAATTCGGGAAGGGACCTTAACGATATTTATTGTCTATTTACAAACGTCTTCGGGTGTGTTTGACGATTTGGCATCAGTTACGCTGTTCCTCCGTTTTACTCGGGTGCGCTGTTAAACAGCCATTCCGGTTTCTAATCGTATCGAGTCTCGTAGAAGAATCGTCGCTCGACAACGATTTACCTTCGTCCCTTACCTTCCTGCTTGGCGCGATTTGCGAGAATTTCCATTCGCCCCGGAGAATCGCAATAACGAAATGCGAGTGAGTCACGGCTCAACAACGATAATCCAAAGTATCTTACCGTCACTCGTCCACCGAGAGCATACGCGTCGCGGCCAAATTCGCGCTTCGCCGTAAAGACAAACAAAAAAAAGTGCGCAACATCGCGACTCGAGTCGTCGTACCTTGGCGAGTGTCAATCCCGACGACGAGTCCGCGAGAGGCCCGACCGACGCCAAAACTATGACACCGTCGTCGTCGTCGTCTATATACAGCTCTCTTGGACGCGCAAACTTCTCGTGTAAATGTCGTGGGTTCGATGCACGGGCAGTGTTGTGGGTCGCACGGGACTCGGACTCTTCTCGGTTTTCTCCGCGTAACCGTGCGGATAGACCCACGAATCCTTGGCGCGTAATACAGGCGACGGCGAGGGTGGACACTCGTGGTCACCGAGGTAATTCATGTCGTTCGTTCTCTCCGACATGGCGGTGGCAACGTAATTCGGCTCGAAAATGTCGGGCCTCTTCTCAACCTTACTCGGATTGGGTATCACGTCGGGATCGTCGTCAGGCATCGCGGCCGACAATTGACCTTTAAGATCATCCCTGCGATCTTTATTAGCCGTTCCTATCGTCGCTCTGCCATCCTTGTTGTTACCGTACTGCACGATCTCCGTATGAGTCTTAGCCGATTGCATCGGATGACTGCGCCGATACAGGGTTAGGGTAATACCGACGATCAGGATGCAGACGGCTGTTATGCCGCCGGCGAAGCAAGCTACCAAGAGACTGTAGTCCGTGGATTCGTTTGACGTTCCGCGACCTGAGGACAGAAGCGGGGCACGTGACTCGTGTAAGAGCAACAGTTTTTTTTTTTGTTTCAGGCTATACGGTTTTGACCGGACGGCGACGTTCTTTCAGGTGAAGCGAAGAGGAGGGTGGACTCTGGACGGTGACCGTGAGCTCAGTGGCGCGCGTGACTAAATGCATGGTTTCACGCTAGACAAATCGTTTGCACGGTTGGGATTTTCGGTATTCGCTATTTTTTTGCCGTACGGTCAAAACCGTGCAGTGTGAAAAGAGGCTCACTATTCTTCCTAGCTTACGAACCGTTTCGCGGTTCTAGCAAAACCGGGATCCGGGCAACTTCTAATCGGATCTTCTATCGTTTGAAATTGCCGATAAACTCGAGCCGCGAAATCCCTGATGGATCGCGTATACGCGTTTATACGGTACGTACGACAAACGAAAATTGCTCGCTATCGATCCTTGCCCGGGGAAAACAAGTCGACGCGCGGGCGATAACATTGTCGACGGCAAACGATAGCGCGATCGACGCTCGATTTATTCGTCGACGCGACGGGAAAAGTTAATTCCGAGTCGTCGAGAAAGTCGCGCACGCTGTGTTCCCTCTCTAAATAGACGGCGATGCAGTCTCTCTCTCTCTCTCTCTCTCTCTCTCTCTCCCTCTCCCTCTCTCGACTCGTCGGGACGAGGATCCGAATGAACGGGAACAACGTCGTCTACCTTCCGAATGCGTTCCGAGGCGTGCCCGGTAAACGAGATTCGTTTATTCCGTCCACTTATTGGATCGCGGAGGAGAACGTTGCTAGCTTCCTGGGCAGGAAGAGGAAGATTAAGAACGAAACGGTATACCGCCGGACCACGGACGACGATGGTCTGACTACTCTTTGGCATTCGGGTAGCGTCTCGGTTCGTTAGCCAACGAACGTTTCGCGCGTGGTGTCTCCTCGTATACGCGCGTTTACGTTGAGCGCACGTGAGCTTTCGTGCGCTCTCAACGATTTCTGGTAAAACGACGTTTAACCTTTAGCGAAGAGCGGTTGCCTCTCGGGCAGCAGCGTCGTCGTTTGATAACGCGAGAGATATAATATCCTCATGTACTGGGGACGAAAATACGAGGAGAAAAGGCGGCGATTATGAAATCAAATATAAACAAAGTATGTACAGCTCTTTATCCGTCGGGAAGGTTAAGTTTGACGAACAACGCTGAATATCGCAATTTCGAATAGCATTTACATAGAATCAAATGGAATGAAACGAATAAACGTGTCCGAAACCATTCTTCTCATTTCAAAATCTCTCGCCCCCTCGAATGCCTTCCGCCGTCACGAGTTACCCCCTACCCTCCTCCCACCCCCCCCCCCCGTCCCATCCTACCCACCTAGTCCCATTGGCATACCGTTAACGGAAAATACCTTCCATCCCCTCACGAATGAACTGAAACCGGTTTTGGAGGTGGTTCGTAGAGGTTTGTAGAGGTTAGAAGGGGTTGGAGGTGATCCAGAGCATTCTGGCAGTATCGGCGAACGTTGGTGTTGGTGACGGCGACGTCACGGGGTGTGGGTGGAACGTATACAGTAAAGATCCAAGATGAGCCCGTGTCGCGAACGTGCACGAGCGCACGCACACCGACGGCGCAAAACCTTTCCACGGGCACAGTGAAATCGTCCACCAGCCGGCATGAATAAACCATGAGGATGGAAATTAAAGACGATAAATGCGCCTCGAATGAGACAGCAGCGAGGAAAGGGACTCGGCTCTTTATGGGATTTTAATTCAGGGCCCGCGGAAAGGAGGATACGAAAGAAACGTATCGGGACGCAGGTCGCTCGGGGGTAAAAAGGAGGGAATTTGGAAGTTAGCGCGTAAGGCCGCCGGGTAATTGCGTCGACGTTGCGTGTCGTTATTGCCGACGACGTAACTCGATCCAATTAAGACGCGTAACGGAGACGTAGTCGAAGGTGAATCTTTTTGCCGCTGCATCGTTATTGCTCGTTATTAACCTTGCTCGTTAGACGAACGTTCTTGATTCCATCGGAGTACCGGCGATGCCAGGTTCGAAAACGAAGAACAATGCGAACGAACGGTACGAGCCGAAGTTAATTAATTCATTACGCAACGCGGCGTTACGGGGCGAGCAAATGGGAATTGTAAGAATGACTAACCGATACCGAATAGCTAAATGTTTCGTTTTAACTATGTTGCGTGTATACGACGCGCGAGTGTCAACCCCTATAACCTTACTTTTTATACCCTTTTTTGAACCATTCGTAGAATCGAGAAGTATAGTTTAAAATGTACATGAATATGTTAACACATTGACAGCCGGCGACCTAAGAGACATTTAAAGCCTGAGCGTCGGCAACGTATCGGCAACTTAAACCCCGAACGCCGGTCTTATTCGCTTGTTTCTGATCACTGAATAGCCAAAAAAAATATTTAAAACATTATATATTTTCATAAAATAGTAGATTTTATTTGCATATTCGTGATATACAAATTAACGGTAATGACAAATTTAAACAAAATCGAAATTTTGAATTTATAATTTTAAAAAAATACAGTTTCTCATTTCATGGTGGATTATTACATATATATAACTACTCAAGCGACAGACACAGAAATCCGCGTTTTCGCGGGGTCGGCTGTCAATGTGTTAAGATTACTGCGAATGCTTTCGTCTTTATTATATTTATTCTATAACTAGATTATATGAAAAACGAGCTAGTATAAGCATTCGCCGAATCGACGAATGGTTAGCGCTCTAGGATTAAACGGATGCGCGATGATGTTTGTCACGCCCCGAGGGGAAAAGGAGAAATTCCAAGACTCACCTGTGGTGTACATCGCGACTCCCTTGAGCGTCACCGGTTCGAGGACCACGGGATCGCTTCGTCCCTTGGCATTGACCGCGTAGAGGAGCAGCCTGTAGTTTCGGCCGGTCTCTAAACCTGGAACCTCGAAAACCGGACCGGACGAGCCGGATCTGTCCGTGTGGTTCAGGTAGATGGTATTGACGTGATAAACGTTCTCCTCGCTGTAGACCTCGAGCTCGTAATGGGTCAAGGGCAAACCGCCGTTGAAACCCTCGGAACACCTCACGATCAGCCAGTCCGCGTCCCTCGCGTCGGTGGTTTTGAACTCCCCGTGACCTATTTCATTTAAATTAGGACTACCGCGAAACACTCGATATCTATCTGAAGAACAACCGCGCGAACCGAAGAAGGGGAACGGAGAAGCAATGAGAGAAACTGGGTAAAGGCAGGATGCACGAAGGAAAAGGGCAGGGACGAACGCAGGGTGGGGGGTTCGAACAATTTTAAAAATGAGTTACCTGACCTAAGGATTTGATAATTATTTCAAAGTTTCCCACGAGACTTAAACATAAAATAGATAAAATTTCATTTGTAAATTCAGTATTTTTATAATTAAGTATGATATTTATGAACATTTTCTATTTTTTCAAACCACCCCCCGAAATTGTGTCCTGCGTTCGCCCCTGGAAACACGGGAAGCTACACGAAGACGAGTAAAACAAAACCGAACACAGAAATTCTGTAAAGACGAGGGAGACGAGTAAGCGTCCGTTAGAACGATCTCCGATCGAACGGGCACGATTGGTAAATTATCCGGATCTCCGTTCCGGTATTAATTCCCCGTAACAAAAGAGGAAACCCGTAACCTGGTATCCCCGTAACAGAGCCGCCTAATTTCCACGCTCTTTCCCGAGGGGTGGCAAGAAAAGAAGCTGTTAAACGCAACAAGGGTACCGAACCGTCGCCGTTGATGGTTCGACGTAATGGCGTAGTTAGCGGCGAAGTTGATTAAGCGACGGAGGGAGGTAGGAGAGGGGGGGGGGGCTCCGTAACCGTGAGCCACGGTATTGCTTACCCATTCGATACACGTAGGGTCCGGTAGACTGAAGGGCCGTGCAGTTTTGAAGGGGGTAGGGCTTCCCGGCGACGATGATCTGAAAGAGACAGGGTGTCCTCTGCGCCCCTATCCGATTTCTCGCCCAGCAAGCGACCGTACCATAGTCCATGTCGTTCGCCGGGGTATAATTCAGTCTGGAGCCGTGCCAATGGCTCGTGATCAGACTGAGGGGTTTGACCTGCGCGAATCTGTTGGCCGGCACGTTCATCAACTCCCCGGAATTGTTGAAGGTCCAGTGGAAGGTCGTGGGCGGTGGTTTCGATTGTACCCCGCAGACCAGCGAGATCGTCTCGTGCTTCAGGGCACCTACCACTTGAGTGGAAGAACCGTCCTTGCAGATCGGTGCATCTGGAAATCCGTGGGTGAATTGCATTGCTAGTCCGGAACTGCGCGCCAATTGTCGTTGGTTCGTTTTGCGCGTTACGTCGCGTCGCCGAGGAAAGTCGATTAATTGGAAATACTCGATGCTCGAGATTAACGGTAGGACTGCTGAACAGTTATTTTGATTGGTTTGTAATTTTTGTTTGGGGCTACTCAAGTTTACCATTTTTAAGTAGATGAACGAGAATTTATTTGTTAAGTAGTGCGAATATGTATAATTTTAAGCATATACTTTTGAACTATATAAAAATTAGTGAAATAGGTAAAACAAATTGTAGAAATAGGTATACGTTCATTGTCAGTAGTTCTAGCGTTAACTGCAACTTATCTTTACGCGTGCGCTCGGGCCGATGAGAATAATCCTAGTCGAGTTAATTTTATGGTTTTTAGAAGAACTTCACGTTTCACGAATCATGCGATGGAAAACACCAAAAATCGTAACGGAGTAGTTTGTTTGAAATTCAGCGACGCACAATTCTCATCGCGAGCGAGGTACGCACTCTTATATGTCTCAAGCTTACACATTATTTCGAGGGTCACCGGTCTGCTCGTCGATTTCCCTTCGTTATTCGCAGCCATGCAAGAGTATTCGCCCGCGGAATTTCTCGTTACGCTCTGCAAGACCAAAGATTGCCCGCCGGGAAGAATGATGCCGGCTGTAGCGTTTTGATGCAACTCTTTGCCGTCTTTGTACCAAAGTAACTTGTACACCTTCGGACTGGCCCGGACCTCGCACTCGAAATAAACGTCGTCACCCTCGTTTATGTCGTTTGCCTTTAAACTCGATCCTAACTTGATCGTCACTTTCGGCGCATCTGCATGATAATCATTTCAATGAAACGAACGTAATCCATAATTTCGTGAAATGCAGAGAACTTTCCTGAAATTAAAATTGAGTTTCGCTCAGAAGTAATTTTACTCACAGTGAACGGACAATCGCCACCTATCTTCCAATCCGCTCTCGGGTACAACGGGATTCTCGGCGCGACACGTCAGAAACTTTCCATCGTCCTCGATGGCCGGTACAAAACTCAACATACTTCTCGTGATGTTCGGACTATCTGCAAACTACGGACAACTCAACCCAAACCGTTGACAAGACCCGCAGGGGACAGCACCGAGAAACAAATGATATACTCACATTTCTAGCCATGTGCTTCACCTGGTGGTTTCCCTTCCACCAAGTTATCACTACTTCCGGCTTGGAACCCGAGCTGACGCATTCGATTTCGTACGCTCCCAAGTTCGACAAATGCGCCTGTTTATTCGTAATATTCACTATCAACGGCTTCACTGAAATAATCAAAAGGAACCGTGCCTGGGTATACGATTTTCGTCGTAGTAATCGACAGAATTGCCATTATCGGCTCGCTCTCGTATCCCGTGTCGGTGCGATCTCTCGAACGTCATGATCGAAAGCTCGTCGATACCGCCACGAGGTAAGGGCACGGCTAATCGACTTAATTCGCGCCTCTACTTACGATTGACGTCTAAAATGATCTCGGTGGCGACTGGAGGTCTTAGCCGAGTGTTACTGGCCCGGCATATCAGTCTGGCCCTCTGAAAGTCCCTCGTGACCTTCGGTAGATCGAGACGATTTATCGTTATGTCACCGTGCTCCAGCGTGAACGTTTCGTCCAACAATTTGTCCTCCAAGTGCCACGTGACCCTCGGCGGCGGTGAACCCCCGTTCACCTCGCACAGTAACAACAACTCGCTACCCTCGTTGAACGGCTGAAGTATTTTCGCCAAAGTTCTCCCCGCGTCGGTGTAAATCACCGGTTTGTTTGGCGGCACTGTCGTAACGTTGAATTTGCATAATTACACACGACGGAACATCGTTGCGAAACGTGTATACGAGTAAACCCTAACCGGGATGACCGTATAGTTTTTCTTTGGCACTTTATCGGACAGTTCGTTCCTCGATCGATTATCGGGTACACCTTGGTTTATTACGATCACGCGTCCGTGAATTGTTTGTTTTTTGTTATAATTAACGCGCGGGATCGTTCTATCGCAAGAAGAGCAACTTTTGCTCGACGCGTTCGACGAACCTATAGGTGTTTATTTATTGTCTTTTTAGAGGTTTTCAACTCGATTGCATGGAAGTCTTTCGATGTCTTTTATAATATAACTCAAGATAACATTAAATAAATCAAAAGAAACCCGGAATCAAAATCCATTTTTATTGTCAACGAAGCGTCTTTGAATTGTTGTAGCAGCCTTCCCTTCACCGTTCACTGTACATTTCATCGCTTTCCACTCTAAATCAACGGGCCAGTATTAAAAATATCACCGTCGGCTTCGTTTTCCATCAAACTAGATAATGTCATTGCGTCCATCCCGTGATGCTAGCAAACACGAGGAGACGAAAATTGACCAACTATAAACCACCGCAGTCATAATCGCGGATAATTTAGCAAAACACTTCCATCGCGCATCACCCGAGCGTGATCGCGCGCCACGCATTCACGGATGCGTGTGGATCGTTGGAAACCAAGGCTTTAAGCTTACCACCCGGCGATACGCATCGTCGAGGTCCGCTCTCGATACGAATTGCAAAACTTCCCCTTCTCTTCGACGCGCATATGTATAATTGTATGCGGGAGTAATCGTAACAGACGTTAATCAATCATCAAGTAATTACGGGCATTTTATAAACGAGCGTCGCCGAGCAATCTATGCGGGCATTAATTAACTCGACAGGGTAAACGATGAAAATGAATTACCCGGATATTTGTACAATGAAAAGTGTTATTTTCCAAAAGCGAGAACGTATGATATTTAAAAAAAATAAACATCAATGAATAATTCTTCGGCATCGCGATGGAGGGCGAGGGGGGGGGCACGAGTAACCGCAAATGAGTCTAACACCTGTTGAGCCAGTACTATGTCCAATTAATTAATTCAAAATCGTGTCGGTATCGTCTACTGGCGTCGCACGCGTATACGTTTGTCCGTGCGTGAACGCGAGCACGAGCACGCCAAAGTGTACGTACGTCGAACCTACGGGCAATGAGTCGCGATGACTCGTTTCTGTTTGTTCTCACGGTTCGATGGAGACGATCCAATCCTATCTCGGGATTCAATAATGCCGCTCTATCTTCCGTTACGATGGCTTTGGCGCGTAGGTCTCGCTAAACGCGGATTTACATTTATTTAAAATTTATTTCCCCTTTTCAACGTTTCCCGATAATCCAATACACTCCGCGAGCAATGCCACCCAGAAAATTTGCCGATAATGTCTCAGTTAATCATTTATTTTTCATCGCGAACACCGACGGATTTCATTGGTGCTCTTCCCCGCCGAAGGAATGTTAGTCTTTTAATAAATAATCCTAGATCTCCGAATTGGATTTAACCGAACTCGAAATTTAATGGGAACACCGGCAGTCCGCTGTGCTCGCAAGAAATAACTACTGCCCGTGTAGACACGAACAAGGTACACGATTCGTAATTCCCATTAATTTTCGAAGAAGAGAGATTTTCCGGGAATACTCATTTTCGAGGTTCAAAGTTCGAGACCTCGACATTTTGACCCGACGATCTTCGTTTCTCCTAGATACCTCAAAACTTTTTCCGCGAAATCTTTCAAACTCCTCGTCATCGCGCTAAACTATCGTATCGAATTCTGATCCGCAAATACTCACCTATAACCGTGAGATTAATCTTTTGATTCTTCGTCGGACTGTTCCTGAAGTCCACTCGGCACTTGTACGTACCACCGTCGATCGCTTCCACGGGATCGATCTCCAACGTTGCTAGCTCGACGTTGGTTTTCATCGTCGCTCTATCGGCGAATACGAACGGATCTGACCAAAGCTTTGCTTGGCCGCCGCGAGCGTCCACGCTATATATCGGCTCGCCCTGTCTCTCGCCTTTGTACCAAAAAACCATGCTAATCACGTCGCCTTTGGTCGGTGGATCAATGTCGCAAGGTATTTGTGCTTTGAAACCAGCCACGGCGGACACCCCTAATATCGGTACTGAAAAAAAAAAACAAAAACAAAAATAGTGCAAAAACGAGAAGGTTATGGGTCAACTAACCAGCGACGCATGGTCGTATCGAGGTCCCGTGTGAGCTCCTCTTGACTAACGGGATTAATTATCGTACCTCTACGCGGCGGAAAAACTATAAATTCGTGAGAGAATGTGCGCAGGATACTCGTAAAATCGCCTAAACGACAATTCAATTCTTGACGCGCGACGTTTTCTTTTTTAACGCCGCGTAATTAAAGTAACTACCGCGACTTTATTCCACGTGTCCGTCCCGACGCTTCGATGCACCGGGACTACATCTACTTCCAAAATAAACACAACGAAGGAACTATAATGAATCTGAGATCCGGTAGCACACCGCAACAGCGGATACCGTATATTTTCTTGCCGCAACCGCAAATTTCTAGTTTTACTCAGTCACCGAGTGAAAGTCGAGTTACTGCAAATTGGCCAAAGCCCGGTCAGCCCGGGCTAACGTGCACGTACGTACGTACATACGTACGTACGCGCATACATCCCCGGTAGCGGAGGGGGATGGAAACAAAAGTTCTTACCACCGCACGTACAATACAGTACAATTACCGGCACGTAGGTTAGGTACACAGTAGGGCGAAGCCAATTAATCGGTCTACTTGCCGATTTATACCCTCGGTCGGAGTTGCCGCTGCATCGCAATTTTATTGGCTTTCATAGCCGCCCCTATCAATTATTCTCCTACCAACGAAAACAGCGTGGCGCGGCTTGTGCTCCTTTCGACCTACCCGACTCACCTTCTCCTCTTTCATTTTGACCTCGGAGCCGCGCAACGAGACTTCGGAGAGAGAGAGAGAGTTCTCTCTTCGGTACGCACTCCCGAGCCAGCGATAAATCTTTACTCACGGAAAGGTCCATCGAGACGACACGCGTCATGGGGAAAATACAATATTCGCGTATTCCTAGCACGCGCCGCTCTTCGTGTATAAATAATTTTAAAGGTACGCGCGAGGGTCCCTTTTCTCCTTTCGTTTCTTTTTTCTTTTTTTTTAACCGAACGCGCGGAACCTGGTAAACGCGGATAGGTATAGAAAATTGCGCGAACGTTAGTCGTTGCGCAGGTGCGCAACACCTCGGGTGCCGTGAAATTTACGAGGCAAAGGCCACCGCGGTGCTAAAGAAACTTTTATCCGCGCGAACCGTGGATATCCCGCGATGTAAATGTAAACGCGTACCACTTACAAAGAGTATAATCAAAAGTCGCGTTATAAAGAATCTTTCGCGTAAGATTCCATAAATTATCGAACGAATCCTCGCTCTCTCGTTACGCGGGTAGCTTTCAAAGTCGAAAGCGCGATCGGTTTATTGTATCGATAAACACACCGGATATCGTTGCGAAGATGAAAGCGACGATACGATCGTCGGCGAAGGATGAAATTAAGCTTCCGTTCTTCTCGCGGCGATTCAACCGTTAATCACTAATACGAGAGACGAGAGAGAGAGAGAGAGCTTCGTTATCCGATTGGCGGGCATCGATAAGCTCGGCAAATTAGTGACTTGTCTATTAAGTTATCGGCACGCTCTGATCCATGCGCTTAAAATACAAGGAGCGTTTACGCATTCGATGTGCGCGTACCGGGGATATAGTATCGGCGTTTACTTGAGGGGAGCGTACGCATATCCGATTGCAACGCGGGACGGGGGGTATTCGCCGACACGCCGATCCCGGGGGGCAATTATTCAAAGCAAACGTGAGCTCGTGTCGCGGATCGGTAATGCATCGCATTACTCTCGCTTCCTTGCACGCCCCGCGAGTCCGCGCACACAAATTTCGTCGGTTTCGCGCGATCCGCCGCGGTTCGAAGTGGATCCAGAGACGACGGCACGCTTTTGGCGGGGCGTGTTCCGAGAGTGCTACGGCCTTGCGCCGTGAACGCGAAATCGATTCCTATCAATTTCAGACTTGCTTGATTAAGCGTCGACAAAACTTTGCACCGTCGCGTCGATCGCGAACGCTCGGACGGTGTATCACGTTTAATGTAGAAATAATTGCGACGCGCTCTCGACGCTCGGGCGGCGATAGCGACGCGTCGCGTTGTCGCGTCCCGCCGAGAAACGGGAATTCTCGTAAACTCGTTTAGCGTTAAACGGGACGGAGTCCATAACGGAACGGGCATTGAGCGCGAGCGAGCGTGTACGGGGTGTCGTGGAAATTCTGGAAACGTAGTAGCTTTATTCCGGTAAGTATTCAAATTGCCGTCCATAGAGTTCCAAGCGCGCAGTTATAAACTTTCGGGTGTTGTACTTATGATACCGAAGCGTCGTTGCACCCCTGTAGAGTAGCAATTGTCGACGACCGCAAGCCTCGAGGAGCCTCCGATGCCTGGCAACTCGCGGAACTCGGTGTACAAACGGCGCGAAGCGGTGTAAGAGCTTTAACAAACCCCTTAAGGTAGGGTTTCGTTACCACGACCGATCGCAGTCGTGGACGACCACGAGAAACGTTGTCGTCGGTGCCCCGTTTTCGTTACCACGACCAGGCACAGTCGTTCTTTTCATCATTCGCATTCTTTCGCTTCCCCCACTACTCGCCGGTGCATGCTGTCTCTGTCTATCTTTATTTTCAACGTGCCTGTCGTCCGACGACCAGCCGCAGCACTAGACCGGGCTAGTGGTGCGATCGGTCGGGTCGTCGGACGACCGAGGGTCGTGGTGACGAAACCGGCCCCATTTAAAACAACGTGTCTAGGGTGTCGCAGTCGTCCACGACTGCGATCGGTCGTGGTAACGAAACCCTACCTTAATGCTGCGACTGATCGTCGGACGACTGGCACGTTGAAAATAAAGATAGATAGAGACAGCATGCACCGGCGAGTAGTGGGGGAAGCGAAAGATCGGCGAATGATCAAATGAACGACTATGCCTGGTCGTGGTAACGAAAACGGGGCACCGACGACAACGTTTGTCGTGGTCGTCCATGACCGATCGCAGTCGTGGACGACTGCGACACCCTAGACACGTTGTTTTAAATGGGGCCGGTTTCGTTACAACGACTCTCGGTCGTCCGACGACCCGAGCTATCGCACCACTAGCCCGGTCTAGTGCTGCGACTGATCGTCGGACGACAGGCACGTTGAAAATAAAGATAGATAGAGACAGCATGCACCGGCGAGTAGTGGGGGAAGCGAAAGATCGGCGAATGATCAAAAGAACGACTGTGCCTGGTCGTGGTAACGAAAACGGGGCACCGACGACAACGTTTGTCGTGATCCTCCACGACTGCGATCGGTCGTGGTAAAGGTACGGTTTCGTTACCACGACCGATCGCAGTCGTCGACGATTCATTGTAAGCGCGAGACGTGCGAGAAGTTCATATGGACGAAAGTGGAAGAAGGAGACAACGACGACGACTGCGATCGGTCGTGGTAACGAAATCCTACCTTTACGAAACTCTACCTTTACCGATGGACACCACGGGAATCGGCGTCCTCGGCAGTCCGCAGAACGGAGCGTCGAACGGGTACTCGAGCAACACACGCGATTCGACGTCGCTCGAGACAGGGTGGAAACGAGACGGATCAACCCGGGGGGCCGTGAAAGGGGGAGCAAACGCAACGACGACGAGAGGCGGAAGGATTAGGGAAAGAAGGAGGCAGAAGTTTCGTGGACGGGCAATGAAAACAAAACACGAGGGTTTCGAACGGTGATATTTGACATTCTGGCACGACGAGAGAGGAAGCTGGACTGATAACAAATTTGCGAATGGGGCTTTGACGATACACTCGCGTGTAACGGTGTTACATCGCACGCGTATATTTTGATCGATAAAACAAACCGAATTGCACTCAGAGCGGTTTAATTGTAACGAACTGTGATTCTACCGTTCGATTGGATACGAATCGGTTGCTGAGTTTTAGATGCGTCGTCGATTTTAATCATTCGAGATGTATATCGCGAGAAACGATACCGCGTACGGTGCGACGATGGAAAGAGGGAAATGTGGCACTTGGGGAAAATGTGGTGTGATTGATTCTAGCGTGTCTTATTTGAATATAATCATACGGACGCACAGTGGGGTGTTTTTAATATTTCGTGGCCAAATTTGGGAAAATGTATCGAGAACTGGAAAAAAAAGGAAAATGTACAACATGAAGACACCACCGTTAATGACTCATACAACGATTCTTCCATTTCATATTAATTGTATTTAATATTTGTATGCGTACATAGATAAAAATTAATTTCGACGTTAATAAAATAGTTTTAATTGAATATAACATTGTTATATGATATTATTACATTTTGGGCACGAAATATTGAAAATACCCCACCGTGAGACGGGCACAAGTATTTTCGCCATTTGCTGAACTGTCATGCACACTAATTAAGTTTAGTAAAATAACGTCGTTGATGCGGATAGGCAATTTGCCTTTGTAACGCCCCACGTGCCTTCCTCTCGTCGTTATACACTATACGTACATCGTCTTACAGGAATTGAATTTCGTACAACGATTGCAACCGTCGAGAATAACGATATTTCCAAACAGCGCACCCCGCGATACATACGCGTACATATATACATAATAATACAAAACAACAACGAAAATTCGCCAAGAGCATTCCGACAAATCTTGAGAAACGACCTTGTCCGCGCGAAGAAAACCCATAGACGAGGATGTTTCGCGTTTCGTCCTTAATGTTCCATACGCTGTTCCTAGTGTCTCGACCCATTGCGTTTCGCAATTGGATTTTACGGTGCATCAAGTGCGCAAGTTGTTTCTCACCTTACCCCGATACGATTACACGCGCTCTACGTACTCCGTTCTCAACTGCGGAACGAAAGACTCGCGTGTATCCCTCCGAGCGATATCGCGATACACAATTTCGCACGGCACCTTTTACGGGTATAAACCGTTATACTCCCCCCCCCCCCCCCCCCCCCTATGAAAGCATAAAAATCCATAAAGCGTTTATGGAATAAAAGTAGGACATAATCTAACTCCGTGCCGCGGATGTACGTATACGCTGTGTATTTACAATATAAATAACGGAATACAAAAGGAAATATAAACGTATACTTTTTTTTTCCGTGTTCCATGTTCGTAAACGTATCGCATCGTACCCAGTGTATCCGGACATAATCTTAGTTTCGCGTAGATTCTCGTGTATTTCCTCAAATACGATAGAATCGATGAAAACAACAAAAATCAGTCCACGTTCCCCGTGACGATGTAAAATAGATAAAAACACTTTATCGCGACAGGATTCACGGTGTCGCGCACGACCATCGTCGCCATTTTACCGTCAGTGAAAGCCGTTAATTAATCGCTCGACCGAAATTCTCTCCGCCGCGTCAGCTGTTTTTCGAACCAAACCATTCCACGGTATGTACACGATATGTACGTAGAGGGAACGATGATGCACCCTGTGTACGCGTCAGTTTAACGTGACAGAGAAATGACGCGCATACGCGAGACACCGGTCTACTCGTACAAACATTTGAACATTATCTTCAGACGGAACTACGATTGAGCGTGCTACTCCATTATTCCAATGTCTACACGAGAGACAAACTGTGCGGAGCACTAAGGGATAAGCAGCAAGGGTTGACCATTGCCGCGCAAACAACGCATGAACAAACACCGTCGGACACGAGTGACATATGCAATTTTCGGATTCCGCGCACGGAGGATAGCATTCGGTGGCCGCATTTCGCGAAGAACCCGAGAAACACGGAAACGGATGACAGCGTTGAATTGGTTTCGCGAAAACGCCCGTATTAGATATTAATTCGGTAGACTCGGTTGGGCTGTTTTAAACCCTCGCCGCTTCCTCGTGGCATCGCGAGCGGAACGAGGACTCGGTTATTGTTGCGCGTTTGTTACAAGTTACAACTGTTTTCGTACCGAGGCAGGAAAACGTGGTGGACTGTTCCAGGAGTTTGGTTTCAAGTACACGGGGCAAGGTTTCGTTCGTCGGAAATAAAGCACCGTGATCTCAAACTAAAACTAAAAGGGACGACTCGGAGAACTGCAATTGTCAATTTGAAGCAGCTCGGTCGTTTTATTGTTAGTCCGAGAATACTCTCAGCGTTACGCGTTCAGCGCTTTCGCACGATACAATCGTGATAATACGTACGCGGATGCGTATTTACTCGCGATACGCGAAACTGTAGTTGTATGCGTGATAGTGTGCGTGCTCTTTTCTTCTTAAGGTAGGTTTTCGTTACCACGACCGATCGCAGTCGTCGTCGTTGTTGTCTCCTTCTTCCACTTTCGTCCATATTGACTTCTCGCACGTCTCGCGCTTACAACGAATCGTCGACGACTGCGATCGGTCGTGGTAACGAAAACCTACCTTTAAGGCGCACTCGTTGGCGAGTATACTACTGAAATACTTGAATGTGCGAAACGAAGGATAAAGACCGATTCGCGCGACCGGATCGGTAAGTTTACAAATTATTATTATTTCGGTGGCGGTATTCGGGAACAGTGGTTTGACATCTCTTGTCATCGTGGACGCGAAATTCTGTGTGATATTTTTCAGAAAATATTTGTTTAAAAATCTGAATCAGGATCGGCCATTAACCGTACGCCACGCGAAAAGTGATCGATCGACCCAATGTATCACATTGGATCACACTCTCACCGACGAACAGAAGAAACGGCTTGCAGTTGCATCTCAGGATCTTATCGAAATGGTCGGTTCCGATCCAAATTTTTCAAAAAATAATATCACCGTTGATGAGCCGTGTATATGTTTCCGACCGCACACGAAATCTTGACGAACCGCTGGTTCAGTATGTCACGTCTACATGGGCAACGTCGCGAACCATCATTACCGAACAAACTACGTTGAAAAATATTTTCGCGTAAAGCCAGGTACACACGTGTAACATACGCGCGTTAACACACACCTTATTGCCACTCCGTCGTAAGTCTACCAACAATGTATGCTAGAAGACACAATCCTAACATGTCTATTGGTGCATCGCGTTGCACGATACGCGCGTACGTTACACGTCTCTACCCTGCTTAACGTTACTCACCCGCGACGCGACGTTGACGTCCCGTATCCCGCCGGTCGACCTCAACGCGGAAGAACGTGCGCGAAGGGGAGCAGCGTAAATGAGCGCGTGGAAATGAGTTTGGAAAAATCGACGAAGAACGAGGTAGAGTACGATGGGAAATGGTAACCGGAATTTCAGCCGTGGTTGCGAGGGAACGACGGGGGGACGACAGTGGTAGGAAGAGGGGGCGAAGGTTCGTTAGAAGATAAAGATAAAGCGAGGCGCGAAATGCGAGAGCGAGGGAGAAACCGTGACGAAGAACAGTGGGGTTAATGCCGAAGGGAAACGCCGGCGAACGACGTCGGAGGGTTGGAAACGAAGGAGAGAGGGAGATTATTACGTCGTGCGGAATAGCACGCTAAAGTATGAGGAGAGGAGTTATGATTCGTGTCCACTTGAGAATTTTTCACGCTAGAATGACTCTCGACGGGGCAAACAAACCCAACAAAAAAAAAAAAAAAAACAACAGAAACACCTATCGAAGAGCTAACTTATTGCACGTATGAAAATAAAAATACAAGGGGATATGAATACACGCGGCGCGAGTGTACTCGGGAGAATAAAACTCTCGAGTGGACACGCGCCATTAGGAGGAAGTACGGTACGACCAGACGTCCTCTCGAAAAATACGCTCTCGTCGCTGCTGTGTTTACTCACCTTCGGTTAAAGTATTACTTTGTCATTGATTGAGCTCTCCGCGTCCCCGGCATTCGGCGTTTATCGAACGCGCGTCGGCCTAGTCTCTCCGTTCGATATAGAATCGAGCTTCGTACACACCCGAGCGTTCCATTCGTCCTCGCGAACGTTAACGCAAATACATATTATACACGTTACAGGTAGTCGCGACGCAATCGCAGAATATACGTCGGTGCGTTCGGAAGAAAAATGCGGAGCAACGTGAAATCCTTTCGTAATATAAAAGACTCCGGGGGGCGGGGGAGGGGAGGGGGGGGGGGGTACATTAAAACGTCGGGGTAGAACCTACACGCGCGGAATTGCGGAATTGCGTAATTTCAAATCGGAATTTTTCCACGGCATTCAGGTTTTCCCGGGCACAATGGAGTTTGCGACAAAGGACTCGACGGACGATTGTTTCGAGGATTTCGCGAAATCGTGATTCGGGGTTTCCATCCGAAGAAAATCACGCTCGTACAGCGCGATTGATGCCGGCAATGTTTCTTTCCCAATGCTCGGGGCCAAGAACCGTATGAAAGCCCCTCAAGGTTAGAGGAAGCCGACGGTTAGACGGGCTGACCAGCAAAATGAATCCCGATCCGGTGGATCGAACGAAGGAGAGGAGATCGAACCCCCACACCCCCTCCCCCTCCCCCTACCCCCCTCTTTCCATCTTTAGTTCTCCTTTCCTCGTGATTCGTGCACACCGCGCTTATACGTACACCTCCTCCCTTACCTCCTACCGACGTTCTCTCGTATCTTTACTCTCTTTACCGTCGAACCGATAACGTAATCGCTTGCTTGGAATTTCCAACGGTTAAAATGTATAGAAAGACTCTCTCGTGGATCTTCAAACGCGGCGCCGCCGCGTCGTATCGATACCACGGATAATAATAAAATCTGTACCTATCTCTCTCTCTCTCTCTAACCCCGTCTAATTTGCACGATGAAAATTAGAAATCGTGGGAATAAATAGCGAATCTTTCTCTTTCCCGATAACGGAAGAGGCAGCGGGGCGTAATTTTAGAAAGAGCATCGACGAGTAATTATCCTCGCGATTCCATAGGATTTCGATCAATCGAGTCGCGCGATTATTGACATCGACTGATGCTTTTCATCGACTCGACGGACCGTACAAAGATCCAGGCGTTAAAGGTGACCGAATGAATCCGGTCTTCGAAGGATAAAATCGAAGAAAGGAGCCCCCCCCCCTCCCCCTCAACCCTCCCTCCCCTCACCCTCCTCCACCACCTCCTCCTCCCTCTTCGTTCCGATCTACCTCTACACATCCGCGTAACCTTTCTTTCCTTTCTTATACGCGGCCTTTGACGTTCCTCTTCGCTGGATTTCTTTGCCAGGCGTAGCCAGGGAGACAATCGCGAGCGACGGACAATCGCTCGAGAGAGCGCGCGCGCGCCCCCCCTGCCCCGATCATTCCCGCATCGAGCACCCCCGTGCCTCTTTCTTCCGCGTTGCGTGGGGCCCTCCCCCCCCCCCTGGTTACGAGGGCCACGGCGAACGACGGCAAAAGGAGGAATCGTAGGAACAGATAAAAGTGAAAGAAAGAAACTAGCGAAAAGGTGGGAGAGGAGATGGGAACCGGTGGGAAGGAAACGGAGTGGGAGGGAGTGAAGACGGTTTCCAACGACGACCTAAAACCAGCTTTATCGGGTTACGCCTGACGCTCCACTGGCAATCTCGCCCTTTCGATCGGACGTGGAGACGAGACCACGGTTCAGCGATAAACGGCTTAGCGGCGGCGAGGTGGGAGGTTGGAAGGGACGATAAAAGGACGATCGGAATCGCGTGGAATGTATAAGTAATTCTTGATAAAAAAAAAAGAAAGAAGAAAAAAAGAGGAAAGGAAAAGGGAGAAGCTTGTCAATTAAATCTCTTTAAGGGCGACGATTGTACGCGCGGTTACCGCTATTAAGGGTCGACTACACGCGAGGCTCGGGCGATCGACGATATTATTAATCGTACGAAATCCCGTGCACGTCGTTGTGGGGGGGAGGGGGGGGGAAGATATCGCGAATACGGAGTTACGTTCGACCGGAAAGCATATGTACCGGCAAATACGATAAAGCTCGAGGAGGTTACGCTCGTGCGCTTTATAAGCATAAGCGTGCACGATACACCGTGCGTACTACAATACGGGTAGAGCGACGAGGGGAACCGATTTCTCTCTTGGAAATTCTGCATTGCCGAGAACGCGAGGCGGAGAGAAAAGGACATAAAAGCCGGTAAAACTCTTTTTCCCGGTGTCGTTTGAAAACGGCAATGGTCTTATTACGCATTTCCGGTTTCCCGGAAGCCATTGATGCGAGGAAGTAACTTTCTTGCGGCGCAACGTCCCCCTCGCGTCGGCAATGAGTATTCTTACGCGAGAAAAGGGGGGGGAAAGCGAAAATGAAGCCGTAAATGAAAAGTCGTAATGAGACCGACGTCGACGTCGTGTCGAATAGAGAGAGAGAGAGACCCGCCTCGCCCCGGAGACCGCGCAACGAGAAACATTTATCGGGTAGTTACCCGGGCAAACATTTTCCGCTCCATCTTTCCTCCCCGTTATCGCCGAGCTGATTCTTACCCGCGGAGACGCTACTCGCGCCACCTGTACCGTATCGTCTTCCGCCCGCCTTAATCATACCGCCTTTCAACGTCTCCCATCTACTCGAGACTCGAGTCCCACGTGCTTCCTTTTGTCAAACACCATGGGGAGCGACGGCTATATCCTTTCAGGCTACGTTCCCAACGTATTCTCTTCTACGCGGTATTACCGGCGCGAGACAATCTCTCTCCTCGGGAATCAACGAATCCTCGAATTCCTGCGGGCGCTCACAGTATCCGCGAATTCTCATTTGCCGGCGTATCGACGTTCCCCCCGGAATTGTCCTTTGACGAGACAGTTCTCGTTCGAACGTTCGTTACGAGATTGACGAGAATGCGGTAAATCGCGTCGCGAAAAGGGCGCGTGGTTTATTCGGTATCAATTGATCTCGATTACAGGATAAGATTACACGCGTTAACGATTACCATGGAAATTAAATGCGATCTGTGCGTTCTTTCGACTGATACCCGTCGCGGTGTTCGATGGTTAACGTGCGACGTAGAAATTACTATCCCACTTCGAATATAATCAAAGCAAAGTCCTGCCAGGTAAATGGGCGATAACTGATAACCGTGCGTGTAGAGATAATAAAAGGGATAGAAGGCGATCGCTTTATCCTATTATCTTTCAAAGCAGAAGTAACGACTCCCGCATTGAGCCGGGTAAATTGCTTGCTTTATATGCAAATCTCTTTACTCTCTTCAACGCGAACTAAATTATACAGTCGCGCAATAAATACGGGGATACGATCGGCTCGATAATCGATAGCCGAGACGTAAACATCCCATGACGGCAAACACACGGCGTTACATCGTTTGCCCGTTCGCGTTATCCGCAATTTGTACCTGGCAAAAGGTACGATCGTACTATAGAGACGCTTATACGTGCTCGCTCGCGCCCGTTGGCGGCGGATCTATCAAACGAAAAGGGGAATTACAACCATCGTTTCATGACCGTTCGCTACCCATTCGCCGTCCATAATTTCGAGATTACGAATCGCGAAGAGGCAATTCGGAGAAAACTCAATTATAATCGAAAAGCTCTGTTTTGCGCGGAGAAATAAAGTGACGAACGATGATTCAAACTTTTGCATAAACCTACGCGAAGAGGAGATCGTATGCCCGGACGTGCATACGCGCTACGCGGTGCTTCCGGTCATCCGGAGTAACCGATCGTTACTGCGTATTTCGCGGAGGACACTGAAAACCCATTTTTTTTCCCCCCAGCATCCGCGTAACCCACCTCGCAACCTTCTATAGATATATACGGTATAATGGATAGATATATACCTCGGCGAATAATACCCCGAGGGTAAACGCGTACCCTCTCTCCCTCTCTCTCTCTCCGTTACTCCAATGATATTGTTGTCGGTTCCTCGTAATTACAAGAACTTTCTTCATAGCAATTCGAGGAACGCTCTTTTGAGCACGGTAAAGTAAGTATCGTAATAATAATAGTGTTTTATTCCCTGCCTGGATTGCCAGCGATGAAATGTTTAATTGTACCGTGAAAATGAGGTAAAGTCAAAGATATAGTTTCTTTTTTTTTTCAGCCGCCAGTCTCTTGAGCCGCCATCTGACGTAAAAGCAGGTACGTACGATACGTCTTATTTCCTTATCTCGAGGCGTCGTAATTACCGTCTCCCCTTATTATGAATCGAGCGTGATACGCTCGTTAACTAGAGTTTCGGTGTTGCCGTTTAACGAGCGTACACATTTACTATTAATTACGAGTTTACCATTAATTACATCCATCGAAAACGCGTATCATTCAACGTGCGCAAGTTGATAGTTGCCCTCTCTACCTTTTATCGCCACGATTAATAAAACTTTCGCGAGGCACCACAAGGTGCTCCTAACAAAATGAAATTCAATTTGCGTTCATCTTCATCGCGTATCATTTTCTTTAACGATGCGCCAACCATTCGGATTGAACTGTTCCCTAATATTCGAATATCGTCTAATTAACGCCATTAGAGCAAATCTTTCATCGAGTACGCGTACTATATACGATTAAACACTTCTCTCACCCCCTCTCTCTCTCTCTCTGATAACCTCTACCTAACGGCTACTCATCCTTTTGAACCCTGAGGTATGTAGCCACTAGAGTGCCATAGCTTTGATTTTCAGTTCACGGTACGGCACTGCCAATTATTCAGCGTACACGCTGTTCCACTGTGAATCTGTCGAGAGATGGTGGTCGATTACCGCATCCGAAGTGGAGCCGTTATGTCAATTTGCATAATGCATCGATTAAATAAACGGGTTGCGGTCCCGTCCGATGTCGTAGAGCACGGAAACCCTGGGTGTGCTACCCGCAAAACAACTATTGACAGCCGAATTCTCCACACTGTCCACGTACGGGGGGCGGCGAGGGGGGTAGGTTGAAATTAATGCGCCCTCCACATTTCCCCCCTTTTATTCTTTTTCAACCGGCGCGTGCCTCGTCGCGGTTCACAAATGCTGTCTCCCCCCCCCCCCTCCCCCGCCGGTAACGTCATTACGAATGACTGTCATCGCGCGCCAGTTGTCTTTCGGCATTAATTGCGAGCATAATTGCAACGAACGCGCCCGCCCTGTGTCGCGTTTTGACATGGGCCCGCTCGCGCGATGACGTTGAACGCAAATTCGGGAAAAGATCGACGGACGAATTAGCGGGGAAATAGAGCGAACATTATTCCGACGTGCAAGCGACGCGAATTTCGTAGTTTCTGCCGGGAAACGCGTTCGGCGATACATTTAGCGTATTGGTACTCTAAACGATTACCGTATACCATCGGGTTGGGTAAACGTGTATCATTTATTATAAACACCGCTAATGCGCTAAAACGATGCGAAGATTCATCGATACCATTCGTAAAGCGTGAACGAGGAACGGTCGGTACGCGCGAAATAGCGCGTTTGTAAACGCGTAATAGTTTCTTTCACCGCTATCCTACTTTTTGTTCTCTCTCTTTTTTTTTGGTAATTTATCGAAGCTGTAATGAAATTAATCCTCGGTTTAACGAGGATCGATACGTATGCGTATGCACGCTATCGCGTACAAAGAACTCTTAATTCTTGAATGAAAAGTATCAATTACTTACTCGGCTCGTCGACGTTATCGAAGAAAACTTCATCAGCCACCACCGCCGCCGCGACTAGCCAAGCAGCCATCATCGTGCTCATCGGTAAAACCATCCCCTTCATCCTGCGACCGTGAGCGATCAAACGCGGACGAATTCTCTCGCTGACCACCCCCCAACCCCACCCCACCACCCAACGATTTCCCACCTCCTCCGCGCCGCGGATATCGTTCCTCGATTTCCTGGGATCGCACCTTCGCGCCGATACGGCCGATTGGTTATCGCCGATGAGTTTCAATGAATCCCCGGGTGTTTCGGCTAATTCGGAATATTTCGAATTTCACGCTCCAAATCCCCCCGCGTTAATTACACCGGCACTCTCTCGTCGAACATCTTCGCCGATTGGCTCTTCTATAATCCCTGCGTCGGTTATCGTTACGATATCAATAAAACTAAACAGGCGTTTCTTCCTTTCTTTTTATTCGACGGAAGAAAAGTGATAGCCCGTACACGCCTATCGACGCTCGTCGTACGATCTGGCAGTTGAGAAATCTGTCCGACGATACTCGACGATTCGCCGCGAACTCTCGTCCGACACCCGAGAGTATCCGCCGACCGGCGAGAACTCGACCGGCAAACGAATCACCGCGAACTTCGAGCTCGGAGTGCCTTTAGCCGCGAGTTCCCGTGCCCCTTAACGCCCCTACCCTACGTCCGTGGGACATGCCCCGCGCGTAATCACGCACGTACACGCTTATTTATAAAGCGTCTTCGCTGATCATTAATGGTGTTTACTCGATCGGCAAATCGCTGGTACACAGGTGTATATCCGTCGCGTTTCACGGTCCATTTAACGCTCGTCTCGCGCACGATCGGACGTTAGACGCCGCGAACGTTCGTCGTTGGTCGTTACCTCGCGCTCATGACGTAATCGAGTTTTTCTCGGCGTAAGTTAAGCGCGTTGGTCGCCGGAATCGATAGATGCAAATAGGGAGGCGAGGGCGACGCGACGACGACGACGACGACGATAAAGCTGACGCGACGGCATTAGGCTCCATCGGAACGTCAGTTATCGCGACAGCATCCTGCCGTTAGAGTCGTCCAGCGACGCGCTTCGTCGATGTAGCGTCGTCCCGCATAGAGCGACGCACCCCTTAGACTTTGCACCTCGTCCCCAGACGTCATCAAACGAATCCTGAAAGCGACTCTAACATGTCCTTGTTGCGGGAATATTCTGCGGAGTTATCTCGTGGTCTGCTTTTCAAGGAAATTTTACGGGCGTAAACGTTTGCTGCTCGTAACGCGAGGATCCTCCTTTCGTGGTAGGTAAGCGGAAGTATACGCGTCTCATACTTTTGCGTCACCGACACTTTCGCGGTAACGCGCGTAAATAGGGTAAAACTATTGCACGTAGGATACGTGGAGGATATGCGTTGCGTACCGTAACGCGAGGGGGTTATTCACCTTTGAAGAGACGAGAAGAGAAAGTTTGAGCCTCCGACGAATACGCACTGATAATTTCTCCGCGTAACGATAAAATGCCTCCCTTTATCAATAGTTTGACATTATTATTACGATACTTCGATCAGTCGAAGGACTCGCTGACACGCTGACCAATTCCGGGACTTCGTGGGCACACCGAACCATGGATCCAACATTTCGATCAGTCGCGATCCACACTGACGTCCGATAGGATAGGCGAGATATAATTACCAGCTCTCGTCGGAGTTTGAGATTTCGATCAAATTTAACGATCCACGGAGGGGCGGTTTATTTAGGTCGTTTGAAAATGCACGGTTATCAACGAGACTCGTGATCAACGTATTTAAACCATTTTCTTTTTGATTTTCCCATTCCGTGCGAGGCTTATCCGTTGATTCACTGAACGCTCCTTCCTTTTTTTCTTTTCATTCGCGATCACTCGAAAGTTCGTAAACCGTGCTCTTCGCGAAGAGAGGAACGCGCGTATCCCAGCGTGAAACAGAAGCCGCGCTCACTGCTGCGTCGCGGCAGGCCTACTGACAGGGGCAACCGAGCTTTCGGCTTGCCTCGGTACAATTCGTGCGGCTACGCCACCCTCCGACGGCAGCTTAAAGCATTCTACTCCAACCACTTTTCATACCCCACCCCAACTCCCTCCCCCACCCCCCCAACCCCCACCCCGGGTGATCGGTACAGGCTATTCTCCTTGTCCAACCTCCCCAACTACGGACAAATGTGAGAAAACGGCCTGAGAAACTCGGCCGCGCTTCTGGTTGCGCCGATACGTTATTATTCGCCCATTAAACGCGCTCGCATTCGCTTCTCATTCCCGACGAGATCGAATTTATTTGCGCCGGATTTCAGGGGACGATCTTGCAGTTACCGGTGAGGGCTATTAACTCTCTTCGTTCTGCTCGACTGCGGTCAGTGGGAGAAAAATTGGCACCGAGACACCGAAGGGCGCATCTGTACGCGTTCGCGCGATATTATTCGCAAACGGTTTCGCTTGCGTTTGACCCGACGTAAGTGGCGTTGGGAATGTACGAGTTTTATTAAACACTCCGATGATCGCACTCTGAAAAGTTATGAGAACGGTTCGGACTGGATCTGTCGGATCCATAAGCCGAAATTTTAGTATTTTTCGTTGCTAAACTGGGTAAACATGAATAATAACAAAATGGTGATTTTCAATACTGTTATTGAACATAGTTGAATATTCAAGGTAAACAAATTTTTTTAATTTACAACGTTTATAAAGAAAATAATCGTTGAACCAAACCGAAGACTCAAAAAGTAAAAACATTTGAACGCATCTAGGTAGTAGGTCGAGTGCGATCATTGGCGTGTTAATCTTTATTCCCTCGCGCTTTCTAAACTTACGCTTCCGCTCGCTACGACGGCAACGCAGTCGTTCATGATTTTTTAGCATTTTCACGAGTTCTTCTCTTTATTTAACGTGCATATTTCGAGATAATTAAGACCATTAAATTCTGCCATAACATTTGTAGCACATTTTCGAACAAAGAACCTTTATTTATATAATCGCAGACATCTACGAAATGCAAAAGTTTAGAAAACAAACTAAAAATATGCCGGGAAATTAAAAAACGCGGTCGATCTGCCGTCTTATGTAGCGGATAAAGGTTTTTATATATTATAAATAACATTATATTTTTTAAATTTGTATCAATATTCCGAACAATCTGAGAAATTTTTTACGCCTTCATCAGAATTTGGCGGGATTTATGATTTACGAGAGACAAAAACTATGTGCGATTGTTTCGACCATAGCGCGATTAACGACAGGTTAACGACAATACGGAATTGATTTCTAATAAACTCAACGGACGCACCTGTGTGAATTATTTATTTAACGAGGAGCGACGTAAGTGCCGTATCGCGTTACGAACTTTCGTAATACTATGCAATTATTTACGAAAGTAATATATATTCAAACAATCGCGGTGGAAGATGATGGTAGCGGCGCGGCTCCACGTACGAGCCAGACGCGTTTTTCATAACAAACTTTTTCGCCGTGCAAATCCATTTATTCTCGATGGAAAAGTTTGAAACTAACGCTTTCATTGATATCGTGTATTCATGCGCACACTTTCGTCACATCTGCCTCCCCGCGGTGACAAAGGGAATGGCATTTATTGGGCAAAAAGTGAGCCATACGGTAAAGGCACGTGCGTTAAAAATGAAAAATTGAGTTAAACCCGAATCGAGTTATGCCTACGTTCCACCTCCCATCGAAGAAACCGATTTGCGTACTATCGAAGCAATAATTTCGCGTGAAACGTCAACCAGTACTCGCGTACTTGTACCTATTCCGATGCCAAGACCTTGACCCTCGATGCAACGAGGAACGTGGCGGATTTTTTCGAGGCGGATGACGGAGTTCAGTTTCGGAATTGAGAGGGGGGGAAAAAAAAGAAGTTGTTCGTTGCAATTGAACTCTCGTTTCGCGTCGCAACTAGACGACACGTGATATCACTGTCACGCCGTAATATGTCGCGCATTGATATTACGATATCGTTGCACGTTCGTTTCCGTAAACGGTACATCGATCTATTGTTACCGTGCTGATTCAGCGGGTAACACATTGTGCACAATTATCTCTCGATCATCGGCGACAGTACTCTTACGCGTCTCTGCACGCGATACCCGCGGGATGGTAAATAAAACCTCGCCTACTTGTGTTCGTTAAAGTCATGCGTGACGTCAGTCAATTGTATCCTCAGATTGGAACAGATATCTTGTACTTTTTTTTTTGTTTTTTTCTGCGCTCACTTTCATACGCTGCACTCGCTACAATCCAAACAATGAACCACCGGAATCTCTTTCAAAGAACGACGGATCTCGAATTCAAAATGAGATATTCTTCGAGATAAATAATAAATCGGGCAAACGAATTACTAACGAATTATTTATTCGATACGAGGTATACAAAATTCGTGGCAATTCGCCATGGAAACACGCTTTAGGAATAGGTAATCTAAATTTGCTAAAGCGCATTTTTTAATTGAGATTTTATTTTCTTTCGCTACGTATACATCGGGACGATTGTACGAAACTACAGTTTAACTCTAACATCGAACTATTGTGCTAGAAAGTTACGTATACGAAGACTTTTAAAATGACTTCGCTCGGCGGTAAGTACAACGTAAGATTCAATAGATACTTGCCCCCGGGAAACGAGGCTGGCATTCCTGCAGAATCGATAGGAAAGTAACATTCCTGTTCGTACGTGCCCTGTAATTTGATACCCGACAATTTTAAATCTTTGACTGGCGTATACATATACATTTGTTCTTGAGTTACTTCGCACAAAGGCAATTATTTTTTTGGAGTACCCTTCTTGTTGGAATATTAAATCTTAATATTCAAAAACGATAAAGTTACGGTCGTTAAAAATTGAAGCCACTTTTACAAAATTTTACAAGATTCGCTCGTTTAAAAAAAAAAAAACATATCTTAGAAACGATAAATTGTACGCAAGCTGCTTTTCTTGTTTTCATTTTATCACAGGTAACTCAAATTTTAACACAAACGTGTAATTGTAAGGAATTATGCACCTACCACTTCCGGTGGACAATTATCGGGGGTTATGCCTACAGCGTTCAATATTGGAGTTGCGAGCGTAGGATCCCCGTTCGTAAAATCACAAAGTGTTCCTTCTATGTCAATTCCCAAATCCGTGTCATAAGATCCATGGGAGTAACCCATTATGTGTCCCGAAGCCTAAGCAAATGATTTTTCTTTAACTATCAAAGTAGTATACATACTTACGCACGGTTGCTCGCGCATCGTTCCTTGTTTCCACTATAGTAACGCGTACACGTACCAAAGCATTATCGGGCAACTGTTCGATGAAAATTATGGTCGTGTCCAAGCAACTGCCATAGGTACTGTCGTCCTTTGCTTCTATATCGCAGGTTTCTATGTACTTGCTATTTACTTCCAAACACTCGGCATCTTCCAGACTGACGTCAAGGTCGGCCTTGTTCGAATTAAAGAACACCGTAAAAATTGTAAAATACCAAAACGACGTTTGCGGATAAAGAGTAGAATATTCGGTCCAGGATAGAAATTCGTTTGGAGTAATTAAATATAATAAGCGAAGCTAGTGATCGACCGTTTTTATCGATTAAACGGAATATAGAAATTCATTTTATGCTATTATCTCCTCATTATAAATGAATTTATATATCATGTTTAATGAAGTAGGTATATAAATATAGCGTTAAGTTTACGATATGACGAATAAAATTAAGTAACTTTGCAATCCGTCCCCCTTACCTTAGCGACGTTGAGCTGTAACGCGCACAGGACCAGTGACAAGTGAAACAGCATCACGATCAATGGTTCCTTTCCTGTGGTCGCTTTACGGAAGCAATGAAAAGAATTACATGCGTACGTTCGTTATATTATTGAAGAGCGGGATTATCTTAGATAATATCCTATCCACGGATTGGTGGGATTTCAACGAGCACTCGTTGCCTGGCGCGTATCATATTCGCGTATACCACGCGACACTCATACGCTTTACATTATACGTACCGTGATACATGTATGTGGAAAATTCGTCAGTGGGCGTGGGGAATTGCAGTTCTCCTGGACACTCGTATAACCAGGCATAAATGTACAGGACGATTAATTAGACTTCCAGAACTTTAAAGCATCGTGACGTTACCTGAAATTGAATCAAAACCCTTTTTGACAATTTTGCAGGAATACCGTCTTAGGCAGGGCCGGTCCTATTGTAGTCGGCGGGCTGCTGCAAAGTTCTTTTATATCGCGACCCCCACCTCTGTAATTTGGCGAATGGAAGCCGCATTCATACTTGCACGTGTTTTAAATGATTCTCTTACTAGCTTATTTAAAATATTTTTTCAAACATTCATTTCGACATTAAATTTGGTTGACGTTTAAACATTTTTCAAACAGCATACATTTTATTTTAAAGAATAATCTTGTAAGGCGCCCCTTCCGGTGGCGCCCTGACGCTGTACATCACTCGAATCGTGCCTCGAGCCGGCCCTGGCCTCAGATTTTTTAATACTTGACCATTCCATTCAACATCTTTTTTTTAAACGCTTTCATATAAACAACAAAAAAATCGTCTGCAAAGAGAGAATCGCGACGAAGGGAGTTGGCAATTTTACCCGCACAACGTGGCACGATCGAAGATTGGATATTGCCGGTGAAAATTGACATCCTCAAAGCGGTATCCCACTGTCGAGCTTTTAATAATCTCGGCGCACCTCGAATTAAAGTTCTCTACCAACGAACACGGATATTCGGGCGAGCGGAAAAGTTCGAAAAGCCAGATGAAATCGTCGGTTGAAGTGGAACGACCCCGGCGAAGATCATCTTTCCCCGGTCAAGCCGTAGTCGACCAATTCGACAGATCCTCGTCCCACGCTTCTCGCGGGAACTCCCGTCGTCTCTGTACGCGGGCAAGTAACGAGAATACTTCGCGCAGAATACCCCCCATCGACCGTTAAACATTGGCATTCGTCCAGCTCGTCCGCCAAAGCGCGCATAACGTGACTTGTTTTCATTATTTTCCGGCTGAACGTCAGCACGAAAGTTAGCGCCCGGCTAAACGGGGATACCGGTAGCCCGTTGACCGAAACGATCGCGAAACCACGAGAGAATACGCTCGTCTCTCGTTTTGTTTCACGAAACAAACTCGTCCCGCGTCGCGTCTCTGGATGCAGCGAGACCGTATAATTATTGCGCACTTGGCGTGCCGTCTGGGATAACGAACGGCGATTACTTTAGCGGTTATCGGCGGCGATTAAGCGCCAAACTGTTTTAAGTTCTCCGCAAATCGGATCGGCGAATAGGTGGATACGTTGCGGGAACGAGTGGATCCTCTCGGAGATTAAGAATTTCTCGCTCGTACCTCGTACGTCGTCCGATGGTCGAAAATCATAAACCCATGGACGCGTGTGCCGCGAAGAAATGAGAGGGGGCGGCTAATTTTCCGGTCGAACGGCGGACCGCCGGGAAAAGCGAATTGGCCGGGTATCCTTCGTGAACGGGGACAGTTTTTGAATAAGCTCTCGTCGTTACGCGAAGGTAGAGGAGTACACCGGCCGCGTACCACCGCGATACTTTATCGAGCTTATTCCAATTCCGAGCGACGAGCATACGGCTAAACGGATTTTCGTCGATTCATTTACCGCTTCGTCTAACCGCGCATTTTCAATGATATGTGTGCGTGTATTACTCTTTGTCAGCTCGGGCAACGGTGGGCATCGCGAAGCACGGGAACACACGCGATCCGTGGTAACCCGGGCTGATAAAGTCGTGGGAAGCGGATGCGGTCCACGGGTACAATTGAATTAATCTCGATCGGGAACAACACGACCTCCGAAACGAAACAGGAAATCGCGTTGTCGGGCGCCAAATCGAACAAACGCCCCCGCGTCGAATCTATCGGCCGTTATTAGCCGTTACTGTTTTCCAGAATGTTACTCGTTATTGCCGCCTCTACTCTTTCGTTGATCAGCCCCCCCCCCCCTCCCCACCCGTAATGGCTTGCGCGTCGATACGAAACGATCGTTTTTTTCTAGAAGGATTACGTTTGTAATTCGTCGTTTCGATACGATGAGAAACATTAGTGTTTCTTTTTATCGTCACCGGCGTACACTTTTGTGTACGTGGTTTGTAGCTCGTTTTTGATCAAGAGATAAGATCTTGTTTCGAGTCGAGTACAAGTAATACGCAAGAACTAGACTTGTTATGTTTTCAGGAATTATTTTTTGTCGAGCAACATTTTGCACGTGACAATTATTTCAAGTATTGATTAATTAAATAATGTAACGGATCGATAATTGTCATTACTAATTTCTAAAATAACCAACTGCGATAGGTGTGTTAGGAGATTTTAAGACCATCGTTAATTGTTTTAAGTGAATTATGGTTTTATTCTCACAGTGTTGCAAAACAACTTGAAGCGAATTCAATGATGCACGATATAGGGTTACCCACGTTGAAATTGAAAGACGACGATAAATTGCTTTTCCGTAGTAAATGGAACTTACGTTTATATTGGAAGGTACATATTCGAAGTGACGATGAATCTTATCATGTTTATCTTAATTAGTTCACAGTTACGGGAAGGTTACTAAAAGCTCGTGACAAGGTGGAGAATGCGACGCTTCGGTAGAAAGTTTATTGCTTCCGCAATAAGTTTCCGAAATCCGCCGTAGGAAAGGGGTTAAGTTCAAAATACACTCTACCACGATTATGTGTGTTCTTGAAATACTCTAAAATATTATATCAAGATTATACATCGTATGACATTTTTCGATATTTTTTATCTTTCTCTCTTAGAGAATAATTTGTTAGACTCGTGCGATCAGATCACCTTTCGTTTCGAGGTAAAAATTGAAAGGCTCGGCCGAATAGCGGTGTATGTTACATTTTTTGAAAAATTCGCTTTTTGACTAGATTAATGGTAGGCAACCTGGTCCTTACCGTCCATCAGTGGACGATGCCAGCTTTTACGATGGACACTGCAAGGGTTGTTGTCCGTTGTTGCACATGAAAAATGTCTAAAAATCATTTTCCACCTGTGCTAAATTATATTACCACGGCAGTGTTGGGCGGTAAGGAAATTTTACAATCAACAGAGTTTGACGAACCCTGGACCAGATAATGTCGTATGAGTTTCGTAGAAAATTATTCAATCGAAAAATCGATTTCCCAGAAAATGTAGCATCGATCGTTAGTGGATGGAACCCGTGCAATGGCAGTGGCTTTGTACGACAGATATTCATCCGTACATAATTATTGCGAGTGAGATAGCGCGTTTTTTATATTCAAGCCTTTTTCCAGAAACGCGGGATATTACGCTTGTTCTTCGAAACCATATTCAAGGATGCGATTGAATGTGAAATTTCAAAATAGCTAGGGGAAAAAGCGCCTATTCGTCATAATTGATCCGTCGATTTGTTCTAATTGGGCTCTCTTCGCGACGAGGTAAAAGGACGCGCAATATCACCGTTACATCGTAAAACACACTGTGCACCGATTCATCGATATCAGCGTTTAGAATTTTTCGATCATTACGCGTTTGTTTCCGCGAACAGAGTGCATTGTTACCGTGCCGATTCAGCGCGCTATTTATTATGCACAATTATGCTTTGATGGCGAGCAACAATACACTTAACAGTCTTTGCACGATACGTCAGTTATCGCTGATCAAACCAAAACTGGTGTACGCTTACAAAAGTATCGCGTGACGTCCGTTTATTTTATTGTCAGACAACACGACGCGAGAGATCCCTCTTCGAGCCCGAAGGATTACGCTCTCAATTCGTCGATTCGATGGAAAGAGTAGCTAAGTCTCATTGTTTTTTTTTTTAACATTTTACTGTTATTTATGTACACTTACATCGGTGATCACTGTCGTAACACTAATACATGTATAATTCCTAACCATTTAGTCGAGCGCTTTTCGATCGATCCATCTAACGCGAATTTCGTTTAATCCTCTACGGGACCGACGAACTTTACCGTTGTACCGTGAAACGTACTCGACGAGAGAGAGAGGAGACGGAAATGAGGCAAAGGGATAATGCATCAGGGTGCATCGTCCATTGTGAACTGGAGGGCCAGATTGCGTTTTCTCTCCATATTCATTTGCTCGGAGATTCGAATTAGATTGGCCTGCTCCTGACGTAGGGCACGTCTTAGCTCCTGCAACTTCCAGCCCGCCTCCAGTTCCTTGTCGGCTATCTGCTTCTGCAATGCCGCTATCCGTTTGTTTAAAACATTGTAATCCGCTTGTAGGGGCACCTCCGTGTCCCGGTTAACGGACGCTCCCTGGCATGCAACCGGGCTGCTGTCTTGCCTCACCATGTCCGAAGTCATTAAACATATTTTGTCGTGAAGCTCCGCCAATTGCGTTAAAGTCAGCGACTGAAAGGTTATTATTTTTATAATCAATTATCCTCGCGCATATGCGACGAATATATGATTGCAATGACTATAAAATGATTATGAAAGTGATCTGTTATAGTTTGTAATGTTTCTTTTTATCGCGTTATATGATATTGAAGAATGTGACAGAAAATGAGTGATGAACTCAAATTTTTTTGTTTTTTAGTCAGACCACTTTCATAATCAGGGGCACGTATGAGGGGGTTAAAGGTAAAGTGGCGTAAGTCCATTTTTTGAACAAATTTACTTAAACATGGTATGCAATTCTTAAACAATTAAACTTCCTCGTATGTATGTCGGAGTACTCACGTTGAGCCAAGAGTCGGGATCGAAAACAATTTGTTCGTCACCTCGGTCCTTCTCAACGAGTTCCTGCTTATCCTTGAAATAATTTCTCGATTAACGCTAATAAACATTTCCGCGAATTACTTGAATGAAAATTCTACGAACCTCCGATTGTTTCAGTAAATCAGCAATGTTTTGTATTTCCTTCTCGGTCAGATAAATGTTTTCCGACAGCATTTGCGCTTTCTTCAACAACTCCACAATCTCGGCTTTCGTATCCGCGTTTATTTCGACGGCATCCTCCAACGCGGTCGCCATCGTCGGTTCTTCGGCAATTTTACCTTCCAAATAACTTATATAACCTCGAACTCGTTGCACCCCTGTTTCAATGGAGAAGAAAAGATTTAAATGCACCGAGGCGAATAATCGGCGCGTCGAAGTAAGTTCGAGAAAATGAATTCGTTGAGTCAAACTATGCGAGAGTGGAATAATCCTCGGTTACGAGAATCTTTCCACGATGCATCGCCATAACGAACGAGAGTCAATATTTTCAATGCGTCGACCGTTACATTTACAGCGCTCTCTCGTACGTTTCCACGCGTACAATCTTTACAACCGCAAATAAGTTCGTATAATGCGAAGAAGTTTCGAAGGCAGTAGGCTTATTCAAATATCGACGGTATCGCCCAATTAAAAGTTTTTAATGGTCTACGTTTACTCGTCGTTTGTGGCATTCACCGGGCGAGACGAATCTCCGAAAAAAAAACGATGAAAGAAAGAAGAGTAGAATGGCTTCCGATAAGAATACCAATATTACGAGAGCCTTTGTACACTTTTTTTTTTTTATTATTACCTTCGTTCTGCCTCTCGATCTTTGCCTTCAGTAATTCGTTGGCCTTAACGAAGTCCCCGCATTGATCGGGCGCGAATCCACTGACTTCTGGAACGGCTCGGACATCCGTGTCTATCCCCGTCTCCCTCGTCGGTCTCCTTCTGGCCGCTGGGTCACATTCATCAACGACGCGTAATTATTATCTCGTGCCGTTACAATGTTAACGCGCCGCGATAAAAAAACGTGCATGGATATTTATCGAACCTGCGTCGCCCGCCTCCTTCCTCAGCTTATCGTTCTCCTCGTTCAAACCCGTTAATCTCGCGACTAACTCGCTGTTCTCTTTACGACAAGCGTCTAATTCTGCTCTCAACTTAGCGTTTTCAGCTTTCAATTTATCGTTCTCCCCTTTTATCTGACCGTTCTCGCTCTTCCGATGACCGAACTCTTTTTTCAACGCGTCGTCCGCCTCTCGCAGTTTCGCCAGATCAGAGTCGAGCCTCTTCGAATTCTCTCGCAATTGACGGTTCAGCTTTTCGCACTCGTTCAGCTTCGCTCTCGCGTCCTCCAATTGTTTCTTCAGCTTATCAATCTCCTCGATCAGCTTCGCGTTATCCGACTGCCAATTAGCCGAGCGTTGTTTCAATTCAGCCAATTTCTGCTTTAGCTCGTCGAGTTCCCGATTCGCCGCGTCCTTGGCCATTTTCGCTTCTTCCAGGTCCTTCTTCAATCGGTCAATCTCACCTTCCAAGCTACCAATTCGTGCCTTCGTATTTCTGATTTCTTCCTCCAGATCACCGACCGTCTTCTCGAGCTTCGATTTCTCATCGTTGAGGGACTTGATCTTCTCCTCAGCATCGGCGACGCTCTTTCGCAGCGCGCCGAGAACCTCCTTCTCAATATTACCGATCTTCTCCTCGGCCTCTCTAAGCTTATCCTTGGCGTCGGATAATTCCGACGTCAACGCGTCGACTTTGGCCCTCATCGCGGCATTGTCATTCGTCAAACTCGCGTTCTCGTCCCTCAGAGCTTTCATCTCGTCCGACAACTTGTCCAATTCTGCCTTCAGCCTCGAATTCTCTTCACCGAGTGCTTCGTTCTCGGCGCGAGT
The DNA here is from genome assembly GCA_933228935.1 of Pemphredon lugubris. Lineage (NCBI taxonomy): Eukaryota > Metazoa > Arthropoda > Insecta > Hymenoptera > Crabronidae > Pemphredon > Pemphredon lugubris. Next base: position 7,875,819 of record OW121819.1, on the reverse strand, counting down.
TTTATCTAACTCCGCTCTCAAAGCTGTCAGTTCCGTCTTCAACGCTTCCGCTCGTTTCGCGGCCGTCTCGCTCGCGGTCTTCACGTTTGCCAATTCATTCCTGAGGGCGGTCGTTTCCTCTCTCAGCCGATAGAGCTCGTTAACCAGTTCTTGTTTCTCGGCCTCCAACTCGGCGACTCGATCGCCCAAAATTTTCCGTTTATTCTCGGCATCGTCCAGCGCTTTCCTCGATCCCTCGATCTCAGCGCTTAAACCTTCATTGTCCCGCCTACACTTCTCCAAAGCTCCTTTCGCGTCGTTCAGTTCACTCTGTAATTTCGCATTTTCAGCTTGACAGCTAGCCAGATCCGCCATAAACTTTTCGCGGTCCCCTCTCGCCGCGGACAACTCCGATTTCAATTTCTCAAGTTCGAGTTGCCGGCCGTCGCCTTGACCTTTCAGCTTATCGTACTCTTCCTCCAACTTTTCGCTATTCAGTCTCAAACCGGCGTTCTCGTCTTTGAGGGCGTTCGCTTCTGATTTCAGCTTGTCGAGCTCCTCTCTCAACGCGTTGCTCTTACCGGTCAACGCGCCTATCTCGGACTTTAAAGCGCCGTTATCGTTCCTCAACGCCGCTATCTCGTCCCTCGATCCGTCGAGATCTTTCTGCAACGCGGCGACTCGCGCCGATAAATCGGCCAGCTCACCCTTGCACTTATTACCGTCCGCCCTCAATCTTTCCAATTCGACTTTCAAAGCGTCCAACTCCTCCCTCAAAGCGTTGCCCTCGTCCTTGAATTTCTCATTTGCAGACCTCTCAGACTGCAAAACTTTCTTCTGTTCCTCCACCTGTGCGGCTAGGCCGATCACTTCCTTTTCGAGAGCAGCCTTTTCCGCCTCGAGGCGAGCCAGTTCCTCTTCGCGTGCTTTTTTGAGGGCCTATTAAAATTCAATATTCAAATTAAAAATTGGGAAAAGTTCCTACACTCCCCCCCTCTAAACCCCCTCCCGCCTAATTGCCTTAGTTCGTTTCGTTACATCCTTTTTCTTGTTTTCTTACCTGGCAGTCGTTTAAGTTTTTCTTCGCCAGCTCGAGCTCGGATTTTAATTTATCACAGTCCATCTTGAGTTTGCAATTCTCCAATTTCCAATACTCGATGTCTGCCTCCAAATTGGATATCCGATTCTGAAGTTCCGAAATCGAGTTCCTCAGATCACCGATCTCGGCTTTCGCGCCGGCATTCTCAGTTCTCAAATTTGACAATTCTTCCTCCATCGCCGGTAACCTTTCGCGAAGCGTCTCGAGTTCTCCCCTCAAACTGTCGTTTTCCGCTTTCAGTGCGTTCAACTTCGAAAGTAGGTCTGTCAACTTGTTTTCCGTAATGGCCAGTTCGTCCTCGAGGTTTCCCTTCGCTGCTCTTTCCTCGCTCAAATTTGCCTTCAGCCTGTTCAGTTCGTCTTTCAGTGCCTTCAGATCGTCCTCCAGTCTCGCCCTCTCGTTACGCAGCTCCGCGGCCAAAGGTTCTAGTGAAGTTAACTTGTTCTCGGCATCGCCAAGCTGACCTCTCAATTTATTCGATTCGTCCATCAATGATTCCACTTTCCCTCTCAATTCGTTCGCCTCCGCTTTGATTTTCTCATTCTCCTCCCTGCACGCCTTCAATTCCGCCTGTAATCTCTCATTTTCCGCTCGCAGTTCATCCTTCTCCGCGTTCAATTTCGCATTCTCCGCTCTCAGATCGTCCAGCCCTTTACTCGTTTGATCCTTCTCGTTCTTTAAATCAGCAATATCATTTCTCAGCTTAAGCAGCTCACTCTCCAGACTGTCCTTCTCGCGCCTCGTTTCCTCGAGTTCGGCCTTCAGCCTCGCAACCTCATCTTTCTCGCGATCGGCTTCCGCTCGAAGTTTCGACAATTCGCTTCTCAAGTTCTCCGCCTCGTTTCGCAAAGCCTCGCATTCCGATTGGATCGCGTTACGTTCGGCTTCGAGCATTTCTAAGTTTGCTTTAAGGGAATCCCTTTCGTCGGTAATATTGTCCAATTGACGTTTCGCGTCGTCGAGGTCCCCCCTCGCCTTGTCGAGCTCACCTCTCATATTATCGAGGTCACCTTTCGCCTTATCGAGGTCACCCTTGAGTCCCAGACTCTCGGATCCATGCTTCTCCGCTTCCGCTTTAAAATCATTATTCTCGGCACGAAGATTATCATTTTCCCCTTGCAGCTTTTCGAGCTGATCTGCCAACTTATCGATACCTTCCTTCATGGCTCCCATCTCGGACTTCACTCGATCTCTCTCAGCCTGCACGTCCGCCAATTCTTTCTTAAGACGATCGATCTCGGCCAACAAATTATCGTTCTCCGATCGCATAGTCTTCACTTGCTCCCTCGCGTCATCGAGTTCCCGCTTCAACGCCGAATTTTCGGCTCTGAAATCGGCATTTTCATTCGCTAAGCGAGTTTGCTCGGCTCTCAGGTCATCGGCTTCCTTTTGAAGCTTATCGAGATCGGTCTTAACGTCCACCGCCGCTCCTTTAAGAGCCGCACTTTCAGCTCTTACTTTCTCCATTTCCTCCTTCAGCCTTCGCAGCTCCTCCTCCAACGCGGCAACATTTTCCTTCAGCGTGTCATTTTCGGATTTCATGGCCCCCAGCTGTCCGTCGAGATTATTCTTTTCCGCTTCGAGCTTCGCGAGCTGCTCGGTAATGTTATTCGAATCGTCTTTCAGCCTCTCGTTCTCCGACATCGCGCTCTCGAGCTTTCCGATCATATCGGTATTCTCGTTTAAAAGAGCGTCGCGTTCCTTGGTCAAGCTGCCCAACTGATCCTCGAGTCGTTTGATCTCCAACTCCAAATTATCCAATCCCCTCTTCATATTATCGTAATCGCTCTTCAAGACGTCGTTCAAGTTCTTCAGCCCTTGTAGCTCGTCGCTCAGACTCGCGTTCTCATTCTTCAGCTTGTCGAGCTCCGCTGTCAGCGCGGAATTGTCATCCGATAGATACTTGAACTTGTCATTCAACGTTTCCACCAGATCCTGAAGACCGCCGCACTCTTCACGCAGCACCGAAATTTCCTTCATCAGCCTCTCGACCTCAGCCCTGCAATTTTCCAGTTCTCCCTCCAAAGTCTGTTTAGCCGTTAATTCGTTCGACAACTCCTCCATGCGTGCTCTCGCCTCCCTTAGCTCGTTCGCCAATTTCTCCTCGTTCCCCTTCAGAGCGTCCCTCTCCGCTCGAAGTTCCTCCATCTTAGTTTCCGACGACGCTAGCGCGTTCCTCAACGATTCCAGCTCTTCCTCGGCGGCTCGCAATTTCTCCGACAGCGATTCCGCGTCTCTGCAACGTTCCTCGAGTTCGCCCCTCTCGATATTGCAACGATCAATTTCACTTTCCAGCTCCGCTATTCGCGCCTCCTTTCCTTCCAACTCCTTCTTCAGCCTCTCCTCGTTGGCTAATAATTCGTCTATTTTATCCTGCATCTCTTTCATTCTCGCGGAACTGTCTGATTCGAGTTTTTCCCTCTCTCCCAAGATACCGGCTAACTCCGCGTTTCTTTCGTCCAACGCGCTTCGTAGCTTGTCGAGCTCCTCCAGAAGCTCCTTCTTCCCGACCTCGAGATCCGACAATCGTTGCTTCAAATCATCGATTTGATTACGCAACTCGTCCATACCCAGCATATCTATCTCCGATTGTCGCAAGCTGTTCAACAATTCCGTGATCTGAAAACAAAATCGATGGAGGATATTTTATTTCCACCACTCTATCGTCCCTCGCGATATGCCCGTGGAATTAAATGTTCCTTATACATTAGTCTAACTTGTATTATAATCGACATAAGCGGAACAAAAACCCTCGGTACCTTCTCGTCCCTCCGCCGTAGCTCGTCCCTCATGGCAGCGATCTCGTCCATCAGGGTTTTATTATCAATCGACATCCGATCGATGTCCGACGTCAGGTCGGAAGCTTTTTGCCGCTCGATCTCGCCGTTGAGTTCATCGATCAGTTTGTTCTTCTCTTCCAGCTGCGATCTCAAGTCGGACGCAACAGCCTCGCAGTTGTTGAGTTTCTGCAGCAACTCCGAGATGTCGATGTACTCCGGGACGGTGGACGTTTCGGCCGCTTTCACCGGTAACTCGGGCTCCGTTCTCATGACAGTTCTCATAGTTGGCTCCACGGAAGCAATCTCCCTTTCCTCGGCGTACCTGGTCCCTTCGAGATCGTCGAGGGCGCGACGCAGTTCCGCCACTTCGGCCGCGAGACGCTCATTCTCCGCTCGCAGGTCCTCGCAACTCTTCGAGAGATCGACCAACGTCTCTATGGATCTCTCCACGACTTTCGAGACTTGGCGATCGGCCACTTGGCCGCCCTTCATCAGCTCGCGTAACTTCGCCCTCAAACGATATATCGCCGGGCAGCTGGCGTCCTCTTCCGCCTCAGCCAGTTTTAACCGTAAAAGCGACACCGCGTCCCTGAGTCTGTTGGCGCGAACGTAATCGCGTTCGTTCGTTGGGATTAAAGCTATGCGCTTGGCGACATCCTGGATTGACTCGAATTGTCACCCGACGGGGGATATCCGAATGCAAAGGGTTAAGATATCGTATGCAAATGAAGAGAAAGAAAAGGAACGTTTCGGTATTTTTGAATTCCAGTTAATTGAAATTGAAATTCATTATCAACCCTTTGCACTCGGAGCGATTGTGGATTGACTTGTAACGTCCCTTCAAGGGGACACACGAGTGTAAAGAATTAATTAATCGTATGGGAACCAAAAAACAGCAAAGGAACGTTTCGCTATTTTTAAATGCTACGTTTATATATTTATTCGCCGAACGAATTAAAATCCATTCTCAATATATCGTACGAAAACCTAAAGAAAAGAAATGGAGCGTTTCACTATTTTTAAATTCTATGTCGATGTCTATTCGCCAAACCAATTGAAATCCATTATTAATCCTTTGCACTCGGAGCCATCCCGGATTGACTTGTATCAACCCCTCACTAGGGACATTCAAGTGCAAATGTATCGCATGAAAACCAAGAAAAAGAAAAGGACAATGTCGCCATTTTTGAATTCTACGTTTATATATGTTCGCCAAACGAATTGAAATCCAAAATAAGCGCACTCTTTCTTCTCCAGTGCGAAGCGCTCGCGCAGAAATCTCATCTTCTCCCTGAGGCACCGAACCGAGGAGCAAGGATCGTCGCAGCAATCTCGTTCGGCAAGAGTTTCTTCCAGATCCCTCGCTTTATCTTCGAGCGCCGCGTTCGCATTTTGCAGCCTCTCGTTATCTTCCCGGTAGTGCACGAGAAGAGGGTCAGGCTTCAATATCTCATCCGAATTTACACCTGCGTCTACGTAAATCAGATTCGTCTTTAAAGAATTCCTCGATTCGCGGCTCGTCGAGGCACGACAATTTTCAATGTTTGCACGGGGGGGGAGAGACGTTTCCCGGCCCCGGATGCAACGACGACCGTGGCCCGCGCGAAACGTTGAACGGTGCTCGAAAGAAAAATAATATCTAATAACGATGGAAATTGCTGTAACAGTTACATTTCCATGGTAATAGCGTGGTAATTTTATTATTACATCGTCCGGGTACTTTCTTTTTCGGACGCGTACGCGTATAATGGGGTAATAGTTTCGCGGAGAATGAGAAGCGGAGCGAGAGACGAAGGAAAACGTAGTCTAGGAACCGACGATGATATCCATTTCGCATTTTAATTTATCAATTTCGCGCCGCGCCAAACCGGAATGCGGGAGAAACGGGGAATACGAAATACCATACATCGATACCGAATGACTGGAGGGCTTGTTTCAGAGACCTATTTTCGCTCTCCAGCTGAAGCCGTTCCATTCGCCACTTCTTCATCTGACACTTCATTACCGTCAGCTTCCTCAGGGCAAACGAGAGGTCGCGTATCTCCGAACCCTTGGAATCGTCGGCGAAGGGATTGTAAGTGCAGCAACAGCAGGGCTCGTTCGGCGGATCAATCGATTCGGGCGACGGCGATGCGTCGCAGCCGCATGGACAGACGGTCAGGACGTATCGGGTATCCATTATCTGACGGAATTTTTTCACATATCGTGACGGACGAATTATACGCGCGATTAATTTTAGAGGGGACCGCGACACCGGGTAGCTATGCAAATTTTATTGGTCTCGTTGCTCAATTCTCGAAACAGTCGTAATTGCGAAAAATGTTTGCCGATTTTAGAATCCGGAGTGTAACGCCATGATCGCATCATTTATACTTTACCCCGTAACTCGTTGTTAAATTCGCTTAAGTTAAGGTTAAACTTTGTCAACGAGTTCCATTCTTTATACAATTTCTCCGGGATCATCGTTTACAGGTTAATCGAGATTCATTACCTTTTTCGCCTTTTTTTTCCCTCACGTTTCTGCCTTTACGTTTTTTTTCTATTTCTTTTTTTCAGTGTCACCGAATCACCGATGTAAGTGAATTACACTCGTGAACCAATTGCAGACGGTTCGCCGCACCTAAGCGCGAACTGCCCGCGGATAACAGGTACGGCGTAAAACATTCGGCCCGGGTATACGAGGTTGGTCCGATCTGTACATGTATGCCGCATGAATGCGCGTACACACGTACGTACGAATTTCATTGCGGCAGTCACACTTTTACTGCCGTCCGACATTAATTTCGGCGAGGTCGATAATCTGATCAAACGTCAAATCGATTGTTATTTGATTTGCCGGGAATATACGAAAATAACACGCTTTATTTAGCAGGAAAAATGTCCGATAGTTGTATAGATTGGCGGGTACACAACAATTTTAAAAAAAAAACCATGACCTCTTTTAACTTTATCCAGAATTTGGTTCGTTTTAAAAATATCGGTAATTCGCGATACGGATGGACGTTTCGAGCATCTGCTAAACTTTGCCAGTGAAACTCTTGAACGCGTTTAACGCTGCTTCTCGCGCCTAATAACGACCGTCATTAATTAACAAAGAGTTTGCGTAGTACGCGATGAACGCTCGAACGGTATACTGAAATAAAATCGCTTTATATTAAAATGCGACAATCGTGTTGGGGCCAAGTTTCAATTTGTGTTCAAGCTGCAATCACCGTAATTAAGTTACGCTGACAGTACGGTTCGCAAACCCTCGTTAGGAGCGTCTTATTAGATGTTCTATGTAGTATCGAGGAACCCGGACAACGATACCGAGCGTTTCTTAAAGATTCGAGACAGGGCTTCAACCTCGGGCCAATTGTACCCGATAACTTATCGACAGTTCGCGTCGTCAATTAAATCCTCACGGTAAACCTGAACTGAGAAAGAAATACTATCGGGAAGTTGAAAATTTTTGCGCTAATGACGCGATAAATAAAGTTTTCTTTTTATTATCTCGTTATCGATTACAATACAATGTACTCGTATACGTACGTCTGTAGACACGCGGTCTAGTTCGAGTTATTCGCAAAAAACAAGTAACGCGTGCACGAGAGTTTACTATTTTGATCTTAAGCATGCGCAAAAAGCAAAATGTTTAACCATGATAGAAGTTAACCTCCGTTTGGTGCAAAATTATTTGTAAAATGTAAAGGATCGTGAAAAGGAAATCGAAAATAATTACGTGACGTGGTTCGATATGAATACGCGTCATTCTCAGCCTCGCAAAATCTGAAATGTTTCCGAAAGTAATTATAAAATATTATTCGTCCAATGTATCCAAGAACGAAAGATGTATTAACAAATACGCTCAGCGGAAAAACTAATAAATTAAATTCTCATAAAAAGCGTACGAACAAACCAGCGAAAGTATATGTCACAATTACCCCTGTCTCTCTGATCCTCCGTTTTAAATTTCAGATCTGTATAATTGAGAAAGTTGCCAACGGGAGAAGCGCAACTTCCAATTCGCGGATAAGGTCGGAACATTCCCGTTTAGTCGACGTCGAGTCGGTTTCAATTTAAATTTCCTACAGCCGCACGGATATCATGCGCGTACGCGGAAACAGGTAACAAGAATGGATAACGAGTATAGGGATAATTCGTTGTCGTTGATCGATGCGGAGGACAGCGAGCGCGAGGAGAAAGCAAGGATCGGCGAAGCGGCGGCAACAACGTTGTTCAAATTGAACAGCATAATGAAGCAAATGAAGGACTGGCGCGATGACCGTGCAAAGCTGAAGCGCAACGTCGGTCGACTGAAATTGGCTCTGCGCGCTGCAGAGAGAGAGACAAACGACACTTTGCGGGCGGACCCTTTGATCGAGCATCATAGGGAGGAGATCAAACGGCTAGAGATAGCGAACGATGCCTTGAAGAGGGAGGTATCCGACATTAAAACCGCTCTAACGGCGACCGGAGAGGATATTGCGCGTGGAAACGCGTGGAAAGTCGATGATCGGCTTACGGGAATCAAGCAAGAATTCCTCGCGGACGGGGAGCATTTGAGCACCGAGATTCTTTACCTGAGGAGCAGATTAAACGAGAGTCACGCGAAGCGTGCGGGGGGCGAGGACGAGGCGGAGAATCAGCGGGAATTCGCACTCGAGCATCTGACGTGTAAATTGAAGCAATTTATGATGGGCGATCAAACCATGGAGATGGTCATTGCCGATATCGTCGCTAAGGTTGCCGAGACCGTAGCTAATTTGTCCGAGGAACTCGTGAACGCGAGCGAACGTTTGCACAGATCGAGAACGAGGAACGATCGTTTGGACGCTCGGGTCGACAAGTTGAGCGCAGAGTTGCGTTCGAGATCTCGAAGGAGCGATGATTATCGAAACAGAATTCGCGAGCTCGATCGTATCGCGCAGGAATTGCAGAAGGAGGTGAGAAAGTTTAAAGTTAATGTGGGAAATAACTCGTGGAAGATGAGCACCGAGTATCGAAATAGTCTGAACAATGCCGAGCGTCTGGCGATCGACTTGAAGAACAAGTTAAGAAACGATCGCGAGGCTCTGTTGGCCGTCGGCGATTCCGATTGCCTGGAATACATGAAGAAGATCATTGACTTACGCTTAAGCTTGAAGTTCTTGCTCTCCGCGGATGTCGAGAAGCCCTGCTTGAAAATCTGGCCGCGATCGCGCGAGAGTTCCGTCGAGAGCGCCGAACATCCGAAACGAATTTCCATCGTTGAAGGCGCCTTGAAGCAGATCGGCGTCGAGATCGGTAAACTGAAGCTACGTCGACTCGGTGGGAAACAACTTGGTCAGAGATACTCGAGGAAAATAGTGGAGCTCCAGACGCTCGTCGAGAGAGCAGAGGTAACGATCAAGTCTCTCGATCCACGGCCAGGTAGAAACTCGAGCGCGGAAAGGAAAGCTGAAAAATTGACGGACATCGTGCGAAAGGTGTGTCGCGAGATGAAGGAACTCGAAGGCATCGTCGCGACGTCCGATAATAAAGTGAACGACAATGGGGACGACGTTAGCAATAATTGTTGGAGTTTACTCGATAGAATCGAGCAGCTGGAGGAGTCGGTAGCCGGCTTGAAATTGCAATTGACCGAGAAGGAAAATTTGCTGCGGAGAGTGACGAGTGCTAAAGCGTCGCTCGAACAAAAGGTCGCGGAGCTGAGAAATATGCAGAGGGAGGTCTCTCGCCTCGCGGCAGAGAACAAAAGTTTCAAGGAAGGGACGGGAAGGATGGACAAAGAGATATTGGAACTTTTGCGCGAACACGGAGGTAACGCTAAAGGGCTGGCGGGGCTGCAACAGGTGAGGCACGAAACAAACGTAATAAGGCAGAAATTGCAGAATCTTCGAGTTGACAAACAGACGCTGTTGGAGGAGATGGAGAGGACGCGTAATGTTCTTCTGGAGAGAGACGCCGAGATCGTGGCTGTCATTGCCGAGAGGGACGGGACGAGAGAGACGTTGGGCGCGGAGATTGAGAGCTTGAACGACCAGCTGCGAATCGTACTGGAAACTAACGAAAGATTGCAAAAGGAAACGGTGGAGCTGAGGGAGGCGGCACTGTACAAAGACGTGTCCGAGGTGGCGGGGAATCTCGGCAAAGAGAGCAACGCCGATACGCCGACGTCCGTGCAAGAATTAAAGTCAAACGCCGCGCAAGAATTAAAGTCAAACGCCACAAACGTTGAGCCCCGGGGGCCATTCGCAACGAACTTGGCGCGGGAGTCCGAAAAGATTCTCGTAGATCTTGAAATCGATTTAACGAGATCGAATCATTTGTCCCGCGACAGATCGAAGTCGGACACAAAGATGTTCTATCCGAAATCCAGGCAAGAGTCCGTCGGCCGTCAGTTGGCAGTGGCGAAAGCCACCGTCGACGAGATACTCGAGGAAAAGATTACGAAACTCGCGGCGGAATATAAAGAGTTGGAGGAACAAAGCGCTAATCTCAAGCGCGAGAATGAACGACTGACAGTGGAATCAACGGATTTGAGAGCGAAAAGGGAATTACTGGAGAGATCCGTGGAGAGCGCGAAGGACGAGCGTTCCTCTCTCGAGGATCAAATTAATAAATACAAGAGCGAGTGTAATGCCCTTCGGATGGTGACGAGTGTCCTGGAAACAAATTCGAAGGATCTGTCATCGGCGTTGGAAGGGACGAGAGCTGAGTTGGCCGTGGCCGTAGATAAAGCGAAGAGTCTGGAATTGGAAAATTCGAGGCTCGCCGAGAGTTCGCGCGATTCGACGGCAAAGAATGCCGCGAGCGAGGCTCGCGTGCGAATGCTGCTCACGGAAAAGGATGACCAGGCGACGCGGATTAACGAGCTCAACGGCGAGAACGTCGCGCTGAAGGAACAGTGGAACAGAACTAAAGCGGAAAATGAATATTCTCGGGACGAATTGAGTAAATTGAGAATCGAGAGCGACAGGTTAAAATCGACAGTTGCTTGTCTGCAGGATACACTCGAGACGATGAAGAAGGATAAGGAAACTCTGGAGAGAACGAACGCTGGGCTGACGGAAAAATTAAACGTGATTCGAAGCGAGTACGCGGAGCTCGACGATCGCGTGAAAATTTTGCAAATGCGTAACGATCGTTTGAACGAGGACAGATGTCAGAAGAATCGTGCCAACGAAGATAATTATTCGATCGAGGACACGCACGCGCGATCTAACGTTGCGACGACGAGAGACGAGGGATACGCGACCGTCGGTAACGCGATATTAAGCGATCGCAGTCGCGTGGAATGCGCGAGCGAAGAGATTAGACGGAGCGGGGCTAAGTACACGGCAGAGGTGGACGATAATGTAAAGATCAAAGACAGAACGACGGAGGATGCGATGAAACGACTGAGAGCTGAGAACGAAGCTTTGAAATTCGAACTGATAAATTTGAGGACTCCGAACTCGAAGGGGAGGCTGCAATTATCTCCCACGAGGGACGAATTTGAGAAGCTGTGGATCGAGTCGAGCATGGCCAGCGGGAACGAGAATGGGATCTCGAATAGACTCGAGGTCATGAACTTTTATCATACGCAATGGGCGAACGGTTACTTGGCTCGTCGTTATCACGACGACGAAGACGACATTGCGAATGCATCGAACCGCACGGCAAGGATTGCGACGAACGATGGCGAGCGATACGGTGGCAAGGAGATCGATAGATCGACGAAAACGGTCGATAGGCTGAGAGTCGAGAGCGCCGCTTTAAAAGTTGAAGTGAACGCCCTGCGACGTTACGTCGTCGCTGGTATGGTAGAGCGCGAGAAGGGCAGGAACGATCTGCGATGCGCCCTGGGAGAGCTTCGAGCTTTGAAAAACGAATTACCGAAATTACGAGGCGAGAAGGAGGCTTTAACGACGCGACTGAACGCCACCAGAATTGAGCTGGATAATCTAAAGTCGGAGAAAGTCGCGCTCAAGGACGAGCTTTTTACATTAAGGAAAACGAAGCATCGAGCGGTCGAATTGCAGAGCGAAGCTATTCAAAATGGGATCGATTGAATATCCTCGTGGAAAAGTGTACCGTGACGCGAGAAACCTGTAACGCGCAACCGAGGGGAAAAAAGAAAACTATGAAGTTTCGGAAGACTTCTCTATTCCTCTATTCAGGAACGTGCAATTTGATAAATTTCGTTCGTTCTCTCTTTTATGAAAGGAGAAAACTACTACGTGGTAATAGATTCGGAAAGCGAAACTATTCGATCGGAGTCCCGAGGGAGAAGTACATTGAAATTGCGTTTAACTGGTCGAACTAAATATCTGTTTAGGTATATTCGTGCGTACGATGTACGATATGTATACGATACTATGCATAAATGAACTATTTTTCAGCTGGAAATCACATAGCGATGCCTCTTCATTTTCTACGCTTTAATAACGAACCGATACGATTTCAATCGTATGACTCGTATCCTTCCCTTTATCCATATTTCGTGAATTACACTCAACGCCGGTTGAAATTACAAATACAGGTCAAGATAGTACTTTGACCGCGCCCGATGGAAATCGATTGTTTTACTTTAGACAGTGGGAAACAAGGCACGTTCGATATCACGAATCCCAGAAATTTGATTGTTTCGAATATTATACATGGCTCGAGCTTAACAGGATCTTAAGCTGGAAACGCACAATCGTCATGGCACATGAGCTCGCGTGTTATCGCGATATCCCGCGTCACGTGGAAAAAGTGGAGTGTGTATTTTTAATGTATTTAAATGTATCGGAACCGCACTCGCGTCATACTTCGCGTATCGCCAGGGGCGTGCTAAAATATTTGGCGCCCGCGGGCTATCAACGTGGGAGAGAAAGCGGGTGAAAGGTGATCGGTGAAGTTTTACCGAAGTTTCATATTGTATTATTAATACGCCGAAATTCAGAAATTCAAGAATAAAAGGAGCGCTCTCGGAGCAAGCGTTCGCCAGTTCAAAACTGATTTGAGTGCAAGTAAAATTACCGTCCTAAAAAAATTGTCGCCCCGCGGCTATGGCCCATTTAGCCCTGTGATTACTGTAGCCCTGCGTGTCACACGCACAATCTACGCTCATCACGGATATCGTGATAGTACACGAGCTCGCGTAACGTGTCTGACGACTATAGTGTGTTTCCACCTTTTTATCCCACTCTTTATGTGAGCGAATATAACGAAAAAAAAAGTTAACGAAATAATATCGGTAGGATCGTATCGATGATACATACGTACTCGCGGAGGGTTGCATACCGGTAATTAAATTCAACGATTGAAGCGCGCGTTCTCGTACCGCTTCTTCGCTTTGTGCCCTTCCATCCCCCGAGCCGTATTTCTATTATATCTCCCTCTGACCTCTCTGGGCTTAATGAGCGCACAATGACCTTCTCTATCATAGTCCACGGAGGCGTATCTCCGGCAACGAGTTAGTGCCAAAACACTCATCCCCGTGAAGGGGCACACAGCCCACTAATTAGCAAAGGCTGAGAAGTCTGCGCTCAGCGTCCTATGTACGAGATGCATTTTGTCACGAATTTCGCCCGCAGTTATACGAATGTACGCATTACATGTACGTGTATACGTGTAACGACTAAACGGACTTTAATTGTAGCGAATCACCGTAATTAGAAAACGTTGCCTCGTGTCCCCGTCGTAACTTTCTCTCCACCTTTTCGTTGATATTACGTATTACGTGCGTTTTGAAATTGGCCAAAAAATACGGCGTGTCGTTGCGCTATACGACATTTTTATTCCCACGTTCGATATGGCCATTTCTTGCCCAAGGATACGAATTCAAATGCCAACGATTAATCGAAAACTTAATCGAGGAAATTAAAAAGATCGTGGATCAAATTGAAAAATGGGGAGGAAAATGAGTGGTCGATGGAGGTGATGATCGGTGGTCACGGAGATCGGACATGAAATGTGCAGAGAAATCGAACGATGAAACAGGATTAAGGGAAAATGTTCAACTCTATAAAATCTTCAAGGGAAAATGGCAGAGTGTACCGACTATACCTCTTATCCAGTACTGCTATCTCTTTGGTTTTGCCACATCGATAATCCGGATGTTACTCGTGTGTACCGAAAACGACGAGATCTGCAGTACCATTTCCATTCAAATTAGCCGAACGGAACGAAAATTTTAGTACACGGAATTCGATGTGCGCTGGCAATGAGTTTTCCGTAGTTTTGTAGTACAATATAAACTGGAGTGTAAACGATGTAAAAAATTTCAGTGGGTTAGCGATACACGAAACATTGGACTTTTCAATGATAGAATTGACGTAATAATAAACATCTTAATAAATTGCACAAAACAGTTTTTAATAACACTTTCCTACCAAGCGCATTTTGCGGTTTTGAATACAGAGCGGCACTAAAATAAGCATAGACATATTTTTCCTTAATGTATGCAGCATTGAAGTTGACGATCTACCGAGAAACATTATTCGTTCTATTGAGTGGAATCTTTGCGTGGGTTCCTCTGTAACAATAGTTTCCATTTTATAAAACGTAATATCAAACAAACATTACAGCATACGTTAATGCTTACATAACTGGATAACCGCTGTCTACTGTTGGAGAACTTTTCCTGGTTTGTACCTGCTGCTTCTCCCACAAAATATTGTACATTATTCTTTCCGTTTAGATCTGTATCATTGCGACGAGCATTGTTGTCGGAATACGAGATTATACTTTCTTCGTCATGCGTTACGACGTTTGTAGAAACGTCATCCGTCCTATCGGTTTTCCATACTTCCAGCAAGGTTTCAGAGTTATAGAACGGATATACCGGGTAAACGATCGTCCATGGGCGTTCAATGGAATACCCATAACTACTAGTTTGGCACGATATTTCACATATAGAAACGCCGAAGGTTAATATCACCTATATCAAAAGTTCCCTATTGTTAGGCAACCCAGTAATTATAAATAACGTATACAAGCAAAAAAAAAAACTTACGATCGCTGGAAAATACATCTTGCTGCCGTACTGTGGTACTGACTTCCACTTCTTAGAAATGGTCTCATTTTATACCGAATCTGCGTATTCATATGCTCGATTATGTTCTTGTCACGATGGATTATCCATATTAAGTTTCAAGGCCTGAATGCATGGCGTATCATAGGATTATATGGTTAAGTCTGTTCGGATATTCGTAGAAGTAAAAGTAGTAGCGTAGAAAGTACGAAAATAACACGAAGAAACAAGTTAATTTCATAACTCCGAAAGATACTTTTATTGATTAACGTACACATAAAAATAGTTCATTGTTTCAAAGATGTGCGTTCTTTTTTGAGTAGCTTTATCTCTCAACGGTCTCTACGGGTATAACGTTACAACCAAGAAGGCCATTCCCGATCCAAGGACGTGGAATTAAAGTCAATGCCATGATATTGGATCCACGTTTGATCTTTATGTTCACCGTCTTATATCTGCTGTTTTGCACCAACGTCCCGATGTCTTTTAGCGATTTGAAATTTAAATAGTCAATGGAGCCAAATTCCAATATAAGATCTCCGACTTGGAGTCCCTACAAAAATCAATGTTCCAGAAGAAAATGTGCTCGTAATCATTTGAATGGGTTACCGTACGAGCAATGTACTCTTTACCGCTATCTCGGCTGGAGAATCAGGAGATACGACGTTCACCCTCAGAAAAGGTTCCAATTGAATGCTCTCTTCGCAGTCACTAGTCGTCGCTACGGCAGGAGGTCCAGATTCCTGATTTCCCGATAGCGCGTGTACCCTGTACAATCCATCCTCTATTTTCTTCATCAACGCTTTGTGATCATTTCTCAGACCTGGTCACTTAACGACATACCAATAAGTTTAAATTATCGAAGTTCTGAGCGAGCGAATGGCAATGTAATTATACGCACATATTATCTTGTGCCTGGCATGTCTAACTTGGTAAACATCGATATCCTCCCTCGGATACTGTTCAGCATCAACCAGGGGCTCGTCCATACCGACATGATTCTGTAATTCCGAGAAAAATGCATACTGTTTTTGCATATTTGACAGATCATGCTGCTTGTGAAATAGATGATATTTAACTGACGTAGGTTATCGACATGTCGTACGATAATGATCTTTACTTCGTTATACGTACAGAATCTAAAACCTCTTTCAACGTTTTTAGTTCCACTTCAATTTTATCCTTCTCGTTCATCAATCGAAGAACATAATCTTTAGCTTCCTGTAACTCCATATCGACCACCATTTTTCACGTTGAATGATGAATACATGAATCCACCAGGAGCGTCATTATACGCGTATAGTGCCCGATTCAAATCACGAAATTACAAGATTTATAGCAATCTTTATTTAGAAATACAATAAGGCTGACGTTAAATCGAATAAATTATTTAATTTTATTGGGTAATAACATTTATGCACATGTTACATTTCAGAAAATAGTAACGTAAAGTATATAGCTTTCTTTGCTGTAATATTTAAGACATCTGTAACTTCAAAAATAGAGCTTTCAAGTATCGCGCCTCATAGACGACCGTTTGCTTGCCTTGAGGGACCATCGAAAGCATGTCTTGGATATCAAACGGTTGTTCCACCACCGTCATTACGTCTCTTCCGTAAACTATTAATAAGAAATATCCAAAAATCATGGATTACATAAAGAACGAAGCGATGTTAAATATGCACAAATCGTACCTTCGCAGTGTTCTAAGAATTGAATACATTCCTGAAGAGTAGCATCTTTCAAAACGACCAATTGCTTTGCCAGCTGTTCCAAAAGAGACAAAAAACATCTTTTCGCGTAGAACCAAGTATCCGTTCCCAGTTTTTTGTTGTAAGGTTCTAAACTTTTCATTACTCGAGATATGCCGAACTCATAATTACCCTTGGAACAATACAACGTCCCGATTACCAAATTCACTATACACAAATGAAACAACTTTTTATCTTGATCCTCTGTCGATACTACTTCCTCTTCTTTCTCTATCTTTTTCATTAATCCCTCAGCCTCCGCATTTTGAGAAGTCATGATGTAACTGACGCACAAATTTGCAAGTACTATGGCGCTTACATCTAAGATCTGTAATTTCGATAGGTTCCTGTATTTTTTTTTATGTAAAAAAGAAACATGACATTGAACGAACAGAAATAATGAAGACTGACATTTTCGTATTTTTTTCTCACGATAGGCTCGTAAAAGCCCGTAGCTTCTTTAAATTTATTTTCCTGCATAAATAAAGTGTGGGCAACGTTCAATTTCCAAACATCGTGCTCGTTGCAAAACTCTACGCTTTTGCGGAAAATTTTCTCAACTTGAGCATAATTGCCGAGTTCCCAGTAAATTTTAGCCTGTGCCATTAAAACGGGCACATATCTCTCCAGAGCTTCCTCGTAATCATTTACTGCTTTTTTCACAGCATTATCATCGTGATTCAATCTTGCTTCCTGAACTCGCTTGGTCGCTTTTCTCAACATTTCCATGTGTTTATTACCGAGATCATCAAATTTACGATACGCTTCTTCCGGCGAAGTCTGTTGCGTTATTAACGCATCCAAGAAATCGTACAAGTACTGTAAAACAAATGCACGAGTAGCTGTATGAAAAAGGAAAAAAAAAAGAATAAAGTCATTACGAAAAAGACCGAGAGAAATTTTGTAAATTTCTCTCGCTCGAAGAGACACATAAATCAGTGCTTGTTACGTCCCTGTGCCTCTCGGGCTAAAACCAGCTAAAACTAACCCTACATGAGTGAGTTTATTGTGTTTGTCAGCGGCGATCTGCAGAGCGTTCGAAATTCAGAAACATCAAGAGAAAAACAGTTTGCCGGATCTTGGTGACATGGCAAATTGTAAGGTCAATCAAATATTTCTTGGCGAAGTTGCGTCCATACAGAATTACGGCGCATTTGTCAGAATCCCGGGTTGCTCGCAGCAGGGTTTGATACACAGATCACAGGTAAACCAAACATGCATATATGAGGGGGTTCAAATAATAGCTGTGGAAGTCAAGTTTGTATTTTATTGTGGTTCTCAGCCTCTCTGAGGGATCCCTGCATAAGATTGATGATTCTCTCAGAGCTTCAGAATCTGAATGGCGTGCGTCATGAAAAGTACACACTTGACTTACACCACTACGGTTTTAATCCCACATACGTTTGTAAGAATTTCGATATTTGTGGGTAACGATATGAGCAATTTACATGCACATAATTTCAACAGGTAAGCTCGGCTCACGTCGACGATGTTGCAGATGTTTTGCAGAGAGGAGAACGAGTGTGGTGTAAAGTCATTTCTTTGGGGGACGACGGTAAAATAGGATTATCAATGAAGCATGTAAATCAAGGAAATGGCATGGATTTGGATCCCAATGGCGTAGAACTACAGAAAGACATCCAAAAGAAGAAAGTCGTTGGCAGAACCGAGCGCAAAGCTATTCATTTGGAAGCTGTTCTAAATACTACGTGCACGAAGTGTGGAACGCGCGGTCATCTCTCTAATGACTGCTTCATGTCTCCCGATGGAAAAAAATATGAACTGCTCCCAGAAATCGAAGAAGTAATGGATGTGCAGTCACAAGCGCAGCCGCAAATTGAAGTAAAAGAGAAAGAGAAAAAACACAAACCAAAGAAATTAAAGAAGAGGAAGAAGTCTAAGAGATCCAGACAAGATACAGACGAGAGCGACTCTGGGGAGAAAGAAAGCATCAAGAAAAAGAAGAAGAAATATTCGAAAGATCAAAAGAGGAAGAGGAAGAAACACGACAGTGATTCCAGTGACGAAAGCTCTAACAAGAGTGCTTCGAGCCACGATATGAAAGCCCACAAACGAAAAAAATCAGATAATCTAGACACGCGTACAAAAAAGTGTAAACACTCAAAAAATAAACATCCAGACTGATGAGAGATAAATGGTCTGTTTTACCAGAATGCAAAGCTATTATCTAAATTTCTTTCAGAATTTTTAAAAATACTTCAATATTTGTCGCAGGTCAACCACGAGAAATCCATTTACCCGACACACAATTTTGGAAAAATATGATTTGCACTTACCGGTGTTAGATATTTGTACGTCAAATGGACATTCTCAGCCAAAACATCAGCAGCTAAATCGTAATATTGATATTTACAATATAACAGTAATAGATTAGCAAATGTTTCGGGTGGAAATGGATTTTGCTGTAATAAAAACTGAAGTTTTTCAAATCCCTCGCTTGGCTTGGTGTCCATATTTATTAACGCTTGATTGTGCAAAGTAACTGCATCTAACTCTTCTTCAGATCGTGGTGGCATGTCTGTTAATGCTTCCTTTGCTGCTTCGTCTAAAAATAACCACTAACAATTATTAAATATCAACTATATGAGTGTGGACAATGCTTTTATAGTTTAATTACAGTTTTGCAATTGGTATTCTATAGCAGCCTTAAGATTGAACGCTTCAGTTAAAGCTGTTTCGTGCAGAGTTAAGGTGTTTCCAACACTGCGAACTTCGATACCTTCTGTTGTCATTCCTACACCTAACTCTGGATGTTCGCGTATTCCTTGCTCAATTATGTCAGCTACCGTGAAACATGTAACACGAATATAATATTAAATTCTAGTGTCACTTCTAGTGTTCACTTATAAATATGTAATAGGTACGTAAAGCGTACCAATATGTTTCAACGATGCCGCAAATTCTTTCAACTTGAAATAACAAAGAGCTACGTTGTAAGATAAATGGGGCCTAAAACCTGCGATTTGCAGTGCGTTTGCAAATTTCTTTAAAGCTTGCTCATAGTGCTCCTCCTAAAAAATAGTAAATCACTCTTCTGGAAAAAGAGTTTTTCATTTTGCTTCGATACCTTGTACAAAAGACATCCTAAGTTAACTTCTGTATCGATGTCATCTGCCGGACATTGGTCCACGAGATTCTTGGCAGCTACGGTGTCCTCTTGTCCATATTTTATCGCAGCTTGTAGCTTTTTCACTTTGAACTCTAAATTACTTTGATTGATAATACCAGAACAAATAGTCCAAGCTTCTTGGTACATGCACGCTTGATGCAAGGATTGAGCGTGATATAATTTGTATACATTCTCATCCGGACACAATTGAATCAATTTTTCATAACACTGCGCAGCAGCTAGGAAATCTTGAGTGTAAAAATAGCAATGAGCGAGTAGAGATAAGCAGGGTCTGGACTGAAAAATAATTTATTCGTACAAGATCACTATGCAACAATTTATTATCGGAACGTAATAAGCGATGCTATTCTGACACAAGAGTACATACATTGGCGTGAGAATCTAACAATGTAATCAAGACTTTTATTGTCTCCGTATACCGTTGTTCTTTAATCTGGAAGAAAGAACATACAAATATTCTGCTTTGTTCCCGATCTTTTATTTAAATTATTTAAACGTCGAAATACAATTCTAATAGCGACGTATATGATTTGCATATCAAGCAACAATCTACCATTGTATAAATTGTCTTCGTATATTCTCCGTCTTTGATGTGCACATTTTGTATGAAGGTGCTCATGTCTTTTGAGTGGAAACACTCTTTGTTTCGAAAATTACTTTTGCTTATTGTTTCTTTCGCACAGTTCTAACTGCTTAAATATCGTATACTCTTGTCACGTGCCTTGTTTTGGTAGGACGCGCAAGTCGTAACTATGGAAACAACATTCCCCTTCCTGCAGAAAAGTGTAAAGGGTATATACCGTGTCGTGCGTGTTGCCTCTTCAGGAAAAATATTTGTCGAATTAAAAGGACACTGTATGTACACGAAGAAGTTCTACCGAGGATATAGATTGAATAAATAAATGTCTGTGCAAACAATCGACAATATTCGTCTAATCATGGCATCAAGTGTACGAAGGATTTATTAAAAATTATTATCTGCATTTGTTTTTGAAAAATAGAAGTACCCAAGCTAATTCCTGCTTCGAAGTACATACACGTAATTAAATATATCTTGTTTCAATATTCATTTTTGCCCTGACATATAATAGGTTATCCAAAATAAGCAATACCTTTTTTCGGTATATTAGATATTATTCAACATTATACATGTATACTATTTAACAGTAGATAACAAGTTTTCATAATCCAGTGTCAATTGGTTTTACAAATTCAGAAACTGTATACAGAATGCCCAGAGCACAAGAATTATATCCCAATAGCCCGATTTAAAATGTCTCGGAAGTGATCAAAATACAGAACTTTTTTTTTAACATTCAAGCTTGGTTTGCATTATACGATAAATTGTATGTACTGTCACAAACTAATTGAAACTTTCGCAATTCAAAGAGTTCCGTACTTTTACAAGAATCAGATTCCCTGATCTTCTGACATCGTTATCCTGTGCTTTGATTAACCAACACCGTAAGCGTGAGGAATTTTCATGAAAAAAAGGAGGAGCCAGTCTTCCTTTCAACTGGCCTCAACTATCAATGACGGCTAAAGTTGTAGGTTGTAGTAGCCGTTGTAGCTTTGTCGACCGAACGTCCCCACCAGTTTTTTCTCGACAAACGACAACCTTGGGCACCCTGTATACATGGTATGTAAACCAACCGCTTCGTTGGTACGTAAAAGCACTGCGGTGCTCCGATACCGCGGTACTACCGTACTGTACCTATCGTAGATCGAGTGCGTGTGTGACTTTCCTCGTTGGAGAAATGTCGTCGGCACTCGTGGTCACGAAATAAACGGCGAAACATGTCCGAACCGATAGTCAGTCGTGCGCAGACACCCGGCGGTGTGGTTCAAACAGGTGCAACGGTAGTCTGTGTAGTTTGCGAGAGAACTGACAAGCTGTTGAGGTGTTCGCGGTGCAAGGCCGTGTTCTATTGCACCAAGGAACACCAAAGGCGGGATTGGAAACGTCATAAAGAATTTTGCGCGAATCATTCTTTACGATCGATCCTGCCGGACCCAGTTTCCTCTTCTAATACCAATTCGATTCTGGAATCTGGAAAAGAGGATAGTCTCCGCAGGAACGAACAGCACACGAAACTACCAGTTTCTAACCTTAAGGACAATCCCGTGTCAGAGACAGCACGGAAAGAGAATAGTATTCCCCATGGTTATAACAATCTGAAGCATCTTGGAGGTACGTAGTTTCTTTGGGGTACGTTTCGTTTGTGTTTCTAAGCTACTATACGACGAGACGTTTAATTTCGGCTTTGGTATTTCGTGTTCGTCGTTGGCGATTTTCGTGTTGTTTTTTCCGTATATACGCCATACTCGATAAGGCCCAGTTGTTTATTTACGGGGTAATCAAAAATCCTGTCATCATTCGCAGATTCTAATATACGTGGAGAGAGAATCAGGGAGCAAGGGGAGCACAAAGAGAGTCACAATCTGAAGAGGAAACCAAACAGTGGGAAAGCGAGGGGTACTCGTGCAGCTAGGGTGGATGGCTGGACCTCTCCGATCACCTACGAAGGAAGTTCCGAAGACACCATTCTGGGTGCCAGGGCAGAATCTTTGAATCCTGTACTGGAAAGTTCAAGAATTCTCGTTAATTTAAAGGACACAGAGTTGGATATGCCTACCCAACATCACAACGGCATGAAGAACTTCCCGGAAGTCAAATTGACACCAGAGGAAGATTTCTTACCGCCTTTCCTTCACAGAAACAGAAATAATCTCGAAGAGTTGATAGACGGAATTTGCAGAAATGTGATTAGAGACATGAATGAATTTGGTGTGTGCGTCGTAGACAATTTTCTAAGCAAAGAAAAAGGCCTAGCGGTGCTAAAGGAAGTTTTAAATATGTACAGTGCCGGGTTATTTAAAGATGGGCAATTGGTTTCTAATAAAGCGAGTGCAAATGACTTAAAGACAATTCGTGGTGATCAAATCACGTGGCTGGACGGAAAGGAGAAACAATGTCAAAATATTGGGATGCTTATATCCCAAGTAGACGCTATCATCATGAGAGCAAATAAGATGCACAACAATGGCAAAATGGGAAACTACACAATAAATGGAAGGACCAAGGTAAGAGTAAACATAATTCTGGTGTACGCTTAATACAGTTACAAAATGCATAATACATTTGGAGTGCATCGTGTTTTGTATGCCAGAAGATGGTACTTTTCTACCATTATCGCTCAAATATCGGTGTCAAAGGTTATTTGAATTTATTTAAAATATTGTTGCGAACCATATGCGCATTGCTAAACACATAACTGTTACTCGCACAGAGCGTGGAACACGATACATATGCGAGTATCGATATTAAATTCGATGCATTGGAATTATAGATTACAAGATTTTATGACTGCCAAAATTGTGGAGATATAATCGGAAATGATGACAATTTTTGGTAAGATTTGGCCAGAGAAATCTACTTTCACAAATACGGGTCACGATATCAAATATCATGTGTAAAATTAGACTGCCCGATTGGGATGGGTATGTTAAATTTTAAAACACTGTTGTCGCAGCAATCTTCCAGGTAGTAATGGAAAACTGCTTACAAAACAAAACACTGTGCCCTTCTACAATGACCTCCGTATTCCTGAACTTTAAAACCCTTTGAATTAATCAAACTCACGATGAAAACTGAACGGACCAATTAACGTGAACAGGATAATAGAAATCAGGTTATCCGACTTATGAAGAAGTGAAGTATTAATCATTCGCCCGCATATTAGCCACGTCCGTTGAATCGTGGTGAAAACCGAATAGACATGTACGGGAACGCGTGTCCTCGTGGATACCGTCGTTCACCTCGTGGGAGGCGTAACGTGGAGAGAGGGGTAGACAGAGAAGGTCAGAATCCCGAAATTGCAGCGATCTTTCCGGAGAGCTCGGTCGCCAAGCGAGCGAGACAAAACGAGTGTAGCAACCCGCGAAGTGCAGTCGGTCACGTACGCCGTACGGCTAGCTCACTCCTCGTTATCTCTATTCTCTTTCTCTTTCATTAACTCTCCCTTTCTCCTCTTATCCCCGGAAAGCCACCCGCGCGCAATGTGTACTCCCGGCGGTTATCTCGACTTTTGTAAACAGAATCCAAACGCGAGGATAGTAAAACGGGTCCGCGCGTGGATAGAAATCAATGGGAGGCGGAGGCGACTTCCTTTCGCACCTGACGTCGTTCATTTTTCGAACTGTTTCCTTTGGTTTTTCCTAGTTTTTGTTATAGTTGCATCAGGTACGTTGCCCGGTGTTGAGAGGATTTTAATACATTCACTGCCAACTACGAGATATCTCGTAGTAAGTTTGGAATGTAAGACCGAGTAAGAACTGCAAGAGTTTCTCGAATAAAATAATTCTATCGGGATGATGTCCCTTCTTTAGTAAGTTTAGATTGTTTGCTGTTGATCTTGGCGCTCTACGCCGGGCGCTTAAAATTTGCGTAGCACTAAATGAATTAAATTCAAGCATAATTATGGATTGAATAATGAAAGGATATCCGGAGGAAGTTCTTCAATATTTTACGTTATGCTGGTTAGCGAGTTGAGTGTACTTCGATCAGCGATTTCCGGATCTACCGAAACTTATTACAACTTATTTAAAATCATGATGTTGGATCAATAAACTTTGCTGAGTTATGACTCCACTATTCCACTTTATCGCTCGACATATGTACATATTTCGTTTAGCCAGTCGTGTACTTTGGAGTAAAACAAGTTAATTTCCAGCCGAATCGATTAAATAATTAACTATCTTGACTCTGATCTTTTCCAACTGCCATAATAAATCCGCAAAGCTTCGGTCTGTTTTCTCTCAATCAAGCCTTTAAAAGCCACGTGATTCATTTCACTCTTTAACCTTCGCGAAGGTTATAGAATCGACGAGGTGCGATATACGTATCGCAAATATACGTATGTGGCTAGGTGGATGCAATCGCGTCGATCGTTTGCGGAGATAATTTTAATTGTCCCCGCGATGGTACATCGAAGGAATTTACCGATCTCTTTCTTCTCAATCGATGCAGAATATCTTCCGTGCAATTTGTAATTCTAATGGCAGCGTGGTCTCGATACATCGTATTTTCCTCTGGCACGAGATCCGTTATTGACGTTACGCGGAAATTCCTAAACGTATTTCGCATGGTTCTCGTATTTTTCGCATTAAGAGAACATCATCGAGTTTTTCCACGAGATACGATAGATACTATGTAGATTACGTTCTAGCGTGGTTACGGATCGCACGAATTTTGTTTTTCTGCGTTTTTTTAGCTACGTGCTCGTCTGTTTATACGTTTATGCTCGAGATAAATTTAGCACGCGGGACAGATAACAAATTATTTCTCCCCCGCCCAATACATGACGTAGTGTTTTGCAGTACCTCCATAAAACACGCGAACTGATTGTTCGGGCACACACGAACCATAAGTGTTTTCTTAGTTTCGCGATAATTCGAACACCGCCGGCGCGAGAAAGCTAATAAGAAATACATCTTTACTTTAGTTAATTATCGTTTACTGCTCTCAAAAAAGTACTTAAAAACTTTACACGGCTTTGAGGCATTCTTTTTGTTTATTAGCGTTCCAGACGGGAGTTACACACACGTAACTATTTTCGTACCTGCACGTACGCATAGTACGAAGCTTTACAAACGATTTTCAAGATAACCGCATCGACTGGCAGCGTAGAGGTAACAGCGGTCGATTTTTAGCTTGTCTAAATTGGTTACTCATCGAGCTAAAATACTCCACGTTTTGACGCGTAGTAAAAGTGTGTTCCACCTTCGTTTCGGTGTTAGCAATAAACTCTTATCCTGACAGTTTGCGGTGAAAATGTTCACCACGTGCACAGCGCAGAATTTATTCACGAATGTTGCGCAATAACGAAGATTGACGTGTACTTGGTTTCTTTTGTTTTAACCGTACGAGTAGTGTCATCGAGTTAACACATTAAATTGGATCAGAAGGAAAGGCTCTAGATTACTCATCGATCAGAAACACGATAAACCACGTCACCCGAATTATTAAGAATTCTTTTTATCAGCTGATTACATCGATGCCTCCGCGATACATTCGCGAAAATTTGGAAACGCCATTTCAGAGTGCGCGTATGAGTTTTAAATCTAGAATATATATATAAATATTTACAAATATATTATATTGTATGTAGCGTCACGAGAAATGAATTTCCTATACAATAGCTTCGGATCGTTTCGTTGACTTTCGCGTTCATTAACCTTGCTCACACTGGCCAATTCTGAAATCAGAAGTTGTTACTTTATCGCGATAATTTCTTTTGCTACTTTAAAATTCTTATCGACGAAAACGTGACAAGCTACACGCGAAAACGTACAACGTTCAGCTTTTATATAGATTATCCCGATCGAAAATTGCATTCCATAGGTATTGATCCGGTTAATTCTTGCCGATAAATTCGATTATCCTCGAAGATAGAGGTACAAGAAAGTGCTTCAAACAAGTGTGGCTTGTTATCGAAATACGCTTATAATTATACAACGCGTTGATTGCTTTCAAATTAACTATAGAATTACCGGCGCTGAATCGAATAAGCATCATTTGCGAAGAGAATGACATGTTTCTTTTATCTGCTTCGAACAATTCCTGCCGATAATGGCATCGCGGAAATGACAAAAAATAACAGCCACTCAATTATGCGAACGTTTCTCCGTTGCTCCGTCATTAGACTTCAAATCGATCCATTTCATGAAAATATTATCAGTAGTCGATAGATTGATAACTTCGTGTACATTGAAAGGCAAATCTATCTACCGTAGAATCTAATAAATATGTGGGTGTAGGAGCAATACCACATACATATCATCGCCTACACCGCAAACTTTTGCCTCGCACAGTGAAAGGTGCTTGCCATTTTCTAACATTGGAAATGAGCATTTGGCACAAATATTTGACTTCGATTAGAACGTAAATTCTTCCGCAAAGAGTATCAGGTGGGGACGACTAGGACCTCCTATCTCGGACGCCGGTTCCGACAAATATACATTATATCGAAAAGTGAACTCGTTACTCTTATCTATCGATTACTATTGACAAGTTCTTTTCATTGTACGAGCGGTCAGTTGTAACGAGGCTATGATTTATACGCAGATTAGAGATTCCCAATTCATAGTAGTAACCTGTGTCGCGACATAAAATCAAATTGAGATAAAGCTTAGATCCTAAACAAACGGCGATTGCCGATAGACTTGTCCAACTAAATAAACGAATTACGAAATATAGCAACATTTCCGGTACACAACGGGAAGGAAGCGGATTCACCGACACGCGTACGACGAATTTCGTGAAGCTTTACACGCGAGCAAATGTGGTACCAAGGTTGGTTTGATATTCGGGCCAAGGTTCCCTGTGTTCCCTGTTCATGCGCCTTCCTCCAGAGACCTTGTGACCATCGCGGCCCTTTTTGCGTACGTGCGCGCCTACACGAAGACCTTTGGTATTCGAGTATGATGTTCGTCGATAATACAAATATACGCGTACAAAGACTTTTTGCTTTGTTTCTCGAAACGATTGCAACCCCGCAGTTTTGAGTAAACCAACGGCATAGGGGGCAAGAACCGCTCGATTTTCATGCGCGTTATTATTGTTACGATGATAACAAGGGAAGAATGTGTCTCGCATATATTATTTATTAATTATAGAGATACCGACCTCAGTCGCTATTATTAGCCGCAACGGCGCATACAGAGTGGAGATAACATCGCCTGCAACTTGTGAGTCAGACGAGTTGCCCGAGACGGTCAATGAGATTCTCGTACTCTTTTCGTACAACAATGTTACCGTGGTCGTTGTCTTACGAGCGATTACTTCACTCGCGTGGTAATTATTAAAGCACCAATTTCAATAAATCTACCTTAATTTTGATACGCGCATAATATAAACCCGTACAGATACGGGTCTCGTGTTTAAATTCTTGTTACTACAAAATTGCTTATTTCCGTCAACAAAATCATCGAAGAGGTGTATCAAGAAGAAATATTCGGAAAGTGGAAATTATAAATACTCTGCCGGTTTATTTTATGTTTGATAAATCAAGATTATTTGCAACCATATCGCGCTCTTATCT
Source organism: Pemphredon lugubris (assembly GCA_933228935.1). Classification (NCBI taxonomy): domain Eukaryota; kingdom Metazoa; phylum Arthropoda; class Insecta; order Hymenoptera; family Crabronidae; genus Pemphredon; species Pemphredon lugubris. Next base: position 7,847,994 of record OW121819.1, on the reverse strand, counting down.
TTCTCCTTGCGCGGTGATGTTATCTTGGACTTGTTCGCCCTTAATTAAACAAATTCCTAATAATCGATTGCTCCACTTTTAGATTATCGTACGGAGGAGAAATTTAAACTCCAGATCTGTATTCAGATATTTGATCGAACCACGCGTGTCGGTTGCACTTTGTCCAATATTTTGTCTCACGTTGGGACCAACTTAGTTTAATCTTTCTTAGAAGTTTTAAACCTTACGTAACGTTAACGTACGAGTTGTCACCAGGCAAAGCAATTTGTGGCAATTATTAGCACAATGTACATGTTTTGTGTGCATCTGCAAAACAATACTCGGAACTGCATTAGAGATATTGAATTTTTCGTATTTCTTGCGCAGGAAGTTCTTTCCGTCGAACATTACTCATTCTGTGTATTACATCAATCGTCGTTCGCTCATGTTTTGTTGGGGGAATAACCAGAATATATCCTGGAATGTGTTTCCCGGATAGATTGTACAATAACGAGATATTGATTTTAAACTTAATTTGACTAGCGAAGCTGTACCGGTCGAACGGACTGTAAACGTTTGTAAATGTTAATTAGTTTCTACTCGTTCGGTGATTTCGCAGATTGCGTCTTGAACATGTCCCAAAGTACACTGGTCGCGATGTACCGCAATCGTAGGTCATTGCTCGATAACAAGATTAAAGATGTATATGCGAGTGCTTCCTGTTTCTCGATTAACGTAACATAACGCATTGTTTTTTAGGCAATGGTGGCTTGCTACCCTGGTCACGGTTCGCATTACGTGAAACATGTAGACAATCCTAATCGAGATGGGCGGTGCATCACTGCAATATACTATCTGAACCGGGACTGGGATATTAAGGTAAAAATAGTCGCATAAATTCGGTATCATAGCCTACGTTATCGTGCGATTCTCTTGGATGCTGTGCTCTCAAGACATGTTAATAGAATTCGTTACGGACACCGTCGATATTGAAAGCTATTTAAATAGCACGCATCTCAAGCACACGTATGTCCATACGTGTCGACTAATGACTAACTTTCAATACGGTACCATCTATTGCCGCTGTAACGTCTTCTCCGTTCTCATACAGAAGAAAGAAAAAAAAAATACTCATCTGAATTTAGAAAATCTACGGTTTTTGAGACATGGGCAGATAGGGCATTGGGAAAGGGAATGGGTGCCTACGTGAGTTGTTCCATGTACACTTGTCGGTTTAACAGATGCAGAAGGCAGCGCGCGTTGAGCAATGTTTATGTTGGGCTGAATGATAAATACAGGGGAGCATAACACATGCTTCGTTCAAGGATAAGTGAGCACCGGGTGCAAGATATGTTACAAAAGACTTTATGCCCATTTTTTGTTTAACCGTGTACACAGATATACTTCTAATAAAAGAGTTACGATCGAGACAAAAGTTCATGTATACAACAAATCGAACGATAGGTTTAGTATTATTTGAATGTGACTAGGATGCCATTGTTTCAACTCTGTTGACTGAGCAATCATGTATGGATCATTCTATTCTTTGATTATAGAAAAATGGCGGTCTCTTAAGGATATTTCCTGAAGGCTGGCGTGATCAGGTAGCCGATATCGAGCCCCTCTTCGACAGGATACTATTCTTCTGGTCTGACAGGAGGAATCCGCACGAGGTACAACCGGCATACAAAACGAGATACGCGATCACGCTGTGGTACTTCGATGCCGAAGAAAGAAATCAAGCTTGCCGAAGATATCAAAGAGAAAGTAGGTAGATCGATTTCTACCGTTACTCTTGTAACTTTGAATTTGCCCCAAAATTGTGAGAATAATTTGGTTGTCGTCACAATCAATATTGTCGCGATCTGATATAACTCGTCAAATTCTTACAGCTTAAAATTTTTTATTTTTTCTTCAATTTAATTGCTTCTTTTCAGAAGAATTGCATACAAAGAATGAGACTTCGTGAGACAAGGAGTCTGCAGGACCACTACATCGTCCGCCAACTGAAACCGTAATTCTAATAGCTGAACTTACACGCCTGTATATAATTACACATAAGAAGCACGGGTACATAAAAACATTATGTATTATTACGTATTAAGATATAGACGAGTATAGGAGGAATTGAATTAAGGATGTGCAATAGATGTAAGCGCGTTCCTTTTTTTACAAGTGGCACACTTATAACGATTTATCTCCGTTTTCTAACAAATTCATGCCCGCATTCTTCAATCGAATGTTTGTGAAATGAAATGCAGCATTCGCTTGGCGCGGTTTAAACGCTTATTCGTTATCGATGCGGTACTTAGTTCGAAATATTTCGAGCTTCGTGACTCATTCTTGTATGCGTGTGCAAGAAACAAACTGTACAGAATTGTTCAAGTATCGAAGTGTATACTTGCAGGAAACACGTCTCAATTGTGTTTCAAATCAATTTGTGTCCCTCTTAACTTCTGCGTAGCTGATTTTTTTTTACTAGTAATCCCGCTCATTACTAATACGAAATATTATGATCACCCATTGTACTTTCACGAATTCTTATTTAATGTTGTGCATTAAATAATGCTCTGCAAGTTGCAATTCTTCTATGGAGATTTGGTTGACGACGGCCAGTAATTGTCTGATGCTTCCATTGCAGCGAATCGAGATATTTTGGGGCCCAGTCTGTACCTGTAATATTGTTATGTACATTGCGAAGTGGTAGAAGCACTATGTTTAATATTGTATGTATCTATTTATATAAATCGATAAGAACAAAAAACCTTTAGTGCGCATCGCCTGTGTCCCGTTTAGAAAGTCTGATATGCAAATCTGGGAAACCAGGTAGAGGCGTAAGCGAGGAAAATGTTGAAACTTTTCGAAGTGTATTACATTAATAATACGAAGCGCATACGTTCGGAAGAATAACTGTCTCCTTTGTTGTATTATCGGATGCGCGAGACTGTAAAGTCACACGGTATCTTTGGCAAGTGACTAAGTTATTTTCGATGATCGGACTTAATTTAATTTCATCCTACGTTTAGTTGATAGTAAAAGATCGTTGTGGACTAAGTTATGTACTTGAAGCGCGTTTTTGAAGTATTGTAAAAGTGACTAAGATTTTGTTATGTGAAAGAATAAATATTGTACAAAATCAACATGTGATTCCTCGTTGAGTGGTGAAAGATATCGCTAATACAATCTTTAATAGAAAACTTATTTTTACTGCTTTATTCTTGTATTTCATGAAATTCACATTAAATGCCATCCATATCCTTAGGTATAGCGCAATTCTCGATTAAATCTAACGACGGTATATATACTTTGAACGAATGATCGTTTTTCGGAAACAGTCCGGGATTAATCACGTTGCAGTCAGAATACGTAGTCGCAAAGGCTTCAAATTGATCGGCCACTACGACAAGATCCGGCGTTGGATACAGTTGCAAAGTATGATCATACTTCCAATATAATGGAATTACCGAAAGATTTAATGGGGCCAAGTGAGACTGGCAGATTATGGATTTGGCGAACTGAAAAGTATAAAAGCAAGACCTAGTATGGAATCTATGAAATGATGAATTAGACTAATAAATCTAAAGTAAACGTACATGATCAAAAATGTTTCCTTCTTTAGGAAAATGAATTGTGTTTCTGCACATTTTTGTTAAAACGTCTTCTCTTAGTACTACGATTTCCTTCGTACAGTATTGTATTCTGCATGGATTAGTAGCAAATATCGCGTTTGGCACAGATTTCGTAAAATCTTCGGTAATATGTTTGGGAATTGGCGCCCTTGGTAGAATTTTTGGCGATCCCAAGTCATCCGGGGCAGGAACAAAAATGAATTTAGAGGACTCGTTTATATCTGGATATTGCACAATTATTTCTGCGAGACTTCTGAAACCATCTTTTAGTTTTTGTGCGCTCGTAACATTCGGTGGAAAGCTCAAGAAGTGACCGCATAATACAAAGGCTATAGGTGGGTATTCCGAATATCCTTGCAACATGGTCCTAAATTTTTGTAAAACAATCAGATCGTCCAGCCATATTTCAGATACGAAGATAATCATTCCATCTTTATTAGTTTCCTCGTGAGCTTTCAACTTTTCTGAACCCTTTAAGGAAATTTTGTTCGCACCGCCAAATGTATTGGCATCACCAAAGTCTGCACGTGAATTACTAGATAATTCTTCTGGTGGAAATCCAAGTTCATCCACATGCAGAACGCCATCCCTGTATTCTCCATGAGCTATTATTATAGATGCTTCCATGATTAAACCATCCTGAAACTTTTGTATAGAAATTAAGGAAAATAATGATAATTGCCAAAGAAAGCTCTCATTGCTACGAGTACAAAAAGGATATTGCTCCGTTTAAATCAATTTTAATTGCTCCTCCTGTGTCTTCCAAATAATATTGACCCTCCGTGAGTTGGGTCAAGAGGCCCATTACGCAGACGTGTCCTTTTTTACTTTCACTTAGCAAATATTCTATAGGTACTAGCTGCATCTTATTCTGTGCCCTTTCTCCTAGCTTAGGAGGTGTAAATAGTTTGTGTCTTAAGGTTCTATACCACAGCAATTCGAATCGGTGCTTGAATAACTGAGACTTGTATTCTGCTTCGGGATAAAAATCAGGGCGCACAGTTTCTAGGACAAATTTCTTCTTATTTAAGTCGTGCCGCACTTTTGGAATGTCATATGCATTTATAACGCTTAATACAGTTTCCGTAGTTTTTAGCGTATCTGGTTTGACACATTCTTCTATCGCTAGTTTCAGATGCTGAACGTCGATGTGCGGGTCATTTAAGTTTTGAGCCAAAACTTTCTCTACAATATCTATAAGCCAAGACTTTCGCTCATTTTCTTCTATATTTAAAAGTTGCTTGGCAAGTGAAGTGCTAAGCTTTCTAAACGATTAAATGTATAATTACATTAAAATAATAAATAATCGAATATATTTAAAACACCTCTGCTGTTATGTGTATATATACCTTGATAATACTAGGCCATACAATTCAAAAGTAGTTTGCACCGTTTTTGCTAACTTTTCATCAGCCATGGTTTAAATTTTACAATAAAATACCTGTAGCAAGTAAACGGGTTAAAAGAAGAGCAAAAATTTTTAACTGCCGAATTTTATTTTCTACTGCCTATCATAACCTGTCACGTAAAGTAACTTTTGTAATCTTTAATTTCACGATGGAAAAAGAGTCCATAGAACGAAATAGAAGGTCCGCTACACCGCAATGACAGCAGTGTATATGCGTATATGTAAGAAATTGTGTTCTTCGGTGACAGCCAGACAGCTGCGGAATACATATATTATTCAGAATTTTTCCCGCCATTCCCACATGATCTGTTTCCGTGTGATCCAAAAGTAACTCAAAATATTTCGACATGGTTTAAACTTTTGTTTGCATTTTATAGAAAGTACTTGTAGTAACAAAAAAAGGAATTGAAATAAAATTACAGTTTGCCGCTGTCCTGTCCATAAATTTTGTGCAATTACCATTCAAAGCGATTTTTATTGCATGTTTTTCGGTTCATGAAATATCGACTATGCATGCGACGTCGTATCTATGGCGTCACTGGTTTCCTATATTGACATCGAACGAGTATGAATCACGCATTATTTCACGTGTATTCTTTGATCGATCAACTATTTTTTCCATTTATAAAAACACTGATTGGAATATGTTATGGAATAATGTAATCGATAAATTCGATAAATTGTAAATAAAAGATGTTATGGTACACTCGTGTGGTTGGGAAAGACACGACAGTTTTATCGACTTTAAAACTGATCAATCAAAAAAGCATGTGTGCCATTCGAAATTTGTCCAATCTGAAATATGGCCGATCTGAATTTTACATCCGCACTCCAGACACTCCCTTGTTAACAGTACCATAGCGTGAAATTGTTGACAATACTGAAAATTATCCATAGTTTTTATTCAAACTATAAGATGCTACTGTTGATAGCCGAACCTATCGATAGTTTTCAATCACTATTAATCATATAAATTCACTATTAAACATATAAATTCAAAACATAAATTGATGGCACTTGCCTTAAAAAGTTGGCCCCGTTAGTTAACCGGTTTCTAACAATGTAAACCTACGTTCTCCAATAGTCGTAGCATAGCTGTACATTTCCCAGAAATTGTATAGAATTTCCAGCTTTATACGTTTTTCATTCGATATACATGATTACACATACGTATCTGACATTGTTATACCGTGTAATCTGTGTAATCATGTTGATGATGTTGATTAATGTTGTTCGTGTGGAATCTAAAAAAAAGATTGGTACCACTGTTTGGAATAGTCAACACAGTGGATTTCATAGTCATATGTTTTCCGTCGTGAGAAATGGTGAGAGAAAGGCTACTGTCAAATTCAGTGTCGCTCGTGAATATTCTTCAAGAAGATAGCCAAAGCTCATCCTTGTTATTAATTTTCCTTCATCCATCGATATGCCATTCCTATAATTACCAGTGATGATCGTACATTGTATTTCCTTCCAGACTAAACGCAAAATCTTTCCGATTGTCTAAGAATTTGTCCTCGTATTGGCACAGTTCGTTGTGATTTTATAAGGAACTCTGTTGTAAATAAAACAGTTAAATTGGTTCCCGAAAGATAATTACGAAGCTTCCACGCAGAAAATCGTAATTCCAAACGATTAAGTATAACCAAACCATTCACTCGTGGGGTGAGAAGGATTTTCGAGAGCATCGTGGAGTGGAAAAAGTATCTCAAATCACGAATATATTCGTGAATGGAAATATTAAAAAGTCAACATAAAGGTACCAGACTTTATGGTCAGCATGAATAAAAGAACAAACAGTGCAACGGCTCGGCTGAAGCAGGATTACTTGCGTCTTAAGAGAGACCCTGTGCCATACATAGTTGCCGAACCAGTTCCATCGAATATATTAGAATGGTATGTTTAGAGAATATATGGCATGGCGTGTAGTTGTATGTCAACGAAATTCTAACGAGTACGATGCAATTTCTTCCTAGGCATTACGTAGTAAAAGGACCAGAAAAAACTCCTTACGAGGGTGGATTCTATCATGGGAAGCTGATATTTCCTAGGGAATTTCCATTTCAGCCTCCTAGCATTTATATGACTACTCCCAACGGGCGATTTAAAATCAATACAAGACTATGCTTGTCCATTTCTGATTTTCACCCCGATACGTGGAATCCGGCATGGAGCGTATCTACTATTCTGACTGGATTGCTTAGTTTCATGGTATTGAATTAGACAGATATAATTTCTAGCGTTACAGCAGGATACATTAAGCATTATTATTGACGTAATAACAGATCGAGAAGAGTCCAACGCTGGGTAGTATCAATACGACAGACTACGAGAAGAAACGATACGCCGAACAGAGTTTAGAGTACAATCTAAAGGACAAAATGTTTTGCGAATTGTTCCCGGAGACTGTGGAGGTAATATCGATTCATTCATATAATATTATTACGTCCAAACTGTTTGGACGAATATGTGTTGATCGCAAACGATTATTTACGATTATTATTAATATAAATTTTTCATATTTGACAGTTAATAAAAGTAGAACTGGAGGTTAGGAAAGAGTTGGCGAAGAAAGCGATGCACCAATCTACGGCATCCGAAGTCTCCTCCTTGATACGCGATCAATTACAAAGAGATCAAAGCCCGTTGCACAGCGCCTTAACGAATCTCGTTGTCATTATAGGCTTCGCTGCTTTCGCTTATACCGTGAAATATGTACTGAGGAGCATCGCTCTGGAATAAGTTACGAACTGGGTGCGAGAGCATTCGTCTGCTATCCTGTAGGTAATAATAAGAGTGAAAGGAAGAAAGATGTGATAACGAAACGCGCGTAAGTTTACGCAGAAGAATGTAAGAATTCGGTGGAGATTTAGGCCTCTCATAGTCCATCTTGCCTGTTCATCTACCTATCGAATCTATATGGTATTAAACAACAACCTCTCTGTTTTTTAAGTCTGCCAGTAAGCCCCTATGGGTGTTTACTAGATTTTTATATCCAGGGTAATTGTAAAGTACGAGTTCGCGCGCAATTCGAGAACTTTAGATGAGATAATCCTGGGTCTACGGTAAAAATACTACCGCATTTCTACCTGTACGTTTATAATTATCAAGAAACAGTCATAAGTTTTATCTATTGTGTTAAGAGTCTAACTTTGTTGATTGTTTCGAATTATCGATTCGCGTTATTATTAACTTGTGTGCCGGGCATACTTCACGTTGATCTAGATTCAACGATTATCCGAAAAAGAAATATCTTTTAAAAAGTGAGATAGAACGAAAAGAAAGAGAAAGTGAGTTCCATCGTAGCGGTTCCCCGTAAATTCATTCAAATTTACAATCTTCGAACAAATCTTTGCTACCAGAGGAACGCTAAAATCGTTCTTCGATATTTTACTTTCGGCTCCCCCCCCACCAGTTATCTCAAAATATTATTACCCTACAATACGCCCCGCATTATTCAAATGAAAATCTCGTGGGCACGTAAATGCACAAACTTATCTAACAAAAATAGCTGACATTTGCCTCTGCGATGTGCCAATGAAGCTGGGTCTAAATTTCTAGTTAAATCAGACTTAGCTTATCGTAGAGTAGCTTATTATCGTCGTTCGAGCGTGCCGGTTGTGTAAATATATGTAGTAGATTAGTGAGAAGCAAAACTTTAATCGGAGAACACGAATAACTCTTCCCGAAGAAAGATTGGGTGACCGGTGTCGACATTCCTTGCATAAATTCGAGCGTCTCGCTAATTATAATGAGACCTAACCCGAGAGTGCTCGACGGGCATCGCAATTCGACATTTAGTTCGAGCTTTCATGCCACTGTTTTTTTCGTTTTCGCTTGTCTTCAGAACTTAGTGTTCAGTTTGAAAACAGGTGGACGAATCTGTTCTTCCACGTCGTAATTTCTACCCCAAGTATCAGGGAAATCCGTGATTTTTGCGCATTTCCCGTCGATTCACCGTATCATCAAGCTCCCGTTTAATGCGTACCATCCACGTGGTCTCGATGCGGAGTTACCAAAATCGATTATATTTACGATATTTGCGAGATGAACGGCATTACAATTCGAACGGGTGAAATTTCGTAATAACGAGCTTCTCTTCCAGCTCGCGTAGAAATGTCTATAATGAACCACGACGACGGATATCGATATTACGCGCTAAATCGTTTTTAATTAATTTTATTATTCTTTACAACGGCAATACGGAGGAAGTAATATAGTAATGGCTTTCGAATATAACGAAATAATGTATTCACTGACCGCTTGGAGTTTACGTTAACGAGATTTCACTTGCATAATCCCAATATAGTAGAAGAGAGATTTATTTTTTCAGTGCTACACAAGTTTCGTTCCTACTCCTTTTTACTCGTAGATTCTGGGAACGAACAAATTCGAGGGATCTTGTCTCGCATTATCGCGAAAGTAAACTAGTACTAATATTATGAGAATCATCGTCGGTACATCGTGTCTCGGAAAGGAGAATTTTAAATGAAACTAACACGAAATTTTAAATGAAACTAACATGACGTTTCGCGGGTTTCAACCAAGGATCGGGCCGGCGTTGCACGGTTATCCATGCTGCGCGCGCAGCATTGGCGGGCAAAATTTCTAGCTGCGCACGGAGCCCTGTACGACGACGCCATTTTGGATAAAAATTCACTCGAACGTCGTAATCATATTCATCATAATCACGAAATTGTTACCCCTCTACTGGACAAACTATCGGAATCCTCGCAAATAGTATAACTTCCGGGACATCGCGTATTGGAGAATGCAGCTGTGCTCGTTAACAATCGACCTGAGAAGTTTCAGGTAATGTTTATCCTGACTCGTCATCCCTCTTGTCCCTTTTCTTTTTTTCACTGCTCGCAGAGTACGCTTTCCGTTAAAAGAAAACGAGAAACCGAGGAAAAAAAAAATGTTTCTTCCGTTCAGGCGTGTATGCGTGCATAACTATTTTTATTTACTTATACGATGATGTAAATACGATGTATATTGTTACCGTAAACGTGTGAAATACAGTTTCCTTGTGAGAAGAGAGAAAATCGAGGGATTTCAATCGCAGAGTAGGTTAAAAATTCCCCACCTACCTCCCTCCCTCGAGTAAAGGAAGAGGAAGCATTCTCGGGACAGTTCGCGCGGTTTGCCGCAACGATAAACAGTTAGAATTTTCTCTGAATGCTCCCTTGTCCGAGTGCGCTCGCGAGGAAGGACGCATCCTGGCGGAGGAAGGTCTTCGCTTTCTTACCGGCCTCGAGGTTTACATCTTCCTATCCAAGAAGACGAACACTGTTCGTCGAAAGTTGCGAAATGATCGCCGGTCGGATAAAACCGCGGGAAATCAAATTATTTCGCGTTTGCGAATTAATCGATGCGCTTGCCTCATTTTCGTTAGACTTCTTTTATGAGATTTCTATTGAAAATTGGGATCGCGCGGAGTATTTTGAATTAATCATTGAATTGGGGCGATGATCGTAACGCGAGGATGGTTCAAGGAGAGATTTGAAAAAAGAGGCTTAAGCAACCCGGCGACAGCCGTGCGCCTACAAATCATATTTTATTACACCCCCAACTTGCTCCTGGTGTTTCTTTCGTATTTATCTAGAACCTCTCAACGTCCTTTGTTTATTTTACCTTCTTGGATGCGTTTAAAAAAGACAACACTGAACGAACGAAAGGAAATCTACATACTCCACGGAGCGTCTGGAAAAGATGTCTTTAGTTTGCACATTGAGTATCAACGATGTTCGAAAATTTCATCTAGATCTGAGTTATCGAATTGGAATGTTTCCTCGTCTAGCTGAATATCACGTTGAACGTACGTTTTACGAGACTCGCTGTATAAACTCGACACTTCCTCTACGTCGGTCGATCGAGATTCATGTTAATCCATGAAAACATCCCGCAAAAGAACCAAACAGCAATTTATTTGACCGCGGAATAACAAGGAAGTCGTACCCTACCTAGAGGAAACCCCTCTCGTTCTACTTAAAACCACCGATTTCGACCTTCTTTCGCGCCGAGCACGCCCCTTGAATATAAATCAACTCAGTAGGCGCCAGGACATTTTGGTCTCGGCTGAGATCCTGCGAAAATAAGATCCACATGTCTGAGACGTGCTCACTTTTCATTTGACTTACACCTCGACGAGTTAATAGAACGAATTCTTTTCTATACGATTTTCACGCTACCGACAACGAGCTGTATTTTTGATGGCGCGCTTCTCGTCGATGGAGTCAAGTTAAAAATTTCACGGATAGCCAGATTGACGGAGATCGCGTTCAAATTGTAGAAGGAAACCTCGCGGCGGTTTGCCTCTTTATTTGCGATTAAATTCACCGCTCATCTACCTAATCTATTTATATCGCGCTATGGCAAATTTGAGGGTTCGCGACAACCTGTTGCGATAAATCGTATTTACGATTACGCGATTGGGGGAGCGGATCGTGCCAGTTATTCCGAGCGGAGGCTTTACGATCTCGTTGGATGTACCGGTAACGCTATCGCATTGTTGACGCAACGAGTAAATTTTCTGGTCGCTCGTAGAAACGTATTACGAGGATCTTAATTGAGCTAACGGTACTGCAAAATTTCAAGTATCTCTCCCCGATGTTAGAATCTTTGCCAAAGTTTTGCGCGGAAGTAACGACAAATGAGCTTCCCGCCAACGAACGCTATTTCTACCGATACTTCTTGTATACCTATTCCTACCGTGACCGGTCAAATGATTGATCTTTAAAACAACTTTTATTTCTTAACATAGAATGAAGATAATAAGTGAAAAATTGTGGTTTCATTTATGTAGAAATAGATAACGTTTATTCTAACATTCAACCGGTTAACCCTTAAGTTCAGTGGCGATGCAATAACTTTGTATGTGAGAAATTGCAAACGAAATTTAAGAAGCCGTCATTTGACCGGTCATGTTAAGAATAGTGTTAAAAATCTTGCAATATATTTATTTACGGTTCTACAGGCGTTTGAAAAATTCTGATATTGACAAGTTAACCGGCATTTCCAAGTATTTCTTTCCTGAATTAAAAACTTGAAAAACCTGTATCATATAATTCCGACGAAAAATTTGTTTATCACACATCCGGTTACATTTCGTGTTGCGCGTATCCTTGGTAAATTCCATCCTCGAGGTTTCCAGAGGACGCCCTCGCGACGGAGTGATTTAGGGTGTCGTCAATCGGTTAGAAACGTTTCGAGGAATCATTTTACGTCCCCATTTCCTGCCGCGAGACGAGCTACGATCGCACAGGACCGTTCATCCGCGTCGGCGATCCCCGAAAAACCTTTTCGAAATAATTAACTCGTAGGGACGACCTCATTACGCGGCTTAATTAGGTGCCACTGGTTGCCCCGGGAATATCCGTGTCCTCCTCCAACGGTCGGGCAGAAAAACCTTGACGGGATCACTGCTACCGAATGACATTGATGTTCCACCAAGAAAATGTTCCTTTCAAAAATCAACGTTTTGTCGTAAGTTACCATTGAACGGCAATAGGTGCCAATTGGAGTTTACTCCAAAAATTTCACCAACGATTCGTTATTCGATAGTCCCATTGTTCGTGCGTCTCGCATACGCGCTCCAAATTCTTTCTAACGCGTTCGCTTGTGAGGTAGTTGTAGACGCCATTTAACTGTGTACATTGTTATAGCAATTTTTATACTCCGCGTAACGATTTCCTTGAGAACCTGTGAAATATTTTTTTTAAAGATTTAGCATCGTTAATATCGGGATGTATCGTATATCGGATAACGCGATTTTAATTTTTCGACTGCCACCAAAGTACAAATCAGCTGATCGACCTTTAATTGCCTTTAGCGATCTCACGGATATCCGGCGAGTCACCAATTTCCCTCATACCTTTCCGGGAACAAAGAAAATCGCGGAATTTCGCTTGTTTCTATTTTGATCCGCGTCTATCGGCGTTCGGGCATTACAGCACCGGTTTTCCAGGGTGGTTCTCTCACTGGCATATTTACCTACGTTCTCGTCGGAGTGGCATAGCTCGATGCAGAACGGTTTACTGCTGACATAAAACGGTCTCTCTCTCTCCCTCTCTCTCTATCTCTCTCTCTGTTCCCCCCTCTGCCTCTTTCTCTCGGTGCACGAATAAGTGCCGTGCCATCGGATTGGCTCTATACAGATATGTATATACACTATATATATGCCTGACGGGGTCCCAGGGAGCCGTCGTTGGCACTAACGACGGACGATTCATCATCCGCGGGAAAACGAAAGGAGTGACAGAAATTGCGGTGATTTAGTAGGAAAAGACAGAGAACAGATGTTAAGTCTTTCCGCCACATCTCGCAACCTTTAACTCCTTACCATTCTGCCGCCGATTTGCTTCGATCTGTTTCGCCCCAACCCCTTCCCTCTCCCACGCGTTACTCTTTTTGCTCTTATCGGAGATATCGGCATAATTTTCTTACGGATCTATCGGGAAATCGGAGTAATCGTCTCGCTGATGCTGAAAGTCCGATATAAACGAAAATCAAAATGTAATTGCAACGAGTATCTGTTCTTTTTTTTTTTTTTTTTTAATCGTAAGGCCGTACATATTGTCGTATAAGTGGCGCGTAGTTAAACTTTACGTAAGACATATCGTTGACGCGGCAGAGTGCCGACCGTTACTACAGACGAGGAAGAGTGGCATTAGGTAGGAGGTCGAAGATGTCGAAGGGAGCCGACATCCGGTCTTTCGGGATTGGCCAAAAGGAACGTCCCGTTGACATCGTTTTTGGCCAATCGGCCAAACTGGGCGTCGCTGTTCGCCGTTTCCTTGCAATAATATTTGCACTGGCTCGTCTAATCCATTAAGGCTGCCATCGGATGGCGTTTGGATAAATTATTTATCGGCTCCTCTCCATTCGCTATTTCGTTTCTCGTTTCTCCACCACCATCGTCCTCCCCCCACTCGTCGTTCCTCGAATTTACGATCTGGGAATATCTATGCGTTTCGCGGTTACTCGTTAAGCTTATCCGTGACGTCGGTGGCTAGAGTCAGTCGAGATTGCACGGAGATGAGATACGTGGATCGAGGTCTGTTCCGATAGATCGAATACTGTCGATCATTTGTGACAATAATGTCGTAATTGAAAAATAGTAATTCGTTTTTGTAGGTGATTGTAGAAAAGGATTAATTTTTATTATACGCGTTACAAACATGAGACTGCTACAAACGCGAGCGTTTCCGGTTTCGTTGGCTGTGGTTAGCGACACTATCCTTGTTATTTAACAGTTCTGAATTTTGAATCTACATATTCTTAACCGACGAGAAATTGACGCTCTTAATAAATAATACTTCTTTAATAATTGCACGATTTGTATTTAATTGTGCACAGCAATTAATTTCTCCCAACATGTATAATTTTTTTTTACATATCTTCAGGTTGCCATGAGTCTCGTTAAGATAACTCAAAAATCGTACGAGAAAGATCGCTTTCACGTTTGTTTTTCAACGTAACGAATTTTTTTTTTAGACCACGTTACCAGAGTCATTTCGCGAAAATGTGGATCGATGATTCAGGACGTTGAGCAGGGGAGAAAAAGGTGACGCACGAGGTTCCTTCAATAATTATTTTATTGCAATACCCGCAATCGAGATAGAAAAATACTGTACATTAAAGAGGCGCGAAAACGCACAATACATCTAAATATAAACGAAATGCACGTGTGGCATCGTCGAAGGAATGGAAATCTAAATTTCGCCTTAGACTAATATTACGAACTATACTCCAGATATTTACAAGATCACCTTTGCGCTATATACAGGAAGAACGTTTGTTCGTTCGATCGGTATCGGGATAGAATAAATTATTGCTTCGTCCGGCCGTCGTTGTACCTTAGAAACCTTAACCTACGTAAGCCTAATTCGCAAATCATCGCAAAAATATACATACTCTTATATTACAGTCTCGTGACGCGTCGAAAATATACAGTTATGGGCGATGACGATGCTTAAAGAACTACTTAAACTATCGTCTATTCGACTTTCTATGTACAGGATGTTTGGCTTTTTTCGCTGTATGTCCGAGGCACGTGAGAGGCACTCGAATGACTTATAATTAAGTAGTTTATATATATTATCAAGGCACTTTCCTTACATCTTATCTACAACGCTTTAGGTAACGACAAAAGAGATTTGGAAAACGAAGTTAAATGCTCGGTTAGATTCCATTGTAATCGCTGAGTAATCTCCCGTCGGAGAATAAAACTGTCGACACTGAAACGGTAGGGCTTTGAATAAACTCTCGGTGCCGATTTTTTTTCCATCGAAACGGAGTCGTCGTTTTATCAAGTGACAAATTAATTTTTGGAAGTTATCGGTGTCGCTTCTCATGGAACGATTATAAACAATCGACACCTTCTTTTGTCGGTTCAACAATTTTCTGAGTGCGCAATAACAGTGATTAACGTGATAGAAACTTTACTCCAATTTCAATCCAACGGTAAATTGAAAATCGCTAGTTAAAGTCATTGTTCAATCGCTGGGTCGCGCAACAAGCATTCCTTAAATGTCACGACTGTCACTCACTCGCTCCGAATTGCTGTATTTTTAGAAGTCCGCGGGATATACCGGCAATTACAATGGCGGGAGTGCGCCTCTGTGAAAGATTGAAGATAAAAAAAAATACAAAATTGTTTGTAGATGTCCCCGAACCGCATCAACGGAGTTATCGTCTTATCTCGCAACGAAGTGCAAAGGGTTAATCGTCTAACGAACATTTGAAATAATTACCGCGCTCTCGATTTCGATTCGATAAATTGACCTCTCTGCTAAATCTTTAATTTCTTCGTTATCGTCGCGGGGATTTTAATTGCAACGGTGAACATTTCTTGCAACAAAGTGCAATGAGTCAATCGTCTAGCAAACACTTGAAATAATTACTACGCTCTCGATATCGATTCGATAAATTGACCTCTCACCTAAATCTTCAATTTCTTCGTTATCGTCGCCGGGATTTTAATTGCAACGGTGAACATTTCTTGCAACAAAGTGCAATGAGTTAATCGTCTAGCGAACGCTTGGCCCGAATTGCCGTATTTTTAGGAACCCGCGGAATATACCGGCAATTACACGAGCGACAGGGTCGAGATTCAAAGAGTTTTCGAATCGTCCTTGGACGTCTGTGCGCGTTACTGCTCGACTCGTTGTCTAGGCCCCCGCGAAGCGAAGCAGCTGTCATGGTCATTCTCGACGTCTTTCTTTTGCCGCAGCCGTCGGGGATACTACTCGTACGGGGTGACCGAAAATTCAGTCTCAGAATTCGAATGGATTATTGCCCACAAAGTTTACGCCGAAATTGAGATTAAAGTCACGTCGTCGATCGTGGAACTTTTTTTCTTTGGATTTCAATTTTGGATTTAACACCCTCGAATTAATGGGACTTATCGAATTTCGAGAAATTATGAACGCAAACGCTTTGGAGTAAATCCCTCGTTCGCTAATCGTCGCGACGAGGTCTCATGCTCGAAGATTTTTTTCAGATCCTGCGTTGTCGATTATAAAAAAAAAAATTCCTTCTCTCGCGCCAAGGGTTGAAGCGGGGAACAAAAAGCGCGGGAGCATGTATGCCGCGCGTCGAAACGGATTCGTGGGTGACCAAAACTGAGACCCGTTAAGCTTTTGCTTTTTTTTTGCGCCACGATCTTCGTGATGCGGGGGCCCCCGGTATTAGGTTTGTTTTTGTAGAGCGAGGTAGAGAAACATCATCGGGTGTCCCGGTTCACCAAAAAGGTTCAGAATGCCGGGCTACTTGGCTAATTGAATTCAAAGAGATTTATGGTTGGCACTGGCACCTTGTCGCGAAAAAAAAAGAAGGGACGCGAAGCCACGGTAGCCGTCGCGATACCGCCGAGGCTGTCACTGGTGAAACGTTGATAAATGTTTACCGTTGCAATTAAAATCCTCGCGACGATAACGAAGAAACTAAAGATTTAGACGAGAGGCTAATTTATCGAATCGCAATCGAGAGCGCGGTAATTATTTCAAGTGTTCGCCAGACGATTAACTCGTTGCACCTTGTTGCAAGAAATGTTCACCGTTGCAATTAAAATCCACGCGACGATAACGAAGAAACTAAAGATTTAGACGAGATGCTAATTTATCGAATCGCAATCGAGAGCGCGGTAATTATTTGAAGTGTTCGTTAAACGATTGACTCGTTGCACCTTGTTGCAAGAAATGTTCACCGTTGCAATTAAAATCCACGCGACGATAACGAAGAAACTAAAGATTTAGACGAGATTCTAATTTATCGAATCGTAATCGAGAGCGCGGTAATTATTTCAAATGTTCGCCAGACGATTAACCCTTTGCACTCCGTTGCGAGATAAGTCGATAACTCTGTTGTTGCGACGCGGCGGCATCTAGAAACAACTTTGTATATTTTTTTTATCTTCAATCTTTCACAGAGGCGCGCTCCTACTATTTTAATTGCCGGTATATCCCGCGTGCTCCTAAAAATACGACAATTCGGAGCGAGTGAGTGAGTGACGTTCGGTGTCGCTACTCTGGGCCGGAATTGCTCGTTGCGAGGCCAAACGATTGAAAATAATGTTTGACGTTGACCAACGATTTTCAATTTAAGTTTGGATTACAGTTAGATTAAAATTGGAGCAAAGCTTAAGCAGCTTAAGCAAATTAAATTCGTTGATCGTACGATCGATGGATCGCGCGGACGGAACGCCGTAGACCTTACCCCTCGTCTCGCGGGGGGAAAAGGAGGGGGGACACGACTTTTTTCACGAAGATTCAGTGCCGCAATAAAGACGCTGGCGGATTTAACGTAGCGTGTCTTCGTTAAGCGAGTCAAACGCGGCCTAAGGTTTGCTTTGGCCGGTTTAAAATAACTAACTCCATCCGAAACATTCACACGGTCGCCCCGTAAATCCCAAAACTCACGTATGAGCCTCGTGAATATCGAAAAAGAGAGAGAGCGGGTGAGGATCGCCGGGTAAGGGTCGTCCCGCTCCCTCTTCACCCGTCAGTCCGTCCCCGGGGGGAGAAAAAAAAATAAAATGATATTCCGGCCGACCGATCGGCGCCAAAATGCTCGTTAACGTTTCTTTCCCGCTGTTTTGTTTAAGTTTCGTTCAGTTACGCCGCGGCCAGGATCCCTTTAAACACCGTCTCCACAGCGTCCACCTCAACGAAGAAGATCTTGAAACACTTCGCACGATCATCTCGGCTCGTAAAAAAAGCTCGTAAAACGGTTGCAACGACGCTACCGTACGTCGTTACTATCGTTCTCGGCAAAGGAAACTCTTTTTTTATTTCGAGTCGGTGATCCACCGTTGTTTGAAAATCATTTACTCTGGCCGATTTATCTCGAGAGGTCGGAAAAATGATTCCTCGAGAGAGAGAACTTTGTATTCGAATCGTAATTTAAGCTCGTAGGACGTTAAACGAAGCAATTATTGCGCGGTAACACTAGTTTTAATATTTAACGTAGCTGGTACTTTAAGGCTTTAACCGAAGAGTATCGTAAATTTTGTTCTAACGGGACGGTCACTGTCGTTTCAAGAGGTAGGCTTGAGGTAGTAAATGGAAATCATTTCGGGAATCCCAGCTATAATCGACCATTCAACGGTTCCATTGTTCGCGGGCTGTGCATTCGAAGCTCGAAGTATTTCTTGTAGATTTTTGCGTACACCGTTTAACGTTTAAACGATCTTAGTCAAAATCTTTCTCGAGAGACCCAACGTAAAATGCTTTTGGAGAGAAATTAATTGAAAAATTGTGTTTTAAGATCGAGAATGATCGTCAATCGTAACGTACTATTAATTCTCGCTCGCTGTTATTGCGAGTGTATAGAGGATTCCTAGTTTCACGATTAACATTTCTACGGTGCGTGCGGATCATTTTCGAGATTAATACGGACACACGCGGGAGGCTCGCTAATAAGACGGTTTACACGATGCCGCGGAGGGATGTATTTTGCATGGTGCAGAAATTACGAGGAATTGGCCGGCTACCCAAAGTTGTCGTACCGTTAATAGACCGACGAGAAGACGTAAATTATTGGCTTACATTATTGCAGGGACGAGAGAGCCAGTTGATCTATCGTGCGTCCCGGAATTAACGGCGCGAAATTAACTGTCGCGATTATATTTCAAAGGACGACGAGTGTGCTTCGATACGGACGAGGGATAATTACTTTTCCTCTTCGAACTGCGCAAAAACGGCAAAGTTTCTCCTAATTGAATCGTAACGATCGAGTATGGTTTCTTCCGTGTCGGATAAGTTAACAAAGACGCGTGTTCGCCATTTTCTTTTTTTTTTGTTTGTCCCACAGTAAGTGCGGATCTTTTGAAGCCCAGCCGATTTTCCCCGCGGTTATCTACTCGTAGATATGCGTAAGCCAAAATGAAGATTAGTCGCGAGAATTGTGTCCATCGTTTATCGTTAATCGTAGCAGTGGAAATCACTGCCGGCGAAAGAAAAACTCGCGTCACAGCGAGTCGACAGATTTCCACTTTCCTTCGATCGTTACGTTTAATGTCTTTTTTAGAAACCACTAAGTTTTATCGCCGCTCGAATACGCGCGCAGAACTATTTCGATATTTTCAAGCCAGCGAAAATAGGAAATCGACGCGTCTCGTTGCGTCGTACGATCGTTACGACATCTCTTCGAACGCTTTATCGGACTTACTTAATAATCGTTAACGCTTTGTATCGAAATGCTTGGTACGAACATTTCGAATTACTCTCACGCGATTGAGCGTACGCGCTCGTTTTTTAAATACAAAATCTTTAGTTTTTAACGCGCTCTTGCCGTTTGATCACGTTTACCTTCGTCTTATCCCGCGTCGCCGAGATACAAGAATCACCATTGCCGGACGATTCTTTCACAAATTCGCATTCCAATCGTCTTCCATTCTCCAAACGCTAAAAGCGTACGAGAGCTTCTCGTGCGCCATGTAACTGCAGGACGACGACGACGTTATTTCTCTTGCTGCCAGAACTGCGCTCCTTGGGTTTCTATCTCCTGAAAATCAAGAAATAAAGTTCCAATTTTATAACGAGACATTTTGTCAATTTGTATTTTTTTCTTAAACGATGTAATCGTGGCGCCGAGGGTTTGAAGCGAACCGTTCTCAAAAAGAATCTTTGCTGGGCGCGAAAGAATAAAGTTTTGGCGGCGCAATTTAAAAAGATCCGTGAAAGAGCGTCGACGGTGTGAGCGAGGGAAGACGGGTTATGGCATCTCGTTCGCCAAAGTAAGCGAGCAAAATAAAATCTAGAACCGCGGTATTTGCGTCTCGCGAAATTCGCGGTTGCACGCCGGAATGGACCAATCGGTGCCGTCTTCGGGGCTGTTAGCGTCCCGATATCGTTAGTCACGTGGAGTTATGGTATATCGTCGCCATTTGGCATGTGCACGGGGTTGGCGTGTATCGTGTTAACCGTTGACTGAGATACTAGGGGATGATTTAGGCATTCGCGACGAGAGTTTTCGTTTCCTTAACGCGAAGATCCTCGACGTCTTTCTTATATTCGCGAAGATAATTATTAGCGTTCAAACGCTTTTCGAATAATCGTACATTACTATATTTTCCTTTGGATTCCTAAACGTATGATAATATAACGTTTCGCGTGTTAAAGCTAAACGCGTGGATTGAATTCAACGCATACCGACACACATACATATGTAAAAAGTCGAACTTCATCGTTTGCATTTAATTCCAGGGTTTCGCGTATTTGGCAAAAATATGTTTCTCATGAAATTTTCTCATCCCTGTTCGTATATTATACAACTCGCAAATGCTAGTAGCGCGCTGTGCAAAATTAGGAATGCGATAGGATAACGCGTAAATCAAATTCTTTCGAGTAAAATCAAAATTACGATTCGGAGAACCGACGACAAAGATGCTCTTCCCCAGAATCATTCGAGACTCGCTTCCGTTCGCCTCTCGGTTAGTGAACGAAGATTTACAAATATCGTCGAATCGACGAAACGTCGAGTCGAGTGGCGGGATGAGAGGGTTTCGTTAAGAGTACCAAAGTACTCGTAAAGTGCTCCCGAAATGACACGGTTGCCACAACCTCGTACTTGACAAATTACGGGACCTAAGCTTCAGGGGGGTCTGCGTTTAATTACGCTTTACTGTAAATAAACGCGGACCACTTTTCGTAAACACGTGCTCTCACCGGTCTCACGAGGCTGCCGACGGAGAGGTCGTACGATTCATGAACGCCTCTACCAGCGATCGTTTGCTCCGCGAACAAGCTTACACGTTTTTCAAGCTTCTGTTTATCGAAATATATAATATACGCACGAGGTACCGGCACGAGTTTACTAACAAAAACCAACCCCAAAGGAATCCCGTCAACATTTCGTATACTCGAAAGATCCCGCGTAATTTCGCGGTACCCACGTTCAAAAAATTGATCGCGAACCTTAAGATCGATATGCGTAAATAATCGAAAGAAATTCAGTTCTAAAAATACAAAGAAATAACTCTCGACTTACCACCATCCTCGACGGCTTCGGTGTTCTCCATATTGCAGTGCAACACCTGGAACAGGAAGTCGATGTATCTGGTCGCCAGCTTCAAGGTCTGAATCTTGCTGAGCTTATCGCTGGGCAACGTCGGTATGATCTTCCTGAGGGCAGCGAAAGCTTCGTTCAAGCTCTGCGTCCTCTGTCGTTCCCTCACGTTCGCCATCACCCTCTGATTCTGAATCTCCTCGAAGGTAGCGCCGCTCTTCCTACGCACTTTCGTCTTCGTCGACGAGGCGTTGCTCTCGGTCTCTGACTCGTTGTCGACGTTACTCGATTTCCTCTTCCTCTTCGAGCTACCACCCCTGCCACCTCCCTCGATCTCGTAGCTCTTCGTCGACGACGAGGCCTCGGTGATCTGACTCAAATCCACCTGCTGATGCTTGTACCTCTGTTGCTCCATGTCGGGTTTGTACTCTGTAACCTCTGGCTTGTACTCGACGGTATCCACGTGATGATAACCCTGAGACGGTTGTCTGGGCACCGTGGACATCTCCTCGCCACCGGAAGAATACATCTGTGGTGACGGGGTTAAGTACAGACTCTGCTCGTGATCCCTACTGTGATCGGACAGAAATCCGGGCGAATCGTCGTGAACGCGTCTATCGTAATCCGCTTGAAGATCCCTCAGAATTTTACCGTTCTGATGCTCCTGATACCTCTTATCCTCCTCGGGATTCTCGTACATCAGATAAGGGGACGGTTGCTGGTACAACACTTGATGGGGATGATGGTGATTGTGATGAGGATGATGATGATGATGATGATGATGGTAACCGGGTAGGTCTCTGTGCTCCGGGGGGCTGCTCAGGTCCATCAGATGAGTAGGAGGCGAGAAACGCTCGTAGTGGTCCGGCGAATTGCTCGCTGAACTTCCGGCACTGTGCGGTATACCGGAACTGTCGCCATTGTCCAGAAGGTAGAGACCCTGGACGCGTTGGCTCTGAAGTGCTACCGGCTGCGCTGTCTGCATTGTTCTCTACCTGGTGAACTGTCAGCGCATCGAAATCCTTTCGCTCAACGGGAGCCCCCGGACAACGTCGATGCTCTGCTGTCGATCTTCTCGAGATATCTCTCTTCAAACGATCAAGTTCGAGTTCTGCACACCTATCATCACTCCCTAACACTTTCGGCACTTCGAATATCGCGAACGAGGAGAGAGACTCTTTCGGATGAAATGCACTCGGGAAGATGGCGGTTTTATCGAGGAGACGATAAAAAAATAACTTGTCAATTCTTAATCGACTACTTTGTTCTTTGCTCCCTTCACTACTCGCGTCTTCGCGAATACGCTAGATGCAAAGTCGATGGGTTATTGACGGATGAACGAGAGGTATCGACAAAAAAAAAAAGTTCACTGATGCCGACTGAGTAGCGGTGCAAAGTTGTTCGAGCAGGTTCTCAACCGAAGGACACGTCTCCGCTCGAAAGTTTAGACTCGTCTGAGGGAAGAGGGGCCTCGGTCGGCTTCTTCATGTCATGTCGGTGTCGGTTGAACCCCGCCTCCGAAGACGGGGGCTGCGCTCCTACCCTCCTCCGTAGACCTTCCCCTACCACCGCCTCACCCTTCTTCGTTCTCACTCTCTCTCTCTCCCTCGATTTCGTCTCTCCCCCCACCCTTCCCAACCGCCAACCCCACCACTCGACGGTTTCTTTTATTCGTCGCGTCGTGTCTGTCGGTTTGTCCCCACCCACGGGATGGGGGACTTTGGAAAGAAAGGGAAGATCGACGCTGGAAGAGGAGAGTTGTATGACCGGCGGGAGGGGGGTGGAGGGACATGAATTTCTTTTTTAATCTACTCCTGGAATTTTAAATTAATGAAAATGGCTGGATTAAAACGGAAATTGATTTTTTATAGTCTCATGCGTGTCGAAAGGTGGAAGGTCGAAGGGACTGCGTTTAAGGGTTGAAAGTGGAAAAGCTTCGTATCATTGGTTCCTTATAATTTGTTTTATCGGTGGTTTAGAATCTTTCGAGACTCGAGGTATGAATTAAAATATGTGTAACGAGAAATAAAAATGGTAGGATATCCCGTTCTCGTTACGTGTAGCGTTCGTCAAGGTTGATTTTTATTGGACCTCAAAGTTATTCGATCCGGTCGCGAGAATTTCATTATAAGAGCGATCGAGAATTTTTTCACGATCATCGAGAATACGAGAGAAAGAGAAAGAGCTATTCGGAGTCTCTGTTCTCCGATCGCGATGCCTTTTCGTTGGGACGAGAGATAAAGAGAGACGCAACGATAGAGGGTAGAGAGTACGAAATAGGTGGGAGCGAAAAGGGAGAGAGGAAGGAGGAAGAAGTTGGAGGAGAGAGAAGGATAGAGAGCACGAGGGACGACCCATGTTGAATATTTATATCGCGAGGAGCCATTGAGAAGAGGGAAAGAGAAGAGAGAGAGAGAGAGAGAGAGAGTCCGATCGGCGAGACTCGACTGTAGTATCGCGAGAAAACGCGCGATTTTATAACGCGATTCGATAATCGTGCCAGAGATTACAAAAATGTTGCTAATCGCGAAAATAACCGATAGCCAACCGTACCTCGTAGTTCGCCAAACGAGACGTGAACGCGTCCCGCTCACCGATTCAGAGATATAACAATTTACGTTTGTATTTAAAATCACTTCCGATGTAAAATAAAATATACGCTCTTTGTTATTAATATTCTCCGTTCGCGGTGGTCGACCGGTGACTTTGGCGCCCGTCCTAAGATGTCGCGGAAGAAAACAAAGAGAAATTCGCATTCTTAAATCCGCACAAAAGCTCGCGATTTCTTTTCAATATTAACGTCGGCGTCGCGACGATATTCAAAAACTCTAGGGATGAGAAACGGGCGTACATTAAACTCGCGGGACGCTAAATCGAGGGAAAATTCGCGGCATCGCGAAACGGCATTTTAATCCGAAATAGCCTGGCCGAAGTGTTTTCGTGATTGAAATTAATGTTCTCGGTGTGCCACGATTCAAAATCGCGTGCAAAACGGCTACCCCGAGGGTAGAGAGGGAGAGGGAGAGAGAGAGGCCTCGCTTGATGGATGATCGAGCGGGATTGCCGGGACGTGTTTGTTGTGACGGACGAAAGCTCTTTTGAAGGTGTCTATAAATTCCGCGTTTCGAGCTTTCACGAGTTTCTACGCCTTTCGGCTCCTCGTGATTTACCAGTTCGTTCGACGTCCCGCCACGCCCGCTGGGAAAATTTAGTTGCGGGGGTGGCACTGGGGGAAAGCGCGATATTTTTGTCCTTCGACCGCGTACTTCTTTCACCGACGCGCGATCGCTCAATTCGGAAATTGGAGAACAACGTAATTGATGATTTCTAGGATTCGAATAAATTCACTTTAACCCGGCTTTCAACGAGATCGTCGTCCCGCTTCGAAACACCTCGGTATTTATCGTGTACAATTAACGCGAAGATTTGCGAGGAATCTCGTTCGCTCCACGGATTTGTTTACGTGAAAATTGTTACGAAAATTAATTCACCGACGCTTCGCACTGAAAACAGAATTTATTTCTCTCACGTCGCGCGAACAAACCCGTTGGTCCTCTCGCATCAAGGTAAAATGATTAATACAGGAAGATGAAACCGCGTCGCTTACAAATTGCAACATCCTCCAGTCGATTTAACTCCCGCCTACATTTCGCCCAAAATTCACGACTTACGGGAGAAACCAGGTCAAGCAATTACGAGGCGCGAAGCCGGGGGGCCCGCGGATGCGTAATAATTTTTCCCTAATTTACTCATCAACCTCTTTGGCGTTTGCCAAGATCACCCGGGACGGCGTCGAAAATTAGATCGATGCTCGAATCGAGATCGAACCGCGAGATTTTAAGGAAGTGCCCGGGAGAGGGATACGCGAGCAGGAAGAGGCCGCGAAGTTATTCGACTTTGATCACCATCGAGTATTATTTTGGTGTTTGACCGCGTTATTTATCGGCCTCTTTATTGGCGATCTGATTTGATGTTGGACCCTAGCCAGGATCCGGAGGAGCGAGGGTGATCGTAAGGGACTTCGGGCGAGTTTTCTATCGGTCGTTTCATTTCCCGCGAACGACGAATCGGGGATGAGAGGCGCGTTAATTCGTTCGCTCTCCACGAATGGTTAACGCGATGGCATTTTCGATGCGAATAAAGTACCGTGAACGAGTTGATCGATTAAAAAGAATTAAAACAAGGTGGATTAATCCTCGACTCCGAAACACAGATAATTCGCAACAGACGTATCAAACTTTACTCTTCGTTCAAACAACGTTGTTCAAGCTCCAAAGGATTATCTGCGAGATCGACTCTCTTCGACTAATCGTTCCAACGGAATCCTTCTCGCGATCTATCACGACCTTCTTGGAGACACTTTTCGAAATCCCCCGCGCGCGGACGCTTCTCCACGGATCGTTTCGCGATATTAACGCTTATTTAATTGCGCGTGTCGCACGGTGTTTAATCGACGGACACGCGTGCTCCGCGTCTCCGTGACCCGCAAACGCGTGTTCCTCGCGTCCCGTTTCGAGTTCAAGAATCTCCGTTCGCGCGTCTCCTTCGCGATCTTCCGCAGATTCATCCTCTTCCCCTGGACCTTTGAACGGTTTATTAATTTCATACGACTCGGGTCCTCGCGCGAGTACATTCTCACTGTGAACGTACTTTCCCAGCCTCTGTACTCCGTTACCTGTTGACGACATTATTTAGCTTACAATTCGATCTGGCAGTTACGACGAAAGGGCTTAGGCAATTCCGAGGAGGCAGTGCAACAACGCCACCAGCGAAATCCGATTTGACGAGAATTTATGGATTAGAAGGTTTACGCCGGTAAGACGGGGTCCCCGCGTTCCTACATGAATTTGGCCACCAGCAAAGCAATTAGCACCTGGTGAGCACCGACCGCCTCCTTGCAATCCCCTCCCTCCCCTCTCGCCCCCCACCATAAAGGGCGCCGAGCTGACTACCGAGCTTCGCGACGTACCATCTGGGTTTTTATGGTCGGGAAGTCCCAGCAATTCTCGCATGAAACTCCTTCGAACGGCAGTCCGAAGTATTCTTTAATCCCATTACATTTTTTTTCCCTTTATATTTAATTTATTCCATCCCTTGAGCAGGTACTCGTTCTTTATGATTTCGCCCATCGCAGCCGTTGGGCTTTCGCTAATTTTCGTAGCTTTTATAATTATTAGATTATTAGCGCTGTAATGATGACGAGGAGATTTTCTAGGAGGCGAATAAAGAAGTGGGGTTTGAATAGAAATTTGGTTGTTCTGTATAACTAGATTTTCATATGTTGTACATTTTGTAACGAGACACTTGTAACGAAAGTGTGTTATAAATTAATTTTAAATAATCCTCTTAAAAGATCACCGTCTACAAAGAACGCCTAAAAGTTAAGGCAATATCGTAGAAAATATACGAAAATATACGCCACGGAAAAATAAGAAAACTCGATATTTTTTAATTGGACGCGCTAATGGGTTACGATATTCGTGACTCTGTCATACGTCAGAATTCATTTATCCCTCAGGAGAGGGAAGCTTCCTGCGACCTTGCGAATCGTTATGTCCCGGACTTTCACCTTTTTCACCAGGAACATGTGTTCCATCCTGCGGTAGTTTTCGGCTAGTCGCAAACACATGTTGCAGGGGAGGCGTTTAGGATCGTAAATGCAAATTCGCCAATGGAATGGTCGAAAGAACGACACATGGTGCACCGTTCCGCGTCTATTGCCCACAATGTACGTCCTCCATCCTTCGAGGGCTGCCATAAACGTTGGACCGTAAGCCGGTGAGTATGTTGCGCAAGTGAAATAAGATGGTCGACGATGAACATCTATAAAACCGGAAATGCAGGGTGGCACGGAGAAATTTTGTAAGTTACGCAATCGACTCGAAAGCGCGACTCGTTCCAGTAACAAGCGCAAGGATAACGATGGCTAACGATAAACATTAAGGATACCGAATAATTTTTAATCATTTTTTGTTATACGACCAAAAGTTTTCTGCGATGCACGAGTAACTTTTATTATCATAAGGCCAAAGCGCATTCTAATGTTTTTTAACCCTGGAAAGGTAACCTTATTTTTACACCTTTTTTAAACTATCTACCTAACCGATAACTATAATATAAAATATAAGTAAATATGTTAAAATTACTGTGATTTCTTTTTTCTTTATTATACTTATTCAACAATTAAATTATGTAAAAAAAACATGCTAAGAATAATCAATGTTCGTCCAATGAACGAAAGATCACCGTTCTACGATTAAAAGACGATCGAATGTCCTATAAAATCCAAGTTACACCGTAGCTCCGAGAATCCTGTCTCTCTCTCCGGTACAGCCAATATTTTCTTTTGTCCGGTAAAGAATCGAGAGTAAAACGTGCCCAGAGGCGTACTCGTCCTCAGGTTCATGCTTATTGCTTCACCCCGGGCACGGTGGTGCCGTGTGTTCGACACATGGCGAAGACAGTGGCACCGGTGCAAACATTGTAGGAGCTATCTGTCGGCGCGAATCGTAAAGGCACCGTTTATAATACGTTAGGTCTAACCCAGGGACACTCGGTGAACACCACGTGGGCAATAATGTTAGCCGAGAAGCCATAGGAGATATTGTCCGTTCGCAGATATTTCAAGTTTACGGCCTGCCCGTCCCACTTGCCGACGAACACTCCCTAGATCCGCGAATCTCGATCTTCGGCTAGATCTTCCTCTAAATCTTACGCCTTGTCCGCCCACCGGTTACAATTATACCGATTAACGCGACCTTGCGATCTCGGATCCCTGGATCACGCAATTCGCACGATTTATCGCTCAATTCCCTGTCGCAGCCGTTTCGCGGCGTGATATTGAGAAACGGTTTCCGATGTTTCGATCTTTGGTGTCGACTTTGAGATTTCTATTGATACGCGTAAATCAAGAGGCGAGGTCTTGTCTCGGGCCAAGTATAAGTATAAAGAGCGAAAACTGAAGCTTGTATTTTTTGAGGAAAGAATGAACGGGGATATTAGGGGTGGTCGAATTGCATTAAAAAATTAATTTTTAAGACGTCTCGAAGGAGAACGAGAGGGCCGCTTGACTTTTGTGGGAGGCACGAGGCAGAGAGTCGAATGGCCTTTATGAAACTTGAATGGCGACAAGTGCCTCTCACAATGCGACCCTCTCGGAGTTTTGGAGAGAGTATCTTTGGTACTCCTCCCGTTTAACCTTCCTATCCATTGTGCTTCTTATTGTATTCTCTGTATCATAGATTTTTGCTTGAATCCTGACCGTGCGGTTTCATGCTGACAAATTGCTCCATCTCAATATCGTTCGATACGATACTTCCATCGAGCGCTAACGTGAAAACGTTATAATATGAAAGAAAATTGAAGAAAAAATTCTGTAATATAGGAATACAAATTCCGGACAACTTTCAATTCTTTTGTTCTCAAGGAAACGAGCGATAATAACAACCTTGGAAATCTAAAATAATTATCCTCCACCGCGCTGCTTACGATTTCTTTAACATTGAAATATAAATTATTCGGTATCAATTGTTTTCGAAAACTTTCTTTCTCACGTCTCGCGCATACAAACTCCCCGTTTCCTGTGTATTATCGTAAATAATTTATTCAAAACGATTTGTTTTCACTGGAAGATTAAAATTTAAGACTGCTCGCGACTACCGTGCGACGGGCTATTAACGGTACACCGGCAAACCGGTAGTTACTAATCTGCCTATTGTTTTCAACGCAAATATTTTTCTGGCTTCTTAATCCGAATTACCGGCTGACTTTAAACGCTACTTTGAACGTGTCAATCGCGTCTACCGTACATTTTCCAACGATCCCAAAGGGCAAAGAATTCTTTTGCATTGTCAATTGACATCGAATAAAAAGTTTACGCGCAAATCAAAAATGTTCGTCACCGATTATATTTATCGTAACCCCGCAAACAATACTTTAACAAAGTACCGCTCCGTCAGTGACGTCGACGAGCGCGGCATCTCGAACCACGTGCTACCTGTTTGCCCTTACGCTTACCTATCCAACGTCGGTGACCTTTCTG
This sequence comes from Pemphredon lugubris, assembly GCA_933228935.1. Taxonomy (NCBI): domain Eukaryota; kingdom Metazoa; phylum Arthropoda; class Insecta; order Hymenoptera; family Crabronidae; genus Pemphredon; species Pemphredon lugubris. The sequence goes on along the minus strand of OW121819.1, from coordinate 7,818,428 downwards.
CAGTTCCTGGCGAACACATGTCAGGGCTCTTACCGGTCGTATAAACTCGAAAAATTTGGCGAACACGTGCTCATCACGCGGTGGCGTGCACCTTTAATGAGATTCCGGTCACGTCGGTCAGTGAAATTTACAAATACCTCACTCAGGTTTTTTAGTGCGCGTTATTGCACCGTAAAATCCACTTAACCTGTAGGCTGGATAAGTTTAAATAGATCCGTTTGCTAATTGAACGACGAAATCTTTGACCGTGTTGAAATTCGAATCGGACGGTAAACAATTAATAACCGGATCTAAATTAACGAAAGGTTATCGTTCTCGTTATCTTGTTAACTTTATATCTATAATAATCTCGAATAACAATAATGAGCGGAATACAATGCCAGCGGGTGCGTCAAGATTAGAATTATAATTAGATTACTATTGACATTCGTTGTTATACGAATTGATAATGCAATTTATTCGATTCGATCGATGTTAGTGCACGCGGTAAGCCTTGGACGAACGACAAGCGGTAATTAATGGTAATTATAAAAGGCACACGCCGGCCGAGACGTTTGGGAAAAACCGTCGGGTACAATTTTGCTTACCTGTGCACCCTATATACCCTACGGTTAATTTCTCTCCTTTTCACCTCTGGGAGACTTCGAGGGTGGATTATGGGACTTTATTGGCCCGGTAATCCAAAAGTAGCGAACATGCGGGCGACGTATTTCCCCATCGTACTTCGGCAAAAGTACCGGCCGATGAGGCATTCCATTATTTTGAGCACGTACCGTCTAGAAGGGCTGCTAGGCCCTGAAAAACTTTTAACAATACGGGAACCAGGTTGAACCATTTTTCGTGCATAAGCCAACGGCGAGTCGTCGATGCCAATTATTATATTTACGATTTAACAAAGTCACTCCGATCTAAAGAAAACGCTCCGTTCTTCGATTCCTTATCAATCGTTATCGTTAGTCGTAATTATATATTATACGGTTTAACAAAGTTTCCCCCGTCGAAAGAAAACATTTCATACATCCATTCCGTATTAATTCTTTTCTTTAAAATTCTTCGTTCACAAAATATGTAATTTAATGAAAATATTTGAATGAAATAAAAAATTTAACAATCGCACGTATAATAAATAAAAGTTAACGATGCGAATGCAGGATTGCAAAATCAATTTTAACGCATTAGTTAAATACAGAATGGTAGAATAACAATTAACGTTACGGCGTGCAATTTGCAATTTCTCCGGAATCAGGCTGACCGGGGTTTTTCCAGATTGCTCGTCATAATCCTCCCCATTCTCCGCTCTTCCCCCTTCCTCACCGCTCGACCCTCCCTCCGAAAGACGTCGCGAGCATTCTTGACTGTAACTATTTCCAGTAATCCATCACAATGGGCATATTAATGGCCACCTTCTGTGAGAGGATCACCCCATTGTGATTCTGCTGGTGGCGTACTTGCTCGAGTGCACGGGTGGTCCTTTTGCACCTTCGATTGTCATAAACTGGTGTACCCGAATCGACCTTACATCTTTTTAGGAACTCTTCGATTAATTACCTTAATGCGATCAAGCTTGTCGGTAAAATTAACCAATTATCTCAATTAAGCGGTGGCAACCGACGGAATTGCGTTGCAAGTCGATTTTCCATATTGTTTCTATTTTCTCTAATTAATCGGCAATAATTATCCTAATATTGCAAGCAAAATAAGCAAGTAGCATCTCGAGGTAATGAGGGTAAATGTTTGGAGCCACCTATCTTAATATTAAAAATGTTGATCCCGATCTTAATTAAATTTTGTCTTCTTAATATTGCAATAATAATTATCCTAATATCGCAAGAAAAATGAATAAATAGGATTTGCGGTAACTAGGGTAAATGTTTGGAGGCACGCATCTCGATATTAAAAATATTGATCCCGATCTTAATTAAACTTCGTCTTCTTAATATTACGATATATTTATCGTCTTACAAAGACATTTAGTGATCGTTTCATATAACTTGAACAAAAAATGAGCTCCGGTAGAATATCTTTCACCGTTCGGGAATCGTCGAACCGGTTTCAAAATCTCGGTTGAAAATATCCATTTCATTGACGAGATCTTTCGAAATGATTTTTGAAACAAACTGTCAAGCTATTAAATAACGCTACGCTGCGTTATACGCGTTCCGGGGCGATGAGGGTGGTCTTCTCTCACGCTTCGAGAAACCGCGTTCTGGAACCGATGTATACACGGTGCACGCGTCGCCGACGCCGACGACGACGTCCGCGAAGACGCCGCCAGAAGAAAGTCGACTCGAAAATCAAACAAACAGCCGACGACGCCGCGTTTCTGCACTTCCGTCGTCGGGGTTTTGTTTATTGTCGGAAGGGGAGTGGTGGGGAGGGATCGGTGTTCGGTAGCAGTAACGCATTTAATAGCGCGTTTTATAGTTCACGCGTTACGTAAAGCGAGTACAATGTCGATTATACTTAAACGGTAAACGAGGAGAGCGCCGCGAATCGACGTAACTTCGTTGAATTATTGTTTTAATTTCGGCAACATCCGGGCGAAAGTAGGTATCTTGGGAAGACTCGGTTACATTCGTGGAACAGCTGATCCGCGATGTTGAATACATTTTCCAAAAATATTTGTAAAAAGATTAGAAGGCAGAATTCTTTTTTCTTTTTGCAACATAAATTAAATTATTTTGTTCTTATAAATGTTATAAAATATCGTTAGCGAGGGCTGTCGTTATACGTATTATCCGTGTAGCTGACAATAATAAAAATTCCAAAGATATCTCGGTTGATATCTGTTAGCAAAAAAAATGGTTGAACCCTTTGACCTCGGCATCTGGTAGGAACGGAGAATTAGCGAGTTCGGGTTTCGATATTCCACGGCGGCCAATGTCATGCGACGAAGGGCACACTTTTTCTTAATGGATAAAATCCAACGGAGACATGTGTTCGCCAGACGATGTCTCTTCAAGGTGCATGGGAATGAATTACGTTTCATTAGGTCCGTTTTACAAGGGTGTAAAGAACCTCCAGCGAAGCGATTGTTACACAATTTCGTTGGTAGATAGATTTTCACTTCCGCGAACCTTTCGTGAATTATAAAAAAGAGAAATTTAACTGAAGCTTTCCATGGTTCTAGCATCACTCCCCAAAAATGTATATGAATATAAAAATAAATATAGCGAAGTTTCGTGTCGCGAGAAAGTCTCAAGACTCTTCGATCTCGCGACGCGTATACGATCTACGTTTATTTTTGTGTCTTTACAATTTTTTGTAACAGCTTCTAGTATCATAGAATCAGCTAGTGTTCACGAGTATCGCGAGAACCTGGCCTAGTTTTCCTTCCAACATTCGAGATACAACGCCGAAAGGGTTAAACTGGTTCAAGATAAACTGATTCGGCGGTTGGCACTTCGTAAATATTTAATTTGGATCACTCGAGGTGATCTCATTTGGAAAAGGTGCTTTGAAACAGGTACGCCATGGAGTAGGCCTCTTAAAGGTGTCGAGATTATTTGCACGGGTAAGGAAATTCTTTCCGGAACATCTGATACACACCGTTATCTGATTAGCTTGATTTCACTAAACTAATACTCAAACAGAAGACGCTAATCTTTTGCTAATTACTTATCGGTCATAAATTCTGTTCCCGTAACGAAAAACGCCATACGTTTTTGCATTTCGATTGAATTGCATTACCTTTTTAACTTATAAAATTTGTTTTGTATTTTTTTTCAGACTCCGAAATAAAAATCTTGTATACACCGTTCAATTGATACGTGAACTCATTTTTTTTACAATTGCGACACACGGCGTTTTTTATAGTAAGAGACGCTTCGTTCCACTCGTTAGAAATGTTTTCATTGCAGTGCGGCGGTAGTTTATCAACGTGAATGGATTGCAAAGTAGTATTTTGGATGAACACAGGTCGTTTGATAGTCGCGCCTGCTCGCTACTGGATTATGAGCATGGTAAATTTAAGACGGTGTTACTGATGGCTGGATTAGAGAAATCTCATGGGAAGACGTTGGCGAACTTATGCGATAATTCCCGAGATTTTCGAATATACAAATTGGATGATCAATTTATATCTTACATGTATCTTTACGTTATATTTTTATTTACAGTTTCCATAATTTAAAATAATATCATTCGTGCTATAATTGAGCTTCTCCTTGAATTCACAACGCGAGTAATAATTAAACTGCGGATGTTTATGCAAAACGTATGTTTTATATACAATTTTTTATATAATCGGGACGATTATGTCGAGTATGCGTGAAGTATCTAACATATACTTAAAATATATTACAAATGCGTAATAACGCAAGATTTACGATATAAAAAGACACATTATAAAAATCTTCTAACAACGAAATAAATTTCGATCAACGACCGCTTCTTTATCGATCTCCCATAAAAATATGAATTAGCATCCTTATCCGCTGTTCGGTAATAATAATGGGTAAAAAAAGATTACAAAATTTAACAAACGACATTGCAAAAGAGTAAAAGATCGAGTGACTGTCGTGGAGAAAATGCGAATGGCCGAGGCAAAGAAAACACTCGAGGGATGCGTTTCGAGGGTGAAAAACAACCTGCGGAAGCCTTTGGGCTTATTGTCTCTGCAGTTTACGGCAAACACGCCGAAAGTACGCCCGAGGGACTTATTTCGGCGATTAGTGCCGGTGCACCTACCTAACGTGCATGTGCGCATTCTGCGCGAGTTTCAGGAATGTCTACTTCAAACACACGTGTTCGCCATCAGGTTGCAGAAGTGGTTGCTTAACCTTCGCTTGCTTTCTTTCTTAACTCTTTCCCCGATCCCCGATGAAGCGTAAACAACGACAACTTACTCTCGCGCAGCAATTATTATTTCTTTTTTCCTATAGATACGTTCTGTCGATCGATCCCCCGTCGTTGGACGATGTAAAATTAGATTCGTGATGGGATATTTTTGAGAGGGAAGTTTGAATATCTTCGTCGTGGATGAAAATCATTTTCTTGAGAATTCTTTCCGGAACATCTAACGCGCACAGTTATCGAATTAGGTAATTGAATCATTGAACTAATATCCAAGACGCTAATCTAATTATTTTCTTTATTTCATTGCCCGTGGTATTTTCTTTTTACCGTACCTTTGAATTAGGTTTCCGGCCGTTACGTGACATTCCATGGTCGCTTAATTTCTTAAACGGTTCGAGAGGTCCTAGGTATCCCGGGGATCCTAATGGACAAAGCAGAGTTTCTTCTTCTAGGTAACAACGCTTGGGTGAAAAGAACACACGTGTTTGCGCGTCTCGTTTTCCTAACGCAAACTCGTCCCACCGTAAATCCTCCGAGTATCTTTCGGGGACCGCGTAATTTCGAAATTGCAGAATTTCTTGAAGACCAAAGGAGAATTACTGGATTACCTTTCTATCGATATCGTTAATGTCGAAACAGAGGAGGGAAACGAACCGCGACGTTCTTCGTTCGCGAATTATAGTTGGGTATAGCTCGTTCGAATAAATTAACGTTCGAACATTTCACGAGCATTCGAACGCTACCACGATAATTCATTACGAGCGTTTCGTATGCGTCTTTCCGCGAAGTCGGTAGTTAGAAAATGTTAGGGGGAAAAAAAAGACGACAATGGATCCTCGGGGATCGAAAGAAAAACGAAAAGAAACGCATGTCCGTAGGGTCCCCCGCTGAGGAATCCAAGGGGCCCCTCGAGGACACGGCTACCCGTGAGGCCCTTTTTTTCCAAGTTCTCGCGACAGTTGACGGCCCTACCGTCGGGGTCCACGATGCTCTCGACCCTTTCCTGTAGGTCTAATACCCCCCCGAAGATGTTAATTCAAGAAATTCGACACGATCCAATAAACGTCTCGTTCGAAGTTTCAAGACGTGTTCCAATTACGAATGTAAAGACCGCGCAAAGTACAAAGGCCAGAGGAAGAAAATAAAATCATTTTTGTACATACCGCGAGGAATAAATACGCAAATGTTTTGAGTTTTGCAAATTAATTATCGCAAAACAACGGCGTATATACAAATAAATATACAATGAAGTTTCATGTGGACATTTACGCCGAGCACCGTCTACAGTCCCAGTGAAAAAGCTAATTAGGAGTCGGCAGTGGCGGTACAAAGTTCGATAATGACTGCCGAAGTTGCTTTGGGCGGGGATGGTAAGTTCATTTGGAGATCCTAAAACTGGCCCAGGCGAGGTCGGAGGTCGCAGTCCTTCGGATCTAAATGTTCCCGCTTCTTGGAACAAGAGAAACATCGGGCAAGGACACGCGACACTTCCCGAGCCCGAAGGAAGCGTGCCCTTTTTTATTCTTTCTCATTTTCTGGAACCCCGCGGATTCGGTGAGATCCTCGCGACGAAAGATACATCGTTGCTTTTTCAGGGTACCCCCGTGTGCGGTATCTACGAATGAAATTTATAGAATGTTTCTTCGGAAAACACGGAAACCATGGAAAATCGGTCCGTGGAGTATCGTTTCATAATTGACGGGCCAGGCTAACTAAAACACTGACGTAATTTTGGAATGAACCAGTGACAATAGTTTCTTCGGAATCAAACGAGCAAAATTGAAAGGGCAAACTTGGCGCAGCGCCATTTTAACTCGAACCCTTTCCGTTTCACCTTGGCCAATCGTTGCGAGTAGGGGCAGACTCACCTGCTCAGGTGAGCTAGAGATCCGATTGGACGATGCTGGGACAGGTAAGAGTCTGGTGGGTTGGGTCCAGACTCAATGGACGCATCCGTTCTAAAATGACGCTCTTCCGATAGAAATTTCTCAAACGATCCTAAATTACATTTATCAGGCTCCGTACTTTGTTCGTGTTTATATTCATTTATTTATAATTCCCGGGAGTGGAGATTGTATAGATATATTATTTATACGAAAAATAATTTACCATCGCACGTATACGATATCATAATCGAAGAAAATGAAATCCAAAGATACCGCACGAAAACTTTTTCACACCCACTCCGTATCTCGACACTTTTCAAGGTATATGGGACATTCGTGGCCAGGTGTGACAGACGTCCGCACTTGCGTTTGCCGCTTAATGTGTGACGGTGCATCGTACAGCAGCCGGCTGCTCCGTTTCGTCGTACCAGCTGTTGTCTGATGTCGCGTTAGTTTAAGCGAACGCAGGACCCATTAGAATTCGATGGATTCTATTATACAAACGTTATATCTTGCCCGGGATGTCGTTTATTCGATAATCCGAAGATTCTTCAAAGCGCGATGTCCCAAAAGAGAAAAAGATTGACAAGCATAGCGCTCCATAACTATCGCTCCGAACGGATTTTATTGTTTCGGAGTCACGAGTATCGCGAATTTTAGCATAGTTTCGGGAGAATCTTGAGCGTGGGGATTTTTTTTTTTTTTTAATAATCGACGCACGGCTTAATAATGGAAGAACGGGGGAGTAGACGCGGGCGATTATGCTTTTTGTCCCGTTGGCGCCAGCGGCACGAAAATGGCTTCTCCTCTTCCTCCGTAGCCCCGAATAGCTCAAATCATCATACCGTGTGCCAATTTCAAAGCACCGACTGAACCGAGTTCGAGGAAAAAAAGGAAGGAGAGACGGTCTCTCGTTACACATCCGTGCCACGGTGCATTTAACGTGGCTGCAGTCGAACGGCAGCGAGCAATAACGACGTAAGCGCGACATTGACTTCAGAAAAGTGGATGCTTAATCGGGCATGGAGAGAATGAAATAAGAAAAAGGTATACTTACAGATTCGTGCGGGTACTTTGACGTTCCACCGTGGCCAGATGAATGTAATTGACGCGGAAGTGATTAATCTTATATTTTTGTCGGGAGAAAATTAATAATCGTAGTTAGAAGTAATTTTTAATTCGATTAATAACGCATCGTTTTAAAAAGGAAAAGCGTATTGAATTTCTCTTCGTGCGGGGATGAAGTAGAAACTGGAAAGCCCGTTAGATTTGTACGTATTGTATTTGGTGCTCCGGTTTTCTTCAATGAAGTTTCCTGGAAAAGTCAGTCGCTCCCTTTGTCACCGTGTAGTAGGAATTTTCTGAAAGCTGAACCGCGAAGAATTCGGTCCGAATGAATGGCCCTTCGGGATTCTTTAACCAACCATACCGCTTTTTGACTATTCGTTCGTCGGGTTCTATTCTCTCCTCGATCCTCTTAATTGTTTTCAAAATTGTCGACGGAGGACTTGAGTTTTGTACAAAAACCTAAACGGTGAAATATGTTGAGACGATAATTTTTATTATACTACCAAATTGTAATAATTATTAATCCCCGACCGTTTCGATGTTCTTAAAGAAAATTTGTTTACGGCTCGAGGAATCGCGAAAATTGTTTTTATCGAGTATGCAACGAAATAATAATTTTTATAGCCGATTACCAGTTCGAGCTAAGTGTATTAATATTGCTATCCTCCTAATCTTCTCTTTACCTAGTCGAATACTAAAAACGGAAAATTTCCATCGCGAGAGCAGGATCTTAAACCAATCGATGGTTAATAATAATCTGTCCCATGCTTTCGTAAGGAGTATTCGAGCCCACGTGAAAAAAAGATGGTTTTCGTCGGGAGCCGTGCCACCCCCGCAAGTAAAAAGGGTTGGAGGACGCCTCGATTTACGATTGGCATCCTAAAAGGGTCTGGCGATGGCTCCTTTTTATTTGGACACCGAAAATGGTACCACGATGGGTTTCCTCGCGCTTCGACGTATAAATCAGTGGCTTGAAAAAACACGGCCGAGAGTTGTTGTAAGCTGATATATGAACGTGTGATTCATTAACCGCCGTTGATGAAGTGTGTGTTAATGAAGAGATGCGACCCCTTTTTCGTTGCACGTAATACCGTGTTTTCCATGCGAAACACGTGGAAGAGGTTTATTTTCGAGGTGCGCCATGATTTTCTTGCTAGAACGAATCATTAGAAACGCCGATCCCTCGAACTATATCTGTCGCGAGTTAATCCTTTCGCCGTAACGTTATACGTATATTTGAGATAAGTCTCGTCGATCGGTTACCCAAAGATATTACTCGAGATTATCCGCGGAAATGTCTTATCGGAATGTCACGATAATCGTGAAATTTAAGTAGTACTGAGTTGGCCGAGTGTCATTTTGCGATATCGCGATTATAATTGTAAAGGTTTCTATTTCTGGAACGCCATTATATTTTTAAGAAAGTCTCATCGATCGGTCACAGAAAAATACGTTTTCAAATTATTTTAAAGAAATTTAGAAAAAATCGTGTTATTTAAGTATCACGGAGATAGAATGAACGTTTCTTCGCGATATTACGAACATAATATAACATAATATTCGAGTCTCTCCCAAATATAAAGCGAGTATCTACGGTATCGAGATAAAACGTGCTTTTCATCGCGAAGGACAATGGACACCTCGGAAGAGGGCAGTCCTTCTTCCTCCCTCGCGGTCCTTTTACGAGACCGACGATACGCAGTCGCGCAGGGGCGGCGCTTCGTTTGTCCAAAAGGGCTTCGAACGTAGACGCAGACGCCCTCGGTTTCACACCGTACTTCCGGTAAGGGCAGGCTACGCGTATAATTTTTCAGAGTATCTAACGCCCCCACGACACTCGTCGTAAATTATCGGAGTCCCTGAGTCGCGTACGACTCTTCCTCAAATTTATCTTTCGAATCTGAGGAGGGTGCCCCATCCTTGGATTCGAATAAAGATCTTCCCTTATTTTTAAAAATCGAGTAACCCCATTTTCTCTCACGACTTTTACGGATTAGTTCAATGCGAGACGAAGGTATACACAATAACCTGAAATAAATGAAAATCATTTTCGTACCTACCTCGAAAATAAAGACGCGAGAAGATTAACGCTCGCGGAAGTCCTTCCGCGCAAAAATCTGATATTTCCCAACCCAATAAATCAAATTTGCTTTGAACTCGACGCAACCGAGTCGCTTTGTTTCACGGAAAGAAAACGGAGTTTTCCTTGGCACCATACAGCATCATTGTGGCTGCCTTCCACGTATCGTAAAGTAAATTCCACGAAGAGTGGTAGCTCCTTACGATCGCGTTACTCTAAAGGGGGTGTAGAGAGGGATGTATGGCGGCCGTTTAGAATTTAGTGTTACCACGTTCCGATCTATTTTAATTATTCCTCGGCGTCCAGGAGTATATACATACATATACGCGTCGGCCGTACGTTCGAAAATCTTCAGCGAAAAATTCCATAAATCTTCGTCCCGGGTAATTAGCGGCCCCCGTGATACTTTCGTCTTCGAGAATAAATTGCGCGATTCCTTCCAGGAACCTCAGAACATTGACGCCGCGAAGTGTATTAGAGTGTATATCGTTTGAAAAATGAACCGGCCGAAAAAACGAGGGCGTAAATTAGTAACGGGACCGCTTCGTATCCGCTGAGATTCTTAATTCGAGATCGGTGTAATTTGGCGCGTCGGGGATCGGGATTCTCTCGAATAATTTCGCGCGTCTCAATTTTTCCATCGTCGATGGTACTTAGGGGGCGAAGTAAACGTGCTCGCGGTTACACTCGATTCGTCGTCAATTTCCGATTGTTAACGAGTGGGAGCTGAGTGGAAATAATAATCGTCAGAGTCGTCTCTTCCGTTCGCCGTAAATCTTTCTTTATGAACGATGCGATAGGGTTCTCGCAACGAAAATAGACTTTTTTCTTGGCCCTCGTAAAATATTTATATGCGCAAATAGTGGAGTAGAGTCGAAAATAGGAATCGCCCGTTTTCTCGCGGCGGTCGCCGCTCGGGAGGCAGAAGGGATCGATAAGAGGAAAACAAAACTCTTAATCTCCGAGGCGATACTTCCAGTTGATGTACCTCAAAAATATCTCTTTGATCGGGACGACGGGGTCTCGTGAAAAGAAGAAGAAAAAAAAAGGGAGATTCAAATTCGTCGGAGTTTTTCACCCGGTACAGCGGAAAGAGAGCTAATTTATTTAACGTCAGCTTTGATCATCCTAATGCGGTATGCACGAGTGTATCGATCTTTGTCTTACTTTATCCGTTTCCCGAGCGTCAGTCTTTTTTTAGATAATTAGTTTTCGCGTTTCATTGTCGTCGATTGTCTCGCGACATCGCACACGACGACGACCGTCGATTATAATTATCCTAAATGCGATAAAAGTCAGAACGCGTGAAGGGGTATAGAGTAAACATGGTAGAAAATTGCTCTTAGCGAGAATCGTTAAGAAATCGTCGTACGTTAGGTGATTAAATCGTGGCTCTCGGTCTTTCGTATCGTCGTTAGAAAAATCTTTCGAACTCCTGGACCCGCCCACCAAACAGGAAATTAGCTGCCGACAGGCGGTTCGAATTATAAATTTCTTGGGAGACCCTGTAAGAGCCTTTCTTTCCTATCTTCCGCCACGCAGCGCACGTCCGATTCAATTTTATCGGCGAGTTCAAACGAGGAACGACAGATTTAATTTCGTCGCTAGAGTCTCTGAAACGATCGACGGAAAACATACCAACTTACTTTATTTTCCCTCATCGTCCACTTACATTAACGTTATAGAAAATCGTATTAATTACATGTTTCAATAATAAACAATAATAAAAATCCTTAATGTAGAATATTATTAAAATTCTCGTCGGTCGATTCGAAAGGGAGTTACGAGAAGCAGAGAATTTTCGACGCACCATTAATCGAACGCTACCGACCAAATATTTAGGCGTCTATCGTGTTTCTTTTTGTCTCGGTTTCGTCTCCGTCCTCCTCTTTTCTAAACTGGCAGCCGTTTCTTTTTGTGCAAGTCGTGTATACGGGAGGAATGAACAGGAGAGGAGAGGAGAGGAGAGGAGAGAAGAGGGGAGGAGAGGAGAGGAGACGAGAGGAGTCGAGAGATGTCGACGTGTCCCCTCGACAGCTGCCATAGACGTAAGATCCGGTTCACACGACTGTCCCTAATCGCTCTCCCTTTTCTCTCGTTTCCACTAAACTTTTATAAGAGGCTTCCGAAAGGCATGATCCAGTAGAATCCCGTTTAATTTAATCGAAACTGATCGACGCAGGTAGTATCGAAAAATTGAAAATGCGATCATTCAACGATGACGAATTGCTCCAACTTCATATACACTCGGTGTTTTAATTAATGTACTGTACGCGCAATCGAAAAACGGAGTAAAATAGACCCTTGGTTACGAAGTAGCATCGAGGTACGACAGCGTCGGGACGTTGACGTTGGTTTGTCTGGTAACGCATCGTCACGCCGACGTTTCTTTCGTTTCGTTGACGTGCCTGCCGACATCGGTCGACTATTTTCGCCTAATTTACTAATTCGAGTCGGAACATTCGATTCGACGAAGTACTTTTGTAAGTCTGTCAGTTAACATCAAAGGCAACGGAGTAGGAAACACAGTATGTACCGATCGACGTTATTTTTAGTTACGTATGGAGGAAAAAACTGAATCTTCGCGTAAGAAAATAACGAAATTACTGTAAATTATAAGTTCCCGCAAAGTAAGCCGCTTCCTTCGTGTAAATATAAATAAGTAAGTATAAATAGCCGATAGGGCGGACAATTTGTTCGCCTTGAAGACGTACAGAGACACTACTTAGCGATCGCTTAATGATTTAGCGTTTGAATTATGGATGATTGTTCGAGTGCAGGACGAGCAGAAGAAAAAGATAGTGACTTCCGCGAATGTGGGTCAGTAGAGAGGAATGAATGAAGACAGTGTTTTCCTGTTTACTAATTCAACGTTCGTCGTCGTTGTAACTCACTACCACTTTAGAATCCTGTCGAACATCGATTATACGGATTTACAAGTGTATCGCGTACGCTTGATCTACGTAATCCCATTAAATCTGAATCGACGCGTTAACAGTTTCACGAATGACACTGCTATCATTTCAATCTCTCGTTATATGGATTAACCGGATAATAAAGATAATCGTGATCGCGAGCTAATGAATTTCTCGGTCGCAATAGAAGTGTACCAGAAATGAATTTTATTCCGGGGTAAAAAGGAAAGCGGTAGTACCTTCATCGTATCTTCATAGATAGTATTCATTGGGGACACCGGGTACGCGTCAGCGTATATCGTAAAAAATGTTCGGAAAAAATGATTCAATCCACACCCGTGGGAAGTCGGTGTCTTTCGAAGGCATCTATAAATCTCCGTAATGTCCAAAAGTACTTTAATCGACATCGCTTCACGCTCTCGACATTCACTTAACTCAAACACAGTTTTGTCTTCATTCGTAAAGAACGAAGTTGCCGAAAAAATATCGCGACAGTCGTATATTTTCAATTTTTTTTGTGAATCTCGAGAAGCGTCAAGGGACGAATGTGTTTCTCCGTTTGAGAGATGTTGGGATTGTAACGATTAGAGCGAAGAAAATTTTCAAAAAACGGTCAGGATGTCAGCGGACAGAGAAAACGCGGAGATCGGGTCAACGGTCACTCGTCCGCCACCTTATTCCGATAAGGATCACCAGAGATCTTTACAAAGGGAATTCACGCAGAAAACAGAAACCGGTTGAGATTTTAATTTTCGTTCGGCAACATCGCTTTTGGCAATGGATGTTTTACTTTAACTTGTGTCGAAATATTGATCCGAAAAGTTTAAAAAATACCGTTTCAATTTTAGATGAACCTCCAATGGAATTGATAATCATGAGTAGGTGTTCGAAGTTCAGACAATGCAAATATTGCATTTACCTCCTCGGTGGATTACTGGCCTTTCTTATTTGCTCTGTTATTATAATATCACTCTTTCCATATCCGATACACGCCTCGTGTCTCGTTAAATGGTACGTTTAATAATATTTCTTACGGCATATCCATCTACAATCTGCAGTTTTCAACAACAATATTAGAATTATATTCGTTGTACTGCTCGCTGACATTTATCCTAAATTCTTGTTTACGTTCATTTTTCCAATTTCATTTTATTTTACACTCGCAACCGGTGGCAAGTAGATCCTCCTATTATTATTTTATTAGAGGAAAACTTCCTGAAACTGTCTCCTAAGTCAGTGTCTACTTGCTAGCGTCTTTTGAAAACAATTGTGTATATAGAGAAACTCAATATTACCCACCATGAGGTTCGTATATTTTTCTTTGGCTGGACGACACCGCTTGAAAAATATACGATCCACACTTTTCAGGTCCATGAGAACGGCGAGCGATGTTATTTTGGTACAACCCCTTTGAACTTTGACATTACCAAAAGTCGGCCAGTACATTTTTCACGAAAGACAAGCCTTTCGATCGATTAGCATATTCGCGATTAAGATATTTAGATTAAATTTAAATTGCTTGCAATTCGAGGATCCTAAAGAAACATAAATCTCTTTATATCAGGAAATTTGGAGACCCATGTACGCCTGTCATGCAGAAGTTTAGACGTCAAATTCTAGATTGGTCTTCTTGTATGAACTGCGGCCCACGCGGCAGTCGATGCCTCTATTTGGTAAGAATTCAATTTTAATTGATGCGTAGCGTTCGTGAGAAGTATTTGGATATTGAAACAATTACTAAAACTGAAAAAATTGATTTTGAAGTACAAATACTCTTCATTTACGTAAGCAGCGTAATTAATGTCGGGACGATAAGTTCTTTCTAAATCTCATTCGGAAACGTTCCTTCATTTCGCAAGCTCAAGGAGCCCAGTCGAGTCGAAAATAATGTGATTAGAGCTGCGCATGTCGGGGTGAACATGAAACCCATCGAGACGATGAAAATCGCGTTCGAGGAAGCGAACAAGACCTGCGTTGCGACGGTATGCTGTCATGATTATTTTCGCTAACTGTCATTGTTTAACTCGAAATGGCATCAAATATTATTGAACGTTACCGAATAGGGTGAGTCCGTGTCGAACGAGTGGTTCAGAATATTCGATTACGGGGCGAATTATTGCAATTTGCATAATTTAGTGGTTGGTACTGGTTTTGATAAAAGTTATAAATTCTTGGAATTGACTACCAACGCGATTTGTACGCAATACAGCATGACGGCCTGCGCATAGAAGAGAGAAGATTAAGTATGATGTACTGTTTATTTCATTAGGTATTGTGTTCGTTACTTGGTTTATTCAAATCACACGATGGTTCTTCCAGTTTTTTTTACCGAAAATTATACCTTTATTATGCTTCTGTTGTATAATAAATAATGGGTCCCTTATAGATAAATTACAATATTTCAAACTTATGTACATTATTTAATTAATATTTTATCCATTATAAATCCAGGAAACTGGTCTAAGGCACGGTTTCTCAACATTAAATACGTGAATAATTACTATTTACAAATTGCAAGAAGAATGATGTGCCACAAATTTAATATCTCACGTAAATTAGCATAGATAAGTACTTAAAATCTTTTGAAGGAACGCGGCTAAAACTTATTATTTATTACTCAGTGCGCACGTAGCTGATACCGTATTGTAACTAAACCTAATGATAATTCACGTGTCTAAAATCACATTTAAAATAGACTATCAACCATCCAGTTAACAGAACTTTGCTGTGTTTTATATTTACGAATCATTCTAATCGCCCATAATGGACGATCCAGTGGAGTGCCTACTGCAAACATTTGCACCACCCATCGCCATGTTTCGACACTTTTTTCCAGTCCTCGTGATTCCTGAGCACAACATCCTAGGTGCTGCGTACGTTGGAGTTCCGCTAAAACGTAATTTTCATTTTATATACATATAATTGGAGCAAGCTTCAGTGACTTAGTCATCTAGCGCACATGAATTTCCGATCTTCGTTTCTTACCTACGAGATTGCATCGATCGATCCATTGAGCTACTAACGGAACAGTCTGCTCTTCTTAACCGACGTCTCAAATCATTCGCATCAATTAAATTATGGACGTCACTGACACTGCTGTTTCTTTCGAGCGTTGTCTCAAAATCTGTCATATCTTCGGACATACTGGGATACTCTTGTGCGTAATCGTAAATGATATCCTCGCGAGTCTTCCTAGAAGGCATATAGGAGCAGGAGAGCTCCTCCTTCTGGGCCAAACCCTGTGTACTCCATGATACAGCGGATTGAATTAAAGAAACACATTTTTCTGAAAGGTTATGCGTAAAATTTTAGGTCAATAGGTAATAACAACTTAATTGGTATACTACAGGAATAAGAACTTACGTGTGCAGCGATTAATTTGATACGGAATCAAATTACACAATTTGATTACGTTACTCTTTAATTTCCCGTAGAATGATATCGAGGGTGGACCTCGATGATTAAAATCTGTCTGTGACTCATAGTTTCTCGCATTACCATTGGCATGACCATTTTGAGTAAGTTGAACCGGTTCCAATCGTTTTGTGGTCTTCGGCCCAAATACACGTTGGATCCCAACCATTAAGAAATGCACTGAAAGGGAAGAACATGTAGATCCAAGTTGCGAATGACAGATTTTGAATGGTAACACACTTACTTGCTGTGATCAAAAATATCAACGCTGTCATTGACGTAAAATCTAAACTGGCTTCTGCGCCGTGTTTCAAGTAAGACATTAAATTTAGTGGTACGATCCCCATAACTGTAATTCTTGTTAAAAACGGTGCTTGCAGAAAAGCGGCGACTATCATAGCGACTAATAAGTAAACAACGTGCAAGCCGGTGCGGTACATTCTTTGCATTTGTTCTCCTAAAAATACGACCAACAATTTGTTAACTTAGATTTAAATAAATGATCAGAAACATTATAAGATAGTAACATACCGGTATCACCGATGTAATTTGTTAACCAGTCGAGTTTCTGATCCACTTCCGCGCGCATCGTGTTAGTTACGTTCCAAATAAATTGTATAGTATCATTGATTTGTGATAGTTTTTGTAGAGTTTCTTCGTACTGATCAATAGCTTCTTCATGTTGTTTAAAAATACGACTGGTACTAGTTTCGATTTTTTCCCATATCAGTTGAGCTTGTTCTTGTATGTTCATTAAGTCTTCGAGTATCTCTCTATGATTATCACCACGCTCCGTGGCTTGCTGCTGTAGGTGATTACTCGCTTCCTCTATTAATGTTTCAATTCATTTAGGTAATTAGAATTTTTATTATTGTCATATGATCATTGAATGTTAACTGTTTGCAATACCTAATTTATTTCTGATATCCTCCGCCATAGCTGCGAGCTGAGTATGACCAGATCGAATGAGCGCTTTTTCGTTACTCAATTCTCTAAGGTTTGTTGTCACCAGATTATGAGCGGCAGTCTGTGCGTCTTTCAAATGTTGCTGTTGCTGCAGTAGAGCCTTATTGCCCTCATTCAATGAGGATAACGCCTCTATTGTCTTTTCTTCTAATCGATCTTGACTTTCCTATATTGAAGTAAAATATGAGATAAACAACACGTTTGTAAAAAACATTATCTGTATATGCATATTACCTTTAATGAACTTAAGGTTTTGATTTGCGTATGCGCAGTTTGCATCAGCTTATTCACTGTTAATTCTGTGAGAGCACGAAATTGCGTACCTCGAGCTGCATAACAAACTGCCCTTGCTCTGTTACTCATTAAATGATACGCATTCCACATGTCCGCATCCATATCCGTGGTACATTGTTTCAGAGACTAATCAAAAACACAAATGTACTGTAGTTAGCATTTCCTTGATGTGTACAGCTTGGGAGTAGGATATACTATGGGGTTCTAAAAGTATCAAGCTCTTTGAGGTGGTCCCTACATATATGGGTGGGGGAAGTTGCAGGTCTGAACCCGTATAAAACTACCCTTCTAGCATACGATGACAAACCCACACATATCAAAGTCATGTGTGTACACAGATGCTGAGAGGAACCACCACTAATAATAATGAGTTCTGTTAGTATAGTATACACTATATAAGGGTTACGTTTCTAATTCTGTTAATAAATACTGGGTATAATTTTGTTTAGTATTTTAAACAAGAGCTCGGCCAAAATTAATGATATTAATAACAACAAATAAAATGCTTTCTGAGATTGGGAAAATAAACATCATAATTCTCTAATTTAACTACCATTTCTTCTGTACAAGGAAACATCTTTCTGCCCTCTACAGCAGCCTGGCAATTCAAGAGATTGACGCTTAATTTAGCTAACTCCTCTTCGGTCATATCAGAGCATGACGTTCGAATTTTCATTATAACTTTGTGCTGGCAAGTTTCCAATGGCGATGATACTTGAATATCTGTTAATTTTGCAGCTTCCTGAAGAAACTTTTCATCCTCCGTCATAGCTTCATAGGGAATCGAAACCAATGGCACTCCGTCAGCCACTAATACTGTTGTATCATCCGAAGATTTGCCCCATCCAAACCATCCAAAAAACGAATTTGCATTACTTTGGCAGACGGTAGTTAAAATAAGCAGCGTCATTAAAAACTGAAGCTCCATTATGTTTAATTTTATAATTCTTGCTCTGAAAATACAACACATGAATGAGTTTTAAATGGTTACTCAAGTTACTCTTGCTTTTTAATTTGCAGGTTTGAGATACTGTGTATAACTCCAATGTATTACGGAACAAGTGCTCACTTTTAACAGTTAAAAACGCTCTGACTTGTATATCGACTCAAAAATTGACTGTTTCATTCATGCCGTCGAAAATCACGTTCTGTCAGTTAGATAGCCAAAAATAACCGCTCTACAGGTTGAAACACGATTGAACACGATCGCGATGACTAGTATATATGTATTCGTTCTATTTACATGCTACAGCTGTAACGGACAGAGCGCTGCAAAGAAGAAATATGGCGCCTAAGATCGAAAAGCTCTTTTTCTTTTCGCATAAGCAATCATGATCGATTGTTACTGAATTCATATTTTGTTTCCTACTATTCTTCGTATCAATCTATATTAAAATTCTTGTAGCCCACGGTGATTTTCTTCTATAGTATTTAACATATATTAGATTTCTGTACATTACACATTTGAATCAGTTTTAGTACAGAAATGTGTACGTGGTGGCGCTTCTAGCAAATTTAAAATGGACCAATCGTGACCACGATCTTGACAAAATTCGAACGATTCTCCTTTAGCGCCAAATCAGTTTCGTAAAATGAACCAAAAGGTTTGGACATTTCGTGCGTGTGTGGTGATAAGACTTCCAGAGAATATCTCGAAGAACTGGGTGAAATAGGCGGAATTAAGGTAATTGAAATATTAAATACGAACCTCTACATTACGAGTAACTTTGTTTGTGAATTTCTTTTACCGCGACTTTGTGTGCGAAGGTTTTGTGAATTAGTTCGTTAGACTGAACAGTACAGTAGTACTCCGGCTTACGCGAACCAAAGTTACGCGGTTCTTGATTTTTTCGTTTGGCAACAATCTTTTTACTGTGATACATAACGCATTAATTTTTTAAATATTTCGTATTAATATATATGAAAAACAGCAAGTTTGGTAAATATTTTTTTCTAAACTAGTGTTTTTGTTAGTCCTTTACGGACAAATTACGTGACATAGTCAGTGGATAGAAAACAGATGACAATTTTTCAAAATTCATTTATATTTACACGATGAATTTTACATTTACATTTTTCATATAAATTACTGGACTTTATAATTAATTAAACTTTATAGTGACGATTTCTTTTTTGAAAACGAGTAACAAAAAGTACATTCTTGCATTTATAATTCAATGGATTACATCAGTCTTATTTCTTTTCTGGTACCACTTCACTGATTCCATACATTCCCGCGAGTAATCTTCCATGCGTCGAAGGTACTGGTTCTTTAGGAGCCAAGTATGGTCCTTTTTCATCCATATAAACATAACTAAATATTGTATTAAGGTTCCGTTTCTTTATACATTTCTTTACTTTAAATTGCAAGTTACACATACGATGTGCAAAGAATAATAGTACTACGTAACAGCAAGAACAAAAAATTAAGTTGCCGTAATACAAAATAAAGTGGTTTTGGGATGTGAAATCATGGTGTAATTCTATTTTGTATTTTTGCTGATACGCACCATTATGATTCTAAGCCCTTCATATAGTGTTTCCTTAAAATGAAAACGCAAGTATATTTCGCAGACTGTTGAAAATGTTGTTATTCTGTGAGTCGTTTGTTAAAAAAAAACTATTTACGCTGTGCTGCTATGTCTCCCACCATATCAAACAATTCCCATAATGACAATTTTCTTCATATCCTTCAATCAGTCTACGAGATGTTCCTGCGTTTCTGGTTAAAAGGAACACACTGCCTGGTAATCGCGATATACAAGTATGAATTTCAAAAGGATACGGCAGTCGTAAAACCCAATATGCGCTCTGCGAGAGTTTAATAGGTTCGTCGCAACCAGTCACGAATATAGGACAGGGCGGTGGTCCTGGCTGAACTCGTGGATTCAATGTAACGTGGACGGGCGCTTTCGGAGTTACCACGTGTATTCTCATTAACTGAGCTATCAATGGCTTCGTTTGCCTAAGCGATCAATTGAAATTTGAATATCAAAGAAATATGAAATGCACTCGAACTGACTCGAGCGTAATTCTGACTTTCTGAAACCGTGTTAAATATATATTTAAGGTATGTTAAACATTAACAAACCTGCAGGGACATGGAAAATAAAGTGGCATATCTGCCGTGCTCGACGTGACTTTATTTCCACTGTCTTTCACGATACCGTTTCCAGTTGCCTTCAAGACTCTGTCTGGCGCGGATGCCATGAATCTGTGTCCTCGAGGGCACTCGTACTCCACACCGACGAATATCTTCACTACGAATTCCTTCCCACCCTTAGATTTCCGACCGCGCGTGGTGTTCATATTTTGAAAATTTTTCCCTCTCGCTGAATAACAATGGCTCCCATGATCACCTATGGTAGGCCACAGAGAACCCCTTTCTTTTTGATGTTCCAATCTAAAACGTGGGAACAACAAGTCTTAATTTCCCTCCTCTGGTGTCCTTTTTTTTATTAATCAATGATATAGCTTGTATCATCAAACAACCTCACGGTTACGTCCCATGGTAGAAGGAAAGCAGAAGTAGATAATACGCCAGCTTGATGCTGCAAGCCCAAGTTGTGGGAATACAAGCTACTAGGACCAAGACAAACCAGAGACCAACTAGAGAATTGTGGTAGTAAGCCTGCCGGTGATTCTGTGTGTAACATTCCAGGGAGATACTCCGTTGTAGATGGTTGTCGAACTAGAGATTTTTCTGCAATATTTTTAAGTTCTCTTAATCTTAGAATCTTAGCGTGTTTCGTGATTAAATATATTATATAATACCTTTTGCGTTTTCCGCGTCACTTTCGGAAACCTCGATAACAACTTTGTGAGCGTCGCTCGGCGTTAGACTGGTTTTGTTACTGAGTTTAGGTACCTCTTCATTCGTGTCACTCGTTGGTAGTGATTGGCCACCACTTCCGTATGCCGTTATTTCATCTGAAATATAAAACATTAAAATTCATGCGGCCAATCGAGAGGACGAGCATCGACGCAATCGACTGTTGCATAGCAAAATATTATTATAGTACCATTCAGGTTATCGACTTCTAAACTACAAGCTTGAGTGTTTCCTCGAGGAGTAGACGATTCGGCATGACCAAACGAATCTTTTCGTTTAGTTACCGAGAAAAGTTGAGCCGGTCTGGAACATTAAATGCAATTTATATTATACGATAATTTCATGCGGTTGGTATACTTGACCTGTAATTATGTGTGCTGGGTTGAAAAACTGGAAATTGTATGCTTTCCAATTGAGCACAGCCGCATTGTTTCGCCAGCATTTGGAAGTAATCGTAATTAGCTTGTCTCAAGCTAAATGGATCTTCACGCGATCCCTGACAACGACCGCAATTACAGGCACATATGTATCGAACTCCACTGCAATGCTCTCTAATTGACAAGTCGCTATAGTTAAACAAGAGTCCGATATTATAACGAATTACACGGTGTTATATTAGAATTATACATTTAATGGATAATTTATTAGTAGCATACTTATCGCTGTCTCTTGGTTCAGTTTGTTCTCCACCTCCTGCGCCCTCACTTCCGCCTCTGTGTATCGGATTTGTGCAAGGATTACCGGTTAAAGAGAGAACCTCGCACATTTGCCTTCCCGAACGCCAGTGTTTATCGCATTCTGCTTGTAATTTCTCGCTAAATTCCTCAAACAATGGGCCGCGTGCATGCATCTCAAAAACTGCCATCGCATGAGCCAATTTCGTTTCGTGATACGCTCTGAATGGATTTTTTCAAGAATTCGCATCACGTTATTACAATCGTATAAATGTAAATTGTAAAATTGAATATAAAATTCACCTTGTATAATGTTGCGGAAGATTCTCTTGGTAAGTTTGCAAAGCCCGTGGAAGCACTTTGCTGCATCTGCTCTTGCTGAATTTAACATCGGTGTCTAATGAACTATGTAGCGTTAATAATTCTTTATCCGTACCGAGGATGAAATATTCGTACACCTTGTTTGCCACTTCGCAAAACATAGCCGCAGTTGGTATCTAAATATAATAGATTTTCAAATAAAATATTTTATACTTCTGCCCTAGCTACTATCTTTTATAACGCTAATTTCAATTATTCTACGATCTGACCTCAAAGTATGCAGGCACTGAATGTCTCCCAACATTGTCGTCAAAACCCCTTGCAAAGGCCAGATTTATATGCTGCTGAAGAAATAATCTGAACGTACGAGTTTCTGTAAGCGTGAAGAATATTAATTTAAAAGCACACTCCCGAGAAATTGATTGTCTTTGACGTCTTATTCCTACCAGATTCGCCATCATCTGTCGGAAGGGTAGAGTCTTGACTGGCAAGGCTTCTCGACGTAGTGCCACCAGAACTGCCTTTGCAACTTTGTATAAGTTTTCTCGCCATGTAACCTAGAATATCTCTTGACTCTGTTGTACCCGTGTGCACGTACACAAACTCTTGATTAGCCGGGATGGCGAATAGAGAATTGGAGCTAAAAATTACTCATTTTCAAATTTTTGAAAATCTGTATTAACTGCATTTCGATGTTACCTGATGTTGGTGACAATACGGTTTTTCCTCAGTACATGATATATCTGATCTTCCAATGCGTGTTCTAGTTTCTTGATATTTGCCCCACTACCTGCATCTTGAAACACTGCAGGGCAAGTCTCGAAATAGAATAATACCCTTGGAGAACAGGGTCTAACGTTTGATATCCAATCCTTTGGTAGGTTGGGAATGCAAGTTAACACGTCCGACAATTGCGGCGAAACTTTTTGTCTGCATCAAATAATAGAAACCATTTGAATATTAGTAATCCTCTCGTATTTTTATTAATATTAATATTTTGTATTCAACGTGCCTATATCTGATAAAATCATACCTTACAACATCCATAGCACGAAACAGATGAACATAACTGTAATCGAATGTATGAGTCGGGTGTGTAAGTACTATAACGTGAGATATATGGAATAGAACCAATAATGCCCTCGCATATTTATCTCTCATATGTGCCCATACGCTAAGAAAATCTTTACAATCTTGCTTTTCTATGAAACTATCAAATTTCGATAAAAGGGTATGAGTGTCTAATAGTCCACGTACATGTAGATATATAGTTCTCTCCTTTGTATCGTAATATCCTTCGATTTCGCTCTGAAGATAATTAATTATACGTACAGAAATGTTTATCGCTTTGAATTAGTCAGTAATCCCTCAAAATATCTGAAAATATCTTACAAATGAATTGTCATCCACTTCTGGCTCATCCAGGAGGCCCACCTGGAAAATCGAACTCAACATATCTGTTTTGCATCCTTTTGCACAATACTGCGATTTTCCAAATACCGACACAATCACAACTTTCTGATCCGTTTGTACGAAACTAAAACAAATAGTAAAGAACAATCTGCTAAATAATACATTATTTTTATAGTTAACAACATGTACACATGGAACGAACAATTGAATTGCCCGTAATTTGATTGCTGCAGATTAACATAATTTTGTACTGCAAAAGCGAAAAAGTTATATTAAAAGATCATCTACCTGTCAGCGTCACATGGAAGCCGGAATTTTTGTGGGCGCATTGTCAGTTTCTTTGTTTACCTCTAGCATAGGTTATGTCAATCGGTACAGTGTAATGCAAACGTTGACATTTATTGTATTTATATAAATAGATTTGATACCACGTGTCGATTGCACGTGCATTCGGTTGCAGTTGAGAGGCACTGTTTCATCAACGAATCACGGTGGTTGCCAGATTGTGCCCCTTTATAATGAATTTAAATATGTAGTATAAATTAATTTCGATCCTAATTTCGCGCTAAATTTTTCAATCAGAGTAAGAGCTAGTCATTATTATGTGACAATTTTCTCCTAATATGATGTTAGTTTAGGCTAGTGCTGCTAGTTATCTTCTATCGTTTGAAGGTTGCCGAGCCTTATTATCGATTTAGAACGGTTATAGCGAATGTTTACTTCAATCGACTTGAACCTACTCGATTGTTTATTGATCGATCGTCGTGATATTCGTTGCTCTGTGAAATTGATATTTACACGATAATTACACGGATAAAGGATTCGTCACCTGCAAGGAGTTGCCGCCTTGTCGACTACTGATAAGGGTTAATGTTATTATAAAAGGGTGACTGAGTTTCTGTAAAAAAAATGGTTTTAACAAAGGAGTACCGCATATGCATGCCGCTCACCGCGGAAGAAGTAATATATTCCTCTATTATTGCATTCTGTTTTTACACATAAAAATTGTAATATTGCTACATACTTGGATAGATTTATACATATTCAAGAAATGTAAACTATAGTTATATTCGATCAGACCAGAAAAAAGTAATTTAAGTTTTTATTGCAACAAGTCCTGTATCAGTTTCTATAAATTATGTAGTTAATATTATTCATGGATTGTAAACGTTATAAAGAGATATGAAGAATTAAGCAGCAAAACTGTTGTCAGGTTCCTTGTAATTCAGTTTTATTCGAGACGATTTTCTTTACAGTATCGTATAGGGCAACTATATATGATTGCTAGACACAGTCATGAGCAATCGGACAATGACGAAGGTGTCGAGGTAGTTGAAAATGTAGAATGTACAGATACTGAACACGGAAAGGGTCGATATACAGAGAAAAGAATTCACTTGTCTAGGTAAAGATAATTAGAAAAATATTCCGATGCGCAACCTGTAACCCTCTTTAAAATCGATAAGCATATATTATTGTATTGCAGTAAGTTACCATATTGGATTCAATCTGTTCTTCCAAGAATATTTTACGTAACAGAAAAGGCATGGAATTATTATCCTTTTACTATCACAGGTATGTATTTTACATTAGTTTAATCGGAGAATTGGCGTTATTCGTCTGCCCATATTATAGACTCTTGATGCAATGTTTTGATTCATTTGAAATATCGGTGTCTCGCGTCGGTTCGAAAAATACATTAAATTATACATAAAACGAAGTCTTTAGCATTTATAGAAGTATCAGAGATATTCGTGTTAATAAAATTCATTTCAATAATATCCTCGTACAAACATATTATTTAAACGTATTAATATTTTTTTTTTTGCATGTTGTTTACCATACAACGAAGAATACACTGTAAGTATCAACATTGCTTTTCAGACCCAAAAATTGTGTGCTACATAATATAATCTTTTTCAGTGTTCCTTTATTAAAAAGTTCAGCATATCAATAAAAACTCGGTACGAGGATAACAATGGTTTAACAGAAAATGTATGTAAATGACAGTCTACGGTCTGCGTTGGATAATCAGAATATTTATATCATATTTGAAATATAGTGTTTAGGTCTCTCGCCCATAGAATTGATCCATCGTGAAGTTGACTTTGTAGACATTGCGTACGATGAAATCTCAGCAAAGCATTACAAAGAAGAAGAGGTACAGCATAATTCTCTTTTAACACAAACCACCAGTTTGCAATCGGTCAGGTTTTATTAGTGATGTAGATTCTGTTTTGAGAAGTGTACTTCTATTGCAGGATCCAAAGTTTTATCAGTCTAAACGTACTGGTCGTGGACCATTGGTGGAAGGATGGAGGGAGGTCACACAGCCAATAATGTGTTCTTATAAATTAGTTAGCGTTTCTTTCGAATTGTGGGGCATGCAAACACGAGTAGAAGACTTCAGTCATAGAGTAATTAGACTTATTATAACGCTAGCTGTATTATAAAATACTTTGGTTGCACGAACCCTCATCGAGCTGATTGTATGCCTACAGTGTATAAGAGATATTCTATTGCTGGGTCATCGGCAAGCATTTGCATGGATCGACGAATGGTACGATATGACGCTGGACGACGTTCGACAGTACGAGCAGAAGATGCAGGCTGAGACCAATGAGAAAGTGCGACTCACAAAAGACACGGACGAAACACCATTGATTGCAACTACCCCAACTGCGTCAGTGCCAAATTCGCCTGTCCCTGCATCATCCACGGAATCTGCCAATCGGTCATGGTTCTCTTGGTCATAGATGAAATCCTAATAAACGTAGATTTTGCACTGGTACATTAGCCTACATAGGAAACTTAATTAAATTCGAGCAAATAAACGTCGGCATTTTCAGTTATGTGTATATGTATATATATATATTATATGTCCGTGTGTGTATGAATTGTAAGAATACACAATGTTAGGTGTGTGGAACTTGTTTAAGGGTTTGAGTCTAGAGGTTTAACATTTTTTAATTGAGATTGTATGTCCTGTTGTTCCGTACTATTTAAAAACTGTTTACCTAAATTATCGGGAGATGCTGACAGTTTGTACAGTGTTGAATTTGTTTAAATTTTACGAGCAATCATTTTTTCATAAACACAATGCCGGATGTTCGCACGGTCTCAATATGTTTTGATATAAGATAATTACGTCAAGGATTGAAACACGATACATGTTAACTGATATTGTGCTCGTAGGCTTAAAATGTGTCGATGTATGAAAACTGTTCGATGTTTAGGTCGATTATAATCGATATTGCACAAACAAATGTACTACAACCCCATTATTGCATAGTTTTGCACGGGTCACCAGTGTTCTGTGTTTAATCACAGTGAGAAGTAGCGGCAAGTACTGCTATTGATAATTGGCAAATAAATTACGATCGTAAGCACGGGCTGAACATGAGTATATGTAAAAATTCTTAATTTAATTTATTTATTTTTATCAAATCGTAGATGTCATGAAATTTGTGGATCTCAATTCTGAGATTAAGAATGTCATTTTCAATCATTGCCATTCTCTTCCAATCGCTTATTTAACCGCACGAAAAATGATGGATTTCTTTTTTAGTGAATTATTTACGTTCGATAGATTTCCTTGGGACCAAACATGCGAAAAGCACAAACAAAATTCGCTCAGTATGTATTTCTAAACGAAATTTCATAAGCTAGGGCAACGGCAATAATGTGTACAACACCAAGGCTTTTCGATACCGTACTATTATTATAATTATTAATTAAAGTTCGTATAACGTTGTTTCTGTTTTTCCTATTAATTTTGCGATTCTGGACGTGTCCCGCCTTAAAATATTGAATGCGGTGTGATTTGTGTATCTGTAAGGTAAACTTCTTCCACCCGCGGTTCTTATTGTCACAAAAATACGCTTTTTCTGTTTTGCATGGAAAGAGGTATTTCGATAATAGTAGATTCTGCATCAAATATTGATGTAACAATGTTGTATCGAAATAAAAATCTACCGAGTAAACAACAATGACTACTATACTCGTGATACAACAAATAATTTTGAAAAAGGCGAAGTGAAAATGATACCGTCGAACCGTGACGCGGAACAAAGTTTCCACCCGTAATGTAATAACGTTCATCAAATTTAATAAAAGAATCAAGATTTAGATATGCAAGTTGGAAAATGAATTTCTATTTCTGCAAAACACAATTACACGCCAACTTGTGCAAGTAGCGAGACAAATTTGCCAGAGATTTGTTCTCCGTTAATTTAACAATCGCATCGACAGGTCAAAGTTTTAATTGTCTTCGAAGTCACCGAAATTAATAAAGTTCGGTCCGAGAATAGCTCTTTTTGTAACGCTACCCCAAAACGTTTCGGCAACTACTTGACCTAGTTATTCAAACCAAACACTCTGGTATCTATTAAATTCATCCTGAACTAAATCCAGAACCAAAATTTGAGATTGACGGCATCACAGATATTAAATAAAATTTCTATTCTCGTAAATTACACTTAAACAGAATAAGACAATTTTTGTCCGAAACAGTTATTTGTCACGCGAAATATATCCTATTTCCGTAGAAAAATGGCTTACTTAAAATTGAGTATGCAAAATCATTGATCGATACGAGGTAACACGATCCCTTAGAGATAGATCTTTGCGCCTTACTCCTTACGTCATAGTTGTTGGAGTAGTTGACATTTGAGTAGACAATATCATTAGCAATTAAATTAATCGCGGCTCTGTGTAAGGTAATGCCGCGATAATCTTTCTGCCTCCCTCGTTGCACAATACTATTTTCAACTATATATTGATAATAGTATTATCAATCTTTATTAAGTTGTCTCGTGCAAGTCTACGAATAGGAACGTTTCCAGAGCTATGTTCTTGTCCTAATAGTTACGTCATAGTTTTCAGGATAGCTGACGCGTGCAAATACGTCGCGAAGTAATTATTCTACCCACGCGTCTCGATCCAGGATAATGTCAGAGCAATCTCTGTATCCGACTCGTTACGCGATACCTTTCCGGATTAGTTTGCATCTGAAATTGCATTGCAAAATAATTATTCCGCTTTACTCAAAACGGTTGCGT
Organism: Pemphredon lugubris; assembly: GCA_933228935.1. NCBI lineage: Eukaryota > Metazoa > Arthropoda > Insecta > Hymenoptera > Crabronidae > Pemphredon > Pemphredon lugubris. The sequence continues at coordinate 7,789,708 of OW121819.1, read as the reverse complement.
GAGGTATAAAACTCGGAATACTTTCGAAATCGGTTTTCTCGTCCCAGTCGTCGTAAAATAGCTTACAAGATAAGATAAGTAAGATTTGACAATACATCGCGAAATACTTATTCGTTCACTTCGGTCCAGGACATCGTTGGGCTATTTGTTGCGCGCAGTCCTTCAGGATTGATTGACTCGCATATGAAATCGCGTTTAACCTTTAATCTCAGTTTAAGCGTCCCGATAAGAGCAAGCCAACCGGTAAACGATCTTACCCCAGCCGTTATGTAAGATGGTCTTTAGAATGAGTGGTAAAGTCACGCGGGAAGAAAACTCGTTTCTGGCAAGAAAACTCACGTTGCAATATCCCGTTAGTCACGTGTCCGGATATGCCGCGTGAGCCACACATCGGGTTACGTAAATGCAAACATCCCCCAACAACGGGACATTGTGTTGCCCCATGGAATTTCGCTCGGTCGGTATCAGCCATCCTATTATTCGAATTAATTGGCGTCCTCGCGTTTCGTAACTCGTGCTCCATTTAATTAACGCAGTCGAACCTTGCTTCTTTTTTTTCACCTTTTACGTAACGACGTTTGCTTGGCGCGACGAAAGGGTCTGCAGGGGTTCGTTTATTTTTTTTTTAATTACCCTTCTCGCGAGATTGCATTTGTATTAGTAGCGCCGTTATTTTACGAGATCTTAACAAGGTAGGTATGAAAAGCGTCTGATACGTTGCGATTGGATATTGGAAAATCTAGGATTAATAATCGTTTGGTATAATTAGTCGTTAGATAAACTTAAACGTTAATGCTGCTCTATAAATGTTGGAAAAGTTCTATGCATTGATTCGCTCGTTCCAAGATCTCGGATTAGTCGTGGTTGTTATCATTTAACTGTTAACAGTTGCGAAAAGTGGATCGTTGTATCGTTGCTCAGATATTCCCATGTCAAGTATCATAAATTTACTAAACGTCCCTCGGGTATGGAACATTTCGACCTTTGTGCGAAGTTCGCCCCTTTTGTCGAAGTTATTTACTCGTCTCGTATTGTAAAGCTCGCTAGAACATGACAATTGATCAAATTAAAACTAACACGGCACTGAATTATTTATCAGACGTTAAGTGGAGCCCGCTGTGTTTGGTATCACATTTGTATGAAATTCCTTGACCCGACCTCGAAGTAGAATTTCTCGCTCAAACGCTAGTCGGAAACAAGCAGCTTCGTAATACACCTGAAAATAATTTAACTTCATAACCCCCGAAGGCCGTCTTACCTGTCTTTTTAAAAATATTTGTCTATAACGGTAATTGAGGTAAGTCACTATAATTTCCTTCCACGATGCAGTGTGACTTTTAAGCTCTCAGATTCTACAGTTACTGGTTGAGAAATCCAAGTAATTTCTTCAAAAAATTATTACGCGTTACATCAATCATCCGTTCATTTTACGTTTCCTTGTATGGTTCGAATAAATAATTCAGTGAAGTAATATACATAAGAACTTAAAAAAATTTCTTTTCCAATGATCATCAAGTTAAAATCCTTGAAACGCTTTTCTTTTTATTGACCGACCACGATATCTCGAGACTGATTGATTTCAATAAGCAGGGTATTTGCATTACGTATTATTTATAATTGTATACTCGCTTTACAGATTCAACGCAATACTGCCATACCACCAGCGCCCTTCTCCGTCGCCCTTTGGAAGGCCGCACCGCGGGATCGAGGAGTCGGGAAAAGCTTCGAGATTGGTAGGGTTGCTGGAGGGAGGGGATGAAAGCAATTCCTCTCGGGACTAGACGTTTCGAACCAGCGGTGAACAGTCGCCGCACGTACTCCGCCGCGCGCGCGTCTTCCTCTCGAGTTTCCCTCGAACGCAGGATACTGTTCTCACTTTGCGAAAATTAGGACACGTAATTACGAGGTTACGCGGAAATTAGTAATTGCATGTATCGCGGTTTAAACCAAAACAAAATTTGTTTACGTAGTAGGTGTTTGGAGAGATCGAATTGTTTTCTGCAATCTTCGCAGGGGTGCTCTACATTTAGAGTAGGTGTTTGTTTACATCGGTTCTTAGATAAGGCTACTGAATCAGTCGCGATATACCGCGTATATCTAGTTCGTGAATATCACGCAATTACTTTTCCAATTGTCCCGCGCAGTTTCCACTAGTGAGGTACTATTAAAAAACAATCACGAAGACCAGTTAGGAAGTGAATTGTACGTGTCGCAGCAAAATGGATCCAGGAGATTGCCGCAGATTCGATCAGTGGCAATGATCGAGCGATCAGCTGTATCGCGAGAAACCCCGGAAAAATCTTTGGCAAGAGTTATTTTATAATCCTTAATTTTTAAATGTACGGTCGACAGAAGTATAGATCGAATATCAAAGTATAAATTAATTTGAAACGCTTTCCACGCGAAGAGCGTTTTTCTTGACAACGCGGTAGTTAAGTTAAAATAAACGTTGGAAAGGCGAAAGTTCCCGCTTTTTATTCGTGAACACGCGCTATTTTGTTTTGGACTATTTGGGATTCAAATGTACGACGCTTTTCGCGGTTCGTTAGCGCGGCTGACCATTGAAGGTTGTTTCTCCTTGAATCGAACGAACGGTTAGCGGGTGGGAGTTTTAATGATTTGGCTTCACTACTGTTCGAAGTACACGAATTTTTTTAACGACTGCAGCTCGCGAGTATCCGCGTTTCGTTTTCGCAAATTGATTGCAAAATTATAAAAGTTATCCCGATAAATTTCCTTTTGCATAAAAATAATTAAAATCATCATCGGTAGTTGTATTTACAATTGTATTGTTATTACACTAAGCGGCGCCATTAATGGGAATATTCTCGTAATTTCATTACCGAATAATTTCAATTGAGTTTCCAGCTTTCCAAGAGCTTATCCGAGGAATTACGCGAAATTACATTCCTAGTATGCGAATTACAGGTTTCGAGGACGATATACTAATTAAATAGACAATTTACAATCATAGATTATGACTACTCACTGCACAAGAGGCCTGTGCTCTATGGAATCGTAAACAGGTATCCGTAGTAATTGGTTATTGGTTATTTGAATTATAGAGAGGCAATTTGATTTCCTGGAATGTAACTTGGAATAACTAGGGTTATGATCCCGCTGAAATTAGGTTACATCGTATGTAGCAACCGTGGCCGTTATAAGTTGTCTTAGTACACTTCTTCAATTATCATTAGATGAACGTATTCCGTTAATTCAAATGCATTCCGTTCTTAAGCTCTTTGCACTGAAACTGAAAACACTTTTAGAATCTGAATACATTCTTCGTTTGCCAACATTCAACACCACTTCCCTTATCCCTGTTTCGGATTAAAGTTCTAACGACATACAACCATTTCACATATTAACTCATCAATGAATATTTAATTATTTAGTTCTCGCTTTAAAGCACATAGAAAGCATTCGATGTCATCACGTTCCGAGATAAATCAAGAGACGGCGTCCCAACGATTAGCAAATACAAGTACATTTTCTAAAAACAAGAAATGGAGGTTCTTGACTTGCCCGAACTGTATTAGAAATATTTGTGCGACAGTTTATGCTATTGGGAACATTCCTGATTATTTGACTCTTCATTATTTTATTATTTAAAGTAAGGACAACGATTTGTCCATATCGAGCCGATATTCAAAGAAGCCGGTGGTTCGCGAGGATTCTCGAAATGTTGAACCTGACGCGCTCCCATCAGGAGAGCGGTCCATTGGACAGATTGATCTATATGGGTCAAGGTTTTCTTCGGCTTACGCGAACGCGCATTCGTAACAGATTTTCGTTGACAATGGATGCACGTTACCGCGCTAATTAGTAGCCACATTTATCGACGATGGCAAATTATCGTTCCGCGTTTCCGACGAACGTCGTGCGAACTATCGTTGCTTTGACGGCATTATGGCAGTGAAATTACGCAGTGCCGGAGCGCAATCGTTTCATTTTAGAAGTTATAATTCCGTATCAAGGTGGAACGTTTAAATAAAATTGGAAATTGATACTTGAATTTCCGAGACCTCTCGAGTTTCACGGGAAATCGGAAAATTAATTTTCCCTTTTTTAAATTCTTAATGAATCGCGTAGCGGCGGGTAGAACTATTTCACCCTGAAAGAGAATATTAAACTATCTACGGTGAAGGATCATTCAGAAATGAATATTATTTATTTCAGTTACACCATTCTCCTTGTCCGTGTACGCTCGTTATACGGTAATTATATACTTGTAAAATTTTCTCACAATATGAATAGAGGGGAATAATCGACCGTGATATCAGCAGAGCAAAAGAAAATATTATTTGATGTTATTTTCTGATCGTTAATAATTATTAAAATCCGCTAGGTATAACATAAAAGCCTAATCGGACCCAGATCCAAAATTTGTTAAAAGAAGGGCAATAATCAAATTACAAAAAAATCTTGATTAACGTCTATATCAGCGTGTGAAAGTTTTCGAACCCTTAAGTATAAGGGGGTGAAACGGGCAGCGACAGAAGTGAAATTTGTACTTTTATTAACACATATCATTCTAATTGCCAGATTCACGGAGGATCATTAATTTTTAACAACGATCCTTCAGAGGGACTGAGAATCTAAGCGACGTAGCTCGAGAAAACTAGAAATTTAATTTACCTGGTCTATTTACTTCTGTATATTTTCGAGGTCTACTGTACACACCTGTTATAAAAATGATGGAATAACTTAATTAAAACTGTTCTTGATGTACGTTGACTGAAACACGAGTTACTGGCGACACAGTGGGTCAAACGCAGGGACATAAATTTTTCATTCTCAGCTGGATGGAAGATTTGAATCACGCTATCGACAGTTTGTTGGTCATTTGGAATTTTCCAACGCCACAAGTAGAAACTACCAAAGTTGGCTTAGCCCTTTCACGAAATTAATTGCATTGGATATCTTTCCAGAAAAACTTAAATCCAATTTTTCAAAACCGATTTCTGTACCTCTTTAATCCACAAGATTCGCATTAGGAATTTTTAACGAGACGAGCTTGAAATCTCAAGTTTATTCGGCACAAACGAGTGGATTACCAACTTTTGCAGCCAACGCTCCAATTTTCTCTCGCGCGGATTAGAATCATGATAATATCGCCGAATTTTGGGATGAACGAAACTTTAACGACGTTACATTTCTTCCGTGTAATCCAGCCCGATATTTGTAAATTATGCACAAGTTTCGAGACAACTGTTCTCGGGATACAGGAAACCGCAGCAATTCGTTGGCGATACTTATTTCTCCGTAACGCGCAGATGATAGTTTAAACGAAGTTCTTCGCGTATGCGATGGTTAATCATCCGCCGCCAACAGTCTCGTACTTTACATGAATACACGGAAACTTGTTCGCGTACAATAAATCGATGCACCAGCTGCTTCCCTAGAATCACCCTAAACTGCCAACAATTTTGCCTTGCGCGATCCATTAGGAGACTTGTTCGCCGGAGGATGGAAATAAGTGGATTACGTCAGTGGCCATTGACATGAAACCGTTGCGTACTCTTTAATATCGATACGACAAGCTCGTCGATCGCATTCTTCGAATTTTTGTGGAAATCGTCGATGCTGAGGGCGAACGGGTGCCGGTGACTACGATATTAAACGATTCTTTTAATTCCCGATGCAACGAATTAGCATAACCCAGTTTTCAAACATTTCGGCGTATCCGCGAGACGCGTCGAGTCTCTCAAAAGGAAACTGAGTGTTTAGTTAGTAATTAGTCAAGGGAGATTTGTAAATCCAACTTGAGCGATATCCAGATTCGTATTTGCACAGCACGATTGAAGCATTATACGCGATTCTCCGTTGAACCTCGGAATGCGGTGGCAGTGTTTTATCTTCTTTTTTTAGAGACTGAAAATTATCCACACTTTTAAGTGTCGCATTACGCGTATAATTACTCGTTGCTATTTCCGAAGCTAATTCAGCGGAGATTTTCAGTCTATTTAAATTTCTGTAAACGCGGCCATTGTTTGCGCGGTGATAATAATAGAGAAATGTAAACTTTCGAAGCTAGTCCTGTTTACTATTAATTATTCAGAGGTATCACGCTTCGGGTGGTAATGACAACGGTAATTGAATACCCGCGTACCACCTTCTTCACCTTTTACCTTCCCGTTTACTTAATTGAAAAAGGAACCGCACGAAAATCATTCATAGCGATAAGGAACAGAGTTAATTGAGGTTCTCGCTAACGATTATAATAATTATTTATACTTACTTAAGCTATTTACTACTTACCATTTTTACTTCGTTGTATTCAAAGAAATTCTTTCACCGACTGTACGGTTTATTTATAGAAAAGACAGGAACCGTGTTTACAATTACTTCGACCGATTCCATTAGTATTCTTTTGACAAAAAAATGTTCACCCACACGATAGATAACACGAGATCAAAGGACTCTCGCCGTGGATCGATGTCCACCGAACAACGCGATACATTACGACAAAAAAAAAAGAGCGACGCGGGGTGAGGTAAAAAACAACGTAGGGGAAACAAACTCGCGACTCGAAATCCTTTTCTATTTTTATGCTAACATTTCCCAGTTTTTCGATGCCTCGGAGGAAAGCGCCGGTACGAGTGGCTCCTTCACTTTCCGGTTGGTACGCGACGACACACACAGTGGGAATTCTGACCCACAAAAAAAAAAATGGTTGTCCTTGTCCGCCAGTTACCTCGACCCCTCTCAATCGATTGTCCCATTTCACCGGAAAATCTCCGACACGAGCCTTAAATAAAACCGTCATGAATGTAACGGTTGCCAAACAATCTCCCTGATTGAGAAAAGTTTAGTTGCCCGTTTTTTCGAGAAATCGCCGTTCAACGCGGGTAAAGATCGGTGAATTTTACCGTTGGCGCGCGAGCGTTCGTTATAGTTTTTTTTTTCGATCACCACGCGCCACTGGAACACAAATGTTTGGGATTAATTCTAGGGCTGGTGAATCTGTTTCGCGCTGTTGTTTTTGTTTTGCCGAGGAAAACAGGAGTTTCTATCGTTTTTAAGATAGTTCGATACAATCGTGTGAAACGAGAAAAATAAAAAATTCAACGCACCCCTCCAGTTTACTAATACCTGTGTTAGGGTTAATTAAAATGACCGGTGAAATCCAAGGAATCGATACGATAATGGAATCTTACGGTTCTGTGATGAATTTGACAGAAAAACCTCGAATGCGCTTATCTTCGTTTAATTTCAACAGGTATTTACGAAACAACGAATCCATTTTTCTTATTATCGAAATACGTGAGTTTGCAATATTTTTTATGTATTTTTTAAATATTGGAGTTATTACTTCAATTTTTTTATCCTTCCGCGGAATTTATTTTAAATCTCGCGAAATTTGTTCACTGTACGAAAGTTACCGTATACGCACCTATTAAATTCACGTAGGTTCATACAACTTTTTTAACAAACACGGTTATCCAACGTGCCACTTTCGCAAAGTTAAAAAACTAACGTGAAACAATACGACTAGTTCTAGGAGGAGAGGTTCGATTAAAAAAAAAAAATACACAACGAACGCCGCGATCTAACCGACGATTTAATGATGTGAAATGTATAGTTGCAACCATTACTCGTGAAAACAGAATTGTCAGATATTTCCAAGCGTTGTGGGAAGTCCCCGTCGAGCGTTGTGACATTAATTATCCCCCGAGCGAACTTCATTAAAGATTCGTTAAAAAGTTAGCGTCACCTTTATTTCCGCGGGAAATCACCCCATTAATTCGCGACAGAGCCCCCATCATCCCGCTCGTTTTAGGTAGTTTAACGAACGAAGGAACTTTGTATAATGATATAAGCGCAATCAGTGTAATTCGAGGAAACGATGCAGTTGCAACCGCGGCTGCAGCTAGAGCATTCGCGTTGCCGATAATGCAATTGGTCCGAGTCACGGGGTAAACGAAACTGCAGTGAAAAGTGCGAAACAGTTGGAATTCGATGGCACGACCTCACGTATGGGCGTAATAGAAAGTAATTTTATGTTCGACAAGATGTGCCGTGCTCACCATTTTATTTCTTCGCATAGATAGCACGCGCGTTACCTCTGGCATGAGAGTGATATTAAATTTTGTGATATCGAGGAAAGAGGGAGGGTAGCGCCATAGAAACATAATAATATCGAAGAACCGCGAAAAGCTCGCACAGGCGAGTAATTTTATAGATACAACGTTATGTCGTAATATCGTAATAGTAATTAGGCGAAACTGGGGCGATGAAAAGACTCGATGTTGAAAAATTATTTTACCTCGAACGATATGGACGTGAAACTAATTCTGATACCACGATTTTTACGATTTTCTGGGACAATATCAGAATGTGGACGAAGCCTAAAGAAGCCTGACAACAAATACGAAAGTGAAATCCCCGCGACGAATGAATACGTTGCTTCGGTTTTCATTTCGCGACGCTCGACGTGACTTTCGATCGCTTCTTTTTTCGAGACCACAATTTTCGAGGAAGATTTCCGAAAAAAAGTATGTTGGTATAGAGAAGTTTAACGCCGGATCCTCGGGCTGGCAATCAGAGACTCGACGAGAACTAATAAAAAAAATGGCACCGGTTCGCTGGATCGTTGCCAGGAAAGCCAAATGCTTTCGTACACCATACGTACCGTACGTAAAACTGTGTGCACGCGGGTAATACAGCGTCGTGAAACCATATGTCCGTTCATACCGAAATCGTTTTTCCCCTTTTGTGGGAGAAAAGTATCGACGCGATGCGACCGCAGAGATTTTTTATGCTTTTTTTTTTAGTTTCCTTCTCGGTTGTTCTATTTTAGGAATTGCTAGGCCATATGTAACACGCGACGGTAGGATTTCTTTATATGTAATGTTTGATTCGTTGCGAATGGGTGAAACTGAACATATTAAATTAAAAGTAGTTGAAGCGATTTGGAAGATTTCTAGTGATTGGAATTAATTACCCTTGATCTTTTTTCGTCATACGAGAATTGAAACAGAGTGAAACGGAGACAGAAAGATTTGCAATCTATGCAATAGTAAATACCGCCGAAAAATGTAATTATATCTAACTCTTATCTATTGTTACACGCACGGATTGAGTACAGCGTCAAAAGATTTGATTTCTTGGTAATTCAATATTTGACCCCGCAAATGTGATAATATACTTTCAATTACAAGCTCACCGCCCACCAAAGGAACTTTGCCCGGAAAAAGTTAATTCCATCGTGTGGAATTCTTCTGTGTGATTAGCAGCAAACCTGAGGAATTCGACACCCTCTCTCCCTCTCTCTCCTCTCTTCTTTTTCCCCCATTTTCTTCTGTGTACAGTTACCGTTCGTATAGCTCTACCATTTCTCCACAATTTTGTTTACGAGTGGGTCGTTCCCTTCCCTTCGTTTTCCCTCAGCCTTTCATTTCGCCTCTTCCCTTCGCTTCGCACGTTTCATTTCAATATTCATTTCCACTGGATCACGAATCCTTTCCTGCACCTTCCGAAATTCCAGCGTCACGAGAAAGAAAAGAAAACTAGTTGCTCTCCTTTCTCAAATCCATTTAGCTCCTCGAAACTTTGGGCGAAAAGTTCGATCAAGATTACCCCGCGTGGGGTGGTGAGGGGTATAATTGCCAGCCCGATTTCCTTTGGCACTTTCTCGCGACCCCCTTCCCGTCGGTTCTGAAATGGTAATGGGATAAAGCGGAAAAATCGATTCCTCATTAAAGATAGACGCGCTCGAACAACAGCCAGGTATCTTTCGAACTGGACAATTGCTTCAAAGTTTCGATTTCACGAAATCGATTAAAACAATAAGCAATGGCCACGTGTTTTCGATAGCAGATAATTCGTTCTCTTTCTACATTCCCTTTACACGTGGATCGATCCGCTTTAAGTTCATCGCGTTCCGTTTCAATCGCGCGGTGAATTTACAAGAAGACCCTTCCGTTCAATTCTTCTCCGCTAGCTTGCAATCGTCGAACAAATTTCAAAAAATTTTTCCGGATATCTGTATCACATTCTCTGTTCGCGCATTTCAAGAGAAAGGAAAATAATTGAGATATTCCCTCGGGAGGTCCTCCCACCGCACATTCTATCCACATATAAGATGGAAGTTAAACTAAAAATTGGGACGTTTGGAAGAAGCGAGACGGAATAACGGAAATCGACAGGGCTATCATAAATCCTGTCGTACGAGGTTAACGATCGAAAAGTATTAAGAAAACTAGAATATCGGTATCTTTTGCACGGCATAGTCGTAACGTTTAAACATTTTAGCAAAGTTTCTCGAACGATAGGTGAAAATCAGACATTAAAACAAATTGTGCCGAATAGAGATAGAGTTATAATTTAATATATTCACGTATATGTATAGGTGTGCACCAGATTCGCTGGGAACGAAAGCTTAACTCGAAACTGAATTGTAGTCCCGTGCACGACTGTGGAAACGGTACGTCGCGAATTATCTTGACATGACGTTAAAGCGCACTAACGATAAGTTAAGCCAGATATCACCAACTTCTAGCCCAGCCGCATTACTTTTAGTATAAAAAAAGTGCGTAAATTTTCGTCATCCTGGGTAACGACAATTTCAACTCCGCAATTAATTTAAAGATCTTTCTCGTTATCGTTATCGATATTACGCAATTGTGACGCTAACGGTATTACGAGAATAGAGTGCAACGAGAAGGGAAAAATTAATATTTCCGCAAAAAGAACGAAGGAAAAATGTACTTTCTTCCCTCATAGTTATTTTATGTCAACGCGTGTCCTTGGCAGGAATCGCGAAGCCATGAAACAGGCGGAAACTAATCGTTTCCGGCCCAGTAACCGTCGGTCGAAACTCAGCCAGTCGTTAAAACAAAACGGTTAGGATCGGTAAGATGCATTTTTCAAGATTCTTGGGAAATTCCACGAAAATTCCGGGAAAATTCGCTGTAATTACATGGTTCGCTTAGCGCATACTTGCGCGTCTTTTTTTTTCACTCTTCGCTTTGAGATCTCTACGTATACGTGCATGCGAAGTGGATCGCGAAAGTATTCAGACGCTTGCATATACAAATTACGCACACGAGCGTTGGCACGGTATTCGGATATTAAAAGCAACGCGCTACTGTTTTTGTACGCAGAAATGGATTTTTTATCACTTTACCAATATGCGCCTCGCAGCAACATTCTCCGTGATTACATACTGCGTATTCTGTCAATATGTTTTGTATATTTGCAGGATGACGATACCACGTCGGCGGGAACGATCTGAAATAGATTTTGAAAAGTAATTAAGAGTGAGAAAAATCAATTGGCGCCTCTCGGTACCATCTAAAATTAATTTTGAATATTTCTATGAGCCGGCCGTTTTTACTGGTTTCGGTTACTTTTTTTTACCTCGAGTAAAAGTTTTTATTCATTTACGAACTTTTTAATTGAATTCCGTTTGAAGGCCAAGTATCGTGGCTGAATTATTTTCCTAAAAACAGAATAACCTCGGGTCGCGATAACGAAAAATAAAAATTTTAGTGAACTCGCCTGTGCGTTGATTAAATTGATCGTTAAACGGTTGTCATAAACGCGAATCCTTCTGACGGTTCAATAATCAAGAAACCGAGCAACAATGAGGTGCTCGAGGAGGTAAAACTGAAACTTGGAATATCAACTTTGGAAGCGCTTTCCGTCTCTATGAAAATTTGTCGAGCCAGCAAATATTATACTGTTGATGAAAATTCTCTCATTTTTCTTCGCTCGCGGGGAAAGTAAGGTAGAAAGCTCGTGTACTTATTTCGAAAACAAAAAACAGCCAACCCATTGCCACGTGAAATTCGATCAAAAGGGCGAAGTGCATTGTATTCCTCGAAAGAGGGCAACGGTAAACGAAGTGAAAAGCTGAATCATGAAAAGAGGAAGAACGAAAAGGAGAAGCAGAATTCCGGGCTCGCGTTGGGACAAAAGTTTATATTGATCTCGAGGTGAACGCATGAAAATGAAGATGTAGAAGCAGAGGTAACCGTACGAAAATGGACAATTAGACGAAACATGGACGTCCCTAATGCCATCGGTACCAACAGTACTCAGGACTTTTGCAGCGTTCGGTTCAAGAATTTTCTGCCACCGGATGGTGGTGAGTACGATACTATCTTTTGGCCTTTCCATTCCTATATTTTCCGAAGAATTGAAATGCAATTGAAAATAGACTAGCATGAATTTTATTAACTCTTGCGTAGTATGGTTGACTATGAAATACCGTGGATAAAAACAACGTATATCTACCATCGTTTCTCTGGATAACCAATATTTATCGAGATCATGATGAACCGGTTGAAATATATCTCTTTGTATACCGCGGTGATTTAGTAATTCGATACATCTATATTTGAAAATCGGTCATATTGGGTGATTCAGATTTATATTTATTTTACAGCGCAAGTATTATTTAAAAGCGTGAATAATTCTCGAATGTATCTAGTTTCGCGTATTTTAGTATCTAATTTCGGCCGTCCACGAACGTCATATGGGTCCAACTGACACGAGATCGTACGGAATGCCATACGTGACGTTCATTATAAATTCATTCGAAAATTGTAGGCGAAGACAGTCGATTCGCATCTGGTCGTCGATAAATCCACCTCGAATTCACGTTATTTTATTCCACATCTCCTATCCTAATTTACATTTTTGGTCGCCAAATATCATACGGTTCGTTTGTCTCTTTTTTTTTCAGTCTTTCTCTCCGCATTCGTATTTTTCCGAAACCACGCGGTCAATCCCCGAGAGTAATATTTATTTATTCACGAATGAACTGCTACATAAGATTCCTCTTTATCGTACCGAAAGATTATTTACTTTCCATTCATCGGGGAACGTCAAACGTACGCGCGCTGCGTCGCGTACGTGAATGCGAAATAAGTATCGTGAGAGGCACAACGCGTTTTCTGTCTTTTCTCGTACGGAGCTTCGTATTCATTCAAAGTCGTCGCGGCAACGGTATCTTCTTCACCGGGATTTCCGACGGCCTCGTAAAGAATAAGTTTAGCATTATTCTGACCAACACAATTTGTCGTATACCGATAAGCAGATCGGCTTACTGGCACGGAAATAATACGTTTCTCTTGGAGAACGTGAACGGAAAGTCTCATCCCAAACTACAATACGGGTGAAATTGAACAGTACCTATTACAACTTTTCTTTTTCTCAAACCTGAAACCGCGTCTCTGAGATTCTATTGTGTGGAACGGTAAAATAGTTTCGGTAGCTTTCGACAAAACTGTGGGTGCCGTTTTGGAATGTAATATAATTACGTTCCTCTTATATCTGGATATGAGAATTATACGAAAGAAATGGATGCGGGAATGGAATATTAGTATCATATTAAAAAGTTAAATTAGATATAAGAAAGGATTCCTTTCTTTATACACGTCGCCATGAAATGGTATTTTTATATCATATCCTGAGGGTGAACTGTATCACTCTTAACGTCTACAGGATTAAAAAGTAAAAAAGTAAACTTTGGTTAAGTATTTTTATATCCCTTTGTGCATAATACAATTAAAATTTATGGGACAGCAACTCTCTGAGATCCAAAACGTAGTTGGATGTAGCAAATTTTCAAATAACGAGTAACACCTCTATCTTTGGAAATAGATACAAAACATTTTTTTACTATCATCAATCTTTTGAACATAGCTTTTCGTTCGTCTACCCCTTCGATATTTAAGCGACTTTACCTAGTTGGAAAACAATCTTGATTCGCCTTTGATATAAAAACATGCTATAATCGTAATAATATTGCGTCGGTTGTTTTTCTTCTTTCTGTTCTTTGAAGAGCTTTGGTGCGAACCTGTATGGGATTCGTTTCTCTGTTGGCCTCCTACCAAATCCTCCAACACGATCAAGCAACGATGTCCGTTCGAGAATGGATTCGATACGACTAGTAAGTACCCGCCACTTCGTTTGATGCATGCACATTTAAATTGAATCTTAGAGAGCCCTAAAAAGAGGAAATATCGCATAATAATTAGAGTGTACGCTCAACTTCCGAAGAAAGTGTTCCCTGCAGCAGCGTCGACGTAGCGTCGTAATTTATTCCAGGAAATTGATGAATTATCGGCTGAGGTATTAGCAAACTTGAAAAATACGCTGCTAAAGATCGACGAAAACATTATGCTATCGAGCTCGCTCCTCAGAGTCGTTAACCTAATTTACGTAAAATTGCGGTTAAATCGTTGTCTAATAAATGACCGGTTAGGACAACGGTATTGTTATACAATCGTATAAGTTTCACGGAATTTTTTTCCTAAAAAGTTTTAATGAGCTCACCTATCGTTTTAATAATTTATTACAAAGTTCTATTTCGAGGACTTCCGTAAATGCAGTTGAAAATGCAAAGTATAATTATTATTCTAGTCACTACACGCGAAAGTAATTTAAATCGCGTGACGCGATACTTTGTTCTACCTTCGTTTTCATCTGTATAATTGTAAATTCCCACCGATTACTATTAGTCCCAAGATATTTAACGACAAAGCATTAGAGTAACGATTCTTCGTTTATACCTCCCACGGTAAGGGTTTCAACGTAAATTGCGAACGGAATTAAAAGTAAAACGTTACTCCGATCGTTTCGAAGGAATCACTTTGGTCTCAACGCAAATGAAAATTACAGCCCAACTTTTCTATCTTTACGTTCGTTTGCAACGTAACTGTAATGAAATGCTCTTGATAAACCCTTAATCGGCGAGTGATGTCCGCGGAAATTGTGGAAAACCTCTCCCTTAGCCTCGGGTTTGGATTACTCGAGGGTCTATGTACGTGGTAAATCATAAAGTAGAAAACACGCTTTTCTTACAAAATTCTTGGTATCACTGGGCCGAGGATGAAGGAAAATGGAAAAAGTAGAAACTAGAAACTTATCAGTGGCGGTGGAGTTTGAAAGAAGCTCGAATGTATTGTACCCCGTCCCACGATGAACTGGTTTTGCCTCCGCTTCGGGGAAAACACATCGCCAAAACTAAAAAGAAATTTCCATTATCCGTATAACGCGTGGCCAGCCGCGACCAGCTCGCCGGTTTCTGCACTTTCATCCGTGGGTTCGATTCAACTTTAATTTTATGCGATGGGATGCTAGCCCGATGCAAATTTCGCCGCGATTCGAAACAATACGAGTATCGATCAGATTTCGCCCTGTTTAACGTGCCACGGTAATTAATTGTGATTTCAATCGTTTTTATTAACGCGCGAGTAGGGAATGAAAGTAATTTTCATCGATGATAGGGAATCGGGGTCAGAACCGAGAACTCGCAGTATTTTTCTAGATAAATTTAAAATTCTAGATAAATGATTTGCATCGGTTGAGCACGAGAAGATCCTCGTTCGGTGCGTGTAATATAATCGGGAATATGATCGATACTGTTTTACCGCTATTGCGAGCCGCAGAATGTCGAGGGAAACGTGAGACGAGCAACGAAGGAAACCCGGTGAATTTTTTCGATTACGCGTACATGTGTCTTTCGTAGTTTGAAATAATTGCATGTTGAAGTTCCTTCTCTTACCTGGCTGGCATAACAGTGATGCATTTCACTTTCAACTTCGCTTCAAAGTTTCTATGAAAAATTTAAAACGATTTATTTAAATATGACAAAGCTGTCAATGAGACCCGCTAAATCAAACATTTAAATCAATTATTCGATGAGATTTCGTTCAGTTTACCTTGAATTCAACGCAAAAATTTTAAAGATCAATTTGATCTCCTTAAAGTATTGGTACCAGGATATCCCGTTGAAGCTCGAGCACATAAATTCCCGGTCGGGCTCTCCTCTTTTACAGGTGGAGAGCGTAAAAAAGAAAAACAACGTTGAGTACCATAAAAATGTTGCTTCGCGAGACGATACGTTAAAGTGGACAGATTTGCGACCTCGCTTTTTTTCCAAGCGAAAAAATTCCCGCCTAAAGGTTTAACGGTCCTTCTGAATTAGCGAACGAAAGTTTGATCGGGTAAAGGAATAAAATGATAACGTAAAGTCGAATACAGACGCGCAACATAAGCGCGTAACAAAACTCCGTATTGCAACTCCGTCGCAAACGTGTAACATTACGCGTAACGAATGCGAGAAGACACAACTCCTAACTATTCTATTGGTGTATCGTGTTGCGTGTTGCGCGATACGCGCGTATGTTTCGCGTCTGTACCCGACCCAACAGTTCAACTTCTCGAGACGAACCGTTCCGCCTTAAAGGCCGGCATTTCGTGTCCCGACACATTGATTCGCTGCACGACTAGAGAAGATTCGCATGCACCTTCCTTGAACTTGCCCTACGGCCTTCGAGATGCACTTCCGTCTCCACGACAACAATGAAAAGGGAGACGGTGTGCGGGTGGGTGGGGAGAGGGAAGAGAGAGAGAGTGAGGGATAGCCGACAATTGTGTGCATGCAAGTAGTCGAAGCTTGCTGGTTCGGTGCCTCACTCGACCCACTTCTGTTGCACTTTGATTGCACTCGATAACGCCGTGACATATTATGTGCGATAAATGGCCAATAAAGCCCAACTCTTTGCACGTTGGTCTTTTAACTCCCATCCTCGATTGTCTTACGATTTTTCTTGCATTTTTTTTTTTATGTATCGTCGAGCAAGAGCGCGCGCTTTCAAGAAATCAAGAATAAACGTTGAGTGGAAAAGCCAAGAATGACCTTCTGTTATCTAGCTTAGAGCTAAGCCAGCGTGAGTGGCACGACGTCAGTCTGACTTTACCGGACGACATAATGGGGGTGAAAGAGTAGTTAAAATGGTGTATACTTGAGAGTTCTTGAGAGAAAGAGAGAGAGAGAGAGGGGGGGGGGGGTTCAGATTGCAGCTACTAAAAGATTAATAGATTCTTCGAAGTTCGAGAGACTCAGCAATTTTCAGAGAAATATGTTTCTTTTCAAATAAAAATAGTTGCCCGGTGACCCGCGGCATTCAAATCTAATAACTTCCTTGGTATGGCATTTTCGGAGCGCTCTGCAAAATTAGTCCCTGCTCTGGGAGTACTTTTGTTATCCCACGACAAAAATTCAACGAATTTCCTGGAGTAACTTTCCCAATTATTAAACAATCTTAAAGACACACAATGGAGAATGTTCGAAATATCTGTCAGAGAAGCCGATGCCATTGTTTTGCGAGAAACGGGAAGTTGCTACCGCATTAAAGTTTTGGGCAACGTTATAAACCGAATCAAGTAGGTATGAGCTTAGAGAACTTTGTCTCGATGTTATTGTGTACGAACTTATTCGCGAAACAATTCACCGAGATATTTAAACATAGCGTAAGATGCTGCCGTTAGCGAAACGTATCTCGCGTGCATTGTTGCCGCATGAACATTTTGATGCGACCTAGCGATTAGGTTGCGCGGAGTGATAACGAGAGGCCCCATTTTTCGGCATATGAAGAGACGCTTTGGAACGCTTGAGAGCGACGTCCGGCATCGAACCGCGCGCGAATAAATATGGACAGTTTCGTATGAACTACTTAAATTTATTTAAACAAAAACAAATCCCGCCCTTACAATAGATAATATTGCAACGAAACGAGTCGTGGGTCTCGATAATTCGATACATCTTTTTTAAACGTTTTTTTGAACAGATTCTAATTCTGACTCCCATTTTCTGTTTTAAAACCCGCCCTTACAATAGAAAATATTGCAACGAAACGAGTCGTGGGTCTCGATAATTCGATACATCTTTTTTAAACGTTTTTCTGAACAGATTCTAATTCTGACTCCCATTTTCTGTTTTAAAACCCGCCCTTACAATAGAAAATATTGCAACGAAACGAGTCGTGGGTCTCGATAATTCGATACATCTTTTTTAAACGTTTTTCTGAACAGATTCTAATTACGACTCCCATTTTCTTTTTTATCACGGATACTCCCACGCTAATCGAACAATCCATTCGTTGTTATTGTAGATCTTTGCGTACATTCGTTCTCCGCGTTGCAAGATTCTTTGTAACGGGAACAAAAAAAAAACCAACGTAGACTCCAATGCCGCATCCTGTAATTTAGCGAGTTTTACGAAAAGCTAAGGTAGCTAGATAGATATCCTCTTTGTACCGTCTATCATACAATATTCACGGTCATCCTTTATCCTGGCTTTTTGGATAACGCATCGAGAACTACGAGAGATGAAATTCTTTTGGGATCAAAGTCTTTCCCATTGTCACCGGTTTGCGGTTGGTATACATACTTACGCCGCAAACGTCTTACGGCTCTTCCGAAAATCTCAGCCCTTTAATTAAGATATGATATGGGCGTGTAAGATAATATCGTGTACTTTTATTTTTTCAGAATACGTGGAGAAAAAATGTGGTTACAACGGCCACTGGGAGGGACAGAACGGCACTACCAACGATGATTTTTCTCACGGATGGGCGAACTATACCACCTGCTTGATACCGGAAATTTTCCGACTTCACGTAAAGGTTTACACCAACGATGTCGAAGGCAAAGTAAGTGCATTGATTTTTTTTTTTAAATTGGAGTAGTCATCGATTCAAATTAATTTTTTCGTTGCCAAATGAAATCTATACGTACTTACGTATTAAAGTAGCTTAAAAATTGAAGCAGTTACTATCCACCCATATGATAAATATCGTGTTCACGTGGGGCACTTATAAATAACAATATTTATTGGATATCAGTAATTAATCCATAAGAGACTCTTCATATTTGCTGCGACGGATATCCGACGAGTATTCTTCTCGATAAAATGTGCGATTGAAATTGATGGAAGTATCAAGAGCAAATTGTACCAATGCGCAATCGGCATATCGCATCACGATAGTCCGTTTAAAACGTTATACCTCGGATAATTTCAAGCAGGTTTTTTCATATCCGAAATATCCGATTTCTCTCGATCAACGTGATATTAATGAAGAATAGGGTTTCAATCGACGAGCTCGTATAGGAGACAAAACGCGGCTGCTATGTTAAAACCTACATAGTTTGGGAGCCAAATTATCATTCTGTCTTTGAGTCAAGGGTCAATTATTAAATATTGTAAATTATTAAATTATTAAATAGTCAATTATTAAATATTAAATATTCTATCTTTGAGTAAATTATTAAATAAAATAGTTTAACATTGAATGGACCAAAACAAGTTACTGCCTCATGTTTAATTTATTTATAGCGTAAATAAGTGATAAAGGACCGGAGCTGTAGTAAGGAAATATTTTTCATAGTTCTCTCGAATGGTGTTATTTATTTACCCCCCGGCGTAGATTCTCGCCGACAGCACGTAACGGTAAAACTGTCGAATTTTGCTGCCGCGATCAATTTCCGATACGAGCTCCCTGGTCGGCTCTCGATTACCAATAATATCTCGTTATCCGAAGTCATTTGGATGCTTCAGGTAGAGAAAAAATTGCTTGTGGTTATCCCAGATATTGTGCCTCGAACGGGCTACCGCTATATGCCGGTCACCCTGTTGAATTGCTCTCGTTAAACGTTGGGTGATGAAAGCAGAATAAACAGACTCATTAAAAGAAACAATCAGCCCCGGTGAAAAAACGTACGGCATAAGTATATTTATACCCTCGCGCGATTCGTAACATTGTATTAATATTACATCGAACGTTTTCGAAATATCAAAGTCGAGTGATTTTTAATAGTCGTTATATTTTTTTTTTACCATTCTCAATTGTTTTTCTGCCGTCCGTGTCGCGTGAAACTAAAAATGTACGTGGCACCTCGTTAACTTTTTATGAAACATCGAACAGAATGTGAGAGAAACCACACCCACGGATATACATATTTTCTGTCGAGCGATGGAATGCGAAATAATAGTAAAGCGCGTCGTTAATTTTCCGTCAAAGAATAAATGTAATGACTCAAAGGGCAGCGCCGTAACCATAAATGGGGTTACGCTTTGCGCGTTGAATTCGAGGGAAGCGCGGAATTATTTGAAACTACGTAATTACTTTCGCCGTCAAGGTGAAACCGGTGGGGTTGAAAGATGGTAAAGGAAATGGACACGTGAAAAATTATGTTTTACGCGCATATTATTTGTGACGTTACATTTACTCGCGTCTCTACTTTCCTTGTATTTTATGCGTTTCAATTTCCCCACCCACTTCACAGCCACATCTCTCTATTCCTGTTAAATTTGTACATATATTTATTATTACTCTTAACACCAACCGTATCAAGCCTGGTCAAATGACCGGCTTGTATTATGTTTCGTTATATTTATTTTCCGTTTTATGGTATACATATGAGAAAGAAAATATACAATTGTTCATTGTTTTATTATTTAAAAGTTATGTTGTGCAATATTCTGCACAATGAATTGACAATTCCTACCGAAATAACATTTATTTCGAAACCGATTATTTTTGATCGGGCACAGTTAGTGTTAACGCAAAAGTTTTTCAACATTTTTTTCATTCTTCGAGTACCCGTCCCGTGGATCATACCATTTTCCGTTAACGAACATTTTTTTCCTCTCCAAGGGTCCTTGTTCTTTATCAAAGCGATTATTTGGATATTCCGTTTTAAAGAAAATGGGTCAATATCATATCCGGGTCTAGCCGATATATTTAACAAAATTCTATCACCACGACAAGAACTCGATATCACGAATCAAAGAATCCCGATTTACGAGTTCTCTTGGCGCTCGACTGACCGATATTAAAGACTTTCTATAAAGATCGAAAGGTCATTGTACGTGTCACGGGGAAAAACGGAGAAAAGCTGTTTCCCTATTGCGAGAGGCATCGAAGTGTTTGTGTCGGGCGAAGAATTGTTATAACATTTTTACGCTGTCATCAAAGGCGCGTCGTCAAAAGAAAATACGGGGAATCTACCGTGAATATCACAATGAACGGGCTTTCGTCCCTCTTTTTTCTCCCTCGCCTGTTTTTTCAGGACTCGCCCTATTTTCCGCCATTTTCTTCCTCTTTATTCGTATCTCGGTTCGTTCTACTGTAGCTTCGCGCGATACGTGTGCATCGCACGGTTTCTCACTTTCTTAGCCCTTTATCCGTAATCTTCTTTCCTCCTCGGGTTAAAACACCGGTTATTTTCTGCTTTCGCACTAAACGTTTAAAAACGGTGAACGTACTTACATACGTACTCTGGGGTTGAAAGTGAAAGATCAAATGAAAGAAATGGATTTTGCCAAAGACAGTTCTAGCTCACGATTTTATTTTCTAATATCTTTTCCGTTTCGTACTGTTTATCGAGAAGATATTCTACAGCCGCGTCCGGACGTGCAACATACGCGCGTATCACGCAACACGATTCGCGATGATGTTCCGACCATGCACCAATAGATTAGTTAGAATTGCGTTTCGCCACATGCGTTATTAACACATCTGTGACGGAGTTGTTGCAATGCGGTGTTTGTACGCGCGTATGTATGTTGTTTTGCTTGTATGCGAGCAGGGTGAACGCTGGTACGTATGTACGAATAATTTTATTTCATCGTCGTTCGATATGAATTGGAATCGCAGAAATGCGCCCGACTAGGTAGTTTGTTAAAGTGTGGAAATGGTAGTTTCGATTACAAGGATCTTGGGTTTCTTCTCTGTGTGTTTCAAGATGAAGATGGACATTGCCGAGACAACGCGTACTTTGGAATTCGTTGGATTAAGCGTCTCGTTGGTAGCTTTACTCGCTTCCCTCGCCATATTTTGTCGATTTAGGTAAGACACTCTTCTATTTCGCGAAACGTGAGATCGTTTACTTTTACGCGTCTGAAGTTCAGGACACAAATAGGTGATAAACGCGGTTTGAGAGAAATAAAGATAAATAAATCGCCTGCGCGCTGTTTTCATTATTTTAAGTGCTTTCACTTTCGAATTAAAAATGCGCGATCTATTAATAAACCATTTATTCAGAAAAATACAAGTAGAATTACGAGCGCAGGGGAGAGTAACTGTTTACGTTATTTCTCTTTGGAATGCATTATTACGGCTTGTTTATAATCTTCGTATCGTTCGTAGTACACTTTCATTTTGATACGAGTAAAACAGACGTCGAATGAAAGACACATTTTACGAAACTGGGTTAAGCCTTCCTGGCAAACATAGTATTAGGAGCGGCAGCTATTCGATCAAAGTCAATTAACATACAATAGTAACAACGTTATTATGTATAATTAATGTATGATTCTGGAAGTATTATAATTATCGGCTACCCGCAAATTCCCCTCGTGGAATAACAAAATATTTGAATAAGAGATACGTATTATCATTATTTATTATATTCGATAGTTCATGTATACACGTAAATTCGTCGTGCAAGTTTTCTCATAGTCAAATATATTATCTCTATTCACGTTTCGGTATTATCTTAATAAATCAAACATCGTAAGATTCAAATAATACACCACGCGTGTTATTCTTCGGACGGAAATTGAAACGTATTCACGAAATTTAGGTCTTTAAGAAACACAAGGACGAGAATACACAAGAATCTCTTCGTCGCCATGGTCGTCCAGGTTCTGATAAGATTAACGTTGTACATAGACATGGAAATTTTCCGACGAAAAACTCACGGCATTCAGCGGGGCATAGGAAACACCGTGAGTATAACAAACTCGTAACCTTCGACGTAAAAGATTTCAATCTCTCCTCAGACTAGAATTTTCAGTGGCTTCAAACTTTAAAAAGCGTAGTTAAGTCTTCCGTTGGAAATATTTTCTTTTCTTTCCAGCCTGTTTTATGCGAAGCCAGTTACGTTCTATTGGAGTACGCTAAGACCGCGATGTTCATGTGGATGTTCATCGAAGGCCTTTTCTTGCACAACATGGTGACCGGTGAGCTACTTATTTGAATTTCACTCCTTGCATCCGGTACGAAACATTCCGTCCGAGAAAATGTTACGGGAGGGTGATCATTTAAAATGGAAAACTAGTATCCATTAACTGGACGCATCCCTTTAACCTTACACAGTCGCTTTTAAAGGATTTAGAACGGTAGATCTTACGGTGCTGCTGCATATTCAGTGGCGTACAACCCTCGCCGAATAATAATTAGTTTCTTACCCGTGAGAGAGCAACGGTAGTAACGCGATTCAGTGTTTACGCCATTCCGTTGTATCATTCTTCCGGAGTCGTAATCATTAGAAACTGCAGTACTGGGTTCGATATAATCCATATTGATACAGAACCGCACCACATTTTTTTTTCCTTTATGAAAATTATTCTAGGAACTAGAGAAGGGTTTATCACCAAACACTTAAACAACAAAAAAAGAGAAATATCCACTTTTAATTAACCTTTAAATGAGTAGTACTGCCATTTAGCAACATGCCAAATTTATTAGTTCAGAACATGTTATTCCTTGAAAATCCACACATTTAAAGGTTAAGAGCCTGTTATCTCTTCGCTAACGATAATAGGGACAAGTAAACAGAAATAAAAATTCTTTTTTCACAAATAAGTTGAGAAAAGAAATAAAACGAACCTTTAGCAAAGCTTCCGATTTTCCGGACAAACATTTTCTCGTTTCGCCCGCAAGATACCTTAGAGAAATCTAGTTTTTCGTACTACAACACAACTGACAATTCGTGGTATTGTACGGTACGAGAGTTCGATTAAAGATCCATTTGCTCGTTTCGCTTGACGCGTGCAATATTTCGAGCTCTCCCTTTCTTCTGTTCCCACAGTGACGGTCTTTCAAGAAACGTCTTATTACCGAATGTATCGGTTCGTGGGTTGGGGCTGTCCTGTCGTGATGACGCTAGTTTGGGCCATTATCACGGCGTTCTATTATTATCCGAAGTCAAAGTAAGTCGAAGATTTAATCGAAGGGCGTCGCAACGGAATGTACTGTAAAGTCAGAGACGCTATCCGTATTTCCTCCTACATATCAAGGGGTTAAAGGCACAGTGGTGAAAGCCACGTGAACCTCAATTCGAGAAACAAAAGGTAGTACTCAAAGTTGTTAAATAAATTTCCAGATGACATAATCGCGTGGGTAGATTGAATCAAACATTTAAAGAAGGTACGAGCCTGCTATTGTGAGTGAAATTTTCAGAATATTTATTATGGAATTATTTATTATAGAAAGTAGAAATGTTACAATGTAATTCGAATTCGCAGAAGATTTTACAACGAATTCGTTTCCACGCCATTATTATTTCGCCAATTGGTGGTAGAAATGATGATATATTATCAATTCGCTTTGCCTTTAAATAAATTGATTGTTTGAGAATTGCATACCACGCTTAAGTATATTTTTTCGAAAAGTGGACTTACACCATTTTGCCTTTAATCCTCTCATATGTACATATATCATTTCGAAACTCTTTAGACATTGACACGATAACTGACGGAAATAAATGTAACCCGCGAGAGAAATAAAATGTGCGCAGGAGATTAAAGACATACTATTAGCGAATTTCTGAGCTTATCGTACGGGTTATCTTTCGCCGTAGTTTAAAATACCACGTCGTATGTCAGATTCATCAGATGCTGGTCCGGATACAATTTGTCTTCCTACTTTTGGATCCTGGAGGGGCCAAGGTTCGCAGTGATATTGGTAAGGAAAGATCTAGATACTAAGTAAGATATGCGATGTCTGTTCAAAAATATTCGCGTTTGCAAAGTGTCTTTGCTCTCTGCCGCGAATCGAACACTCGTCGTTGAGAAACTTACGAGACGTATGCATCGAATCTCTACACTGATCTCCGTTTCGTAGCTCAATTTTCTGTTCCTGTTGAATATCGTAAGGGTGCTCGTGGTGAAGCTCCGGCAAAGTCACACCAGCGAGATCGAGCAAGTTCTGTAAGTACGACCATACAAAAAAAAAAAAATCGCGACGAAAAATTCAACTAGCATCTCCGTAACTTCTCTGTACAATAGTGATTTAATTTATCGCAGGTCGATGCGGAATTGAATAATACAATACTCGCGCGTAAAATCGACATTTAAGAACATTGACGAGAACGCGACAGGCTCTATGATATTTTTTCACAGAAAAGCTGTAAGAGCGGCCGTAGTACTTTTACCACTGCTGGGCATCACGAACGTCCTCTTCATGATCGAAGCACCCTTGGAGAACGTCAGAAAGTTCGCGCTGTGGTCATACTCCGCGCACTTTCTCCAATCATTCCAAGGCCTCTTCATCGCGACGCTTTATTGTTTCCTGAACGGCGAGGTGAGGAAATAAATGCACACCAGCGGCGTTAAAGCACTAAAACCATTCGTATTATCGAATAAGTACGCAATTCAAAACCAAATCGTTCTCGCGGCGCTCCGAATCGTCGACGTTTTATCGGCTTTCTGTTCGTAACCCTTGAGACAGGTAGCCGGTGCGCGCCAATTCCAAACGCGAGGGAGTTAATATACGAATGGGGGAGATTTTAATATTCTCTTACGAAAGCAGGATGTTAAAAGCAAGTAGGAATGCAGAGAAATCGAAAATAAGTCTCCTTTGGTCATATATAAATATTAGTTCTTTGACAGTTTTTCAGTTTCTAATTAGTAATGACTTCTAATTAGTAATGTATTACTCTAATTAGTAACGCATGTTAACGCGACAGACGCGAAATAAGAAAGATGCGAAAGTATATCAATTCAACGGATTATCAAATTTTGAAGAAATTTTGATTTCGAAGATTCTCGACATTTCTTTCGTCACCGCAGTTATTAATACCTCGCAATCATTACGTTCGACTTGAGTAACTAACCGTGAACTATTCGATGATGCATTATGCATCGAGGCTGCGTCGGGTAAACAATACACTCGCGGGAATATCCTGGATCTCATTAAACTGCGGCGGAAAAGCAAGGTCGGATGAAAACGTTAATAACCGAAAGTATCGATTTTAGTCGGAGTCTCGAGAACGAGCGGGGTCGGCACGGTCGAATCGCCTGAGAAATTAATCGAAGTCGCAAATTGAAAACGAATCTTCTCGCTCCGATCACCTTCGCGAACGCAAACTCCAATTTACTTCAATTCTTTGCGGTTTAATGCATTTCTGAAACTCGTAAGATTGAAATCTATCGATGATTAACCTTTAACGTTACACCGGTAACGCGAATAATCGTCCGGTGAGTCGTCGTTGACGGAGAATTTAATTTCGCGTAACTACGATCGCGTCGCCTTCATTCGAACAGATATTATACTTATAGGGTGAGTCTCTTTTAACCGAAACCGCAGAAATGTTTCGTAATCCGTTAAAGATGCGAAACGATCGTTATCATGGAAATGGTTTCGATGAAAAGGAAAAATCTCCCTTCGTCTCTCGAAATTCTCATAACAACTTTTTCCGCATCTTCAACGGTCTACGACGATCTTCCTGAGTTTCCGGTTAAAAGAATCGCATCGTGCGAGGTAAATATTATTTTCTCTACGAAACCTCGATTCGTCAAATTCAATCCGTCGGGTTTCCGAATGGATTTCGAAAGTTCGAGAGCAAATTTACGTTTCCTGGCGGTGAAACGTAGACGCGTCACATTCAACTGGCTTGCGGTAGCGAAATATGTAAAATGAAATCAGAAAAGCGTAAATTCTCAATGGTCGTGAGTGTGTTATATATCTTTCAGGTAAGACTCGCTTTGGATAAGACCATTTCCGTCTATCTTTCTCTGAGAGGAACCGATCTGCAAGCGAGAAGACAGTCTACTTTCAGCGGTTGCCAACCACAGCGGATTACTTCGGGTGAGCGAAGAAAATTCAATTAGATTCGCGTACTCGATTGGCCGATTTTTCTGGCATTTTGATTTTCATCTCTATCGTCGCAAAGTAAAAAAACTCCCGCTCGGTAATTCCGGAAAAGATACAAGGTCTATTTCTCGATTACTTGCACTTGGCCCGGGACAAGACCCTTGTTTGGTAACACAATTACGATACCAATTCTGCTTCTTATTATTATGTCAACATTTTTATTTGTATTAAACTATTTTTGGATACAAGTGAAAACCGAGAAACTGAAAATGAGAGGAAAAATCTGTTATTAAAGTAATTGGTACATTCCTCCTTTCGATGAATACGTCAAAAAATATCTCTGTGGCGTTACTCGTCACCTGTATTACTAACGGAAGTACAGCCCTCCGGCAGTCGCGTTGCGGATACAGCGTACAACGTATTTGGTTGTGCAAATATTTATTTACCTTCTCCGTAGATTTATTTACATGGTTCTACAATTTACCCTCAATGTTTCCGCTTGATTAACATAAGTTCGCTCGTAGTTTAAAATTTCGTGCGCGACTTGCCGGAAGGTTAAACGATTGTATGCGACGTTAAACGATTATACCGAACTGCAAAATAAAAAAAAAAGAACATAGTCCTTACGGACTTTCTTTTTAGGTCACAAAGAGCAAAGAGGATAAAAATAAACTTTCATACTAGTTAAAAGTATTTAAAAAATTCACCAGGTAAAATGTCATATAATCCGGTTGGAATGCTGCGAGTGAAATCTAATTAATTAAAGTGGACCCCGGGGCTGTCTTTAAAGTCCCGGAACTAAAGATCGCGGAGGGTGATAAATGTTTGCGTTGATCCCTCGAAGCAGAATTGATTTCGTACGTAGTTGAAAAGTAGAGCGACGATTTTGAATGCAAAGTCAACCTATCGCGGAGGCTCAAACGGTATTAGCGATCCTTGGAACGCTTCTCGACGTTTGAATTATAGGCGGAGATTCCTTTCGTATGTTTCCAAACTGGCAGAGGCCGGAATTATTCGAGAATCGGGGAACACAGTTCGACGAATATTTAAATAAGCGCAGACTTCGGATGTTCGAGCGCATAAGCATTCGTCATAAGCAGTCTTATCCCAAGCGTATTAGAAAGTAGATTGAAAGATATGACGCAACGTCGAAACTATTACCGCGAGATACTTTTACGTGAATGAACGCGAGAATAATATCGATCTTTGATACCGAATATCGTGGCAGTGATTGAAATGGAGGAAGAGGAAATGAGATCGACCGGTTGGGTACGACTCTGCTGTCGCGGTGGAAACACTCCGCCACCGGACCGACCTGCCGAGTGAGTAGGTAGTGATCCAGGAGAGCTCGCTAGCCGACGCCAATCCGCGTTTAGATCATTACCAGAAATCGACGGTCGATCCTCCTCTCAACATCATATATGTAGGTAAAAAAAACACACAAAACACGCACGATCCCGGGTATGTGTAATAATCCTATTGAAACTCTCCGCATGATCGATGACATTTTTGAGAAAACTCGTGCAATTGTATTTCCGTCGCGAAAATAATCGGATCTTGAATATAAAAAGATTCGCGATTATCTTACCTTCGATTCGAACAATTTTTTTTTATTTATTAAAACGCAAGCCGAGAGTCCGCTTTATGTATGTCTTCACTTTTTTTTCTCGTTTGTACCGAGACACCCGAATACCCCTTTGCTCGGTACCGTTGAATGGAAGTGTAGCTGTGTTTCGCAGTCCGATAGCATTACCACGATAGGGTTTCTCGCGTCTCGGATCTTATTTCTTGCTTCTCAAAGAAACTGTGCGAGATTGAACGCGAGTCTGCTCAAAATATACGGGTTTGAACCCGTTCGACTACTCGTTTTCCTATTCCTGTCCTCTCTGTCACATTTCCTTTGACTATTTGTTTCGAATTCCTTCAGTCACTCGACGCTTCCACCCGAGTCGCAGGAAAAGTACAGTGAGTCCTCGGCTTACGCGGATTCGTATATTGCGAATTCATACATATCTACGCGGATTTTGAGAAATGGATCAAAGAACCAATTCCGAATTATGAAATTCATTTTTTTTATTGCCACAACGGGAACTTCCCCGGTGCATATGTGGATAAGTTATACCTTGTGAGTTGTCTGTGGAGCCATAAATACCTATCGTGAACAAAGAATTATGTATATGTACACACATTCATTCGACTTACGTGGTTTTTCAACTTGCGCGGAAACGCTGGAACGAATTAATCGCGTAGGTCAAGGATTCATTGTATTCGCGATCTGCACGCTTACCTTCGATTTTGTGTACGTCGATAGATTTTTTTGAATAACTTTGACAAACCAGTCGGAGCTCTGAACATTTGATTAAAGTCCAGTGTCAATCGTCAACTCGCTGTGGATTTGGTTGTTGTACGCTTTAAATATTCATGGTTTTATATCCTTGTTTTTTTTTTATGTCCCTCCGATAATGTGTATACGTGGTAGTAAATCTGTTATGTGTATATGCGCGTGGCATGTCACGAGACGCGTCGAATTCTGCTCGTTTATCTTCGACATCGTTAACACGATGAATTTGTTTATTCCACTTATTCCATTCTTTGGATACGCCAATTTTACATGACGACACTCAACGAGCGTGCCAATTAAGTTTTTAACGTTCGACATTTGTGGATCAATGTTGAGGATGTATTGACAACGTTTCTGATGTTAAATATTTGCCGACGAAAATTTCATGCGGGGTTGATTAAACATGCACATACGAAAGTATGCGTGAAAGCGATAATCGATGCAACAACGATTTTATTTATTAACAAGCGAATTGGAGTACCACGTGTCTGGTTACTGAAACGTTATTTGCATGAATTAATCATGCAAATAGAAATTAAATTGAGGGTCGCTACTTAATTACACTTTTATTGTTTCGGTAAAAATGTAAATTTTGCTCGTTGCACAAAGCAAAGTGGAAAGTTATACTGCGAGGCGACACGTCGAAATTGTTCGCGAAACATTATAGTTCTCGAAATGACATTGATCATTCCACATTTAAAAAAAACCCAAATATCGGCGTTCGTTATTTTTTTACGGGCGCTTCTTGAAAACATACCATCTCTTATCTCTTCTTTAAAAATCAACGATGTGTTTGCTTTTAACAGTTGCATCGCAAAAGTCGAACGACGCGAAGATCGTCCTTCCTTCGAGGACCCAAGCTTTTCGTAGAAACGATCGTTATTTTCAATTTCAGAACAGCGGTTTGACCATGGATCTGTAAATTCCTCTGCTTTAAGGAGCGACCTTGCGCTAAAAACGTTTCTTGGATGGAGGAAAGGATCGCCGAGCGCTAAATCTGCGAACAAGTCTACCTAAATTCGGTTAATTGCTGCCGAAATGAAATTTAACGTCAATTTTTGTAATTCCAAACTCCAACGGTTCGGGAGCTCGCTGACTTTGATCCCGCCCCTTTCTCTCTCCCTCCCTGCGGAATCCTCGGGATAGCTTTTAATTGGCGTCCCCACTTCACTTTATTTGATCCTGTACGCGTCAATTTTCGTACAAAAGGGCAGAAACATTTTGGAAAATTAATTTTATCGCGCGCCACTAAAACGATATCAGAATTAATGTTCCAGGGATTATTATCAAAAATATTGCCACGTGTATCGTTGGGTCCCGATTATTCAAAACAGTTTGCGACGATTCGGAAAAGAAAATTGCTCGTGATTCGCGGAAGGTGGTACCTTGACCTTATACCAGGATCACCTGACGATTATCTCGCGAAAGTTGAGCAATTAACGACAAATCTAACGAAGGGCAAAATTGCAGTGATACTCGACCTTGATGTACATGCTCGGCGGCTGAATTTTCAAGGACGCGAAGCCCTCGAAACGCGAGGTATTTTTCCCCATGCACCGAAACTGAACAGGAATGACAGTGCTCGGGATGATAATGAGAAGTGACATCGTTCGCCAGGAAATAATACCGTGAAATACGTTTTAACCCCTTAACGCTAAACGAGGATAGTTCGCGACGTAGTTTTGGGTTAAATTTAAAGTTATAATTGATTTAAATGACTTTAACGACATATCTGTTGAGTCGGTACATAAAAACCGTCCGATTTCATAATACAAATTAATGGGAAAACTGGACATTTGTTACGTAACGACCTAATACAACTGATGCGTGAACTAGTGAGCCTGATAATGCAAATAAATTAGGTGTTAAGGGTTTAAACTTATCGGCCGTTGGAAGACGAGGTTCAGAGGATAAACTTCCACTAACAATAAGAAAATATCGATAAGAAGATCGATCGTGAATACGTACCTAAATCAATAATATTGCGCGTTGAAGAAACGAATAGAAATTTGGTTGAAAGAAGAAACATTTCTATTCCGTCAAAAATAAGTGGGTTACTTACGAAAATCTACGAAACATTTACTGCTCGATTTAACACTAAACCTACTAAGCCGGTTAAGATCGGTTTACGTTACGTTCTGTTATACTTATCTCCTGTTTATGATACATATAAAAATAAATATATATGAATGGTTATGTCATCATTAATTAAAAGTTATGTTGTGCATTATTTCGTACGATAAACTGACAATTCCTTCCGAGAAACATTTATTTCGTAACCGGTTATTTGGCCGGTAGGTTTAGTGTTAAATCGTATGTTACGCCAACGATATACATTGAATGTGCAAAATTTGTGTTAACCTGCTTATGAAAATCACTGTAAACAATGCTCACGGAATAACGATTAATACTCGTTTGATCAAAGAGCGGCGCAGTTTATCATTCGCTAGAATACAAATAATGGACTCTAAGAGAAACATTGGCAAAACTATAGTTTCACGGGAGTTTGTGATACTACTTTGAAAAATGATCGAAGAAAAGAGATTCCTGCTATTTGAGTTGTTGGTATCCCAAAAGGGAAAACAGAGGAAAATCTAAAAAAAGAATCAGCTGATATATATTTTCCACCGAACAAGTTTCGATATTAGGATGGAAACTATCATTGTACGAATTTTTACGATTCGCTGGAAAATCAGATAGAAAAAACCGCCACGAGCGGTTTCGTGCGAATGAAATCTTTAATTATCAAGAAACTCGGCCCATTAGAAAAACCGTCTCGGAGTGTTTTTAAATTCACATGGTGTACCTGCAATTCGTGTATGTATTTCGCATCGGCATGCCGGTAATTATACGTAGCCGGAAAAGGCGCGAATTGATTTTTTTATAACGAAAGAGATATCGTTGCGAGGGTAGAAAGAGATTTTTCAAATTATTATCTTTTGTATTATAGCTGGGTATTCATACGACTCGCGATCTCACTGTACCGTTAATTTTTCATATGCAGTGTGAAAATTAAAGGCAAAGCTTCGTTAAGGATATAAGTCAGGCAATTATAATAATCAATGTTAAGGCTAGCTATGATGATTAGCAGACGCGTTCTTGCTTGGTAAGCGACTATGTAGCTCTGCGTTTTATAACTATGTAAATAAACAATCGGAAGCCCGATTACGCAACCTTTATCCTCGTATATATTCTTTTCCTTGGCAATTATTTGATCTTTATAATTTGCCATTTGTGCCACTTTTTAATTGGGCGCAACACATGACTAATTGTCGACGCTTACCTTTGGTCAATGATACAGTACCACCGCAAAATATAGGAATGTATAATATGTAATATTTTTCGTAAAGAATTTTTATTGCGACAGTAAACAGTAGAAAAACTTTATAACGTACAAATTTATCTAAAAAGGAACATCGATGATTTTTCTTCCTGAAATACATGGAACTGGTCTAAAACATCATTATGACAAAAACATTATTTATATCGATAGCCATGTTTCCTAAATGTTTCATGAATATTCTTAATACGAATTTTGTTAACAATATTTTTCATCGAACTTCGAAGTACGGGGAGAATTTGAAGTTTTTGATGGCGAAACTGCTTCTTCGTTTTAATATGGGAGACAAAAAATATAAAGAAAGCTGGAAAAATCATCGTAGAAATCCACTAAAAGGACGGATTCACGAACCCCTGCTTAATCGTAAAGTCAATCCCCCGATTGCTCGGTAATTATTAATAATCGAAACCCTGTAAATTATTTGATTTATAATCAGTCGGATCCCATTTCCGCGAGGGGGCTCAACCCCCATCGCGAAATGTTTCAATGATATTTCTCATTATTTCGTTCGTAACGATCGCAGCCAACGAAATAAGATTATACAACTCTACATCACCAAGACTATCACAGATGTATTCTAAAAACCCGTTAGAAAATTTATCTTTGCCCCGTAGTGTTGTACGAGGATAATTGGATAACTAATATCAGCAATTTCTGTCAATTAGAAATCGAAAATAAACGCAATATAGATAACTAGGAAATTGTACATTGTTAACAAGTATTGAACGACTTACTTTTGAGGAAACTCGCGTATGTCGTTTCTTATGCAAATACCATTCGATGTAAACAATTCAAAGTAAATCCTTAACAAAAATCAAAGTGATTACGTTCTATAAAAAAAAAATAGACGATCGCGTTGCGCAAGTGCTATTCGAAACACGAAATAGTTTGAGCGAGGAATCGTATTACTAAATGATATTGTCAAGTTTAGCGCCTGTAGGATTACACTGTAGGATCGATTTTCATTTTTAAAAAAAGGCTTATCAAGCTCTTCCCAACGTATTTAAAAATCTCGTATCAGGCATCGGTACTCCTTTCTTATCGATAAGAACTACCGGCCCTGACTATTCGTTCAAATATCGTCTTCGTTCGTCGCGCGAGTCCCTTGGTGTTATCATAAATTGGAAATCACTAAAACTCATCGTGAAAACTTCTTTCTGTATCCACCATCTTACTTTCTAGGAATAAATCCATTTTACTCAGGATTTCCGATAAGTTCAATTTGCCGTCAAGATTCATGTCCGACAGGCTTATCAAATGTTGAGCTTCTTGAATCGCGTGTCTTGGATTTCTCGGATCGATGTACATCTAGAAAGAAACATTAAAAATCGCAATCATAAAGAAATCGTATGACGATATAAATTCCACCTTCGTCATTGAAGGCTCAATGAAATGTCAGTCAATTGATTGAGATGCTTTTAACGAGAATTTTCGCTCCATTCTTCATTTACTAATACGTTGTCTATTCTCCATATTCTTACCAGAAGTTCCGTTCGATCGGCTTTTCCATTTTTATTCTTATCGATGAGATGTCGAAACTCTTTCCGCCTGTCTTCGCTTCCGCCCACCGATTCGTGCTTGTCTTCCCGCAAATCCAAACCCACGCCTTCCGATGGTAAGTCGGAAAATTCATCTTCCGTCAGTTGCTCGTCTCCGTCGCGATCTGGCGAGACAGCGAAAATGTTAACTCGCG
Source organism: Pemphredon lugubris (assembly GCA_933228935.1). Taxonomy (NCBI): domain Eukaryota; kingdom Metazoa; phylum Arthropoda; class Insecta; order Hymenoptera; family Crabronidae; genus Pemphredon; species Pemphredon lugubris. Next base: position 7,755,713 of record OW121819.1, on the reverse strand, counting down.
AATTCTCCAATTGGATTTATCGAACTCCAATCAAATTACTTGTTCGACGTACAAAGTTTGCTCTCGTATATTTTTAGCTGACGAATACTTCAATTCTGTACTCTACGGCTCAATTAAAGTTCAATCTCCGATCTTTTTTTTTTTTTTAGATCTTGACTCGCGGCGCTTTTCCTTACGAAACACAGAATCATCGACAATCTCACCGAACTTCTCGAACAGATCCTCCACCATTTGGAGCAGAGCTCTGTGACTACTTTCAGGATGAGTGAAAGCAAGAAACTCATCCAACGCCAATCTTTCTGGATCGTTTCTCGCTGCTTCCGACCATCTTGCCCTGTCTCTCATTATGCTCTCCTTCAATTTTCTCGACATATCCGAGTGCTTCCTGTTGTGCGAACTAATGTAACTCTCTGGAAATCCGTGAGACCTGAGAAAGTAAGCGTGATACTCCTCCCACGATACCTCGCCTAGAAAACGAATGTTCGAGGTAACGGTTAGCAGATCGTTCGATAAATCAATACCGCGGGTGTTATTCCTTATCATTAATCGGAGAGTTCGGAGCACGAGTAAACCAAGTCCATTGTCATTTTACATTTAATTGATTTGCACGCAATACCACTATAAAGTCGTACGCTTAAGCTTTAAATTCCCGTTGAAAAATGTAAAAAGATGTATTTGGTTTACTCGCGCCTCGAATCCGCCAATTAACAAACAATCGTGAAATTAAAATTCTATCGGTCGAATGATTAAAACATCGTAGCGTCGTTACCATTTCTCGGATTGTTATCGATAGCGGTAAACAATCCAACGTTCTCCCGCATAGCTCGACTGATGTGCTCCGTGATCTTCGTGTGTATCCACTTTGCGAGCTCCTGAATATCCAATAATTGATCCTGATCGGTATCCGCCCTCTGAAAGATATCCTCCAGCAGGCCCCTCGGATTCTCCCGATTTTCCGCGTCTTCCGCTTCCTTTATACTCTGATCGTCCCTATGATCGACTCCAACGTCATTGAACTTTTCGACGTTTCGTTTGCCGGTGGTCACGGCTTCCAGTTCGACGAAAAGATTCTCGATCGCCGAATTTTCCTTGTCCTCCGACGACGCTGTCGTCAGGCTCTTCAGGGGTACGTTTTTGTTATATTTAACGAACAGAAGGGAGATGTAAATGACGAGAGGCACTAACAACGTCCAGCGGAAACAACGCAGACACGCCAGGTTGGGCTTGCAGACGATCCTTTGTACCTTCGAGTCGAAGAAAAATTAGTTCGTCCCGAGAATGATTATTACTTATCTTATCTATTGTTACGGAATGCTTATTATTACGGATTAACTTATCTATTATTACAGATTAACTTATCTATCATTGCGGAATACAACGATACGCCATCGATATTAAAAGTCATGCGAGTTTACTTACCAAACGAGAGAGATACATGTCGATGGAATGAATTCACGTTTGGCAAATAATATTTTCCAAAATTGTCGAACGGTGTCAACGGTCGTCAACATACAGACGGCAACCACACTGGCGATCGTGACAACTCCGTCGAAGACATTGCGAGCGATAATTCCTCCTTTGACAGTTCTCCCTGTCAATCGGCCGAGCGTGGCTCGTCGTTGAGTACCTTCGTCACCGACAGCGCACCGTACCACGACTCACATTTTGTCGCGCGTTAACGAGTCGCGGCAAACGTATGGCAGTTCGCCGATACCACGGGTCGCGAAACTTACTAGCGGCTGATTGAACGTTGACAGCGAGAGCGTGTCATTGACAGCGCGGGACAACGATCCTGTCGACGACAGACGAGAATCACTGGTTGATCCTTTGACGGTGGAAGATTTGTTTAACGTCTCGTTACCGTTTTACGGATAAACGACAGAGTTCGTCGGAGAGACTCCATTCGTACGCTGCCTCGCGAGCGGTTAACAGCGTATTGATCCACTTTCACTGGCGTCTCCTTTCTCTCTCCCCCACTCTCTATCTCTCTCTCTCCCTCTCTTTTCTCGGCCGCTGTTTTGCTACGTCGTTTAGCCGTTCGCCGTTGTAAATATATATATTTTACTTTCTCCCATCTGGTTTTCTATATTATTCATTTCTCTGTTACTTTCTTGCTGACTTTTAATTATTTGTCCTCGCAGAATTTCGAATCTATGGATATAAGGTTGAAAAGCGACTCGTGTCAACGCGTAAGTTATCTGTTACCGGTATCCGTCAACTTCAGGCTCTCGATATTCGTTGCAACGGAATAATAATAAAAGTAACACGGACGTAACGCGACGATTGAATACTCGAAAAGTAAAAAAGGAAGGTGTGTAGGAGAAGGACAAATTAATACTAATAAATAATAATAATAAATCAATAAATAAATAATAATAATAAAAGTAACACGGACGTAACGCGATGATTGAATACTCGAAAGGTAAAAAGGGAAATGTGTAGGGAAAGGACAAATTAAGGAATCGCATTAATACAATAAACGTTATCTCGTATATAATTTCATTTCACGTACTGTGTATGTACAAATCATTATGCTGATACATGCCGCTGCCAGGGATGAAGTACGCCTAAGAAAAATCCACTTGGGCGAAACGGGCGCAGCGATTCACGTAGGCGTATATCCTATCACGTTGGTGCGTTCACCGTAATTATTTAAACAGACGACAAACAAAAAAAAAAGAAGAGAACAAAGTACACATCCGCAGTCAAATTACACGAGTGATTTTCACTTCGACGATATAAAAACCATCCCTAGACGCGTGGCAACGCGCGGGGCACCACGTCATAAAATAGATTCTTAAACGAATCGTTAGCGAATTCACGTGACCCGTGCCGGGCGAAAGTTCAGCGTTCGGTGATTCTTCGAAGGTCATATTGTAAAGAAAAATTTGTTAATAAAACTAGCGGCGAGTAACATTCTACGCTGAACGGCCCATTCTTCGCTATTCATTAATCGTATTGTAACGCTTTGCATCGCGATTTTTTCATTTCGCCCGGTAAGGATCGGTGATCGCGAATTAAAAGTAAGTACGACATCGAACAGCGCCATAAATAAACTATACCTATAATTACTGCAATTATCGCAAATCGTCTCCTTGCGAGGAGTCTTCTCTGAGTATGTATAGGATCTAAAAAGAAGTCTCTAAATTGGCAAGATCATTTTGCACCCATAAGAAATCGTTTAAAAGTACTCGCCAGGCCTCAAAGAGACAATTGTGCCGTTCGAAGTTTCCGAGCGATAAACGAGTACCGTCACGATCGACATTTGTTTGGTTATTCGGTTTATTAGTTTAGAGATTTCAATCTCGGTATTAATATCTGATTTATCAGCGACGATTGATTCGGGTCTCGTTCGATCGACGTTTCACTTCGATTATCGACAGTTCGACAAAAGTCGAAGTATGCTTTAGCTAGTTTGCGAGTAAGCCTCAAATACGTGGCTCCAGAACCACGATATCGTTTTCTAATGCTTACACTGTCCGAGTCATTCGTAATCGTTTTATTCTGCGAGCTATTTTCAAATATTGTAAAATCTCGCAGAATCTCCTGACTATCAATAATTGCACTCATAAATACCGGTCGGAGGATCAATTTTCCGTAAAAATCAGACGAGGGAGGAATCGTGAATAAAAAAAAACCGTTACGGAATTACTTTTGGAAAGCTATAAGTTAAAAATAATTTCACGATTCCTTAACTCTGAACGTTTCTGGATTTAATTACGCCGTTATAGTTATTCGACTTTTCTCCTTAGTCCCCCACATCATTATTGTTTCTTTCCGATCGATAAGTTAAAAATAATTTCACGGTTCCTTAACTCTGGACGTTTCTGGATTTAATTGCGCCGTTGTAGTTACTCGTCTTTTCTCCGTACGACTCGACATCATTATCGTTTCTTTCCGATCGAACACTCTCATTTGGGACTCTTGCTATTTTCGATTTGCGATTTCTCATCGTCCAGCTCGAGTCCGAAGTTCGTGAGCCCCTGGACGTTGTTGCTGGCACGCGGTTTCGTTTGCATGCGGAACAACGAGGCGATCGGTGGACTCAACAGATCCTGATCTAGATCCGCTGGATTTTGGAAACCCGTCACGAAACTTATCACCACGCCGATCAGCATCGTTAATATACAGCCGATCGCGCTGTACCACAGATAACTCGTCTGCAAATTTATCGATAAATCAAGAATTAATTCGCTGTGCAAGCGTACGAAAGCAGGACAAATTTATTTTGTTGCCCTATCCAAATGTATCATTGCGATTTTTACAAATATAAGATTCGCTCATTGATCTCCTAGGAAACTGTTATTGATGAAATATCAAATGTTCAACGAGATACCATTTTTTAAAGGCAGCACATCTATAACGATCGGTAAGGAAAAGCTTGTCTTTGAAATAACGCTCGTTATATGCATATATAAAAGAACATATAAAAATCTTACTTTGTACACGGAAGCCACATCATCGACATCGTCATCGCGTTGATCCGTAATCGCGGTTGTAACGTTATTCAAGCAGGGACAATTATCCGTTGAAACGGGTTTAGAGTCCAATTGGATCTGTCCATTGAGAGCAGCGACCTGGGCACCCAATCCGATCCACAGAACGATTATCAAACTGACAATGGCACCTGACATCGCTCCTTTGGCGTTGGCCCATGGTACGAACATGCCCAAAGAGAATAATCCCAGAGTGATTCCACCGACCATACCGTTAAACGATAGAGCCACCTGCGAGCGATTCATTTCGTTGATTTATTATCACCAACGTCGCGTAAAGCTTTATTATGTCTTATGGTTTACAACGACAACCTGAAGCACGCTGCCGAGACGTTCCACGACGAATACTAAGGCGAAACTCAGCGCCCCGAAGAAGATACTGATCCACCTCGCGTAAACTGCTCCTTTTCTCGCCGGAAGTTCTATCTTGAAGAGACCTTGGAGAATGTCTTCACAGGTTATCGCTGCCAGAGAATTAAGAGCGCTGGCCACGGTTCTGAAAGTTTCAAGATTCGATCGTTAGTTTCGCAGATTACATCGCGGATATCTCTTATAGCAGGAGTACCGGAAAGAAATCTATTATTTCGTCGAACAATGTAAAACTTTGTTTTTGTTCTGAATTTTTATTACAGAATATCACAAAATGTTATATCCTTCACTCTTTACTACTGTAACTCAACGTTTTTTTAAAAGTCTTTTATCAGGAGACAAGGTCTTGTCTCGGGCCAAGTACAAGTACGCGAGACTAGACCTTGTATCTTTTCCGGAAATACTCTTTTCAGAAAAACTTTTCAGAAGAACTGAAACCAAACGCTCCTATGTAAAATAATAGATTCCCTTCCGGTACTCCTGATATATTCTTAAGATAACAAGAGTGAAGTCGTAAAAATTGTTTGCAACATACCCTAAGGATGCCGCGAAAATTCCAGCGACAAAGAAACCGGGTAATCCCCGTAGGCTGCCCATATAGTTCATCACGTACAGTGGCAACAATTGATCGTGCCCAGTTATGTGGCCAGCCAATAAAGGATCGCAGTCTTTGTAGGCACTGTAGAGCACCATGCCGCTCAAGAAGTTTATAGTGTAAATTAGGATCATTCCGATGGCGGATACCCATAATGCTCTGAAAATAGAATGAACGGGCGATTACGCGACGAAGGCGCAATTGAATTAACGAGATAATTGACGTTTTGCGTCTCGGTACACACGTTCGAGCTTGGCCGATGCTTTCCACGCTTAGGTACTTTTGGACGGACGCCTGATTGCTGCAGAACATAGTGGTCCAGTAAAAGGTCCCGCCGATTACCACGCTCCAGAAACTGTGCCTAATCGTCGGATTCGGGTCCACGTTGAAGAACTCCATCCTGCCGGACTTCTCGTTCGTCTCCCAAACTTTGGACAAACCGCCTTCCCAGAACAAACCGTAACCGGCGATGAGGAACAGGGAACCAAGGAGCACAGCTGCTTGGAATGTGTCGGTCATTATCACTGCTTTCATTCCGCCCTAAAACGGGTGAAAAGGAGATGGTAATTTAGTTATGTACAATTTTTATTGGCGCGTTTACTGACGCTTCGATGAACTGAATTTTCTTGGTTTGCTTTTCAGAAAAATCATGCAGGTAGAATAGCAAAACACTTTTGAATATTATGAGTGAAAAGAATCTTTTCTAAGCTTTGCTTGGTAAACGAATTATTTGTGTACGATTGAAATGATTACTAACCTGCGAGGCATAAAAAATACAAACTACGTAGACTAGAGTAACGGCTATGTAAGTATTCAGGCCGGTAACTGTAAAGTAAAACAATGTTTATTAATGCGGATACTCCCGAGCGAATGAATTTCAACTTAATCTCGTCTTTATCTCGACTTACCGTGACTTAAAGCTAATGCCGGCGCGTATACAGCGACGGAGGTGTACAAAACCATTTGCAGCATGTATAATCCGCTGGCGAGTAGTCTGCAGTGTCGGTCAAACCGTAAATTCAAATACTCGTAGCTCGAGGTGAGCCTAAGTTTCATGTAGACCGGTAAATACAGCCGAGAAGTTATCGGCACGACGAATATAAAGGACAGACAGGTCATCCAGAATTGCGTACCCTTCGAACATAAAATTAATATTCGTTTGAATCGTCAGCGATGTAGATTTAACAAACGGTCATTTGACTGGCCGCTGTAAAAGTAGCTTTAATATCGTTGGAACGTCTTTACCTGTCCGTACATCTCCGCAGGATTTCCAAGGAGCTCGATGGCCGTGATAAAACTCGCGGCCAGGGACATTGCCATGGGAAACGTGCCCATGCTCGAGCCACCGAGAAGAAAATCGGCGCTGGTTTCCTGTTTCTTGGCGAAGAAACCGTAGAAGGTGCCGATCAGGCACGAGACTAGCAGCATTATCGCGAGTACCGTGTAATCCGCCCACGAGAAGTAGTGGAGCAGAATAGGATGATCCTTCAGACATTCTTCGTGGACGCTCTCGGATCGCCGTTGTTCCGCCGAGGAGGCGGTCAGGAACAAGAACAGAAGGAAGATGCGTGGCCTCATGTTTCGAGCTGCTGAAAGGAAACATTGGATATTGAACGTGTGACGTTACGGGCATTGTTTTCGTCGAACGTTGGCCACGGTTCTTTTCCTATCAGCGATCAAATCTGTCTCGTATGTCGTTGGTAATATTTAACCTTTTGACACCGGGACACGATTTTTAACCCCAATTCTACCGTTCTCGGGAGCAGAAACCACTTCTCCTCGCATGTTTGCCGTTCCGTCGCTGTTCGATTTATTTTGCGGAACGTGGCGTAACAGATTGCCAGTGCTCGCTAGATCCGATTATTTAATGTCAGTTTTAATCGAACTGAAAAGTGATTCGCAAAATGGCTGGGAAGTACAACTATCTTGCTGAACGGTCATCGCAAATGAATATACGATCATCGAACGTCTCAATTGATCCTTGCACTTGACATACAGCGACCTTGAGTCGCATTGATCTCAAAGAAGGTAAGCGATAGAGTTCCTCGTGCGGATCTGGGATCACGTGAAAGCCCCGGGCGATCGATCGATCGGCTTTTCTACGCGATTTTAGATATGATCGCGTATCGTGTGTCTCGTCTATGTATCCCAGGCCTTCTCGATTACATTTTTATGCCGATGAGTCACGCGACGTAACTTTTCTGTGTCTAGTTAATTTTCGTTAAAATTGATTTATCACAGGAATCGTTAAAAACCGATAGGTAGAAAATGCAACGGGTATGAGTTCAAAATGATCGATACCTCGTGCAGGCGGAAGTATGAAAATATTTTGACTCTTCTGTTTAGAGAACAGTCGAGTTATTCGCAGCGGACAAATCGCGTCGCGTTAATCGATGCAAGATGTAACCAGTGCGCAGGTGGAACGATGATCGATGTCAATCTTTTTAACGAAGTATTACGCGAATGTATAATCCCATCGATTGTTTCCCCCTTGCATAAGCCAAGTTTAACGTACCGATCGACCTTCTCAATGCAATTGATTCGATTAATAAACGATTCCTGGGCCCGCTATTGGCACTAATTGTTTGTAAGCGTATCGGCACTACCATTGTCGCCATTAACACTGGTGTTCGATCATAATTAAAAGAAATCCGGTTAACTCTGGCTACAACCGGTTAATCGAAAGACAAATAGCCACGAGGTTTATTCAAATTAAGCGGGAGATCTAAGAGATACGTGGGATATGAAAATTTTGTTCTAAGCTTTTAAAGTCATCAGTGATTTATTTGAATACGAAATGTTTGCATATTTCGGCGACGGGACAACGAACCCTTCACCGATTTCAATTAATTGTACTTGATCGTGAAATTTCAACTAGTTATACATTGATTTTTTTAACCCTCGTGAACTTCGCGATCGATTGTTTAACGGTTCTTGACCGATTCGCCCGATATTCAAGTTCGATTTTTAAAAAGTCAGAAGATTTCTGAAAGTAAGTGTTCTCTTCGTCGAATTCAGTTAATTGAAGGTAAAAGAAAATAATTTCGAGATGATAAAGCAGACCATTCTTGAAATATATTAGTATACGATTTCAAAAAATAATTTTTTTCGTATGGGGCTTTTTCTCACACGAATGAGTTCCATTATTTTGACCAATATGAAATCATAACGATGTTGATTATTGGAATCGCGATCAGTATCAGAAGCATCGATGACTCTTAATGATCGGTAAGGGGTCTGGTCGTTGCTGGTTGAAACTGGTACGATCGGAGTGAAAATCAACTTCATATTTGGCTGATCGAGCGAAACTTTTCTACCGCGTTATGTCTAATACCGGCTAATTAACCTGAAGTTAATGACAGAAGAATTCGATACATTTATGCATTTGTAAATTTCTATACTTTACCGAAAAATTCTACCTTCCATAATTCTTTTACTACTTCAATGCAACTAAGTGTGATCCTAAAGTGAAGATTTATAGAATGATAAAGAAAGGAACAAAAATTGGCATCGCTAGTACAAACTCAAATGTTATAAATTCGAAATGAATGTACGAGACAGCTTACAGTGATACTTTTGCCCACTTGTCTTGTTGAAAGAAAAGTTTTTCATGGTATGTAAAAAATCAATTTGCAACGAGATTCTTACCCCTTCAGCTTCGAGATAGTCCAACTGTAATCCACACGCTTTACAGTGAAGAAGCGAAATCCAAAAATCGCGTTGTGTTCAATCCCGAGTACCCGGTAAAAACGTGCGAAATTGAAGTTGTATTATCTTGCTTGTTTTCCTAACGTAACGCATATATGCGCAAATACTTTTGTGCTCCTTCGAACGAACTTTTCTCAATCGCGAAAGATAAATTTTGGTTTCGTTTGTTTAATATACGATAATCGCGATCCTCGGCGTCGAAATTCACGGACCGCCAGTGAAATCGGTTGGCTAATTATGATTCTCAGTTTCCCGCTTCTGCGTTGGAACGAAGTGGACAGATTAAGCGAAGAACGGTTTGAGACTGATCGTTTTAATTGTCACGTGTGGCCATTTATACGAAGCATCTCCCTTCCAGCACTGCGAGTTTGCTCCATTCCGCGGACTTATGGAAACAATAACAATTGTTAGATCGTGTGGGGACGATTACGCCGATTTTAATTGAACGATGAGTTCATTTGTTTTTTCAAAAATGCAACCGCTGTTTGTTTTCAACTGTTTTGAGCGATTCTTGTATATAATTTTTATTGTGCGAATTTGTGTTCCCTGTGACGACTGCAAACGTTGTTCAGAAAGTATACAAATTATCTTTCCAACTATTTAGGAAAGTAGTCATTTTTAGAAATATTTTTTTGTAATTTGTAGGACTGCTGTTCCATAATTTTTATTAGTATTACTGGTTTGGCTAAATTTGTTTTGATCTTTACTCAGAATTTTATTTTAAAGGCCATTTCGTGTAGGGGTTTTTTAAAATCAATTCAACATGAAAATTTGGAAGATTCAGAAAGATCCCGAAATATTTTATAATTAAAATGGCCTAAGGGATTGTAACTATGGTTGTAAATATAAGAATATCGTAGAAAAAAAAAGGAAAGAGCAGTAAGCTACGTTTATATCCTGATTCCATAACGACATCGAACTGCCAAGCAATTCCTCAAGAATGAGCAGGCCATTGTGAAAGACAAATCAGTGACACGACGTTTCATATTAATTTCAATAACTCGTAAAAACAGGTAAATTGTCAAATGTAATGACGCACAAATGAGAAAACAAATTATGAACATCCCGCGTGACGTCTGCCACGTATTACCCTATGCGTAATAATTTACATACATCTATAGTCAATCGTTATCGAATTTCTAATGAATTTCTATTACTCAGCAACAATGATTTATATATCAAATTTGCATAATAGTTATATCACTTGTATATCACATTCCAAATGTCGGGTTTTGTTTCATTGATCACGCCCCGTTAATCCCATTGCGTCGTAATTATTATTTTCTAATTACGTTAAATAATAACGGGAAGAAAAAGTTGGATTTTTCAAAATTATACCTCTGCGCTCCTTTAACTCGCAATGACACTGCCCCCGCACTTTTTTTTCAGAAACCGAACAAAAATACTCTGGCGCCCCGTATCTACTGTACGTCAGTTAGAACAATCCGTTTAAATACCATGGAACTACACATACATATGTGCTGTTTGTCATGCGCGTGATCCTTGAAATTCATACACGAGAAATTTATTTCGCGTGACAACGTACACGGTGAATAGAAATAATGAAAAGTCAAGTAATTGATTGTACATACGTTGATGACCACTGGACACAAATTACATACGAGCGTATCCTGTAATTAAGCAGCGCATTGAACTCCGGAACCGAGCGTAGTAAACGTGAAAAACATAACTGACAAATCTCGGATCATTTGTAACGGTAATAAAAAAAAAACAAGTCCACTAGTTTCCATTCTATTATCGTTCTGTACATCATTTTGAGTACACAATGCATCGCGTCGAATCCAAGTCGACATCTCCTTTGTTACTTAATGACAAAAATTCATATTATCAATTTCACAATGGATTTTTCTGTAAATTTATGATCTTCCCAACTCGAGCGTTAAAACCCCGCATTTTTGTGAGTGACCGACAGACCATTCAAACCGACTCTGCTAGAATTCTTCTTCACCGTTTGATATCGAGAAGGATTACTTCTCGTCAAAGGACTCGGTGAGAACGAGTTCAGGATGGTTCGACCGAAAGATTGATCGACGTGGTAATAAAACCAATCCATCTGCCTCGAGACGGACGTTATAAATTGCAAAGAGCGCCGAAGTCTCGTTCGATGATCGGTCCACGATGCGAACGCGAAAAGCCATGCTCCGTAACTTGGTGCACGTAACACGAAGCATATGTGAAAATTATATTTACGCTCGGTTCGAACAGGATTCAACCGGTTACACAGCTTACAGGGTTGTAAACAAGCCGCGCGTCTTACGATCACCTAGAAATCCTTCTTTTCTAATGGTCTGCCGTCGATAGAATCCCTCCTATCTGCTCAAAATTTCGCTTTCTATTCGCGCAGATCCAACGACTGATCTTCGATAAGCGTGCGTAGAGGCCATTGCTACGAGAATTGTGTAATAAGGGATATCCTTGATACTTTAGCCAGGGGAGGTCACGGAAAAGAGAAACGCGCATCTTTCGTGAAATTTACAAGTTTGTGTCACGAATTTAGTCGTGTTTCGCCTGTAGATTTGTATATTGCGCTGAACGCGATACGGTGACGAGGGGTTGAATTTGTATCTTATTTTTAAGGGCGAAAATTACCAACGCGTACGAGAATTATTTTTATTTTACTTTTTGAATCTCGATCCGAGTACACGGATTTTTTCTCATCTTAATTCATCTAGAACTCCGTTGGGATACCGCTGTGCAGATATTAAAAGAAACCGCATTCAGAGACGGTTGTATCAAGATTTAACCGGTTAGGCATGGAGACAAAATGGTTAAGCAAAGGAATCATCAAAGGGCATTAATTTGTATTACAAAAACTTCTGTTGAGAGGCTATGATCGCAATTGAAGCTAATGAGAGATTTCTTTTTTCAAATGAATACTGCGTCGGTGAAGTAATTTCCAGTTCATTGAAATTTCAATCACTGTCGATTGCGTGTACACGATTAAATTTGACCATTCTTTTGAGAATACGGATTAGTCATTTGATCAATTTATAGCTTTCTAAGACTCCTGGGACTATTTGCAATTATAAGCACTGTCAAAGGACAAACGATAATTATTTGGTGAAATACCTCGTAAGTCTCTAATTGGTGTCTTTTCTTGGAAGTGACACGTACCACGAATAGAAGAACCTAAGCGAGAATTTTTTTTAATAGCTCAATAAACGTTTAAAAGAAATATGATTCGAAATAACGATCGAAGTGAATTATAACACACGAAACGTTATAACGCTTTATATTTCTCATAGATGTCATTCAGTTTTCCGTATCCTAAACTATGATCAATATTTATTTAACAATGCTTATCGTCAAACTTTGAAAATATTTCCCGATTGACAATTGATATTTATCGTTTGTGACGCGCTTGGAGATGATTTTATGACTGAGAAGCAAAAGCGCGTACCGGTTATTCGCATCTTTCATCTGAACATTTTTCATCGTCTTGACGTAGATGTACGTAGATAAATGCTTACCTCTTTTTCCAGCAAGTTTCTTCTATAAGAATATCTGTCCAAATTTCGTAGTCATATGATTCACAAACTTAGGTATCAAAAGTAGATTATGGATCCCCTACCAAACACCGATTGACAATATAAAGAACGTTGCGACATGAGATCAAGTGTTACCTCAACATTCGTACTACTGACATCAACTTATAATTTGTTATTAATCTTTATGTCAAACCCCAAATTTCGCACTTTCACACTCCCTTTTAATTTATATTCACTATCCCATTATGGTGTAAATCGAAGACATAGAAATCGTCGACTTCGAAGTCCCCATGTCAGCCTAAATAGAAAAACCTGTGATATATAAGCTCGGAGAGAGCGAGAGGAAAAGGGGGAAACAACAGGAAAGAAAGAGAAGAGAGATATCAAAGTCATGGGGCGGTACGAAAACAAACACAAGTGTATAAGGCAAACGTCAATGTATCATAATGGGAGAAATATTGAAATTATATTTTATTATTCATAGTTTTCTTGCTTTCCGGTTTTGAGTAGTCCAGAAGTAACTATTAGCCGTGGCATGCTGTAATCGAGTCCTTCGTCAATATCCGACGAATCGTGATTACTCCCCTAGGAAAAATATGTTGCACCTAGGTCCTCGAGACGTCTTAATCGGCCACTGACAATCTCTAAAGAACTCGGCGACGGACTTGTAGCTTCAGCTATGCGGATTATTAATTGGTCCATGGTTCATTCCGAAAGACACGTTAGCCCCGTCTTCGCGGACAGACTATGACTGCGAGAGGTCACCTAGTTATTCGACACCCCGATTCAGGAGGGGACACGTGGGGTCATTAGCGCGACTCCTGTAATTTCTTGATGAATTAATTGACCGATGACAAATACGATCCGTGGCGACATAGAAAACGACAGATGCGCATTTCAGTGGAAAAATAATTAAAAAGAGCCCCTGCCGATCGAAGCGCAGCCTCGGACAAATTGAAACTGGTTTCAACTGGCCGTCGGTAGTTTGATCTGGCACGACGATTTAGCGAAGCTTTTTAGGAGCACCTTGGGACGTTCTTCGTCTTCAAGTTGCGAGTACGAATGCAGCTCACATTTCTTCCATTTTCATGCGCGTAATTCTTTTGTCCGCAGTATTGCTAATAAGAAAATGACGATTAGGTACCGTTGCCAACTATGTGCTTCATTCAATGCGAGGTGGGACGTTGTACGGTGCATGCTAGCGTAAGTATTACCGTTTGGCACGTTTGGGCCTTCGAGAATACGATGAGATAAATTTAATCAACCCGATTAATGAGATAACATTAATATAGTAGGAGGGTAAATTATTTGAAATATTTCGTAATTATCTTTGGAAACTAATTTATTGGGTGTAAATTTCGCGCAAAGTTGAATTTTACATTGATCAGATTCTCCGCGGAAAAATTATCTCGCGCGGACGGGGTGTCACAACAAAAATGTTACCACACTTTATTATCAGGTAAAATAATAAAAAAGATTAATATAAATAAATAAATAAATAAGTATTATATTATTTATCTATTCAGAAATATTTAACAAAACCTTCATAAACAATCAAAGTGTGGTAACATCGTTTTGCGACACGCCATATATCACCCCTGCAAAAATACTGCACATACATTGTAAACTATAGCTACATTCTTTCACCGTTAAGTACTTAACACAGTGGTGAATATTGTCAAACATCCAATGCACACAGCGACGCAAGACACTAGCATTACAACCACGAAACATTCCACATTCCTGTAACCCTTTCGCTACGACAGGTGGCTATAGTCACCCGCCACAAAATTTCGCATTTATACTAGGCTTGCAGTTTCGGTCTTACTTCATTCGAAAAATAATAAATACATTGCTACGAATAAAAATCATTTTGTTCCCGAAAGCAGTGTTACTAAGGCGTTTTTGAGACGAAACTCTTTGTCCCGAACTCTGGAGACCGTGCGCGCGCGCAATGTCTACGCTTTTGGCGCAGCGTCTCGTTCTAAGGGAGGGATTCCGTGGCGAAGACAGCCGCAGCGAAAGGATTTATAAAACGCTGTAACGAGTAGAATATTTCTACAATTTGAGCCTCGTATGCTCGGCAATATCTTTAACTCGAATAACTCGCACGCATTGTGTCGTCGCAAATATGATAAACCCGTGGAACGACAAAATGCAGTATATTCGAGTGGCACGAGTTAAAATACAAATATCTATTCTATGAATGCAATATTTTCGATGCAGCCAGTGCATGAAGCATAAATAGACATAGATCTTCTATAAAATATCGGTTAACTTATCTCGGTTAAGTGCACAATTGCCAACACACTACCTCGACATTTAACTAGTACGAACTTACCCTAACCGATATGGATTTCCTTTGCTACTAAAAATTATAATTCAGGTGACACTAAATGTTTTCTTACGATAATCGATCGAGTATGTACGAACTGTGCGGACGTACATGAATACAAGATAGTTTTTCTTTGAAAATATAAAAGATCATAAATGGCAGTGTAAAAGTAGCAGATGGAAGACGCTTGTTGCAAAAATAGGGCAGCTGAAAATTCGCTAACCGGTTAACGAAACTGATAACAAACGATTTGAAACCGCCATTGTTTGTACTGCCCTTTGATCGCAAATTCTTCGAAATATTTTGAGCCCTTGTTAATGCGATATACTTCGAAAAATGATTATTATAGCCATTATCAGGTCCCATGTTATAGCGAAGTACTTCGACATTTGGTCTGTCCTGAGTTTCATTCCCATTGTAAGTACGGAATGTTAACAATCTAAAATGCTAAATAATTTCCTAGCCAAGACCACGTTACACGTTCGTAGTGTTAAGGTTGCCTGTGTGCTCATTCTCATTGGCCTGGTCGTTAACAGTGAAAACATACTTCCTCTGCGTAGACCTATCTTTCGGCGGATCATTATCGTTACTATCTAAATTTCGCCGTTGCCTACGGCGCATTCGATTTCCTATTATAGGAAAAAATAAATTGGGATCCAGCTCAATCTTTTCTTGCTTAAATACGTATTTAGCGCAATAGCTGAGTGCTAATCCAATAATAATAGTTAACAAAAATCCGAGTGGACAATACCACATATACGAGATGCGATATAAATAGAAATAAGATTCCTCGGTACTCCTAAAATAAAAAAAAAATGAATAGTATCAATTCAGTATTCGGTAGTTATTGTTAATAATCGCAATTTTGTCACATACCGTGGAGCCGTGAATTGCGTAATATTTCCCAAGGTAGATATGGTTGTATTATCACAGCCGTCAATCGATACTGGTAGTCGGGGCGCACTTGGTCTGGGTTGTCCAAGGGCGATCCAAAACATAAATGCCAACGATACAGTAGCACCTGTTACTGATGCACCTTCCGTCGCTGATTCGCTAGTCATGCCGAGGGTAAAAAGCCCCAACAGTGGGCCACCCACGACACCAAAAATTGTCAACCCGGCCTATGAGAAGAAAATTGATAACGATACTTCTAACTCTTGATATTTTTCGTAACTTATATTCATCTGCAATTCACCTGCAACACTCCGCCCAATAACTGAGCTAAAAATGCCAGAGCGATTGATATAATTCCGTAAAGAAAAGCGAGTAGTTTGGCGAGAGTCGTAGAAGTTGCATTGGAAAACTCGGTACCACGACATTTTTTGTACACGGGTTTCATGTAATCTTCCAACGTGACTGCTGCTAAAGAATTTAATGCCGCGGAAATAGTGCTGAGACCAGCACTAAAGATACCTAATTAGGAAGGAAGGTTTAAGTGTAACGACTTTAATCGGATTCAGCATTAAACATTCATGATCTGTGCATATCTACCTGCGATAAACAGGCCAGGTAGACCAGGGCTGTTGGACATGGTGTCCATAACGTACAAGGGCATTAACATATCGGGCGATGATATTCTCTTTTCGAGTAATGGATCGCATCTGTAATATTTACTGTATATTGCCAAACCTGAGAAACACGTAGTGATCGAAAGTATTGTTAATATCGGCCATGATAACCAAAGAGCTTTCTGGGCTGCTCCTAAGTTTCTAAAAGTATTGTAAATGTTAATAATATCGTACATCTATGCTGGATACCACAGTGTATCCATACAGAAGATATTACATTGTTGTTTTGCTTTTAAAGCAAGTCGCTCATTCACATTTTATCTTCTGTCGTACATACCTTACAGTAAGCATCCGCTGCACTTGAATCTGATTCACGCCATAAAGCGAGAGGAACGTACCTAAGCCACCAATAATGAGGGACCACCAAGTATGACGGACCGTGGGGTCTAAAGAAATACTGTAAAGAAATATGTTACTGATTTGCGTATACAAAATGCAGTTTTTGTGTTTAGACAGAGCACCTGTCAAATTCGATGCGATTTCCAAGTTCGGCGATTCGCCAAATTTCTCCTAAACCACCAATTTCCTTAGCAGCCATACCAATAACCGTAAACACAGCGGCGAACATGAGCAATGCTTGAAAGACGTCTGTTATTAAGACTGCTTTAATTCCACCTACGCTCGAGTAAAAGGCACAGGCTAGACCGATAATGACAATACTGCCTGTTTTTGATATTCCAGTTGTAGCTTCCAATGCCAAAGCAGGCGCATAAAGTACGACACCTGAATATAAAAGCAGTTGAACCCAGTACACAAAACTAGCCATCATCCTAGCTCTTACTCCAAAGCGCTTTTCTAAATACTAAAAAAAAGATATTGTGAAAATTATCATTGTTTTTATGGGAACTAGTAATACTTGGCCCGAGACAAGACCATGTCTCTTGGTACTCACTTCGTAGGCGCTAGTTGCTTGAAGTTTGAAAAATACTGGAAGAAATCCGTAACAAACAATCGGAGTTCCTATGAGGTACGATAAGTTAATTACTACGAACTGGGTCCCGTATGTATAGTTCTCCGCTGATAGACCGAGTAACGTAATAGCAGACATGAATGAAACTACGAGAGCTACTCCTACAGGAATAATGCTCATCGATCTACTAGCAACAAAGTATTCCTGCAAAAGATATACATATTTTTTATGTTATTGTGATTGGAACATGTGCCTTCATATGCATGTTTTGTTCAGATAAAATTTAATCAGTATGGGAGTATATTTGACGATTTGTATAGTTACCTCCATAGTCTTTTGACGGCCGCCACTGAATCGGTAATAAATACCAATACCGACGCTTATGCACAGCATAATTGCGATGACCAAGTAATCCTCCCATTTTAATGTGCCTATATCTGCCATGCTGTTATTCTGCCAATATAAAAGGAACATAAATTTCAATTACTCTAATTTATTATTTACTTCCCAATAGAAAGTTTGACACAAAAAAAATGTCCAAAGTGTAAATTGAAAAAGATGTACATGGATACGGTAAATGACATAGCATTTATCGGTGCTCTTTTCATCTTAGTAAAACATCGTAATGGATCTTGAATCATATTTACTAACGTCGTCTACTAAGCCTAAGATTTATCGTGTGTATGCCAAGATACAAGCTCTATTTAATCGTGCCACACCTAATTGCCTGCAATTATATTAGAGGATCTTGCTAGATCGCTGATGCTATCAATGAAAGTAAACAGTTTGATTACCGACTTGCAATAAAATCCATCCTCTTTTCAAATTAACAAAAAAATATGTAGCAATGTGTTAACAAATACTACATAATTTGTAATTCTATAAATTCTATGAAATTTCTATGATACAGAATAGAATTATTTATTTGTTTAAAAAAGCGTATTATATAATGCGTTAAAGACATGTTAAGCACGCTTTCAACAGTCACCAGTTCTAGGTAGTTATGTATCGTGATACCGTCGGTCACCACCGACCCGGAAAACTACAAACACTTGTCACTTATCACATAAAGCACAATGCATTATTTTTAACTGAGCATTAATTAACAAAAGTATATACGGTGACTTTATGCGCCTCAATAGTGACTGCATTACCGTTACTGATAATCGTGGTACTCGTTTAAAAATTATTTTTAAACCGATCCTAATTGACAGTCCATAAACAATAACTATATGTAATGATCACTATGATTTCTTTGCCGGCGATGCGTTACCATGCTGATTCGACAGGTTGAATGGACTTACCGATATCAACTATGTATCCTGTTGCAATCGGGTGGTTAGGGAACGCGGACGAAAACGTGTTAACGCTGCGACAATTCGAGCATAGTGTGCATCGCGCGTGGTCGACCGTTCCTTTTCATCGTTTAATGAATTCGAACATGTTTATCGTTCCTTGGTGAGCGACACCATCATACGCGCCAGAGCACAGTGCTGGCCATACTAGCAAAAATCGAGCGGATCGACCACGTGTATAGAGGGTGATTTAAAAACTACTGATCACTCGGCGAGAAATTTTAAAGCACAGTTTAAACAGTTGAATCATTAACGGACTTATTTCAACAATATGTTGAACATACAACAACGGACAACAATGGAATTATTTCAACAATATGTTTTCGTAAAAATAAAACCTGTTGCATAAATACTGGATCTTTCACTGTTCGGTAAATGGTTTTTTACTTAATTCCTTTCGACTCATTCGCGTGCGAGGGTATTAGTACGCCCTGTATATACAAATAAAGTTTAGCGCTTGATAGATTTTTAATGATCTGATTCCTTATCTTTCATTATACATTTTTAATATATTCTCACGGTTTTACATTGCCTAGTCATCGATCGAGCTAGAGGTCTTAGTACTTATAAAGACCTTTTTATTCACTTGCTATTTTGCGTCTAAATTGATCCGTTATCCGTAACTTACGTAAGAGGCTCTCAAACATTCGGATTTGAATTTGATTATGCAATGTTATGATGTTCCTGAAAATTCTTTCCCTCGAGTACGTAACTAATTATCGATGAATGTCATCTGCAAAAACAACTGAATCCAAAAAGCCTATGTAATCGTCTAGCTATTTACAAAGAGTATACTATAGGGTCCCACCAGTCTAGTTTATCGTATAACTCGTCGCCGTCCATAAGAACAATTTAATTTAACTCAGAAAACTTCCACACTCTTTCGTTTATAATTTTACAATTTGTCTCGAGGTCGCGATTGTATCAGAACGAGAATTATATTAACAGATTACGAAACACCGATCTTGTGTATCTCGACGAGTAGTACATTAATGAGATATCGATGATAAGCACGATACTTTTGAAACAAATTTATGTTTTAATGTACTCCCAAAAGTTGAGGGCAATTTAATTATCTAAATGACGTAGAAAATTATCACGACACTGTAAATGACTGTATTACTTTTTTTAAATATCGAGTTGCATTTTTTCTATCTTCTTGATTACAATACATATTCCTGTTCTGGCGTTTTAAGTATCATCCAGAATTATTAGCACCATCAAAATTTTCAGATATAATTAAACTTACAATAATGCACTTGATTCCATGTCATGATCGAAATAAGTGACATTATTATAAATATAATACCAAACCAAAATAGCCATATGTATCTATTCAAATATATATACTCAAAATGATTATTTTATTATGATTATAATTATTCGCTACAATTTCAACTACATCTTCGATTTATTCTTTTTTTAAGATGTTAGTGCTTTAACGAATTATTATTTATTTATTCCACTTTTTTTGAACAATGATCGTTTTCGTATTTTGCGAGATATTCAAATCGACTGTAAACACGTAACTTTCAGGGAAGTCGATGTTACTCGTGATTTCGAGTTCATATATCGATTTGTTTGAGATGGCGGATTGCAATGAAAAATGTGCGAATTATTGTTCTTTTGATTATAGTGAGGATAAACAAAAAGGGGTGTGTTTAATTAAAGAAGAGTAAGTTTATGTTATTGGTTTCATAAAACTTGTGCATTTTCTCATGGATTATGTTGGTGTATTGGAATCAAACATTTCCTAACCTTTCTAGCTGCGTACTCTTTTATCGTTAAACACGTTTTGTTTGTCGTTTCCGTATGTAATTTAACATATTTTATGTGAACATCTGTCTGATTTTCGTTTTTGCGTTAGATAGTTGTACTTTAAGATCTGCTGATATTTGACATTTACTGGATGTTTTTCTACTTAATCGGTGTTATTAATAACCATGTCAATACCGGGAAAAGTAAATTAATATTCTTTGTAACTGTGTTGATATTATTACAGGTTTGTCATTGAGGATCATGTGAGACAATTAAGCGAGGAGTGTTTGACGGAAACGGATAAACTGAAGGTTACTAATAATGTAAGTAATACTTTAATAACACGCATTACCGAGGATGCGTCAGTACCAGATGAGCCTTCGAACAAAAAGTTTAAACAAGACGATAAGAAGGAAAAACTCAGAGGTCAGAATAAAGCAAGACCACCTCCATTCAAAGCACCACGAGAATTAAATCTTTGTCCTTGGATCGCGGATCAGGCGACGGGTGAGCCAGAGAAGAAATGTGAGAATAAACGTTGCACGTTTCTCCACGATAGGGTAGAATATCTGAAAATCAAGCCAGATGACATTAGGACGGAATGTCATGTTTTTAATCTTACTGGAAGGTGCCCCAGAGGTGCCGCTTGTAGAATGGGTTCAAAACATTTAACCGAGGAAGGTTTGAATATCGTTAATAAAGAAAGGTTGGAGGAATTTAAAAAAGGGCCACCCACCACAAAAAATTCGATATCGAAGGAGCTTCAGAATCAGCTGAGGAAACACAGATATAATTTTTCTAAAGCAGAAAAAATTGTAAAAGCAAATGATCCTTCAAGAAAGAAGATGGTTGCACAAGGTAAGAAACCTATGAAGGACTCAGAATCCCCAAACGGAGACCACCCTGAAATTGAAACGGAAATCAAACCTGAAATTGAAACAGAAATCAAAACAAAAATCGAAGCAGAGGTCGAAACAGAAATTAAAATAGAAATAAAAAATGGCTTAACGTCAAATATCTCTGACTCGAATAATGAAACATCCAAGATTCCTGAATTAAATTCGTTACCTGAACCTAAACTTGGACCCGTCGAAGATTACGATTTAGTCAAATGCAGGGATCCAGAAAAGAAGAGTATAGATTGGAAAAACAAAATATTCTTGAGTCCTTTGACGACTGTAGGCAATCTACCATTTAGAAGAATTTGTAAAGAGTTTGGGGCAGATATAACTTGTGGTGAAATGGCTCTGGCGCCAAAAATACTAAAAGGAGCTCACGAGGAATGGGCCCTGGTAAAGAGGCACGAATCAGAAGATGTCTTTGGAGTCCAACTCTGTGGTAACAATCCGGGCGTATTAACGCGATGCGCTCAATTGTTGAACGAGGAAATCAGTGTCGATTTCGTTGACCTAAATCTAGGCTGTCCAATAGATTTAATTTACAGACAAGGGGGTGGCAGTGGTATGCTCAACCGATTAAATGTCTTAGAAACAGTTGTAAAGTCTGTGAGCCAAGTGCTGGATATACCTTTATCCATTAAAACTAGGACTGGCGTCTATATAGACAAACCTATAGCGCATAATTTAATGCCAAAATTCCGGGATTGGGGTGTGTCCATGATTACTGTGAGTAAGTTGGTTGGATCATTGGTTTAATGTACGGTTGAATTTGTGTTAGCTTTTTCACTTCTAAATGATAAAATTTGAAGTAAAATATTTTTGTCACTCAAGTATCTTTTAATATGGAACTCAAAGAGCTGACGTAACATAAACTCAATGATCACGGTTAAATAGATTCGAACGTATAATCCAGAGACGGTATAAAAATCTATTAGGTTCATGGAAGGTCTAAGGAGCAGAGATACACAAAATTAGCGGACTGGCAGTACATAGAAAAATGTGCAAAAGCGGCGGAACCTGTTCCAATATACGGAAACGGCGATATTCTGTCTTTCGATGATTATCAGAAAGCACGAGATAGTTATCCGACCATTCAGGGTGTGACTATAGGCCGAGGAGCTTTAATAAAGCCGTGGATATTTACCGAAATTAAAGAGAAGAAGCTTATGGACATATCCAGCGGGGAGAGGTTCGACATTTTAAAGAAATACGCTAATTACGGTCTCGAACATTGGGGATCGGATACTCGTGGAATCGAGACCACCAGGAGGTTTATGCTGGAATGGATCTCTTTCTTACATAGGTCAGTTCTCGAGGTTTTCGAATGTAATAACAATTTGTTTCTGGAACAAGTAGTTTAAAATTGTTTTTTTTTTTTCATTTTCAGGTACGTTCCCGTTGGTATCCTAGAACAGCCACCACAGAGAATTAACGAAAGACCTCCATTTTATCGAGGTCGAGATGATATGGAAACGCTCATGGCTAGCTCGAACTGCGCTGATTGGATTAAAATATCGTAATTATCTTTCGATTAGTACACACATTAAGTATTGCCACTTTTGACGGAGTTCTTAATATTATTTTAATTGTTGCTTTCAGGGAAATGTTGTTAGGAAAAGTGCCTACAGGATTTCACTTCTTACCGAAGCATAAAGCGAATTCTTGGAAATAATCTAAGTATTAATAGTATACAGTGTTTTGCCGCGCGAAACAAATTATTTCGTATCTTAATTTTTTTAAATAAACACTACTTAACAGTAATTCTGGAATTATTAATTTTAGGTAACAAAGTATGAAAAATACGTTCTGTTTATTAAGCGGCACTTTTATAGTTTCCACTCTTATTAGTACTATATTTCGGTATTTCTTTCACATTTCAAATAAATCGATTCTCTGGACGAAGAAGGATTAATAATGAGCGGTAATGTCTCCGAGGAGAGACACAGGCCACATACAATCACACCCGCTTGCAACTTCTTTCGTAAAGGGTTCCCAACACTCGCTGTCCCACCGTCGTCTTACCATGAGCAAGGTTCTACTTCTTTGCACGCAATGAAATCCAGGATGCGCGCATTTCTAAAATCAACACAAAGATTTGCGTTTCGACATAGAGTCGTCAAAAGACTCACGACACTCCGACGTAATTGAATCTTTTACGATATCTTACGAGTTAGATAGATATAAAATAATTGATATTCGTGAAATTTGTAAATAAAAGCCGCATGATCTTATCTTCAGTTTCTACCTGTTTCGGTGGACTGTTCGCTGGACGTTCATCGTCATCCAACAGCGAGTAATTCTTACAAAAGATTTCATGGTAATGCGGCGGCTGGTACTCGAATTCAGAATCGTCGAGACGTACTCTTTTAGTTACGATCTCGCACAGATTCCGGTATTCCTGTGAAAGAAAGGAAAAAGCATGATGTCAGTTTTGTGGCAAAATTTTTATTTCTTTTAATCAGTTACATCACTGACCGGCATTAAATTTCTATTGTCCCTATCTAGACGCTGCCGATCCTTTTCCTTCGCTTCGCGATCCTCGATGTAGTCCTCTTCCGGTAAATATGACGCGTCTCTAGCCACTGGTGGATTGGGCGAACGACGTAGGTAATATGCTCGGGGGTCGCGGCCTTTTTCCATCATTTCACTCACGTTGCATATCTTGCAGAACGCGTAGGTATGATGCACGAATATCGCCAGTGTTACCACCTACGGATCACACGTAAAACACATTGCATTTCAAACTAAGATGTTAATTAAGTATACCGGGTTGTTCCATATATCACGTTAAATTGATGGAAAATAATTGTTCCATTAAGAAATATCAAACGATTGTTAGGTTGCGTGAGAATTACATTGTTTTTAGCAGCACGATAGGCTCTAATCGTATTTGTAGCATTGCATTGCGTCATCGTTAAAATTTAAGCTTCGACGGAGGTCTCAGTCAGCGTGCTTTAGCGACCTATCAAACTTGATAAGGCTTAAACCGTGCGCGGAGGGTCCTACCAAGTGGGAATGGAGGTGGAGTGAATCAGTCGTTTAATAACGAGACTGGCGAAGCGTGTAGAATGATCGTCGATCACCGTTTTAAATCCCTGTATCGGCAGATCAATTCTTCATTGATCATCTTATCCAAGTACCAATTTTTTAATCATCGCTTGAAATATTATCTGTACCAACAAGTTTCCGTGTTCATCATTCCTCGAATGCCTTTGTCCTTTTCGTAATCTTGTCTACGCCAGAAAATATTTTCAGAAAACAATTCTTGTTTTACCGCTGAAAATTTTTAAGAGGAAGAGAATACTTTTAGGTGATAACGTTCTTCTCATCTACCTTTAGAAATTCTGAACCCAGATTCATAAACTTTCGGAATATAATTTTAATATTTTTCTAAATTGTTACAAATGGATAATATAATAAATAATAAAGATAATAGATTTGAACAATATAAATCATGAGCTTTTCTAGAAATTGTGAAGCGACGCTGAAGATTCAGCTTAATCGTTCATCGATTGGAAATCGAAACGTCGAAGATCTTGTTTGCCAATTGAAGGATGACGTCAAAAACTGGCGCGTGGTAATGACGATGCCTGTAAAGACGATGACATTCCTGTGAAAATCAGTATTAGTCGGTCAGCAAGGTCGATCATGATTGAGCTGACGTGCTTCGCGTCGTACGATATAAATTAGTCTTCCCCGTGTCGATCAGTTTGATTCGTGGTGCCTTCAAATTGTCGGGAGAACGATTTTGATATTACAACCAAAAGGATTTCAAGAGGATGCGTCCAAAACCAATTGCCGAATGTTTCCTGGGCTTTTATCAGTTGTACGTAATGTTCATTTCTGTCATTCATTACTGTAGAAACACTCCTCTCTATACGGATTCAGTTTGTTTCGAAGAAAATTTCATAGTGTATACAATTATCGAAAATTATCTGGCTTCCACGATTCGCATAACTTGTTGTTCACATGGCATAAGGATGCGAGAACAACATTTTCTTGTACCCTGCCACGGTGGAACTGACAGAAATGTTTATGTTCAAAATTGCAATACCCTTCGTCACAATATCTTGTTTTAATTTGTGTATCGTATTCCGTATTAGAACTTGTAACAATCGTAAACTACTATTGAGTGACCACTGATATACGATTGCGGAAGGTTAATAGACAAGTGATATAGAGCGGAATATGCAAAGAACAGTTGAAATGATCAACGTTACGCTGCCAGTATGTCCCAGCACAAACCACCTTTTCCCAAATCGACAGCGATGGAAATAATTTGAGCGAAAATGAAATTAATCCGTTGGAACAAGAGAGAATAAGGAGAGCACAGCGAGGACTAGTACACGAACGACGCGTATTCTACATGACAACACGTGTGTCGATGTGTGGTAGGTAGTTATCCAATTGACAGTGCCCCCGTCTGACATAGTTCAGTCGACGGCGAACTTAGGATGATCCGACGTCTCTCCGAACGCGAAGAGTATCAGTTAAAATTTTCTGGATAATCAGCGTTGATCGCGGTTTCTGCATCCCGCGAATTCGCACACCTGTTCGATTCGGCGACCGATCTTGCGAGTTAGGACGAACTGAGAGGTGAAAAAGAATCGTGGCAAATATAATCGGGACCTCGATTGATCGTGATGACGTCTCGGAACTGCGAAAGACGCTCTTGCGTTGCGAGATTGTTAGTGTTTGGTATCGTTAGTGAGAATGAACCTGGTCAAGGTTAACGATCGTCAGTGAACTGGTTTTTACATCGTTGTTAATAAAGAGTTACCTTCGACGGGGGTGTTCTTTACAAAAAAAAGGACACAGGATCTCGTTCTACCCTCCCTTGTTCTTCTACCCCTGGTTCTGGAATAAACTTCCTCGTATGAGGAAGGAGATGCCAGTAAATCGGCACTGACATGGCAGCCGATCTGTACGCGAATGGATCCCTAAAGTCAACGTCTGGCAGGTGAGACAAAACGTTAACGCACGTACCATTTTAACGGGGTTGTTTCAAAATAGACCCGTGATTGCGAGAAGAAATGAATGAAAAAGGTTCGAAGAGTCGATTAAAATTGTACAAGAAACATTTATTTAACGTGAGAGCATTCCATTTCGAAAGTGTTTCACGGAAGAATGTCCACGATCGTGATTTCCCTCGATTCTAATTCTTTTTGCGGCAATTTTCATGACAATGAAATGGTTTAATAGCCGTTACTGCTGTCTGAGTTAATAACCAATTGACCCTCGACCGCTCGAGTACAGGTTCCATTGATGAACAGCGCTGTTGGACAAAACTCGAGCGGTACGCCGTTCTCGAAATCTCGTTTTTCCGAAATTCCATTCCTTTTCGCCGTCGCGTTAACAATCATTCTTTGACTAGTTTCGTTTCCCGTATTTGCGTAATCAGATATTGCGACCCGCGAAAAGTTGACCGATGAGCAAATCGAATCGACGAAACAAAAGTGCCAACAAATGTTAATAAACGCGGAACTTACTTTTAGTTGTATTTGTAACGAAAAGCATGGACACAGAAATTGACCGAGAAATTGATGTCACCGTATAAACTTTTGCGCGAAAAGTAATCACGCTGGCGAATCGCGTCAAAGTCGAGTTTACCATCGATGGATCGAGTATCATCGGATCGTTTGTTTGTACGGACAGCATGCGCCACTTAAATCGAGATCGATGCAAAGTCATTTCAATAAATCCACGTGCTATCGTGGAAATTCGCGTGGGTAATGATCCGCTTGTTTGAACAAATGATCACTCGCGCGGACGAGACGAAGACGGAAGGACGATGGATTTAACGCTCTGACTTCATTTTTCCTCGTAGCAATGATGTTGATCTTTTCGTTAGTGCGTTCGTTTGTTCAGGAAGTTTCAGTAGCAGTAGCACGGAAAATTCGTCACCGTGTTTGCCGACTGGCGGAGAAGTCGCGAGTAAACGAGTAAGTCGGATTCCGAAAAGTGAATATTGAATTTACAAAAGTGAAGGGGATGTTCATTACTTTTGGAAAATCATTTTTAACACTTTTCTGGCGTCACCAAATTAATAACGGGCACGGACGCTAAAAGAAATAACAGTTTTGTAGATGTAGTTTGCTCAAGTGTTTTACGCGTCGTGAAAAACGTACGACAGCGGACGAATATTCGGTTGCAAATTCGAGCATTAAATTGCGAACGAAACGTTCGTATAAACGAGAACAAATTGTAGAGGAGGCTGTTAGACTCGTTAGTTTAGGAAATCAAATAGATTCTTCGTCCTAAGCGTCAAGGACGTACCAAGAACTCCATTGAAAGTTTACGCGACACATTCATCGCTGTTTGGTGATCTACGCTCATTCGATATCGCAATTCGTATTACACGATTGTCGTGGTTTGCCAATTCAATTCTTTGGGACATGGAAATTGAATCTTGAGGTATTCGTTCTGCTGTTATACCAACAAAAAATTCAAGACGCTGCGAACGTAAGCGAGAAAGGGTGCAGAAGAGAAATTTCAATCGTGCGAGATGAACGTAGGTAGCATTCAACGCCAACTACAAACGTAAATTGCAGTCGCTCTCCTGTCCGGCAAATTAAACTTTTAACCCAAATACGACGTCAACTATGAGAATTTGCGCTATAAAGTTACAGCGTAATTCGTGGCAGGTTTATAATTAAATGCGTGACACATAAAATTGAATAATCTCGTGTTTCCTGGATAGAATGAAATTCGATTCGTCGACTGTATACCTGAAACTCATATTTCTATTCATTCTTTCGAATATTTCAATTTCATGCATAGCAGAATACTTATTCGACGAACATAATATTCCGTTTGCAAAGTAAATGGGTTGGCGCAAACCACTTCGAGATGGAAATAAGCAGAAATTTCATCGCACCCACTTATCCGAGGTATAAGCACAAAGTTTGCACGAGTTTCGCAGTGTTTAAAAAGGTAATTAGAGCGAGCAGTAGAACGTGCTCTCAAGAACGGATTTAAACCTGTTAATGAGTGACGATATAAGCGTGTAAAAGTGCAATCGCTGTTTTTGACATTGGGATCTTTACACTTGTCAACGCGTTAACCTTCCTCGCGTCGGACTAACGATAACCCTCGAATTACTCTCAACCCTTTAAGATCATTTATTACCGCCTTGGACTTCCTCGATGAAGCCCTACCAAACGATAGAGTGCGTTGAGAAATCGATGGAGATAAAAGAAAAAAAAATGCATTTTTCTTACCAGCGAAAGGGTGCCGGTGCCTGAAAACAAGCAACAATCCCATTCGCCATCGGATTATTTTTAGATAGGAGGATAGGGTCTACCCCTTGATGTCGGCTATAAATAGCCAGTAAGGCCAATCCAGGTCCAATTATTCCATTTAGGTATTTAGGTGACAATCGACTGACCGCCAATTTAGAAATATTCCACACGCTCGCAGCCCAGGGACTTCGGGCGGCGATGTGGACGAATGCAAATAATATACGTTAGCGAGACACTCGAGCGAATTTCAATTCGATGCGATCGATGTCAACGTGACGTCCTGAAACTCGCATGCCGATCGGCAAAGAATCCCCAAAGTTCGACCTCGATACGAGATAAAAGGCGATAGCTGATCATAATTTACTTTTGATCGTGCTTTTCCGATTCACGATAGACGACGAAGAAAAGTCGAAATTTTAGCGCGAACGAGAATTAAATACAAAACATTAACATTAGACTTCCTTTTTTGGCTCGCGAAGCTGACGAACGTGATCGGTAAATGATGCTGACGTGGAAAGGTCAAACGGAATCGTTTCTCCGATTTTATCTTCTCCATTGTGTTTTGCGCCTTCGACTGGCAACCCGTCTGACGCAGAGGTATATTTTTTGCGTAGAATCGTGGGCAGTATGGGGCAACGTAAGTCGGGTACATTAGGCGCCGGGGCGCCTGTATCTACGGAGGAGGAACAGCTCAAATTTCAAGATAGTAGATTTCTAACGACTTTGGTGCTCGGCAGAAGTAGGTGAGTACGACATAATTATCAATAGTGAAATTTTCCTCTGTACATTTTTGCCTTTGCAAGCTAGAATTTCAATACTGAAAATGTATACGTAAACAGGAGGTGGTGCGGCGATATAGTAACCGTTTCTCGATTAAATTAAAGTCTCCGCGTATTCTCAGGATTTACAGCGTAACGTCGCGTAACCTTCGGGAGTCTATTGAAATCCTAACTTTTGTTTACGCACGCACGCGTGTATATTCGCGTATACAAATATATGTATATATTTTATTCCGACCCGGTTTCTCGGTGGGGCTTTAGACGGGGGACGGTTTGGTAACACAATACAACAAAATTTATTATGTATTCCAATGCTCATTGTGCTCTCGGCGTTTCTATTGTCCATTAACGCAGCGGTTATCGCGGTAAGTTACTGGACAAAGATGCGAGTAAAGAGATCCCCCCCGATCGATAGACAGGAATGCAAATTTTAATGCTGAAACTCGACA
This sequence comes from Pemphredon lugubris, assembly GCA_933228935.1. Taxonomy (NCBI): domain Eukaryota; kingdom Metazoa; phylum Arthropoda; class Insecta; order Hymenoptera; family Crabronidae; genus Pemphredon; species Pemphredon lugubris. The sequence goes on along the minus strand of OW121819.1, from coordinate 7,725,742 downwards.
AATATTCGTAAGCGCATTAATCTTACGCATACGCGTATAATATTAATCGAAACGTCGGGCTTACGATGAGAATGTAATTTATGTCCTCGCTCGGAGAACAGTGCCGCAATTGAACCGCGGCGAACGAGAATGTACAGGCGGGTACTAATAGGTCAGTGGTAAATAGCGTAAGTTTTCTTAATGACGTAGTGGTACGTGCGCGATAATAAAGGTGTTAAGCTACTGACGCACGATACAGGTAAAGATCGCGCACGTACGCGATGTAATTAGAAATTCAATTTAAACGTGACCGCGTTAAAACCATGCTGTCCCACTTTGAAAATTCCGGTTTATTTCTTGAAACCTTGAAACGTTCTTAAACCCCATCGGACGATTCCTCAAAAGTAATGATACAAAAAAAAAAGAAGCAAAACGTCGAAGAGATCGAAGACGCGCCTCAAAAATCCCACTTACCATCACCGTGTAACCGATTCGATGCATGATCGTCGTTTGCCTTTTCCCGGGAATTTTTCTGCGAAGCTCCTCACAAAACGATCTCGCGAAAATGGTGGAAAGTATCACTCTACCGGGGAACCCCTTTCGTCGAGTTGGTTTTATATGGGCCATCGGGGTTAAATCACCTGTCGCTGAGCGACGGGAAAAGTTTAACGCGAGTATCCTCATGCAAATATGGAAATCTGATAACGCTAACGGTATCGAGCCTGAATCCAGCCGTTTAATTGAATTCTGTAATCGCGCTGATTGAAACACGAGGATCCCCTCGACGACACGAATATCGATACGATAACCCGAGTAATTTGTTCGTTGCGGTCGCCACTCAGTCGGCTCTCATCTCCTTTCTCTCTCTCCCTCTCTCTCTCCCTTTTAATTGCATTTATCTCATCGCGTCTCTTGTTCTTTCTACGCCCTCGCTCCTCTCCCTCTCTTCCCATTTCTCTCATTCCCTCAGCACACTCCCAATGTTATTAATGCCTCTCTCCCTCTGATTTTTCTCCCTCCCTTACCCTTCTTTCTTCCGACTTTGTAATCCCCCCTCTTTCACGCTTTCGCTCCCGCCTTCATCTGTTTTCTCCTTCTGTCCTACGTCCTCCCCCGCGCTTCTCGATACGGGTCGACGAAAGCATTTCAATTATTAATCGCCGCGAATCGTGCCGACGATGGAGTTTATGGTGGGATTCGTGCGCGACTTTGACAGACGGGGCAGGATTAATCTTAATATTGGAGCTGCGTATCGTGCGACGAAAAAAAAAAAAATCTCCACCCGACCGACAGTAGTACCGGATCGAACGCGCCAGACTGCGGTACTTATGTCAGATAAATCGTAAGCCGGGGCTACTTGAACGTCCGCACACACACGTCGCACGTGAGTAAACCTAAACCATCCGCGAAGCTTTTCCGCAAAACTCTAAAGGGCAACGTTGCGTATTCGGGTTTCAATGAATTTTTTTCCGCACGATACGCGAATTCGCTTTGATCCCGTTATCGCGCGTTCGGATCGGAGGGTAATGATGTATTCGAAGGTACATAAATCGATAATCGCGAGACTCGACGACACTCCGGTGTTTAATTGCGCTCGAAGACAGCGTGGCAGAATTTCACGATACGTCGGTGTCACGATGTCGCGCGAAATTTCGTTCTCGCGTATGCACGACTGGTTAACACGTCCGTTTCTTCGAGAAACGTCAATCGTTTCAATGAACCAGATTGAGGCTTGCGTGGGTCGCGTCGCCGCTTTCCAGACGCATTTATTTTGACAAGATTGCACGTAATTGAGACTTAATAAACACAATGTGCCGTACTTCTTAATACAGCCTACCACTCTGCGATTAATATCGTTTATCGGGGAAAGCGTGTTCGATATTTTAATCAAATCTGGCGAGAGAAACTTGGAGATGAGAATCCGCGCGTACATCGCAGATTCTAGGAGTAATAACGATGTTAGCGAGCGTGATTCGTAATTTACCGCCCTGGAATGTTAAGTAGGTCGGATGATTTCATTTTTTAAAAAAAACTCGAAGCTTCGGACAGGTTTTACGACTCTTAACAGATCCCGAGCCACGGCGAGCTTTCGTTTTAATTTTAATGCAACAATTGCACGTACGCGATTAGATTCGTAACGATGAGCGTCGCCTAAAGTGGATCCGTACGCTGATGAGATTAAAATTAATCCGCGAATTGGAGGGAGGGGTGATAAGCGCCAGAAGATTCGAAATCGATATGCCGCCGCAATACGTACTATACCGACGCACGCGACTCGAATCGTTCACTTCTTTCAATCGACCATTCAATCGTTAAATCGAGTACCGCGTAACCGGGGCCGAAAGTGCGTTAGAAATTCCAAACAAGCATTATATTTCTGAACGACCATCGATGATCTGTCCAGGAGAATCTCGCCGGACGTCCTGCCGTCTTGCTCACCGGGCGTCTTTCGTCAGAAATCATTTCGCTCCACGACGCCACCGAAAAGTATCCGCAAAGACGTAATAGACGCACCTGCCGGCAACGCTCGTCGCGCAGACGCCGCACCGAAAACTCCACGTGAGCCGAGAACACCTAACAATAGCGCTCGTCCGAGGAGCGGCGTGTTACTTCTGGCGAGGGGCGCCCGCGGCGCCGGCAAGCACGCGCGGCTAGGCACAGCACTGGCCAACAAAATGGCGTCCGCGAACTCCACCACGGTCGTGCAGGGCTGGCCGAACACCAAGGACGACTACGAGCTCAAAGAGGTTATTGGTGAGTAACGTGTAAGCTTAACCTTTCCCCGCGACTTACCCGAAGACGGGGATTAAAATCTTTCCACGGTGCTCGTGGAGCGACGGTTTCTATCTCGAAATATCCTCGCCGGGTCCGCGACGGCGAACGTTCTGCTCTGGTTCTTGACGTTACGAGATCCCTGCTCGTTTGACTTGTCGCCGATGTTTGAGATAAGGAGCGAGGTGGGATCCCGAGGGCGTATAGGTTAGGGGATGGTTGATTTGAGACAGAGGCTACCGGAACGGTTTAGGGGATTCTGTGTGGTGTGGGAAAGAGAGAGACAGAACAGTTTTTCCGTTTACGTGGATGTCTCCCTTGCTCTTTTTATCGCTCTCTCTCTCTCTTTCTCGCTTACTCGCACGCTCGAGCTCGTGCAGGGACGCGCGTAGCGGGCCCCGCGGGGTTCTATCCGGTTCGGCTTTAAACCCTACGGTATTTTTTGCGACGTCGGATTGTACGAGGCAATACTTGATTGTGGCTGTTCTTATTGTGTTTTCTGGGAATTGTATTGTTGTTGGGTTGATTTAAATGACGAGTGATGTTAATGTACTGGGATTAATACGCATGAACATATTTGGTCTGGACATTATTCTATAGATACAAACTTGCATAGTATTGTTTAAGAATAATAACGAGGAGTTTTATTTCATCCTTTTTTTATCGTAATTAATGGTTACAGATTGTGTGATTTGTACGCGCGATTCGGTGGGCAAACGGTCGATTCTTTGTATACGGAATTCACTCATGATTGTAATCGTTTCGAAAAGCCCCTCTTAATATATTTCTTTGAATCCGGCATACACACGACAATTAAACAAAAAACAACCAAATTCACACGAAAAAAAAAACAACTAATCTCGCCGTTGCACATAAGTTAATTACCATTGTAATTATTCGTTTCCGTATAACTGATTGCATACGTGAGGAGAGTTATGTAACAAATAATTGCGCAGAAGACCTTGCGCAAATGTTAATTGTATAATACAAATTGTATCGGTGAATCGATATCACTTCATTTGTATTGGAATTTGGTCATCCTCTCAATGAAAAACTACGTTTTGTACGACGCATTTTACGAGCTTGTTTTGAATTCTATAGTAAAAATGTACCTCGAAATTTACAAAGCTTTCCTCAAATGTTTTTTTTTTATTTCCCACATTGACTTAAAACTTTAACGAGCCTTTATTAAGTCTCTTCAATAAAAAAACTATTAAACTTCGTTTTTAATCCATCAAAGACGTTTATTTTATTTTAGTTCAACAGAATTCCGTGTTGTAAGATCATGTAAACACGCGTTGTTTTAATCACGTTCAAGGGGTTGGGGCTACCGCTGTAGTACACGCAGCGTTTTGTATTCCACGGCAAGAGAAATGCGCCATCAAGAGAATAAACTTAGAAAAATGGAACACCAGCATGGACGAGCTATTGGTGAGTTAGACCTTATCTCTGTGCTTAATTTCGTGGAAGAAAGCGATGTGTAGTTAGCTTACTCGATAAGCCATCGGAATGTCGCACAACGCGTTGATTACACATACATATATTTCCTATAGTATTAGAATTATACTGCGGTCTTGCCAATTATTTCCTGTTAATTATTGTAGAAATCGTTAAGACTCTGTATCGCGTAAATGCGATATTATTAATCAAACAAATCGCTAAAGATCCCCGAAGTAAGATCGATTATATATCCTTTAAGATTATCCGCGTCGTTATATTGTATTAAAAAGATATCGAAAGTCACTTATATTCTCGTAACATACGATAATTCTTTAATCGACAAAGGTGATTCGTTTGTTCTAACAGAAAGAGATTCAGGCAATGTCCTCGTGCAACCACGAAAACGTCGTGACGTATTACACGTCGTTCGTGGTGAAAGAGGAGCTTTGGCTTGTCCTAAGGCTGTTGGAAGGTGGATCTTTGCTAGACATTATCAAACATAAAACGAGAACCGCTAACTGTAAGCACGGAGTATTCGACGAAGCTACGATAGCCACGGTGCTACGAGAAGTGCTCAAGGGCCTTGAGTATTTCCACAGTAACGGCCAAATACACAGGTATGGCGTTCACGAATCTTATTTTTCGCGAGACTGCCTCTCGTAGATTGAATTTTCGAACAAGTAAAAAGGATTAAGTCAAATTGTTAAACTTTTGTCAACCAATACCGTAAAACTTTTTCATTGAATAAAGATCGCGGAGCATTAATCGCGCGACTTGAGTAAATGTACTCGATTCCTTATACACATAGACAAATTTTAATAACGAAATAATATTAGGGACATAAAAGCCGGTAATATCCTACTAGGAGAAGATGGCACCGTTCAGATAGCCGACTTTGGTGTCAGTGCTTGGCTTGCAACAGGTCGAGATCTAAGCAGACAGAAAGTCAGACATACTTTTGTAGGAACACCATGCTGGATGGCACCTGAGGTCATGGAGCAGGTGAGAGAGGAAAGTAACACTACAACTTCTTAGCCTGCATTTTCTGTGTCTATATTTGTCTTGCATCTATTAGAGCGTACACTATTTATCAGGACAGAAAATGTGTACCTTAGCGATAATACTGCTTCTGCTGTTACAATACGATTATTACTATATAAGTTTCGCGCCACTCTGTTCGGTACGCGGAGCAGCGAATTTACGAATTTCATACGAAGTTGTTATCGATGTATTTTAGTTAAGTAAAATAAGTGAATAAAGATCTGTTTATTAATTTGCCGTCTTGTCGTTGAGTTCCGGTGATTTCGATGTGTTAATTGAATTAGTTGTTTTGAATGAGCATGATTTTCTTTATATTAGTCCTGCCATGTTCGCGAGGTACAGTGTCAAGTATTTTCGAGAAATGTTAATTGCAAGAATTCTGCTAGATATTGCGCCAGAGCCGATTGTTTTATTTTGACGTGGCAATCATTTTTAAATCTTATAAATTAAATGAGCTATTTTGTTTCAAAACCACAAAGGCAAGCATGTCAATGAGCACGTCTTTTTTCAATATTGACTATTTCTTCCTCACGCGCCCGGTGTAAAATCAATTATGATATGCATATTAATTTGCAGGACCATGGCTACGATTTTAAAGCCGACATTTGGTCACTTGGCATCACCGCGATCGAGATGGCAAGTGGCACTGCCCCGTACCATAAATATCCCCCTATGAAGGTGCTAATGTTAACGCTACAAAATGATCCGCCAAACTTAGATACAGCGGCGGACGAAAGAGATCAGTATAAAGCGTACGGCAAAACATTCCGTAAAATGATTGTCGATTGTTTGCAAAAGGATCCTACGAAGAGGTAAGATTTCAAATAATTCCATGAAAATCACACGCAACTCTACCAATTACTTATTGTTTCAGACCAACCGCGACTGAGCTACTCAAGCATCCGTTCTTCAAGAAAGCGAAAGACAAAAAGTATTTACAACAAACTTTGGTAGCTATCGGCCCTAGTCTCGAAACCCGCGTGCAAAAGGTATATATCGGTTGTACGGTTGTATACCTTTGTCTCTTTTCAGTCAAATTTGTTTAACTTCCATGTAATTGCATGATCTCTTTTGTTAGGCATCGAAAAGACAACCCGGCACGTCTGGACGTTTACACAGAACGGTAACGGGGGAATGGGTTTGGTCGTCCGAAGAAGAAGACAGTGGGGCGTCTAGTGGCGAAGAAGGCAAAGAAGCTTTGCCAGTAAACACAATCGAAAATCCGAGTAGCGACGAAGATGCCGATCAGGATGATTTTTACGGTCATGTAAAGTCGGCACCGAGTCAGCTTGTCGTACAGGCTACCGAGCAAAATGTTCCTATAAATCTGGTGCTAAGATTACGGTATGTGTTACAGAATAATTTTCTCCCGTATATCCCCCCGCGTAACAGGATCCTTAATAATGCACCAAGTTTCAGTTCCTCTGTGCGATCGTTTATACATTGGTTGACATTTTCGTTGCAGACGTCCAGACACACAGTTCACGCTTGAAGAAAAATTCGAGTACGATATATTCCTGTCCCATACTCCTATTCAATTCCTATTGTTTATTTTTATCTCTAACGTGAAACATGATTTAATCCTCGGTCCTCTAAAAATAATTACAGTCTTTTGATTCTTAAGTAACTTAATGTTATACAAAAGTGGTAATAATTGCGAGGAATATAAGGTATCATCTTTCCTTTTAGAAATCAGAAGCGAGAACTTAACGATATTAGGTTCGAGTTTGCCGTTGGGGTTGATTCCGCCGAGGGCATTGCAGCCGAGTTGGTTGGTGCAGGTTTAGTCGACGGAAAGGACATCGTCGTGATAGCAGCAAATTTACAAAAATTAATAGATAGCGCTGGCCAATTACGGACAGTAACATTTCCATTGGTATGTATAGTTTTATTAAAGACAGGCTACGTCCGACATATTGATTTACAACGAAAAGAGATTCGAAATGCTATTGGCTCTTACGATTTATTAAGTGGTTTAATAAATCGTGTATATTTCAGAATTCTGGTCATGCAGCCAACGAGGTGCCCGACGACAAAGCGTTAATAGGATTTGCTCAGATCTCCATCACTGATTAAATATTTTCATTACATTCTGATGTCTCAGGATAATGTCCTCGACCGACGTTTACTGTTCGAAGAATGTGGAAGTAACAAAAGCTTGTTATATCACGTACGAATTACTCGCCAAAGCCGTCATGCACATGCGTTTATCCAAACAAAAATGAAAATTCAGAAACTTACAGATTGTTCCGTGGTTACAGTGAAAAAAAATACAAAAAAATACTTCTTTCCAGCTTTTGCTACTTTTCACGTCTTTCAGGTTCTAATGAAGTACGATAGAATACTGATTACAGGGCATACGTATGCAAGACTCGTAATTATTATACGTCAGTAGTAACGAACCGCTCAGAGATATGTATCTAGGAATCCTAACACAGGTTTTATTAAGTGTGTTTTCTGCACACGCGTTGCAAGGTGAATTAACGGATACATGAAACGAAGTGAAGAAGAAAACAATATCATCCTTAACTGGCTTAAGTTTCCACTTGCTCTAATCAATAATGGCTGTAGTTCCATCTATTCGATTTATATCACTCATATTACATTAATTTATGTAAATACTAGTAATTGAATCGTTTGTTAAGTTTACTTCTTTTTCTGATCGTTGACCAAAAATAAAACGATGAAGAATTTCAAATAACTAAGCAAATGAGTGGCAAACTGTAGCAGATGCTTAACCATCTGACTTACTTATTTGAAACGCAGACAGCATTCTTTACACGGTAAGGATTTAGTTAAATATACAAAACATACTACACGCTGTATACTAAACAGTCATCGGTTTCGTGTACAATACAAATTATTAGCGTATTCCTTAAGCTTTATGCTACGGGATTGTAGACCATACAAAAGTACTAAAAAAAACATGTTTTGTACTTAATTAAATAGAGTTATATATATACATATATAGTGAGTTTATAATTTCGCAGCTTGTAGGCAGAGCTGATTGGAAATTTTTATCTTTCCACTCATCTTGAAGATTTTAAACAAACGAGATATATTCATATAAAGATTCTGTTGGAAAAACGGGAGAAATCAGAATTGCATTCAAATAAATTGGCTCTAATCTCTTTTAGCTGTTTGACGTTACAACGTATATCAATTCCTCTCGATGCTTCTCTACTTCGAATATTTTAATCGTTCGATGTGATTCTGATTTGCTTGTATCGATTCCTGTACAATCCGTGATAACGCCAGCGTAATAAAATACAGGAAGAGAATGGAAGTAACAGTTGTATCCTATCCGCGACCTGATCTCTAGTTGCAAACTAAATTAAACGTCGGACTCTGTGTCATTGAAAATCACTTTGCAGACTATAATTACGTAATAAAACACGTTACTCTATAAAAGAAATTCCTGTATCATATTACCAGGATAAAATGGATTGGCTTGGAGCATCTAAAGAAAAACAAGTTTTCAAATCACGAGCGGATACAAATTCGTCTGCATTTTGCAAGTATCGTGCTCTTGGGCGTATCACGCAGTTGTAACTGATTTTGGTTATAAAAACGGTAAAGACAATTTTTATGCTTAACAATCGTCGAAAGTATGCGGTGCAGAGCATCATTTCTAGAGAGGTGCGAAGGAAAAATAATTACGCGGTAGATTAAGTAGATGTAAAAGGCTAGTTATACTCAGCATGGCACTACCCTATAGCACTTAGAAGTCTCATGTAATGCGCATCGAAAATGAAACAATTTTAACTGGCCGATTTTAGCATAACTGTATCGTCACGTTACATGTGCCTTACCCCCGACGGAAGCAACCCTCGTATTCCATTTTTTGTCATTTTCCAAAATTCATGTCTCACTTAGCGTCGCGCTCTCAACACTCTTAGGTCGTCTTATGTAATATTTACGGAAGCAGTGCCAAAGAAAGTGTGCTGTCATTAAAACCGTGAGTTATGTATATCGAGAAAAAGAAAATAATTTATTTGTATTAATATCAAAATCTCATTCAGCAAGGAAATTTGATTGTGCTTTATTCCAATGCATTGAAACGTCACGTCGTAAGAAGAAGTTGGTGTGGGTGTACACTTACAACAGAGAGGAATGCATGGTAGTACTTAATATTTGTAGAATTTCTAAAGGTCATTGATACGATTCATTTTATATATAGCTATCGTACGAGCAAGTTTACGCTTGCTTACAATTAATTGAATTTGTCGCAATAAAGTGTTACTCTTTATAATTTACTGAGAAATTCTTTGACCGCTGGATTCGTTATGTCTAGATTCAATTGCAATCTGTTAATTCCAGATTAATTACTCTCCATTTTACAAGTTAATTCTAAGAGAAGCCATAAATTTACAATTCAATTAATCAGCATCGTGCAACGCTTAAACAAAGTTTCACCCGCGGCAAAAAAAAAAATCATAAATTTGCAGAGTTCTACAATCTTGTAAAAGCATCGCGCTCTTTATGGTAATTTCTTTCCAAAAGAAAGTAAACGTTAACGAGAATTTTCTTCGGCTTGTAATTGAAAATTCAGTTGTATGAATTTTGTGTAACTACGCATATTAAGTGGGACAATAAATAAACCGAATGTAAAACGAGCATTTCATTTCTGGTATTCTTCCTGAATTTCAGAGTTTCAGAACCGATATTGGATAAAAGTGTACTCTATCAATAAATGTATCAATTTCCTTTTAAAACCTTTTTTCCAATAACATCGTATCGAGTTAAAAAATTAATATAAACTTCAATTAGTCGGATCATTTCAGATATTTATTAATGCACGATATTCGCGCAATTAATACTCCCAGTATTACGAAGTATTATTCATCCGCCCATTATAGGAACGACGAAATTGTGTTAACAGTTTGATAACCATTTCCCTTGTTACTACATTGCCGTTTTATCAAACTAATTAGAAGCTTATTAGCGCTCGTAATACCCGTGATAACCGAGTCGCGCTTCCACTTTTAAATAATACTGAACCTTATACTACAGTGTATTATTTTTTTATATTAATTTATTACATATAAAAACACGCATTAAAATTTTTTTCAAACTAATTAATAAACCAACGAACGATAGTGATACATAAAAACTCAGAAATAATCTTAAATATTTATACCAAATAAAAATCCCAATTAAGCAGTCGATCTTAAATGTTTACATCAAACAAAAATCCCAATTAACGAATAGAGATTATTATTTAATTTCCCTGCATCATTAATATTTTTTTGTGGACATTTGGAAAGCCCTCGGTCAGTGCTTCAAAGATTTACGGTAACCATATACGATTACGTAGTAATGTAATTCGTAATATCTGTTCGCAACGGAAGCGTTGTATTATTCGTCCGAATTGTTTCTCTTGGAATTACATTCATTATTGACCCATATTTTTTCATTGGATTGGCTTATCAAATGGGACCTGAGTTTATCAGAGATCCGTTTCCTTTTTGAGGTGGGTATATAAACGAAGAATTGTATTAATTCGCTTATTCGAGGAGTGTGAGTTCCTTCGTATTGTTTATGACCAGAGTTTCTATACCAATGACTCGAACGTAAACGCATCGATTCAAATATGGTGCCGTGGAAAATATTCTTGAGCGCTATAATAACGATTGCTATTACGAGTGATCCGATTAAAGGAAACAAATCTACGGAATCTCTCGATGAAAGCGCGTAAGTGTTCTGCGAAAATCAATTGGCTACTTTTGTTACATTATTTTTATTCATCTCTCATCCAATGGTATGGTTTAGCGGGGATGTACCTTTAAACGACGCTTCATTAACGGATGATTATGTACCCTATACGAATACCAAAAGGACGAAAGGGGGAAGGAGACGCGTGTTTGCGGGTGGTTGCAGCAGGCAACCGGACCCGCCTATTAACGGTAGAATGCGTTGCTCCTTGGACAGGTATAAATTGGGAAACAATAATTATTACCTCTTTGCCATTTAATTATATCGCGGTGCTCTGTATTATAAAGCACTTTTGGCGAACTTTATCTTTCTCGTAATTGAAATCACCTCTTACGATCAATGTTTCATTTTCAAAATGATTCTTTATTTTTACGCCCTACGTGCGTCTGAGAGTTTCGCTAACTAACTAATGATCGAAAACCGAGTCTAGAACATGTGCGAACAAATACACATGAACACGTATACGTACATATGTATGCGAGTGTATTCTCAATAGTAGAACTCTCAGGTGGAGGCGTGGGTTTCGTGTCACGAAATTAGTTGAAATTTCTGTAGTACCACGAACTACTTCTCCGATTCGAAATTTACAGTGGATGCATCGCAATCTGCGAGCTTAATTACAAATTCCCAAACGGCGTGACACAACTCGCCATAACGTGTCAGGATAGAGAATGGCACATTTTTGGAACAGATTGGAACGCCTTGCCTCATTGCGAACGTAAGTTTCTACTTTTTTCTTGGTAACGTTGACGCATCGCGGCTTTTATTTAAAAAGCTTTATTTGACCGATGAATTTCCTGTAACGTTAAATTACAAATGAGCGTACTCTTGTACTTTTCAGCGATTTGCATGCCGGAATGTATGAACAACGGTGCGTGCATTGCACCGCACCAATGCGATTGTCCAGAAAATTTCTCTGGACCGCAATGTCAGTTCGAAAGAAAACCGTGCATGGAATATCCGCCGCCCGTTCTGAATTCTTTCAAGCGTTGCAATTCAAAGTACGTGACAAACTCGTTCAATGGAGTTTTCTAAATCGATTGTATCAAAATCATTCTTTATGAAAGTACTATACCAAAGCGTGCGATTTTTCCGTCCCATTCTAGGAATAACGTTTACTTCGAACTCCATTGTTCTTTATAAACCTCTTTCCATTAGATCGTGTACGATATCCTGTATGAAAAACTTCACATTCCCGGATGGTTCTGCCGTTACGAATCTTCTTTGCAAGAATGGAATTTGGGAACCTACCCGACAGGATTGGGTAACAGTACCGGATTGCGAACGTACGTTGTAACTTTACAATTCATAGATACGGGTTTAATCAACCTTATATTTTGTATTATAGCCGTGTGCGATCCACCCTGCCTAAACGGGGGTAACTGTCTCCCTTCGAACCTTTGTCAGTGTCCACAGGCGTATCGCGGCCCTCAGTGTCAATATTGTGAGTTAAATGCATATCTTTCGTAAACCTATGTGTATGTATATCTGTATATCAAATGTATATCTTTCGTAGACCTATCGTAATTATTAGATTAATTAAATAATTGTATCGTGCGTTCAGAGCGTAAATCTATTTTCTTCGCTATCTTCCAGCTGCAGACGCGTGTAACGCGGAAAGAATAGGTTTCAATGGTGGATTTCATTGTACGAGCATCGAGGATAGTTACTCGTGTACGCTGAATTGTCCAGCTGAGATAGAATTCGAATTTCCGCCAGCCGCAGCTTACACGTGTACGTACGACAAAGGTGTTTTCGAGCCGCAGCCAATACCTCAGTGCAAATTCAGTGATAACATGAACGTCATTTCTCTCGGCACAACTTATAACTCTTACGTTCGGGAGACCAATCACACGTGGACTATTCAAGATAGCTTTAATTCGCATATGAAGCCAGGATATGATGCGAGTTACGATTTGACGGGTCTTTATGAAAATCCCGCGAGCAACCTGTCATCGAACATGGTAATTGATTAAAGAAGAATTATCTCTCCTCTGAATTAAAGCAGATATTACTAAATGGATATTATTAAATTACATATTATTGTACACTTTGAACAGTACTAATAACAATTGAGTCTAAAAATTACTAAGCAATATTTACAACTGCAATACGAAGCTTTAAAATTTGCTAATCCCTCGTATCGTGACGAGGTAGAAATTTATATAAAATTTCACGTATTAATTGAAGCTATACATATATCAGAATGAGCAAATAAAATAGTTCGATCGAATTCCAGATTGAATTCTACAGTTCGGCGAAAGACAAGATTTCAATAATCGAGGATCGTCAGGCGAAGCCGAAGACGTGTTTCACTTGGGGCGGAGTCCATTACAAAACGTTCGACGATAATATTTTTAGCTTCGACAGCGATTGCTCCCACGTTCTCGTTCAAGAATCGCGGGACAGCCTTTTCACGATAATCGCGGGAAACAGCCCGACGTGCAAGACCCACGATTGCTTTCGCATCGTGAAAATCTTCTTCCAAGAGAAAGAGTACACGCTTTCGCGAAACGCCGCGGGTGTCCCGGAATTTCGCACGCCGAGGAGAGCTTTGCCGATACCCGCGCAGCTTCCAGGTTTGCGCGTCGAAATGTCGGCGCACTTTACGGTCGTCACGTTGGATTCTTTGGGGATTCAATTGAAGTGGGACGGTGCTCTGTTACTGCAAATCGAGGCACTGGAGAATATGTGGAACAGGACATCCGGTCTTTGCGGGAACATGAACAACGATAAGGCAGACGATTTTGTTACCAAAAATGGGGATGACGCTAGGACGAAGGCTGCATTCGCGTCGTCTTGGCGAACGCAAAATATCGGGGGTAATATTCCAATATGAAATTAATCGTCGTAATATTTGAAGTTGGAATTTTTTAGAATATCTTCTCGATGAATGTCGTTTCGAAGGCTATTGCAGTTTAAAAAAAATTAATTTTTTAATTAATTTCTTTCTGGAAAAGATACTAGGTCTAGTTCGTGTGTACTTATACTTGGCCAGGGACAAGACCTTGTCTCTTGATTAATCGCTAAATGATTCTGAATTGCTTCTATTACTATACGCGAATAATGAACATTTGAGAATTCTTACTTTATATTCGTATTTTTTTTAGAAACTTGCGACGAATATCCAAGTACGCGTCACGCGTGTGCTTCGAAGTACGAGATTGCCAAGGAGGCCGTCGAGTTTTGCACAAAATTGCTTTCGGATCGCAGATTCCACGAATGCTCCGGTACGATTTCACTCCTCGAATTGCAGAAAGCTTGTCTATGGGATTATTGTGCGTGTAAAAATGAGAATAAAAAGGATTGCGCCTGCGATACCATGAACGTTTACATCAGACAATGTGCGCACAAGAAGATCGTATCATTGGCTGGATGGAGAAGCGACGACACTTGTCGTAAGTTAATAAGTGTACACTCATTATTCATAAAACGAGGAAACGTATAAGCGATAGTTTTCTCATTTTAATACGCTTACTCTGATTTCATCGTTAACCGGATAGACACTGTTGGTTCGAATGTATATTTCAAACGGTTTATCTCTTAATTCGAGAACTTTTCAATAACAAATGTGCAAAGTGGATAATTAAGAGTAGACAAAATAGATTTGACCCGATAAAAATCTGAGTGACCTAAGTAAATTTTCAGAGGAATGAAAATTGAAATAAAAATTAAATCAGAATCAACATTTTCTGGCATCAAACCGAAGAAACCAAGATTCATAACAAAACATGTTCATTTTAAATCAATCATTTCCCTATTGCACTATCATTATCGTCTCCATAATTCGATCTTACCATTAGCCATGTCCTGCAACAATGGACGAGTGTACATGCCGTGCGGCCCAAAAACGGAAGCGTCATGCTGGACCGACAACGAACTCGAAAGAAACACGAACGGCATGAATTGCGAGGAGGGTTGTTTCTGTCCCGAGGGGACGCTCGCGCACGAGGGAAAATGCATACGTTTGGAGGAATGCCCTTGCAGATTACGCGGAAAGTTATTCGCACCTGGCAAGAGCGTGCCAAAGGATTGCAATACTTGCACTTGTTCATCTGGAAAGTGGATTTGCACGCAAACTCGATGCGGCGCGAGATGCGCTGTAATCGGTGATCCTCATTACACCACTTTCGACGGCAAGCATTACGATTTCATGGGCAAGTGCAAGTATTATTTGATGAAGGGCGACGATTACAGTATCGAAGGAGAGAATGTTCCTTGCTCGGGCGCTATATCCGAGGTACGGTATCATGTTAGGAATATTGAATCTTCTAAAATCACCACAATTGTAACAAACCACCGTATCCTTTAAACGCACAGCGAAATAAATTGAATTTTCTTCGTAGAATTTAGGACTCGTCCCGACCGACGCACCATCCTGCACGAAAACCGTGACAATCAATTTCAAGAGCGATTCGATAAAGCTTAAACAAAATCGTCAAGTTTTAATTAACGGGGATGACGTGACAGTGTTGCCCACGATGTTAAATAATATCAGAATACGCGTCGCGAGCAGTATATTTTTAATCGTGCATCTACCGAACGATTTGGTAATATGGTGGGACGGAATATCTCGAATTTATATAAACGCACCCCCAGCATTCCACGGTGAGTTATTTCCACGATACATACTCTCGCAGTGGGTAATAAATATTCTTTATGTCAATAATTAATTACTAATTATTCGGGGAACATTACGATTAGGTCAAACTAGAGGACTATGCGGTACGTTCACTGCGAGTCAAAAAGACGATTTCATTACTCCGGATGGCGACATCGAACAGGGTGCAATATCTTTCGCAAATAAGTGGAAGTCGGAGGAGTCCTGCGTCGATATTCCCGAGAAAGAAACGAAACATCCTTGCGACCTTGATCCACAGAAACGAGAGGCTGCGAAGGCCTATTGTTCTTATTTGTACAGCGATATTTTCGCCGGTAATATTGGTGTACCATTTACTCGATCGTCTTCTTCCTTGCATGTTTATTTATTCTAAAAAAAATTGATTTCAGGGTGCCACTGGCACGTTGACCCAGAGTCATTCCACCAAGACTGCATGTTCGACGTCTGTGCTTGCGACGTGGAAATCGAATCGTGCCTGTGTCCGACGTTAGCGGCATACGCGAAGGATTGCGCGGCGATGGGAATAAAATTGTCGTGGCGCGAAAGTGTAAATGAATGTAAGATACATTGCTCGAGAGGTCAAGCTTATCAGATTTGTGGAAACAGTTGCACAAGGTGGGTCAATCTTAACGTTTCCCGGTCTAATTGATTTCGGTTGATACTGTTCGTAATTTATACGATATTAATGAATGATTTTCAGATCCTGCGGTGATGTTTCCTTTTATCAGGATTGCAAGCAAGAATGCGTGGAAGGGTGCAACTGTCCCGAAGGCGAGACGTTAGACATTAACGGCGAATGCATTCCAATTGGACAATGTCCGTGTACATATTCTGGTCTAGAATTTCAGCCCGGACATCGAGAAGTGAGACCCGGAATTAAAGCACAAGAATTGTGTACTTGCGCAGGTAGGATTTACGATAAAACGATATCGGGAGATTAGAATTGATGCAGATAAATGGGATTAAAAATCTATTTGGAATTTTCAATTGAAAGATATTTTTTGCAACATTTCTTCTCGTAACGGAAACGTAAACGGTTTTATTATCACTAAAACTAACGATATAACCAGACCAAATGACTGGTTATTTATAAAATAACTTATGATAGAAGAAACCTTTATCCATATTTTTTCAATTTTTATAATCTTAAGAAATATGTACATCACATTATACGTATTTATACAACTTAAAAACACACATTCTTCATACTTAAAAATGATGAATTTACATGAAAATGTCAAACGAGCCAAAATGACTGGTTTTCGTAGTTCTAGTGTTAACCAACGTAATGGAGTAATCAGCAATAAATCTTTCTCCGAACAGGAGGCATCTGGAACTGTCGAGTAGCAACTCCAGAAGAAATTCAGGAATATCCAGCGGCAAAAGATATTTCGACTTCGTGCGTGGCCAGCAAGCATCTCGAGATTACCGATTGCGTGCCGATCGAACCGCGTACTTGTCGCAATATGCATAGTACAATTACTCACGATCAGACACCGTCCCTGTGCAAGTCCGGGTGCATCTGTAAACCTGGGTACGTTCTCGACGAACCGAACGGTACGTGCATTAAAGAAGAATCCTGCCCGTGTCATCACGGTGGACAAAGTTACAACGAAGGGTCCGTAATACAGGAAGAATGTAATACCTGCGAATGTATCAGCGGTAAATGGAAGTGTACCGACAGAATTTGCGCAGGTAACGAGACACGTTATTTCGAACTTGTATCAGCTTTAAAAAAGATTGTGAGGAGAGAAGAAAAGACACTCGCCCCGTTAAAATTTGTGTATAAAAAATGCGTTTATCGTAGGTGTTTGTTCCGCCTGGGGTGATTCTCATTACAAGACATTCGACGACAGAATCTACGATTTCCAAGGCGTGTGCGACTACGTTTTAGTCAAAGGTTCTCTGAGCAAGGAAGAATCCTTCGACGTCGCGATTCAGAATGTACCTTGCGGCACCACAGGTGTTTCATGCTCCAAATCTATCGCCATTACGATCGGCGGCGGTGAGAATCAGGAATCGATCATTTTAACGAGGGGAAAAGAAATTCCATCGGGGAGCTTTAAAAGAATTGCGATCAGGACCGCTGGTTTATTCGTGTTCGTCGACGCACCTGATTTAGGATTCACTGTGCAATGGGATAAAGGTAGGTTTTTTTAAATCACGGGATACGCTTCTACAGAAGATCCTGTTTCATTTCGTGCATCGATATCTGCCACAGGTACCAGAGTTTACGTCAGATTAGATCCAAAGTGGAAGAGCCGCACGAAAGGACTCTGCGGTGATTACAACGACAATAGCGAGGACGACTTCAAAACGCCTTCCGGTGGAATATCGGAAGCCTCCGCGAACCTATTCGGCGATTCCTGGAAGAAAGATGATTTTTGCCCCGAACCCAAAGACGTGATAGATCCCTGCCAGCAGCATCCAGAACGGAAATTGTGGGCGATGGAAAAATGTGGCGTCTTAAAATCTCCTGTGTTCCAACCCTGCCATTCCGAGGTTAAAGTTGAACCTTATCTGCGTAATTGCATCTTCGACACGTGTGGCTGTGACTCTGGTAAAAATTACGGATTTTTTATGAATTTTGTTTAATTATTAACGTTTCTATTTGCGTCATACGATGATCTATTCTTTCGTTTCTTTCTTTTAAGGTGGAGACTGCGAGTGTCTCTGTACCGCTTTAGCCGCTTACGCGCAGGAATGCAATGCCAGAGGAGTTCCCATAAAATGGCGTGATCAAGATCTTTGTCCTATTCAATGCGACGAGAAGTGCAGCGTGTATTCGCCTTGCATCACCACGTGTCCCCGCGAAACTTGCGACAATTTGATGCTTTTGAAAGATCAATCGCACCTGTGCACCCAAGACACCTGCGTGGAGGGATGCTCGATAAAAGCGTGCCCCCAAAATCAAGTGTACGTGAACGGAAATTACACGGAATGCGTTCCCACGGAAACGTGCAAACCATTCTGCACTGAAATCAATGGGGTGAGTTTCTAACTATCAAAGTAACCTTTTATTACAAGATCCTTCGTGCTCGATGTGAAAACTTTTTGGTTCAAATTGTTTGGCCGCTGAAAATGAGGAAATTCAATTAACCCCATGATACTGCAATTGTTTTCAGAAACTTTAATCGCGAACTTACCTGAGTTTCCTTTACGCGTCCGTTACAGGTCACTTATTACGAAGGGGACAACGTTAGCAATGATACCTGTCAGACGTGTTTTTGTACACGTGGCAAAGTATTGTGCAAGGGAGAGCCATGCACGACTACTTTCAGGCCAATTACCATACCGTTAGAAGAACCTCACAAATGTATCGATGGCTGGACAGCATGGATAAATAATGATCCAGCGATCAAGGGGAAGAAATTTAGAGACATCGAGCCGTTACCTACGTTCCTGGATCTGGTAATATTTCTTCCGAACCGTCGATTTTTAAATTATAATAATTTAACTACGTTAGATAATTCGGTTATCCTTTGTTACACGTTGCTCATGTTTGTTCGAAGGCGGGTACAAGCGGATCTGCGGTGTGCGAGGAGAAGCACATGGTTGATATAAAATGTAGATCCGTGAAACATCATTTAACACCGAAGGAAACTGGTTTGGACGTGGAATGCAGTTTGGAACGCGGTCTCTACTGCAAATCTCAGCCTAATCTACCCTGCGTCGATTTCGAAATTAGCGTTTTGTGTCGATGCAACGCGGAGAGCACGGAAACTACCGAAAGCACCACAGGTGCGTACTTTACACGTTTCGCGTTGATGATTCTTAATGTAGGGATATTAGGTGTTGAATTTAGGATTCTTAAGTACAGGGCTCTCGTCCGTGTTTCCGGGTTTCCCCGGATTTGTTCTAGTTCGGAGGGCGTGGTGTAAGCCCACTTAAAAAAACGAGATATCACATAATGTGTGATTAATTTAGCGTAAAATGCAAAAACAAGAAAAAAGACCTTGCACCAGTTGCAAAATAAACGATCCATATGTACATTCTAGGGTTCATCAATCCTACATTAATAATTTGTATAATCGACGAATTTCTTTCAGCACGCCTACCTGACGATAAGGGAATTACAGAATGCAGCCTCGACTATCCAAACAAACCTCACCCTACCGATTGCCACTTGTTTTATCAATGCGCGCCCGGTGTTTATGGAAACGAAGCGATCGAAAAATCTTGCGGGCCAGATATGTTTTACAATCCGGAAACGCAAGTTTGCGATTGGCCGGCTACGGTCCTTCTTTTGAGGCCGGAATGTTCTTTGAGACAAACCACGCCTACCAAGATCGAATGGACGAGCGATAAGACCAAGTTCAACACCACCTTATCGACAATTTTGGAGAAAGACGTTATAACTACGAGTAAAATTATTTTTCTCATCCGCGACACTCCGCGATTTTACAAATCATAAATAATCAATTATTTATGATATCTTGTAATAAAATATTGTAATAAAATCGATGATTGAATTTTTCAGAAGTTTGTAAAGAAGGTGAGACTTGGAGCAACTGTGCCATCGATTGCAAGAAATCCTGCGATTATTATAACCATATCTTAAAGGAGCAAGGCCAGTGCTATGGCAACTCTAATTGCATTCCAGGTGGGATACTTATAATATGAATTTACCAAATTTCATGTCGTGACCATTTAAATGATATCAATGTTTTGCTTGTCACCATCAATTTTGTTACAACAGGATGCGTGCCTCTGAATAAACCAGATTGTCCGCCAAACAAATTTTGGAACGACGCAATAACGTGCGTCGACGCATCCGATTGCTCTTGCAAGTCTCATGACGGAAGATCAGTAGTACCTGGCGCTGTTATTAAAGAATCGGAATGCGAGATTTGTCAGTGTATCAACAATTATTATACGTGCGATAAATCGATGTGTACCAATTTAATTAACGACACCACTACTTCGACCGAAAGGCAACCACCGACACATCCGACCACGTTACCCTCTACGAATTTACCCTTGTGAGTAAATCTCCAGAAAATTTGGAATGTTTTGAAATTAAATTGCGTCTTGTTCTCGAGAAAAAAATTCTAAGTGTTTGTAGAAGAGCGCAATGGCAGCGCAAATGTTAAATGTCTTAATGATACGAACAATTATTTTTCTACAGCACGTCAAAGCCCGAGGACAAAATTACAACGCCGAGTCGTATCGAGGAAACAACGCTACTCGTACCTAGCACTGTCAGCCCGCCGGCATATTGTATAAGCAACAATTTTGTACCTCTCGTTCAACAATTAAACGACCAAGTATCTTTCGATGCCAGCAGTATTAAAGGTCCTATTTTCCGGCCGGAAAATTCTATGCTGAACGGAAAAGTCTCGGAGGATTCTGCTGGATATTGGGAGCCGGAATACGTTGATCTCGATCAATGGTCAGTTCAATTCTTCCACACGTTTAATCCCATTTTTTTTCCTGGGAAGTGTAATATCACTACATCTCGTCCAAGAGAGAAGTCAATAAACAACAAGGAGTATTTATAATATCGCTGAGCGTTAATAAATTCTCGTTATCTAATTATTTCAGGCTCGACATCAAGTTCCAGAAGCCCGAGCCCATTTATGGCATCGTTCTGCAGGGCAGCGACGTGGAAGAAAAATTTGTAACTAGTTACAGAGTCCTTTTCTCGGAAAATGGTCAGACATTCTCGTACTCCTTAGACGACGCAAAACAACCGCGAGTTTTCCGAGGGCCCACCGACGGATCGCAGGCGGTCGAGCAAAAATTCTACGAACCCATCGAGGCGAAGATCGTCCGTATAAATCCATTGTCCTGGCATAATGGAATAGCGATGAGAGTGGAGTTATTGGGCTGTCAAGAGCTTACTACATCAACCAGCGCCTCGGTGACGCAAAATCAGGCGACGACGCCGATAATGTTCGAGAAAATCGTGAGTCCAGGTGAGATGCAAAACAAAGTGGAAATATTTGCTTTGCTCTGAACTTCGCTCTTAACACTATTTCTACCACGGTTTTGTGTATACCCATTTCGAGCAAAACGTAGTTCAGATTCAGAAAGATATTGGAGGAAAAAGATATCACATCATTAATTTAACAATTATTATAGGAAAAGTACAAAATTTAATTCAGGGAAAACGATTAAACTAATGATAATAATTTTAAGCGGAAATTTCAAACAGGTGTCTTATGATACCTTCGGTAGAAGTAGCATTAATCGTCAAAATGTATATAGCGATAAATCGATTCAGCATCTTTTTCAATTTCTTATCAATCGTTTAATTAGTGTGCAGAGATCCAATGGGATTGGACGATGGCTTGATCTTCGCCGACCAGCTCTCGGCATCGTCGTCTAGCACCGATCTGCTGCCAAATCTCCGATTGACGTCACCAAATATTTGGCGACCCTCGTTGGACAATCCGCATCAATACGTTAAAATTGACTTTTTGGAGCCGCGTAACTTGACGGGAATCATGACGAAAGGTGGGGAGGGTATTTGGACGACGGTTTACAAATTATTCTACAGCACCGACGATCGTCACTGGAATCCAATTATCGATCAGTATGGCGCGGAAGAAGAATTTTTGGGTAACTTCGATTCCGAGAATGTCAAGACGAATTACTTCGAGAGGCCGCTGAGCGCGAGATATTTGAAGATACAGCCATTAAAGTGGCACGAGCGGATTGGTCTGAAATTCGAGATACTTGGATGTTTCCTGCCGTATCGTAAGTACCTCGCTCTGTAAACCATGTATATAGATCGACACAAATATCATCGTCAATTTCCAAAATTAGCAATAACTCTTTGGAGAACGTTGGTTCGAGCTACAACTTGTTTTTTAAAACAAAATGAGCCTTTTTTTACATTGATAATCGTAACTGATCTCAAAACGAACAGCACAATTATAATTACTTCGTCAATAAATAGTCCCCCGTGTGTACCATAAATATTCTAATTGCATTTCAATAATTTGTACGTGACAGTAAAAGTTACTTTCAATAATGTATGTATGCAGCTCCAATCGCTAGACCTACAGAAAAAATAGAAACGACGCCGGCGTTCGTTCAGGGATGCAATATATGCGAGGGTGTAACGAAGGATAACGAAGTTAATTGCAAATGCGAGGAGCCGTATTGGTGGAGAGGAGATTCTTGCGTGACCCAACAGGAATGTCCTTGCGTAGTCGGACACATTGCGTATGTAGCAAATATATAAATATGCAAATATATCTATTCATACGTCCAAGGGGAATATATAATTTTATATAATTTTGATATACAATTTTTAGTTACAACGTCGGAGCCGTGTACGAAACCGAGAATTGTCAGCAGTGCATCTGTACTTTGGGTGGAGTATCTACCTGCTCACCAAAGAAATGCGAGCCTTGTCGTGAACCTGGAATGCAATCAGTAGTCACCGAGCTCTGCAATTGCGTGTGCAAACCTTGTCCTTCCGGTACACGCCATTGTCCAACTAGCGACGTTTGTATCGACGAGAACTTATGGTGCAACGGAGTT
The DNA here is from genome assembly GCA_933228935.1 of Pemphredon lugubris. Lineage (NCBI taxonomy): Eukaryota > Metazoa > Arthropoda > Insecta > Hymenoptera > Crabronidae > Pemphredon > Pemphredon lugubris. Next base: position 7,702,680 of record OW121819.1, on the reverse strand, counting down.
CAAAATTGTCCGGACGATGAATTGGATTGTCCAAAAATTGTCGAGACGACTCCCGCTTCATTCGATCTTACGACGACGAAGAATATTACCGCAACGAGCCTAGGTAATTTTTGACTCTTCGATGAAATTTCGTAAATTATCAAAAGGGTGGGTAAAGGAAGAGTGAAACGTTTCGATTGCTGTTCGACAGTGCCACGAGTATGCCAGGATCCAATTTGTCTGCCGGGATACAAAACCGTTTTAAAACCGTCGAGGAAATCGGGATATCAATCGAATACTCCCGGAAAAGGTGGCGTAAAATCTGCATTCAGGAATCGATCGAAAACAAAAGGACTGAGGTAACGCCGTGAGAAAAGAGTTAGCGCTTCAACGGAGACAGTAAAGAAACATATTAAATGTATATATCTTTCGCGAATCCAGGAAAACTATGTCCCGCTATCCGCAAGATATTAAAAACCAAGTACCGGAGGAGACTACGGAATGCTTGGAATTTACATGCGTCCCCGTCAAACCACCGCCGACTCTCGATAGAAACAAACCGGAAGCTTGCCCGGAAGCTTCTTGCCCGCCAGATTACAGAATCGTGTACGAGAAGATGAGCATGCACAAGCTACAGAAATGTCCGAGATACACCTGCCAACCGCCACCCCCGCAAGAAGTGATTTGCAACGTGACGGGAAGGACGTTCAACACGTTCGATAAATTGGAATACAAATACGATATTTGCAATCACATTCTAGCCAGGGACATGTTCGGGAATAAGTGGTACATTACGCGTAAGTGTACCGTTACGCGCGTACAGAGGAACCACGTCGATATAATTTTGAACAATTCTAATTACAAATTTTTCTCTTTACAGTCGAAAAGCAATGCGACACGCACAGCGGCGTTTGCAGCCGAATTTTAGCGGTGACATTGGAGGATTACGTTATAGTTCTCTATCCTGACATGCACGTCGATATTAACGAATACACATTCACTCCGAGACAGATAGCGCGAATCGGTGATAAAATCTCGTCGTTTAAAATATCGAATATAGGTGACGTCACGTACTTCGTGTCGAATCATTATGGATTCTGGGTGATCTGGGATTCCAATTCCAACGTGAAGATAGGGATCCCCACGAAATTCTCAGGCAGCGTCGATGGTTTATGCGGATACTTCGATGGATACGCGATGAACGATAGACAGTTGCCGGATGGAACTCAAGCTCGGTCTACCGTTGATTTTGGAAACAGCTGGGCGATGGAGGGTGTGCCGGAATGTGATCCACAGGTATCGATAACTACTTCAAATTTTTTAAAATGACTGACGACAACCGTCGATTATAATTCTGGTTGTTTATCCGAATCAATGAAATCTACTCAGGTCTGCCCGTACGACGTGCAATCGGAAGCATGGAAGATTTGTAACGCGATCAAGGATCATTCGTTTGCCGAGTGTTCAGCTATCGTGGATTTCGAGAAATTTGCGTCCTCTTGCGTGGAGAGTACGTGCAATTGTCTGCGCAGCAATCGCACGTACGACGATTGTCGTTGCCGAACGTTGACAAAGTTCGTCACCGAGTGTCAAGCGGGAGATTTGAGCATCGATTTGTCGACCTGGAGAAGCGATCACGATTGTCCAGTCACGTGCCCACCGCCGTTTGTTCATAAAGATTCTTTCAGGTAAGTTGATACGCGATGCATGCTTTCCAATGAGGGACAAAGGTAACGCTGCGTTGCTTTCTTGCACCTACCTAGGAAGCTCGACACAGGTTCAAAGCAGAGTCGAATTGTTTGCATTGAGCTCATGGTTCTCAATATCTATGGAATGTAGAGAAACGTATTTCATATTTATTTTAACGAATCGTGTTTAATTGAAAACTGGTTTAATTGAATCTCGCTGTTCGGTTGCTGGTGTTGAATTAAATGGAGCAAACGAGTAATTATAATTAGCGTCATCAAACTTACCATTAAATTAATGCGAGACACAGATTAATGAGTAGGAAATTACGAGGCACTTCAAGAAGCACGAACACGCGATACAACGTCTTTCCGTGGGTTCGCGTTGAAAAGTACTAATTAAAGTTTAACTGAACAAAAGCGTAAATTAAACTCAATGACAAAACCAAGCAATTAAGGGCGTGAACGAGTTACGCGATATTAAAGAAATGAAACTGTCTTTATTTTACAGAAACAAATGCGAAAGGAGCTGCGATAATTTACAAGAGATTGATCCCTGCCCAGTGATGCCTGGAGTGTGTTTCTCTGGTTGTTTCTGTCCAGAAGGTACAGTGCGTAACGGCGACGAGTGCGTGCCGCCGACGCATTGCCGCGATTGCACCTGCGAGTGGCTAGAAAACTCGAAATTCATCAGCTTCGACAGGAAGAATATCAAATTCGACGGAAACTGCACATACGTCCTATCGCGTGACACCGTTGAGAATAAAAAAGATCGTCGCGAGAATCATGAATATCAAGTATAATAATCTTTCGATCTGTCAAAGTATAATACACTTTTATATTCCACAAGGAGCATACTAATACATTTTCAAACAGGTCCTAGTGTCGAATGGAATTTGCAATACTGGCACCTGCACGGAAGCTATCACCGTGCTGTACAAAGAGCACGTGACCGAAGTAAAGCAAAACCCGCTTTTCCACGAGGTGAAATATTTAATTAACGATACTTATCGAGGAACGTAAGGTACGTACAGTTCGAGCTACGATATTAATTTTCAACGATCGACAGTTCGAGGTGATAATTGACGGGCAGAAAGTAAACGATTTACCATTCAACGGATCCTGGATCACTTTGGACCAAACGGCCACGAAGGATCTAAAATTATTAATACCCGCCATTCAATTAGAAATCATAAGTTTTCAACCCAATTTTGCGTTCACTTTGACGCTTCCGTCCCATATTTTCGGAGGCGCGATGGAGGGTCTTTGCGGTAATTGTAACGGAGATGCCGAGGATGACTTGAAGAAGCAGGACGGAGAGGTGCGATTAATTTTCTAAATAAGCTAGTTCCGTGCGGTTCTGAATGAAATCATTCGACGTACATCGGTTCGTTTATTACACAGATTACCGTGGACACGGAGGAGTTCGGAACAAGTTGGTTTGTCACCGAATCACCGCCGGGCACTAATTTCAACACGAACGATTGCACGGCTAACCATCGGACCAAATGTACTTTGCCACCCGCCGATCAAAATCCATGCACGAATCTTTTGAGTACAATGGAATTTGGACAGTGTCACAATCTTGTGGATCCGATGCTATACGTGGAAGCCTGTGAGGATAGTTTATGCACAGGTGGAAGTTATTGCGATACGTTCGAGGCGTACGCGAGAAAATGCCAGCAAGTGGGAATTTGTCCGATATGGAGGAGCAGCGAGGTGTGCCCTTATACCTGCCCGTCGCGTGAGTCCCCGAATTGTTTATCGTTTAGTGTATCATGAGGATGTTTATCCAAAATGTATTATTTTATGCATTTAATTCTAATCTAATTCTAATTCAATTCCAATTTATTTTATACGCATACTTTTCGCATTTGTTCCTTAAAATCCATTTAAAGTCATTATAAGGATAATGCATTTTGGATAAATATCCGGAGTCAAATTATGATATTCGATATTAAACAACTGTTAATTAATGGCGATCATAATAGCGTCAGGTCACTGTCAGTAGCTCTCAAGGAAACTTCAATTTCCCACATAATTAGGAGCTTAGCTAAAGCAATGAAATCTTTTTAATCTCAATTAGATTTGGAATATCGACCATGTGGCACCGGCTGCAAAGAGACTTGCGATAATCTTCAAGAACTCGATACCGCGAAATGTTCGCTGGACACTGTCGAAGGCTGCTTTTGTCCTTATAATTACGTGTTACACAACGAGACATGTATCCCGAGGGAAAAGTGTTTCGTGTGCGACGAAGAGGGCCACGTCGAAGGCGACCTTTGGTATCCGGATGTTTGCACTAAGTGTACTTGCGATAGAAAAATGGTGAATTGTCAGAAAACTGAATGTCCTGTAGCGGATACCATCTGCGAGGAAAATATGGTGGCTACCATCGTCAACCGAACGGAGGGAGATTGTTGCGCGACGTATCTTTGTGGTAGCTATCTTTAATAATAATCTGATAACAACGATGACAAGCCAAGTGACAAAATGTTCATTAGAATTATATCTTTAATATCATCATTACGGTAATTATTTATCGTTTACTCGTAGTACCGAGATCAATTACCACGCCAGCACCATTTTGCATTGAAGAAACTCAGATGCCGGAATGTGGGTACGGTCAAGTAATGAAAGTCTCGACCGACGTTGATGGTTGTAAAAAATTCATTTGCGGTACGTAACGTACGAACTGAAATTGAAGCGAATTACGAAATATTCAAATCATTACGAATTGTATTAATAATCGCAGAATGCCTACCGGAAAACGAGTGTCCCGTGTTAAACGAGATTTCCTTCGAAGTGGAGGAACTGCTGCCTGGTTACGAGCAAATCACTAACACATCTGGTTGTTGCCCGAGACCCATGAAGATCTGCAATCCGGAAACTTGTCCTGCGAAACCGATATGCTCGCCGTATTACGAGATAAAAACTCTCAAACAACCGGATGCCTGTTGCGAGAGTTATGAGTGTGGTATGATATTAAACAATTGTTAGTAACTATACTTCCTGATTAGAAGATTTAACTTCATTTCTATTCTATCAGAACCACCGAAAGATCTTTGTCTGTACGCGGTGCCAGCCTCGCAAAATGAAATTCTAAAATCGCAAAACGTAGTGGCGAAGAAAATCGGTGAGGAATGGATGGATGGTAAATGTACAACGTGCGTTTGCGAATCTTCCGAGGATGGGCCGAAGCCAAAATGTTCGACCACCGAGTGTTTAAAAATCACGGATCATCCTGATATTTCGGATTTCGTAATGGAAGAGGTTCTTCTGGACGAAAAGTGTTGTCCAAATTTCGAGCGTTCAGCTTGTCGGGACGGTGACATGGTGTACAACGTAAGACGATATTTCTGTTAAACAACCTCGATCGAGAAGTAGCAAGAAATATGTTTCAGTGGCCGGATACTTTTTATATTCGACCTACAGCGCGTGAGAAATCTTATTTACGTCTTACTGCGATTAAAAACAGGTCGGGGACACGTGGCAACCAGATGCCGAGGACAGTTGCGTTACGGTGCAGTGCGTCAAAGACGCAAATGGGATTCGGAAGGAAAATAAAGTGCAAGATTGCAACAGGAATTGCGATTTTGGTTTCGAGTATCAGCCACCTGATAATAGAAGCGTTAATTGTTGCGGTCGATGCACCCCAATTGGTTGCGTCGTCGGGGATCAATTGAAACAGATTGGGGAGTTATGGTATTCCGAGGATCATTGCACCGCGAGCTCTTGTAAAATGGATAATGGAAGTGTAAGCGTGAATGACCAAGAAAATGAGAGTCCGATAATAATGTATTTCTCACTCAAAAATCATTTTAGGTATACGTGCAAGCGATCACTGAAAAATGCCCAGAAATAGAAGAATTCGAATTTGAAACGGAAAAACGATTCAATCCTGGTCATTGTTGTCCAGATACCATCAAAATTGCTTGCCGTTCCAATGGGAATATTTACAAACCCGGAGAGAAATGGAAATCTGTAAATGACAATTGCGTTACCGAATTATGCGTGCTAGATTTGAACGTGACGAAACGAACGGAAGTCGAAGTTTGCACAAAGCAGTGCGCCCCAGTAAGAATTCGTGATTACTAATCGTTGATTGCATATAAAAATTATTCACGAATGTGTATTAATTGAAACGCTATACACACAACTGTCCGCTGTACAGGGTTGGACATACGAAGAGCCAAACGCCAACGAGTGTTGCGGTAAATGCAAAGAAACCTTTTGCGTTGTCGGTGACATGTTGTACGAGCCTGGTGCAACCTGGTCATCCGCCGATAATTGCACCACGTATTCATGCATGGAACAAGGCGACCAAGTAAGTATCGCGTTAGTGTATTTTTGTTCGGCCGTTTCAAAATACGAAGCGCCCCATTGAAATTTCATTACACCATTTCCATAGCTCTCCGTCAGCACCAGTTCATTGGTTTGCCCAGACATAACGCACTGTCCGGTCGAATCAATCTATAACGCCAACTGCTGCAAGCAATGCAACTTGACCGCGCTGAATCAAAAGTGTAAGTATTTAATTATCTGATAATATCTGTATATTGATCTCTACGGGCACGCGTCAAATTGAACCCACATAATGTACCACATAGAGAAATTCAAAATTAGAATGCTTTGACGAAAATAAATTTTAATATATTAGAGGTACCGGAAAGTATTGTACACCGATATAACACTTGACTTCTTTCTGAATTTTTGTTAGAGAATTTTATAAAATGTAATTTCCTTCACTTATTGTTATATCTGTATCCCAACGTTTTTCTAAGTCTTTTATGCCTTTTTCATAAAAACTTACGGAGCTGTTTACACCACCGCGTCCGGGCCCAAACTGAGCTCAAACGCTTCGATGTAAAATAATAGATTTCTTTTCCGGTGCTCATAATATATCTGTCGCGTTAAATGTATAAAAATCAGTACAAGTGGTAGAAGAAAAATGTAAACAAGTTCTATAACATTCCTCGTGGATTTTTAAACGCGTCAAAATGACGCGTCCCGTAAACCTAGTGTTAATAACGTAACGGCATCTCACTGGGAATTCCTATACATATAGCGGAGATGTGCGCTGCCGACGTATTGGATAACGAAAGCACTATAGGGATGTTCACGGTGTATCATCGAGCGCACGGAACTTGCAAAAATTTGGAGCCGGTCGAAGGAATCACGGAGTGTCGCGGAAACTGCAAATCCACCTCGCACTTTGATACAGGTAACACGAACAATAACACTGACCGCTACTCCGCGTTTGAGCGTCAGCGTTAAGATTACACGAAATTAACTTTATAACATTGTCCCGTGCTTTTCTCGTTTCCAGAGAATTGGAGTCAAGTGGTCGACTGTAAATGTTGTCAGCCTACGACGTATGTAGGTCGCATCGTTCAACTGACATGCGAAGACAACAAGAAATTAAAGAAGCAAGTAGCGGTACCGTCCTCTTGTTCCTGCGAGGTTTGCGGCTCCGGTAATGTTAAAGGAACCAAAGGGAGAACCAAGGGTTGACGTTAAAAGGAAATATTGGACCACGTTCTTAAATGAATCCTAGGACAGCGATGAAATAATGACAGATCATTGTTTTTTTTTCTAGTTTAATTTACGATGTATATACATACACAGGTTTAACAATTTGTATATCAGCTGTTTTCTAGGGCATACTAAAATCGTTTTATACTTTTAAATTTCAAAAAACATACTAAGTACGATAAAATTAATTCAGTCTTTCTTAATAAGACTTGTTTTCTCACAGACACACGCGCGTACAATCCCAATTTCTCTCGTACATAGTTTCCTTGCCGTTCCTTCGCATACCTGGCGCGACGGAAGGTTTATTCAGATCCTTCGGCTATGCCAAATTATCTCGCCGAGATGTATGCGTACTTTTTCGTGACTCGTTACTTTTTACAATTCTTACGTATTCCTGTACAATAAATCACTTATCAGCGACGAAAGCCCAGCATTTAGAGTACGGTACCCGCACTTTTTCGATGTGTATGTTATACCACGCTAGCTCGTGAGGACGTTTTGCGTATTACTTATCGACACGGTTGAATAGGAAGTTTCGTGGAACGAAAGAGGAAAAGCAAGATCGAGGATAACTGTTAAGCTTTCTAAGTGCCAGGCTCCGCTGATGATAGATAAATTAAAATCACAGTTTCTTGCTCTACATATAGTAAAATTAAATGTTTCGTCGGGCGATAATTTAATAACTAGTCGGTTATTCACTAGAAATCGTATCGGAACAGATCCATCGGAAGAAAGTAGAATTTATCAGTCGCTGGCCCCGTTCCCGTATTATTTTTCGTTTCCTGAAATGCGAGGCATTCGATATTGCTTTTTTCTTCGGCTCAGTAAGTAATCAGAATGAATGTACGGTACGGTGATTCGTAGACTAGCGGAGCTATTGGAACATTGATTATGCAGCGAAACAATTCCAATTCGAGAGGCCAAGGAACGTAGGTAATACCTAATTCTTCGTAGTCGAATTATACCGAGGCAGGTACAAAATTAAAAACTTTCTAAATTATATATTTCTGTATTCGCGGCAGGCCACGTAAACAAACTTACAAACGGTCTACTTACAAACGTGAGAATAATAAATTTTCAGTAACAAAACATCATTAATTTTTCTTATATATAACTTATCTTTAACATCTGTCTCTTCTTTAACAAATCACTTCTTAATGACGCGTCTAATCGCTAACGTAAGTCTACGGTGGAGTTTAGAGAACGACGCGATGGCAATTAATACTTCCCTCGGTTATAAAACTCTATCGCCACGCAAACGTTCGACGTGTTCAAAAAATACAAACAGTTATTAAATTTACAATTAGATCGCGCTTCTCCTTATGTATTTACATAGACCACACTTCCTATCGTTTTCGCATGATCATTCCGGAACTGAAGTAGCATACAACTCCGGTCTTTTGATTAAAAAAAAAAAGAAAAATATTGTCATCGACTCTATAATGCCAGACTAATACTAGCGACTCAGTGTAATCCTCTCTTAACGAAAAGAAAACAATATAACGGAACGACGAGCTTGACAATCGTAACCAATACGTGTCACTCGATCAAACGAATTCGAACTCGACACTCTAATGCTCTCTAATCTCTAATTCATCCAGAACCCCCATTCGAATATCTCTAAAGTTAAAAAAGTATTCTCTGTACCACGACGATAAGGATAATAATACGCTTCTATTCTAATTCGGTACATAATTCTAAAGCAAATCAAAATTATCCTTGCGATTTATATACAGCCCGCTACAGTTACAACTACTGTCCTTCCTGATGATTATTTCATGGTAGACTACAGAATACAATCGGAAATAGTAACCATACGAGCCGTCGATGATATAACTTTCTCGCGGACGAGTCGCGGGAAACGTTGAAGAGAAGCGCAGCAAACGAAGATCAACGGGACGTGATATAGCGTCGCAAAAGGCGCGTTCGTTAAAAGAACGACAATGAGAGGAACTCAATACAACGAACCTTTGGCGATCAAGGTGCGTACAATTCCATGATAAATCTTTTTTTGACGGAAGCGCAGATCTGAGAAGGATCGCAATGGCGCAATCGGTGGGTACACCTGTAAATCTAATCCGATACTTGACGCTCCAGCTACGCAACTACTCCGACGATTCGGAATCGCGAGGATTTCACCGTTAATTCGTAACAGCATGCAATATCCGCTGGAGGCAAAGAGAAATTAAACCAACATTAAAATATATTTGAAACAGTGAAATTCATACGCTGCCCCGGAACGTTCGGAGTAGCTCCGTGCGAATTCGGCGGGACGTTTGAACAATCCATCGTTAGAAAAAATCGAATAAGCCTTTATCATTAATCCATCTTCGTTTCCTGCTTCTTATCCGGTCTCGGCTCATCACGGACGAGGATTTCTTCCTTATGTACGCTACCTGAAAGGAGTACGGACTACTTTTTGCTACTCTTGGACAGCTAACACAGCGTTCAATGCCGTGGTACCTTTCGCTACCTTTAAAGTAACAATGTGACCAGTCGCGCCCCAGAGGGATCGTGCGAATCCCCATCACCACGGGCCTCGTAGCCAAGCCTCGTCTCCCGAGCCGGTTAACCTCCCAATCCATGATTCTGAGACCGTTCTAACGTTATCCTGTGTCGCCGGCCCTTTATTCGGGGGCCGTGAGCAAGTTCTAGGCGAGCTCCCTCTTCCCCTTCGCCTCGGCGTAGAACTCCGAGCTCGCGGCGGTGCTCGTGTTCACCGTGTGCTCGTGGAAGTGTCGGGTCAGGATGTAAACGACCGCCTCGTAAGTCGCCATTATGATCGCTGTGTTTGGTATTTGTCTCACTAGCTGAGTGCCGAGTCCACGGTAGAGACCCTTCGGTCCTTCCTCGGCGCAGACGGTGCTCAGGGTTTGCCAGAAGGCACGGTACTTGGTGCCCTCCTCTCGTAGTCGTGTTCTTGCCACTTCTAAAAAAAACAAAACAATATACAGGTATACGTGTGCACTAACCGCGATAAAGCGTTGCCGATAACCTTGTTAGCATACCGAGCGCGGTCAGTGATGCCTCGAGGTCGGGGAATCTACGTGCGAAAGAATGGAAATGTTCTAAGCGTAATTATCGCTAATCACGCGGACCAGTGATGGCATATAGTCGGAATGAGTTACTCGTGGTAATTATTAGGTGCTAATTAATAGGTGATTAAACGGAACGTGCGATTGGCGTTTGAATGAATCGTTAGAATTATTACGCTACGAAATTACGGCTAATGATTTATTCGGTGAACTGGCGTAGAAGTGAAAATAAACACGAGCGTCCCGCTTATCCGGAGCAGTTCTTTATCGTTAAGTCAAGCGACGCGTCAAGTACCGAAGCATAGAAACGCGTAGGAAGCGTTAAGAGCGAAACGGAAATAGAGAACTGATCGTCGAGCGGCGCAATTCCGCGGATATTCCGACCTGACAAGGCGATATTTGATGGATCGACCGAAACACCGGTATTCAATGATACGGGGGCGACGTAATACGTAATTGCACGTTGAGTGGCTGGCACGCGAAATATATAGCTCACGCTATCTTTAGAACCGACACGGAGAATCTTGTTAGCTCTGTTAGCCGTTCGCGATAGCTTCCACCGCGATGCTTTCGTCGAGGAAGCGATGAACGCGCGTCTGTAGGCCTATTTTGTTCTCCGTTACGTTGGAAAAAATTCTTAGTTTTCTACGAGATTTTTCTACAATTCGTCGCGAAACTTTGGCGCAACTTCCAGGTCACCTAATACATTTCTCACGGACATAATGTCCTATTAACTCTGATTTTATTCCTCGGGATATTTCGGTGCTGCTTTTGATTCTTAATTAACACGCCTGTTTTTAATCCTCCCACGGAGGTCTTCGGGTCAAGATTAATCACGCGACAATTTGTTGATCCATGCGTGCGGAATTGAATGAATAATTAACACTAGGTTCAGGGACATTTTTTATACAACCATCTCTACGGATACGCGTCAATTTTACCAGATAGAGTATTTCAGAATTAGAGAGAATTGAAGAAAATGAATTTTGATATATATTTGTCTCGTTAATTGGATAAAAGTCAGTAAAAGTGGTAGAAGAAAAATGTAAATAGTTTCTGTAATTTTCCTCATGAAATTGGATTGCGTCAAAATGACGTGTCCCGTAAACCTGAAGAAGTATGGGGATATTACGATATCTATCGACCGATTTTCGAATTTAAACCAATATTCGAGCAAATCTGACCAAAACATATGTTGGCTCGTACAAACTTAAACACCCCCGTTTCACCCCCTTAAGGGCCGAATTTCGATTTTTCCCACTCTTGAAAAAAGTCTTATTTTGAATCAAATATGAAGTCTGCTTGGTCAGAATTAGGTGTTACAGATATCGTAATACTGCCAGAGGGATGTACGTGTGATCGAAAAACAGTGAGAAATAAAAATAAAGCGGGAATTTGTAGCGAGTTTGTGACCTCCGTATCAGACATAACTGGAATCACGACTCTTGAATACACGGATAATATAAATTTCTGCGAACATACTGGACAGCGTGCACGACCGACCTTACCGTGAGGGTAGGCGATGGCGGAAGCGATCGTTTTCGAAAATGCGCCAGCTGCCATGAATTCGGAAAAGTCGCGGAAAGTTTTCCTGTCGTCCGCTATGGAGGCTCTCGACCTGTGCGCTGCCAGCCAAGCCTTAACAGCCTCGTAGATCACGAAATGTATCACAGTCTCACTTATCCCTACGTAAGACGCCACGATGCCTTTATAGAATCCCAGGATACCCTGAAAACAATCAGCGCGACCATCGATAAACAAAACTGCCTCGCTATACGATGATTTTTAACTCTACAAAAGTATAACGAGAGAATCTTCGAAACCATCGTATGTTTTGGCTTCATACAAGTTTGCATTTGGCCACGACACTTTATCGTTCATATTTCCTTTTTATCGTTCTGTCAACTTTCAGCTTCGCGTTGTAACTTATCGTTAGGCGCATTAAAATTGCCGAAGCTACGATGTTTTTAGAAAAGCACGAATCTTATCTTGGATTCTTTCGGCGCAATTATCACTCGTATCAAGCGAGTTGTAATTTGACGTAGTACGATACGTCGGGAACGATTCTAACAAATAATGGGGTAGCTGCAAGGAAAATTGTCTCGCGATCGTGATTACGAATAATGACACATATATCTATGTCAGACCCCCTGGGTGATAAGACGGATTTCGAAGTTTGACGATGATCGATAAGGCTATATCTCCGATCACCGTCGATTAATCGTTATCGAGCGCGATCTTCTTGTATGACGCTTTGGGAGAATCCAGCGTGTATTATCTTTGGATTACGTATCTTTCCGTTCATCTTCCTTTCTTCTTTTCACGCTCGTAAAAAATGCACGGCATAATGGAGTTTTTTTTTTTAACTCCGTTGCGACTTAAATTAGCAACTGTTTTCCGTTAAGACAGTTGTCAGTAGATTACGGATGTTTATGCATATTCATATTTCTATAAGTGATCGATAAAGAAGTGGGACTAGCGATTTAAAAACATGTTTTTTTTATACCGCACATTTTGTATTACACATACCTTCAAATACACATACAAATACCTCGCATATATTTATCATATTTATTTCAGAAAATAGGTTCAAAATTGGTATAGAAGACTTGCAATTTGCGTAAACATCCGCAGTGTAGTTATTAAAACTAACGCGCGTCAATATCGTTTTATAGTTACCACTGATTATAGTTGAACCGTAATTTAAAATATGCCCGATTAATTTTAATTTTAACGCGGCTCTCGTTTCCTATTTATAGTACATAATTTACATGTACAAACAAACAAAAGGTTATCGTTAAGTAATATGAATGATATTACGATGCTTCCGATAATTGATTGCCGGTGCAGTGTGCGATCGTGTTCGGCATTATCACACCAAAACCGCGCTGATGGGTAGCTAGTGATAATGACCCCGTAATCGAGAGAACGCGCTGCAAAAATATTCTCGTTAATTTTGTCAATTCTGGCAATCGATATAGGTACGTATAATTTATTACCGCGTGTTCGTTCATTGAATAAGTTCTCCGTATTTCATTATTGATACATCCTCGGTAACACGTCAATTCGTTCCTTTCAACGTATTCCAATCGAACGATAAGACTAGTCTCGTTGAAATACGTGTCCACTTACAATTGGAGCAGAATAATAAATCGCAAAGTGGGTATAGTTGATTTAACTCTAACATAAAGTAAATAGTTATCCACTATTTTCTTCTTCCATCGTGGCGAGCGTTCAATTATTATTCCGCAATAGCTAACGTAATCGATTAATCCTTAAATCTTCGCTCGATCGCCCAGTTTCGTAAATACTCCCCTGTTATATCGGAGGAACTTTCGCAAGAAAACAAGTTCTACTTATATTTTACGAAAGGCAACTCGAGCCAATGGGCGTGGCAAGGGGCGCCAAGAAGGAATCGAAATTTTCAGCGCGTAGAACTGAAAGCGGCATGCATGACTCGCCCGATACGATGTATAATTCTGTTTATGCCGGCATTCGTGCTCTTGCGCGATATTTTTATCCCGTTTTACTATTCGTAGGTCGTGGGACCCAATTTAGCTCTGGCTGGCATCCGTTAACCGATACGCAATCGCGATGGATACATCAAATCGTCTCGACGAACTATGCGCCATTGTCTTTATTCGTTTGACCAATTCGAATTTACGAGAAAATTAAAATTGAGTACTTTCATGATACGACTACTTCGGTCACATTCAGAATATTTCTGAAGATTTGTATGAAAAATGAAAATAAAAACAGTTGGATACGGAACGGGATAAATATAGATCGGATTTACATTCCGTGAGATACAAAGAAATTCGTATCTTCTTGCGAGGAAAAACTCATCCACGTGTGCCAGCAAATTTCACTCAAATCTGCAATAATCTCAAAATCTTTTGCCTCGCAAAATTAACCGAACCAGCCTAGCGCCTCTTGTCGTTGAACACGAAATTAAAACTATGACGTATTATAGGAGTATTGTTTTTGTAAATAATCGTATTCAACGTACGCTACGTGAAAGAAAATATGACCTATGCGCGGTTAGACAACGAAAACAATCGTAACATCGTTGTGGTATACCGTGCATATTTTGAACGATGTTCTTTGGTCGCCGATTTCTACGCAGAGCGTTGTGAAAATAACCTTGGCTACGACGAGAATTTGTTCATTGTATAATGCAATTCTTGCAACACCGTTGTTGATCTTCGGTGGTCTAAAGTCGTGGCTGCCCACTTGTGCACCTTCTATACGTATTCCATTTTTTAACTATTCAAAACTCACGGAGATGCAATACAATCGCTGTATCACCTTTTTTCTCTCACCGATTACGACTCGAAAGAGTGATTTTTCGAAAATCGTACGACGTATTTCCGGTTAACGCTTCATCGGCGCCAACGAGAGCGATGCATAAACAATGTCGCCCACTAAAAAGGGTTTCCGCGATGGCACGTAGGATGCACTAAGGTGCAACGCGAATAGAACTGTGCACCAGACAGGAAACGCATCGATAGTGTCTGGCTTTTCGCGGGGGCAAGGAAAAAGTCGCGGAACGTATTATTAAATACGCCCCGTGTTCTATAACGGAGTGGCTATTACAAATTTTATAATAAGAAGAAAAAGCTATGCAGGGTGATTATAAAAGTAATACCACAATTTTAAAAATATGTATTTATTGATCGAAACACGTTGGAACTTTGGTTAATGAACCAACGTAAAAAGTAAATAAAGTTTTTTTTCTTGAATCGAATTAGAATATTAACGTTTATGCCTGAGATACTACATACACTATGGACGAATTAGACTATCAGGTAGATATAGTCCGAGTGCTTTAATGAGATCACATTGAAAATTTATGAAGATATCTTCTACTGAAAAAAAGCTTTGTCATTTACTCTATACATTGATTCAGTAACATGTTCCACCATGTTTCGATCCATAAATATATATTTTCAAAGATGTGGGATTCTTTCTTAATCATACTGTATAATAACCAGCAGGGGAACTCTACTATTATTTCGCCCGTAAACTATAATAAGTAACAGCAAAACGATAGCTCAAATTCCTTTTTTTCAATATTGAATCCTTCATCGCGCGTATTCTCCGAACTCTTCGAGGAAATGGAATCGCAAGAAATTTCTCGGCTCTTCGTTTCAACTGATTCTCAATAAAAATCAAGAGTCACAAACTTTTCCTTACCGATTGATGATATATCCTCCGCACGCATTCTATCGCGCTGATTCTCTCCTTTCTGTGGTCCAGCTGAAGTCTAGTCTTCACAAACCAAATTGGATTTGTCAACGTACACGCCACGAAACCTGCAAAATGAGAACGAGCATACGTGTGTTCAATCCAATCGGTAACGCGCACAGAAATGCGATCTATCGGCGCGACAAGACCTAGCCTAATTTCGGCAAGATCAAACGAAATGTTTCAGTCTCGCAACATTCGTCCACCGTTGGTGGTGGTATAAATGGAATCGTATTTTCAACCATCTTCGTGGGCGATAGGAAACAAATTGGAAATAAATATATACGCGCGTTATTAATTTAAGAAAACATACGGTTGCAACAATGTTCGTGCAAAATTTCAATGGAAAGTCCCTAGACACTGGCATAGGTACGCGCAATTACGTTCTGGCAGTACCGATCGAATTACCAATCCGGCGAACGTATGCCAAGTTCTAAATTTGTCATTCCCGCATGAGGGAATCGATAAATTCAAGAAACAGGGGAATTTCCTATTTGAACTTTGATATTTGCGGGCCATCTATTCCCTTTGACCCTTTAAACCGAACGAGACAGGTAAACTCATCATGGCTGGTTTTAAATTACACTCCACGCGATTGGGTTTGAATTACACGACTGCCATTTGATCGATGAATGACCCGGTTGGCAGACTGAATTAAAAATCGATGAGTACGGAAAGAAAACAAAAAACACTCGTTTTTGTTTTTTTTTTAATTTACGCGACAGCCGCGTGGATTGCATCATAATACATATAACCTTCGAGGAATCTCGAGTCTACGAAGCCGTATCGTGACGTTAATTCCCAAGAACTTCCATCGTTCGCGTATCCAGTTCGCGAAATCGCGAAAAATGCCTCGCATCAAAGTGGGAGACAAATTGCCGAATTTCACGCTGTACGAGGATGAGCCGGAGAATCGAATGAACATTTTGGAGCTGGTTTCGAATAAAAAGGCGATTATATTCGGCGTCCCGGGTGCATACGTGCCTGGTTGCTCCAGAGTGCATCTTAGAGGATTCATAGAAAAGTATGGGCTCTCAAGGTTAACTCACAATTTCACTGGTAACTTGCTGAAGTCGTATCTTACTCTTATTACTCGTACGTTTACAAGTATGGCGCAAAAGATATGAAATCGTTATTCATAGTCTGTTTTTGCAAATGAATCGTTAACGTTCTCCCGTTCAACCGTAAATATCTGTGCGCGGTGATTCCCAATGTTTTGAAGTAGGAAAAAATTACGAAGTTAACGAGTGATATCGAGCCGTGCAATTTTTTACCGACACCATGTTTGGGAACCGCTGCGTCGGCGCAACGTTTTGAATTTCTATTTCGCGCGACGCGTAAGACACCAGGAATGCCTGACAAATAGAACTTCTTTTCCGAAGGCTGAGTTCTTATACGATTGTCAATATTTCACCTGACTGGTCAGGTCAGGTAACCTGATGTTGCTAGGATATCAGGACATAATCTGCGTCGCCGTAAACGATCCTTTCGTCCTCGCAGCGTGGGGAAATGCGAAAGGAGCGCGCGATAAGGTAAAGTATCGCGTAGAATAAAACTTGTCCGATCGGCGAGATAAAATTTTCCTTAATTACCGGACTACGGACGTTATGCAAATTCATATTTTTATAGGAGATCGATAAAGAAGCGGGACCCGGAATAAAAATTTGTTTCGTTACTTTAAAGATGCTAAAACATATTTCTTTATATCGAACATTTCGTGTTAAAGAACGCGTAGAAGAATATATTACGTACTTCGCGGATACTTTTTGTATTTATTTCAGAAAATCAATTCAAAAGCAATACACAAAACATTCATTTTGCACGAACGTTCGTAGTCTATCGATTACTGTCAATACCAAATCACGTGTAATAAAAGCACGTTCGAAAATCCAACAAACATATCAATGGGATGTCGTTAAAATTCAGGTAAGAATGCTGGCAGATCCTTTGGGTTTATACACAAAAGCCATCGGAATGGACATCGAGATACCTGAATTAGGTGGAACGAGAAGTCGACGATATTCGATGGCTACCACAAACGGGATTGTCAGAGAACTATACGTGGATTCCCCTAACGTGAAACTCATGTGCTTACATGCCGACGGAGTTCCGACTTATTGCACATAATCTGCGGGAAAAATATGTTTTACCGTAGCATTGTTTATCGTCTATGACGGTATAACGAAATCGCAAATTTGAAGTGGCGCAATATCTGTGCAGCGCAGTTCGTCCAAGCTTCTGCGCAAAAGCATCCAAGATAGTTAAACGATCGTTGATTTTATTCTATCATGAATATTGTAATTAGCGGAAGACCAGAGTCAAAACACATTTTAGCGACTCGCGCACGGTACTCGGTGTTTGTAAGCAACGATTACGTAACCGGAAGATAATTTTGGATCGGTAGAATATTGGCGAGCGGGGGACGGCTTTCAATTATTTTTTTTTACTCGAAAAAACTAGCGACGTAATACGTGAGTCGTGTTAAAGTCAACGAAAGATGAGTTTGTCCGTGGAGTCCCATTGACCCACTTTTGCGGAAAACCGTGGCGGGGCCAACGCACCGTTTGTTATTCTACGTCGACGCGTCTTGCATCCGGATTATGCAACTGTTAATTCAAAGTACGCGCTGAACGATCGCGTTTAATAAATAGTGGCAATGACGTTAATAGAAATTAGTGTCGGGATGGACGTTTAACGTCAGGATAGTTCGAACGACACTTACGAAAAATTGTGTAAACAACAGGACAGTTAATAATAAATAATAGAAGATATAGATATAGATCTAAGTTTAGTTCCCAAGCTGTTCGATTAAATAGATAAATACTGTTCGAGAAAGCGTAGTATCCGTTCTCTGATATCGCGTAATCGACGTGTTTTGATTGGTAATATGGTACAAAAATAGACTAACGGAGTGTTTACGAGTAATCACGTTGATCTTTATTACAGGCGCAACACGCCACCGGGAAGTTCAATTGTGATCATGCAAATAAGTATGAGTTAGCGCGCAATGTTACATCCTTCGCTGTTAGACCCCTCGGTTATCGCGAGCATCGGTTCAATTGTACGGCATTGCGTAAAAAAAAAAAGTAGTATTCGAGGCGAATAATTTTGGGTGAATACGAAGCGCGTGCGCGTTTGTTATTATCGACTACGCCGATTTGCAATTTAAAGGCGCATCGAAAGTCATCTGCAATTCGACCGTACCTAGAGTTGCGCTTGGATGACACAAATAAATTAGATGTCACATCTGTCCGAATCATATTTATAATTTCGATGACCGGTTAAGCCTTGTCCACGTTATAGCAACAACGAGAAGCATTTTCTCGCTCGTTATTGCTACTCGTTAAAAACGGTCCGCAAACACGGAGCATCAGAAAAATGTTCCTCGTTGTTGCTTCGGTGTGAACGAAACATTACGTCACGTATTTAATGACATACGAGTGAAACGCGTTCAGTTATAATTAGCTAGCACTTTTTGCATTGTAGTATTTTCATATCATTAATTCGCACGTTAACTTCATTACCCTACTATTCGCGAGTTACGTTGCACAGTGACATGCTCTTTGTCTCCATAAACAATGTACAAGGAGTCCTATAAATAGTGGTAGTTCGCTCAAGATGCTACACCTGAAGTAATTTCAAGCTGGTTTTTTCTTATCGAACATGTTGATTAGTTACCAAGATATTAACGTCAGAACTACCGACAATTAACGTACATTTATTTCTATACGTATATACATAATATTATACGTATTTATACTACTTGGGAATTAATGTTTCGTACTTGCCAACGGTAAATTTCAATAAAAATTGAAGATCAGTTGAAATCACTGATTTTGAAGTTCTAGTGTTAACGGCAATCGGAGACTGCGTAGGAAACGAACCGATGCGGCGAATTTCAATAGTAATTGACGGGGTTTACTGCTACGAGATATCGACGTATGTTTAAACGCGTATTTTGGTAATAAACAATCCCCTTCGAGGAACTAACACAAAAGATTTCCCTCGGTAAACTTTTAAAAGCTGTAAATGTAGAGGGTCGTGGCCAGGCCAAAACCATGGGTCTACGACGGTCCTTTTATGGCCCTTCCGCAAACCCTTCGCATTCCTGGAGACACATTGTTCCGAGCATTCGCTTCCATGAAGTCCCGACAATTCTAAATTCATAGGGGATAGCCGAACTTTCTTTAGAGAAATTCTGCCAGTACCTTCCGAGGTTCGACCGAAGAATCATGAAGCTCGCGAGATAAAGAAGCATGGCGAAATGTTTATTTTTTTTTTAAATTAAAAAGTACCCGATGCCGCGACGAGTGAAGCGAAACATTAGACGACGAGAATTGTCTTCCTTTATCTAATTATTTTATTACAACTTAGCGTATCGGTGCTAATTTTCGCGCGGGTGAAGTGTACGTTGAGCAGGGTGACTCTTGCGTTTCGATGGTTCCACGATCCGTTTGTACTACGCAGTAGCCCGTCATCGATTACTTCGTCCTTCGATGTCCAGGATAAAGTGACCCCCCAGTGACATAACGACACGCGCGGTCGTGAAGCGAGTGAATTTTTAGGCGGACAGGTGAGTTTAATTTAATTTACAAGCTACGTACAAGTGAACTTTTGTTCTAACCCGTGAAGTGCCCTGTGATGGTAGATAGTGGCTGGCGGAAGGAATGTATCAAGGCACTGAATTGAAGTATAATGATGATACAAAGATTTATTTAAAGAAACTATGGAGAGCGAGAGGACAAGTGTACAAGATGAATGTTTAATCGAGAGTGACTAACGGTGGTTGAATTGAGAGTGAAGCTGCGAGAACTCCGCGTGACAACGGTGGGCTTCGGCGATGGTTCTCGCGTAAGTCTTCGTAGAATTTACGTGTCTAGTTCAGCGGTGCGCGGCGATAAGCAAAGTGGGACATTACATGAGATTATTCGAGAAAAATGTATAGGTCGTTACAGACCCATCTTCGACTACGTTTGTACGTTCGTTTCTCCATAAGTTTTCGTAGATACATCTTTTCCAGAGGCATTTCCAGGGAAATTAAATTTTATCAATACACTCGCTCAGTTATTAGATATTCTAGAAAGTCCGTATCGTTTTCGGTAGTTGGCATTGAGAATGAAATAAATTATAGAGTATGTAATATACGTGTTACGGGCAATATAAATAATGCCTAATCGTTATGTTATGGGCAATACAAATAACAACGATCCTGGTTTGAATATCCCTTTGAGCACTTTTAAAATTGCTCAGATATTATAAATAATGCCCAATTATTTACATTGCCCGTAACATATACATATTCTGAAAACAAAGTATAAAAAACAGTAGAATCACTGAAAACAAAGCTCGTTCAACAAATTGGGATCTATATAAATTAATAAATACATATCGAAATTTAAGTGGGCTGGTTTTGAATTTTCCATAAAAATCGATACGAACTTTCTGGACAACCCAATGCATACTAACACCTCGTAGAAATAAATATATCATGAGCTATCGAAGATTAAGACCCAATTTTACATCAATATCTCTGTAACTAATCCGGTTCGAACTTTTTCGATAAGGAAAAACCTGCTTGGAATTACTTCAGGTATCGCACCTTGAACGGACTATCATTATAATAGTATAAAAATGTACTCTCTCTTTCTCCCTCCCACTCGATTACGGCGGAATCCAATACCAAACTTGTTTTCCAATACACGGTTGCAACGCACGTAGCAGAGTCGTGTTTGTCTAGTTGCGCGATTCATGTTGCGTCGTGAACTCTATTTGTTTACTACTTTCCGCGAGAAAAAAACAAAATTATAGCCTCTACTCCGCGGGATATGGTAGCGATCTTGGGAAATACTACCGTGTTAGGCGATCTTCACTCGAAGCCGATTCGAGTAAACAATTCCCATTGATAAAAGCGGTAGTTATGGTTTCCTCGTACGTCTGTCCATCCCGTGCGTTTGCTTGTAAACAGTCGCGAGACAGTGCGTTACATTACACTAGCGGCCGGCTAAAAATAGAAGCGCATAGCGTGTGCCAGTGTCTCTCACGTTTTACGAGGTTGCATTTTATTTTAACACGACGTACGAAAAATCTTTCCTCTATCGTCCACCTCGCGATAATAATTTCAGCTGTAACAATCGCAAGATTGAACTGTTTATCTACCGGTAAACAATTTCGATTGACATCGCGAAACAACGCTAACAAAATCCAATGCCACGTTTTTCCTTAAATCCCGAAGAACAGATGTTTCGGTACTTTCTATTTGTTCTTATTTATTTACGTTCGTAAAATGATGTGGAATTTTTATAGTTTATGGTTTCTGCGATGTAGTTTGAGGATCACTCGCGTTCTCCCGGTTCAGCTTTTACTCGCACACGCGTATAGGATGGTAGAAAATCGCCGGCACAATTTGCGCGATATATAATCGCAATCTGCTCGATTTGCTCGTCGCGTAATCAAGGATCCAGCGTAATAGATTGACAGGCCTATTTCAAGGCCAATCGCAATTGGATGCAATTGCACTCAAATTGCGCGGATGCTACCGGAGACAAACAAGAATCTAACATAATAAGTCGTTTTCTACAATCTATAATGGCATGTCCATTGTGCTATCGGAAAAGTTATTGACAAAGAAACTCATACTTCATTTGCAGCGGTGATTGAAAAAAAAAAAACAATAGAGAAGAATTAATTGATTTCGCGACAAAGTTAGCGGTTTTCAAAAAATTTTAATAAGATGTACAGAACGTGCGCTTTCTACTAAGCGAAGAAATATTTGTTGGGCGTGTATGAACTAATTCTGAGAAACTTAATAGTTCGCACGATCAAATATGAAAAATTGTTAAAAATATAGAAATCGTGGTATTATATTCGATATAAAATAAAATCACGAGTGTTACGATACGTATTTTAAAAATCGTATAGTGCGTCAAACGATATGCTCGCGTGATGGCAGTTTCATTAGTAAGCGATGATAACGATCATGATAATCGGTTCACTAGCATGTACTGTAGCACGGAATGAATCTCTAAACAAAAAAAAAACATAAAACTGGTAGACGGGAGTATCGTTCCCCCCTGCGGAGAAATCCCGAACGCAATAATCGTCGTGGGTGAAAGGTCAACTTTCCGGCGAACGCCGGATAAGATACAGTTCTATTAACGATCCATTGAGTCACAAGAAATCATATATCTGCGCGAAACATTTCGAGCGCGCTTGTTTTATCTGCGCTGATCATTATGTAATTAAGTTAAATTAAAGAAAAACGAGTAACTTAAAGTTGACGTCGCAGAAAATATCTGTCGAGCCTATTTTGTTTTTCTACGCGATTCACCGTATGATCGGTTAATCGTGATTTATTAAAATTATCAAAATATCGTCCCGGAATGAACCTTCGTTTCTCGCTTCATCGCAATCGGTTTCGAAAAGGGAAACCGGTAGTGTGCGCCACATTGTGCCCGGGTTATCGGCACCGAAGGGGATCAACGGTGCGTCACAATTATAAACTGGTTATTGGTAATAAAACCACGACGAATCCATTAAAGAGATAAAGGGAATGACGCGCGACGTGACCCCACTGAAGTTAATATTAACGATTAGTTTGGTAAAAAGAGAGAGAACAGAATAAAACGATAAGGTGAAGCTTGTAACGTTATCAGCGGCAGACAATGGAATAGATGAATCTGCAACTATTTGTCCAGTAGATAAGCATTTCGTTTTGCCATTGCCGAATCGAATAGTCTTGCTTGTTCAAAGTATCATAATTACGAATCTAAGTGTTCCGATTCAGGCCTCGTTTTATTATCAAACTGAAATCTGATCACTGCAAAACTAGTAATTTTAGATTAACGCTCTTAGTGTCTTTTTTTTCTCTTTTTAATAAGCGGGTCTTCCATTCATCGAATAACCAAATGTTTATCTGTTACAAGAATAGTTGTAAACATATACGGTAACATGTTGCATTATTATCTAAGGTGGCTATTCGCTAATACTATCCGATATCACGAAACACGCCCATGTAAATAGAGTTACAAAGGGAAAAAATAACATTACGATAAAGCTGACGCGAAAAAATGATTCGATGCAAAACTGAGGCCGAGTGTCGGATGTAACGACGACAACGCCATCGGAACACAATGTACAGAAAGAGTTGACCCCACGGTTCAATTACAGCTCGTCTTGCACGTGATCGCGAAATGATACGTTAGCTAATCCAGAGGGATAGGAACGCGCGATATTTCGGCTACGATCCAACGGCTGCAATATCGACGCACTTTTACTTGTCGCGTAAATCCGAAGACGATCAGATAGCAATCGATTTTTATCTCTTCAATTTAGTGACGGGTTGATCACCGGAAGAAACTTTATTCGCTCGCTACGACGGCAATTTGGTCGTCCATGATTTTTTATCGTTCTCGTGAATTCTTCATTTAACGTGCAAGTTTCGGAATAATTAGTACCATTGAACTGTGACACAACATTGCGAGCAAATTTTTGGCCAAAAGTCTTTATTCAACTTTCCGTTGGTAACACACTTCTCACACTAATTCTCTTTTTTTTTTTTTTATTGAAGCAATCGATACACACTCCCTTTCAATGATCACAGAAAAAAAAATCCGAGTGGAGCTACTCGTCAAACCTGTTACTAACGGAAGGTTAAACAACCACAGAAATCTTCGAAATACAAAAGTAAAAAAGAAAATAAATTCAACTGTGGGTAGTGTAACTAGAGGGTGTAAACGCGTGTAACCGTTAAAAAGACGGTCAATTTGCCGTGCTAGTGAGCGGATAAATTTAACACATTTAACACATTTAACACCGACATTTAGCACTCTCAACACTGCTGACCCCCATACGCGTCAACAGACTTTTACATTTTACTAACTTTTATATCGTAAAAAAATATGTGAAGGGTAAAGCTAATTTTATAAAAGTTCAATTTTTATCAATTACTCGAGTCGTGGGTCCAATACCGTCGACGCATAAACGCGTCAGACCGAAAACAAAGCGGCCCGGAGATATGACAGCCGGAATCGAGAGTGTTGAACGCGTTCAAAAAAAAAAAAAGAAACATTATCAAATCATCAATGGCCATTAATAATCAGTTCAAACGATCCCCCTTGATCTCTTCTGTTCTTCGTCCGAGATCGAATCACCGCGTTGAGAGGCACTGGTCCGACGATTAGTCGGTTTCCTCGCATATCGTGAAAAACGGTCGTTTAATCGATAAGGAACTCGTATAATCGACTTACCAGCGCCGAATGCGGAGAAGACATGGACGAGCGGCGTGTCCGGAGGTAGCATAGAGTTGAAGGCGACCTTGCTCTTCGAGTAGGCGCAAAAGTATATCGCTCTGGAGGGCGCGACGCCAACGAGGTTCGGACCAAGGCCTTTGAAGAGGGCACGGATACCCTCGGTCTTGATGATGTACTTTATGCACTGATAAATACCAGGCGCTTGGTGGGCGTGCGGCGTGCCACCGGGTGGGGTCGACACTCCGCAATGTGAAAGGGCAACGAAAGCGTACCTGAGAAAAAGGAAATAGAACAAGTCGATAACTCGAGTGCCGCGGAAGCGCGATCGAAGATAGCTAACGTATCGGAAAGACGAGCGTGTATCCTACCTTGTGGAGCCACCGGTGCACAATCTTCGTCGCTGTTCCGGCGTCGGGAAGCTTTTGCACGTGACATGACCGGAAGTAAACTCCTTGTGTGCCGGCGGAGGTTGGAAACCCGAATGAGAGGATTGCAATCGTGTCTTGACCACCTCGAGGGGACAGGTGACTATCGCACCTGCCGTGCCGGCTACTCTGTAATCGTAAGGAGGAAAATTGCAATTTTTATTCCCAATCGTCAATGATATTTAATTTTCCTGAATCGTGGATTTAGTCGTAGTGTTTCTTCTTTAAGGCGACGACGCACGCGACACCAACAAATTTACAAAATTTTATCGAACTTGAGGTTCCGTCACGCGAAAGTAATTGTAAACAGACTTATTACTGTAGGTTTTGTTGGGTGGATGCCGAATGAGCAATTTTGTTGGCAACCACAGTATTCTTTTCTATCGCTGCTGCGACATCGTGGCTTATTTTTCCCAATGTAAACAAAGGTGCATCGTCATTTTCTGGAATCTAGGTCAATTCCCATTCAAGGTGTTTAGGAACTGCGCATATCGCGAAAGCATCGAAAATTAATTTGAGGGAAGAATTTATTTCGTCTGTTCGTTTTCTATGGTCTTGTGTTATATTTCAAGATTCTTTACCGGAAAGAGTGGAATTTTCATAATAATTACAATAAATACAGACAAGTTAATGTGCTTTTGGCTTAACGAAAAAATTACAGCAACATTGCGAAACTCTCGTACAAACATGTACGGTAAATTTGTAGTTCGATTAGACGCGTCACTCGTAATAATTCAATTTGCTAGTTAACATTAATGATCGGTGGAAAATATTCAAATTCGCGACTACGCGTCCTCATTGAGAAAGAAGCGCGATTCAAACGGAGTGTTTGAACGTTCAATTCTTTTGTTTTCTTTTCCCCGACTGTGAGTACTACGAAATGCGCATGGTTTTGCGTGACAGGGAAAATAACGCAAGATTTATCACTGGTGCGTAAACGAACTTACAAATTAGCAACCAATTCGCGGATGTACACTAACATATATTTTATAAACATGTACATACATGCTCAGCGGAGGATAGCAATGAGGCCGCATCATCTCTCAAACATTAACTATTGATTTAAGAGAGGTGTAAAATTCCATATAGCATCGAAGTGATTTCCTTTAGCGTGAAACACCGTCGCGCAATTAGATATCAGACACGCGTACCTGCGGCGACATTGAAATAAACGCGCAACTCCGAGAAAAGAATCTTTTCAAACTATCCTAAAATAATCAGTTTTCTTTATCCGAATGGACGGTATTAATTAAAAACCATAAAATTGTTGGAACATTCGCGTGCGATGCATAATGAAATTCGCTGTAAAGCCCAATTAGTATCGTTCTGGTATATGTTCCAATTTAGAAGCGGTCAATGTGACCTCACTAACGTCGCAAAAAGAACCGGTAAAAGGGGCATGTAAAGGAGCTCCTTACCGAAGCGGCAGACTCCTCACATTTATGGAATTGCAGTACTGAATAGATGTACCGCTCGTATATTTACGAATACAGGAATTGCATCGTATTATAAAATTCCTTCCGCGATACGATAGTGTTGCGTACGTAACGCGGGCACTGCGCAGAAAATGCGTCTCGCGAATAGTACACATACTTACTTATTCGGCAAATGAACTCTTGTCTAACCGAATCGACTGGAATCGATTACTTTCAAAACATTCCTGGCACTTTCCTGAATCCGACGCGACGCGAAAAACGAACAATTATCGTGACTATGTCGGGTATAACGTGGAAAATGAAAAACTCACCCTCCGGCAACGAGGTGTATCGCCGTGTCGCGATCCAACATTCTCCGAAATGATTCCTATCACTCCGATGGCATAAAAGCCCGAGTTAAGAACCACTTAAACGTTCACAATCACGAGTATCACTCGAAAATTATGTTAAACCTATCACTGTGTTTCTGAATTGTTTTCTCTTTGCAAGGAAACGTTAAACGAACGGAAGAACGACACCGACACGTACGTACGCTCGAAAACAACTGACCCAGGGTCGTCCAGTAGAAATGTAAGTCAGCTGAGTTACTTGTGTCTCCGATTCATAGATGGCGGTACGTAGCACCGAGAGCCAATTGGATCGTCTTATTTTGGGAGTAGTACGAAATATTCGCCGCGGGTCGCTGATCGCACTACGTTTTAGGAGGGTATGCCGCCTTGACAGTTTGAAAAGATCGATATTTTTCGTTGTTTCCCAAAGATTAGAGTTTTTTTTAATTATCCTACACATTGATGCACGATTGGCCTAAAAGTGAGAAAATCTAGACTTTGGTAACCAAAAATCGACCGATGAACGTATAAACTGGGTTTAAACATTTTTGAAGCTCGGACGAATCGTTTCGTCAACATCTTTTACTAATTTGAAAAGTTGTATCGTTTGAAAATGTTATCGCAGATCCCGATTATCGTGTAGTAGTAAAATACACAAACAACAAAACCCTTTACCAGTTGTTTCGCCAAAAGCTTCATTTTTGAAATACAAGCATTCGGGGTTTACGAGAGGGAGGGAGACAGAATGAGCCCTACCCCGTGAGAACGATGGAGATCGCCCTATTCACTATTTTAAATGAAAAAATCCATTTAAAAAAACCGTATTAGATACTTTTCACATTTGAAATAACTACTTCCTAATGATTCTCGTAATTTATGAATTTAGTAATTTTCTACATTGCCTTTTATTCGAGGCTTACAGTTCCGTCGGTAACGGCGAGAGTGACGCGAAAATGGTAACGGGGGGGATCTGGAGTCTAGTACCCCTAATTTTCTTCCCAGAAAAATACATTGCGCGTCTAGTCTACCCTACGCCTAGTCCGCGGTTACGCGCGATCGAGGTTATCGGTCGGCCTTCGGGGTGCTCTTCGTAGGGTTCGTTGCTGAGCGTCGCTAGTTGTCGCCAGTTGTCGCTGTCCGTTGCTGGTGAGCAGCCCGCTCCCGTTTCACGAATATAGTCCTCAGTCGATCCATGAAGGTGCTCTCGAAAGTTGTGCGAGATAGTTTTCCATGAGCCATCGGAGATTATAAATCGTTAAAGAAGCGCACGCAATTCGCGAAGTAATTTTCGACAGAAAAGTAGTCGCGTGGATCTCGTGCGTTATTTTGGTGAACGTGATTCGATCGATTCAGTTTATTCGGTGAAACTCGGGGAAGATTAATCGAGGACCCGGCACACCTTAACGCAACCGGGAAACATCGTTTCGCGTGTGAATGTGTGTTCATCCCGAAGCCGACGAGGAAGGGAAACATTGAGCGGGATACAGAAAGGGCAACAATTTCATCTCGGGAGGAGCATCTAACATTGCGCTCGAGGTAAGAGATACGTACTGCCGCCCTCCGTATAGGTTATCGATTTACTTCAGGGGGTCCGTTTAGGAGGGATGCACTCGGAATTAGTCGATCGGAATTCTTTCAGTTTTATTCGTTTCGTCGACGCGAAGCTTTTATACGATGTTAAATTCTTCCTGCTTCCCTGTTTTCCGACGACGAGGATTTCGCGTGTACGAAAATGCCTCTTTGAGGGAGGATTTTCCTACGTCACATTGAACGGGATTGCTCATTCGTGAAATTGTGGCTGCTCCTCCTTTCCCCACGAAGATACTATCTTTCACGAGGACAGTAAATCGCGATGCACGTCCGAATGTCACGGATTCTGGAAATGCCACACGTTCGATCGGTAGTATACATTTACGAATATTCGAACAATGAAATTCCATTCATCTGTTTATCGAATGTTTGCGGAAATACCGTGGGGGTAGTATTCGATATGATGAAGCTTAAAGAGCGAACGAGAATGTAGTAGAACTTGCTTGGAGAACAATAGTATTCTGATTTTTATCTGGAAATCGTCTGAAAGTTTGGCAGATCATGAGAGGGCTACAGAAAGCATAAACAGATGTCATTGTCGTTCTTAAACAGGGTCGACCGAGACATGGACGTTTTTGTCAAAGCGGCGTTTCGTCCATTACGAGATTTTTCGTTAAAAATAATATCGCGGTCACGCTTTCGGCAAATACAACTATTGCCCGAATTGTTTTTATCACAAGTTCGATCGACGCGCGAACGATTCGAATGCGATGAGAACTTTTTCCTTTTGACGAAGTCACGAAGGGGGGTTCTTCGGTCGATTACTTTTATGTTCGTGGCATCAACGTTCTGTCCATCGAACGTTTTCTCAGCTGTGGTAATGTTGTTTTTTTTTCTCCCGTTCTACAATTTTTAGTGTCTCCCGCATGAAGTAGTAGAAGAGAAAACTTTCTCCATTATTAATGCGGTAAATCATATACTTTGGTCGAAACGGATGCTCAACTTTTCGATCACTGTATTGGACTTAGGAAACAATTGTGCGCGTAATAAAATGCATTTCACTCGATTCTTTGTGTTCTCTGACTCGATAATATAATCTGGCGATTTAATCACTTTTTTGATGGCTGAAATTAAACCGTACGTAGTGGATCGTGTAGTATGACTTCTTGACAGAAAACTGATTAAAACACATATTTTGTCAGGTGCAAGTATAACATGAGAATCTTCATGCGTAGATTTCAGTAGCATAATAACGAACTTACAGCGTAGAACAACGGGTTTCGTCTGGACGGGGTAGATAAGCGTTCGTTGCGGTAATCGTGAATGATAAAGACTGTTCTAAAATCAGCTTTGTAGACCATGTTTTTCGGCCTCTTGTATCAGCTGTTATTTCACTATGGAAATTGTTTCGTCACATAGTATTCGTTCTGTCTCACTAAAATGCTACCCGATCGTTTGACATTTTATGATGCATTTAAAAATTATGCTAATCTCGCAACATGCTGAATATTTGCGTGATTTTGTAATGCCCGGAAACTTGTTAAATTTTTTGCACGAAAGAGAAGAATCTTGCATCTTGTTTGTTACGTCATGCCTGGAGAAGATTTCAGTTTCACGAAATCAACTGGAATTTCTAAGTACCGCGAACTTAATTAAGTTTTCAATATTCGTTATTATCTACGAATTGGGAACTGATAGATTAGCACAATGTAGTCCCACGACGAAACACGTTAGAAATCCTGTAATTTTACAACAACATTTTGATTTTTAAACAGTTTGAACTTATCGCAGCATTTAAAATGATTCCAAGATCATTAAATTTCAACATTTCTTGCTAAACACTTATTCACTTTTCATAGCTTGAAGATAAAGTACACGTTACGTCAAATAATTAATTTTTCGCACTTTTTGTAATTCTTTGCAAGTAATATTGGAAAATGCAAGGGCTTTAGCGGATCGAGAGAAATGTTTGGCCGTAAGCCTGAGCGAACATGTAGATTGCAGTTATACGATCGCAATCGTTATGTAGGATATTTAATATTCTCGGTATTTTTTCGCCATTTATTACATAAACCTGTTTCTTTCGCAATGCATTGCAAGTAGGGCATAAGGATGAATATTGCGCAATGTAAGCATGAAAGCGCACTTATTCGTGAATTATATAATTTGTTTCGTCAGTAATTTTAGGCAACGTTCGTTATTTTCAAAATTCTCGAACTCAAATTATTTCGCGTTTAATTAAATGACGCGCGTACGCCAATTACATCGTCGAGAGAGTACCATCCTTTGTGATGCACCGACGTTTCTTTAATACTTACAATTAGAATCGAATTTCAAGCGTGACGAACTTCCTTTTATCGTGCACTCCTCTACTTCTCCCGATAATATTTATTAATTACAGCTCATAACTGAGATGACACCCGGCAATGTAGTACTTTTCATTTTAGCAGCGTTCGATCGACGATGTGCATGACGTCACGATAACAGTGCGCACCTAATCTATCGATTGTCCAACATTTCGTTTTTCGCCAAATCCGTTACTTTTGTATTCCTTCAAACGTTCGGTACCAGCGTCGCATATACATATACAATGTATCATTCCTTGTATCTGAGTTCGGCGTCGCAAATGTCCGACGTGTTTACTTGACTAGTTTAAGATAGTGTCGGAGTATTTTTTCGCTGAAATAGATGAATGGGCTTTAGAGCAACAGAATAGATACAGGGTTTCCTTCGTCCGGAGATAATTTACTTTGTTTATTTTCAATGTTATAGATACAAAATGTTAGAAAAACCAATGTCAATTGAAGTCATATTATAAGACATACATATTACCCCGTGCTGCGGTACAAGATTTTCTTTGCAAGCCGTAGTAGCGAAAGTTTGACACATTATGTCTATAATATTGCGAGATGTTTTCTTTTAAAATTGAATTTCTTGCGCGTTTAACTTTCATTTATATTAATCTCTACACCGATCCTCACATCGACAATATTTATTAATTATGATCCGCAATTTATGCGTAAGTGATTCTAAACGTGATTCGAATTCAGCCTATACGAATAACGCGATGCGCCTTCAATTATTCCGCGGTAAAGGTTATACTTTCTTTCTTTCGTTTGGTCCCCGCTGTACGTAGTATAAACGATACTTGTTTAATGTTTACGCCGGACGAGAATAATTTATGGCTTGCGAACGCCTGGGGAGGAAACGCGGTCCGTCCCTTGGCCTCTGGATATATGTACTCTTTCCATTAATTTTTCGTTTTGATAAAAAAAGAAACACCGATTTTGCAATTACTGGAAAAGTGGACAGTACGATTGATACCTTCCGAATGTTTTGATAAACGTAATGATCTCGGTGCAACGAGCGTAATGCGTGGGAGTGCGTTATCTACGATCCGAGAATCTACACTGTAATTGCAGGTAATTCGAGTGCAGTAATAGCACCGTAACAAGTGTTGGTCTATGAACTGAATTTTATGCGCGATTTCAATAACTAGGAATTGCTATTTGAAATTCTAATATGGTCGTCCGGATGACATCACGAAGCGTGAACGACCGCATAGTAGCCTCACAATTGGATCGCAATCAAATAATTGAAATACGGATATTATTAAACAATTATGTTTCATTAAAACTCTGGCGCGAATTCCGAAACGTCGAGAAACATGAAATGGGGTGTTAATTAACTTTTTTCGTTAATCGTCATTGTAGAACCACGGTAGATTTTATGCTGAATTTATTTAATTCCTTGGCTGATTTCAAAGAATATTGATTTTTAAATGATCTATCGGTAACGATCGAAATTCAAAAATTTCACGACGTATTCGATCAATTTAAAAATTCTTAAAAATTATATCGGTAAACGTATTCCTTTTTAGCTAATTTACAAGAGATTCTAAATTGATCGAACGCCTCGTTTAAATTTTGCTCGAAGCTTAAAAGGCTCGAAGCAATCGAGGCTTTGAAAAATTTGTCGTACGTCGTCGACTATGTTATTAATACCATCCACGGCAAGGCTGATTGGAATAACTAAGTTACGAATAATCCGACATTTTGCCATAAATTGCAATGGCGGTTCCATTGCGTGGCTGCTGGAGCGGTCTATTAAAATCATTAATTTACGAAAAGTGCACCACGTTATTATAGGAAGGCGGCCGATGAGAAAACGGTATAAATTAATCGTGTGGGATGGGAAGCGTTATCATGAATTATACGCGTGGGTTACCCGAGTGCAAGTACACGTTCACATCGGAGACACGCTGACCCTCCAATACGCTCGTTAAAAAATGATTACGTTAAGACTGACGGGGAACGTTTGAAAATGCGAAGGGAATCATCCACGCATCATCTTTGCGTTTTAACGGGGCGTTTTACGACACGATTTATGGTAGCGTAAAACCAGACGCGTTGGAGGAAGCTCGACTAATTTAGCGGTACACATAATTTCGTGATGTTAAAAAGAGTTTTCGTGGAAACTTAAAAAAGATAGATAAGTTTTATTTCGTAAGAAGAGCGGTTGTCGGTGTCGCGGAGTTACGTAGAATTTTTTAGTATCGTTAAGTTTGCCAAGTATTCTGTACATTGATTGATATACACGCGCGTACGCGTGAGAAGGATCAAAATTAATTTTTCTCGAGCTTGAAACGTGAAGTTTGACATGTAAGTCAAATGAAATAATAATTAAATGTAAAGTTTGACCCGATAATTGCAAGGGAATCGCGAGCCATTTTATAACGGTATTGAAACAATGATTAACGTTATACACGAATAAAATATATAATTTAAAGAACGTCAGTGAAAAGGAGATTGTTTGTAACTCACATCGCGAACAATAAAATATCTCACGGCAGTGGGAAATATTCGACGAGGGCCTTGCGAGTGCACTTGATTATTAGATGAAAACTTGAGCGTATCCCCCTTCTCATGAATTATGCAAAGTACTTTCCGCTCGTATTATCTTCAGCTATTTCTGCACCTTGTTCCCATCGTTGACCGTAAGAGAAAGCGTACCAAATTGTTCGTCCGTAAATAACATTAAACAACGGTACACGGTGGAACAGTGCTTCGCAAAACACATCCCCGTTTCAGACGATTATTACGTAAGCACCGCGAGCTTTACGGTTATCTGGGAATCGGTAAGACCGTTCTGTTAATTACACTATTTTTAAAGAGCATTTAGCAGTAAAACCGATGACAATTCTGATACGCGTGATACGTATACGAAGATTTGAAAATTGATTTGGTAACTTTTCTTCATTTTTATTACGTATCACGTGATTTCTGTGTCGTGTATCCATAAATTTGAAGCATCGTTGAGAACATGAATACTAACCGTGAATTGAAAAACGATCCCAGGAAAATTAGTCGCGCTTATGACTGTACGGATTCCTTTAGTTTCACTCGGAGAATGGTTGGAATTAAAGTACAATAAAGTATCCTTTACCAGACAATCGAACGAGACTACGCGGTTACTTTCGAAATCACGCGGATAGGAATCGTTTTTTCGGAGCGTACGCATAATTGAAGAAAGCGTCGGTGAGAATGGTATGTTCGAATAGGAGTACGCGACAATGCGCCATACCTACCATGTTTCGTGCAATCGAACATGAACGATGTAATTGCTCATTGTTCGTGATTTATTGAGCAAGATGTTTAGCCCACTCTTACCCGTCGCGTAGTTTGTAAATAATCAAATTGAATAGTATGCACAATTTCATTGACAAACCTCGAGCGATTAATCAAACCGTAGCGTAGTTGTTTGTGTGGCGAATATAAATTCATTAATATTTATTTATAATTTACTCATATACGATTAAGGTTTAGGTTAATTTAAAAATTGTTTTTTTTTCATGTTTAAAAAAATGCGTGAGTCGTTAATTTTCATGTGTCAACTTCTACGGGCTCTTGACTGATGCGTTATTTCGTCATTGCTCTTAATTAAATTTAATTGCATCTCATGACGGTGCAAATATAGTCTTGTGTTATCTTGTCGTAAACATACTTTTCCCTGTTAGGTTCTAATATTCCTTATGTCTCTCTTAAATAAATATCTTCCCTACAATGCAAAAATCTTTATCTACTATACAAACTATAATATTAAATTACAATAAAATGCATTTGTAGAACCCTCTAATAATTATAACTGCAAACTTATACATAGATAAATATATACTAAAATCACATCAACTTCATCTGCGTAAAGTTTAACGAAGACGAAAACCAGAACCATCTACTATTTACATCGCGTCCTCCTCCCATTCGAATCCACGGAAGCGCAGACAGAAACTGCAGATAGAACCGCCCACGAGTGCAATTTTTCTCGTTTCAGAGCGAAGAATGATTTTAACGAGGATGCAAATATATCCGTCCGCGGAAATCATTATAAACAACCAACATTCGCGTTTTAGGACGTATGTTTCGCGGTAATCCATAAGTAAGCGGTTGCATTCTTACGCAACGCAAAATCGATATTTTCCCAACCAACGCATCTTAGATGCAGGATCATTTTCTTTCCCGCGAGCCTATTACATCTTCGCGCGATTCGATAAAAAAAAAAAACCCGCGAGGTCTTACGCAAGATTCACCTATAGGGCTTGAAGCTGATAGAGATTATCGCAACGAGTGGATTTCCTCGAAGGAATTGCTTTGTCGCCCGTTACACCGACGGATCTATCCCACGAGGCGACGCGCTACGAGACGCGCATATTATTACGCAAGATCCACCCGGAGAGTAATGCGGATAGGGGGTACGTGTCCGCGAGCAGTGTCTGCGGTCAGGTCACACCGCGCGCGGAATGATTTTAAGCGAGACGATAAATATATCCGCGAGCCGGACGAGCGCGGAAGACGAGAGGAGAGGACTAATCTGAGAGCCGAGCCGAGCGGAGAGTCTCCGAGGGATTTTAGGAGGGAGGGAGGGAGAGGAGGCTGGAGAGGCTTCGCCAAACGAAGAAACGCGCGGCTCGGGGGTTCTCTGCATTCTGCAGAGGCCGTTTAACCGTGCTTTCGGCCCGGTTAAGCGAGGTTAGGCATCCCGAGGTTAGCCGGCCAGCGCACCTCTCTTCGTACCCTCCTCCACGTGGACAATGAAAGTAGTCGGACGATTTCGTTGTTTCCACCTGTGTACCCTCGTTGTAGTACAGCCGATAGACGCGTCGTATCTCTTGGATAGACACGGCTTCCTATTTTTGTAATTGGCCGCCTGCGGGTACGCGCGTTAAGGTTCATTTCTCAAGGTTTTTTTAATTAATGAATGTGTTCAATTGCTAATGGTTTAAATAATAAATGTTCAGAGTTTTTTTTTTGTAGTTATTTGCTCTAAAATTTGAAGGTTATTACACTTGGTTGTGGAGAGTTGATGGTATATCTCGCAGATGCGTGGAGCACAGCGATGTAACTCCGACTGATGGAATGTTAACGCGATCATCGCCACGTCGCTCGTATCCGACTGACGCGTTAATGGACCGCGGTTTTTATGCAAATATACATTTTTCCAGAGGACAAGGAGAGGGCAGTGAGATTGAAACGGATATTTGGTCCATCGCTGCCTGGAGGGTTCGAAAAATTATTTCGGAATACGTTTCGTATGTTTTCTTTGTTCTCTAACAAACAAAGAAGTTTTCTATATTCTCTTTATCACCTGCAACAAAGCACGTATTTGTATAGTATCCACGTCACGCATTTATAATCCTGATTTTAATATAAACAAAATTAACAGCCCGTAAGTGTAGTGCCGACACCCTCCTGTCAGACAGCCATAGGTGACGTGGCGATTAACGCGTTAAAATTAATTATATATTATGTTCAACCACGCGTCTTACGAATTCGAGGTCACTCGCTCGGCGGATACGCGAAAAGAAGGTGTTATTCCGAAATAACTCGAGCTTTACCGAATTTCCACCTATAACTCTTTCTGCAACAGTTAATTCCCGATTAAGAAGTATTCTTACCTTAATCGTCAACGGGAGCAATTAACTGGCCAGCGTAACTTATTCGTTAGCGGTCAGAACGATTGAAATCGTTGAAACGTTAATAGCAAGTTCGAAGACTCATCGGTTACGGATCGTTTAATCGGTACAGCGGTATTTATTTCGATGCGACGTATCATTACCGGAACACCGTAATACATCACTCGTAACCTAGATTCAACCAGCTTCTGCGAAACCTAAATATCCAAGGGTATCCGCCACTAATGATTTCCTTCTTTCGAATCTCGGAAAGCCGATTTGTGGAAGTGTATTTTCAGCAATTACAATAACGACCCAACTATCATAATGATACTCGTTACACGAACTCTCGTCTCTTTCATCCCTTCATATGCGTTTCAAAAGTTCCAAGGCGACCCTTCGGCGTATCGTGGTATAAAAATAATTCTTACGTATCTAACGAGCGCGACTCGTTAATGCAAAAAAAAAGGGCGGTATATTATTAGCGTGCACGCGAGAGTCGCCTATCAATTTGCAATAAAAATCCTGGACACCACGCGTCGCTGCTGAAAAGAAGCAAACCTTTGGCACGACTTCCCAAACGAACCTTCCGAAAGTTATTTGTGGATCGCCTTACGGTCGTTAAAGAACTTCGCCTCTGATCGTGACACCAAGTCGATGACACGCGCGACCGACTTTTCGGCTCTTTCCTCGTGGGTTTCGCGCAAAACTTCACGCACATCGCGTACGCAAATAAATTGATATCCGGTTAATCGTTGCGCAAGGTGTTCGGCTAATTGAGCTCTCGCCGTATTAGGAATTAGTCCGTTTAAGGAAAGAACGTGCTGAAATGCACGGTGCTTTTTAATCTTGTAAATTAATTTCTTCTATCGTTCGATGCGATTATGACGAAATTTGATTTTAATTGAACTAACGTCGGCACGTGAGAAGAAAGAAGTTCTTTTTAAACTTTGCTTCTATTTTGTGGTAAAAATATTAAAACCCTTAAAGAGTTTTATATTATCGCTTACCACAATATAAAACGAAGTTACTTAATCCACCGAATATTTCAATTAAATCAATAGATAACATGATTGGCGTTATTTTCTGGTCTTTAAAAATGATTATCCCTTACCGACAGCAAAATTATAGAAGGATGCCTAATGTTTTTTCGCGGTAAACCGAGCCACTCCCACGAGTCATAAGTTTCAACTTTCAACGAATATCAATACAGAAACGAATGGAGATTAATTCCCGGTGTGCGAAATCCCCAGCTACGGTTCGCACGACGCGAATAGCGAGCCTAATGCAAGTAGATTTATCTGACCCCGTGGAACACGCGTGGCCCCTCGTCGAACCCCACGACGATCGTTCCCCTGGGGTGTGCCCCACCATGTGGCCGTCATTGAGTCATCGAACGCGTGGAAGAGAAGTATTAAAGCGCCCCGCGTACGCATAGAATTTGCACATTCGGTATTAACGGATCTGTACGGACGCACAGACGCGTGTACGCGAGACACGTGTATAGCGTCAACTATCACGTGCCGTCGATATAGCCTGTTATTCGATTAATACGCGCCGCAATGTTTTCGTTACCAACCCCCGGGAAAGGAAAACAATAATTTAATGCCGCGTCATACGCGCTCTCGGGTGTTTCGTTTCGTTTGGAAATTGTAACAGGGGGACTACAGAGCGTAGTAAATGCACCGTGAAATTTTTATAACAGTTTAAGTTAATCGTGACACTCGATGTTCGATGACTTACTGTTGTTTCTTTGTTTATGGAAACTAAAAAAATTAATTAGATATACAGCTCTTTGTCGGGTTAATAAAGGCAACGATAGTTCCCGCCGCAGATCTTTGAAAATTGAAATTTGTATACATATACGGTTCTCGGTTACGTATAGTCTCATGGGAAAAATTGGACTTCTATGGTTGCGAGTGGAATAACTCGATTCAAAGGTTCGCTTTAGTCGCCCGAGACTGGACAGATGGGACACCTCGTATATCACGCGAGAGTTTCTCGTGATTTTCGAGGCTTATTACTAACCGAGGTGACCCTTTATTTTTGGAAGTCCGAAGTAGCGTCAATTATAGATATCCAGTAGCGTAGGTCAGGCACGAGGATCCTTGAAAGTCTCAGCACGAATACCTCTACGCGCGTGTCGGGGGAAATTCTAATTGAATCCTAGTGAATGTTAATCGAACTCGATGTATCGAGCATCGATCACTGGAATCTGATGTATCGTGTCGGGTGTCCAAACGCGAGGAGAGAAGAGTGGAACTTAAGTGGTTCCAAAAATTTTAGGGAAAAGTCAAGAACGCCATATGCCACTCGACGTGGAATTTGCGCGGTGAAACGCCACTAAAAGTCACTCGAGACTATCTCGAGTATCCACGAACTTAATGCAAACGCACTGAAAGCGTGCGTAGGTAATACTCGCAAATCGAGCAGATGGCTTTGATTTCGGTGCGAAACATCCGTGCTGAGAGGTCACCGATCTCTCCCCCACGTTTTCTGTCTCTCTCCCTCTCCCTCTCCGTCACTTCTTCACTACTCTGTTTCTCTCTCGGTACGTCTGTTCAGCTCGCACAAATAAACGGAACGACTTCTCCCTTTGGCATGGCATTGAGTGCCCGGGAGGCACCGTAGAAATTCGTTCTGCGATTTTCGTGTGCGCTATGCAACTTATTTTATCCGTCGCGGAGCTCCGGCATCGTCCTGTTGCCTTTTTTGGTCACGTCTTCGCGAATCCCGTACTTTCGTCGGTGCCGATGATGTAACGGCTGTTGTGATTGTCGTTATTACGCGGAGGAAGGCCGTCGAGCAATCGAGAGGATCGATTAGTTTTGTTCTTGCAGTTTTTTAGACATTATCGTCCTCTTTCGCGAACAGGAAGCTATTAGTGTTTTCTAGAATTCGTGGTACGTGCCACTATATTTTGTTTAATATTGCATTATTAATGTTTCGTACAAGATTCAGTAATATTTCATTCAAATGTTGGTATTAATATTATTGGATTAATTAAATATTAAATATTATTTAATCTAATGTTAATTTGTGGTTAATATTAGTAGTATAAATATTAATATACTGCGTAATTGAAAACATTTAAGCATATGTATAATTAACAAAACATAGGTAATGCAATTACCTATACATACAACATGGCACTTACTTTTCCTATTATGCGACATTAATTTTAAAAAGGTGGAAATAATGATTCTGCATACATAAAAAGGTAACATGGTTGTCGGGGAATTGTAGTATGTCATACTGTAGTCGTGCTCTTTGAAACACGCGAACGAAATATTACTGCAAGTTTATAGAATACGTTTGCGAGCGTTGGGCGGGTTTTGTAATTGCATATGATAGTTTATCGAAAGGAACGAGAGGGTTGATAGAAAAAAAGCTCACGCGACGGCGTGCGTCGTGTTACACGCTCCGTCGTTTTCGCGTTACATGCGTTTAACCTTATTTGGTTGCGTCTTCGTCGTGTCATAAAAGAAAATGTAAAAGGCTTCGTAAATAGCCGGCGTTGCTAGTTTAATGCGTGATATGCATAATGCAATTTTTTTTAACGAGTGCATGTACCCGTGGCGAAACGTTATTGATCCTTTGCGTGATAAAAAATTATTTTAATTTCATCCACGTTTTTGTCCAACGAAACGATAATCGGATCGATTTCGTTTTTGTTACACTTTGTTAATAAGCAAGCCTCACGGGTAATTAGCACGCGTGTCAAATATAAAAAATGTTATTCGTCTATGGGATGCCATGAAATTCTTTTAATACCATCGACGTCCTTTACTAATAAAAACACATTTCGAATTATTTCTCCTGCAAAACATTGTTTAAGTTTTAATCTTCAGATACTTATTCATTGCGCACTCACAAATAATCCTCCCCGTTGTAGAAAAACACGATGCATTTTAGGATTAAATAAACGACCGGAA
Organism: Pemphredon lugubris; assembly: GCA_933228935.1. Classification (NCBI taxonomy): domain Eukaryota; kingdom Metazoa; phylum Arthropoda; class Insecta; order Hymenoptera; family Crabronidae; genus Pemphredon; species Pemphredon lugubris. The sequence goes on along the minus strand of OW121819.1, from coordinate 7,662,348 downwards.
TAAGATAAAATAAAAATACCGTCGATTATTTCATGGTCAAAAAGCACAAATTCGTTCTATCATACAAGTATCGTATCAGAATAATTTCGTCCACTCACACTGCGGTATATACAAATTAATGAAAATCTACACGACTCGCGAATGCAACTCGCGTCGATTAAAATGCAAAAATTCCCTTGGAACGAGTGTTTCCAGTCGGCCGCGCAAATGTTGCGAACGAACGTTTCTCCAGCGTTCCGCGACTCGTAATCCCTTTTTGGGTTAAACGTAAATTTAAATAAGGCGCTTCAACGTCGGCGAGAAGAGAGGCTCATACGTGTCGACGCGGTATACTCTCACGTACGTACGGGAGAGTATGTGTACGCGTACACAAGTACACATCCATCGTGGCCATTGTCTCGGCCGAGAGGTGCACGTGGCCTCATTAACAGGGGCACGTTTCGCTGAGTTAGGGGTGGAAGTTTAGCGAACGTTCGGTGCATCACAGGGTTTTCTATTCGTTCTCCTATATTTTGTTAATTGCAACCACGCGAGTCGACATTCTGAGCCTTTTTCAGCGCCGTTCTCTCTCTCTCTCTCTCTCTCTCTCTCTCTCTTTTCCTTTCCACGCGACAAAGCGCATCGGTCCTGCAAAAATTACCTCTCCGTTTCGCCCCAGTTTGCGTTTAATTCAATTGCGGCGGAGGATTGCTGATAAACCAGTGTTTGCTAGTTGCGGCAGAACGCGGATATTTCTTTTCTATTTTAATCGTAGCAATGGACGTGTTCCTCTATTTGTTTTGTATTCACCTAAATCCGGATACGCGGATGCTGCGCGACGAAGATATTTGTACGCGAGCGCGTGGAAAGAATCGAGATCCGATTATACGCTTATCTCCGGAATTTGTAAATATTTAAGCGATCGTTGGTGAAGCATTCGCGGAAGTGGCTTCTCGTGACGCGGTTATCAACTCTTTATACGTCTTCGCGGGTAAATATCGAGAACCCACGATATTTATCATATCGTAATAATAAAATATTTTTTATTTATGACATTTCTCGAGTGAACAATATTACCAATTAACTTGAAACGTTTTAGCAGTGTTAAGAAAACTCTATTTACTAGACGCATACGATATGACGAATTACGATTTTCATTATTATTTATAAATGTAAAATATCGCGAGACTGATAATAACGAGTTATTTATTTATGATATTTTTTGAACGGAGAACATTACTAATTAACTCGAACTGGTTTAGCAGGCTAATCAAACTCGTTATTTCCTTTTGTCGTTCGTTAAAAAGAAATGATAATTCTTATCCTGTCGGTTTCGAATGGAACTCGCGATACGTTAGTTTTAAGGGAGAGCGATGATTGCAGTTAACGACGACACCTTCTTCCTCTTTGGCAGCGATGTTAATAAGGCAAAGCAAATTTCCTTGTAAGAAACTTTACTAACGATCTCGAGTTGACCTCCATTACGATGGCTGACCTTTATGCGAGCGAAAAGCTGGGTCAGAGGCGGTTGAAAGCACTGAATGGCGCAGTGGCCCTTGAGTCAACAAATGGCTCCTTGAATTAATGAAGGAACGAACGTATCCGTTCCTATGCACAATGCCATAACCATATTAAGTTCTCGTCCGAACGGAAATGAAGCGTACACGTGTACGGAGACGTATTTATATTATGCATTCTCAAGGGACCCCTCGAAATTCCAATGCGCGATAAATAATGATCTCACGTAACTCGCGAGCAACTTTTCAAAATAAATTATTCCTTCGTGTAATAACAAAAACGTGCTCGCAAAGAGCGTGTGTGTGTTCTCTAAAAATATGTACGACCATGGTTATAATTTATATTAGCGATAACCGATAAAACGCCTCTTCTTATCGATAAAAAAAAAAAAACGAGTAAATATAGACTTTTGAAAATGTCGTTTGTAATGTAAGCCGATTACCCGAGTTAAACCAAGTATAAAGAAAATATTTGATCCTTTCGTGATGTACGAACGATGTAATGCGCATAGTTCCTTGCGTGCAAATAATTATAACAATAAAGGTTATATAAGCACGCTTTCGGATGTTGAAGATTCTTTACCTCGTACGTTGTTTTATCTAATGTTCGCGATACGAGATTAAACTGGACATACAATCTTTATTTATTGTCTGCTGGAGCTCGTACCGCAAAGACTGATTTATCGTGCCGCGTGCATTTTTCCCTGTGCGGGGATACCCGAAAAATGTTCGTCGACAGATTGCAGTTCGTTTTGGAGCAGCGATATTGGCAGATGCCAGATGGTTATTGCATGCTTGTGCGCGTGTGTAGATGCAATTTCGAAGCATTATCGGCTCTGCCGGATATTTGGCGATGATTTATGCGAGATACGGTTCTTATCGATTATACGCGGTTTCCATGGAGTCTCGTAATCGATCTCTTAGTCGATAAATTCGTTTCTATATTTAATGAACGAAGATGGGCCAAGGAAAGTTAGGTATTTCAGTGCGATGCAATTCGCTGGAGTTTTGTTAGAAAAGTTTGCGGTAGAATAATTGCTAGGTACGATTTTTAAAATGAGATTCTCGTACTTCGTTTTCGGTCGACATTTTTACGAATGTATAAAAATGTTTTCGTATAATTTGGCTGAATATTTTCGCATATCGGATGAACGTATTCAAGAATTTTTACCATTTGATATCAAGAGACGAGGTCTTGTATCGGGCAAAATACAAGTACGCGAGACTAGACCTTGTATCTTTTTTAAACTTTCACATGGCATTTGTATTTTTTAAACGTGCATGCCGGTATCCATCGACGTTAGTCAGTCATTGTGAAATTTCGCTTTCGTTGAGAACACTTTTAATTCTCAAATGAACCATTTGAACGTTATTGATTATAACTAAGAGAATAATACGTTTCAAGGGTTTTGAATATGATTTGGTAGTTTTATTTATATAAATTGTACGCTTAATAATACTTTTGTTTGTCTCGTTCTCTCAGCCACATTCGATGCGAATGTGAGTGACTCGACAAAATACCCTTTAATAAGACAAACATTGCAGTCTTTTTGGATAACTAAACAATTCTCTACAAATAAATATTTCGGAATAGAGAAACATGTAAAAATGAACATGGCGACGTAACTCTTTCACACTATCAGCTGATAATGATACCTTTTCTTTGGCGTATCCTTGAGAGCGATAACTCGTTATCACACAAGTTTGGTGAAATTGATTGTAATGCGTAAATAAATTAATACTAATACATGTGTCACTCACACTTCATCGTTTGCTAATAAATGAATTGTCTATCTAAAGATTGCTAGCTAACATAAGTTACAAGAAGTAGGATTCAACAGAAGTTTCCACGCACATTATTGTTCGTTCGGGAAGAGTAAAAAATACGTTTTTGCGCTTAATTTTTTTTTTCGTTATAGTCGTTGAATGGCAATTTTAAAGCGACCCAATAATTTCAGGATAATTTAAAGTTTTTATACTTCCTAGAAATTAAACGTGATCCTCGTGTCTTGATATAATACTTTCTGGCGTGACTTTTTACATTTCTTAAGTTACATAAACCTGTTCCCAGGACAAGAGTCCCAGAAAAAATCCTCTTGAAAAAGCTGACTCATTTATATCGAATCAACGATTAAGTCTACTCAAAGTAGAAAAGAAATTCATCATCCGTTCAAGTTTAGTGTCTCGCGTCATCTCACGTTAATTACCTATTACCTCTAAAATTCCCCTCAATTGGAAACAATTAAATTTCAACGATCATGGAGTACAATCGATAGAACAAAACACGTTGTCATTCCTACCGATGTCGTTGAAATATTATTTATCCATTCAACCTCACAATTTCTTCTATCATTTTCAATTACAAACTATATCTACTTATACAGTCATTTAACTTTCACGCGTCCTTTCGAGCTTCCCTGCGCGATTTTCACGAAAGTACCATCTCCGAAAGATTTCATCACCGATTCCGGTGTCACGAACCACTTTCCGACAAACCCATCATTGCATTCCACGCTATTAACGATTTTCGTGTTCGTCGGAACGTCAAGCTTCTTCCTACTCGCTTTCTTCGTCTCTTTCCTCTCGTTCAAAACGCTCTCTATCCTCTCGTTCAAAACGTTCTCTATCCTCTCGCCGATACACGAGAAATCCTTGTCCCGATTCTTCGAGGACCTCCTAGCACATTTAACGTCGGTTTCCGCGTCGATACGAAATTTCTCGTCGATAACCTTGCCCCGGGGGTTCCCGACTTTTTGCGTTACAATCGGGTCTCGTCGACTCTTCAGGGTCGTTGTCCCGCGGACAGTCTCGACGGAGACTCTGCCACCGTCACCGATATACTCGACGTCGTTCTTGGAGGACTTCGGGCCTAAGAGTACCTGACCACCGTCACCGGTGTACTTCACGTCGCCCTTGTTGTGAGCTATCTTTAAACGGCAACCGTCGCCGACCACGCGCACGCTCCCACAATTTGTGTCCATTGTGATCCTGCAGCCGTCGCCCGTCACTTCCAGGACACGATCGTTCGAGTCCAGTCTCACGGATAGGCCGTCGCCGCAGATTCGTTTGACGTTGTCCTTACCGGTGATCATGTTTGCTCGTACGAGACGAGATAAAGATCGATAGAGGCGAGAGAGCGAAGGTAAGAGTTATCGATCAGAGATTTCTTTTTCGTTCCTCCGTTGCTACCTCTCTTCGCGATTTACTTCTTTAAATCCAGATTCCTTCGTTCTCGTGTTCTTCGTGTCGACGAATCGTTAAGCGCGAAACGACGAGATCGAAAGATCAAAGTTTCCGTAAACTCGGAAACGTTCGAAGCATGGTGGATCGTTTGGTCAGCCAAGAGCCGCTTGCTTCGCGTATGCTTCCGCTCTACAGAATGACCATCGTCGACGGTGTGCTGACTAAATAACTACCGCTCGAACGTAGCGCAGAGAGAGTCGGCGGGGTTCTTTGACAGCCAATCGTTCCTTGCCGGTTTCGGGACTTCCCGCGACTCCGACGCTCTGTACTCCACGGTGCTTCTTGTCCTCTATTATAGTCAGGCGCGGATACTCGTCGCGAGGTTCCCGGGTCATCGCTTTATCGAGGTTTCTACGAAATTCGTTGACGTGAGAAACAAGGGGCTTGCCCTCGTAGATAGCCTTTATCGGGAAAATAGTTGTGGATTGTTCGTGTGCCTGTAAGGAGAAGCGCCGCGTGTCAGAATTTTTTAAATTGAGTTGGCGCATCAATCCAACTGTAGAATACGGAATTGATGTGTTTATCAGAGAAGAATAAGTGAAAACAAATTTTATGCGGTGGAAGAAGTAATGCGATTTAATCAAAGTTCAAGAAGAATTGTTGCTCGGGACTAGAGACGAAATGAAAATATGTGAAGTGGCGTTCTTTTTCCTTGAGACCATAAATTTGTTCACTGACATGGGGTCGAACGACAGTAAAAGAGTACTTAGAAGCATAAAATGGTACAGTAACAGAATAGAAATATCGAGAAAACTTTACGCGAATGTACAGGATATTTTTCAAAGATTTTCGGTAACTTTAGAATAGTTGACCACTGGTGATTCTATGTTACTCATTTTTTTGCAACACAAATCATGGCAATGCGAAGGTGTATGAAATAAGTAAGTTGACGAGTGGTCGCGAGAGACTAGCGACGATCCTGGCCTCCCCACCGCCGTGCGACTTTCTTGAAATTTATCAGCTATGAATTGTACGCAAGATACAAAATAATCAGTGCTGTGCTAAGGCGGGGATAATTATTCAATGGCAGCGCGATACGATTCGCCGGATACTCGAAGCGTGTTAACTCGAGGCGTGTGCGAAAGGGGAACTACCGGCCGATGACGAGTACTCGTCGTCAATTACGATTACACATAACAGCCGGAGGGAGAGAGAAATAGCGAGTGCGAGAGTGAGGGGGGGGGGAAGGGGAGAGAGAAACGAGAGCGTGAAAGACATTGGAAGCGGCAAAGAAACAAAGTCACTATTATTTTGCTCTTCTGGCTAGAGTCATCGTTCGAACAAAATCATTGTAACTTTAATAAATCAAAATAGTTGATACTATGTTATTTCATTGATTAATAGAGCATCGATTAAATTTTTGCACATGATGCAATTAGTTTCTCGATACACGTGCGTATATTTCTATAGAAATGACTGGGACAAAATTTCTCGGATTCTCGCGGTTACCCGCGATAAAGTATCGACGCAGTTATGCCGCCACGTAATTTAACCAATTACATCGGTATTTCGATATTTCACCGAAATATCCTGATCGATCGCGTAGGTGCATGCGCGTAGCACTCGTCGCTGAGAACATGTGGGCAACGAGAAGTATGCAAATATATGCAAGATCGTAATTTCCATTCGTAAACTTCTCGCTGAAAGGAGAAAGTTCTGTCCGATGTGCTTTTCGAGAGTTGAACAATGAGACGTTACACATGGGCGAATGTGTTTTAATAAAAAAAAAAATTCTACGGTCCTTCGAGTCGACGCATGCGATGTATGCACATCGGTAAATTTTTTTCGTAAGTCTACGTAAAAGTCTGTTTTCCTAATAAATTTTACACGAAATGCAAAAATCATCGCTTGTACGTGAAACGAATGTTTATTGTACAGTTCGAACGGTACGTACTCGCGGAAAAAAATTAGAAAATCATTTCACGTTTATGCGCATTCTTGTTCTGGAATACGTGGCCGTACATTTCGAATTAGTTGTTGCATATAAATCGGAGACTTTGTTTTGTGACCTCTTCGTGTTGACAACGCACTTGGTTCTATTAAAATAGCTACAAAATCATGCAATTTATGATTTTTATAAAACGGTATATGTCTACTGAACCACGAAGACATTCGACTCGACTGAAATTTATTTCCGGATATTTATTATGCTATGAATGATTCAGTCTATAAAACAGAATATTTTAAATAGAAATAACTAAATAATTGAGTTATTGAACGACTGTGTTGTAAGAGTTATTCCGGTTGAACGTGTAAATGTAAAAAATTACATTGACGTCAAAGAAACATGCCGGTTACTTTTGCAGAACGTTTGCAAATTCGATTTTCTTGATTTTTGTCTCAAGCATTTTGAATTATTAGTACCTTACAAATCGTAAATACGGCAAGATACGTAAGTAATATAAAAAATAGTACAGAATTTCGCAGAGCCCAATCCCACTGTCGTTTTCCAGAATGACGTTAAATCTCGATCAAGTTTGTAACGTGTTCCGGAAAATAGCGAACCCTGTCCCGTGTATTTCAATCTGGCAATGTCTGAAAGGAGCCTACAACGGATATTACTTGTGATAATCAAATATCGCCGTGATTGCCGTGCCATGGTCAAGATCCGGATTTTAATTGCTTCATCGATTCCCTCGGACATCGGAAATTTATCCTCGCCCGTGAACTCAATCAACGTTTTCGTCCTTCGGCGTACTTCTGTACTCGAATTCGTACACAGATCGTGGTCCAGTTTTTATCGCTGTATGTAAAACGAAGCGGTCGGAACATCCTGCTCGACTTGCATAATTTCCTGTCCGAGCGCTCACCGATGGCTCTCCGGGATAGCGCATTTCGTCGAGCGTGCGAGCTTTATCCGCGTTACGTATCCAAAATTGCGAAGATTAGGTTCTCTAATAATAGAATTCTTAAAACTATAGTTCATAGAATTTTTAAAACTGTCATCGCTGAAATACTGATATTTAAAATTGTGGCCTACGGTACAAGATAAATTATTCGCGGAATTAATAATAGAATGATCCAAACATTTTTATTCGTATATTATTATTAAGACATTGTTAAATTTGTGAAGACCGCGGCATAAATATGTGTTTTTTCGAGAAATAAGGTAAGGTCGTAGACTGTTGAACATTTCCAGCGGTATCCCAGCGAATTTTATGCGTGAAAGTTAAAAATATATTCTTTGCGAGTAATATATTATTACTGCACAAGTAAATCAATTTCAAGATAAAAACATTGTTAATAATGAAAGAAATATTAATACCAGCGCATTACTACCCACGTTATCTCGAAGTACTATTAGTTTCCAATATCGTCGAAACAAATAATTAGTTACAAACCCTTAAAGAAGAAGTTTATTCGGTAGTGAGTTATTTCGTTACACTGAACTCTCCCCCGCGGAGTACAATTACCCCAAACCCTCTGGTTCTACCAAATCACTTAATCTGATGTAAAAACTCTTCCGTCCATCAGGGTCTTTGTAATCATCGTAAACTTATCAGGATAACGACATTCTCCCCTCTTTCTCCTTCCAGAATGGCAACGAGGAAATGAGTGTCTCGCCGTGTAACGTGGACCTCGGGATGGAGGTGCCCCTCGAGGACAATAGCCTGAAAGTGTCGTCCGTGCAGAATGTAGCGAGGCAGGATTCAGGGGTCCCGGAGGATCTCGCCTCCCCAATGTGCGACACGAGCATCGTACTCAACGAGGAAGATCCGGATGCCACGTTGAACAGCGACTGTAACATCACCGTCATTCACGTGACGGAATTGGAGGCTCGTAAGGCCGAGCAATCTCTGGGCACCTTGAGTAATGATAGAAAGGATTATGCGGGCGAAGGCAAGGACAGCAAAGACGGCAGTGACAGTGGCGTTGAAGGTTGCGCAACTGAGGTTCCGAGGGTAAGATCGATCGTTTTATTTCGGCTCGTTTAATGAAACGGGACGGATCGTTACGACCCTCGATTGAGATGATTAATGGAACAAAGGACCGAGTGTTGTACAGGGTGTTCGATTTAATTTGAGCAGAAAAGATATCTTCGTTGTTATCGATGATACGAAAAAACGTCGAAGGGAACAAAATATGTATTTGTTCCGGTGGAGTCAACGTTATGATCAGCAAATATGTTTCTTCGAGTTCTTTTTCTTCTGACTTCTACTCTTATCTAGATAAATGGAGATATTGTCGATGTTTATATTAAATGGAATACACTATATATATACATATATAGTACACACTTTTGTTAATAAATTAAAAGCAATAATTTCAAAAGTAATATTGTAAAACCTAAAGCACCCAGTTAGCACCGATTTTTTAAAAGTAACAAGTTTCGAATATCCGGAAATTCTCAGCTCAGTATTATTGTACGCAATGTTTTTAGGTGAGAAGTCGAAACAGCATCGACTATGCGAGTAGTTGCGGTGGTCTAGACGAAGCATCCTGCGACTCCAGCCTGGTGAGCTGTTGTTCCGTCTACGAGGACCCCTGCACCACGCTACCCGACGACGTCAGGCTCACAAACGGCGGGGAGGGTACCAGCGAGGGTGGAAGCGAGAGTTCCTCCATAGCGGGAAGCGTTTCCGCTCGTGCGAACCGAACAAACAGCAAGAGAACGGTGGCCGCCTCGAGCGTCAGTAAAAAGAAAGCAGGCGCGACGGAAGCTCAAAAAAGCACACGCGCGAAACCTACACCTATAGGCGCGAATTATATGACCGCTACACCGCGCTCGAAACCACGTACGACCGGACCAAGAAATATTTTGAACAAAGCACAACCGGTGACCAGAGCCAGATCGAGAGACAAATCTGCCGCCCGAGAGGGTAACTGCGAGCCTGCAACGCCGCTCAGCAGCCGCGTCACGTCGACGTTTCGTTCCGGAACGGCTTCCACGACACCGAGGACGCGAACGAGACCGATTCCCGATTCACTGCCATCCGTTCTCACCACGGAGATCAACAAGGACCTGGCGCAGCGTGGCCGCGGCGCGAGCAGCTCGAGATCCCGGGGTGCTTCCAGTACGCGCGGTGTGCGTACGCCAGGTTCAGCGCCGTCCGAGGAGGCTCGAAAGCCCCTTTCCACTCCTAGAGTACTTTATATGGGTCGCCCGGACACCGGCAGAGGCTCCCGGGTCGACAAGATGACCGTCAGCGCGGATAGCAAAGCTCTGGACACGTACGCGACGTTACCGCGTCGAAATAGAGCTAAGGTCGCCGCGACTCCTAAGACGACTGAGAAAACCGATAAAATGACTAGAAGCAGATCGGGTAGTCGGGACGGAAGTCTTAGTAGGCAGGCTGAGAAGAAGAGCCTAGGGGGAAAGGAGTCGGTACACAAGAGCTTACCGCCGTATCCTAGATATAAGATTGTAGAGAAGACGAGGATTTATCATGAGACTAGCGTGCAGACCGGTCTTACCGGCCTGGATATCGATAACGCTCTGTCCGGTGTACCTAGTGCCGTGGCTGGCCCCGAAGTTATCGAAAGACTGCAGGAAGGTTGCCAGACGGAAGGTACTTGGGATGACATGCATGCGATGCAGACCGATCTCAAGCGATTGAACGGCGAGACTTCTGTTCAAAAGGAGGAGAATGAGAAGCTGCGGGCGGAGATCACGGAAGTGAAGCGACTACTCGAAGAGGAGCAGGCCGATCATGCATTTGCGCGGCAAGAATTGGACAGGAATGCGCAGCGAGTGCTAGCGATGCTAGGAACGCCGCAATCCGAACATGCCGGTAATTATTCAGTTTTGTTCGATCGCGAGTACTAGTCTCGTTTCCTTCGAATTACTTGAAGTAACGAATCGTTGTGAAATCATTTCAGAGGGGAGCGACAGCTTTCTCGAACTGGAATGTCATTTGCAATCTTCCGGTCAGGTTGTTGCTAGTCAGCAAACAGAAATAGCCGATTTGCAGTCTTTGTGCCGTATGTTAAGTAGGGTAAGCTCTTCCCAAATAACGATCAAATGATATAATGGCAAATAATAATACGATTTCGTAACATTACTTTGCCATTGAAGGATCTGGAGAAAAGTTTAGCCGCTCAAAAGGCATTGCTACAGCAACAACAAGAACTGGAGGCTGAATCAGCTGAGATGCAAGATTTCCTACAAGAGGAGAAATCTACTTTGGCTGAAGCTCTCAAAGAAACTGAAGCAGAGGTACTCAATATTGTCAACAATGATATATTGCAATTTTTTACATGGATTTACTACGATTTATTACGTATTGTGTTCAGCTCGCCAAGAAGGAAGAAATGTTCACAAAGTGCGATTTGGAATTGGAAAGGCAAACCGAGGAATGCAAGCATTTGGTGCGAATTAGCGAGCAACGAAGGTACGTACTCGAAAAATGTTAAGTGACCTACGATCAGGTATAAATTTCGTTCGTTCTTTAACAGGCAGGAAAATTTGTCCATGAGTATGAAACTCAACGCCGTGGAACGGAGAAGCAGGGAACTGTTACTCACCCAGGGCGCTGCTGTTTCCGGGGCCGCAGTTGCTCTCTCGGGACTCGGAACTAGGCTAGAGGGATTAGTAGATCAACTGATAACTTCCTACAATATCTCAGTTAAAGACCTTGAGGTAATATTCAAATTACATCTGTACACGCATCGCCATTTCGATAAACAGTTTCATAACCAGTTATACGATTTTTATTGAAAGGACGTGATATATCACAATGAAGCGTATAGTAGAAGTAATAGCAGTATCGAGTCGAGCCCTGTCAGTTCCAAGCATAGCTTAAAAGAGTGCACGCCTAGTCCAAAAAGTGGTTCCTTCGTTTCCGCGGTGATCGGTGCTATCCGAAACGCGGCAACGCATCCTTTCGCAACTAAAAGCACGGATAAAAAATCTTCATTGGAATCGGCCAAGCAAATATACAAAGGTACGCCTGTATTTATGATTTTAATGTTACTCTTGTCGTCACGCTTATACGCTACCGAGTATTTCGATTACGTGTACGATCGATTCAGTGTGCTTAATGCATTGTCAACGCTCTCCTACGTTAATAGAATTGAGTATGGAATCGTCCTCCGACTTGCTCGACTTTGAAACCGAACCATGCCTTATGATGGAGAGCGTGCTCGAGGATGTACCCCTACCCGACACCTATTCTCATAATATGGTATCGAGTAGCGATTCCCTCCGCAGAGCTTTAAGCTTTCCCGAAGCTGTGGATGAAAGTAATCTGAAGAAGACTCGTATCGGTGACGAATGTACCAGCCTCACAAATCTCACGCAAGCCATTTTGCATCGCCGTAAAGTAAGTGGAAATGTAGCGTTGTATTATATATTTGTTATTAAAATACAAAGTTTCGCGAATTCGGTGCAATCAAAACGTGAAGCTGATGGTATAATACATTGTTGTGTAGTCGACCGCATAAGCGTCCATTTACCAACGATATTTGATGTATATTAGTTGTCTTATTCGGTATTTCTCCATTCTCTAACAATTATGAATTTTTGCAAGTGCCGTCTTATTCCGCATTAGTGAAGTATTTATTTTTATGTCTTTCTTTTCAAAATTGTGTGCGTATTTTTTTTTATTTTCCCTAACATACGCTGAGTATAACAGGTGTACTGAGAACGGCGTCACGTAAGTTTAATTAGCGTGTGTCGCTGAGTGGACAAGTTAGCAAAGAAAGTCGTGACGTACATACCTCATTGTTATTAATAATAATAATTGCTACGATTATATTTTACATAAGTTCGACCGATCCACAATTTTGTTTTTGCACGGAATAATAATAAATAATCTTGATTTCACAGGTTGAAAATGAAGAAGACGACGATTGCGACTCTATCACTGAATCCGATACCGGTACCAATGACGGTCCGCTGGCCTCGGACTATTGTCCTGCTGTAGGTCTTGTTGATCAAGTCATTGACGTCGATAATCTCGTGACAAAATTATTGAAAGTGTTGCGGATAATACAGCTCGACAATGACACGTGTATACAGGAATTGAAAGAGGATAAGTAAGTATATACATATACTGTAGAATAAATGAATAGATATAAATGTAGCTGTTCATCTGCGTTTCGATTTGCGTACAATTTACCGTATCGTACTATCCGCGCAACTCAGCTTCTGCGCGCACATATTATCACCGCATGTTCGCTGGTCGAAATCGTCAAGTGTTACATTAATGTCTTACCATTTGTAGATCTGAATTAGAAACGAAATTGGAAGTAACTGTTACGGAATTAGAAGAGCTTCGTAAGATCGTAGATAGTGTGCATCAGTCGGAAGAAATTTTAAACAATTCATCTGATCGAAGGCGCAGCGTTATGGAAAATTGCCGTCTGCTGATTAAAGAGGTAATAGCCGGTGAAATGGCCGATACATATTTATAGGATGCCTCTAGTGCCGCTTACGCATTTTATAAGATAAACAAATGACTTTTTAAAAAACCTGTCAAATGGATTAATTCCTCTATAGGCGTGTAAGGAGGAATTAAAATTTGACGAACCCGCTGTTGCTAATAATAGCGGCCCTGGGGAAGCAATAGACTGCGAAGATCTCAACGCGAATGCAACGGCTCATCTTCCTTCCTAAGTCTTTTCCTTTTTTTTTTTTAATATTCGCCAATCCATTATTTACACAACCGTTCGTTGAGACTTAGGAGAAAAGTCCACGCCGACTGCTCTAACACGAATCGTTCGGGATAGCATTATCGTCGTGCGACGCACCGTAAACTTCGCTGTTGTGTTTTTGTTTCGGCGAATCATTGCGTGTATTGAAGGTCGTGTACAGCTTTCTTCGTACCGTCAATATATAAATATTCGTACGTATCGCTTCAGTATTTTATCGTTGAAGTATATCATGTATATAACAGTACGTTGCTATAAGTTCGGGATCAAATCGTAGTTTGTAACCATGGTTTGACCGTAGACACGTAACATGGACTATCATCGCATCCACCATTGTTTCAATCAAACTTTGAATCATATATCATTTTACATAATATCGTACCTAGAAATAGTTATTCTGCCGTAGAATTACTTGTGGTTAATTACTTAGAACATAGGCGAATCATGGAACGATTAATTACACCGATATAAAATTTCTCGTATCCACTGGACCCATATTCCTCCGCGCTGATCTGTCATCCCTTAAACCGAATCCCATTATCATATCAGATCTTTTCATAGAAGGTACTACCTCGATCCTGCAATATATTCAGTGGACACGGGGAATCTGATAGTTTTGCAATTTATTGTGTACACTTATGACTTGTAATGTACTACTGGTCGAAGAAAAGACGAAGGAGTCCCTTCCTACGTCTCTGCATCGATGGCACCCTATTACGAACACGTTCATTGGCTGACCCGTGATGAAACGATCCTCCCGGATCCCACGTCCGCATTTCTGCCACGCCGACTTTCCTTCGGTCAGTTGTACCTTGAATGATCTTATGAATTTGCATTCTCATTGGAATATAAAAAAAAAGAACACACGTATACTCTTCTAATATGAAATACAGGGTAAATTAGTTTTACGGCACTGTTTTGCAAACAGTTCCGGTCGCAATAGCGTTTAATCTGCCGATGATTTATTAATTTTTTGTTTCGCTCTTATCGCAATTGGATACGACTTATTTAGAGATACCTTTTGTTCGGACAGTTTTACAAAAGTCGACTAGCGTAAATTATTCTAACGAATATCCATGTAATAAAAACGAAAAAAAAAGAACGCATGTTACAGAGATCCGCTTTCTATTTTAATGCCAACATATATTTGAAAACATATTCTTGTATACGCTTCCACAATTCACAATTATCCGTCATATGTGTGTATGTGAAGAAACTGTATATAAGTAAACATTGTGAAACTTGCGTTGTATTATCATTCGTGCGATACCTCTTCGGAATTTTCTTTTTGAAGTAGAAGCTACTTAATATAAACTACGTTAGCGAAGGTTTGTGTGAAAGTGATCAATTTTTAATGAAATAAACGATTCCACCCAGATGATATATATTCAGAGGATCATAGTCCTAAGCATTTTTTATACAAAATATTGTGATGATATACCAAAAAGAAACTTATAAATGGATTTCCCAAAGTTTACGATCGTAATATACAAATGACAGGTGGAAAGCGACGGCGATAATTGTGGTCCTGTACAAATAATTCTCACGAGGTAAAACCGCGAGCGAAGAATCCTTGCCTCGCGTTTCAAAGCAATTTCCTAGTTACGTTTGTCGTCCATTTACGTCTGTACATCGTGAGAAATTGTACAACACAGAAATTACAGCCGTCACCGCGCACCTCTCAGAAATTCGTAAATGTATTTTAATTTTTAATCAAATAAATTTCGTTTCAATAAGAACCTACTGTACATTGTATTCCTATTAAATTGTAATATCGCTTAAGATTTACATATATCACGCATGGTAAAATACTATATAACTATCATGTTCGTAGCGAAAAAAGAATCCTGTGTATGAAGCCACTACCAATCGCATTCCTACAGCCCAGCAATTATGTTCAAAGTACTTTATTGGACCCACTTAATCCCGCCCAAACGATTCTTAATACCTTAATCTAACCAGTCCATTTTTATTAAGAAAAATGAAAGGATCGCGAAGTGCGAGCAGCGCTAAATGATATGGCTAAATGAAAAGTGAGCGATGAATCAATTTCCGTCTTGCGCTTCGGCTATACGTGGCTTTTTCATCCAAAGCAAAGCGTTTCGGGAAGCGCTTCCCACCGGAAGTTAGAATTTCTTTACTTGTGTCGTAGACGGCGCAACAGTGGAAGGATGAAGTCCGCCAAATGTACTCCAGAACTGAAATAAAAATGTTCTTATTTCACGAAATGTTCACAAGTATTTCGGGGATTGTCGTTTCTCGGAACATCGCTAAACAACAAGAAAAGAAATACGTGGATAAATATCTGACATCGAGACCTCCAAAAATTAATTCTTCTTACGTTACTCTGGACACGCCACATTAAAGTCAAACATACTCTCCTTTCAGCATAATTAACAATACGATACACACTTCTTCGATTCTCTCCATTTTAAATCCTACTTTTTCCGCGATTGAAGGTACTGCAATTTCCAATCTAATCTATTTCACTAGAAACAAAGCAACACATTTTTCAAATGAAAATGAAAAACAACGTGAAATACCTGTGCGTTGATTTCGGCGCCGGTGACTGCGGTACGACTTCCGGGATTGCCGGCGATGGTTTACTGGTGGTCGACTTGATATCAAATATCGACAAATCAGACGCGTTGGCGACGGACGTACCGGCTAAAAGAAGCGCCTCGACGGGTGCAAAAACGACAACCAAGCCGTCCACGTCAACTCGATAATTGTCGGTTCCATTCTGACGTTGATCGTACTGATCAACGTTACTCAACGCCTCGTTGATCGATGTTCCCCCGAAAGGGCTCGACGATCCCCCTGATGGGCTCGACGTCTCGCTACTCACAGGCAAACACTGTACGTGAGCACCGAATCCGACCAGCAACAATACCGTCTTGAAAATTCTCATGTTGATCGATAGCATTGATAAGGATATATGCTATTTCGTCGGCGATACAAATGCAGCTTCTTCGACGATCGTTCGGATCGAGACGAGATCCTGGAATCTCTTGGACGCTTTCGACCTTTCTACCCAAAAAGATCGCCGATCCTTGGATTCGATTTTCTGCTCGTCGTTGAGCGTAATGTTACTGATCACCAGGATAGAAGAGAAGCTGAGAGCGATAGTAGCCGGGGAGGATCTTTTGCGTGGAACGAACGTCTCGACGACGCGAAGGATGAGCGAGGTGTGACGAAGTCCCCGGTCGAACGGCGATTCCGGTCCCCACCTGGCATGGAAACAGATCGTCAAGGCAAGTTCAAGAACCTGCGGGCCACTCGGTACGTTCTTGCATATGTTCCTGGATTGAACGTAATCTTCGGTAGGCAGTTTTATTTGATCTTCCTACCCAGGTGTTTGGTTTTTTGTCCTTTTTGATTTCCTTTTTTTGCTTAGGTTAACATACTTCTTGGTTGGTCTTCAATTTAGTATTCTCGATTGATCCAGGATCCATGGATCTCTGTTATCTCAATAACGATGTGGTATATCTACTTGTAGCATTTATTTCAATTTTAACAAAAACCATCAGTAATTATTTCGAATTTCGATATCGTTCGTACAAGCGGATGACAATAAAACGGATGTGATTTAACACAGAAACAGTTCGTTACGATTCTTAGCTTTTTTCTGTCATATGATACAAGAAATATTAAATTCCAAGAAGGACAATAAACTTGACTCTGACCACACCGATTCCCGCTCGCTCATATATTCCCGAACTGGAATTACCCGTGTCACGAACTTAATCGAATTTTTCCTGTAAGAATCTTCCGTATCCTAGTTCCGTTGCATCCATCGTTCGCCAAACAGTTCGTGATTTCATCCCCTCTCCAATAACGCGCTATAGTAGAAAACTGAAGAAACTTCCTAAAAATAATTCTCCTCCGTCTATGAAACTCTTTGTTCCTCGGTTCCGATTAATTCGCAACGAATCTACCGAACGTTACGCTCCTCCATAAAAGGAAAATGTAATCGTGGTAGCCGGTTTGGCCGTAATGTATACATCATTCCATATCCATATAATATAAACGTGCATATTGGCGTGGTTGTGTGCACGCAGGTACCGATTTGTAAAGGGCAATGTCCTCGTATGGCCCCACAGAGTTCATTTCCCCGTTCTTCCGTCTCGGTTGCCACCCATTACCGCAACCTTGCCCTTGCTCTTACATTTTCGCCAGGATTCAGCTCCGCATAAATGCCATTCGGTTTCCTGGTTTGCCCTCGGACACCGTCGAAAATACTTTCAAATCGGCCAAACGCGTCTCCAATTTAAATTGCACGGGGATCGCGTGAGAATCGCGACAATTCGCGAACGCGTCTTGCATTTGGAAATTATGCTGGTGGAAAAAGCTCCCTGTTATGTACTTTGTGCTTGCGGTATTAAGCTACATGTGTACTTTCGGGGCATAAAGATGTGAATGAGAAACATTCAAAGTTTAATGACGATAAAGAATTTAATATTGAATATTTAATAAATTAGGTTCTATAGAGTAGGATTCAGCGGGAGATATTAACTTTGGCATTCTGGAATAAGTATATTTTTCATATTTGTCGTTTATTTTGTAAGGAAGGAATACAAATGGTGGTTGTACAAGCGATACACGTGTACAAATTGAAAAAGAAACGTCTAGAAGATATACAAGCTTAGTTACTATTAAGAGTTCGGACTAATTACAATAATTATGGACTACAAACGTATTGTTAATTCCATGAAATTCTACTACAACTACCTTCCCAAATATTTAAAAAGTTACACTTACGAAATGTTTCACTTTGTTCATCGTAAGATAGACGTCCTTACTTAATAATTCTGTAAATCTTTTACTTTCAGACTACATTATAATTCTATGATCGTGGAGTAATTAATTCCATGTCAAGTTAAACCTTTAATTCTTAAAAATGAAAGAGATGAATAAATTATCAAACTGCGCGTCAAAGCGGTAATTCGCCCCAAAACATTCTTCCTATTTCCATCGTTATCAGGAAAGAATCACAAATACCAACAAGTTAGATAAAATGACGAAGCTTCGATTTCATTGGAAATTCTTGTCAAATTGACAGACGCCCGATTGGTCCCTGTATCTTCCTGGTCCACAGTTTTCAATGCCATCCCCCAAAAGCTTTAATTCTTCTGGCTTAGCCTCGGATGATCCCACGTCGTTCCTTTCCCCGGCTGACGATGAGACGCCCACGTCTTCCTTCCTGGACAGTTGCTTCTTCAACGATATCCCCGGTCTCGCCTTTTTCAAGCTCTCTTCTTTAACATCCTCCCGCGGGTCCTCCACGTTCTCCGTATTCTCCGACTTCTTCGCGTCAATCGTCTCCGCGTTATTCTCGAGATCGCGACCCGTGTAGTGTCGCCAAAGACTTTTACCCCGTTTCGCTTCTTTGATATTCTCCGTAGACGCTACAACTGCTTTTTGGTCCGAACCCTCCGCGTTTTTCGAAATTACAATCGAGTCCGCTTTTTCCTCATTCTTCGGCCCGGAATTTTCCAAGTTTACGTGGTGCCTGCCCTTCAGGGAGGGCTCGGGCTCTTTTTCGATTCGAACGATTTCAACGTGATAGGGCTCCCTGCCCCGATTTCTTTCCTCCGTCTCGTAAACCACGGATTCGGTGCGTTCGCTCGACCTCTGTTTCATAGGCACTCCAAGGAATCCCAAGGAATCGATGGTCGCCGGCACTATCAGGTCGTTTAGAAAACTTTTGTCGCCTCCTTGGATTAACGCGATTAAAGTGTTGTGGAATTTCACGTCGACGTTGTTCTTGCCGTTCTGTCGCTGATCGTAAGTCGCCGGGGTGGCATCGGCGTGGAGGAAGAATAATCCAGGTAGAATACCTGTATCGCGCAAACACGCGTTCAATGTTGTATAAACATATTATTGTGAAATTTGAGTATAACGTTAAATAAGCTACATGGTTATCAACTATTACGGGATACGATACACATTGCATTGTATGAACACGTCAATATTGAATTATACTCGATAGATTAATTAGACGGCACAAACGCTGGGCGCTACATTACAGTTATTCGTTACTAAAAATCTCGTTACGTATCCCGATGAAAGTGTCCCGCGTAAACATGCACGATAATTCAACTCAATTAAACTATCGAACAATAAATCCTATAACGCAAATATTATAATCCCGACTTTAATTACGTTAATACCATTTCAATCGTTACTAATCAATCCCGCACCTATGAACTATGCGACACAGAGCGAGGGTGAATAAATTGAAAAAAAGGACGATATTAAAAAGCAGTATCGATGGATCAATGATAGTAAACCTAGTGACCTGGTAGTAAAAGGAGATACACGGTGTAGAGTATCATCTTGTTAGCCCGATGGTTCCGTAATTTCCGTGAACTCCTGATCGGCCGAGCTGAACGAGGTTCGATTCCCGACTGTGGTGGTTTCGTTCGCTTCCTCGACGAAGCTTTCGATCGCCACTACTTCTCTGTAGAACGGAGGAGAGTATCAACGTTGGAGAGGGGTAAAACTTGCGAGCATGACCATCGAACGTGGGTTATTAAAGACAGCGATGCATTCACGGGGGACCCGTTTCGTAATTACTCGACGCGTTTATTACCCTCGCGTAAACGGAATACCGCGAGAGGGTAAAAGCTAATCGGGAGCCGGAGCTATCGGTGAGCAGAATATCGTGCTTCGCGCCGATCATCGCAACCCATTGACTGTCCAGAAAATTTAGAACGTCTAGCTCTAACGCCAAGATTTTATTTTAAAGAAAACATATTCTCTAACAGATATTCTCTAACATATTCTCTAACAAATATTCTCTGACAAAAATTAAGAAAATATACAGTTTTATATTGCTCTACTAAATAATAGATTTCTTTCCGGTACCCCTAATATTAATTGCAAACATTTAACTAAAATGGCACTTACAGTAATTTAAAAAGGAAAACACTGCGAAATATCACGTACCTGATGCCAACGAATAAAAGTCCTGTGACTAATTGCAATCAATTACTTACGGGTTACTTGTAGCGCAAACTACGTGATACCTCATAGTCGGCAGTCTGGGTCAGTACACTTACTACGAGATATCTCGTAGCTGGCAGTGAAATTAACTTGATCCGAAAGGTCTTTGAGCGCACGCGATTGTAGAGATTTCTTTGTCAGAGGTAAATCTTAGAGAGAAGGTATATGGAAACGCGAATGTACCTAAGAAGACTCTGCGAAGATACTTGCAAAGTATTCCGCTGCTAATCGGTACTCCAAAGTGCACTGCATTTCCGCACTCGACAGCGCGGTGGAAAAACTCTCCCACGATTACGTTCGCCATAACGCTTTTTATTTTCATTCCTGTACAAAGTTTACAAACACTCGTATAACATCGCTGCGAAGTACATTTGCGATGTTACGTCAAATATGATACGACTATTTGCTTAGGTAGTAACTTAACGTATGTTGTCGACGAGGAACTCGTAGTTGCTTATACCAGTATATATTCGTCGTAGATACGACGAAAACCTCGCGGCATACATTCATGGCACGTTGTATGTAGAACGTATCGATTTCCGATCGTATTCCTAGTTAGCAAGATTCTTCGCACTGTACGCTATGTTCCCCAGGAATTTAGGCGCGTATTTCATGGCGAGTCTATAAAAATGATCGAGAACAGCAGCTTCGTAAAATGCATTTTTTTTTAATTGATACCTAAAGAATTTGTAAATGAAAGGTATTGTTATCGTTTAATATAATATTTACGGTATCAATGGTACGCGTCGTTGACTCATTCGCCGACAACGACCCTTTCCATCCGGCGAGTATCCAGACCTACAACGTTTTCTGGCTAGTTGCTGTACTGGTTTCTCCGTAGATAATTCCAGGGTAATCTTCGCCGTCGAAGCCTCGTCGTAACCCTCGAACAGGTTTCCAGTTTTATCGTTGACTCTAGTTTTCAACGCGGTATCGTTGCCATTCGAAATCTCAGCGTTTTCCGTAGAATCGATCGGCAACGATGTCGTCTGATCCTCGATCTCGACCTTCGTATGTTCCTCGGTACTATCCTCGCTGGTGGCTTCGGGTATCGCGGTACTCACCGTTACGTTCTGTAACGAAGAATCAGCGGATTCAGAAACTTCATTCTTCTCGGTGGTCTCCAACGGCTCGTCGGTGGGTTTAGTCGACACCGAGGCACTCGTGGTGGGTTTCGGCTTCACCGTGAAATCCGCGTAATCGTAAAAGTAATCGTACTCCTGCAAAGGATATTACATGTCGTATTAGACGAAATCTATTGAAATCACCGGGGTTCAAACCGCAAGTTTACGAAAACTATTAATAGTATCGTTACACTACGTTCTATCGCTCGGCATTGCTATTCCTATTAGACGAAATCTATTGAAATCACCGGTGATTAAACCGCAAATTTACGATAACTATTAACAAGAGTATCGTTACTTTACATTCTATCGCTCGTCATTGTTATAGATCGACAATCTACGCTCGGGGAGATTCCCTCTACCATGCAACGCGAACCGGCTGATAGAAAGTACAATTACGAGATAACGTTATCGCGTTATCTCTCGGTTATCGTGACGGATTATCAAAGTCGCGGAAGGTTTACTCGTAGCACCGGCTAGTCGCGGTTTTACCGTGTAATCGTCGAGCAGCTCCTTGTCGAAGACAGCCAGGATCTGCACGTCCTTCAGGTGTATCTGCACATTGACATCGCCGGTCTGCCGTTGGTCGTAGGTCGCCGGTGAGGACAGTCCGGTCGCGACCTGATAAGCCAGGACGAGTAGAAGCCCGTAACGCGGATACATGATCTATGCACGATCTAGTTAGGATTGAGGCTGGAAAAATGTGCGACGGTCTTCGGGATGATTCCGACTGAACGCCTCCGGGCTGAGAGGCTCCGCGCTTCGTTGGTCCTCCTCGATGTAATGGTCAGTATCCGAGCATCGAGAAACCGGTATCCCGTGTCGCCGAACGGTCGCGAGAGCCGTGAACACGGTGCCCGGGCATTGGCCTCGCGTGTACCGATACGCGGCCATGGACGTGGATGCAAAGTACCTCCGATTTCAATGTTAACGCGTCGTACGCTTGATTCGCGATCTGTACGGGAGACGGGTGATCGACGTTTTATCTTCCTCGAGATATTATTGACGCTATTCCCTACCATGTCCGGTCAAATGATGGTTTCGTATATTTTGTACAGAATTTCTTACGTTATTGCACCGGCGGTTAACTTAAATGTTAGCGGGTGAAATGTTAAAGTATGGATTATTTACTTCCGAGAAAATGAAACTATATTTTTTGACTATCAAACTGTCTATTATCTTTATTCTATTTTAATCCTACGTTAGTCGCGTCGATGTTTGTTGCGTGGTTGATCGCGTGGGGTACACCTGTCACTTATCACTAAATTATTGGTTAAAAGTAGAAATAATCAGGTATTACCCCTTTTCATCATTATTGAACATCGATATTTATATATTCAGTTAATTAACGTATTCGTTTACAAATTTATAATTAGAATAATATAATAGAAATAGCACACTCTAAAAAAAAATGTTTGTTGATTCACATAGATCTGACCGAGAGGTACTAGAGATATCGCAGACGTAAATTGCATGAGATAAAAGTAATTCAATTTTAAAGTAGACTAGGTGACACCTGTACCTGTCTATACCCCACACGACTAACTTACTGTTAAGAAACATGTGTATGTGGTTTTAAAGATCGGTCATTTGACCAGTCACGGTAGGAATAGTGTTAACGAAGGGTATGCCCTGCATTGATGCGTGGTACGGGGAGAGAGATGGGTTTTTAACTCTTTTTCTATTCAACTTGTAACAGCATTTTCTATCTGAACGTGTTCGATGGGGTTAGCGATTTGTGTGTAAGAAGACAGATCGAGATTTGTAATGGGTGGAGCGAAGAGAAGGAATGGTTTTCAAAATTCCTGTCTAAATTATAATTAAAAACCATTCCCTATGAATGTACTCTACGCTGCTACTCGGTACATTTCGGCATATTTCCTTTATACGGTAGGATCAGAGTAATTGTAAGATTTGCTATGCTAATCGTTGTATGTAATCGTTTAGTTCGAGGGGCAGATGGACAGGCGTAGAAAGGGTATTGCTACTATATTAAAAATGTCAATCTTACTTGAATCTGTCTCGAATGAACAGTTATATGCAAAGTATGGTCCATGCTAGAACGTCTTCGTATCTGAAGAGCCTAGTAATAAAAAGTGTAATAAAAAATTCTCATGTACTTGTACTTGCCCCGGGACAAGACATTCTCTCTTGATACAGGAAACATAACCACGCATTAAATAATAATATGCAAATAACCCTATCTACTAGAACATGGAATAAATAAAGTCAACGATAATTTGTTTCAATTCACAATTCAATTATTGTTTACTATTTTCCGCGTGCATAAGCGCATATACTTATGTTTATGTGTATTTCCTTTTGCCGTTACAAGGGTCAAACTAACTCAAAACAAAAGACAGAACGATTGAAAGCTACAATTGAAAACAAAGCGCCGCGGTGAATTTTGATATTAACGAATGAAAATGATGGCGCGCAGTAAACGCAACAATCTCCCTACGGATCGCTGACACGAACGGATACGAATAGATCTGAATGATTTCAGAATTAAAAGCGGACGATTACGCAAGATTCGTGTTGCATCTTCGCCCAGATTAACGATCCTTTTTGTAACCCATACATTGACGAATATCGCGGAAAGGCCAAGTACACGTCCATCGACGTAGCGTTTGTAAACGAAGCCACGATGACATTAATGACAGTTCACTGAAATGTCATGTACCACTTGCACCCGGGACCGAGGTGGCTCGTCGTGATTCGTATTTCTAATTTATCGTCTGGTACCGTAATCGAGGAAGAAGATACCCACGCATCACTTTCGACTTGTCGCAACAACGGGCTAAGCATTGAGCTTTAAACATTATTTGCAAGTCGGAGCATCATATCGCGTCGCTTAACATGTTTCGTTCCAACGTGAACAATGTTCCAATTTTTTAAGAAATCTGGTAAATATGTTTCCTCCTCAATTGACGTTGGGCATCGGTATTAGATAAACGAGAAAGCACCTTTCTCCCCACGATAGAACGCATAGCCTAACCTAAAGGGGAAAATATTTATATTTGTTTTGAGTTGTACGGTCGTCGCGGCAATTGATTCGCACGTTAGATGTTTAACAGTTTTAACTTTCTGAGACGATTTTTTGTAGCTTTAGTACGTAAGAGCATGTAATTAGTACCGCAATGTGATTGTTGATGATTGCAGGGCAAAGAGACAAGCCCAGATCATTGCAAACCTCTCCTACAAAGTCAACTGGTTCTGGAAAA
Source organism: Pemphredon lugubris (assembly GCA_933228935.1). Classification (NCBI taxonomy): domain Eukaryota; kingdom Metazoa; phylum Arthropoda; class Insecta; order Hymenoptera; family Crabronidae; genus Pemphredon; species Pemphredon lugubris. The sequence continues at coordinate 7,637,661 of OW121819.1, read as the reverse complement.
TCGTTAGATGTGTTCAATGGCGGCTCGTTGTTTGAAACACCAACAGGTGTATTGTGCAGCCTTGAGGAGGAAGAGGAAGACGAAGTCTTTAACGAAGATGCAACAGAAACTTGGTCGTTTAGCTCCCAGCTCTCTAAAACGCTACCACAGGTCCTCGCGGACAAGGGTGCGCTCGGTTACTTCATTCAATTCATGGATATGAGAAACTGCATGGCTCTTATTAAGTTTTGGCTGGAAGTCGAATGTCTGTGTAGTTCGTTTGGATCGCCCGAAGCTAAAGAAGAAGTCGTCGTGCTTCCGAATCGTGTGGAGAATTCCGATGAACTTTCCCATTCGTTGGATGACAATGATAACTTTAGCTGCAACGTTATTCCGGTTAATGCAAACCATTATGGTACGCGAACAGATGCATTATTCGAGGAGCGTGTAAATAGTAATGATACAAAATCAAATTGCAACGACATGCCAAAGACTAGTCAAATGATGAGCGGAGCGAGACAATCAAATCACAATTGTGCGAGTAACACACGCGAGACAACGGCTGCTAAGCAAGATGCTTTAAGAATTTTTAAGAAGTATATCATTAAGGATGCTCTGGGTACTAATCAAATTCCCGAAGACTTGAGGGTAGAAACGGAGGAAGCTGTTAGGTGCGAAAACATTGGGCCTATATTGCAGTGCCTCTCTCGCATTCAAAAAATTGTATACGGGATATTAGAAGATGAGTAAGTGCAATTGTATCGATATATATGACTAGAGAAAAGTAGGATTTAATTATACATTAATATAAGATTGTAAATACCACCCTTTACAGACATATTAATGACTTCTTGAGAAGCGAATTTCATTGTAAACATCAAATCGATGTTCTTACAAGCGGCAATGTTCAGTTACCAGATGTATTGTACAACGAAACTGCGTTCTTTTACTTTATGGAGGTAAAAATAATGTTTTGTAAATTCAAACGTCCCACAAGTTTTTGTAACTAATCTCGATTAATGATCGTCTAGTTTATGGAACTTGAAAGTAAAAGAGAGTTATTAGATTTCTGGATGTCGGCGATCAATTACAAACAGAATTTATTGGAAAAGAAGGGTGCCACGGATCCCGAAGAAGCACAAACGGATGCTCTCATTATCTATGACAAGTAATGTTACGCTATAAATTATTTATACAATGTGTTCAAAGAAGGTTGCAAGAAAAATAAAAATCGTACGTCATAATATTATTACATCTTCCATCACTCGCTCGATTATAGGTATTTCAGTTTACAAGCAACGATGCCCCTTGGATTTAGTGACAAAATTCGATTTCAAGTGGAGCAAAATATTTGCCGCGAAGATGGGGAGGGACCACAACCTGACTGTTTTGATAAACCCAGCAAAGTTGTGTACAATATCCTGAACAAGGTACATTAAATTTGCATCATACGTATAACATTTAAATACTTTTATTTACACTTCTAATTGGTGAGAACAATCAGTTTAATAAAGGCGAAAGCAGCAAAGCTTTTTTAAAGATACCAGCTTCAGATAACACTATTTTTTTCAGCATTATCTACCTACGTTCTTATCATCACAGTTATATTATAAATACTTATCAGAATTGATCAGCACAATTCAGAGCAGCCCGTGTTCGAGTTTGCCTTCTAAAATAAAAAGAGCAGGTTCGTGCAATTCATCATTTCCTTTCAAAAGACGTTCTTTTGTATATTGGGGATAAACAGGTGAATCTTAAATGTACTTTCAGGTTCTGACTGTAGTAGCGAAGTGAGTTCTGTCAGTATCAGTATGCAAAGTACCCTGCAGGCGGGGAATGTAATAACTAAGTTGTCTAATAACAAAACGAGCATAAATAGTGGTATGAATATAGATACTAGACAGCTTTACGATCCAGATTCTTTGTGGAGGCGTAACAGATACAGGTAAAGTAAAAATGAAATCCAATTTTAAAACGAATTTTATCGAAGTGAATCAGTTTCCATGACATTTTTTAGTTTGAGCGTCGGTCATATCGATGATTTGGGTAGATTCATTACCGAAATAGAACCTGATCCCAACAGAAAATATGGTGAGTGTCTCAAAGTGTTCCCAACATTAGTACTACTTGAAATGACCATTCAAATTCGATTGCAGAATCTCGTTTAACGCGCGCTGTGAAACGACTTGTAAATATGGAACAAGATAAGGTAGGCTTTGCTATTTATGCACGCGAGATGCATGCGGTGTATTGTTTGACGAATTACTCTATAAACACGAAATGTGCAGAAAAGTCCAATTAGACGATTTGTAGCAACTGTTTCATATAAAAAGAAGTCTTTAAGCACATTCTAATGCTCGGCTTTGAATTATAATAAATCGATATGATTAGGCTAAAGAAGAATTAGCATGGAAGATTGCCGAGATGATTGTGCGCGAGATCACGTCCTTAACATTGGGAGCTTCCAATCTTTCATCCCGATAGCAGAGACTTCGCTTGAGAAAATCATGACACCGATTTCATTCTTTCTATATTATACTTCTCAATTACAATGCTTAGAGGTAAATGTATCATTCGATATTACTTTAAATGATACTGCATACTTTGCAAAAGTGCCAAATAGAAATCGAGAGAAATCAAATATTCAGTTAGTTCTACGAAACTGTAGAATATGCTTTGAAAAACTAAATTTAGGTAATTGTATTCCTAAAATATTTTCGTACTTTTATTAGCACTACTTTTGATATCTTTTACAAAATACGAGTGAAAAGCGCATTTAAAGTTCGGTTTATTATAGGATTATGATTGTGATTAAAGTAGAAATATTAGTATGGACGCATAAATTTGATATATTCAGAAACGATATTTTAACGCATAACATATGTAGGATTGAAAATTAGTTTTATACTTGTTTATAAATCATAATATAGTCGTTAACATTTATTCTCGTGAAAGAAATTTTTTAATCTGCAGTACGAACAACAAAAAGTTACAATATAGCACGTAATTGTTATTCCGTTTATAGAAATTCATTATGACAAGAAATAATGTATAGAACTAATAACGTTGATACTATAAAAATAGTCAGTCCAATTGAAAACTATATTCTGAAAAAAGTGTATCAGAAAAAACTTACAAAGTAGCATAAATCAAATTATGGTATAGCTACGGCTTATAAGCCCTTCTATTTATTTAAATCATGACAGAATAGTCTACGAACAAAAAATAACTTCCATGCGTTTGAATCTATACTCTAAACATCTATGAGATTATATGAAAGTATTCATTTCTACGTTAAGTTAGAATTATTTTTTGTAAATGATTCGACTGTGTTTGTTTACGATACTAGGATCTATGAAACATATTATTTTGTGTTCGTTTTACTCTATTACTTTCTTATCTCTTTGATTGCCAAGTACTTCCGTAGATCGATAAATTATCCGCAATGTTTTCCATGTTTCTTGAAGGAAACGGGGCGATACCTATCACCAGTGATTTGTACCACCGGATAGATGTGCGTGTTGAGTGAAAGAATAAAAATCGTTCATGACATATCACAGCGGAATGTGATTGTAATAGTAATATTTATCATAAAAAATTTATTCAGCAAAGTGCACTTTCAAAACGTTAGAAACGAACGAGCTTTTGAAAAAGTCCTAAAAACTGGTGATTTTGATGTTGTAAACATTTGGATTTGTTTGTATTACTTTTGTTCATAACCGTGATCGAGTTTGGGTGGATTGTAATGCAACATTTATGATGATCATCGCATACATTAAAATATTCTTGTATTAAAGTGTCTACTTGGAAGTAGTTTAGTAGTTTATCAGATAAAAGTCATGAACACTGAGAAAAACGATACCTAGTTTTCTTATACTGTGTAGATCAATATAGTGACCTTTCTGTACGTTGAACGGTAGCAGTAGCAAGTAAAGCAATTTCGCTTTACATAAACGTTATTTTGTTAAAATTAAATCTATTTTTAAATCGCGTCGTATACTAAACAAAGAGGATACGTAATGTTTCATGAAAACCAAGGATAAGTTTCAGATAATAACATTTAAGGAATGTAAGATGATGCCATGCAGCGTAAAATTAATATGATGAAAGAAATTAGTTTGTGAAATTGTATGATGTAGGTTCGGTTCATTTCGCGAAAATGAGATTATATAACAGTTACTTTAAATTTTACTTCTGCAAGCCCACAATAGCAGGATTTACACTGTTTTGACAATTATTTATATAACATAACAAGATGTTTACATCTATTGGACAATATTTTGTCATAAAGCGTAGAATCTTTATAAGAGTCCTAATGACAATGCTATGTTAACTATGCTCTCAATTCAGACTTATCTTACGATCATTTGGAGTTACTTAAGAATTAATAGTCAATGTAAGTTGGAATTTTCTTCCTTAAAACGACATTTCTTGGTGCTACGAAAGACAGAACTTATTGCCTGAAAACTGATCAGTCTTAGCAGTTCTTAAGACATGTATGTATAAGTCATTTGTAGTCTAAAGAGGAACGAATTATTAATAATTTATTAATAGTGATTGTACATATTTATCTTTGTAATAAGAGAAACGACAATGTATGAATGAAATTTGTTAATCGAAGGATTTAAATGTATGCTTGAAGATTCTATACGCACTATTTTCTGAACTGTACGTTTTTTGAAGGTGCTTATTATTGACTGTAATAAAGGCCAACCGCGAAATTGACATATTTTTCATTGAAACGCCAGTTACACTTATATATCATACATACGTAAATTCGAGCGTATGGTTGAGACTTGCGATTTGGTAGTATTCAAATGGCAGCATACGAGAAGTTAGATGTACAAAAAGTTATTTTCAGTAAACGGTAGTACTGTATATATTTGTATAATCGTGTTCTCTTTATGTGTTGAAAATAAAATCAGTGTATAATATTTATTATATTTAACAACCGTGCTTATTCTAGGAAGCACTTCAATACTTTCTTCTTTGAAGCTCTTTACCAAGCACTAATACCTTAATATTTTAATCTCGAATGTAAGAGTTTAATAAGCACTAATACGTAAAACATTAGAAAATTCGGTGTTTTACGTATATTAATATTTATATATAAATATATTATTTTTCATATTGATTTCAATGTTCTTGCGAAACGCTATCATTCTCGTTAACATGAACAATTGAGCATATAATCTCACTCAACAATAACAATTGAAAAACTACAGTCTTTGTATTAGAAAAATATTTCCCTTTGTAACTGTTACAAAGGTTTACGAAATTTATATAAAATTCACGATTCGTATAGCGATACAAACTGACAAACATTTACTGATACAAATACCAGTTAATGCCACTTTTTCTTGTACTATATTCTTTGTTGAAAAGAATATTGCGTATCACAGTTATCAAAGCGAAGACGATCCATTTATACTCGTGTGGGGTGGACAACCGTACTTTGGATTTAACAGAGGCGACGATTCAGTTAATCGCTTTGTCGTGTTCCCTTTTCCAATATTACTCATATTAAAACTTCCCAATTTTTGGCAACATTCCAATCGGAATTTTGGTCGTTTGCCCCATCTCTGATAAACAAGCGCATTGAAGAATGCTTGAAGAGGATTTGTAACGGCCTGTTGGTCAAACTCACAACTTAAGTAATTTCAGTTATACTAACTTTTTAAATACTTAAAGTAGATTTATCTTAAAGCTATACTTTGGTTAAGATATCATATACATGCACTATCGCCAAAATATATTGTTCAATGGAGTATTTCAAAAGTAAATATCTAAGAGCCCATGACAAGTATCTCTATGAACGTAGCGTACTAATGTTTTGCAAAATACATACCATTATGTACCATAGAGTGATAATAGTTTTGATTGGCAGCTGAAACCATAACGTCCACAATAAAATTCCATTAATTAAATTCGGTATCCAGCATATGTAATATACTAGATTGGTCAGCGCGAATTTCAATCTTATCGTTTGCACCAATTTCCTTTCTCTTCCTGTCATCTGTGCCAAGCTGCACGTAACAGCAGTTTCAAGATCGCGCGTTGACGCAACGTACAATATAGGATTAATGATCATTACAATTGCCAGTAACACATACGTGGCACAATAATTTGGCAAAATACGTAGTATGGCAGTGGTTAAAGATGTTAAGTTATGGCAGCTGAAAAGGACTACTTTTAGAAATACCAATAACTTTAAAGGAAAGATTACCAAAGAAACACTGACTTTGCATCCGGAACATATAAGATTGTTAATCCAAATGTGGTTAAAATAGCTGGACATATCCATGCGCAAGCATGGTAATAAACAGGATGTCCAGTTCTATCTCCAAGCAATAATTTCATGTCGATGGCATAGCACAAAGTCCAAATCCATGTAGCCATATAAAAATATTGCGTCCATGCCTAAAAGAGTATTTCCTTATTTTCAATACAACGAAGCAAAGACAAAATTAGGCGACAAGCAAAAGCAATTTACCGACGAGAGTGCGCAGAAGACGACACTAGAAGTATCGTCTTCCATTGGCATTATAGACTTGAAGTTCATCCATAACGCCGACCTGATGAACACTCCTAAATGGGAATGAAAAGCTTGTTAACCCAAGTATCGGGTAACAGAGGATACTACTCTCTGAATGCACTCTTTTACGATTCGAAACATGTTATAAGTAGGTCAAAGGACAGGCATAACAAAAACTACACCTAACGACGCAAGCAGATCAGCGACCGCCAGCCATACGATGATTTCTCTACTCCTGGACGAGGAGAAGCTCTGCCACCGATGAGGAAGATTAGACGTTTCACGCGGTAGTACCTGCAAACCATTACACTGAACTTTTCTCCCTTGCTGACAAGTATTTGGAAATTTACCTGATACACTGCCCCCAGAATACCCATAGTGGAGGAGAGCATGCAAACGGTGTTATAAATATCCGTATTAAACTCCTGCATTATTACGATCGCCATATCCGTTTTGTTGGAATGATGACAACAAAACGTTTGTATCGTTGGGTCGGCCATATTATGTATTTGATCTAGTTATGCTGAGCATCGGTTAAAGGGATGATAAGGATATAAAACTATCGATGATACAAATTCCTTATCTCGTAACTTTTGTTACTACTGTAATCGAGTCAAAGTGGAAGATAGATTTCTGGTTCACGCGAACTACTTCCTAAGTGGATCGTTTCAACGAATCAATGAGTATCTGTTCATTTTTATCATAAAAAGAAGCCGTAGGAGTATCAAGATGCGTCCGAATCGATTCCATGTTTAACCGCCCGATTAAAACAAGGGCCAATAAATGCCATTAATGCACTGCGTAATAATTCGAGTTTTAACAGCGCTATCTATCAAGTCTAACAGAAATTTAAATAAGAAGATAATTATTCGTAAATTATTATTTTCGAAATCTCAGCTGTCTTACAGACGAAACGTTACAATAATTTCGAAATTTTTACGTATACGAAAGGTTTGATAAAGTTACAATGGTTTCTTAAATATCAAGATTAGGACCATTTAAGAAATTAATTAAGTTTTTTTTTCGCTTTATAATTTTGCGTGGCTTGTATTTGTCATAATTCTTACAGCACACGCAATACTACAGATGACTACAGACAACTACAGATAACGTAGTTATCTAAGATAAGAGGAGATACGAATACTAAGATAATGTGATGATCTTCACATACTATCTGGAACGAAAGTATCAATACATCTGAAGTTGAGCATAATCAGAGGTTCGACAAAGATTCTTTCCCATCTATAGATTTATGGTAGTGGCAGAACCGAAAATGCGAATGGTTCAAATGTCAAATTACTGTCATATTCGGCAAACGTGCTTTGATGTGAGTTTGTACATACATTGATGTCTCTACAGTTCCCACATGAATAATATTAGATTCGCAATGTTTGTTTGATACGAGGGACTGTCTATTCTATAACAGTTGTAACTACATTCACTTCGTTGCGTTTATCAACTCCACCTGGCCTGGCTCCTGACTCGAGTCGCTCCAATTTGCTCCGATTACGTATGTGCCGCGGAACTTCATACTTCATGCGTGTTTTAAGTATTCAAAGATTGTAAACATTTTATCGTAAAGATATTATCACGCAGTGCGCACTATGTTAAAAACCTTTTTTTAAATTTTAATATGTGCCGGGAATGTGATTTGTGCTTTGTGACGTGGGCATTGGCGGGCAATCTAATATATCATAATTACCTTAAATTCGTTTCAGTGTTTTGTAAAAGTGTTATTGCCATGATAAATGTAAATGGAGGCCAAATTTTTAATGAAATTGATAACAAGCATTTCACAGTTTACGTGGAATGGTTCGATTCGAATTTTAAAATTATATTGTTGGAGCCAACAATGCCTCCCATGGCTGGTGAGGTTTGTACTATTTAGATTTAACCTTACTTTTATTCGCGTATAAATTCCTATTGCTAGTTTTTTACATACCTTTGGGGTTTTATTAAAATTGTTATGCTTTTGATATCTGTGGAATGTCACCCTGTTGTCGGAACTATTTTAATAAGTACTAATAGAAGGATTTAATTTGTTACTCCAGATGACAACCGCAGATGTTGGCACTTTTTCCGATGAATTATCTCAATCGTGCGATAAATATTTACAAGAAACGAAGAAAGCATTTAGCGGGATTGATACAGAAATACAATTTTTTATTAAGAAAGAAATGTTAGAATGGAAAAGAAATAGGTGGACACTTGGAAGAATTCCATTGCACCCAGTGTCAGATATAAGAATTCTTTCAGAAGCTTTAAGACAATTGTTGAATTGTCATCAAAGCGTTATGGAGAAGTCAGACGCACTGAAAACAGAAAATGAGCATTTAATAAAGGTGAAGATAAAGTTAAGTGCCGACATAGAAGAAATGATAAAGATGAAAACTGCCATGGAGCAGGATCTCTACAAAAAGTTTCTATTAATCTTAAACTCGAAGAAACAAAAAATAGGGGAACTTCAGAGAATGTTACAACAAAAAGGTATTATTAAAGATCCAGTTTTTGATGCTAACACAGAATCAAGCGAGGAAGACGAAACAAGTAATAGGGACATTACGTCAATTAAGATACAGAAACGAAAGTCTGTAGATAGAAAAAGGGAGAATCCAATAAAAATTAGAAAAGCAGATGTTGATGCAAATTCAACTTCTAATATCGATGAGAGGGCGAGTCCCAAAGCATCTACCAGTAAAGATTTTGCAAACAGGACAATTTCTGGAGCAAACAGTCGGTTGGAGTCAGGTGGTAGCAATAAACGCGAAATGGAGCAGTCCTTTAGGATTGATACCACAAAACCGAGAAGTAGTTTGAATTGTATGGAAGAAGAGTCAGAGGAAGAATTATTTTCTCAGGGATATTAACTCGTATGTTTTTCTAGTTTTCAATTTTTTGTTTTTGCAAAGTCGAATAGTGCAATGTAATATCTATATTTATATATCTTTGGGTATAATCGAATTGTATAATTTATATTTCAATTTTCGAAAGAATTAGTTCTTTTAGTTTTAAAAACTTGTACATAAATAATATGTAAATAATGTATGTTTTTAAATCATGGATGGTACAAATTTTTTGTACAAGATGTTTATCTTTACAAACATAAAAAAAAGCTACTTTATTGATTCACAAAATTATGAACAAAATATGAATCAGTGCACAGCAATAATATGGGCACCTAATTAATAATCATGTACATAAATGACCCAATATATACAATGTTTATTTATCGAGTTATGATTTTATGCACTGGTGTAGTGGAAATAAAAGTTTGTAAATTATCCTGAATAAAATGAAGGAAGTTGCTGTTAATAAAAGTGTTTATTATTTCTTACTAGTATCGAGAGACAAGATCTTGTCCCGGGGCGAAGTACAATTACGCGAGAACTAGACCTTGCATCTTTTTAGGAAAGAACAAACGGGTATTGTCTTCTGCTAATGATTTTAATTATTCTCCAGCAATATCATATTTAAACAATTATGAAGCAATTAATTACGTCTCTATTTGGTACACGAACAAGATAATCTCTCAGATTGCACTGAACCAAAGCGGTAACAAGGGAAATCAGGTTGTTGCGGTTCCATAGTTTCCCAATGATCCAGCGGACAAATCACTTCTTTGCTCAGGATACCCATTTTCTTAAAAAGCTTAGTTGCAGTTGTGTTTTCTCTTATTGGTCCAGTAGGAACACGATATAATAAGTGATGAGTCAATGGGTAATGTTTTGGCAAACTTATACAGCGATTATATTTTTCTTTCTCAATGCCAAACAACTTCCGTCGTCCTTGCATAATTTGCTACACACAACATTGTCCATATATGGTAGAGGAGTAATCATTTAAATATCGCCTTAAAGTCTACATTATTATTACAGAGATCATAATATTGATGTTTGGTACGAACTTTGATGTTTGCGAAATTATATACACCAATTTTGGGACACGTAGAAGCATCGATTTTCATGAATCGTCTTCCATTTATGTAGTTTCTAAGAAAACAATCCTGTTTCACAAATAGTAAGAGAAATGTAAATAGGAAAGCAGGCGACGGAAATGGTATAACTAACTCTGTAATCAGGCAGATTAAGTGTAGTTCGAATCCATTTAACAACGTTTTCCGGCTCCCATGTCCAACAATCAGGTACCGGTAAATTATTCACGACGTTACCTGCTAATTCGATTAACGAGGGTGGGGATGGAAGCCAAGGTTTATATTTCCTGAATAGAAATTAATTTGTAACACACATATCAGCGAGATAAGAACATACAACAAACTTCTTTATCGATGGTTCCGTAATGTATCGCAGACGGAATGAAACGTTGGGATATATTTTTCGTGGTTCCATGTGTGCGTTTGCGAAACTTAGAGAAAGTAGTACGATATTTGTTTTAGCATTTATTATATAGTCAAAACTTTGTCGTACATTAGAGAACTATAATTTTAAAAACGAGCGAAATTAGTATTTTGATACTCCATTGACATTGCAATATGAATTGATCATTATGGACGAACTTCATCGAAAGTACATACTCTAATATCGAATACTGACAGCTGACACATCACTAACTAACAACTAACCTAACAGACACTGACAATAATTGACGGATAAGGAACGCGTGTACATAATAAAATGGGGAATTAAATTTGAAATAAGTTCAACAAATGTTATTTTATGAAAGTTATAACGTGAAATGTTATCTTCGGAGAAACAGCTGTTTGGATTAAAGCAAGATTGCAACATCGACGACTTTGCAAGCAAGTTGCCGTTTCGAAGTATTTTTTTAGTAAGGTTATTTGTAAGTGCAATCAAAAACCATGATTGAAATAACTGCAAAGCTTATTAGAGGTCCTGTATATTTTTCTGGAGAAGTTATCGAATGTTTAATTACATTCAGTAATCCTCCTAATCCAATACATCAAATATCACAGAGTCACAGGTATCATCAATAATTCATTAATAGTAGATCAAAAATGTATTTATTTTATTATTAATTAACATCACGTATGCGCCTTTCAGTAGTTTATAACTTAACGACCCTAAGACCGACATAGATTGATTTTGTAAAGCACTTATTATAACGCATATTATTCTTCCGGACTTTTTAGTGATATTTTTCAAAGTCTCGCATGGGCCAGTGCTCAAGTTCATTGTCAATGTTCGATGAACGGTAAAATTGTATGTTCAGAGAAGTTAAATAGCACCGCTAGATTGGCAGCAATTAACGCAAGTAAGTTAATAATACTATTTTGTCTTATGTGTTTTAATTATACCTCGTTATGTTGTTACTTGTTTCTGTTTGTTACCACGTTATGTATTGTAAAAGTGACTAACATAATACATTCAATGAGCTTTTTATACCAAGTATCTTCCAGATACAACATTTGCGCCATGGCAGCAGGATAACGGACATGCTGTACTAAATACGAAGCCTAAGATCTTATTTTGCGATTTGAGATTATCTCCTGGTGAAAGTAAAGCTTGTAAGTATTTATATGAATGCTATGTTTGACTTTGACTGTATCAGCTGACTGCACCACATATTTCAATCTTATTTACAGATATTTATCGAGAAATAATTCCCAGCGATGCACCACCTTCGTACAGGGGCCAAGCGGTGAAATATTCTTACAAAATTACTGTTGGCACGCAGAGAGTGAACACGGCTATAAAATTGCTTCGTGTTCCATTCAGAGTACTATCTTTAAGCGGTAACGGTAAAAGTTTGCAAAATAGAATTCTTAGTACGTTAATACATTGTTTGTCTCCTCATGATTCAATATTATTGAACAGAATTGCCAGAAGTAACAGCTTGTAACGACAGTGTTGATTTGAGTCCAAATAATCCTTTCATGGAAACCCAACATAGAGACACGCCTTTAGACGTTGCGCTACAAACACTTCAGGTTTGCAATCCCATTCCTTATTAAACTTGCAAACTCATACGTGGAGATGTATAATCGAATTAATTAATATTATGCTCACAAATCTGTTTAGAATTTAACGGCTAGACGTAGCCCAAATTTTTATAACATCACCAATGGACGTGGAAAAGTCGTGAGATTTTGTCTGTTTAAAAATTCATATAAACTCGGGGAGGATATAGTTGGAACGTTTGATTTTTCAAACGCGACGGTTTCTTGCGCGCAAGTATCTGTCTCGTTACAATCGGAAGAGCACATTTCCGAAGAGTATAGACGTGGAAAGACTACTGCTCCGACATTAGTCAGTTACAATAAACACCATGAAATGTGTTTGGGACTGAAGTATTCTCACTTAGTATTGCCAATACCGCTGCACGTAACTCCAGATTTCACCACTGTCTTAATGACTTTAAAGTGGAGGTTGCATTTTGAGTTCGTCACGACTCCAAAACTAACAGAAATACCAAATGAACATACCAATGGCTGGCAGGGACCTACATCGCTGGATGTCGAGACAATGATCTGGGACTTACCTCTTCACATTCATCCAACGACGACGCCGCCTAATACGGCCCAGCAGACAAAATACAGTATTATTATATAGCAGAGGGAGAAGTGCTACTGGAGCGACATAAGAAATCACACGTGACTTGACTATTCGTTAATCGTCACGATACTTGATGCTTCCGTAAGATCCATAATTCACGAAGTCGCCGGTTATATTACATAAGGGATCGTTGTACATAAAAGATTTCATCAGAAAATTATTTATGAGTCCAGAGAAAGAGTATATTCTGACAACAAATATCCGTTTAGTAATAAAGAACGTCATTAAAAACAGTGTATCGAGTTCCATTTAAATTTTGTTTCTTTTGCAATCCCGATTAAATTGATCCCGTTTCCACGAAATTTTGAAAATGCTGTCTAAAGTTTTAGAAAGAAACTTGACTTTGACGAACCACGATAGGAATTACTAATAATAGGGTGGGTGGAGGTGTAAGAATAAATTGATCCGTTCAAAATCCCGGTCAATCACACGAGATAGAGATTTAATCGCAATATAAAATAATACATGGATAATCGGAAATTCCATAATTTATTAATCCACAATGAATCGCGTTTTGGCTTATACGGCACGTCTCCGAATAAGTTCATCATTGTCACCTTCACGCGGGATCGTTATTCCTCAGAAACGAGGATACGGGGAAGTGATGATTATTAACGTTATATTATGTACACTTAAAAATAATTACCAATAAATAAGTACGGAACACCATCTCCGTGTAAAATCAGTGCCGTGCGTCGTAAGGAAACTGATGATCGTCATGATCGTTTGGCAAACGAGGATGGATAGGCGACGGTAACATTGGTCCTGATGGATTGACGAATGGTGGTGCATGGTAATCGTAGCGATAATAAGCGAAGGACTCCCATCGACTAGGCTGTTGCATGTCGAAGGACGCTGTGCCGGGAGTGGCACCGTAGTAATTCGTTCTCTCGGGTACATTTGCCACGTAGTTATATTGAGGCTCCAAAAGACTTTGCAAGTGCCGGATGTACGTTATCGCGTGTCTGAGCGACTCGATCTTCGAAAGTTTCTTGCCGGGTGGTTTGCAAATCGGGAGTTTCGATCTTAAGAGCTCGAATGCGCGATTCATGTCGCGCATTCTTGTCCGTTCGCGGTCGCAAGCGGATTTCTTGTAATCTGTAAAGTAAAGCGATGACGATCGATTGACGTTTTTTTAGTGTTAGGTATATTGGAAAGTTAAGTATAGCGAAACCACGGTTATCTGGACTACTGATTACTCGAATGATTTTCACCTGGATATTTAGTCACAAATCTTTTTCCCCGAAATGAAAATAGTTTTATGTATATGTTGTGAATAACGGAATCGGATATTATTATAGTTATAATTAATTATTATTGATTATAGTTATTAACTGGACTGAATCGTCTGTGGAATTGTCCGGATAATCGAGGTTCAATCGTACGCTTTTTTAAGTAGATACACGGGTAGAGGCACTTTGGAGAGTTAATCAAAATGTTTCTCTTATCTCAAATTGTTTCTGCGTACCAGAAGTGCTGCGCAAACAATTTTTTTGAAATTATTCCGATACAACGTGCTTTTGTTTGAACGTGAAATCTAAACATGAATACAAAATTATTTGCATTGCTCGTAAAGGGAATATGAGATAAGAGAAAAGTAATAATGGTTAAATCATTACAAGGAGATTAATTTATGCTTCGAGAAATTATTGTTATGACACGATGATACAAAGGACATTCTCGCGTAATCAACATGAAGACAAGTCGCAAAGGTTAGACAGTAATTTAACGTTTGTCCATTACGAGATTATTCGATTTGGCGATCATATTCGTCCACGAAAAATGAAACCCAAGCTTTTACTTTAACTTATACTCGATAAATCTGAAGCACTCGATGTTGCTCTATATTATCACTATTATATTATTTTACGATCGCAAAGGTACCAGATTAAACGATGCCCAATATTTCCGGCAGCCGCTGCCACATAAGCGCAAGAAAATGATGACGATGTTTCTTCTGCCACGCACCTCGGATCTTCAAGTCAATCATCTCTTCCTCACAGAAAGCCTACTGAACGATCCTACTTTTAAGGTCAGTTTAAGCTTCACTTTTTCTGAGAAATCTATTTTTCCTTTTCTACCAGTTTATTTTTTCCCGCCGTGTAAAATGTATTTTCCAACAAGAAGAACTCTTTTTTTCTACAAAACGTATTCATTCTTCGCCAAATCCGTACGAATATAAATTTAATTTGAAGGTGAAGGATCATAAGACGTTAGACGTCAAACAAAGCTCCATAGAAATGGCATTGTTCTCTTGCATCAGCGACAGCAGTATTTCGAAAGAAAAATTGTCCAAAGGGACGTATAAAGAAATTGATGTAGAAACCGAAAGTTTTCCATCTAATGTGTCCGTGCTGTACGAAACAAAATATACACCCGAGAAACAGATTTTATTCGAAGAGAATCTACCGTTGACCCCTTCGGGGAAAGAAAGAAACGAATCGCGGAAGATCGATGAAAACTCTCACGAGATTCATCAAGCTTTAGAGGAGAAGATAAAGCATGCCGGTCGATGGAAGGACAATCGTTTTAGACAAACGATCTTTCAGTTTTTTTCCAAAATTCTCGGGAAACGGGACGCGGCGTTTGCGAGAGAGAACATATCCAACAAGAATCGTTTTTTGGGCACGACTGCCAATCGGAGTAAGAGAAACGAAAGGAAACGCAGAAACAATAGGACGATATGTATTACCAAGAATCTAGATCAATACAAGGCGCATGGGTGCGGAAAATTACGCCTAATTAACTAAGTTAACGATCCGATAAGTTCGAAATTTGTTGAACGATTGTTATACTTACTATTAACGAGTTTGGGATAATTACACGATTCATTATTGACAGTAGTCAAACGCGCACCGCGTGGCGCAGTTAGGAATAGATTATTGTCCGTTAAATTAGATAACGTTCAGCGTACGATTAACGTGTAATTGTATAATTACGTACCGCTGTAATTTCAACATCCTGTGACACTAAATGTAGTACAACGGTGCATCATTAGCGTTTTGCTTTTAGCGTAACGGATACAATGAACTTTGTTGTTCCCTACAACGGCGGTTCCTAAAGTTTCTACAATCGTGAACCCTCGAAATCATTTCCCACGGATTCTAGAGCGAACCTTTCGAATCATTAACAGAATTATTTGCACGTTTCGAAGTATAAAAGATATACATAAATTTCACGGCTTTCGTTGAACATTGAAAAACTTTAGGAACCGTTAATCTACGACGAGTAACTCTAAAATTCTATTCACGAGTTTCAATGGATTTTATGCAGGGGTGAAAAAATGCCCAAAAAAGACGAGTCACGTGAGGAAGCTGTTTCGATCCTCGTGAGGCAGATTCAAAGGACACGAGATAAAAATTTGCGAGTTACATTACTGGAGCAAGAACTCTGCGCAAGATTACCAACGGGAAATACTCTTCGCGATAAAATGCTCGGCGAATCGCTCGCTTCCAGACAATTGAGCAGCCCCTTTTGTTAAAAGTTTCTGCGCGTTTCGCTATTAAAAATTTTTATAACGATTCGAGATCTTTTTTACCGCGTTTGAAATCTCTTGTTTCAAACCATCCATTTATTATTATACCTGCGCGAAACTTTTCCATCGAAGTGCACTATTAATATAATACGAATTTTAATTGACTCCGATCGACGATCATTATAGATAGCAAATCTCGATGTTTCTTTTGAGAATAAATAACGTTAATTAATTGCACACCAAGAGTTAAGCGCGGAGACACATTTAGATATATGAAACAGAATTACTCTTTGTGAAATTAACTGCGCCGTGATAAAACACACGTTAATCAGTTATATTTAATAAAAACATTTCGCTCCGTTTTTCTTTTATTCGCGATACTTTCTCATTTTGCAAATATTGTCTCGGTAGATCATTATTTCTAAACTTATACGAAATAATTGGGTTGTGCATTAGTCATGAATGTAATCTCACCAGGTGATATGCAATTTGATATTCTCGCACCTTTCTCGGTCTGCGATGGCTCTCTTTGCACCGATTTGATATTGGTTTCATGAAGAATTTCTAAATGTGGATGACCACCAATTATTTCAGGTTCGGGTACTCTTATTACGACCACACCGTCTGAATTTTGCTGGCGTTCATCAAAGTTTCCATCCTGCCATCGCCTCCTTAGAGATTGACGACGAGCGATTGAATTTTCTGTAAGGATAATCCAAAAGTTAGATCATTCTTGAGAACCTCGTCAATTGAAAAATTCATGATCTTATCAAACCTTAAGTACAGTTTGAATATTACGGGCAAACTGGATCTACAAAGGTTTTGAATTATAAATACAGTGGCCATACGTTATTTGTTTGACAGTTCATTGTAAAATTTACACTGCCCTTTGTTACACCTTTGTTTCACTTATTTTAAGTTTAATTCTTTATCGTTTTTTAATTCTTAATTCGTTATTTAATTCTTTATCGTTTTTTAATTTTTAATTCGTTATTTAATTCTTTATCCTTTTTTCCTTTTCGGGTTATTAATGGTGACAAAAATAAAGGATAAGTATTCTTTTACTGTTCTAAAATTACGTCAGAATTGTTGTTTATTTTCTTCAAAAACGTATGATCATCGTTATTATAAATGAATAAAAAAGTAGGTAGATGGATGCAAAACAATTTGTCGATTAAAATGTGTATGAAACATTTTATTGAGTCACGGGTATTATCTCCGGCGTATTAAGCAATCCAAAATCGAGTTGTTCTTAGACTCTTTGGCAGAAATTGAATTCGACCGTCCTGAAGTGCGATTACCTGATACAGTCCTCGTTATTTGATCCTGCAACCGTTGATTCAGACTAGGTATTATAGCCGAATTATTTTTAAGATGACTCGATATTTCCTGCTGCTGCTGTTGTTGCTGCTGTTGCTTCGAGTTTTCATCTAGATCGAGTAATACCGGGGAACGAATGTAGTCCTCATCGTTGCTATCGTTCTCAGACTGGAAGAAAGAAGTTTCCATTTTTTTCGATTTGCGTGGAAAGTGTGCGCGCGTGTTAACAAAGAGCTGGAACATTTTAATTGTGTGTATATATGCTGCATAGGACTCGAGTGTCGTGTACCAAATAAAATTTGAAATGTTCGAGAATAACGATAGAAAGGTGAAACAACGTTTTTAACATTTAAAAATGTCTCACTTCAATTTTGTTCAGTTTTATCATGCTCTCACTGCTGCAGGGCGACAATTTTTGCAATTAAGTTGTAAACAATTTAAATGTAAAAAGAAATGAAAATGTTGCTACATGTGCATTTATGTATCGATATTCTATATTTCTATCTTTATCTGAAAAACTCACGAACTTTTTTTTGTATTCCAATATATTTTTTCAATTTATTCCGAAACGGGGTTTACAATGTTTGTAAAACCTTGAGCAAATCAAATATTGTATTCGCCCGATATACGCGTGTATTGGGTTTATTTAAAGAACGACTTTAATTCAATATACCAACGATACGTACGTGAAAAAATCTCGATTCGTACACACGTGTAAATTTAATAATTTCAAATGACATACCATATTTACAAGGTATTCCGAGGTATCATTCTTATAATTTACAACATTTCCACTGTTATTATACATATCCCTGGCATCACGATTTGCATTTCATTGTTCTAAATAATTAACTATATTATTCCAACACACCGCACTGCTAGCAACAACGAACTTTTCTTTCACGCAAACACAAACCCTCGATTACGTTTCTCGTTTGCAACTAATTCGAAAGTTCTAATTATCGCAAATTATTAATGCTCCGTTTCCCGTTTCCTCGTTCTTAACTTTTAAAGGGGTGGCGGACTCCATACCTCGTTCCTGGATAATTCATTGGTATATTCCTCGGGATTTTTATCCATCACCGAAGTCCGATGTCGTAAGAGACGATCAGGAGTTTCCCCGTGCCCGGAAATGAGAACAGTTTGATCGGAAAGAAGGTGGAAAACTGACTAGCCAACTTCTTCGGCTAACTTTCGTTGGTACATATCGCGCGTGTGTGTAGGACACGTTTGTCCTCGGATAAGATGTGGATCGGCCACAGACAGTCGTTATTAATGTTAATTTTATCCGTTTATTAAGTATTCAGGTGTTCCGACAGGGACTCTCAATTTAGGGGGGAACGCGCGTACGTGACGGCAGTCGAGACGAAGCGGTACGAGTTCAGGCGCAAACGGGGCCCCCCCAGTTTAGAGAAAGCGTTTATCGAAAAGTGCTTCGTTGAAGAGAGAATTTTGAAGATGTCTCCGGGGGTGAGTAATATTATTATTATTACGCTTATTATATTTGCGAGGCAAATCGCTGCAATATAACTTGAAAGTAAGTTATTGTACGCGTGACTTGTGCAATTCAAATTTTATTATTATTTTATGAACGTCTCGGCAAGTTTTGGATGGATATATTTACAGACGAACGGATAGATTTGCGATTTAGTATATATCGTTATATGTATTAAGTATAACGCAAGAGTTTGCCAGGAAAACATGAAAACGATGGAAAGCGCAAACTTATTACATTCCGATTTTTACCATTCATAGCGTGATTTTTAACGCGGTATCAAATTTGCTAAGAATCTGCGTTAAAATACGAAAAATAAAAGTGTAGAAAATATTTGTAGCAGAAAGCGCATGGCTATCGCGCGACAGTGGCCATCCCTGGCAGCATTATCGTGAGTATGAGAGCCTCTGGGATGATCGGGATAAAAGTGGGAATACAAACATTCGAACATAATAGACGCCCGCCCGATGGAAATACTAATGAGGCGGAGCCATGCAAGTATAACGGATCGAGAAGAATAGCGTCTATTTTCGAAGATGCAATGGAAATTGCTACATCGAGAATAGGTATTAAAAAACGTGTGTCTGGGAAATTTCGATCGGTCGAAGCGGACGGCAATGTAATATAAGAAAGTTGAATTTGATCTTCTCCAATTGCCAATTAACGTCTTACGCGATATTATCAGATATAGAGAGTATCGATATAAAATGATCGACAGTTTTGTCTTGCTCTATATAATGTATATCAGATTCGAACGTAATAGAAATAACGATTTTGAAAAGAGCCGCTAAGAAAAATATGTCTCTCGAAATGCGTTCTTTCTTTTTTGGTTTTAGTAAGTTTTGCCCGAAAAGCGCGCTTAGTTTAATGCAATAAACTGTGAGCTTGTCTTTTCTGTAAAAACAATATATTTCAAATTGGATACAAAATAGATTACGCCGTAACATGGCGGTAATATTGTGATAACAAAATATACTTCTCTTACCCGATCCACGGCGTTATTTGCCGGCTCACGTTAACCCCGATAGACGCAAAAATATAGGTGGCTTTGGAAAAAAAAGTTCCTACAAAATGGAGCTGTCTGTCGTGTAAAATTGTTTTAGAAGTATTCCTCAGCGGTAAAGTAATGCGAAGAGTTTTAATTAGGTACGATTTCGGGTCTCTTCGTTACCAAAATATCGCTGAGCTTGCGTACCGTGACATCCTTGACATCAGCGAAGACTTCGTCGAAGTGTCATTCGAATTATCGCGACGAGCATTTTGCTCTGAAAAGATTATTAATTAATTAATAGTCAACGGTAATTAGTTCGCGTACACTTACTACATCTACCTTGGAAACGCGGAGGTTGAGAATTTGCGGTATAATTCGTTAACTATCAATCTTACATACATATTATTACAAAAACAGTTGAACATTCTGTAAGATTTATTGCACTACCGAAATGTTCGATAAAACGAATCGAATTTATAAAGAATAAATTACTTATGTACAATGATTATTCACTGTAACTGTTATAACATTGTTTTTTTTTCATTATTGAATTTATTGTCAATGTACGAGCGGTAAATTATTATTTTGATCATTACTCTCACGTACTCGAGATGTGTTTTGCATTGTCGAAATCGACGTTTCAAGGGAATTAAAAAAAATGGTGTCATTTACCATACTCCAGGGAGTAATCGTCCCTTCTACAAAAATAAATCATCAGCGTTGAGCGTAATTCACGATTAAACGACAAATAAATCCAGGGATTGACGCAACTCGTGAGACTGTTCAGAAGCATCAGAATTGTATATGTTGGACCTGCGAAAAATAATATCTAAATATAACATACGAGAATATAAATAATAACGGAAGAAAAATTCGAGGAAAAGTTCATTAACACCCGAACTGTACTCTAATTCAAAGATTTGGTGAATTTGGTGTAGTCGATCCTTTTTTATTCAAGTATTCGTTTAACCCGGCGTTAAACGAAATCAGACACGTTGCAATAACTATAACAGTCTAAACGCATCTAAGTCGATATGTTCCTCTCTCTACTATGAATTTATTTTAAATATTTGCAACGTTGTAAGCCAAACGTGTTAAACGAAAAGTTTTACGCGCACGATAAGTTCTTTAAGCGTTATTATTTATTATACCAATTCTTTACGAATATCAAGCAAATGTAAGCACATTTTATATTCAGCGTTGCTGGACACTCGAGCGTAAAGAGTCGAAACAGGGGAATTCTCGCGGGCTGTTCTTCGTGTGTTATGTAAATCGTCTGTACTGCTAAAAACAAGTTATAAAAAAACAATCGTGTTTTTTTCGGTTTTGCAGATATTCTTCACTTTTACCTTTTGCCTAGTAGTTCTATACGTCACGCGGCATTGCAGTAAAATATAATTCGTCATTTTGAGCAATTTTTCCTAATAAATGGATGGGGAATTTGTAGTAATAAAATAATTGTCAATAAAGGAACAGAGTTTCCTGTAACTATACCGGTAGGCTAGATAATAATAGAACTCATTCAAGTAGCCATTTAGTTACCTTTTCTGTTAATAATATCTCAAATTTTTAACTATCGTGGCTCACAATTTTATAAAATATGAAATTTGAATAATGACATTCAACGACATGCCGGATTCCTTCACAATTACTACAAATTACATCGGATATAATTAAACTTATACAAATATATTTTTTATTAGTATCACCATTGAGGAAAGTAGCAGATGATTTGGGATTCCACGTGACCCACAATAAACATCCACTGAACGGTGTTGTCGTCATGACGTACAACGTGATCACAGCTATTGTTTGTTTAACGGTGTTAATCATAGCTTTCGAAATGAAGCGGCTACGATTTTGCTGCAGATAGACTCCACCAATGCTACCTTTTCTATCCTTCTTTGTCTCGACGATGTTCGACATTTTATTGCTCTTTGAGATGCCTATACAGATGCCGGTATACGTGTAAACCAGAACAATGAAGGGCAGCAAGAATACAGTGATACTGTACCTATAACGTGCAAAGTACAGCCAGACAATTATTTCTGAAAACCTTTTAAAGCCTTACTTTTATATACATTATTTAGTTTTATATATGTCACTCATATATATATATATTATTTATGTAAAATTATATTTATTTCGTAGCTTACCAAGTGACATAAGCTCTCTCACCGTAAGGCAGTGCAAAGGTCGCCCAACAGTCCCAAATGTTTGGCATAATCTCTTCATACGAAAACACAAAGACCTGAAATTACCAATTGGATCACCGGTCACGTTATATTCGTTAAGTCATCCGCGAGATCAATGTACGACTTTCACAATGTTCTTTATCAAAGCCGCAAAGAGAAGAATAAACTAAATCCGTTCGTTTATTCGACATATGAAACGTTAAATAAAATAAAGCAATTCTGTTAAAACGGGCTTAAAAAGGAAGAATAAACGAGATCTATTCGGTTATTTCGACATTTCAAACGTTAAATGAAAAATATAGAATTCTGTTAGAACGGGCTTGAAAAACGTACAGAGTTGGCGGAATACAACCGAATTTCGCGTAAAGTGAAAACAATTTACCTGCGGTAAACACAATGCAACGCTGACACACCAAGCACAATAAACCATAATTCTTGATCTTCTGGACGTGGTGCTGCAATAACTAAGAGGATGACAGATCGCATGATACCTGTCGATCGCCGTTACTGTCAGGATGTAGGAACTTAAATATGGACCAAGTGGCTGCAAGAATTTTACTACTTTGCATAACAACGGTCCACCCTGAAATCTATCGGTTTCTTTTCTTTACGCGTTCCTTTAACGTGCTTGGTTATTCTTTGCATTTCATCTTACTCTCGCTTTAAACATGTCGTTTTACATACACCATATTTATTCGCACCGTGTAGTCGAAAATTCCAACTTTGCACAATTTTATTTCGAGAATACAATTTTCTCGCGTAACGCGAGACGCGGCGAACGACTACAGAATAACTTAAACTATCGTCAAACGAAATAAAAAGAACTTATTTTTCGCCATCGGTTTTCAAAGATCGCACTGTTATTTTCGGAATTGTACTTTTTTTTTGTAATTTCGGAAGAAATTGAAGCAAAGTTCTTATTCTACAAAAATTCTTTTCTCGTGGAGGGGATCATTTTGCCGAAGCACAAATTTCGCGATTGACACTCTTAATTCCTGCGTCGAGTTTCAATGCGTTGGAACATTAATTTCTTTTAGTTGTTTCACTTTCACGCCGTACATTAATTTTCATTTCGATTTTGATTAAGGTCACGTCAAGTTGAACGTACGAGATCTTTCCGATGCCGTGGGATTATCAATTTCTTAATTAAGACATTGCTCGTTGAACGATCTTACCGAAAAGTAATATCCCACGCGAGTTGAGGCAAAACATCGAGAAGTCCGGTCAGTAGGTCAGCGATACTCAAATGCAAAATGAAGAAGTACATTCTTGTGATTTTTCTTCGCGTACGATGCTTCCTTACGTACAGAGACAGTAACACCAGACTATTCCCGAGTAAAGTAACGACCAATATGCTCGTCAATATCCCGATTTCCCATTTTGCCAGATACTCGTCCCTCTCGTCGCCTTCCAATTCCATCGACGAGTCGTTCATCACCATTCTCGATTTTGCTTATCCACTCTCGATTCGTTAATATCCCGGCTTCTTTTGCGATTTAGAGAACTCCCCGTCGGATTTCGCCGTAAAACGCGCGATCGACTGTACGACTTGAAACTCCGACGACGGAATATTCATATCGACTTCCGGCCACATCGAGACACCGCGCTAAACACACTGACCTAACGCAAGTACGCGATGCTTCGTTTTCGAAATATTTATTCGCCGTTTATCGCGAAGCCGGCCTTCCCTTCTTTCCGCCGTAGCGCGGGAAGAAACGATCGAGATCGGACGTAGATCGTTAATGGGATCTCGCTGTGTCGCTCGCGTTATGTCGTTCGAGGAAATTTCGAATGACGCGCGTATTTGCAATGTGATGCACCGCGGGCAACGATATTTATTGGCTTCCACGCGTTTCGTCCACAAAGATCCGTTGACAGGCGAGCGTTAAGGATCGATGAAAACGTCCTGCCGTTTAGATTGACGTATCCTGGAGAAATTCGCGTCGGATGACTTTATTATTCGATTGCCGGATTCCGCTCGTTTACATCGTCATTCGATTGTCTTGGGGATACGGTGAATCTAAAATCGCGCGTATCAAGGATACATGACGTTTGATCCGTCGAAGTGGATATTTTCGACGGAATTGTCAGATCAAGTTTCGAATTGCATGGAATACTAAATTAATTTTGAAGGAGGAAATATAGTTTCGTTTTGGCTGAGAAAAGAAAAAACTATGTACGATGATTAATTGCGGTTTGAAGCCAATGGTTATTCATGCTTAATCGTAAAGAGGAAAACTAATATTATCTTGAAAAAAGGTTTATAAAGTATTTATGTATATTAACACTATAGAATATTTTCTCCTGACATTTTTTCTGTCATACAACATAAGCGATATATTTAAGGTGGTCAAGTTAGGTGAAATACCCTGTATAGTATAAAGGTTATGGTAAACATACGGTTTATAAGTGGTGCATATATGTAGATCTGCACGTGTTCATTATAAAGTGTTTGATTACAAATAGAAAACTGATCGGAATTTTGAATAAAAAAAGTTCGAATAAACGACAATGTTCCAACTAATTTGAAATTTACCCGAACGATCGATTTTTTCGAAAATTTCTGTACCAGCGTCGTATCAAATTTTAATCACAAATTCTTCTTGAATTAACCGCTTTGCTCTCACAGAATTCGGAATGTAACATTGCCAATAAAAAAAATACATTTATCACAAGTGCGCGCAGTCACGCCAGGAGATAAATCAATTCAGCTAATAAAGATTTGCATAAATCGGTGTTTCACAGGACGGGCATTAATCAAGGCAACACGCCTGCATACGTTGGGATTACACGGATAAGACAATTTACGTAATGGCTCTTAACTTCATTGTAAACGATCTTCCTCGTACCTGAGAAATAAAAAAACTGCGTTCGTGTGGATTATGCGATAACAGAAGTTCCATAGAGCAATTCATTGTTCCTGGTATCTCTGACGATGGTATAATTATTATGCTTCAAAGTCTTTTCAATCTTGATTCTATTGCGATAATACGGAAGTCTATTGAATGTTATTAGTTACGTCAATCGGCAATTACTTACGAGCAATTACGATGATACTTGATCTTCGAGTGTAACTCGAATCTTGAGCGTAACGTGTGCACGCAGATATCGTTGATGAACTGATAAATTTCATTATTCGTGGAGGTCTTCATAACAATCGTCCCTCTCTAACGAGGATGCGCGAAAACATACAAAAGAATGTAAAAACATCGCAAATTAATTCCCTCTCAACATTTAGGCAAAAAGTTTTTGTCTTGCATTTTCGTTCGTTTGGTATCGACATGCACCGACAAAAGTGCGCCCTCGTTTACTTCCTCCTCAAATAATGCTTCGACAGTTACTTCGAAAAGTTTTATTTATAAAATGGACTCGTTTCTTCTGCAACAATGCGTAACTATTTACCGTGAAGCCCCTGAAATTAAAAAAAAACATTGCAGTTTTCATTGCAGTTCCATTCCTTTTGTCCGAGCCGTGAATACGATTGAAGATAAAACGAGGGAAAAGTAAAAAAAAACCTAAGGATTCAAATGTTTGTACAATACACAATATGGTCGCACGTGTGTTCTGATACATAATTACGCAATCAATGACGAAATCCCGTTAGATTTTTTCAACCGTAACGCAGCGTCTCCTGTATATGTAGTTATAATTGGTTTATGCTAGATTAATATCGTACGCAGATATTACGCGCTGGGTTTTTTTAATATGAACTTTCGTCTGAGAGTGAGCGATAATTACGTTTTTGTTTATGTAACGATTCTATAAATTGCAAACGATTCAGCGCGATGTTTGAGTGTGACGTGAATCGATTAAAGATTGATTCAGTCGGATAGTCCTTATTAATATTCGTCTCTGACAGACAGATAATAATGTAGGTTTGTTATTTAGATATTTATTTAACATGGTATGTAAATATCGGATATATATAATCATATTATATATTATCATAACATACAATATTATTATATATTTTGATATTCAAATAATCCGGTTTAGATATATCCCAAATTTCAAAACGAATCGAATGCTCCAACTTTAATAAAAGCATGGCGAATAACTTTTACGTTAATAATAAAATGTATACAGACACTGTACATTTGCACCGTGTAGCTTCCATTTTCGCGCCATCCCAAAAAGTACGTAAAATTCTGTAGAAAATTATCCCCGGTCGAAACAAACCTATTATCAATATATCCACACTTCGAAAATTTTGATAATGTCTGTAATTATTTCCTGAAATATTCATAGTTGGCGTAAATTACGTCTTTCAAGAATTTTGCACTACAACCTAAACCTTATACCAAATATCACTAATTTTATCTGAATAGAAAAACTAACGACAAAAGCAATTTTCTTCATTCGACTCATCGTAGAATAATTTTTCCTCCTTCGCTCTCACGTAACAAAAATGTAAAAAAAAAAAGAACAAGAATTTGTTCTTCAATTCACTCATCAGTTGTCGGTGGTTGCTCCGTAGAATTCGCACGTGCGTAGTACATTCCTGGATGGAAGCCACCGTGCGAAGTGAATACACTTGTCGCAACTTTTTGAGCGTTTGTCGAGGGGGGGGGGGGGGGGGATGCAGAGTTGAGTATAATTATGCGCCGTCTGTCATTGAATTGCTAAGCAATCTAATTGCATAGGCGTTCTGACCTGTTATCCCGGGTCAGAACCAGTTGCGAGTGGAGTACTCGCGATCAGCTGAACTGTACGAATTTTAGTTCTTGCGTCAGCGTCAAAGAGTCTGGAACTACCAATTTACAAGATTGCTCGTTTTTCCGTAAAGTTTTTTTTTGTACGGTGGTGTCCTCTAAAGCGTAATTACATTGTGTATAGTGCTAGACATTATTACTAATCGTCGTTATTCGTATTCAGCATTATTTATCTCATACCTTTTTTTTTATCAATTCGACAATCCTTCTCGTACGCTTGAGTTATGTCAGAATTACAGGTATGCGGTGCTTTTTTTGTCGCTACGTTTACTGATTCGCGGGACACGTGTATTAAGCGCGAAACTTGACTTTGCTATTTTTAACGTTGAATAAAGTCCAGTCGATATCGTCAAATCGTGTTTCGTCAGATATATTTTGAGAAACGTAATTCGATAGTGATATCGATTATTCATGTGATTTAATAATAAATGCCCGATCGTTACCAAGCGGCACCCGTGAAACGTAACAGATATAAATATCAAAAGAAGATTATGCGTTACCTAGCTTCAGGTTAGACGGTCAAATATTATATAATCGGATACTTAGACAAAAATAATAACAAGATAATAATTAAATAATAATTAATAATAGTAACTCAATGACATGAATCGTCTCTGCGGCTTAACGACAAACAGTCTACCTTTGCTGGATTCCGATTTTACGCAAAATATACAATTTTATGGAAAACGATTAGAAACCTACATACACGAGTACATTCGTTTACTCACCGTAGGATTTTAAAAATATATTTTAAATACATTTCATATACTTCCCTCGTTTGGATACCCACTCTCTCTCTCTCTCTCTCTCCCTCCCCAACAGTAAAACACGTATTCGCACAAGTTCCGCGTACTAACCATTGCCAACTCTCAACCAAACGTTAAAGCGACAAATAAAAATATCCAAATACAGTTACGCGTCAGCCAAACACCCTTCGCACGGATTACACGAAATTTCTACATTATTTCCGCGATGGAATTCTTTTCGAATAATCACGGACATTCCTCCCCGCCATCGTGAATCACTTTATATCACCCCTTGGCGCATTAGTTGACGCTCACACCCGCCGCGGGACAGCAAGGAACGCGAAATAACTTTGCGTTTTCTTCGCCCCCGTCCCTCGTCCTCGCCGGAGTATCGTTTCGCGTCCCTTTTCGCAGGCACAGCAACTAAAGACGTTTATCATTGTCGGCGTTGTTCATCGGCCTCGGCCGGTTATTACGGATTATGAGCGTCGTAGGAGGCGTAGCTCGATATAAAAGGGAGAAAGTGATGACCCCCAGGCAGCCGGGAAAGCTTCATAAAGTAAATTACAATGTCCCGCGCGTAGATCTTATGAGGATTAAGGAGGGCGCATCAAGGATATCTTGCCGGCCGTTCGAACGTACCTCCCTTTCTTGGCCTCACCTCCTCTTTTTTTTTCTTTCTCTTCTTTTTCTTGTTTTATTCGATACGTCGAGGAGAGTGATATCGTTTTTACTTCGTTGGTTTAGTTTTATAGGACGGGTGGTGGAGTACAAGCCTACCTCGTGAGCGAGAAAACATGGATTTGAATCGATATTTAAGAGTCGATGGATAATAATGTGGGTATTGGGTGACACGATTAATTTTGTGAAAGTAAAACCATTAAAAACGCTCTGCTGAAACCGCGACTGCAGAGTTTTCATTTTAAAAAAATTTTTTAAACAATAGTTCACGCGGTTTTCGTAGAAAGATAAAAGTATATGTCCCGTGCTTTTTTCGAAAAATTTTTTAAAGAGATTATTAATATCGGATTAATCGTGTCTCGTTTCGCGCAACGCGACGTTTATTTCCATTCGCATTTCTGTACAAACTTTTGGTACAAATATCTGCTATCGTTTAATTCGCTGAAACTTCTTAAAGTCGCAACCTTAACCGAGTTTCTACATTCCAGAAAAATCGCGCAACTCCAAGTGAACGGTTTGAAAGAGATCATCGACGGTAAATCAATAACAATTCGGTCACGTAGGTCCGTTAAAATATTTCAATTAAATCGCCCGGATAAACGCGATAATCTTCCGGCGGACGAAAAGCCGCATCGTTGGAATTACAATGATCCGCACAAATGTATCCCCGTTAACGCGATGCGTTGATGCGCGAGGGAGGAATCATTCCGTGTAAGGGAGGAAATTTCGATTAGTTACGTTTGCTCGGCAGATTTTCCAGGAGATGAGCATTGTAACGAGACAATCTCGTGTCGCCTTCAGGCATACCTCTCTCTCTTCCGTTCTCTCTTCCGTTCTCTTTCCCACTCGCATTAGAGTCTCGCAGTCTCGATCGTTCCGACTCGGTACAAACGTAAGGAGTCCAGGGATTATTCCTTTACCCAGCCTCTTCAAACAACGTTTCTCCCGATGAATATTTTTATATTTAACGAGACACGCCCAGCAGCGAGTGTGAGGTGGGCTCAGGCATTTGATAATGGATAATTAAGTGCAAATAAAGGAGATGACGGGTACCAGGAAAGGCTCCGATTGACATGGCAAAAATTAATATTGATCGATGAAAAAGAAAATCGGAATAACGTCGACGCGCGAAGTACTTCGAGCAGTCGTAAAGTTGCATTAAACTTCGCCCACGTTACTCGTACCAGCTTTTAACGCTCGTGCGCATTGAACGCGCGATAGTTCATCCTGACATTGCGGAACAGTTAAACGCAAGGTGGTGCCGTCGAGAGCGTCGAAAGGGCTGACAAAAATGACTTTTTTCGCGGCATGGTTTATCGCGGATGATAGAGTAATTTTCTGATACGGTTAATACCGCGACGGTGAAAATTATTTCGAAAAATTTCGATAGGAATCGAAGAAAAACGAAGCAACCTCTATCACGTAAAAATTATACAAAATTTTCCTCTTACGCGACAGTTATAAAATATGTAATTATAACATAATCAATTTATTCAGAGAAATCTAATTTCATTAGAAATTACCCGTTTGTATTTATTTTAATTTCTATAAAAATGTCTGTAGAAGATTCTTGGTATCACGAATTTTATCAAATTTCTCTTACGCGAGACAATAATTAGCTACTCAATCCCACGCTAGTACACTCTTTATTTTTCAAGCGCGACACGATAGGTAAAGTTATTTTTCAATAACCAAATACGCGTCACGCTTTAAAGCGGGAACATCGAGTGATATTCACGGCAAAGAAATCAGATTTACGTTCGTTTATCCAATTCTGTTCAACTGGCAAAGCTTAGCCCGGTTTAGTAGAGATCACGAGTAACTAAAGCTTGACGCTTAGAGTCTGGAGGGAATCCAGAACGTTGAACCTTCAACATAGCTCGAGGCTTCGGCATTATGATGGGAAAGGTCGCTCGTATCCAGCTTCTCCACGGGAACGATCATCGATTCTCGGAGGGAATGCTTGATCGGAGCTATCGATCTCCATATGCGTGTATGGGTTCTCTCGCATCAATGAAAGCTCATTGGGGGGAACAAGCGGTTACACGCATCCCACGATGCCCGCCCGTCTTTCTATGCCTCGCATTATACTCCGCATTCGTGTTCGCGAGGCAGTCCCGTGCCTGGGCTTTGAACCCGTTACTTAGCTTTCATACGAGACAAGACATCTGAGATTTGCGCTGGTAATAGCTTCTCGTGTGTCGGTGTTATGGGAACTTGTGTCGGAAAATCCTCGAAACGTATAGGAGGGTTGACGGGTTCGCGATACTAGAAAATTCTAATTAACTCCGGTCCGCTGTACTTTCATTAAAACTTGAGTCGAAATGAAAATGAACGTGGATAGGAGAATTTTTTATCTTCCCTCGAACATTTTTAGACGATATTTCTCAGCTTCAACGGAGTTGGTACCGCTCACCTACGATAATTCTCATCAGCCACTTTCGCGGGATTATCGTTTGCTCTGCTTTAGATTATTATTTCTATAATTTAATGTTCTTTAAATCATAATTTAATATTAAAGTAGCTACACTGCAGTGCAGACGTTTTAAATAATAATTTAAAGTATTCGCACTGCAATCTTCTCTCCTTTGTTATCGTCGTCCAATTAATGAAATGTATGCAACAATTTCTTTGGTTCGCGTATATATCTTTTGATCTTCCCCCGTAGCTCGGATTGTTTTACATTTAATGCCGCGTTGTAAATTTCACGAACGACCGACACTTACGCGAACGGTATAAAAAAAAATATTGGCACGATATTTTAGGACATTTCATTTCCAACTATCTCGAGTCGTATTTTTTCCTCGAGACGCGCAATGATTTCGTGCCTTTTCTAAAGTGCAATGTTTTTATTACAGTTACGTTTTATTATACCGACGGCACGTAATATGATTGCCTGCCGCGGTGCCAAGTGAGACGCCGATATTTTTATCCCTCTCAAACTCCTTTTCTTTTTATTACCAGTCGCGGTAATAACTCGATCGACATCAAAGGAAGCGTGGAGGATTCAGATTTCACTCGATTTCGAAGGGATAATTCAAATGCGAACAGTCGTGTCGTAAACTTTATCAATTTTCATGCGTCGCGCGTCGTTGTTTCCGGGGAAGAGAGGCATTGGTCCCAATGTCAAATAAAAAAAACACGTAATCCTCCGTAGAAATTCCAAAAATATATAAGCAGAAATAAAAGCAATATTTCCACCTTAATACGTGACGTATAAATGATAAATAATCTGTACTCGTCACCTCAAAATTACTGCTCTCAAATTCGAGTGCTTATTACCAAAAGCGAGCTTTGTTTCAATATCGCATTAACGATTATCTCCGATGTTGCCCCAGCTGTATCAACGCTCAATTACCATCGATATTACTGGTTAATGCGCGAAACTTGTTTTTCAGGGCGATAGTACATCTCAAAATAGCAAGCCCTCGAGGGGTTGTGAACGTAACAACCGGGTATCATGCCAGTGACGGTGGACAGACAAGGTAGGGGTGTGCGTAAACAACCATGTTACTTGGCTGCATTTAAGTATAGGGTTACTAATGGATATACCGAGCTAACCGTAATATAAACAGCCGGCAGCCTCACCGAGGGTTACGCCGATCAGACTCGCCAACCATGCATTTTGGCTTTGGGAAATGTGGAATTTCGAAAATCCTATGTAACGATACTATACCTCACCGCGACGAACCTTGCTGTTTACCATGTTAGGTCAATGATTGCATTCCCATGATTATTGACGTTCGGCTGAATCGCGTTAGTTTGAAGTCGCGTTTAATTCGAAGATACCACTTTTTCAAGTTTCACGGATCAGGGTAATTCCGATGGAAGAAAGAAAAGGACAAAAATTTGTTATGAATAAAGTTTACAGTTATAGAAATCGCGTTACACGATACTCGGATTTAAAAAAAATAGTCAGATTTTGAAATCGATTTTTTTTATACTTATAATATATGAGCGACGATAAATTATCCAACAAAAATATATTATTAATTGATTTCTCAATCGCGAGATGAAAAACGTGTGTATGAAAAGTAAAGGTCCGATATAATCTACCGCGTAACGACGAAAGTACTTACGTTGTACGAGCGTTACGTTAATACGATAACTTACCGTACCTCTCTTATCCACGTTTCGACTGTCGAATCGCTTTCATTAGCGTCATTCGCGTTAGCGTTTCCGACGTTTGAACTGGAATTAAAAATTCAACGACATCGGAGTAACGGAATCAACGAACGGGAAGAACGGTATACAAAATAAAAAAAAAGAAGAGAACTCGACAACGCGTCTCTGTTAAATTTATCTAGGGCTAACACGAGCGCCGAATAACAGCGCGGATTACGGTAAATAAATCGGGACTAGTGGTATACACCTGTATTATGAACGGCAAGGTCTCGTTCGCTGTTCCCTCTGTCCCACTGACACGAGCGTAGCAGGCTTGTAAATTCGGCCGCAATATATTCGCGGCGATAGTCGAGCAATCACGCGAGGACGATGCCTGTTTTGGGTAACGAGTGATTTAAGTCAGATTCAATTTTCCGCGTCACGTTATCCCTGTTTTTCGTTTTCCTACCGAGGGTGATGTTTCTTTTTTTAACCCGACATGTGGTACTCGAGGAAATGTTGACCCGTAAGCGAAAAATGTTTTGCGTGTTTTGCAATTACTGCACTTTCGCAGAATAGTAACTTTAATTTAAATCGTTTTTGAACTTCTTTTAAATATGGACGGTATTGGAATGGTAAATGTATTAGTCCATTAGTAGTACTAAACGAATAGAAAATTTGAATTATAGATTGATAATTAAGTTATTAGTATTATCGATAGGTCGAAATCGAATTTTCCGTTTTAAAAATGAGTGAGAAAATTATAATTTGCAAAGTGAGATCTACCGAGCAGTGCTTTCATGGCAACGTCCGACCAATGTTGCGTGTATCTACTTAAAAACCAATGTCCACGCAAACCAACACTTATCATTTATTTCCAGTCAATCGCTTGGCATTACAAGCATTATTGTACTTCAGAAAATGACAGAAAAAATTCCTCAACTTTTTTACCTGTCTAGTACCAGTGTGTTATTAAACCAAAACTTTATTCAAATGCAAACTTTAATTCTGCGTAGTTTTTCTGCATTAACGGTTCGGTTTCGTGGAAATGCAAAGTAATACTAGAGTTTTTAACCGGAGATTTCACGCTGCTTCTTGTTCGGGTGAAATGAATGAATTGGGAAAAAGAAAAAAAAAGAAAAAGGGGCCGGTGTACAGAGAAGGGAGGAGCGGGAGGTGGAATTACGGTACCCCAGTTGCAAGGGCGATTTCACGAGCTTACAAAGGACGCCTAAATCCTGCCAGAATTATCCCTGTATAGCTGTTATTCGTCAGAGGAGAGAGGTATGAAAATAAAATGCACGGTGCTCGAGCGACTGTGATTAATCCACTCGTTTGTTTCCCGTTCTTATCCTGTTTGGTCCCCTTTTGTCCTTTTGCGAATGTTTTTACCTTTTTCCACGGACTTCTCGTCGTTATTCTTTATACTTTCGGTCCACCTCTTAGTTGCGACGTGAAATACTTTCCTCGTTAACTACAAATAATTACAGGTGTATTTTATTATGATACACCGCGACACGCTACGATATGTTCGCCGTGCAATCGATGTTTTATAGAAACTCGATGAAATTAGATTCGTCACGCGATTGGGCGACTCGAAACATCCGAAAACCCGAACGGCCAGTAATTGCGGCTCAATTATTAAAGGTACAAACATTGTGGAAATATCAATGTTTCAAGCGGCGGTAACGATTGCGAGCATTGTAATCGAGCAACAGCGCTACGCACGTTTTTCAGTTTTTTTTTTTCGAAATGTATACAATCGCGCGATAATATAGACTTCGTCCATTTTTCGGCGGCAAAAATGTTGATATCGTACATTTTCGCGCGGACGTTATATTTTCGCAAACTCGTACGCGTAAATCAAACGTACCTTATCTACCGCGATCGCGATTAAGCGAACCGAGTACCGCAACGTATCGCGATAGGTTTGATAGACGAATACGTTTCTCCATCGGTCCCTCGATTTTCTCGACCTACCTCGATACATCGAGAGTGTGGCCCGTGAAGAGATAGGTAGGCTAACCGTAATCGACCCGGTGGCACAGTGATTGGCGAATAATCGAATAAGGCTGAACGATCGTCGATTAGCGATAACCGATAATCAACCCGTTACGTAGCCGATAAATTGATACAAACTCGCGTGGCGTACACGCAGATATTTGTTGTTCGACGCATGCCTCTTGATAGCTTTCGATGGGTTTAAAGGGATCTCGAATTTCACGGTTTTTTCAATTAGCTTCTAGTAACTTAGACCTTTTATAATTGAATTGCCAAAATGTATATGTAGAAAATGAACGTATTCCAATGATTTTTGTTTTCCAGCTCCAATAAGATTCGAGATATTTGCGTGGCTTGTTTCGGGTGAGTCGACCTGTACACACGATATTTAAATTTTACCCTCAATCCGTTTTTATTTATTTGTTTTAATTATTTCCCGAACTTATTATTAAAAAACACTGTAAGCATCAATACTATTTGTTCCCAGATAACTCGCATGCAAAATCGAAGAAATGCTTTCTTAATATCTGCTGTTTTATTTTTGAACGTATTGCACAAGTGTATCCTATAATATTCCAAGTCAAGAGCCAAGGTCTTGTCTCGGGCCAAGTACAAGTACACGCATGGATGCAAAACTCAAGAAACAATCGCAAACAATCAATTATCAGCTAATGCTTAAATTGGTGCTCACGGTATTGTACAGTGAAGCGATCTTTCAGCATCACTGGTAACAATTCACAAAGTGAAATTACTTATACATGGGATACCACGGTACTCTCATTTGCCCATAGAACATTTATCGATAAAAAGGAAGAACATTTTCCATTTTCGGCCTTTACGGCGATTCTCCGCTAGAACTCTTCGATCGTAAATCTTCGTTTTACCGATGAGTTTCGTATTTCCATTTTTGTTCACCGTATACAGTGGACACATTTCACGTGCCAGTCACCGTCCGAGGGAACTGCGGTGCAGAAGAAAGCTAAAAAGAAAGTTCTCGTCGGAGAGGAGAATGGTATACCGGAGCATACCGTTCACGACTGGTCCGAAGAAACACCGGCCATGAAGGATAAAGGAGAATGTAAAAGGATGAAAGGTGGGGGCGGTTGGAAAAATAGAAAAGAAAAAAAAGGAAAAGGTGCTCGTATACACCGGGAACAAGTGTGTCGCTCCTTGGGATGTTTCAAACTTGGGCAATAATGCCGCAGTCAGTTGCAGGAGTTCGCGGATAGTTTGGGAAACTTGTATCGAAGTAACCTCGCCCTGTCCTCTCGGTCTCCCGGTAATCCGTCGATTTATTATGCGTTCTTGCGCAAAATGCGGGAGCGGTTATGTCTTCCTCGCGGGAACCGTAAACTGCGGATAACGCGTTTTTGTACGACGAAAAACGGGAATGTCAGGGAAAATCCAACGAGATTGCGCCACCGAATTGTTACTTAACGTACCGACGTCGAGTCGTTCGTCACTCCCGTTCGAGAACGTAAACTTTAACTTTTATTACAGGAATTTTGAATAGACAGTCAGGATTACGAAGATCATTTATTTCGAGTGATTTTGACTTTAAGGTCTGCTTCATTTTTTGTACTACGTGATGTTCGTTAAAATTCTCGATAGTCGGAGATACCGGGTAATCGTGCGGTATTAGAGTTTTTTTTCAACGATCTCTGTACAGATTATAATAAATAGAAGCAGCTTGGCGTGAAAGGAAATATTATTTTCTCCTGTGTAACAATTTTTGGAAGTAAATTAAATTTCTTGGTATAGCACCCTGTAATATCAATAATCTAACGGTACAAAGAGAATTTTTTTTTATGTTGGATTAATATCATCTATTTCAGTCTTATTATTTTATCACCTTGGGCAAAGGTTAAATTCAAACTCCAGACAATCCTGGACTAATCCAGAGAAACAGAATTTGTAGTTATAGCTACGTATCGCAGTATCACTGCAATCCCTTAGGAATGTAATCAGGAACAGTCGGTACTTCACATGTTGAAGGAATTGACGCAGGGAATGGCCCGGAGAGCATTCCGGGAATCCTGTTGTAAAACTTTTTAGAAATTCGTTTGTGGGAATTTTTACTTAAAAAGTGGAACTAATTCGTTTGTAACGGTTTTGTTTTGTTTCGGAAAATTTTCGCTTTCGCAAAAGCAACGTGGTAAATTTAACTTTAATGCGTACACTTTAACTTTTGACAACAGTTTCCTCTCAAAAACGTTACGAACTTGTTGAAAAAAAAATCGTTAGTTTTGATCTTTTTTTGGATAATTATTCCCTGAGAATAATAAAACCTGTACTTGATTATTAATAGACTGGATATTTATGTAAAATGCACACTTTCCATTCTGATTGGAATTGATTTTGTAATACATTAGCGTCCGCGTCGTTTAAATAAATGATAAAATACGCATATATAAAACAAACTGTTTTAATTAAAGCCCAACACTAACGAATACATTTTTAATCCGAGTCCCACTTTTTTATCAATCTCCTACAAAAATATGATTATTATTATTTGCATAAAACTTCCGTGGTATATTTATCAATTCGATACTCAGTTCCGTAGTCCATAATTTTTATCTGCGCAGTAAACAATTCCGGTGACTTTACATTTAAGAGGAGCTTAAACAGAGCTTTGCAGAGAAATTGTATTTCTTTTCCCTCCTCTTCATCGAGATCTTATAAACTACAATGGCTACAACCAATCTTACAATAAATTAAGTGTACGCGATTGTAACTATTCCGAAACATTTCACTCCGATCGAAGTAGTATTTCTGTAAATGCTCGATAGGAACTTCGTCTTCGCTACCAAAAGAGATTGGAACATTTTATCCCTGGTTTATCGGTTTTAAGCGATAACGGGAAAGCGTTGCCGCGAGCGAGAGATTTATAAATCTCAACCTCGTAAATGAGTAATGAACGTCACCGGTCGTTTCAGTTTGACCCGTTGACGAAGAATCGGAGGAGATGAAATCAAGGGGGTGAGTATGTTGCTCCTGGGAAATAAAGGAGGGTTGCTCGCCGACAGTATAAAGGCTGCATCAACCGGGTTCTACCCCTTTTCCGCGTCGTCCACGACGAAAAAGAATAACGAAGGGACGGTGGTGGGGAAGGGGGGGGGGGTGTAGGGTGTGGGTAGGTGGAGTGGGGGCAAGGAAGGGTGGTAGGAAAAAAGAAAGAGCAGACGGGTGGTAGTTTGAAATTTCAAATTCATTTACGCCCACGCTGCTGAGTTTTAATCCGCTTTAATTATGAAAAATCGTCGAGTGCCGCTCCGCCCACCCCTCCGTACTACCCGTTTCAGTTTTCCTCCAGACATTTCGTAATTTCTCTTTGTCCAACGGACGTGGAATATCAAATTGATATTCCGCGTTGCAATTTATCGTCCTTTATTTATCGGTTTTACTCGCAATTAGTCCGCTTAACTGGACAGTTAATTACGTGTTTCCGCTTCGAAAAGTGTGCCGGTACAGAAGTACTCCGGTGGGAGAGTCCTTTTTTTTTTCTTTTTGTTGTTTAAAGCGTTATTTGAATACTCCATGAAAATTCGCAAAATGGAATTGTTATCGAGCTGGACGAGTCGGTAATGACAGGATACGGAAAGTATGAGTGGTTAACGAGCGATACAAAGAAGAGTGGAGGAGCGTGTAAATCAGTGGCTTCGAAACTTTGATGCGCAGAAATTACCTCTTGGCTCGCGAACAAGTTGTACAACTTACAAATTTCAATAACCATAGAATTTACATTTATACGAATAAGTTTTACGAATAATTTACATTTCGTAATATTAGATTAAAAAATTAACACGCAATACACCGTTATAAATAATGATATTTATTTCTGCCTTTGCGGTCCGCGAAATATTTCTCCTACTTTCACTGGTCGACGAACATTGACTTAAACGACGCGAGTGTACGACAAATATATTGCATATCGCGCTTAGGATCTTCCTTTACCGTTTCCTGCGGCTATAAATTGTATTGATACGAATCTACCGAGACACCTTATGAATACGAAGATTACTGCGACTCGATAAACTGTACGATGGGAAGGATTTAATCGGTTATTAAATAATATAAGAAAAGAATAATTTTGCAAACGAGGAAATCACGATGCATTGGAAATGTTTCGTTTCTCTTTATCGTACTATTGGGAACTTACCGTTACTCATTTGTAATATCCTGCCTCGTCGTTCCCTCCTCGATCGAGACAAATTTTCTCTTCGGTCTGTTCAACTTTCGGAGCTGGGCGTCCATCGAGCTCCTTCTCGATTTGCCCTGCGTTAAAACTTTCCGCCAGTCGAATGAATGCTCGAAGGGACGATTTTGCAAGCTTGCTAGTGCTTCAGTCTGCACCTTCATAAAATCATAGATAATCTCTTCGTCCGGATCGGCGGAATAATCCTGCAGCGAATGGAAACAGAAAATAAATGAGAATCGTCGAGTAAGATTTTTGTACTCGGCTCGAAATCGTCGAGTAAGATTTTTGTATTCGAGGACGGTACGCGATATCGATAACAAACCAGATGAACAATAAAACACGTATCCGCTTGGCATCGAGTCTATTGTAGGCGGAGTTCGATTGAAGTATAGCGAAGGAGTTGTGTATATATTTGTGTAACGCATTACGTGTCTATATTATGTCGGTACACTCGTCGATGCCGGAACACGTAATTAAACGTTCAGTGTAGCTAATGTCGACTAATTACGAGTATAACCGACGAATAAAGGATGACAAATATTAATATGTGTGTACTGGTAGATTGTGGATAACCCATTTTCGTTGGTAATCACACCGTATTCGAAATGTATGTCAAACGAATTAACTGAAACTGAAGATCAATTAGAAAAAAAAGTATTGCTTACTAACATCGTTTTCTTTCTTTTTCAAAAGTTTCAACGTTCAATATAAAAAATTCTGTTAGTTGCTCGATTAACACTATATTCGCTAAAATTCAAACCGCAATTCCGTTTCAATTCGAACCGTTTAAGCCGGTTCTCGCGGACGCAAGAAGATCTCTGTATTTTTAAGAATTTCGAGCTTAGTAGATTCATCTGTTCTTCCGGTTGCTTACTTTTACTTCCGTTCGTAGTAAGCTCTCCGTCGTCATGGATAGATCGATGGTGAACCTTCTCTCGGTATCGATGGGAGGCAAGGATGAATGCTTTCGCTCGTGATATTGTTCCGGAAACAGAAAGGCAACGGTGTCCTCGAAGATCTTGTCCTGGAGTTGCAGAATTTCCCGTATCTTGCGCCTCTTCCTCCTCGCTTCCATACGCATTTTCAAAATTGGCGCTCGTTGCCTCTCGAGATCGTCCTTCCTCAATCCTTTCTTCTCCAAGATTACTCGTTGCATACGCTGCAGTTCCATTGACTTCCATCTTTCGCGGGCCGCTTCGATGAATTGCCACGGCTTTTGCGTCTGTCAATTATTTCGTGCAATGTCAATATACTGTACATTGGATGTAGCTGAAATTCTTATTCCAAGCGTGGAATACATTGGAAATAAAATCTTTCGTAAATAACGTTTAAGGATCAGTCGTGTTGCGTGATACGGACTTATGTTACGCGTCTGTACTCCGGTTAAGAAATTCGTAGAACAGTTACGGGAAGCGGATGTCGCGAAAGGCCGGACACGGCAAAACTTTTCATCGCGTCTATCGACAGTTTACGAGAACCTCGTTAAAAGCCATATACTCGAAAGGCTCTTGCCTTCGCGATCAAAGAGCAACAGAAATGCAAACGGTCTTACTGGTCCAACGCCGGATCCTTGAACCGTCTAAATGGAAATACACCGGAAATTAAAATATAAAATTACCATAAGTGGACGTAACGCGGTATTGCGGAAGTAACGCGTTATGGGATTTAATAACCTTTTAATGTTATTTGTAAGATTCACGATGGGAGCTCGAAATTTCGTAAAACACGTTGCCGCAGATAATTACAGTAATGGTTCGCGAAGATTAATCACCCAAATAACTACCGAGCGCGTACAATTGTGAGGTAATTATACGATCGTTTATCCGCAGCCAATAATTGTTCGTGCGATCATCCGTGTATGACACACAACTTTAGTAATGACCACGTCCGCTACATATGTATGATTAATGATTTAGACACTTCCGATCTTCCATTCGAGGTATTTTGACTTTCCCTATGCTCTACATATTAGAGACGGAACATTATTGTTCTTCAAATTTCACTTTCCGGTTTTCACTTTTGACCGTTCGAACGAAGATAATCAATTTTCTTTTTCCACTACAATAGCTTGGCCGCACTTGCCGCTCTATAATAAACCGAAATAATACTGATCTGTACCACGATCGATTTTTTAGAAACATCAAAGCGTGCCGCGGCCTTAGCCATTTCAGCTTTCATTCTCTTTTCCTCTTCCAACTGCTTCTTTTCCGTTTCCATCTCCGCTTTCCTTTTCTTCATCTCGATACTCTCGCGATTCGTCTCGTTCCAAGCTTTCTGCCACGCCTCGAATTCCGTTATCTAATTGCCAATAAACAACGTACATTTCTTATAAATTGCTAAGCGTACCGCTCTCCGCTGCAGTCTCGCCTTAGAAGTATCTCGAATATTTC
The DNA here is from genome assembly GCA_933228935.1 of Pemphredon lugubris. Classification (NCBI taxonomy): domain Eukaryota; kingdom Metazoa; phylum Arthropoda; class Insecta; order Hymenoptera; family Crabronidae; genus Pemphredon; species Pemphredon lugubris. The sequence goes on along the minus strand of OW121819.1, from coordinate 7,596,309 downwards.
GCGGTGAGAACGTAGGTTCGAACAAGCCGTCGATCGATACGCGTTTACAAATTTCTAGCGACACCATTCAACGCTGTAACGCTCGAGGCATGGACAATTGCAAATTTGCGGCACGACACCTGTCGGCCGAGCGCCTAACGTTGAATTAATAACGAAAAGTTATTGATTATTATGCGCGGTGGACGAATCAATGCGAAATCACCGACGTAACGTACACACGCGTACTTGTACAACGTGTGGACGTAGAATACGCGAAGCAACCGTGAAATCAATTTTCCAGTTCTCACCCTGTCGACCTGCCTGTCGGTGAACTTCTTCATCCATTCGATATCGGTCACGTTGTATTTTAAAAATGCACCGGGTGCCAGGAACATCCTTAGGATACCGTTGAAATCGCAGAATCCGACGCACTGCGGACTCAGCGGTAGCTCGTGCGTGTAAATTCCCGTAATTATGCGTCCGGACAAACTTTGAGTTAAACACGGCTCCTGGCTTTTGACGAGTAAGTCCCATATTTCCACGCTGCCGTCCATTCGTGCCAGGATTAGAATTGTAGGTCGAAAGCTGCCCCAGGCGCAAGCCGTGTATCTGTATTTTACGATGGGACAGTACGTAACGGTTAGTTCTACTCGCGATCATATTAGCGAAATTTGCGCACCGACTTCCGGTACCATTCGAGGCGTTTGTTAATTAATATCGAATTTATCGAACTAACCGTTTGATAGCCGTGAATGTAAAACACTAATATCGCGTGGAGATTCGAATCGTTTTGATGCATTTGTTCTTGCCACGACTTGAATTTAAACCGATTATTGGTCATTTGTATCGATTACCATTCGATGTACCGATGAAAAATAGTCCGTACACACGCGTTACATTGTTACGTACACATAGAGATTTTGTTTCGCGTACACTCGAGTGATTAATATTCTTCTTGTGTACGATTCTCATTAATCAAAGAGTTATTTGGAAACAAATATAAATTAGGAGGATTTGCATTAACGAATTTAATTAAGTTTCAGTGATCGCGTGGATTATATCTGACAATTAGCTCCTGTGCTTAATGCCATGGATTTTTTCATAAAATTTTAACGAGTACAAAAATACATATAAATAGACTTTATGTCAGATGGAAGAAGAATCGCACGTCTCTTTTGTAACACGAATATTATCCGTATTAAATGAATCTATATATACATTTACATTGATCCATTTAAAATTCTGAGCTAAATTTTCCAAAAGGACGCGTCCGAGTTTCACGCCCTAAATGCCATTCACTTCGGATATCTATAATTAGCGCGACAAGACTCATTATCGCTAAAATCGAACGAAACAACGTCCATCGAAAAATTGCAACGCTAAGTCATAGTTGTATTGTCGCGCGGGCCGGGATCGTAGTGGAAGTTCGATAAACGATTATCGAATACTATGTACGACTCCGCGGATCGAGGGTGCGTTTTAGGTGCTGGCGCAGCAATACGAAATATCGCCGCTGCCGTTGCATCGCGGCGATTTATCGCACGGACCGCTCGTTATTTTTATTGTGGACGAAAGGCAGCCCATTGTACCCACGTACGTTTATGTATATTCATGGTGGCGCTTCGTTAATTCGTGGTATTGACGTTTCTCCTCGAGAAGCAATTTGTTTTCGGCCAACCGATGATGCCGTTGTTATTTTCAAACGCGCACCGTTTATTTATAAATCTGGATTGCCGATTTTGCTATTGCGCGACGTGATTTTGTTATTGCAAAATCCCGATTAACGTGCACCGTTTTTCTTTTAGAAATTCATCTTCTCGGGACGCTCGCGGTAGTCAGCGGTGGTTAGCGCGTCGCTGGACGGCGATGAAAATTTTCTTTTAAAATTAATCTGAATTATTTTTCAGTTCCATCCTCGATCGTACGGATTTTAATAAAATTTACGAAGATGCTCACGTCAATTGGAGTTCCACATTTTTTAGATTTTAGTGTTTTCTTTTCATGTTTCCGACAGAGCAGTCGTTATCGGGAAATTTTCTTAAAAGAATTCTAATCTCACCCAACATTCGCCTTCTTCCAAATCAAGGGATGACCAAAATCTTCCCTCCAAACGGCAAACACTTTTCCGCCGACCGTGGCCACGATGTCGTTGTAATATTTGGATCTTACCGAATGCGTCACTGGTCCATCGTGTATCCTTTTTATCCAGGACCATTTACAGACTTCACGGTTTACCGTTACGTCAGTAGTGAATTCGTAGCCTTCCCAAGTGATGCAACCGACGTCACCTAATTTATTTGCGAAGATAATCGATTAATTTTCAATCTTAACTCTTTGAAGGGGAGAACTGAAAAATTGATTAAACTCGCGTTGTCGTTTCAGCGCTGTATTATTAAAAAAAAAATTGTTATTGAACGACGACAGGGTCACCGGTCGATCGATGCTTTCTCTTACTACTGGATGTATCGTCACGTACTGTACTACTGACGAAGCTGTAATATACTAATTAATTCAACATTTCCTTTTAGCGACATTTGTTTAAATATAAAACCCGACGTTGTAAAGTATAATAATATAAAATTTTTGAACCACGAGAGAGCCATGGGCGGTTCAATGCTCCCCTTTACGGCTGTCTTAATTAAATATTGATTAATTAACTACACCTTCCACGGTGCCAAGAAGAATTGTCGGTTCCATGACAAAATCCGGTTTCTTGATTATATAATTGTAAAAACTCCTGACAGTAATGTCCTCGGAAACGTGAGTCCCGTTAACGCGTTCTTTTCCGAATTTCGGCGCGAACATGCTCATAGTGGTTATGACTTGTCTCCGACTCTCGTCCGGATATTGAACAATAAGGATGTAATCCGGTTTGAAGATGCGATCGAGTACTTTAAATGGCGACACTGATTTAGCTAGCGCCTCGGGTCGTGCCACTTGCGGTTTTTGTCTCGCAACTTTCCGAATCTCCTTTGCCGACGGTATCCATCTTGCGTAAAGAATATTTTTTCAGAATTCGGGGAACAAAGTTCCAGCATTCGATTTCGCATATTACTGAAATTATTTTTCATTACATCCTCAAGCTTTGCGGTGACGCTTGAAATATCTTTATACCACGTTTCTATACAAATCTAAAATACATGAGGCGGAACGTTGACAACCGTCTTAACGATCGCGTTTAAATGCTAAAACCGAATGATCAAGGACACGTTAAAAGGCAGTCTAACTTTAAATCCCAGAAGGCAATGGTACCGTCTGCGCTGGCGGTCACGAACTGCGATGTCAGATCCTCGAAGGCGGTGTCCTCCGGTAGGGTTCTAATTCTCCCATTTTTGTCAACCTTGTAGTGAGGGGGCACCCAAATTATCTGGTTTATGGCCCCTTTCTGACTCTCCTTTAGCGAAGACATCGCAGCTGGCGTGACCACGGACGATCCAATTGCTTCTCTCATCCACGTTGTTAGGGTCCTCATTGCTATTCTATATTTTACTTGGGCAGTGGTATGGACGACCACCGCTTCGACCTGTTCTATTTTCCCGGAAATGTGCCAGATTGCGACCTGCGATAACACCAAATTTCACGATCCACGTCCGTTGTTTCCGTTAACATCGTAATAATTTGTGGCTCCCTTCCTGTCCCGGCGATTCCGTGAATCGTATTTTATTATGGAAGGAAAAAGAAAATTAACTTAATCGGCGCAAAATCAACCCTCCGCATCAATATTTATGACCTATGTTTATCGCACCATATTTTGGAATCAACATTTATTATCCGCGTTGGTGTTGTGATGTTTGTGTTTTCCTTCTGATCGAGAAAAAAAAAGAAAAAAAAAAGAAAAGGAAGATTCGAAAGATAAAGATTCGATTGCATAAACGGTTACACGGATAACCGTGTCGATTCAAAAGTAAAAATGATTAAAATTTTTAACTCCTCGAAAACGTAAAATTTTCCCGAAAACGTTCGATCCGTCAATACAAAAATATCTTTTTCTTATGCACTCTTTTTTTAATCCCGGGCGCTTTTTGTATGATTGAAAATAACTCGGTTCACTTTACTTGACCGTTCGCGCAACCACCGACAATCACATTTCCGTCCAACGGACAAGTGGCCACCGCTGTCACTTCCCTCGGGCACTCGAGGACTAACTTTGGCGTAAGACAGTCGTTAAAGGACCATGCGAGAACGTGGTTATCGCCCTCACAGGCTTTCAGTACCTGCGCCGAGAAATGGGACACTGTGTTACGTGTGTATAAGTTTAATTGCTCCGACGCGTATTTCGTACTCCCTTAACGCGATCTTGCCAAACTTTCTTACTGTGGCGAAAGTGACGTTAGAAAAGATAAAAAAAAAAATCCTAACCCAGTGTATTTCACTCGACTGTGTCTCAAGTTTCCATTCTTTCCTCTTTAGTATTAAAACTTTTGACAATCTGATGTTCAATCATGCGGATTTATTGATAGATATATTCATGTGTTACGTGTGTATAAGTTTAATTACTCCAACGCTTTTTTTATATTCCCTTAACGCGATCTTGCCAAACTTTCTTACCATGGCTAAATTGACGTTGGAAAAGATACAAAAATTCTAACCCAGTGTATTTCACTCGAGTATGTAATAAATCCATATTTTTAACATGGATATGTTTTTGAAGTTTGTTCACTTTCGGCTGCCCACTTTTATGGATTCATTGATAGAATACGGGAGCCAGCGACTAAAATTATATTATTATTATACTTTTAATTGTAGTATAAATTATGAACAAACGTCCGCGCGCAAATACATGGTACATCAGTAAAGTATTCTATTAATGTTTCTGATCAATACCAGGCAAGACGACGGACAGAGTTTCAATGTTTCGTTTAACATCAAGGGCCAAGGTCTTGTCACGGGCCAAGTACAAGTACACGAGAACTTTCTGTATCCCCGTAAGAAAGCACGCGTAAACACATCGAATTACCTCGTCGTCAGTTTTAGGTCCCACGCAGTGATCGCTTTTCGAATAAAGCGAGTAAGCTGCAAACGCTATTCCCGTCCATAGCGGATGCCAGGAAAGATCGTTTATGACTTTATCGATAATGTACTTTCCGCCATGAAAATTCTGATGTTCCTTGTAACCCGGCGGGACTGGCGATTGCGTGTCCATTTCGTCCAGCACGAGATTGCCATAATCGTTTGTGTAAATGTCCCACGTTGCGTTCAGCATTGCCTATTATTATTTTACAATGTATTAATATTTGTGTAGCCGTCGGATCAGTGCGACGTTGGAATGTAACGGCTCGATAATTACTGCAACAATTCTATATAACGCGTACGTGTATCAACGACACTTTGCATTTACTACGGAACACAAAAGCATTCTTACGATTGATTAATTTCACACGCGTTGTACGCGATTCCCCGATCATTGATATCCATTTGATCTTAATTACCGTAATAATTAAACGCAATACGTAACTTTGAGTAGAAGCGATCTTGGATAACCACAGGCGCGTTTCAAATTAACTTAATAACGCGACGGAGCAAGGTTATTCGAGGCTCGAGATTTACCTGATCGCACAATTCACCGGTGTAACGATGAAGAAACACCTTCAAGGTTTCGATTTGCTCCTCGTTGAGAGTGGACAGGTCGATGGGTCGATACTCGTATTCATATTGGAACCAAGAGTTTACGGGCATCGACGGTTCGGTCTGTGCCTCGTTTGTCCGTGCAATCGGCGTTACTTGTACCGGCCTGTGTATTAATACGCGTTGCACGTTATCGTAAGTTTCGCGATAAGGGACAAGCTCCACGTATCCGTCTCTTTGATCATCCGCCTTTCTGTCGGACAAATTCATTGGGGCGCGAAGCAAATCTACAGTGGACATCACCTAATTTCAAAATAACCAATCGTTAATATAAGTATATCTAACGTCAGGGATGTAATCGGCTTGACGAAATCAATCGTTTAAAGGTACAGGAAATTTGGTTAGATTAGTTGTAAGATTAATTCAATTTTTTTTTTCAACAAATTTTCAATAATTAATATTAGGCGACTAGGATTATGAGATCAATGTTTGTAAGACATAAATGTTTTCCACCCTCGGTCTGTCTAATTTATACCGATTTAATAATCTGATTAGAGTTTAGGATTGGACTGATTAAATAGTTTCTTTCCCAAGCAAACATATTTTTGTACATGTTTAAAGTTCATGAATTTTACATCACGAGAAAGAATGAAGGTTCCACTTTTCCGTAACATAAATCTCATCTTCGTATATTTACTTTAATTTCGATAAATAATTTTTCGCGACGATTCGCAACGACGGATTTTCATCGAATCGTAAGGGAAGGTCTTACAACGACAACAACCGATCAAAGTTTCAAACGTTTTTGAGCAAAACCTCAATCTCGAAGAGCGGTCTTGTGTTTCTGACGATACTCTCGTTGATCTCCAAACTGCTTCCCAGTTCCTCCCATTCCCCAAGGGGCTTGTAAACAGCATTTCTAACGCGATTTTCGTGCTCCTCCCTCTGTATCTGAATGTTTTCGAGAACGGCGTCCCGCCCCTCCGGGGTTAAGCAGATGTAGAATTGGGCGTCGTCGATTAGCGAGGGCGCGTAGCCAATCAGCATTTTGGTGTCGGGAAACATTTGAATTTCATCCTTCATCGGCAAGAAGTCACTGCTCTCCTCGTGAAGATCAATGTTATCCTCGATTATCTCTTTTCTCACGTAGACCCACGGATACTCCGTGGTGACGTTCTCACCGATCACGCAGCCGATTATTTTTTGCGTCAGGGGCGACAAATTGATCCTTGCTATACCCGTCATACCCTATAAATCACGAGTAAGTGTTACCGATGCGTTTTGACAATCATCCCGAAATTTCGTATTTTAAACTAAGATTCGATAAATTGCAAGGTATCTATTATAAAATCGTGTGAAAAGAAAAGTTTTATTTCAGGTGGATCATGTAATGAATCTTGTTAAATATTTTTAATAGCGCGTTTGGAATAGAATTATTTCTAATGATTTTATGTATGTATGTATATGCCCACGAAATTTCTACTTTTCTCCTTTCGTTGCTTCGTTGTATGAAAGTATAATAATTTTTTTCCTAACGCGCCTGATCAACGTTGTCTTTATCTACTTCTCGGTTCTACGTACACGCGAAAGAATAACGTCAATGTCTTATTTATAAAAAGTACAACACTGATTTATACTTATTTATAAAAAGTATAACACTGAGCGTTACAAACGATATAAAATAATACTTCGATTAACAAACCGAGTTCGCATTAAAATCTGATTTGCGCTGGTTTGTCGAGAAATTGAGTAACACGACAACTATGCATGAAAAATCGGTACGGATGAATTACCATCGAAACGGAATATCGTATTCGTTTTGGCGGTTCGGCAGACACATCCGATGCGCTTATTTTCAAAATGTCGCTCAACGACGGACCGGAAGAAGCATACGAATCGAGCTCATAGATGGTTTTCCGTCTCTCCCTTGGTTCATCGAGTTCTATTTGCACCGTTTTCTTCGCCTCCTTCTCCCAATCTGTCACCTCGACTGGAAGTACGAAAAAGAAACAAATAAATTCTCCGTCGGCTCTTCCCGTGACACAAAGTATCGTGCGCCATTAAATGATTGGAATGGTTTCGAGACTATTTTATAATGAGAGTCGGGGGGGGGGGGGATATCGGTAAATTCACATAGTAAAGTATCGAGGAAAATATAAGTGACAGAGGTATCCGGTTTGTACGTAGTACGCGAAAGAGATTTTAATTAAAAATTCTAATTATCGCCGTGATTCAAGTTTCATCGAATTCTTATACTTGCGTACAATAATTACTTCGTTTCAAGTTGGCACGTAGTTGACGAGCATTCTACGAAGTATTTTAGTAAGTACGTATTTATAAAGTAATTTCCGGCGAGGCTGAAGATTTCAAACTTTGACCAACCACTTTTCTCATCCTCATCTTCTTCTTCTTCTTCTCCTTCATCCATTTCCCACACTTTCTCATCTTCCGGCGTGTGTTCGTCGTCTTGGACCTCGACAAAATCCACGACTCTGTCCGACTTTTCGGTTAACTCAATGTTCGCGTTTTCATCATTTTCATGGTATATAACGTTGTCCGTTTCTTCTTTCTCTTCGTCTTCCTCGTCCTCATTAGAATCTTCATAGTCTCTGTCCATGATATCGCCTTGTCAACACTGTGCGGGCGGATATGTAAATATTAATAAAACTGCAATTCACATGCGCACAACTAACAGATCTTTTTTTTAATAATTTCAGTACGTCTGTATGACGGGGAGTAATAAAGGAAAGACGTTTTTTAATCATTCATAGCCTCCTTGCGGCGAACGCACTCGGAAAACTTTCGGTCGGTACTAAAATTCTTACGAAAATTGTAGACGAATCAAAATTTATATAATTGTCTCTGCTAGGCCGGAAAATAATGAATCATGAATATGTCATTGATTATTTCCTTGATGTAGTTACCTGCTTAAATAAACGTCATGTATTTCCCATAACGTCGTTTCGTATGGCGTTTGCTTTCACGGATTCACACATTACGGCTGTGCAGTTGTTTTCAAACGCACGCGTCGATCAGGTTCCTCCTGCGTTAGCTTCGCCCGCTTGTCACCAGATAGCGCTTTCGTGTTAAACGAACGCTGATTTTTCTCGCAAGTACTAGTACGGACTATGGTTTGTATATATACGAGTTTATGCGATAGTACTTTCGTACCTGCTTCGGCGGTGCGTGAATCTAGAAAACATACACACCATTGGTGAACTTACTTTTTATTCATTTTTTTTTGTTTGACACCAAACAACTAAAAAAAGAAATCCATATTGTATTTAGGAATTAATACTTGCGGGCCAGCGCGCGGTAGGTGAGGTCGGGGTGGGGGTCGACCGATCGTCGGGGGGCAGGGGAGGGGGAACGTCTTGATAAATTACTCATTGCACATGCACGCGCGATGCAACGTAAAAAAATCTGTCACGTCAAATTGCTCACGGAAACAAAAATTGTGTATCCTGTTCAAAAACATGTTCGTGTCAGAAAACTGTGTGTCTCGGCAGAGAAGAATCGTGCGTATTATATCACGTTTATCTATTTATTACTCAAATGAGTTTTCAATGAATCGGATGTAACGAGTAGTAATTTGTCATATTTTTTCAGGGCGTAGAAACTGTGAAAATAAAAAGTATTGTTACAATTACAAACGATGCGTCGTATCTTCATTGGAAACAGAATTTCAATGTAACTTTGATTCGGGAGGAAGTCAGAATTTCATTGAAAGTCAAAATCCTATACATACATATATGTATATTTATTTTTGTTCGCAAAAAAAATTCTTATGGGAGATAATCGCGAAATCTGGTAGAATTTCTGTGCGTCGCGAACTTCAAAAATGTATACGAAAACGTAAAATGCACCCGCGGAAATGCAAGTTACCAGAAAAACGAAACTCGAGTCTTTCGTACGACAGAAACCTTGTTCGATTTTTATTTTCCCCGCTTCCAACGATTTTCGAAAAAGTTTCCAATATCACGAGATCAGTCAGAATTCCCGGGTGTCGGGAGCCTGGTCGAGAGATCTCTTTAGGTACCTGGGGTGGTATGAGAAACCATTTTAATGAAATCTACGAACGCGAGAGACCGCGAAACTTCTGTCAACGAAACTGGCCTTTAACTCGCTTTTTTCCGCGGGATGTAAAAAGGAGAGGAAAGAAACTGTCCCGGTTAATGAACGTGATGGCTGATTGACATTTAATTCTCGCAAGAATTCCACGGCTTTGTACGGCATCTAGCGGATAGCCGGGGTGAAGCACCCGCCGGACTGGCCGCAAAAAAGCTAATTGCGTCTTGCCCGCATTTTCTCCCCATCCGGCACACTCGATAATTAAACCCACTTTTTTGAGTTAGAAATTCAATCGAACTATCGGCTTCGCGAGCGACGCGCGAAATCAACGAGTCACAAAACTGACGAGCAACGGGGTTTTAATTACCTCGCCCTTGTACACTTCTAACGTAATATTACGCGACGGTATACGCGTCCATCACTCACGTAATTATCGTTATCCCTCTTGGTAGTTTCTCTGGATGGAGACCACTGCGGAATTATAAGTCACACGAACTGCAAAAATATTAATGTAATCGCGCATTTATTTATCGATCGATTCTTTTGATATTCTTGTTTTATGTAGGAGACAACGCATCGTATATAGATAATAATGTTTCAGAAATTCATAAACATGTTCGCAAATCTATTGCACTGACAACTCTGTAAGTAGTGTGACCGTCCCAAAAAACACAGGAGTAGGAATCACGTAGGAATAGTTATAATTATAGGCGTAGGAATAGTTATAATTATAGTATTTTTTATGGAGAGTGCTTATCTCACGTAAATTAATATTATTAAAATTAACGAGTCATACTACCGGCAGTTTCATTCAATTGCCAGAATCAACGATTACTCTCAACGATATTACGAACGAAGATAATCCGTTGGATATTTCGAAAATTTATTCGCGGATTCATTAAGATAATAATGCTGGATATATAATTGCGCAAAAAAATAACGGCAAGAGACACGGCGTTAAAATCCCCTTTAACCCTCACGGGTGACTTATCACCGTCCGTACATTATTCGCACTCGCAATGCGATAGGTGATACTACGTAGTTATATTACGTTCCTTTGAGGTCAGAGCAACACGAGCTAAATGCATTTGGGGGTTGGGACCCTTGCTGACACGAACGAAAGTAGGTCAGGTGAAAGTGCATCGCGGGTTAACGACAAGGGAGGCTGTGACAATGTAGCCGGTAAACGTGACCCGTGACAGCATACCGGGAGCGACAGGTGCACTATCAACGTTAATCGTTATTACGCGTACAAAGTGCCATAAGTCATTTGATCGACCTTATCCGCTTCGAGTGGTCCGGGGGTCCCGTGTACTCTCTAACCACGTGACTCGAATACCCCCGGAATGTTACGGTAAATTAGGTTTCGCGAACAAATTTTCAGATTAGAAGTGTGCGATGTACGTACAATGCTGATTCGACGTATAAAGGAAATGTTGATAGACTGTCTGGTTTTGTTTTTCACGACATCCCCTATCAGATTTTCGTGCAAATTTTTTCAATGATACTGTTATCGATTACATTTTCCTGCGTACTTCGTTTATTGATAGGACTTCTATGCGAAATCATTCGTTCAACTACCAACGCTATTGAGAACTCATATCGGTAAAAATTCATATTTTCAGTAATTTGAAACTGGAAGTATTATTTTCAATCGAAAAAAGAGTTGATACATAGCGTTTGCAATTTGTTTTTGATTCGTATTTTATCCACCAGGTGTGACACGAATTTTTCAGCAATTTCGTAGAACGTCGATTCGTAAGAGAGTAGTAACATAAATTTCTATTACTATCTTGAGTTAAATAGAATTCCACGTGGCGTAGGTACGTATTATGTACAGGGTACCGCGAGTTTCATTCTGATTTACATCTCAACCGCGTAATACAATTCGAATTACTCGGGGATTTCACAAAAGAATGATTTGTTAAAGGATAATAGGATTACGAGATTACAATAAAAAAGATTGGAATAGAATATAAGAACTTTTAATTGTTTTAAACCTACCAATTATACGCTTATGATTGTTCTTGCGGTTTTCACACTTCGTTTTTTCAGACACTCGCAGCAAAAATTCTACGCGACTCTCTTTTAGAGTTATCGTTATCTTTAAGAACCCCATCGAAGTTCTGCTCCCCCTACCCCCTTCCCTCTGTCGACGAGACCGAGTGAAAGAAAAAGAGAGAAAGAGTAGAATTGAGGAGGTAGACGCCAAAGCTCTAGGGAAGCCGAGCTCAAACTCGAATAGGCCTGATTTATAATAATAATTCAACAAGACGCCGAGTCGTTTTCGCGCGATCTTCTAGTCACCGTCGATGGATCGTTTCGCGTCAACTTACCGAGAAATTAATTGCTGTAACGCGAAACCACGAGTAATCTCGATACGCCGGATAAATTCCGAAAGAATAGCGGGAAGTTGTTCGCGCAGCCCGTGGAGGTAGAAGAAAAAAAAAGAGGGGGAAGAAACTGAGGAAGAAGATGAAGATCGCGTTACTAACGAGATGACGGGGGGGGGGGGGGGGGGGCGCGTGTTTGCGAATAAACAAAGAGGAAATTGAGCGAGGATAGGAGATAGACGTAGAAAAACGCGAGTACGAGGCAAGACTGGGAAGAGGAGAAAAATCGACGGAGGGACGTAAAGGGAGGAAAAACGAGGAACGGAGAATGGAGGCCGCCTGATTACTGTACCGGCGAGTATAGTCTTTGGCCACCGGGAGAGGATTCAATGCTGCGCAATCACGTCATTCGAGCGAACGCGGTTTGTTATCTGCCATTTTCTCACCCTAATGTCGTCCCGCGGGATCTATCGGGTCACGACCCAGTAAACCAAAGGATTTCCCGATCGATGCGTTTTGCTCGTCAACCGGCAAAAGTTCATTTAGAAATTCATACGCAGCGAATTTGCCCCCCCCCCCCCCCCTCACCTCTCACCCTGACCCGGTCGACGGAAGTTTTTCAACTTCAAACGACACCCGTGGGAGGAGAGAATGCGGATATTACGTTCGGCGACATTGCTTGCATCGCGCGATAGATTAAAAGTCATTTGCGATGAAATTTTCCATAGAATTCCTGTCTGATCATCTCTACTTTGTAATTATTGCGAGGTAATAAAGTTAGTAATTATTCATAGCTAAATCTTGCCGCGAATTATGAAATTCCAATGCTCGCGTCGTAAGATAGATTAAATTTCAGGGTATACCTCGTCTCTAATTTTCTCCGATCTCTAATAACCGCGTGGTAGAAATATTGTTTGTTGTCAGTTTTGGTTAATTTATACCGCCAATCTCCCGCGACTCGACGCCGCTTTTCTAACGATCGTCGGTAAGATTTAACGAATCTACGTTTAATTAGGAATTCATTATTGTTTACTTAACGGCACGATGTTTTGACGTTTGTTTTATGGCTCGGAGAAGCGCATAGCAGCGTCCACGTAAAAGAGCGGTCTATGCGTTTATCGAATATCTGTGGCAATTTAATTGGAAACAGCACGCGCCGCTGTGTCCAATCAGCGATCTGATCAACGATGGCACCCTCAAGCGGATTCTACGTATATACAGGGTGAGCCATTTAAAAGGGTAAATTTTAAAGTTTCCTCGTTTTTAAAGGGACACAATGGTATCACGGAAAGGAAATATTTCATTTCGAAGAAAAAGTATGATTATAACATAACTTTCTGTTCACGATTATTAATAATTCTCTGAATTCATTCATGCTTTCATTTTAGAACGTTATTATGGAAAGTAAAAAGATACTGTGAAAAATGTTCTAATAATATTTACAGAATTGAACCTAACATTTATTTGAAACCATGACAAATATTGAAAAAATATTCTTAGGATCCTACAAGTATTTACAATCTCTCGATACCTTCTTTCAGAAATATCTTGATGTACCTTGCCAATTAAAACCTTACGTTTAAACGCGATCATCCTCGATAATCGAGTCCCTCGAAGTACATCGATGTTAAAATACATCGATTTTTAAAAAATTGCGTAAACAACGCTAAAAGCGTTCTCCTCGAGACGACGCCCGCGAGAAAAGTCTACATCCCTAATTTCGTCAGCCGCGGGTTTAAAACAACAGCATTGTAAAAACACGCCGGTACGCGACAGCATTATAAACTCCTCGGAGAGGAAGGACGAAGAGGTAGCGTAAAAAAAAATCGCAGTCTAAACCGAGGACATCGAAGTGGGACACCGCGTACGTGTACGTACGCGAGCGAGCCTACGAGCGTATCTACGCACAAACGCGTACTGCGCCTAACCGGATCGGCAGTCACCTGGCTATCCGACGCGCCGATCGGCGTCGTCGTATAATCTGGGCTTCGCCGGCAAGGCTACCCTCGGTTAATTGAAAATTAACCAACCGTCGTCCATCTGTACGCTACTCTCCGTCCTCTAATCACGTATCTGCGTGCACGTTCCCTCGTTAACCCGATATGCATCATCCGTTGCAGCTCGGGGGGATGGGACGAGAGGGCGAGGCAGGGGAGGGGGGGTGCATCGATAAGTAAATCGAGTTTATACGTCGTCGCGCGGATACGCGTCATATTATGGCATACGAATTTATTACGCGATATCGCGAGGACGCTCCCGCTCGATCTTCAGTGATCGAATTTCGTGATTGGATCATTAACGATGCGCGGTGACGTTTCGTCGACGACCCGAATAAGTACCAAATTTTTGTAGAATTTATAATTGCAATTTTTGAATTCTGCGCGACTCGTCGCTTGAGTTTAGGATTTTGTGAGAGAGACGATCGTGTGTTTCTGGAGAGAGGGAAGAATGAATTTGAAATAGGTGAGAAAAGAGTGAAATATGTACGTTGTTTGTTTTATTCCGGTCTAGGAATTTTGCAGGTAAAAGATAGGAACTCGTTAACTGAGAAAATTAACTTACCAAAACTGAAATACAGAAATGTTAAATACTCTTTCGTAAAATGAATGATCGCTGTTTAAAATAAAACGCGGTTCATTACCCTGTTTATGGGTTAATAATCATTTATTCAAAACGATCGATTATCCGAAGATTGACTTATTTCCGACACCATTTCGAACTACTCGATACTCGGCGCTCCACGCACAAATCCGAACGTCGTTCTACGTTTCTTACCCCCGCAGTTCTAAATATGCATGAGGGAGAACTCGGTTAAATTCGGAATACACAAACATTCCGTTCAACCCCGCGAAGTTAAACTCTCGGAAAATAAATACAAACTTTACCAACCCCCCGAACGAATCTCGCGTCTTTCCCTGGGAAAAGATTTCCTGAATCGAATATTTAGCGCGCCGACCTCGTTATCTCGCCTCAAAGAGCTCGCGACGAAGTTTCGCGAAATTCCAGTATCCGCGAATTAAAGGAATTCCCGTAGTACAAACCTGAATTCACCCAACCCTCCCTTTGCGCGTTCCATCGTTCGTCGTGAAATTTCCGCGACAAAGCCGTACGCTCTCCCCAATAAAATATCGGACAACCATATTTGTCCGATACGAGTTTATCCTGCAACGCGATTGCAACTCGCCGAACGCGAGGATAGCGTCGCGACGCATCGAAAATCTCCGCAGAACCGCGAATAAAGTATACGATTTACATTTTCCCGCGACGAGGGGGTGGGGGGCGGGGGGGGGGGGTGCGGAGGGGTTGGGTAGTACGTATAGCGTCGTACGCCGAGTTTCATACTAAAAATAGGCAAAGATTTTCCGCGGAGGAAGAGGAATATGTTTCGGATACCCCGGCATACGTTGAGCTTTCCTTAAAATATCCTCTCGCTACGAAAACCTTCACCCGGAAATCGTAGAGCGGGCTGCAAACCTCCTACCTCCTACGTTTCGTTGGCAGTAGCACCGTGAGCGGCGGCAGCACCTCGTGAAACGTGAAATCGTGATGGACCGCCATTCCTGCCCTTTCGATCAGACTTACCATCTAGATCGAATATATCTCTAGATATTCCTCTCTCTCTCTCTCTCTCTCTCTCTCTCTCTCTCCTTCCCTGGCTAACCAAGGTACCCCGAGGCAAGCATCCCACGGAGAGACAGAGATCCCAAGGGATTTTACGAGCCGCCGACGTGATACAACCTTGCGAACTCTTCTCCCCGCTCTCTTTCGTTCGCCGGTTACACCGGTGCACGCGCTTCTCGTCCTTTTCCCTTTGGCTCGCTTATACGTCGTTGGGATTATATTACGCGTTGCACAGTGGAGGAAGGTGGACGAGGGTTTTTCTTTCTTTTTTTTTTTAATTTGGGGCAATAACGCGAGCGGTGGTTGGTCCGGGAAACTCGGATAACTTCGGTGGAACGAAGAGATTCCGGCTCGTTCGGCGATTGGGTATGGAAACGGTTCGAAGCGAGGGGAAAATACAAGAGACTTCTGTCTCGAGATATACGCCGTTTTGCGTACTTATATTTGAAATCAGACTTTGTGGAAATATCGAGAGTAAATATAGACGGATATAACTTATATGGATAATATTATCTCCCTTGCAACGTTACGTATTACAATACGTACCGCGTATGACCCAAGGAAGTCTCTAGGGATACGAAGTTTTACTTGCGTGTATTTAAAATGAAACTCCGTGTAAATATTATGAATAAATATAGACCGATATCACCGATATGGATAATAGTACATTGTAATATTACGCGTTACGATGCGCGCGCCGATTCTATTTCTGTTAAAAATCAGAATATCTTCTGAATAATAGAACGTCGTCGTTCAAAATTTCTCTTGAATATCTATTTTTCGTAGTTTGCCCTTCGCGAATTCAAAGAGAGCCCGCTTTGCATTTTGACTCCGATAAGAAGAGATAGGTAAAATATTATCTCGATTTCGTAACAATTTCCGATACACGTATATTTGCAATATTTAATCGTTATATGCCACGCGCGCACAGCCGAATTCTATAAACGTCCGAATTTATATTTCCACCCGATGAACGACAGGAATTTCAATATACCGAAAGTACCGCTTGCCGAGATACTCGGGAAATACAGTGCGTTGAAAACGATGGGACGTTTGGTGCGTCGCAGATGACTCGTGTCGTACAACCACGGGGGGTTTTTTTTTTAAAGGAGTTACACGCAAGAACACATTTCCGTTACGCAATTCCAATTTTTATACAGCACTGACGAAACGTACATAAACGGTAATTCCAAAGTTAATTATTCGAAGATCGTAGCGCAGTCTTGGAAGAAAGTTTCACAGTTTGAATGGAACGTAACGAAAGTGGTGTTTTAATAATTAATTTTAATTCCGCGCACAATTGGGCAAAGATCGTAACGTAGGTTGCATATTAATACGCCTTCTTTCCACATTCTCGTTGTTTATAACGAACAACCCTTTATGGTAGGGTACGAAGTTCCCGTGAACCGGTTGAATTTAAAAAGTCACAAGAAAGAGAAACCAGGGATGCGCAATATAATTCACCGAGTTTCAGACCGCGATATTAGGTCGACTTCAAGGGCACTTCTGGTGAGCGGCGTTCTTTTTTTTTTTTTTTACGAGTCACCTTTCCCAGAATAGGTACTGTATTTTTCAAGCAGACTTTGGTATGTACAAGGTCGTGGGTAATCCAAAAATTCAAAGGGTAATCTTGAAAACGATGCTAGAAAGAGATTGCTTAAACCTTCGATATAGGCGTACTCGAATCATCATGGAATTCTTGGAACATTGCAGAAAAATATAGGTCTGCCGTTTATTAATTTACAAAATCCACTTTGATACCCTGGAACAGTCGCGTAATATTTCATTTCATAATTGATAACGCGGGGGGGTTGCCGCTTTGATCTTTCTCATTAAAATATTTCATTTTGAAATTATTTAATATTAATCTTCTGCCGCGGGAAATTTGCGCGAGGTATTAATCAAAAATGTGTCGAACCGTAAGGAAAATTAGTAAAACAATTATTCGACGATTATTCTATACGCATGAATCGTGATTTAATAATAATAATATTACCACTGCAATTCTAACGGAGCTTCTTTCCATCTCCTCGCTACTGCGCCAGTGTGTCTAATGGACAATTTCCGGATTGTCGTAATACACACGCGTGTACCGTGCTTAATGTTTCCCTACGACTACCATTCAAGATTTCAATTTTCACCCCTTAGACGCTTAACGGCCGCATGAAAATGTTTCTCTGTGGCAATTCTTTTGGTAGTCTCACGGACAGGTCCCCACGAATACACAGTTGGGGGAGGGGGGGGGGGGGGACGGAAGCAAAAGAACAAACAACGGTATTCGTACATTACCTTCCGCAGCTGTCATAGGTGCTAAAAAGACCCTTCTATGCGGCCATCTTTGTGGCTGTCAAGGCAGAATAGGAGGAAGAAGACGAGCAGAAACCAAGCTGGCACAGAAGCTATCCGAGGCTAGCTTATATTCACCTGGCGCAACCCTTTCATCCCTCCCGCCCTTCTCTCTCTCTTCTCTCATCTGTGCACTGAATTCTTCCCTCCTCTTCGCCCCGGGGGTAAAGAGAGAGAGAGAGAGGGGGAGAGAGAGTAGCATCCTACACGGCGAGATATCATTGCTTTGCCGCGGCAACGTTGAAATTAGTTTGCAGGATTATTTCACGCTGGGAGTTGGTGGCGATTGCCCTTTCCTGTCGTATCCTCATTCGGGAAACCTCTTCCGCGTCCCGGTCCTCATCCGCAACCCCATCCAACGACTTTCCGTCCGACGTCTTCACTGGATACACTCCGGTTTCATATCTTCACGGTCCGGGAAGGAACATCGAGTATGCCACTAAAAAGGATACTCGGGACGCGGCGGTTAGCCTTTCATCTACAGCCGGTGTCTGTGCTCGGCGAGAGGGGCGGGGGACGACGGGGCCGGAGAAAAGAGGAAACAAGAATGAGGACACGTTTGCCCGTTAACGGCGCGACAGGGAACGATCGTCGTTCGTTTCTGGCAGCGCGGATTAAGAAAATTGAGAACGTAGATCAATTTTTGCGTATCTATCGATTTATCGTCATCAGCCCCGAGGCACGTTGCATGGTACATAAACATAGTATTTTTTAAAGGCTTTTATTAAAGCCATTACCGGTTTATTTACACGGGAACCTTTGTACGCTATATCAGAGGTTCTCAAAATCTTTTTTTCGCGTACCCCCTCGTGTTTAGTACGTACCTACCAGAACTGACTAAAAATAGAACTGTAGAAACTGTAGAAAGTAACCGCATATACATATATAAGCTTTTACAATATCTGTTATATATTTATAAAAAAAAATTGCAAGAATTTTCCGTGTTTCGGGATAACAATAATAACGTATGATAATAAATAATGATTTACACAAAATATCAAAATTCTATATAAAATAATATTACATCTGTTACAAACATTAATACATACAAAAAATACATTTATTTCCCGTGCTATTACGTGGCCTTCCGCGTACCACAATTTGGTAACAACTGCACTATATTATTTTGTCGAGTTTCGTCCGTGTAGCTACATAGCGCGCAACATTTGTTCAGTAAAAAAAACTTCGAAAAAGATTTTACAAACCAATTTTCTTTTCCGACAAATAAAAAGTCAGGACTGAGGAGGTTAACGACGGTCGCTATTTACAAATGTTAAGAATATTTTACAATTTCTTGATTTCCGTCTACAATATCCGACGGCCAAAAATTTGTATCGCTCGCGATTGAATTTACGAGATTTCGCGGTATACACGAGATATCGTAAAATTGAATTTTCCTCCCAATACAATTAAGTATCATCGCAAAACGAATATGCAAAATGATTCGCGCTGCCTACGTAGCTTTTTTTTTTTCGATCAACAGGAGGTCGTTGGATGTTGACGCGAAGGAATAACTTATCGCCGGGAACGAGGTTTTTCAGTCGCCTGAAGTAATAACAGTTAAATCATCCCATCCACTTCGGGATGTTTGGAGATAAAAATTGATATTTGGTGCCATCAATCTCCCACGGGCGAACGCGAAAACGCGGGATTTCAATGTCCAATCAAACTGAAAATGTAGCTACATCAGAATTTCGTTAAGCGAAACACCGATGCGTCGCTATCGAATGCAAAACTATCGAGCTCGCCGGCGCTCGAACCTATAAAAATGGGATCGAAAAATGTTTCTACGCTCCCGAGATACACTCGTCTAACGGATCCGAAGATGTTATCGCATCCGCGTGACGCGTATCAACGGGAAGAAATGAAATACGTTAACGCGCGACGATATCGAACAACGTTCGGCGGTTTTTGTGACGGTGATTTATCGCGCCGCCTGATTCGTTGCGAATCGCGTGGTACGTACCGTATACGCGATTGTTTAAAAATTCGTGGTGGATCGTTGCGATTCCCGGATCTCGAACAAGTGGTTTTATTTGAAATTACGTGACCTCTACGTCTCATGGAATTTTATTATTAGTCAATTCTTTTTTGTGATATTGACCTTTCGGTATTGAAATGAGCTAAACATTTTCAGCATCAGATTTCAATATGTATAGTTACGTATTACGACTGGTGTAGTGTTGGTAATTTTTTTAAAGCTGCTGAACCTCAGCTTTGAAACGCACATTGATAAATTAAAACTTTATAAAGAAATTGTTGCGGCTACGATTTTTCGAACATAATATCCAGAAAAGTCCAGAAAATCTTTGCTTTTCGCGAAGTTATTAACGATCGATCGCGATCGAACATAACTTTATTGACGCTCGAAAATATTGAAAACAACAGAAAACTTTGTACAGAGTATACAACGCGGGAAAAATTTGCTGAAAACTGAAAAAAAATCTTCATTGTTTTTTCTCAAATACGAATACTTGGTTGACGATCGAGTTAACAGCGGTTCTCAAGCCTCCGTTATGCCGTCAGAAAGACGTAAATATGTTGCAAAGTTGTACACGACTTGCGCGAGCATTAAGAAAACCCAGAAAATCTCTCGGTCTGGCTGACGCACGAATGTTTCTTTGCGAGCGAGTTACTTCCTCGTCGGAACGTAGTCCGGCTACTTTGCATAAATCATAATTATAAAGAGCCAGAGAGTAATGTTGAGTGCACTCGAGTGCTCGAAACGCAGAAAGCGACGATCAGGACGCGGTACGGTTACAGCAGACAGAGCGGACGCGCGGACGACGATGCTTCGCGTAGACCGTAAAACGTCTTTTAAGAGTACGGAGTCTCCTCCGAGTTCGTTTATCCTCGGAGTAACATATTTAGCATGCTTTTTCTGAATGCGTACTAGACGACTGTTTTTTTTTTGTTGTTTTTTTTTTCAGAATTATATGCGACAAGCTTTCGACTATTTTTGCGCGGAACCACGTTTCGAGGACGCCCAATTAAAAAAGGAAAAAAAAAATACCGAACGAAACGCCACATTACGCTCCAGTTGTTACGGTTTTAAAAGCAACAACCGTTACGTCATTCGTACGTTCGCGTCTATAGTTTTTTTTTTTTTTTGTTTCACGGAAAACGAGAGGATACGTCCGCCTGACTGATACGCGAATTTAATAGAAACCATGGATTGTCATCGGATTTTTAATTGTTAACCGACGAACGTATATACGATTTCGTTATTATCGTAGCTTTACATTGTTTTTCCTACACCTTTAAATCGTTAGTACGGTTCACATTTTCGAGCTTGAAATATTTTCAGGCGGAACAGAATTCTCTTTTACACGACCATTCGACAAATTGAAAACAGCGTAGTGCCCGGTACTTGGGAGCCCCGTTTAATAGAAACTCTGGATTGCCATCGAAAGTTAATTGATAATCATTGAACGTACGTTACAATACCGATTCCGGTAGCAGCATTTTTGTTTGATTCTAGAATCTGCTTCCCCATTCAACGTCGAAGTATCGTCGACTGCGTCAATGTTCTTTTTTTTTTTATCCCTCCTTGACGAATAAAAATGTACAAATCGCCTCTCCCGAGAGAAAATTGAGAACCACTGCTGCGAACGGGCAAAATTCAGGAATCGATGTCTTAAGGAATGTCTGCAACGTGTATGCATCGATTGCAGTTTGTCGTCTATTACATATTTGATATTGTACGTCGGGTTGAATCCAGGGACGCGGGTTTTTCGCGCCATCATCCATCCCCGACGTCTTCGTACGAGTCTAAAGCATAGAAATGGCCGCGTGCACATTCGTATTCACGGTCTGATCCTCCAACAGCAGTTCTCGTAACCTCTTTTTTCCTCCCCCGAACTTTTCTGTATTCAATTTGCGTGCCACGCCGCTGGTATTCCTTCCGCTCTTTTTTCGTTTTCGTGCAGCAGCGCAAAAGGTTATCGACAGGTTTGCGTGTGTTGGTTTATATCGTCATTAAACGTCAATTATTAGTTATAGATCGTGTCGTCAAATGAGATATCTTGTGTCACGTGTATAATAAATATCAATAGTATTTAGTATTATTTCAATAATACTGTTTTATCAGATCAATTAATGTAATGGTTAGTTTATCGGATCAGCCAGTGATAATGAACGTTTGCTTTGACAATTCATAACACACAAATTGGGGTAGATAGGTGAAGAGGAAAGATCAAATTTTCATTTAAAGTACAATACGTACATCTAAGCCTTTTACTTTTTCAATAAAAATTGATTTATGGGTATAATTAGATGAAAATTCAATACCTATAGTCTTGTTTCGCACTACACTTAAATAATTGAACTAAATATTCAAGTTGACGGTCAAACTCGACGAATAATCTCGAACTTTCCCGGATAAAAATTGTCGCCAATCCGATCGTTACAGTTCCGTTATAGATCCCTGCATAGATCGACGCATTTAAATCGCTAACTGCTAAGTTCAATTATTTTTCATCTCGCAGTAACGCAAAGTCCCACATCGCACTTCTCGGAAATCAATTACCGCGTACAAAAAAATACGGTATTATCGAATTGGGTTTGAAAACATTATTTATACGGCGAGATATCGATCGGTTTCCGTTCGCGCACCGCGATCGTATAAATCGTTCCTGTCGTCATCACTCATGCAATTAATTATACCAAACGTTCATAACCGTCATAATTTTCGCGCCGCCAATAACGATCATCTCGGTTCCTCCGACCTACGTTACGCGAATCCCTCATCGTTACGTCGTAAAATAATCAAGGGACAAAAATCGTGGCGGCGATCATTTCAGGATTTTACCGTCACTCGTGATTATACGTGCAGGGTGGCGTGATTCAAGCTACCGTTTGAAATACGCACATAATATAGTCAACGACGCGACGCTCTATCGCATTCGTAGATAACAACCCCCTAAAAAATAAACAAAAAAAAAAGCACGGTGTACAATGAACAGATTTTCATTGTTTTTTTCCCTCGCGATAACTTATCGTTTTATCATCTGACGTTAGCCCTTCGTTCTGTCTATGTATATCTCATTTTTACGAAACGATATTTCTCTTCAATTTCGAGGTAAGTCGTATTTTCATCGGGGCGGGGGGGAAAAACGTGTCTGCTGGTAACTCTCGGCGCAACGTAGAACGGTATTTTCTACGCATATTTCCACGAAGAATAGAGGAAAGGAGAAAGGTGTTCGGAAAACCGGAGTGCTACACGGCACTTGCATTATGCACCGTACCGGTGTCTCGTAAATGTGAATTGGCCTCTACAATCTCGTGCACTTTCCATACTGGCTGCTGCATAATCGATCTTGCGTATCCCGCTTTGATGGATGAGCCGGAATGAGATACTTTGGTAAATAAATATTTTGCGGTACCGAATATCAGGGAAAGCCACAGCGGCGCCTGTGCCACGGGTAACTTTCGTCATAAACTTTTCGATTGATCGATGCATCGATCGAATCGACAGCGGGTGCATCGAGGGGAGGGGCTGCAATAAGTAACATTGACGTCCGTGACTCTATTAGCGCGTCGGAGGATATTTAGGAAAATTTATTCCGGCCATTGTAGGCGCCTCGGTGCAGTTGCTTTTCAGGTCAGTCCGAATTGGTTAAGCCGCTTTCCGAAATTTAAACGCGAAGTCTTTTGGCGCAACACGCGGAGAACGCGATCGGGGCCAATTACTTTTCTCCCTACGCGCGAATAATAGGAGAGAGGTATCGGTAGACCGAGACCCCTTTGACGTACGAGCTGGCAGGCGTAAATTTTCCCGTAGACGAGATAATTAACTAGTCAACGCTCGGTAGTTAACCCTGCGTTAGCTGCAGCGTATAATATTACGCGATATATCGCTACGCGCGTAGCTCGTGGTCTAAACATTACGAATCTTCTATCGTTTTAATCGAAGAGTGAGCATTAACGCTCTGGAATCTCTCGCGCGACAGCGAAAATACGCGAATGTCGGTATTAGCGATTGGCATTTTTCACTTCTGAGCTCGATACTCTATTTCCACTCGCACCGATCGATCCAAAGTTCGTACTTTCCGATATCAATATCCGAATTTGTCGAAATAGCCACGAGTGCGATCCGTCGCCTAGTTGTCATTCACGTTTTGTAATCTCCTTCCGATAGCGGATGTACCGCTATAGAATTAAACGTTCGTTCAATGTTTCGTGACAAATTAACGTATTTATGTCCTTCGTAGCGATGAATCGTTTAACTAATTCGAGTGAGATTATTTTCTTTTGCAAGCCAGCGGTGCGTTTAACTGCAACAGCGTTAACGTGGCGTTAGAAATACGCAACAGGACGAAGGGTTAAGCAGTCCTTCGCGCATTTATCATGCGCCGAGCGTAATCTGAACGTACGACACACTTGCGCGTTTACCTTAATCATGAGAGATATGCATCCGCGTATCGGTGCACTTACGAATGCAAATTAATATAATAAGATACCGGAGAATAGCGCACGCACCGTTATTTACGCACAGCATAAATGAAAGTCCAGAAGCCACGAACGGTGTAATTACGCTTGGGCGTTCGTTACATACATACATACATACATACATACCGTGTACGCGCGACGTTGCGCCAGTGTAACACGTAAAACGTGTCATGGACGGTCCCGCGAACCTGCTTTATGAAGTTGTACTCGTAGAATATGAAATTGCTCTCACCGACACCCTCGTTGCAGCGATATGACTTTCCACAAATCGCATTTTTGTCCTATGCAAACAAAACGTCTGTCTGGGATGTTACGCGACGCGTTATTGTTCTTGCACAACTGTTTTACGAGCACTTCACGAGCGTACATTACCGTAGATTTGATTAATTATAAGTTGACGAGACGCGACGGATTTAGGTTGACTAGACGTTGAAATATTTTATACCACGGTCGTACATCGATATAGTGTAAATGTTAAATAAAGATCTGTTCCGCCATACGAGGTAGAGACTTCAAAATTACTCATTCAATAACAATCGAGAATAGTATATAAAACCACCCCGCGTTATTATCTTATTATGACCAGATAATAACGTCAAGTGATTTTATATACTATTCTTGATTTAATTGATACTATCAATTATTACCCTCGTTTATTAACATTTGAATGACACCAGACTCACGTTTTATTAACTAGGAAAGATAGAAATTCCACGAACGTCACGAAAGAAATAAAGGTAGCCAGAATATGTTTCCCCTGATATCGAACAACTTGAGTTTAGTAAATTTCATTCAGTTCGGTGAGAATTCAGTGAAAGTTCAGAAACATGGTTGTCATTCGGGTAAATCCGCTCTAAATGCCTGACCCCGTACACCTCGCAAAATGTATGGAGTACAAAACGATCGACTCATTAAACTTCGGCGACGATTCAAGTTTCTTTCTCGTTCAACTTACCGCTAGTTATTCATTCCCACCGCATTCTCGATTCTCGGATCGCGCCGTAGGTGTACCGTGCTCTGCATCCAGTTCTTGTTTCGTCATAAAAAAAAAGTACAGCAATCGGCGGATTTGTTGCTTTCGCCGGCGAGTTTTACCAACTACGGCATACGATCCAAAGAAGTTACGCGGGTCTCCGATCGTCGGCAGCGTGCCAACTGGATCTATCGTAATAACACGCCGGAACACAGCGAGGTGGTACGCTTTGCAAAAGCAATAAAATTGATCGAAACGGCTGAGGAATGCATGGATGGTAACGCGAGAAGGATGAAATTCATGACTTTGCATAAGGCGGACGACTTTACATATCGGGTGAAAGCGGTAAGGTTTTATTACCGGCAGATAGCGAAGACATGCACGTTCGTGGGGAATAAAAAAGAATTTGTCGTTAAACTGGATTGTGCGTAATAACAACAACGGTTGTCCGTAAGATCAATTGATTAATAAAATAGGGGAACCGGGTATTAGTCGAAATTGAGCAATAACATTGATATGATGGATTACTGATAATATTTTAAGTGAGCGTAGGCTAAAATAGCTAAGAGCAATAATACTGCGCGTAGGCGTAAGTTTACTTCAACGACGTCTGTCGGGAGATCAAGAGAGAAGGTCTTGTCTCGGGCCAAGTACAAGTACGCGAGACTGGAGCTTGTATCTTTTGCGGAAAGGACAGATGGGGGTTTTTGAAGTAGTCAAACTGTATTAAAATTAAGACTTATGTCAAATATTAAAAGATTACGTTATCTCGTTTGGTAGCGTTTAATTATTTATAGATTTACTTCACCGTCCACGGTAATTATTACACAATGCAATTAATAATACAACAAACTTTGTCACTCGCGATCGCACGCGTCTTCGCTTCTCGCGGGGCTGAGAATCACAGTGGCGTAATTCAATCTTTTATATTTTTCATAACGTACAACACTGCAATTCTTAGCCCTCCGAGTTTCTCTGATCTCTTACGGAAGCCTCTCGTTTATTGATGTACGATAACAAAAACGATCGATAATATTCCCGGGATTACGAGTGCACGATGCACGTATTTTACATACGTACACACAGACCTATGGATCAGTCAGGCAACGTACCTTCGTGTTACGTTGGCATGGAAAGGAAATCCTGCCCGGAATCCTGCATAATTCTAATGCGGTTAGTCACAGTCACCGATGTCATATTTCTCCGAAGATATCAGCGAGCGTAGGGGATCGCGTTAAGAAAACCAGCTACGGTATTAGCAAACCGGTGTCGTAGAAATTTATATACGACCGAGATCTTCTCCCAAAAACTTTCGTGCCTCGCCCTCGAAATATCGAGGAAATTTTATTAACGTCGTTATTACGAACAATCTTTACGAGATCGGTAAAAAGTTTTCCGCGCTGGTCCGAAGGTAACTCTGGTACTCGATTCGTAACCGAAAGTGTATTTCCTGGAAAAATATACGTTGTCGCCGACGAGGACAGGCGTTTTTCTATAGAGATACGTTTTCCCGTCACAAGAAGGTTCTCCCGATAGGAGGGCTTCTTAATATTTTTCTATCCCTAAAAAATGTTTTACGAAGAGTCCCAGTGTCACGATTTACTCGGTGCTTCTATTGTCGCGAGGGTAAGGGATTTAGTCGAGTACCTCGGGCTCGAATGAAATCACTCCAATTTAGGGGAAGAGGAGCGTAAAAAATGAATTTAATCTCAGTTTTGACGAGTTCAAACGTCAGGTGGGTTACTTGGGTTTGGCGCGTTCTACGTCAGCCTTATGAGAATTAATGGATGTGGAGAAATTCACCGAGGTTCCGTTTCCGGTTACCCAAGAAGGAGAGATAGCGGAGGGATAGGGGCGAAAGAGAGAGAAAGACTCTCCCCGGCGCAGTCCAGCTCAATCCAGTCTGGTTAGTTCAGTTAGAGAACATAGTGTTTTGCTTCCAGTCGGTTGGACGACAGAAATTGCCCCATAATTTTCAGTTTAAAACGGTTGTTCCCCGCACTCGCGCGTGTCGCTACGTCTTTGGTCGTTGACCGACTCGCGTTGTCACGAATAAAGAATGCGTAACGACAGATAAGCCAGTTACAATTTAATTTACAGTTATTGGTAGATCGCGAATTTGTCGCGTGTATACGTTTTTAGGAAATACAGGGAGAGGAACGAGATTGAAATAGAAATTTTTGTTAGGGAAATTTCGTGAAAATGTATTGTTAATACATTCAGTGCAGTTCCTTTACCACGGATAGTCTCAGTTTCCCGGAACAAAATACGCGGTTGCTTAAAATTCGGTACCACTTGTAGATTCAGAAATGAATTTCGAGAAAGGACAGAAAATGATTTCGTTATACAAAGAGTAACGTGTCAGCGTACTAAACACGAGAGTGGTACAAAGCGTTGTAGGTGAACGCGAAGCAAGAGCGAAAATATATTTTTTAAATAAAAAATTCACAGCGAGCGTTACAAACTGTACGGTTATTAAATCCTTAAAATATAAAAATTTGATTATTTGCAAGACCGTATCATTGGTAATATTATTAATAATTTCTTTTTTACTTTCGATCGCTTCGTAAGCGGTATTATTAAACTTTTCTACTAATATCAAGAGCGTAGATTATTTTGAATTCTACGAAAAAATCTGGAAAACAATTGCCACGAAAACGTTATTCTATCTTGACTTTTCATAGAATTTTAAACGCTTTCCGTGGTGTTTAATCGCGTCAAGGATAATAACTCGATTCGCGTTACTACGCTATTAGGCCGACGAAATCATTCTAAGCGCATTTTAAAAGCTTCATCCTCGCGGCGAATACACGTAGGAATAAATCTCGGTTTTCGGTCGTTTATAAATCAGTTCTCCAGTGAAGTAGGAAACGCGAGAAGGGGAGAGATAGAGAGAGAAAGAGCGGCCGTTCTTTCAGATCAGGACCAGATAAAGGCGGGCCCAGAAGTAGTAACCGCTGGAGCAGAGCTTTAAATGCATAACACGCCTAATCCCTCGTAATACCTTACTTCTTATCGTCCCTTATTCCCAAGGAGATACTTTTTCTCTCATACTCTTTCTCTCCACGAGTATCTTATCCCGTTCTAAGACCCTGTCGTCATATTGTTTTGAAATTCAATGAACCCGGTTGGCCCCTCCATACAAATAACATTATACGACTATCTCGGCAAGATTACGCTTTCAAAACTCTACGCTTGAATTTGATTCGGGGGTCTCATAATTTCAATTACAACCCGAGTAGTAGTTTCCACGATATCGATCAGGTTTTGGTCATATCGCGAATAAAATGGTAACCAACGCGAGGCGTGTCTGACTTATCACGGAATATACCACTGCGCCGTGCGCGTGTGATTGCGTACAGCCATTGAATCGAATTCCTATCATTACTCCATATTCGTTGCTACAAACGAATGATACGTAATTTCGCATGTTTCTCGTTTTGCGAAGAAAAATAAAAGATACCATACCACGTACCGGCATTACCGAAATAATGTCAAAAGCTTCGAAAGCATAATCAATCTTAATTTGACGGTGAAAGAGTTTAAAGCGATAGGAAACGTTAGTCCAGTGTCAACTACCTATGAAACGTGAATGGTAAAAGAATAACAAAGGCTTCGAGAAAGAAACGCGTAGCGGAGGAGGGGGGGGGGGGCGGGGTAGAACCGTGTCCCGGAAAGTAAACTCTTCGCGGTACGAGGGCAGTTTCGAATAAAATTTATCCCGTGGGCAAGCAAGGATGGATAAATCCTCTTTTCTCGCGAAGCGGTTCAGGTGAAAGCGGAAGGGAATTCTGGACGTTTTGCGGTGTCCTTAACGGGTGCGCTGAAAGGCGACGCGGACGTCTTGGTTCCCCCTTTGGCGCGCCGTTACGGTTCGATGGAAAAACTACGATGAACGAAGTTTTTTCTGCCGGTGGTACTTTCCGCAGAGAGGATCGGCAAAGATAGAGAGGAAGGTGGAGCGGGAGTGAGGGAAGGGGGAAAATTCCGCTTTCCAAGATAATAAGGAATCGTTCATTTTAAAATCACTGCTTCGCAATGAGGGTCTCCGGACGGTACATTTAAATAAGCGTCCAAGAAGTTGTTTTAAGATTCTATTTTCTTATCGTGCGAATTGGTCCCGGGATACCGTTTGAAAAGTACGGGGTGGGGAAAAGGATCTGTCGGTTGAACGAATATTGAAATATGTTTTTCCTACCAGCGATCGCGGACGAGGGTCCTTTGCGTTTGCACGACGCCCGGCCATCGTGAACGGAATTAAATGATCCTCGGTGTGTATTTTCAGAGTTCCTTTCGTTATTTGTTGGAGAGCGATGGCACGGACGATAGCGTGCAATTGAAGAAAAGCAGGATTAACTCGAGGTTAGCGTGTACAGTTGCAATTTTCTGAGCTCCGATGCAAAATACAAGGCGTCCATTAAACTACGCTTTCCACCTTGAATGTGCCCGGTGTTCCGTTTTATCGACGTTATCGCGGTTTCCATTTAAGGCTTACACGTCCCGGCATTCATATCGCATTACGATTCCGGCGCAATCTCGTTGGCACTTCTGCCGGGAATTCAACTTAATCTAATTCATCGAAATCCGATAGGCGACGTTTGTTTTTTTTTTGCATTCGTCGGCAACGCAATTAGGATCGATGATTGTATTGTTTGGAAGAAAAAACGGCGATTAAAGTTGAGCCGCTTCGAAAAATAGTTAAATATGGAATAGACGACGGCGAAAGAAATTTTCGTGAAAATTTTCCTACATACCCCCGAATTACCACTCGTTACATTTTCGCGCCCGATAATTAACCGCATCTCACGGGGGCTATTCGACCCATAAATTTCCCGTCGAGAGTATTTTTCCTTTTAATCCGTGCACGGATTGAAAATTCTTCGGCACCGCATTTTCCCCTTTCGTTCGGATTGCGAAATAATTGGAGCGACCTTTCGACCCCGGCCTGCATGCCTGGATATGAAGTATTTCTAATCCGTTTCACCCACCCCGGTCTGCAACCCGCAGAATACACGTTCGTATTTTTCTCAATCCCCCGGAATTCGATGTATCGAAGATTATAGAAATACAGGAGCAACGAAAACGCCCGAGAGCGGGCGATTGGGTATGAAGAGAGGAGAAGAGGAATAGGGTGGGCTCGACGGAGAAGTACGGTAAGGGAAAGGAACGAAGGATCAGCGGAGGAGTAGAAATAGGATTTCTCCCCCTCGAAATAGCCGGTGCCTTTCGTTGGCCGTCGTTCGCAGGTCCGAGGTACGATAACTTGTCACAGGAAACTACGTAGGTAAGGTCTGCGACCACCCTCCGGCGAGAAGGATGCCAGGGGGGTTTGGAAGAAAAAAAAGGAGCGCTCTGCCGGGAGACTATGGTGGATAGGAAGGAATGAAGGAAGGAAGGAAGGAAGGATGGAGGAACGGAAGGAAGGGGAAGAAAGGGAGAAGATGGAAACGTCAGATTTCGAGCGTGGCTTGTGTAAGAAGCGGGAAAAGCTGAAAAATGGATAAAAGGGTGGTAAACGAAAAAGCGTCGTTGCTATGTGCGATAGCTGTTGCTATCGGCGCTTTAGCGCTATTTCAGATTTCTCACGGCAATAGATATTATAGGTGACGGGACTAAATAATTCTTTTAAATAATGGAAGCGATGATTTATCTTTCTTTTTTTTTTTTAGTTATACGATTAATGAGTTGGATTAACGTGATATTAGCACGGGTATAATTTGATCGATCGATTATCGTATAACAGTTTCAGTCAATCGCTGTGTTTTATCTCGAAGTTATTTTATCTCGAATTATTATAAATAATTAAATCCGTGGACGTTCGGTTATAGTTAACATTGCGGCTGCGGTTATTTTAGCATTAATTAGATTCGAGCAGACGTCTCGGCCTGGTGTTAATACCATTCATTAATTTCGATGCATATTTCAATGCTCCATTTTTTCCTCTCATCGTAATCACTTTTAATCCCTTCGCGGGTACGCTCCGAACATTTCTGCTCGACCGGAGCATATTGCGCCAAGTGCAACGTAACGAACGATCACCGGAGAATGTGATTACTACGAATTTATGATTGACAATGGAAATAAGGACGAGTCAATATCAAACGACGATTACGCTTGATTAATTCTAGAATTAATGATTCTTCCCTTTCGCTCGCATTTCCCGTTTCGTCAGCTCATTAATGTTCGACTTAATTAATAAACGTCGATGCGCTTTTTAGACACTTGTTTCCCTAAATTTTGCGTACACTTTATGGTGCACTTGGGCAATTCCGTGCCTATTCCAGGGTTTCGCTTGCGGCCTATAAATCGATTCTCGACGCACTGTCGGGCATCGAAGAGTATTTTCGTGAAAGTCAGCAGATCGGCGCAGCGGCAATAATGCCGGCATACGTGGCGTAGCGCGATGACGCCTAATTGCATAAATAATTCAACGGACACGAGCTGCCGCAGGTATAGTTATTGCTCGTGTATAACGAAGCTTCTGTTATACGTCGGTTATCCCGTTAGTCTGTTCGTGTCATGATCCTTCGGTTGTTCCGAACGCTCGTACGTCTCCTTTTCACTCGACCGTCATGATACCGGCGCAAATTTTCGGTTACCCTTCGCGAATTACGGGAAACCGGCGGAGAAATGAAAATTTACGTTCAACAGATCATTTCCTTAACGTCGTTGGCATCGATATCATCGTACTTAGCCGTTTCGGTGACATTTGTTATCTTCGAACTTTGCAGCCGCACAGTTACGTATTATCATTTTCATAATACTGTCGATTTTTTTCATGGCCGCACTAGTTTTCAGTTTTTAAATGCACCCCGTCACTAATATTACAAATTAATATGGCGTTTGTTAATTTTTATTTTATTTTTAGGTATTATTGTAGATTAATATTTGTACCCGAGAACGGAACGGTCGGATTAGGTTCACACGAGTTTCTTTTGTAACAAAACACATATGATTATATTTAGTATGATAAGGAAAGTTACATCAGTTTTGCAAACACCTTTCCAACTGATTATGATTCCTCTCGACTTCGATTATCCGACATTTTATACTATCCAACTTTCTGCGTCGACGGTTGAACTGCGACTCTCTCGTCATCGGAACACTGCCAATCGCGTTTTTTTTGTCTCGACGCACGGCTGCACACGCACACTCGTGCAAACTGCATCGCTAACTACAAGGCACAGAAATCGGATTCTACATTATTTTCAAGGATAATGCAAATTCAATACAGGATTTTGTATAAATTTTCATGAAGCACCTTCGTTCTTTATGAACGCTCTATTTTTTTTATATTATTACCGAATTACGGGATTAAAAACATTTTTAACGTTATTTTTTTTCCCGGATAGAAATAAAAATTCACTGCTCTTTTCTTCCAAAGCAAATCCCGCCATTCCGGTTGACTTAATGAAAGCTGTAACCAATTACGATGTTTTTACATACGCGTATCGCTGTTTTTACGTTCGTTTCGATATATTGTAAAAAGATTTCGGTTTACGCACCGAACGAGTTTCATATTTAAAGGTATTGGATAAACGACAAGGGCCCAACGGGACAGAGACAGTCAATCAATGTTTGACGAGCGAGATGAACTCATTACGTATCGTGTTATTAATTTCCTAAAAGATCCGCATGGAATTTGTTTCACGCGTCTAGTTCGATATCTGTGTCGGAGGGTCAGGAATTTTTCCTCAAATAGAAGCCCATTTGAAATTGAATTTTGCGGTAATCATTTCAGGAATGTAAAGCTAATGAAATGAATTGTATGCGCAGAGAATAATGAATTATACGCTGTTCTTTTTATTCGGGGTTAGTGTCAATTCTCTTCGAAAGCCCTGGTTTAATTAAGGCTGGTTGCGAGCGAGACGAGAAATTTGTATAAAACATGTTTTACAACTATCATGGAGATTTGTTAAATATTTCTGTTAATTAATATCACTGAAAGTTTCTCGCTAAAATTTTACCTTGAAAGTAAAATGTATATTTCTATATCTCGAATTCCGATACTAGCGAATCAGTGTAATAATTTGAAAACAACTATCCTGGGTTATCCAACGTGCATGCAGTAATTAATTTGCTATTTGAAAGACACATCGGTATATTTCAAATAATATATTCCAAATAATGCAATTTATTGTAAAAAATATGTATAACACCCTGTGCGTCGCGAATGACCTAGCAGTCCATACGACATCAATAAATAAAGAAAAAAAATTATGCTTGATTATCATCGCTCGGTCAATACTCCGTTAACTGATAAAAAGATTCGAATCAAGTTTGCGTAAAGTTACTGTCAATTGAAAACATAATCCACAAAATTCCAAATTATATACCGCGCGCACGGGTTAATTGCGAAAATATAGATCTTCGAAATATACCATTATCAACGCAATTGCGTTAACGAAGACTCGGCGAATTTCATATTTAATTTCCATCATTATCCGAGCCTTCGTATCCAAGAAAGCTTGTATCATCGTGTGACGTCACCAAGTTTAGTTCGGAGACTGACAAACGAAGGAAGCTATCTTCAAGTTTAGAAGGGGCGCGAGTGCTTTCGAGCACCCTCTTGGTCACGAAGGCGTTGCAGCTGCTTCCGACATCCCTTAAACGCGGTTGATGAACTCTTAGTGGTGAAATGTCGTGGCTAGGTAATCTGTCATAGCTCATCGATGTAGGAATTATACCGTGATATACGCGATCAAAATAATTGCTCGATATCAACGTCGTGTCTGTTCGTTTGATAAAAAGTCAATAGTATAATAACATCTGTAATAACATCTGGTCGATAATAAATTGAAATCAATAAAGGCGCTCGTTGCGTTCTGGATTTAAAAGACTCAATTGACTTCGTTAAAGATTCATGTACACCCAGCGGACGGCAATATTTTTTGCAACAAATAATTTTGTATTACATAATTCTCAATCATCGCCTTACATCGTTCTCTAATCACGTAACGATCCGTTCGATAGGCATCGACGTATACGACGTTCACGATAATACAAACTTTTCGCGCACGATATATAAAACACTACGTACCGCGAACATGAATGTTCCATCAAAGACCGGACAAGAGGGTAAAAGATATTTAAAAAAGAGCGTGCAAATTTTTTTCCCTCGCGAAACATGTATTCCAAACAGTCGTTTTTAAACTGCTCGTACCAAACAAAAGGAGGAAAAAGAAGACAGAAAAGTCCCTGGCCGAAGCGAACATTTTCCAAAGATTATATTTCCCAGTATTTTTCAGGGTATTCCGAATAAAAAGAACTTCGGCGCACTTCAAACCCCCGTATACGAAGCACCATCTGCCCGTAACAAAAACCCACGAAACCACGCGCGCGCACACACACCTCGCGTTTCGAAAGATGAATTAAGAATCGACGGACAATTCGCAGGTTTCAGCGTAGAAGTCGTCCACCCCGGGCTGGCGGTGGTTGGTGGGGGTGCAAACAAAGGCGACGAGAACGTGGAAACATTCGACGAGTATAAAAGAGTCATGGGCGCGTCGTTTTGACCTACAATATAGAGCGGCTCGAGTGCAAGGCAAATTTCCATACGGCGTTTTGACGAATATTACGCGACACCCACTGCCGACCACTGGGCGTATAACGTGTTTATTTTCCCCGAAGGAGAGGGCGAGAGGGATAGAGAAAGAGAGCGCTGGAGGGAGAAAGATTACTCGGGAGGGAAGAACGAACGGGTGAACGAACTACCATTGCATTTGAAGAGAGCAGTATAGAGAGAAAACTGGAGAGAGAGAGAGAGAGAGAGAGAGAGAAGGGAGGGGGGAGGTCAGAGAGAAAGAGTTTAAGGCAAAGGCTTACCCGGCCTTGCGTGTACACAACGAATTTGCTGCGGCGCTTTATAATTCCATTAACTCAACAAATCCAAGTTCTCTTTTGCTCTCTAAGATGAAGCTTTTCAACTCCCGTTCCGCGAAGCGCGAAATCTAGCGGCAATTTTTCGCCGTCGATCCCTTCGCTGTCAACGTACAAGGTGTCGGGCAGCACATTAAACGATGTATACAGATCGAAGTGTTATGTTGCAGTTTGGAATTGCGTTCGTTCAAATTTATAGTTTATGACAGCGCACGGATATGGCGATGATTAGGTTCGCCTGAAAGCGCGTTAAGAATTTACTTCTCTTTCTACGAACGTATTAATATTCTTGTTAAACGTGCCATTGATGTACAGAGACTTTTTTCACATATAAACGATTGGGATTGAATGTAGGAATCGTTCTCCGTCGCCTTTATCTTTGACAATCATTATCGCTACGCGAAGTAGACGCAGTTAAGGACAACCTATCAGGCCTTAACGAGGCAGTATTCTTACGAAATCGAGGGTAACAAAGAGTATTGAAACGGCTGAAAGAAACGTACGAAGTTCGCGGGGGCAATTTATTCGCCAAGTTTGTCGTCAAAGGGACGCTAATTCCTCGTATACGTGACCATTCGAACGGCTCGTTCGTGCTATAATTCCCCTCGGTAATCACGAATCGAACACTTTGGATTTATTATTTCGGTAGGAAAAGTTTTAACTTCTCCAACTTTGCTTCGAGTGGGGCAGGGCGCTGCCCCATTAGGGGAGTACAATCTACTTTTACTACGTGACCGGTGACTTCGGTAAATTATTCCTAGTTATTTCCGTCTACCCTGTCGTTCGAATTTTTCGCGATCGCTGCAGCGTGGCATTTCGAAGTGGGTACGTTGGACTCGAGATTACTTTTCAAACCATTACCTGTTTACCTACAGTTGATATATTTTTGTAGAAAAAGAAACGAGCGAATTAAATTATCATTTCACTCAAAAGCTTCAGGGTATTATCAAACAAAATTTTGTTTATTCCGTGACGCCAGAATTTTGCTTTAAACTTTGATTAAAAATAAAGATACGCAAGAAAGAAGATGCAACATTATTCTTATTAAACCTATTTTCTACATTTCATTTCTGTCCTGTGCAAATTTTTGACTAAACTCTAGTCTCACGAATTCAGCTGCGCTTCCTCCGTTACATATATGAGAAATTCTTTGGATAATAAATTGCGTAGGTACTCCCCTGAAAAACGGGAGGATGACACGATTCGCCGACGCATTCCAGTTGCGCGGGCCAATCAACCCATTATTAAATTTATTAGGCTCACAAACGAGCCTCGTGCAATAATTTCAACATTACGCACACCGTTTCGCTAACTCGCAGACCTATCCAAATCGAAAAGAAAAAACAAAAAATTGTTCACCATCGGCTATAATTCGATCGCGAGACGAGCGGAGCCAATTTATTATACCGAAAGGAAAATTCACGATGCTCGCAGGCCGATCAGAAACGCGGCGGGTGGGCGGGGGGGGGGGGTGGGGGAGGGGGTGGAGGCAAAACGCGATCGGCCAGAAGATTGGAGGTGGGGTCTGAAAGGTGCTTTAAGTACGTGACCGGTGATTTCTGTGAAATATGCCCCGCTCGTTTTCTCGTTTCGTTCTAAGCACCCGGCGTAATCGAGCGTCACGCCAGATCGCGTTTCGAAAATCACTTCTTCCTTGCGCGCATCCCCAACGCGACTCTCCCGTTGTACGGAGAGACTGTCACGAGGATTGAGTAATGGCAGGAGTTGACTATTTCCACGGGAATTATCGCACCGTAATTTAACCCACCATGACGCCTTGTAACTTTCAAGTCGCATTACCGGTAAATCGATATTCTTTTTCTCTTACCTCGTTTCTGGGCCAACAATGGTTATGGAGGGATAACTGATTTCGCATTCCCCGCTAGTCGGGTGTCGTAATATCGACTCGGATTTCACTCAGATTCCGGTAAGCGAGAACCGATCCAAATGTACTTCGGGGCGGAAGAACTAACTCGAATATGTTTTAGAAGTTTGGTAAATGCGCTCGGTTCTAACAAAGTCTTTCCGTGGACGTAATGTTCGATTAAACTGCTTACCATGCTTGAGAATAAATTAGTGCTGAAAATGGAATTGTTAGCTGTATAATTGATGAGGTAACCTATTATCCGAACTATAGCGCTCTTTTGGAACAGTTTTACAGTATACGTGGTCCGGTAATAGTAGAAGTCTGTTCAAGCCGCGAGAATCGGGTTAATTTCAAATAGATTTTTCCTTATTTGAAAATGTTCGAATCATCTCGATTAATAAAATAAAAATTAAAAATTGAAATATTAAGAAAGCTTAGTAGTTGTCAGGCTTTATTGCTGCGAGCAGTCAGCTTGTATATAAACGAATCATTCATCGGCAATAAATAATTTCCTTCGGGATGTCTACGGAAAAGATTTCTTTACGAAAACTTTTGAAGGATTGATACATATAGACACAGTCGCGAATGAAACCCAGTCTACGGTTGGTAAAAAAATTTACCTAGATCCACCTATACGATAAATTACAAACACTGCTATTCGCCCAAAAATTCAAGCGTTGTATCAACGCGCGTGTCGCTATGTCACTGGGTCACCGTACGATCGAGGACATCGAAGCAAGGAGTAATCGATGACAGAATACTGCATAGCTCACAGCTGATCGCAGGTGTACGGCATCATCGAGAGTCAAGAGTCACTGTGCGGTACATTGCGCGGTCACTAGCACGGATACCCTAACGCGTAACAATACAATCAGGCAGAGGAACGTTATTCACGATTGCGCCTCCGTTAGGGAAATTAGCGGGGAGTTTTGCTCGTCGTGTAATATTTCCCTCCGAAGTAATTTGTTTTTTATTTTGTTTTATAATTTCGGTTATACGTACATTATATGTATAAGTTATACAGTACATTATCTGTCTTATTAATTGAGCTTAATAAATATTTTTTAAAGTTAGAAAGGTCTAGTTCTCACGTACTTGTACTTGGCCCGAGACAAGACCTTGTCCCTTGATAAAACGCCTGTAAATTCATTATCGAATCTTAGTAATTCTGTTATCGTGTTTCCTGCTCGATTATGCAATGCTATTGGAATTATTTATAAGCGAAACATGGGGTCGTTATGCTTCGTGTACGACGATGGAAGTACTGAGAAATACTGGGAAGAAAATAATATATTTCTCTCTCTTTCTACAGCCGATACTCGGATTTTTGCGGAGCAACGTTAACCTTTTGAAAAATTCAGCCTTTAAAAGGGTGCCCATTTGGCTCTTCCGCTTCCTGTTGATCGACCTGTATATTCTTCGTGTTCCCTACCTGAAAGATTCACATTTCTATAATACCGTTACGTCGCATCGTTCTGAACTTTCTCGTGATATCTCTTCTCGTATTTTTAACATTTTATCGTGACATAGAATTATACTTTTGTAGTCGCATAAATAATATAGAATATTGCGTCCCTTAAGCTTTCGCTTTTTTCCTAAGTACAACATCTCAAATAGTCCCCGAGATTCGTGACGAGTGGATTAGTAAATATTTTATCCGTATCTCGTGGGTTTCTTGAGAGTGAAAAAAATTGAAAAGTGCATATCTATTTTTTTCATTCTCTGCGCATAAAGCTTTGCGACACCTTTATGGTCGTAACGTGCAATATACGGTTGAAAACTTCAAATTTAGCAACAGCGTATTATTTTTTCTTTCTGTGAACGTCCAGCTTCAGAAAGCATTTTATTGTACCGAAGTAATTAAAACATTGCAGAAGTTACGAAGTTTTTCAGCAAAATATGTACGAATATTACATGTACTCCACTTTGTTCCTGAAATACCTTTTCATTTTAATATAATTTATGTGCACGGGGTTATTTATATAAATGAAGTTGCGCTTCAAACGCTCTTGTCAAAACTTAATTTCGCGCAACATACATGTGAAGTCATAAAATGCAGTATATCTCGGGTACTCTGTACGCTGCCTCCGATATTATTCTGATATTTTGCAAGTCGATGCATTTTATTTTTCAATTTCTTCGCCACTCATGAACGAGCACATCGTTCGCTGTAAAGTACATGAATATTATTTGGGTAGATTTTTCTATCTTCTGACAAGAGGTCACAACGTTAATACTTAACGTTACACGTATGAGCAATTTAACATGTCTTCTTTCCTGTTTCCGATAAAACTATGTGTATCGACATAGTTAGGACGACGTTTAAATTGTAGGGGCAACACACTTTTAGGATTGACTATTCCCGTCCCAGTTTAGTAAACGACAACTTTCTCTATTTAGGTAACTGTCGGTAAAGGGTCGTTGATTTATGCATGAATCTCGTTGGCTGAGCGTTATTTAAGTTCGTACCACCGACACCAGTAGAGCTTACGTGCAGTAATTACTATTCGATTATTTCGTACGGATCCCTACACGTGTCAATAAAATTGATCTTCGATTTTTAGAAGTGCTGGTTTATTTACACGATGCGATGTACTTTTACTCCAAATATTTTCTTATTGGTGGCAGTTGAATTAATGGGAACGAGAAACTAATACAGCTCATCCGTGAACTTGTTTCTTCAAAGAAAAGAGAATACCGGGGACGGATATCTTTTTATTCTGCTTTCAATTATTCACCGCTTCCAAGGTTTAATTATTCAAAGTCTAAAGTTAATTGTAAAGTTAATGGCGTTTTTGTACACTACTCCCGGGGTAATTACGTATACTCTTTGTCAACTTAATTACAAAGTTTATGATCTTCCCAGAAGGAGCACCGTAGTTCTTTTTTGATGCATTTTTATTCTGTATAGAGAAAGGAACGCATTAAAAACTGTTATGAAAAATTCTAACGAGGATCGGTGTTAAAGTAACTTTATATGTATTAGTTTCTTTTTTTTTTTTATGAAATGTTGGATCAGCCGGAAAAGCACCCTTTGTTCAGTAACGAATTATTTCATGTAAAATTCATGATTTTGTACGAGCGAACGAGGCATTATGATTTCTATCATTCATAATAGGAATTTCCATTTTTAATGGCACGACGGGGCCAGAGAAACTTCATTTTAATTCGACGAACGAATAGCTCGAAATTAATTAAAAATTCCAAATTCCATGAAAATTTCAATCGCCCTTAATTTATTTAAATTTCACTCGACAAATCTCATTAGAGAAGTGGCCGAAGGAAAATGAAAGGACTCTGTCGAATCCGTCGTTAGTCGCAATGCCAGGTGCACCTTTATAGAATCAATTACCACGACAGAGGTTTTAATTAATCGCAGGATTATTCTCCCTTCGGAAAACTTAGGCTAACGGAAACGGTGTTTATATTTTGCGGAGGAGCAACGTGACGCGGCAGAAGGAAGATGCTGGATTTAAGTTGTCGCTGGGAGGTTCGTTGGACGTGCAGGCGTGAAAGAAACCTTGCTGGTGTGTGTGTGTGAGAGAGAGAGAGAGAGAGAGGAAAAGAAGATCGTGGAGATCACGACATCCAAGGCAGGAAAAGGATATCCAGGTCTTCGTAATCCAACCTTTCTAGACGAAACGCATTGTCGTAAATTATTTTTCACGTTGAAATGCTCGGAGCCTTCGCGAAACGGCGGAGTACAAGAACAAAAAAAAAACGAAGACACAATGGAAATGTAAGGCGCAAGAGATGTAAGGATTCGTACCGTTGGCTGTAGGTACTAATTTTAAAAATGTATTGCACGAGTATGAGACTTATTTATTATTATATGTTAGGTATTGATAGAATAAACGCTAGTATAATTCGTTGATTGAATAAATATTTGTTTCCGTTACGCATTATTCGTTATTTCCATTATGCCGGCCAACGCCCAACGTAAACGTAACATCATTTCCTTGTGTTTGTCGTTACTCGCGACACAAATGATGAATGACGAGAATATTATTTGTGTCACTATCAGGATAAAAACGAAGCAGAGTGTTCACAAATAAATAACGATTTGTCCTTTTTTTTGTTTTGTTATATGAACAAAATCGTGCCGATCTTCTTCTGTTTATGTTCTAAAGAAACGTAAGGGAATACGTACCTGTAATTAGTGCCG
Source organism: Pemphredon lugubris (assembly GCA_933228935.1). Lineage (NCBI taxonomy): Eukaryota > Metazoa > Arthropoda > Insecta > Hymenoptera > Crabronidae > Pemphredon > Pemphredon lugubris. The sequence continues at coordinate 7,555,060 of OW121819.1, read as the reverse complement.
CACCTTTTTATATCAGCGATCTGAAAACTAATACAGGATTGGATCTATGTAAAGAAAGACAGACCGTGTAGGTGTTAGTTGACGTTGAAGGGAAAAATGATCGAACACGCGTCACATCGGGTAATAAAGAAAAAAAAGTTAAAAGAATCAATCAAACGAGTCTAAACACGACGTTACGCGCAGTTATCCATCCGTGTACATAATTTCAATTGTACGATCGTCGGTAAAACTCACGGAAAATTGTTTAAATTTATTAATCATTCAATGTCAGCCAACAGCTAATTTGACCACCAGATGCACGTCAGTTTTCATATCAACACGTTTATTCGGATTACGCTGATGTGAGTGTGTGTATATATTTATAGAGAGAGATCTATAATTATTGTAGATACACGTAATATGGTCGTCGCAATTTTCATTTTCTGCGAACGTGCATACTTTTTCTCTTCCGTCGGAGCCCGTCAGATTGGAACGTAAACGCGGACGTGCATACACCCATCGCGTACACGCGTGTACGCGGCGCCCGCTCATGCAGAATTTCCAGGCACACGGTCACACGCAAAACACACACCGATGCGAATCATCGCGAGAGAATGTACAAACGGAATTCACCCGGAACACAGCCACGCTTACATACAGGAGATTATTTACAATTAACACTGATACATAATTAGATAAAAATCGTCTTGGTGATTTTCGCGTTGTAAATCCGTTCGTTCTTTTTCTTGCGTGAAGAAACGTGGCCTTCGATGATACCGGTATCGACAGTGCTGTTAAAGATAATATGTAAAAAAATAGCGGTAGAAACTTTAATAATAACCTCGATTAAAGATAATCAATTAAGTGGTAAACGTTACAATATTAAACGTAGTCGTAGAAGTGCGACGATGCGTTAGTACGATAATTACTCGCAATATAAAAATAAGGGGAAGTAAGACGCGTGTGTCGCATATAAAACACACGTGGAAACGGAGAGCACGTAATTACACGTGAAATTGAGGGATTGGAACAATTGTGATTACGCACTGTACATCGAACGGATCTCTCATCTTCCTGTATGGAACAAACGCTGAAGTATCTTGTCGGTTATTGCTCCTACAGGAATCGGAAATCGAATTATGTCACACAAATGAAAGTCATGGGCCGTGAATCGTTCAAAAGTAAATATTCAGTTGCTTTTGAGGATAGCTCGACGTTTGCACAACTCTACATGCAATTCGATGCCCCGAGTTAGGAGGTAATGAATATTACAAACGTTTCACCTCGTCCCTCGTCGATTCGACTGTTCCATCCTTCGAAATACTGATCTTGGAAATGACACCTCGTTACGCGTCAAATGTCACTCGGCAATCCCAATTAAACGTTTCTCCATTTGTTTAGGAAAATGAAAAAGCCGCGACCAGCCAACCCCGAGGATACGCCGAAACGTTTCAACGAATTAAAATCCAAAGATACACGGAAACTCATCTCCTTAATGAATATTCGAATGTCCAAAGAACATCTTTCCACTTTACTGGAAGGCTCTTTGGGGGTACCGAACGATGGGCTTTATATGATGTCTATACGCGCAAAGGCGCCGTCCAAATTGACTTTCAGATTTGATGCGCCAGTGCGGATTTTATGTAGGGGGCTTCTTTTGAAACTGACTCGGTGAAGCCTGGTCACCTTTGCCCCTAGAGGTTTCTAGAATCTGTCTCTCCGCGTGTGCGGGTGGATGGACTGTGCGCAAGCGCCCCACTGCAGGATGATATAAAGTTCAAAGGTGGCTGAAATAAAACGAATATACCCGCTTGAACGATTTAGCTAGTGGCTTTTATTTGGCGCACGCGTCATTTTATGTATGCGAGGAGGATCTCCTCGCGGTATCCTTTTTTAATCCCCCCCCTCGGCTGCTTTTACTGCTAAACCAGAGAGAAGCACCTTCCGTTTGAGACTGCATGTTAGGAAGAAGTTTTAACAACCGTCGAGCTGTTTTATTTCAACGTTGAATCTTTCGTAGGAATGATAAGTCTATTTAAACCTCGATCATAGCACGTGTAGGTGTTCGATTCAACGTTAGAATTATAATTTAAACAGTGCCTTGTTTGTAATTCTTTCCATGTTGAATAGAATCCGGCTTTCTTTTTGTTGAATTTCTTTTACAATTAAATAACACTCTGCACTAAAACGCGTTTCGTTGGAGCAAAATGATCGAAGGATTATCAAAGCTATGATTTCTGATGAAAGGAATATCGCGTTTAGCTTAGACGCGTATGCGTGTCGACCATATCGAAAGGGTTAATGCGCCACCAATACTGAGAACGGGATAAAATTGCCTGGTAATAGAGTATGACAGATTCGATCAAAAAATTTCAACCCTTTGTAACGCGTGAGTTCTGAATTATCGATCGTCAAAGCCACCGTACGGTCAAAACGACCGCTCTGACTACTCTAGCGTTACGTTGCAAAAGAGAAGCGCACCACGCGCGTACTTATTTTTTTTTCCTTCCGATACATCGAATACCACGGGTAACAACGTATCATCCTCTGTGCGAATAAAACCCAGGATTAGTACTGTTCGAACTTTGAAATTGATCATCAACAGAACGGACATAACGGTAAAGAATGGAAAAGAGGAAGCACGTGTAATGTAAAAAAGGTAGAAAAGTTATCGTACGACCAGTCTTAAAATTGACGCACGAATTCAAGGGATTGTCGGGGCATCGAGTTGCGGATTACTCAATCACATTTTACAAAAGATTTATCTAAACCAGGTCACCGATAAGGTTGACGTAACGTTAACTGTCCAACAGCTGCAACGGAATAACCACATTCTGCTACTAGAAACATTTGCACATTGAAATTCCGATAAGCGAAACTTCCTTCTTGCAAAAATGGATAACGGTGCACGGAAGTGCGTCGCTCTCCTTATTTCGTATTCCTCGATTCCTTCGGGCATCGCCAAAACTTCACCGAAACTACGATAGTCACGTACATATAAATACAGAAGAAAGATGTATTCACATATCTTATGTTCATATTCATATACATATACATATATATATATATTTTTTATATAATACGCGTTCGTTCTTCCTCCCATCGTCAACCGTATATCGAGCCTTAGATAACGCATTTATACGCGAAGCTTTTTTCTTTCCGAAAGAAGCTTAGGCTCGTTTTTTTTTCCTGATGATTTACGTTACGCGGAGGTATTGTTTTACGCACACTCTGAAAAAATATCGGCGCTGTACATCGGAGCGTATATCTTACAAAGGACAAAGGATTGCAAACGGAAGAACGTTGCCGCGTCATGTCGTATTTTTTCTTCAACGAACAGATGAGTATAGAAAAAGTAAGAAAAGACGAAGAGAGATAGTTTAAAACGATATCGAAGAGGTCCGTATCAAATTATTGTACAAAACTTAACTAGACGATGAATTTATCGTAAACGCTTATCGCTTGACATGGTGAAATTAAACAATTCTGGAAGTGAAATTAAAACACTACCAACTTATTATCCCATTCAATACACACGAAATAATTCTACTAATGGGATTTTTCCGCTAATAATATTGGAATTAAACCATACTGCCCGCGAAGCGAACACATTTATAAATTAACGTGGTAACACTAATTCGTCCACGATCGCCACAACTTTATTCCATATCGGCGTAGACATGGTACGTTTAAAATTAATTAAGGACTTACGGGTTAAAACGATTAGACGCGATTAAACTTTACCTGTCCGTCGAACAAAAAGTAATTTTGTCACGGACGGGTGCTTCGTTCTCGTTCTCTCAATTTCCAAGGAAGACGAGGCCGAGTTATCTCGCCTCGCAAATAAAATCTCTCCCCCCCTATCCGCGCTTTGTATATACAAAATATATACAATCGTCCTCGTACCGTCGGCGTACCGAGGCGCATTACAGTGATGTACGCGAGCGTACGTCTCGTAAGATGCACAACGTACGTGGCGTTTTTTTTTTAAGTCTTGTCGAGTATTCGTATTTTCTACTCCCCTCAAAAGATCAGATAAAAATAAATTATGGCGCGGTGGCAGTTGCATGCGACTTTGTGCGCATTTTGGCAGTCGGAGGACACGCGTCCGCGTCCGAAGAAACGAAGACTTACCGCGTCAAATCATATTTGTACAGTCCGCTAAAGTGGTAATAGAAATTGCGAGGCCGTGCTAACAGCGTGTTAACGATCGACTCTTGAACTCTTTCAACGAAACGGGGACCATTTCGAAAATCTGTTATCTCATCGATAGTATTCCTTGTTTCGCGTATTAATTCGTTAGCTCGGAGTTTAAAGGGAATTCGGAAGGTCTTCTGAAATCGTTAGCGATAAATGCTACGTTAGGTCCATTACGATTATTGTATATTATTGTCATGGGAGTCAATACAATAAAGATACATCTTTCCCAACGAAAAATGTTCATCGATCATCGCGTTAATCCGGTTAAACGTAATTCGCCTTGTTGTCGAGGTCAATCGTGCACACTCGTCGAGCACGCGCCTAACGCGTGTGTGCGTGCGTCGCTTTCTTTTTTTTTTGTTAATTAAACGTCAACTGACCGTGTAAGAATGAAGATTGAACGTTTCGCGTGAAACAATCAAAATAAGTAGCCGTATCGTGCCAAATTGTTGTGTTCTTGGTGTGACGCGCCATTGCGATCATCGTCTGTCCCCTAACGGCAAATACATCGCAAAAAAAATATAATAATCGACAGTACTTCGATACTCGCCACCGTTCGCCGGTGTGCAGTAGTACAGCGTACACGCGTGTAATTAACGCACGCGTCTAAGATCGCGCGAGCCTGTTATCGACGACACGCGTTTAAATTTGAATAATTAGCCTAGATCGTTATTTCACTCACCCCCGCGCTCTAAAAGAAGATTTATTATTTACAACGTGTCGTGAGCGCGGAGGCGGAACTTCCCGAAGTTCTCGTTATATTCTCACAGAGGCTCGTTCGTAGGCAATCGCGATCACGGCTTTCTTTTCTGAACCGTGCGGATCGTTGTCGCGTCTTCGAAATGAAATATTGTTATATAATTTCACTTCCGTGTCGTACACGGTGTAAAAAGAAAAATTCTCGGGGAGGGACGATAGGTAGAGTACATAAAGTAAAGTTGTTAAGTTTATGGAAGAGAAGTATCGATCACTGTAGATCGTTCTTCCCGATATTTATGCAACAAACTTACGATGGAAATAAATGACGTGGAATCGTTGCTTTAATTTACCGATTTTAAAGTATCGTCGGCCGATGCATGGGAACGATAGATAAGAGAAGATAGAAATTTCATTTTAACTGCCTTCTCTTCTCGCTTTTGACGCCTCGAACTTACGTTACGAATATTACCTACTTACCGTTTATTTACACATTTACTTTTAACAATTAAGTTCATGACACAAAAAAGAAGAATGAGTCGCATTCGACGGGGATCAACGCTATTCGAAATAATTATTGCATTACACGGTGCTGGCATCGTTGTAATTTATCTTCGCGAAAGGAATTTGGAATTTTCAATGAGGAATACTTCTCGGGGGTGGTATTTCGGAAATCAGTTCGGACCCACGTAACGTTCGGTGTAAACGATCCATGGTATCGTTAACGTTCACTCGAGCCTACGGGACAGGTACTCGAAAACCTTTCGGAATTTGGAGAATTTCATTTCTGGATGTAAAGAGTCTCTTCGGAAAATTTGCAATCGTTGGGATTCTACCTCGATGATTCCCTTAAACCAACCATCGATCTTACGTTCCTCTTCGTCGGTGATCTTCCAATTAGTAATTTATAAAAGTCCCATCAATTTCGTCAATTCCACGTATGGCATGGATTATACGATGAACGATTCTCACGTTAATCCAACTGTCAGTGTCAGTCGTTTCGTTTCACCGAGAACGACATGAACTATTCATCGACATCGAACATGGTAATTCTTAAAACCTCGATCTTCATGACTTTCCAATTTGGAGTTTATTCATAATCGATTCCAAACCTGACATCGTGTCACGGTGCCCCAGACGTTCATTAATTCCATTAAAACGCTTCGTACACAATGCCAGACTATGGTGGAATCTTTAATAAGGTTGACAGATGACGTGGTTTCAGTTACCTCGCACCGATATTGAATTCTCGCGCCACGTTGATCTTCCCGAACTCCGTGGTTCTCGCTCTCGCGACCCAAAGGAAGCCTCCGAACTCGCGCCATCGATTCGCGTTCGGCGCCGCGTTACACTATCCATCGATTCTAATTCGTTTATCGGTCAGACGTATGCCGAGTGCGTTGACTTCCGGACGGAACGGATCACGCTGAAACAGTATTCCCGATAACCCGTCTCCGTTCCAAGACGCGGGGCCGTAATGTACTTGTCACTGGCCGATAATGAAAATCGATCATTCCCATTCGCGCCGAGTTACGCGCGTCGGGACGTCGAAGTGGTTCTCGATCGGTCGGCGAGGTAGACCGACCGACAAATCAAAATCGTTCGAAAATCCGCACACGTCAAACATCGTCGAACCGCGAACCACCCAAACTTGTCTCTTCGCGTACGATCGATTCGGGTGGAATTCGAAAATTGAAACGTTGCGCCGGACATTCGATTCGATTCGATTCGATTCAATTGAATCCGTGCTCGACCGCATCGCGGGCCGAACGATCGGCTCTCCGTTAATTTCGATTAATTAGCTAGACGCGCACGCGTTACGTGATCTTATCAGACGTAATATTCGTTAACGTTGAGCGCGTCGGAATCGCGCCCCTATACACAACTCTCCTGAGTGGAGATCAAGGGTGTGCGTACAGTGACCACCTCCCTTGCCGGATGATGCTGCTTGCCGCTCATCGCCGAGACGTTGAAGTCCTGGAGCGTGTTCGTCGAGAGTGGCGTCGGCACGCATGACGGTACGTTGGAGACGTCGACCTTCGGTGGCCTCGCGTTGTGATCTATGCACGCGTATACCGTCGCTTCTTTCGTGTACGGCTTACCACCTACGATCACCCCGAGGCCGCTACCGTAACCCTGAAGGGCGCCCAGGCTGGCCAGCTTCGTGTCGTTTGCCAGGGTCGACAGGGTCGTGGGTCGTGCCAGGCACAGCTCCGCGTACGTTACCTCGCCGGATAACTGAAATCAGAACAATTGGCACGGGTGACTTTTAACGTTGTTCCTTAACACGATCGGTTAAAAGACCGTTTCTTCAATTTCGTCTAGAATTTCTTACGTACAATGTTATTGCACCGTCACTTTACCCTGTATCAGTCGCGTGTACTACGATTGTGGTACTGTGATAATATAATTATTATTGTATATGTCAATAAGGGAATTGTATTTGACCTTTATTAAAGTAAATGGTACTACTAGAATTAATATTTATGTTCTGCAAAACGTATTGCAAAAGTATTCAATGTTATAGGCAAAGAATTCATTTGCAGTCCAATAACAAAGATCACGGCGTCTGGTTGCGTCTCAGGATGTCATCGAAATGACCGATGCAGATCCAGATTAACTTTTAAGTAATGTAAGGGAAGACTTCAAATATTTACAGTGTTTTTAGAAATAACTCGCATGTTTCAGTTTGGTAAAGCGGGACGATCATACCGCGAGTGTTTATGCGCACTCATTTTATTATAGCAAATCGACAAACGAGTGGAACTCGGGACAGAAATTTGTTTCGTTACTAGGGGCTTTTAACGACATATCTTTTTATATCGTTCAGTTTGAATTATACGTGTATTACGCTTAAACGTCGCGTACACGAATGTATTACGCTATTCCCGACTAGTTATCGTATTTATCTCAAGAAAATCAGTGTTCATGGTCGTCAGTATTAGCCAAATGGAAATTGAACATAATGCGAGGATATCCTGAATACGGTTTACGGTAAAGCAAGATTATGATTTCAATGTTCCGACACGAGTCTATTGATATCAATATACAGGATACTTTATGACGCTGATATTACATTCGATTTTAGCTTCTGACCGCGTTGATCTCAGTTCAGCTTGTTAGTTCTAATTCAATGGACTATGGTCATACGGTGATCAAGCTACGCGAGCCTGAATTCGATTAAGCACATGCGGCATTCGCTTCCATTATAGTACATGTGCATTGCGTAACTTATCTGGCTTGTGATCCGCGTATTACACGTGATATTGGAAATAAGAACGCGAAGAGGGGAGATGCCTATCGCCACGATCGACATCGAACAACGTATGCGTGCAATAATATCCGAAGTACCATCGTGGCTTCACGCAGATATTCAGGAAATTATTTAGACATATTTGTATGATACGAGTATCATAGTTTTATCACAGTTTTGTAGTTTTATATCGGTCTGTATGTATCATCGTTCGCACAGTATCAATGATCTTTCTTTTTATAATTACGCGAACTGACTATTTTGAAATGCATTGCGTTACATTGAAATAGCTAAAAAATGGAAGGGATAGCGATTTTTTTATGCAAGTAATGCTCACGGATTAAGATGGTTTGAGAACTGAAGTATTCTCGGACAACAGACCGCAAGATCTCAAGTGGATATGGTTCGGGAAAGTTTGGAGAACCGGATAATTCGTTAAAATTCGACGTTACTTATTATTATCAACATGGTTCGCCGATGTTGCTCGTAATAATTTTAGAACAATGAAGAGATACCCCGCGATCGGGAAACAAAGTTCGGTACGCGCCATTTATTCATAGACGGGAATAATTGTGAAAGATTACCGGGATGCCTGATTTAACTTCTAAATAGAAGTTCCCGAGGGATTGGTTGGCTCGCAGCATGGAAACTTTCAACGAGAGAAATTTCTTCGAGAGTGTTTAGCGAAGGAAATTTCGGGTGTCTAACGTCATTGACGATAAATTGGTCACGAAATCGTAGAGAAAACTTTTAACCGTGATGAGAAGTTCGAGGAACAAAAGGGAAGAGAGCGGAGAAAGAAAGGAAGTATGCAGCTAAAGAGGAACGATTCCAATTGTCGAAAATAAAAGGGAACGCGAAATACGGAGCGGAACGGACGAAGCGAAAGTTTATAAGTTCAAAGCAATTATTCGCGAACCTTTGAAGAATTTAATTATGACCTTGCAAAAATGTTCGAACAACAAACAATAGTTTATTCGTTCGTTTCAACGCCCTTATGTTTTCCAATCTTCCCTCCCGCTTCCGGGGAAAAAAAACCTATGCTTTTGGAGTTGCGAGGGTTCGATAAAGTGCAACGTCAAAAATGCCCCTGCCAGTCGAAGCGAGACGGTAGGGAGGAGAATCAGAGAATCGTAATAAAGAATCGTTTAACATTAGAAACCCTCGCCGGCCAGAAGTTTTTATTGGTAAAACTTGGAGCGTTAGCCGCTATTAGCGATTAATTTGGCGTGAAATTGGACCAACTTTCAGCGAACAGTGGCAAGAAGAGCGTGGCCCGGATATCGAGAGGGATTTTGGCCGGAACAATGAGATAAAAATACGGAATAGCCCGCAGTGATGCTGCAAATGAATGTTACTCGCACAGCTTTAATGCCCAACACTTTTCATATCGTTCGCGGCATACCGGCTTAATTATTTCGCATTAAGCTCGCATTACGAGACGCATATTTCGCGTGCTCAACGCAACCCTCATTTACCAATTTCATTTCTATTGCTATCAAAATTTCATTTAAAGCGCGAAAGAGGACGCACCGGACAAAAGCAAATAAAAGACGAGGGAGAGAGAGAGAGAGAGGGAGACAAAAAAAGAAAACGCGGGAAACTGCACTGCGTTTCGTTGCAGCGCAACGGCCGAATACGGTGCATCTGGCAGGGCCGTTTTAAAGTTTACAAAACGCCCACGACGTTTTCGGATGGATATGGTTATTTCGTGGTTTCTCCATCGGAGATTTTCCGCGGAAAACTTTCCCCGCAGGTTTTTCGCACAATGCCAGATGGGGCAGGAGCGCGAGCCAGGAGGGCAAGGGCGAATTGAATCGGGTGACCTCCTCTCATTTCGCTTCATCGCAGCCCACTTCCCGAGTTTTCCATCTCATTCGGCGAACCTATTAACCTTATTAAAACGTTCTCCAACCTCGCTGAACTAACGGAACCGCGAGGTTTTAACTCGTTAAATTCAACTCTGAAAATTTTCTTTGGCTCTCTGCGTGAAAACAGAAAGGTACTCATAGGTATAATAGACGTGGATTTAATAAGGGAGTAGTTCTTTATCTCGCACGTCAACGATGACTTTCGGAAGATTAATTAAATCTTTGTGCGGTGCTTTCGAGGATGGGGTTTAGACTGGTAAGTACATTTGATGGGATTACAACTTGGGACATGTTCCTCATTATTTTTGCATTCGTAGATTCGCATTAACTTCCGGTAGGATCGTTATAAACGTACGCTTTTGCACGGAAATTGCGAAACCGAGCCAGATGCGAAAGACTCGAGTAAGCTGGCGATGATGAGAAATTACGAATAATTTGGTGATACTCGAATCTTCTTAAAATAATGTATAATACACGAGAATGGATGGAGTAGTCGTCTTTGCAATTTATTTTTGAAAATATCGCACCTACTGCAGCTTTTATGAAGCCGGAACGATAAGAAATTTTTTAAACTATCTACTTCGATGCGTAAGAAAACTATTGAAACTATTGTTAACGCGACGAAGATAAGTTTTATATGTAGTCTGTATTTAATTCCATTGTTATGAAACATTGTAATGTTTGCGCAGCAAGCAATAATCGTTCGATATTTGACGTCGAATGTGAAATAAAACAGCTGATCGTCTCCGTAGATAAAAAGTGCTGATAAAAATTTCATTGTTTACATATACGATTACCATTTTATTGTACCCCGGGAATCATAAAACTTGCGTATGAGAAGTTCTTTTCTATCTCGCGTAGTTTTCGATATAGCTTCCGGGCGATAAAACTTTAAGCGGTGGTTTTACTCCTTAAACTGGAGTTACCACCGATAAAAAAAACTTAGTCTATGTTTTTAGATACTTCGCGAGCTCAAGTAAAAGTTCCATCAAAATCATAGACAGACGTTTCCGCGATAATGTACAGATAAAGATCCTAAATTCTTCGCGTTTATACATTTTTCTCTTTCCATCTATCTTTTATTTATTTATTTATTTAGATTTGCCAACTATAACATTCACAGAAAGAACCGTGATATACGAAAAGGTAGTCGAGAATTGTAAAAAATGTATTTTTTTTTTAATTTACAGTAAAACGAATGTACACACTCTTCTGCATTTAATTTAAAATACCGAGGTTCTATTTGTAAACTGCACGAGCATCTATTTTCCAAATAATGTATGTAGAAATATAAATACGATGCGTGACGCATGCACGGTGAATCTCATTACTCTTCCTTGCGGCATAAACGTTATCAAGTTTTTCAAAACGTTTCCTAGCGAACGTACACGGCACTCAAATAACTACAAATGTAGCAGTTTTAACGAAACAAAGCTGGCGCGGACAGAGGGAAAATGGAAGTAAGGGACGATTCGTTAGAAAACTATTTACACCCCGCTTTGTCTTTCTCTTCTTCCGAAAAAGAGAAGTCTCGCTTGAATCAAAGATCAAAGGAAAATTATAACAAAACAGTTTGCGCCGCAGTACTTACCGGCAGGGTCGGGTAATTATTGTAATCGTTGTGCGAATATGAGGGTAGACCTTGCAGATGATTCACTTGTTGAACCGGAAGCGAAGAAGGCGGATGTCCGTCCGGTGTGTTTTGCGTTGCCAAGGGTGTGCCCGATGTTGACCCGGTCAATTGGTAATCCGAGTCTGTGAATTCAACAAGAAAATTCGATTCGACTTTATCATGTTAACGTACAAGTCCACTACTTGGTTTTCGAGTGCTCGAAATAAATAATATTAGGAGTAATATTGAACGACGATTATTATCTCGTTAATTCATAAATATTCTTTAATATTATACTCGTATCTCTGTTAATTGGTCATCGTGATTTTATCTTCCGTTTTCCCCATCGTTAACCGTAAACTTTACTCGAATACCGTGTTATGTCTTGAATTTTTATGAAGCTTGTTGAAACATTTGATCGACAAAAGATAATTGGAGGAAAGTAACGCGATCTTAATCGCGTGATCAATAATATGTATCGGCACCACTTATCGATATTTTTTTCTGACAAGTTTCCACGCATTCCGCTTTTATTCCATTACATTTGCGCGTTAGTGGAAGAATTAAGCAGCGCATTGTACGTTGATTATGTACAGTACCATTTGTCGTGGAAAAAATGAAAACTTTTTAATTATGCGGTCCCCCATGCAAAAATTGTGGAGTACGAAAGAAAAAGTTTCTATGCCGCGAATTGTTGTCTCTGATTTAGATTCCAGTACACCGGATTACGGGGCCACACGTGCTAATGCTGCACTTATCGTAATTACAATGAATTGCAAAAGTTGAAAAACATTACGATTAATCCTGAATAATTATTAATTCTAAGCGAACGTTCAAATTAATTGCCGGTTGCGCGATTAATAATATGCTTGTTATAGAGTATTATTCCCAACGATATTTTCTTTATAAGTACCATACACGTTTACAATGTAAATGATAAATATTAATATAATTGTGAGATCAGCAATTGACAAAATATAGGATTATCGGTTATCGTAATGCGAGCTTGTACATACACGAGGCACCTGTCATCTGTGTCGAATTAATCCGCACTCAAAACGATTTGTTCGACCGCCGGATTCGAAAATTGTTAATCTCGTGTTCGGTCATTGTGTGAATTTTCGCTACCAGAAAATCATTGTAAAACTTCAAGTCCGGACAGGAAATTTGTGTATTGGCCCACTTGTTGCCGTACCAATTACGCGTGATATGAATTTATTTAGTCAATATTCACGTATTCCGGATACCCTACGTACCAGTATCGGTTTCTAATTACATTAACATTGATCTTTAATTCCGATTGACATTTCACACGTAACGGCGTTCTTCTTTTACCTCGGTTTTCGTATTTATTTCTCTCCCCTAGTTTGCATCAGAATAAACGATTCGAGAATTCAAGAATAGCGCTCCATAAATTGAAGTTTCAATCTACGCTGTTTTTCTAATGGACGACGATGAGTAGAAAAAGTTCAAGCGTTTTTTTTAGTACAATAGAACAATTGTTTACTCGAATACCGATGACGCTTCGTAAAAAAATATTTCTTACGTTCTCATATCGCAAATTACCCCACGGGATAATCAAACAGGTGTGTTATTTCCGTCATATCCGATCAGATTGTCCCGATAATTGACGGTACCATATTTTCACGAATTAAAGGATTATTACGGAATCACTGACGCGACTTTACGAAACAGATAACATACCTTTGTTCGTCGGCACGACGTCAGGATTTCTGTCGTCAGCGTCGTAAAGGTCCTCGGAACTGGGCGCGGTGGATTTCTTCAATGGCAGATCCCCGGGTCTCTGAGCTCTTCTTTCGCTTCGAACTTTCAAGGCTGCCAAAATGGCAATCGTCACCAGAAGTAGCGCGGTAACCACTCCGATCAAACCCCCTAATAGTGGGGTGAGCTCGAATGGTACCGGGGTACCTGTGAACAAGACGCGTACTGCTCTCGTGCAACTGTGCCAGAACAAGATTGTTTTCTTCTTGACGCGTTAAACCAGCCAACAAGACCGTAGCTTTTGAGTCTTCTTCTTTTGCTTTGTAGTTTAATTTCTTTGGTGGAAAAAATTAACGGTTGATCGAAAAACGCTACGAACTTACTGGCTGACCTAACATTCCCGTTCACGTAATTTCGTAGAAAGATATCGCTCGCATCGGTGGAGAAACGTTAAGAAGGGTTACTTGACAAATAATAAGAATGTAAATTATTATTATAGAATATAGATAGGAAAGATATGAGAAAAGAAGAATCGAGCTGATATTCGAGGTGATTGTAATTTCAAGGAAAACTATTTTTATGTTCATCCGTATCGGTTAGCAGATTATGAAAAAGTGCAATCCATGTCTATCCTGAAATACGTTCTGAGAAGAATGTTGCACATTGGCATTAGGCGTTAGAAGTTTTAAACGTTGGATGAACATTAGTGGTGTGAAAACGCGTTTACTTTACTTCTGTTTCCAGAAATTAGCAAACATGTATCGTAGGTTAAATCCAATTTTTTGAACGCAAGTAATACCGTACAAAAATGAACGTCTAGACAGCCCATTATAGTTTCTATATTTGAACGTGGTTCTATTTCCCTACGAAAGACTGTTAAAAGCAGAAATTTCGATGTCCGATCAATTTGCAGGTTTGCCTTCGATAAAGATGAAAGTTCAGTAACGCCCGCTATTGGTTTCTATCTGCTTGTTTCAGTTCCACCCCTTACGTATTTGTTTATTCAATTCCTCGGGCTACCAGTCTCGAGGTTGACAATCGTGGCTGTCAGTCCTTCAATGTACATCGAAAAATATGTAGGTACTGTCGACGGTTCGATGGAAATTGACAAACGCGTACGTCAAATGCAAATTTGGGTGCACAACGTTTATCACTGTTGCGTGATTAATCTGCTACCTCGTTAATTATAACACTCTATTATGTATTGATTACATTGAGATAGGAATGGGTAAACAGTTATACGGTCGATTACTAGTAGTAATTTAGTACACGCGATTTTTCTTGCCGAGAAAAGTGATGGAAATTTTTCGAGAATTGTAATCGTACTCTTGTCCAATCGATAGTTTTAAACGTTAGGCAATTTTGATGGATACACGTTTCACGACAGATCAGAATTATTAAAAATGAATAGCTTAATTTTTACGTATCTTTATTGGCAACACCAACTGAATGTGATATTAATTTTGGCAAACATTTCGAACGCCAAATTTAGTTTTTGACGTTTGACATTCAATTAAACAAACATTAACGTTTACCCCGATATTCATTTGTTTATGAATCACGATATATCAATTGTGACGAGTTGGAAAAACTACCAATATTTTCTACCCACGTTCTCTCTGTGCATGTTTGGCTTTGTACTACATCAAATTTGACTTTTTCGCGTTACCGGTATTCACTTTTTTTTTAAAGCTTTCCCGTTCATATTCTGCACACAGCACAGTCGGGTACACACGTATATATTACTTCCTGAATTTAATTGTTTGCGATCACCTTTTTTTTTTACGCAACGCGCATCGCTCTCTTGAAACTTTGACCCTTTACGAAGCAACTTTTTGAATTCCCGATTATGTTTCTTTCTAATCTGATCGATCCACGTATGTTCGTACGTTTTTCAGACATTTCGCAATGCGTAAATAAGAAAAATTGTTGAATGAATTTAGAATGAAATAATCGTGTCGCTCGCAATATTATTGGGAACCGCGAGGCACAGAGAAATGGTACTAGATAATAATAATGATGGCGATACAAAATTGTGACTTTCAGCGGTATTAAACCGTTTCTCGAGTTTTCCAACGTGTTCCTTTGCCGCCATAAATTCAAGGGAATGAGAGATGATCTCGAGAAAAGGCGAACGGGGCGTTTCTATATTAACGACACAGTGGAAAGAGAAAAAGCTTTACAAGCGAATAAGGCTGACACCGCAGAAGCGAAGAAGCGAAAGCTGCGCCGAGCCTTTTTGCAATCTCATATTCATTTAATCGTCGGTTTTATTCATAAGAGCTCCGTCTCTGATGCCATCGCATTTGTGTTTTCGCTCCAGATGTCATTCAGCATCGTCTTGGAATCACTCTCACTTTGTGAATCCGTTAACAGAAAGCTCGCCGACGAAAACGTCAGCAAAGATGTTGCCCTTAATTTTCAAAATCGTTAGAAGCTTTCGTTAATGCGTTTTGCGCGACTAAGAAGTATCAGATTCCCCATTAACGGTTTACCGTCAGAGGATTACACCTGTAATCGTAACGCGGATTCTAAAAATATATTTTTTGAAACATATAGCGATTAAACAAAGTTTTATTTCAACCTCGCTTCTATATCCGCCTTTCGTGAAAATGTGAGATCTTTGAGTTCACGCATCTCGTGATTGACCGGACCAGTTTTGGACGCATCATACTGAAGTTACTCATCCCGATGCGACCTTTCCGAACGGTATTGCAATTTTTGAAAAAACTTATTTTTTTATGCAGTCTGATCACCTGGGAAACACCCATTTGTGGTTTCCAGAAAAGATGCAAGGTCTACTTATCGCGTACTTGTACTTAGTCCGAAGCACGACCTTTCTCTAGATATTTTCTTCACATCAATTTGAAAACCGGATTTCAAAAGTACGCCAATATTAATTAAATCCGATTACTTTTGAATAATCGCTTTATTATTTAAAACTGTCAAATACGATTTCAGTAGCGCGCAATTAACCGATATTTCTACGAATCGCGAATTCAACCGTGTTTCCTCTACATCCCTTAAAAGGCAAAAGGCTGAATTCTAAAAAAAGACCCCATCGGTATCCGTGTACATACAACTAAACGGAATTCTAATAAACTTATCAGATGTCGCGGCAATAACGAACAAGGTGGACTACCCTCGCAGCTCCGATTTACGGCTCAAAGGATCCAACCAGTGATTTCCAGCAGTCTGGAATTCCTCTCTCAGTTAGCATAGGGTAGAAGGAGGCGAGGGGTGAGGGGGAGGGGGGGACGCGGGGTAACTGCCGCTGAAGGATTTTGCGAGATCGAGGCTTTACCTTCCTCGCGCTTACCGTCGAGCGGAAAACGGTACCGAAGGGATGGTCGGGGAATTTTATTAAAGTTTCGCACTCGTCGCGCCCGCAGAAGGAGGATCGATTTTCGAACGAACTATCCTTCCGCCTCGTACGCGCGACCGCTCGCCTACTCTACTCACTAACACGCGTACCGATGGACGGAGTTTATACAGCTACGTACGTACGTATGTATGTCCCTATGTACATGTACATCGCGTCGCTGCACTCGCCTGAATTCGCACCGTGGAAACTGACCGAGAGCAATTTCACTTGTAAATTCGTCCCGGTCCCTGGTATATACGCGCCCGGTCGAGTATATCCGTTCAGGGTGGATCCAGGGATCTATCCTCGTCACTCGAGATCCCGCCAACCAGAAATCTACCGGATGAAACGCGAGGATGGAATAGGTTCGACGAGATCTCTCGTGGACGCTCTTGGCCACCTGGATCCATCCTTGTATACATATAACCGATGCATTCGTAATTTTGTACCGGCAGCCAGGGGAATCGACGATTCTTACGTTGACACTGCACCGCGGCCGTTTAATGGAATTAATGGATGGCTCGACGACGGACGTTAGCGCGGGAATTCATTTTACCGCCGCCACTGGGGCCGGGCTCGGGGATTTTAATTATTATGCACATATTTCAGTTTACCGAGGCGAAACGTCGAAGGGTCTACGCGGGTGAATGGAACTGCTGATGAAAAATGGGCAATTATATTGGAAATTACGCGGCTCGATGTGGATTTGTGTCAGAAGTGGATTTGAATTGAAATTTGTGGCTACCGTTTCTCCCTTGGGGTCTGCTGATGAGATATAGGGGGGGGGGGGATACTCGGTTGAATTTTCGATAATCGAACATTTTTGCTAATTTGGCGAAGCGTTTTAACAAATTTGTGTAGAACTCAAAAATTAATATAGACGAGTCGTAGAAACCATAGGAAAGTCAACATTTTTTCTATGGCTTCATAAAGCTAATTAATATTTATCTTTGTTTCCAAAAAATTGATTGAAAAGGTCTCCCACGCTACGGAACAGCACCGAGCTTTTGATTATTGCAAATTTATATTTTGCAACAACAACGACCAATGCAGAATTTTCAGTTTTGTACCTCGAAATTTGAGTAATTTGATGAATACGTTTTTCTAAAGCCCTCGTTAAATGAAAATATCCAATTTTCACGAAATTGTAGCGTCAACTACTCGATGTTCTTTGAATCGAGGTTCGCCAGTCGAAACACCGAATAGTGTTCCCAGTGTTCATTTGAGACCAGTGCCGAACGAACGAATTAAAACGTTACACGACCAACCCGCTCGGTCGATTCAATTTAATTTGCTAATTCGATTAGCCAGACGCATGCGCCGCCTAATAATTTACGAGACGGCGTGGCAACGATAGATTCGATCGAACGATCGCATTAGAGTACTTATTGCATTTGTATCGACAGAAACCGGCGATAAAGCTCAGCTAAACGGTGATTCGTTTGATCCGTCTCGACTGTGCGGGGGAATCGATCAAAATCACCGGTCAGAGATAAATGAGAATTTTCTGTACGTTGGAGGATTTGCCATATCCAACAGTCGATATAAGAATAAATTAGACAGCACCGACGCGTTTAATCGGTGTAAGAATGAATTTCAACACGCACGCACCCTGAAATTTCAAAATACTCTACGTATTTTCAAAGGGATTTATACAAATGTAAGTACAAACCCTGTGCCTCTCAGTTATCTGGAATCGAGCAAAATTGTTAAATGAAACTGTCATTACGATTCAAAATGCGAAAGGTCAGTGTACAAAATGACTTATCGTTCAGATTGAATGTACAATTTAATCTTTAATCCTGCACTGATCGCAGCGTAGTCTAAAAAAAGGAATTCCTAAGCCCTTTCTCAAATCTGTCGCGCAATAAAAAATTCCACGTAGATCACGCCAATTGCGTTATACCGTTCCTCCCCGCGGATTTTTTGAAATCTACTCAAAGCTGGAGTGGTCGAAATATTTCTAGCACAATTTACCAGTCTGCTTCTCGGCAACCTTCAGTGTAAATCCTTCCAGGAGGGTGGGATCGCTTCTTCCCCTTGCGTTTACTGCATACAAGATCATATTGAGAACCTTGCCGGGCTTTAAACCTTGTACCGTGAACGCAGCATTCTCCCTGGACGTGACGTTATCTTGGAGAATTCCTGTGTGCTGATCGAACACCTCAAGAAAGAAATACTGCGGTTGACCGCCGTCGAAACCAGCGGTGCATTCCACCGAGAGTGACTCGGTGGTTTGGTTGGTGAGCGTGCAGTTATACGGTGACTCTGGTTTTCCTGTAAGGGATACACGCCTTGGATATAAAACCGAAAACTAGGAACCTTAGAATTCGAATTATCCTTCAACTCTTTTTAAACTGATGTTGTACATATTGCGTCTATGTTTTTTAAAAAGATGCTAGCAATAACTCCGAATTATCGTAATCGACTCTTATCTACCGAATCCTCCAAATATTACTTGTTACATTGCGGTGAATGATATAATTTTTGTAATACGTAACAGGTACGTGTCGTCTAGCCTTCAAACCGATTCGCAAAGTTTCCAAATCTCAAATTTATACTAACAGGTGTTGAAATGCTCGGACGAACGGAACATAATTCTTTTCCACACCAATTTTTGTTATCGTTACGCAATAAAATACGTACGTACGAAAACAGATTCCCTACTGGAGACGCGGAACAACGGCAGATCAGATACTTTCAATCACTATCAATCGTAATTCCCACGTACTGAATAATAAACGACGCGTTAGGAGGCAGACTACAACGCGCTGTAACTACTCTCCGTTGACTCTACTCCACGGCGCTGTTTCGTAGACACACATACCCGCAGGAATGATGTGAAATATGCAGGCATTCTTCTGCTGGCCGGCGGTATTACTCGCCCAGCAAAGGACTGTGCCATAGTCCATTTCCGTGACCGGACGGTATATGAGAACGCTTTGGGTGTGCCTCGTGGAGTTCTTGTACCGTGCCTGGGGCACGTCTACCATCTCCTCGGTATTGTTAAAAGCCCAACGGAAGCTATCCGGAGGGGGATACGCCTCGACCCTGCAAATGACCCGGGCATCCTCGTGACGGGCCACCCCGTAGATGCGCTTTTGGTCCGGCACGCAGATAGGTTTGTCTGGAAACAACGATTGGTACTTTTAATTATTGTGGGCTCAGGAGTTTCAGGTGGATTAATTCAAATATTTAGAGCGCGTGTTGGTTTGAACAAAAAGGTCAAATAAGGTATATTGTTACAACGATCGTTTTTTTAAAACAATTGTTCGCACTCGGTATATTCTCGATGTTCTGTCTTTGTCTTTCCGCGTGTTACTTTCTGTGTTTCCAACGGTACTCTTGGAATCTTACTGGCTTCGAGAGTTTTTATATGTTTCGGGTCATTATACATATACATTCGTACGCAGACAGCACACATATTTCATGCACGCTTACCGTCTTCAACGGTCCTCGCGTTCAGAATTCGTTACCGAGATAACGCACGCATGCGACAGACATCACATTCATTCTACTCATTTCTACGAACGGGCGGCAGTGGATCACCCGTTGACGGACTTATGTCGCCACACAGTTTCCCCTAAACGCTTCTCACTTCTCGCTCAACAGTCCCAAATAATTCGATTTCTACACTATTTCGAACTTTCAACGAGAAAGTTGAAATAGAGAGTTTGAAAATTACAAAGCGTTGAAGAATATCAATTTTAGTATTACATTTGTGTTGTTGAATCGATAAAAGTCGGTACAAGTGGTAGAAGAAAATCGTAAACGGTTTCTGTAATTTTTCTCATGAAATTCGAAAAAGATACAAGGTCTAGTCTCGCGTAATTGTACTTGGCCCGAGACAAGACCTTGTCTCTTGATGCGTTAATATGTTGAGCATATTGGGGATGCTTTCAATTTTCGGCGAAAGTATGTTTCAAAAACCTAAATGTCAAATGTTGCATTCATCGCGTTAAGGGGTTACTGAAGTAGGTTGAAAGATCGAAGTTCGTTCTCACGTTATACGAAAGATTGAAGTTCCGAAAAGAGAGTACTGTTGGTTTTGAAAAAGATTCTCGAAATTGATAAAGTTCCAGCTGATCTTTGAAGACGCGCGAATAAGTTCGGATATGAGTTTTCAAATTCTAAAGGATGGATTCCGATGTCTGAGAATTCTACAGAATTTGAAGCCTGATTCCTGAACTCGGGCCTATGGCTTTCAGTGTTAGCCAGAACTTTGTTAATTTTGGGAATTCAGATTTGAGACGATTATTGAGAAGCTTTAGAAGTATCAAAGCAAAGTTGTGAAATACGATATGATTAGACGGGAGTACCGATTGTTGATTATATTATATTACTTAAGAACTGAAATTTCTATTGTCAGTCTTCTTGGTGAGTCAAGTATCGTTAAATTTGAATTTTTGGTGAAAATGTCTTAACGTACGCGCAGCTTACGCACAAAGGACCAACACAATAGAAATTACCGTCTCTCATAGATCTTAAGCTCCTTTCGTCGTGTTTTTCTTCTAAATTCAATCTCTGCGAAGAGAACTGCGGTAGAACGATCAAGGCATTAAGGGAATACATTTTTTCCCTCATGTCATATCTTCTACCAATATATTAATTTAACTCATGATACCGTTCGTTCTATTTACAAATATTAATAAAATATTTATTACGAAAAGTTTAAAGAAACGAACTGGTTGGATAAAAGTGAAACGAAACTTAATTTCAAATTGTTCGGCTTTTTTGTCGTACCAGATTAGTGAAATTGATTTGTCGCGAACAGTTTTAACGTTTTCTACTCCGTTATAAATTTATGAATACCGGATGAACGGAACAGAAAGCAATTTTCGATGACAAAGTCGGATCGGTATAAATACCGTTGTATTAGAACGAGACGGCAATTCCAGCTTGAACGTTAAATATTTCTACTTGGAAAGAACGTCACGTTTCAATATTTTGAAGACGTCTAAACAATCTCAAACGTTCTAGGGCAAACGCGGGCAATGCGACGCGCGTCTGGCACTTTAAGTTTTTATCTTTATGCGGGCGATGCTCGAGTACAGTTAATTAGAAAGTCCAGACTCTAATTGTCACTGCTGCCGCAACGCGCAATTGTTATTGGGCTGGCTAATAAGTTAGCGTTGGAAAAACATTTATTGTTACACAGTCAGTGAGACCGGTCGATTTTGCCACGTATTTTTCCTTCATAATTACGAGAAAGGTAAATAACTGCAACGAAAAATAAAACCCATGAGGCTTTTAACAGATGCGTTAAACAAAAATGTCATGTTTTCAAATTTATGAAGCGCAAACTTATACTTTTTATTTTTATCGGCTCTAAATACGTTCCGGTGAAAATAAAAACACGTACGACAGGTGTATCACCGGTATATACGAGAAAATGAACTGAGCGAGGCGGTTATTATTAAACGTTCGAGCGAAAGAACAGAGAGGGCGCGAACGGGACACCGAAAAAAACGTGATCGTAATTTCTTTTACAATTTCCCATCGTTCCTTTAATATCGACGCGCCGCGCCCCACGGTATACATAATTTTCAATCGCAGAACAATCGGCGAACGAAAGGCTAATTTTCATCGGATGCAAAACGTGTGTAAATCGGGCGTAGCCGGGGACAGACACGTACCATATATATGCCATGGGATTGCGGTCGAACAGTTTACGTGCATTTATTAAAACTGCGTGGGGATTGGGGGTGGACGGAGAGGTAGAGGGTTGTGGGGTCAGCTCGAAACGGGATGACCACCGTTCCAGCTTTTTGAGGGAAGATCGATGGGCATTATTCGTTGGCTCGCTCGAATAGTTTCCCCATTTTTCGCAGCAGAGTGGCTGGCGGGTAGGGGGCGATGGAGGGCCTGGGGGGGGGAGGGGGTAGGGGGCGGAAGAGAGTTGCAGTTCGTCGGTTTGGAATAATTTGTTAGTTCGTTCGCGATTCTCGTATTTTTCTTTCCCTTTTATCGGCCCACGGCTCTCCCCCCTCCCCTCGTCATCGAATTTTCGACGAACAATCATGACTTTTCGACAATCGGGATTCGCCATTGACACTCTTTTCAGAATCGCTCGAACCGACAGTTAATTAGCGACAGAGTAATTACTTCGTCAAGCTGGTGGAAGGCTTTTCAAGAGTTTTGGAGCATGTCAATGACGATAATACTGTTACGTCGGAAGAGATGTGTTAGCGGTGTATAAAAAAAGAAATGGATTCGTTATCGATTTCGTGGACGAATATTAATTCGATGATAGAAACCCATTGATTCCATTAACTTATCCTTTCCCCTTATTCGTGTTTGCGTCCTCTCGTGACTGACATTTTCCATAATTCTTTCGAGCACTCGACGTTTTTGCGATCTTTAATTTAAAATATCGAATGTAACAATCGTTTCGGGAAAATAATTTAAAAACGACCATCACCTTAACCGAAAACAGTTACGTTCTAAATCCAGCTATAGCGGATTTGTCGTTTGCACGGGGCGTTACGAGACACCACGACGCATGCACGCCGAAACGTTCCGACGGAATGTGTCAACGTGCACCGTTTCTTTGCCGTTCGTACTAGATGCGAAGAGCGTCCTATTTTTTTTTTGCACTGTACGCGCGTTTTTATCTAATATCGGGTCCGTTGAAAATGGGGTTGAAAGAAAGTAACATGCACGAAAGCAACTCACACATGATCTTGAGCTCGACGCTGTTGCTGAGACCATCTCCTTCGACGTTGCTGGCGACGCAAGTGTAATTTCCGGCCTGGGAACGATTGACCACTCTCAGGGCTAGACTGTATTGTTGGACTATCACCCCGTTCTTTGCATTATTCTGAATCACGTTTCCCTGTAACAATGTGGACGCCGGGCATTTCAGTTGCAGCACTGCAGCATTTCTGATTCTGCGCAAATACGATGACGCGAGATCGAGCAAAATAATGTTTACGCCTTTGCCGGAAAATTATCCTACCAACGATGCACCGTACGTTTTAAATATTAGTCAGAATGCCGGAGTTTCGGATCGCGACGATGGAATTAATCCCCTCAGACCCAGATTAAATTTAATGAGTTGCAAAAAAGAAAAAAAGCAGAAATGTAAATACATTCAACTTGGTGCTTTAGGAATTTATAATTTAAGAGTTCCTGACATGCATATTTTATATAATTCTATAATCCCAGGATTTGCGTACTTTCGCGCGGTCATTACAATGTGTTAATGTTTGCTCGATTAATGTGAAGGATAAAAATATTGCCTTTTACGTACGTTTTAATGCGTGTCGTTTAAAGGAATTAAGTAAATTCCAAAATAATGAAACGGTATAGCCATAAATGCGTTGCACGTTAAAGCTGGTTCGAATAATATCAAAGCAGATTCGATCAGTGACAATCGATTTGACTTACATTGTGCTTCCACACCACTTTATAAGCCGCTGGATTAGCGTGAATTTTGCACTCGAAATAAACGTCGTCGCCTTCCTCGATGTCATCGGGATTCATGTTTGACCCAAGCTCCAGGTGTAGAATGGGCATAACTGGAAGAAACGAAAGGGTCGGTTATTAAATTATTATAATTCCATCTAAGCGGCTTCGACGTTTTTCTACTCGTTTAACACGCCTTTGAAAATAGGACGTACGGTTTCCTTGACATCGGGATTACACCTATAATGCCCTTAAGGGACAGATATACACACGTCTCGAATCTTCGTCGCTCGGCTCTTAATTACTTAACGGAAACTATAAATAAATCACACAGATATCTGATAAATCTGCTAACTGTAATTAAATTCTTGCCCGCGGCGGTTTGGCACATACATCATTCTCCCTATTTTTAACTACCTCAGTTTAAACGCGTTCACTCCGCTCGGCTGGTTCCCCAAAAATGTTTACCTAAGCGAGGTAAAAGTGAGATACTCGGTACAATTGAATTCGTAACGATACTCCAAATAACGGTGCACAACGTTGGCATTTCCAGAACGTCAATTTTGCAAAAGGCGAGCCGCGAGAACGGATCGTGAGTTACGAGCTGATAAATTACTTTTAACTTGTTTCCCTCGACGCGACGAGAGGCGGGTATTTGATCCGGTACATCATGATATTTTACACAACCCGACAGTGGAAATAATTCTGAGTTTCGGCTCGCTGATGGATCAAAGTAAACTACGAACGTGGCTCGACGTGCTCTCGATATCTGACAAAGTTATAATTATAGATGAAAAAAAAAGAGGGAGAGGTATGAGATAAAGAAGTATTATAGTCATAAGTGATGGGAACGGATCCTATTCAAATCACCGACGCTATTTCCACTGACAACGGATTTAACCGACAACAGTATTATCCCTACAACAACGGTGACCGATACAAATATTAACTAACCAACAGTTTACAGTATCGTATCGGTCCGCGTTCTGCTTTTATCCGCGATCCTTGACTGTATTAGATAATCCAAAGCTGCGATAATATCAACCCAGAACCAGACCCAAAATTGTTTGGGATCGGGTATTTTATCTATTGTGCCGTTCGTTAAACTTTGCGTCTGCCACTGAAAATTGCGTCTACCATGAAACCTATGTCGGTGAATTCAATGGGGCCCATCGACAAAGCCGAACGAGAGACTGTCAATAAAGGGTATTGTTTGTTTGTCGTTCTGAAATTTACGTTAAAAATCAATTGCTTCATACTTCAAACAAATATAATTTCCCTGTGTACTTTCAATGTTGGTTTTCGCCGAAATTTAACTCACGATATTTACTTACAATAAACGTTGATTTTCCAGGTATCCTCCGCGATGCCTCGTTGAAATTTAAAGTTTTCAGCACGACAGGTTATCACTTTGTCATGATCCAGTAAACTTGGCCTAAAAGTTAGAGTGGAGGTAGTAGCGTTGCCATCCTGCGATACCTTCGACAATAAAAATGTTTCACGTCAATACTTGGGCGCCACTTTTTTGACGTGTCAGCTCCATTCTACATCTACGTACCGCTCGATACGTTTTTAAGTTGTTGTACATTGAATCCTTTCGTAAGTTTGTTATTGCAAACGATGCTAAAAACATTCCATAAAAACGACGAAATGGAAAGTCGTAGCGTTCACGATTATTTACGTATTTCAGTTGAAAAATAAGCGCGTTCCCAAGTTTATAAACAAACCAATAATAATACCCCATGGCAATTCGTAATGCTTGGCTACCTATACTTTAATTTAATCAGAAATACATATATCCTCGTATATCGTAAACTTTCACCCCCTTAGCATACACCCGCATAATAAAACCAGAATGATTATTCGAAAAAGTTATTTCGATTTCTCCACTTCCACTTGAAACGTCGCATAATTTCTACGTCGTTCTTATCGTAGAATCGGTAGTACGAGGGAGTAAGTAGTAAAATAAACGTTCGGCAGCGACGAAAGCGAAACGATAAACGCATAACCTGTTTTACGCGCGCCAAAGGCAATAATGGCGCCGTAGGTCGTATAATTATTCGACTAATACAAGACATCGCGTCGGAGGGAGGGGGCATCAGGTCTTATAAGCCAAGCGTTAATCCAGCGATAAGTCTTAATGACCGTACAAGTCAGTCCTCGGAGCGTTTATCATTCCCCTTCTTAAGTGGTATAATTGGCGTAATCGCGCTTCACCTTGCCTCAGTATGCCGAATGACCCCTCGCCTCGCCATTCGTGTTTACCTCCCGAGCGTACATTCGCGAAACGAGACAAGAAAACTGAGAAAATTAACGCTATTATACATTTTAGTTCCGAGACAATGCCGGCTACGAACAGTGTTTTAAATCTTACAATTAATTTAAATTCTTCCCGTTTCGTCTACCGTCTATTCGCGTTTTTCACTCTCGCCCGTATCTTTCCGTACGCGAATATCTTTCGTGCTTCATCATTCTTCTGCCGTTTATTTCTGTACCCTCGTATCGGTGTTCCGTTCCATTTCTCAAGTCACAAACGTCGTTTTCGCGTCTATTTATTCGCCATTTTAAGAAATTAAAATTATACTACAGATTTTACGACCCAGCGAACGATCTACTCTCCTGGTCCATCGTTATCGTAATCATTTTGAGATCTGCCCTTCTAGATCCGGATTCAGTATTGAAGTTATTCTTGTTCTATTTAGTTACCCCTTTTGGGTATTTTAGATTTGCGCGTTTCATCGTTCCTCTCATCTCGAACTCTCGTGTCCTTTCCATTGTCTCTCATTTTGTACTTTCTTTAGCTTCCCTTGGTTCTTTCTTTACGTTGCCGATTTCATCGATCCCTTCCCAGGAATTTTCTTTTCTGCTTTCGTTATCCGCAACAATCTAGCGTGCCATTTCGTTGTTTTCTTTTTCCCGTTGCATAGGGTTCTCATTGTATTATCTCGCTGTTTTGTCCCGTGTACTACCCCTGTCCGTGCTACGCCCTCGACGCAACCAACCACCCGTGCAAACTTCATTTGATGCCACGATACGATGACGTATAACGCCAGAGATAACGCAAACGTGTCAGAAATGAAAACCCGACGGTCGGCCACGAGCGATAGATCTCGATCGTGGTTGCGGGCGAAACGTCAAGCTCTCGGACGGCTGTCGTTGTTTTCAGGTTGCGAGGGATTTTAAAATCGTTTCGATCGCCCGATGCTTAATAGATATTTATAAAGCTGTATCGCGTTACGAATGTATCAACGAGCAAACCGGTACCGGTGAACCGACGAGTCGCGTATCGTTTAACGAAATGAAATACACGCATGGAATGTAAAACGTAATTTCAGTCGACGGTATGCTATTTTTTTAAATCGTTAAAACAGTCTTAGCGAATCGATGGAGTACAATTCGCTCTATGTATAAATGATAGTGATATTACTATTGCCATTATTAAATCCCGTTCATTCACTGCTCGATTTATTAAAAGATCAATGCAAAGAATCACCAAAATTCGCTCCACGGAGTTTCAACAATTTTATTTCCCTTTACTCTTTAAATTTTCGTGATCCTCCCTAAATTTATATCGTTCCCATTTAATTTCTTTCTAATTTACTTTAATCTACGTCTTCCTCCACAATCTCCTCCCTTCGAGGTATTCCCAAAATTATTTTCCGTCGGTCGAGCTGCTCTCACAAAGCGTATCCCACAAAACCGTCGATTCACAATTCCGAGTCAACTCGCGGATAGTTTTCCCTTTTGGGGGTAGAATGCAAAGAACAGGGGTTTAGAAAGTGATCTCGCCGCGTAGCGTTGCATGGGCTTAGATCGATGGTCTACAAGAGTTCGAGTGCATTTTCTCGGCGAGGAACCCGATGTGAGCCGATGCGGAATCTAGCTGGTAAAACGAAGAGAAAGACGGACGGCGGGTAACGGGTAGGGAGAGAAAGGGAGAGAAAGGTAGAAAGGGAGATAGATAGATCACGAAAGCATCGCTCCTATCCGGTAATTGCGCCATAGCGTGTCAGAGGGAGGGCTTAATGGCAACGATGCAAATACCGATACCGGCACTAATGCCAGTGATTTCGTCGAGAACGATCGAAGGGGAAGCTCCGCGTCTCGGATAGCTCGTAGAGCTTTTTTGTCTCCCTTAATACCAGCCGCGCTGCTAACCCTGAATCGAATACTCCTCTTTCTTACCCTACATTCGCGCTTCCAGATCGTTTGTGCCGCCAGCAGAGAACGACCAAGAACTCTCATAATCCGGAGCGTCGGCAAGAGTTTCTTTTTTGCCGCGGGTAACTTTTTCTCGTTGTTGTTGTACGAGTTAGCGGCAGTGGCGTGACTCGCTTTTATCGCGGAACTAATTGTTTGGACGTTACGACTCGCCGTCGTGATTGAAACAAAAAGTGCCCACTCGCGAGGCGAGGGTATTAATAGCATTGATCGGCGGAATCACGGATGAGATTTGTGGCCCCTGCGTGGAAGTATTCGAGTTTAATACTTGACGGATATTCGTACGGAAAAGTCGACGAAGTTTGCGATAACCGGGATTTTTTTTTGTGATAATTTTGCGACAATGGAAGCTACCGCGATGAAGTCTAAATTATATCGAATATATGGGTAAGCTTTGTTTCGCGAGAAAGAAGAAGTTTTGTTTGTATTATAACGTAAATATGAAATTGCTATGGATAATAATAAGGAGACGTAAGATTTCGTATTTTATTATATTCACGGAATTGGTTCGTCTATATCTCTCTTCTGATTTTGCCAACATTTTTCGACAAAATCAGAGTAACTTGAGTTTATCCGAAACAAGGTTTCCCTTGACAATCGTTAAAGGAATTGCACTTTTTGGATAGAGCGGATTAATATACGTTTCCTGCGATGCTAGAATGGAGAAACTCCAATTCTGGATTTTCGGGACACGGCACGGCGCGATTCTAAAGTAAATAAGTTAGCCGCCGAGGAAAATAAACATTAAACGAAAAAGTTATCCCAAGTCGAAACGTTAAACGAACCATTTGCTGCGCTACCGTGGACAACTTTCTTCCCCCCGGAGTATACAAAGAATTTTGATCACGACTTTCCTTTCGTCTACTTGTAGAATGAACCCCCACCCCCAATCCCTCCCCACCTCCCCCGTCGTACACTAAACTTCTACAATCAACATTCTTTTTCCTCCGAATGAATTCATTATTTCGAAGTCGACGTGGATCACGGATTACGTGCTTTTACGTTTATCCGCGACGCCGCCGTCGCCGCCGTTACGAAAATTCTTCGACGACGAACAAGCAACAAAAAAAAAAAGAAAGAAAGAAGAGAAAAAACTTACCTTTTCCGTGTAATTGTTCATTTTCTTGCCATCCATGTACCAGGACAATAGAGCCGGGGGCCTCGAACCGACGGTCATACAATTGACGTCGTACTTCCGGTTCGCGCTCAGGGGTGCATGCTCGCTGCTCAATATCGTCACGCTCAGCGGTCTCACTGAAATTATATGAAAAAACAAAAAAATGGTAGAGAAAAATGAAATATCGCACGTATCGGTCCGTTATGCTGATTAGCGATCAAAAGGCGCGGGACAAGTGTTACGAGGGCCTTGGAATTGCGGTGCTTAACGAGAATCACGGAGTCGCCGCGCCACCGTCCTCCCCTAATGTGTTTTAAATGAGTGGTGGCACCGCAGTTACCGCCCCGAATATATTGCCGCGAAACCTACGAGGGAGACTTAGGGGCAGCACGGGGTGTTGGGGGGTGAGGGTGGGGGGGGTGGCACCTAAACCGCGTACTTCGGATCGTGGATGTCCGGTGGGCGAAGAGCACTTCGCGGTGATTAATGCAAGTGTCTTGGCGCTTGTTTCTTCTTAATTTTAACCGATACGCGCACCTGGAACGGTAGGTTTAAAACAAAAATATGAGTGCGGTAGACAGAATAATTTTGTTTAACTTTCAACGTCGCGAGAGTAAGATCGTTTCGCGAAATGCGATGGAATACGATAACGATCCCGAATAACGATCTCTCGTGGTTCTTTTGATCGTAATACGTTGGTTCGCGTGTTATAAAAGGTGAGGCGCGTAAAATAGGCCAACCGCATAATTCTCAGATTTTTTTTTTTTTTGAGAACGGACTGAAAGTGTTTCGAGTGTTCTTCGCTGACGAGAGAGAGAGAGAGAGACGTATTCTGGCACCTGCGCCAATTTTTCCGACGGCACAGTCGTATCGGATTGCTTTCTGATATTTCCAGATACGTGGGAGTTTCTCGGGTGAATTGTTTTAAACGCCTTACTCTGCACATTCGTACGCGCGTAAGTCCGCATGAAATTCGTATGAAGTCCGTAATGAAACTAATTCGTTAATTAGCGAGTGGCAGTGCGTTATTTAACAATTAACGTGGCGCGCGTAGCGTGGCGAGGTTAATGGAAAAATCGTTAACCGTTGATGTAAAATTCTGCGCATGATTCAAAGAGAGCATCGTCGCGCAGTTTTTAAGATGATTTTTCGAAACTCCGCCACTGGTCTGAAGGAATCAGAAATTATAAAATCACGCGACACGGGACGAATGTAATTCGCTTAAAAATTGTGATGCGTGAAACCAATTAGTGCGTTAGCGTTTGCAGGTTTCGGTGAAATTGCAATTTGCGCAGAGAGAATAGGTAGGGAGTCTTACTACCTTAAAACCTTGTAACGGAATCCGATATTAAATGAAAAATATCGTAGCAATAACCAAGGAAATAATTAATTCCGTCAGCTTACGCGAAACTATTCCATAAGAATAACTATGTATATTCAATCAAATAAACCGGTACAACGAATAGCAGACATTTCGTAATTTCGCTCTACGTTTAAGCTGGTCCGCATCGCGGTATATTAGAGAACTTTAATTAAAGTGGAATTACGAAGAACGCTCGAGCGCCATAAACATTATTGTACTAAGTGAAAAGAGTTAATAATTTATACCACTGTAAATCAGATCGCATCGATGCCCGTACTCGCGTACAATTATTTACTAAATACATTTATAACGGTACGTAACGTATAATTTTGGAAAATCACGCGTGGCACGGTGTAAATTAAAATTACGCTCAGCGAATTTCCACGAAAATGCGCTCCGTTCTGAAATTATTTTCAACCGCCTCGTAGACTCATTTCGCGTTTTAACGCCGCTCGCGTATTTAAAATGAATTGCGTTAGTTTTAGAAACACAGCCACTTTTAACGACCCCCCCCCCCCCCATATTACAACGAATTTTCCACTGAACACTTCCGTCAGTTTGTTGACACGCTCATCCGGTTAAACTAACTGCGCCCCGCGAAGAGATAGTACTAGCCAATAGATCATCCTCCTAGTTCAGCCAGAATAACTCGGTAGTCTCTCTTTTTCCCAACCGGTGGTTTTCCATCGAATTTAATCGCCAGCAGGTCGGAAAAGAAACGTCTTTCTTCGCGGTGCCGGGGGATGAAAAAGCTAAAGGGGGCGGCGGGGGAGAAGGACGGAAGTACAAAGGAAGGGACGAGGAGAGGAGATTGGGAGAAAGAGAGGCAAGGCCGGAGGGTATGGTAGGCGGGGGAGGGGAGGGGGGTGGTGGTGGTGGTGGAGGGCGCAGGGGGTTGCAGATTTTCCATTCAAGCGGCGCTGAGGGGTACTGGAATGAAACTTTCAGGACGCCGAACTTTTGACACCAATGAAAAATTTTCCGCTTCTCTGCGCGCCGTGACACCGCCACCTTCGTCCGACCCACCTTAATCCATTATCTACAATTTCGTAACGGCACGGTAATCATTCGTAACCGTGAAAGGATTATTTCTTCTCTATCTTCGGTTGGTTACAAGGAGACTAATGCTTGGTATACGGAAGAATTGGGGTAGTTCTCGAAAACATGGTTAAATTTGCTTCTTGAAGTTTTTTTGTTATGTTCTAGTCGTTAATTTGACGTGACGATAAAATTCTGATTTCCCGCGTAATATTTTGTGGGGATACGTATTTAGTTCGAATAACGCCTGAACGAACTATTCAAATCTAAAACAAAATAGAAATCTATCGTTTTTATCGTAGATTTTTATTCCGCGAGGAAAAAGAGGAAACTTTTGCACAGGTCATTGTTTATTTGGACTTCGTCTTAAAAGGATAGAAAACCGAACGACCAACAAATAGAAACTAAATAGGACAGTTGTATTTTCCCCCTTAACCCGTGAAGCGTTTATACCGAATAATTGTCCCGGAAATGCGTTGCGTTCGAGATATTTAGATTCGACGTTTTCAAACGAACACCCCGCATATCGTGTATCCGTGCATTAGCTTCCGCGCGAGAAGTGTCTAATTCCAAATTGTGTATGTCTGACTCGTTCATCTCCGTACCACTGCCT
Organism: Pemphredon lugubris; assembly: GCA_933228935.1. NCBI lineage: Eukaryota > Metazoa > Arthropoda > Insecta > Hymenoptera > Crabronidae > Pemphredon > Pemphredon lugubris. Next base: position 7,522,604 of record OW121819.1, on the reverse strand, counting down.
GCAAATAAAATGTAAAATGTCAAGTGCACTCGTTCTTCTAATTAGACAGCTGGCGCAGAGCAATTCGATTCCATGCGGTTGAAAAGTAGGAATACTCTGGCAGTACCGTCACCCAGAAAGATCGACGCGACGATGGGAACGATGTCTGATAAACAAAAATGTTGAACGGCGTTGACGAAAGTGGTTTCATTGAATCAGGAAATAAAATATTTAAACTTATAAAAGCGAACTGAAGAATATTACTCCTATCATACGATATAATAAAATACGAGGGTAACGTATTTTCATTGATACGATTCGTACAAATTTGTCATTCTATCCTAAAAATCCTAGTTAAATTCTTCCCAGGATATATTACCATAGAAATTCTAAATTCTACGTGCGATCATTTACCATCCCTTTAACAACAACATCGTATACGCACTAAAATTTCACCGGAAACGAAGGAAGAAAGATTAACGCAGAGCTCCGTTAATTTGACGCACGACACTCGTCCTGCGCGCTCGCTCTTATTTCGTTTTTTTCCATCCAACGCACAAACAAACTTTTAATTGGTGTCTGTCGCGGGATGTCACAAAGGGAACTTCCGATGTTGACGAAGACGATGGAGACGAATGCGCAGGGGTGCCGAAGGCATCGTACCCTGTCCGGATTGTTGGGGGCTGCTGGTAATCCGGAGGAAAGGGGATGAAACTGCCGAATGAAAACGATCCTAACGAGATCGTCGGGCACGAAACACGGTGGAAAAAAAAGGGGTTAAACAGTGAAGCGGATTGAGAAGGGGAGAAACATACGTGGCGTGTACGTGCGCGCGCTCGCGCACGGAGAACGAGAGACGGGTAAGTAACGAACGAGCGGATGAGGCAAAACTTATTGCTATCGCGAATTGAAAATACGCGCTGGCTTAATCCGCGCGGGCTTACGGTCGCGTTTGCATGTCCCTTCCACTTTACCCAAGCACTGACCGTACTTTTTCGCGGATCTCTCGCCGTTCATCCCCGTGTTCAGGCTGACCCTCCTATTTATCCGTATTCGTTTTATTACGACCCTGGGATTAATGCAAAGTTCGGGGGACAAAGAGGCAACTGCTATCGAAACCTGCTCACGCGTGATTCTTGATACGGTGAAAGAGTAACTTTCCGAGCGGTTTTGATTAATTCTCCTGGTCAGGGCAATGTTTTGCGAAAATTTGAAACCGTAGAGTGCAATTGTCAGCGGGTAGTTTTGAGTTTTTGAGACAGTTTTTAACGGAGTTGGTTGTACGCGCCTTGACACCATTTTTCAATTGTCACCGGTACTGTTCTTTTTTTCGCGTTTCCCGCGTATTTGAAATATGGATCGCGTAACTACTGGTCGAATGACGTTCATACACTTTTTGCGTTATCAAATATGTTACAATATTGAGTACGGCTCTTAAGAAATTGTTGTACAAAAAATGTATTCCATTTGTAGCTCTCAGTGTTCATTAGATGCACTTTAATCCTAGAAAAGTAACGATAAGCGTAAAATTTACACACATGACCGTTCTACTAGGGTTAACGAAACTTTCGATAGGCTCGCACATCATTAACGCGTTTTCGTTTATCGAAGGGGATATGTTCTATGTTTATGACAAAGGAATAGTTTGTAAATTATCAATGCGGCGTACCATCCCGTGTTCTACTTTTTCGGTCTCTCATTGTTACTCTTTGTGCCCGGGTATAAATATAAACGCGCAGAGATTGCAGCTGCTCGTGGCGTTCGAAAAATATTAACAACAAAACGCTAAAAGTCTGAATTTCAGAGATGAAAATTCCATTTTTTTACCCGTCATTAGACGAGAAATACAGCTATGTATGTATTCGAGTTCTATATCTGGGAAGATTTAATCATCGTAAGTAACGTTGCGTCGTTCGATCTCTGCTCTCTTGACAATGAACAATAGTTCGTAATTGAATCGCGTAGCGTCACGTTTGAAAAAAATGCATATTGATGCACGGTGTGCTGTCGAGCACTATATCGATTAAACAATTACTTTGATTCGTAATTACAGAATTGCCATTAAATTCACCCATTCAGTAGTCAAACATTTTTGAGCGTAAAGTGGAAAATATTGCGGTTTATCCTTTATTTAAATCCTGTTTCGTCTATATTTGGATCTCACTGCTCTCGCGACGCGTTCGAATGCTTTAATTGCCCAGTAAAATTTTATAACCTATACTCCTATCCAAACGAAATTACTTCTATCCGTCACGTAGGTTGAAAAATAAGATACGCTAAAATACAAGAATATAATAAAATACAATATAACATAATATTCGTAGTCGAAACGAAATACTCAAATGAAAATTACCACGTCATTATGCACAAAGAAAGACATTTAATCCCCGAAAATACTTCCTCTCCTTGTCACATTAACGAGAGTACAGATATCTCTATTATTACGCCACTTCCTTGCAAACTTAAACGAATAAAAAAAAAAAAAAAAAACGAAAGAAGAAAAGCGACGCGAGCCCTAGAAAATTCTATGCATCGTAGACACGATATTCAAAGTGGTCTGGCAGAGGTGCGAAAGGTCACGCGGGAAAGTGCCTCATTTCCCCGATGTAATCCCCGTCATCGTGATATCGATCTCGTTAACATATTGTCTCGATTCCCGTTGCCGGAGAAATGCACGCCGAAGGGCAGGGTTGGTTGGTATCGAGGTGTCATTTGTAAATGCACGCGCAACGGTGTGCGCGCAAACAAAGATACACGCGTGTGCCCACACACTGCCGTTAGAGAAGTAGACTCGGCTTAGTCGGGGGGGTCGCAACGGAGTTCACTCGACTTCGACGGTAGTCTGAGAGGGCTCTTCTGTCAGCTTCAAAAGCAGGGTCTCCGGTACACAATCAAGTCCCCAAAGGGTTGGAGGGTCCAGGCCACTTGGCCCGCTCTCCCTCCCTCTCTCTCTCTCTTATTCTCTATGTTGGTTTTGTTTCCGTTGGTTCCTCCTCTCGTTAACTTAGGCGTACCCGTCAACGCCGTTATCATTATCGCTGACCTTCCGGAACGAGGCAAGGTGAATCGACGGCCTTCCCGCACGGATGTTTAACTACTACCGGTTCTTTCGGTGTTCTGCGCTGTATCTCTTTACGCGTGGAACAATGTACCGCAACGATTTACAGCGCTGGATGACACGTACTTGGTTTTATAACGTTGATATCGTTGGATCGAGGATCGCTAGATCGCCTCTACCGGATATCGACCTTTTTTGAACAGTCCGTATCGTACGTACAATCTGTCAGTAGTATTTAAAAATTGAACATTTCGATAGAACGCAAATGTTTAGGAAAAACGAAGGAGGAACGTGGTTGATTTAGATTATATACCCAACTTTTCGCGCAAACAAATCTTTCCCCGCAGATTACACTGGACTACCATTACAAAGATAACTGATAACATTTCGATCTTTGAATAAAAGTATCAACGAACCAGTAGTATTGTTTTACTTCCTTGCTACGTAAATTGCTTTTTTTCTCTCCTCTCGAATTGACTCTCCACTCCACCTATCTTCCCAATTTCGAGGAACGACGCTTTTAACTTTTGACTCGTACCCGACCGAGCTTTCGGGCGAACTTCCGCTATCCACTTTAAGAGCAATGTCTTTGGTACACTATCGAGTCGTCAAAGAGCCGGAGGCTGTGTGTCACCCACCTCACTCTCTTATTCCCTTTTCCCGTATACTTCCTCTTCCCGTCGTTGACTCTATTCTCTGACCTGTACCGCTGTACCGTGTGACAATTCGATTGGACACCGCGGGGCAAAAGAAGCGATTTTTCCGCCGGCCCGACTGCACCGCTTGTTTTCCGTTAATCCGCGATTTTATCCCCCCCTCCCCCCTCCACGGCCCACACCCCTTTATCCCCTGGCGCGCCAGTTTTCTTTTTCCCATTGTCGTCAATCGCAACCACCTCCGACTCGGTTCCCTCGTAATAGAAACGATTTTCTTGCGCGCTGAGCTACCGTGTTTTTACTTTATCTTTACGATGTACACTTTTTGCCTTTTATTTCTTTCTCTTCATTACACCTCCGCTCTCTGGCGTCCTTTGGAATTTCCACGGGACTCGGGTGTTATAAAGTGGATACATCCTTCGTACACTTTTTTTTCTCTTTCTCTCTCTCTCTCTCTTCTCTCCGTCTCTCGTTTCTCCGACTACACCGTTTAACGCGAATCTGCTTGTGTTTTTCTCTCTCACGCGCTACCCGCGACTGGTTTTAATCTTCGCGCACGTCTGTTTGAAAATCATAACTCGTAACCGTAACTTTAATACAGAGGGAGCGCGTTGAATTTCCGTGAATTCCAAGAAAATCTCTGTAGCCGGATCGATCGCCGGCGACATTTACATTCTTTCCACGCTTCTACCTTTTGCAATTACAGAAGCTACGATATCCGAAGTCCTACCGCTGATGGCGTCCATAAATTTTAACATTTATCTTTGACGAAAAAAAGAAGAGGGTACGATCGCTGACATTACCATAATTGCACGGGCTCCGTTAACGAGAGTTGATTTCTAATTTAATCAGTTTCATGAACAATTAAAAGTATGAAAAGGCGAATTTCAGATATGAAAAAAAGTGAATTTTGAATGACTCCCACGTATCCCAGAAAAATTCAAATCGTCGAACCTTGGAGCGCGAAAGATCCCGAGACAGTGGAAACGAAATTCGGAGAAAGAAATATTTTATCGCTACAGCAATCGGCAATGTTTCCCCGTGTTATGAATAAAAGACTATTCAATTTTCTGAAATGACTGCGCGAGGAGATATATCAAGTAGATATAGTGAAGCGGTACCCAACATCCATTCTGCCTTCACCGCAAACCTTTCTCATTCCATTAACGAGAGCTTTCAAAGGCTCCGTCTCTGTAAATCAGGCCCACTGTTACCCAATTTCGTTGGCTTAGTCCATTGCTAGCCGACTGCCCTCTAATTAGTCAAGCTCCATTAGGTAAGGGTGGGTCGAGCATGAGGTAGGTTAGTGAGCGAGGGTTCGTACGCTATTCCCCTCGAGAGAGAAGATTCAATCCCAAGGTCGCGTTCAACCCTCGTTTTATCATTGCACCTTCTGCAGGTTTACCTGTTTTCGTTTCTATTCAACCCGATGATTCTTCGCCCTTGTTCTCTCGTCTTCGTTCGCGTCTCTCGATTGCTTCTTCAGTTTCTTTTCTACCGTGTTACGGCCTCGACCATTATTTACCGTAAACGAATTACCTTTATACTCGTACCGTGTTAAATTCGATTGAGCTTCTTTCAATTTGGAATTAATCGTTTAATTTTCTTTTTTTTAACGTAATGATCGGTCAATTGCGTTACGGTCATCAGCTGCGCGCGAGCAAAATATCTAGCGGTGTATTAATTATAATTTTTTTAGTATAATTCATACGTGGATACTTTCTTTTCGACATGCATCCTATCGTCCGATTAATAATGGAACGTAGAAATAAGTGAATTATGAATACTTTTATTAACGCAATCCATTCTTTCCAACAAAGGTACATCCGCGATACTTTAATATTGATATTGTTGTACATCATCGATAGGCTGTTGCTGGTTACCGGGTGCTGATATTCGTGTTGCTAAGTTTGCAAACGAAGAAGTTGTATTCGAGCTCTCGATACGAGCTTTTGTACTCCTGTACCATAAATGTTCTTCTTTCTATAAAATTCATAATCTTCGTTCGCACTCGCGTAATGTCCGTCACGGTATCATTAAAGACACTTTCGATCTTGCACCGCGAGTACTTTCTTAAACCAATATTTCAGGTACGGTAAGCAATAATGTCCACGATTTCGTGTGTTCCATGTAGATCGTTGATCAACAGAGAGAGGTCGGTATTTGATTGAGAACAGCGATAGATTGATTTAGCGATTGTGTTTAATTGATTGCAAAGTTGCCAAAGGCAGTCCGGCAAAACAGCATTGCCGGTGTAAATTGGCTCAACTAGGAGGAACACTAATCAATTATAGAGTACGTTTAACGAAATCACGGTGTCTGGTCGTTCACAACTACCATCTACTCAGCCTTGACAAATTAATTTCTAAAACTTCTGTAATTTCTATAAGGTATTAACTTAAACTTTCTCAGTCAATACAGCTGCTTCCGGTAGGTTTCATTGGAAAATTTTCTAGTCCAATTATATTGAGACTCTCACTTACGCTTCGTATTTATAGCTCTTAAAACTTCTAAACAGTCGCTAATACAATTTCGCTAATTATATTATTGAAAACGAAAGTCTGTAAGTGTTTCTCACAGCCGCAAATTTAGCTCGAAAAAACTTTTTCTTCGAAATGTTTTGAACTGCGTAATTTAAACTTCGCATATTTAATTTATGCAACATTCATATTTTCGTAGGACAATAGTAAAAGAGTGGAACTTGCGTAGAAATTTGTTTCGCTACCAGAGAATTCTAAAAACGTATTTTGTTACGTTGTTCATTTCGCATTCTACACGCATATAAAGTATCTTGCATAAATAACGCGTATAGAATGTACTACATACTTCGCGCTTGGTTAGCGCGTTCGCTTCGCAGTATCGGTACAAAATTGGTACGGGAACCATGCATTATTCACAAACATTCGCGGTCTAGTAATCGCTGACTTATCGACCAGGAAATCGTGTTTAAAAACCTCGAGTCTTGGTCGAATGTGGGGCTCAAAAAAAAGAAAAAAAAAAAGAATCCAAACGCGAAGGAACTCTCCAGTTAACCCCGCCACACCCTACGAGGCGCTTTACACACACGTTCGCGCACATCTCTAATAACGCGAAAAGCACGCGCCACGTTTTAAGTATTAAAAAACTCATTAGGAGGCGAACGACGGGGAGGGAGAGAGAGAGAGAGAAAAAAAAAGAGGAAGCCCGCGAAAAAGTTGAGAGGAAAATAGAGGGGGCGGTGAAACGGGAGCGTAAAGTCGCGCAGAAATCGTTCTCGTTTGTTGAGCCGTCCATAAAAGACGGCGGCGGAGGGCGGACGTAGGGCGGCATACCGATAATTCCACGGAGCCCTTCGCTGGAATTTATGAGGTTTAATCCTTTGCGGAATCCAAGAGAGGCGGCTAGCTCCCCCCCCCCCACTCCCCCTACCCCTACCCAAAATGCGCCCTCTTTCAACCTCCCGAGTCTGCTAACGTATAACGCGGCTTACGGCGACGGTCCGTCGTGGGACGGGGGTGACGGTTGGTTCAAAGTGTAACGAAGAAAGCTCTCACCCCCTACCGTTGAGGGATGGAGCGATAACGGAGGGGGAAATGAAACCGTGAAGGAGCGTAACGTCTTCGCGAGCAAAGATGAGTGGTCCCGTAATTGGGGATGCAGACGGAATACGCCGATGACTCCATTTCGAAACCCTCCTCGGAATTTAGTAAGTACTTCCTCGGTTATGGGATTGCACTCCATTGACAGGTTTGAAAATAGTCGTTTCTTTTTTTTGTGATCTCCGTTGGATTAATTGTAATGGAAATACTTTTTTCGCGTGGATTTAATCGTGCTCGCGAGAATGGAAATGTGGGGAATAATTGAAAAATATTTTTGTTTAGATCGAAAAGGGATTTTCATATTTTCTTCGATACCGCGCGTAGAAGGGAAGAATATTAATTACTCTTTGTTTGTTCAGCTCGATAAGCAACGGTTTTCAATACTTTTCCGTGACGAGTGGAACTTTCTGTGTTTTCTGAAATCAAAGTTTCGGGCAGTTCAACGCGATCGTCGCGACAGCGACGCCGGGCAATGTTTTGATTCGCGGGTCAATTGTTTTTGCATTAAAACGAGATGAGATTTGCGCAAAACGTTTACGCGTATCCGGGCAGGTTTTCAATTAAAAGTTTATTCCACGTAAACACTGGCGTGTATGCTCAAGTAAATACTCCGTACACACCGGGGATGTGACACTGACTGTCGAAACGCAGCTTAAGCATTATTTGAATGAGAACAATTATTTCAATTTGGAGATCCGAAATAACGAAACGAACGTACACCGGCGAGATGATAATTAATTTATTCGCAATTCCGTACTCGCCGAAACTTTAGTTTCGCTTATACGGCGGTTAGGCGATCCTAACGATGAACTTTCGAACGTCGATAAACCGAAATGAAAATGTTCCACTCGACAGTCCGGCGAGTAACAATCAATCTACCGTAACTTTTCTACGCCACGGCACGCGGCGCGATAGATGGGAAACTTTTCGTGGCAATTAAAAATAATTGAATGCGATGAGTGCCCAAGTTCGCCAACTTCCTCGCGACGTATAACCATGCGGTATAATTACCCGCGCCAGCTGTAAGATGCTCTTTGCTGTAAGCCTCCACGCTTACGCCGCTTTACGGCCGGCACTTAATATTTTTACGGCCAATACATGCCACTGATCCACGCAAGGGGTGGCATGTCGACAGGTATGTTAAAATTTTACACCGAGGCCGTAAAACTGGGGCAAAGGGAAAAGATAAAGTGTTCGTACGCGTTTATTATTTTTCTCGCTGGTTACGTACGATCCTTTCGCGATGGTTTTCCGCTAGAAAATATAGAGAGGTTCTTGCCTTGCCCGACAAGTTTGTTTTACCAGACGAGGGTAGATACTGGTGGGTTCTCAAATATCCTTGCCAGGATAAATGTCCGATTAACAATAATTGTACGGTTTACATTTAGACGAATTCGTTTAAGTATTTAGGAGAATATAAATATCTTTTAAAGAAACCAAACTCAATAAAAAAATATTTTAATCATGAATATTACTGCGTGAATGTTTTTGTAAGATTGAGTTTAAATTATGAATAACTTGTGTGCCACGAAAGGGACGATTCTGTGTCTTGGCATAAAGCTTGATTATTACACTTATTTTCATTTCGATGATTTATATAACTTGTAAATACAACAATTGATCACCCGAATGATACGAATTTAAGAAAAGAAAATTTCTCCTCGCACGTACAACGCTGACTCCCGTTAACATTCAAACTCTATGGATTCTTAAATTCGTTCAAAGCGTTTGAGTATTAACCGATTGTATACTGCGGCTGATAACTATAAATTAAATCACGATAGCTGATTCCTGTAAAGAGAGAGAGCCGGCGATACGAGTCTGCCTGCAAAAATATCGTCGAGGTAAAGCGAAAGTGGCCAACGAGAACGTAACTTGGACTTGCACGACCAAAGATCGTTGGTTCCTCGGAGCGTTTCGTGGAATTTAATAAAAATTGTAGAGCTTTCAAGATCGAGCTCAAAGACCGTTTGCCTTGCCGTTATATCAAGCGAAATTATGCATATCTGCCCTTTCGACCTGTCGCTCGTGTTCTCCCGGCGTCTCCGCGAGATTTTCTCCATTCCACGTTTTCTTGATCTTATTTTTCCCCCCCTCTTCGCCACCGTCTACCCACCATCCTTCGATCTGTCTGCTCGATGTCCCGCCAAACGGAAATAGCCTCGGCATGAATTGCAGAGTGAAGCGAAGATTTGTAAACATCTTAACTAGCCATAGAGAGACGACTCGAGTGATGAAGTAAAATGTTATAAAGAGACGCGGCTAATTTCGAAAATTGTGGAAATCTACGTGCGCCGCGTTATAATCAGTAGGGACGATTTTCTCAATGTTTTGGTTTTTCTAATGAATTCTCGACCCCCCTTTTGTTTAAAGCGAATGGTTTAGACGCGCCACTTCAATACTTTCATCGCACCCAGATCCACTCTCGTTTACCCCGCAATGCAAATTTTCCCTCTAGACGGTACTTTAAGCATTTCGTTATGTCCGGAGTCGGTCGATCGAGAGAAGAGGGTTCGTACTAATTGGAAATTGTGGAAAGATGTTCACCCACTTCCACTTTTATTTTCATTTATTTCCTTCCGCCTCTCTGTAATCTCTTTAACGCCCCCGAGGGGTGTTTTCATGCATAATATTTTTCTGTACTTCCGCTCGCTACCGACATTTTCTATCGGTTTCGGTGATCTTCTCGCGACGTTAATCTTTTTGTTTAACTTAAATCTAACGCGATGTTGCATGGCAAACGCGCGTTGTTTCTCTTATTTTTTAATACACTTTGCGGAAGATTAATGGATTAATATTATTATAGCATTATCCGCGACTATCCTATTTCTCCTACTTTCTACAACTTTCATGTTGCGCAAAATACTTCATAAAAATTACTCGACACCATTACCCGTCGCCGGGTAATCCAGAACAATATCGAGAACCGCAAACATTTCGTACGGATCGCTCGAATTTATTCATTTTCGTCCAGATAAATATTCGAATAACGTTTAAAATTAAAATACAGATATTTCTGGACAAAATGAATTTAACACTTTGTATTCGTATTTATTTTATATCGGTATCTCAACGATCCGGAATTATCTACCGTGCACCAAGTCCACGCGAGGGGGCCTCGAAAATCGAAACGTGCGTTTCATATATTCCAGTGTACATATCAATTTTGTTAATATTAATTTCCGGTTATCGTAAATTAACTAAATGCATGCCTTCGTACGATCAAGCTCCTTCTCCGTTTGATATCAAACGGATCGTAATTCTTCTTCCTAATTGTGTTTCGCGGACGAACAAACAGCATACCGGGTAACAATAATGTTTAGCGCAAGGAATAGCGTGTGACTCACTGGCGTGGATGGTAAACACGTTGGTCCGATTAAACCAACGTATCGAAATTACGTCAGCTTTGACACAGTGCAATTAAACGCCACGGCAATGCCGAGAGCGCAACGGTGACTTATAGTAAAATAGACTGAAAATCAACTCACGATGCATCTCAATGGCCACCGAGGCGGACACGGGTTGACTAATATTGTTGTTGGATGCTTGGCAAGTGAACTCAGCGTGAAGATCCGCCCTCGAGAGTTCTCTGACAAGTAAAGTGTTTCTACGGAGCGAAGGAAATTCACCTGGTTCGTCCTTGGAATCAAGGAGCAATTCTCCGCGCCACCATCTTACTTTCGGTTCCGGACGACCTGGAAAGGAACGTAAGGGAATCGTATTAATCGGAGTGAAAATTTCAGTTTCGATCGGGCTATTCGTTCTCCCCATATACTTAGCGACGTATCTTTGTTATATTAAATTGTACAGCCCTCGCGAGTCTCGCGGTACGATGATACGAATCGATCGCGAGGCGAGAACAGTTAATAGATATATCGAGAATCGAAAGTTGATTCTACCGGAAATACCTTGCCACTTACGAACACTTAAAGACCGGAGAGAAGTATTGTTCGCTAAATTGCTCCGACTTTTCGTGCGTAAAGCAATATCTCCTTCGCTTATCCATCCTCGCTAACATTACCGCCTAATTTACTATGCGCACCCCAAACCCTGTACGTCATACATCCATCTCCATTTAAAACCTAATTTATTTACCGAATCGCGCGATCCAATCGTGATTCCCCGTCTCCCCACCTTTATTTTATGTCTTTTTTCTTTCTTTTTTTTAATTTTCCTCCCCTGGTTCACTTACATCGCGTCCGTTCTCATATGCTACCCGCGTCGCTTCCAAACCCCATAGATTTATACATAATTTCCGAAACGCGACGGTATCGCGTCGTTGTTATGATCAAGCCGCGGCATAAGAAATCGCAATTACTATTCTTATTATTCATACGGTGTTTCGCAAACTCCGCGGCACAAATACTCGGGCAAAACTCGACGGGGCACGGACGACGGGCTAGAGTAGTGTGGGTGAGCGACACGCGTTAATTCATAATTCACGATGGCCGTTGCGTGCGGATAATCCTCGGAGGGGTTGAATATCTACACGCCCGACGATGGGGGGCAGAAGCACGGAGAAAGGTCCCGGTCGGCGTCGACCTCGTTATTTTTCACCGGAGCCATTTTCGCCGAGAGACTGTGCGGAGGAATCGCAAAAGCACCCGGGGCCGGGGGAGGGAAGGGAAGGCGTACCGAGAGGAAGGAGGAGGGGGAGGAAAAAAATTGTCGGAGAACCGGAAGAACGCCCCTCCATCGGCGAATAACGTCGTATAACATCCCGCCGTTGGGCAAACGCCGAGCGAGGTAATAAAAATACATTTTTTATCGTTATTGCCTTCGGGTAGCAATGCCGTTCGCGGATAGATATGAAACTGTAATTGAATAAAAGGGCAACGTCGGTCACCGGAATGCATATAATTGACATCGCTCTCGGCGCCTAATGGCATCCCCCCTAACGTTTCCTTCGACCTTTTAGACGATGTTTTTTAATTGCCAGCCTCTCCGTCTCGCGGTTCCTCCGCTCCGGTCCCGTTTTATTATTGATTTCGTTAAAAAGCATCGTCGGGTGTAAAGTCTCAGCAAAAACAGTCGGCGATCCTGGTTAACGAATCTGGAGAGGCGACGCGTCTCAATGTGCGAGTGCCAAGCAGTCGATCGCGCTGTTCGGACCGTTCGTCGAAAAGTACTACGTCGTTGAAACGCGTCGTGCAATTGACACGGGATGGAATTCCGTCGAAGCCTCCGTGCGCTCAATTTTACCGTTATTTATAGAGAAACGAAGCAACGTCGTACCGCTTGGCATTTGGCGTCGAGATTTTTTCTGAATACCCCTGCCACTCGGACGGTTAAAGTCTTGATAGTACTTCGAGAGTACGAGCGCAATTACGATAAATAGTACGTTAGTGCGGTTTTTGTCTCAAAGTGAAAATGATCCTTCAACGGAAGTTCCAATCTGTTTTCAAAGATTCGAGAAGATCGTGGAAACGAAGCGGTGTACGTTAATCAGTCTTAATAAACAATTTTACGAGAATTAACAGTTTTACGCGTGAAATGGGAAATTTACGAACTCGATAACCGATTTTGTAGATCAGACGTGGGTTAACGGATCTGTGAGATATCTTAATTATACCTCATTGTTATTAAAATCGATACTATCTTAAAATAGCTTCGGTTGCCTTTTAATTGAATCGGTCGAGACGAACAGTTGTTTCTCTCCAAGCTCGCGTCCATGTCTGTCAATCCCAAAAACGTAGACAACTAACACGGTTATTTCAGGTATATACGTATACAAAAAATACTGAAATCATTCGGACCGTTGAAAAGTCTTGCTGAACTACGGAGATCCGAGTAGCAAAGGTCAACGTAAATTTGCGCTCGACGATCGTTCCAAACGAACGCATTTCATGAAATTCTATATAAATAACGTCGCGTCTTCGACAATTCATCTTGCGGATTTCGTACAATTTGTATGCGTTCTTTCGGAAAGAACTCGTTGAGGAGTCCTTGTCCGCATTTTCATCCGAGTTTTTTCTAATTATAGAATGTAGGACTTACCCCCAGAGACAAGACACTGCAGTCTCATGTCACCACCCTCTTCGTACGGACCTGCCACCGTCAGTACAGTTTTCCCGTGTTCGTCGATAATGTTTGGTTTGTGCGGCGGCACTGCGAAAGATAGAAATAATATATGAAGTTCATAACGCTGGAATTAAAATATTTTTATTCGCTCGATAACACAGTTTATCTGCGAATTGGGTCTATTAACGTCAACCACCGAACGTTTCAATGTTATTTTAAAAATAAGTATCTTAACAAGTTGAAGGTGGTAGTAATGTCAACGCGACGCCCTTTACCTGAAATACTCTGTTGCGTCCATGTTGCTAGCTGCGATAAATAATATAACAAACGTGTACAAATATATTGAAACGACAAAAGAATTCTAAATCGCGTACCTTATGTTTGATATGTACTCAAAACGAGCATTTGTACACCATGCGATTTGTCATTTCAAAGTGTTATTCAAAGTATTTTGCGATAAACACCTTTGAATAGTTGATAACGAGAGAAAATAATTGTAAAGTACATTCGTCGAATTTAACAGACCCCGTAAAAAATGGATTTGTGCGTTGCACGGTTTTTTCGTCAAAATTTCCTTGAAACACAATAACTATAAGACTTTTAGATCCGAGGTGGGTCCCAGAAAACAATAAAAGGGACGATAAAAACTACGTATGGTGGTTAGGATAGCGTGGGTAGCCTTCGGATATCATCTTTGTCTTGACGAGGATAAATCTCGGCATCGGGTTTTAAATCCCAACCTCGCTTCCCTCTTTTCCCGGAATACAACAATGTACTCTACCACCGTGTCCGTCGGTTAACAATACCTTTTCTACGTTAAATGATCACCGGTAAAAAGCGGTTCTCGGTACAATGGCACGTAACAAAGAAACGATATGCTATAGCACAACCGTTTATTCTATTGAAATCGTGTATTGTCGGCGGAATTGCGAAATAATTACATCTTGTGGATTTTAATATGCACCGATCCCAGCGGCGGCGTTTGTTTCTGTCAATAATTTGAATTTCCTAAACGACTGAACGGATAAACCATCAGCGACGGTATCATTCTCTAGTCGTTTATTGATAACTCGTTGTAGGGTTACGTCGCTTTTCGCAGACGAATCGTGGATTCTCAAGCGATATTATTCGCATAAAAAACGTAGAGCTACAAGAGTGAATACTCAACGATTTGAACAATTTGAATCAGTAGGCGAGAACTATTTATAAATGAGTAACACGCTTTTGAAGTCCCGGTGGAAATAATTAAGAGCCTCGCCTATTTCGTAAATGTTCTCAAAGTAATGTCCATAAAGAAATTAAATAAACTTATAAAAACACCGTGCACCATTCGATCACATTTCCGTTAAACGGAACAAGCTTCGATCAAATAGGTAATGAGACAATTGTACAGGTGCGATTCAGAGTACGGCAACGATAAATTAAGGCACGTGCACAGCGTTGTGCGGCAAAGTATCGCATATCGAATAGAGCGAAATTTGAGAGCGAATGATGAAAGTTGCCGGCAGGCGATGAAGAAGCGAAAGGTAGGGAACATTGATTTATGGCTTTTGTCAATCAGCGTTTGTTCCAGCTGCACCTGCATGCAACGCGGTTTTGAAGTGCAGTTTACGTCTAATAACCGGGAAACGAAGCGTGCAGCGAAAGAGAGTAGAAAATAGGCGAATGGAATAAGATTATGCCTGAGGGAAACTGAACTGGCGGTAGACGCGGGGATCGATAGTATCGAACGGGCGAGTATGCGAGTCTAGGTCACCGTACTCGCTTGCCGTTGTCTTTATTTCTTTTTTTATCCTCCGCGGTTAAAAGCAGTCGACGTAATCGGAGAGAAAATCAAATTTTGGTTATTCGAAGAAATATCGGTTTAACGTGTCGTTGCCGTATCCTTTTTAAATACAAATCCTGTGATAAAACGGTCTAAAGGATTATAGCACGAAAGCGTAGATGCAGTAAAATACCGAGTAACCTAATTTTAATTCAGGAATTTCGGTTATCTCCTCGGGGGATAAGAGACGGTAACTTTATTTTATTCGGAACTAAACGATGAAATTTGGTAAATTCGTACTTCCCATTACGGTGAAAAGGAATGGTAAGCGTTTTTTTAAGAATAACTGGAAAATGGAAAGAATAAGGGGTTTTAATTCTTTTCAAGAAACTTTAGTTTTATCGGACTCCTCGGTTTCATAGAATTCGGGAACAAATTCGTACCGTTAAACGGATCCATCGTTTCGAACGAAAACCTCGAAAGGGTCAATGGTATTTTATCGCAAACGGAATGAGATAATCTTAAATAAAATTGCAGTCTATAAAACACAGGTGAGTTTAGAATCGATGATGCGAAATAGGTCTAAGAAAGTAACGCGCTCTTGTCACGCGACTGTGGGTGAGAATGAATGATGTGGAGAAGTAGTTGAACACCGGAAATAGTATAATCTCGACCCACCGAAATAACACGTTTCTCGGTAATGCTCCATCTGATAATTGTAACAAAGAGTCATTAAACCGGTACAACGAGGGAAGAAATTTTATCAGGTATTACTGCGCGTTCGCGAAAGAACAATTTGCTATTTTTAGATCATTATGCTTTCCATTATCTTTGGCTTTTCTTTCGAAGTTAACTTTAGCAGACGTACGAGTCATTGCAATGATCCATATTTCTTTAAATTAATTTACGGGTGATCGATATCTCTTTAAATTAATTTACAGGTGATCGATATCTCTTTAAATTAATTTAAAGAATGTACTAAAAAACCGGTTACAGTCTAATGTATTTACTTTCCTCTTTTCGTTCTCTTTGTATTTTTTTTTGCTTCGCGTATTCACGAATACAACTTTCCTGCGCTCTTCCCGAAATAGGAAGACAAAGGTGCATCGATTAACCATTTTTACGATTCCGAAAAAAACGGATACACAGCTAAATCAGCGCTTTTGCCGGATTTACGTTTCGAAAACCTATCGAAAATATTGAGCGAGTCGATGCAAAGCAAGAAATTATTTATGTGCCATTAGATTTTGACACGCGAAGCATAAATCGCCGTAAACGAGTTTAAACTGTTCAAGTACTTTGCTTCTTTTGCGAATTCGCTGTTGTCTCGTCACCGCTATTCCTGAATGTTTCATTAGATATCGTATTTCCAAATACACGGGCGAACGCGTAGTATCGTCCACACGGAACTTTCATTATCCTCGGTTCTCGAATCATTTCCCGACAAATCCAAGTTCGTCTATAATTCACGTTCCACCTTTCGGGGAGCATGTCGAAATACTCTACGCCAACATCAACGCTGAAGAGCATAATTACGTTAAATCATTTTCCCCTGGATATAAACAATTACCGGGATTAATTAAACAAGGGAACCTTCGATCGATCAAACTACGGTTCACCAGTCGCTGCCATGTTATGTTTTTGAATCGACAGTAGCCACTACGCTCGAATAATCATCGATCGTGTCAATATTATGGTACGCGAGCTCTGAAAACCTATCGTATTACGTATTTACGTATCAAGTTGGTACGAAACATAACGTAATCAAAGTAACCGAGTTAACGAAGCACGCGTAAAGTGCTCCAACTTTTGCATTATTCGAGAAACGCGAGTAGAAAATAATGGCCCGATAATCGATCACGTGAAAACGTAATAAAGTTGCCGGTCGTACGCGTACCTTTTAATTGTTACATTGACATTATAATGTTCGGTAACGAAACGCAGTTTCCTGACGGCTCTGTACAAACGATGTACCTTTTCGACCCGTGTTTATATTTACACGTACCTATGCGCGCGAGTAATGTAAAACAATCAGGAACGATAAACACGCGACTGAAATTATGCCTATGCGAAAATGACGTTTATAGGCTTATTTTCAGCACGGTATGAACTTTACGATTCAGTAAAAGTAGATTTTATTGCGTTTCCGCTGAGAAAAAAATAATACCGAACGACGGATAAGATTGACCGCGGGTAACTTATAACTCTGATTCTAAAATAATGAGAAGAAAAATAATATGCCACTGTACCAGAAAAAACTATGTAGCGTACTACCATATTCTCGATGGTGAAAAATTGTAGATACAAACCTAACCCATTCGCGACCAACCAACTCTCCAATAGTTGAATCAATGTCCTGAGATTTTAACGTAGGTTTAACGTAGGAAAGAAATAAAAAATTTCTTCGGTAAAAGCAATGTCACACAGCCTTAGAACGACTGTGTAACGCGGTACGTTCAACGAAAATTATTTTCCGATGACCTTAGTCCTGGGAGGGGCTTAATGAGAAACGAGAGAACAATTACGCAATTATTACGAAAGGGAGAAAGATCCGCGTTCTACGGGCCGAGAAAAGCGTAACGATAGAAAATCCGTACATTGTCAGCGGCGAGCGAAGGTGACACAAAGGGGGCGGATTCGCGCTCGTACCACTCAAATCGGTGGATAACGAAGTACCCCGAAAGAAGTGCTATCATTTTGAGATTGGATAACGTCGGGCGAAGGTACAATTTCTGAAAATGTGTTCATTCGGAATAACGCTACCGAGAGTAGAAAGAATTCTAGTCGCTAAAGGGAGACGCGGGGAGAAAAGGGTGATGGGGGGGGATGCGACCGTTTCTACGAAATCTCGTTGGTAACGAGCTTTTTCTTTTGAACCTCCTTAAGCGTGCCAACGCTGCAGCCGAAGGAGCCTTTCGACTCGAGTTCAACCGCCCCTTGTGTCCTGCCAAGGGAGACCGGCGGGACAACGAGTCGCGGACACGAAGAAAAGGGAAAGAATGAAAATAAAATGCGACCGGGACGAGCAAAGAACAACTTCGAGTTTAGTTCTTCTCTCAGCTTCGCTCTGTATCAGCCGGTAAGATCTTCTCAATCGCGCGAAACGTTTACGACCGCCAGGATTATACATTATATCGTGCCTTGTTAAGAAGCGATCGCGGGCAAACTGAAAAGGGAGAGAAATTCTTTTGTCCCTGGCTTTCGAAAATAATAGTTTGACGCCTTGAAAGCACGCCAGATCCACCGTATGGTTAAGCAAACTAGTGTGTGGGCGTAAGTTTCATAATTGGTACGTAATAATTATTTGCCGTATCGAAAGAATTTGCAATGAATCGTGTTAAGTTGCAAATCGATGCGTTTAAGTAGTTTCTATAATTATTGTGTTGTATCAGAGTTATCGTCCTGCTGAAAAATATTCGTGTTCTTCGATAATCCGTTTGTCGTTATTTATTTATCGATCGCTCTGTACTTTCGTTCGGGATACCGAGAATCCGATGTCTCGCGTTGCACAATTAATTGATGTCGATAAAAACCGGTGTTAAGGAATTTCTGCAATGGACAAAGCCCACGAATACGTATCGGCAGACCACGTACAGAGATTACGGAACGAACTATGCGAGTTATCTATGGTTTGGCATTAGCTGTGTTTACTCGAAATTCCTACGTCATACTTACGTTAAATGCAATTATCGTGATCCGAATCCTGCGTTGCGTTCGAAACACGCGCATTTGTAGTAAAAAAAAAGAGCAATCCTCTGTTGGCGCTAAACGTGTATGTGTAAATTTTGCACAAAGTCTGTTTTCAGCACCGGGGAATTAAATGCTCATGTTCGACGTATCACGGATGTATATCAATGCAAGACTTTCAATGGTAAATTCCGTGCATGCATTTCGTTTTGTACACGTTTTTTATATTATTGGTGTTTGTTTATTTCCGTTCTACCTAGTAATACCACTCGAAACGTTGAAAGTACGAGGTTAACATAGAAAAATTGAAAAATACGAATTTCTATGAAATTTGTTAAATTAAAAACTTCAGTTTTGAATCAGTCGTGATATTATTTATTCTATATTACGAGGATCTTTCAAATTTCGCGTAATGAGTAAAGAAACGAAATTGAATTTCGTTGCCTGACCTATCGTAGATTGATTCCACTGGAAATCTTGGTGACTTGCTCTTTATATAAACTTATTCTTGCCAAGTGTACTGCGTGAAAGTAACTAAACTACAATTTCGGTGACTGACTTACGATAGACCCACTTCACTGCTAATCCGTTAACGCTACATTCCGCGTACTTGACTTTTCACCGAGTTTTCAGATAATTGCTGTTTATACAAACCTATCACCGTCAAGTGGATTCTCGAATTTCTTGTAGGGCTCTTGGCGAAGTCCACTCGACACCTGTATTCACCCTCGTCCCTTTCTTCGATGTGGTTGATGTTTAGAGTCGCCGGCTCCGTGACGGTCCGAAAGAACGCTCGGTCGTTCAGATGGTCCTTGTCGTTCCAATGGGATGCCTTTTCAGAATGCTTCCCTCTCATGTCGTAACTAAAACAAAGTGAGTACACTTTAGCGCTTCGAACGGGAGCTTTATTTCGCGAACTTATCATAAATTTACAGATAAACCCTATCGTTTTACAATATTCATAAGCATCCATGGAAACAAAAGGTGATTCAAATATCGAGCAAGTCCACTCTCTTTAAACCTGTCGACGTAAAAACAGTAGAGATCGTCCGAGTATAAATGCCGAGAGGCAACGAAAGTTTTGAGACTGGTCACCTCAAAATCGAAATGCCATCTTCCCACAAACTCCTTCCACGCTACAAACGTAAGATTTATCGCGTCGATACCTATTCGATTTGTATATCGTAAACGGCCAATATTCCGCAATGCGAAAGGAATGCGTTAAACGACAATAAAACCAAACGTATCCTCCGTTTCGCCCCCAAACTCGGAATTATAACGCGTCCCCGGCGTACCCTATAGCGTAACTCGAAATGCGTTGCAGGTTTTACGAACGACCACCGACGAACGCAACCCCCCACCCCAACCCCCTACCGAGCGCAGCATTCCCTACCCATCCGCTGCGCCCAACCCCCCCCCCCCCCTCCTCCCGCCCCTCCTTGTCGTACCCGCCACCCTTACACTGGGCGAACATCGAGAGAGCATCGAATTTGCGGAAATGCCGCGAGTACCCCTGCCGCTACCAGATTTCGACCTAACGCCAGGGATGAAACGGATAGAGAGGGCTTCGCCGTGGGATTGCTCGTACCGAACGTATATGCGAGCATCGAGGGGGAGGGAATGGTAGTGGATAAAGGGGGTCGGTTGTGGGGGGGGGAGAGGGGAGGGGAGGGTGGAGGTACATACCTCCGGTGTATTACGAGCTGGTTCACTCGCCAGCTGGCAAAGCGTGTACCACTGTGCACGACTACCGGGATCGCATGCTCTCCCATATGCCGAGCGAACAACGCAGCGAGACCCTGTTACTTCCGCCGTCTACCGGTATTTCCCCTTTGCTACTACGGGGAACGGAGGTGGGAGGTGGGGGGGTGGTTCTATCTATCGACTTACACGTGTATACAGGGGGGGTCTGGGTCTAGGGGGCGGTGGGAGGTAGGTGTGCGTGTGCGTTCCTGAGGGGGTGGGGGGGGGGGGTGGGGGTGAGAGGTGCACGGTAGGTTAACCGAAACGGAGAAGTTGCCATTATGCAACAACGCCAACTGAGAACGGGCCTCGAGGTCGATATCGAGTAATTCTATAGGGACCGAGGTAGGAGGGGGGGGGGCTGGTGGCGAGAGAAAAACTTAAGTGGCGCTGGATGTAGGCGGTTAATTAGTTTTGTATTACCCCCAACCAGACTACGCGGAAATTGCTAACGTACTTCCAGCGACTTTCTCGCGCGTTTGAAGACAAGTTGGCGCGCGGCAGAGGTCAGTGTTCGCGGGTTTCGTTAATTCGTTTGGGGAGAGTTTTTTGAGTCGGATACGCGCGCTCGTTTCGCATAAGTTATTCCTATCGTTGCGGATAAAATATAGAGAAATATGTGGGAGAAGGTCGATTAAGTTCTCGATACCAAGAAATTCTGAGTCCGTTTGCAATGTCAGAATATTTTCCACAAATTTGTACAGAACTGAAGATAAACGTAGTTAAACGTTGTACCGCACAAAGGGTACGTTATCTGTCCTCCTATCGACGGAAGCCTTATTCTCTATTCATTTTCATTGTCATCAAGAGACAAGGTCTTGTCTCGGGCCAAGTAGAAGTACGCGAGACTAGACCATGTATCTTTTCCGGAGTAATAATTTTTTAGAAAGATTCTGGTATCGTGCAATTATTATACATATAATTGTATTGCGGTCGGCAATAGAAATCGGAACAGAATATCAAATTTCGACGACAAAAATTTAGGACAAAACATCGAGGTACGGTAGTCACGAGTATAATTTGCCAGATGCGGCCGAGTAAAGAGGTCAGAATGTCTCAGAGCTTGCGCATTTGAATTTATAGCGCGTTGAATTACCGTTTGTTTTATCGCGACATCCCATAACGTAACGAGTCGCAAACTAAGGCAATTTTCGTAGACGTTGTTACGAAACACCGAACGCTAATGAGGCTCGAGTGTCTGTATTGGGGAACACCTCGGTAGGTATTGCGCTAACAGCTTTCGATGTGAAACAACAAGGTATAACAGATCAGCGGTCAAATGTCCACATGGAGAAACCGTTACGCCTCTCACGTGCTATTGCTGATAATTAGGGACACAAGATCACTCCAATCAGAATTCACCTCCTCCAGTTACTTCCACTCGGTGATTCGAAATACCGGTCTGCGATTGCGAATAAAGAGTCAAGGAGATTAAGAAGATCCGCACGGACACTCGAACGATGAATTTTTATAGGGAAAAAATGCACTTATTTGAGCGATAAAGGAAATAACGCGGGGTAAAAGTACGTGCAATTGCCAGAGAGCTTCGTGAATTCGAGCCAATACAAGGAACTATGAAAAAAGTGCAAATTTGAATAATTTCGCACGGGCAATCTTTCACGATTGCACAATCACGAGCACAAAACCGTTTTTATCTAAAATGGTAAATTCGTTTTTTCGCTCGTCGGCGCCTGTTTTTTTATTCTTGGGTTTGACAAACGTTTTACTTACTTCGGAGCGTTCTTTTTTTATTCGCATCGCTGTATCGATATTTGGCAAACGAGGAACTTACTAATACTCGTGTATCAATTTTGCAACCGCTTCTTTTATAGTCAAGTGGGTCAACTTCAATAGATATTAACGCATTTCCAAATACGGTAGTTAAAGCACCGGTAAATTTGAAAACTGTAACCGGCAATTGCAATTACTCCGTTATTCGCGAAACGGGTAAAATGTTAATAGCAAAATCGCGCGAGCCAGTGACGTGTGTCGCGATAAGTGAACCCTGAAGGCGTCGGGTCAGGTTCTCGAGGTGAGCTTTTACGTTTATAAAACACAGATTAGATCGATAAAAACGTGGTAGACGACCATTTACTACGACAATAGAAGCAATTGGGTACAGATAGCGGAGAATCAAAGTCCCCTACAATCGAGATTTCTCCTAAACCTGGAAGTTGGATACACGCCATCCGACTATTACTTAGGCCGATGGGTTCTACGTACACCCAGTTCCTTCCATGGTATTGGAATACGAAATCAACGTACTAATGGAGAAGGTAAAGTAACCCATGACTCTGTGTAGCACGCTATTACGGGTCAGGGTATTCGTGAAAATTTGTATACCTATCCGACGTCGCAAACGCGCCGGAACAAAGAGCGTGGAACAACTCATTTGTTCGTCCGTGATCGATGAAAGTTCCGGATTTGTCGAGTCTCTAAGTGAATGATTCCATTATCGCAAATTCCCGTAACGACGAGTAAAAATAATCTATATACAATGGAATTCTGCAAATTATACGTTAAACGTTATTATTATTATTATTCCCAAAGAGTTTGTTGAGCGTGATTTTCTACCGAGATAGGCACTTAAAGGCGTTGATATTCTCCCGAGCGCAATTACTTTTATACGCGCAACCAGCCGATCGCGGAAAACAGCGACGCATAAATATAACGAAGAAAATCATTATTTCGCAAAACGGTTCGCCTTCCGTAAAATAAGTCACAAACCGAAACGGTTCTCGTATCATTAACGCTCCACCGTTTACCGGCAGCAATTACCAAATTGCCTTCCTATCAAACTCGAACTCTTCCCCGCGTCACGGTGTTTCGCGAAACTCAATAACAAGAGCGTTAAAGAGGAAAATTGGTCG
Organism: Pemphredon lugubris; assembly: GCA_933228935.1. Lineage (NCBI taxonomy): Eukaryota > Metazoa > Arthropoda > Insecta > Hymenoptera > Crabronidae > Pemphredon > Pemphredon lugubris. The sequence continues at coordinate 7,499,247 of OW121819.1, read as the reverse complement.
GATGTAAACCGAAGGATGTCACGTAACACCGAACTTAAACGAAAGACACGTACATAGCTCTCGCGAAACTGCGGAGTTGCCGTAACGTTACCCCAAAACGACATCGATAAAATTTCAATTTCATGAATTGCTGAAAAACGAATTAACGTGACCACACGACGATCATCTCGGGAGTTTCGCGTTGCGCGCATTCGCAATTGTTACCGCTCAAAGAAATTCTAGCGGTAAGCGGAGTTTAGTTATGTTTGCATGGTATTCGCGTAACTACTGTGAAAGTTTTAAGCCGGAGCAGGGGTAGTAGTTTCTGATGGTAACGATAGGGGCTCAGTGGGGTTCGCGAGCCTAGTCGTAAATTCCCACGAATTCTGTAACACCGTCGACACCGACCGACCGACCGTCCGTGCTGCCTCGTCGTTATTATATTGCCTACCCTCCCTCGCCACCCTCGCGTCGTTTAGAATTTTACGACTTTGCGCCGTAAGTAATACAGTGAAATTCATAATTCGCGGGGTGCGAATAACCTCTGACGAATTCTCGAACGTCTCGAGCGGCATAACGAGAAACGCGAGCGGAATTGCGTACGTTCCGTAAATTATTTCCCGGCTCGCGCCGTGTAGGGGGTGCATTTACGTATTAATGATGTTAGAATAATAGTCAATTGTTAAACGCAAAACTGGGTAAAATCTTTTTTTTCACATTGTATCATAAAAATCGTATTTATTGGGAGTATCTTCGTTCTACTTCTCCCGCGTCGCGCCGAGTCAATCTATTTTTAAAGGGGCTAGTATAATATACTAAATGCACTAGATTTCGTTGAACTCTAAAAATTGTTTACGTTCTTCTTTACTCGCTTATGCGTATATACTATATTAACATACTTTGTCAAAAATACAATCTTTCGCGTTTTTCGCTTTAGTGAGCAGAATCACGTTTTAACGCTGAATTCAGAAACGATCTTCCTTCGACTAAACGACACCGACATCGCTGACACATTTGAAAGAACTACTCCGACCTAAACGATCATAACTTCCACAATTTTCGAGCTAATGCATCGTAACCGAGCCTGGCAGACAGCCCCAGGATTCGCGGAACGGTAAAACAAGAAAAAAAAAGCATGAACAATTATGCGAAACGAAAACTACCGAGCCACTCAAAACCCAGTCCCGAACAATGCAAAACTCACCGTCTTCACTGGCACCTCGATTCGATATTATCACAGTCACGCGCGCACACACACAGACTCGCGTTCCGTTATCACGCTGGGATCGTTTTAGTCACTTAAATGTTAACAGCGGCGCGTACATTCGCCGCTAAAAATACCACCGCCGACTCCCCCTAATGGCAGCGGATAATTTCGTTCGCCATCCTCGGTAACAGGATTGCATTATCCGCTCGAAGTATCAGGCGGTAGCACAGCAGGGAGGGAGTTGCATTTGGTGCGGCACGCATCCGGTCACCGGGCATCACCGACGACTACTCCTCCCCCCCCCCCCTCCCCCGGTTCCAAGCCCCTGCCGGATCGCGTCTCTCTGCGCAACGTGCAATGTTGCCGCGGTGGTTTCGACGCGGATTAATAACCGAAAGCCAGAGTTAATTAGCGCCAGGGCAGCTTAATACGAAATACCATGGGCACGTGCCGCGGTAACGTGCCGTAGACTCGAATGACATTCTGACCTCCGTTATCCGGCGTTGATACGCCCCTGCTGCGCGTGTTCCAGTGTCCATTGTCGGACGTGACGGCCCCGTATTCCCTGGACGTGACGCCGTAAATAAAAGGAAGGGAAATGATTCGTATGACGGTATCGGGGCACCAGAAGCCAATAACCGAGGACAATCTGGAGATCGATTTGTCTCGGATCGACTTGTTGCTAATGTAGGAGGTAAGGGGTAGTTCGCGTGGCGCTTTACGGCTTTCACGAATACAGTTTTACTATTTCGTGCGCGCAATCTGGAGAAAGTATGCAGATGTGAGGAGTGCAAGATACGTTTTGAAGTATAGTTAAGTTTATAGGGAGCGGTGGAAAATCGTGGATTTTCTCATTTTTACGCTAATGTTTGTAAGTTATTAACTCTCCAGTGGTCTCGCTGTCTGACCACTACGCGTCGGTCGTCTTATTCTACTGCGAGACAACACAGTTCACCCTAAGAGTTTGTTCGATTATTACCATTATATTTGTTTGTATTAATTTTAAATTATTATTCAATGTTGTTGGTAATATTTTTATAATACCGTCACGCCAGATGAAAAGAAAATCGAAAAATTGAAACCTCTTCACGCGTTTTCCGATACAGCGACGCATCGTCTGGGACGTAACAGACTCAGTTCAGAAATTTATTTCGGATACGCTTATCGATTGCCATTGTGCATATTATACGCAGAGTCAAAAAAGTTGCTCCTCGGTCCGTTCCGTAATCCGTTAGGCGTTGATCGATCGTCGAGTCCCGACCACCGCCGTATCGCAACTTTTCCGTTCGTTATCCGGTAAAAGTAAATTCCGTTTCCAATGGGCGCGATCGGAACTCTGATTTTCAATTAACCCAGACCGGATACGGTCTGATGCGCGTGCGGCACTCGATTCGCATCTACTTCAAAATCTATCGGGTAGCATAGAATATTCTGGTGTTACGTGAGTACCGCGGCTCGCATCTCTTATCGATTTCGAGATATCGTCGGCGTGTGCCAGTCCGTGGCAATTTCCGCGGCTCTCCAACCAATTTGAATAGCTAGGATAACTTGGGATGCTAACGCCGCGCCGGAGGAGAGAATATTGTACTCCCTTTCTGTCTCGGCGGTGCCTCTCTTTCCCTCCCTCGCCCCTACAGTTACGTAACTCTCACTCTCTTCGTTCACGATCGATAGAAATCGCGATCGGCATTCTGCCACGGTTCGAACGAATCGCTCCCGCGATTGGCTACTCTTAAAATTCAACGGCTGCCGGAGTATGTTAAGCGTATCATTTTCGTTCGTCTGGAAAGCCCGATATAAATCGAGCCTATTTCCACCGAAATGAACTAGTTGCGCCATGAATTTCTAATGCATCCTTTTTTTCCGCGAGAACGCGCTCTTTTTCCTTTAAAGTCTCCGCTTTCAGGGTTTGCGCGAATCCTACCGAGTTTGTGGTGACGATTTATTTTTTTATAGCGATTTGTACCAGATTATGGAATATTTATCACCGAGTGCTTGTAAAAACGATTGAAGAATCAGTAATGTACAAGGTGAGTTAACTAAGTAAATAAAAACTGCTCTCATCGTCGTGTAGCTTCTTTGATATAAAGTAAATTATAGTTATAATAAAATTAATCACAGCGGAAATTATAGTAAATTCCACGAATGCCGGGATCTGACATATAAAGATACATTCGCGCTAGAGCGTTAAAACGAAGTAAAATTGCAAAATGGAGTACAGATATAATCAAGGGCATTAGGGATGCAACGAGAACGTCCATTAACAACTTTGTTACGGCTATAAACAAGATCGGGTGCCTATCTCGAAGAAATTCGTATTTACGCTCCGGCAAACTTGTGTCCGGAAATTACGTCGATAAACCGGAAATAACAATATTTGCGAATAACGTGAATATAAATAAGTTTCAAAGCAAAGAAGCGACGGTAATCCGTTGATTACATCGCAAACGTTCTTGCTTACAGGCCTCTGTCACGCGACGGTATTAAATTACATTGAGAATTTCTGCGATTGAAGTACAAAGTTTAAAATTGAAGCCCATACCGACGATCCAGCGATAGAGACAGAAATCATTCGGAATCATTAAAATTATACGGAATAGTAAAAACGGCAAAATTTCTGCCGTTACCGTCAGAATATAAAACTCAACCCTTCGGGTTACATTGTAAAAGCCGTCGATATTTAATACCTCGGTAGTACACGGCGCATTCGAGTAATATCCAATGTCTCGTCATAAAAAGTGAATAGAACCGGGGGATACGGAAAATGAAAAACGTGCAATGAACCGGACAAAATGTACGTGTTTGCGTCCTAACGCTCATGAGACGCGTTAAATAAACAGTGGTGCTCGCTAATTCTTTCTTTTTTTTTCACCCGCAATTCTCGGTAGAACCGAATCGTTAGTATTGCGGTGAAAACGGATCTTTTTCCCCTATCCTCCTCCTCCTCTGTTCGTCTAGAAATTTCAATTAAACCAAGCGCGAGTGTCAGCTCCGCAACGCCGAAGTCTGCTTTCAACGAACGCCTTCTCTTATCGATTTCGAATGCATGCCAATCTATACCTGTATACACGTCGACGCGCACAGACACAGGATATCCACTATTTGGCTCGAAAGTTTCCTCGCGGTTAAAGAAGAACGTTCCCGAAATCAACTTAGTTTCAACGGCACGGTTCTTTTTTTTGTTTTTTTTTTTGTTTCATCGCAATCAGGATAGTTCGGGTGCGCGGTTTTACTTCGTACACACCGGTACCGATGATACTAACGTTCAATAACGCTGATTAGAATTTAATTTGCCAATTCTCGAAGTATCTTGGCATTCGGCTCTCTTCTATGCTCGTAACATTCCTGCTTCTAGTAAATATTTATTGACTACCTCGAAGAACCCCGTTCGTTCTTTCCGGAAAAGATACAAGGTCTAGTTTCGCGTACTTCTACTTGATCCCAGACAAGGCCTTGTCTCTCGATCGTAAAGGGAAATCCTCAACCTGTGCTTCCTTTCACATAAAATAGCAGTAAATCATTGATCGATCTGTATTTCTGATTCTGGGAAACATTTTTAAAGCTGAATCGGATCTCCACGAATTTCTGAATCCTACTTTAATAATAATATAATATAATATTCGCTGGCGATAAACTGTAGTCACGATGATACACTTAGAACGCGACATTACTTGGAAAGGAAAAGAATTTCATAGCCATCTAGCGGCATCGGTATCAGCAACGCCTCGACCATTTCCTATCTCACTCTGCGAATTTCTCCACCCCCACCCACCTTCGGTTGACTGTACAGAGTCAGGGGCGATTTGCATATTCATTAACGCCCGCGTAACCGCGAACCTCCATAAACGTACAGGTCGCTTCTCAACCCCTTCACAAACACCGGCAAAGGTTTCGTCTTTGCCTTGGTGTATACCTGTGCAAACTTCCGCGAATAAATGTACTTATGCTGTGCAGAGTGCCGACGTTGCACGGATAAAGGTGAGTATGTGGCATTTTTGTCCCACCGCGAATGTCTTAATGCCTCGACGTGAAATCTCGATCTTACATTCGTGAAATATTGTGTAAAAGGGACGAACTTGGTTAAGTACAATGCAAATCTGTCGATGCGAAACGAAGAGGAATTGTTCGGAACCTGCGAATTCCAAATTCCACGCGAGCGGTAACGAATCGTTGCGCGTATCTTACAATTAAACCCTCATACTTTCTAGAGCGTTAGAGTGATAGAAGAAAAATGGAGAAATTGTTACGAAACTGAAGAGGATGGGTCATTTTGTGTATATTTAGAAATACTGTATATTTCAAAACGTCAAAATTAGACGATATATTAATGCAATGTAAATGTCATTCTGTGATTCGAAAAGGATTAATCAAGTTAACTTCGTACCCGTAGTCAGAAATCAACGCGATCAAAAGTTTAATTTATAATCGCTACGACGACAATGGATAAGGATTCTATTTCAGGTGTAAAGTTCAGTATTTAAAAGATTCTGAATAATATCTACGTACACGATCTAATTATCACACCGATGTCATTACGTCCATTAAAGAAATGTATCCTCTCTCAACAGCTATATTCGAAATTGCAGTTTTCCAACATAATAGCCTTACTTGGCCTAATTCACCCGTTACTTTCGCCCGGGATCCACCTAAACTGATTGGCACCCTCCATATGCAAGTTAATAGCACATCCTCGTACTACGCGAGGACATCCTTTTGCCACCGTTCTAGTCCTAGCTTCATTTCGACATTCCCAGCGCTCTTTAAGCGTCCTCTTCCGCTCCTAATTAATTCGGGAGTTGCTTTGCGTATCGCGCGCCATCGTCGACGAACTTTTGAAAGCGTGGACGTACGGAGGGAAGGAAGGAAGGAAGGAAGGAAGGAAGGAAGAAAGGAAGGAAGGAAGGAACGAACGAAGGAAGGGTTAGCGAATGCCAAAAGGTGAGAGACCTCCACGCGAGATGGTAAGAGGTTGCGGAGACTTTCGGACTGGGGAGAGATTTCTGCGGCAGTCGGCAGGCAGCCGTCGAATTATGCATTTTCTTGTCGTGCCACCGGATAAGACCCGACTGAATATTAATGCGGACGGTGTAATAGTTTGTAAACTGGGTCTCCCAACGTTACCGAGGGGGATCGTTGCCACCGGCATTAGCCGGTGTAAAGCACTGGCAAACGGGGCACCGTCGTCCGCAGAATACGGCACTGCGGGCGGATGACTGATGATAGGGTTGTCGGAGAAATCGGGGCCGAAGAAAGAGAACCCGCCGATACCTTTTTTCTTTCTTTTTTTTTTTTTACGGCACCCAGCGATGTCGGCGGCGGCGCCTTTGACCATGGGGTCGTTTATTGGTCCGAATTGAATTCATAACTCTCATAAACGTGGCCGAGTCGCGCTTTTTTTCCCCCGTCGGGGTCGTTGAATTCATGAATTCTAAAAATCGCCCTAGTGTTCTTGTTTCCGTGGCGATCGACGGATATTTCGGGTATTCGCGGAGTATCGAAGGGACGGATGGGATAAAGGGCGGTGCTGGTGAAAAACAATTTAATTTACCGCTACGCAATATCGAATAATCGTTTTCTTAAATTCGTGTTTTCGAATCGTACTCTACATCCTCGAAGAGATTTTATTTACACAGATCTTTGTATCAGCGTACGAATTCAAGTTCTCCCCGTTCCTAGCGATTGCAAAGTCATACTTGTGGTCTTCGACGTGAAGAGAAGGATGATACTAAATGCATTCCGAGATTGACACGTTAAATCTCCTTACCGCCATATTCGGTTTATACCCCCACCCAATTGCTAACGATCAGGGGCGAAAAATCGTGGACCGTTAGTTTGAGGCGCGCCGAGGATTCTTTCGCGGGCCGGTAAATTGAACCGAAAGTGGATAGAAAACCCTTTACCTTGGCGCTCCTGCAGGTAAAGTGGTACGGGAGATAAGTTATCATGGTACAGCCACGGTAAACTTGAAGCGTCATGACGCGCCCCTCTCGTTGCACTTAAGATACCTCGGATGGCCCCGTTGCACCTGGCACTTTTACAGCATGCTCGATTCATAAGATAATAAGAAGATCTATCCGACAAGGAAACGGCTGTACAGGGGGTAAGTGCTCGCCCCCTAGCGCCCACGACTATGTTTTCGATCACGGGCCGCTATAGTCGCTCATTTGCAATCTCATTCCCTATTCTCTCCCATTACTTTAACCCTCCGCCACCACCTCGTTCTTCTATATCCCTACCCCCCCTACCACCCCCCTCCTCCTCCTCCTCCTCCTCTTCCTTGCCACCATCGAGTCTCTGTTTCCGTTTTCTCTCTGTCTTCTCGCCACTTTTCTTCGGGGCCTTTCGTTTCCTGTTTCTCCCAGCACTGGCAGTCGAACAACCGACGTGGCGCTGTCCATTATTCATACCTACTTTCGCATCGCTATTTTCCATCACGAAAATGACTCTTATGCTCCCGCCACCGCGTTCCATTGTCTCGTACGCTCTTTCGTTTTTAAGGGATGAATCTCAAGCGCCTTTTCGCGCGTGTACGGATGCGTGTACGCGTCTTGCGTTCGCTTATTGTTTGCAAAATTATTGACACGCAGCTGCCGCTTTGCGTAGGCGTTTTTCGAAAATGTGACAACAGACGGAGTCCGAATTTTTGGGAAATAAACGTGCCCGATAAAAATTTTGCCCGATATTCGTGGAATTTCAGGGAGCCAGTTATATCGGAAAAATTGTTCTCGGATGTTTTACGGGAGGAACGTGAGGGATGGAAGATTTTATTTTCAGAAAAACTTGCAACGCCATCTCTTCGTATTTAAGGTTGATTTAAGGTGCAGTATTTTAAGGGCGCCTTTGTGACTGTACGTGATCCAAGAGTGGGGAAGAAATTCGTGGAAGCTCAGGAATCCTGAAGAACGGTATTTTATTTCTTGTGAAAATAGCGATGACCGCCGATAGAGGGAACTGCCATAAGACCGCGATACTCGGAGAGTACGGTTAAGATTCAAGAATCTCTTCGTGAAAGTTTCCTAGAAATTTAATTAAATATTGATAAATCCCATATCGCGAGAGGGTAGAGTCATTATTATTTTATACAATTATTTCTACAACGTAGAAAAAATATTGACGAATATTCTATTATCGTGGAATTAAATACAATTGCTGAAAAGTACGCAACAAAACTAATCGCGGGATCTTTAATTTCGTTTGTCCATATAATGTGAATGAAACGCATGTAACGAACATGGTATACGGAAATCAAAAATATCGCACGATTCAGTCGACGCGTCGCTGCGCCACTCGAGGAAAATAATTCCAAACTCCCACGGCGGGGGCACCTGGAAAAACCCCATCCAAACGCGGTTCCATTCGTCAGTCACGTTTCTTAAACGAGACGTACTTCAGCAGCCATAGGAGCCACAGGAGCGTGGCACCCTTCGTTCGCTGTAAACGAGCGGAAACTTTTGAATTACCGTGTACACATCGTGGCACGTACTTCTTCGGGGCTTCTCGAGTCGATTTTCAGTTTCCCTGTGCGTGCACACACGCGCGCGCACGCGCCGTCCTTTCACGAATAAGGGCGTTTCCCGCCAAAGAGACACGGGAAGTAGGAAATTTCAGCCTCTCGCTTGCAATCCTCGTACTCGGTAACGTTATCGTCGTCGTCGTCGTCGTCGTCGTCGTCGTCGTCGAGAACGATCGTTAATCCGAGTACTTTCCAACGTCGTTGACACGACGACCTTGCTCTTATCGTCGAACCAGGCAACCGTTTCAGATTGATACGTCCCTGCCACTGTCCCTGTCGACACCGAACCGTCTTAATCCTGGGCAACGACCAGCGGAGAACTAATTAACCCTTCATCGGTTTTCGTCAACGTGAATTACGATTTTGTCCCGCGATCCTTGTACTTCGAGAACTGACCTTTTCCAAATATAGCGATGAGAATAAACTTCGATACGAATAATTCTCACGAGAAAGATACAAGATTTGTCTGCCACGCTGCAGAAAGCTTGTCTATGTACGTTTGACAATAGTCAAGAAATATTTCGAAAAATTGCGGCGGCAATTAAAATAAAACCTATGGATAAACCACGTATCGCGGAAGATACGAGATTTCTTTCACGAAAAAACTTGATTTCAAGCTTTATCGATGTATTTTCGTTAGCTCGAGGGATTTTAATATCACGGAGAATCTTTAATCGGGACAAATTTCCCGTCTCCGAAAGCCGTCTCGCGATTGACATCGGCAAAAGGGTACGGCCCGGAAACCGTGAACCGAGGGTTGCGGGTAATTGCATGATTTATGTCCATTACGAAAACCAGACGTAAAACTATATCAGAATGCCGTTTAATCATCCCCGAAGACACGTCGGGAGATAAACCGGTAGACTGCAATTCTGTCGTTGGAATTAATATCAAGCTGCGCTTCGAATCGGAGCGAATTTAATTATTAAAAGAAGGAATCGAGTTAGCGAACTCGTAATTTTCGAGTACCCGTTCTTCGCGCAGCCGACGGTCATAATTTCCGCGAGCAGAGCCAAGTTCTATGGCCGTTCAACTGATTATTCTTACATTGTTCCGTTATAGAATTTTAATCGAGTTTTATACCTCCAAACTTTGTTATTGGCTTGTCCGTGCTAGAAACAGAATAAACGCGAAACCCTCGAGTGGGGCGAATCCTATGGCAGCTTTCTTTTTCGTTGTTGTTGTAAATAACTTCATCCTCGGGCGCGCATAAATGTTTTATCGCAGCAACATTTTTTTCTATTTTAAATATGTTACGAACTTCGTGTACGTACCAGCGAAATATGACGAAAAGTCCTTTTATCTTCGTTTCTTTTTTTTTTGTGGAACGCGACATTTGTCGGACACTGTTAGGGAAACAATGCTTCTGTACCGGTGTCGATCCCATTTTGCGAATTATAACCATTTACACTTTTTTCTTTTTTTTCAATGAACGCACAACGAAACCTACGTGAAAACAGTTCGAAAAATATTTCGCCCGTAGCGAGTGCGCGTTTAAAACCAGCACAATCGAAATTGCTCCGTTTTGATTCCAATTTATCCCGAAAGAGTATTATTACGAGCGATCGAGACATCGTCGTTGGATTAAATTTTCAACTACACCATGGTACCTTATACCGCGACACATTCGCGGAACGTGTATTTATTTGAATCCAAACATAGAGTACCGATTGCGACCGAAATCACGTAATACCGCGTTTTAATGAAAGTAGCTTCACCGTTCTACGAATATCTTCGGGAAATCGAGCTTTACGTATCTTTAAGCATTATTAATGTCAGAGCTATTTTAGCTTTACCTGTTGCCCAAAAATCATTACCCGTGCCGACATTCGAGTTAGTTCAAAGTACTTATAGGAACAGCTGCTAAAATGGAGCTATAACTATGGAGCTAATGCTGTAGCCAGCAGTCGTAGTTATAATTCAAACGGGCCACCTCCTTGCTAACCGGTAATGGGACCAAATTGAAATGGAAATTTTCAAGTGAATCGGGCATCTTACAAAACTTCGCGGCCACCGACAAATCTATGCGGGCGGGATTTGGAAATATTAATTTTATCAGCGAATTATTCGAATTACCTAAGGAAAGCATTTTCGCGATAGACGCGAGATAGGAGACAAATATTAATTCACGAGCGATAATAATAGAACGCGACAGGCGGAGGTGGAAAGAATCTTGGATCTCTCTCTTGCGCGAAGTATAATGGAGAAAAGAAATGGGACATTTGAAATTCCAATCGTCGAAAATCCCGGAGTACGTGTATTTGAGATCTAATTTAAATGTCCCAGAATACTGAACGATCAATCTTTCTACGAATCGCCGGGAGCACGCGACGAGCATAATGCAAGGACAACCAGGAAACTAGAAACGGAGCATAAAAACAAGAACCGCGCTCCTCTATTCCGTCGTCCTCCGTACACGGTTCGGCCCTTTAATTTCGAACCAGTTAGAATACTCGAGAGGAAGGCGACAACCTTAGAATTCCCCCGGTCGTTCCCCCCCCTTTCACCTCGCGTTCTACGAAAACGGTGGTTGGTAATTAACTCGCGAATTACAGGACTGTGTCAGGAGAGAACTTTCGTGGGGGTTTCCAACTGTCTAAGAAAGCATAGGTAAACGGCAGATAAGCTTTCGAAGACTCTCGCGTGTGCTCGGCACTGTAACGCCACCGTCGACGTTTCGAGAATAATTGGAAAAGCGAGGAAAAAGGACGGCGCGTCTCGCCGGAATAAAGGTTTATCCTTACCTTCGTCCTCGGGGCGACGCCCCTTTCCCACGGAGCGGTAGGAAAGTAGTTATTAAAAGTTCGATCGGATATAGGAGCCGATGGGAAAGGAAGAAGAAACGAGAGAGGAATCGGAGAACGGCGAAGAAGAAATTGAGGGGCTGGGGGTAGGAAACAAGGGGTAGGGAGAGGGCGAGGGATTGTTCGGTGAAGTGGTACGAAGACGCGACGCCTAGGGTATATCGGTTTACGCGAGGAAGTGGGTTAAGAAGTGACGAAGATGTAATTCGTCGTTCGTCTCGCTCGGTTTCGCGCGACGTGAATGAAAACGACGAGGCGTCTTCCTCGAATTAGTTCCGCCTCGATCGCTCTCAACGAGCCTTATTTCTCGCGGAGGAAACGTGGCGGAAGTAAGAACGCATAACATCCGACGACGCGATCCTCGCCTGGCCGTGACGGCGGGGGGGTGCGCAGGTAACCGCGATCGCTGCGAAAGTCGAGGGTATCCATTTCATGCGCGTCATAACGCATTTGGGTTATAACAATGTCGTTCGATCTTACGAATAATTGGGTGATCCATTTTCACTGTAACGGGGTAACTCGATTAAGTTCGCGGTAATCAGAAATTTGGGCTAATTCAGTGATACAATTTTGTATGAATTTGAGTGTTCACGGTGTATTCGGAAAGTTTGTGGACTAATGCTGTGAAGACGAAACCAATTATGCTATCTGGCAAAGCGTCGTTTAAATCTTTCCACATTCAGTATAAAAATTTCAAAGCGTTATTTTTGTTCAGTAGCAAACGGTGGCAGTATTCCTGAACAGCTGTTTGCGCTCCAAGTGTGGATTAGATGTCATTTGTTTTAAGAATGAGCGTTAACAGTCAGTCTTTACGAAGCCTCGCAGTGAGAATAACGTGTTAAAATTCATATTTTTATGTATTTTTATTAAACCACCAATAGTTTCTGCTATTCCTATTTTCTTCATCCTCAAGTTTACTACAAGTAGAAACGAAGACAGATACGTATAAGCATTTACGTCGCGAGGAAGAAGAATCTTGTACCGTTTCCATTTCACGAATTTGTCTGTACACAGATGAAAATAAACAAAGATGAGCTTCATGCCCCACGAGAGAGAATTCTGTATCTCGCCAACGTCTCGACAAGTTCGTCTGTTTCTATCGTCGTTGGAACGAAATTCTTTGCAAAAATTGATAATATCTCAAAATCATCCAGATAACCCTAACGTAATATCATTCGCGAAACACGCCAATCATTAACAACCTCCGATACCATCCGCCAATTAAACCGCCATCTTCGATAAAACCCAAAAAAAAAGAGAAAAAGAAAACAGTCCGACTCTCAATTACTCCAGAACGATATTAACGTTCAGTTCCTTACCGTTGCCGAAACCGAATATTACGCTACCTAGCAATTTACTTAAAGAGCCGAAGCACCACGGATTATGCCGTCTATGGTGACACCACCGCAGACCTTGTGGATGGCGTGCGGGAGGGGTAGTATCGCAGCGGGGGTGGAAGGCGGTTGCAACAAACAAGGCGTACCGTAGAGACAAGAGCATTGTCTCCGTACTGCATGCAACTAACCGACGATATAATACACTGCCTTTCCCTTACTACTATGCCCGCCAACGTTGTAGGTGTTCCAACTACCTTGGCCCTCAACCTACTGCGGATCCAGCGCGTTACCTTCTATTATACTACCCCTATACCGGGTGGCGTTGCTGCGAAACAACCGGCTAAATGAAGACACATTGCTTTCATTATGAGCTACCTACTCTGCCGCGGCAAGGGACAACGGCGTCGTCGTTGCAGTTGCCGTTGCCGTTGCCGTTGCCGACGACAACCCGGCACCTCTTCTACGTACCCTTCGCCACGGAGAGAGTAGGGTACCGTCGGTTCGGTCGACCGGAGGTTGAATACAGAGTTTCTTGGTACGCTCGGCCAACGGGGGGAGGGGGGGGGGGGGTAGGTCCTGTCTTTCCACTGGCTCCGAGTGTGTGTCTTAGTTAAAGGCGCGATGTAATTACGCTATCCCCTTGGGCTCTCGTTTGAATGGGACTTGGCGCAAATATGCTGTGCCTCGTTTAGGAGAATTGATTGTCGGAGTGAGCGCGAATTGCCCTGCGCGACGTTGTTCGACGCTCGCGTCGCGCGACACAATGCGTGTGGCGTGTACTTCGAAAATGACGATCGTGGATATAGGCGCGACGAAAGACGATGCTGGATAATGGAATTCGAATTGATTTTCGAACTCTCTCTCTCTCTCTCTCTCTCTGGAAACTCTTGGTTCGTATATAATAAAAGATCATGCGCGATACTCGTATAATGGAGCATCGCCTACAACAGTAGTTCCCAATCTTTTTTATATCCCGTACAGGTTGGTTAGACTTTTCATTGACAAGTACCCCCTGCAGTACTATAATTTAACAAGTACCTTGCGTACTATAATTTTAAAATATTGATTTCCATCATTACCGATATTTTGTCGCGTACCACTGATAGACCTTTTCTAGGCAGTACGCATTCTCCAAACTGTACATTAGATTGACACCCAATGGTACCGCAAAGTATTCTCCGATAGACTAGAGTCTCACCTATTCTCGCTCAGTTGATCCCGACATTTTCAATTAAACACCGTCTGTCCACGACAAAGGAGGTTACCAAAGTTAAATCTCCAAGCTAAATTTCGTACACCCGCAAGCGAACTCTTCGCTTACGAGCGAGATTTTCTTCCGTAGCGGGCAAAAACCAACGGAATACTCGGCGCACGATCCCCGGCGTTCGGGAGTTACCAAGGTTATCAGTCCTCTAATGCAAACTCGAATGTTTGTTCCGGTTGTACCAGCCATCGTGGCCTGGCAGGCGATTTATTAAACTGCAAAAAGAGACCTTCAGGAGCACGAGGTGAGAGAACGATAAGGCAAGGAGGAGGTGGAGCGAGGCACACCGAGGAACATTTCTCTTATTCAAATGACCCCGGGCCACGTAGAAGAAGTCGAAGAGGAACGAGAAGGGCAGGGGCAAAAAGTGGTCCGTGCGGGGAAAGAGAAGCGGAGAAAATTCCAGTGGCAGGTAGGTACGTGAAATGTCGTACCGACATGTACTCCGCTCTTCTTCGGCAACTCCACCGACATTGGCTGCCCCGCCCCCTTAACCCCTGCCCGCCACCGTCTCGTTCTTCATCCCCTCGTTGACGATCCTTTTTCCTCGTCTCCGTTTCCACCGACCTTCTCCACCCCTCCTCCCTTAACCCACCAGGGCCACGAACACAACCGTTTCACCGCTTGCTCTCCTGTCGCCGTCAGGGTGGGAGGGGGGGCCTCCGCAGGCTTCCCCTGTTTTTCACGTAATTAGAAGCTGGATAATTTATTTAACAACGCCCGACGCGCGGTCGCGAAACTTTTATTGTTTCGCGCCACCCAACACGAAGCCGCGGGGGGACTGGCAGAGACGCAAGAAAACTACATTGTAATGTTGCTCGCGACTCGTGGATGGTGGAAACCGTGGGGCCGTCGGTGGTACTGCTACCGAGTTTGCGTGCCACCCCCTCGGCATTCAACCGCAACCCTCGGTGAAGGGGTTTAAAGGTAGACTAGCAGTGATTACGGGAGGATACGCGACGTGGATTACGTTCTCCGCGTGCGGCGGATACAGGGAGATATAATAATTTGCTATAACCTCGATGCGCGCAACGCCGATGGAATTACATCGTTTTCGCGCGCGAATTGTTTGTTATCCGCGACGCACGGTGGATCGGATTCGCGGTATTTATTTACGTAACGTCGTCTAATTCGATCGCGTTATCTGTTTCTTTCGTCGCGCAATCGTGGGAATCACGATGTTTCGCGTGTACGCTAAATATTCTTGAGAGCCAGTGGTTTATCCAAGTTAGCGTAGTTAGCAAAAGTTTCTTGGCTGGGCGACTAGGATTTGCATGACTAAGCTTACACCGATGTTTAGAACGACGAAGTCTGACCGCGGGAAAAAAGATTTTGGGCGGTGTCGAGTTGCAGGTATAACAGTTCCCGCTTCGTAATAAAATTAATTTGAATGTTATACGCGCGTGTACCCTTCTGCCAACTGGAAAGTTAGGTCGGTATAAAGTGTCTCGGATATCAAGCGTTATCCGACTACACGGGGAAACTTGTTAGCGAGCACAGGTCGCGTCTATTTCGGAGGAATCGCGTAAGCAGATTTGGAACTGGGCGAGAGTAATTTATTTTTAATGGACAGATTAATGTAATCTCGACGAACGCTCAACGCTCCGCGATTTATGCGCTCATAAATTGTTCTACCATTGACGTTTTGCACTTTGCAAAAAACCTTGGCGAGGGAAAACACACGATTCTGGCACTCGCTCGCCGAGCGCGAGCAAAGTATAACTTCTTTCGCTCGAAATCGCATGTACAGAGGCATACGACGCAATCGTTTAAACGCGAACGGAAATCCTATTCTTTCGCGCGTCACCGTGGATAAGATTTACGCGATTTCGAGCTGCTTAAAGGAAAACGCTCGCGGTGCAGTTCAACGACCTATCCTCGAATTATATTCCCTTGATTTTCTCCCGACATACGACATGTCGTCGTAATGCTTTCAACATTGCGCAAAGCGTGTACCCGGAGGCGTGATCGTGCACAAACGTAATGCCCAAAATTCGTGCGATCGATTAACCACCTGAGCGTGAAATATTTCATCTTATATTTCATCGTACGTTCGTTCCCGTCGATGGAGGAACGGGTTTCCAAATTTAGGATAAAAACAAAAGCGTAGAATTGAAAATGACGAAGAATAACAAGTGAAATCCTCGCGTGCTTTGTATCGTGGAAAATGTATTACCATAATCCTCGACGGAGACTACTCGAGAGTGTACAGTTTGCGCTGCACTTACTTAGTATTAAATCGCGGAAGCTCGAGCGTGTCAACTTTTCCTCGCGTCTACCACGATCGCGATAAATTCACTTTTATCAGCATCCACGCGTCTGCCGTGATTATTGTTTCGCGTATATATTCGAATTAACCGCGAATTGCCTATCTTTGCCCTTTATCTACCTAATCGATCAAGCACGCCGAGTTGCATACCAATTCACGCGGTAACGGATCCAAGTTAATTAACGTTGCCGTTAAGATAATCCGTGGAATAATTACAAAACATCTTGGTAACCGTGAACGTTGAAAGTCGTAGCCTTTTGCCTCCTATCACGTTAACGTCGCTCCATTAACACCTCTGGATCGCGATACCAATTTGAGTATCGGCATGTCCAAGCGATTGACACCTCCATTCTGATTTGCATCCTAGCAAAGCTCTGACGTTGCAATCGTATTCGCTGCAGCATCCGTTTCGAATTCCGAGAACCCGTGCCCTTAATCCATTATTGTCCATAGACCCACCACCCCCCCCTCCCTCCTCAATTCCCCTATCGACGTAACCAATTTAATCAACGTTCCGAGCAAAGACGATCCGACCGGGAATTACCGACAAATATGTATATTTATCCTGGTTTGTATCAACACCGTCCCTACCATGAGGATAAGCGCGGCCACTGCAAGCGTACTTTTACCCCGTTGTTTCCTGCCGGCAACACGTTATATATATCGTGCATCGAGCGAACACAGAAACCTGTACTCTTCCCTACACCGGTACGAGCGTAACGAACTCTAACCAGTAGTCGAGCTGCGGTGGAGTTTCGGTGTTTCTGACGCCCCGAAACCGTTCTACCATGCGGGTATCCCCGTTGGGGAAACTGTAACAACTCTCCGTCGCAGCCATGGCTTTCACGGAACTGTGTGTCGAAGGACGAACCGGGATTTACACGATTTCGGAAACGACTGGAAAACCCCTTATCGCACGGCCAGACTTTAACCAGGGATCAACCGTTCGCTGTTTGATAATTTGAGGATCGTCAATGGGAGTTGAACCGGTTGATAATGCTGGTAATAATAGCGACGTAGCTGAAGGGGAGATCGACGTGTCGACGTTATAAACCGCCGCGGAGTTCTAGGTTCGTGTTAACGGGAAACTAGGGAGTACAATTGAAATTGAACTTTTGCCGTTTAGTTTTCTTCCGTGGAGAGGGTATATATTAAACCGCACTTTAATTTTCCACGGAATGAAAATCCAGTTTCGGATCGCACTGTCGTCGTTTTCCTGGACGAAAATTAAGACTCGTTTATGGATTTTTGTTTCTCTCGGCGGTGAAAATCTGGTGTGATATTCAGTTTTTCCGCCCAGGAAAAGTCAGGAACAAAAGTTGGTTCACGGCTGCTCTGGCTTCTTTTGCTCTCTATGGAAAGTTCTTTACTCGGACTTTATTTGGTATCCGGAAAAATCTCCCCGTGGTTAAAAAATATCAAGATATAAGATATCGTTTACGTTCGGCTGGTTTTGATCCTAACTCCTGCTGGAAACTACGCTCGAGTAAACGTATTTATATTTCCAAATAAATTCATGAATCGCGTAGGTGTGGAATATTCTGTTAGGGATAGCGGAATGTTATTACTGACGGTAATGACGGTAGCGGTGGAGATTGTAATTTCCACGTAGCAAATTCGATTCTATATTTAGAAGTTTAAATTGGTGATTCGATTAAATACGCCGGGCGTATCAAGATTTGGCAAATAAATACAGGATTCGTGGGAATGTAGAATATGGCGTTAGGAATAAATAGAAATAATTCTCTACCTACCAGCCTGATTGTGAATTCTCGCGTCGCTCGACTAATTGTTCGACTGTAATAAATAAGTACGCGTGTAGCTGGTGCTAAAGGGGCAGAGGGAAACACGAATTCCTTGGTACAAGGATCCGGTGGTAAAATTTACATACGAGAATTAGGATCTTCATCCCTCGGTAGATAGTGGCGTGTCTCAAGTATACCGAGCGTCGCGTAAGCAACGACATATAATTTGTATGGAGCTCCCTGGAATCTTCGTTCATCTCTCGTTGCTTTTGTCACCCTAGCGACAATTTACAAATTACAAACGCGAACATTCCAGTAGCATATCGTTCCGCGTCTATCCGCAAAAATTAATTTCTTTAATCCAAAAAACTGTACGAATCTGAACGTAGGTTCAGTGATTACGTTAAAAGGTGTTGAAAAATAAAAAAAATTCTTTAACTCGTTAAGCCCCCCAAATAAACACGTTCAAACTTTGCGCGCGAACGTTCAAAGCATGAACAAAAAATTTACCATCGAATTCGACGCTAATTTTGATGATTGGCATGATCAAAGTAACAACGAGATTAAAATATTTGTCCGATAGGAATTAAAGAAACGCGGTATACATTTTGCTATTAACGATAGCAAAGGAGGTATCCGAGGTACGAAACGAGAGCTCCCATCGGACAGCCAATTTTTATTGTTTTCCCATGCTGGGACTGATTTCCGGGCGTTCCTGGTCGGCGCTTCATAAATATGCATAGCGACGTAACGCGGCCGGGTTCACGCCGGTGGTGCATTATCCGGAAGTGCGCACCAAGAGGCAAACGATGAACGTCGGTAATGTTGTTTACCGTGCGAATTATTCCGGAAGGCGTTCGCAATGGAAGGCAATAATATTTGCTACAAGTTCTACGCCTCGAAAGTTCGTTTCGGTATGCATTGGGTTCTATGCTTCGAAAGCGTAAACGGAAAATAACGGTCATGAGCTTGCAACGCAAATAGATTCGGTTTGTCTATTTAGACTTTCAAATGAATTAACGATGTCCGTAATATCATACGTTAACTCGTCCAGGCGCACGATTTTAAAGATAAAAGAAACTCAAGTTGCAACAGAATTTACTACCACCGCGCAATTCGCCAACCTTAATCGCAACGATGTCAACGACTCCGCTAACGCGTTTCGACACGCATAAATTTTTGTTTTCACTTATTTATACATTTGCCATTGGTTCGTAGCATTGGCAACCGAATGAGGAGCTGTAAATAAAATATAGAACAGTATGACTATGAGTAACTTCAACTTTTCGAGGTGGATTAAAATGTATCCCACCATGCATGAAAAGCTAAGCAAAAGGTGGGACAGTTTTTAACCCGCCTAACCCCAAAGTGCTGAGAATTGTGTAAAGTGGCTTTTCACTCGCTGCCTCTTCATAAGTTTGCGCGTTAGATGACCTTTCGTTCGCGTATAATAAACAACGCCGCGTGTAATTGACATTAAAGAGTATAAACTTAATTATCATAGAGCGCGATTTCTCCGCGCAGTTTTCGTTTTTCTTTCCATCCATTCAGCGTTGCGCATCGACCAAGCTGGAAAACTAATTAACGTAGACACCTTTTCGGTTGGTTTTTTTTTTCAACAACGAATAAACTATATTTTCACGCGTCGTTTGTCTGGCACGTTAGACACAATGCGTATTCACGAATTCTATAAAATACACGTTTTCGTACACCGCGTTATGCCGATGTTTATCGTAAAACATTGACGACAAAGCAGAATGAGAATATGGCTGAATGAACGAATGACGACGAAACAAAGGTGAGAATACATGTATTTCTATTGTTATCGGAGATGTTTGTAGGCCATTGTCGGGCATTCCAAAGAAATGCCTCGAGCTTTGTTCGCATCAAAAAAAAAAAAAAAAGTGGGGGAAGGGAGGGGGTGCACCGTTCGTTTTTCTATATGCAAGGGATTCTGTCAAAGGACTCCGATTCGGAATTCAGTAAAAATTCGCCGAATAGACGTGGCCGTGCATGAGCTGATAACCAAACGGCATAGAGATAGCCAGACGTGTATGCGCTAATAGGCGTTACGACAGCAATACCGTGAACCTGCGAATCGTGCCAGAAGAAACGTGATGAGAGTACAAAATCACGTCAAAAGAGCATAACTATTGGAAAACGGTTGCGGAGGGTATCGTCGGTAGCGATACTTTCGGTATCCCCGGATATTTACGATGACGATAAAATGATTTAACGGGAACGTAATACGAGGAATGGGTTTGTCAAAATTTCCAAGTGCTAAAAGAAGTATTTTTTTTTTATACACGCCGGGATGTGTGACAATTTGTACATAAAACGCGAGTCACAAAAAACAGGAGCATTTTATATTATCGCGCGTAGAACGGTCGACAAAATCACTCTTCGAATGTTATGACGCATTATACGATATTGATCCTACGATGAAATGCAAGTAAAACTGTTTTATTATTTGCTTCCTTTCAAAGATTAATCGGTGAAGTATTTAACCGAGCCTATCCTCGTGATAATTCATTTAAAACACCTACAAGTTGTATCGATGATATATCTTTTCTCGTTCCATCGTTAAATTATCTTCCAATATATTTGATAAACATGGCATAGATAGGTATAGACGCGGAGGAATATTTCTTAATTAGGATTTCAGAGAAAATGCCAACTCGCGTTTTCATAAAGTCAACGCAAAATGCGGTATTATGGTTTTGCGTCCGGTTTTGCCAAAAATGAGACTGGGCACTCAATTTCTTGCTCCAACCCCTTCGAACAAGTTTTAAAAGACCCTTGTCGGGATATACGAGGCTGTTCATATGATACCTGTACACGCATTAGGAGCTTACATACTGAAACGTACTTTACGACCACACGTTTCCTCGAATCGTTGAAGCAGATAAATGCGCACGGTACCTGAAGATAATTGTACGCTAAAGCCTCTTGCTCAGAATTGCGAGGTCAATATCAAAAGCTGGTAGACAATGCATAAGTGAGGGATTTAAGCTAACGGGTCTTAACCAAATCTGCTAATTATGGTGAAATTGAATAGCGCGGCACATAACGGCGATGCATTCAACGGTTTACCCGCGCGATTGATGCACTTAAGCATTTGACATTCGATTTTACGATACGCGGTGTACTTAATGACGGTCAAGCTCAACGATAACGTTTCGCTGTATTATCCAAAATACAAATTTCGTTCGTACATTCGTTAAAATTATAAACGCCCGATGCGCACGGTAACGAGTACGCGAACTAATTGCAATATTAGAAATGGCAATGAAAGGTGGGAGCATTGTTTTTTCCACTGAGAACCCTCGGGCTAAATCCAATTTACTTCTCGCATGTACATCACTTTGTCTTATTTCTATCGGTGTAATTTGATACGTGTACTTACACGTTCGCGTTCTCCGATTAGAATTAGAATTGATACTGACGTGCTGCATTTCAAGCGCTTCGTTCGCGAATGTAATAATACGCCGTCTGGAAGAACGGCCATTACGAGACGCCAGATTGCTTTCTCTTTTCTCTTTGTTATATATTTAATATTAAATGATGAAGATTATAATGAAAATGTAAACTATCGCGTCCAGCGTGACGCGTCGTTATTTTCGAAGATGCGTCTTTGCGGTGATAATAGGTATCCCCGAAAGTCATATTATTTTTGTTAAACAACTTTATAAAATCGTTTCGATGCAACAATATTTGCGCGGAATGCACGCGTGTCTCATCCCGCGTAATTAATTGCATTTGAATTCGATTTCACGCGACCATGTATTCTTTGCGCGACGCTGTAAAACCATGCATAGCGATATAGTTTGCGAAGCGATTGAAAGAGCTTTCGATCGCTAGCGAGCGATGAATCAAAGCTTCATCAGTGACCTCAGAAATCCGATATGACGCGAAATGATAGAATCTATAACTGTGTGTGTGTAACGAAGTGCGCTTCGCAATGACAGACCATGTAACGAGTTTGGCGCACGCCCACACTGTCACGCACTCTAGGCGGGGGGATAATAAAAAAATGGAGAGAGAGAGATACAACTATTCCGACGATTCGACTCTCGTTTAAATCACTCTTTGAGCCTTTTCATATTTGGAGAAAGACAAAATCGCTTTTTTTTACGTACACGTCACCTTTGTCTCCCCCACCTCCACTCACCCCGACGCTTTCCGCTTTCGGTCGATCATTGTTATAGACGAATGTCTAGGTGATAATACTGGACAAAAACAGCCGGATACGCGTACTCGCATACTCCATTTTGTCCCATTTCTATTTTATTAATGGATCGGTTAATTGGTTTTTAAAAGTCTTCCGTTTAACTATCACAATACAGGAAAACTATCTAAAAGTTTATTTTCGTTCTGTTTTAAATATCTATACTTCTTGTACCTTCAAAAAGTATTTTATTTTTAAAGAGACGGAAATTAAAATAACTACAAATTGAACGCAATAATCGTATAAAACATTATTTCCTTACGAAACTAATTATCGCTGGAAGTAATCAAGACGTAACGTAACCGGCGGTTACTCCAATAAATAGACGAAAGACGTAACAGTTTCCAAGTGTAGTAACGTTCATTAGGTAACATAGTAAGCGTCCGATATTTTGATACTTAATTCATCTTGCAAATAAAGCTGCCATTAGTAGCGATAACGGTTCATTTGTAGATCTGAAATTGATACTACGCCATGAAAATTTCTTACGTACGTTCATCGCTCTCGCTGTATTTCTCAGACCGAGCTAATCAAACTAAGCCGTAAAAAAAATTTTATGTACTGCAAACAAGCGACTGAAATATTTCACGTTGACCGAGTTAATGCCTCGGAACTACTTACAAACGTTACCTGTAAAATAAACGCGTTGCAGTTCCCTGAAGTCTTTATTTATACTCTTTGTTGACCTACTTGCCACAACAGTTAGTCTTTCGGCACAACATCGTTGCTATTCATTTAGCGGCTGAGTTCTGCGAATTTGCTCACCTAATTAATTCATCCAAAGTTTCCCTCGGTAGGTACTTTGGCGACATGTATTTCGAACGTCGGCGGATTTAATTTTTCCAATGTAATTTCTTTTACCAACACACTTTTTAATTAAAATGTTTACAAAAAATATATCAAAAATCGCCAACGCTTTTCTTGTTCGTTATGTAATCAATGTCATTTTGTTAACAACGAATGCGCACGGGCATTGTGGTAACAACGTTGGATTTTATAATTCTTCGATTGCAAACTGTGCTCGAACGAACCCGCGCGCAATACAACAAGGATTCAAAAATTAAAGAAAAACTGGACATAAATTCAAATACATATAAAAGTTACGTCGTTACCTCTGTAAACAATCTATCGGAATTGTAAGGATCTTTGTCACAGAAAACGTATGTCTATTTTCCTCGTACTTGGTACCCGCTAAATTAAAGGTCTGCCAATAACTTGAAAGCATCGACTAATGACACCAACGATATAATCTACTAGAGCGCAATTTCCCCTGGAGGGGGGGAGGGGGGGTGTCTATGTAGACGAAAGCCGACAGGTATTACGTTTTGACACGCGCCTATTATTATGACCCCCAGATTGACTTCTGTTCTCATTCCCTCGACTTCGATTTTCTGACGAATGCATAGGAATACGTGTATGCAGTGTACACAACGCGGGTTGCAAGTAGTATATGCGGCAATGCACACATCGTATTGATTGCACGTGAAATGTGACTGAAGCACTGGAGATTGGAAAGATTTATTAACAAGTTATTTGAAACATTTCTGACAATGATCCATCGAGTCTCGATGTGCAGGTTCTGGTGTACACGCAAGAAATCAATTTTTAATCGCGCAATTTAAAGGATTGCACGCGAAGGAAGAAAACTGAATAAATCAATTAAATTCCATGTCCCTCTACGCGACGTGGAAATAATTCGGAAGTTTAAAAAATAATTGAATGAATTCTGGTACGAAAATTACATCGTTTATTCTGTCTATTATGTATTTTTCCATTTAAGTGCATATTCACCGGACGTGTACGGTACACGCGTCACGTCGGATTAAACGAAGCTGCTCGTGAAACCAGTTTTTAGTTATAGACGATAAAACCGATAGAACAAGCAAACCAGACCCAGATCCCGGCAGTGGCCGTTTCATTCTATAAAACTATGGGGCCATTGTCGTATACTGTCTCGATTGAAATTCTTTCGGAAGATTTAATTCGTTCACTCCGGGACTTCCATGAACGACGAAAAATTTATTCTTCCCCAACTTTGTCGTTTTCATTAATCTTGACCGCTGTAGGTATTATTTAAATGGCGAAGCATGTTTTTTCGGCCTGTCAAAAAAACCGCAACACCTTTCGCCAATCAGCGTAGGAATCGATGAAAAGAGTGTAACGAATTGAAAATCGGATACAGTGACCAAAGTTGACAAAATTCTGTTGACATGAGTAGAATGCTGATGTTTATGCAAAATGCATAATTTGTGCCTTATTTTATGCACTTAATGAATAATTTAATGCATTATTTTATTTTATCTTATACATATAATATATTATACGTATATTTCACGCATATTGATCGCATTTGTTTCCCAAATCCGTTTAAAGTCAGTATAAAAATAATGCATTTTGCATAAACATCCGCAGTCTAGTCATGAGATCTTTTTAAAATGTTGCGTAACCTCCTCGATGAAGACTATACATACAAGAGAAAGTAGCGTTTCCATTAAAGTTGAAACAGACTTAAATCGATCGTTCGATCGGATATGCGTTGCATAATCACTTTGTGGAACTATTCGTTAACTATTTTCTGTAACCAGTATAGGCGTGACACACTATAGGAAAATCCGTCAAGGCGTAAAACCATGCAAGTTCACAATTATTTCAAAATACATAGCAGCTCGTTAACGTTAACAATTCCAGGACGTAATTACAGCGTAAATTTTACAATTCGCAAAAACAGCGACAGACGTTAAACCGATGTGTTGTCGACCGTTCGGCGCGATTTGCTCGCATCAGATTCACCGAAGCAATTAACAAACTTTTCGACGTTACGGGGATGCGCGATACCCTCACCTTTCCGTGGTGCGTCGGAAATTCGAGAACACCAATTTCATAGGCGAAACGGGCGCAGTGTACGCGCCGATATAAATGCAAATGGTGTTAATAAATCGTAGAACTGTGCGAGCAACGTTCGAGAAAATCTACTTGGACCGAAAATTACGTTACCGCTGACACGGCATTATCTTGGTACTGCCTCGTGCTTTTCAGCCTACCTCTCTTCTTCCCGTCTTCCCTCCTGTTTTCTCTTTCTCTCGGTCCCTTTGGTTCTCTAGCCTGCTTCCATAGCATGCGACTCCATTATCTCCCCACTGTGCTTTAGTGGAGTAATTCCGGAAGGGATGACATACCCGAGGCAAGTGGCTCACGTGACAGAATTCATCAAGAACATTAGCACCCGCGGTACCCACGTGCCCGTGAACAGTTTACGATTGTCACTCGAGCTGACAACGGATGCGCATCGATGTTTACCCGTGTTTCGCGCGTATTGTTTTATTTGCTGCCAGTGGTGAAGTACCCACTCGGTGTTAAAATGTTCCGCGCCGTTTTCATAATTGCGACAACGGGAGAACGAAGGTACCGGCAATTTGCGGCACGTTTCAAAATTAATTCGCCGTGAATACGGATTTTAAGATCATCGAATAGCTGGCATAATTAAAAATGTAGGCGTCTTATCGCGATTCTGTGCGATCTAAGTACGAAATGTAATTAGCATTGTGCTGTGCAATTAACGGGCGGTGTACTTCTGTGGGTCCAACAGGAGATTTTCGCCGTTTGTAAATTCATGGCGAGCAAATAAAATATGGAAAGAATTTTTAAATTACGATTACCTTTCGTTAAAATTTTTTCCAATTACCGCTTTGTATGGTTCGTTAAACCCATTGACGCAGGAATATTTTTCTCATTTGTGTCTCAAGCGATCCCCGCCCTTAACCGGTGAAAATTCAGATGGCTTTCCGATTTGATTTATGTTTTAATTTCGCCAGAAATGAGAATAACTCTAAATACGCTTTATGCCACAAGAGAGACACAAGACTGCTTTCTTCTTGAAACGAAGCGTTATCCATCTTATTTTCATTTATACATAAATTTACGAGACAAGAATGTTACGTGATTCTTCTTTTTCTCGCATAGATCTTAGTCGCAGCTATATCGACAAAACGTTCGTTTTAGATTGACATTTCTGAATATCGCAACATTTCCCCCGGTTTCCCTGGATTCTCGGAATATTTGACTTTCGAACCACGATATACTCGCGAACCGCGCGAAAGTGTCGAAGCGAAAAAGCTCCGGTTTTTAATAATTACAAATCTCTCGTCCAATCCATTCTCAACTATTCGAAACGCCGGAGAGTACGAGAATCGACGGCGAACCGGGAGAAAACGGATGCGCGATAACGATAAGAAAAGAATCGCTCACCTGTAAATCGGCGTAATGTCGCTCTTGTACCACACCACCAGGATGGCGGAATCGTTTTGCCTCGGCGGACGGATGTCGCATGGTAACTCCGCCGTACCCTGAAGGATCGCTCTCGCTGGCACTGCCGGACCTGCAACACGAAACACTGATCGGATAGTCGCCACCTGTACCGCCCTTGATGGGTTACGGGAGGAAATTTGTGCTACCGGCTTATAGCATAACTTTCTCTTTTTTTTTTTCATGGTCGGCAAAAGGGTATGGTAGCGGTAGAACGGGCTATTGTCTATTCCGGAAGGTAAAAAAAAAAAAAAAAAAAAAAAGTTTCGCCATCGCTGATGGATAAAAGTTTCGCCGGTATCAGCCGAATTATTTATCAGGTTCCCGAATGCGCCGCTCTTTTATACCACGATGCAATATCGCGAATGCAATATCAGTTACAGGCGCGTTCAAAGCCCTTCCTCGGAATACATTAAATTGAGAACGTTTACCGGCGATACGTTTGCATAAATAAAGATGGGCGTGCAAAATATTCGCTTATATATCGCGTAACGCGATCACTTTAAATTATTCTGTTTTCTTTTTCGGCGAGACGAGGCGTTACTTATTACGTTCGCTCGTAGGGGAAAAAAAAAACGTTTTATACTTTTATTTTTGGCCAGCGAGTTCTCTTAACGAGTCACAGACGACGGGCCACCCGAGTTTCCGAGCGGTCAATGAAAATGCATTCGAGAATTTTCGTATGTTATTCTAAACCCCGCTAACGCGCGACTCTCGAATTTTTTCCTTTGGTGAAAATACAAAAATAAACTTGCCGAATCGCTTCTAACAAAGGTTCCGATACAACGTCGACTCAATAAACTTGATAATATTGACGTGGGCGTCCGAAATTCGAAAACAGCCTCTCGTCAACGCCGCACGCACGAGAGACAATACCATTCGTGAAGATACGTTCCGTCAGTTGATATTTTGCGAACTTTCCAATGTTCCGCGGTGAATTAAAGATACGTTGTTGTGATAATGTAGTAATAAAAGTAAAGACTGTCCCAATCGAAGTTCAACGTACTTCGCGAACGTATTAGTCGATGCACCACAGCAGAGTGGCATAATATTTATTTATAACTACAGTAGGTACATGGTGCGCGCGTCGTGCCTTCCTACCTGTACGCGACAGTCACTTTTCGTTTCTTACGGATACACTTTTGCCGCGGGATGGTTATAGCGCTTTTAAAAGAATCATTCTTTAATGCAGTTCAGCCATCGCGAAAACTACCGTTCGTTCTTTCCTGAGAAGATACAAAGTCTAGTTCTCGCTTACTTGTACTTGGCTGGAAGCAAGAGCCTTGTTTATTGATAATTGGATCTTGTACGCGATCCTTTATTACACGAGAACCGTTGATCTATAGATGAGCTTTTATTATATAAGAACCGAAAGTTTCTTGAGAGAGACAATTCGAAACGAGACACTATTCGTATTTCGTATGGGTTACCGGTTACCGAAAAATATAAATAAAACGTTCTACACAGAGGCTACGTGGCAAACCGTCCGATTTGAGGAGTACTCTCTGTAACGACTTACAATTAAGCGGAGCTGTCTGAATCTATTCTCCGTTCTGTATCCTGATTTTTCTCACAATCTCAATAGCTAATCATAGATTCATTTCAAGTAATTTCTCGATACGATCAACCCCGCGGCTAATTTCTCCCCGTATTCGTTGGCGAACGAGGATCGATCCGTTCGCGTTGCAATCGAATTTCGAATTAACTCGAAGGTGGGATTAATACGTTGGAAGACTATTACGTATGCGCGTACATATTATATTGTCGTACTCCTCGATTCCCCGATTAATCGAAGGAACAGCATTGATTAATTTATATGCGTTTGATGGGAAGATCGTGATTAATAAGTTGTTGCTCTGTATTTAAGTAATTCGATTTGCGGTTTCTATTATTTAATTTGACATTCAATCCAGATATCATTCGTAATTTATTATTGAGTGGTAACTGACACGTAAAAGTAATTAATGCTATCAGGGGTCTGGCTGTTCGCCACGGTAACTACGGAATGGTCGTTATGCGAACAAAACGCTCACGGTTTCGGTAATTAGTCTGTCATTTTCAGCGCACAGCAGAATGCACTCTAATGGATTTCCACATTTCTGACATTTTCCAGTATTGTTTCGGTATTTCGGCGCACGGCGCCGACTTCGATAACCATTGGAACTTTAGTAATGCGCAAGGAAAGCGAATCCATCGTTCCTTTTTACCGGTATGCAATGTATTTGCAAAAATTCCTGGTACCCATTGGTTTCACATTACGTAAAACTGGGCTCGATTCGAGATACTCCAAAATTGTTGTAGAAATCAAAATAAATATAAATAAGTTACGTATTCCGTGTATTTTTTAAAATATATAAGTTGAATTTACGCGTATCGCGAATCGCGGATCAGGTGTCTCAGTCAAACATCTACATTCAATTATTATTTGATATCTCATAAAAATTAAATAAAGACGGACAATCACGATTGAGTAGAATCGCAGTACGATGCGTAAATAACCCTCTTCCATGGACAACTTCGACGATACGTCGTGTCATATTCCGCGCTCGTAAATTCATTGAGAAAGTCGAGCAAAAAAATATTTTCGCGCCTCGCTCCCAAAAACATCGCTTTACGCGAACCATTTTTTCGCACCCATCGCGCGAACCCTGACTTCGACTCCGAAACATCAGGGAGCCACAATCGAGAATCTCTCGTGAGAAAGATCGAAGCAAAAAATCAACGAGAGATATCGGCGCGTATATAACGCGAGTGTTCGTCGCGATTTCACGCCCCAGAAAACGTCATTTTCACCGAACAGCTTTCCAGGCCCGCTCCGAGTCAGATATCAGAGAATCAGAGGGAATATTTGTGGAGAAGACCAAAGAAGTATGGGAAGAACGCAAGAGGGAGGGAGGGGAGGGGGGGGTCTATCAGAAAGCGGAGACGCTTTCCGTAGAAACGAAAGCGTGGGCGTGCGTGCGTGTACGTGTGCCGGCTGTCCGACCGTGTTAAAACTGGACTTTGCGAATAGATTTCCTTCCACTCTGTCAGATTTCAGGGAAACGAACATCCCGACTACGTTTCCTTTTCTTTCCTCGCCGTTGGATCCTATGAAATTCGTTGTCCGGTTCGCGTCAGTTTTAAGTTATCGACAGAGAAAAAAAGGGAACGCTGGACAAACGTTATGGCGAGGTATTATTTCGGCTTTACTCTAAAAAAAAAAAAAAAAGAAACAACTGCGGATCGTCGTTATTCCGAAACTAGGCTTCGTCCGTTCACTCGCGTCTCCCAGTTTTCATCCGGACGGGACGCCCGCCTCCGAAGAACGAAAACAAGTATTCCGACGGGCGACATTAAAAATTGCTATTTTAAATTCAACTCCCCCGAAGCGCGGAGTATTCGTAATCTAATGTACGCGCATTCCGTCGAAGGATGCGGTGAAAATTTCAAATTCTTTTTTTCCTCGTACTGTCGCAAACGAACGTATTGTTCTATACTATGAGAAACTTACCGCGCAATTTCACTTGATTTGATGTTTTTGAATAAGACACTCGCGACTAGCGAAACTCAAGTGGATGTTATTAATACTTGATTAACCGGCCATTCAGCGTCGAGAATGAGAGACGCTTTTAAAACTACAACGTTTGAGCGAATCGTGGCATCTTCTTTTTTTTTTTTTTTTCTCTCATGGGTAAGCATCGGGACTATTTTTTTTTATTCAAAGAGAAAGGATTTCTTTGATGTACCGCTTTAAAAGCTCAACCACTGACACACATTTAGAGAGAGAGAACTGGAAATGCCACCGTGGCAGAATTTCAATATTCGTCTAAAACATTCGCGTCGCATCGCATCGGCCATCAAGTAAAATAGAAGAGCTCTTTGTTCCCGATTTCGGCGCCCACGCGATATCTGTATCAGGCCGTCATTCATTCTCGCGTCCACGATAGGAGTATGCCTTTCTCCTTACCCTTGCGCCAATTTTTCAACCCTCAACGGGCTACGGTTCTCGCGGCGTCCATATTACGTGCCTCGTTTCAACTTCTGAATTTTTAAGTAGAATTTTCACTCTGTGTCGTTGCCGCGGGAGAGAATATATTATGCAGCCCCTAATTCACCGTTCTACCATCCCCGGGTAGCGTCGAAATGTTAAGAAACGCGTTTACCCGATAAAAGGGAAGAGGGACTCGTAAACTATCGTTAGGGAGCTTCTTTTTCTCGGCAGGTGAGGGTATTCAAAACGTTGATCTCCGTAAGAGGCAACGTTGCAACAATTGTGCAGTAATTAAATTTTTGAGAATTGCAGACGAGCACAAAAAAACATAAAACGATCGAAGAGCCAATCGGTATTGGTATTATCAATAATCTAATAATAATGTTACGGTCAATAACATTGATCAATGTTACTTTAAATTGCTAAAGTAGTTTCACTTTTTAAACGGTCAAGTACGAACATTTTCCTCAGAGGGAATCACGAAGAAAATAAGATTTACCACAGTAATAAATTTCACTTCCCGAAAACATCGTAGGACACTTTCGAATGCATACCAGACGACAGACAAGGGACTGTGACGAGTCTTTTGAAAAAAATGATAATAGGTACTAAATAAGTAGGTCGCGCGAGAATGTACGTAAATTTTATATCACGCGGCAAAGGAATTTTTTGGTTACCTCTGCGTGATTTACAAAATTGTATTTACGCTTAATCTTGATACAGATTTTGATACTCCTTATTTACGCTTAATTTTCATACACTTTCCGCGATGCTGTAAACTCGGGAAACTCAGAGCTCCCTACTAATCCCACGATAGCAGAATATTTTCTAAAAATTACGACAGAAGTGATTATGTTCCAAGAAAAAGGGATCTCGAGCACTTTTATCTAACATAAAGTTCACCCGCGTCTACTTCCGTATCGATAAAAATTCTTGTAAAAGCTTCTGCTATCCCGTAATTAACCCGTATCTCCGAGTATCGTGAGCCAAGCCGAGTTTCCCGCCACGCAAAGCGTAATATAAAAATAAAGTCTAAATATAATCCCGTAATTCTTCCAAGGATTTGCGTATAAACGCAACCTCCGACAATTCCGCTCGCAAGGCGACACTCCAAGACGACTTTCTCACCATTCTCGTAAATCCGCGTTTTCGTTATAAAAATTGAGAGCAATCACGAGCACGCTCGCCAAGGTAGCACGCATACACCCGCCGTATCGTTATTCCGGTCCCCCTCCTCGCGCCATTTTTTTTTTTTCCCCCACTCCCCACCCCGCACCCCGTGTGCTCGTACGTTGTCGAGTTAACGCTAATGGTGTTACGCGGTACTGGGAGAACACGAATGCTTTTACCTTACCTACCTACGTACGACCTATTCTTGGGTGTACCCGGTATAAACGTATAAAACAACGGTTTTCACGGCGTCTGCTAAATTTCCCCTGGGCTGCCTCCGGTGCATTATGAGCCCTGAAGGGTAGCAACCGTGCGTTGCTCGCTCGCTTCGTACGCTTCGCTGTCGCTTTGCGTGATCCTTCCTCCATTGCTTCGAGACGATGCGGGACAAACGGTGAACGTTGAAAAGCGTTTTTGGATCTTACTGTATTTGGGAGGGGGGAGGGGGAAGAGGAGGGAGTTGCGGTTTTTCGTAACATCGTGAATTTACGTAAAAATGCAACGAGACCCGGGATTCGGCTCTGGTTAAGTGGACAGTGATTTTAATGTCTCATGAACTTTTCCCGCAAGATTTTAGAATCGTGCAATTACCTCCGCAAACCTACCTCGTGTAACTATTATTTATTTATTCGTATTCTACATTGAATTGTTAGCGCGCGTACTAAAAATGTAATATCTTTACGATATGTCTAATAATCTAGTAAAGTATGGTTAAGAGTCTATATCCTTCCGCGGTATCGTAAAAACAATTTTTTGAGCTCCTCTTGTCAAAGCATTGAGGAGCGCGCAAGGATCAGAGATATATGTAAATCTCGCGGATTCGAATAAACGCGCCACGCAACGAAATCCCGCGCGAAGAAACAGTTAAGAGATTTTCGCGCGATAACTCGCACGTTAAAAATAGTCAGTGCAAATCAGGTTCTTTGGGAAACAGTAGAGTAATATCGTTGCCACGGGCGGAAAGCACGTTCGCCGTGTACGAGCCGTTTCTGAATCGACGACGCGACACTAACGGATGCACGCGTATCCCCCGTGCATGCGCGGTACACGCGCCATTCGCGTGATTCCAGCGTAACGTGCATTTATAACAAAGATTGCAATGGAAGGCTGTCAGCGGAATTCCCGACAGGCTCTGGCTGAACCCAAAGGTTTCCTTCGTCGGTAGTGGTATAATGGAAATCGAGCCCAATGCCAGTTCCGCGCGATAGGTGTATACGACGCCTGCACTTTAATTCCTTCGCCTCGAATCGCGTTTCGTTTCGATCGTAGCCGAGTTTCAAAATCTAACGTCGGCCTGCAAGAAATGGATTCGATATCTCGTTCGAGTATCGCGTAATCGCGATAGTCCCGTATTCCGGTTAATTTCGCGATGCTGGAATCTTTACCGTCGTCCAGCAGCGATAGGCTCGAGAGTTTATTTTTTTCCGATACTAAGCTTTAACCTATACTTATTCTCTCGGATAAGCGAGTTTCGAGATAACTTCGAATATCGCGTACTTGCCCGATATCTCTGAGAACGCTTTATTAATTGAAATGTCGAAGTTGGAATAGATATCCTAAACTTCCCGAGTATCGCCTAATTAAATGGCCGAAATTTTCGAGTGTCAGAAATTTAACCGACAACGCCACGAGTGTCCGCAATTCGAGTAGAAACCAGAAGCATAATTCTCATCGTCTGAACTAATATCGGCAACCTCTTTACATTTTACCATATACAATCGCCAACGATACCTAGCGCGGTATGAAATATCTCGAGCACAGACCGATGACTCGAAATACCAGAAATTAATTTCACGGAATAACCGACAATAGACGTTAAAAGCGCGACGAGTGCTGGACGGGGCCACAAATTTTCATTACAAACGAATCCGTAATGCCAATAAAACGCGTCCCACCCAGCGAGGCAACGTAATTTTTCTTTCATAATAAATCGTAAATATCGCGTCGCGAGCTTTCCAAATTACGCGCCAAATCATCGCCGTGATTTCCATCGTGCCCGTCGAGCATGCTCCACGTCCACGATACACCGAAGAATCTACGTCGATTAATTAATTTTAATCGGGTAGCGTAAGCGGTCCTCCGTGTTAACGCGCAACCCCGGCCCGAGGTATCATCGCGCGTACCGTCCAACAGCTTTGATACCCAACGCGTCTATCAGATGGATGCTCACCGACCAACGGCGATAGAACAAAACCTCAGCCGGATCAGTGATTGGAAGTAAGCTCGTGCACGCTTCGTAATCAAAGCTCCGCGTGTAGGATAGGATGTGCCACGGATCCTCCGATAAGGAACAGGCTGACCGCAGCCCGGAACGAGGGATGGGGGGTGGGGGAAGGGGGGAGGTGGGGTGGAAGACCGGAAATCAGTGTTACGGCTACCCTCGTCTGGTCAACCCCCTTTCCACGCGTAGAAATAACCCAGCCAACCGGGGGTAGCTTGCTAAGCCGATAATCCGCGGGTCAGACAGTGTCGAGAAGCCATACAACTTTGCTTAGCCCGGCTCTGCTGACCCCTCCCCCCCCCTACCGCCCCTTCACCGTGGCACACCTCGCGCGGCGCGTACCGGTGCAGAAAAGCGTGCATTCGGTCGTGAAGCCGAATCGTTTGTCCAGTTTGTCCATCGGCGTCTGGTGGATAACGATCTGCACGAAATTAGCGGAGGAGGAAATCACCGATAAGGAAGATCGAATAAAATTGCCGTTGATCGTTCGTATCCACGTTTGGACCAGGATTTAATCGAGGAAATATTAACAAAAGTGTTGTCGCGCGATAGAAGAGCATTGTGACTTTATTGATTTGATTTTTGTATAATACGATTCTTCGCGTTGAAATTAAATCTGACATATCTACGTTCAATGTAGTTTCTAAACAAACATTGTGGATAAATCTATGGTAACGGGCTTAGTCAGAATTTGTAAGTATGTATAGAATGAATTGCGATTTTACGTTTTTGATAAATTGTTTAATCAGTCATGCTTGAAATCATTATTCTCTCGCTTTGTTTGAAATTTGAAAAACACGGCAGGGCGTTAAGACAGTTTGATCTGTGTTTCTGGGACAGTGTTTTCTAAGATTACTTACAGGGGTAACGATGGAATGTAGAAATAAGCGAAGGGAACTTTTGATCGAACAATTTACCTTTCTCGGCACGCTAATAGATACGTCGATCGAACGTTTTATCTTTCGAGAACGTCAGGAGAGTAATTTGAGCATCGATGCGTCGCTTCGGTTTGACAGTTTCAGGCGCGCCTAAGATTTATTCTCGCGAAGACTACAATCGATTTATTAGAGAGAGGAGAATTTAAGGAATCACGTCGATGGAAGCGTCCAGTTACTAGTGATTCATTGCTCGGACGATGGATAGAAAACTAAGGAAGGAGTAAAGTCTGAGGGAAGATCCAGCCCGATCGAGATTAATCGCCTTGATAACTCTTATCCCTTCGACCCTGGTCTCGATGGTCTCTGGATACGTATCACTTTTATACTACTTAAGCGCATCGACTACGATGTACTAACAACGATGCCGATAAAACTCGTTCGATCCGGCGTTGCTCCGAAAACAACGGGAACAGAAATAATTCCAACGGCATTCGTTTGTTACGGCAGGATAAACTTGTCGTTCGATCTCTGGTCTATTGCGAGCCATTCTATTTAAAAAGTTACACTTCGAAACGGAAGTCCATGTTCTTTGATCGAAAATATTAAAACGGTATAAATTTATTTCAACAGCTCCTTATTTATAACCGTAATGTAGAATAAATTAATGTGGTTTTAAAGCGGAACGTTTTATTTAAAAAATGACATCCGAAAACAGAATTTCTTGCATTTTATCCGCAAAATTCCGATTAGTATGCATATAATTCACGTGTCGTGTAATTATTACTGGAAAGCACGAGAAATCGATAAACCGAGGTGGCCGACTTGTCGTGGAACGTTCCACTTAAAATATACCACTAGAATACAAGATTCCTGGCAATCATATTCGACGTGTCCTTCATCGACGCACGAGATCCAGTCACCGCGTGGGCTACGCATTTTTTGAGTCGAAGGACCGAAGCGAAAAAGCCGAAAGGAAAAGATTTATTACATTTCGTCGAACCTCCGTCAAAGCGTTTCAATAATAAAACCGGATGATCTTTCCTCGCGTCTCATAACGCATAACCTTTAGCGCGTAGGTGTACACGGGGTCGAGAAAAAATCTGTTGCTGCGAGCAAACAATATCGTAGGATTTTAGGATTTCCACCAGCTGCGACGACGATTGGCCGCCAGAAATGGTTTTCTCGCCGAAATTCCGTCCAATATCGCTATTGGGATAACTTCGCGATTCGATCGGAAACTTTTTTTTCGCGGCGAACCATGTGTGCGGTTTCCCCGTACTACCGTTACGCGCGCTTATTTCGCGCATACGGAAAGCGGAGAAACCGTGTTTCGAAAATTGCTGAAATAACACGACCTTTGCGCAATCGCAAATTGGTTGTATCGTCAATGAACGAAAATATCTGTACCGATGAGAAGCTACGAATCGTTTTCGAATAAAACTGTTGCGCTGAAACTCAAACAGATTACGGCAGGCTTTGTTCTTCGTTTTCTAATAATCGCAAAAATCGTACTTCTATCAATACTAGCGCCGTATGCGTAAACGTTTGAAATATTTTTCAAATATAATTCAAGAAGAGTTCAGGATGGAATGATAAAGTATAATATCATAATAAATATAATAATATAACACCGTACATTTTACCGCTGATTATTATTCAACATTCGAATCTCACGCTCTGTTACTGCAAGTTTATAAAAATTAGTACTATCCACTGCCCTTACTTATCACGAATGAATTATCATGACCCGTCAAATTTACGTCGCTGCGCTAGCATTACCAGTATTTTCAGAGGTATCAAATTGTAACGCTCAATATCTTTCGCAAAGAACGTTCTACGATCTACGTAAATCGTGAAAAGCGTCGCTCGCCGGCGCCGATGCCATTATGGCGATGGATCCAAAGTGCTCAGGTGTGTATCCAGGTTCACGCTTTTTGCTCCTTGATTTCCTTTCGCCCGATGCGCGACTTCAAAGCTCACCGCTTAACCGCCCTTGGCCATAGTTCTACGTCGAGGCGCTAGTTTTTCGGATGAAAATGCTGCATGACGAAGCAAAGAGGACGAACCTAAATGCGTATCCGTGTTCGCGATTTACCATACGTGATAGCGCGAAATGAAATAGGCGATTTTCGCGAAGCCCTGCGAGAACGATTCAAATTTGAATAATTTTTACCGAGAACTATGGACGGATGATAGAACGATTAATAAATCGATATTTGTCGTAAGCGCGTTACTCCACTCGTTGGTATGTGGTAGCAACTTTTCAAAGGTGTCAGAGGAATCACGAAATGCAGGAAAACTACAGAGTTTCACTCTTTTCTATGAAACTAATTGCATTGCGTCCACATAGGAGCTGACCTCATTTTCGTTCCAGTATCTAATTAATTTTTGTAATCCAGACCGGATCATAGAACCAAAAATGTACGGTACTTCAAGGATGCCGTTGGAGTTAAAACGAGTGCAGATTTTTTATATTACACCCACAAATTTGTTGCGCCCAGTTAACCTCTTTGAGGACGAATTTTTACGGTTCTTTGCCGGGTACCTAATGTTTTTTCACGGTTTTATTTATTTTATTCACTGAGAATAATTTTAATTGAAGAAACAGTAAACGTGCGCATACGATGTCGGTTCCCTGGAAGATGTTAATCATTCGGGTATACCTAACGCTACATATATATCTACGCACACGAGCTTTGCAAAAAATGTCCGTGACGAAATTTCGATTCATATTTGAAGCTTCCTCGCGATTGGTAAAATATTCATGCTTCAATATCCGCGCAAAGAGATTCTATGTCCGCACCAGATTCTTTATTAAATTCGTAACTAGCTGGTTTGTTCGATAGTGTACCATATTTTACACTGCAAAATCGAATCATTGGACCGGGATTTCATTTAAAGTAAAATTTACATCAATTTACATATCGAATATTTTTTTTTTTTTGCCAGAGACACAGCCTCGGTACAACGGTGAACAAGGTGTAATTTAATTTTAATCAAGAAAACGTATAGACGTTAACCCACCATTGGACCTCTTTGATTTCATTTTCTCCTCTACTCGGTGCTCGCTTTCAAAGCGTAATTACCGCCGACCTTGTACCCTGATTGTGAATACTAGTTTACGTTTCAATGAGGAGAGGAAGAGCACCGCATAAGTACGGAAGTCACGTACGTACGTTCCGCCTCGCTTCTACGGGAAATCTAAAAATACCTGAATCATTAACTTAATACGCCGACATATAAATATTTCTTGTATCCAATTAACCAACCGCGAGAGCGGCTAAAACATTCAGCCGCTCGTTCGACGACGCGCCACGGACAAACGTAGATTTTCAACGCTATTTGTATTCCTCTTTCGCGTTGGACGACGCGAAGGATTTTTCCAGCGTACACACCCTTCAATTTATTTTCCCGTGTAAAAGTACGGATAATGGTCTAATCCAGTTCTAACCCCAGGACGCGAGACGTGCCTCTTGGAATAGACGGCACGCGCGGAATGTTAAAACATACGACTCTACTAACGATGTAATTCTATCGTGTTATAAAAAGCGAAACGGAAGAACGTAGAACTAAATTGAGCGAAAACCGCGAACATACCCCTCGAGTGCCCGTTGTTTCCCGTTATTTGTTTTTCTAACCAGTTCGTAACGATACTTTACGAAAACATCGTTACACGAGTCTACGAATTAAAACAATATAATTGCGTAGTTTTTATACCGGACTTACGAGGCTGCACAACGACGATTTAAAGATATACGCGAAACAGGTATTTAGACAAAGTTATACGCTATTCTATTGTTTACCCAACGAGTTAATTTATCGCTTTTACGAATAAGCGGAGTTAAGTTCTTTCGCTGGTACCATTTCGCGGTGCAACGGTTAGAGATAAATGTCTGGAACGTCCAGTAGATTCGTGAAGTTTTGAGCTTAAAGGGCAAATGCGTAACATTATCGTTTCTTTTAATATCGTCGAATACCCGACACACGAGCATCGACGGCGTTCAATTCTCGATCGAACTTCGCTCGCACTTCGTATTTTCGATAGTAGATAATGGATCCGCAAGACCACTCAGGGAGTTTCTTTGGAGATTCATGCTCGATTCACGGGCGATAAGCTCTCTCGTAAAGATAAGAGGCGAGGTACTAGGATATACTCGGTAGCCGCTTACTTTGGCCTTAGACGAGGTAATGCGAATTCGAATGAAATTGTATTGCTTCGACGGTGAGTGATAGAAAATGGCAGCTTTCGATAAATTGGAGAACGGATAGGTCTCAGAGGCGCGTATACTCCCCTTCTATTTTTCAGGAATACGCACAATTACTACCGAGTACCGCGTATTTAATTATCTTAAAAAGAAAACTTTACCGACGCATCGTCACCTCCGAGACTCAGGGATTTTCCATGTTTAAAGTTTTACTCGCACTTGCGATTTTATCGTGTCTGGTTTGGAGCCCGAGGTTATTAATTTGTAGGTACGTACCGTTTTACGCGCTTTATAACGTTTCTCTATCGTCGTTCACCGTTTCATCGGAATGCTCGAAGCGCGCGGAAATTTCCTCCAAAGACAAAGCCTATGGCTCTAATAGGATCGTTAAAAGTCTCATTAATGTCCATATCTAAATGATGATCGCCGAGAAAATAATTAAAATCGAAGTCAATTTAAAATAATCCTTTACCCGAATTCTTTGGCGAGTGCGTCGCTTATTAATTTACGTTTACTTATCGCGATCTTCTTACAAGTAAGTCGGTGAGAATCAAGATGATGGGAGTCAATTTTATGATTTATTACGGAAACTTAAAGTTTCTTACACGATCGTAGAGAAAAACTAAGAATCGTAACTTAACATTAAATTAGTACCGCGCACGACTTTAATCTCGAACGTTTCAAACACAGAAATATCAAAACAAACGACCGGTAAGTTCTCGCGATTTTAATCATACTTTTATCGCGACCACGTTTTAACACGGATCGCAGTTGCGATAGCGGTACACACAATTCGAATGCAAAGCCGCAAAAGGATCGTGTATCAAGCAGCTGTAAAATCTCGCAACGGTACGCAGCTATAAATTATACAATTCGCGCCTACGGCGCAGAGATTAAAGACATTCGTAAACGCGACCTGAACGGATATCCGTGCCCCTAATGAAATTGCCAGGCTCGCCTTTTTATTTCCCAGGATTCTCCGCTCGATCGTAAAAAGACTTTAACTATGCACGACGTAAATAAGAAAATTTAAAGTGGCACTTTTTACGGCGACGACGCGACACACTGCTCCGAATACGTTACCGCGGTATCTGGTTGTGTCGAATCGAAGTCCTTGCGGACGATAAAACGGGACGAGGAATGTTGCAGAAGGCGCGCGACGGATAGGGAGCAAAAGAGGATTACAAGGGGCGGAAGAGAGAAAGCAGGTAGGTCATAACCATAGAACGATCTCGCCTCGGGGAACGACGTGTGCCGTATGTTCTCTGCATACAAATTCCTTTACCTATAGTCGTTTAGGAAGGCCGCCATCGGTGCCACCGCAAGAACGGAAGAACGGTATGCCAATTTTAGGGGGCCGTTCTGTGAGTGATGTACAAGGTCCCCGAACACCGCGACGGTTCATTCCTGCTCATTCGACGGCGCGGGTACGCGTTGCCAGAAATGAACGTTTCAAATGATATATCGCGATGGGCTGCCCGGGTACGCAAATGTGCTCTCGATTCTATCGTATGGGGCCATCAATCGCGATGATTTAATGTAAATAGGTTCGAAGAATATAAATATGGTAGAAATAATACCGACAAATGTGGTGTAACTAGCAATTAGGGTTAATAATGACATTTCT
This sequence comes from Pemphredon lugubris, assembly GCA_933228935.1. Classification (NCBI taxonomy): domain Eukaryota; kingdom Metazoa; phylum Arthropoda; class Insecta; order Hymenoptera; family Crabronidae; genus Pemphredon; species Pemphredon lugubris. The sequence goes on along the minus strand of OW121819.1, from coordinate 7,458,525 downwards.
GGCAAAAAGGGTTTCGAGAATACTGATGAAGTTGAATAGTTCGACGTTCGTAACGAATCACGTGTCTTCGATAAATGCGGTATTGAAAAATTGTTGACTTTTTTTTGCACCCGAGAATTCAAGAGTTCATTGTGCTACGCATTATGCCGCGTATCGTATAAAGTGACGCCCAATTACTTTTTACTCTAACATAGGGATAATTGCTTTTACATAGATTCGAGTTATTAATCACTCGTCAGGTACACGTTTAATCGGGTCGTGCCACCTGAATTTCTCATTCGGGGTACAAAGTCGAGCCACCCTTCCCTCGTTTCAATCCACCGCCCTCATCCACCTTCCGCACTTCACTTTTAATCCCCCGTTGTAATATTAATTTTCCAATAGGCACGCAAAATCGCTCGCTCGGATGTAGGGTATTTCAATTCTGTTAATTTGCAAATTATACGGTGTAGTCAAACCTGGCTTAAACCCACAGAACGCGCGTTCAACAGATTTAATTAGAACGTGTGCATTTAATCTATTTGCACGCCCGTCCGATCGTAAATTGTTAATCCACGCGCGTATTTTCGTCCGCGGACCGGTTGGCAAAAATGATTGTGTTAGGAACTGTTTTATTACACGATTATGCAATCGTTGCGCGCGTATTGCGAAATCACGCGCAATCTCTCTCCATACGGTTAATGAATTAATGAGTATTCTTTAGCCGGAATAATCAGTTTGTAATTACGCGGAAACTAATTTCAACGATTACGTTAATGCATTTATACCTACCTATCGATAGGGGAAAAAGTATTGCGTCGAAACTAGCAGAGATATCGACAAATTTTGCATTCGTCCTTTTTGCGACGCAAAAGCATATTCGCGCGTAGTTCCAATTTTTGAAGCACATTTTGGAAACGTTCTCAGTGTTACGAGATTGACGTTGTCAGGAGTTTAGCCAGCGCAATTTCTATCTACGGATATCGAGGAAAACAAAATTTTCCGCGCACCGTATTCTCGGTTCTAGTGCACTTGTAACTCCGAAAATTTCGTTTCCATCATGGCGTCTAATATTACACCGTAACATGCCCGCGCAATTCTGCTGGTAAGATGCGTTTCAAAGGATAATCCGCATTGATGCGCAGAAATGGCCGCGATCGCGGGAAGTTTCGAGCGCGCCAAAGTTTTCGAATTATCAGTACTTAGACGGTAATTCTCTTCGCGGAGAGCACCGGATCTCAACAACCCAACTCTCGGGGCAATTAATAATTACTCTCGCGCGTGGCTTTTCGTACTCGCGCATCTTTCCCAGGTCTCGGTTTCTCTCTTTGCGCCGCGAGAACGTCACGGGTACAACGACAAAAGCGGCGTAAATCGATTACGACGAGCGCTGATTGGCATATTCAAAATGTGTTAGGAACAACGACTCGTACAAAATGGGATTGATCGAGCGCGCGACAAAACACGTAGAATGGCGTCGCGTAATTTTAGTATCACTTTAAAGTTTAAACCGTTTATTGTCAACCGTGAATTCTGTAATCCAGCGAGGCGAGCAATTTGTAACAAAAGATGATTTGCGCACACCTGCGCGAATAACAATATTTCTCGACAATAATTATTGGCGTATATCGTGTCGACACGGATAACCGTGCCGTTAGAAAAAAATCCTCGTATGCCGATTGCGCATTTCGATTCACTGTCATATCCATTATTTAGTATTTCGATTTTTCAATGAGACCGAATACTAAAAGCTGCACTCGATTCGAATGCACATACGCGATTACGCGCGTACTATACCGAATGGAATAAATTGTTGAACGATTCCATTGTAAAGCCGGCCTTCCGAAGGAAATACAGAACGGCGGAGCGTGTCGGTGTCTTTGCGCAGGGGTTACGTATTCCAATTTTCCAACTTTTTCTCAAATCCCGGAGAATCGTGAGTAATCCCTCGATCAGTTAAACTCTCCTTCGTGACTCTTGCGCTTGTTAAACAAAAAAAAAAAAAGCTGCGGGGAAGTAGCGTTCGCGCGTATCGCGCGCTTTACTTTTCGCGAAGAACGATTACTTCCTTCCCTTTATGTCAATGTCCTTCCGGTCGAGCATTCCTGTCACGCGATAAAAGATTACACCCGTTCGGAACAATAACCTTAGTCTTACTGCGATGCTACTCACAAATGGAGCGTGGTTATACAATAAACATACTCTACCGCGGTGTTTCCTCGCACTCCATTATTTTCACGCCCGACCAGACGTTTTTACATTTATCTTACCTGCAAAACGCATAAAGTTTTACCTCGCTCGCTACCCTATAGAAACAGTGGATTGTGCTCCGGTTCCCACGTTAATAGAAGTCACAAAGAAACACTCGAACGGAGGAACGGGGAAAATGGGTGGCGTGTTCCTTTTCCGCTTACCCGAGTTTCCCACATGTTTAAAAAATCAGTAGAAAGAACGCGGCGCAATGAATGGACTCGCAGCGAACCGGGGCCGAGCTTATTCAGCTTTACATATTTTTGATGCATAACCCGGTATATTTAACTTCATCCGGTAACAAACCGTAATTCTTCGGGGCAAAGCTCCAGACCGGAGGAGTGAGCGTAGGGTGATTTTAATTACGGCATTATGTTGCCGAGAGGCTGCAGTTTTCTCGCGTTATGATCGTACAAGGGCGAGAACCGGGAAGGTTCCTTTTAATCGTTATATCTCGTAGAGTGCCGCGTTTATATTTTTGTGCGTTCGATATCGCGCAACGTGTTATCGATGTCCCGTTGAAAAAATATAAATTCTAGATACGGGGAATTATTAAGGATTCGACGAATTCGTGCGTGTTTGAATATTTTTTATTAAAATACCGAGCGATTGGTAGATCGCGGATGTTTATGTAAACACGTACCATATAGATCCGTTAAGCGAGCGGTATACGAGATTGAATGCTTTAAACGTTTGACAAATTAAAAGCGCGGAACGTTCGTTCGAGAGCTCTCCTTTTGATTTATTTCGCGACATATTAACTGTCATTGACAGTTAATGCCTTAACCGTTAAGATACTTAACGAGAGCTTATTTAACTCCGTTCAAACGTAAACAGCTTACGCATCATTAGCAGCGCGCAGTGTATAATGCATTTGAGGCCCTCAGGAAACCAGCGCGCATATATTTGCAGCGTATCTGCATGAAAAAAAAAAAAGAGAGGTAGCAGCCCTGGTACGAAGTTTCATTTATGCAGGGCGTAAGGACACTTAAAAAGTAAAAATATTCAAACACGGAAAACGTAAAAACTGGGGTAACTTTTTTCACGGTTAAAAAAAGAAAGAGGTGCGCTCGTTATACGTATAGTGTATTATTGCAGTAAAACTTCAACGCTTGAAAATTCGATCATTACGACTGTGCTCGTACCGACGTACAGAGCTAAGCGATGCCAATCAACGAATTGAAATGCAATAGTAACGATATTTGTAATATCATTAAAAATCACGCGGGTCCTCATCATTTTTCACCGTATCGTGTGCTCGTTCGGACGTTTTAATCAACCGATATTCCCCAGTTTTATTGTTTATGCGGGACAGCGGTCAATCGATGGAATTAATAATTAATGTAGCGCAATCAGTGTAATTAGTTTTTCGTATCAAAATCGTCCGTGGAACAATTTAAGTAATTCAGCTGCGATAGAGAGTTTAACAACTGATGAAACGGAATAATAAAATGCACGATAATGGAATATGGAAGGATAATAAAGCGAAATGGCGATGGGACGAAAGGACACCATTCTCGCATTTTAGTAGACCGAGATTTATATCATTTTTATTTTATAAAGTTATTTTTGCAGTACATAATAAACACGTGGAATTGCATCCGTCAAATAACAAATTGGATATACGAATACGTCGAATATTTATGACGAGAGAATGATAAATATTACAAGAATAATTACAATTTTCCCATTGGTTGCGAAAACAGAAAATATGACAAGGATTTTTTATTCCGTAATAAAATGTGTTTTCGAATTTTATTTAAGCTTCCCGTAATCAAAAACATGCCAATACTACTAACTCAACTAATTACTCTTGGGTTAGATATAAAACAATTATTGAGTTTCCATTAAACGAGTACACATCGTATTATTATAAACAACGAATTTTCTTTTAACGGAGCAAATATCATTTATCGCAAATGATAAAATAATAATAAAAGTAATAATTTCTAAGACGCATCCAAAATCAATAACACGCATGTTCCTGGAGGACAGAGATTTAATACGAGATTGTTCAGTTATTGTATCAATTACGATAAAACTGACATCGGTCGAGCTACCCGCTGTCCTCGATCAAGGAAAATGTTTTATCCCCGAAGCTTTTTTCATGGACTTTTATTGGATGGCTGAAAGAATATTCGTATACGTTTGTGGATTGTTGTCGGTGTAAAATGGGATTTGCGTAATCTTCCAGGCCATCGCAATCTTTTCGAGTACACGAGATCCCCCGGAATTAAGAGAAACTTCCGATTCACTTTCATACGTTCTATTCTGCCAAATATACTTTGCGTGGCGTAATTAAAACTTTCCAGGGCGATGGAAATCAATTAACTTTGCACACAACAGTTCCGTAGGATTGAATATTAATGACGATATTGTAGAGTTTTGATTTCAAGTGATTGTTTGCCCTGACGGGAAGTCCCCGCGAAAAATTGTTTTTTTTTTTTTGGACACGTTTTCGGCGTTCTTTAATCGTCTTCACGATCAATTGCGTATTTTTTGTTCGTATGCGTGACATTTATGTTTTTTTTTCTATTGTTTTTCACGTTCGATATATGAACGGCAGACAAAAATACCGCAAAATTGAAAAAAAAAGCTCCGCTCGATATGAAAATGCCAGATCCACTGTTTTAAACAAATAGTCTATCTCTTTGATCGATTCCGCGAAAACAAACATTCGACAAAGGAAAAACACAGCACAGCAATTTATTAGCCAAGCTACGCTTGAGTAAGAGTTAGCAAAATGTTACACGCAATATGTCGAAGCCAAGCTAGCAAATTAATTTCCCCCAACGGTTCAGTTTATAATATTTTATTACAATTCCTTTTCGTTCGTTTTGCATACAGATTTGTCGATACGATTATACTCTTTTCTTATTTTAAAAAACCAAACTCATTCTGAGAGACAAGATTAATATCTAAATATTACAAAATAGAAAGATATGGAAAGTGATTCAATTAGATAATTTATCGCTAGGAAACACAACACGCTCTACCCGTTCCATTCGATTCACCCGTTCATTTTCGAACGTTGTTCTCCCATTCCGTCGGGGTCATAATACCACCCCTATAGCGACGTGAGTACCCATGAGCTGGATCGACGATGGGTCTGTAGAACAAGATTCGTCTAGGTAAGTACAACGCTCGAGGAAAGGCTCCTGTCTGTACGCTCTTCGGGGCAACGTCAGACGGCTGAGCAGGGAGAGCGTGAGAATGGATAAGATGGAAGCGGAAGCTTGGAACAACGATCCGATAGAACAGACTCTTGTGGACACAAAGGATGAGTCGAACATTGATCGATTCCTACGGTGGCTTCGTCTTCGTGAAAACCCTTGACTCGGTGCAAACGTTTAAAGGGATCCCACGCACGCCAACGGAGACCAGTGAACTCCTGAATATATATACGCGAGATCACAAATTTTAATGATTTAGGAACGTCGTTCGGTACAGCGGGATTTCACATTTTTCGTAGAAACTAATCGGAAAAACTCATCGCTTTTCTCGTTAAATCTTTCGAAATTACACCGCTCCGCGACATCCCTGCTATTTTACAGTGGCCAGGAAGGATAAGGTTTTTGTTTTATTCGGATATCGGACGAGAGGATAATGTTCACAGACTTTTAATTGGCGGTAACGTGAATACCTGTCAGTCAAATAGCGGGGTTGTAAACGAAAGTAGCACGACGGTAGGATTCGTCCAATTGTCTGAAAATAAGCTGAAATGTTCCCGTCAATGCGTAAGCCGTTCGAAGTTAGCGCGGTGCAGGAAATCCTGACTATTATTTATTAAAACTCGAGGATCGGGTTTTTTCTTTTTTTTATTCCGGGTAATGGTTAACAACCTCCACGAACGTTAAACGACAAGAATGTAATGAACGACGGAGCAATTATAACTCGCGGAATGCATTGTACACGAGACGCGCGCACGACTAGAGGATCGTTGAATTCTTTAAAAATCATCTAACGATCTCTCGTCGTTGCTCTCGCGGGTCTTTCGAAATTAAACCGCTCTTTGAAATCCTGTCTATAGTCAGCGAAAATCGAGAATGGGATTTTTTGATCCGGATAACGGACGAACTTTCTATCCTCCCGGAGGTAGAATGATAGATCGTAGGACGGAGGTAGTTTCGTTATTGAATGGATATGGTTGGAAAATAGAGATGTGAATTCTGCCGTGGGAGTTGGTGAGTTGCTCGGAGGAGGTATCTCGTAAAAACAGGTCGACCGAGTGAAATTAAAGGAGCAACCGCAGAGGTACGCTCCGACTAATTCTCCTATAATTTTCTAGGTCTCCTAGGTGGCATAGTACGGATGAATCCGAAGAGGGAAGGTACCTACCTACATCGCGAAGGAATAGTGTTGCGGCCCGTTAAAAACCCCGGCGCTGTAGTAAAAGAGCATCTTACTAGAAATGGCGGAGAGCCAACTCTCGTAAATCGAACGTTACACCGCGCCACAGTTCCAATTGCGTTGGTTTACATCGTTCGGGGTCTATCCGCGCTCCGCGCGGTGAAAAAGACTTCGTTGTACGCCGGATACACGAATAATTGACGTCGGCAAACCTTTCGCGCGAGTAGCTCGAATAACGATAATGATTGCGACGCTTTCGCGGCTATTAGAGACATTGAATTTGATCGGGTAGAAGGAATACTACGTCATTCGTATAATCGAATTTCGGCTGAAAAGTTTTGCCGGTGATCGAACGTAAAGCACTGCGTTCACGCGTTTGAATTTTTAACCATCCGGCTGGCGCATTATTCCGCCACAAAATCCAGCACTTTTAGCATACGTACAATATTCACGATTGCGCCGGAGGTATCGTTATTATTACTGTACGTAAAAATAATTTTTGTCCGACGAACAATGTTATTCACCCCGTCGTGCGAGGTGAGTCGATCGAAGGTACAAATATACGCGAGCTCGACAGAGGGATAATAATTAATTATTTGTTTCATTTCTAAGGCTTTGACATGGAAGCGTCTTTAATAGAAACCATTCCTTTATTACGTCCCAAACTTATTTCATCGCGGTGTTCGAAACTATATAAAAACTTCGTAATGGACAGGTACATCGACATTGTCGCCGTTATTAATGTCATTTTCATCACTTTACGGCACGCTCTGCGACCCGCTCGAACCATTTTATACGATTTTATCATCTCTTTCGCGCTGATGTCTATGACGCGTTTTATCGCGAGTAAAGAATGACAGGGCGATGCTCGCAGAGTACCTCAAAAAAAAAAAAAAAAGAGCATGAAAATTATGCTAAAAATTGTTGAACGTCTTATCGTGGCTTCTCGTAGCAAAAACGTTGACAGTGGTCCACTTTCGCAATTCTACTTTTCGGAGTATTCGCAAAGTGGACTGATCAACGATCTGTAATTACTCGATCAAGTTAAACATTGAAAAGTTTAACCTCAGTCTGTTTATTTAAACACTCCATTTCGCTGGAGGGAATCTATTTCTCTGTATACATAGACTACCACGATCAAGACAAATAACATTTCGAGCTACTATAATAATCTTTGGAAAAAGTACACAGCTTAAGGAAGTGTCGGACTCTTTATTTTCCCGTAACGATCGCCTCTTTCCACAGTTTCCGCGCCTTTGTTCCTTACCTTGTCCATCGTCGCAATTATAAAACAATGGAAACTCGAAATTCGGACAAATCTACGGACAGAAAAGTTAGGACTGCCAAATCGAAGTTGGCCGTAATATTTCAGTTCTTTATCGAGTTCTCGTTGCGGTTCTCTGTCTTAAGGCACCGTAATACGTAGTATCGACGTTGCCGCGGGAACCATTTTGCAGTTCGTCGTCGGTCTCGAGAGATGTACACTTTTCCAAGGACGACAAAGGAAGAAATATAAGGCGTTTACACGGTTGGCAAGCAGCCGGTAGACAAAACGGAAATGGTTACGACTGACCTGGGTCAACGCAAGGGACGGAGATACACAAAACGCGAGAAGGAAAAGAGAGACGATAATTTCGTATTTCATACGCGGTTGGTTATTAGTTGAGAACGAAAATTGCAATGCCTGGCGTAGATCTATGATGTACAAATTAAACAGAAAATCGATTCATACTTGTTCGCAAAATCGTGCCTCATTTGCCGTTACGTCCCGCGCTGGAATTACTACAAACAAGATGCGCTTTGATAAACGATATCGTTGAATGCTTCACGTTAACTACGATTTAACGTTATTTCCGATAATTAGCGGTGATTACTCACGATTATTCGACACTCTCGCTAGAAGAAACACGGCATGTACTAATTAAAAACTGGATTAGCGATAATTTTGTAATTCGTTACTGGTTCCCAAAGAAGAAAAGTTTAACTGAGATCGCCAACGAGTGGGTAAAAATATTATTCAACGCTTAACGATCATTACGACAGTGGTATCGTTCCCGTTGATTAAAAATTAATACAAACATCAGGGTGAATCAATACTCGCTGTCGCGAGAGTAATTTTTCTGCCCCTCTTTTAATCGCAAAAACGGAGGTACAATAATTTTCAAATCCCGTATAAGAACTGTCATTCGGCAACGAAGAATTGAACCGTAACGTAACGCGCTAACGACAACGTTCGTTTCTCGCCGTGGAAAAACCTCGCAACATCGACCGGCACGTTCGAATGGAGAAGTGGCAATGTTAAAGTAGTACGGGGAAGCGTATGACTCTTGAGCGTGTGGCGTTACAAAGGAGAATCCTTCGGTACTCCGAGCGAAGTTATAAAAATAGACGCGGAGAGGGATAGTTCCGAGGAAGCCGAGGACCATCGTATCACGGCGATACATCCCTCGTTTCACCATTCAACCCCTATATTCCAACCCTACATCGAATCGCCCGAGGATATGCGCCGAGATTCATCGCGTCGCAGAAAATTACACGAGTGTTCGTCCGTGGGAAGCGATTTCGAAAAATGAGGCACACGGATCCCGGAGGATTAATTAATCCTAATGGACCTTGGGAGAATTTTGAATTTCGCGCCAAAGCCGAGTAGAGAAAATATTTTATAAATGAAAATAAATTAATGATTCTTATAAATGAAAACAAACGAATGAATTTTATAAATGAAAACAAACGCATGAATTTTATAAATGAATTCCAAATTAAAACTTTGGCTACTACAGACTCAGCGCGGACGTTACGTAATAAATGATAGCATCGCCGTGTAAGATCGATTACCTTGATAGTTTTATACTCCGTCCGGAATACGCTACGTAAGTGATCTAACACTTTAAGCGCCGTTTCAGTCCGCGGTGACTGACACTATACTTTACGTTCGGACCACGCCAGTCACCGATCCAAACCACAGACAACCGACCGAAGAGAAAGCATTTCTAAAAGAATACCGTGTACGGATAGCGATAAATACATGTGGGATCGGTGGGTTGCGTGAGCGCGTACACGCGTGTCGGATAACAACGGCCCGGCTTGTTGAAAACAATTGAAAAGCGCGTGAGGGAAACGCTCGACGGAGGGGACAACGAATTGTTTAGTCGTTCGGCGTCAATCGAGAGAAAACGTTGTATCTGGTTGTACCCTTCTGGTGGCAAATTAAATATTGTTATACCGTTCCTGCCTTTTTGTAAATCCCACGTCATCCCATATACATACAAGAAATATATCTGAAGATACACTTGAAGGCTTATCGCAACCTTACGCAGATCTCTGTCCACCAGGATCACGGTGAAATCGGATATCGCGGGCCAAACGCGAAGGAAGATAAAACAGACTGGACGCTTGACGCTGTAATTGATACGATATTTATTTCAACAGAATCAAAGCGTTTAATCGGAGATCGAGGTGAGATATCGAAGTCCAACGATCGCAGGTACAATGGGAACTACTGTTCTGTAGGATAAAAAGAAACGAACCCGGGGAACGTGAGTACGTAAGAAGGTGAAACCGGAAGGCACATCCGCGACGCGGAACCAGGGACGTAGACAGAGGAAGTATATGTATTCGGTATATTCGCGGAGAAGAAATTCAAGTAAGCCGCTAAGTTACTAAGAGGCACACTGGGTGACCCGGAAATTCGTGACGGATGGAGTGAAAGTCTTGACTCTCGATATCCTTTCAGCTTCTCCACCCCGCCCCACGCTACCCCCATTCCACGAACTACCCCGCTCTCCGCTATCGTCGTCTTTTTCACTATTCCCCCGGTTGTATTACTCTTTCAGACTTCCTTCAGACACACGTTTCGCCTCTCCACACGCCACTCGCGATATCTCGCAAACATTTGTACATTCGATATTATAATGCCTGCGAAGGCATTCCATTTCCGGCGCTCTCTCCCCTCACCCTCTCCGCCTCTCGCGTTCCAGCGATTCTCTTTCCCTTCGTTATAAACCCGTCTCGTTGTTCGCAGACTATCCGTTTTACGAGCGTTCCTTCCATAGGATGTGGGACGAGATTTCGAGCGAGGACTCGCGAACTATTCGGATCTCGCGTATGCGCGTGCCAGACATACGAGAAAGAGTTGTGCGCACGACGTTGGTTAAACGGAAAATGAGAAATGAATAATTGGGAGAGGGCGAGTGACGAAAGTCAGGAAATTAAAATCGATCACGCCGAGGGCTAGTTTCTTGCCAGGCCGGGGGGGTTAAATCTTCTTCTTGGCCACGACGGTACGTAAATTCCCTCCGATTACCTTCGTCTGAGTACGAGGCGCCCCCGATATGTAGATTTCGTTTAACCTCTTGGAACATGAATTATGTTCATCGGATAAGAGCATCGGCGATTTGATACTCGACGAAGATGTACGGCCGCGATAAAGCAGGAAGTTCGTCGGCTTACGTAGAATTGCGACCCTTTCGATTCTACTCTAATTTAATGGCGTTATCGTCGTTACCGAAAGACCCGGGGGCCTACCATGCGCGGTTTCGTTTTGCAAACATTAACAAACTTAACGTTACGCGGGTAAATTGGGATTTTCGGTGCGTTGTTGCGTTGATTAAATTACGCAATGCATATATGTGCGTACCGTGATTTGATATCCGTTCTTGAACGTGTTTTATTTAACAATTTGTAACGGACAAATATTTGCTCAAAGTACATACAATTATTCGCATATTTAAGAGTGCTAATTTTGACGTGGCAAATATTGTGGCATACAACGCTGTACAATCGAGATCGAAGAATATCGTGTAACACCACCGGATATCGAGAATAATTTAACACCGCGCGAGCCAGTGGTTTAGATTACGTTTAATGTAAAATTCGTCTCTTCTCATAACATTTATGGAAAAAATAGAAAATTGTATTCATTGATTTAAATATATAAAAAAAATAATAATCGCTCATACACATCTCGGTACGTTGCGTATTTTATGTTATAATATTATTCTCTAAATTCGTGAACAGAGCGGAAAAATATGTAAAGTTTAAAAAACGTTAAAGATCCGCTTCCGCGCACCTTCCATTTAATACACATTAAAGCTTAATTCATATGCAATACACCGCGTATCATCTGTACGGAAGGAATTGTGAGTTGCTATGTCACGTGTCCACAATTAAGGAAACTTCGTCGGTCGTATCTGTGTCAGTTAAATACCAAGACAACTGCGGTATCCGGGATCATGGCAGCTGACAAGTTCGGTTTTAGCTCTGTGCCATAATTTGTGAGCGATGGTGCCATCTCTCATGGAATCAACTTGTTAACCCGCTGCTGCTTAGGAGGATTATCTGTATTTGGATTACGGAACTTCACCAGTCCGTAAACTTCCAAATTCATACGCAAATACACATCCCGTTACAATGACCGTCGTTCCCCACCGTTCGTCGTGTACACTCCATTTTAGTATGCATAAAAATGATATTTTCGTAAAATTCCTTTACTCGCGTTTAATCTATCAATATTCTCTCGAGAAGTTTCTGAATTTCATGGAATTAACTCAATCGCGAACTTAACCGAATTTCACTTATCTCAAATTCTGACTCCAGAGATATCCCTCGTTAATCGTTTCGTTTGACATCAAATATTTCCATTAAAGATATTATCGATCGACAGCTCGTAAGGCCAAATCACGATTAAACATTATTTACCATCGACTGTAATGCACTGTGAAATTTTCAAAGCAGCAAACATCCTCGAATCGTCGTGCAACGGAGAAAACATGTTTTCCGGTTACCAAGGCTAAATCGGACAATGGGAATGTTCCTATAATTGGTTGCTTCATAGTTCGCCATTAGTGGGAGCAAATGTACGCATCGAGGAGGTAAGTGCAGGAGATGATTGGGGCATATGTCCGATTGTTCGGAATACTACCATAACGACAATTGTCTCTCACAAAGCAATTACGGCGCGCGGAATTATGGCCGAGTGATATGATAGCTGCTAGATACAAGGTTGAATGCGCTGCAAACTATCGATCATAGCATCACGCATCCCGAATACTTTGGGTCGTCGGAGAACGAACGAGGATGTTCTACTTGCGAAATTCGGGGAAATTAAACCAAACTTTTTTTTTTTTACCCCTTCGGTTCATTTTTTTTTACCTTCGTCCGTAAACGATATTATTCGTTTCCGTTAGGGAAAAAAAGAAAAAGCTTACCGATTTAGGTTGAAACGTACCATTCGGAGAGTACGCGCGTACAGTGTTTAATGTGCCATAAAAGAAAATCGTTTCCATCGTACGCTCGATCGATAGCAATGATACACGGGTCTTTCTTGTTTGTGTGCCGAGAAGCTCGTTATTTATTTTGAGCTTCTGCGGAAATGGAAGAATACGAAATAATGGGAAATGGCAGCGCGTTGCGTCAAATTTGATACGAAAGGGACAACAGAGTTTGATAATTAATTCGTGTTCCCGCGATAGCTTTGTCATGCTTCTCGTGACTTCTCACTGTCAGAGTGCATGTCAGAGATGTCTATTATCGTTATTCGCGAGCTCTCTAATTGACAAACCGGAAGATAAAATAATACGGGGAACCAATTGAAATTCATTTGCGTTACGCGAAGCGTGTTGAAATATATTGCGACGCCGTTGTTTTCAAAATTCCCTCTTGATACGTATGTACCTATATTCATCCGTCACTTCTAAAATGTTCACTTTTGCAGTAGTTAAAAAAAAATTCCCCGGGACAAAACGCTTAACCGATCAACGCCGAACCAGTTTATTAAATTTCATTCAAAACTGTTATTCGAGCGCTTCGTTCTGCCTTCAAATAAAAAAAAACTAAAACTATTTTCACAAACTCGGTAGGTATATCCAAGTGTAAGCAAACGAAATACGTTTAGCAACGATCAAAGAGATATACAAAAAAATCGCACCTCAATATTCTTCCCCAATAAAAACGTTGAATTACTGTAAAAAGAATTCTTGTAAAATTCTGTACCCACTTCCGGATAAAACGTCGCGATTGCTCTCACCAATAATAACGCGTAGAATCCGCGCGTACGATTGCAGATGCGCATCTTCGTATTTGCCGAAAGACGAGGGTATAGTCGAACGGAGGGGTATGTACTGTCTGTTACGCGTCCTTCCCTGGCCGACATCGCCGACAGGAGCCCCTCCGTCTTTAGTCTTAATCTCTTCGAGGCGAAAACAAGGGTAAGAGACGCTTATACTTCCCGTTAAACCGCATTCAGGCGCCGGGCGGTTAAGACGGCGGAATTATTGCTCCGAATTAGCTCCCTCCCGGTAAACTCTTCCGACACCCGGACACGTCGCTTTGGCAAGAGGAAACACCGGAAGGGAGTAATGAAATTAACACTGTCACTTCGTAACTTTCCACGAGGCACCCCCCGGATGCTGCTTTACGTCTCGATACTCCGAAGACGTTCTATTCTCGGGGTTAATTCGAAGCTCGTTTGATTTATATTAAACGGTAGATTTCAATTGGAAACGGTGATACGCGCAATAACAGAGTATTCGAGGGATAAATCGTGTTGAGACCCGGATTAAAACCAGGATAAAAGGATACAGCGGGGGTGGATGAGGATTGGAGAAGGAGGAGGAAGAGGAGGAAGAATGAGAAACTATAGTTAATCTCGAGAGGATCCTCGAGCGATACGGGAGTGGAGATCTGGAATAAGAAAGAATAAAAAAAAAAAAACACTGAGACGGGGGAGGAGGGAACGGGAGTAAAAGGAATCTGAGGGGGTTGAGCGGTAGCGGTAAGTGCGGTGAGTCGCGACTAAACCGAGGAATTGACACCGAGAGATTGCGGAAGAGGGTGGTAGTTTGGGCGAGGGGTGGGGGCAGGTTTATGCTGGATGTAGAGCCTAAGGAAGATTTAACGTCATCGCCCGTCCTACATGTTTAATGCCCCAGCGTTTTAACGCTTCTTTCGGGGGAGCTTTCACGGGGTTTTGGAAATTCTGGATTAGGGACCCCATAAACGGAGGTCTCTTATCCATCGTTCGCGAAGAATATTTCTCTTTATTACACGAACACCTGTTTAGCGACATTCGTGGAATTTAATAGGCCTTGATATGCCTTTAATTAAACGTCGGTACGTCAAAGGGTACTTTCCGCTCGCCAGATTCTAGGAGATTCTGGGAAATAGTTTGCAGTGGTGTTTTTCTCAGATGTCAAAATGAATTCGCCGGTCGTTTGACTGGAACTTTCGTTTGAACGTATCGACGAGTTCGCGGAAAAATTCGCGCACAGGAAAGTGATTCGCGGTGCTTTTTCACAGTTACCCCCTATTTGCCTCACGGAAGGTAGAAATGGCGGCGTTGATAAATAAATGGATCAACTGCCGATAAATTCGTAACGTCGAGAATCGGGTGGGAAGAACAATTTCGCAGTTTCTCTCGATTCGGCAAACGTTTTTCTTCGCGATGCAGGAAATGGCGACGCTAACGACTATATTCGGACGCGGAGAGCGACGAATCGGGTAATTTCCAGATGCTATTTCACTCTCAGCACTCGGCATCGTTCTTCGCCGTTGATATCCGAGTCGAGCATCTGATCTCGGGACATGCGAGTCAAAACTTAAATCTGGCAGGTAAATGGACGACGCTTATAAATCCGGCAGGTAGCGCAACGTGCTGGAAATCCCGCCGGCGTATATCACGTCACGAGTGCGCGAGATGCTAGGTGTAACTCCGGATATGTGCCGTAATTACTACGGATAAATTCGAAAAATAATTGGCTCCTTTCGTGCCGGCTCCCCGGTGAAAGCGAGATGGAGAGATAGGGAGACGGCGAAACGGATAGAGAGGGATGAACGGCGTGGCGTGGCGTGGCGTCGGACGACGCGGGGTGGGTTAGCGAGAGGTATTTTCGGAAAATCGATGCCATTGTACAGGATATTTAGGTATCAGGTATAATGACGTAGCAAACTGTAATTACCGTGGATAAATTAACAAATAATTGGATGTTTTCCTGGAAATTCCCAAAGGGGGGGTAACTGCCGGAACGTTTGGTAAGTATTAATAGTTAACGCGCAGGATAGTTTAGTATTTATATATATATATATTATGACACGTTATACCGCAATTATCATAGATAAATTAACGAATAATGAGATATCTTCGACGGAGCTCTCGATGGAGTACGGGCTAATGGGATATTTAATAAAAATTAATTGTCGAGGTATACAACAGCTTGACGTAACGCGATAATGGATTTTAATGATCGCGAATCGATTATACTCCAGTTGAACTCGTTTGCAGATCGCATTATACCAGTAAAATTAAACGGTAATTTTTCAAACGTTGATTACCGCTTCGATGTTGTTCATTCGGTATTCGGATACCCCCGAAGTATTATTCGTGTGCAGTCTCGGTGAAAATTGTGGGATTTTATGTTTAATCGATTCCGCATGCTTAAAATTGAAAGAAAAGGTATTGTATTTTCATTCCCGAGAGCATTTCGTGGATTAAACCAAATACACCTTACGAAGTTGTTGCTTTAGGAAGTATTAAATACGAGGAAAATTGCATCAGCTCTATGCACCGTATCGGAATAATCTCCGAGGTGGATGAACGCAGTTAATTTCTGTGCACCATTCTTATTTATGCTACAACTTGCGTCTGAAAAGCCAGGGTACACAAAAGGCTTGCCACGAGACATTTAGCAAGTTTTGATGAAATACACTTTAACTTCTCGCCTTTAATGAACATCACCGGCAAGTGTGTTTTAATTACACCGGGCTGATCTCTGCAGATCTTAAAGTTTTAATGAGAGGAGAGGAAAAAGTTCCTAGCGGTTCGAATGTTATAGAACGTTCGGTGAGAAGTTTCTAGGTATGACGCGTCGCTCTTTGATTTGTCCGCCTTCCCTTTTGTTTGATATGTTTAAAAGCGCAGCATCGGCGCGAAACTAAATATCGGCAATTGATCGTGGACAGGGAATTTTGATCGATCGCGTTCTTGACTTAGGAGCTTTAATTAAATACCATTAAATTTCATGTAAAAAACGACTAAATTTTTGCCATTGCCCGGTAAGTAGCGCGTTTTCTTTTTTGCCTAATTTAAGATACCCCGTGCAGTGCGAAACGATACAAGGTGCAATCGATGCCGATAGGAGAATTAAAATAAATTTTACACGGTTTACTCACGAGATAATAACATTTCTACGCGTTGCTCCGTTTTTCATTGCTTCAGATCCACAAATCGCACAATCGTGCTATCGTTTCGCATTATGTATTATACATATATCGAGCGATCGCGATAAAAAAGAAAGCCAAAACAAATAATCAGGCATGACAGAAACGCGGGAAAGAAGAGAACTCGGTCAGAGAGAGAGAGAGAGGGAGCGGAGAAATGTCCTTAGATTCTTGTTACCGCCGACCATCTTTCAGCTGAGTTGGAAAAGTCAACTTTTAAAGTTGCTCCTCGACGGACGTGCCCCAAGAAATCCCACGTGTTTTCTCTCAACGCATCTGCTTTTATCCATCGAGACAACCTTCTTTTCTTCTTCTCCTCTTATTCCACCCCACTACCCGCCTCCATCGGCATGCTTTGTCAATATTCGTCTTCTTCGACCTCCGCTACGACTGAGACTCGGTGTCTCTCAAGTTTTTCAGATTTTATGG
Source organism: Pemphredon lugubris (assembly GCA_933228935.1). NCBI lineage: Eukaryota > Metazoa > Arthropoda > Insecta > Hymenoptera > Crabronidae > Pemphredon > Pemphredon lugubris. Next base: position 7,441,305 of record OW121819.1, on the reverse strand, counting down.
ATCCGCAAGGACCGACGTGCCATCGATGAAGTTTCGCCGAGCGAACCTCCGCTGAGACTACGGTCGATCATCGTTCCTTTCAACCGTGCCAAACATGGGGCGGATATCAAAATCCAGCTCGGTTAATTAATACACCGTTGTAGGTATTTTATTTCAAAGTCTAGGCTATTGTGTCTATACCGAAGTAAGTTCCTGGAACGACGAGAGTAGAGACGCCGATCGAAAGAGGCTGCGATAAGATCTTGTTTATTTTAGCGTCTGTTGCTCTTAGCGTCGAGCGTTCGAACTCGACGCCGCGACGCACGGGCAATCGTCTTTAGCCGTCTTCGAGCATTCGTCCAAGCTATACTTTTAACCCTAGAAAGATAAACTTGGCCCGAGACAAGACCTCGTCTCCTGATCTACGTCTGCGTGGTGTAGGTGACCGCTAAATATTTATGTCCCTTTTTACTTATAACACCCAGCGAGCTGTCTATTGCAGCCAACCGAGTCGTCGGTCAGTGCTACCGTAGGACAGCTATGTCCCAGCAGTAAGTGCCCTTGGTACTTTAGGTACAGCTATGACGGTGCGTCTGTGAAACGTCTGCTCATCTTCGAAGTAGTCTGAAATATGATTATCTTCCTAGGGTTAATTCGCTGATAAACCTAGTTACCGTTAGACAGTTCTAGAGATCGCCATAATTGATATCCTGACCAAATGAACCTCTCCAAAACAATAAAGTACCCACGAAAGTATGACTTGTGTATTAACACTAGAACTACCGACGATTTATGTATACCTATTTCCACAATTTTTTTGCCAATGTTAGCGATTTTGATATAGTTCAAAAGTATATGCTCAAAACTATATACATTCACACTACTTAAAAAACAAATATTCGTTCATATACTTAAAAATGGTAAATCTGTGTAGCCTTAAACAAAAACATCAAACCAGTCAAAATGACTGGTCTGGTAGTTCCAGTGTTAAGTACAGATGAAATACAGATGTTTTTCGGTGTCGGTCAAACTCTCACGTTTCTTTCCACGTCGCTTTTATGCTTTAAAGACAAAACTGTTTACTCGATCGTGATGGTTTTCTCTCCTGTTTTCGCTCGGTTATTGCTGATTCGGCAGCGGCACGAGAGCATGCGGCGTGGAACAAAGACGAAACCTGAGAGAATGTATCGCCTACAAAATGTATGCGCATTCGTGACATTGCGTCGCTGCGCCGCTCACCAGACAAAGCTGTGTCATTCCTGCCGCCTTCATATTCAGGCACACACACCATAAATTGAGCCCAACTATCTTATTTCCCACACCGTTGAATTATTATGTTCACGGAGGAACGTAAACATCCGAGGATACGTGCAAATTTCGCGTGCGCGTACCCGAAAATATGCCTAAGCGTGCATTGCTTACTAGCTTTGATGCAAAGATTCTATAAGTAATTCAAATAACGAAAGAATCAATTACTAAAATACCCAATCGTAATGTTGGTTATTTATACAAAAATATAGTGATATTTCTTGAAATCTACCTGATATTCGCTTATCGGTAAAAAAACCTTTCTTTCGGGTGACGAATACTCTCATTAAAAATAACCGCTAATCGCGCTATGCACGAATAATATCAAGTTTATACAAAATAATACAAGCATCATCAAACCACCGTCTTCGGGCGTTTTTTAACGTCGTCTAATTCGGTTAAAGTAATTGGCAATTCACTTTGCGACGACGAATCCATTGAAACTTCTTGAATCGTAAAGGCAGTTCTTTCCCTTCCTCGGAAGCTAACGAAAAATTAGCTACGGTAAACGACGAATCCTGACGAAAGAATTACGTCGCGGTCTTGATCGATAATCAGCCTTAGTTTCCATCGAAACTAAGATCGATCCCGGCGCGGCCGAGACGAATCTTTATCGACAGTTTCCAACTTTTTCACGGACATTAATACCGGCCGCGAAACGTTCATGAACGATTAAGGGATGGGAGGGAAAAAAAAAACAGCGAAGGGAAAAAGTTCCTAGTTCATCCCACGCCGATAAAACGTTCGTATTTTCACTGAATAACCCCGATTTTAATAACCACTCCGCTCAAAGGGGTTGAAGCGGCATCGCGTCTTGGTGGGTACGGAAAGTTACAGCCACGGCTCGTGGGCTGCTTCCGCTTCTATAGGAACTTGTTATTTCCAATGACGTTCTTCCTGTTCCTTTCTCTCTCCCCTACCTTGTTGTCGTCATCGTACCTGCGAGCGACAACGACGGCGGCTACGACGGGGGGGAGAGGAGGAGAACGAGGTAAAAAGTCCAACAGAGAAGAGGCAAAGGGTTTCGGAACTGGCATAGAGTTTATTGCGAGTGAATTTTACGAAAGTTTCCGCGGAGGGACTACGGCAAAAGGAAATGTATTAACTTTGTCTCGGGAGTACGGGCGGAGATTGTACTCGTCTTTAATTAACGGAATCCTTCTTCATCGTGGAATATCGCCGGGAGCACTTTATCCAGTGGACAGGTAGTACACGCTACCCAGAGATATCGTCGGTGTTGGACGTTAACTGGAGAATGGCGTCAAGTCCAATGAGCTGAGCGGAAAATGCGTTTATCTGCCACGGGATCCGGACGAAAGAATCGTTAGTGTCGACAAAATTGGGATAACCGCACGAACGATAATACGCGTTGTTATCGGTGGGCCGAGCTACTTTTTTTTTTTTACCGATCCTCTAATATAGGAATATACGAATTTGCATAAACATACGCGGTGTCGAGTTATTACAAACGCGTCACGCGAAAGCGTAACACGAGACATTTGACACAAGTTGATCTCGACAGGTATTAGCGGTTATTCGATGAACGCGTTAACTATACATCGGAAGCGAACAAATTTACGTACGTAGCCTTAATGGGTTTTCGATGACCCGGTTTAGCGGTGGTTTCTTCGGGCTTCATAAATCCTAATCCACGTATGTCGCCACGCGTACTCCGGATTGATGCGAAACAGATGCCACTCGACGGTATTAATTTGACCGTTCTCGTTACGCTTCCTTTACAGTTTCGACCATTTCTTTGTAAGTATTTTGTGCTGCCTACAAATTTGTTCGTTTCCACTTTGCGAGTAATCGGATGAGTTACACGTAGAACGTTAACCATTTTATTGAATCGCCATCGAATAGTTAGCAGAATACTGCGAGTATAAACTTGATTCGATGTCGCGTATCGTGAAATGGTAATTAGACTTTACGTGGTATCATTCTGATTAAGGGATTAACCGTTTGAAGTAGAATTCGAAGTAATTTGAATTTGAATCGTCTATAATCTTGTTAGGTGCAGTAATGGAGTAATTTACCAGTTTTCGAATGAAGAGCGTTGCATAATACGGTGCCAGTTTATCATTTGCTTTCGATTTTTATATATTCCCGGTAATAGAGCTCTTCACGAGTGACACTGTAACTTGGAAATTCTTTACATTAAAATAATCCGAATTCAATTTCGTAACACGATTTTGAATATGAACCCATTCGTTCGACTGGCTTTTCAAGCGAGTGATATTTGTAATTAAGCGAGTACGCGAATGTTATGTAATTAACGTTGCGACAAATGCGACCGCGTAACTAATTTATTGACTAACGAACAAAAAACATTGATAAATACCGTCGTCGGCTTAACGATGTACGAAGTTTCATTCTCGTCGCAAAACTTTCCCCCCCGTTTCATTCCGCGAGAAGATGGATGCATTAACGATGCCCGACCGAGACATCCTCGAGAAGTTTTCTGTAATCCTTAATATTTTAACGCAATCCAATCCAAGAATCTTCAACGAGAGGGGGCGACGGGGTGAGCTCATCGTTATCTCGTCAATTTGACGAAAAACTCGAACGGCGCCCCGATTAAATGGCCCACTCGCGGAAATGAACGATCCGCAAATTCGATGGAGCGCTTCGGCGAAACGGCGCGGCGCGAAGAGAAATGAATTTTCGCGAGGAAAAAGAAAAGGGGGAGAGGGAGAAGGATTTATCGGCTTTAGAATTCGGTAAGGGATACAAAGAGGCATTTGTGCGACTGTGTGTATCCAGTGAGTCTCGAGGGGCGAGTAAAAGATGGCAGAATCCAAAGACGTCTAGGTATTCCCTCGGCCTCTCATTAACAACCCTTATTTCATTAGCCTTCCCCTCCCTTCCCCCACACCCCCAGCACTCCACCCTTTCATCCCTCCCCGGACTCGACGGGAGGCAGAAGCCCTTTCTTCTCCTTTTACACTTCCTTAGCTCTCCCACCTGCTTCCCTCGCTTTCCGCTCGAAGCATCTTGCATTTTCACGGGGTCTGGAGGCCGCCTGATTTATTTCCTGTCAGCGGTCGAGTAATTTCGCCTTGTTTGTCTCGCTAATTATTTGCCGCCGCGGTTACGTAAATAAGATCGACCGTCAACGTTCCCGTGGAAGCATGGCCATACCTCGTGGAAAGTTATTTCGGGTGGGAGAGGAAAATATAGGTACTTGTTTTTTTTCCCCCCTCCCCAGGAATGCTAATTATCGTTCGCCGATAACGAATTGGGATTGATGGGGGTGCGTTCGCGATACGTAAATTTGATTTCGAAATTGGATGAATCAACGATTAGCCTACACCAGAGGTTCCCAAAATTCTTTTGTCGGGTATCGCTCATGTTCATTACGTATCAGTCGCGTAGCACTAATGACTAAAAACAAAAATTGTTTAAAGTTTGGATACATTTATATCAAAGAGGCAGTCAAAAAATTACAATATAAGTTTTTAAACTACCTGATTTGTTTTTCAATAAAAGAACCAAAGTACAAAAATGTTCCGTGATTCGGGACAACAATAATAATAGATAAAAATTATAATAAATAATAATGTACACGAAATATAAAATAATATTAGATCTGTTTCAATGCGTAAGGATTATAATAAATATTTATAACATTCACACGTAAAAAAACATTAGACTTATTTTCTGTGCTATCCTGTGGCCTTACGCATTCCACGTTTTGTGAACAACTGGTCTACATCGTTAGGTATTCTCAAACTGCGCTTGTACGTGTTTTCGCGCGAAGCATGCGTACATATTAATCGAATAAATACATTCGACTCATTTATTCATTCCATCCGCTGATTTCTATCGCGTTCACAGTCTCTCCCTCTCTCTCTTTCACTCTGCCGTAACGAAATAAGTGCTTTTATTCCGATTCCATCGCAGTCGCATAAACTACATTCGCGTATTAATCATTCTTTCGTAACGCAAACACTGCTCGCGCAAAGGTGAATTATCCTGCGTTTTGTTTCAACTTCGTCCGTTTCATTCCCCTTTCTTTGCGTTACAATACCGTCGTTAGTCTGGGCGAAACCAGAATTCGCTACGTCGAAATTCCCTCGTTTTTGAAACGCTTTTAATTAAAAACAACGAAAACGAACGTTTCCCGGGAAATCGACCCGCCGCGCCGCGATCGGGGGGCTTTACTTATACGCTGTAAACCGAAAGGGTTTTATTTCGCCGATAATAAAACACAATATAAATTAATCCGAGTGGATTGTTTGCGTTACATTTCGCGTACCGCGTTGCGGAGAGTGAAAAGAAATTCGTTCAGCTCGAATTTTACAGTTCCGTTAACAAGAAACCTTGCGTAGAGCGAACACGTCTAAACTACCGTTCCGTTAATTGCGGGAGCGTGTGGGGTGGGATGACGGAGGGATAGAGGGGGGACGTAGGGGCGCTGATCTTCGTTAAAGCCCTTTGTTAAACTGCATAGCCGAAGCGTGACCTTCCGAAAACACATTGCCGGTAAACTTCATAATTGAATCATAATTGATATAGTTGAAACAACAGCGTTTATGGAATATAGATAGTGCCGCGCAATACACGCGTGACGGGGGCAGACGTAGATCCATTAATCTTATGGCACTCCGCTTTAGAGTTTATGCGCGCCGAGATAGAGAATTAATTAATATCGCTCGTTGCATAATCTACTTAAAAAAGCGCCCGTGTGTCTTACGCGAGGCGAGGGAGGGGGGGGGGGGGGAGGGAAGAAAATCCGGAAGTAAATTTCCCTTGCATGGCCATTCGGGGAATTGCGCCGTACGCCGCACAGTACATTTCCCTCGAGCCGTTTAGCATTAAAAAGCGCAAAACGCGTATGTCCCATCTGGCCGATAAGGCTGAAAGTATAATTTAAGAGATTAGAGCGGAAGAAAAAACGTCGGGAGTTATGTGTCCGATATAATAGAGCAATCGCGATAAATACGGAATGCAAATCGGTACGGCGGAATTATTTTCCTTTAAGTACGACCCATTGTAGTTGGCGTAATTGTCCGGTAAACTCGTACACGCGTGACGTCATTCTTTTCAGGGAGTGCGATGGAAATTTCGGAAAATGGAATACCGAGTGTACCGAACGGTAGAAACGCGTTTTCAATATTAACCGAAGGTTTTGCTCTGTCATATGCTGTCGAGAAAATAATTGATAGATGCGTCTCGCGTGATATAACTCTAACGCATGATAAAGCCGTAATTCGAAAGTATTGTTGTTTATAATTTTTCCTCGGACGAGATACCTTAATTTAACGAACCAATCAATTTTTGTTTTTAATAATTCCTCGAAGCACTACGAAAGTGTGATTAAAAAAAAATAATTGGCTCACGTTCGTCAGTTTGTATCGTTGCAACAATGGATTAACGAGCATCGCTTGTATTTATATTTAAACTTTACATTTTATCAGGAAAATGCTTTTGGCAGGGGTTAATTGCTGAAGGCGAGATCAATGGTAGGGGGATTACCTTACCTAGCGCGTAGGAATGTGTATTCCGGATGTTACGCGCGTACCGTGTGTACACAAGTGAACCGTGTTACCCGTGTCGCGACTTTTACCCTTTGAAGTTCATACCGCGTTCATCGACAAGCATTTCGCGCGTTGAGAAATGCTTTACGCGTCGGAACAATGCTCTTTTCGTTCACCCCTTTCGCTCGGATTCTTCGCTCGTTTCGCGAAAGAGGGTCTTCCCTTGCGACGACAAACATTCTACGTTCTCAACTTCTTATCGCGTCTATGAATTTTGTTGTTTTTTTCTTCTTTTTTTCTTTTGCGTATCAATTCCGCTCCATTCCATCCCCCGTTTCGTTGTATCCCACCCTCGGCCTCACCCTTAACCGCAATTCTTTTCCGCCTGATCGAATTTCCTTCCGAAAGCAATACTTTGTTTGAAGAGGGACAAGTGGAATGTCGAGAGCCGTGTAAAGGCTATCGCACGCTTAGTTCCACCTGCGAGGAATCCAGGACAGATTTCACGCCCATTGGTCAGAATTGTGTACGTGAAATTCGGTAATAACTTCTTTACGACTCATATCGAACTGAATTACATCGGCCATCTGCCGCTGCTTCCGCGAAAGGAGTCCGGTTATCAAAAAAGTTCAGTCAAGTTTCCGTGAAACGAAAATCTACTCCCGGATCGGATCGTTTGGACTTTGGTCGATTCAAATTAAATGGGACAAATCCTCGACGATATTACTTCTTCTTACCATCGTTGCCGTCTAATCGCGATCTCGGGCAATTACCTCTCACTTCTATCCGATTAGTATAGTTTTAATTATAATTCTTCGATAATGACTTCGTGAAAATTAAGGCGCCCAATGGAGCTGATAATGATCGTAATTATACACCGAAACGTATACAAAGTAATATCGAAAACTATTATCCACCCATTCTATCAGACGCTCTTTCGAGGAAGCTTTTATTACCTTAATTCAAGCCACGTGCTCCTTTGCATGAACAGCCGAGCTTTGTCGGATGGTTTAATGAAATTTTCATGAAGCTTCATATTAGAGTTTCGCGGGTCATAATATTTCTCTCCCCAACACCTCGCTTCCTCTCTGTCCCTCGAGCGCACCAGCACTTACAATGAGTCTTTTTGACCACGCGAAAACCTGTTCACGGTACCAATTAAAAATTAACTTAGTCGACGGTTTGCGAGCGTTGCCTTAGATTATAAATAATTAATTTTACAGTGCTTTTTTTTTTTTTGGTGTCGTTATAACCGAGGAAGTTTCATTTCACCAGAACTCGTAATAATTAGAAGTTTATGAAAGGCTGGTAGGAATACATTAAAGAAAACGCGGAAGGTCTAAAAAGTTTTTTGAAGGGAAATCTCTGGCGCTGGCAAACGAACATTCGAGTACTTTGACTTCGATAGCTTTATTGTTTCTCATCGATGAAGCTTAAGACGTAAGTCGTAATTAGTTTCAAATTTCTCAGGTAACTAGCAAGCTTACCAAGCCGTAGAGAAAATAATAACTAATTGTTCGTTTTGTATTACTTCGCTGTGAGAGCGTGAGAACATTTTTACATCCCTATGTATTCTAATTTCGCCTCTCAACCGTTACTTTCCTTTTTTTTGTCTATCTCGTGTACCTTCCTTAACGAATTTGTGCAGATTTTCCCTTTTCTTTTAGGAATGAAGAGCTTTTCTGTTCTCGTTAATTGAAATACGGGCGGTTCGCGTAACGAAAGTTGGAAAGTTGGAAGGAGGGAGCGAACGGGAAGATCGAGAAGGAAGAATGAAGGGATCGGTTTGTCTCGTTATCGGCCGTATCAATGTGAAGGGAAACGACGATAATTGAGAAAAGGTCTCTCAATCGTATCTTTATCTAATGAGACCGGCCTTACGTGGATATCGCGTAATCAAGCTAATTAATTCATATTACTTCCAGATATATTTCTTTATGTCGAGCGATCCCATCCAGCGCATCTCACAGCAATTATCGGGACATTTCCGATTTCTTTATTTCTGCATCGTGTCGTCTCTTCACTTTCAGATTTCAGCACGATGTCAGCTACAAACGTAATGTATATAACTGGCAAAACTTATTCAATTTTAATAGCGTATAAGTTAACGCGCTTTCTTTCCTGTCTGTAGCTTTTAAATTCTCAACCTTTTTTTTCGAATCGCTCGATATATGTATGTACGTGCGCGCTCGAAACTTACGGGTTGAAATATCGAAGATTGTACGTCAACTGTTTCTCTAATCAATTCTACTTTTTCCAAGAAGACGCATGGTCGTTCCGTACGTTTCTTGTCATGAACAAATCTTGTTCTCTCAAATTTATTGCCCGGCTTTGAAAGCGTTTCATCCGTTCCGCTGGTTTTGTAAAATTTCCCATCGCATTCGTTCTTTATTACTCTGATATTTATGGGACGTTTCTGTCGTGATACGTTTTTATACATTTGCCGCGGTGCCGTTACATGGCATATGAGTATAATCTGGCAATGAGCATCCAATTGTAATTACGTTTTTTGAAAAAAATAAAAACAAACTTGGGCGTCGAGTCTTAAAACACGGCACTCAATCTTAGGTTTATTTTTCTTTTCTTAAATCTCGATATTCAGTTCTACTAATATATTTGTGAAATATTTTAATTGTACTTGACCCACAGAATTCCGAAGTACTTTTAAATATCACGAACGTAGTCGAGCGTTTCCTGCTTTAAAATATTTATACTCATCGATCACTTGCAAGAGATATTGAGGAAATGACAGAATTTCTTTTACGTTTCCGAAGTCCGCGAAAAACAGTGAATTTCAATTATTTCAAACGTAAAATGGCAAATGCACGAAATCGTATTATACCACGCGTACTATAACTTTATTATACTGATGTTTATCGACGTTCGCTTCTCTCTATCGGCTACTATAACGATACTATTTATGATTTTAATAATAAATCTGCGCGGCGTTCTATTCCTCATCAAGTATCCTACGAGCGGAGGAGATATGGCTGTCGATTTTCCATTCACGATGGTAATACGTAATAAACGGGACGAACGGGAGCTATAAACTCGAATCAAACATAACCGTAATGAAGATAAAGGCACCAAAATTTACGGTTGGATTTCCGCGGATGAGATATATTTATGAAACGTATAGATGCTTATGAACTGTGGTTTCGAAAGCAGATTGAATATAGGTCAGACAAATTACAAATCGTACGCGATGCTTTCTTTTAGTTTTTTTCGCAACGCGTACTTAGTTCCGATGACGAATTACCGTTCTCGTGAAACCGGAAGGGATCAAAACAAAAATACTACGCACTTCACATCACGCGAAGCATTTCGGGATATTTGCAATTTCATTTACGATCCTCCGTTGCGTATCTCATCGCCGGACGTGAAAACAACGGGCGTTAAAAGCCGCAAACAAATTCATCGGTAAGTACGAATAATCTAGCGGAAACAATGGAATCGGTTGGTCTTAATGATACTTCCGAGGGAATTGTTCCGCAATATTCCTGCGGCTTAATGCCATTCCCCTTATCTCTAATTAGGTCATTCCAGTTTAGAGAATCGAACGTTCTGCGGGTATCAAGCGGCCCTCCTCCTTTTTCAGATAATAAACGCAAAAGATAATTACTGTTACCCTTCGCCACAGGTTGACGATCAATATTAATTAAACCGTGTTTACCCACGCAATAATCTCTCTACGCGGGTATATTAATTAATCGTTAACAAACGGATAGTCTCCGACGCGAACGAACGCAACGACACCACATTCTCAAAAGGGTGTACCCAAAAAGCCAATTTCGTTTAAGCTCTCGATTCACGCGCGTTGCCTTTATTGATCTTCGACGAGCGGAGACGAGAGAGGGTCCACGATCATTAAAAGCACGTAGCGATGGAAATACAGGTTCCGCCATGTTTACACGAAGGCCGGCACATACGAACGATCCATTCCGCGATATTTGCTTCGTATAATGTATGCATCCACGGTCACACGTTGGTACGACAGTGCCGAGAAAAACCTATGTGTTTGTGTATGTACATGTGCGCGCACTCCGGGGTAATGGGAGAAGTTCGTAGTGGTTATCGGGTTTCGCTGTATAATTGCTTTAATTTTCCTGATACCTTATTAAACAATCGAGCAATGGAACTAATTGCCGAGCAAGAATGAACGCACGCGCTTCGAAATTGCACGTGCCACTTATTGTTCGATTGGTATGAGAAGAATGACGTGTAAGTTTAATGGACGATGAGCGAGGGAAAAGATAGTTTAGGTTAGTCAGAGGTAAAATGAGATGAACACTATTTTGCTGGCTATCTTTCAATAATGTTTATAACGGTCGTTGAATAGAGGTATTAAACCAACATTTATTTCCTATGTCAAATTGCGAAGATGTATTTATTTCGCGATAAATCGAGTAATATTTATATTATATTTCCCTGACGCACGACCATGGTGTGGAATATTCCAAAAACACCGTCCTACATTTCCCTTTTGGTCATTCAACGGTGCTGATAAGTTCGCGCAACTCCCTCGCGTAACATTGCAAGTCGCTTTAGTTTATTTGTAAACGCGAGCATACAAAGAAAGCCTTATCCGGTATCCGGGCAATATAGTCGAGAAAATAACACGGGGACGTTAACGCGGTGACTTTTGGGAATTCAATGAATTTTTTCGATTAGATTTTGTTAGGAAAAAAAAGCCTTTCGTCGAACTCGCCTTCTCTCCGGAGTAATTAGTTTCCAGTTTTCAAGATACATTAAAATATTTGAATACGTATTGATTTTAAGTTGATACGATTAATGCGAGTTAAAAATATTAATATTCTTGTACGGTCGGTTACAAATAAGTAATAAAATAATAAATCCTACAAAACCCGCGATTACTATGGCACATAAATTAATCTTTATTACTGGTATCATGAATCCGCGAATCTTATGTATATAATGCTTAAATGAACAATTTGAGGCGCGATGTAAATCGTGAAATCCTGAAAATGAATTTCTCATAAATGGAGGCAAAAACTGAATTCGATTTTCGCATTCTGTACGATGCGCGCGTCAACTAGTCGAAACCGGTAACGATTGACACGCATGACACGCGCCTGTGCGCGTACTCGTCACATAACTTTTATACATTTCAAAAAAAAAAAAAAAAAAATATACGGATTCTTCGAGAAAGTTATAATGACGAGGCACGGCGAATCGTGATTCGAAGTGTCGTCCTTGCCGACCAGTACTCCGCGATCTACCGAGACGACTCTCGATCCTCGAATCCACGCGGATCTACGGGGAAATAAAAAGTTGGATGATAAACGTCGAAAAGCACCGTACTTTTATTTCTCCCGCGTTTAGGTTCGTCCTCCCATTCCGAATTAAAAGAAATCGATTTTTGGCGAAGGTAATTCCAGATGGAGTTTTAAGACTTTACTTTATCGACAGTTCAATAAAGTCGACGGAGCTCCCATGGGGGATCCGGTTTAAAGTTTTGCGCGTAAGGAAAACTTACGGTTGGCTTGATCATACTTTATAATCTAATAGACCAGTTATATGACTCTTGCAGAGTCAAAATATGGCCGGCGTCGATCCCTTCGACTGAGGTTTGTAAAATTTATCTCGCGCGGTTGGCGCGCGGAGAGCTATTTTACTTTGTCAACTGGAAAGTGTACCGATGGTTCTGTAATTGGAACTTCCGTTCGATGTAATAAACGAAGCGCAGTGAAGAAGAAAGGTACGACTCCAAAAATATAGATCTACTCATTTTGAGTTGAACCGTTCTTCTTCTCGCCGATTCGATTAATTCGTAAAACATAGGACGAAGTATGGACGCAATGTTAGAGTACCAATGGGAGTGTAAATATAGTCCAGTTTTCTCCGCAAAATCAATAAAATGCCTTCACTTTGTCAAAGTGCACAGTGTGTATCTCAAGCAACTTAGTCTTCGTGCATTGAAGTGTTTATGATGGGTTATAGTTTTTTAAGCGCGTACCAACCGTGAACGTAATACACAGCGTTAAATTCAGCGCGCCATGTTTATTGATTAAAGACGTATAAACGTGTGGTCAATGATAATATTTCACTGTGCACATAATTTCTACAATGGAAAAGATATTTTGTTTTTGGCTTCGTTTCTCGCGTAGCAGATTTCTTTTATGGCAAAGCATTGGGTTAAATATCATTTTCAGGTAAACTGTCGATAAATCCGTCGGATTACTAGCAACCGCGGGAATAATCCCATGCTTAAATAAAAAGAGAATCTGCAAAACTTCCATGATGTAGTACAATTAAAACAACTTTGTCGTATAAAATGAGCAAGAAATAGCTAACGGAAGAAAGTTGTGGAAATGTTTTCCATGTTATTTTTCTCTGAGAAAGTTTCCTGATAATGCTCCTACCTGGAAGTTTTAAGGGCAAAAATGCTCGTAAAAGGAAACGTTGAAGAAACAAAATGAATTAACGGCATGTAACGTTTTAAAATATGTTGTAACCTTATGCATCCAGGAAGCGTGGGCAACGGTACTTGAAACGCCTTCTAAATTATTTAGCAGAGATTGAAAAAATTGCGCAACACGGTTTACCGAAAACTTTAAATCGAAGAATCGTGGAAACGATAACGGATGTTCGGTTATTACAATCTTGAAAATGACTCATCTCGATTTACACGACCCAACGGACATCTCCTCCCACTGTTTCGCCATTCTTCCAACCCCTCCACGAGATAATAAACACTCCCTCGGCTAATCGTGAAATATCATCCCTTAGTTTCTTACAGTAATCAAAGTTTTCGCTTTAATCTGCCGAAGTTCAACCGTTCGCGAGGTATCGGGCACGCCAAGAAATTCCTGAAGTTTCCGAATTTACTCCCAGAAACGTTAATATTTTCAAACTCGATGAGCCAGTTCGATCAATGGCGCCCGATTATATATTCCCCACCGCGCGAAATAAAAAAAAACAAAAATATTGCGATGATGCCGCTGAAAAAAGCAGCATCCGCAAGAACCTAAGTACCACTCGTGACAAATATTCGATCGAGCCGAACGCCCTACGATCTCGTTAACCAGCGCTATACGATCGACCCTCTGTTTCCAATACTGGAAAGTATCTTCACCGCGTCCCCTCATCCTCGAAACCCCCGGTCAACAACCCAAGCATCCTCTAACCCGGGTGCAAAACTATCATGAGCTCGAGTTTGAGCGGGGGGTTAAAAAAAAAAAAAAAGGAGAGAAAAAAGGAAAAGCGACGGGTATATCGTTGCGTAAACAGCTTGAAATTTTGATGATCCTCTCTCCGTTCGTTGGACGGCGTTATGAGGCCAGTGCCGAAAAGTCGGCGGAAAATCATGGTCATCCCCCAAAAGCCGCGACGCCGGGGCCTATGCCTTTATACGCGTGACCGTGCGCCTGTATGTCAGGTGATGAAGGGCGATGGAGAGGGGGGGCGTAAGGGTGTGTTTCCTGGACACGCGGATGTGCAATTTTTCAGAAGCTTCTGGCGTACCGCGGCCGGTCCTGAAAGTGGTAAAAGGAACGAGGACCGAAAAAGGATGGTCCGGTGCCGCGTAATATCCTGCCGCGAAAAGAGGATGTGGCGGCAACGCTCTTCCTCTCTCGGCCCCACTTCCTCTTCACCCCTACCCCCTCCATCCTTTTTTTGTTCTTTCCCGCGAAAGAGAAAAAACAGCAAGGAGAGAAAAAGAATGGAGACAGGCCTCTGTAAAGCAGGAATAATGCCGTTCCCGCGAAGCCCCAGGGCGGCTGGATTACGGGATTACTTTCGGGTAAGGGACTCGAGTGGGACCACTCGTTTCTCGTTTTCCGTCTGGGGACTAACGATGTTCCGCGCTTTTATGCCGGCGCGTAGATTCGCGCTAGCGTTCGCAATAATGCCCCTCGCCGATTCTATTGCGTTAGAGTAACGTTACAGTACCGCTGTTTTCCTTTTTGTGATTTTTGCCGTAAAATCCTCAACGCTTAAGTCGCGCGCGGACTTGTGCTCCTGGTTTTCCACGGAAGATAATAGTTTTCCACTTTGCGTGTCTTAAGTGGGACAATAATTTTGAGAATCGCGGGGCGCGGTGTTTTGATCGCGATATTAAGGAAACTCGATTAAGTTCTCGTTCCTCGGGAATTCTGGGTTACTGGGGTTCGAGTATCGTAAATTCAATTTTGCGCTAAATTCTCCTTAAATTCAAATAGTTGAAATTTTAGGTAATCTAGAATTATCCATCGAGACTCGAATTTCACGGGAAAGTAGGGGGAAATTGTCGAGCGATGCTTGGGGAAAATTAAAAAAAAAAAACTCAATTACAGAACCATTCTCAATTACAGAAGCATTAAAATGTTCACACGTTCGCGGGCAAATCGAACACGACCGATCTTTCGAACAAGCGATAGTCCTGACGATAAAACAATATCGGATTTCAGGTAACGCTACCTTCCATCAACTCTATCCGAATTTATCTCTTCCGTCCAGCGTAGGCATCCTATTTTTTCCGACGCATAGTTCGTTGTTTGAAATTATTGTTGCGCGCAAAACTATTTGAGAAACATCGTAACACTGCCGGGTACGAAGTTAGTGGAGGCGTGTACCGAAAAACTTTTTAATCCGGACTCATTTGATCCTCCGCGCACTATTCGAGCGGATGCGAATAAGTCTAACTTACCTTGAGTCGTTTTCGAAAGGTAAAGCGCGATTTCACGGTGCTTCCTAAAACGGGTATTTTATTTTGCGTCAGGAATCCACTAAAGTTTCTTTTTCACCTGCGGAGGGAGGGAAACGAAAAATGCAATAAAACGTAAAGTGATTCTTCATCGTACAAAACGCATGTGAGCGCACGATTTCAGTGAACTTGGTTTCACGGGAATTATTTTGTTTAAACGATACAAAAGATTACTGGTCGCGTTTAAACGCGAGCTCTTGCAAATTCTTTTCTGCAAAAATGCTCACCGCCAATTTATTCATGTCGACCCCGTATCGTTCAAGCTTTGATCAAACGAACCTCCGTTGCATGTACAATGTTTGCGAAACACACAACAAACCGTGCAAACTTCGGTCCATATAAACGCATCATTCAAACTAACCGAGATTATTAAACGGCAAATGGTATTCGTATAATCCGCCAAATTAAAACGACACCGCGACAAACTCAATCCTTTCATCGTTGATCTTAAAATTCTCGAAGTACCGGTACAAAGGATGCTTCCTTTCCCAATCGCACTCGACTTTAGAAGAATTATACGCGAGACTCGCAATACCCTCGGTATCCGGCAAGAGCATTCGCGAAAAATGTTTAAATTAACACTTCGCTTCTAGCACCGCGGTTTGTGACTTTATTTTTCGCGGATAACGCCGAATAAGTCTTTCAACGCGAGCACGAAATCGTGCCCGTTCATCCAATAGTTTTCGACCTGTGAGGGGTTTTTCGGTCGAAAGTCGGACTGCTGAGATGAGAACCGTGGTGCACGTAGCTATGCAGCTGGAATTGCTATTCTCCCTTGTTCGTCCGGCTTCGCTCGCTCTTCCGTAAGCTATTTTTAATTTCGTACTCCATGCCACGGGCTTTCGCTACGTGGAAACTCCAAAACGAGGAGTTTCTTCTTGGATAGACTCGCGCTACCGGTATAATTGAATTTTCTGATAGCGGACGGTACGATATCTATTACATCGGGCGTTTCGGATTACCAGTGACCGTTTACGGAGTGCCATTTTCTGTTTCGCAGTAAAGCCTCTCGGTGTCGCTGATAGATAAACGTAAATTACATAACGCGGGACTTGAAATTATCAACGATAAATTGGCGAATAAATTGGTAATTTGTATGGTCGGGGAACAATGGAAAACGTAAAACGTAGCGTAATAAAAAATTTTGATACGTTACATTAACCATGTGGGTACTTTATTAACGAATCAAGTTTAACGCAATAATAATTCTGTACAGAAATTTTTATCAAAGTTTAAAAAATTAATATACCGTTTCCGAGAAAATTATCTCGTAAGCTTTAGGAAAAAAACGTAAATAACTATACGAGTAACGAGTGGACGATCAAATTCAATCCACGCAAAGCTTCGCAAGCTCCGCTGAATGCAACCCTCTTCGAAACTTTTTTTTTTTCAAACGAACCGCTTTATCCTTTGCAACCCCATTCCAGAACGAAACGGGCACGAGTATTGTTCACTCTCACGCACGCGCAATCGGCACTTATAATCCAAGTACAACAGCAGAGACATTTTAGTTTTACGAATTCTCAACAATTAAAATTTCAGAAAGTTGCACCACGCGAAGGGATACGATTTCTCGTGGCTAAGGATAGATGTTGAAAATTCAACGAACCTGAAGCATTAGGCACAGGCCGAACACGAAGTGCAACCAAGCTGGACAAAATTCAAGTTACCGAAGTGATTGAAACCAAAAAAAAATGCTAAATTGAAAACAAATGGAGTGCGAGCTGTGAGAAACGTAGAATATCGATGACTCGTCGGAAAAAATTGAAACGATGGAAAAAAACGAAGATAAGAGAGATAACGATGAGACGGGCAAAAGAAATTAGAGAAAGTTGGAAAGAGAGAGGGAGAGAATGAAAAACTGAGGAAATTGGGGACAGAGCGTACCAACGTTGACTGCCGTGGCTGATACTATGGATCGGAACTACGAGCGGGAGGAGCACGGGGGTGTAAGGTGGTCGAAAGGGGGTAGGGCGAAAGCAGGTCAGAGAGTGAGAAACGGAGAGAGAGAGAGAGAGAGAGAGAGCTTGAGCTAGAGCTAGAGGGAGAGTTACATTAAAACCGGCCCGCTTCGGGGGCGGACAACACTTTTGCCAGCGGTTTATACCTTTTATCATAGCGTGAGACCACAAAGAGGTGAAGAGACCGACGGAGGAGTGTGAGAGAGAGAGAGAGAGGGAGAGAGACAGTCGGTACGTATATTCGCCGAAAACAGATGCAACGAAGAATATTGGATACGAAGTAAACGCCGGTGAAAAGGGGACCGTGTTTGTTGGGAAAAAGAAGACACACCGATGCGTGTATGCGTTGCTCGATTTCAGGTGCGGCTGGATGTTGTAAGAGGGAGATCAGAAAGAGGGTGGAGAATGAAAAGACGGCGGGTATTGTGGAAAGAAAACGCAACGGGAAGAAGTAGCACGAGTGGGTCGAAAGGAGAGGTGAAAGGGGTGGGTGAAAAACGAGGGAGGGACGTGGAGAAAGAGACAACGAGAGAAAAATGGATGCGTGCGGGGGAGAGAGGGAAATACACGCTCGGTGAATGAGGAGAGAGAGAGAGAGGGAGAGTGAAAGCGAGATAGAAGGGATGGAAAGAGAGAGAGAGAGAAAGAGGTAGAGTGCGATGAGCGGAGATAAATGCTCAAATGACCGTGGAGGCTTAACTCGGACACCCTTTCCACGTCGAGAGCCGTAAACGCCGATATTTAGGGGGTGTTTTTGCTGCATGCACCGCGACCAAAACCAGCCAAGCGGGATGAATTGGGACATTTTTACACAGTATTTTTGGCAGCGTTCTCTCGTATAAAAAAAGAAAGAAATGGATCGAGGGGGTGGTCTATACGGAGGGTCGCTATCCCCGATGGAATTTAATGTGCGCGAACGAATCTTTTGGGCGTGCAGCGTCAAAAAAAAAAGTAACACGGGACTTTCGTATGTTTATTAGAAACACAAAATCAGGATTTTTGAACGCGCGTCTCTTCAGCTTTGAATTCAATCGGGTTTTAATGAAAACAATGTTTCTTGCAACATTTCGTTGTTGCCATACTCCCGAAATTACCGATTGACAGATAACAATTTTTAGGGGACTATTTTATAACTAAACAAGAAACTTTTCCGATATTTTACGCGGTTCAAACCCCGGGGTTAGAAATCTTACGAAAGTAATCGCAGGAACGCATAGACGCTGGCAACGTCTGCAACAATTCGTTTTCTTTTAACGAGATTTTTCGGTAATTATTAACGAAGAACAACAACGACATAATGGCGATAAAAATTTTCATGGCGCGTCGCTAGATTTGATTTATATTTTCAAAATTCGCTCCGAGAGCGTTTAAAGTAGCGACGATTCGTCGGCGGATCGTACTTTGCAGAAGTCCACCTGTAATTTTTCATATTTATAGGAACATAATTTCAGGCTACGCGGTGTACGGATTGATATCAAAAACGTGAAAAAATTTAACGCGTGAGATTAAATGCTTCGCGGACTGAGTTTCATTTAAATCGGTACGGTCTTGCTAGAAACATTGACCAAAAGTGATGCACAATTAACGACAATTCATCGCAAAACATCAGTGACACCCATCGGATTATGCTTTAAAGTTATGCTTTAAACAACTTCATACAAAAATATGAAAGATTATAATGTGATATAAAGTATATCCGTTCTTATAATAAAAGAGTGTTAAAAATAAATTTCAAGAAACCAGTGTTCCCGTGTACATCGTATTTTATCATATTTTTCAAGTACATCATATTTTGTATACAGACTCCCTCTAAACGACACCCGGTACAGAAAAACGTATAAAAGTCAGGATAATGTGGTACGTAGGAAAATAATCAAATTCAAAATTTTTTAACTTCATACACTAATGGGTTAAAAGTCTCGAGCGATACCCTCGAGGAATCGGAGAGTCTTTGCGCGCATCGAACGAAGAAAAATTCTGCGGCAGCGAGATAGTAACAACGACGACCGAGGGGGAGTGACGCGAACAAAGAGCAAAAGTGAAAAACGGCAACGCCAAGACAAAGAGGGCGAAGAAGAAGTTGGAAAGAAACTGTCGGCCAAGAATTGCCGGCGGGTTTGAATTTTGTCGAAGTTACAACCTGTCGACATTTACCGCTTATGTCTCGATGGCTTCCCGCAACCCGCCCGCCATTTCTCCAACGAGACTTCGTATAAACTTGGTAGAACTTTTGCGGCCATGAAGTACGGGCATGAAAGCGAGAGAGCGCGACGAAGTGGAGCAAAAATTCGACGACTAGCGATTGAATTTGATCGATCGCAATCCGATAAAAATTTTGCGTCTAGTTTTCGCCGTGGTAGTCCCCTAAGATGACTATGCTCTAGTTCTCTTGGATTTTCGTCTATGTAACTAAGTTTGTTATTATCCTGGGATAACGGAATTTATGGTAGGTCTCTACAGGTACGAAAGCAACGTACTTCCACGACGTCGAATGACTGTTTATAAAGTGGAATTTTTGCGAATAAAAATTATGTACGCGGAATCCACGTAACGGGTTTTGACGATTATCTTTATCTGCGATCATCGTGATCTTCATTTTTCTGAAATTCTAGCATAGATACATCGTTGACATTCGATCGATGGAAAATAATATTAATCGACATAATTTTGACTTTTTTACATACAACTTGATCTATAACCTTCAGCACGCGATACCTTTGTTTGCTCTCAGCTACGAAGATAGAATCGGTATATTTAATTCATCGCTACGGACTGGGACGAGACGTCGCTGAGAAGTATAGAATCGCAGATCAGTCAATTCCCCTCTCGTCTTTTCTTCGTGTACACGTATCTGGTAATGCTTGTACATCCGCGCGCGTATACGCGTTCGCGCACACGCCCGCATGGCTATAGAACGAGTCAATTGCTTTGCAGATTAGGTCGAAGTACGGCAAGTAGCTAGAGGCTGCACTTAATCGCGACTTAAGTGCACTCTCGGTCGCATAATTGACTCTATGAATAATTCCACGTTAGAAGGTCGTCAGGCTTATTCCCGGCGGAAAGGAAGGTAAGTAAGAAAGACCAAATTTAGCGAGACGGCGCGGCGCGGCATTGAGTTAGAATTACTTTCAATCGAGGATTATGGAAAAAGTCAACGATCGTAGAAGTTTGCGCAGAACTGCGGAACGACGAGTAATAAAAATCCGCGATCCATAGATTTGTTTCAAGAAGTATGCGAATCACTACCTCGGGGAACCTCATCTCGTTACGAAAGGTCGTCGTTTTGTATTTACGAAAACCACATTTTATTATATTACCGATACAAAACGTAAAAAAAAAAGAAAACGACATTATCGATCGATGCATCAAAGTTCGTAGAACTATGGCGAACATCTGCGCACTGGTGTACTACGTTATTGCAAATTCTAAATTTTCAATTATCAATAGTCTTCTCGGTTCAGAAGTTTCTGTAATGGAAGTTGGAAATTATAAACTTCCGCAAGGGAACTTTGGAAAGTTTCTTGCTTCGTCGGAGTTGCTTTTACGAACTCTGCCCCTTTTCCGCAAAAAGCCGTAAGCAAAAGAATGCCAAAGTTACTTAGCATGCGCGTTTTATAATGTTAACCCCCTTCGGGAAAGTTTCTCACCGCGTAATTCGAAAATAACGAATGGTATTAACTAACGCGTAAACTGTCATGGACAGAAATTCGTAAATTGATCGATACGAGAGAGCCCCTAAGCGATAGGGATCGTATTTCCCCCGGTTCCGCCCCACCCCTTTCTCCATCCTCACCATTTTCTACAATATCATACGCGTGTTCTTGGTCCCTCTCGATTTTTATTATCCCAAAGGATACGTCAATATTTATAGAAATTACCAAGCGTATTATGTTTTTCGACGAGATTGAGAATAACATATCGAGAGGAAATGAAAAATGTTTAGCTCAAGATCAAGATACCGATGTTTCGCGTTCCTCTCTTCAACTGTTCTGGTTTAAGATCCCGAAAGTTTTCCTTTTGCTCGTCTCGCCCAACATCTCTTGCGCGCAAAGAAGTGGGGCATTCGCTAATTTCAAAAGGAACGTTCCATTTATGCGAGGCGAAGGATCTTGATCGAGTGACTGCCCGATTATGCTTTTGTCCATTTTCCAAAGGTGAATTTCGCTTCGAGTACCCGCATCTGAAAGGATTTTTTTAACAAACGATGTCGAAGTAGATATTTTAATACACTCGGATTTCATTTCATTTATTTCAACGAAATTTAAGAAAATTCGATCGAGAGGCTGCCAAAGTAACTGGCCTAAGAAATAAAACACACGCGAGTACCTCAAATTCTACTTTGGCACGGTTCCTGATTTTTTTTATCCGGCGGCAGGGGCCCGCCGATAGAATTGAGATTTAATTAAAAGTTAGCAGAATATTCTCTGAAACGGAGAAGCCAATTTATAACGACAGTTCTGTTCGGGAAATTAACGTTCCCGCGTCATGATTCTTTTCTTAAAATATTGAATTTTCCCTCGTACCTTGCCGGACAAGAAAAACTAATAAAGTCACATCTACGAGCGTGTAAAGCGACCGGATAAAAATTAATTACTTTGAATCGAAAGATAAGAAAAGTTTTATCGAAATCGTTCGATCGTTCGATTATTAAAACGCGAAAATACGTACTTTCTCTTTTAACGATAATGGAACCACGAGTAATACTCACGATTAACCGTACCTGAAACCTTTGTGGGAAGCACATCTAAAATTCGTCGCAATGAACATTAATTTTTCATCAATTTTAAATAACTGTATCTCGCGCTCGAAACAAATCTGAACGAAGCAGCGAAATTTCAAAAATTAATATACTTCGGGATACAAATGATCTATTTCCAAAATATCTTCATTTCTTCTCGTTTAAAACTTCTCGTTTCTCCTTCGTTTTTGATGTTTGTCGTTCCAAAAAAAATATGGAGTTTCCTATAGTGACAGATGTCAAGGTAAAACAAAGAGGCTACGAGCTCCTTTGCCAACTAAATACTGGAACTGGCGTAAATAAAGGTAGTTCGCGTAATACCACCGCAAATTTCCCACCAAACTCTCGAATATAAACAATTACCGTCCTCTTCCAAGCGTCCGAATTCTAATCTCACGCGCTAAAATCACCGCACTCTTGCGAACCAAAATTTTCTTCGCGCAACTTCCCCGTGACTTCGCGTTAACGTACGTTTCCCCCGTGAACCGCACTCGCGCATAATTAAACCGAGATAAACCCATTCGCTTGATAAACCTTCCGCAATGAAAGGAACGAACGTCTTCCCGACGGAAGATGAAATCCGCTTTTCGCTGCCCGCGGCAGGTTATTTCAGGATTCAGCATGGTTCATCGAATCTCCTTCGTGCACGGGGGTAAAAGGGGGCATACGGTGGGACGAAAATTAATGCGCCGCCGTAAGGAAGAAATGTGAATTTCAGTTCGTACGGAGCGAGGGAGAGAAATTTTGCGAGTACGCGATATGGCCTGACGGACGATTACTTCATATCTCGCGGAGGTAAGCCGATTTTGCATCGTCGCCGAGCTGATCGAGCTTACTTCGTTTCCTTTCCCTTTAATTTTACATCCCTAAGAGATATCCCGTCTATGCGAGATACCGCTGATAGGAAACTGATGCGAGATATCGTTGGTGACGATGACGATCGAAGGTACCGATTAGGGGAGTAAGCGTTTCGAATTACGATATAGGGAATCATCGGATATGTACGCTGTTGTTGAAATTTCAAATAATCAGCTATATGTTTTTGACAAATTTTATGCGATACTAGAATTAATTGTAAATTATTTCCGGTTATTCTATGTGGGCCATAAGTTTGTGTTGGAAGGCTCTGCTAGATATTTAGTGATACTTGGTACAATTATATAGTCACACTTAGTTTCGGTAAATACGATAGAAATGTCTCAAATATATTATCTATATATTTGTTCTCAATTACCGTAGCGCTTGCAAAAAAATTCTTACATCACAAAAGTAACGCCGATCGTATTTACACGTTAGTAATTCAGTAGACCTACGCGTTACTTATTTCTACTAACATCGTTGCCTCCACCGATACACGCGAGGAAGGATACTATTCGAAAAGCGCGCCAACGCGAAGGCGACCGAACAAAGACAAATGGAGATCCATCGAATCTATTCACATCGGAATCCTCTAAATCCTCTTTAATTAACGATCATAGACAAACGACGTTTGGGATTCAAATGCACCTGATACTCGAACAAAAGCGAGAGCGATCAATTATGCTCCACCTAGAATCCAGGTTGCTCCACCTATGCCGATCACAATGCTGACCCTGCATTTCGAGCCCCGGCAATTTCTCTGGCTTTGCGGATTTTCATACTTTCGATACGCACAGCGCTCGCGACGAATAATATTATTTTCCATCGAACCGATCGTCGCAACCATTACAATTCTTTATTATTCGAAAAACGCAAAAATTCCCGATGCTCCGGAATTTCGGATCATTCTCCGATAGTTAGAATCTCTGTTAAAAATTAACTGTTTTCAACAAACGGGACATAACGATATGACAGAAAATGTTTCACGATTTCCCAATTTCCCCGCGCGAGTCCCCAGACGCGGTACCGTGCATGCTTACCAAACCCCTACGAAGGTAAACGCTCCACTTTCCGACGTTAGCCTCACCATTTCCGCTTCTTCCTGCCGTCAACCGTTGCTCGGAAAATCTCGCTCCGCGATGTCTTTGACAGGGGCTAAAGCGAACCATCCGCACACGGACGCACGAATGGTTCCATACCCGCGTGGAAATAAATACTCAACAAATCGATGGGCCCTGGATTCGAGTTCCCGCCAACCCAGCTTCTTTCTCTATGAAAAACACCATGCTATTTCGGCCCTGTCGGACCCGCGATAACCATAGGTAGGTTCAATAAAAATGGAGCGTCTATACTCGTTCCTGTGTTAGTTTACGAGATCGCGTTTTCGTTCCCGACCGCGTCACTCCTCGATGCACGCTCCACTCTTTTTTTTATCCTTACCATAAAACCGTTCAACGTAGACCAAGTAAAGGTTCGCTCGGCTGCAATGCGCGTAAAACGCTCGAGCGATACATTAAACGCAAACATTAATTCTTGGAATGTTGATAAATATACAAGGTCCAATTCTCGCGTATCCACTTGTGTTTGGACCGAGACAAAATCTTGTCCCTTGATAGAGTTATTTTTTAATTAATTGTTTAATACAGTTTGACCACCTCGAAAACCGCTGTTCGTTATTTCCGGAAGAGATACAAGGTCTAGTCTCGTGTACTTGTACTTGGCTCGAGACAAGTCCTTGTTTGTTAATAACAAACTAAACGTAACTCTGCCTGGTTTCAACTGAACAATCATTTTCTCTGTTAGTCACAGCGCGATTCTTCATTTTTTTGCGGCGGAAAGCTTAGCGACCTGTGTATTTCTATTTCTACGACGATTTTTGGGAAATATTTTCACGTCGCAAGGACTTTGGCAACATTTCCAAGTTCCGCGAACACAGTCGAGTGCACGTTACGCGCAACGGGGAACCACTGCGATTACACGAGCGAGGAGTAAAAGTCAAATATTCCCATCGATCTACCGCAAAGAGTCATGTTTACAGTTTCGATGCACAACGGCGACCACGACGAACCTGACTTCCGCTCGACGAGGGTGGTTCGAAGTACGAGGTATGTGTATCGAGAACGACGCCTTACGTATATCTCTTGCCATAAGCTTTCAATGTACACTGGGGAACCCTAAGGAAGCCACCGGTAATGGCCGAACCGTCGACGGGGTAATTTGTGACGGATAAATACGTTGCCGAGGGATATATATATATCATATATATGTACGTATATACAGGGAGTTCTTATCGATGCTTCTCCTTAACTATGGAAATTCCTCCCGATATTTTCGCGAGGGGGCAAAACGAGGGGCGAAATACTTCTCGAGATCCGCTGTCGGGGGGGAGGAAATTGACAATTTCTGAAGCTTATTATCGGATCATAGAGTAAAACGAATTTTTAAATTATCCACTGTTCGGATTGAATCTGACTGAACTGAGGTGGGAAGCACAATCTGATCGATGAAATTTCTGATTACGTTATACTTCGCGTTAACTTGCAGACAGTTCTCGTTCGTAACTCATCATTCTCCTTTCCGAACGAAATGAATTATTTATCTGAAGTTACGGTATCTCTTACCCAGCTATCAATCTTAAGACACGTAACAGTCGAATGTACGTATTATTATACTTTTATTATTTCACGTCGTTATCATTGATCCGTACCGGATCGGTCGCTGGATTTTTACATCTATCGATCGGCTTATCTTCCTAGTATGTAAAACTTAAATCGACCTGTAGTCTCGCGATTATAATATTATTTATAAGTTGTATATGATTCGATAAATGTTCTTTTATCCCTCGATCTATTGCTGAAGTTTGCGACGCTTCGGTGAAATTAAATACAAATAATGCACGTTACAAACAAGAGGCAAGGTTCTTTACCGTTATCACCAAAAGTTTATCTCTGTTCACCTTCTTTTTTTTTAGAAAGTTTCTACAACCAAAGTAGCCAGATAGAATTGAATGATAATCGATCACGAGGTTTTTCAGTATTGGTAAATTCTCTGTCTCGCAACTGGCAATTGACTGTTACACTTTATCGGACTTATTAAAGCGTGGCTTTAACGCAATATCTGTAATTTGTGTCAACGTTGCGGGAATCTTTCATTGAAAACTCCATTGATTCGTACTTTTCGTCGAGACTCAACTCGTCACGGCACGTTAACTTCTATTACCGATACTTTGTTCGAGGGCATTTTCTTTGAATGGGCGTCCTCACTAAATCCCTCCCGCAGAAATATTACCGTATAAATGAACTTTAATTACAACGCCCCACGCCGGAACCTTGTATGGCGCATCGCGAGCGATGAAAATGAAAAGTGCTCTACCTAACGAGGGGTTTTGTGTCGAGCAAGTAGTAATAACGAACATTGCCGCGTACGACGGTAAGCTGGGAGTGGAAATATATTTTCAATTCATTTCGTTGCGCTTCGTCTCGTCAAAGTGGGTTAATAACGTGGATCGTTGAAACGTATGTACATATTTCCCAGACTGCAAGGAGTTTGGGTAAACGAGTCGACAATGTTCCAGCGGCGCGTATGAGAGTTAATTAACATATCGGCATTACGAATCGGTACGTTGTTTTCTTAAGAGTAAAATGAAACGGACGGATAACGTATCAGTGGAAACCAGGCTGTATAAATTTTACGATTGAATGTGTAATAGAAATATATTCGAAATGTAGAAACGGATAATAAATTTTAATATTAATATAGTCGATTGAGGGTAATTCCAGTTTACGAAAGCGTGTATCGTCTGTATTTCATATGTAAGCATTACACGGGCAATTTAAATTATATAAAGTGAATATTAAATATTGTTACGATACACGTGAGACACGGTGAGAGAGACACCGATGGAGAGGAATTTTAACGATACACCATTTTCAAAATTTGTATGCATAAATCTTTGGCGATCGCGTTTGGTACACGGGTTCAAAGTGGGCGACAGGTGTCGGGTTATATTACCTTTCGTGTCTATTCATTTTATCCAAGTGCGTGTACTTCGAAGTACACCGATAAAGAAAGGTAATTAAAACGGATTTACAACGGTCGCTGATCAATACTGTCATTTTCCAAAGGTTTACGATCAAACGCGATATTTTTATCGTTGAAATATTGAACGATTGAAAGATCTTTTACATTTTTCCAATATTTCGAGGGATCCTTGATGTCACTGGATTTAATATTACTTCTCTCCGCGCTACTAGCAACTACTCCATTATTCAATATTTTTCATCGCAAAACTGTCGAGGTTATGTAAAATAAACGTTCACTATTTGTGGACCACTCTAAATCACCCACATTTCCCGCTCCAAAGCACAAACACCCGTTTCAGTTTTGCGGTTTACGCGAAACGAATACTCAAATTTCATTAATTATCGCAAACCGGCTTCTATACCCGCCTAAACATCAAAACTCCCATTTTGCTTTAGCGTCGTATGCGATCGTAGCGTGAACCGTTGCCCCGCGTGACGGCCCTTTGTCCATACATAAATACTCTACGTCGCAATTAATGTTACGTCAATTTTGGACAACATATCTGTACTCCGTTCCACGGTCCGTTTCTCCGCATGTCGTTGTGTATCCACGTTTACACGGTTACACATTAGACCGAATCCGCAGCGTAAACTTGTGTTCCGGTACATAATGCCGTTGTACGGTTCACGTAAACGCGATTAGTTCTGGGTTCGTTGGTCTTCGGAGTGACCGTTGTAAACGATCGTGGAAACCGCACAGGTGTTACGTGAGATCACCGATCGTCGATAAGGTGAGAATGAAACGTGAAATATAATCATTTGCAATTCCGCTATCGCGTTAATGCTATCCAAACAATCCTATTACATCCATATTCACAAATTTTCAATAATGAAACCAGGGAGGATAATGAAATTCCAATAAACACGAGAGGTGGGATAAAGCAAAAACTCGTTAAAGTGAACATAAGTATAAATAAGTTTTTCCGTTACCAGGAAGACACGAAGCGCGACGCGTATCTATTTTTACTTCCGTCGCTACAAAAATATTGTCAGGATAATTTCAGAACACTGAAATCTTATCGAAAGCACGATATGGAAGCAAATATAGCGACGAATTTTATCCCGCTAGAGAGAAGGTTCTATACGATATCTTCCGTCGCAATACTTCTGCTATATTTATTTTTATCCCGACAATATTTTCCCCCACGATCGCGGGACAAATCGAGCGTCGTGGGATTAATTGAGTTTGTCCCCCGCGCGCTCGTATACTTTTTTGCCGTTTGCCAAGTTAAATCACTGAGCATACCGTTAAATTAAATCGCTGTGCATAAATTCCCGACGAATAACACCTACCGATCACCCCCCGTTGCTCGCCGTTTAAAAGCGTTAGCGCTGTCGCGGCGAAACAAAATAGATATTCGTTTGAATTATATCACGCTCGCATGCTCGTTCCCCGTTTCCCAAACGACGGCAGTGTTCGTATTAAAGGCACACGGGCCTACCGACCGACGAGCGGGCGCGCGAGAGTAGCTTCCGTAGGAAAGACGGTGGAACGTGTGCGTCTCGAACCGGCAATCAAGGCGCAGCTTAAACCTGATTAATCGAAGTGAACGTCGGCGCGAGGGCGTGACGGGAGGTATCGCTAAATCACAAAGCACGCGCCATTTAAATTTTCTTACGTCCCGTAAGAGCGGCGAATGGAAGATGGCGTGGATCGCGTTCCTTTACGGCAGTAGCAAGGGAGAGGGGCGGCAACGATTCTTTACCGAGGAATACTATTAAGCTCGTATCGAGTAATGACGATTCATGATCGTCGGGGGGTCATTTCTCTCGACCCTTTTAGCGGCGGCCGGACGATTTATCGCTGTTCGCTACCGCCGCGTATGGCACGATGTTATTTCGGTTATGATATTTATCTACGTCCCCTGCAATGTTTGTATCGTCAATTCGAAAAAAAAAGAAAAAAAAAACACTGGCGCAATTCGAGAAAGGCCATTTTTTGGGGGGGGGGGCAAAAACGTTTCGACGGTTCGATTTGCACTTTACCAGTCGATTCGCGTAAAAATGTCAAAATCGTTCGTTTTCTTACGCGTAACAGAGCTGTTTTTTTTTTTTTATTCGTTTTTGAATATTCGGAAGTATAACGATACGCGTATCGCTACGCGAATTACCACCACGTTACAATTGACGCAGGGAAATTTGTTTATTTCGTCGAATATTGTATCGTCAGTCGAATGTTCGTTACGCAATATTATATTCCTGGTTATACGCTGTGGCCAGTGTATCGCATGACGACGCGATGCTCAAATCGCTTTCGAGTACGTGCAATTTTCTCCAAGGCCACTGCTTCGCCACTTCTCCGTAAAGTTATACATTTATTTGAAATAATTGCACGGCCTATTATTCTAACGGTACGTCTAATAGAATGATTTTAAAATAAATGTACCGCGGAACCATTAATTACGACCGCGAGTAATTCAATTGTAAATTATACTTGCGAGTTCGCGCGAATTAAACGTAACTGGCGTACAATCATCGTAACGCGAGGAAGTCTGATCGTTTACTCGTTCTACTTACCGCTATTATGTACTCATACTACTGCAGTAGCGCGCGATCGAACTGAACCGGACACGAAACCGCGAACGTTGTATTCTGAAAACTACACCGCGCTTCGCGTTACTCGTAAAGAATTTAGAAAATACTTGCAAAAGTAACCAAAAGCGTTTTCGGATTAAAGCGAGACTGAGTTTACGTGTAAAATCAATTAAACTACGCGCGTTAGACGTAACGTAAAATTCACAATTTACGTTACTCGATGTAAGTCAGAGTAGTGTACGTCGACGAGAATAAAAAAAATCGGTTCGCTACGATACGAAATAAACAGCGTTTATCGACGTACACCGCATTGGTTCTTCTTCTTGTTATATTAATATCTTGCGCCAAGACGCAAATCGCGCAGCGTCGTACCGAATGGAAATTAGCGATGAGAGTGTTCTCGGTACAAACAAAAAAATAAACTTACGGGATTTGAAATTAATTTCACCTCTCCCATCTCTCTCGAGCGTGCGCGTTCCAAACTATCCCGAAGGTATTTCGATGGCAGTGAATCTCGGTCTGTTTTTATTTTTATTATTATTAATTACCAGCGTTAAAATTCTAGTCTTATCTCGACGCGAGCACATACGAACCATAATGCGCTTTCCGTGCAGTTGTATTACAATAATGCATTACTTTGCGTCGCAATATTTTAAGCGCCCCGACGCAACCCCACGGCGCTGGTTTCGCCCTTTCTCTACGTAAAACCGCATCGCGTTGTGTATGTACGAGCGAAACACGCACATTTAAACATTCATCGTACGCGAGATAATATATGGCAATTGGTCGTAGTGCGACGTGAGTATTCGTAAATGCGGTTTTTCGGTGGGGAAAAAAAAAAACTAACAAAATTATGGCCAGTACTTAACGGTAACCTCCGATCGCTGTAAACGTCTAAAAAAGTGCAATGTCACGTTAATTGCGGTAGATAACTCCCGTTATTCGAATTACACACTGGAAAAAAATGTTGAATAATATTGAAAGTTTTCAATCAAATTGAAGGTGGAACTTAAATACAGAAAAGCTTTGTATCTCGAATGAGAGACGAAAAGTCTGATGATAATAAGGTTCTCCCGTACGTTTTGTAACTAAAAAAAATTCCTTTATAAGACTCGGAATTTTCATATATCACAAACGTTGCTGATTCTCCTTCATTATATTTCATGTACGAATTAAACTATAACCACGCTTATTGCATTCGCTATCGAGCCTGTATTTTTCTCAAAACCGAATGCCTGCCCATAAATATTCTAACGTATCACGTACACAATTGCGCATATGCATATCCATAATAAATATCACGCGAAGCGCGTGACTGATAAATAATCTCACTTCTAGCATGAAATAATTACAGCGGTAGAGCTTGAGGAAATAAAATACGAAAAAGATGCCGCAGCCTTACCTCGAATCCTCGTCGCTGTGCGGAATACGTATGAAATCCGACGTTCATTTCAAATTCTAAGTCCCATGAAGGATGCAAAACTCATTTGCGTAGTAATTAAGAATTTAGCACGGACGGATATCCTGGGACCGGAAAACCAGACAGTGCACCGAGTGCAAACCTCGCATGGAATAATTCGTTCGGCCCGATTCAGCTCGTCGAGAATACATTTGCACCGTCAATCGATGTTTCTTACCGTTTATAAAATTATTCTCCGGTAGAAATGCGTTCATTGGATTTCGGGCGGATTAAGCTCACAATATTGATTTCCATGTTTTCCGCTGTTAAATATTTATTCGTGTCTGTCAAAGTAGCATTTGTCCTGGTGACAGTCTTAATCTTAGCACCGAAGAACTTTCGTCGGATCGTAATACGATTGAAATAATTCGGAATCTCTTTAATAATTCGTTAATTAATTATCGACGTTAATATCCCATAACCACTGTCAGATTTGAACTGATTTGTTAGGGTTTACGATATTTATCAACATCGAATAACGTTCTTCCGGATCACAATAAAACGAATAAACAATGGTAGAAGCGAGGAGAACGTCTAATGAACGGCGGTTCGTTCGTTGATCATCAAACGCATGGTAATCGCGAACTTGTGCCAGAGAAAACAGGCGCGACATAGAGAACGAGAGAAGCTTGTTTGTCTGCCGTGTAAACGTGGAATACGATGTAAATCGAGTAGGGAAATAACAAGTGCGATCTCGTTCATCTTCACGATGGGATTTTCAGTTTCTAATAGAAGTCGCGATAGAAATTGATGGCGACGGAATCGTAAATTCGGGATGATAGAGAATTCTGAATTTATGATTGGACGTCTCGTTTAAACGGCGCGGATACGCAGAACGTCCGAGGCGCGCACGATATTTCTAGAAATGTAATTTAAACGGATTGGATAATACATTTTTTCGTTAAACGAAAAAGAGAGAGGAGCGACGAGATCCGTCGTGGCGTGTCGAGTAAGGGCCAATTAACGCATCGCAAATTTTACTAAGCGGAATGACGTGAAATTTTCCCGGGTATCGCGCATGCCCGTCGGTGAACGTAAATTTTCGTATAAAATTCCGTAGAAAACAGCGTTCAACCTCAGTCCCGTTTCGTCGTACTGTTCGCTATAATTTTCTAGTTTAGAAAGTTTAATAAAACCTCAACGATGACTCCTATGTTACCTTTTCTGTCGCGGCAAACTCGGAACTAAAGCTCTCGGAATTGGGAGATACGTCCCTTGTTACCACGTTTTAAACTTCAAACGCAAATTCAGAAAACCAAATCGCTCCGATTAAAGTTCGGAAAAGTTGGCAAAAGTAAATCAGCCAAGAACAAGCATAAAGTAAAGCCCGAGTTTTTAGTTGGTTGTATTATCTAGCGAACTCATCGTAATTTCAACTTAATCTTGCAGTTTTATCAAACGAACTGCATAATCTTTCTTTACAACCAAATTACACGGAACGGTTCGTTGGCGCTAGTAGCTCAACCGTTTACGCCGCGGAACAAGGCACTGTATTATAATTTTCTTTCTTTTAAATAGGTCGCTCAATATTAACACGTTAACCAGTGTGTGACACTGCCCTGTACTTCGGCTTTCCCGGGTTAATTATTATTTTAAATACGCTCCGCTCGCGCTTTTAGATTCGTAACAGTTGTTACGTAACATGATTTTCTTAAATATGAAATATTTGTAATTCTTTTCGTTAATTTTTTAAAAGTAAGTAGGATTGATAGAGACATAATTTTAAAAATATCGTGATTTCAATGGAGACGAAACAAAATATTGCCCGTTACCGCTTTTAATGCAAATGTTCTATTGTTATTCAGCGCGATGGACGTTGCAGATTACAGAGAAAGCAACCGGATAAATAAACAAATTCGATGCACGATGCGAGAGAGATATAATGGAACATATTTTTCCGTGTTTACATTTCGTAGAAAATAAATACCGTATCATCGATCAGTTGCGTGTATACTTTGCTAATAGTGAGCGACGTTAGTATATAAACACATATAAGCGACATTTAATTCTTTCTACATCCTAAATTGAATTATTATACACTTGCATATTAGTTTCGGTCGCTTCCAAAAGAATATTGGTCAGATATATTTGAATAAAGAATACCTCTCGCGGAAACGACCCGCGCGGAGTGTCCTTGGAATACTTCAAAAGCCAAAAACGCGCAAGTCGGAGGGATGATTATCCACTGCGATTATCGCGATATATGTGGGACACTAGGAGAGACGTGGCAGTCATTCCGTAGTTTTTTTTTTTTTTTTCACTAAAAAGTAAAATGGTGAAACAATGTGCCATCGTTTCGCGCAAAGAAAGCCATCAGGGAGGAAAGGGAGATCCTTTCCCCTTTGAGACGTCAGATTGTAAACCGAGAAACGAGAACAGAAGATGAGACAGTCTCTGAAATCACGTAGTATTCTTGTAGCACCGGATACACAAGGAGTAGAACTTTTCTTTCCTGAGATTTATGTCACTGCATTGTTCACGATATCTGAGAGCCGAACGATATATATATATATCTATATTTTTTTTCTTTCTTTCCGGTGGCCAGCGGTGCAACGTTTCGCTTAAACGCGAGAGATAATGAGACGCGGTTTAATTAACGGGGTTAGACGACGTAAAGCTTCAAACAAATGATCCTCGTTTTATGATAATTTTTTATGGGGCAAGGTACGCCGACAGAAATTCTTATCGCGAGACGTAAGACGCGTGAAAAATATAAAAGAGACATTCGACCCGTGCTCAAATTACATTAAATTTCTTTCAAACTCGCCATCGCGGGAAGAGTTTCCGTGACTATTTCAACACTCGGCTAACTCGTTACAATATTCATGTTTTTCTGCTCTTGAATGTCAATACTCGGAAACTATTTTCCGTTATACGATACGAGACAACACGGAAAGACCTGTATTTTTGTACCTACAGGCGCAAGTTCCGTTTGCGTTTCAGCTTTCGCTAAAATTTCAGATCTCTGTTAAAACGTAATCATTTTTCAGTTTTAACGATCGTCTTCGAAACGAACGATACAGTTAACTCTCTTAATATACAAGACACACTTACCACTCCCAACAACGTGCGCGTATCGCTCTACCAGCGATTTAATAAATCCTCTAAAGTCGGTTACCACGAAATCCAGCACCGCAAAAATCGTCGTTGCAATCGATCAGCCGTAAACGCGAAAAACAAACCGACGCCGGAGATGCAACCGGAGAGGATGGAATCGGCGAATCCGCGGGGTCTACTTCAGGATCTACGTAGGCAACTTGCAAAATTGCCGTCGGGTCCGAGACGTCGCGTCGGTGCCGTAGAATAGCGAAACGTACCTACTCGATACGCGAACGAAGGAATCCTCTTTCTCGGAAGTAAAGGATCCGCGTCAACGAGCAGTCACTTTGCCCGGGCATAGACTTTTCTCGGAGATCTTGGTTGCTAGCATCCACCGCCGATGCCGGTACTCCGCCAAAGGGATCTTCGCGGTGGCATAATCTGGCATGAAAGAGTCGAATCGGGTTGCGACAACCGTGGAGAGGGACGACGAATAAAAGGGAATGGGCGAATGGAGTGGTATGCGGGAAGGATGAGAGAATTTTTGACGTTGCTTCAACTTTTCGCATATACGTCCGTACGAAATGTTCTGGGGTGTGAGATAAAGAGAATTTTGTAGATAATGTCACTGTTTTGTCGTATCGGATGTTTAGAGGTAAGAGACGGTTGGGCCTTTTCTACGAGATGGTGTCACATGAGAATCGGCGAGTGACAAAGTGCGTAGTTATGCGTGCTGTGAGTGTAAACGCATCGATGAGTTCGGGAGTAATCAGAATTCAAAGAGATTCGAAACAGTTGTATTCGAAGCTGTACAGTCGTGTCAAAGTGTGGACAATTTAAAAGTGCTGATAGTGTTGATTCACAGCGCTTCTACCTTTTCGGTGCACGATAAGATCTAATTAATGTTTATCTTCGACTCTCGTAGTTCGACAGTTACTATCATGTGCACGTCACGAAAGTTTGTTTATTAATATTATACGTATCATTACCTTCAAAATGCACTTTGTCATAAGAAAATGGTGAACTGTTATAGATGCTGCGATTTTTTTATCAACCTTGACGCTATCGATCTTACATTGAAGACATTAACCACATCATCCGTGGTTAACAACGTAAAACAGTTTTGAAGGTGTTCGCGCGACGCATGATATTTTGTTAACGACCGAGAGAACCGGCAGATATACAATTATGCGTCGCGAAGTATAATAGATCCGGAATATGAAAAAGAACTTCCGTTAATCCTTCGCATATAATCTGCGTTACATCAGATCCTCGACTGTCGTCCCAAGAAAAGGTTTAATGCCTATATTCTGCAGTGCCGTTTCTCTCCGAGACGAAGTATTTTCTTCAATCTATTCACCCAGCTCGACACGTTTTCCCATTGTAATCAAGAGAGCGCACTCGCGCCGGCAGTTACGCGCAAATGCTCTTAAGAAAGTTTACGCTTCAACTTCCGCGGTGGCGCCCGCGCAACAATAATTAGTTGATTAATTCAACCCACGTGCGATAACTCCAAAGAATTAATATTGCCGAACGATTGCGTTAAGTATTAACGGAATACGTCGATGTAGGTGGATAGCGTTAATTGTTGAAAATTAATTTATATAATTAAGAAACGCGACGCGCAATGTGCGGCTAATCTCCTCGCTGCAATTGTACGGACGAATATAGGACATGTATGTAGATTCAAAAATAGTTCTGGTCCCACTTTTTCTTTTTCACCCTGTCAGTTCAATCGTGAATTAAAATTACGTACAATTACGACCACTGTAAAAGAGTTTCTACATTTAGAGGTCATTAAATCGAATCAATCGCGCAGAACCACCTTCGCGTTCAGAGCATTATAGAATTTGTGAAAGTTATCGATGTATAAAAATGATCTTCGGCAAAATTTATCTTCTCGAATTGGAAAGCATCATTCTTGGTAGCGGAGATACGATCTCGATGGGTGGATGTAACGCTACTCGATAGAAACGGCGGAATCGAATTACCGCAAAAAAGGATCGTTCATCAGCGTGTTCTCAGTTCTATCGCAGGATAAACACATTTAAACTGGAAACGAAACTAACTTCCCAAATTGTAAAACCATGCGGCGAAGAAGTTAGCGGACACTTGATTTGTAATTCGTTTTCGTGGAATGTTACGTACGCGAAACGCTTCGCGATATTACGGAAACGATAGAATTCCTTACGAGGCGTTTGAAGTAAATTGGTGAAATAAAATGGACGTCTCGTCGAACGACGAAGCGACGTTGGAGGAACGTCAACGCTCGGGAGTTAAGATAACCGCGACGCGATGGAAGTGAAAATGATAAAAGTCTAACAAACATTCGGCCGATTCCGGCGACGAGAGATCGTCGTTACGGAATTGTGAAACTTTATTTGTCCCCTTGAAATCGTTTCGCGTAAAATCGGAGAACCACTGGAAGTTATCGGTCTCGATTTCTGGATGCAATCATACCCTGTCTCGCACTCGAGTACCGGTACTCCCTGCTACCAAGCTTCCTATTTCACATTTCCACCCCTCGTTTTTCCCCGAGTATACACCACTATTTCTCGCGCCAATCTGCTTCGCAGCTACCACAATTCTCGATCCTTTCCTTACCGCGCAACGTTTCTCGTTTAATACAGGGGGAGTAATGTTTTTTAAATACCGAACGTCCGACACATTTGAAATTTATGCCTAGAGTACGTATTCGTACGAGCGATATCGCGATGGACGAACGTACGAATAAATAACGGATCTCGGTATCTTGGCTTTGCTTTGTCACGCGCTTAGACGATAATACGTGATGCGCGAATAATAACGCGGACCGTTCGAACAAATTGAACATTTTTATTTCTTACGCACGTTTGAAGAAGCACGCTAAAAGTTTTATTTCTCGTATCACCAAAGAATCCTGCGTCGTGTACGATATGATCATGGAAACTGATCTTCGATGAAAAGAAATTTTTTCCACCGTGTACGTCTACGCGCGGGAATGGTATTAATACGGAAAAAGCCAATAAAGACGGTGGCGAAGGTACATTCCACCTGAATACGTGTCACGTTTAAAACTCGCGGGACACTCTATTCCGCTGGAAATGATGGAAAACGAAACTGGCATTTCAATTATCGGGCATTTTTCCAAGCCGAGTACGTACTCGTCAATTTTTGTTCACGCACGACTCATTCTAACGCTGAATCAAACTTCTATTGGGAATAGAAAAATGCAATTCCGTGCATCCAAATTACGTTCGAAGTTTACGGGGTCGTACCTTTATCGACGTGAAGAATTACAGCAACATTAAAATTGTACATTGAAATTATTCTGCGATGATGTAAATGAGATACACGGGATAAGTACTTTGTTGATTTTTACTTCGGGATTCGTTATTTGTCTTTGTAGTTGCAAGTGTGACCATAGTAATTAAGTATAATGACAAGTGGCCACTGCATTTCATTCTGAGAAGTTGGTTGGGGGGGGGGGGGGGGTGACTTTGCCGTTTTTCATATTACATGCACAAAACACTTTATGGAAAACACGTGTACGCGAGTTATCGTGTAAAGTGCGTTATTTAATGCGCCGCCGAACTATTTCTCTCCCACGACAATACGTTTCTACGTTGCATATACTCATTCATTGTCATGGGAAAACATACTTTGACGTGAATTATGGTACTCTCGCAACTGCAACCGCGTATCATCTTCGTCCTCATCGTCATCGTCAACCTTTTCCAAATGACAAATATTCGGATGGTAGCTGATCAGACACAGTATCGGAACAGAGATATCGATATACCTACTTGTATGCCGATCACGGTTCGTCGAAAAAAAATGTCGACGCTTCTCTCGATTAAAACGGATGAAAAAATTCCCTCGGCTAGTAACCCACTAACAAACTATCCGTTCGAGTAATTCGGGGATCAATAACCGTCGATGGTTTTACCTGACACGCGAGTGCGTTGATTTACGAAGCCTCGGATTAATTTCTGGTATCAAACGTCGAATCAATTTTTAAATAAAAAGTAAATATTACTTACTGCTTTAAATTTCCCCCCGCGTCACTTACGATTATAACGTCGAAACTACATTCCCCTTGGTGCATTATTTTATACGAATCTGTCCGATAAGTTAACGGAAACGAACGAAATTCGATTAAATTTGATTTCACTTATCCACGGATAACCGTACCGCGGAGAGACTTTTTGAGTGCAGCATATGCATATTAATGATATTTTAATTTCCTCTTAAACAAGATCGAAATCAGGTTGTTCAAATTGAAGTACTCGCGGCAGAAAACTCTCTCCGCTCTTAAAGAATATATCCGAAGCGACTTTACATGCAAATTCGAACTTTTAACGAGGATCACTTTTTTTTCCGCTCCACTTGCATTGGATCGAAGAATTTTCTGCTTAACTTTCCTACGAATTTAACGTCCCCTACCCGTCGGGCC
The DNA here is from genome assembly GCA_933228935.1 of Pemphredon lugubris. Lineage (NCBI taxonomy): Eukaryota > Metazoa > Arthropoda > Insecta > Hymenoptera > Crabronidae > Pemphredon > Pemphredon lugubris. The sequence goes on along the minus strand of OW121819.1, from coordinate 7,402,724 downwards.
ATTCGTATCCTCGCGATTTCTCAGCGTCCGAGAAATGAAAAATTCGGAGAAAGAGAATTTTAAGACGACAAAGAGACGAAGGGAGGGGAGCACGGAGAAAGGGTGAATCGATGAGACTATTGTACGGAAGGATTCTGATGATCCTGGAGTGCCCTTAAGCGCTCCCATGGGAGATTACGCGAAGATTACATCGCGTAGATTAGACTACATCCCATCGACGGATCAGACCTTATTCTCGCGAAAATAAAAGCTCTTTTTACGAAAGAACCGGGACGTCTAATTGTGAAGTAAAGCAAACTCTTGCGGAGGTCGAATTAAATATAAATAATCCCTGTATCAGTGGTTCTCCACCTTTTTACAACCGTGTACCGGTGAAAATAAGAGGAATATTTCGCGATTGGCTAAATCAGAAATAAAAATCATTTTTCATAATTGTACAATAGTACTTTGCGCGCTCGTTATTAAATTTGACATTATCAAATAAAAATTCGGTAGTCTCCTCTACACGAGAAGATTTAATTTACAAGTTCTGAAAAAAAAGAAAACGCTTAACATCAGGCGCTTACCCGAAATTCCTTGCAACAATATCGCAAATTTCGTTTTGTTTCTTCTATGCTCGATTCAGAACGGTCCCCTCACGACCGTACACTCGCCCGCGCACAGGTGTATATTTTATATATCGTGCAGGTATGCTAGATCCGCACTGGTTTCCACAAACATTGCTGTTTAACGCCGGTTACCTAACTGAATCAATCACCTGCGCACACACCCGGATGAGCCGAACGTTTTGTTTGTAGAGTTGTTCAAATATGACCCGTAAGTGTATCGACCAGGTCCTTCTTGGGAATTGTGATCAGACGTCGAATCGGCGGAAACGCGAAACGATGGCATTCGAATTATTCAGCACCGAACAGAATCCTCGATCCGTCCTCCTTCCGTGCAATTCTATAATCATCGCTAATGCGTAATTTAAATCTGCAATCGAATTGAGTATCGTTAACGCGAGGATGCAATTATTCGGCCGTCACGTCCGCGGTTACCGCGCGCGAATATTATTGCAGATCCTGCATTAAATACTATTCGAATTATAAATATTTCCCGTAAACACGATTAACATCTATGCCGGTGAAATATTACAAAGGAACTACGGGTGGATATAGCGGCGCGGGGACATAATGGAAAATTACGCACGTTGCAGATGCAACTGACAGGCGAAAGTGTCCATAGGAATTTCATTAAAATGACCACTCGGCTACATGAATATTAACAGTCCGGACAATATACGTAAATAGGTATTATGAAATGCTATGGTAACGGTAACTGAGCGATAACGAAGTTACCTGGGTGATTCGGCGAAACGAACCTCTGTGCGCGCATAACTCGTCTATCATCGTGCAGCGGTACGAATTTTGCTCGAGTACCGCGTGCTAATGCAAACGAGTCAGGTTTTAAAAAGCCTCGGAAAGGTGCTCGACGGTTGACAGTTATGTAAATAATTCGCGTACAAACGTAGAATCGAAAAAAGGTAAAAGTACTGCGGTTTCGTACGGTGCGTTAACATCGTCATGTATCTGCGATAAACGCGTGTAATCGCTGAATGCCATCCTTCTAATTCATTCTGTTTAATTCATCAAACACGCGATAGGAAGGCATGTCGGGCAGACAGAAGTACCATAGCACCGCGTATTAAACGTGGGAATAATTTTTTAAGTTTACGCGAGATCTGTAATTCTTTCAGCGTTCATTTCGTTACGAGCGTTATTCGATGAAACTGAATGGTTCATCGAAACGTGATTGTATGTAACGAAATATAGTTTAGAAATATAGTTCGCCGAGAATTAACATAGTTAAATTAATATCGATATCATCGAAATCGGTTACTGTTACCTATGACCGTGTCCCGGATTCAATACCCAGCCGTTATCCTAGCAACGAGTACTTCTGAACTCACCTGGAATCAGACAAAGAAAATTTCCATTAGAATACATCATTAATCTATCGCTCTAGTATTTCAATATAACCGTGCTCGCTCAATTTGGAATTGATCGCGACGATAATGTTGATACAAAAGAAAAAACACCTTAATCGCTATCCAGAAAGCTACTAGTAGAAAATAACAGAAGATAGAAAAAACTATGTCGTTCGGTAGGACGATTAAATAAATACGCGATACCTGGCCGATCGTTTCCGTGGCGAAAGAGACAAAATTGTTGCGTCAACTTAATAACATCGAACGAATCACAGCTGGCCGTGACAAATTACAACAAATACCCCGTGGAAAAGTTTTCGGTGGCACAATGGCACAAGGGGCGAAACGAAACCGGGTATCGCAAACTTCTGCCGGATTATACGGACGAAAAAGTCCGAGAAAGTAATATCAAGGTGCAATCGCTGTTCGTATTTCCTCGTATTCTCCGAACGCCCCTGGTGCCAAGTTATCAGTATTTATTCTTTGTAGCGCGGAACAACGGCGCCGGTGTTAGATGTCTGCGTCCGTTAGAAAACTTCTTAAGCCCTAGTAAAAAAGCTCCTCTCATAGAAACACTCGTGTTTCCGCGACGATCGCGGGAGACGCTGAACTGAACTTACGGTTATCTATCGAGCAAGCGTGTTACGCGCGGGCGGGCGCGCGTACTACGTGTGTCGGTGCGCGCCATACGAAAAAAGTTTCGCGACAAATCGTTCGTAGATACGTGACAATTTACGGGTTTAAAGTTGTCCGTGCTTGATTTTGATACACGGCGACGTTCCTCGCTTTATACGCGATACGCGAGTATCGATCCGTCGTGTACGTTGAATTAACGGCGATAGTATATTGGTAACGTTTTGCAAATGAATCATTTGAAATTGAAATTGAAATCATTATTAGAATAATATTATGATAAATTTATATAATTTTGTTAAGCGGATTGGGGATGGTGATAATAATAATTACATTGTTGAACATTGTAATTTAAACTATCGCGATTTGAATGGTTACGATTGATTTATTTAGTTTATTCCAGTTTAAAAGAGGAAACAATCGTTGATGCTGTTTTTATAATGGTGCTTCGAAGAGTGTATTAAGTACTTGTACTTGTTTCCTCGAAGTTTATGAATCTCTACAGATTTTATGAGCAAATAAGATTCTTCTGCATTTCATGTACGGATAATATGTAAATTGGAAGATTCGCACGCGCATAATCCGGACCTCACCATATTTCTATAATAGAAGAATATTTTCTGTAATAACATATCGCACGATTTACGTATTTCTGCGATAAATTACAGTAATGCGTAACATATCATGGGGGCCCGAACCATCGATCGTAACGTTAACTCCTGACGTTAATACGAAACAAAAGTTCAACGTTGAAAATCTATCGGTACGTCGAGCATTCAAAGTCCGTTTAACGTAATTAATCGCATTGTAACATTCCATATTGAGTTTGATACGCGTTGGCCGAGGTTAACGATATTTGAAAATATAGCAAACGCGATGCGAGTAGAAGTAGCATCGGATTGTTGTCGAAAGTTATTCGATCTATTTGTTTTATATATTCGATTAAATTCCGTATCGCCATTTCCGCGAAACATTCGAGTGGAATTAACGGTACAACTTAATCGCTCACCGTGCATGGTTAAGTGCCGCGGTGAGATTTAATTACTAATTTCTAACCGGCGGAATTTGATTGCGATGAAAAGTCATTTACGTTAGTTAAAATTGAAAAGGCGCGCGCATGCTGGTTTCAGACGGAAGTAGGTTATTCCGAAGTATCTCGTAAGTAAGAGAACACTGTTTTCTTTTAAGGACAAACTCTCTAAACGCGAAAGAAAGACAGATAAAAACCACGTTTATCCAATCTGTTTGTTTCTTTTATTCTGAGGAGCTTTTATACAAGTAAACAATACAGGAATAAGATCGAAGGGATGTAAGGATGGTTTGAAACCAATGGTTAAGAGTTCGAGGTTAAAATATCAAGAGACAAGGTCTTGTCTCGGGCCAAGTACAAGTATATGAGAACTACACATTGTATCTTTTCAAGAAAGAACGAACGGGGGTTTTCGGTGTGGACAAACCGCATTAAAGAATTAATTTTTCTTTATATACATTATGGGCAATGTGAATAATTGGGCAGTATTTATAATGCCCGGACAATTTAATAAGTGCCCAAAGGGATATTCAACCCAGGATCGTGTTGTTTATTACATTGCCCGTAACTATGTAACGGGCATTATGAATAATGCCCAATTATTTATATTGCTCGTAACATATATATATATTTAATAAACAAATCTGACACTATCAAAACGAGTGCCATTGACCGACCGTTCCATTCGTTAATCCCAACTCTCAACCATTGCTCGCGAGCACTGTTCTCTCGCAGAAACCTCAAACGCAAGACTGTTCAACGATTAAAACCGACGTCTTCGCATTTTACGACGACAGGTAAATAAACCACACGGGAAAACCATTTTTCCCTCACGATTCGTCGGATCCCCCCCCGTTAAAGTGATTCGGATGTGTTACCAGACACGCTGCACAGCTTCGCGGTATAATTGATATCGAATATCATGCTCGGATCGTTCCGAAACTCCGCCTTGTATCCGGACTCGTGGAATCGACTGTATTGTGAGAAATGGGGTAACAGGAACAGAGACGCGTCCTTATCAAACTCGTGGCCCGACTGTACGCGTACGAGTCGGTGCACCCGAAGAGCCCAACTTCGCGGAGATTCCGAGTCGATAAATCCGCGGTATTATTTTCACCGCGGTGGGTCCCCGACCCATCGATGCATATTCATATGCATTAGCATAGGGCGCCTTGAAAGACCGTGGAACACACCCCCGTGCATCCGGATACGAGTTCACATACGAGGAACAAACCGTGTTCTCGTCTTGAGTTCCGCCGCTCCGCGGGACGCTCGATGCGAAGATAGGAGTAGTTTCTTTCATCGGGATTTTCGCGAGGAATTGTTCGACGGGTTTTGTAGTTTAATGAAATGGAATTGAGGGGTCGATCGAAACTGAGACGGAGGAGGAAGAATTTGATTACGACCGACGGGTTTAGCTATCGAAGTAGAAAATTAAAGTAGCAATATTTTATTTATATTTTGGTTTAGTAATCAAATTTGGAAGATTATATATACGAAGTTCGATTTGCCGATAAAATTGAATCGAAGCTCGTGACATCGGGTCGTACAAAAACCGTGGCACTTGTAGAGTTATTTTATTACCCGTTTGTTGCCGATTAACGAGTTTGATGAAGAGCGTGATCCAGTGCGACGCTACGATTTAAACAGCGCTCATCGGCGCTGAAATTTAAAAGATGAGTGCCATCGTCGAAATAAAGAGCCAATTTATTACGCGCTAACGGTAACGTTATTCAAATCTTCCGCGTTTCAATGTACCCCGTTCGGTAAATCTAATTTCGACCGTGCGGCGATGCGGAATGATACTTCATTGCACGACGATTCGGTGGAATCTTCGCCGAACGTCCGTCCGATATACAGGTTTCGCTGTATCTTATTGTATTTCCTTGTATATAGTATTCCCACGCACGAAGGGAATTCAACATACGTACACACTTCAACTCCTTTTGCGATTTTGCATATCGTTTACTTTGCGCGCCTCGAGAAACTTCTCCCAGACGACGATAAATATGTATCCCTGTCTCCCTACGCGTTCGTTCGACGAAACAATTCTCCGCTCATTCCGTACTCTTCTCATTCAACGTCTGCGTTAAACTTGGAAGGTAAATTTGGGTTGGTGCGAGGAGTGTAGGAGCACGGAGGAGGGGAGGAGTACTGACTGAAAGTTTGAATATTTGACATACGTAAATTAATACAATCCTCGCTGAACTTGGAATTCGTGCTTCATACGTTTCTTCCTACGAGCGAGCACCCCAAGATTCAATTTGAACGAAGCTCGCGGATCCGTAAATGGGAAAGCGATCCCCGAGTTACGTTTCTATCGGGCGTATTTCTATCATGGTACGCGAACTTTTCGAATTCTATATCCACCGTGTGGCGCTCTCGAGGTTCCGCTCGCAGTCTCGCCCGCAAATTCTCGTACGTATTATCGAATTAATTGGTTCGGAAAAGGGAAAGCATTAGCGCCGATCGAGAGACGCTTTTTCGGTAATCGTTTAAATTCCGTCTGGCGTGGAACGTCCGTTTCTACTTATAGAAAGGAAAGATTAAAAGAAAAAAAAATCGATCGCGTACGAGCGTTGAAATATCAATCACGGTATTTTATCCCTCGTCGTTGAATTATGAAAAGTATCACCGTCAAACTTGGAACTCCATTACTCGCGTTACTTTAACGTCAAGTTGTATTTACGTCCCGAGAGGGGCAAGATTTGTAACGGTTAACCGTCTACATTTCCCAATCACGCGAAAACATTTGCCAACGGATACTATTTATAAGAAAGACCACGATTCTTCTTCCATCCGACGTTAATTCTATCACCGTTTTCGTGCCTACAAATATTTCATCGGAGAGTTTCGAATATCGCCAACTCGGCCCCACTTACGTCGGTAGAGGTCGGACGAAACAAAACTCAAACTCAAGGAAAAGAAGGTAAACGCCAGAACTACCGAGTTCTTTATCCCACGATAGAAAATCGTGGTCCCTTCGGCGAGGGAGTTAAGAAAGCGAACGACATAATTGGCCTGATAACGAATTGACGTAAGAAGTAACCGGCGGTTACTGTGTTTCCTTTCGGCCAACAATCCCGCCCCGGGACTCACCCCCCCCCTCCGCCCCTCGCCGTTCTTTTTCATTCGCCGAAACACACGATGTATACGTACGTGTACGTATACCGTCGAGAGAAATGGAGGGCGCGGAAGGTAATGGTACACTGTGTATGCGCCGTACGACGATGAAGAGGGATGGGAATGGAAAGGGGTAAGGGGAGAGGCAGTTCGGAACTTAATCCAGACAAATGATCCAGCCGTCATTCCTGGGTTTGGCCTTACGATCGAATCGCTCTACCTTGCCGGAATATTCTCCGTGTCCTCGTTTCGCATTCGTAAGATTTATCCCGACGGAGTGATTCGCGTCAAAATAACGCCGATTATTCCACGACGGTTATCATCGGTATCTTCGTTATTTTCGTATCGCTGCGAATATACTACAGTGCGTAAGAAGAAGAATATCGGAGTCTCAAAAAACTGTACCTCTGTAATAGCGCTTTTGGAGGTTAGAGGTCTAATTACAGCCGTGTAGAGGAGGTTGTCTAGTTTTAGGATTTTATTGCCGATGGATTTGTGATAGATCTTATCAAAGCGATGGTATTACATTGTTATTGTTGATTACTTTTGCAGATATGGCTACATGGTAGCAGAAAGCATTTGGTGTAATTGAAATCGGGGCAAACGCAATCAATGATTAATGTGCAACGGACATTTCATCAGGAATATGGAATTAATCCTCCGAAAGACAACAACGCTCGCCGATGGTATCGCCAGTTTCGGGATAGGGGGTGTCCCTGTAAATGTAGGAGCCCTGGGCGATCGTGCATCTCTTTCTCCGCCGAGAACGTTGCCAGAGTGCAAGCACCTTTCACTCGCGGCCCCTCAAAATCTGTTCGACGAGCGAATAATGAATTGGAAATGTCACGTGTGAGTGTGCGGAGAGTTCTCAGGCGCCGTTTGGTTCGGCTTAATTAATTATTGATTGAGTTCGCGCGAACTTCGATCGCACGAACGTAACTAACAATAACAATGTGATATTATTGGCTCGATAAGAGCTGCCGCTATTCACCGGAAACGAAATAAAACTGTATAACCTCCTCTACGCGTTGGTAAGTGGCGCAGCAGTCTCCGATACACGGTTGCTGAGTTGCATCTCTTTAAAACTCCGAAACATCGTATGTATTTTTTATATCTGTATAATTGTAGGCGGTATCTCGTAATTCTGTGAGAAATAATCGTAATAAACGTCGATTACCGCGTTAATCCGCGAGTATTGCGTTTTTATGTAATTGAGGAATTGGGAAAATCGTAGTTACGCGTTTAAGCATTTTTACCGTGCGATTATTGACGCGCGCGGAGGGAAGTAAACAATTGTAAATAATCAAACTTTACGGTATAATAAATTTATTTTTAACACAGCGCAATAGATTAACGGAAGTAATAAACTCCGGTGTTACGCACGAAAATCGTAACGGGTGGCGGTAAAATAAACAATATGACGCAGTTTTTGCACCGTACTGAATATTTTATCGGTCAGCTTGAAATATTTGTTTGCAAAACCGCATCCCCGGTTTCTTCTCACGCGATAGTTGAAAATGTTATTACACAAGAACGGTCTTATAAAAGATTTCGAATGAAATTCAGGATCGATTAGGCATAAAGAACCTTGAAACGCAAAATTAAAGTACCGTAGATTCGCGCATGCCAGGTGTTCGGAACGATTAAATCCAGATAAACGATCCAGCCGTCGTTCTGACCGACAGGAAGATTTATCAGTTCCTCCTCAAGATCCATTTTCCCATAAGGAGAAGTCTATCCACGGATAGCTTGATTTTTCTTTTCTTTTTTCATTCTTCCTCGCTTCCTTCCCGATTTTCTTACCTTTCCAATAATAATGGTAATGAAGGGTCGAAAGTTTATACATTCCACGCTGAAATATCTTTTAGAAGCAATTTTCAGTGTAGCCGATAGAGGGGACCAGTGAGATCGCACTCCGGAGAGATTCGTTTCAAGATGAATGTAATTAGTCACGATATTAATATGCGATATCGACGAACGGTGAGTTGCAATTTACGGAACGAACGGAAAATGACGATAACTCTTTTGAATAATATTGAAGACCATGTTCGACTATCGCTAAAGCCAGATGAAATGTTACCTTTATAAAAATCATGGACATTATACAATTCCGTACAACAGAACTGACGTTCAATGATTTTTATCTCACCGCATAGGTAACCGCCACGAAGATAACACGTAACGGTTAAAACTTTAGAGGAAAGAATTAAAAATATTCTTCCATTGTACGCGTCGACCGCGAAATAAAAAAAAGATTCCACTCCTCGACGCGTCACGGCGTTGCCTTAATCGCGCGTCCACAATATTCTTCTCGGATCTCAAGTAAAAATGAAACGATTACGACGATTTTCAAACGCCGCTGCACCGCTTCGTCACTTGACGTCGCGTCGGTACGCGGCAAAATTCTTGGATTAAAATGAGAAATCCGGGCAAGACAGCGTTATTTACAGGGGGTCATCAGCCGTTACTATAACGCGGCTCGGGTATACTCGCGCTGTTTGTCCTTGTCCAGCAGGATCAACGACCGCGTATATACGACGTTCAACCTTCTAAGCCTCCCGCAACTCTAATCAATCTGACGTCGCGGCGGATCTATCGGGCCGCGTTCTAATTTATCGCCTATACATTCAGCGCGAGGGTGCTGTTTACCGATTATGACGGATATTCCCGTTGACGTCAGCGATATCATCGGCCACCGAAGCTTCCGGGCAGCCCCCCCATCCGCTTTCGAAGGTTTATTAAGCTGGAAACGCCGGCTGATGGGATTATCCTTGCCGCGTAAGATTGAATAAGGCAACGTGCCCCGAAACCGCTAGCGCCAAGATTATATCCGTCTCTCTTCTCCGACGATGCCGATTCCATCCCTTATCGTAGAGGTAATAGAATTCGATATCGCGCCGGCGTCAATTCGATCGTTAATCCCCGGGATCGCTGTATCACGAGATCCACTGTCTCCGTAAAGAGCGATACTTTTCGCGAGAGGAAGGAAAAGAACTCGAGAGGCCGCCTTCCCCCCGAGCCCGCAATCCCGTTTACCGGGAAGCGATTATTCTCTCGCGTGGGATATATTACGACGCATCGATTTTGATATCGACACATCGGTTCGGCTAATTAATCGAGGGTATTAAGGAGATTACGACGATGGGACGGATCTCGTACGTTTACGTGGATTCCTCCTTTTTAGAACTTTCCTCTTTACCGCGTTTGTCGGTGAATTCGAAATCGTCATGACTCCGTATAACCTCGACGTAGCTTGGCGTAGTGGAGAGAAATAAATAAAATAAAGTTCGCCCGATATCTTCGTCCTGAGCTCGATCCGAGGGATTAAAAGAAAAAGCAAAACCTTCTTTGGCGCGTCAAGCTACCAAGGAAACGTCCCCAACCCCCCGATCAAATAATTGCTCCTCACCGACTTCACTCGGCTAGATCGCAAACATATATTTTCCCGCCGCAAGAACACTTTGCCGCTCACGGACGTAAGACGCGACGCGCAGCTTATGACAAATGACTTTCCTCCGACCGAGGCTGCTTTCCTTCCGTCTGTCCCGACGATCGTACTTATTTTACCGATGCATTCGTTTCCGTGGAATGATCGACGGACGACAAAGTCCCTGAACTCAGCGAAACAAATAACCAGCGTTCGATCCGGAAAATTTGTCAGAACGAGGACGCGTATCTACGTTGGTAGAGGGAAGGGGGGGGGAGATACACGCGAACAAAAAATAGACGCACAAAAGCAGACGCGATAAGAGGGGGTGGGGGGGGCTGTGGGATTTAAGGGGATGGGGGGTTGAAGTTGTGATAGATCGTCTTTCGTTGAAAAGACCTTCGACGATGGATTTCTGTCTCCGGCGTCGCTGCGAAAAGGTAAAGAGAAACGCTCGCTTGCCATTTGAGAAATATCACCTTCTTCCGACGCGGTTCTGCCCCCCCCCCCCCATCCCTGCCTCTGTTTCTCATCCTATCCCGTCATCTTACGGAACCTTCGGCGAAGAGAGGATAGAGCGAGAAGAAATTGATTTGTTTTGCGGCGAACAACGTCGCTCGGTATCGGCCAATGCAAAGGGCCCTCTCGCACCGGGTATTTCCGTTTTGGTACGGAAAATCTCAGTGTGACACAGGTACGCCGCCTGTATATCCCGTGCACGCACGGTTGTGTGTAACCGCGGCTACGTCCATTCGGCCGCTTAAATTTACGCGCATATGGAAGCGCGTACGAGTGTGTATTGGTGCGCGGAGAGTACAGAACCTGTATGCACGTCGCGAACCATAAATCACACGGGTCGAAGGGAAAGGGGTGAGAGGGAGAGAAAGAGCGAGGGTACCGTGGCATACAGCATAAAACATATAGCCACTGAGCCACATCGTACATTTCCTATATGCAGTCACGTGTTTCTGTATATCGCGATCGCTGGTGTGCGCTCGTGGAAGGGTGTACGTAGACGTAAGTACGTAACGTGCACACGTATGCGTACAGAGCCTGGGACGGTTACGCTTATACGCTTCGTCTCCTTCCATCTCTGCGGTCCATCTTTTCCATACCATCCATTCCACACCTTTTTCTTTTTCCTGATCCCACCCCCGCCTTGCTCGCCCCTCTCTCTCTCTCTCTGCCACTTTCTCTTACTCGCCGTTTCCTAGGTTTTGCGAGTTTCTCCGTTTTCTCTCTCTCTCTCTCTTAAGCGTTTCATTCCTTCCTCGTCTTCTATCTCTGTTCTCTTCGTCCGCCTCCTCTCTTTCCTTTCCAACAGTTTTCCCTCCCTCCTCGCACGCTTTCTAATATTCCTTAAATTTCGATATCATCCCCGGCGGTAGCGACCGCTCACGGCATCCCGCACCCGACCTCCCCCGCCCGCGAGGCGGGTGCGGGCTCATTTGAATCTGAATGGTTTCCAATTTTATTGGAATTTCGAGAGTACCAAGTTTTCCAGCTGCCGCGGCGCGTCTATACGCGACAAGTGTGCGTACCGGGAGTGTGGTGGGTACGTATTCTGGTCTTTTCGCCGTCTTCCATAGGAACGGCCATTCTTTGGAAGCTCTTTTCAATCGCCGGCGAACACCGTTACACTTTTCGTCGAGGATTTCAAATTGCCGCGGTTTAAAATACAATTCCGGATAGTAGCGGGGAGGCCACCAGCGTTCCAGAACGAATGTACGATTATGCAGGGTGAATGTTATTTAAGGAATGTGGTACTCGGGTATACGAATGAAAAGGGACGTAACTCTGGTTGCGCGAAGGTATCTTAAATAAATACAGGGTATGAAAACTGATGCGCCTAATAGAAAATTAGCTACCACGTTAACTGCTCAGAGTTTCTCAACGAACATTATTCTCGAGCAGGATTAATGGTTTCCAAAACTTCGTGCCTGTTCTCGCTTAAACATTAACAAGCACCGAGAATAACTGTTTCGCTTTTAAATACACGAATAGAAGTCACACGTCACCTATAATTTTGGAACACGCCCGAAAAGGGCCGGAATATCAATCCAACGACGATGATGCGAAATTGAAACTTCCACATACTCGTACATCCCGGCGTACTTCGTAATCTCCAACAGACAGCCGCACGTTGATACCTCCCGGGATGCAGTATTCAACGAAGCTATTAATACGTGTTTCTATCGATTAACGCGATATTACGAACTTGCGTTGACACGGCGAAGGATCGTCGACCTCTGGGGGGGGAGAGAAAGAGAAATCTTCGGAAGATCCTTTGAAGAGGAACGGGGGGGGGGGTAGAATCGGGCTAACCGGGTCCTTCGGGAAGGTTATTGCCGGCTTGATCGATTTCCCGGTTAACCATCGGGGGGAGGATGCGCGAATCGAGCCGGGAACCGGAATCGATCTCCGCCGCCTGCAGGTAGCGATATCGGGAATTGAAATCGATTCCCTACGACACCCATAATGATGTCCCCGGTGCTAATCCCACGCTCCCCCTTCGGTATTCCCCGAATGTACCGACGCTTCGACTAATCTTATTGACCGACAGGTATCACGCGGTCACGGTAAATGTCTCGGTGATCGATGAGAGATCGTTTTGTTCTCGCGAGGCCCGATAGCGGTAACATTTTTTTTTTCGAACGATTATATTCGGCTATCGATCAACATATATATAAAACAACGACTCTGCGGAATTGTATTGTACCTCGCATATTCGAACAAATTTCGAATGTTTCGGTTTTTGCTGACGCAAAATTTCGCGATTATTCACTTTTATCTTGTTCCAAATCGAATGATCTCTATGTTATATTAAAAAAGATATGAGATTTAGTTCTCGCGTACTTGTGCTTGGCCCAAGACAAGGGCTTCTCTCTGGATTACGTTATATTATATTATTATTATTTAAATAACACGGTCGCAGAAGAAAAGTATCAGCACGGCACAATAGCAACGGGTCAGCTTTATACGTAGGTACGTAGTTTCATCGAACCAGTACAAATTTCCTCATTAATTCGTAGAATTCCGTAAACGTCTGGCTGCAATTAAAAATCGTTCGTTCTTGATGAATGCGAAACGAATTTGCAACAATGCACCGTAATAAAGGGAAACGGGAACAAATTTGCAGCAATATCGATTCGAAGGTTATAATTGCGTACGAATAATCATACGTGGATTACAAATAATACAGCGGCAATACCGTATTCATAATCCTAGCGAGCAAATCTCTGGTAGAGTACACCGAGCATTGTACAGGCGCAAAGTCAACCGTAAATTTATAATCTCATTCGTTCGATTGATTAGTCGTATACCGGGCGAATCCAATTTACAGAAATGCGTACTCCCGAATGCAAATACCCCAAACTGTTCGGCATCCGCAGCTACTCTTAGATTGAAATCCCAAATTAAATATTTCAGAGGAACAATGTACATTTGATAGTATTTCATTGAACGAGCCGGGGCGGAATACGTTCGATATGTACATACGTTACTCCGTGTTATTAATTGTTCATCTTGGTGTATTTAGGTTGCGGTAATGATTAATCCGTTTGTAATCTTATCCAGCCGGAAAGGCCAAAGTATCTCGGGAATTTGTATAATAATATTTTCAGAATATCGCGGTGATTGAATATAATTACATATACTATGAGCAAAGATAATTGAAATTTCCTCGCAACGAATTTTCCGCATGCCGGAGAAACTCGTCTAATTATAAGAAAAAAAAAGTTGACGGCGCTAAAAAATTCGCGTAATTCCATTGTATTCGAAGTTTTATCCAATAATCGTCACAAACGAAGGTACGAGTTAATGAGCGTTATGCAGCAAAATGTACAAGATTCTTCTTCTATCTGCGGGTAACGTCGATCAATATTTAATTTCATTTCGTATTCATTTATGTTTATTTTCACTAGTTCGAGTATCGCTAACTTGTCTTCATTTCTCGGAAGAACGCATACATATTCATGATACGAGTGTCATCGCTGCCGATTTGCCAGGCGATAAGTAAACCGTAAACACTTTCTCACGAGCGATTAAGCATTTACGAGTTTCGGCTAACGAGGTTATTCGATTCCAATTAGTGACTTTTGCAAAACGCCCACGGGTCTTGGGGTTTATCCGAACTCCAAAGTACGAGGACAGTTAAGGTCTTAACGGAAAGATAAACCTGATAGATATTGCCGAAGGAATATTGTCCAGAAATGGGCCGGGGGTTGTATATTCAAGCGACGTAGCACCTGGACCTCATGGACAAAGTCTCGGTACACGGAATTTGTGGTAAAACGTTTGACTACGAGCAGAATGCAAATATCGATGATTGGATCGACCGAGAACCAGTTAATTGTTCAAGTGTAACAACTCTGCCCTGTTTCCTTTTCTTTTATCGACGCGCAAAGGCAACGTTGTTTGAATAATTGGTCCGAGAACCTTATTTGTAAACGGAACAACAATCGTGAAAAAATTGAATCCCATTTCAACGATTTTCACAAAACAAAAGAATATATGACGGGCTGTATTATCACCTGTTAATTCGGCAGGTTCTTCATTATCTTTTTCTCGCGATGCACATCCTTTTTGTTAAAGCGTAAAGGTTAAATCTTTGTTCAAAAAGCATTTATCGTACCACTTACGGTCTGGCTATCATGTCTACGAACGGAAGAAGAACCGTCAAGAAATTGAGTTCTCCATTGAAAAGATTTCGACACGGAAAAAAAGATGCCGCCAAAACTGTCTCATAAAACGTAATTGATAATCTCGTAGCTTCACGATTGTCCTGTTCTCGTGAAACGCGTGTTCGCGTTTCACGTGTGGAGCAAGAAATAAACGTACTTTTATCGCTTCAAGATATTGTACTTATCCTTTGAAGTTGTTACTCGCCTTTTGAAGCTCCCGTAAAACAACAATCTAGAAGCTTGATAATAAAAAGGAAATGGAAAGAGAGGAGGACGCGTCGACGATGGAGAGAAAAAAAAAGAACGCCAATGACGTCTCCTTTTCCGACATTGCACTTCTGGCAAGGGGAAAATGTAAGGAGATAAAAGAAGGAGATAGTAAATGGCGAAACTTTCTTCTAAAAGAACATCAAAGAGATGTCGCGCTGCAATAATTGCTGAAAGGACTTTGAGAAATTACTAGCGGAAACTCTGTCGCGTTCTAATCCCTTAATTACTTCATCGGTGGACAGGATCGAGTGGCTGAACGAATGAAATGATTCGGGCAATATAAAATAGAATATCGATTCGTTGCCGAATGTAGAGACGTGTTATAATGTAACGCTTAAATATTTGGAACTTCGTAATGTGCAAATATTACTTTTATACGGTGGAGTAATTCGAAACAAACTTTTTGGACGTCCATAATTATCATAAAACTTGCAAATCAAAAGGTTTATTGAAAAAATTATAATCTCGAAAAGAGATTATGAAACAGCAAATATTAATTCGGTGGTAATATGGATTTATCTGCTTACAATTTGTATACGTACGTTACCGGATACTTAAATATTCTGAACTAAATGAGACAATAATTAGAATTAATATCGAGTAAAGTCCACGGAGACAAGAATTAACGTCGGTTACCGATTTTTTATCCTACCAGTTATGATGGATTATGAAACAAAAAATTTGTAAAATCACGACGAGTTGAATAATACATCGATAGTCGACTTAATAGCATAAATTGGACAAATTTGTTGTGCAAATACCGTAGAGAAATACAATGGGCGTAGAGACCTACGTGAGTTACACCAGTTACGTTAAAACGAGAATCGGCTGACAATGCTCGTAATCACTACGTTTTTAATACACCGTTATCAGATTTAGTATCGATAATTTCGGGTTTAAATTAATTTACAACAATCCCGTTTCACCGTGGCACGGTGAACAGCGATTACCATTGCTTCGCTCTACTAACAACGCGTCTATCGTTATACGTATTTCCATTAATTTCTACTACAATGCTCGACGCTGATGTTCATATTTCCCGAGCAGCATTTTACGCCGAAACGACTGAAACCGAGAACCGCTACATTACACGTTCGCAACATATTTTCGAGGCTGCCTTTCAACTGCTAATGAAACAGAAACGACGCAAAACGATCCGTAACTTTGACCTACCCCGCGAGGAACTGACGAGCCGTAAACGATATCGATACCCCACTTTAACGGGAAACGAACACTCGAAGTAACCAAATCTGGCATTAAATCGATTAGCAAACTGTCCGCGTGATCGATGACACAGCTGAAAATAATTAAATTTTTATCTTCGACGGACGCCCGTTGAATCAGATGCAACGTGACGGATAACCACCGAGAAACATAATACGCGCGAAATTGATTATTTACGCTATAAGTAATTACGATGTATAAACCGAAATAATAATTATGTTGGCCAATTGTCAAGCCAGCGATTAACTATCGGGATTAGCAATCTCCGAAATCTTCGTAAATTGTGCACAAACTTATTCCCGACAATACGAATAATAGTAATACGTAATAATAAATGATGATTCCACTGTTTAACTTTGGGATATGAAACGGACGATTGAATTAGCGCACTTAGATATTATGTCGAAGTTAAAATATTCCGTTTACCGGCCGAACGCGCCCTCAGCGTCGGTGGGGTTAATTACCGAATGCAGATGCAACCGGAGAATAACTATAGCGCAATGATTATTGCTAGAGCTTCCCGGAAGCGTAACGATTTATTAAGCCGAGCTTGATACGCGTTAAGCTCGTATATGCGGTGGATACAGCCGCTGCATTGTACGCAACGGTCAAGCTTTGCAGAAGCTTGTTAACGCCGGTAGAGGAAACCCCTCGCACCCTCGCACCCCCAATTCTTGCCACCCTTGCCGGGTTGATTTCATTTCATGTTGTTCAACGGCGCACGCGGTACTACGATTGACAGGACGTCAACGGCATCGCGAATCGATTCTTCGGGACAACTTCGCGTCGTCAACGATACGTCAACGCGGAAGGATTGTTCGTGGTTCCGGCAATTTCGAGCGGTGTCATTATCAGAAGTTCGTCGAGCGATCGGTGAAAATCATTACGTACTAGCGATTAATGAATACGCAGAATTTTCGTTTCGATCGGAGTATCCGGTTACCCGTCGGAGCAACGTTGCGGAACCTATCGTTTGTTCGGAATTAAATAAACAGAGAAATGCCAGGTCGAGCGATCGATATTATTGATTTTGCCGAGAATAAACATTTCGGAATGCAGAATGGAAATAAAGAGAAGCGCGCCGGAAGTTCGGCATTCCACGAATTTCGAAATCGTAAAAGTTAACGCCGACGAAACTCACGAGTACTGTGTACGAATTTTAATCTGTTTATTCTGATTTATCGATAGCAACGGATGTGATGAAAAAATACGATACTTTCCGGACGCGAGATTAACGGCAAATAGGAATAATTAATTAACGCGTGAAATAAATAACTATAATGATAAAACGTTTCAAGTATGGACGGATACTAAATTAACTTCGTAGTAATTAATATTATTGATTAATCGCGCGTTCTTATGAAACAATTATGTTTTGTTTTATTATTATTATTTTTATTATTATCGTTTGATAATCAGAGTATCACAGTTACTTATAACAGGTTCCCCTGTCTGCCAAAATATAGTACTTTCGATCTCAATGGAACGCGTAATTGATTGATGGATGACTTAGCTTTATATTTCGGTAAAAGTAGCTGTCGGTAGAGTGCTTTGTCTAGTTTCATAAATTCATATTTAATTGCTTCCTGTTCATATACTCATCCATCGGTATCTATTTGTGTAACCATTTATCTATCTTACTATCAATGTATCCACGCATCGACTCGCTAATCCATTTACCGATCCCCGGTATTGAATCGTACAGTTTTTCTTTTCGGATTCAATTATACCGAATCGCTTAAAATACCCGTCTTCGATAACCAGTACGACTTTATTCGTTTAAATTTTATATCAAACAGACTCTTTGTGGTTTCGTTAAATAATTACTCACGGAGAGAAGGCCGGTGTACGAACACTTTTTTACTCCCAGTACTTGCGTTTCTTTTTACCTTAACTCCCAAGGATTCTGCCACGAAATAGAATGACGAAACAGAATCGGTTAGTCATTAATCATACACACACGCGCGCGCGCGAACCCCGCGTTGCATGGTTCTCGTATCAACGCACAATGGTTCCACGTTGAAAGTTGTTTCTTACGGGGACGAAGTTATCCAGATGCACGTTTCAATCCTACTTGCAATAACGCCAAATTGAGCTGTATTCTGCAGTTCTAATTGCTTCTGCAACATTCATCGTTATCGCCATTGTCGCCGCGCAATTCGCGCATTCGCAAAACCGTAAAGAGAAAATTGATGACCTCTCTGGTGGCACAGTTCGCAACACTCTGTCCTATTTCCGGCAAAAATCGTTCTTTCGTTGATATCGGGAGCACTGACGGTGAGAGTTCCTCGAAACGAAGTTCAGTAACGATGCTTGACATACTCCTGTCACTTTTTTTTTTTTTTTTACCGAATCACGAGAATTCTTCGGATCGGATGTTGGAACGTCCCCAACGTCGTTCGATTTTTAGGATTACGTCGATACGTGCATTAGATTTTTTGTGATTTTAGAAATGCGGTGCCGATTACTTTTTACGCGTTTTATAGACTTTGGACGTCGCTTTGAATATAATCTGTGCCTGGGCGATAGCACCAAAATGTTATGATACTTTCCTCGTTATAGTTAGCATCGTTAATACTAAGTCTGATCGATAATAAGTTTATGCTATTGATCGGGACAAATTTTAGTTAACCCGGTGAAACGAATATAACTACAGATACGTTTTCTATCAACGAGAAAACAAGTATTCTTCCTCCCATTATTTTTTTATTTATTTGCACGCGTAGGACAAATATATGGGACAGATCGCAACGTCCGGGAATTCGGTGGAATTTGAGTACAGCATACTTCGTCGAGTTTCTTCCGGAACGCGCATTTATTAGCAACTGACAATTTATCCGATCTCCCTTGTGCAAAATTGATAACCATAAAACATGACAGGCGATTAAGCTTGCACCGCACTTTGTTAGGAACCATGGTCATGCGTTCGCCGGCAACATTGATCGATGTTGCTATTTCTGCCAAATGAAACTCGCGTCAGATAAAAAGTAACGATGCGAGTCAGAGGAAACGTAACGTCGCAGAGACTCACGCGATTCGAAAATTAATTAAGCGGACTTACTAGATCATAGAGATCCATTCCCTCTATTCACCTTTTGTTATCTCGAAAGCTCGACAAGATAGGTTTTTTTAAAAGCAAATCAACGCAACTAACACTTAACTGAATGCAAGATGTAAGTGAAGAAAGTTCTCGACTTCATCTGCAAATTGGGTGTCAATAACATTCTTGAACTATTATTCCCGATGATTGGTCGTACTCGGTAATTATAGATCTCCCCACTAATTAATTCTCGTCATTCCGCGTCTCCGGGCGCATCGCATTGAACGCGCGAACGGAAAATCGATTTTACGAATCGCGCATGAGGTGATTCGATGAAGCGGAATGAATAAAACTATAAGAATCCCATTCCACCAGGGTGGGGGCGAAGAAACAAAGGTCATGGGGGATCGCGAAACTTCTCGTCGTAACGCTATTAAACGAAACGTCAAATTGCATCTTCACCTGTATAGAATTTTAAGGAGATCCGGAGGTACCGATTTGCCCCAGGCTTCGCGCGACCCAACCCCCCGGGGGACGGTCCTCTTGGTGTAATTTCGGTCGGGAATAGTTGGCCAACTGTCGACGACTGGCCAGCCGGCCCTGCGGGACCACGGACAATAGCGTTACTTCTGCCATCCCATCGGCGTTAACCACCGACCATCACGAGTCGCCTCTTAAACCCCAGCAGACCTCTTGGATCTTTTACCACCCGGCTGCGCCAGTCCCGCCAACATATCCCCTTTTCTTTTCCGTCTCGTTTCTTCCCCGGGATGGATGCAATTCCATCCAACGCGTGACAAATGTTACGTTTGGTACATTTCCAGAATAAATTGATACGATAGAGCGACAATGGTCGGTAGAAAACGGGATTGAGAATTCTCGCGATTATAGGAGTGACCAATCGGATGCTCTCTTGCGTCGTTTCGGATCGCGGTGTTTTGTAATAAATCGACTGCGGGTTTTATGCAGATATATACGTTTTTAAGGGGGATAGGGAAAAAGTGAGAATAGAGGTTTGATTAGTCGCTAGAGGTTGGTGAAAATGTATTTTGAATACATTTTCTTTGAGCGGGGTAATCACCGCCGCCTGGAAGAAGATACATGTTTGCATAAAATTTGCGGTCTAGTAATAAATAGTTTATAAAACTGATTTTATTAACGTGGATATTGTACGTTATCGGAGACACACGGATATAAGTTACGTGTCACAATGGAAAGTAGATAGGTGTATGTAAATCAACTTTGCTCGGAAGTCTGATGTAACGAGCAAGAGAATTGATCTGTCTGACGATTATTATTTGTCTGTTGTAAATTTCGAGCGGATCCTAGGTGGATGGCATGACTATAATGATACGGTAGACGAGATACGATAATTCGATATAATCGGTTTGCAAGATCCTCGAGAAAATTCTTCCGAGGGCGCGTTACGGGCTAAGTCTGTTAGGAATTTGGTTACGGGACTTCGTTTGTCAATTCATTCTGAATTCATTTTCAACTTAAAGTTGACAAAGAGATGACGAAGAAAGCGAGTTAAGGCAATTTAGTTCTTCGGCCGTTCGCGTCCGATTGTCTCATGACGACTTTGAACCAACTGCTCGGTGGTTCGAAAATTCGAACGAGTAAAGCCTAAAAAATTATTTCTAAACGCCACTGGGCATAGAAGAATGGAAGCGCATTAGCATTTCAAAACTAACCGACGAAGCTTAAACAGCCAACAGCCGTAGATTTAAAGACACTGTAATTTCCGACGTCATTCTTATTCAATTTCAAAACAATTTCAATTCCCTTCCCTATTATTCAGCATGGAAAAGTTGTAATTCATTTTGTTCGTGAAAAACGTTTTGCGTCAAGTTTCCTCGCGTTCAAACCGCACCGATAAAAATATGATTGACGAATTGTTTATTATAAAAATCCTACGAGATGACGATTACTTGTACGAGTAAAATGTAACTTTATCCACCGCACAGATTAATGTATAAAAATTAGACATCGTAGGATTCTACGCGACCTTGACAATACATTTGTTTTGTGGATATCGCGTTGTCACGTAATGTTTAATTTTACTCATCAGAGAATTTATTATATATCGGACATTGTTAATTTTCACTCGACCGACAATGGGGTAGAAGAAAACACGCGACGTTCAAACCCGCACGGTATAACGAGAGTTGCCGTTGTGTCGTCTTCAACAATAGGTGGCTGAAATTACGGCCACTTGCAACCGTAGAATCTTGGGTATAAATGCAATTAACTTACAGGAACTGGAGTCTTTGTCATTTGCGCGCAATTAGCGTCTGCGAAATTCGAGGTCCGGCGACGCCTGCTCTTTCCAGAGGGTGATTCTAGAGTTTCATCCTTTCCTTCCTCCTCTGCGAATCTATGTGTATTAACGTCATCGCGTATTATCATAGTAGTATCTGGTTTCCTTTATTAATTAAAAATTGGAAAAGAGGTTGATATTCGCTGCGGGAGGCTAAACAAAGCTTTATCAATGTTACCTCGGATACGCGTCGCTCCAAACAAGACTATGCCCTTGCTTAAAGAAGAAAACTTCGTTACGTAAAATTAATAATTGAGAGACATATATATATATATATGTCTGAACAATGAACTTCTTCTCGTATAAATTGTGGGGGCACATAATATTCTATTATCAAGTAAAATGTAATTGTATCCGTTCCATAGTCTAGTCTATAAAAATTAGACGTTACGTAACCCCACGCGGTCGTGATATTGAATTGATTTGTTTATATGATATTATTGAACAAAGTATCCGTTTGATGTTCTCCACCAAATTATTTCTCAAACTATTCGTTATTCAAAAAAATGTTTCGAGCGGAACTTTGTTTCGAGGTGGACGTCTCGTGAAGTTCTCATCGAAACTGAAAAAGTTCTGCCCGAAAAATTTGTTTGAACAACGAATAGTTTGAAATACAATAGCGCGTAAAATTTCAAATGCGTCGCTCGATAATAAATCGGACACCTTAAACTTAAACCAACCTTTCGTCGATCGCCATAAACATTTATAGATCGTCCAACGAAAACAGCTGTGTTTTCGCAAGCTGTAACTAGCGTAGCGAGTATTGCCGTTGCATTGTAATTAACAATTGAAGTCTTCAATTATCGCAATTAGTAACTATGGAAACTCCTTAATATACGCAATTAACGTCGAGTAAATCGATGTCATTGTCCGCGCCCAATTAGTATTCTCGAAACCTATTGTTCGTCAACGCCTCCCTCTTTAAAGGGGGTAGTTCATTCGCCCCCTTCCTTTTTTCACGACTGATCCTTTGTCGTACCGTAACGTTGATTCGAACTGCCTTCGAGTCTTCGCCGTCGCATGGCATTGAAACTTCGTTAATACTGTACCGTAACAATGACAGATGTTTCTTAATCGACACCGTACGACAGAGGTTCTCGATACCCCGAGTTTAATAACACTTTACGATCCAAAGAGACTTTATATAGATGCCAGGTTTATAAAATTATTATTTACAGGAATTTATAGGTGCTCGTTGCTTTACAAAATTTCGACTAATCGGGTGAATTATTGTCGAAACGATAAATATAAATAATATATATTTTACGTGTAAAAGAAACGTTTGAACGGCAACTAGCTATCATCGGCAACACCGAATTAAGTTCACGGTACTAAAGAATGTTGTGTCTTTCGTAAAAATTCTACGAGTTATTGAGACAACCCACAGTTTCCCAGCGACTTTAAGTTTCGATGTGACAGCGTTACAAAAATTGTAATGGCAACGAGTCAGCAGAAATGCCCGGGTATCGCGAGCTCGAACGTTTTTATTTCCTCGAAAAGCCGAAACTGTCGTCCAGTGGAATCAAATCCCTTCTTCCCTTTACGAAAGCACGCGCTACTATTTCATTCCTGAGTAACTACTTCGCAATTAACGTAAGTTTCCACTAACGATACACATTCGCTCCCTCGTTGTCACGGAAAGATTTCATTTCATGACGAGGCCATTGTACTTACCCGCTGTTCGATTACACTTATATATACGCGTAACACGGACTACGTTGAGAATAACTGGCGCATAGGTATGCATCTCGAGTGACTCTCCTGCCCCGGAACAATCGGCCTTTTATTGTGAGCGTTTATCGAGAGCGAAGGGTGGAAAGGGGCGGAAGTGGCGAACCCGTAAAATTAACGACAATGACGTTTTTTCGGTCCGTGCGCCAAATGCTCGGACAATGCGAATAATGGGGACAGCGGGGTGCCCGAGCTTGGGGTGCCAAAAGCGAGATTCTCGAGAGGATAATTCATACGTGGGTACAAAGATGGCGTTTTGAAACATTTAGAAGGGCTCCGTGAAGTGTTGGCCCTTTTGTCAGTTTGTCACACTCGTAGTCGTTCGTTGCTTTTGTTTATCGGGGACGTTTCGCAGATCGTAACGGGGGTGGAAACGAGAAAGGTGGAGGAAAGAAATATTGATCTTTCGCGATCATTTTTTTTTTCTCACGGCGCGAAGGAGTGTTTTCGAATTGGATATTTTTGAAATTGATACGATACGATAATTCCTTGCAGCAAGGATAATTATGTAGGAACAGAAAGAAGGGAAGAAATTGATCGTTTCCACTGTTTTTTCGAAGATAAACGTGTTTGAAAGTAATATTAGAAATATATAAATTCCATTAAACCCGGTATACGTGAGTAATTCCAACGGTGTCATGGATTTTAGTGAATTCAGAACGCACCGAGGTTATTTCATGCATTCGACGTGTTAGAGATGATTATAAATTCCACCAAACGAATCGAGGATAATGGAATGTACCTAGAATTCTTTTCTGTTCGCGAACGATCAAAAGGTAGTAAAAACATCTGGTATTTTGCTATCGATATCGACCTCAGTTTTGAATTGGCGAAGTTTAACGCGGAGCCATACATCATCGAAATAAAGGGAGGCTTTGCGACTTTTCCCACAAAGTCCCACCGTTTCATTATTCACCATAGAAATATCTAGCCTATTCCAGAAGAAGATATCGATAACGCCTAGAAAACATTCTTAATCATACCCACGAAGATCGCCTCCATTTTCAATATCAACGAGTACGAGATAGATATAGATAAATCAGCTGATAATAGCTCTCGTCGCGTCTAAATTTCTTCGCCCCTTATTAACGTCTCCACTTCCACGCTAATAAATCCAGTTTTAACTGCGGTTGAACGTGCCTTCGGTTATTCGCGACGGTAAGCGCGATGCAAGTTTCAACGCGTCGAGTTTACCCATTCGCTTTGAGCCGACGTCAATAAAGTTTTCGCATCGAGCGCGTTTGCAATCGATTAAATATTTAAATTCATATTTGCCATTTGACGCTGGCGCACCGCTTGCGATCTTCGCGCGAGCGTAGACGTCAAATCGACTCCGATTCGCTTTCGATCGACCGCATCGCCGCGATCCAAAATATCTGTCGTTAAAACGAAAAATCTGATCGAGGAGATTCGGTCGAATCGTGGAACGTAATTTTGCCCCGAAGCCTCTCGCCACGGGGGATCCCGCATTAATATCGATTACTCTCAGCCTCTCTTACCTCGCTTCTTTACCTTTCCAACGATCCAACTTCACGAATGGACCGATCTTATTCGCGGAGGGGTTTCATTCGTTCCTCCTCCGTGCCGCCGTCCCCTTTCTTCCGACGAAGATAACGACGGACTCGATGGGAGTAAAGAGAGACGTTGATCCGTTTAAGGAAAAAGCCGGAAAGGCAGATCGAAGAAACGGCCGAGAGAGGAGAGGAGAAGATAAAATGAGGAGTGGGCGGAGGGGACAGAGAGAGAGAGAGAGAGAGAGAGAAAGAGGTTTCACGTTTTTCCTCGATTTTTTCGTATCATCGCGGGTATATCGCGTGCAAAAGCGTACTTCATTTTTCTCCGTTGCCGTTGCCTCCTTCGCCTCGGTCCTTACTGTCCTACGACGCGGAAAATTGCGGACCACCCGATAGTGTTTTACCTCTCGCTAAGCCCTGCCCCGATGGAATTTTTGCAAGGGGGCGGTAGTCGAGGGTGAGCGGTCCGCGCGCGCTCTTTTCACGCGGAAGGATCGACGGGGGGGTTCGCGCACGGAGAAGAGGGAGGGAAACGCTTACCCGACCCGCTTGAGGTTAACGTACACTTTTCCTCGTTATAACGATCTTTCGAGAGACCGGGGATATTGACTTTCGATTACAATTGGCTCGGGCTTACGGGAGGGGGAGATCGGTCGAGAATTGTTGTGATATCGAGGAGAAACTGCACACCCTGGTTCGTTCGCCGACAGAAGGGAAATGCTTCGGGTTCCTAACTATAATTTTGCGTTAATGGAGATTCGGAATGATTACTCTCTTCGTACAAATAATTTTATGTTCGTCGACGGTGATGCGAGGCATCGTCGTTGATATTTTCTTGGAGGAACGAATTCTATAAATACTATCGGTTCCACGCTTCGGTATAAAGTAAATCCTCTTGATTTCGAATATTGATTCTCACAAAGTCGTATGTGTTTTGCGATAGTACACGAAATTCTGGCTATATACAGTTTTTGCACGAATGACGGACAAATCTAGCTTTCCACGTCGCGATAACGAAGGATCGTAGGTGCTTGTGGCCGAACAAAGCCTGTTTATATTTATCTGTAATACTTACTCGGAAAGTACGTTGGAAATCATTCTGACACCACCAAGTTACCCGAATTTCCACCGTTCGTGATTCTCGTCAGTGTGGAATCCGCGTGTTCGCAAACAATGACACGCGGGACAGAGTTAAGAGGCTCATGAAATTTGTATACGATGGTCCCCGTCGCTGGTAACGTCCTAAACCCGAGGACACTGGGAAATTCGTATGCCTTACTTTCATCGCACCACGGCTCGATGGGAGAATTTTTTTTTTTCTTTTTTTTTTACCCCCTACCATGGCGGTAACTTACGATCCCGCCGAGTCTTAATTCAACCCCGACGTACGGGGGTCGCGAAAGGTCACCGCCATCGTCGTTTATGGGTCCTCGTAACACGGAGATACGAAACTGTCTCGTGGGTAATTCGCATCGAGCAGAAATTACGCATCCTCGTCGCAACGTAACGCCAACATCTGCGAATTTCTATGCAAACGCGCTAACAAAGCGGCGGTTTCTCTGCCGCATACTTTCGACTTTGTTGCGGAGATTGAGCGTCAAATTGATCGTGATTCGTAAGTTACGCGTAAATAAACGTCGGAGAAATTAGCGTGGTCATGATCGCAAGAACTCGTTCTTCTCGATCGTCTGTAAAAACAAAATTGGAACGTTCGCTTTATAGATTATTCACGCCGCGATGAGTAAATTTGTATCGGTGAAAGTCTAGAGAATCGATGCTTTCATTAGCGTTTATATTTCATGCATGATTCCAGCAGGCGCTGTCCATTAGACGCGACAATGTTATTTAAGTGAGAGTTCTCCTTCCAGACAGATTTTGCGATTAACTTATCTCAGAAAATTCTTTTTTCTCCGGATAATACTGGATCTGGTGGATGTAGTTTTGAAGGACGCTAATTACTTCAAGGATCATTGACAAGAACGAGAATACAAAAATGGCGTTTGAAAATACTTCTTTTCCGCGCGTTCAAATAAGATTAAGATTAAAGTTTTGAGAAATATTTCAGACACTCGGCGTCGGAACGAGTATCCAAATTCGAATTGTTACGAGTAAGGGCAGACTAGCTATGTAGAAAATATCGGAAATTTCACGAGCGCCGTATACAATTTGACCGCGTCTCTAAATTTATACATAATATACCGTTTCGTTCAGCTTTGTTTTTAAAAAATTGTATCCGTCTTTAAATAACTTCTCTGGCTTAACAAAAAAGAAATCGATGAAATTCTTTAAAATAAAACTGAACAAAACGGCATATTATGTACATATTAACAAAAAAACGGCCCAAATTGCATACGGCCCATGTGGAATTTTCCACATTTTCCACATGGCCGATCCTCCCCCGACTACGAAGCAGAGGAGATATTCTTAGGAAAATCTTGAGAAGAGAAAGAGGCCCAACGTGGACTCGGTGAACCGAGAGGCAGAGCGGTACCGCAAACGTGGTTCGCGTTTCACTCGCCCTCGCGTACACATTCCGTTTATGTATACCGCAGTGGTGAACCGAGGGACGTGTGCGAGAATGTGCGAGTAGGTAACCGACTCACGTATGTACGATTTTACATGGTGCACGGCAACGGCGCCGGTACACTCGTACGCTCATACTCGTGTACCCCGTTCAACGAGCGTTCGACCATGAAATAAAGAAAAGTACGGCGCGTACCGTATGTAAACTTCGAAGAATAGCTTATTTTAAAGCGATCACGAAACGCTTTTCGTGTCTGGAGTATGATGGAATCGCGTTTTCATTCGACTGTCTCGCTGTGAATAATGATCCGAAGCCACTAACATTTTTCCCTCCCCCTTCCCACCCGCCAGCCACCGTGCACACGCATACACAAATACAGCTTTTTCCCCCGCGTATCTTTATAAGCATCGCCATCGTTTTACCATTTCCCGCGAAGTTTTGTATATTTTATGCGCTCGGTGGAAGAAAAACACGGATAACGGTCCGATGACTCGGCGAGTTCGCGATTAATTTATTATCCTGTCTTGATCTTTTTTGCGTATATATATATATACACATATATGTATCGTTATTTTAACTTTAGTCGAAATTCCGCGACAGAATCATTTTTCTCAAATCTTGCAGATACGAAAAAAGTAGATCGTTATACCTTGCCTGCGATACGATGGTTATATGTATGTTTCCACCGACACACGCGTGAGAGAATCTAGTACCATGGGATTTTCTGGAATCGGATACTTGATATTCAAAAAACTGTACGGAATAGAAAACAGAAACGAATAAGCGGTACGTAGGAGAAGAGACGCAAGATACAAGGCTTTCAAGAGACAAGGTCTCGTTTCAGGCCAAGCACAAGTACGCGTCGTACCATCCACTCGAATTTCTGAAAAAGATGCGCGGACATGGTAGAAATTTCATCTACCACGCACACGAACCCCGTAACATTTCGCTAACATGCCCTTCGCGAGCGCGACGATAAACGTGGTAAAGTAAACTGCCGTGGTAACGATCTCGTCAAAACTCTCGAAAAATCACGTTCAGATTTCGTTCACGACTCGACGCGTCGCGCGACGGCGAAGCAATAGAGCGCGGGCTGAAGTCGCGATACGCGACACGTCGATCGGTGATCGGGACAATACGGAAAATTGTGAAAAACCAAATCAAGAAAGTCCATAAAATGGATACCGAGACGTTTCATTGATCCTCGACGCCAACGCCATGTTTTTTTCGCTCGTCAATACGCAGACCTTCCACTGCCTCCTCTCAGCCAAACGTTTGACATTCCTGTTACACTCGTCTGGATTTCACGTCGTGTCGATAGATCGATCCTGTACGAGTATCGCTCACCTCGGTTTATATTCTCGCTGCCAGTCCTCGGTATTACTTTACGCGAAGAAGGAAGGTGTACGCGTTGTCACGTAAGTCTATTCCCTTAAAAAGAAACGTCCCTCTCGCTGCGACGACCGACGTATCATCGTTTCAGACACGTTATACGAGTTACCCTCGAATTGCATTCGCGTCGCTGCGACGCAACGAACCAAATATCAAAATAAGTGTCGTCTGTACAGAAAATGTTTGCCGCGTCGGTACTCTGTTTAGGATAAAACCTTTCCGATACGTAGGATCATTTTATTTAATTTTCGCACTTCAATATACACTCGCGGCATCGGTAGATTAATTCGTCGTCCGATACGACCCGTTTATTAAATAATAATCCACGATATCTATATCCGATTTGGCATACAGCAAATAAAATTTAATACGTTCAATGGTAACGCTCGAACTACTGGAAACTTGTTACTTCCATCTCATCGATGGACACTAACGAGACGGAAATAAAATGAATTAGCCTCTCTCTATTATAGGGGACACTCCTCCCAATCGCTCCTGACTCTTCTATTCAGCCCCCCCCCCCTCCCCCAGGAGAGCGACGATAATACTCAAAAGACCCGTCCCCGTTTTCTAAACTTCGTTTTCGCCGCGAGTACACCTCTTCCACCCTCACCCGTCCCCTTTACCCCCGGACAGCGGGACCTTCGTTCGCCGTACACAGTTCTGTACGGGTTGCCGACAATTATTAGCCATTGTCCCGCGAAAACCCCCGGAGACTGAATTATGTCGGGTTAGAATCGAGGTCTCCAGCGTTACCACCCTTCCACCGTGCCATCGTCATCCCGAACGACCGTCGTGCACGCTTCGAAGGTAGATAGGTGAGAAAGTGAATGTACCAAGGTGGGGGGGAGGCGGAGGAGCGTTTATTGAAGTCCTGAGAGAGAAAGAGACGAAGAGATCCGGCGAAAGGAGCGGAGCAACGTGACGATGGTCAGAGGAGAAAGAGAGAGCAGTCACGAAGGGGTGGTTAAGCCATCGGAGGGAAGACCACCCCAAGAATTATCGCCCCTGGTCCTCGTAAAGAGAACCGAGTGATTTACAGCGACGCCCCCCCCCCTCACTCCCTAAACCCCCTCCTCCTCCACGCACGATCGACGGTTACGTATGTCCGACTGAATCGGACGACTCGAACTTTAATGGTGTTCGTCTTTGATATAAATCTTACGTTGGACGTATTTCCCGGTGATGGAGAAGGGTATTCCGCGGAAAAAAGTTGTAACGAGGATTTTCTCCGCGAAGCGTGTTCCGGGCTGTACACGAAAATCGTATAGGGATTGTAAAATTTTGCGCTAGGGTTAGCCAGGGAATGGGGGGCACGGGATTTTTGGACGTCATTGAAAACTCTCGGCGTTGTTCGCCCGGTACAACGCCGTTGTGGAATGTTGAATGAACGATGGTTGGTGGAAGACGCGAACCGTATCCAGAATAGGAAAGTTTGTTTGAATCGAGCTGCACTATTTTCACGTGATCCAAGAGGTATACGGCCGTGCATTATTTTGTTGCTATACAATGCCACTGGAGTTCAACAAAGGGCGGTGTTCTACATTCAATGCTCGGACAAGTCTTTCGAGTGGCTGACGATGCATTTTCATTCTAACGGTATATTTGTACCGCGATATCGCAAAGGGATGAATTAATTTGATATTTCGGAAATGTATATCTGCTTTTTGTCGGATTTATTCGATGGCGAAATATGTGGGGCTATTCTCCGCGAAACGTTTCACTGACCTCCGTTTCTCGGTTTGGCGAGTAATCACGGTCTATGTACGGTATCTTGATTATTGATTTCTTTTTTGTCGTACTATTTTTCCGTATCGAAAAATCGTGATTGTTTGATAATATACAAATATTGCGGCCCCCGAAAGCCCGAGTAGTTTTCTTTTGAGAACAAGGAAGTTTAATTGAGATCTTGGTTAATAAAAATTTCAAGGACTGTACTGGCGACGTTATTGGTTTGCGTACATATTTCCGTATCTACGAATGAAATTGAAGCAATTATTTGATAGGGTTGATTAGTATTTTAATGATCCTAGGAAGGCTGTATCGATTACGTTTCCTCGATAGTTAACAACGTGTTTATGGCAAACTTGGTACAGCTAATCTGGCAGTGTAATAAATCTTCGTGTATGAAAATTAATTATAGTTCGGAGAGTGAGAATTCGTTGAGCCGTTCCTCGCAGCATAATAAACTGCTGCGCGCGCTAAACGAAAGTAACAAATGTTTTCGAGAGCACACGAGAAAAGCGCACAAAGGATCCTCATTTACGAAATATGTAATACTATACGCGTTGAAGGAAATCGGATACTTCCGTAGGCTATGTATTCCTATTCTTCCACTGGGGTCTAATGAAAATTGCAAAAGAGCCTCTCGCAAAGTTAAAATACTCGGGGAAAAGAAATAGAAAAAACATTCGACCTCGTCACAGAGGAAGAATATTGCAAAATATTCCATTCCAAATATTGCAAATAATCCAAAAGAACCGAGAAGAACGTGCAATTGACGCGATGTAAACGCCTTTAACTTTATCCCGCCAAGAGCGTGACGCGAAAATGCCGAAGCATCGTCACGCGTGCGAGAGCCGAGATACACGCTCGTAGCAAAGCGGATTTGTCAAAGTTCGCGCAACAACTACGACGCAAGAGACCGTTCTCGACTTACGTCAGCGATCGGTTTTGATTTCACCGCGG
The DNA here is from genome assembly GCA_933228935.1 of Pemphredon lugubris. Classification (NCBI taxonomy): domain Eukaryota; kingdom Metazoa; phylum Arthropoda; class Insecta; order Hymenoptera; family Crabronidae; genus Pemphredon; species Pemphredon lugubris. The sequence goes on along the minus strand of OW121819.1, from coordinate 7,371,157 downwards.
GTATCCCGCGCGAAATACGCGACCGCCATTGTCACCCGGATTAAAGATGACTCAAAGGACCGCAAATTGATATTGCAATCCCACGGGTACCCGGTCGTCTTTTTTCGCACGAAGAGGAGCCCCATTCAGATTCGGATTTCCTCAGATTGAAGCCACCTCCCGGTATTCAACCGGTGAAAAATGTCATCCTGAAGAGGGTGCGCGTCGGTCCTCTTGGTAGAATCTTAGGAAAATCTAGGTAGTCGACCGGCAAGCCCCCGTAAAGCCGTGTTCCCTGCTTGGAATTCCGCAGGAAAAGCCACGGAGCTGTTCTCCGGAGGGAGATTCCACTTCCGTCCCTCGCTTGGCACTACGTTCCTCCCTTGGGAGAGCCAAAAACCATATACGTGTTCGCTCCTACCCCACACCGGTGATGTTGGACGTATGACGAATGCTTAGGGGGGGCCGCGATGAGGGCGGGAACACCTGTCACGGGACATTACGCACCCTCCTGCGCATTCGTATTCATATTTTTTCATCCTTACTCGCGGATGACTCTCCTGGAGAACGGGGCATTAGCGATCGTTCGTTTTGGCCAAAATGTGCATTTGTTTTCGAGTAAGGAACCTTGGAATCGAGAGCGTACGCGGAATATGAACGGCGACTTGATTTAGAGTCCTTTTCGAGGCATCGTGGTTTTCAGATGTTTTACGGCGCGATCTGTATTGATGATATATCTGAATTACGCGACTTAACGTAACATAAATATAGTCACGTGACGTGGGAAAATTGAGCGACGGTGATTTACAGTCTGGCCAAAAGTCGAGGTGATCGGACTCCCTTCTACCGGACAGAGATATCGCTAATGACCTGTTTTTTGGAAAATGGTTTTACGAATATAAATTTTCTTCCCTTTTAAATCGAGCAAATCAAAATTCCAGTGTTTCCGTTTGGTATCTCAAAGATTTTAAGCAAAAACAGTTTCAATGAAGGCACAACAATTTTGTTCGCGCATAACCAATCGAACAAACTTGTTTTCGGTGTGATCCCTTTGTTTCCGTTTTGAAATTTGTGACGATATTTATTGTTACTCAGTTTACGATTATTGAAATTACTTATTCTCTTTAGATAAACGGAATACCAGAGTCTCTTTAATTTATACGATGTTTGTCCCGATCTTTCGAGTAGTCTTAATCTTCGTGGAGTTTCCTGGTACATTTAATTAACGGAGTATAGAGATAGAACAGTTGCCATGAAGAAAAAGGGGAAAACAATTGAAAGAGGAGGAGGAGGAGGAAAGGGAGACGGAGAAAGAAAAGGAGAGGGCAGTGTAATGGGTAGAAATGAGACGAGATTTACGATGGGAACGTGCACTGAATAAATCAGGGCTTAGCTAATGGAAGCGACAGAACAAGGTTTCTCTCTTCTTATAAGAATTAACAATATAATTTACTAGCAGCTCCCCGTGCAGGAAGAAGATCTGACTTGGAGAAAATCATGTCGGGTAACCGCTCCGGAAATATAAATTCCTAAACACGCTCGATAATTCCTTTGAGTGGCATCGCTGATCACAATCTTACGAAATTACCGAGAATACTGCAAGAATAATATAAAAGCGTCCAGCGCGTATTACCCAATTACTATGAATTACAGTTATAAAAATACATTTTTCTCCGAACTACTCGGAACAAATATACAGACAATTTTAAAAACCAAATTTTTGTTTTTCCAACACCCGATACATATCTTCCACAATTTTTAAATCCTTACATTCAATTTCAATTTTGAACATATCCGCTTGATCCCTTCGTCGCGAATAATGCAATATCAGTTGAGTATGAAAACGGAATATTCCACGTTCGAATTTTACCGTATTCTTATACCGGTTCGATTTTAAAGTTTCCTAGCATTTCCCGACACCTTGCCGGTATAATATGACGATTGTGAGCGATCGTAATAAAAAGACTCGACAAAATTCGTAACCGAGTCCCGGCATAGTCGAGCACCGATGGTTTGCATAGGGTCAGCTAACCATAAAAGGGGTTAATTAGTACGCTCAAGTATCTGTTCCTCCGAATATCAAAAGCCGCGTCTACCGTAGTACAATTACCACCGTTATAAGCATCGTACCAGTTTCCTCGTTAGAACATTCACGGATTCATGGCTGTTCGTGCCGCGGTTAAATACAGGGAAAGAGATACGTGGAACTCTTGAAGCACTTTGAGATCCTCGAGGGACCGGTAAGGTTTCGTTACTTACACGCACTCGTACCTTTTTCACCGTTTCCTTTCGCCCAGGCTGCCACCGCACTGAGCTACCAGCACCACCCGTGTTCCAGGATTTTCGCGATTCGGAAAGGGGGGGTTTCGTTTTTATCTAACTTGGGAGTATCTTTTTCTTGTTCGCGAAAAGACCAAAGGCTCCCTTTGCCCCCGCAGACATCGGTTTAATAATTAATTTCCGCGAGGATGACGACGCCCCGAGTGGCTCGAAAGTGCCCTGTTCTTTAAGACCTCGAACATTACGAATGTACGTTTCGTTCCAGAATCGGTGAAAGTAAATTCGTGTCTCTGGTAATTGTTGCGACCTTCGTGACAGGGACGTAGATTTCGTTGACGACGAACGAGAAGGTTTTTTTTTAGAGAGAATCAACATTTAAAGGAATAGGTAGATATTAGTAGATATTAGATTTGTAATTGGTAAACAAAATTCTTGCACACCGTTGTACGTGGATACAATTTTCTGTTTATATTACGTGTTCTCGAGTAGGATGTTTTAACCAATATATTACCTGTGATTTGTTATTACTGTTCTTATTTTCTATTTGTCGCATAACTGGACGTTTTGCAGTTAACCCTGGAATGCTAAACTTATTTTTCAACCTTTTTTAAACCATTCGTGAAATCGACAACTGTGGTATAAAATGTACAGAAACATGTTAAAATTACTGTAACTTTAATTCCCTTTATTAAATTTATTAAATAACCAATCTATATTAACAAATATACAAAAACAATCAGTATAATGGTTAGCGTTTTAGGGTTAACATTGTCTTTGGATGATCGATAACGGTTAATCAAATTCCTTTTCAAAAACCTTCTGTTTTGTATTAAAGTTACTATGGACAATGTAATAGAAATGTCAATCAAATCGGAAATACAGGACGCAATACTCGGGGAAGCAGCAATTTCCGCCCCCGAGCGAGAACACTGTCAGTTGACATGCAATCTGAACTATGTACGAGCGCGATGGCTATTGTTGCACATCTTTTATTCCGTAAGTTTCATACCAAAAGCAAGGTTCAATATGTCGCTGTAATAAATCCCACCTCACTGGTTAACGTTCCATCGCGTACGAATGCCGTGGAAATCTTCGAATCTCATTCCGTGGTAAAATTTTTCCCGATACCGCCCCATTTCCCATGTTTTATAGTCGCAAAGTAGAATCGGAAATGTTGAATGCTTTTGGTGGCATTCGAAAACAAATATTCTCTGCAATTCTACAATTTCTATTATTTGCGAATTAATGGCGCTATGGATGATCCATTTTGAAAAATATTTTCATCAATTGATTCTAAGGTACGATCGAAATACAGAGTGGTTAATAAAGGACTGAATAATATAAAGCAAACATAACTTTTACAAACACTTTTTGTACTATTTTTTATTCATTTATTTGGAAATATGATTAATGGGTTCCCTTCAGTGTAAAAAATAACGAAAAAGAAGAATTGAAAATTAACAAGTTATGACTTTTTCAAACCCTTCAGTTCTTGAATGGCCACCCTGTATTTACAAAAGTATCGTTGGAAATGGCTAATATAATTATTCGACATGTCCGCTTAGGAATATAACAGACAGGGCCGTAAATAATGATGTTTTCATTTTAGATAAAGCCAGCAGGAAAGAGCTGACACTTGAAAAATCAATTATATCCGAGGTTGCTGTTTACTTCATCCACTTACATTTGTACCTATTTCGAGGTGCAACGCAATTTATGTTATTTTATATTTAAAAGATGTCTGAATCGTAGCCGTTGTTAATAATAGAAGACATCGTCCTAACAATTTCGACGCTGAAACCCATAAATACCGGGTGACATTCGTTGAGACGAAAAATATAGTTTTAAACCGTATTCGGACCATTGGAAAAGTTCTTTTTAAGACGCCTGGAATGGAGCTTATTAGATCTGGCGTTATTCAAAAGTATAGATGCAAACTATATTTATAATTCTATTATATCTCCAATTATCTCGCCGCGATATCTAAATCTGAAAACTTCATAATAAATGAATCCATTTCTATGATTATTCGCTGTGCACTTTTTACTTTTCGCCCGCGCTGACTAATCGGCACATACGTACTAGAGTCAACGCGATGTCAGGCTCGGCACTGTCATCAATATTCGGTCGACATTATCATCGTTATTTACATTGCCGGTGCACACGATCAAGATTAGTTTGCGTAACTTTATCAGAGTTTTTAACCTGACGTTCGTAGCGATCGTTCAATTGACTCTTTCCGCTGGCAAACGACCAATTGAAAAAAAGGTTACGTACAAAGCCGTAAGAACCTGTTTGCGCAGAAATTTATTATCGGTGCTACGACAATAACGTAAGTAGGTGATTACTTCGAAATGTTTTGTAATACGAAAATTGCGTTCTAGTTCGCGGAGAATATATTTTCGAAAGCAGCGTAGCGACGGTGGCGTTTGTACGATACAATAATTTATGCGCATCGGTAGGACTCAATAACATAGTAAATAACGGCTACGCATATGTTGCACGCGTGGTAACACTTGCGAGCGTAATTTATAGAACTGTGTTTCGTGAAATATTGTGTTTTGAAAACATCGAAATTCGGAACAAAATACCCACAGGTTATCGCGACGTGAAAATCATTTCTCGTTACAACCTGTTTCGCATTGCATGTGAAAGTTGTGAAAAGATTTCCACTGGAAACCTTCCGCGTTTAAGTAAGGAATTGATATTCTTCGGGATTTGCCTTCGTTAACATTAAGTTTAATTGGTTTTGGATAAGCGGAAGCTCGGTCAATTGTTATGTCAATAATTAATCCATTAAAGTCCCGAAAATACTCATAAGTCTTAAAGGACGTAGCTAATGAATTAACCAGAAACGTATTGGAAAAGGAAATTTTTATTTCGGAGTTAAAATATATTTTTCCTTTGGCCAATTTTATCATGGGTGTATTTCAGACGTATTACGTGTAAGTTTTAAATAACGAGCGTTCCCTAAAATAATTATTTCGACGAATAGAATAAGCATGGCGATAATAAAGAGAACCAGTGGACACTGCCGACTTTATATTAAAACCATAAAACTCAACGCTCTATAATTTTCATTACCCATTTTTAGTTCAATTATTTGATTGCCAAACTTAATTATTACACTCCCCTAGATTATGTATACTTAAATATCGTCGAAACAAAAGGAGTCGCAATTTTTATTCCACGTTACATTTTTGATAATAAAACAATGCATTCCGCGCAACGCAACTTTTTATCAAACTAAATGCTTTGCGGAATAATGCGGTTCGTTCGGTTAGTCGTGGAAAAAACATGGAATGTCGTGCATCGACCCTCGAATTTTCATAATTTTACGTTTTCGTTTATAATTACGAAAGCGAAATTACTTTCGGCTCGTACTGTGCTTGCGCATTTTGGAAAATCCGAGAAAAACAGTCGCCATTGCGCGAGGCAGAAGGAGAAAACGTGGCGAAAAAGGAACGTATTAAAGAAGAGAGGACGGTGCTCGCGAAACTTTGGAATTCAAGGTGCACCACTCGGTTTATAAAATATTCGATGTATTCCAGGGCACCGAGCGCGAATGAAATTTCTACCAAGCCAAAGTGTTTCCTAAGAGCCTGCTGGCACATTACAAATTCGATAGGCCGATGCGCGAGGAACGTCAAAACGCAACGACGCGAAATCCCAGACGCGCGAGACAATTTCAACAATTTTACAGTTTTTAGTTGCCACGAAGAATATTTCCTAGAATTCTCCATTTTACGTGAAATTTCTACCGCGGGGAGAAACTCCGCTGATACCACGATAGTAGGAAATTTTGATTAATTCCGTAATGGGGTTGAGTTTCCCCATGAAAATTCTACAGAAATTGAAATGAATAAACAGTACGTCACAGATTTCCGCGGCAGGAAAGGTTAGCCGTGTTTACGAAATATTCATTAATTTCTCTAAATTATCACTTGCTACCGTTTCGTTAATTTAGCTCTCATGGTGCGTGTAAATACAATTTCAGAGATTACCGCGAAATGACACGGTTTCGATTTTACACCGCTCTTCACACGCGTCGCAAAAAGAGCGAGAGAGTGAAAATACAAACCTAATATCCACCTGAAATCACGAACTCACGCGCAAGCACTACAAAGATGCTGTCGCGGAAGAAATCTAATATAAGAAGATCGGGAGGAAGGAACGAAAAACACGAAACGACCGGCAAAGGTGGGGGGTGGAAAAAAAATTATGACGCGAGGGGGGGTAGGGGGAGGGACAAGGAAGAAAGAAACGACTGTCTCTATTTGTCCTGGAGGGTAGATTAGGCAGAAGTTCCAAGAAAATACAAGGACGTCGACGACGGTAACGTCGAGGGGTGGCTTCGCAAGCGCGATATGCACCGAAGTCGTAAATATTTATCAAGATTGGCCCCGAGGTGATGCGGCTTGTTCGTCCGCGTATCCGCAACTCCGTAAGTCCGTCTTTTCCGCACGCCCGAAGGCGTGTAGACACACGCCGAGCGGAGCCATTCTTTTCTCGCTCTTTTGCTATCCCCGTTGTGTTTTTCCCTCCCCCCCCCCCACCCCCTCTAACGTTGCGCCCACCGCCCAACCCCTTTTTCATCCGTTCCTTCTTCCACCCATCGTTCTCCGCTCTTCCTTTACGACGTTACCCTCGTTCATCCCTCCTTTTTTTTTTACTCCCTACCCTTCGGTTCTTTCCCAGCTCGGAGATACTGGCCTGCCATTGCACCTTTGCAAAAGTTGAGGGAGAAAAGGGGTACTCTCCGTCGGCCCCTGGAGGGGTCGGAACGAGCCCATTCTTCGCTCCTTAAAGCGCAAGGACAATGTCATAGACGTCAGCGTACGTATCGTGCTCGGAATTTTCGCTATACCCCCCGTAAATATAGTTGCGTTCTTGTGCCGGCAGGTGTGAACGGTGGGAGGAATAAATAGATAAGGCGAAGTTGACGAATATCGATCCGATCGGAGCGTAAAGTTGATTGAAACGAATCCTGATGTTCTTCCGTTAACCCGACAACCGATAAATCGGACGTGAGAGACGTATAGATTCGATTCGATTAGAAATCGATGGGATAGGCGAACGGCAGATCAGATTCTATAATAATAGATCCGTTATATTTGGTGTAATAAAAATATTCCGTTGCCTTACCCGGATCAAAAATGTGAATTCGCGAGATCTAATCTATTCGCTTTCGAATATCATACTGTTACTGGATTAATACGATAATCATACGAGTATTGTAGCGATATTGGATTCGCAAAGAGGATGATGATATGACAGAGAAAAATATGAACAATTTATTTAAACAAGATTCACTCTCCATAACACGTAAGAGACGACACCCTTATGACGACTGATTCTTTCGGTTTTACTTTTACGACTGACTCTTTGCGATTGCCGTTTTGCGACAGCTCTCGGTTCTTTTCGCGGCTCACTCTTTCGCTCATTCACAGTGTTTTATCTTTTCTATGTCAGCTTCGCTATCGCCATTCACGGTAAATGAACCTGGCAAACCGTGGCTCGACAGTGATTCGCGCCGAAAAGGATAAACTGAACGAGACAGAATCGTTCCTATTGGTTTGAACCCATCTGTGGTCGATATCGCGTTAGTGGTCCGATAGTGGTTACCTTAAAAGACTCCTAACGGTACAACACACGATTCTGCTTCGGAATCTATAAACCTCGTCCCTCGTAATCGTTTCGAATGCATCTGTGGCCCCACATCCGGAGTCCGATAGTGGTCCGCGCGAAAGTTACCCAACGTTTACGAGACAGTGGCCACCTGTCAGCGTTCATAAACTTCCGTCCTCGCGATTGATTGGAACGCGTCTCGGGAGGAACGAACGTTGGTTATTGGAACACGCGCTCGTCGTTGTCACGCGTTGATCTTTTCGTCGAATACAGGAACTCGTCGGACGCCATGACTCGACGGATGACCGGACCCGGTAGCATGTGTAATCCACTCGCCCGGAGGTCCGAGATCTCATCCATTTTAAGCAACCCCATTCCACTACCTGTTAGTACTCTGCTACGGAGCGACCTCACCAACCGATTCCGAGTCTACCTACGGGATAGATATCTCTCGGAATATATCCTACGTCCCTTGTTCTCCTCCTACCGATCCTACCCCTATACCCATATTCATCCCCCCCCTGGTGTCCGTTAACGTCCTGGGAATCCTGGTGGAGAATTCAGAACGGCCTCGCGTATCGACCTTTGTCTCGCGGTTGCCGACCAACCGGGGAACAGGCGAATAGAATCCTCGACGGACCATGCGAATCGTAGGGAGTAAGGGGGGAAGAGGGGGGTGGGGTGTGGGGCTGGAGAACCTGGAAGACTCGACATCCATCCTGAGGGGATAAAATTTGCAATAGAGATGGCTATCGTTCCTTGAAACTAAAGTCCGTTGGCGATAAGAGACAATGGGTCCGGTTCGGACGAAGGGGGATGGAAATTGATTGGTCGGTACAACGGATCGGGGGATAATTCGACGATGTATCGGGAAGTGAGTTTAGAAACGTTTTCACGGTCGAGCGGGTGTCCGTAGTTGGTCGCAAATACGCTTCGGACAGTCGGTAGAAATTGTTTATCGAATCAAGCATGCTTCTATTTGTTTCGGACGATAGCAAATGTAATTATTAATTGGCCGATCTATTTCATCGATGATACCGATCGATTATATTCGCTCGGTTTATCGTAATCATCGTTCGCATCGAAGAAATCCATGTTTTTTTTTAAGTAGCAAACCATCGCGAGCGGTAACGTGCAAATTTTATAGGTTTAGGTTTAACTTCGTATAATTTGTCTGGAGAGATTATACGATTTTAATTAGAACTCCGCTGTGACTGGTAGCAAACGAACGCGTTCACGAAAATCGTACGCAGCTCGAAAGTTAGGCGTGACGCGTTTACAATGCAAATATAGGACGGCATAATGTGGGACAATATAACGCTTCAAACGCGGAGCGGTGCAATTTAGGACAACATAAGACAATACGCGTTGCTGAAAGCGCGTACAATGCGCTGAAAATCCGTCTCTTCCAACAGGTTTTGCAAGACGCTTTGACACGGTTAGAAACTTTCTCCCTACCCCGTTTAATTTTGCGCGGAAACACTTTCGATAGATCAAAGCAATCTTCCTAACGCGCATAATTAATAAATGAAAATGTTCTCGTTAAGCGATCCTAACGAGCCTTTAATCGTTCGCAATTAATTCTGACGCACAGTCGCAATTAACATTGCGATTTGCCGAGCGAAATATGCGACGCGAGGGATTAAAATTCTCGGATAAATAATTTTTTCCCAAAGCCAACTTGCCGATAATTACTCAATTCTACTCGATAAGCGCCTCACGCTTTTTACGGTGAAGCGCGAAAATCGTGAGAGGGTTGAAACGTTAAAGGGGATATCCACGGCGAAAACATCGAGCGAGTTACACCATTTAATTTGTCGCCATAATCCACTTTACGAGGCGAAGTTAAATTGTGAAATCGACCGAAGTAATTTTCGAGCCTGTTCTGAATTTACGTCCCTCGAGGATGGCGACCCTTTTGCGCGAGTCTTTGATTATCCCGAAAGGGGGTGCGTTGCAATTTAACGATATCGACCGAACGCTCGGCCTTTCGCGTTTACAATGGGCGACCGAAATGTTCCACATTTCATTACTTTCGCCCGTTCCATCGGATTGAATTAATAAATCATCGTAACACGGCGAGAGGAGTTTCCAGACGGCTTCTAATCCCGGCAGCGACCAACGCGAACGGAGCCTCCGAAATATTCGAGCGATAAGGACGGTTTTATCACTAAGGGTGCTCTTTGTCATACCCGCCCACTGCTAATATTCAATTTAAATTCTACCCACGATACACGTAAAACTCACGGCTTCGTGAGTCGCGCTCCACTTTCGAAGCTGGGTCTCGACCCGATTTATGTCAGCCGACGTGCCGCTTAATTTTTTGGAAGGGAAGAAACGTTAATTCGCACGATACAGAAATTCAGGGGGAGTCCATTATCGTACATTGAAATGAAATTTATCGAGCCAGCCGATGCTGATTGAAATCTCGCGTAAATATAATACATGTATGCGCGAAAGACCTCGTGTTTGCAATTGAATGAAAGGAAAAGGTTACAAGTACACGAGTTGCATTGCAGTTTGATATACGCTGCGGAGAGTAGCGTGTACTTTTGTTCGTAATTATTGTATGTTTCCGGGCCATTGTTTGATTGGAATACTTGATTGCGATAAAATGGAATTAAGAAACATTATTTCTTAGGTTAATCTCCAGAGAATTTCTTGTTCGATATCGGACTTCCAGCTTATTGTTATAACTTATAACATTCTGGCCGTATGTTTCCAAGAGGGCATTGCGTACACAGCAGGATCGATAAAAAATAAACATAGTTACCTTAAGAATTATTAAATCAATCATTAGACGAATGCCTCTGGCATTACAACGCTTCAAGTAATGTCAATAATATTAGTTTACTGACAAATGTTAATAACCGTTACGTATAAAGTAATGTTTTAAAAATTTGTCACTTCGATTCCTACAACCCAGTGAAAATCGATAAATAAACATCTCGTCATTTTATCGACTGTTGTTATTACTCAAAACTTTAATACTTATCGCTATCAAACACATCCATTATTCGATGTTTAAACATATATACAGTTAACTCGTTGTTCATACAACGAGTAGAACTGGTAAAGTCGATACGCGGGGAACGTGGAGATTTTGCGAACTAAAATTGGAACGCGAAGACGACGCATGTCAAACGCGAATACTGAAACAACGGGGAGCGATAGGAGCCGCGATAGTTCCAACCCTCTCGGTGGTTCCTCCGCTCAGAACTCTTCTCCGAAGACTACTCGTAGCACGACCGAGAGGGAATTCCCTTCTTAAGCTCCCCCGGCATGCCGCTTTCCATCTCACCGCTTAAACGGAGTGATAATTTTCTAATTCTAGCTAATGCATGGAATTCGCTGGAAACTTGGAATGCATTATGGAAAACAGGCGGATCCTTCGGTTGAATTTGAAAGCCCTACGCTACTCGTATTTTATTGTTCACGTCGAAAAAGTTTTCATGTGTAGGTTCGAGGGCTGCGCGTATATGTTGATTTTTTTTTTAAATTAAGTTGAGCGTCCTGTTCTCCCTTTTTTTAATCTAGTCACGTTACTATTCTATAGAAAATTACGAGTTACAGGTTTTGTAGTCTGTCGTCCAAAGGAAAGTACTAATGTATTTGATCAAGGCGATAACATCATTATTCTCTGCATCGAAATTTTGTTTTAATTAGTCAAGACGATTACGGTCAAACCTGTGGGTGACCGTGTCATCATGGCAATTACGTATTATTTATCAAAACAACGTTCATCTACACAATTGACGCATTTTTCCAACGTCATTGCGAGTTACGGACGTTAGGAGAATACAAAAAAGCCAGTTGATTGCAGAGCCAATTTGGAACACTGGGCTTGAGTTCGTTATCTGTCTTGAATTTTTGCTCCGTGCGCTTGCTCGTTCGTTTGGCCAAACAAGAAAACAAGGCATAATCGCTACAAGGTGAATCGCAATTGCGCGGGAAGTGATTCCGCGATGTTTCGCTCGGAAAGATACAGTGTTATCGAAAAAATTAAATAAATACATTGTTCACTGCGAAAAAATTTATTTCAAGGGCGGCGTACTTTTGAAAAATTGACTCGACAAATAAAAACTGAAGATTTTACAGTCGCGATACTAACTTCGAACGTCTCGTCTATATATAATTCTACGTCCAGTACGAATTCGAGGTATCGATTTCGCGTCTCGAAACGAGAGTACCGCCCATACCGTTTCGGGTTGAAATAAAATTCCATAATCGAGAAACGCGAGGGACAGTAAAAACCTAAGTTTGAAAGATAATTTCTGGTACGCGTCACGTATTTCCAAAGAAACACCTCACGTTTTATGACGTAATGTTGCCATCGCGTGCGAGGCAACTCAAAGCCTGGATATCGAGTACGGTCTCGCGTGGAGGAGAAAGAAAGATAAATTGCTGTAGCAATGAGAGTATCCGAGGAAAAAGGTAGTCGACGGCTACGTGAATGGGATACCCAATAAAATTGGCTCACCGAAATTTTAGCGAGGTTTAATTGATTTTTCCGACAAAGCCTTATATACGGTCTATTAAGTTCCGACTGTTAGCCTTTTTCGCGAGAACGCTTCCCCGATCGGGAGCATGCGCACGAAAAGACGTATCATCCATACCATCGACCGTTATTTTTTATAATTGAAACGATACTTAAAATCATGTCAGGAGCTTACGGGAATTTCGCTACATTTTTTGCTTCTGCACGGCCAATATTTAATTGATCGTCGAAACACCGTTTTCACGGGTACGATTAAAATATCTGCGCTAATCGACACACCGATACTTTCGTTTATTACCGAGCGATCGCTCTCGATCGGCGATTTAACCGATAAGCTGGGTCAGCGGTTTTAATAACCGTGGAGTTTGTCCAATTAATGGATTACATTCGCGTGGACCTCGGCATGTCGCTGAGTTATATGAATTCTTCATCGCTGTCTAAAATATGCGAGTAGATTTATAAAACAAACGCCGTTAAGGTACTCGGAATAAATAGCAATTTTCGTTAGTTTTGAAAGGATGGATCGCTGGTAATAAGTATCACGGAGAAATATCGCTCGAAGAAGTTTGTTGGTAAAGGGTTTTGCTATCGTCGCTTCTGGGGTTAATCGGGGATCCCGAAGGCGCGAGGGAGCTCGTAAAGCTGGAACAGAAACAGGACAGGCGAAGTCGCATTCTCTGCTCTTGGCAGATAACCTAATTTATCATTGTTACTGTCTCGTCCTGTTCGTAGAACGCACATCCGTACGTCGGGCGACCTTGTTCTTCTCGCCTCTCGTTGTTTTCCTTCTTTCGTCGAGGAAAACTGATCGTGACTGCTCGATGTCTCGTTTAATCAACATCGGGCAAAGTTGTTCGTCGAATAATTGAATGTGCGCTCTGTATACGACGTTCGATCGATTCGATACCTTTCTTTTTTTTTGGAGATCTCATATTTTTTCGATTTTTCCTGTCGCGGTTAACGATCGATGAAATATCGAAGATATGCGACTCGACGTTTCCTAAATATAAATGAACGGTTTAAACAAAAGGAGTAAAGTTGATTAGGTATATTTATCCAAAAATGAACACGAACGACGTCGTTGTCTATTGAAAGTATCGATCGTACGTGAAACTCGATGAAAGTCGATTTAACGTTTTTATCAAAAACCTGACATCCACTCCGTAGACATTTGATCCTCGTAACGAGATACGTAGCAAACAAATTTTCTTTCGTTACACCTTCCGGCGACTGAAATCGTTATACGTCGACAAATATTGCCCCATCTCCTTTGTTCTTAATCGCTGTTAACAAAGAGACGCGCGCAACTGATATTTTTACGACACACGTCGCTACAGCAGTATTCCCCACGATCCCGGTAGAACGATCAATTCGATCTCCATTACCGTCAACGGGCAGAATCGTCAGCGAGATCTAGAAGAATGACGCGAGGCATCGACGCGTTAAACGCCCGGAAGGAGTCATCCCCTTTCAGGCTTGCCCGGATTTCCCTTCATCTTTCTCTCTCTCCCGCCCTCCCCTCCGTCGGGACAGTGGAATAAAGGACCAAGCGTGTAAGGGTGTCGAGGGAGAAGATGCGAGGCGGGGTGCGCAGGGCCTCTTATCGAGCTTCCTTCTGTTTTTACCTCGGTCGGATTTTTGTATCTCTATTTTAGATTGCTGCCGGCACTAGTGGATCCGGAGCTTAAGGGCGTAGCTGGTCCGTAACGTGAATCTTGCAGGAGTTAAAGAGAAGAGAAGCGAGGAGGAAAGAGTGAGAGAGGGAGAGAGAGAGAGAGAGACAGGAGAGATTTAAAAGAACCAGGAAGCGAGACAGAGACAAAAAGAAAGAGAGAGTGATAGCGAGGCTAGAACAGGTAGGCGGATAGCGAAAGAGAAATATCACGAGAATGGGAAAGGACGGGTGGTCGAGTAAAAGATAGGAGCGAGAGAGAGAGAGGGGGGGATAGATATATATACATATATATAGAGCGAGAGCAGTCCGACGAGGGCTCTCTCGAAGAAATGGAGTTTTTAGTTCATCCCGAGGGAATCGCGAGGTAATAACCTTCTTCCGCGAGATGGTTATGCTCTATAAAAAAAAAAGAGGAACGTTGTACCCTAGTGGCCTTTCCGAAAAAAAAAGAAGTAAGCACGATTAGCTGCCTCATCCCTCACCGTTGCTCTTTATCCACCGCTACATCTATTTTCTCTCTCCGTGCTGTCCCAACTATTTTCCTCGACGTATATCTTGACGAACGCATGCCTAAGTACCTTTTCTCACGCGACCTTTTTTCGTCGCTCCGACCTCGCTTTGACCGGTAATACAAGGTAACGATATTCTCTACGACTACGCGATAACGCGATAAACCGCGTATTACGATATTACCGTGTCGCAGTTCAGCGAAAATGTGGAGACGCGATTCGAACCGACGAGCGTCTCAATTGTTCCGCGAAAGTGTCACGGGAGTGATTTCAAAAATCAAATTCAAACGTTCGACTTTCGCGCATGCGTTTTTACACCGCGGCTATAGGATTTCGCGAATTTCGCTTACTTTTGGGATTCGCATGGGTAATGGTAAAGAAATAAAAACCGAACGTAACCTGCCATAACCATCGAACGGGAGACAGGCGCAAAACCATTGTTTTATCGTCATCGAGATTTATCGCCGCGGATCTCGAAAATAAACGCATCTCGAAGGATACGTAAGCGTCGTTTAAACGCGCGTTAGCGCCGAAGATTCGAAAAACTTCGCGCTTCTCATAAATTTCCCTCGGTCTCACGTCCCCGACGATGCTGGAATATTTTTCTAAAATCTTCGCGAGGATAAAAATAAATGCTTCCAGATAAACCTCTCGCGCCGTTAGAAAGAAGAATCTACCGTCTATCTCGTAACGCGAGCTCGTCTACATTAATTTCCATTTCGCGCAAACTTTGCGGGAGGATTCTCGCGCCACGTAATTAGCGGCAAATTTCTTAGTACCACCCGGTTTCCACTAATTACTTTCGTAGAGACGTATCTTCGAGACACTCGACCTTCCAGCCCCATTCCTGAAGGCCCCGCGACGAAGAGCGGGTGGGGGAGGGGGTGGGGGGGACACGGTTGCGCACAATGGACGAAGGTAAATGACGATGACAGGCGAACGTATCCCGTCGGACGTGGAAGCGAGCAACCGCCGCTCGCATTGATACCGGTATTTCTCGTGGCACGAACCTAACCGACAGAATTCAGAGATTCCATTTTGCATTCTCGAGAGACAACGGCGGCTGGCGGAATGCGTCCGAGCCATATCTACCGTGTAAACACACGCGCGTCCACACACCTGTACACCCGGGCATAAACACCCGACTGTATATAGCCTAGAATTTCTCCCGTAGCGTCGTTCCCCCCCCCCCCTCTCTCTCTCTCTCTCATCTCCCCCCTCCGGCTCTCGTCTAGTTCTGAATTCACATAGACACAACTACGCTACACTCGAATGACAATGGCTCGCCGGTGCCTCCTGCGACCGTGTAGTATCTCTTCGAATAATGCAACGGTTCAACGGAAAAACCTAATTCCCCGGGATAGCCGCTCGCGTTTCGTCTATCTTTCATCCCCCCCCCCCCCCCCCCCCGCTGCGTTTCTCCTCTTACCACCGTCTTCTTCCGCCTCATCGCTTAACGGCGCATCCTCCCTCTCGGTCCCACGAGCATCCTGTGCGCTCATAGATACACGATCCATCGCGCATACATCCACCAGCCAGAAACAGCGAACAGGCATATTGCTCCCATTAATCATGCCTCTGTATTGAGTGCCACTGGAGAGAGAGTTAGGAGGATAGGCAGAGGGCACGAGTTGTTCCGATCTAGTTATTCTCCGCGTCTCTTGGCAATGCAGGGACTAGTTATGTCATTAATTATCCGCCCCCCCTTCCTCCTCCCCAGCCACGAGTACCCGTTCTTTGATAATCAGATGGAACCGAGCGAACGCGCGTAGTTTTTACGTCAACGGTGGAGGCGCGGGGGAAATTGTCTTATCGTCGTGGAGATACGTCGCGATTTCCCATCGACCCATCGAGGGGGATAAACGGAAGAGAGAATGGAGACGAGAGATGGAGAAAAAAAAGCAATTTGCGTTATCTGCGAACCGGAGGAAACAAAAATTTCTAGCTCGCTGCCATTTTTCAAAGATTGAACTGTCGTCCGTTATCTTCGCGGCGATATTCAGCGGGGTCCACGGGATCCCTGTTTGCACAGGTTTATTCGCGTCGGGCCAATTTTCATACCAAACTCGCGGAGAATCATAGAGTGGAATAGTCGAGAACGACGCTCCGCGAAGAAAGTCAGTGTACTCGAATCGTACAGGGATAATTCTGCACGCAACGAAGCGATCGATGATACGTCGTGCGAAGAAATATAATAAAAAAAAGACATAGCATTCAAAATGCAAATGCATGGGCCAAGTACGAGTACGAGTTTGTCTATGAAAATACAAATCAGCGAAAAGGTGCCTTGAGCGAAAGGTCGCTATTGTCTCGTGGGGCATTGGTAAATATTATTAACTGCATTACAGAGAAGACGGCGTTTCTTACGAAAAACTGCCATTTTTGAGATCGCATATCTCTTGATTCGCTGGACCAATTTTGATCAAATCGTACTCAAATTACTCACCTCGAAGCGGCCTTTCCGATGGCTATTACAGTTTTTTTGGAAATTTATTGTTTAATACAGTTTGACCACCTCGAAAACCCCTGTTCGTTCTTTCCGGAAAAGATACAAGGTCTAGTCTCGCGTACTTGTACTTTACCCGAGACAAGACCTTGTCTCTAGATCAGAATCCCCAGAAATTAATTATACCCGATTCAAGGAAAAAGTATTAAATTCACCCGTCACACGTGCCTTCCTCGAGTCCAGTAACGATCGAGAAGACTCTAATACAACTACAAGAATTAGACCGCAAAAATCTCTCACGGATGACTACGCGCCAATTCTACAGCCAACGACATCCGACTACACGCATTTCTCGGGGTCCGGGAAGAATTTCTAAGGGAATAGTTCGGAATCCTCGGGAATTAAGTATCCGCGTAGCTAACGCGCGCGCGATCCCCATAATACCCTAGCTCAATATTTAACGAACTTTCCTCGATTCGCAAACGACGACCTACGTAGGCAATAGCCCGGGCAATCATTCAAGCCGATTTATCACGGGGCCTCGAGCTAGTGCCGGCAACCATACATTCCGACTCCAATTTACATCCGAAATCCATTTGGCCGATATGGCATTCGTCACGATATTTGGGTCGATCTACGACTCCTTGGGCGCATTCCTCGAGTCGGTCACGTATCCCATCCCTGGCAAGATGCCGAAATTATGAAATCAGCGGTACGTGCGTGGGATTTCCGGATTGCCGACTGTAACTCCGTGGTAGGTGGTGGGCGCGGTCCGCGTCGGTCCCTGCCAACGAGAAAGGGAGAGAAACAAATAACGAGGGAAAACTGAGATATACGGAGGCAGTGACAAAGAGGCGGACGCCTCTCCAACGTAAGATGTATTAACTAGACTCCCGGGAGTACCATAATCTCTCGCCTCCGTGTCGCTACATTGTGCGCGCGAATATACATTGACCGAAGGTTATATGGCACCTGGAGATGATATCGCTGCGAACGTGGTGCGGGACGAGAGGATTGGAATGACCGTTCGATGGATTCGCGATAGGGATATTGGAATGACCGTAGGAAGCTCCTCACCCGCCGCCATTGTTTCTGGACAATAGAAAAGGGGGTGGTCTTTGGCCTTGCGAATGAGATTTATCAACGTTTCGAGTCACGACGGGACTGGAAGGGGGGTTTCCGATAATTCCCGAGTAATCAAGCGGTAATTACAGGGGTCGTACGATCGATCATGTTCCATCTGACGTGAGAATACAATCGAGGAAATAAACGAAGCGGGGGTTTAATTGAGACAATGTTGACCTATCTTTGGGTACCTGTTGCCAATACGTTCCCGATCGGGAGTACCTTTTTTTTCGAAGAATATTCGGTCATCCTCTTACGCACGGTAGTCGAAACGTCGACGGCTACTTCCACCGGACAGGTCGGTAGCCGTGTCCGTGTAGCCGGTGCTGAAATGATCAGTGGGTACAGAAAAACATTTGCGCGTTCACACGTGCCCGGAAAATCGCAACCGGTGATCATCGGTCTGTCTGTTACTGGCGAAACGGTGATCGGGCGTAGACCGGCGTTAAACGCCGAGCATATGTGAAAGAAAAATATTTATTTATACAACCGGGTATCCGGCGGTGTGACGATATGCGTGAAATGGCTCTAAAGGAAGTTAAACAAATTTTCGAAGCCGAAATGTGAAGTGTCACCCTCAATTATACATCGACGGAAGCTTTCCCAAAGAAATCTTAATATCGCGCCATCGGATCAGCCGCGAATCCTTCCTCGTATTTAGAATCAAGTTCATTTTGACTCACGGGCAAATAAAACGATTGGGGAAAAAAGCGAAATGAAATAACCCGGTCATCCGTAATCAAGAGCGAGCGCCGTGAAGCACGAAACCCACGCCCACCGACGACCGTCCGCAAATATCGGGCATCAAAGGCTATTTACGGGAAAGTCACGTCGATTGTCCGCGAGTATTCTGCGGGTGTACAGCGTGTGCCATTCTCAGAGCGGAGACCCTTTCTTTTTTTTTTTTGTGTGTGTGTGTCTCGTCCCCTAGCCACTCCTGGCCACTCCACTCGTACAACGATAATTAACGGTTTCCCTCCGATTTCTTCCTCCCCCGTATCTCTCTCTCTCTCTCTCTCTCGCCGCCCCCGGGAACAAAGTTTCCAGCGGTACGAGCTCCACGAACTCCGATAAGACGAGATAGAGGGGAGCGGCGGCGCCGGTTTAGCGAACCCGGGACCATCGCGTCCGTTAAGCTTCTTTACGTCAATTCATTTACGTTATGGGAGAAGAGCGGGGGTGTGCTCGGAGGGGGGTGGGAAAACTGCGTTTCGTCTCGAGCGCTTACGCGCGTCGAGGACGAAGAGGCCGGGTCGACGGTGTCCAAGTCGAAAGAAATTTCGTCGGGCGCGCTTCGCCCAGAAATGAAATTGAACGTTTTCCACGAGGCAGGGATTGCCGTGTCGGGATTGGACGCGATGCCTCGAAATGTTTGTCGCAATCATCATTTGTCTTCGTGCCGGCCAATACGACGTTCTCCCTCGTCTCTTTTCCGCCTTCGGATCTCCTCCCCTCTGCCCCCCACCCCCCCTCCCCCGGCCTCTCCTGGATCTCGCAGATCTTGCTCCTCTCCACGCTACGCTTTTTCTTCCTCGATTTGCTACTCTCTTGGCACGAGTCTCGTTCGTTCCTTTCCTTCCCTCGGACGTGCGCTGAATTGTCCGGCTCCTCTCGTCCGTCGGTTTTGAGAACGAAGGAAATCCCGGGGCCAGATGGAAAGTCCAGAAGAAGGTCTAAGAAGAGAGGAACTTGGTCGTACGTGACACCCGGCATACGTTCGCGGAGGCAAGAGATAAACAAGGGAGAGACAGAGAGAGAAAGAGAGAGAGAGAGAGAGAGGGGAGGGGAAAACGAACGAACTAGTTCTGCGGATCGTTCGGGAGTCACGTTCGACGTTTGCCCGCGACGTCGGACAGGGTATTTGTTTCTCTTTAAAGGAGCGGCACGTGCGCCGCCCCTTTGAGCCAATCCGGGGCTTGATATAATTCTCATTTCCGTGCATAGATTCTCCGCGTAGGACTTCTACATTACGATCGCGTACATTCTGACGACGGGGGAAAGGGTTGTCCCGCCGGTGTACACCCTCTTTTTCATATATATTATTATTCGACAGAATTCCGTATTCCATAACCGCCGTACGTTCCCCGCTTAGAATAATAACTCAATGTTTTGCAGGAAATTTGGTTTATCGATAAAAACCACTTTCATCTGGATGGAAATTGAAATTATGCCGCTAACGCGCGCGCGTTGCAGCGCCGCTTTGCATTTTTATTTTCCCTCCCTCGTCGCTCGATAATCAAAAGAATTAAGCACGTCCAACGCGGCACGTATAAATCGCTGGCGTATCGAATTATCGTAGAATCAATCGCTTAATCGTTTTAATCTCGCGTTTCCCTCGAAACTTGGAGATCATATTTTTCGCGAGAGCATCGAAACACGCGGTTTAATACGCGCTGCTTAATACGTCGATTCAGCCATAAACGTAACGGAGCCGACGTATCTCTTTATGGCTGATTGGTTGTGAAAGCTAAAGCTACCATAAGGTGCAGATATCACCGCCATTACTTTCATGCTTTTTTTTTCCCTCCTCCTCGCGATACACGCGCGTACCAGTCGTCGCGTCGTTTAGTTTATTCTCGAGACATAAATAGGATCTCGCCATTAAATCGCATTTCGCAGGTCGTAAAAAAAAGAACGGAGGACGGAGGAAAATGGGAAATCGGCGCGGAGAGAGAGAGAGAGATGGGAAGGAGTGGGAAGATGAAAACCAGATAAAAACCGATACGCGTCTCGGTGGTTTCTTGCTCCCAACGGCGCCCTCTCGAGTGACGAGGGCAAAAACCGACTCTTTCCGTTACGCTTCGATAGTAAGCTCTCGGAAGTAGCCTCAAATGGTATACGACACCCTTGTCTTGGACATTTTTGCATGTCGGGCTGCGTCGTCTCGACGGTTCCCAATATTCAAAAGGATTTCTCCTTCTATGGGAGAGGAGAACGGCGCGTTATGTTATTACGTACCCGTCCACGATGGGAAGGATTATTTGTTAATGCGTCGTGACCTTTCGATAACGGTTTCGGCAGATTAGCACCGCGAGCGAAGTACCACGGGAGAATGCGATAATTGCAACGCAACGCAACGGACGATGCATCCGCGAGAGATCACGCGATGCGATGAGAGGGGAGGATAGAACGTAGCGCGGTAGACGAGCAACGAATCGTGAGTAGTTGGCAATTCGCAGCGGCCCCGTGAGGGACTTTTAGATAAGGTGTGTGGGTGTGTGAGAGTGAGAGAGAGAGAGAGCGAGAGAGGGCCAATGATCCCACCCAAGGGAAATAACATATTTATAGGCTGTCATTGGCGCCACTCCTGCCGTCTACGCACAGAGTGACTGGAATCACTGAAAGATCAAAATCTCTTACTCGAAACTGTTCGTTCGATAGCGTGGGGCAGAGATATTCACACCTGTGGGATTCCCGAGTCGTTTAAGTCGATTTCGAACTGTACGCAATCCAGGTGATACGTATATTGATGTACGGATTCCCCTAAATTTGCTTCGGCGTTGGATTAAAAGAGGTGGGTTTAAAAATTTTTTTTTTTTTTTAATTACCGCCACGCGCATCGATCGAAGCGCACTATCGCGCACGATGCAAATATTTACCAGACCCTTTGCCCAATTCGTTTTACTCACGTGTATTCATTCACCCGCATCATTGATAAGCTGTTTACATACCTGAAACAAAGGAACGAAAATATTTAAGAGGGAATTAACTACACGCTTAATGTTTACGTTGATTTACATAATGTACACCGCGCGCACAAGTACCGTACAAGCAGGAATTAATTGATGCGACTATCACTCGAATATGCGGTAAACATACGTCCTGACATTCTTTTCAGATCTCCAAATTTTCTGGCATAACAGTTTTTGAGCGTAACAATGGAATATTCTTCGGACGGTCGAAAACAATTTTCAAAACTCTCCTCGACAAGCGATAAATTAAATCCATTACTTTTGCAATAACACCGTGCCCATCTCGGCAATGTTAAAAGTCAAATGTATTTTTTATTTACCCGCGAAATACTTTACGGCCATGCCATCTTTATACCTAAACCGTAATGCGCGAACTTTAAAATAATCGCGAAGAAAACAGGTGAAATAAAAATGTGGCACTAGCTTATATCGCCGCTGCGATCGATATAGGTTCTGGTAGAAGACTGTAGCAACGGGAAGAGTTTCCATAGTTTACTACCGCTGTCGCGGTTACTATAATACGCTTTACCAGCGATTACATCGATTACGAAGCGCTTACGCGACTACGGCGTTGACATAAAATTACTGAATATATTGATCTTCCAAGTAGACACCTGCCGTTACTCTCTCTCTACCCATACCGACGTAGTTCCCACTTTTATAGCACTTTCCCTTTTCACCGAGTCATTATCTTTCATTAAAACGTCCTACCGGAACTACCGAATACGACTTCATCCACTTTACCCTGTTCTATCAATCTTCTACGCGACACTGAAAACGTGCGCATACACAGAACGCGAAAGCGTTCAGGAAACACTACGATACTTTCGAAGGGTCGTTAGGGGTCAATTTATCGGAGTGATCGATAAAATTATTCGATCGAGGAACGTCGTTGCGGTATCGACTTGACTCGAGCCCACTTCGAATCTATGTAAGCCAGCGGAAATTTAAACGGATTACTTTCGATGCACGTTTGTCCGACGCTGACGCGATAAGCATGCAATAAGATTTAGTTAACCCGATTACAAAGGATCGATACGTAGGTAGCCGCGGAGGGCGGAGTGATTATATTAAATTACAATTTGGCGGATGATATTCGTCGGTCGTTTTTTGACGACGATAATCGCGTCGCGTTCCACGGATGGGAGATTAACATTTTTGTTTCCCAGTCGAAACAACAAGGCATTCGGACGCGTAATTTCAGAATGGACAAGCGAAACGTATCGTTACCGTCACTTTGCCATTACAGCGATTCTATGCCGCGTCGAAAACGCGTTTGCATATAAACAAAACGTAAATGACGTATTAAATCGATCGCGCGACCCGGACTTTCAGCGCGATCGGCAAAACGGCATAATACTTTTTCACCGACGGATATCAATTCTCGCTATTCCCGGCATCGACAGTTTTATTGCCGACAATTTAGTTCAGATGATACGCTCGCTAATAGCTTACGATTATTTTCCCGTGAAATCAGTATTATACGCAGTTAGCGCTGATGCAGTATCGAAACCATTTGTCAGATTCCCTCTCCGTTAAGCAATAAAAGTAATCTCTGCAAAATTGTATCAATATCCATGATATCATTAACGAGCAATCTGGCGAACAACAAACATGGAAAACTATAGTCGCGCAAGATTATTTTTTTCTCATTTCCGTCAGAGTTATTTGAATACAGAGATATTAGCGTCTAAAATCTAATCGGATATTTCCAGTATTGCAAATTCAGCCAAGTTATCTCTGCACACATTTATACCGCGGAATAACTTTATATAATTTTCAGAATATTTTACCAACTGTGACAATATTTATTCTATCTCTTCCAGCAAGAGTGAATTAGCACACTTTTCTTCTAGCTACTCTCGCGTGTCACCCCCCAAGCACGGTCTCGCGCAAAGTAACTTAAAATTCTTCTGGTTACCCCGTCAACGACGTCGGAAACGTATTCGGAATCCACACGACTCCGGCGTAGGGGTCCGTATCCATCCCCTAAACCGATCAACGTGGGTGGACTAGTGAAATTACACCGGGGCGTAATAATTCTCGCTGTCTCCGCCTCTTTCGTCGCAGCTGTTGTCCTTTAACGCGAATGCAGACGTATTACAAAGTATCCGTACACGTACGGCAATGCGATTACCAAAACTTATTTCCATCCGGGACGCGAGGAGCGCCCCGGAAAATGGTAACGTATAATAAAAGCCAGGTGCGGGATACGTGCTTTACAGCGGGTACAGACGTATTTCGCGATAAATGTACTATATATGTTGCGTGCTGCAAGTGCACCGTTTGTTCGATCCCACGCGAATAATCGATTGGTTCCTTTGTTACCAACGTAAAGCCGGCATGCGAGAGCATGCCTGAATGATAAATAAACGATACCAGCTCATCTTCGTGAATACGAACGACGCTTATGCGTCCCCGTTTCTATAGCTGGGATGGGGAATAACGGATGAACGTTGGATGACGATAAGCGACACTCACTTATCAATAGGACCTTTCTTCAGCGGGATCTACCGGCGTCGTTATTTTTAAGTGATTAACTCTGTCGGCCGTAATCAAAAATCGCTACGGTATGATTTGACTCGAAACTTTTGAGTACCCGATCGATTTTCGCGTGTTTCGTAAGTTCCGCGTAACGAGAGGCAAAAACTGCGGCGTTGCTTTTTAAAAGCTTCGAAACTGTTATCCGAGTGTAGAAAATATATTGCACGTTAATGAGATTTAATATCAGATAGACCGTCTTTCATATGGCATTTAATTAGTCCTAAAAGTAATCGCGCTAACGTAATCCGGAAATTATAACAACTACGCTGGACTAAAATTTGGTTACGTAGGTACCGTTTTCTAACGCTTTCGAGTAACGCGTTACCCTTTTTCGTTTGTTTTCTATGTTTGCTAAATGAGGCGCAAAATTGCGATGTTGTTGTTCTTCAAAAATCTTCAAACTTCATTTTCGGGTGTATAAATGAATACAGCATACTTAATTGTAAAATTTAATATTAGATTCTCTTTCATTTTCCTCAATTTCGTGGCAAAAATAATATCCTTCAGCGTGGTACGCTGCACAGTGAAGTTGTGCGCACGATGCATGCCAAAGTTAATTAAAGGAAGTGCACTTTGTTAGGGAAGTTAATGAAGAGTGACCGCGTTAAATTTTGCAAAACTTCAAAGGGTGCGACGCGAAAGATGTTTCGTTCAAGTTACAAAATTCCGATTGACGAACGATATCGAATATCTTCGTATTAAAATCTCGTGATATTAATCATCAAAATCCAACCCTCGTGGTAATCGGTTTTTCATTTCACCGTAATTAATATTCTTACGTTTTGCAGTTCTTCTCATTGCGGTCGTTTACCATAATACTTTTACGCGATCCTCGTCAAACTCGTTTACGAAAACTTTGTTCCCCAAACTTTGTTCGCGAAACAATTACCTTGGGTTGGTGGTAACTAAATGGTGAGGTAATTGAATCTGGAAAGTATAGGATGCCGAAACACGTCATCCGTGATACCATGAGTATTCCAAAATACACTGCACCGTTGCCTACTGTTCAAATACCTCGACAAATTGTTGGAAAAAACATAAGATACTCTGTAACTTCTGAATAAATATCAAGACAATTCTTATAACTAAGATACTAAGTACAGTCGACGTTTATGTCACGAGAGACAAAGACCACGCGTCTTCTTAGCCGCGTAAACCTTATCCATATTTATTCCCGATGTCGCCACCAATTTTCGCAAAACTACTTTTCTCGGCACTTTCAACGGAATTAGCCGAATCGCGAATAATATTATCCCAGCGCTTCGTAATTACCGCTATCGTCGTTCATAAATATGAAAATTCTACCTCGCTATGATGGAATTAGCAGTATCTCGAGTAACGACCCAGTCTCCTCTACTCGTCGCTATCACCATTCATAAAAATAAAAATAAACGACACGATAATAGCGCTCACCGGCCACGATCAACGTAACACCCTCCTTAAACGACCCCCCCCCCCCGTCCGACGTCTCCGCCAAGTGTCACGTGCCATTACTCCGACGTCGAAAGTTGTCTCGGTCGAAGGAAATAATAATCGTCCGGTTTGCTGACTCGATCACGCCGAAAGCGCCGAAAGCGGCTCGAACGGCACGTAGTGCGAGATACGTTCGACGAGCGGAAAGAATATAACAGATGTGAAGCCGAAAAAAATGGTGAACCGTACGGTGTGGAAAAGGGCGAGCGAAGGTCGTGCTTTTGTCGAGGACCCGCCCGCTTCTCCAGGGACTTGTTTGTTGCCCATGTCCGAAATGGAGGAGATCTCTCTCTCTCTCTCTCTCTCTTTCGACGGGTAGTCTAACGTCCGTAAGTACGATGTCAGTCGATACAACTCAGGATTGGAGGGAGATACGAGGATGATATTGCCGCTCTTCTTCCGTCGTTCTCTAGCTCGTTCCCCCTCCGAGCCCTCGGCAAATAAGATCCGTGGAAAAAAAGTTGATATTGGATAGGAGCTTCGGATAAGCAACGGGAACGTTGCGCGTATACGTACGTTCGTCGTGTTTTACGCGACGAGAGCATACCCTCCTCCGCGTTAGGGGTAGCTCGCATCTCTGCCCTTGACTGGTAATTCCGCGAGGGATCGAAAGGGGCATTCCGCGGGAATGTGTTTTACGCGCCGCGCAGATATGGTTGCGAAGAAACACGACTCGGCAGACTCTATGAAAGAAATAGCGGGCCCGCGGCCTCCGCGTTTTATCAAACTTTTTACCGAACCCTGTAAGGCTCTCGCGCGTGATAAAACAGAAAGGCGTTTTTAGCAGGGGAAATATTCCGATCGTTATTTATCTAAATTTATACCTTCCTAAGCGACGTGTAATACTGGGATTTTTGATCTCGTCAAATTCGTTTTAAGGGAGGAAAATCGACACACTCAAAATATGGGGATCTAGGATTTTTGTTTTATCATTTGAATCTGATTGAGATGTAAGAAAATTGCTAAGTCAAAGAGTAACAGTACTAATGATAAATATCGCTGTATACATGTAAAAAAAAGTGTTTACGTATTTTGAGAGTTTAATAATTTTTTAAGTTCCTGCAAAGATGGAGGGAGACTCCTCTCGTTATATCCGTTCTCACGGTGCACGAATGAGGTTTAGAAAAAAGAGTGAGCGAGCTCGAACTTTAAATTCAACCCTGCTCGCGTTGTTTCCTTCCGAATCATCTCTCATGCCCCCTCCACCTCGCTTCGGCCACTAGCTAGTCTAACCTCGCGAACTTTATCCTCTACCCCCCCTTGCCCTTTGTCCCTGCCCCGACGTTCCCTTAGCCCCGTGTTTTTTCCCTTCTCTATCGTCCCCGATGTCCGCGGAGAATTTAAGACCGAGTGCATTATCGGGTAATTTAGGGCGCGCGAGGGAGCCGGTAAGACAGAGGCACCGAGATAAATAAATTATTTTATTGGCTCGGCACAGAGTCGCGGCGCGGAATATAAATCGCAACCAAGTTCGGACGGTATCGCGGTGCATCCGAGTGGCCGGGCGGTATTTATCTCGGGTCAAGGATGGGAGTTAAATCGGGGTAATTCGAACGAAAGAATTTATTCGCTACTTCGCGCTAGCTTAAACGCAGCGCGAGAGCAGATCGGTTAGGCGGGAGCGGAGTTTACGGTCGGTGAAGAACAGTTTTCGAAAACCCGCGCAAACGACGGCAAAGCGTCGCGTTAATTGAATTTTTACAACGTACCCGACTGAAACCTCGCGAAATTCAGTCAACGCTCGCTTTTATTAATTCCATTATCTTAATTTGGGAACGGACGCGATAAAAACAAAAAAAGGACGAAAAAGAGGATGCATTTACCGCGAAATTCGATGAAAGCACGATTAGCTTTTGCGCCCACCGTAGCGGCACGGTCTTCACGCGCGTCGCGAATCGCGAAACTGTAAAATTGTGTTTCACGGAGAATACGCGCGCGAGCAGCGCGGTACAGTTGACGCGGCCTGAAAGCCCTTGGCGTCGCCTAAATCGCGTCGATGGAAATTTCAATCGTGCTCCCCTATCGTTCCAGTGGCTCGTGCCAGTCGAGAGGTTTTTGACGTTGCCCGACGATCGATAATTTTGCCGCAACGTTCGAAAAGGTAACGCGCGCGCCCATTTGCGGCGCTAAACAACGCACGAAAATCAAAACGCTTTATTCCGCGGTGGCTCGTTCCCGATAATCGTGATGTATGCGCCTAACCGCGTATCGGTCGAAGGTGGTAGTGCGTAAACTCGGGGTGTCCCGTTGCACCTTCGGACCCACACGCGCGCGTAACTCATTGCAAAGCCGCTAGCCAGCGCGCGAGCGCGCTCGCTCCCTCACGAATACGCGTACCGTCCAACCTGGTCCCGCACGTGCAGGTGCAGGTGCCGGTAATAAGCCCGGCCGGACACATTCCGCAATCTCCCGGTACGATCTCTTATCAGGTAGCGTAAATTATCGCGCGATACACGGGCACGTTCAGTTTTGAATCGTTGCTAATGGGATCGTCTTCTACCTCTTCCTCGAATTAAGCGCATCTTATTTATCGCGCGTACGCGGGTTCAATTAACCCGTTATTGTCCACTGTGTTTATAGCTTAACGCGAGGGCAATGAGATTTATGCGCCGCTTTAACAACGGTTTGGGTAACGCGACTCCTGGCTTCTTTGCAGCGCCTAGAATTGCCGGGTGAAATGGTGCAACGTTGAATTCCGTTACCGAGTAAGACGAGATATGGCGATTAAGACGAGGTTTGTATTGTTTTATTGGATCGTTTAGACCAGCCTGCGCCTGTCATTCGTTCGCTAAATGTTAAAATGACAGGATTTCAATGTAAGTTGAGCGTTAAGCTGGAAACACACTATCGTCATGTCACTTGAGTTTACGTTCTATCACTCTATCTCGCGTCAGGGGGAAAAAAAACTGTATTTAGAGTGTCCATTTTTAATGCATCAAGTTTCAGACGTCGTGTCGTGCGTATCAGACGCACGCTCTACACTCATTACAGATACCGTCATAGCACGAGAGCTCACGCGACGCGACGATAGTGTCTTTCCAGTTTTATTCTGCGATTCCGAAGAATGACGCGAAGTTGATTTCGTATTTTTAACAAGATAACAATATATTCGATCACCCGTAGGTATAACCCACCCCTGGAATGTTGATCCCCTAAATCATAGGAGTTCAACATTGATGGATAAACACTGTCCATTTATTTCACCTTGCTCCGCTTCAAGTTACAAAAAATCAATCATTCGATTCAAAAGTTGTGAAATCCAAAGTATCGATCGAAACGATAAACTTTTGTTTTCCCAATTTTGCGCGTATTTCCGTCGAGAAACCCTCCAACTAGTCATCCGTTTCTCTCGTACCAAAACTAACAAAACACCGTCGGACTTTTGAAATCTTGGTCCCGAGAGCAGTGACGTACAACCCCATCCACGGGGCTTTTAGGGGTCAATTTATCTTATTACACGAGTAGCGGCATAAAATATTTCTTCGGCGACAAAATCCATGGTCCGTGCAAAGTCGTACGACCACGATCCACTCTAAGTCGACGCCAAATGTATTCCGCGTATTTCGCGGACGGTACCAAAAGAAAGAAAGAAAAAAAAAATACCCCGGATACTACGCCGTTCTCCGTCACAATAAAATCACCATTATTTATGGGCGACTTTCCGGGCAAAAGGACGGACCAGCATAAAAATGTAACGGAGGACAGACGTAAGAATGATCTCGTGGCGGGCTAACGTGCCCGGGGGGCATAACGTTTGGCGAACGATACTATAAAAGAAAGGTACACGCGGCCGGTTTCACATAGCACGGGATTAAATGCTGAATTGACTAAACGAGCTACGATGCAATGCCACCCCCCACCCCCCCCTCGCAATAAAGTCACGCCGCGTCGACACTTTTATTTACCTACGCCATTGCGCGCCGCCGCCTCGTTTAACGCGCGGTTGCATTTTAAGTTTTACCGTTTTCGCGCGCCACTTCGAGTGGTAGAGAGCGCGAGCGATTCGACGATTGTCGTTATTCGTCTAGAAAAATGCTCGTTACGGTCGAAAGGGTGACTTGTTCGAAAAAAATTGGGGTTCGCACGCTCGAGACAAGTCGCGTAGTTTCGCGTAGTTTGAATTTAGCCGGAATCACGGTTTGTAAACCATCGCTCGCGGCAACGAGAATACTAACCGCTGCGCGAAATGATGAAACACCGATGCGGAGGGAGCAATTACGGATGGTATCGTTGTAATGCGCAACTTGGGATCGCCCGTTGATGGATCGTACGCGTTGTATAAGTAACGTGACTTCATTGTTGCGCAACTGAGCTCCGGCTTATCGTTGAACGATGATATTGAAAATGGGTTATTAGAAATGACTTAGCGACTTTATAATTTTGTATATTCTCAAGTTTATTTTAAATCGACGATCGACGGAAAAAATCAATCGGAGAAGATCGAGCTAAAGAGTTCCAAGGATTTAAAAAATGTAACATCTTGCACGGCGGTAAGTACGATTGATTTGGTAGGTGTCTCGTTAAGCAACACGTAAGACAATGTGAAATTCATTGACGAAGCAGCGAGTTTCCACTCCCCGAATATAATGGAATTACAAGGAAATTGTTTCACGGGCGAAATTATAATAGATGCTTTCACGAAACGTACGTGCTTCCTGTTTCGCATGCTAATAATTAAAGAGCTCGCAGTCACGTGATACGCGACACGCACCGTCATGTTCCCCGAACGCGAAGAATCCTTCAACACATAGAAATTCTCTGTCGCGTACGTGTCCCTCGGGGTAGATAAAACTGCTGATAAAAGCGCGAGTGATCGCGGTAATAAGCGTACATCGTGTTTCATGTACGAATGCGCGTTGCTTAAATTCTCATGTCGTCCTGGACGCTTCGTTCGATAAATTCGGTAGATTCGGTGATTGCGGTCGTTGCGCTAGGAATATCGCCGTTATACTTGAGAACGATGTGCGAACGGTATAGAAAAATTCTCGACGAAGCGTTTCTCGCTTTAACAACTGCCATAGTTTTCCAATTTTAATCGATTCCATTAGTAGAAATCAAAATAAGCAGGAAAATCTTAAGATAACCGAGTATATTGGAAACTACAAACGAAATCGGGACTATTCGAAGCTTTTGGGAAATGGTAATTTCATTCGTGTAAACATTCGTCATAAGCAATTCACTGGTAACTACGGTAATATACGTTTCGCATATTTTCATATAAGTTCGTTTAAATTGCACGTCTACACCGTTTAGTAAACTCATATTTCGTTTATAGACTGGAAAGTAATACCTGTAAGCCGAAACATCGAAAAAAGACTTTCTTCTAATCTTTATATTTTGCGCTTCATCGCAAGCTTTTGTAACGCGAGTACTTGTTATATTACGAAAAATGAAATGAGTAATGGAGAATCGAATGGACTGTCGAAGAATTCTATAGGTCTCTAAAACGCAACGGTCATACGGATTCGCGGGGAGAGTCGTATTAAGCATTGAGTTGGTAGTCATTTTATGGCCAGACATTAATATCGAATTTTCAATGCGTAGTCAGACTTATGGACGTATGTAGCTCGAAAATGGAAGCTGTATTCGGTACATAAAACGAATGTCCGTATATTGCTTACAGGTCCGGCACATTTTTAATGAAAGTTCTTCGGTGTGTCGATTTATGGTTATGAAAACCAATACAAAAGCCTGGCAAACGAAAAACGTTTCGTGAAAAGCCTAAAAACCTAAAGGGTGCCATTTGGGACCGATTTCGACCAAATTAATGGTTCCGCTGTTGTAAGCTTTTTTGGTCGGTCTATTATAATCCGATATGGATGAAACAAAAAAAAAAAGGAAAAAAAGATAAACGGTTAATTGGCCACCACGGCGTTTCGTCGATATATCACCATTAACACTTTTAACGGCTTTTAGTCGTTTTCTGCCTTTGGCAAGGATGATTCTCACGTGGTAGACCCATTTATTTCAACTTTCAACTACTCCCGACATGTATTTATGAGAAAAATTTCAACTTTTTTTTTTCAAGCAAATTTCCAGGCATTTGTCGCTTCGCATTATAACAAATTTGACTAAAATTGACCGAAATAGCATTACTCGAGCGCAAAAGGAGATTAACCGTCTCTCCCATTCGCGAGCGTAATTGTTGAACTAATTTTAAATTAGATCTTAAAAATGTACCGCACAGAGCGCAATTAGAAAATCTATACGTAAGGTGAAAGTCGGTGAGCGACGCGTGGGGATTCATTAATTTATCAGAAAATTCTGTGTCGCGTTCGCCGCACAGCCAGCCAAAGTGCAGCTCGGAAAAAGGACGAGAAAGGTCCGCGCCGACGGGCACTCAATTCGCAAGAAATTGGTATTCGGAATATTGCGAGATCGGATATGTACCTCGGTTCACAATTCTTTGCCCATTTTACGCGATTTCGCTTTTTCCCTTTTACGCTCTCGGTGGCGCGGAACGTCCATGCTCACGGACATGCACAAATACGCACGGCTATATACATACGTATATTACGATAGATAGAGAGAAAGAGAGGTGGGAGACAGAGAGAGACAGAGAGGGAGACTCGACGATTTTCTTTCGGCGAAGATTAAAGATTCCTGACCTGAATCTCCCGGCAAAGGATTATCCGAAAGATATTACTGCCATCGTCAGTTTTTTTTTTTTCTCTTTCAGTCACCCTACTTCACTTTTTCCCACTCCTCCCGCTATCCCCTCGACTTTCGTCTTTATCTATTCGAGTGACATTTTCCATTTCTCAGTTTCTTTTCGAAACGTGATTTCTTCTTTTACCGCCCCAACGGCTTATATTAGTAATCAATATTCAGATTTAAGATAGTCGAGTAGTTGTACTCAGCTTCGCGCCAGCAAGAATAATATGCGAAATAAACGCGTTGTCCAACGTGGAATTACATAATACGAACAAACGGATATTTTCGGATCCGAGGAATCGTTTGAAAAAATTCGAAGCGTCCACTTTATATTACGATTCAATAGCAGAACGCTCTTTTCTCGCCACTGCACACGATTCTACGAATCCGCGATAGATTTGTCGCCCCGCGCGTCGGTATAATTGAGAATCTCTGGCCCCGACCACGTTTCACCGAATACTCACAGTCCCCTGTTCGTCGAGTAAACGCGGCATGTCGGCGATTTCATCGACCAGGAATGAGCAACGGAATGGGTCATTCGCAGCCCTGCATATCTGGATCACGTTGAATCTGCATAGTTAGCGAGATTCGTATTAGAAGCGTCGAAGATCCTGACACGCTATCATTCTCAGAAATTACGCGCATCCGAAGCATTTCCCGCATCTTAAGCATTCCCCCCTCAATGCAAATAGACTTATACTGTACCAGCGACGGAGTTCCGTAATTAGTTCGTGTAGGTTGCATTTCATGGAGCACAATTGTTGTAAAAACTTTTCGGGGGTTGGGGAGGGGGGCTCGGTTTAGCTCGCGATAGTAGAGTCTTTCCCACAAGTTTTTATACAGGGGAGAATGAATGCGGGTAAGCTTCGTGTCAGAAGGGAAACACAAGATTTTTTATTTCCCTTGATACAAAACACATTGTTATCTCCTTTTTTCGTTTCTATTAAAGCTTTTAACTCTTTCTATCGCGGTTCTCGTTGCGATGCGTGGATAAGTAGGGGTTTTTTGTACTTCGAGGTAATCGGAGCCTTTGGCATGTATCAATGATCGAATAAAAATACAAAAAACGTACGACCATCCGTATCTGTCGAACTATCGTCGAATAATGAATCATGGGACTTTCCACGAATTCGGAAAATCATGGAGGTTCACTTCGAGGATTCTTCTAACTGTTCTATAATATTATATCATTTTTCGCGTTAAATACATATAATACTTGGCATGTCGATGAATTAAACTTTCTATGCAAAAAATTCAGAACCGTAATTAACGTTTCAACTAACATTCCTCGAATTATTCTTTTCCATTCACAACCCCTATTTTCGCGCGAACAATGAAATATTTCCGCAAAATGGGAAAACGAGTATGAACGCAGTTTTATTACATGTTTTCACGCTGTCTAGATTAAAAAAAAAAAAAAACTACCGCGTGGTTATGTGGAACCATAGAAACCATTTGCACCACTGTACAAACTATAAACCCTTCTAACTGAAAGCAATTTTCCCTTACACCTCCCCCTACGGACTATTAAAACTAACATTCTTTTTCATCGTGAATCGTCGTGTCAATATTGAGTTAAGTTGATGGACGACTTTGAAAAACTATGACGGCCAATGGAAGCGTCTGTTGGATACGAGCTAATACAAATACCAAATACAAACGAACGGACGGACGTCAGAGAAAGATCAAAGAACATGATCTGACACGAGTAATATACACTCATTTCCGTGTATTAAGTCTGGATCTTCATTACGTTATCTTTCTAAACGCCGTACGGTGGTATTAAATAAATAAATAATTGCCTCAATCGAATCGTTGCTAAAATAAAGCAGAAATTAAGAACATACACACGCGCACGGTTTGCCACTGCCACGTGTCACATTTTCATTCCTTCGCGGAAAACGGTAACGTTCAATTTCCGTGATTTAATTCTTCAAGCGCTCTCTTTTTAATGGTTCGCGCAGGAAGATCCATGAACGCAACAGTCTTACCATCACTCTCGGGAAAGTAATTACGGCATATCGAGGAACGGTATTCTTACCGCTTTAAACGGCGACTGCATCAGTTTCGTATCCCGGAGTCCGATTAAGTCATTTAGAAATGCGTTGCCTTACGTAAATTGGTTTTACGGTCTGATTGCTTTGCTTTACAGTGTAATAAGACGATATAAAGCATAGCGAAAACGGTACGGCGATGTACGGTAGGATTGCGCTTTAAATTTCACGTGCCTCGCGCTGATGCTGTCCTACGCGTTTGCGCGCACTTCCGACAGGTTCCAGCAGTCGGAGGGTCGTTTAAAGGATTCCTCGAAATTTAGTTCATTCCGCGTGAAAGCGATATAACTCGGAGTGTACTTTTGGAAATTCCTGGTAATCCGCGTGAACGCCAGGCAATAGAATTCATTTTGCACGGACGAACGTGCGTAATTGCTTTAACATTCTATGATTTAATTTACCCTACGATACGTTTCGGAAATGCATAGAACGCTGACGAAACGATGATCCTCGGAAGCGTGTGAATCGAGAAACAATGCAGACAAGTTTTATGCCATAAAGAAGAAAATCTATATGCCCCGTGATACTATGGTCGACCGCACGTATACGCGTTCACATCTTCACTCTTATAGTTTACGGATCATTATATTTTTTGTAAGCATATAAAATATTATACTTTACAACGAAAGCGAGAAGTTACGTTCGTCCAACGGGAAATTCTTTTAAAAAATCGGGACGTATCGCTAAATTGAATAGTAAAAGATGAAAAAGGAATAATCTCGGAAAAAGGACTTCGGCAGGCGTTCAAGGAAGCTTATTTTTCCACGCCGCGATAAAATCCAGCGAGACAAGGAAAACGTCTTTTCCGAAGCTTCCACGGGCATGAGTTACCCGGTTAATGCAGGTGCGTTAAGCTACCGTGACGACGCTCCGCTACACGAAAGTGCATTTCGATGCGGAAGCACCGTTGGGATGCAGGTGCATCTAGACGAGGCTCGAGGTAACGACGGAACCCCGGCAGTCTAAATTACAAACGCCGGTGGTAAGTGGGCGGGAGAGTGTTACGCCATCTCAAAGCTTGAAGTTCAGTTTTCACGGTCGAGCATTTGTCTGACGCATAATTTGGAGTTCATTCCGCTCGAAATCCCCGCCATATTTTCATACCCCCCTCCCCCTCCCCCGGGGGCCACCCTTTCGTCGTGCTGCAACGCGGAAACTCGCGCTATATTCGTTGCGCTCCGTGCACGTTCGGTGGAAAGTTGCGTTTTACCGTCGCGTAGGGGCGGGCGCCATGATAAAATGTTTACGGTGGGGATAAAAGCAAATATGAGTTTAATGTTATCACTCGCAGCGAAACCTCGATTACTCGAACTAATCGAGGAACGTTGCGTTCGAATTACCAAAGTTTAGCGATCGCAGGGGGCGATAGTATTCTTCGAGAAGAATGGTGGTAATTCGCTTTTAGATTTGTACGGTGGTTTCGTTTAAAAGAAAGGACCCCCACGGCGTATTGTTAAGCAACGTGCATTTTACTAATTAATTAATTCCATCGCGTAGAATATTGCTTGACGGTGGATTTATTTATCCATTAACCGAGATATTAATTAATCGAACAATTCGGTCGCGCCGCTCTCTCATTCGACATTCATTTCGTTCGAAACGCACTTTTTGTTCGATGCAACGTAAATTTTTGTATTCCTTTTATCTATCCGCGTTGCAAAGCTTCCGCTGTAGGGAGAAAGGAAAAAAAAAAAGCACTATTTTTCTTCAACCACTTCAACGATGTGCACCTAACCTACGCTTTTAACATCCCGCGCGCCGGTTTCGTGCGAAACTAAAAAAATCCATTTAGTTTCTGTTCCGCTCCGTTACGAGCTCGTCACGTATCACGGAAAAATGAAACTGTACAAAAAAGAAAAAAAAGAAAAAAGAATGACTCGCATTGGACCAATCTCGTACCTACATCCGCGCGCCGTCGTAAGTAGAAAATTCTCAACATAAGCGAAATATGTTACAACAGACGTAAAATCCTTCGCGAGACCACCGTCCAAGAAGATATTTATTACCGGAAAGAAGCAAAGTTCACATTTTCGAGAACAGGTTCGGGGAAGGAGCGTAAAGTGGTCGTTTCTCCCGATAAATGTAAGAATCAGTCAAAGATTTCTTATCGAATCTTTACTCTCATACGGCACGTTGTACGGCTTAAAGTCGAAGCCATAAATACAAGTGCTCCGTACATCTGTCGCGTATTCGTCATACGATTCTTCGAACCGTACAGCCGCGTTAACATTCGTACGCGTCGACCGTCAGAACGTTAACGTAGGAGTAATGCCGAATAATTTTACCACGAACAAGGCTGTGATGAGCGTTTGTTTCTTTTAACGTCGAGGTTCAAACTCTACCCTGCACGGGCAGTCGTTTTCGAGAATTCATCAGATCGATACGCTTAATTATTTAATAAAACCTGTTACCGTTAGACAGCTCTGGAGATACCTCTTATTAGATTCATGGAAATAAATTTCTCCTGATATGAAGGCCCCACACCGGTATTATTACATTATTATTTATATAACTGGACTGAAATATGTTTTAAATAGATAAAGAAGATGTAATTTTGAAAACAAACTAAAATGCTTTTTATAGACTTATACACTTGACCTATATGTAGCATATAAGTTTTGCACTAAAAACTTCAATACGATTTTAAAATTTATTTTTTATAGGTTCCCCATATACAAAATGGTGATAAAAAATTTTGTTTTGCAGTTAAACGTCCTTGGTATTCGCACTCTTCGCGACTTTGACGATTCTTTTTCGTCTGCCGTACAAGCGAGCACGCGCACGGTTGCTTGGCGCGCGGGATCGTTGGTCGAGTGATATTCGATATTCATGCGAGATCGTAATAGATCCATATTTTTCGTCTTCCGTTCGACTCGTTCGATCGTTGCAACCTCTTGTAGTACTTTAGTATCGACCATAACCTCGCAGACGTAGTACAGGAGTTTCAAATCAAAATTTTCACGGTATACAGGGTGTCCCATGAATGGCGGTATTTTATTCATGGAGAGATACCTGAAATAATTCCAAGCAGGTTTTTCCTTGCCGAATATCCACGATGTAACAAAATATTAACAGAAACCGATATCCAATCAGAGAAGAACTCGGTAGCTGAGTCTACCAGCGCCAATAGTTAGCGTCGCCATCCATCATGTCCTTCCCCGATTGACACCCGGTTTTCATTAATATCTCGTTAACTAATGCGTTTTGAATGTTTTTGATAAGGAAAAACTTACATGGAATTGCCTCAAGCATCGTACCTCCAATGGAATACCAACATTTTAAGGTCCAACCCTGTATTCTCTACAAACACGTTAAATAAATTCACACGTTAAATAAATTCACGTTAAATAAATAAACATTCCGCTCACGTGTATACATAACTACGAAGCAAGCTATCCGAATCCTTACACCTGCTTGCCTGTCATAACGATTAAATTCGCGTTGAAATTATTCTCAACTCGTAGGTCATCGTATCAAAAAGATCTTCACGCCCTCCGACATTCGTCGTTACTCGAATAACGATCGGTATAAAACTCGCGGCATTCGAATTCATCCGCGAGACCCACCAGCCCCATTCGAGAAGAAAGAAATCGAAATCTCAGACGTCGATGGTTCTCGCTTTACGATTCCCGGCGGTCCCGCGCTTAATCGTAGATTCGAGTATCATTCCGCGATATCTCGTACCCTCTTATCTCGTTTAGTTCTGCGAGGCATACATACGTCGCGATACGTTTCACATTCTCGAGCGGAGCGGGTTCGAAATGAGAAAAGTTTTTGCAGCGTAATAAGCGACGTTCTGCCCCGTACCTAAAGCCCTCACCCGCAGCGGGATTAACGCTGCGGAATGGCGCGATATAGCGTGAGAAATAATAAAAGCGATAAAGGGGGAGAGACGGCGGTTCGAGTGGGAGAGGAAGGGAAGAAAGAACTCCATCCCAGCTTTTGAAATTCCAACGGTGTCTTCCGGCGGCATTCGGTTCGTGACGAAATTTTCCGGTTAAATTCCACCGGGGCTCTCCCCGTCGTCGTCGCAGCGAATGCACGACGCGCTTGTTACTGTTCGCGGAGCAATTGTTGTTGTACGAGATGAATCAAGAAACTTGGCGGAACTCCGTTTCAACGCTTCAGACAACTACGTAACGCCTCCGCGATAATAATCACGTGGATGGTGGTATAACTTGTCGACCGCGATTAATACTAATCACGCGAGTGATTATTTTCCAGGTACGTAATTAGAGTTTAGGGTGTTCCCCGCGCGTGGCATCGCTGTGATTATAATTACGCGATCCGGCGGTACTGTATGGGCTTTCGTCTCGTTAATTTCATTTTACATGGAAAAATTAAGTGCCGCTGATTAACATCAAATTACGCGCGACTGCTTTTGATATTTAACGATTCTGTCATTTTCTTTGATTACACCGAGAACGTGACGCGTGCCATGAAACGTATATAAATAAATATCATTTTTATACACGAATCACGACCGACGGAGTTAAACGTAAAGGAACAACGTATCGCTTTGTTTAACAGAATACAACTTTCAATTCGACGTGCGAAACGCGGATAATTATGTACGCGTATCACGCGCGAGATAGTATCAATTCAAAATTCAAACCTGTTTTACGTCTATAGCCTCTTTCAAAACGACGCATCACCTTTCTACCAAGTTTCATTCAAAATATCCACTCGGCGGTACGTGAATTTACAAATACTGGGTCGCGGTTTGTGCCCGCAATTGCTATTGATTAGAAACATCATCCAAAATTAATCATCCAGATGCCGAGTACCAGTCGATACTCAACGGGATACAGAATTGTGGCGCGATACGATCAGTTTCAAACGACTGTCCGATTTTCCATTGGCCATCGTTGAATACACCCACCGAATGGAAAATCCGAGTGTGGCCACATTGATTCGCCCACCGCTAGCGAAGCCACGAGCGAAGAAGCGAAAGAGACAAGGCGAGTCCAGTCGAGTCGCCAAGTAACTATCCGTACACCATACGCTAGCGAAACATTTACCATCAGGATTTCCCCAGGTGACTGCTGTCACGTACAACCGGGACACGTGCCAAACGTACACCTACCATCCAGTGAGCCGAGAGAACTCTTACTCTCGCTCCGCGCCCTGTTTTTTTTCCCCACTCGTATCTTTCCGTTCGGCCCCGTTCGTCGGCCTACATTTCGTTTCTCAAACGCACGGGGTCGATCCACTTGCCGCGATATGGACAAAGGAGAAAGAGAGAAAGAAAAAAAGAAAAAAAAAAACAGTAACCCATCAAACACTTTCGAACGGCAAACAACTCGGCCGCTAATAGTATCGTGTTCTCCCTTCAACGTTGCAATTCCCATTCGTTTCTGATCGCGTGACTCGCTTTCGTGATTGCCATTTATCTCTGTCCCCGTGTGTCTTCTTTCTTCCGGTAGGACGTTTGCTCCCATTCCTGTACCTTCCCGTTTCTCAGACAGAGCAGCCGCGACCGCGGCAAATGAAGGAGGAATGAATCGTGACGGAACACGGATAGATCGGCGAAGATGGGGGGGGGGAGGAGAGAGGAGGAAGCGTATTGGCGCGTTCATACTTCTCTTTCGTCTCGCATTCTTTGCTCCCTTTACCTCTTTCCACTCTCGCCCTTTTCCCTTCCGGAGCGGCGACGTTTCTTATCGCGTTCTCTTGGACCGGGACAGAGACGGAGTAGAATGGAAGAGGAGTAAATACACGCGATTGATGCAAATGTCGATAACGATATCTCTCGTTATTTGTATCTCTAGCGCTTCGCTATCATGCGTGATATTCCATGGATCGGTTGCATCGGGACAAATTGGTACAATTTAAAGTTCCTCATAAACATGACGTACGACGGAAGATCGGTAATTCGACTTTTTTTGACCTCGGCGAAGGCAGCGGAAAAGTTTTAACGACGACACGCGATACTACGAAAAAGTTTTATTCGT
The DNA here is from genome assembly GCA_933228935.1 of Pemphredon lugubris. NCBI lineage: Eukaryota > Metazoa > Arthropoda > Insecta > Hymenoptera > Crabronidae > Pemphredon > Pemphredon lugubris. Next base: position 7,330,646 of record OW121819.1, on the reverse strand, counting down.
TAGTAGCTAGTCCGTCGAACTTATCAATTTTTTACGTTAACGTGAAATCGATATTACATCGAACTCTTCACCCTGGCTTATTTTTTTTTCTAACGTCGTGTGTAGTTCTGTCCCGACGTATGTAAAATATTTACCGTTTTTATGAAATTGTGAACTTTTATTTATCTCGGTCCAGAAATCAACAAACTTTTGTTTTTTTCTATTACATTTATCGACGATAACTAACGAAACATAAGTACGGGACAGCGTGATAAACATTCAACTATCCGTTCGCAAGTTTTTCCGTTTTCAGATCACCCGTGAACCTGATCGAGACGAAATTCTGTTACGCTTCGATTCAAAGATTTTGTTCCGAGTAGACGCACGGATAATTAGCGCACTGATGGCGGGCAAATCGATGGTGGACCGTAATCGCTTAATTAAAATTTCGTTTTAGCGCGTAGACGCGTACGTAATAAATAATTAGCGACTGACGTGGGATTAACGCGGATCGCCGAATACGTAGCTGGCTATTAATTTTAAATAACTGTAAATAATTTCCAATAATCAAAATACGAGGCGACGAACCGTTAACGCGAAAGAATCGTGCTCACGTATTTCCCCACCCCTTTCCGACGGATTCCTCTTAAACCGTTGTTTCTCTCTTCTTTTATCGCATTCTTAACGTGCCATCTTTCGCCTCTGCCCCTTTAATTTTTAGACAAATGTCAGGCGAGAGCCGGCTGATTCAAAATGGTTATTCTCCGCGGCGTCCCTTCGCCGACCATACGACGGAACGTGACGTTCACTTTTCTTTGTCGCGTGCCTACCCTCTTCGGCGAATGTCGGAAAGTATTCTCCGCGTTCTTTCTCAGCCTTTGAAGGACTTAAATATTGTACCAGCTCAAAACGCGCTACCCCGTTTTAAGTCAACCGACGATAAAACGTGGAAACTCTCAGACAAATTTCAGCAGTTTTATCGACTACGTTCGTTTTTTTCTCCAACAAAATTTGACAGCGAGGAAAAGAACGATTAATTACTAAGCTTTTGCGCGGCGTTAAAGTAGATCGTCGTGTCTCTCTCGCGACGTAAAGCTTTTCTACATACATATTCTGATTTCTATAATCATGTGGACAGTTTCCCAGAGTTAAATCGTATCGGTAATTAAACCAAATTTCCACTACGTCACGTTCGTCCGTCTTACTCATATCCAGCCTCGCGGTCCTTTTTACAGGACACGTTGAAATTTGAACTCGTAACGCAATCACGGTGTCGCAGAATCCTCGGGGCGACGAGTTGAAAACGGATCCACGGACAGTTCCGTGGAACACGACGACCGAGCGGTTACGATGAAAAGCGATAAATAAGGATCGATTGGGTCTCGGAGCCGTGGCCGCGAAAGTTTTGCCACCGCAGCAGTAACGGAAGGCCCTTAACTCTACTTCCAGCGACGATTTTCCTTAACTATCTGCCTCTCCCTTCTACTGATTCGACCGGTAACTTCGGGACTAACCGGATTAACCAACCCCTCCGACAACGGAAACGGCACCGGTCCTCTCTCCCGTGCCGTAACTCGTCGTTTATCCAGAGCTCATCCACCGAGACAACGTTGCGATAAGAATCGTCCAGTTCGTCGGGAGTCCGATTGACGGAACCCGTTGCGCCTCGATTCGCGCGAACGGCACGAACAATGGGGCTTTTCGTTGCTCGTTAATATCTGCTCGATAATTATTGTTTCGCTATAACCGACACGGATTTACTGTCGCGACATTCGTTTAGCGTTTGATAGCAATTTTGGAGTAAGGAAACACGCCTCGGGAACGTGGGATTTTACTACTCGCGTATCATCGCTCGTGGGGTTTAATCGGTGTAGAATAACCCCGTAAGTTGAGGGATATTTGAATTTACGCGTTGCGAGGAAACGATTATAGAAACGATATTATTGTAAACCCCTGCGAAGTACGGGCAACGGCGAGGCGCCATTATCAACGACACTTAGAAGAGTCGTTTCGTCGCGCGATCGTCCCGAAAACATCGGGAAAGCATTTTGCATTTCAACGGTGTAATCAAAACCTCCTTTTCGAAAGTTCCTCCTCGTGGCATTAAATTTAAACGAAACGGCCCACCTGGAGCTACGACGCAGCATTCGCGTAGCAACGACGCGAGGGGACGACGACGACGTAAGTATGCGCCTATAATTTTGCAAATAGGGCCTATAATTTTGTCATTACAGAGAGAAGGAAAGTATTTTCCCCCCTGTAACTTTACGAGCGGGACATTTTCCTCCCCCCCGTCGTTGATGCGCGTAAGAGTCGGGGGGGAATAGGATGATGGAAAGGCATCGTTACCTTAGAAAACGATATTCGTGTCGCGAAAATAAAGATGAAATTAGAGAGAGAAATAGAGGCATCGGAGTTGATGATTTACGATTGAATCACTCGCGCGCAACGTCGCTCGCCGGTGTTACGCGAGATATTACGATTCTACGTACACGCGTGCACGTACCAAACGTTTCACAGTGCCAAACATGACCGCGTTAAAGCCGATCGATATTCATCGAAGCGCGCTTATTGGAGGAAATAATTCTACATGGTTGCGGTACTCAACCGTATTTCTTTTTTCCACTCTTCGCGCCGGCACACTCGTTACAATTAATTTTTACGCGATTTTTTTACAAGGTTAACGCGTATATCAAAAATTCCCACCGTTCCGTACAAAACTGTGCCGATTGCCGGTTAAATGGAAATTCGTAAGGTTTCAATCGAAAATCCGTGTTTTAAATTAATATTTCTACATCTACAATTTAAACCTTTTGTATCTTTCGACTTTTATTTACACGAATATGCAAAAGCGTACGAGTGATATAAATCTACGTACACCCAATTTCCTTGTACTTTATAATTCCCCGTATTATCGTGGTAGCCATTACTATGTTAAATACACGCTATTGTCTTACACGCTGCTTTAGGCGAGGCAACGCTGCGTATCGTTGTCTTAAACACTGTTATCCTAGGCAACGCGAAACCAAAACCCCGGGCGAAACTAATTAGGTACTTTAATTAGTGCTTAGAAGGCGATACAGTGCGCTAACAATAACAACAACAAAAAAAAAAGAGAAAACACAGATGTTATTCTCCGCGCCAACACTCGTGAATTTTAATTCTCTTTAACTATCGATCGATAAACTTCAATTCGATTAACGTTCACTCCATTAATTACATATTCTGCTCCAACAACTCCGTTTACGAGTTACGACATCGATCACGCGTTACGTATTCAAATGAACTACGAACGCAGGCTTATTGTCGTCCACGAAATATCATCGTACCGTCCTTCGAATACCCACGCAAACGTTTCTTCCCGAGATTGCGATCTTGCGATTGTTCCGAAATCCTACCTTTTTTTACCAGCGACCGTTCGCCTATCTTTTCGCGAATAGTTAATAATATTATGCACGGCGCGGAGGTGGTGTTTCGTCCAATGGAAAAGGGTCAAAGCGGCGGCGGGGGGGTGGGGGGACCATGGATGTTCTGGGTTTCCATTTATTTCGAGCATCCATTCCCGAAGGGGCCGTGAACGTCGTCAGGAAAATCTTTCTCGAATTATTGCCGGAGGCCTGCCTCTGTATAGGTACTCTCGCAAGGATTGACCGCGTTGAGATCAGACATCCAACTCGATCAAATATAAATCGCGAATCCTAGGGCTTAGCGACCGTCCCATTTTTCGATATCGAAGTCAATCCTGGTTTACAGTCTGCGTATATGTCCCGATAGATCGAGAAAACCCCGAATCCGCAGTGCGATACATACATATTGCAGGAGAAAGCCGGTGGGAGAAAAAGGAGCGTAGGAGACCGGAGGGAAGGAAAACGACGTGGACGAGGTAGAGGGAATGGCTCAGAGGTTTTCTTTTGTCGTGGTTTGCCGATACCACCGGAGTCTTTGTATTTCTTAATTTTAATGAGAAAGGGAATGGTACCGCTTGAGAAACTTGTGCCACGGAATTGATTTTTCTCAAAGTCGCGCGCGCACACACTACGTTTTGTACGTTATAAATATTGCCGTGCGGGCGAATTTTATTTCTCGCTACCGAAGTTAGGTGGAATTTTATAAATGTTCCAAGTTCGTTGTAACGAAGCTTTTCCAACGAATATCGTGGGAATAAAAATCAAAATGAGACTACGCCCGTGTATTTAACGAAAATACCAAATTCTTCGAATATACGTTTTATTTGCCCGTCTAATATTTGGAAAGATTTTCGAATTAGGTCGGACTTGTTGGGATAACTGGGCATATTTTCCGTTTCTCTTGTTCAAACGCACGTTGCATTCGGTACAGCCGTAAATACGTGTATGCGACTCGTCGTGTACCTCGAAAACCTCGAGAATATTCTACGTCGGGGGATAGAAATAAGTCGCGGAACATTGCTTCCTTTCAATGACACGCGAATAATATAAACCGAAATCCTCGGATCGTGGGATTTTCGAAATTGTGCCCGATTTTCGACTTACGCTTTTCTCCCTTGTGTCTCCGGAATAAATTCAAGATCCTGGTTTTGAACGTCGACTACTCGAACAGTACCGAGTATTTCCCGAAATCAAAGTCAATCCTGGCTCACGGGAGCGGTATGAATATCTCGGGAACATTCGCCGATGCGCGCGAATTCGATTCCGCGAATATTCATCCTCGTCTTTTCTTTCGCGAAACGAGCATAGCTGTGGCCTGTTCGAAAATCCCATTTCGTCCATGACGTTCTTTACACTTCTGTCTCAATTTTCGCGAGTAAGCCTCGACGAGCGTACACGATCGAACGCGTCCCATTTCGCGGAAAAGCAACGGCCATCGATGTACGAGCAGTTTTCCATTTAGACGCTGTACGACGATATCGACCCGGCGTTAAACATTACGCGTCTTTCGTTAAAACTTTAATGCCGCACGGTAAAAGTGTGCATTTCGTAACGAGTACTTTAGCGATGTTTCAACGTCGCGTATAACGTAAATTAAAATTTAGCTGAATTCGTGATACTCGGAAACTCCGCTTAATTTTATCCTAGTATGTTATTAAAAAATTTCCACGAAAAAGGGAAATAAATATAGACAGGCGAGCTTTACATCGCGAAAAAGTTTGTACTTCTCTCCTAAAGTAACTAACCATTCTCTGAAAACATTCCATTCCATCGTAAAATTACGCGGGATTTCCTAATATCCGTTACACAACAGACGTTCCATCTACTTTAACGAATAACTAGCAAAGAAAATCTGTTACCAACCATTCAACCGCCGTTACTCGACAGATGGAAAAGCTGAAAACCCAATGAACGTTATTGCGTGCGACGGAAGACCGTGCGCCAATTAGAATTCTCATTCCTTCGGAGATAATAATATGTTTAATATAAAACTGCAAAACGTTCGTCTCGCAGAAATTGCATGCTGCACGCGGTACAAAGGGATTCCAGCTGTGGGCCCACGTTAATCTAGAAACGTCGCCCGGACGGATATAAACGATTTCAATGCGTTGTTACGGAGAGCGCATTATGAGTAATAAGCTGATTAAAAGACCGTGGGTGAAATGGCTTTCGTATCGGCGAAACAAAAGGTAAATGTTATTCGGTTTCCCGGTGATTTCTACGTTTATTACCGCGTAGCGGGGAAACACTGACGCGTGCCTGAAAATCGCTTATTTCCTTTGGGCGTGGACGATCGGGTCGACGTTTGATACCTGGCGCGGCAACGAGATACGTTTTTGCGAAATTATATCTCGACGACGGAGTAATTTCCTCTTCCCGGATGACTAGGATATCGAACGGGAGAACGTGGTACGTGTCGGAACTTGAGAAAAATCTTACGTAAACCTTCGTAACTCGCTGCAACGCGTAAGAATCGATCGCAACGTTTAATTGTACGCAGTTGTACTCTCAATTTACAGGGAACCTTATATTTTAAAGATTAAATTTTGACGGAATACATAAATCCCGCAGGTGATACCGAGATAAGTAAAATAGGTGGATGGCGGTTAGGGGAATATTTTTTTTTAGTTGAGAGGCGCTTTGTATCTGTTTTGCATATCCTACGACTAGAACGCTTCGATATCTAGGAACGAAATTCTTCTTAAACTTTTTCATTTCAGCACAAGCTAGCAAAATGTTTTAACCGAAATGTAACTAGAGTACGCGTAAATCAAAGAAATATTCCCATTTGACGGACAAATAGAATTCTCCGCTTGTCAAGCGCTTCCAATTTTTCTGCGAACAAAGGTCCGCGTTGATCGATTTAATAAATAGATATTTATGCAGCAGCGTGTTGGTAAAAATGTCATATTTTTTTTGTCATACCTGAAACGTAGCTGACCAGAATGTCAAAACAAGCGTTACCGATTGATTACTGTACTCCGTAAAATATAACTCTCGCGCGTCAAGATGAAATTGGACCGCATTCGAAAAAGAAGGAAGCGAGAGAAAGGGAGCGGGAAATGCGAAAAACTGCCATCCGGTTTATTCAGCAAAACGATAAAGAGAATAGGTTGGAGTTCGGAATAATGCTACCAGAAAAATAATTGGGGATACGCGGACGAGTCGCCGATGGGACTGTCGGTAATTTGAATATATTCTAATGAAACGATCTTCCGTGCTCGTCTCCTCCCTCTCTGACCCCGGACCCGAGCCACCCCCAACCTATCCCATTTAAAGAAGACGGGCAAGAGAGGACAGATGATAATTGGAAAATAGTCGATGAAAGTCACCCCTGTTTCCGAGTTCCATTTGAAAAAAGAAAAATTAAATTGCGCTCGTATTATCCAACGGACGTGTAAGTTGATTTTTACAATGACTTTAATAAATATTCCCAGTACCGGACATAATCGAAAACTGTGCGATTCCTTCCTTAAAATTCATTCCTCGTCCGATTAGTAATTTGGATCTTTATTTTCGCCGTGAGGCCGACGGCGGGATAAATTTGATTTTCGAGACAGTGCTCGGCTTAAGTAATAACGCGAAACTCGTTCTCGCGTTTATTACGGGGCTTGGATTTTATTACTCGCGACAATATAACGCCGCGCTAGCTACCGTTGTACTTAAGATTACGGGCGACGCTTGTGATCAGGATATAATTATCACAAAGTTAATGGACCTCGGTGTGAGAAGAATTTTTACGACTTCATTATCAGCAACGTCGTTCGCTTCCTCTCGTCATTGTACGCACGGGGTAGCACTTCGGCGTGCGAGGGGCATTCAAAAATTTAATTTCAAAGATTACTCTTGCAGAGATTTAATTTAATTTCCGCAAATCGGATTTTTCACTTCAGGTACTAGTTCGCTCGCTCGTGCCGCTTTCAATTTGGAAGGGAAAAAAAGCGTGAACAGGGCTCCCTGCTTCGTGGATAATCTTGAAACTCGTTTGTGCTTTATTTTGTACGTTTATTATTACGCGGTATTACTCGTACCAATATTGATTCAATCATCTTCGTATCGAGTACGCGATATAACGATCCATTACAAAAATTTCTAAAGCTTTTTTTTGAGTCTCCCTTATTAGCGCGATCGTGCCGCTCTTAAGTTGTTAATTTTTGATTCGCGCATCAACGTTAATTGGCATCCGGTCAATTACGATCAGGGCAGTTGACAGAGTGCGTTAAACTGCGCCAAACCCTTCCAACGTTAAATCCGTCAAACGTCAAGTTGAGCCGACGACGAAACGGAATGCCGAGAGCAATCGGGCTGAATTTCCCACGGAAATCGATCGAAAGTTTTTCGAGATACGATTATTTTCGCATACGGATTTTTTGTATTTGCGTCGAATAAAATTCCAATATCAGGGTTCCCGAATAATACCGGCACCGCTGGATGTCAATATCGTCAGTATTGCTGTACTATCTGTATTGCTGGCACATCGTAGATATCCGTATCGTCTGGACAGTATTGATATTCATATTATCCGGATAGCGAGAGGAAAAATATTACCCGGAAAATATTACTGCTAACGTCAAGGCGATATCGCGAATTACCGAAAATTAGCGGCCGCCTATAAATAAACGCGGGCGTTTCGGGATTTGATTAAACTCGACGACGCGACGTAAGCGTCAGCGTCGATCGTTCGTTCCGTTAACGAATTTTCGAATGTTTTTATTTCGCGCGAATGCGGTCGAAATTTGTCGCCGAAAAGTTCGCCGGTTGACCAAAAGTTAAAGTTATTCGGAGACCGGAATTTGGAAATTTCCCATGTTTCCGGCATTCCCGGTGAAATCGGAAAGGTTCGAAAAATTTGTAGGCTACGTTTATCGATCTCGTCACTGTGACCCAGTCAGTTTTGAAATTCAAATTAGGATTTCGCGATAATACCATCAACGTCAGAAATAATATTGAAGAAATACGCATTCGGGGTGCTTGTTTCATCGATTTTCGCAGAAAGAAACATTCATATCTCGAAATTGGCTGGACCAATTTCGATCAAATTATACTTATTTACTCGTCTCGACACGGCCTTTCCGAAGGCTATTGCAGTTTTAAAAAAAAGCATTTTTTAATACAGTTTGACCACCTCGAAAACCCCCGTTCGTTCTTTCCGGGAAAGATACAAGGTCCAGTCTTGCGTACTTGTACTCGGCCCGAGACAGGACCTTGACTCTTGATTTTTCACGGTAAAATCAAAACTTCTTGAAATAATCGATCAAACGCAAACCTAATCCTTAATCGTTTACGGGGAATATTCGGTAGCCACCGATGGGTAAAATTAAACTGCCCGAAGGAGAGATTTCCCACCGATTTGTATTTGATCCCATCCACGCGTTTCGGGCAATCTCGTTGGAGAAAACTTCTAACGAACAGCGATATTCGTTGGACCCGCGTTCCTCGTCGAACGTTTAATCCATCCGCGGTTCCGATTAAAAAGTCATTCGGTTCGCGATATCATTATCCGGATTATCCGAGTATCGGTGCTTCGTCTGGATATTTTATTGGTAGGATCAGCCTCGCGAATTATGACGGCGAATGATACGAATATTGAACATGACCGTATTACTGGCAAACAATTACGATAATATTCGAATACACGAATATCTGGCAGTTGTTTTTTTTTTTTTTTTTTTTTTTTTAATTTCTTCCGACAGTTCTTTCGTTTCCGGGAAGTTTTTAATCATACCCGGCACACGCCCGTTGGCCTGTTCGACAATTTTCATTAAAACCGTGCTCACTGATTTACATCAGAAAAATTAAATTATATCACTAATTAGTTCTCACGCTCAGGAAATGGATTCATTTTATTATTTCCCGTGGGAATGGCCATCGTTTAATAATCATTTAATTATTTCGAGCAGTTTATACGTTGCGTTCAAACGCGGTGTGTACCCGCATGACCTGCCTAAAATTCGGAAAATTAAGTGCATTAATAACACTCGGAAAATGTTCGGTTAAAAGACATTTATTTGTCAAAATTGTGTTGGTACGTTCGATTAAAATTTATGGGATTTCGGGTGTACCGTTGGCAGTTGCGAATACGCAAATTACGTTAATTGATAGCTATTTCTATTTTATCGGGACAGACTGTCAGATTGAATCTTAAAGATGAAATCGTCCATCAGTTATCGGTTGTTGATTTTAAAGATCGAGTTTCGGAGATTTAAAAAAATCTAATATTCTCAAGTTTCTCGATTTACGACATCGGAAAATGGAATTAAACGGAAGTAAGCTGCGCGAGAGCGATAAGCCAGAACTAAAATTGAAACGAATAACGATCAACGACAATTTTCCACGGAGATTCCGTATTTGACTTTGCGATAACAGGCGGTAGATGAACTTTTAAAAAACCGATAATCAAACAGAAACTTTAATCCGGGGAACTTTCTGACCGTGCAGCGTATGAGAACTCTGCCCGGTCCATTTTACGCGTATCGGTCTCGTTCGACGATTTTGATTAACATTTTCTGACTGTAGGCGAAACCTGGTCGCAATCGTTCAACCGTGAACAAGTTATGGCATTACAGCGGAACGCTCCGCGACCGCAAATCCGCTGTCAATTATCTGTAACGCTCCGCTGCGAGGGTGATGCCGTATACGTTTCCCATTCTGTCTTCGTTTGCTATTTTCAATGAAACAACGCCAATTCAACGTTTGACGGGACACGCCGAACGCGAGAGCAAATGCATCGAAATATCGTGACGCGTGGAGACGATGGTGCGTTCGAAAATGTAAAATCGTCGAAGTAAGAGGAGACGAGGAACGCAATTAGGCGAAAACTGTAAAGAGCATGAACCGAATGAAAGAGACACGAAATTGGGGAAAAGCGAAGCGAAAAAAAAACACGGCTTCGCAATTAACAAAAAAAAAAAGTCAGAGCGGAGAGGGAACGCTGAAAAGAAAGACAGCGATGGCCGAGGAAGAATAAAAGAAACGAGATTCAGCGGGGGGCCAGGGGGGAGGGGGGGTGATGGGAGCCGCGAATGAAAGGAAATAATGAAAAGAATAGTAGTAGACGAGAGACCGGGGACAAACAGCGAATAATCTATCGAACAAAGCATTTAACGCTCTATTAATAGTCCGGTGATGCAATTCTTAAAAAGTTCACTTGTTCGCGCCTGAAAGATTCGTTTGTAGATGTCGATTAAGGCGAAGCAATACGTAGGCCGCGGGGAAATAAATTTGGGCGTGTTAACGATCGCGTTAACTCGCAGCTCCGTTTCTCCCTTCGCTTTTCTCTCTTAATCCGATCTCGCGTAGTAAACGTAATTTTTCATCGTACGATCAGACAGTCAACGCGATAATTTTAATTCTTCCTTTCGCTTTCGAACGTACCGAATGATTAATTGCAAATATCAATCGACGACAGCGTCTCTCCGAAAGCCGACGCCCACGATAAACTGAGCATCGTAAGAGGATGCGCTACATAAGTGTGCGCGTGTACGTACATTCTCCTACCTATATGCATACACGTGTACCGGGTACGCATATCTAACGTTGGTACTTTTCGGACGCGAACAAGTCGATTAGCATAGAGATTGAGTCGCGGCTGTTTATGCAAATGTGGTACGGTAGCAAAGGTAGTAGTAGTAATTGACGTCGTCGTCGTCAACGACGTCGACGTCGTCTCGACTTAAGATTCGAGTCAGTCCCACTCCTCTAGGTAAAAAGATAGGACTGGGATAGCCATCAACGTTCCTTCACATTTTTTTTTCTTCTTCTTTTCTTTTTTGCGAAAATAAGTCAGCATCCCATCTCAGCGAGGACACTATTCAAATTCGATGCGATAGCTCGCAATATCGTGTTTCGTGCGACTTATCTCTATTCGAGAGATTTTCGAGCGAAGCGATTGCGATCTACGAGCGGAGAACCATGAATCTTGATGGAATTTTAGATCAGTGGATCATTCCGTGAAATACATTGTACGTATCGCGACGCTTTGGAGCCACTTCGAAGAATGAGATTAAGAAAACACGAATCGACCGTATAACAATAGATATAAGACGATTCGTGTACACGCGTAAGGGATACAACTCAATGATATCGACTACGTAAGATTTGCCAGTATCTCTATACTTTTGTTCAGCAATTTCAATAAATTCATCGCTTTAACGCATAAATTCTTAACGTTCTCCAATTATTCTATGACAACACGCCTCATTTGCCGAACAAACTCGGCTTCCCGAATTCCATCCGGGTATCCCGAGACCTTCGCACGAAATTTATCTAAAACGATTTTCCCAGACCCCCGATCCGTAATTTGACTACCGCAAACCAGTCGCATTTCCATTCATCGCTCCTGTAATCTTCCCTACCAACAATTGACGATCATCTAATCCACGGCGCGTCGTACCCGTATTTCACGTACACACGCTCGATGTACCCCCGGGCCGAATTCGACCTAATAACACGCACTCGATATTCGGCGTTCGTACTCGTTCGTCGCGCGCACCGCGCACGCCCGAAGTGGGGGGGGGGGGGGGGGGAAGTACCGTTAATCCAGTTCGATTCGAAATTTGGAAAATGATGATCCCAAGATGATCGTACGATTCTGCCGAATTGATCGGCTTTTCGGGATCGTATAAACCGACGATAATCAATTTCGTGGCTCGAGGTGGTACGTGCCTGTCGGTCGGTCCATTCGCGATCATAGATCGGCTCGGGACGACGTCGACGCCATTAGCATCGGCATTAGCATTAGCATTAGCATTAACGCCGACACCGGCAGTAACGTCACCCTCGGCTTGTCCCCGCTGTTCGTCCGTCGCGTCGGCGCCTACGTATGGGCCATGCAAAACCGCTTGCTCGTCGTTTAGACGGATTTCTCGTTGATTTATATCGGACACGCGTCTAATGCCAGGTTCCGGGATTCGCGGGAGGGATTGTAACTTTCGAGAATAGGACAATTTTATCGTTCCTCGAGGTGAGGGGGGAGTTTGGGTAAATTCGAAGTATCTGGGAGTTTTTTTTTCCATTTCGTCGTACTGCAATGTGTTGCAATATTTGTGTAGAAAGGAATACCAATGTTTGGAGGTGAGATTTACGTAGCGGTAAACGATAAATTACTCATCTATATACATACAACTTGATTTTAATCAAAAGTTTTTAAAAGAAATACCAATTGTCAGGATTAAGCGAATTTCTTTTACACGTAACGCACGTGTCAAAAGAATAACAAAACATTCTACTATCCGAACATATAAAATTCCTAATTCCATTTCGACCAAAAGATTTTTCGAAAATATGGTAGTATCAGAAACTTTCTGTTAGTCGAATTTCTTCTCTTCAACAAAAAGATCTTTTTCAACCGATTTTGATAGTAGATTAAAATCGGATAATACTTTTTTCCATTTCGGAGATACAACGCGTGCAGATTAGAAAAAATAAATTTAAAAACAACGTGAACCTTGACAGGAGAATAGGAAAATTTCCTAACGTTGATCCCACTGCTTGAATTATGTGCATCGATAAAAGATTAAACTTGCGGGGATAAGGATACATTTAACTTCTGTGTTTTCAATGCAGCTGGCGTGGCCACGCCAATGAACTGTTTGAAGCCTTGGCAAATAAACCGCGCTCGCATGCATTGCGCGCGACGAGCAGATTCATTTCGTACAGGGAGAAAAAATAATAATTTTCATGCGATCATGCCGAACCGCGTATCGCGTGTCACGCGAGGTGTCTAGTTCGAATCCAAGTCCGTTGTTTGCCGAGCTCTCGTTAATGAATAATTTATTTTGACGTATGTGCTGTCAAAAACAAATATCATGCCTATACCCTCATTTTTTTTCATTCTAATTTATACGACGCCATTAAACGAACGTCCGTCGTTTCAGTCGAATACCGCGCGTATTTTTACATCGAATTTTGGAGCAACTTTTAATTTCAGCGACGTCCGGTCATTGATCATTCGTTCCGTCATGCATATTTAAATTTTCGTCGTGAATTAGATATTGGTTGCGTTTTGATAAAAATTTGCGGTATAACATTCCGGATAATTACTCCCAGTTATGTCCCGAAAAAAAAATGATTCGTTCTTTCGTCAAACGAAACGCGTTAGGTTTGCGAAACATTTTTGAAAGAAGTATAAAACAAGCGAATATAAATTAAACACTGACTTCGACCAGTACGTTACGAGAATACTTGAAAATACATGCAAATACAACATTGACGTCAAACACCGCATAAAACTGAAATAACGAACAAAATAAATTGAGAAGACACTTTCATCCATTATCGCGATATAGGATATTAATTAACCTAAATTCGCGTCGAACTCGACAGGACAGAATGTCGGATTTCCAAGAATATCCTTCGGAACAATTGTTCTCCTCGTCGTCGTACCTTTTATTCTCTCTCTCTCTTTTTTTTCAGTCGCTCGAAAAACAATCGGCGAGCGCACCGTACATTACGCAGTCCAGCAAGTTTCAAAAAGATGAACGATAAAAAGTCTTCTCGCAATTTTTCAGATCACGGTTTTAAATACCGTTGCTACTAAAGAGCTACCTGGTTGGAAATATAAAAAAGAATGTGCGGTGATTCGAAAATATTTCGCGAACGCGCGACTGTGTTTATTAGGACGATCTGTATATACATAGTTTTTTTTTTTTTTACTCTCTTTTACAGTGAGGAACTTTGCGATATTAGAATCGCGCGGCCCGTATCGCCGAGCGACTTTTCTTCCTCCCACCGCCCGTATTCCTGTCTGGCAGTCATTCTCTCTGACTTGCTAATGCCGACCTCTCCTCCCATGTCCCAATTTCACCCATTTCTCCGCCATTCCCATTTCTTTTTGCTCCAATACTCAACCTCCCTCCATCCTCGTTCCTTTAACCGGCATTCATTACCTTATTTCTTACGCCCCACCATCTTATTCTCACCTCTTACACTCTGCTGTGCCTGACGTATGACTACCTTTTTCACTTTTATCTTTCCCTTTCTCTCTTACGCTCGTTCAAGTTTTTCTCATTTTCCTCTCTCTATTTCTCTTCAATTCCCTCCCTCTCACGTGCTAGTAACCACCCCTTTTGCTCCTCCCTGCGTGTCCGATAGTTTTGCGTTCAACAAACCAGGCGTTTTGGAAATACGTGAAGATAACGGCGAGATGGTTTATAACATTTATCGCCACGAATGGACAGTTTGTTTGTTTAATCGTGCGGATATATCGGAAACGTGGACGGGACTTATATAATTTATTATTTTGTAAAGCTTGAATATATTCATGGTTATCGACGCCATTTAATATGTACATTCGTAACAGTTCCTGGATGTAAAGCAAAGTAAATACCCCATTTCTTTTTTAAAATTCAAGTGAAATTCGCTATTCGATATACCTCACTTTTTCATTATACTCGGATGAAAATTTCGTTTTACACGGAACACCATACTTTTCATGAAATTTCAGGGCCTATTTTGATCAACAAATTTTCAGGATGTTGGTAAGTTTCATCGCTGTTTTTTTTTGGAGAAAATTGTTTGAATACGCTGTAAGCGAAACAAACGAGAGTTTAAAAACCAAATTCAGGTGCACCTTTCACAGAAACTCACGGAACAATTAACCGTGAGAATACGTCGCACGGGCCAAATGTCACATTATGCTCGCACGTCCTTCATATTCCCAAAAACCGGAGCCGTCGTTGTGCACGCGCCATTGTGACTGTGCGCCGGCTTCCACGTTCCGTCAGCTTCATGGTCGCCGCGTTGTTTTGTAATATTACGCGTGCTAATTGGCCTGGAAATTGCTATTTCCTGAAATTACAACCACCTTCGGTGGGTGGCCCCATTCAGAAAATGTATTCTAACAGCACTTTGCCTTTCTCTCCTTCCGCTTAGACGCGAGTCTGTTGGGAGTCTGAGACGTCGGTGACTGGCCGTTCAACGTCGTCGCGGGTACAACCATTGTTTATTACTTGGTATTGTCGAGAGGCACGTATTGCCCGCAACGGTGAGAACAAATCGATAAACGAGTACGGTTGTGCAGCACGGTTATCGTCGCCACGAATCGTCCAAAGAATGCAACGCAACTGCCGCTCCACGACTGTTCCTCATTGTTTACAGTTAATTGATATGATCGTGGCAAAGGGGGAGGGGATTAAATTCGAGTGTATTACTTAGAAATTGGAGATCTTCGGACGTAAATAAAGAAATGTGTATACATATATAATAATTGTATATTTTGCGCGCGTCCCGAACAGACGAAACGTGTATAATTAATATTCATTTGAAATAAAACATTTACCCCAACTGTTGTCAAGAAACATCCCAAATATACTTTTTTATAAACCTAGCGATAGTGTCTCTAATCAGAGGAATAGCATTACCAAATTTTCAATCGGCGTCCTACAGCGTTTTGCATTAAATAATAAGTGCGCGATAGTATTGTTGCGGGTTTTCGTAGCGTCCGCGGCGACTCCGAAATAGAAGCGGTACGAACGAAAATGGACGATAAATTTCATACGATTGTCGTTTGGCGCGACGTGGCAGTGTTGTAAAACGGTGATTTATTTACAATTCGAACTAATTGATTTACAATCGCGGCGAGGGCCGTGCAGCCAATGGCATTTCGCAGCCATGGTCCGCTCGGTCGCCCTTCCTCTTGCCATTTTTTTTTTTCATCCCACCCTTTCTCACCCTACCGCCCTTTCCGTAGATCTCGTTGTCCTTGTTTTTATTTAGCAACGAACAACAATCGAAACGCACGTTATTACAGACTTTTTCTTGAAGTTATGTTTTTAACAACGGAACGAATCTTAATTACTTTTATCAAGAACTATTGAAAACCTGTTTTGCAACGTAAGCATCTTTGGTTTTCTTTGTACGACATCGATAAAACTTTCCTCCGGATCTACAATTTCACGTAAAATTTGTTAAAGCTGCGCGAACAGGTTAACGACACTGATTAGCGATGTTTCGATCGGCTCTTCCCCTACCGCCGCAGATGACGCGGACAAATATTGCCGAGCGACTTATTCGGAGCGGGGTTAAAAATTAGCCGATTCATAGGCCAGCCGTCGATAAGCGATGGTGGTAAATAGCTATTTATCGGATCACGGTAGGTAGACCGTTAATATCTAACGCAATTAGCCTCGAAAGCTTCGATTCGCTCCGCTGAGTCTAATCGATCCATTTTCTCGGACGCCTAGTTTCCATCTTCCCTCCGGTTCACCCTGAAATAAGTTCAGCCCTGATCGCAAACACCGTGAGTACCTAAATCTTCGAAGGGTCGATTCCTTTATTTTTAATTTCCTCTTTCAACGCGCTCTCTCGCTTCTCAGCCTCTATCCACCCCCTCCACTCTTCGCATCTCCCAAGACGACAGAATTTTGCGTAAAATCGTAAAAGTGATGCGTTTACGCTCGTGCTTCCGGATCGCGTGTCGATCATCGTCTCCGTCTGGAATAGCCTGGTTCTTTTTTTACATAGAGGACACGCGAAATTACAAAAAGAGGAGGTAGTCGAAGCGACCGTATACGATGCGAGCATCCGATAGGATATTTCCTGCTCTAATAAAAAAAAAAAAACTCAAACATTCGCTGGACACCGACATCCATCCTGTCCGCATTTGATGAAAGCAATCATCTAGCAACAATAGTTCGTTGAACAGGAGCGCGGAAAATATTTATGAAGAGGGGGACGTTTAATTAAAAAATGCGGCGGAGGGGGAGTACATACCGACGAGTGCTGATTAGTCAACGCAAATGTTACGAGTACCACGTTCAGATCTACCGTGTATAGCGTAGTTCTGTTTAAATAAGGATTTTGTCAAACATTCTATTTTACCTCGAATCATTATTAGCCCAATGGACCATACTTATGTATGTAACCAGCGCGCGTAATACGCACTACCCGCGAATCTTCCGAGTATCGTTACGCTTATCGATCATCGAAAGTTTGCGAATAACGAGACAGATAAATATTGGCGTTTATTAGTGGACGCGTGACTTATACGGATTTACACAGACATTCTTTCCTCCTCGCCGACAATTGTTTTTCTACCAGCGTTCGTGACCCTTCAACGTATACTTCGTGTCAATGCTTTCGACGATACGGGCCGATAAGCGAGACCACATCCACGCGAAACAAACAACTGCAAAAAGAACGGGATTCGTGCGCAAATTATTTAAGAACCTTCGGACGGTGATCGATTAAAGTGATTCGTTACAATAAAGGTCACGCTCGTAAGATCCAATTAATCACGGACGCGTCCCGTTTACTTTAGAGTGAAAATACGAAAGATCGTAAAAAAAGAAGAAAAAAAACAGAGTAGTAAGTTCAATGCCATATATCGTAAAGAAATCTATTAGGGGTTTTTTTTTGCGAGCGATTCGGTGGTACGCCGCGACCGGAATAATAAGAGCGACGAATCGCGTTATTGACTTTTTCTTACATCGACGACTTTCCGTTCAATATTCTCCGCGTACTCTTTAAAACGAGGTCTTACCAGAACAATTGTTACGCGGCGCATAACGCGGCCGCACGATCAATCGTGTCCCCGTTTCACGGTTTTTTTGTAATTAGCGGCATAGTATTTCGCAGCAGGCTTGGTAACGGCAAAATTGTAATGCACGTACCGCGTACGTACTCCTGCGATGGCGGTTTCGTGTAACGGCATTATGCATGAGCAAGTACGTATGAGTCCCGCTGTTAAATATTATTACGCGAACGGTAAGTATAGCGATGCGATATTTTGCCCCCGTCCCGTGCACTGCAATTCCAAGGGGTAATACTCGTAACTACGATCGTCGGGCGAAACGGGGTCTTCGAATTAATTTTCGCGCAAACATTGAACCTTCCCTCTAATTGTGACGAGAACAATGCACTCGGCGAACATTCGACGAAACCGTGATGCGCGTATTTCCAAAATCGTTGGGAGTAACTCTGCGCGCACGGAGTGTCGAACATCAATTTAAATTGGAGTATACAGGACTCGAGATTTGTTCGGCTTCATTTGTTCGAGATTGTTCGTGATCAGGGTTCGGCAGAGGAGTGTGGTGCTATTGAAAAAGCTGTCGTACAATTAATTTCGAACGAATTTCAAAATTGATTGTTTTTATATATAGCTGACACATTGCCATCTTAGAATGCATACCGGAAGATAAGAAAAAAGTCATCAGTTGTGAAAACTCATGTGAGTTAAGTAACGTCCATTTTTGTCGAGACATTTTTCACAGCTGATTACTTTCTTCTTATTTCTCGGTATTTATTCTCAAATGGCAATACATCAGCCATACATATATCAAAACAATAAATTTTGAAATTCGTTCGAAAATATATTTAATATAAATTGACCGATAAACGAATATTGTCTTCAGAGATGAAAGTATTTCCTATAATTGCTCTCCTTGCCCGCGTAAAAGTGGGGACAGACGGCAACACAAAATACGTAGTAATAAAAATATTCCACCCGTGAGTCTGATACTTTATGTAGATTAAATGTGCGGATAAATTTAACGAATCCGGGGTTGTTCGACATCATTATTTCCACGACATTCTTTGAAGTTGCCGGCTATACCTCGTGCTTCCGAACCGTTCTTTTAATTTAGATCTCATTTTACATATTTATGTTCCGTTCCCGCCGTAACCGATGTTCTTTGTTTAATAATTGGCGTAGATAGGTACGTTGTGGCTAAAATTGCGGATGCACTTTCTTAGTTTTGACTACACCACTTTTGGATAGCTGCCGCGCACACGCAACGTCCACTGAGACTCCGCGAAACATTTTCGTGGCTCGCTGACTGAAATATACGACAACGAGTTGAAACTGTTAGCCCGTTCGAGGTAGAATATCGCGGACGATGTTAAGTTTAAAGCCGCATGTGCGTACACTCGCCTCAAGGCATTTTTCTTTAAAGTCTTCGCTAGCTCAATTAAAATAACTCGTTCTTGTGGGGTTGTGAATATTTGGGGAATGTATGCGTTCGAGCGGAAACGTCGAACGTGGATAGGGCGACTGTTTAGTTTAAGATAAGGAATGCGTCCGGTCATCGCGTGTGTTTGTACGTGTACATATATCGCGTAACGCTTGCGAGACATGGCGGAGAAAAACTAGAAGAAACCGCAGAGACAGTGAGTCGAGTGCTCCTGGAAGGGAAAATATTGTGTAGCAGGGTAGTTGTGTCGACTTTAAAATTGCGTTGTTAAGCTTTACCGTTATTTAATAAACATTATAGTTAACCTTTCACAATTTTCAGTTTTTAATCCCACATTCCACCGTTTCGTTCATGGTAAAACTGCTCTTGAACAAGAGTACAGACGTTTGCTTTCGCTTTAGATTCGCGAGACTCGTTACACGTTTCTTTTCGCACATTCAACCGCGGCGAGCAAACAGATCGATTCAAGAAACATATTACGAGCGGTGTTAAATTGCACGGAAGAACGAAAACCAAGAAACTTGGCGAAGTTCGTCGTAGGTACATACCCGGAATTTCTGGTTGAGCTCGTGTTGCCAAAGACTTCAGAAAAAAAAAAACTTTTACAGCAACGAAAATAAATGCGAATTAGCTGCAGTCACGAGGGAAGGGAACAATTTATCTCGCGACGCGAGATTTACCTGCATTTACTTTAAATTTTCTACAGAAACTTTGGAAATCACTCTGGAACCGCAGAATTAATTCACATTTTTTAGCATTACGAATTAATCCAACACTCGTCTATTTATATTAACGGGGATTGAAAGAAAGAGTGTTTAAAATTACCCGAAGTAATCCCGCGGTTACCAACGGTAATCTCCCTCGTGCCTCGCTTTTCCCTCGCTCTCAAAATTTAATTATTCAATTGCGTGACCGAAACAAAATTACCTGAGCGGAATAAATATTCGGAAAAGGACCTTCTCGTACAATTCCACGTAACAACTGAACGACCGCCGCCAAGATAATTATATAAAAATCTAAAAACATACGCCGGCTTGCACAATCCTTTGAAACAAAAACGTTAATAAATTTAATTATTTTAAATCGAATTCGCGTACTGTTCAAACAGCGGGATACAGAATTTATGTATTTAACCGAACAAATTTCTTTTAATCCCGTACATTATCAATAAAATAATACAATTTAACTAAAGTCCAGTAAAAAGAATCGACGTTCGGAACTTTGACCGACGACACCGCAAAGGCGAAAATACGTGACGCCCGACGTTTTTCCTCACTACCGCAGAAGTATTCCGAGGAGAACTTTCTCCCCGAATCCCACGGGACAAGTAAACGACTGCGGGCAACACATTAATCCCGGTTAACGTGTTCGCGACTCCTGTCGCGAGCCTGCGGCAATTTACAGCCAGGATCAGTGTCCTTTACGGGACAATCGTACCGTGGTTCTTCCCTAATCCTCGTATATCTCGGCCACCTCGAACCTCCTTTCCCGTACCGAGGCACAAGACGGTGCCCTACCAGACTAAGTCTACATCGTTGTTAACTAAATCTGAAACCTAAATCCACGTGAGAAGAGTTCGTAGCTAGGGAAAGGGTATTCCATGGTATTTGCGCGGGGCTTCCTTACTCCGAGAATACAGCCATTTATCACGGTATAATCTGGTGCACGTTGACCGTTAACTAGCCCGTTAGAAACCGCGTGTCCCGCGCTTTTGTACTTGAATCGCGGTAATCCGGCGATAAATAATATTTTTTTCATAACGATTGTAGAATCAATACGACCTACTCTTATTATTGATAACTTGTGTTACGAGTGCAAGCGATCTGCGGAGGTTATTAAAAATTCATATCGAACGACGTACAGCGGTCCATAATTAGAATCGAATTTAATTAGCGGGCGACGATAGAATGTTAGCATTGGTAAAAGTAATTTCCGCGAATCCGAAGATTCATTTGGAATTCTATAAAACGATAAAATATGATAATACGATACGTGATTTCTCGTTTGAACGAACTACATTTAACAAGGTGTATGTAATTTCGCGATTTTATTAATTATTCCCTTCAATGGAATACAATGAAAAATCAAATGGATAAGTTTCGTCTCACAGGCGAGATGCAAGATTCTTCCTTGCCTGGGAAAATGAAACTAAAACGGATTACCAGATGGTTTTTCCGAAAATATGCAGAATCGTAGAATTACTTCAACCCCGACGTCATAATCGAGTTTATCGGGGAATCGCGAGAGGATATTCCTCCCGGGCAAATCCCGTTCTCGCGCGATAATATCGACGATGAAGATCGCGCAATTGAAACGCGATGAATCACTCGAACCTTATCGCTTGCCAAACTAGAAAGCATCCAAAACGATTCGTTGTCAAACTTCGGTCTGTCCGTCGCGCGACCGGGACAAAGCAAAACGTCGCTCAGATTCGCAAGTAGAAGGAGAGAGAGAGAGAGAGAAAGAGAGATAGGTCATGCGACAGGCAAGCACGTCGAACCCGAACGAGACACGAAAGCCGAGAAACGAAGAAACCCTAAAACCGAAGAAAGCCGGCGCGGTGCAACGGAACGAGCGAGCGAAGAAGAAAAGCGAATCGGGGGCGAGCGGTCTGAAAAGGAAGATGCGAAAGAAAGAAAAAAGAAAAGAAAAGGGACGGAGAGTGGTCGGGGGCGCGCGCGGCAGCCGGTGGAATTCGGTTGCTCGAAAATCAAAGGTTAACCACGAAATGCCGTGGCAGTGGATAGAGAGGACCAAGATGGACGAAGGGAGACGGAAGGGACGTGGGTGGACTGGACTCGACTCGACTCGACTCGACTCGACTGGGACGGCGGCCGGTCCCTTTTACCCTTTAGCGAGGCACAATGACCAGCCATTTGGGGATTCTTGGACCGTACCGACGCGCCGCGGCGCCACCCACACCCTCTAACCTCTCTCTGACCTCTCTGCGCCACCCCCGACGCCCTCCGCCCCTCCGTCCGCGAAGGCCACGGCTCCGAGTGGGGGGCGGGGGGTGGAGGAGGAGCACATTTACACTCGAGGATTCGAGTTGCGAGCTCGAGGTACCGTTACGTCGCCCGGTACACTTTTCCACCCTCCGGTAAACCAAAGCGCTATACGCTCTTTTTTTTCCCCCCACCCCCTCGAGTCGCGATCAATCCCCCCACCCCCCGTTTCGCACGATCCTCGGCCTCGCCCGTATCTCGCCGGGCATTGTGATGGAAATGCTCCTCGGGTTATTCACACGCCAATCATTCGGCACCGAAGAAAACACTTATCGCACTTGCGCCGGTCCCTGCTGGAAAAAGACCGTGGCGACCGCGAAGCGGTCGAACGTTAAGGAGCCGACCGATAAACTTTTTAACGACGGAGAATTTCCAGTTTGCGCGTACTTGATTTACTCGGCCGGGGCTCTCCCCGATTAAATTATTATTCGTAAACACGACGAACCGCTGATTACTCGAAAATCTGATTATTGAATTACACGCCGATGAAATTATGTGGGTTATAGAGGTGGAATTTCTTGTGCCCCCGCGATGGAAGCAGTATATTCGCGTATACATTGCGAATAATCGTCAAAGCGTTAATAACCAAATTGCGGATGCCGATGGAGTATAATTTACGCGGTTCGTTCTTTCGAGATATCGCTAACAATGTACCACGGTCGACTGTCGGGTGAAATATGCAAATTGTACGAGCAAGCTTCGCGTAAATATAACGGCCGGTGGTTCGAGCATTTGAAAAAGGTATCGACGCGAGGACTCTTCCCCGTTATCGATCGACGATAACTTCGATATCTTTTATTTCGTCGAGTTCGGCCGTTTCGTACCTGCATCGCGGCTGGAATACACCCAACGCTGTCAAATGAATTTGCCGAGCTTGAACCGGGTGTCCGGGCTATCTCGAAAATCATCACGCATCGAAAGCGATATCGCGCTGGAAGATCGGTTAGGCGCGAGAACGTACTTTCCCTGGCGAAGCGCGAATCTCGAGATGGCATATAAATCCCGGAAGTGGGCTTCATGCCGGTTTCTCCGTGCTAAATGCCCGGTTGATCCGATTCTGCGTGCTTTATGGAGCGCAGGACCGTACCGGCGAACCGGACACGAGAGTGGGGGGGCGGCGAACGTGAGGCGCCATATTTCCAGCGGATGTAGAACGATCGTGAGTTCGTATCGTAAATGAAATCACGTACTCCGCCCGTTTAACACGGAAACGTATTCTACGTAAACGATTCCGTGTGCCCGCGAGTGCGGCTAGATACGTGCATCTGTACCAAAGAGTGTTTCTACGAATATACGTATGCAAATTGAATAACATGCGCGGGGGGGGGGGGGGGCGTACCGAGTAATACACACACCGTTACGCGATCGAGTAATCGTACGCGTATACAGGCGCGTGTACGCGCCCGTATGCATATGTATGCGTGCGCCTTATACGTAGAGTTTGGGCACCTATGTAAATTCAATTATTTACGCAAACGTGTAGCGACATGCATATACAAGAAACGGTGGAATATTGAATGCGCGTTAGACGCGCTCTGGTAGAACGCGCGTACAAGATAAATCGAGTGCAGTGAGTTATTGGTAAAATCGTGGAAATTTTTATACGCGACTCAACGGTAGATCTTTATCGAAGCGAGAGTTTGATTGATAATAAGCGTGGAGATTTGGAGAAACTTCTTTTTTTTTTTAAATAAACCATTCACGAGCGAGCGAATCAGCAAATTTGCGATGCTTCGAAATATTGGATAATATCGTGGTATCTATCGTGACTATTTTTGAAAAAAAAAAAGACGATAGCAGAGCGACGCAAAATTATTCCCACGCGTGGCACAGAGCTTCTCTATGTTTATTTTCAATCGAGCTTTGGTAACGCGGTATTAGACTAACAACGGATACGCGAACAATATTGACGTAAATGATGAAATTAATTTATGATAAATTAAATCCACATTGTTGGCCGTACCATTACAATTTTGATGAGTAAATATCGACCGCTGGATTTCATTGCTACAATTGCAATATATTAATCGTAAGCAACGATTGGCAAACAAACATGTAAGTGTAACACATTGTTTATATATCTTTATCAATCGTTTCTTACAATATTGATTATATCGTAAGAAATAATAATTCTTATAGTCACGTAGAATCTTGCTCAAATTTGATATTACGCGTCGAGACTTTCTACCGTTTATCCATCATTCGTATTTACGTCGTCGCGTCCGACATTGTCAAACGATATAGATACGTTACAATCGAAATGTGTGGCCGTCGCTTACCGTTAATCACGAGCATCGCCGTCTAACTTTATCTATCTCAATTTTACCCCGTGAGAAAGGAACAATGGCCGGGTGTGTACAGATCGAATTAGTTTCTCGCTTTAAACCGGTGTTCCCGACGCGCTTCTGCCATCGCCAAGATTTCGATTCTCGTTACTGGCGATGCGCCGGCACAGATATAACGCATTTACGGGCACACGTTTCAACCTAAACACGACCGACAACGTATAGGAATGATGCACTGTACTCCGGCAGGTACCTCCGGACTAAAATCAATTGTAATCAAGAGCGACCTATAAATCAAATCGTCCGCGGTGGGGGAGCGGAGACCAGGAACTGTATAGCGGACCGCTTCCTCTCCGATGATTTGTTAGCGGCACACGCTTTAGGAGCCTCGTCGCGGCGCGGCGTCGCGTCCTCTCCGTCGCGTCGTATTCCTTTCGTCGACCTCCGTTTCCAATTGTCGCGCCATAACGGAACCCATCGTCCGTCGCTTATTAACACGTTTGATTGCCACGGGGGTCGCCGACGGCAGGCGTTCAATTTGGCAGTGGCGCCGTGGGGGTCACCGGTGACCGGCGTCGCGAAGCGACAAGATTAGTATAAATTCATGATTATAGTAGATCTTAATACTTGTGAATTATTCGATACTAGCATCGTTGCTACAATGGTGTGAAGAAATTAATGCATTGTAAGACATATGAGAATACTTTTATTTATACATAATAAAACATAAAAATAAACGTATCTCTTAAACATTGTTATACACCGCAACTTGTCTGCTGCAGATAATATTACAAGATATCTAGCGCGTAATAAAAAATTCTTGTTAGAGCCGCGCCGTAGGCAATCCGCGTGAAGTGAGCGTGGCATTCAACTGTGTTAACGTTCGGCGCCGTCCGCTTTGCAAGGGTTAAAATCCTCGCACGTTGCTTCCTAACGGATCCGTTACGTTCGATATCCTCCAATCAACGCCGGCTATTAAGTTTCTCGCCATGCGTTCGTTCGACGATGCTCGGTGAAACGGATCCGTCACTATCCGGATCGTTTCAAACCGCTGGTGCGACGACTTTTGTACTAATCCCTGGGTGCTCGTTTTAATAAACCTTAAATTTTTACTATCAGCTATCTAAATGTTTTGTGTAAGCGGGGAGATGTAGATATAGGTGCTGTATTCGCTAGGTCTCGTTCCTAGTGGAATTTTTAAGAAATTTTCGGTAAAAACGCAAGTTTCTTTATGTCTCGTAGGTCCTTCTAGTTTGCTGACATATCAAGGGTGCCCAAAAGAAATTTATTATTTTACATAGCAGCGTTTGAAGTCTCTTTGTGGCAGAACGCGTTGATGCAAGCATCTTCGTAAGTTTTTATGAAAAAGCATCAACATAGAAGAACTTCGTGATACATTCAAGGAAATTACATTTTAAAACGCTCTGTAACGTAAATGAAGGAAAAATAGAGTTTTATATTATCCTACAAAATAATACTATCTTCCAAAAATTCTTGAGAAACATACCTTGGCTGGCATACTCCACTATCGCGAATTTAACTTTAATATCTAAACGAAGTTTAAAACGTGCCACCGCTCACGTCGTACCGAACTTCTCCGACACTGTCTTCCACTTTAAAATGATACAGTCACTCCCCACAGTCGTACAGGTGGTTATTGTATTATCGAAACACGATAATGCAGTTTCCATCGAGAAAGTTACAACGACGCCGAGATAAGGGTGGAATTTCGTTAACTCCATCGATCAAGCCGCGGGGGCTTTGCTGCGATGTTTCGAACAAGCCCGAAGTCAGGGCACAGGTGTTGTTCCTTTTGAAATTTCGTTTCTCCGGCGAATGAATAAATCTGCCTCTTTCTCGCCACTGTTCCCTCCCTATCCCTCTTTCTCTCTCGCCCTCCGTGGCTGGCCCTCTATTCACGCACCCCTCGACGCTCGTGAAGGAAACCCCTTTTGTGCCCAATAAATCGTAGGAATTACTTCGGCACACGGATTCACCGGGAACCACTCTCTTTCCTTTTTTTTTTTTGCTCGCGCTCCATGGCTCTCCGGATCCGGATCCTCGAATTGTCTTCGACCCTCGACCCACAATGATGGGGACCCGTCACGTTTGACGGTAATGGATCGTAGACGTTCCCCGGCTGTCGCGTTAACGCCGTTGTTGCGACGTAAGTTGCGTATGGCCTGCATGTCAACGTATTCGTCGTCGTTCTTCTATTTTTTTTTTTGGTGCGAACCCTTTGGGCTTTCACGGGAATTAAACGGACGAAGGTTGCGCGCGTGGAATTTGAAAGAATAATGCTCGCGCGCACGTGCTCCACCGGCAATTCGAAATCGTTGATGCGTATGTTTTCTAGCTTTGCGAGATGATTTACGTTACGTTGGAAATATTTTAATCGAACGTTGCTCGCTGGTTATTCATTAAACGCACGTTACCGCGATAAAACTGACGTTAAATTATAAGAGCGATGGAATATATATTCCTTTCCACAATTAAACTACTGAATATTGTTTAATTCGATATTCGGCGTGCTACGCGTTGAACGCAAAATACATACGATTGCATATCCTTTAATCCGGATAGTTTGAATGCCAAAGAAAAACCGTAAATATTGTACGACTGTCTCTATATTAATACACGCCAAGGAGCGTATTACTTTGCTCGGAGTGTCTTTAATTACCAAGTTCTATTACCTACGCGTTGGCGCTATTGAAACACTAGTACCGAGTATTACATTTGTACGTTTGAATCATCTGCTTGTCATCACCTATTATCCTTTCTATTAAGCCACACCCCCTTTGCATTCGCGAGGGGTTGCGCGTCTTAGCTCGTAAAATTGAGCCGGCTTATGAGCATAAGCCACGCTAATCCAATGTGTCACGCGCGATTTAATGAAGCTTAATATACAATGCGAACTGGCGTCAATCTGACCTTTGCTCGAGCCGTGCGGACGCCTCTCATAACCGTCGGCCCCCTTTTAGCCAGTGCTATTAGTCGCTGCGAAGGTGGGTCATCGATTTGCATTAATTATTTACGGGAATCCCGCAATCTCGCGGGACACATTTGTTGAAATTTTCAAGCGCTCTTTCGACTCTCCCTTTACGTTTCTCTTTCGCTTGACATACGCGACTATCGTAAAATCTCGTTCGACAAAGAGTCTTGAATAAAGTACGTTCGAAGTGGCAGTGGTCGTTTAAATGCAAGGCGGTAGGCTAACGGCAATTAACGAAGGAATTAAGCGAGTACGATGATTAGCATATACAAGCGGCAGCCGCGATTTCGGAATGGACATTGCGTAATTTGAATTGCGTTACTCGTTCTTAGGTGTTATGCCAGGTATAAAGATAAATGGATCGTGACTTATGCAAACGCGCAGCTTCGTTTTCTGCGCGCCACGACTCCGACGCTTTTTAAACGAATTTCAACCGTGTGGAAATTGGCGGAGGAATAACAGAGGAAAATTAAAATTAAATCAATCCGGCGCGAACGGGAATGCCGAATCGTGATCGAATCCTAGGAATCGATCGAATGTAATTATTTTCACGTGCCTTGGCCATTTCTAATCGGAAATGTACGCGTGCCAATTCGAATTTTTTTTCCATTCTAACCAATCACAATTTTATTCGGCACGTATTTCATTTTCGGATAGGTCAATTGTGATCTCATGGACAAATATTGAAAAGTGGTTTACGAGGAACTGAACGCTAAATATTTGAGGTGTGTTGTCGGTTCGAACGTATTGGATTTTGATATATATAAAAAAAAAAGAAATATGCAAAGGCTAAAGTATGCGTATACCTTGCCCACGAAAATGCATTTAAGTTCGATTGAATTCACTTGGAATTATCCGCAGTAACAGCGGTAATCCGATCAATGTTTCGACGCGCACGAAATTCGCACATTATCGATAACGCTGTACAAGTAATAAGTAATGCAAGACCGTTGGTAAGACCCTTACAAGTAGCGTAAGATTATAAGTAAGACCGGCATAAGTAGTGTAAGTCTCGCGAACATCCCGTTGCTGAGCAAATACCGTTAACAATAACGTAATTACGCGATGGGGGGCGAACAAAAAAAAAAGCAGAGAAACGTTCCACGCCGAACGCACGCTAAGTTGAATCTCTCTCCGTAACCGAGACGTCTGATGTGGTTTTCGGTCGGTCAAAAAAAATTTTACGCCCAGACGCTCGGCGTCAAAGAGCGACAATCAGAAACGTGAGAGGCATCGTCGAGCGCGCATCGTCGGACAGACGACGCACGTCGGAAATATCGTGGATATTCCCTCCCGTAGGCAGTGAGACTCGAGGCGTCACTCAAGCGACGATCTCCTCAACGTCGTCGTCGACGTCAGTCTCGTTGAGAATTCGCTTCGCGAGGCTCTTTCCCACTGGGCATCTCGAAGCGTACGACGAAGGGTGGGCCACGTTAATCGAGCTTTCGACTTCGACTTTGAACGATCGATACCGACGTCCTTCGCGCTCGTAAATCAATTATTCAGTTTTTTCTGTCGGATTAACTCGCTTCCCACGATGCGAGAATCGATTTGACATGTTTCGGTGTAAATCGAGGTATACAAAATTTGTACGTCAGACACGACACTCGGGATTATTCTTTCTTCTAGTTTCTTTGCGTCTGTTTTGGAATTGTTTTAAAATCTGCTATTACGCATTGGCTGAAACTTCAGAACATCGCGACCTTTATGGAATTTATATTTCGATAATATTATCAAAAAAAAGGAACTCTCGAAGAATTATTATCGATCGTTGCAGTCGATCTATCAACGAATTCCATTAAAACAAACGCGGTTATTTATTGGATCGTTATATAATATAGTTTCACAATTTTCAATATTGCTGGCGCGCAATCCATATTATATTTCTGTCAACGTTCAATCGACTGTATCGAAGCTAGTGATTTAACGCTTGACTCGCGGAAAGTAGTTAAATAACCAGCTTTATTCCACGACACGAAATACACACGTTTATTTACTTTACGTCTACGTTTTCAAATGTCAATCGCATTTTGATTGCGTCGTGTTGTCGGTTCGCCGAATTTAAATGTGTCGTTTCTTCGGAACCATGTTCGAATTAATTATGCGCATAAAATGAATTCTTTTAAAGACCTGTAAAAATGAAAAATGTACCTCACTGCCTTGCGCTCGATACGAACAATGTGAAGGATTAGCGAGATCTTGAGAAATAATTCAATTTGAAATCACACACTTGCAAGGCACGTATGAGACAAATTATTTCCCCCGAAGTATTTGTTTATCACTTTTCAACCGTAACTTCAAAATTTTTGCCCAAACCGATTTAAAAACTTTACAAACATTTAACGAAGTAGATATTATCAAATCTCAAACTTTTCGTTTGCACGAACCTTTTTTGCTCGAAACTTTTCCATAAGTTCTATCGCGTATTAGGAACTGCTCGTTATAAGTTTTCGCGACGAGCGTTCTGCAATCATTTTGAAATTATCTCCTAGTCACAATTCTTACCGACGAAATTGTAGAATCTTCTCACCCAGCGAGATCCCCCGACCGTTTGGCAAATCTGATGAATAAAAGATCAGTTCGTTTCATGCATTATTAGAATTATGTTTGCCAGCGAGTACAGTAATCGGCTCCTATAACGGGTAACATAGTATCGTCAAACTGTCAATCTTCTTCTTCTTGGATGATTAGTCAAAAACGAAAGAAAGCAGCATACGTAAATGTGTTAATTAATTGCTGTGCAGTGATTACGGAGGAAACACGATCTACGTGTTCGATCAATCATCTAAATAGAAATTCACAAACACATCTAACAAGAGCATACATCGAAACTTTTGTTCCTTGGGACCCACATCGATTTGAAGATGGTTTCGGTTAGAGCGCACACATTTTATTCAACAAGCACACGTCATCGAAGCGTTACGGGCAGATTCCGTGTATTATTTTAACTTCGATATTTATCCTTTACGTTTACACTTCTAAGAGGTTTCAGGAGAAAAATCTTGGTTCTCCCAAAGTACGAGCACAGCTAACATTACGAGAAAGTTTTAACAAAGAGACATTTACTACGTTGTCACGTTCGGAAGTAGTATAAGCAATCACGATCGGACGAACAGGCACAGGAAGTAGTGTATATTACGTTAGACCAGACGTCGCCTAAACATTGAAACGAGGATAATCGAGACGGCTAATAATTTCGATATTTAATCATTTAAATTGAATTACTTCTATGATACAAAAATTCTGATTGCACTGATAATTGAAAATGGAATTTCTGTACCTCGATTACTTAAGCGGCACGCAACATACATAAATTTGCGACAAGTGAAACTGTTAGAACGTCGTAACTTTGTATATCTCGATCGCCTAAGCATTGCAATATAAAACTGTAAGCAGTTACGTAACTGGTCAAAACGCAAATATATGTCACAAAGTTTCCACTGCAAGATCCGAGATACGGTAACAGCAAAAGCCATAGGTCACAAGTTCCAAGGAGAGTCTATGAAACGTTAGTGGCATAACGAATGTGCGATAATCGCGTTTACCGATTGTGCGAGCGAGAGGCAGAGAGGTAGAGAGACAGAGACAGAGAGAAACAAAGAGAGAGTGAGAGAGAGAGAGAGAAAAAGAGGGAGAGAGCCAGTACTAATCCCTACGCCACAGCACAAACACGGACATACACAGAAAAGGGATTTCTTGAGTCGTGCAGACAAGTTGGCACGTACAAGCAAAAGGGTATTGCAATAATCACACATCTAAACATCGATAAACTAATTCTAACAACACGAACCTTCGACAAAAAAGAGAATAAGTCTGGTGTTGAGTTAATTGGGGGTGTCTGGTGTGTCACACGTTCCTCTGATACAAAGGGATCGTTAGGTTAGTACGATCGAAATTGCGCACGTAGACGTGCGCGTACGTATGCACATAGATCTAGACGAGCGTTAGTCTAAATACACACGATGCAAGGAAGAAAGCGTATCAGTTTATACGCTACGTTAAAGTAACTATCAAGAGGATGGTTATGCTCGGTGGTTTGCACCGTCGTCAACGACGGACCGAAACATCGAGAGAAGAAAGAGGTAGGAGACGGATAGTAAAAAGCCAAGTAGACAGATATAGAGATATACGGGGTAGAGAGATACGATTATCGTGTGTTTATGTGGAAAGAGAGAGAGAGAGAGAGAGAGAGAGAGAGAAAGACAGAGAGAAAGAGAGATAGCGAAAGAAAGAGAGAAAGATATGAGTGAAAGCGAAGTCTGTACGCGTGAACAATGTAAGATTGAGGGAGAGGATTCGGGCTTTTAGAGAAAAAAATCTACTGACTAATCCTAATTTGCAAACCAAACAAACGAACCAACCTCCTCGGTAAGGCCTAGCCGAAAATGTTCGCGGGCCCCCTGTAACAAAAATATATATAAATCATAAGAAATCATAGAAGAACAAAAAGAAATAGCTACGTGACTGCATTGACTGATAGTCAATATAACGATAGTCGTTAATTACAGTATGATATGAGTGAGTCACAGATACCGAAGAGGGACAGAAACAGAGAGAAAGAGAAAGAGAGAAAGACAGAGTGAGAGAGATAAAGAAAGAGATAATTTCGACTAATCTCAGGGGTGTCAAACTGTCGAAACTTTATATACCCGATATCGATGAACATCCGTCGTTTTCCGTATAAATAATATAAAAGGTCGTTTAATCGCTCGTTTCGTTCATTCGGTACAGGTTCGGATCGAATCGATTAAAATGAAAACGAGATCGACTTCCTCGAGAATAAACGCCGATAACGGGAACGCCGAAAATATATATTCTCGCGTGTACTTCGTGAAATAATGTGATTATTATTTACTTACAGAAATCGGCGGAGACGTATAAAACGCAGGCGGGTAATCGTCGGGAAAGATTTTCGAGAATTCTAAAATAAAAATCGATTAAATTCGACAAAACCGTAGTATCGCCACGGTTTGACACCCCTGCAAGCGTATTCTTCTATATATGTACTTTTTTTTTTTCTATAGCCATGGTTGGAGAGGGTGCGGTTGGGGCGATAATGGTTGCCGGGCGTGAAATAAAGTTTGCACCGCAAACGCGGCGCCTGGCCGCGATTAACCGACACCGAAAACGTAAAACGAGCGAATTTGAAAATCGCGGTGGTTGCCTGGGTTCCCTGGCAATTGTGCCGGAACGGAATGGATGCGAATTCTAGTAGAAAATGATGTACCGTTATCGATACCTCCAATACCCCTGGGTCGTGCCCCCATACATACGCATATACGTATACACGTATCGCTCTCCTCATAAAATACAAAATAGCTTAAAATCGAGGCGAAATTCTGGAAGGCTTTGAGAGATCGACGGTGAAATTCAAATGATCGAGAATTTCTTGCGAAACGTTTTCGACTGCGAAATATTACGAATATTAATCGACCCCCGGGTGCGTTGAGTTTCCAATATTTTTAGTCCACTAAACGGGGGGTGGGGGGGGGGGGGGGAGTGTTCTCGCCGAGAGTATTTTTCAATTTGTTGCATAGCTACGTATGTCAGTTAATAGAAAAATCGTGGTATTTGTGCACGCGTCGCATATATCTTTTACCGGGCGTAATTACAAAATTGCCGTTGGCACAGCGTTATTGATACGGCGAAAATATTTCACAGTGGAACGAGAAACAATTCTTTAACCGCCCCGGATATATTTTTGTCGAACGAGAGGTGTAAACGCGGATGCAGGTTTTGAAATAGGAATATTATTTTACGCGCGGTACGCGCAAGCGCATACACAGAGGCGAGGATGGAAATAATAATTACGCGTGTCAAGTGCAATTACTATATTTCAGTTGGTAGAAATGGCAAACAATTACCGTAAAATGATATGACACGGAATAGTCGAACAATCGTGTAATTTCCTTTACGAATCTGATTGTTTTCAATTCTATTACTCGCGTAACGCTAAGCTTCAGATAGATTTTTGAGAAATGACAAAAATGTTGCGCGTGCCATTACGCGTAGGAGGAAAAAAAAATGCCGCGGTGCGTTAGTTGAGTTCGTAATTAATTAAATAACGTAGAACGCGGCAGAGCGCGGCGAGTATTAATTAACTACACTCTTGGCGGCCAGACTGAAAGGTATTTAAAATATCGAATGACATTGGAATTCGTTATTAAAACTCGTTGAAAACGCACGATGATCGTTAAACACTCTATCCACGCGTAAAGCTATAAATTCGGGAAACAATTCAAACTTTTGAAACGGTATCATTATGAGAGCGGTAACTGGCGCAAATACTGGCAGTATATATTTTACGATAACCATTTTTCACGAACACAGTTAGCGAGCTTAGTTTACGAGGTTCCGTTTCATCGTTATTTTTACAACAACAATGATCATTGCCCGCATCGGTATCGTGTCACAGTGTAAACGTATCCTCGAACAACAAAATTAAATATAATCGAACGCGAGTACACTGAGCTACCGAAATCAGATTCTTTCAGTTGCGTTTAGTAACATTGATCTTTCCGAGAGAAATTCATACCACCTCGAAAACCCCTGTTCGTTCTTTCCGGAAAAGATACAAGGTCTAGTCTCGCGTACTTGTACTTGGCCCGAGACAAGACTTTGTCTCTTGATCATATCAAGCGTGAATTGGGAACGAATTACGGGCCGTGACAAATAAAAAGGATATACTAAAAAAAAAAAAACGTAAAACTACCCGATCCTAGTAACGAAGTTTAGTTTAAACGTGATCCAGGCGGAATACACTTTTTCCATTCGAGCTAAGTTAACCACCTCGAACTCGCAAAATCGTTCGACAATAATCCCCCTACTCCCCCGTCGAAGAACAAACAAATCTTTAAGTAACAAACGCCTTCTCTTTCCCTACTTTCGGCGAAGAGCTTAATACCGTTCCCTCGTGCGCCCTAAGGGGGTGGGGGAGTTTAATCAATTTTTCGAAACTCTCCGTGCAATCGCAAATTACCCGAGGTCCCGCCGCTCGCTCGTACCATAGAAATAATCTTCGAAGATCTTTGCGCCTTCGGAAAGCGTTAGTAGCGGTAATGCAACAACCCAGTAATTTATAGGTAGCCGCGATAAGGGGCCGTGATAACGGAGCGTCGAGTAGTACCTTTTACCGTTTCTGTATTACTCGCATTCATTACGTTCCAGGGCGCGTACGTAGAAGATTAAGTTTCTCCATCCGTTCGGTGAGCCGCTTTGTTCGAGTCGGCATTACGGTAGTTCATACAGAGGGTAATATTACTATCGTTACCCGCGCAACGGTGTACGGACGGTTAAGTTATACGGTTTAGAACCGATAGATAATTCTCTGTTATACGGGAGATATACACGGAGATATAACTGCAAAACCGAATCAGATATGCCGTTTCGTTCGGCGATTCCGCTTCTGGGTTATACGTACACTTCGCTTACCGCGCGTCCGCCTTACTGTTTCCCCTCGATCTCATCGCCGGCCGATAATGGCGAGCGGGAAAAGTGCTGCCGTTAATATTCATGAGGGCGGGCAGTTCTGTATCGAGTACTCGAAAATTCTATCCGCTCGACGATCATTTTCTTATTTATGCCGGACCGGTAGTTTGATCGTCTTTACGATTTCTGCGCTCCGGTAGTACCCGGCTCGCCAGTTAATTGAAAGCGGTTTTGATTTAAACGGACGAGTGGGCGAGCCGAGTCGAAAAATCTGCACGCTCGATTTAGCTCTTTTTTTTTTTTTATTTATGCTGAGTGGTAGTTTGATCGGCTTTAGGATTTTTGGATTCGCTGGTTAATTCAAAGCGTTTTTGGTTTATACGAACGAGCGGACGAGCTCAGTCGAATAATCTGTAAGCTCGATTTCATTTTCATGCTTACGCTGACTGGTAGTTTGACCATTTATACGATTTCATATTTTGCCTAGTGTTAGACTGACTATTATTCTCCAGCTATAGACGACTACTAAAAACTCAAACGCTACCGTTTTCGAGGAAAAAAAACAATAATAAAACGTGAAATGTTCGAGAAGAGCGAAAGAAAGTACCTTGTCGATATATCTCGATTACCGATTTTGTTTAAATCAATATCTCTCGAGATAAAATCTATATACAAGGGATTTATTGCCCAGCTTAATCGCCTGGAGATAAAGCTACCGTATATTATCCGTGGATTTTGCGAATTGTATTGGAAGGAAGGTATCCTCTTGAATTCGAGGTCTTGAGACGTGATCGAAATTTCAACGCATATAAAAGATTTGAACGTACAAATAAAGTTATGCTTCGCGTGCACTTCGTGGCTTAAAGGATGTTGAAGTTGAATTTTTCGTCAACTTTTGCATTATTCCAAGCACAGTGGCTTTACGCGTATAATTAATTCAAAGTTATGCAACCAACGTTTGTTGTCAATATTTCCTTCGACCCGGTGTAGTATCATACCGAAACACTTCTAACTTTAAACATTTTTACTTCCCTACATGATTTGCATGTTTCGCGCCAAAAACGTCGGACAACGGTTCGACAATTTAATTTGGTTGCCCTACATCGTTTACTCGCTTAAATGAAAGCAGCTTTGTTTCTAGTTTGACGTCCTCTACGTATCTGGAATGCTTTGTTTAATAAAAAGTCATCGAACGGAAGTTCGTGATATGTCATTGTTCGTACAGCTACGGAAACAGTAATTCAAGACCGAGAACGTCGTAGAAGTAAATAATTTAAGTATAATAGATGACGGTTGTATCGTATCAATACGAATTAATACATAATTCAGGACATTCGTAGGAACTTCTTACGTAACTCGAGGATTTCAAATGAGTTGAATTTGACAAACGATGCGCAGTTTTATTCCACAAAGAGTTATTTGCTATGTCGCGAGTATGAACTGGATTTTATACAACGTGCAACTGCACTGTATCCTTGTAAAATATATTTATAATTACATCTCCGACCTAATTATTATGCCATGACATTACATTACGGGTAATGAACGCGTATGAATTTTGCGGTTCCAATAACAAAATCATCCTAATGTTTATTTAAACAACGTCAAACAAAATTACTCGCTAACACGATTTCCTCGCGCAATTATCGAGGAACGTATCAAAATGATGTTTTAAAATCAACTCGTATCGGCGTTCGATTCGCTATTCGATTAAATTCGAACCAAAGTTTCGTAATTAACGATCGCGAGCCGGAAATACACAATGGAACGCGTAACTATGCAGAAAAAAGAATCGGGACAAACGAAATTCGATTCACGTCATCCGTGATATTCTACGCGGAACCCCCCTCGCGAAACTACAGGAAGCAGCTACGATGGTTACGAAGATAATGGGCGTAAGTAAATGTAGAATATTATAACCGAGCTCGTCGGAAGCTTTGATCGCGGTGCAGAGTAACGTAAAATTTCAATGTACCCTCAAACTGGAGCATCGCTTGTACCAAAGAAAATACTAGAAGCTGAAAGTTTAATACACCGTTATCGGGAGAGATATCGCAAAGCGCAAACTTTTATAATCAATTTCGCGGATACGCTCGACCGAGAACGCGTTGCGTGCATAGCGTTCGCGACGAAAAAAATTAGCACGGGAAGTGCGTTAAAAATGAATGAGCGCGAACGAGTCGGAGAGCAAACGTCGCCTTTTAAGCGAACATTCGAGGCGCGCGAAGAGCGTTATATCGGGAATATAACGAGGCTGACGGGTATGGGATAACGCGTTGCGACGATATAACCGAGATCGTCAAAAACTCTAAACGCGACGCTAAGTGAGATAAAATTTGCATTTCAAGCGAGATCGCCTTTTATCCTCGCTCGAGGAAACACCGAGCGATGCCGTGGTTCGCGCGCCTCGGCGTTACGGCTTACACGAGATTCGAGATCGCGAATATCTTTACGATATATTATGCGCGCCGGTATCGAAACGCTATCGACGATACCGCGAACGTGCCGAGACGTGATGAACGATGAGCGATGAATGGCGAAGCTGTTAAAATGAGAATGGTGGGGAAAAAAAAAGGAGTGGGCATCTACTTAGTCATCGTTCCTTTCATTCAACGATGACGAGCGTCCGCGAGTTCGATACCGACCGACTTACAGCGATCGACGAAAATCGCGGTTAATGTACCATAACGCGGAGGAGATGGATCACGGAACGACGCGAGATTTGCATTAGGTACGAAACACCGTGCCGTGTTTAACTCTCGGGGATTTTTTCGACGCACTTTTTATTTTAATTTTCGTACATGGACAGTTCGCGTGTTATCCTGGGCATGATAGTACAATTTTTAAAACAAATTGTAAGAATCTTCGGCACGAGGATGCGATTTATCGGGTAAGAATAATTCTTACTTACAAGTCCAGAAATGAAAAGATAATGGGTTTGCGGGACAATTGCTACATTCGTTCTACTCCGCCCGGAGTAAATAATTACTCCACTTCATTGTTCGATCACGGTTTATTACGACAACGTTAATAATTTCAACCCCCTACCACGAACCCTGAAAGTAGATCATTGCATCGCGCAGCGTCGAGGCGAGGAACCAAACGAATCGAACAAACCTCTTTGCTGAAATAAAATCTTTCTGATATTTACAAAGTCCCAAAAGACATTTGTGACATTCGTATGCAAAGGACAAAATCGTGCGATAAAGTGTGACGACGAACGATCCGGTGTCGTCTCACGATGCGATGAGACACACGGTGCGACGCTGACCGCTCCAGAGCAACTTCGTAGTAACAATATCCCCCAGCAAAAAGTGTCGTAATGAGAGATGTCGGTGGGAGGACCGTAGCGAAAAATCCACCCGAGAACAACCGAGGAAGGGGGGGGGGGGGCGAACTCCGGTTAACGAACATCTGCGATGTTCCTCGTGAAAATGCTCCCGGACCCAAAAAGGGAGTAACCTCGGGGGTGGTAATGGGGTTGATGGGCAGAAGTTGGTGTTAACGGTGGCGCGGGGCAAAGCTGTAGTATACGTCCAACGTGCGCGCGCGCGCGGGCGACAAGGTGTAAGCCGCCGTACGTGTGCGACAAAATTACCGTTTGCGAGGGTGACGGTGCGACGAGCCGAAGGTTTCATAATACTTGGAAACAGGTGGCGTACTCTCGTCTTATTGCCACGGGCTAGTTCGCGCGAGAGTCGATTGCCACGTACCGCGAGGAGGAAGAAACGAGACGAAGAAGGCGTCGGAATGGTTTACGGACCCGAAGGACCGCGAGCTAAAGACCGATAAACCGTTAAACGGCTAATACTCGGTGGCAAAATCTTTCGCGGAATGATTCTCGGTTTCGCGCTGATTTTTATCTCGCGATTGGATACCTTTGATAGGGAGGTAGAGGAGGGTGAAGGGTACTTGGACAATCGTAAAATTAGGTATCTATTCGTCGTGAAATCGGAGATGGGTTCGTATGGAGGCTGATGAAAGTTGACGTGTAACGTACGCGGGTATCACGCAACACGG
This sequence comes from Pemphredon lugubris, assembly GCA_933228935.1. Classification (NCBI taxonomy): domain Eukaryota; kingdom Metazoa; phylum Arthropoda; class Insecta; order Hymenoptera; family Crabronidae; genus Pemphredon; species Pemphredon lugubris. The sequence goes on along the minus strand of OW121819.1, from coordinate 7,291,622 downwards.
TGTACCAATAGGCTAGTTAGGATTGTGTCTTCTCATATACGTTATGAACACATTTGCAACGGAGTTGTAATAACGGTGTTTCGTTAAGCGCGTACGTTAGACGTCTGTACCCGGCTTTAGGACCTACTTTGATTTGGAAAAGGTTTTGCTTGTAACTAATATGAGTTTTCCCCGATTATACGTACACCAGAAAATGATTCTATATTAATAAATGATCTATCGATTATCTCGCCAGAGTAGAATCGTTAATTAGACGCATGAAACGCGAATAATTATTTGAGTTCGTCACGCGAGAGGCAACGGTGATTCGAAACATAGAATTTACGCTCGCTCTGAAATGTCGGAGAATCGTGCACGGCAGAAATTGTTGTAATAGAGTGTGTCCGATCGTGAGTAATGTTGTACGGTGGTATTGCAAAGCGAACGACCGTGCCCGACAGTGGTATACCTGTAATTTAACGTGACGTAGCCGGCCGATACAGGAATCAGTGATGGAGAAGTGAATTTAAAGAACGATATAATAACGCCATGCTTTGGCAGAAAAAAAATGTAACATTAAAAAACCAGACATGTATATCCCCATATTTTTCTTGTACGGTCCTCGGTACGTGTCAGGCAGATCGATGGAATTCAATTACGGAACGAAATAATAATAATGTAACGTATCAAAAGGTAATTCGATTTGCGGAGTCCTTTTGAAAACACACGTGTGGCACGCAACGTCGTGCCATCTGGCACTGCGTGTAAACACATTTACCGAAAAGTACATACCGTCCGCGGGGTAAATAAAACGTAGGTCGGAAATATGCACCCTGCTCAAAACTAACGGTGGTTCTTACTTCGAGTACCTACGACTCGCTTTACCCGTACCTTGACATTTGCTTCGAAACGATCGCGCGCGTCTGCTCGTTCGACTTGTCCGCGAGACTCGCGTTTCTTTCGCCCGATGTGACTAACCTAAATAATAACCACGGTCACCGCGGTCGATCAACTTTTTCTCCGACTCATTTAAATGGTAATCCCTGAATAAAATTTCAACGCGAATTAACTCCTCGCACGCATTTACCATTCGTTCGCTGGTTTAACGCGTCGTACTCGTTTGTCGGAGCAGAGGTTATAGTACGTAATCCGAAACACGAGTGGTTCATTAAATACGATGGCTGTAGCCGCGAGTTATTTCAACAGTCGCTCGCGTCGTCGTCTTGAGATTTTCCAATTACCCGTAAATATTAGAGTTTAATTAATACCAGAACCCGTGCCACTGATTTATACAAAATTACGCTCACTCGATAAAAACGCCGTGTTTTTTTTTTTGTATCGCGTGTTATTTAACGCGGACCGATACCAACGAACGTTTAACAAATATTTTAACCTATTAATTCAAAGCTCGTATCGGAACACGGTGCCTTCGTTTAAAGTATTTATTCCTTCGGAGTTACGCGATCGATCAATATGTCGATACCATAACGGCGTACACCGATTCTCCGGAAAGTTCGATAATTTAAACCCTTTACTGCCGCTCGTACTTGCTATCAACTTTGATTAATGATACTTTCGTGAACACGTCGCTTTACCCATATGTTACCCCCTCACCCCCACCCGCTCCGCATAATGTAACGCAACGTTAATTGGTGTTTATCGTTCTCCAGATACACAAGAACACGGTGAATTGCTCGTGTACCAGGTATTAGTGCATTATTTTTCGTTCCGCGTAAATAACGCGTTAAAGTGGTAACAAAAAAAAATGACATCGATACGTACAAACACACGCGCTGACACACGTATTTATATATATTTTTTTCAATATTGCGCGCGAATAAAATATAATCGTTCCAATTATTTCTGAACGCTCCTCGCAACTCTTTGTACAATTAATTCGACGATTTTCCGACGAATTCCTGCATTTCCCATCGAACACGAAATTTCTATGAAATCGTCTCCCCGTGTTCCATTCTTCGTGCTCAGTTTAACAATACATTTTCGGCCGTATTTTTGTCTCCGTGCAAATCAATCACGATCATTTACATTTAAAAGCATGCGAAACAATCTTTGACAACTCTCTACGATTACTCCGTGCAATTAATTCAACGACGCTCCGCATAATTGGCCGCGGGTTTCCTATGAATCGGGATTCGAGTACCTGCACGGTTACCCGACGAAAACGCGGAGGAAAACGAGCATCGGGGAATTTCATCGCTCGCACAGCCGCCAGCACGCATTTCGGTAAAGACCGGAAGCTGATCTCTCCCTCTCGCCCTCCCACTGCAGTCCAGCACAATTTTAAAGTACTTGAACCGGCTTGCCCTAATCCCGACCTCCGAGTATCTCCGGCTATCATTTTATTTCGATTCGCCTCCGTCTCTTGACTTGCGCGGCGTCGAGTGGCAAAGTTTTTCGATTTAGCGAGGGGGCACTGGAATATATATATAGTTGAACGCGAGTACGTACACGCAATCAGGGTTACACGGCGAAGAAGGAAAGCGGGTATACCGGAACTGGTACACGAGCGTACTATCGCGGTAGCGTTGCAGATTTTAACCACGTACCGAGGGTTGCGCGCACACAACCCCAACAGTCGAGTGTCTCGAGTTTAGAAATTCCGTCGGGCGAACAATTCGAGCGCAGACGCTTTCATAAATCACGACGATTACCCGTAGTTACAGTTATAATTATACGCGCCATATATTTCGAGGAAACTGTGCGTCCCCCTTGTCACCTTTCGAGAATTTTCAGTTCCGACACTCAAGTCCGACTATGGTCGAAGGTCGTTCGTCGAGGAATCTCGAATCGATTGACGTCGGTGAGTGGATGTTACCGATCGAGAGCCATGTCACGGAGTTCGAGAGCCTCGTATAAAAAGTGTTATATTATTATCAGATAATACGATATTATACGGCGAAAAGTACCCGTGGCATCGATGAAATGAGATAACAATCAATACCCGACACAGGATATTGCTGAAAATAAATCAAAGCTTTTGTTGTACTAGTTTTAAAAAGGTTATTAAATTGAACTTTCGAACCGGAGCGACGCTGAGGTATAAAAGCATTTACAAATATTATAAACCATAACGAGGAGTGCAGATCCATCACACCGTTTTTGTAATGCGCGCAACTAATTTATACTCGCGATGGAAATACAGTGGATTACATATACAGTATAAAGTATATTTGCCGTAACGCAGTACGCGCATCATGCGCGTCCCTATTTCCACTTCGATATTGCGAGTTTGCGAAAAGCGCGGACCTTGTTCAAATTCCAAAATTCTATCCGACAGAATAATTAGAATTAAGAGATCGGCGTAATAAAGTGTCCCGATTAACTGACCGGTATAGGCAAATTCATGATCTACCTTAACGTTTAATTGAATTTTTTTTTCCCCTAATAAAAGATCGATATCTTCCGATCAAAATAACTTAGCCAGTCAGCTACGTGTTTTAATTGCTTTTATCGAATGAAACGATCAAAAATTAAATGTTGCGTGACGATAACCTATCGAATAAAACATCACCTGCACGTTTGGCAGTTATGAGCACCGTACCAACAACGATCGGCAATTGCATAAATCATATCGTCAAACCTAGTGACGATCCAACATTTTTATTCTCCCGAGGGAAGGATTTCACGGGTTTGCCGTGCATAATTCAACATCTGCATTAACGATAATTTCTGGCCCTTCCAGCGACCGTGAATAAGCTGTTTACTCGTTATTTGTCTGTATTGCAAAATCGATATCGCGTTTGCAATTATTACAGATTTCAGAAGCGCGTACACGTAGGAATCGGTATACCGATGTCGGAGTAATCCAACATCGGGTATCAAACGAAATTCAGTTACGCCGATTATACCGCTGAAATTATGGTGACTTCGAATAAAGAAATCTGCACATTCGATATTCGCGCGGGGAGGAAACTGCAAATTCGATATGTGCAGCGTGAAAATACAGAGCGCGGGAACGTTCCGAGTTTCAGCGACGAGCGTAATGAAGCTCTAGGCGGATAAATAACGTATACGTTGTTGTTACCGAAATGAAATCGATAACGCGCCTGTTTTCATACGTTGGAGGCTAAAAGCGCGCTTTTCGCGTAGAAAACGAACCCCCTACAGGGGGGGGGGGGGGGGGGGGTGTGATCGCGTTGAAGCGCATTTCACAATTACAACAAAACCAATTGTGATATCGAGTAAATTATTTCCGAGGATAAAATATGTACGGCGAGAAGTTTATCGGATCGTGCATTCAAAATGACCTCTTTCTTCGAACGGACAAGCATCTGTCCTTGTTCGCGCGTTGCGTGTTGCATTTTAAAGTGTCGAACGCTTTAGTTCTCTGATAACGGCTTTAATATTTCACTCGAGTTTCTCTACGTGCGCATGAATCGTTCGTATCACAATTCTCTCTCCCTCTTCCGCGTTCAATTATTATATGTATATATAGATTATGTTTCGCGGGTAAACGATGAAACGAAACGCGTAGGACTTCCGAAATCGTCGAAATAATAGAAGCGATGGTGAACGCTACGAGTTCGAAGAAATCAAATATGGCGAGCTGCGTAACAACGGAGAAAATAAAAAAGACTGTCATTTAAATTCTTCCCCAAAGCCTGTGGGGCGTTCGTTCAATTGTCAAACCGAGAATTTGAATGGACGCGGTGCTACTGATACTTCAAACTTTCAATGAAATTATCCTCTACCTTCCAACGTACATTCAAATTGTTTAATGTTCAACAGTAGTTCGCGATACTTCATTTACCGTTCCGAAATTCAGTGAAAATTGTACACCGTAGCGCCCGGTTAACGACATTAGTTTCAATTTCAATATCTGTTAAAATTAACGGTAATCTAACGACTAAAAATTACTAACTAGGCCGAATTTATAGCTACCCTTCGATCTGACTATTGTATCCCGTATCATCGTACGTGGAAACGTAAACTGACGTCCGTGACTGACGCGCTTATCTCAATGACGGTCCATTGTAACGCGTGTACACGAGCCGAGCACAATTGCTTTGTATACCATTTTTATTATTCGAACGGTATCTTAATTGTTGGAAGAGTACACAGAAATGTCGTGTTCGCTACGCTTTGCTCTTACTATTATATCATTTGTTCGCGTAATTGATACGATCGCGATGCATCTCGCGTTACTATCGCGCGCGAACATTGATTGTCACCTTATCCAAATACATAAAACTAAACCGCGTATTAACGGATAACGCGGGCAAACATTCGAACCGAAGTAGATTCGTTGCTCAACGTTGTGCCACCGGTTGTTTTATCCATTATAACGGGTATAACGTTACGTAGCGAGTGGCGTCGAACTTGGTAGTCTGACAAATTGCAGATTAAGTTTTGTACGAGGAAAAAACGTAATAAGGAGAAAAAAAAAATTGCGTTCGTTAAGAATTTTGAATATGGCTGCTCAAGTTTAAGAACGTAATTACAGGATATTACATTTTTTCAACTTTAAGCGGAAAAGGGTCAATTATAAACTTTCCTCCTGTCACAACCTGACTCTTATATTTCAAGTTTTAATTACTTAATCGCATTTCGTTCAAAGAGCAGCACGGCACTGGGCAACGGAACTTTGACCATCGGCATGGAACAAAAACCAATCATCGAGTAAACGACGATACGGCGAATCATGATAATTAATATTTCGAGCGACAATACAGGAATCGTTGACGTGTGTGAAGTTAGCATCTCAAGTGTCAGCATCTCACAAATAAACTGCATATAAAGTGGCATCCCGCATAGTTCTACAGTTCTTGACAAGTTTTAACAATAGTTCCGTCGATTTTGTTATCGAAACCGCATTTTGAAAAAATGAGATGCTAACTTCGCAAACCGGATTTAGCATCTCATCGGATTTCACAATTTTCAGGGTATTAGAGGTCAAATTAAAAAAGTTCTACATCCTAAACTTATTCTGCACATAGTTCTATCGGGTTAAAGTAATCAGGATCGCTAATAATCGTAATAACCAAAATATTCATAGAGAAGTGAGATGCTAGGGGGATGCGTTAATTGCCAATTCTGGGTCGTATGGAGATTGCGGAGGATAATAAGGGGTCCCTTATATAAGTTCAGTAAGAGATCTGGTCTTTTGAATATCCTGAAGAATTATCGTTTATTGAAATAAACGTGAGATGCGTGAGAAACGTGAGATCCATAAAAACGTGAGATGCTGTGTTATAACTGTGGTTTCTGCAAGGTAGAAAGGACTTAAATGATAACTGGAAGTCCCCTGCACAAGTTCCGAAAGAGTTCTGTTCTCCAAACGGGCCCAAAATCTATGTTTCGTTGTTATAAACAGCATATTATCCATGCAGGAGTGGGATGCTGTGATACAAGTATGTACAACGTCTGGGTCGAATGAAGGTCTTAAATGTTGACCAAAGGTCCCTTATTCACGTTGCGGAAGAGTTATTATCTTTTAGTTATTCCCAATAATGATAAGCCATTATTATAAGTAAAAAATCCATATAGGATATTTTGAATGCGATGCTATGATATGATCGATTATAAACCCTGCAACTGTGTTCAAGCTTACATCGGTTTTGAACATTTTTATAGTGTGTTTTATGGCTGTTAATGTAGACTCGCTTCTGTGACCGTAAAGAAATGTATGTGATGCGCCGTATTGTGCATCTGCACCAGGCCTGGGCAACCATGGGGAAGTGCACTCTTCTCACGCCGCACAGTGTACTCTTTTTGGACAAAAATCGCTCTCCAGCGTAAAAATCAACCAATTTTAATGATTTTTTTTTTATAAATTCGTAGAAAAATTCCAGCAATAACGTAGAACTGCGGATAATTGGATATTTATAATTCTAACCTATAAAAAACGTAATTAATCCATATGGGACAGAAACATTTAATTATAAACTTTAGTTAGAAACTTCAGTTAGAAAATCGTATTGTTGCATTTCATTATTCACTCTAGTAACGAAAGTTAAGTCTCTTAAGGGGGTACACCACAATAAAATGTTCAAAAACCCGTTTTTTTTTTTGTTGCATTTTCAGATAGTTTATAATGTCAAGAATGTATTGAGCAAATTATAGACCAAAATACCTATTGTTACAGAACTTATACACCGATTCAAATGCGTTTTTCTCGAAACGTGATTTTCAAAGTCGGTGCCAACGATATGTCGAAAACGGATAGATGGATTTTTTGGAAATTTGTGCGCAATGTTATTGAAAGATTTATTTTGTTTGTTTTTTTGCCAGAAAAATCCATCAGGCCGTTTTCGAGATATCGTTGGCACCGACGTGCAGGGGACTTCCAGTTATCATTTAAGTCCTTTCTACCTTGCAGAAACCACAGTTATAACACAGCATCTCACGTTTTTATGGATCTCACGTTTCTCACGCATCTCACGTTTATTTCAATAAACGATAATTCTTCAGGATATTCAAAAGACCAGATCTCTTACTGAACTTATATAAGGGACCCCTTATTATCCTCCGCAATCTCCATACGACCCAGAATTGGCAATTAACGCATCCCCCTAGCATCTCACTTCTCTATGAATATTTTGGTTATTACGATTATTAGCGATCCTGATTACTTTAACCCGATAGAACTATGTGCAGAATAAGTTTAGGATGTAGAACTTTTTTAATTTGACCTCTAATACCCTGAAAATTGTGAAATCCGATGAGATGCTAAATCCGGTTTGCGAAGTTAGCATCTCATTTTTTCAAAATGCGGTTTCGATAACAAAATCGACGGAACTATTGTTAAAACTTGTCAAGAACTGTAGAACTATGCGGGATGCCACTTTATATGCATTTTATTTGTGAGATGCTGACATTTGAGATGCTAACTTCACACACGTGAATCGTTTCAATATCTCGAGCTAAACCTATCGTCGACCTAATTATTCGATTATAATTTACTCTTGATTCGAACGAGACGTTACGATTACCTTGCGGAGGCATTTCTTTTTACCGACATTTGCTTAACCTCGGTAAAAAGAAGAAAGCGCTTTTTTCGCCCAGCCCTTTAAATTGGTCATTAAAGTCGGCGATTCATTAGGCTGCCGTATAGTCCTTAAAAAAAAAAAGAAATAAATAACGATTCCAAAGCGATGGCTAGAAACAAACGCACAACACGAATCTTGATTTTAATCGTACTTTAACCCCAATCTCCCGTAGTTTGATTTACGTTACTTTTACGGCGTTCAGCGCCTTGGAAGTATACGGTATCTCGCCGCTCGTTACCTGCCCTCGTTTATCTCCGCGAAAACCGAAATATTTCCCTCGTGACGTTGTTCATGCGCGGCGTACGTACGGGGAAAAGCACACTCGACAATATGCGCGTGCTTCAACACTTTGGAAAAGAGACGTTGAGAATGAGAATTTTCCGTGTACAATTTACGAGTAAAGCCGCGGGAGATGGAAACGTTAAATTGAAAGGAACGATAGATCGAAAATTCGTGGATGACGGAGACGTTACTTGTTAGAAACTTTTGTTATCGATATCGGTGATTTTCGTTGTACCTTTTCCACAAAAATTGAGAAATATTAGTGTATCCTTGAAAAATAAAGTACATGGAACGGCCTTGGATGTAAAATGTACGCGCTCACGCAAGTTTTGATGCAATCTTCTTACTTACGCCAATTATTGTGTGTCGCAATGTTATTGGTAAAGCGTTTAAAATGATCTGGTTGGGGCGGGGGTTGTTTATTTTAACATGGTTAAACGATGGTTTGATATACGTATCGATGTAATTATGTCGACCTCTTTTAGTCCACTAATTTCACTATTAATTCGCATTATGGACGCTAAACTTATTATAACGATACGATAACAATGATAAAATCTAAATCGTTTGTCCGAACACTTTTGTTACTCAATTAACCCGAGGGGTCGCGGTTTTGCCGTACAATTTGTATTCTCGTAAACTTCCTACCCGAATATTTAATATGCCGCCCCATTGAAAATCGAAATAACCACTGCGATAATGACAAAAGCTGAGCTACTTTATTCCTACCTCCAATTGTTGCGAATTTTCGAAGGATTTTCCCCGCTCTCGCGCACGTAAATTCGGAGCAAAATAGAGCAGCACTTGGTAAACAATTCAAACGTTTAATCCTCCTACGGAATAAAAGGAAATCCGAAATTACAGTGCGCGGACTCAAAAGCTTAAGCAGACCATGGAAATCGGAGAACAGTGGTAATAATTAAAGGCCTGAAATACGCAAACGTAAAGTATATGTACGATATTCGATCCACGAGCGAACGGGAAAACATGTGCCCTAGATAACTGTACATTTGTCTGATAGGCTATCAACCCCTGTCAGTTTTGCGAATTCAAAAGCTAACTTTTACCACTTTTTAATTTTTTTTAAATTAAAATATTATAATATTTCTCTTAAGTTACGCCGATTCGATTGAAACGAATAAAGGAAATATAGAAATATGCATGGTTTTAATGCGTTATTTAACACTGATTTACAATTTAGTTGTCTAAGGTTAACCACCTGACTGTGTAGCGCGCACATATGCGTCAAAACTGAAGTGACCAAACTGGCATTGGCCCGCATTTTGTGTGCACAACGCAAAACCACCGAACTTACAAATTTCTGATTCTTCTGAAACTTAGTACCCTAAGGTTTTTTGTATCGTTGGATCCGAACATGATATCAAACTTCCAAAATTCAAAATAACGGTTCGAGATCACGATAAATATGAATTCTAGAATACTGCTGCCATATTTGGATCCAGCAATACAGAAAAGCTCCAGATACCAAGCTTGATAATAATCCGATGAACTTTCTTTCAACGCACTCTTGGGGCAGAAAGTGGAATTCATCTCGCACAGTCGAGCGATTAAAACAATATCATCGACGCCGGCAAACTTACGCGCAAAATACTCAACCTTCCGAATAACGCAATTTATCAGTTTTTACGACTTCGAACTTCAAACTCAATGGCAAAGTAATGACGTGCTCGCGAGAACGGACCCCGGGACCAGTCGAATTCGGGTAGACGCGATGCGCGTCGCGTACCGCGCGTTAACCACGGATGAAAAGCGCGGTAGAATCGATACGCGGGAGCAGAAGAGATTCACGACGCTGTAAACGATGCCGGAGCGCTGCTCGAAATAAGCTGCCGTAAAGTTTACGGCTATTCCGAGATATCACGGCGAACGTTTTGTTCCTTTCCGTACAGTCGATGATACGGCGATAATTTCCACCGGAAACATCGATGTACGGTTACGCGCGAGGTCCTACCACCCGGAGAAATCAAATCGCCTATAAAACTGATTTTAACTGCGTAGAAACATGTGTACGTGCCGCGAATCGGAAACACTTGTTGAACCGTTCTATTATTCGCTCGGCTGCCGGAACGATGAATTTCTTGGCGAGACGCTCAAACCGACGTCGTGCATTCTACGCGAACGGGAAATATTTATGTTCCTTCGCTGCAAGACTCGAGCGTTTCGGTTAATTGCGTAATTTATGATTGAATTAACTCGGACTACCCATTGGATAATGGCTGTTATTTTATAACGCTAGCGAGGATAATGAATTGTTAATGGCGGTTAACTCGTAACTCGGGGGGAGCTTAACGGTACTCGTACCTCTCGTACCAACGCGCAAAGTCTAGAAACGCTTCCTCGTTAAAAGTACCGATTGCATTGTGACTTCTCGGGGCAGTATAACGGATACAATATATAAAACTTCGAGTATCGTTTTTTTTTTCCCGTTTTCACCGTTCAGAGTTTAGAGTTGGCGCCAGGGTTCCCATACCACTTAGGATTCCGATTAAGTCGCATTATATCTAACGCTCCCCGGTCGAGAAGGATTTCTTCCGCGCGAAATACAACAATTACGATTCTTCGCATAGGCGTCGGAATAACGCGTACTCGGTCGCGATTGTACGTTTCTTTTTTATTCTCGTTGCGCCAAGTACTCCCCTCGCCACACCCCACCCCCCCCCCCCCCAGCTCGACCGCTTTCGCGCTCGCGATTTATCCGTAACTTTATTTCCCCCGCATATTAAAATCTCTCGCACGGCACAGACGGTTTCTTTTCCGACCGACGCGGCTGTACTCCTTTATTCGCCGTACATATTTCTCGGGGTAGCCGGAGGGTCGAAAGATCTTTCTCGTTGTCCTCGACCTCGTTTCCCGGATGTCGCGAGTCCCGGCAGAGTGCAGTGACGTCGACGGCCGTCGACGCGATAGACCACTCCCCCCCCCCCCCCACACACCCCTATCACCTCTTCGACTCTCTTTCCCGTCCACAGTTTTCTTTTCTCTTTTGTCATGTCGCTCCGTTCTCTTGTTACACCCATGTGTCTCCTTTTATCTAAATCTCTCTTCTCTCTCCCTCTCTCCTTTTTTTTCATTACGCCTCTCGCTTCCTTTCTTTCGTTCATCGTGTCTCGAGTATATTAGTTTTCCCGTGTTCTTTCATCGCGGGATCACTTCTCGCAATAAATCCCTCGATGCTTCTATTTGCTTCCTCCACCCTTCCCTTGATTCCTCACCCGCAGCTGTTTCCATTCATCCTTTTTAACCCCCCACACCCCCTCCCACCCTTTCCGTTTGTTTGCCTTCCTTTGCGCGCCGCTCTCCGCTACTTTCTCTTTTCCTCTTTATATTTTCCACGCTTTGCATTTTTCCGTCCGTTCCTCTTTTTTTTTTTTGCCGTTTTCCGTCTCCCTCTCTCCTCTCCGTCGCCATCGAATAATTAAGGCCGTCGGCCGCGAGGTCGCCAACGTACCCCGCTTTCTCCTTCACTCCCTCCTTCGCACCCACCCCCTCCAACCCCTCCCCACGATCTCTTTCATTCTTCTCATCCGCAGCTCGGGCGCGATTAATCTTAATTTTCGTCGACCTATAATCTTTAATTAAATCGCTATTGATCCGTGCCCGCCACAGATCCCCGCCAATCGGGTGGCCAAGCCGGAATACCAAAATAAAATACCGAAAGACGAAACTGCGGATTAAGCGTGTGTGCCTGGCAGCGTCAGCGCGTGCACGTGCGCGCGGAGGAAATCAATTTTCGTCGGTCGAAATAACTGGTTCTAATTATCAATTTGCGGGTATAAATAAGGGGCAGTGTTGAAAGGATCATCGCGAAATCTCGAGCCTCGAAGAGACCGCTCTGCCCGGGTTACCTGCAAATCGTTTTCACCTTAATCGTTCGGGTCGAGATCGATCTATGAACGATCGGGCCACGTTTAATGCGTGGATGTTACACGTTTATACATATACACAGATCCCGAGGACCCTTCTCACTTCGTGACGATATAAGTGCTTCGGCGCATCCCGTCGATATATCCGGGAAAGAAATTTTTCTTCGCGCGAACGAAGCTTCGATCACGTTGGATGATAATATACGTACACCGTGATGTAATTTAGCTATATCTATTGTTACCGATCGTTTCGCGATTACGCAAAGTTATTCGCGGGGCGACGATTTAAATATTTTGCTTCGTGTCAACGGAACCTTGAACTGGATCGTAAAGGGTATTTGTTAATCAATTCTACTATTCGGTAATTATTCACGGAATACTTCGAGATAGGATTAATAAGAACTGCTGGAGTAACAAAGGAGTATTAGTTTAAAATAGAAACTATTGATGTGTTTCTTAATAACGAGACGCCTCGTTTAATTACACGACTATGAGACGTAATAACACGAGTAAAAGAGCTCTTCCCATTCCTACATTTTCGGATCACGTGTCTCGACGTAAGAAAGCCGAATTCCGCGGGGCAAATATGAAAATCAGATACCAGCGGAAAAATATTCCGCGGGAATAACGAGAGGACGAGCGTAATGTTGACAAACCGGTAGGTAAAGTCACCGCGATGGATAATTCTTTTCGAGCGAGGCAACTACGGACGTGATAGATAGCGGGGAGAGCGAGTCGGGCAAGAATGGCAAGAAGAAAATTGAAAGAAAACTTGAGAAAAGACGAGTTGGAATGTACGAAAAAGGAGGTGCCTAGCCCGGATAAAACGAAGAGAGTAGAAAACGAAGTGATCCGGAAATCTAAAGGGATATCCTTCGATCAATTCTTGAGTTCGCGTCGGAAACAAGAGGATCCCAAGAGTATCCCAAGAGTATCCCTCCGTACCTTCTCTCGCTCGTTTGCCGGAACATTTTTAGTTTTCTTATTAAAACTATCACGATCGCTCGATTCTACCCAAGTAGTTACGGTTTTCGAAAATACCTTATCATCGAGCGTCGCTCTCAATGCTACAGATGCATTACGATATTACGAGTACACGTACGTACGCGTACGGGTAGCGAGCTTCGCTCCATGAATAATACAGAAGAATGTTCGATGCATTAAAGATGCAGAAGCTGTATTTTATCTACGTATTATTATCACGGTAACATAACCAGCGCGTCGAATATAATTACATTCAGATATACGAAGAAACTCTGTGTCCCGGATAGCAAAAGATTCCAACTTATTCCTCGATAATCATTTGATATTTTCCACGAATTTCCGTAGCAACGAAAATCGATACAGCCGAGCGAGCTTGGTAACTACAAAAAAAAAAAGAAAAAATAAAGATACGGTATTCTCGTACGTGCCACGAAGACTGCGTATATCTATTTCCATTTCCACCGACGTTTCTGGATAAAAATTCCACCGACGCGAAATTAACCAGAAAACTCCGCGTACGAACATTTTACACGAGTTTTCCCCTGGATTCTACCATCGAACCACCGGGAAATACCGAATCGAGAGTTTAATTCGTACGCGTTGCACGGGGGCAAAACGAAACGGCGACTCGCCGATACGAATAAGCCATACGCGCCGTAACGCTTAACGATTAGTTAACGAACACCGTGTTCTCCGGTGCGAAGTTTCCGCGTCCCCCCTGTGTCTCAAAGGGACATTTGAGACGGCGAATGGCTCGATACTCCCCCGGAGGTGGAGCGAAAAGGCGACGACGGGTGAGGGGGAGGGGGGGGAGGGATCTCCATTGCGAAACAATATCCTCGATCCAAAGTCTAGATCGGATTTCTGTCAGTGAAGTGGTAACGGAGGAAACGCGAGGAATAGTTGGACCCCCTTAAAGCGCGGCACGAAACTAACGCGTAATCTAACATTCCAATCCAAAGACCGCGGTCGTCTTTACCGCCAGATACCACCGGAAGGGATTGTAATTAAGGCTGATTCGAACGTGCTCCCGGCACGATGAAAATCTCCGCGCTCTCCTTGTATCCCGACTAACTCGATTAAGCAGTTATTCGCGGGGACGGGCGATAAATCTTGAAAATTCATCGCCCCCGAGTCCAGTCACGTTTTCCGCGTCCCCGTATTCCGTAAGATTTATATGTCCCGCGGATCGCGCTTTTATTTGAGCACCGTTGTTACTCCGTAAGGGTTTATCAAAGATAATGGGATCGCCGACGGTAAAACAGGTTTACTCGTCGGGAGGGGGAACGTCCGGGATCAGCGTTTCGGGATACCTTCTTCTTCGAGGAATAGAGCGGAGGGTTGGGATAAGAATGGGGTGGGGGGGGGGGGGGGGGCGAAGGGCGTTCGAGGGGGCGATACAAAACAGAGTATAATTAAGCGGTATTCCAGAAATGCGAGGGGATCGAGAAACGCCGCGTTACGTCGGCAGTGCGCAAATTTCGCGAAATAAGATGCAAATGGAGAACGTTCCACGGCGTCGCGGGGTCAACTGGATTTTGTAACGAAGAGGAAGAACTTCGGGGTGATCTAACGACGACAAAGTCTTTTACAATGTTATTTACGTTCGAGAAAAATAGCTTATTTCGTGGAAGTAAAGGGAGTGATTAAAACGCGATGCAATTAAATCTTTTTCTTCTTATTTTTGTTCTTTCTTTCTGTTTTTTTTTTGTTTTTTCGATCGAAAATAAAAAGTAGTGGGGTCGCAGACTGAAAGTAATTTAAGAAGCGTAATTGCACCGAAACGAGGCAAACTTACAATTAAGCAAACATTTTGAGCGAAAATGAGAAGCCGAGCAACGCTGGTTCGTAAGAGTGCTGGCATTTGCATAAATCACGGTAAATTGTTTGCTTCGCAATTTCTGAGGGGTTTTTTTTTTTGCAGTCAAAGAAACGAGAAACTGGGACGTTGTCAAAGTAAGTGGATTATAGGCAAGGATTAATAATGACGCGGACGGCGGCGGGGGAATGGAGGGGGCGGGGGAAACTAAATTTCGAAGATGAGCAAAAGCCAAAGCGTTTTCCGGACGCACTTCGGCGCAAAGTTAAAAAGTTCAGGTTCGCGCTCGTCGCATGAACGATGGCGTAAAGTTTTACGGCGCCAAAACTTACGTCGTCAAAAGCTTTAATCTTGGAACCCGATATTACGGCACTGGACATTTACCAAAGACGAGCCATCAACGAGAATTTGATCTCCGGCTACACCGCGAAATCACGTTACCGGATAAGTTAGCCGATAAATTCGGTTTATAGAAAAACCCGTGAAAAATCGGTGAGAAATTTTGGAAAAAAAGGCATACACCGAAAATCCGTGAAACTTCTGATCTTTTATACCCGATTTCTATTAACTCTCATTCATCGAAGAGTTCACGGTCACGCTGCAGATTTTTCATACTTGTTTTCCGATTGTAACAGATTTTGAGAGAAAAGAAAAATGTGCAAATATTATTGTACGGGACGAAATCTTTCTCAAGAAATGTTTTTCGTCTTTGCGTAAAAGCGAAGTCCATGATACTTTTCACTTATCTGCTGCAATTTTATTATCTCCGATAAGGAAACCCATCCTACGGATATTTACTATATTTAGCGTAACTTTCATGCTTCCGATTCATGCTCGTTACGATCAACCGATCATAAAACGAAAGAAGTATTACTTCTCACAACGAAGACGTTCCTACGCCGTGTCCCTGGATGATAAAAGAAATCACATCGTCCGTCGATTATTCATAATTTTAATATGCGAAATTCCAAACGGACGTCGTGCCTTACGGTTTCCGTATCTTATAACGTTCCTACGATGCACACTATTGCACATTTTTCCTCGTTCCGAAGTCGCTGGCTGATAACACATTAACCGTGAACAAGCCGCGAAGACTAGCGCCGATGATAAATGGCCGCTCGGTAAGTGTTAGAGAAATGCTTAAAAACACATTAAGGTCATCCAGCGCGGCGGCACCGTAACAATTCATTCTCTTTAGCGACTCTCGCCCCCTCCCCACCCCGGGACTTTCAATTTTACGAAATCTCAGAATCTGATCGAGCCACCTAAATTCCACGGCCGCGATTAATCGGCATAGCGAGTCGTCGATCAAGGCGAATCGATCTCTCGCGGAGGTTCGCGCTGCAACGAATGAGGGTCACCCGAAGGCATTATCTTCGCTCCAACGAAACGGAGAAGAGAGACAGAGAAAAAAAAGAAAGGACCGAAATGGAGGGGGAGGGTGGCAAATAATGGACGATTTAATACGTGAAAGAAGGGAGCGCTCGAAAGAAGCGTGCCGAAGTGGTCTATTATTTAATCGGGCCAACGTATAAATTGCGATGCTCTGCAATAAGAGAAACGGGGAAAAAAGAGGAGAGTGCGTCAGTGAGAAAGAGAGAGAGAGTGAGGGCGAATGGGTGGAGACACGAGCAGAGAAAGGAATACCCGCGTCCCCATATATAATATAGAAATGGCTTAATAACACGACGGGACAAACGGCCCCCGGGTATATCGAAATAGTTATAATTTCTCGACGGACCCAGGAAACCGGCTCGTAATTCGTCGTTATGCCAACCGACCGATCCCGCGGCCACGAATTCGTATAAATACCGTCGCGAGAGATCCCTTCGCGGATATTTTTATTTAATTAAACGTTCAACGGGGATGGACGAAAAAGAGTAATTAACGAATATCTCTTGGTCCGCTGTAACTTTACGCGAGATGAAAGGTAGCGAAACTCGATATCCGAACAGGTAGATTTGAATACTGATAAAACTGTTTTGTACAGCTGCTCGGGAAAGGTTGTAATCGTTCGTTTTATGTACCGATCGAACGATATCATCGGTACTCCCGATATCTTGCGAATTCTAACTGATTTCCATTTTTGACGGAGCAGGAATTCCGTTAAATCTATCCGGATAATTACAGGGTACTAGAATCCCTTTTCTCGTTCAGATATACGATCTTCGGGTAAGATTCCAATATCACAGACTTAACCGAGTTTCTCTTACGTCGGAAATCGTTGGAAATAAATCATCCTCGTGAGAGATCTTCCCAGTTTATCAAATAGTTTTTTTGACTCGCGATATCTGACAACTTGCAACTCTCTCGTCCATCGCGGAGCAATATCGACTAATACCAGTCGTTGCATTTGTCTCGACGATACGACTCATACGCAAAACGCTTCAAGTGCGTGGCGTATAATAAAATCAAATGAAAACGAAACGTTAAATTTCTCACGGACACGTACCTACGTACTGACACGAACGCAACGCTTTAAGGGTACCGACGTCGTCGGTATATCGGGTTCTTCGGCTCGAAAGCGTAAACTTTGAATTCCAAAGGGAAAAGTTAGAAATTATTTTCCGTCCTACAAGTTTTTTTCTTTTTTTTTTTACCCACAGCCAGCAATACGAATCGCCGAAGCGTATTAGATTAAAACGCGAAGGGAAAAATCTTGAAAGTTCTCTCATCCAAAGGTATCTCCACTTTGCGAATCATGATGGAGAAACTTGTCGTAGTTTACGCGAGATGAGATGCGCGATCTTACGCGACGTGTCGTCCCGCCGTTCCGCGCTCGACGACGAATTACATTTGCTCTCATTTTTACCACACTTTCCTTACTAACTTGACTGTCCGCCCTTACATGATTGCCCTTATTTCTGCATTGTATCTAATCGAGTCTTTTTCGTAATACGCGAAGTTACGTTAACGATGATAACGGAACGATATCGAGAGACGAGGTTTTGTCTCGGGCCAAGTAGAAGTACGCGAGAACTGGTTTCAATTTCCGTAGAAACATCTCATTTACATCGGGGTCGATGTAAAGTTCACGGTAACGATCGATTCGTTTGTAAACTGCTTCCGATAAACGCAAATATAGGGAAAAACGCGAGAGTCGAGGAGAAGTGAAGGAGAGCGATAAGAGCTCGAGGAGCGACGAGTATCGCGGTCGGTATCACGCGATACGCGGAAAATAAAAATTATCTTGCATCGTTACGCTCGATTTGTAAAAACTACGTGAAAAGCGGTAATCGCGATTATCTTACTTGCGCCTGAACTATTCATTAGTGTCCCCCTTGGATTTCCGAGTTCAATTGGAACTTGAGTTTGTGCCAGACCGCGGATTTAGGTGGTTTATAGTCTGGCTAATTTTGTATCGTCCCATTTGCGGACACACAAATGTCCTAAAGTGCATTGATATTTGAATCAGTGAGAAGAAGAACAGTACTAGTCCAAATTGCATTTTTTTTTTAACTTGGTTCTATGAATGTAGATTTAAGTAATGTTTAATAAATACTGATTGTATGAACAGTACTGTACCAGCCTATCTTCATTGGTTAAAGGCATGTTTTAAAGTCAATATGATGTTGCCTACAAATGATTGCAACTTTGAACTTGATTACCGCGAATTCAGATTTTCGGACTATTACTGTTCGGCTTCTCACCGATTCATCTATAGACCGACCAGTCTTTATTACAGACTAACAAACCTACGCCTATTATTTAGTACCACGATACCTTGAAAAAATTAAAGTATGCCGGAAAAACTCGACATACTCTAACGATTAGTACAGAATTGACAATAAACTCAAACGCTACAACGCGAAATACAAAATTTATCGCCGGAGTACTAACGCGAAATAAAGAAACGCTTTAACGCTCACGTTACTCCCCGTCGGAGTTTTAATGTCAGTGCGGTTTAAATCATTTAAGCTCAATCCTGCGACCCACCCGGAAATCGATTTGCTATAACGTAATAGCCGAACGTGAGAATTGTACCCTATCTCTGATTCTTCCTTCGTCCTACCATGAATCCATCCTATATATCCTGCAAGGATTCCACCATCCACCGAAATCGTCGGTAACTACGAACGAATGACTCTCGACGTTGTCGAATCGATCGTTGACTCGGCATTTTTACGTAAACTCCGCGCGACGTCGAAGGAAGGATAGACGAAAAGCGTTGCACCTGAGGTACACGGAAATAGACGTAGGAGAATACCTGCTCGTTCACCTTCTCCCAGAGAAGCTTGCCAACTTAGTGGACGTGACACGCGAACCTCTCGAAACCCAACGATCGATACGCACGTATGTTACGAGTTTCGAAAAACTCGGTCCACCTTCTGCATTCCTGTTAACGTGAAAGAAAATTGCTTCCGACTTGATCGAAGTTCGGTCGAATTTCTCCTGCGCGTATAATATTGTACGTACCTACGTCGGTGAAATTTTTTTCACTCGTGCTATGCGCTGTAAAATTTCAATCATGACCAGATCGTTTATTGGAAGTAAGAGCGATATTGCGCTTAATTAACAAAGACATCGTCCTCGAATACGATGACGCTACCGGCGCGAATTTTAATCTTGGTTAGAGGGATTTTTCACAACTTCAAACGTTAATTATTTTTTGGATCTTAAGTATTTCATAGAGAATATGAGACTTGGACATAGGAGTCAGCGACGTAAAGATTCGAACGTAACCGTGGGTTAAAATAAATTTTTGAACGAAATCTTTTTTGTATGAAATGTTTTAAACCAACTTCAGAATATTCTGACCAGGTCTCCGATCCCCCGTTAAAATTATTCGAGTTTCAAGATTTATTTAATTAGTTTTATTGTATCTTTTTTCACCTTTATGGAATGATTCATTTCCTGCCTTAAGGCTAGAAAAAGGCACGCTTCGCTTTCCAATAAAGAAATAAAAATGTAATATCGCTCGGCTCGTGCTCCTTGAAATGACGTGACACACGCAGCGTGATATTTTTGTACGGAATAATCCTGCAATTTAAAATTTCTTTGCGTGATGTGTTTCTCCGAGCGGAAGTATTTCATTCAAATAATTTCGTTTAAATAAGGTCGTAATATATACGTCCTGCGTGACACCTGTGGCTCTGCCGGTCACAATAAGATACGACTTTTTCAAACAGGAAAACGAGGAAGTACCTGTTGTTTCTGGGGTTCAAGCTTTTCTTGAAATTACTTTCGAGACTGATGTGATTCGGAAAAAAATAAAAATAGAGAGATACCAAGCTTTCGTGATAAAATGTACGTTTGCCATCTGCGAATCGTATGTTCCAGGTTATTATTGCTGCGTCGCTTCGTACTAAATTCGGTTTTGTATTGAAATTTTAACCAATTGGATGCTCCAGATATACGTGCTCTATACCGATTCATTAGTTGTTAAATGCACGCTACTATCAATTTTCACTCTGCAATTCTGACTCCGTGTCGCGACCGACAATGAGCTACGCGATAATGATGTAAACGAGCGTTAAATAAATTTGAACGTGCTATTTAATGTCCTGATATTCATTTAACGGTGCTAAACAATTGAAAACTGCTGGGTTTTTGATGTAAACGAAATTTATACAAGTTAATCGCTACTTTTATTATTCTTTAAAGTACTATTGGCACGTACAGCGAATAATAAATATTCGAATAGTAACATTATTGTACCGCGTGTATATGTATTTGCTTTTAGAAGATCCATATGTATGGATGACACCTGACGTTAACTTAACTTTCAAATATGTACCAAACTAATTTACCTGTATTCCGATAGAGATGGATTTTACGTTGTACTTCTAATTATCGACCCCATTACGGTTTCATTTCCAGAGAACATGCGCGGGCATTCCAAGGCGATATAAAAAAATGTTTGCAAATATCTTCCCGATACAGCTGATAATTGCAATCAAATTATATCTTTGAGTACACCGCGATAAAAAAAAATTACTTAAAACAGTTATCAACCAACGAAACTGCATGCACTTTTCTCGAACGTCTTTCTTCGTAAAAGCAGCAACAATGTAATTCAGCCAGCGTACTCGAAGGGTTAAGAGGACTTCAAAAAGCAACAACGAAACGCCGCGCACCGGAGCCAACGGAAAGAAATGAGAAAGTATCTCTTATTTATTCGGAAGACAAACGTAATTACGCGAGAAGAATTAATTGTAGATGCGAAGGAGACGCAGCGTCGCATTCTCGTTATTGTAGTGCAGACGCTATTGAATTTCTTTTTAACGAAGGAGAACGATGTCGCATAAATCTTTACGACAGCCAACTGGTAGGGGGCGGGATACGTTTTTCAAGTAAATCTGACAAATGAAATAAAAAATTCTAAATACCGCTCCACGGTATTTTTTAGCATAATTCGCACGAATTTCGCGTACGGACTGCGAAATAGCGTACGCGTATACTAGTTCCCAAAGGTTTGCCGAAAATTGTTATCCAATTACCGATTTACGGCTGTGGCACGAATTAACAGTAAAAAAATTTATTTTTTAATTCGTGCAGCGCGTTACGACGCGAGAATACATGTTAATTGCTATGTGTTGTTATTAGTGGATATTTGTAAATCATTCGTGACAAATGTAATGCATAACTTTGCGCGATAACTAGACACGTATTTGAAAATAATAACCTATCTATGGACTTACGACTTCGTTTTTCGACTACTGTGGCGAAGTAAGACGGAACAAAACGGAGCAATTGTAAAATTATTCTCAAATCCGGTGAGTGTATCATGACGCAAACGTATGTATATTATTTCGAGTCACTAATTTTACACTGTTTTGAATAAACCTAACGCGTAACTTCGTACAATTCGGTGTTCGCCGCGATCAGTAATCTGTAGATAGGTAAACATTATTTGCAATATACTTCTACGTCAAATGTCATAACATTCTCAAACTTGTAGGAGCTGTCGTGTGTTCTATAAAATCGAGCACAGCTCGGATTTAATTAATAAGAATTCTGACATCGTTCGAACATCGTTAAATATCGCAGGTCGTGGAATATTGCAGAATGGAGTCAAATACTACAGTCCTGCGGGACACCGCAAAGTTTGATTACTCCAGAATCAAATTACAGAGCATCCTGCTAAGATCTAAACATGACCACATATTGGGGCCGCAATCAAAATTAAATGCTACGCAAGCATTTCGATATGATACTCGAAGTGACCCATAAATTACTCGAAAACTCAGGACCGTACCATTTTAAACGTAACCAGTTGGCGGCTACTTCCGTACGATCACGATACGATAAATAAAATAATATTTTATTACATATAACGATCGTAGATCGAAACCAAACGAACTCAAGGATAAAAAAGCAGAACGATCGACAGAGATATTAACGATAAGAACGGACGACTTTCGTAAATTATGATATGTTCAAGAAAGAAACTTTTGTTAACGCATTTCGAGCCGCTACGCGATAAATAATCATTTTAATATTCGTAGTACCTACTATCTCATTTTCTGGACCAGTTCAGCAAAATAATCGTGACGGTTAAAATGCATTAACCTTTCTACCATTTTTTCTACGATATACGAAACCAACTACGGATAGAATATCGTACAGTAGAATACCAACACGAATGAAGATTTTAAACTACCAGTCAATCGTGTTTTATGAACAAAGTAGTTTTACTCGGTTTCGCGTGAATGCGGACGATAACTTCGTAAAAACTTCAGAAAGACAAAACGCCGAGTTTGTGAAAAGGATTCTCAAACCGTCGGGTGCGTTCAGAAGGACCGAACATTTTCAAAACGAATGCACGAGTGTCGATGGGAGTAGTAGAGAAATGTTCGACTGCAAACAAAAGCCTCCCCCATTGTGAAATTGTTCCAAGCAACGAGACAAAGAAATTCTGGAATTTCAAGTTTGAATTTGAAACTCTAATACGCGGATGGCAGACGTGGAACGACAGTGCGTGAGTGGAAGTTTGGAAAATGTACGTGAAAATAGGAAAATCTTTTTCACTTCAACCTCGTTAAGAGTCTTTGGGACTGAAATTCGAGTTTTACCATCCGCGGGGGATTTTTCGTGGGCAGAAAGGCGATGTAAAATTACGCGATGGACCATCATAAAATCCTGTAAAAGAATATAGAATGACTATTCGCGGAAGCGCAAATTCCATAAAGTTAAAATCGCCGCACGAATAAATGATTGAAACTCTCCGATTGCTTTTAATAACTTTGGGTATCGTTTGGCAAAAAATGTTCGTCCGGTACTATGATATCCGACCGAAAAAGTATATCGTTTCGCGCGGCGCCATTATTGATAGATATTATCGACGCGTTACGTTCAATTAAATAACGACTACCAACGCTACAAACCTCCCTTTTTTTTTTTTTAACCATACGGAAAAAGTTAAAGTACCACTCTCCGGCACCTAGTTCCATTATTTTCCTAAACACGGTAAAACGGAATGCCCGGGATAAATTCTTTTTTATTTTTTTTTTCATTCTAACGAAAATACGTACACGGTGCGTAATTAAAGGTAGTCGGAGTTAAACGACCGTCAAATAATAAATACAAAGGGATTCTACGCGCGTTGTATTCCTTTTATCGCCGATTTGACGCCACACGGAAATAAATAAATAAAGTGAACACGCGTAAACGATCTTCGTCGCTCTCGACGTACGCGAGCACGCTGAAGTGGCAGTCAGCTGGCGAGGAGCTCAAATCGATTGTGCTCGCACCTACTAACGTCGCGCACGCAATTCGCGAACAACCGAGACGAGGCACGGCATATTAAATATTTGCACGAGTTTTCGTAGCATTTAAATGGCGACCACAAAGAACATACTTTAAGCATTCGCTCCCGTATTCGGGATGCAAGGTACGATCTCCCGCACGGTAAGCGACGCTAAGCGTCGAACTTGCTTTCCCAGAGCGAGGCACCCTCATTTCGCTGTGTGAATAATGCACGTGCCTATTGACATACGAAGTTTCCTACTCTCGCGACTCGCTAAAGGAGAAGCGCCAAACTTCCGAATGAATAAGAAATGTTTCCATCGGAACGGTTGCACGGAACTACCCGGTTCCAATTAAACAAAAATTTTCAATGGGTTTTAACCCGGCAAGCGAGTGGGATTACTTTCGACGTAAGTAAGTACTCGTAAGTAAGCGAGACGCGTAACTTTACGCGCCAGTCATTATTAATTGTTCTTACGAGCGTACCGAGCGTACGTACTTTCTTGCCTCTATGGCTAATTCAATTATCGGTATACCTCGAGAGACGAGGTACCGTCTCCCTTCTCGGGGCCAAGTTTGCATTTCTAGCAAAAATTCTCGTGCAAGAATCTCAACGACACTCGACAAACACCGAATGCACGCGCGTCTACGCGTACAATACTCGAAATGCTCTGAGACATTTTACCGAAGCGCCTCGCAGCGCCGCGGAGATGAAAAACCAACGGTACTCGAAGCGGAACGGCAAAAATTCTCATCGATCGCGAGCCGCGTCGAGTTCGATCGACGAGAATCAAACTTTCGTAAAAGCCATACATACTCGAGTAACGCTTCCTACGTACTTGCATCATTCCCATGCGATAGCGTGCAACGATAACGCGAGATGGTAGAGAGAGAGTGAGAGAGAGAGCGAGACTCGAGTTCAGATTCAAAGGAGACAGATTGTCGCGCGACGGTTTCCCCGCTCGAATTTTTCAACTTCTTCCGAAAAGCTCGGAAAATCCGCGTGCTTTTGTCGCGCCATGCGTGTACGTATGAATCGTCTCGTGCATCAAAAAATCGGTGGTAGAGAGACTCGAGAGAAAGGTAGGTTCCTCTCGTCTTTGACGACAAACATCACGTTTCACCGGGAGAGCTTTCATCGCTCTTGCGGTTTTCCGCCTGGATCTCTCTCTCTCTCTCTGTGTGTGTGCACCGCTGCTGCATTTTCGGTGGGTATCGAGGGAAGATCGTGCGCGCTCGGAAAACCTGTCCCCGCCATGGAAAGCAAACGTGGTAGCGGTAACCCCGACGGCGACCGACGAGGAATCGGTCTTTATAATGAAAGAACTTCTCGATATCTCGAGCGAAGCGTGTGTATTCGGAGGGGGGATAGAGCGAACGATGCGAATCCGCTTGGAGCGTATCGAGGAATCTGGAGAGAAACTTATTTTTCCTTATCCACGAGGAGCGAAGGTAACAACGAACGAAAGAAACGCATGCATTTCAATTCGAATAAAGCGACACGTTTTAGGTTTCATTTCTATCGACGGAACATCTCCTTTAGTTTCGTCGAATCGATGCGAGCAAGTAATTATCTTGTAATTGGTAAGTATATTACGCGTTTATTTTCCAGTAGATGTAATCCTCGTTTATGCGTTCGCTGATCGATTCGTTCTGCGCTGTATTTCTGCGCTACATTCGCTTTTCGCTGAAATGTGTTTTTGAGAGTACCTGGGATATTTTCGAACTGTTCCATTTTTTTTGTAACGATTTTCGAGTACGATTGGAAAGTATGCCTCTTCGGGGGAAAACGCGCGAGATGCAGAATATATAGTCTCGTTTAAGGGTTAACGTCGCGCCCTTTTTATTAACGCGCGACGGATTGTCCTCGCGCGTTGAGTGTGTCAAAGGTCAGTTCGCTCATCCTTCGATGTCGGTTTATGAATTATTTACCCGTGTGAAAACTAAAAATATACGTGGAGCGTGCGAAAAATCCAATAAAGGCTTCACCAAGTTTTGTTTAATTAAACATGAATGTAAATAAAGTTTCATGCTGAAGAAGGAAGAGTTTCGATTATCCGTCATGTAGCAAAGCTCGCGTATCTCACATTTATTACGAATCAAATTTGTGCAAAAGATTACGGTATCACTGTATTCGGGCTTCTACGCTGGAGGGTTATTACTCGTGCGCGATTAAAGTACTAAAACCATATTAACGTATAATCGCATTAAAGCGTGATTCGTTTTATACGATTATCAGGAACTACGAGATAATTTTTCGAACCCGTAAGGCTCGCCACGAAAACACAGTAAGTCCTCGACTCACGCGTATTCATAGATATGCGGCTTCTTAGATAAGCGAATCACAAAACCAATTCCCAACTGTGAAATTCATTTTTTCATTGAACGGAATCTTTATCGATATACATATATGTAGCAGAAG
Organism: Pemphredon lugubris; assembly: GCA_933228935.1. Classification (NCBI taxonomy): domain Eukaryota; kingdom Metazoa; phylum Arthropoda; class Insecta; order Hymenoptera; family Crabronidae; genus Pemphredon; species Pemphredon lugubris. The sequence continues at coordinate 7,265,555 of OW121819.1, read as the reverse complement.
CGAAGATGAGATGCTCGTGCACAGTCTAAGCATTCAGCAATTTATGTACATTGGGTTGCGTGAGAATCCGCATCGCTAGCTTTGCTATGGGCAGTATATGCAAATATGAGCAAATAGTTACATGGGCGCTTTGTTTTTACTTTGACCACTTAAGTAAAAATTATGTCTCGTGAGTCGTTGCGTGTACAGACATAAATACTTGTTGTACATACAGATCGTATTAACAATCTCTCAGTGATGGCGCTCAGGCACTATTCCACGTACGCGGTTTTACAGCTTGCGCGGAAATCGCTGGACCGAATTAATCGCGTAAGTGGTGGACTTACCGTACCAGAAATTACCGGAAAATTCACCGCGTCATTCATTTTGTACGTTTACCGCGATGCGAGCGATATCTCGTTGATCTGCCAGCGGACCTACACCTACGTACATACATCCAATACTATGAAACGTCGGGTGTAATTCCGTACTCGCGATGACCGCTGCAGAGAACCATTCGTCCTTCTTCGCCGATATTATATACGATCGTGCAACGACTAAACCGATAACGGGCTCGCTATTACAAGCAGATCTCATTTTGTTCATCCTCTTTCGGGAAAGCGGCAGAGACTCTCTATCTCGCGAATTTCTTGCCGCCGCCCTTTTCCGCAGAATTTACAGCCGGCAGCGACGTCTACTCCATCCACGCGTATGTGTGTGCGCGCCCGAGCGCGCACCTATGTCCGAGAGAGAGAGAGAAACGTTCACGCCCACTTTTCCACGAGGATCGGAAAAGCGCGAACAAACCTCGTCGAAGGATTTTCAAAGCGGAGGAAGAAACGTGACGGACGACGGGGAGAACGGTGCGGGGCGCTACCGGAAGTTATTAGACCGTGGTTATAAAAAATAATACGAGTTCGGGTAGCTAGAGAACACGAATAAACGAATATAAAGCGATTGTGATTCGATCGCGATACGTGTAGGTCGGGGCGTGAAAAAGGTCATGGGATAAATGAAATGTGGGATTATCAATCGAATGATTTGTACGTATAATACTAGGGTTCTCAATGCTGCTTCTGCGCGGCGGGATAATTGTTCGTTTCGTTCACCTTTTCGACTAACAATAGTAACTCGGTGATATTTATGAATTTATTACTAACGACGTTGCTACGGTAAGTGACGTTGAACGGAGAATAAACAATAAGCGGTTTTAAAGTCGCAAAATAGTTCCAAGGGCGCGCGAAAGTCAATTAAAGTCACGAGTTGATCCATATTTTTTAGGTCAGCGATTCCTTTCTTCGATTAATTCTGATCTTCAACGTACGATACCTACACATAAGCGCGGTGACCTAAAAAAAAAGAGTTAAGCGTCCAATTAAATTTCTGTAACGTTACAAACGAATTCTTGCATTTTGCATGATTTCACTTCGAAAGCGAACGTAATCCTACGTTTGTCTAAATTTCTGTTTAAGGTAATGTGGAATTGTGAATATTTCGGGAATTAATGCGTACGCTGAATTTGTCCACGTTTAACGTCAAAGGAGAAAACGTGACGGCGCTTCGCCGAAATCGCGATTGATTCGACGGTACGCGCGAAAGGAGATTCAATTCCTTTTAATCGCGATAAAAGAACGATATCCAGTATTTGTCTGAATCGGTGCACGGCAAACGTTCTCGTGGGCGGGATGCACGATGCTTCGTAAACCTCGGGTTGCTCGATCGTCGAAAAAATGAGTGCAACTACGCCAGAAGACCGAGCAATTTTCCGTCCGCGAGAAAGATAGAAAAAGGAAATCCCGAAAAAGGCGGAAGTGCGACGAGAGAGCGCGGAAGGGCCGAGGCTACGGAATAAAGGGAAAGAAAGAAAAAAGGAAAGATTGCAAAACGGGAAAAGCGAATGGGGGGGGGGGGGGCAGAACGATTTGGCGTTGCAACGGGAGTGGCTCGGGAGAGGAAACGTACGACTTCTGCGTACGACATTCAGATTACCGTGCACCAATAACAATATTTATGAAACGCAACCCCCCGTACCGAATACTCGATTCCTGTTACCGTGACAAAGTATCTATCGGTTTTCTTGGAACTCGGAAAATGTGTACTTGCTGGCGCTTGAAGTGAAAATAAAAACTCCGCGTTCTTCTGGCATTTTCTGAACTTACACGTCGAACGATCGTAATGGCGTCGAATGAAGCTAGGCGATTAAGTTCACTTTTGTTTTTAATCAAATTGTTAATATGTCCGTGCAACTTGCGTGACTTATATTCTTCGAAGCAACGTCAACATTTCGTTAGTTTCTACGTCGACGGTAAAACGCAATATTTCGAATTAAAAGGAGTACTTTGCGCGTACCACGAATATTTAGAAAACATTTTTAAAAACTCTCGGTTGCTCGGTCATTTAATTTAATGGCCCATGCACGGAGCAATGTACGCGTTAATAAAGGATATTGTCATATACGCATGGCGATAGAAACAAATAAAATTTACAGCGCGAACGATCAATGGAGTAAAAATTGAAAGAAGGAAACAAACCAGAACAGTTCGACATCAATCAAACATCGTGCTCGGTGTAACGTTTCCTCGCTACCACGGAAATTTATTGCATGTGCCACAAACCTGGCGTCCTGTCGTTATATTCCATAACGAGAGAGATTATCGTGGTACCGCTTATGGAACTAAAAATCAAGATGTACTTTCCGTGTCGTGCAAAATATAAATCACGTCATTCAAAATAATGCACCTTATCAATATACAAAAAAAACGGCATGCGCAATACTTTCACGCCCGAAAGGTTGTTTCACTGCAGACGTGTCGGAAACGTAACGGAAGCTGTCAAATACAAAGCGCGATTACGTACGTCCGAATATAATAATAATAATAATAATAATTTCAGCGACGTATAGTCCCGACACGAATAACAGAGCGATACTATATTTATATTATCGTTAATTTTTATTACGATCCTGAACGTTTATCTTCGAAGCGCAATTTCTTGAAATAAAACAAACCAAAAGAATCGCGTGATGCAATATATTATTGTTGATTTTTATTACAACTCTGAACATTTACCTTCAAAGAGGAGTTTCTTGAAATAAAACAAATAGGAAGTACAGCGCTATGGAAAATATTATTGCAGGATTTTTATTATGACTCTGAACCTTTACCACTAAAGTGCAATCACTTTAAATAAAAGAAATCGTAAACGTCGAACGGTTGAAAGTTTCTTGGGTTGACGGACGTACTCCACTGAGAAGAATCGTAAGTCTTTTTTTTCGTAAGTCAATTTTTAATATATTTTCCTGCAATTAAATTCGTGAAAAAAAACAACGATGACAATCTGCGATTAATTTGAAATGTACAGACACGAATTATACGTATATTAGATTAAAAGAGATCTTTATCAAATGTTTCTTGACATTTATCCACAGATGCGCTATGCGTACGTTACGCAATTTATTTTATCTTGGACAACAATTTTGTACCAACGACTAACCGCACTCGTTCTGCTCCTGTGCACGTATTGGCATACGCGTTGCTTAAAATCGGTACATTTCAATACGTTAAACGCGGTGTACCTAATTGCCCGTACGTTTAAAAATAAGAGTTAATTATCAGGAGTGCATTGGGCTGATACGTCGCTCACCAATTTCAACCGTACAACGGGCAATTCCTGCGATATATATCGTCCGCTGGAAGATACACGTTGCCAAGTGAATTATCGCAATGGAGCATTAATCGCTGAATGTATAGCGCGTAGCATGAATTATTCTAGCTCGTGCAGGGATCAGAATTAACTACCGTACCGTATGAATTCTTAAATACAACCTATTAGGGCCAACTATAATGCAAGTTACTACCTAGAGCTTTCATCGTACGCGTTCGCGTAACGGCTGCGAAAAAGGAAAATAAAGAATTTTGCCCCGTACCGTTGCACCGAGGTATTTGAGCGCGCGTTAATGCATGGAAAATTACGTAACGATCGAAACAATGTTTATCGATCCGGCGTTAATCATTGATTATTATTTAGATTTCGTGATCAGACAGAATTTTAATTATGTATAACGCTGTGTATTTTTTTTTTTTACATGTAATTTCTCAATTTTATTTGATCATGTACTTATTGTCAGTACAGGGTAAATAAGTGTGATTAAAATGTCGCTGATTCCAGTACTTGAATATTTTTGAAACGCAAAAAACATGTCAACTATCGATATACAAGACGTACAGTTCGCGTCGATGAATTTCTATTAGATCATGTATCGTAAACGCTTTACGCGATTCGATAAAAAATAAAAAAATGCGTCGCAACGACCAAGTAAAGGCAGATAATCAGGAATAAATGTGTTCATCGTCCGTAAAATCTGAATTGCAAACCAGACCGCGGAAAACGGCTTAGTAATATCGAATAAATTTCTTTTCCATTCTGCGAGAACAACGAGAACATTTCGCGGTGTTCCTGAAATGTTTTCATTTCACTCTTTCCTTGTTTTTCTCTCCCAACATTATCACGTTCGCCATTCACCACTTTCCAAATAAATAGTCTTCCCGACCTTGAATCAATCTCCTCGAGAAAGATCAATATCCGATAATGTTATCCGTCGCTGAAATTTCTCTCACCAACGGTGGTACGTGTATCGCGTGGAGCGACCAGATAAAATCTCACGTAGCGATGCGTTCGCGAGGCAGAAGGGCGCGTCAATCGTCCGCATGATTAAAGCCGCTAGAATCATTATTTCAACGTCGGGGCAATCGTTCGAAATTAATCGCGCAATTAGTCCGCCATCCCCTCCGACACCCGCGCGCCTGGGGGCATTTACGTGACGAAGCGAATGTTTCTCGTTCCCCGCGGAATAAAATTCCGTTACGGATAGAAAGAATGGGGATGAAAATGTTAGGAAGCTCGCGGATGCGCGCGTGGTCGAGCGTGACGAGAATGAAATAAATAAAATATATAGGTACGAAAGCTGCCGCGAATTAAAGGTGGTACGGTTGCGCACTAAAGCATTTTGAGCAACGACCCCCCGTCGCGACGCGTCGCGTCGCGTCGATAGACCGGTGCACACCGCTATTTTCGATTCGCGATCCATAAATCCAACGATGACCCGTTTCGCCGCCGCGAAATCGCGCACGATCGAAGGCATGCGGTTAGAATGCTCTTTCGGGGCAAATAAAACGTCCTTTCTCGCACGCTCGGAATGCCAGAATGCGTTCCCCGTCGACGCGCAAATCGAAAACGCGCTAATACGCGTCCCGAAATACCGGCGAGTGCGTTCACTATATTTCGCGCTAGGCTCGATCGCCCGCGAATGGGTTCTCCCGCGAAGTGTCGTAATTCTTCTGTTCGAACGCAGACGTTTTAGGCGGGGAATAGTTCGTGTTCGTCGTTTCGTCCTTTTTGCGAAATGACGTCGTATGGTAGCGATTTATGGGATGATTGGAGATTTTCGTTTGCTTCTTGATCGTTTTGTTTTAAGCTCAAATTCGTCGGATTATTCAATGGCAGCAAGTATGGTTTAATGGTAAGGTTGAGTGATTCGTAGCGTTTTCTCGATTGTTTTGTTTTGTAATAACGCGCGATTAGGTATGCTTTGGGGATTTTATGAAGACATACACTTTGGAAAAGTGAAGTAAAAGAAACTGCCAATTTATTGGCTAGATTAGAAACCTATGGTTAATCATTCATCGAAATTAATTCGTGCTTTATCCAATCTTGTCCGCGATCTTAATTCAATCCCGATTCTGGATAAGAGTTTACTGATTGAATATAATATTACAGCCTATTATGGTAGTTTGAGTGAGCAGCGCATTCAAAGGTACGAAAGATAATCCTTTTACCCGCATTACTTCTATTGAATATAAAAATCGATCGAAAAATCCTCTTCGATACCTACCCCTTGCACCACACTCTATTGATCTAAAATTAAAGACGTCAGAATTCTATGGAACCAATTCGAGCTCACGGGATGATGTAAAACTTTAAAGGATATTACGTATTCCAATTGCGTTGCGCGTATTACATTTTCGAGCAACTCGTCTGCGTAATCGTATGACTTATATAATCGCACAGTAAAAAGTTAAATTTTTACATCAGGTAGCTCGAAAATCTCTAACCTATAAAAATGTAAAGATTGTGTTAAATATGGGCAAACAAAAACCCATATCGAACGAATGTTTGTACTTCTACATTATATTGAATACATTAAGCTTTTATCGAATACATATATATATGTGTGTACCGATTCCGCAACATGCAATTCAAATGTGTATACCACTTTCCGGACGAATATATTCGCAAAATCTCAAAAATAAAATTCGCCAAGGATACGCGGCGCAATCGCGATCGAATAAAATTTCAATTTTCTCCGGATGAAAGAAATAAGATCCCCGCGAAGCTTGAGAATGTAAAATTCATGTATAAACGAGAATAATTTAATTTTTTCACAACGGAGATTCGAGACGGATAAGAAAACAATACGAAGATCAAGCGCAACTCGTCAAGAATAAACTTTCTTTACGAATCGAAATCTTCCTTTCGTAATCTCATAGAGACCGCAAAACTATGCATTTCGAGTCTCTTCTAGCTTTGGAGAGTAAACTCCACCATGGTACGGGGGTGGAATAAGCAACGTGGAATAATTCCACTTTTTAAATAAAGTAACGTAATACGCTTTGAAGCCTCGTAGCATAATACATCAAAGCAACACACGCATTCTGTAACGTTCGTTTTATCATCACGCGCACCATATCCGAAATACCTTTCGTTGGGCGTGTGTATTTGGAAAAATTCATGATAACGCAGACATGTTCCTCTATGTACAACTAATAATTAATGGGGTAATTACTGAAAAGTATTAAAACATGGAGAGGGATTATCGCTGCACTTTGATATGTAGCTTTGTAATTTTAAGGATAGAAATGAAATAAACGTACCAATTTTTAAAGATATTTATATTATAATCGTTTGTTATTGTTCCTGGAAATTTTAATCAGGGGAGAATTCCCAGAAATGTACGAATAACTGTGTAGCGCGAAATGGATGGTAGAGAGGATATTTTAATTGAATCGCTCATAAAAGTGCCATTTACGAGCAGCCTGTAAAATTAAAAAATAAAAAAGGAGCAATTTTTCTCATTTTTATGTTTGATTGACGTGGAAAAAGGTGTGAAATTATTTTTCCCGAAAACTCAACAATCGTTTATCACGCCTGTGAAGCTTGAAAACCTAGGGGTGACCCCCTTTTCCAAATGACCGAATCAATTGCACTAATTGCAGAATACACTCGGAAATTACACTGCGTTCTTTAAAATAAAAAATCCTCGTTTCATATGGATACAGAATAATTTTATTCCACTTTCATTTCACATATATCCATTACTTACGTTCTCATTTAAAGACGAGAATCTTCTTTAACAAGTGATTTAACACGGCGCGTATATACGCGTATGTACATATCAAAATCAGGTTCTCGTGTCATAGGTATGTATTCATCGGGAAAGAGTGTTTGCATTTTCATGAAGAAACATCCACCGATTCGCAATAATGCGTGCATTACCATTTCCTCTTCGCGTTTGATATTCCGCGATACAAGATTTTCACGTGATCGGCAAATCGCGTAACGCGTAGCGTACACGTGTCACCCGGGATTCCGTTGAATTTTTAAACAAGTTTCACGCGATTGTTAGAGATTTATTTCCAAACATGTTTTACTGGTACCGGCGGCGCCGTCGATACAACGTCACGCTTTCACGCCTACCAGCAGACCAGAAATTCAAATTGTTTATGCAGTTGGAAAATTCGATGATAAAAATCTTTTCGTTGGTCGTGAAATTTTTTTTTTCCCGGCTATACGATACACGACGGCCGATGTGGTCACGCACGTTTCGTTTCGCTCGACAGTTTCCCTCGCGCCATGCGAAATAATCTAAATCTCGCAACCTTCGTGACGGCTATTAAACGATTTAATTCTTTTTTCCGCAAGTTCATAAAACTTCAAGCTTAATCTATCCAGATGAATTCTCAATCCTTAGTACCACCGACGCAAGAAACTGATTGAAACTGAAAAACAATCTACGAGGTTTCAAAAGTAAAACGGGACACGTTGCAAAATGACGAGAGATGATTTATAATTAAATAAACATAAGCGTTCCGGAATGTCTCGTACGTTTGGCTGAAAATGTTGATATTTGTCGAATGTAACTGGTCTTGGTTTACGATACATAATCGTATAACAAATAAAATTGTATTCCAGAAAGATTGAAAATAAATATGGATAAACCGTATATCGTACCAAAGACGAGGTTTCGTGGAAAATATTTGTAGAACCATGCTAACTGCATTGTTGATAAAACATAAATATGTTAACGATATATCAACACGTTCAGCAAAATCAATATACTTCGGATCTGTACCACGAGAAAGCAGAAGCATGTTTCTTTCTTGCGTTATAAACCTTTCCGGTATTTATTTTCTAATTCTACGCAAATTTTGGAAAAAAATCTGAATGGACCGCGGAATTCCATTCTTTCGCGAACATAGATGAGTTTCTCTGATACGCCAGCACCCAAAAGTTTGCAAACGCTATAAAATTTGGTGCATGACCAAGTTGCGTAAAATGATTACCCGTTTACTGATTTACAATTCTAGCAAAGAAAGATTGTTGGAATCGAATGGAAAGACTAACGCGTTATCGTGCCAAGTAACACGCTAGAATCATTCAAACCAGTTTAAAATGAGTGACTGAAAACAATATACCCGTGCATCATGAAATATTCCCCGAATTTCAGAACAATAGTACAATTAAACAAACAATGTTACAATTAAATCCCTCGATGGGTAACAATTTTTCGCAACCTGCTCTCCTACATCAAACTTCCCAACGTTTATGAACTTTTTGAAACTAGCGTATGTACATCCGCCCCACGCACGCACACACGGAAAAGAGCCGACGTTCCGCTTTGCCAACGGACAATTGAAACCACGTAGCAACATCCCGAAGCACATTCCTTCTTATTCGACCTCCGACGCATTTTCGGTGCACGTCGTCGACGTGAATCGCGTCATACGTGGAAGACAATGACGGCCACGAGAGAACGACAAAAGTGTAGTCGCCGTGTAAACGAATGACTCCCGGCGTTGTTCCGAACAACTTCCCGGGGGAATGTCGTTCGCGCGAGTACACACGCGCGCACACGTGCGCGTTTTCGCCTAAGCACGACACAGGTTTCGCGTACGTGGGAAATTTAATTAGTCGAATACTCGAGGCCGACGGTACCTGCACATGATAGATTCAACCCGACGCGAACTGCCGCTAAAGTTGAGCCCTGCGACCTGCTCGTTTCCCTTCCGAGCAAAGACCACTCCACTGCTAACGCCGCTAACGTTCTTTAATTAGCGTGGAAGTAAGTACTTCGACTTACGCCCGAGCGAAACTACCCTCTCGCGGAAAGGTTTACCACCTGTTCTCACCGACGCGATTACAACCGACACTGACTTCATCCGGCGGTATTGATTCGCCGACAGATTCGAATCACCGACAACGATTACCCCGACATTGTTTTCGCCGACCCTATTGTTACGCCGTTGTACGGCGAGGGCGTCAAAGTATACGAATGTGCAAAACTTGCTTTACACACTCGAGGTTCTAGGAATTCCAGGCTTGAGCGTTAGCGCGAGTAGGGCGATTGTTTCGGGTTTAGAGAAAAAATTGAAACCCCTCAAATTTGTCTACACAACTGACATGTATTTGTTCTGCGCTGTTTACAAAATTGGAAACTTAATTTCTAACTATTTGTCAATATGGAATATGATCAATGTCTGACTGATTGAATGGATTCCGCCCTTTGCTTGCGCGGAATGGTGAAATGTACAAAGTGGGGTAAAGTGGATGGCCGTACAAAAATGTGGGAAGGGGTGTCTCGCGATGGTACGGTACCTGGGTGTTTCAGGAAAGGACGAACAATGTGATTGTTTTCGAGACCCGGTTTCCGGAAAATGCAGTTTACGGCGTTCGTATGCCTAAACGTCGCGAACGACTTTAGGTTAAATATTCTCAAAAACTAGGGAAAGTCTGCGAAAAGCTTTTCGAAAAATATTATCGACTTCCACGCATAACTGAAAATATTAAATCGTCTCGCTTAATTTGCGCCTTACTTCTCCATGATCAATTAGTGATTCGAGAATTGAACCGAATCAAATTTCAATTTTCTCCGGATGAAAGAAATACGATCACCCCTTTACGTCTCTGTCTCAGTCACCGTCTTGCGCCTTAAGTCTCGGAACATAAGATTCGTAAGTGAACCAGAAGGATTCAATTTTCTCATAATAATTAAAATTTTTCCGAAGATCGATTTTAATCGCAGTCGACTCGTACGAGAACACAGTTGGAGATGGCGTCTGTATCGCAGCTCGTAACTCGACGCGAAAAGAGTACTTACGTAAGAAATTTCAAGTAGCACGAGCATAGTTTGAATCGCAAAACTGACGATGAGCCGCATCGAAAGTTACGCGAAACGTTTTGAAGTGAAAAAGTTCTCGAGTTGAAACCAATGCGAATGGGCGAATAGCTCCACCTTCTTCCTTTCGGTTCGCCGCACTTGCATGGGAAATAAGGGAAAGTTTCCCGTTCTTGCGTGGAGTTTTATGATAGCGGTCGAGCAGCTTTTCATACCGATTTTAGGACTTTTGTTATCGATACGAGAAGCGGCCGCGGCCATTACGGAAGACGCATATCAAACGTTTTAACCACTTGGCTGTGCGAGGTGAATTCTATTTTCTGACCAAGAGTGAGTTGAACAAAAGTTCATTCGATTATTATCAAACTGCCAAGTAGTTTCGGAAAAATCGTTAGTGTATATGTTCATCTTTTTTTATGTTGCGCACGTATGCGCGGCAATGCAATCTTGGTCACTTCTGTCTTCAAGCATATGTGCGCGCTACACAGTCAAGCGGTTAAATAAAAACGTTCGGGATCGATAATCTCATTACTATTCAGGCTTGGCACTTTTCAGAATTTCCTGTTCCGCGTTTAACGCAATTAACCCGAGAGTAAATAGTTTGTTATTATTTGGAAAAAAAAGGAAGTGCGAGCGCCTCGTCCCGGTTCATTACCCGTAACTTCGTTCGTGGCCTCGTTTTCCATTCACCCTTCGCTTCGCTATACGAAAAATGCAATTATAAAGGTTAACGATGTCCATGGCGATCAAAGGATCTTTAGACACGCGGGGAAAAAACCCCCTTGGCCAATACACTTCGCTCGTAATCCAGCAAAAAGCGTGGGTGAACGCGCAATGGGATGCGACCGATCTACCGAATTCCGATGCACCTTGGCGCACCTGCATCGGGAAAAACGTGGGCGTGCGGAAATACCGCGCAAGATCGATCGGTAGGAATTTTAAAACTTCATCCGTAGGAGGAGGAGAGGATCGATCGGAGATCACTCGTCGATTGATCCGAGAATCATGGGGGAGGATAGAAATTAATATTCGTGGGAAGCATCGAGAGGAGTGCCTAAAGAAACTCGTACGTATTCGTATGTACGGTCGTACGGAAAGCCCGGAATAAGAAAGTTCGAGTGAAAACTCGGTAGATCAAATTCAGCGAAGTTTAACGTACTTGGGCATCCCGAATATTCAGCAATTTTGAGGGAAATGAAAAAAATATATGTGTATGATCCTTGCGAGAGAAGGAAGACGTATTTTCATTTCTATCAACATTTTTTCAAACGACAAGCCAAACTAAATTTACCGTTATCCGTGAATGGAATGTTATTACAATTTTGAATCAACTCTTCGAGAATCGTGGGCATTGGCAATAGTCCAACCAAAGGGTTGTATCCCGTTGATAAATAAAAAAATTGTTATCTCAGCGATATTAAAATTGCTTTTTAAAGCTAAAGAGTCGCATGATTAAAAAATCAAGAAAAAAAATAAAATCGGAGAGGGAAAAAGTGGTCAGATATTATTCAGCAACGAAGGAACGAACAACCGAGAGATTTTTAGATCGCGAGAGCAGAAAAATACCGAATACGCGATTTCGCCATCGGTTTCCACGGCATTAAGGACGCATAAACTTTTTTTCAGTCTAATAATATCACTATGCATCGCGGCACTGTCGTACCGATACGTACGTAATGCATCAGGATACACGTTGAATTATAACGCGGGAGACCGTCGGCGTCGTTAGATCGAGAAACTTCACGGCGCCGAGAAAAGAGCTTCGAAGTTTTTTCCCGGTCCCGATAGTGTCGGATGGTATCAGTCGACCTCGGCGAACGTACTGCTAAATAATGAACGTTACTACCATGCTTACGTGACGACACCGATACCACGGTATCAAAGAGTGGGACTTTGCGGAGCAAAGTAATACCGAGGAAAAGGAAAAATCAAGGCGAACGAGGGGAAAGTCAACAACATTGACTGACGGTGAAAAATAGAACAAAAATAATACGCCAGGAAAGCCCCATCGTTCGACCTGTCGACTAACCTCCGAGCGGAATGATTAGTAGAGTAAGACTAGTTCCGGAATACATCGAAGCGCCATTGGAAAGTATTCAGCATCGATTTGCATTACCACGTCAAAATTGAACCGATTAATTAACACGTACGAATACCCTCTCTTTCAACGTTATTCGAGATTTCAGTGAAAACCACGAATCCGCAAATTCATTACGGTACCTTCGCCGATCGTGTGAGATCTTTTCGGATAATCGGGATCAATAGATCAAAGCGTAACAAACATGATGTACATTTACAAATCAATTTCAATAGCCGTCGATGGTGCCACCAGAGCGACGGACTCCGCTAATTTCAACGACCGTCTGTCGCACGGAAGAAGCACCGCAAACTCAACCGCGGAAACGCGAATGAATGGAACAATCTTGCCGATGAAAGCCTCGGCACGGTTGTGCGTGGAAAAGGAGGGAGGGTGGGAGGGAGGAAGGGTGAGGGAGAGAGTAGAGGATAAGAATAAAAAAAAGGGAATAAATTGAAACACGATACGCCGATGGCGGAGTAACCGCCGGTGTAAGAGGGGGAAGGGAAGGGGGGGGGGGGGGAGTCGCGGGTAAGCCCCCGCGACGGAACTCGTGCCAAACAATTTGCAATGCTGAAGCGAAAAGTTGTCGAGCTTTAGTGCAAGGAGGGTTTCTCACGGGGGCAACGAATGGAACGAGTTTGTCTTACTAGGTGTGCAGTAAAAGACGAAAGGGAAGCACCGTCGACCAGGCCGAAGGAAGCGGAGAACCGTAGACTGAGAGAGGGATGGAGAGAGGGGGGGGGGGGAGAGAACGAGAGAATGGGATGAAGGAAAAGATTAACGAAACTGGAGGCGATCGAATAATTGAACTGTGCTTTGCCACGAAGTCGGGAGAGCCTGAATACATTTCGTATCTCCCGCTCGCTCGTTTCTGTAATATGGGTTTTCTCCGATCCACTTTTTGTTATTATTCCCGTTCCAGGAACGCGGTTCACCATCCATCGCATACTGATTCGCGAGAGAAGGACGACAGATGCTATCGTTTGAGTTTGTTTGCGTCTTTATCGCGTGCAACGTTAACAACCGCGTTATTAGGTAAACCTGCGGTTGTTTAAATAAAATACCGCGAGGACACTTGTATTACCTTATTGTCGTTTGAATTTCAGAATTCAGAATTCAGAATATGATATCGTACTACGTTTGTGCAGGGTACGACGACAACTCGAATAACTGTGTAAGAGTATATTTCGTCGCCGTCTCCTTTCCGTAGTCATTTATGCAATTTAGTTTTATTTTTCTCTGTCTCCTTTGCGCTACATTCGCAACATATTCGACGATGACACACAACTTACTTCTACGACATTGGTTCTCAAATCTTAGATTCGTTAGAGCGATCCAGTGTGATACGAAGGGGTTGCGTAGAGTGAGCATAAAAGGTGTACACGTTTAGTGCGAGCATTAAGAAATGTGTATTTGAATTTCGCTTACAAAGTAACAAAGGATCACGGATGCGATTAAATAAACGCGCATTAAGTAAGTAATCGTTAATCAGAATTCCTATTGTCTTACGCATGACGAGGGTAAAGAATTACGCGAAACAAAGGTACTAAACAAATCATTGTGTCAACCATGAAATTACATGAATGAAAGTTCACAAATGAACACCGATTTTACCTTTAACGGATAATTATTTCGATTTCGGCAATTCTCGTAACGTAGGAATACTATTTACGTCCGCGGTATAAAATTCTTTCCAACTATTTTATCCCCACCTGGCCGCTAACAAAAAGCGGAATGTCCTGGCAAACGTTGTCGACAAGCGTATATACGCGCGGTCAATTACGCTCTTATATTTGCTCGTACACCGAATTCACCCCCCTTCGTTACCTGTATTTCTTCTTTGCCGCACCGACGGGCATCGTTTCACGGGACAGAAGCATGTCCTGGCGATCTGTAACGTCGGACTGCGCTCGTAAAGCGCCAAGGACATGGTAATACAGTTGCAGGGAAAAATAGTGGAGCAGTCGGAATTGCTGGGCTTGTGTAATAAAACGGTTGCCACTTATTTCGCGTAATTTTTCCGCGCGCGATAAGTGCCAACGATGCGGAAGCTCGTCGGTGAAAATTCTGCATTGCAGGCTTCGCGACGGTAAATTATCGCGTCGGTAATATCTTGCACTTGGAAAATAACTCGAGGAAATATTGTAAATGAAATTACGTTTAACGCCCGTTGATACGTGTGTGTACATTGGCGGAACGAAATAAGGAAATAAATTGCGCCGCTCGACTCGAGCGGATTGGCAAAGAGTCGCGCTGTACTCGAATTAATTAAAGTACACTTTTTAATCGAGTATCGTCGGAAATATATTCCTAAAGCATTATATTTTTCTCGTCATGTCGGGCTCAACGATTCGGCCGAAGTCGAGCGTAGAATTTGGAAAGTCGAACGAGAGCCGTTTACCGAAAATTCGGCCGAATAGCATCGAAAATCGGGAAACCCGTAAATCGTCCTTTGCTCGATTCTCCGGCCGATTACTTATTAGATATGTACATATTTCTCGATGGTTACAAATCGTCGGTAATCGATTCAAAGGTCATCCCGGTAATCGAGATAACACCGAGTAACGTACGGCAGTCGAAATTCATGGTGCGTGGGGGGGGGGGGGGGGGGGTTGGTTTGAATCGATACAATTAACCCTGGAGGCCACAATGGGGTCGCGCGCGTGTTTCCCTCGATGTTCTATTATAATTGCGAATCGAAAGTGTACTTTTATTTCGGGCTATCCGACGAAAGTGTTTATTATATTCGTTTCCCTTATGAGAACGAACTCGTTTTAGAGCCGCGCGCATCGAATCGATTTATACTCGGGATAAATTTATTCGTAATAAAGCAGTGAACGTTCCGTTTCGATTTCCACTTCGAGCCTTTTAGGAAATAGCACGTGCAGCGACCATTTTCACGATTCAACGGTGTATCTAAAATTACCTGCATTTTTCGTTTATTCATAATCGCAAAAAGAATCAAATGCGACTGTTCAAACAAATAATTAATACGAAACAAAAAGTAAACGAAATTCCCCATATTTTCATTCCGTTGTGTGTACCTCTGTGTGTTTCCACTTCGTTTCTTCCTTTCAATTTGTTTTCATTTACGATTTATTTTACGGTATCCAATCATATACGCCCCGCATCTCCCGCGCCGTGACTCGTACGAAAGGTAAACATCTAGAATTATTGTCAAATGTATTTACGTCGAGATTGTATCCGTCGCGTATGAAATGCATGGAGTTACGGTAAAACATCAAAAAAGAAACTGCAACGATTATTCGTTACATTTGACAACAGGCTAGTTATTAAATCAAATTTACATTCTAAATCGACTGTCCACTGTTCCGAGGACACTTGTCAAATCAAACAACCGCGTTTAAACGGACATTCCTAATCGACAACGTTTATTGTTCATCCAGAATTAAACAGCTACGACAGAACGGTGCACCATAATTGAGAATTTCATTCTCCCTATTAAATTCGTTCTAATTTTTACGGACAGCTAAAGTTTAATAACCAAACAATCGCCAATATCTACCACGCGTCGTCTTCTTGACACCTGTCTCAACTCTCAACGTTTCAACAAGCGTCGATCGCCCGGCAATCGTTAGAGATACGCGAAGCTATCATTATTAATACTTAATTGTCAGTTATTAACCTTAATTCGTTCCGGTGACCCTATTGCTCACGGAAGAAAATCGTTATGGAGACAAAAGACACCGGGGTCGAAGTGTCATTATAATTTCACCAGATAACCTCGGTCTAATATCCTCGCGCACCGATAAACGCCCGCCGAACGCCAACGTGATTCGATAACGCGAATTTAATGAGCAATATCGTCACGGGTAACTTCAACTTTCGTCCGTGTGCCGATATCGCAACCCCTATCTGGTTCTTCTTTTCATTTTTTTCATGCACGCCCGGTAATTGCAATGATCGGGCACTGGGCTGCGAGTAACTTGAAACTTGTCACACGATGCCGTATGCAGGCTACAAAGTGCATCGAGATTCATGAAACGCAATAGCAGGATTTAAGCCGTAACCCGTCTCCCTATGCGCGAAATTCGAGCTGCATTTTTTTTCCCCCTGGCCGAAACGACAGATCGCGCGATCTTTTACACCCATTAAATCGCGATCGCTGTACCTGGATGTATGTACAATTTACGCCGCATCAGACGTCGACAAATCATCGAACGAAGAATTTTGTCAATTGCAATTGCTGGATCGTCGGATGACCTGACCCAGCGTTTCCCAACCGAGCTCGATATATGCTTCGGAGGGGTCCACAAGGACGAATTAGGACTAGTTTAATTGTTCAATTATTTAGCTTTTACTAACGGACAAATAAATGAAGGGCTCGGCCGAACAACGAGACAAGCGTACTTTTCAGGAGAGGTGTTTTCTGTACGTTTTGGTTGAACTTCGCACGTAGCTCGTTGTTGCACACGTCTCCTCGTAATCAATGTACCTTATACATGATAGAACTGAGACGTGTCACGTTATTCCACGAATAAACACTAAATTTAGTTTACCTTAATCGAGCCCCAACCTATTGTCAAATGAAATTTCAATGCAATAGTAATTAAATATATTACATTGTACCCGTGTCTATATCTTTCCGTGAAAAAAGCAATTTTCCGAAATTGTCGCTCGTCTCGTTGTTCGCCCGAGCCCTTCAAATTTTTCTATTAGGAATATTACATATGAGTATACGGGAGTCCAAATACGTAAAGTTAGGACTCATGGGGTCCACGGGAACAAATTAGAAATTGTACAATTATTAAGTTATTTAGCTTTTACTAACCTACAAATAAATATTTAATTTAGAAATATTATCTATGCGCCTATGGGAGTCCAAATACGTAATGTTAGGACTGAGGAGGTCTACGAGCAAAAAAAGGTTGGGAACCCTTGACCTAACCGTTCACCGGCAGCTGACGATAACTAAGAGCGCATACGTGAACTGATTAAGATCGCTACGCGTCATCCAATTAATTAAATGCAATGCTAGTTTATCCTATAGATGCGCAGCGCACACATACGCGCTCGCGTCGAGCGTGATATATCGCTCTCGTTCCTTTCGATGGGAGAATACGTGAAGTTGAGCGCGACAGCTTGGCAGATGTCTCGCGTTTGCGTGCGATAATGGAGGCCCGCAATGTTTTAATGAAAATTCTATTCTCGGAATGGCAACGTTCGCGATCGAGCTCTCTTTTTTTCAATCGCAAAACTGCCGTTTCCGGTACAGAAATTGCGGAGATAGAGCGGCGCCGACCCTGAACGTCAATTTTGGAAAACGTAACTTCCAAACATTGGACGCGATACGTTTCTTTTCCGAAAAACGAGCGTACCGGGCAGGCAGCACAACTTGTTTTGGGAGTAAAATGATATAAACATTGAAAGCATCGAAACAAATATGTTTGCAATATCGTTCGCAATCTCGTAGCTCTCATCGATACAAGTTTCGCGCATCGAACGCGCAATATACCATATATTCTTTTAAAAATACGAGTAAAATAAATACACTCCGCTGTTTCTGTCGCGAAAAAAAAGAAACTGCCCGGGGACGAATATTGAAACTAAAGCATTCCAAATCAACTGAAAGTTTCAAGTTACCGTTCCGTGCGGTTCCCCTTTAAAGAAATTCCCCGAATTCCCTTTACACGGCGAACGTCAGATATTTAATCAAAATTGTGACAAATCTGCGAGGAAGAGAAATCGAGGGTCAATCTTGGTTCTTTCTCCCTGGATAAAGCGTATCTATATTAATTTCCCTTTCTACGCAAACTTTGAGAACATACCTAACTTTTTTAGCGAAGTTAAGGAAATAGGAAATAAATTATCAGAATAAGTTTTTTTTCGATTTGTATCACATCATAACTTTTGAAAATAAACGAACGGTAAGCCGATACTTAACAATTTTCCCTAACACGTTTAAATCTGCAATATATCGAGAACGTTAGTCGAATTTTCACGCCTCTAAGTAACGGCGTTGATTAAAATTTAACGCAAAATTGACTATCGGCAAATATTCCGTGAAACATTATAAAGTGTATTTATAAATTAACGCGCTTAATTAAAAACACCGGGTAACTGGCACCCCACGCCCGTCAAAGATACAAAATTATCAAACCACACACCATTGAACCCGAAACATCGTATTATTCGAAACGCTCGTTGACACGCAGTGAAATAACGTTCAAGTGGCAGGAACGCAGGAGAGAGAAAAAAAAAGAGGAACTTATGCCAATACGAAACCCTTCAGCAACGCGCGTATGGCGAGTGCGTAAAACCGTACGATCCGCAGGGGTGTACGGAAGGAAGAAGAAGAGGGTGCGCGCGAGAGGAAAGGTCGGTAACACCAGAAACCAGGGACACGTAATTCGTCGGCCACGCCTCGATGCTCGCGCTGTACGCGTGCACGCACGCACGCGTGCAAGCCCGCATTACACGCGTGCACGCGTGCTGCCTGGATTCGATTACACAAAGGGGTCTTACCGCGCGCAACAGACCGAGGGGTTGCACCGGTAGTTAAATAAAAACAAATCGAAGAATGGGCGTGACGGGCTCCTTGATTCCAGAATGACACACGCGAATACATTAACGGATATCGGTTTTTACCTGTTGAGATAACGCGGGGGAAAATGCGTGAGCGTCGCGACTTTTCGCATAAATTCGAGGGGAACAAAGCGTGTTTTTATACAAGACAGTTTTGATTGCGTAGAACGAAGAGATAAGGACCGCGTTTCCATTCTTGTATTTCCTTGGTCTTTTTTTCACGCGTTAGGGCTGTTTCTTTGTTTCTTAGTTCTTCCAGTGGAACAGGTTTATCGCTCGCGATGTGTTGAACGTGACGGTTGCTCTAAAAGTAAGTTAAGAGCGGGAGTTTTCATGCAATGCATCTCGCGAAATACGCGAAAAGAAGTTGTACTCGCGACAATGCGATTCATTAATTCTAGAAAAGTTCTCCTATTCCAAGGATATACTTGGAAGCGTATGTTAACCTAGCAATATCGCGTATACGAGTAAATATTTTCGTTCGCATTTCTGTATGTCGAAGATACCTTTGTAAGCGGCCTTTAAATATTGATTTAGAAAACACGCACGTTAAAACGATCAAGTCCTACTTCATCCTGCAAAGATGTTCCCCATAAATTAATATCTAGCTTAACTTTGCCTATTTTCCTATAAAACAAACAACATTAACGAAGCACGTCACTCGCGCTATTCGAACTTACGTAAACAATTCGGCAAACCATTATCGCAATTGTTTATTTCCTCGACGTTAATCAAAATTACGGCGTTCCAGCGAAATTGAAATAACTTTGTACCGCAATCACGAATATTAAAATAGTTTAATTTGATTAACCAGCTGACGAGCTACGAAAGTACGTGTTTTGATACTTCACGTTCCAACTTGTATCGAACGATATGAGTTTAAATGGATTTTTCCATTCTACTAACAGTCTCATTCGTTTACAAAAACAGTGGGGAAGTTCCATTTGATTAATGCAACTGTAACGAATCGATCGGACTAACAGGGATCGGGCGCGTACACCATCGATATTAATGGGAATCCAAGTTCCCGAGCTATGTAGACACGTCGATTTACTTAAAATATATTAACGGCCTCTCGAGTCAATTTTAGTAAGTTCCCAGCCCGTACCATCCAATTCGGGAAAGTTTCCCCTAAAACAAGAGATCCCATGTGTTGCCAGTCGGAAGTGGAACGTAATTTTCACGTCTAGAAAAACTTTAATGGAAACGATCTGCGAACGGATCGAGGGTCTAGGAATCCGACGTGATGTTTTATCAAGTACGCGCGTATGGTAAGAACTATTCTTGGATTTAAAAAAAAAAACAATACATGCACGATCGAGAGAGTTCCGTTCAACGAATTCGTATGGCAAAAGGGCCGTACCTTCGACGGCTGTCGAGAAACGACCGTGCGGCTGATTATTTTTTTCTCTTTTGCATCAGCCGAAACGCTAAACGCGAACGACGGGAAACGAAAATAGAAAAAGATAATCGAAGGGAATTTTTTCGCAATATTGCCCGTCACGTTGAGTGGAGAGGAAGCATCGTTAGCTTAAAAAAATGACACCGGGGAATGGGTGACTTCGGTAAAATAATATTGCTGTTGGTTTTAGGAAGTGTATCGTGGGAACGTGATAAATGATCGTACGCGACAATAGGTACGCGTCAACCGATACAAGTGAAACCGCCACTGCATTCGTCCGAATTTCTGTGCGCGGGCTATTGTTAGGGAAATATATCGCCCTGTCAAATTATTTGCTATCCCGTCATATCCGACGGAAATTAGAAGTTTTTTTCGTTTTCTAAATCCGAAGTTTTTTTTAGCAACGTTCAGTCGGGAGAAGTAATAAAAATTTACGGCTATCGGGGAAGAATGAAAAATTTCTCCGAGAATTTCGAGAAACTGTATTCGTGATAATCTCCGTTCGATAGGAGGATCTTGCGCTTCGTACATTACTCTCGTGTTTCGACGACCTTAGAATAAGGAAAGAAAATTGCCATGCATTCCGGAAGGTTTAAAAAAAAAACAATGAAAAGTTTCATACCGACAACAAAGTGCCATAAAACGTCATGTAGCCAGACTCACAGCAGCCTTGCATTCACAAACATTGATTACGAGTCACAATCCCATAATTCGATCAGCAATGAACTGGATTATCATAAACATACAGAACGGGCGACGATGAAAATGAATTACGGGCAACGCAAAAGGAACTGTATATATATTCGATCCGAAGTTACCGGTCCAACTAAAGTGATTTCTCGCTGAAACGATCGTAGATCAAGAGGAAACGGTTGCTCGCCGAACACCGTTGCTCTGGAAACACGACACGATTTCGACTACGAACGTGGCAAACCATCTCGAATTCAATTAAACCGCGAACATTTGGGATGGTCGTACGATTAATTCTTTCGCTTAACCCAGAGCCTGTACCGCGCAGCGCGTTTTATCGTTTACCGTGCTTTCTTTACGCCGGAAATCATTACGTTCATTGTGGCGTAATAACCTGTCACAAACTTGGAAATTTCCCCGAACTCGTCAAGCTCATCGCGCGAGCGTATTCAGAAGCCGGCGCTCTCTCAAAAGGTATACCGAACTCTACATCGATCGTGCTTCAAAGTTATTCGGCTACCTTCGACCTTACGTGCCTGTACGTGACAACTGTCAGCTAGAAATTACCACGGCTTCGCAACTTCGCCTCGGGACGCGTTCGCGATTAATTAAGAATATAATGACACTGCTTATGAGCGATATTCGATTAAACTTGTAATACCAAGAAACGTCGGTCGATTGCGCGACACCAGCGCGAAAAAAAGGAATCGTCGAAACGTATACAAACCTCACGTACGGTTTTGCGAGGCGAGGGGGAAAAAAAGCGTCTCGCGTCTCGACTGAGTTCGCCGTGCTACGAAATTCTAAAAACTTTCGCGCGAGAGTGAAATAAATGTAAACAAGTTTTCCGACGCAAGAAAGATAAATCGTGGCGCTCTTCTTACGACGCGGAGGTTATCTATATTTACGTTCGTTCGTACAAGAATGTCGGGAAAAGTTTCTGGCATTACGGAATTGGCCGGAATTTCTGAGTATCGCAAACTTAACAATTTCCCCCGTAAACGACGTACGATGATGTCGTTTAACGAAAACAAAGCATCCTCGTTGCGCGCGAATCGACAACGCCAAAGTGGAGGAGGGTGAATGGAGGCAGAGCGGGAACGCGAAAGCGGCTAATATGCAGAATCCGATGATTCTGTGTGTTACACGCGTAGCAAGGAATTTCCTAACCTCTTTAAAGACGCGAGAGCCGATCGAGAGGAATAATATCGCGAGTATGTGCCACTCTCGCGACGATGGCCGAGATATCGAAATTTTGCGATTCGATTCGAGTTTGAAAAACACGATTCGAACCGTACGCCGTTCGCGCCATTTTTTGTTTTCTTGGAAACTGAATGTTAGGTTAGCCGTGTACATCGGATTCTGCATTATTGCCGCGCGAACTAACGTAAGGCAAAAAGTACGATTCGAAGATTGGAAAATACAGAGTTGACGTGAGAGAGAAATCGATAGTAAATCTGACTAACCTTGAGCGTGGACGACGGCGAAGAGGGCGACGATGGCAGCGACCGCGTGACACCACATTTTTTTCACCTTCCTTCCTCCACCTCCCATCGACCTCTGTCCCCCGTACGCTTTTCTCCTCCAGCTTCGTCACACTTTTTCGCGTTCGCACGCACGAACCTGTCCGGTTTTCCTCGCACGCCGAACAGGCAAAACAAAACGACACCCCCGAGGTTTTTAATCGCGTTTCCGTTTCGCGTGCGTGATCTCACTCGATGGTATTTCCTCCGACGTTGCGTCCGTGACTCGATCGTTTAGCGTTCCGAAAGATTCTGTACTCGTCACTCATATCACACGACGATCACTGAGTCGAGGGAACGAACCGGATCCGCGACTGCGAACACTACCGGAATCTCGTTGAGCGCCCGGTCGAGATCGACGAAGTTCGACGTTGATCGAATTTCGTTAAGAGTCGATAGGTGGCTGAACTTTAGCTAACGAGCGACAGCTGCTCGTCGTAGTCTTCCTTCCCGGCGATGTTTTCGTAATCGTCGCGCTGGTCATTCTGAAAATCAAATAATGGGATGTTTGATTAAAAACGGTTGATGTACTCGACGGACGGACGTTCTTTCCTCATTTTTCGTGCAAGATTAATGTTACCGGGGGCCTCGATTTACCTCATGGGCTTCTCGCTCGATACGGAGTATCGAAATCTCGAATAGTATATCTTTGATCTCCGAATAGAAAATCTTAAGCGTATCGCCATTCTTACGTACTTCTTACACAATTAACCGAAATCTCCGAGCAAAACGAAAACGAAAAATATCGATCGACCTTGATCGGTTCACCCGTCAATTTACCTCCTGGCACGGAGCGCTCGCGTTCAAAGCAATTTTTTGAGAACGAGCCTGAACGTGTCAAGGTTTCGGCGGGCTACGCACCTCCAGTGAAAACCGTGCGATTCGACTGTACAATTTTATCCGTGCAAATAAATCCCGCGTGTATAGGTGAAAATTACGCAGTTTATAAAACTGTGCAGTCAATCTGAAATAAATTGAAAATACCAATTGATAAAACTGCGCCAACCAAACGGTGCAATTAAAACGCAGCGTGTATAGACAAACCGTACATACAGTTTTTAGTTTCGCTACATCGTCGCTAGAGTCAGTTTTTGAACCGCATCATTGCGACTGTACGCTTTTCGCTCACAGTTTTAACAGAGGGTGTGTAACGCGCTTTATACATATTCCACTGAACGCTCGGCAAGTGTGTACTCGTCACTCGCGAATACAGCGAGCGACGAGGCGAGTCACGAGCTCGAACGTGTAGACGCGGCGTAATAAGCGCGAACGTATGCACGCGGCATAACGATCCAACGTACGTAATGTTCGTCGATGAGAAGAAGGCACAGCGAAGAATGCGGTCTGATTGGTTGGAGCGTTTGGAACCTACCTATTCCAACACAACCATAGGGACGGGGTACACGCATTTTCGCCATTGGCCAAATTGCCACGCACAACAATAAACTCGCGTAGAAATGCCCGACGAAGTAAACAAACGAAACGGTTAGGGACCGAGTGAGACAAAGCGACCGTGCCGTGGCGTAGGAAAAGAATACTTGTTACATTGTAATCTACCCTAACTTGGATTTATCTGCACCTCGCGCAAATGGGGCTCCTACTACTATGTTAAATGGCGGACCAAGAGAGAGTCATAAGTGGGGATAGGCGACGCCACTCTTGCCTCCGTACCGTTCCCCGTGCCTTCTTCTCATCGACGAACAGTGCGTCGCGGCGCGCGTTTAACCTATCAACCGGGTTGATATCGAGGAACGTTTTAACTCGCGGTTCTTATCCAACGACTCTGTTCAATCGGGGAGAAAAGAGGACCGACGACGAGAGTTGCGAGCGGAAGCGAAGAAAAAGGAGGATCGTCGGGAAAAAGTTGACCGAGGTAAGCAAACTCGATAGAGCCGGAAACTTATGGGTACATCGTGGGCGCGAGCCGAGCGATCTCTGGCCGCGATCTGTCCGTTCATGCGAGTTCTCGGAACTCTCGGTTGGAAAAGTTCGAGCAGAGTGAAAAGAGAACGCGAACGCGGAGTGGAGCAGGGCCGAGGGAGGAAAGGCTGTCTTTCAAGATGGGGCACGCGCGAGTCCCGGGGGGAGTGCGAGATGACGTACACTGAATACCCGTCTAATGATCAACTATGTCAATGAGCTTTGACAAGTTCTTTCTCTCTTTCTCTTTGCGACATTTTTCAGTCTCTCCCGCCCCCCCTCTCTCACTCTCCCTTTTCTTGCCCATCGAGCACGAAGCGGGATATGCCGTTCGCGACACAGTGAAAGGCTAAATCGACTTTTCGACACGTTTTATCGTCGATGATTGATGAACTCCGGTGTACGGCGTAGCCACGAGAATAGCCTTACGGCTGGTGCTATACATATAGCGCACGGCCCACCACTTGCAGATCGAATACCCGTCGCGCCGCGCGGTTTCCACAGCTTCCTCCGTCGCTACCCAACTTTCCTCTCCGGTCCGCGCTATCGTCGCCAGCCACCCCCTAAATCCTCCCACCCGGCGGCGGGCGTTCTACGACGGCACTCTGGGTCGCGGCAAGACATAATTGAATAAAACCGCTAAGTGATTAATTGCATGAGCCTCTCCGCGGCGTTCTTCCTTCCGCGGCTAACTTTGTACTCGAGTTTCGAAGACCTTTACCGCATCATCCTGCGCTTTTTACGTGACTCCGGGAGAATACCCGGTTACGGAGTGTCCGATGGCACGACAAATTCGAATCGCTCCTACCGCTTTATTGGAAAATTGGAGCGAGCGACGCGTAAACCACGTTATTAACGTTGATCGTTACGTACCGGCTCGATTCGCTTGAACGTGGATAAGTTGATAGCAAGGCACTCCGAAGAGAATACGGTGTAATGACGCGAGGGGATAGAAATGTTTTTAAGGACGAAAATAAACTTTTGTTTAATTGTACGTAACGAGGAACTAACGAGATTGTTCTATTTAGCGAAACGACGTCCCTTCGTGTTAGTTCTTGCTTTCGGAGAAAGTTTAACTCGTAAATGCATGGATTTTCGAGGAACAACGTGTTATAAACTGATAAATTTTGTATGTTGTTAAATGGCAATACTATGCATTTAAAGGGTTAATTAAGAGTGACATTTTTTGTCGTTTTGGTGGCAAACGCTTCTCCATTCTCCTGAACCATTTATCTAAAGGAAAAATGTTGCAGTTTTCCAACCAAATGCATTTAAGGGTTAATGGAAGATCTTAGCGTCGCGCGATTAACCCCGTCACACGTTCGTTCGATTCTCAACAGTTACGTCGATCTTCCAAGATTCGCGTGCTAATTTATTCGAACTCGCCGCGGTGACGGTACTAATCGAACTCGATCGGCGTGACATAAACAATCGTTCGCCGTCCAAATCATAGACGATGATTAAACATCGGCACGGCCAGAGTTTCCACAATTTCCGTTAAACGGCCGAGTTGACAATCGCGAATGGTTAATCACGAGGTCACCGCCACAGATTATTCTCGAGAATTCTGATTACACCGTATCACTCTTTTTCCCCCTTTTGTTGTCGCGGAAAAGCGCTCGGTGCGCTCGGTTCAGCACGGGCCTCTGTGCGACGACTGATTAGACTGCCACGGATGTTATGCTTTCTCATTCTTCCAAATGTTTGCCGCAACTTCTGACGCGGAAGGAACCATATTTTTAGTCGGCGGTCTTTCCTCCCCCCCGATCCTGCGTTACCGAACCGCGACACGAAGAACGAAGATCTTCACGAAAAATTTTCCACGCGAGAATCAAATCTTTGCGGTGTACCCGCAATTCCGAATCTACCGACGGGATAATTCAAAACGATCGTCGGTCGTTACGTCTCTCGCGCTCCGACGTACGGAATCGCACTGAATTTCAATTCTCCGTTCTCATTTCCACGATACACCTCCCTCTCGTATCTTGTTTTTTCTCTCGCTATAACGTCGTCCGAAGAAACTTCACTTTCGACCATGATCTACGGTTCAAGTTACGCTATTAAATCGAATTTACTTATACGTCTCCTCGCGTCTCGGTTCGCCAGAGTTTTACTAGTTCAAAACTCTGGCGGGGCTCGGCGAGCGGGGGAGGCGAGGGGGGGCCTCGAATAAGTCGGAAAGTAGGAACCAATGAATTTATTGGTTTTCAAGAAACTTTCCTGATTCGAGAAACACGAGTTCCTGACGAACATTTTCTCCCCGTAACGTCACTCGTCGGGTGTACCTAGTCGCGCTTTCAGAAAACCGTTTCGGTGATCCACGTCGAAATCATATTTCGTTATCCCCCCCCTCAACCTCCTCCCCCACACCTAGGAAGCCTCGATCCTCCACCGTTGAAAAAAAAAAAGCGATTCTCACGGTGTTAAAACGATGCCCGGGGCGACGAAACTGCCGCTCTCTGTTTTTTCAGAAAATAACCACCCACTCGAACTCGCACCGCCTCGGGTCACTTTTCCCGAGCGCGAAAAACTTTATTAAACGCCCGGCCGTCGCCGTCGTTCGCATTATCCCTCCAGTTCGTGTTCCACCGGTGGAAGTTACCGCACCGAATCGAATTTGCTAATACGCTGCCAGCCCGGAGGGACCCCGGGCTCGTCGCGTGGCAGCGAATGTTTCCGGGGTTATTTCACTGGCAGAGAGGGAGAGAGAGAGAGAGAGGGACGGGGAAGTCACACCTAACAAAGTATTTTAACTGAAAACGTTTATTAGGGGGAAATGTGTTAACTTTTAACGGGTAACGCTGGCTCACCGTTGGACCACCGTGAGCGATATTCGAAAACGGGAAGCGTGATAAACAAAAGCGTTATTTTAAATCACGTTGCGCGTTGAAAATTCATAAGATATCTGTCATGGGGTGTCCGGTTAAGCGATGAATAATTTTCGGAAGAAGTCTATCATTTCGTTAACGCGTACGATACGCGCCAAACGTGTGTTTTCAAAATGCTAACGATATCTTTCTTTAATGAGTGACACGATAGGAAAGGGTATACGAGAAATTTGTAACGCGCTATCGTGGCATCCAGGAGAATGGAGAGTAATGGAGAATAAATCTCGGTACTTCAGCGGAGAGACTCGAGGACAGACGAAACTTGTCATTCGTTTTCGTTGATTCGATACGTTTACTCCGCAAACATAGTAATGCCGAACGCAGGGAGGAATTTCTAATCCGGGGTAAATTTTCGACAGGGTTATGCCTTCGCACTTCGAATTTACCGATGTGTTCCTTCGCGCATCGAATAATCGATCGTGCTCGCCGCTGGAATATCGTTCGGATTATTTGCTAAACAGAGAGTGTCCTTCCCAATGCTACTCCGGTAAACACCACTTATTCCGTGGAAACGCGATAACCTCGATTTGTACGATGAGCCATTTAATCGTATAGATTGCTAATGAAATTATTAATCATAATATGCAAGGAACCGAGAAAAGCGTAGAACGGAAATCGTACAAATTTGAGGACGTTCACGAGCACTCGTAAAACTATCTTTGGAAAATGTGTAGTATTAATGATCCGCGTACTCCGGTAATAACCTAGTACGAGGAAGAACGGTAAAAAGGATTTACGCCCTGAGCCGAATAGATTGCTACCAAAATTATTAATCGTAACGTGCTCGGGAAACCGCCCGGCAGCCGAAAATGTATAAAAAGAAAAATATTCCGTGCCAACGTTCGACGTCGCGCAAAATTCAGGTAAACTACCGAAAATCTCGATTATTCGCGAAAAGTACGCGATGTACGCTTCGATCATCTGCGCGAAACATTTTTGCCAAAATCCAAAAACACCGCACCGCGTCGATATTTACTTCTCCGATAGAATTAATTCACCGACGAGAATTTGCTTATCAACGAAACGCGCGATGTATCCCCATCGATGTAATTCGATGTAATCTTCGAAACATTCGAAATCCATCGGATTCCAAGTTTTTCCGATGCATTCGGAAAAACAAGAAACACCTGTCGGTGTCGTCGGCTCGCACCGGAAACCGGCATATTTTTTTACTCTCTCTCTCTCCTCACGGCGCATCAATACGGATTAATCCTCCGATAAAAGTACCGTGTCCGCGGAAATTCCGTGTGCTGCAGGATCCCAATTACCAAACGGCCGACCGAGAAAAACTCGTTGGACTCGTTAAGCTTCAGCGTCGGACCTGTTACCAATCCCAACGCGACAGTTGGACGTCGAATAAGATTCGTGCGAGGATGAAATCACGGTCGCGGGGATATTCGCAGCGTATCCAGAATCACGTACCGTCATGGTTATCGGACTTCCTCGGAACTCGCGGAATAAAAGCAAAAGGGCGAAAAATCGCCGGGGAATAGAAATAGATAGCGGGCGACGATATCCGATGGAATTCGGACGGTCGGTGAAGTCGGTACTTTTTGCCTGGTTTTCTGGCCGGTACCTTGGATGGAGTGCGGACTCTAATTGAATATCGTTGGACATCGGTGTTTTTCGCGTGCTTTTGGAAAATTCAAAATCGATTAATGCGAAGCTGAATTAGATGCGGTATCGAGTTATTGTCAATGAAGCGAGAGTTAGATGGACTATCTCGCGTATCGGGAGTCGTCGCGATTCGGATGTCATCTTCTAGGTAGCGTTAGACGAGAAATATGAATTAGAATTGTCAAATGATTTGAAATTAATTTTATACGCGAAATTGATCGATGTCCGTTGAACGTCCGTTCTACCTAGTTTTCTAAATCTCATCGTACACTAAATACGGATCTATATCAAAAATCGTTTGAAATTCGTACGAAAAAAAGACCGGAGAGTGTACCTGAACAAACTGTTACCGTTTTACCGTGTTACCATTTACGCGTTAATCTAGGCTACGTTAGGCAATTAATACAACATTGAAAATAATACCGTTTAATTATGGTGGAAATGAACAGTGGATTGCGAAACGAGACGAAGGCCAAAGAGAAATTTCCGAACGGCTCTAAAGCGATGGGATATTATTAAAGTTAATTGTACAAAGCAGATGCTTCGTGACCTGGTCGACTCACGCAGACTCCCTCCAATTTTATTAAATATCGAACGTAATTGGAATTCCTTGAGCGAAAGAACGAGGGTATCGGCGAAACGAAGGTTAAAAAGTCGCGTGCTCAAAATTACGGGAATTCCACGGCTACCATTGAGACTGGGAGTCGTATCAAGTTTTATTATTGAGGATCTCGGGACTTTTCATGCACACTTTCGCAGAAAACTGGCCGATTAAGAGGCGGATAAATTGGCGTCGCACGCGAGAACGTTTGAAATCTTAGCCGAAGCGGCGAGTTCCGCGAATAAGAAGAAACGCCTCTAATTTTCTGAGCTCGGCACGCATACCTCGTTAGGGGATCAAAAACCATTGTCCGTTTCTGTAAAATCCACTATTCTCGTCGAGAAATCTGTGTCTACGTTGACGATGGAAATGATTAACGATACATCCTCACTAGAGATAAACAAGATTTCCCCGTGGAACGTTGAGCAAAGACGTCAGGTAAAACTAAAACGTTTCAATTCACCATCCGTACAATTAAAAGTATCAATTTTAGATTTTTCATCCACTCGATCCATCGATATTCCACACATTCGACGGAAAGAAATATTACGAACGGCACAAAAGCAAAGCCTTTTTGCATAGCGAAAAGAGATAAACTCGTCCAGAAAAAATTTCCCCTCAAAATTGAAACGTAATCGGGTTACACTCGTACATAAAAGTCACCGCCATTCATCCGCATCCCCAGCATGAATATTAACCTTTTTTCAAATCCGTTTAGCGTCGATTTATATGTTATCCATTCGACAAAAAGTTAATTTTTCTCTCCTGCCGAGACTCTCCGAGAAAAATCCATCTTCCTCGTACGACGAACCGTTTAATCACGCGCGTCTCGTATTATTTTGAAGGAACGCTGCGAAAACCCGCGTGCATGCGCGACGCGTTAAAAGAATCCGCGTATGCGTATATACGGTGCGTGCGAAATACGCGTACGCTCGCGACGGTCGCGGGTTCGACACTGGCGCGCCGTACCGTCCAGAGTTTTAGTTCCTGGCGCTACCGTTAAGCGTCGCGACGCCCGACGCTCCCCACCTTCCCGCGCGCACACACGCACACACCCCGGCGCTATGGTCGACGCCGGCCGGCCCGCGTCCGGTATATTCCCCAATCCCTTCGATGGACCCCGTGTTTCAATTCTCAATTGTCAAACACCCTGACGCATTGTATTGTCGACCCGATCTCTTTTGTACGCGGCATTAGGATACAAATGATCGGGAACAGCGGTGGATTTCTTTTTCATCTCGTTCATCTTAAACGCTTTAGGCGGCATTAAAAGATTTGTTTTGTCGATGGAAAACAAAGGGTGCTAATCGTGACGCGGCAGAGACTTGATAATCGATACTTTGATTCGAGCGACTTTTTTTGTTTGATTATATCACGCTCGTCGGGTTTCTGCGTTAATACTCGTCAATTTTTGTATGAAATATTGCACGACATAACTCTTAAATAATAATAAAATAAACAATTGTATATTTTCATTTTTATATGTACCATAAACGCGACATAAATATAACGGAACATGACATAAAGCCGATCATTTGACCGGGCTTGATACGATTAGTATTAAGGCCGACATAAGGCTATCAAATTTATATTATAAAATTTATCAACGGCTACCGATTTAAAATTTGTTTATATATTCCACACTATCTGAAGAAAATTTCGGGGAGGAAATTCCTGATACCGAGGCGTCAACGCGAGACAGAAATTCGAACAAGATTTTCCGCCCGAATAACAAGAATATTCTTCGATCGGTGGGAAGGTCGGGGGAGGAAATTCTTGAGAATGTGCCTTTGCGATCTTGCACGTGTTAGTGCAGGTAGTATACAGTTTGCAACGTGGAATATTGTTCCGCTGTGCGATCTTGTACTCGCCTTGGCACGTGCTTGGGTTCTTACCAAATTCTGCGCTGCGAATCTATTAAACGTCAGTTGTATGCGAGTTCGTTTCGTTGTTATCGTTTCTTTTTACGCTACCCTTATTTCTCTGTAATTGGCCTAAACTCAACGCTCATTGGGGAAAGAAGAATAAACGCGTTAATCGCCACGTCACGCGTCTTTGGGTGGCAGGCAAGTGTCGGCGATACGTTTACGGAATATTAATGTTATTAATAACGATACTACGGTTGTTAACGTGTCACGTGCGTCGTACAAATTTTGGCGACGCGTCGATCAACGCGCCCATCTTCGTTCGGATAAACTTCGCTTCAAGATTATTGCGCCACGCTATACGTTTCGTTTTATCACGTGTCCGTAGTCTATTCGTCGAAGCGTTTCCACAGTTTAGATCTTCTTTATCGAGAGCGTTATATTTTTACCCTTATTTGTAATCGGTCGTTTCCCCCCCTCTTCTCCCGTTCCCACTCGTAGTCCATCCGCTTCTCTTTCTCCATTCCTGACTTGGGATTCGTTGCCTAGGTTAGTTCGACGGTCGTTATCTGCCCACGTTTTATGACCTATCGCAAAACTAACATTTTTATCTACGAAAGTTTCCCTATCACCCTAAAATATCTCCAATATTAGAACTCTCGTATTTACCATTCCAATCGAACGAGGTTATTTTGATACTTCGTTTATGGTCTCCGCCTAGGAACTTAAAAGACTGTAAGTTCAGGTGCGCTGAAAGCTGATTTTCTTACGGAAACGTAATTAGGGTCTTACCCCTTACCAACCTAAATATACATATAAATCGAAGAGGTTATAAACACGCTAACCATTCCGCGAGTCAGCGCTTCGAGACGCTGCGAATGCCATTAGCGTTTCACTATTTCAAAAGAAACATCGGTCGACGATGGACTTTCCGAGGCAATTTCTTTATCGCGACAGTAAAATAATGATCCGCGAAGTCGAAAGATGTTCTTAAAAAAAAAAACCATTTCTTTTACCACGGTAGCAATTTAATTGCGCCTCGGTACAAAAAAAAAGTCAACGATCCCGTTGATGGTGAAGTTTTTAAAAAATTATAATAAAGACGATATTGAGAATGGGCCGTAGCGAGGTACTTTCAGTAATAAAGTTAACGTACACAAAATTAGTGAAAGGGATTCTTCACGATACATTTATTTCCAATATCGCGCGGGGTTGGGGTGGGTGGAAGCTTCAAAGGAAATTATAAGTATTATAACGAGATCGAGTTTATTTTGCGCGAGATTCATACGCCAAAGCGCATGAAATATAAATTGAGATCCACATTACGGGAGCTTTAAACTTCATCGAGTGCTTCGAAAGAGTCGCAACAATCTCGTTCGAAGCGGATCGTTAACGGAAAGAGGTAGCTATTAAATAAAACCGTGATCGAGTCCCGAAGCTGATTGTTTCCGCTTATTCTGTTATTTTAATATCTAACATAGCAGCGAGGCCGATCAGCTTAAAGTATAGCGGCATTCTAAATCAACGTAGCGGTGTAAAAACGCGAGTAACATATAATTGGGATTCCCGAAGAGTTCTTTGGCAACGCGGGTTCATTAATTTGCACTCTGAAGATTTTAGTAATGTAGGGGAGGAGAAAACCGCGCGCTAGTAGAACGTCGGCTAAATTATAAAAAGTTATCCAAACTCGTAGAATCGACGTTGCGCCACGAATCATGATTTATTTTTTTCCCCCCTCTCCGCGCCAATTAGAAACACCTAATCTTCCGTTTGAAGGCAATTGCCGATTTAACGAGCAAACGAAGCGTCGCGTCGGTATGGACGGTAAAGCATAACGAGCGCCTAGCCGTTTTCTCGGAGACGATCTCCCCCTATGCGCTTCATATTGACTACGTCGTCGCGGTAAAAGGAAGCTTATAGGATTTCGCGTTTCTGTCACTGGTTTACTGTAGTTTCCGCCGCGAGTGGAAGCGGTAAGAAGCTCTTTTCTGGGTGCGCGGCTCTTACCGCGCCGAGATGGAGCCTTTCAAGAACGTCTCGTCGAACGTCTCAGGGACCATAGAAATAAGGAAATAGGAAGCGGAGTAAGGGAAAAGGGAGAGGGTGAGGGGGAGAGAGAGAGAGAGAGAGAGAGAGAGAGAGAGAGAGAGAGAGAGAGAGAGAGAGAGAGAGAGAGAGAAGGAAACGATGCATGCGTGCGCGTCTATTTTTCCCCCTGTATCGGATACATACCTGCGATCGAGGCTCTTTTCTCCTCCCCTCGATCGCGAAGTCGTTCAAAGTGGCGCGTCAATTTAGCAGAACTTTTTTTTTTTATTTTCCTTTCTTTCGCAGCGATCGAGACTACCTCGCTCGTGAAGTTATCAGTTATCGCGGTACGTTTCGCGATCGAGGGGAACGCCGACGTTTATTAAAATTGAAATTCAAACGATCGCGCGAAATAACGAGGCAGTGACAATTTGATTTCTATTTGTGCCCGCGTACGCGGAAAGAATGCGAAATTAAAATTAATGACGCTTTTGTGCTTGTGCGTAATTTAAGGGAGACGGGGTCGACGCGACGTTATAAAATTTGAAACAAATCGTCGATCGGCCGTTAATTAGCCAAATTGCGCTGCACGGCGAGGACGTTGAATTATGCATTTACCGGCAACTCGCGTCGACTATTGTCGAAGGCAGTTCGGAAGAAGAGAATATGGCCAAGAGGGTTCTCCGCGGGAAACGAAAGGGGATGAAACGCAACGAGAGAACCGCACGCAAGCTCCAGCTGTACGCAATAATCGCGCATTAAGCCGCACGCGCATGTGGTCCTAAACCATTCGGATTATGGCGAGAGCTAATTAACTCCCTCAAACCATTTTACCTTTTGCTCTTCCTCTCTGTCGTTTATATGCATACGCGCGCTCTCTCCGTACTCCTCCCCCCCCCCGCCCCTCTCTGTCTCTTCGTCCTCTCTACGCCCGTAACACCCGGACGAGCCCAGGGATCAACCCATAACTCGATGATCTACCGTTCATGGGAAAACCAATAATGTGTAAATCGATGGCACGACAACATCCCCCAAATTGATTTGAAGCCAAAATATTAATTTGATTGAAACGCTAAGTAACGTTACAGCGATCTCACGTAGGATATTTTAAGAACGCGCGAATTTATGAAAACTACGGTTGATAATCGGACCGTTAAAAAGTTGCTCTCAAATTGTTATTCTTTTCAGTAATATCGTTCACTTTTTTTCCGTTTCCATTCAAAACTTGCGGGGAATATGTTATTGCCCGGTGATGCTGCCGTATATTAAATTCCCGGATCGTAGAATGTTTTTACTAGGAAAGAAATTGGGCTGAAGTGGTTTTACGTAAAAACAAACGAAAGTAATTTAACTTTGTATATTTTAGAAAAATCAAGATAAGTATTCGACGTAATAAAAATACCGGCGTAGATTTTCTAGGAAATGAGGAACTTCCTTTTACGAAAGAAGAAACTTTCCAGCTGAAGTCTTTCAAAAACACGCAATATTTCTCACGTTTGACGGATATACATGATAAATCGAAAAACGTTTGAAACGCAAGTTCGTTAAAAAAAGTTGCAACTGTTTCGTCGCGTCGGTTTTTGTATAAATTAATCGCGCGTTTTATATAAAATCACTGAACGTAATGGCAGTCGTAACGATATCCGTGTAAATTTAATCAGTAAAACTACGTACTGGAATAATAATATCTTTGCACAATTCATCATTTTAAATAAATCCATCAGGAACATAATCCCCCGAAATCTGTTAGCACGGATTACAATATTAGGTATGTATTCGTGTCATTGTTTGCGGACTCATTGTTTCTGTTTCGGTTGCATTATTTCTGTAGTAAAAGCTTCGGAGTAGGACGAATAGGCTTTCCAATATTAGCCTGGGTAAAAAAATCTTCGTAACAATGATACTGAAATACTTGCAATTTGTAATAATACCGAAATGTCGAAATATTTTACGCATTCTAAACATTGAGAAACCGATACGACGAGGTCTGTATACAATTTTCAGCTTCATTTTTGTATGTTCGATGATGCCGCGACGAAAATGAGGAGACATTATTTAAACCAGGATCATTTAAAAATTGAACGTGCGCAAAAACAAGGAGTTACAATTACGCTAAACGTAATTTCGAGAAATGTTCGAAGGGTCGGTTCGAAGAATTTTTTGTAACGTGGCTTCTGCAAATGTTCGAACTTTGAGCCGAGAGTACACTTTTTAGAATAAAAACAGGCTAATTTTCCGATAGATCAGCTGTTCTGGAAACACGACGCCAGGCCTCGTTGTATGGTCCGTTAAACGTCCCATTTTGTCGTGGAAATAAATTCTCCGAAAATCTTGGGAAAATAATCACGAGTCGCTGTATCTGGAAAATCATAAATAATACCTCTACGAATGCGTAATTACGAAACCTGGAAATGCCGTTGACGATACTCGTTGTCGATAAGCGAAACTAAAAAACGTATAATTACGTAGACATTCGACAATAAAAGGAAGTAAACCAAATATTATTGTCACGATCGATAGTCGAGGTCTCGAACGAATAAAAGAATATTACAATGTCGATGCATTCGTAGTCTCCGAGGCGGATTATCAACGCGATTGTCATCGAATTCGTGCAAGAACCAACCGACTCAACCGCGGGTAGAATCGGGGAGATGATTGCAAATGAATGAGAAGGAGAGAAGGGAACGGGGGAGGGTGGGGAGGGAAATACAGATCATGGACGCGAGTAAATGCGAAGCTTGTATCAAGCTGTTTACTCCAGCGCGCCACCCGATTAATTTCTCGGGCAAAGCCAGAGGGCTCGAAGGACATTGGCAACGATTGTTTTCGGCTTTGTTGAACCTAAAGCCGTGTAAACGTCCGGCAGGCTCTGCCTCCCTCTCTCTCTCCCCCTCTCTCACTCTGTCTTTCTCGTGTTTCCTAATTAAGCTACCACTACGGAACAAGTACGCTTCGCAAAAGAGAATCGTTGTACCAGCCCGGCTATAAGGCACTTTTCGCATGGCAATCAAAACTCATATCCGGATGGGAAATTTTCATTTTCACAATACCCCGTGATTTACCCGAAACTGAGAACTAGATTTACGCTCGCCGCGTTCGTTTAATTCGCCGCTCGCGTCACCGCCTTTTGTATTTTTCGAGAATCGAGATAAAAGATACTGGTCGGATGTTTTGTATCGATGGGAGAGCAAAATGGAACTGCATTTTACGTAGGAAGTTCTCACGGGCAAATAAAGGGACAAATGTCTGCTGCCCGGGAGATAATGGAAATGTAGGGAAAATACTTGTTACTGGAATTCAGTGAAACGAAGAAATGGCAAATTACTTGCAATCGTAATTCAAATAGTAGTAATCCCTATTACACGCTGTATTATATCGTGTCGCGGTTGGAAAAAGCGACGCTATTATGTATTGTAACGCAAGCGTTCATGTATAAATGTATACCTAGAAAACACAGTAAAGTAGAGTACAGGTGATAAAGTATAAATACTATGTCCAGCTTCTGCATTGTGTGCTCCGAGTATACACCGTACACCACGCGACGCATAAAATTGCATTAACGTAACCAATGGACCCCGCGGGACTTCATCGCCAGTAATTTTCTCGTAATCCCTGTAAGTTCAATTCAAAAGAAATCATGTTATTCGCTGGAATATAACGAAGAGGATGGTAAAGATAAAAATTATTTTTAATCATATCCGAATTAAAGAACTTCTATTCAAAGGAATTGAATTAAAGAAAAGTTATCTGAAAAGAGATCGGGAAGATCTCTAAAAATAAAACTAAAGGGCCGTACGAACGAGATATCAAGAAGTGAAAATCTAGTGGGGCCCTTTCGAAGTCAATTTGCGATTATAGGTATTTTTGTCTTCATTTTCTTTTTTCGATCGCTTCGATGGAGCAAACTGTGCGTGAAAGCGAAAGATCGAAGTGAGCAGTAATTTGCCGACGATAATACGATAACGTGCAGCCATGGAATTTAAAGATGAACGGATAATCAGACTTCGTTCGCCGTCGATAGCGTTGAAACGCATTTTTCGCCGTACTCCATTCATGCGGTCGTCATTCGACACGAAGATCGACGGGTCCATTCCGAGAGGGGCTCCCGTGCATTCAGTGATTCTACGGGCACATAATCGGTAGGGAAAGGTACGATCGATCGTCGAAAGGCGAGAAAACGATGAAAAGCGGACGTTGACGAGGATTCTCTTAACCAGAGCTGACCCGTATCACTAATATTGCCACCTTCCCTCGTTCCCCTCGTTCTTTCTCCACTCTCCTCCCTCGCCGCTCTCTTTATTCTTGTCCCATCGAACTACATCGCGAAGACAGCCCGTCAAGGACCCTCCGACAACGCGGATTGTCGAGCGGAACAATAATACCTCGGTGAGTATGAAAACTGACAACGACGTTCGTTCCCTTTTGTCAGGTATGAATTGGTAACGCTGATGCGCCATTCTGCTACCGCCGAGCGTACAATCTCGAAGAAGAATGGCGTTCGAGAAGAAATTTTTTCGACGCCGCGACATTTAAACGATCCGAATCGCGCCACGGCGTACGATAATGTCTGTCACGGAGCCAAATCCATAATTTGATGCATGTCGGGAGAGAAATTTCAAGTTCCCTTACGTCGAATGTTTTGGAGCTCTCCCCCGTTAAACCCCCGCGCGTACGTGATAGGATTCTACTTTCGCCGTTGCAGCCATGAATTTTCTTAAAATATCCGAGAGTCGAGGGAAAGTACGAATTCTACGCGATCTGTCGGTCCGCGCACAGAATCGCGTGGCCGAACAAAGGGAATCTGCATTCTCCCGATGTTAATGAGGCGCGAGGAAGACGATCGATTCGACTAATTGTAAGCGGAGTGACTCGAGTGGCCAAAGTTCGATGTCCGTCTCGGAAAATCCTTTCGAAAAATTAGACCCGGCGCTTAAAGGGATAATTAAGGAGATAATGGTGGCAAGTTGGAAAAAGCAATTTCAATTGTTCCAAAGCGATATAAGACGTACGAGGCGCAAGTTGCCAGTGTAAGTTGTGTTTATTGTACTTTATGCAATGCAACAGTCCTCGTTTAAGGAATCGTAATACCGATAACACGGCTAAGAGGCTAAATAAACTCCTTCTCTTCCGACCAAATCGTACAATGACAATTTGCGACGCATTAAAAACGTGCAGTTTTTGCGTTCGCGAAAAACCCGATGTCCGACAAAAGGTAGGAAATTGATTTCTAGTGATGTTCGAGCTATAATTGCCAATTACAAACGAAATGGTAGATCCTCGACGACGATATTACAAATTGGACGTCCGCGTCTCCGACGGATAGATTTAAGTGTTTACGCGCGGATATGGTGATCCCTCTGCCGACAGAAGACAAAACACAGTTTTCCAATATTTCCCGAAGAGAAACACGCTCGTTAAAGAGACTTCGGTTTGATTTTCAACTCCGTTCGTGGAATTACAGGCCCGTGGAAAGGCGGGACAAAATTTATTGACACGTCTGATTATTTACTCCAATTACACCCGCGCTGCTAAACACTCAACTCTGTTTGTTATGGAGTTGAATATTCGGCTATAGGGGCGCACATGAAACGTTCATCGAAAATCGACGGTTGTATACTAGCGTGTGTATCGTTCGTATATCATTCTGTACAGTATCGCGTGATACGAGCTTTATATTATATTAGTTCGTTACATATGAAATTACAGATCTTTGAATGTAATATTTTAAATATAACGGCCTAATAATTAGCTTGCAGTGCGTCGCGAGAAATTGTAATGATCGTAAGTTTACGATACACAAAATTGCTTTATTGAGAAGAAAAAATTGCGTAAATAATATACACAGATAAGCTTCGGGGTGCGCAGCAAAACATTCCCGCCCAAGAAGCCTCGTTTCCCGAAATAATTTTCAAAGATGGCGGTGTCTTGGAATTACCTGGGATTTCGTAGTACCTACGGTCCAACTAACGATTACTCGACTTCCCTACCCAACGTTACGGGAAACACAAGTCTTTGCGTCTCTCCGACGACACAAAGTTTATTTATCCTCGCGTCTGCCAATATTTTTGGAGATTATTTATTATCGCCAAATTAACTGGACTTTTCTAGGTATCGCAAATTTAACCGCGCCCCCCCCCTCGCTCGTAACCAGACCAATATTTATTATCAATTAAAGGGTATCTCGGCGTGTCATCGACGCTAACGCATATTCCGCGCGTCATCGGCGCATTAATGACGAACGGTCTCGAAAATAACCTATCGTCAATTTAACTCGACGCGTTAGCACTTTGTAGTCATCGTCTTTCGGCCCCCGTTCGTCGCGCACGGGTAAAGCGTACCGAGTGGTCTGACCTATTAAAAAAATCCCCCGTGGTCTAATTAGTCTCAGATATTCCCGTAAGATTCTAGATCATTAAGTCCCTCGACGAAACTAATCTGGCTTCGGTGGATCGTTAACGGACGTAACGAGTACCGACAGGTTGCGTCATTGAAGCTATCCACCTGTCCACGGGCGTCGTCGGCGCCGTTGTCATCGAGAAGCCAAAAGAGTGCAGGAATAAAGTACGCGTCGAGGATCCTGATAATAATAAGATATTCATTGATACAATAACGAATGTATGCCGGGGATTTTTTTTTTTATCGGATTTGCGGGAATCCACGTCTGGATGTCATAGACGTAATTTCGTGAATTATTTGACACGGATCGTTCCCAACTGTCGTTTCTGACGAATTTCAAGACGGTACCCAGGAATTAGTAACGAATCGTTTAATTTCGTCCGATAACGAATTCAGCGTTTCTGTAATTCTAAGAAGGTTATTTTCGCGAGATTCGATTGCGAATCGGTTATCGGGAAACGATATTTCGAGATACACTGTAGAAGGGATCTCGAGATTCTCCGCGAGGCTCGGTACTTGGGATTACTGGTAATCGTATAGTTGCGGTAATGAATCACACGCCGAACAAAGTGAGAGTACCGCGCGCGGGCGCATCATTAGCAGATTCTAATGGGAGCTTAATTGTAATACTTCTACAATCCGATCCTGTTGGCAGTGCGTCGAAGTAATTTCCCCGCGATTATTCCGAACACGGAAACGATATTCAACTGCTTACAATTAGTAACGCGGAGCGTGGTGTTTAATAAAATTTACTGGAATCAAATGCATGGGTATCATAGAAAATAATGTGGTTTCTTGAAACGCGTAGATAGGGAATTTCTTTTACCAAAAAAAGCATCCGACGTCGGATGGTTTTAACTTTGTGTCGCGTCCGGCATATTAATCTCGCGGGAGGACAGATTAATTATTGCGTAATTAATTAATTGCGGGGCGGCTCTTGACGCGACGCGATAGGAAATTTTCAATGACTTTCCCGGGGATGTATCTGATTTTATTCCATACAATTATGCGTCTACCATTCGATCATCGCAGTCTAATTAAACGA
This sequence comes from Pemphredon lugubris, assembly GCA_933228935.1. Lineage (NCBI taxonomy): Eukaryota > Metazoa > Arthropoda > Insecta > Hymenoptera > Crabronidae > Pemphredon > Pemphredon lugubris. Next base: position 7,224,525 of record OW121819.1, on the reverse strand, counting down.
GGTTTATTCTCCCGATAATGCACTTTTAATTGATATTTGTTCTATTACTCCATTAATGACATTTTAAGTAACGATTTTCACAGGTTCGTGGAAAACGGGTACTAATTTGTCACTCGTTAGAAGAAAACTTGTCGAGCGCAGGGTGCGCAACGACTTTGCACCACAGTTTTTCAGTCTTGTCTCTTAAATCATTTTAGGGAAAAAGATTGTTAACAATCAATCTCGCGAGGTGCGCGCTAATTAAAACGGTTAAAAAGTAAATGATGGCGTTAAACGGCAAACAAGGACCGCGGTTACATACACCGTGAATACGTGTCGCAAGATCGCGCGGAACAGCCTCATCGATCGTTAAGACAAACTTGCGCCGTTGTATATTAATTGAAATGAATCGTGAGTGACGCGAATTACAAACAAATTAAACGTTCGAATAAAAACGGGATCTGTGAGAAAAGAAAGGAGTCCAGAAAATCTGCAATCCCGAAATCGAGAGAGAAATAAACTTGAGATTTACGGTTATATTAAAAAATAATTAACGTTTAATACGGAAATTCTTTGTCCGATACAAATTTCATATTCTACTTACGTTTATATTTGTAAAAACTCAAAACATCGCGCGACCTTGTTCCCGTTATCCGGGAAACGAATCTGTATTTAATTTATTACAAGCAAACTTGGATTAAATTATTTTCAAATGCATTAAATAACTATAAACATACGACGTTTAAACTTGATTTCTTAAAAGTTATTTTTCTCGAGCCAAGCTTTATTTTAGGTCGACGCGTGGCCATCAATTTCTTCCCCCCATATTACATCACCCTCGCGAGGGATGTTCGTACAGTTCTTCTCGTGGCCAACCCTTCAAAAGAACATATTTTACTACGCGTTTATATCACTCATACCGTCCCACTTACACGGACGATATTCGGTATAACGGAGAGTGGATGCGAGATGTCATAATTAAAGCGCATGACAAAATATTCATCTCGTCGCGCAAATACTGCGCGCATCGTATTTCCGTGCAATTGCTCAAGGAACGCGTATCCCGTTTCGCACAAAACGGAAGGCAATTAAAACGGATAACAAAAAAGCTGAATGGTCACTCGAAATGCAAAACGAGGGGTTAGTGATGAACGGGGGGGACTGAGAGAGAGAGAGAGAGAGAGAGAGAGAGAGAGAGAGGGATGGAGGGGAGGGGGGGAGGGGAAGAGAAAACGGGTGTACCAAGGACGAAGAGAAATTCCCAGTCGGTCAATCATTCGCGACGGGACGAGCTTTCGATGCATCAGGGGAAAATACAGTCAGCCCGAAATCACATGTACGCGAAAAGCTTATATCGAAGCCACGATTTATCACTCGTTTAACGCACGTCCGAATCACACCTCCGAGAGATCTCTGACCCTTTCAATGGCAGACCCGACTCCAAATCAACGATACAACAACGCCCGGCATATCCCGCGTCATAGTTATCGCGTTACGTTCTCTACGAAAACAAGCGAGCTTTCCGATCTGGGCGGTACGTTTCGCCGACACGTATCGCGCGGGCACGTAGCGTGGTCTCGAAATAACTCGAAAGAAATTCCGCCCGCACCGATCATCCAAACAACGCGTCTTGAGCGTATTGTACGTTAAATCGAAGTTTTTATTAGGTACGTTATTTATAACGATTCGACGCCGGTTATCGGGCGTGCGTGTGCGTAGAACGCGCGTGAGAATCGTACTCTTTGTTTTTCATTCATGAAGCGCTGGATGAGTCATCCCAAGTTGCCCCCTTTAACTTTTCTCCTCGACACTTTTCACAAAGGTGGTTCGTGATGATTTTTTCACGAAAATAAAGTAGCTTAAATTTTCACTTTCTTTTCGAACAAGAATAAACTCGGTCTCGAATTGCGAGAGAAGTTATGCTCGTTTTTTTTCTCTGTTTAAATAGATGGTTTCGGTTTCGTCGGTCTCTAAACTAAAATGGGCGCGATATGAGAATTAATATTCTTCTGGTAAAAACGGTGAAAGAGATGACGTAACGGCAGCGTCGTAATACGTATAAATCATTGGCGTAGGGATACTTTATGAAGATTGACACCTCATTTCCGACCGTTCGCTATATTGGAGTAACGGTAACGACAAAAGTTGAATTAAACGTCCACCTGGATATTGTTAATTTTCATCCCGTCTTGACCAACCGTTCCGTATCGCCTTAGCGACGCTGGTAAAAAAAAATCTGCTTTCCCAACTGCCGTGTCACGTTAGAATTGATTCAAGCAACCGAAAAAAAAAATTTCTTCCCTCTCCCGCTGCACGGAGAGACTTACGTTGCATCGCTAGACAGGATACTTTACTTACATGAAAATTTCGTACCGGGAACTCTATTTCCTGTTCCCATTTCGCAGATTTCATTTCCAATGCGGACGGGGTCGGATGTTGAACCTGTACGAGTTTCGTTAAAAATGTGTGAGGTACGCAACGCGACGGTGCACAAAGATTTCAAGGCTGAAACGCATTTCCGACTCGTGCATTATTTATCGCAATTTACAAGCTGCTCTTATCGTATTGTAACGTGAAAATTGTTTCTGCATTGTCAGCTAGTGGAAAATATCTTATTGTACCACTCGCGTTTTTGTTCTACGCGTTGGAAAATTGTACAGCTTGTAAAATGATTCTAATCGTTGGGATCGATACCGCGGTACGAAGGAATTAAGATAATAATCTTACCTTCGTGGAAATGAGTTAATAACCTTGGCTTTAAGAAGACGAGAGAGCGATGCGGTTCATCGCGACGTTAAAAAATCGTAAACTTTGCCGTTTCGCGAGTAATATTTTCAAAATGGCATTCTATCAAAAAAGTCGAGTAAAAGTTCTTACTGCGCAATATCGTGTCGCTGTATCGTTTCAAAAATTGTATACGAAGTTTCGTAATTAAAAGGTATCAACTCTACTGCCACCTATCGCACTCTAATTAAATGAACAATTTTTTATATCAAAAACCTCGGAAGAATAGCTGTTGCAAACAAAAACAATGGAAGGCAAGGCTCCGGTACAATAATATTTGTTACGCACTCGAGACGAAATCCCTTCGGGGCATCAAACCAGGTACGCTGGAATAATGGTATTATTCTAAAATTTAATGTACCTGACACGAATCCGAAATAAAATAATAAACGTCAGATGGATAAGTTTGCAACGTATACTAATTAATGCAGAAACGGATGACAACGTAGAAAGGAACCACGATTCTTCGAATAATCTAATACATCGTAAAGTTATTCTAATCGAGTATATTTTAAGCATCGGAATATTAGTGTACACGAGTTAACAAACTTAATTGAGCGCTTTCGATGTACAGGAAATATTGTAGAATAGATTTCGGGATACTAGAATTTTTACGTGATGTTTTGGAAAAACGTATACAGGATGGCCCCAAAACACTGGCGTTCGAGATATTATCTCAAATAACTTTTTCGATATGGAAAAACCTGCATGAAATTATCCCAGGTATCGCACCTTTAACACACTACAACCATTTATCGGACACCCTGTACAAGTATATATACATATATTGATTTTACGAAACACGCCATATTTTTCCGCCTCGTATTATAAATCTTACCTACGCTCATTCCAATTTCCGCAAAGAATTTACAAATAAATCGCAAACGTGTTTGAGTTTTCCTTGAATTTAGACGAGACTCTATTTTTCTCATTCGATCGTACCGCCATCGCGATTCAAAACTGTACCGCGGAATCCGTAATTTTAGATTCATAATGCATCGCATATTAATAATCATGATCACGAGGAGCATTCGTCGGATCGTGTTGTTCAGCTTTTGTATCCATCCGAGTACCCGGGATGCAGAAACCAGTACCTGCCGTTAAGTCCGGTAGCTGGGGAATACTAGCGAGCATGGGAAAAGAAAGCCGCCTAGGAAAATACCGTCGCGATCCTCCTTAGGCATTTCCAATTACGTAAAATTACCCCGGGATATTAATAATGCCGGTTGATATTTACGGTGGCTCGCGGCTACCGCAAACGCTGCTATTCTCCGTTAAATAAAGTATTACGCCGACGGACGCATATAAAGCTTATTAAGCGGTCGCGTGCGCTGAAAATATGAACACCGTAGTACCAATTTAGGTGGAAAAAGTACGTATACATTGTCGGGAAATAAAAGTCGGGAGGTTTTCCTTTAAAAGACCGCTCGTCGCCGCTACCTTTCTCGCGACATCCAAACGTGCGCCGTGCGATGAAGAATTTTTTTTTTTAACGGAAAGAACCAAGAGGACGTGGTCAATTCCGTATCCGAATAACTTTTGATTGGGATTAATTCGAATAGCACTCGGAAAGTTAGTCCCGCCGAGTCGGGGTGACCAACTTGCGCATGATTCGATCAAAATTGGTCCGTGCGATCGCGAGATACGTTTACGATTGATTTTGATTTAAACGTTTCCTCCTTTTACAAGAATATCCAATTAAGACGTAACTGACCGATATTTAAAATTGATTCCCCCCCGTTCTTCGGGATAGAAGTATTACGTTCGCAGTGAGGATTTTATTCCGCGCGTGTAGAATACGCGGTGAAATAGTAGAGGTATTTTAATTAAAGATAGAAATAAATCAATTAATATCCGACATGGCGGTGGGTTAAATTAATCAAATATAAACGATCGGGGGATACGGTTTTCTAATAAAGCGACATCGAAGGAGAGTAAAAGTAGAAGAAACGGAATAGCGTAGAAACCAGTGCTCGCGTTGGGTTTACGCGAGAATTCAGCGAGCTTAAACTACCCAGCTAAATGTATTTGGCCGGATTATCAAAAAAATCCGGCACGACTTATCACGCTTTCACGCTGATTACCATCCTTGTTGATCATATTGGGCAGCCATGAATGAACGGCACTGGCATTAATCTTTCTCGGTGCGCACGGGCATGCTTTTACCTGCCATTAGCATGGAAATCCCGGCGAATGAGCAACGGTTATTACGATAAGGTCCCCCCGGACTTTCGTACAAGTCGATCCGATCGATCGATTCCTCGTCAGCGGGGAGTACACGTCAGTGGTGTGCTTCTGTTGAATTTACAAAAATTAAAGTATGTTAAAAATAGGAGATACCCGCCGAAACGTTAGGATCTCGATTAGGATTTCGATGGACGCGCTTATTGGTTGGAGTCTACCACTATTACTTTAGACCACCGTGAAAAAGAGATTCTTTTTTGTCTTATTATCCGGTTCTGTTCATTTATTCCAGGAACGGATTATACTCACATTTAATTATTTTTTGAGAATCATGAAAATACTTTTGAATATGTTTTCAGTGATAATTAAATTCCAGAGCGGCTGAATGTATGGCACCCACTCGGTGCTTACAATTAATTTTTAAAATATTACGCTCGTCTATCTCTCCGGGTGGTTCCCCTCTCGTCCTTGGGACGCACGCTTTGTATTGTTCGCGCTTTTGTGCGCGGTAAAAAATAAAAATTCGTCTACAATTCCAGATGTGAAAATAACGGAATGCTTTGTACAGTCACATAAAATCGGGGTATACGAACGACGTTCAACAAACTAACTCTGGTACGATGAGCGCAACAATAACCAATGGGAAAAACTTATTTTTGCGTCACTTTTGTTTCGCGTTTAAGCACCTAAACGCGAGGCGCCCTCGATTTGACCGATATAAATTAAACATTCACGATTCGTAGAATCGCGATGGACAAAATTGAAAATCTGTCAAGTGCCCAACGTCCCAATAAAACAATATCTTCCGAGTAATTATGACGTAGAATGCGTTTCGTTTACGCGCGACACGCTAAATTATCGTTATTTGAGAACTTCCCTTTCCGGATTGAAATATTCGAGTTTGAGATGCAAAATAATTTGTCGAGAAAGCTGATTAAATAAATAGACACAGGTTTATTATATTAATAGCGTGGATTGCACAGTTTATTACAGTAATTTAATTGGATTAAGTTCCACACAATAGGATCGCGTATTAGCAGTTTTTCTGAAACTTGATAAGCGTTAAAAGATACAAATACAACGATCGAATGACAAATATACAAAACAAGAGAGACGCAACCGCGGCACAGTGCCGTAGCGAGTGAACTAGTCCCCCCGTATACTTCTCAGTGCTGTGACACTGCTTTGTATCCCCAACATAATTAAAAAAAAAAAAACATTCCACTACGACAAGAAACGTTGATCAACAATAAACCTCCTAATAAAGATAATACGCAACGTCGAGGATTAACTTAAACGAACGAGCAAACGTAACGAGTTAGGGATGAAATATTATAACACCGCATTCGTCTTCCGTTAAATTGGATCTCCCAGCGATCAGTATTAGCTACTCCCCCCGCCTCGAGGGGTGGTTAAGGCTATTAAAAAATTCATCGCTCGGCGCGAGATTTAATAGGTAGGCAGGATCGACCTTTCACGGGATTCCGTGCCCCCACCGCGTTGAGAATCCTGAGTTCAGGGCGGAAAATTCGAGCCCGTAGCGGGCACCGAGCAGGGGGGGGGAGAGTTTGCGAGGAGAAAGCTGGTGGCAGCGTTGGTGGTTTAATTACATTTTTCGCCGCTCCTGTATATCAATATCAGTTTAGAGTTTGGCGATTAAGGGGGTCGGAAAACAGGGGCTACCCTGCGGAGTTGGTTGGCCCGGCGGTCGGTGGTACTACGGTCGGTTGATTGTGTAACTCTAATGCCATCTATCACGCCTTCATTCCCCATCCTTCGGCAAAACTACGGCGGTCGGAGTGAGGGGTGGGGCGGGAAAGACGAAGAAAAGACGAGGAGAAGTAGCGGCCGGAAGATGAATGGTCCGGGCATCGATGACGTCGACGATTCGCCAAAGTATCGGGAAATTTCGTGCAACAACGAGAGGAAGAAACGTGCCGAAAAACAGTTACGTAATGGACTATTAATTTTTATTTGCTTCCCCCGTATTATTAAACGATTGCGCGAAGATATTGGGAAATTTTTGTTTAAAGCGCCTTTTATTTTTGGCTTCTCCGTCTCTCGTCGAACGCGCGGACGGTTACGACGAGACGCGACGTTTCAAGAATATCGCGAGTTTCGTGCGATTTTGTCACGTTACGAAGGAATTCCGCTAAATCGAGAACTACATTAATTAATTATTAGAGGAATTCACGCAATATCGGTCGGCATTACGGTACATCTGTCTGCCCGCTGTTATACGCGAATGCTATTTACCCTGCGTTCGCGTCACTTGTACCTAAATTACGTTCAACTACGCGGAGCACCCAATTTTCCCCCGCATACGAGCCAACACAAGTCAATTGGACATTGGGAAAAAGTAATGGGAGGGCGCGCGATTACTATAAAGTTGTCAGTGAAAATCACCTCGAGTGGAAACTACGACCGGTGTCCGGCGTTTCCACCGGAGAGAGAGAGAGAGAGAGAGAGAGAGAGAGAGAGAGAGAGAGAGAGAGAGAGAGAGAGGGAGATAAAACGAAATATATACAATACAATACATACCCGAGGAGAATACATTTTTCGGTAAATTCTCCGCGGCCGTACTCGATACGTTCGGCAATCATATTTACGGGGATTTTTCAAGGATGGGATGCATATATGCGCCCTGGCATGATGTCCGAAGAAGAGTTTGGCAGCGAAACCAGGCTGGCCACGTTCCGCCGATATTTCTGCAGCGTAAAACGGAGAATGCGGATTACGCCCCTGGAATGGAATAACGCGCCGGAAAATTCCGAGGGGGGAATGGCGCGGAGGGGGAGGGTGGGGGGATGATGCATGCGCCAACTGGTGCTGGTATACGGGCGAGGAACAGTGTCTTACGACGAAGTCGTGGCAACCCCCTTTCGTCCTCGTACATTTACGGCGCCGCAACGGATGCACTCGCCCCCACCCCCCCCCCCTCCCTCCACCCCCTTCCGTCTTTTCCGCGAAAACTTTTCATGCATACCTATATCCGGGTATTCCGCTATCATAGCTACCGAATTCATGGGCGTGTCATTGCGTGGCTCGAATATTATTAATGCGCGATCCTCGAGTCGAGGACGGCCGCGTTGAATAAAGTACCGGCGTGATGCAAGTTTTAATTGTTCGAGAGATTCAAGAGCGGGGATCGTAATGCTCTTTTCACGGTAGACCGTCCGAGCGATGCGACTGCGAGGGGCAATTAGGGAAAAAAATTACTCTCTCAACGTCTAAGAGGATTGTGCACTTTACTTTTAGCCGCCTCTTCCTTGCTAGGCCGCGTTACCTTTTTGCATCGCTCCGTTACGCGAAAGAGCAAAAGAGCGCGTTAATAGAATTACGGAGGAAATTAGGGGTGGGGGCAATTAGGTGTTTACTCTCTTGGCATTTATCGCAATTGCGGAGGAGGACGTTTTGGGGACGATGATCGCGTTTGAAAGCTCCGACACCCGGAGGCGTTTCGTTGGCTCGTAACGGGCAAACGGGAGGATCCGCGTTACACGGGATTATTTAAACGTGGGCGAAGGGCAAATTTAACGGAGGGCCGTTCGGTGGAAGTGGTTACACCGTACGAGGCGTAAAAGATTTACCCCGCGATGGAAAAGTTCAATCGCTTAATCATACCTTACCCGACGGTGTATCTGGATTCAAGGGGGTCGCTGATTGGACAAACGTTACAGTGGACTCGCACGCTCGGGTCCTCAATTATTCAGGCACAGATCGTACGGTAGTTCCTCCACGTGCATTGTCGTGCTCTTTCGTGAATCGTGAATCGCATACCGCTCGAATTCTGTTACCGCCGCGAAGAAAGGGAATGTCTGAACAGCCGAGATTCGGCACTGAAAAAACATATCGAGTGGCTTTCGTTTTCGCATTTACGCGAAAAGGTTTTCCAGCGCAATCCTATTATTTATTTGTTCGTCCCGCGCCATCATACGCGGCAAGCGACGCAAATGCACAGTCAATTTATGTATGTACGTAAGCACGCATTAACGGTGACATTCGCCAGTGCGTATTGGGGTTAATTTTAATGAATATAGACGCAAATGTATCTCGTGCGCGGAAAGCTGTACAAAAAAAAATAGACTCGCGATACTAAAACTGTTTTACTGTTTTTTTTAATAAATATACACAAACTTCGTAGCACGAGATCAAAGAAACCTTAGTGTCCCGATAAAGTCCGCAATTCCGCGAGATATCAACTAACACCGAATTCCAAAAAATATATCGAAATGTAATTAAATATATTCAGACACGCTTTGGGTCGTACAAGAAAGCACGAGATTCCACTATATTACTCGTGGTCCCTACAATAATATTTTGCCAAAATTTTGGCAAAATCCCTTCTCTTGATTAAGCACCATCTCGGGTTGGCTAATAAAATTAGCCGAAATTTCCCGGCATAGCGAACGTAATCGTATTTTCTCTAATCTGTCTTCTCCGGTACCAGTTTCTTTCTCGCGGAGCTCGCATCGTTCATTTTTAATGAAAAACTCAGAACGGAATTAATACGCCCCTCCCCTCCCCCCCTTCCCGACAGGTTAACGCGATTATCGGTGCACGAGAATGCGATACCGCGGCGTGGACCACTTTGCGTCGTCGCACCAAAAACATTATACAGCGCGTCGGGGAGCCCGGGGATAAGAAGCACTCGAGAATAGACCGCGGTTATGGGATTCCATAACGTACAAAGAAGGTGTATGGTTGTAAGAACCAAACGCGGTTTCGCCCGTGCTTTCCGCCACCTTTCTTGCTCGACCTCCTCTCTCTTTCTCTCCCTCCTTCCACTTTTTTTTTTTTACTCGCGGAGCGTTTACTCCAAGCAAAAATGAAAGTAATAATTACCGAGCGCTCTGCTTGACGCGCAATTTTCGCCCCGTCGTATCCCGGTACACTCTTCGCACATACTCGCGCGCGCTTTACGAGGTGAGAAAATCAGCTTCCGGCGTGTTTCCAGGCGCCGGTGTGATTTTTATTTTGGAAGGGACTTGACATTGACAGGGAATTTCCTTAAACGTCCGGGGAATGGGTTATGTCGGGATTTTTGATCGTACCATCTCGCGATAGGTTTGGCATTATTTTTGAAATTTCGTTTGATTTACAAACGGTTGAATCAAGTTAGTTAATAATATTGTAGCAGTTCTGTTCCGAGTAAATGTTTCTTTGGACAGTACTTTTTTTCCACGTTTGTATGTATCTTTGTCCTTTTCAGAGTTAAAAGTTGAAAACTACGTATCGATCGATTTGTTTCAAGGATTTCGTGAAAATGAACATTTTTGAATGTATCGTCGGAATATTACGTACTTATTAACGATCACCCCTTTGAAAGTCCGTATGAGTACAAAAAAAAATGTTGTTGGCTATCACGATTGTGATTAACCGTGGTACGAAGCTGTATTAAAAAAAAGTGTACGCACCGTAATTAGAAAGTGCCGGCCTGGGTAGTTTGTTTCCTTTTCTAAAATTTTCATATTCCAATTCAGCCCGTAATGAATCATAAGGTTTAATCATAGCTAATTCCTAGCGAGGGATGAATTAGTCCGTTGTACGATATCGCGGCATCGCGCCTTTCATCACAAAAAAAAGTTAATGAAAATATACGGCAGATAATTTAATTTCCTGGCGAGGATTACTTGATAAACACAAAGGTGGATCGTGGAAGGTAAAATAATAAGGTACCTACGTGCAAAATTTCCTCCGTGCCTTTGCGAGCGGAGAAGAGCCGAAAAAAAAATCCAAGCTTTGCAATTGATACGTCGAAATGGTAAACAAAAAACGCGAAAATCCGTAAAAAGCGAGGAACGGAAAATAAAATTCGCGAGACCAGTGACAAACATTTCATTTACCTTTACGCGTATGCTTTGGCGTAAAGTATCGCTCGGGCTCTTTGTACGTTCCCTCGTTAATAATGTTGACCCAAAATGTACGGTATGGGTGAGTGTAAAATGATCGTTACGCGTGGTTGGTTGGTACGCGCATCGTTAATGGATGTTTGAGAAACTATTTGGATCGTTAATTTTAAGCCTGGTATCATTCCAAGTTAATTTCATTCTGCGCCATGTACGCGTAAACAACGCTCGGATATCGAGATTTAGATTAAAGACACTTTGGAACAGACACGATTATTACATCGAAGAATTATTTATACGGTAATCCGTGTTTGGAAGGATTGGTCGGGTTAATCGAGTTGAAGCAACATTGGGAATTTTGATTATACAGTTGAAACATTGAATCGTTAAGCGTAATTTTATATTGACTCGATAATACAGTTATTATTTCGAACCGCGGTGTCATCCGAATTACGCGAATGATAATTAAAATAGCAATTGCTACTTTCAGATTGAAAAAGCTCGTCGCGTGTTACAAAAATCTCTACAGCTGTTGATTGCGACGTGCGATCAAATGTCGGAAAGAATTAAATCGACGCCATTCGTTTTCGTCTCGAAACTTTGGTACCACGTAACTTTTAATTACGAGTAGAATTTATCGCCGATTCTACGCTTCGAAAATATATCACTCGTGTAAAAATCTACATATTCGTTAATTTAACATCGACCAAAATGGCGCTGGTCAAATTATACCCGGATCTACACCCCGGAAATTGTTGAACACCTTTTAAAATCGAACGTACAAGCGAGGAGAATTTTCCCTTGTTGGGAAAAACTGGTATACGTATATTTTTTTAACGACATTTTTAATAATGCGTAGGTACAATTATTAAAATAACAGACACAAAACGTAATTATTTTAATAACCACCAAGTCTTCTCTACAAGTTCATCCCATTAGAACGTAAACTTTGCGAACGATATGTTTTCGATAAATACATGAACGCGTCGGGTCTTAAAGCGAACACCAGGTCTGAAAGGATTAAATGGAACCAGTCGTACAAAGATTTAACGTTTCCCCGCAACATTATCAATTATTACGCTCGCGCGCACACGTATCCGGCCCGACGGCTGGTGTACGTGTAAGATCGCGTAAAATTAATTAATACCCCGGCGCAATGTATTCGAAATTATTAGGTCGCAAATTTATCTCTGGATGCGAAAAGTTCTGACACGTGTACAAATTGCGACGTACGCAACTAACGACGAGAATTTCCGGCGAAATTATCGCCGGAATGCTTCGTATCGGGGGGGAGGGGGAACAAGCGCCCAACCCTTTACCGCTACTAATTACGGATTATCGCCTTGCATCGTCGCGACGGATACGAAGAGACAGCAGAGATATCAGAACAACGAAGAGCAATGGCGATGAGTCCTCCAAGTGCAAACCCACCACTTCGGCTGCCTTTGGAATTCGCTGCGGAATGCACGTAGTATCGATTCGCCTGCAGTCGAACTCTAATAGCTCTGAAATACGTGTGGCAGACGAGCATAAAGGTAAATCGTGTTCCCACCACACGACTTTTCCAACGTACATACGTATGTACAGTCTATACGTGCACACGCGTACAGGGTGTCCCGTTTCGATCGACCCATCGATTGTTATCGAAATTATTGATGGGCGCCGGATAAATTTGAACGGAAAGTCGAGAAGTCCTCGCGTGAGACGTTTTTCGATTGGTTTAATTTCTTTTCGGCGGCGACGCTGGCAGGAAGCGAAAGTCACTTTCACTTTTTGAAAGAGATCTAGTAATTTTTTCATGTACGATCGTGGACTGCAGTAAGGTAGATTCAACGATCGATGTTGTTCGTGGTCGGGCCAGCTAACCAGCCAATCAAGATATTCAAGGACGAACTTTTATTTTTAAACGGGAGGACACGCAAAAATGTGCTTCATCTTTGAATTTTTATATTCGTAAGCTATTGCTGTGTAACTTTAAGGAATTTGATTACGTAACTGATATAAATGACGCTTATCGTAAAAGTGTTCAATGGCGACTACTCCATCGTCAACTTTCGTTCGAAGATCTTTTCGGGGACATGTACAATTTTTGAAATGATCGACAATAAAAATTGAAATGGTACACCCGATATATGGGTGTACCTATACCGTGGAAACTGTACGTAGATGCACGATATTCTGCGGTTGCTCGCATTCTCCCGCCGAATTTCTGTTAATAAACTTTTTATTAGCATTTGCCCGGACGAGCCTGAGAAGATTATTTCGGCGTTAGGCAGGCGAGTAAACGTGGGTGATAACGAAAATTTGAGTTAGTAATCATGAAGGCTTTATTGAGTTTACGGTGGCTTCGAGTTTATGGGATATCGTCGTTGATTTACTTGGAATAAATTAATATCTAAATATGTACGGTAAAGTGATAAACGGAGTGTGATGGTGAACTAAAACATTGAGAATCACCTGGATGAGGTAAATTCAATTTTTGTTCATTCGTAGGGAATCATTAATATTCGATTATATCATTTCGTAACAACTACTAGTTTCAACAAAAATTATTTAACGAGAATTGCGATTTTTTGCGGGTAACATCGTCATGTCTAAAAAGAACTGACGGGTTATATTTTTCCGAAATACATTATCGCAATGCTTTACATCGAAGTACAAAGAGCATCGGTGTGTGTGGATTTTTCATTTTTAATGCCTATACAGCCACTTTTCAAATTTTAATAGTAGCCTCTCCTGGTCCGTGTGTCGGCTTAATTATTCAGATCGCTTCACATTTACTTTAAATCATTCTACGCGAAACAAAATACACAAATGTAGGTACACTCAAGGCGGGGGTTGTATCGTGCAGAGGGAACTCGAGTATTCGCCACGCCCTTTGCATTTGGAATTTTAAAATGATTTGAATTTTTTAACCGTTTCAGCTCGCTTTAATGGTTCGAAAGTGATACGCGATTAAATTTAGAGTGTACTCGTCATCATTTCACGCCGACCAGGTGAACGCGATAAAAACGTCAACGTAAAGCAGAATCTGCCCGCTGAAAAATCAAATGAAACTTTAATCCGAGCCCGTACACCGCTGTAAAACCTTCGATGTAGGTGCAATTATTTCATCGTATTCGCTCGGTTAACGCGAGTCATACCAACGAACCACTTCGTTAACTTCAAAGTGACAAAAGTGCGAACTATATCGGTTTGCTCTTTGCATTTTCAAAGTATACTCGTATCTCAAATTGACAGCAACGATCGTATAATTAGGTGTATCAGAGATATCGCGATCTCTACGCGTATCGCTCTAGAGTAGCGGCATTTTATTTTAAAAATAATTATAACAGTTTCTTTACGCAGGAATACGAAACGTAATACGCCGATATCTAACTTTATCACTGGCGAAAAGAGGTCGCGTATTATCGATTCCAGTTTGTTGGATTATAAAGGCTATTCATTTTTTTTTATATTGTAAATACAGTTTCTATTGCTTTTGCGTTATGCCGTTTCTGCGCTGGTTGGAAATTGTTCCGATAAAAGATGAGAATGAGGTAACTTTGCGTACCGGGTATACGTTTTATACGTGGTAATAATTATACGAATATTATACATTAAATTAATACAACGCAGTGACTCAATTTTGAGATATAATTTATCGCGAATGGCTTTTATCATTTAATTGTTCCTTGTCCGAATTTAATTGTTTATTATGCGAAACTGAATGTCCATACCAATTTATCTAATTCAGTTTTGTATTAGATAATTATAATAAAGCTGGTTAATATACGTGTACGTAACGAACACTCGCTCGATGTGGCGTTAAAAAATTGTAGATCGCAATGCTGTTAAATCTTAAGCAAGAATCGTGGATTTTCAATCATTGTTTCAACCCGAATATTTTCTATTAACCGCAGTGCTTCTTTTCACATTTTCTTCATTTCACGTTAATCGAATCTCGCGTTACAATGAGGCTTCCAGTTTTCAATTAATTTCGAAGCTTTTTTATATGCGGAAAAAGTGAAAAATGACTTTCAAATGTTACGTCAATTTTTTGGTACAAAATGTAACCATCGATCTGTATCTCGTATAGACCGTTGGTATTCTATTGTTCAATTTACTCGTCGAAAACAATGTTGGCCATTTTGGGACCCCCCCCTCCCCCCCAAAAAAAAAAGTTTGACAAAGCAAAACCAACAACGCGAAGTACGCGAAATTTTTGTCAAAAAAAGGAAAATCGATAATCAAAATGATTGCAAACTCAAGGTAGATTTTTAGCACTCGTGGCGTACGAGTATAAAACATCGGTACATTATTTGTTGCGTTCGGATCGTGTTTGACGAGCACAATTTTTAAAACTATGATAAAAAATTTGCAACTCTCGTTAGGTTTGCAATTTTAATTCCAAATATCGTAACTAACGTAACATTTCATTTTCGAAACAAAACGAATATCATTCCGACACCCTACCGCCTCGTTTCGTTTCTTTTCTCGAAGACCGCCTCAGACTATCGGGGTGGAACACCCTCCGCGTGCTACATTCTGGAAACATTTTACCCTCTGTAAAAACATTCCACCGCCAACATAAAAGATTCCCTGTGTCAAATAAAAAGCCGCCGTTGATCAATTTCTCGGTTCTTTCCTTTCTCGTGAAAATCAGAATCTTCCCCCAAGAAGGAGAATTTTGTAGCGATATTTTACGATTTATCTTTCTCGGAGCGTTTCACTCGAAGAATTACAAAATCTACTTTCGAGGACACTTGAAAATTCATTCTATACATCGAAGAAACGCGTATCAACGTCGCTACTATATCCGAAAACACACGCCGTTTCTTTCCAACTCCGGACGAACTAATCACTCCAATTATCTCCAATGTTTGATACAAAATAATAACCCGTCGCTGTAATATATATTACTCAAAATCATTTGTTTCGCGAAACATCGTTTATCCATTAAAGTCTCGTTACAACGTCGACGATAACCGTAAAGAATCGTTTGCATCTCAATCGTATTCCCTGTCGTTTTCACGCGAAGAAAAGCGTGGTTCCATTAGTACACCCGCGTTACCGGCGTCCGACACAACGGTGTCCAGTTTCACTTACGAAGCACGGGCGCTTTGATTCGACCATCGAAAATCTTTTGTATCCCGCAATGTTCGCTCGGCGAACACGTTTTGTAGTCCCATAGAGGCGCACGACGAAGGGTTGTTGCGTCAACTAATTATTTATTACCTCGTAAAAGTAACGCTCTTTCGGCCATGTGAATAAGTAACCGCCATTAAGCTCGAGCATGTAGACGATATATCTGTCGGGAGAAGGAGAGTGCTTCCGACGTGAGTACGACTTTTACGAGCCCGTTCTAAGACTATCGTCCTTAGTCCTTCGTCCTTCCCGCTTCCTCTTTGTTTTCTCGCAAAAATGGAGCGGCGAACTGAGTGCTTCCTTCGATAAAAAGCAAATTTCTCGCCCGCTCGCTCGTCGTCCGACATTATAGGGACAACCACTTCGGGGTAGGTTTTAACTACGTAATTTCTCGCCGATCTTACCAATCGTTGGTTTCGAGGACGTTGAGGTAGCGCGTACACACGTATACGCTTGCCCGGTCGAACCTCGATCCGTCGTTCCCGCAGGGACCAACCGAGAAGAGAAACGAGGAACGAGGGAAACGATACCTGTATGGGAAGCGCGTATACGTTGATCCTACCCATGATTTAGGAATAGGCAGAGCCGGGGACATAGGGATCGGAAAAAAGTAAATGATATTAGTAGGAAATCTATGGATCTTGGAAGGATGTATAGAGGATTCGATATATTAATATCTTCGGGGAGACCGTCGCGCGCGTGTACGTTTAGCGTTTAAAAACTGAAATTTAGTCTCACGGTGGAAAATAGAATTTAAATCTGTTAGAGAATTATTCGCTACGGAATCTCTTAACGATAGATATCAAAAACTTGTACCAGCAGAATAAAAATTACATCATTTTTTCCCATTTAAAAAATCGTCCCTGTAAGAGTTGATGAAAAATGTTTTTTAATTACTTGTTCAGAGATCCCGTAGTACAAACTTCACGTCTCGCTGGTACACGATCATAAGTACGCGTATTTAAAAAAGCGATCCACGAGGGGATGTATTAAAACGACTTAACGCCATATTTCGCCTAGTTCCTAATACTAACAAACAGCTTGAAACTCGGAACAACGCTCTGGTAATACGCTAGTACTTTCCCAAGTTTAAACCCCTGTAATTACCGTTTTAACGCGTGAACGCGCCTCATTGTAGGCACGGACCAACGACGTTTATTTCTGAAACGCGAATAACGTTCTTCCGGAAAGAATCAACCGTAACAGAATGTCGACTGCCGCGTGAACGATACTTTCGTGCATCGACTGCTCCGTCACGAACGGAGATAACTCGAGCGTCGTGCATCTGCATTCAACAGTTCCGTACGAAACTAAAAGGCAAAAAATATATAAAAGAGGGTATTAACCCTTTGCGGTCGGCGGCTTTTCCGGCGGGGGGGAGTGCCAGGTCGGAGCGTTTTTCGCGAAGATGTCGGGCGTCGTACAGGTAGAAATAAAATGATCTTATACATAAATTATCTTATAAAAACGTTATATTTAACGTTTATAATCTAACATAAACAGCCGTTGGCGCGTCTGAGTCGCCATCCGACCTGCCGCGCGAAATGCCGTGGCGCCTCAGAGGCGCCTTCCGACC
This sequence comes from Pemphredon lugubris, assembly GCA_933228935.1. NCBI lineage: Eukaryota > Metazoa > Arthropoda > Insecta > Hymenoptera > Crabronidae > Pemphredon > Pemphredon lugubris. Next base: position 7,207,026 of record OW121819.1, on the reverse strand, counting down.
GCAAAGGGTTAAAAAATAAGCAGGCTTTATCCGTTTCTTCAGGATTCATAGCCATACTCGTGGTGGGTTAATAATTTTCGTCGTATACGTGTACCCTCGCGTAGTTACACGTACACGCACGTGTCTCCTTGCGGATACGCGCGTCTCTCTCCGTGTACGCGCGTACAACTCCGTAAACGGTGGGAAGGAAGTGAGATCGGAAGGAAGGATTATTACGACGGTATTTTGGATATCGCTCGATGCACGTAAACTCCCGTGGGTTCTCGCTGCGGACTTCTACTCGTTCGGCGGCGTACGTGTAAGTATAATCGAGGCTCTCCAGGTTCTCGCGCAAGGTAGTGAAATAGGGGGGTTGCGCGAGACGGGGGATGGGTGGATGGGACGCGGCGGATGGAAGGAAGGGTAAGGATAGAATTGAGATGGGATAGGAGGGGCGGGGGGAGGGGGAGAGGAAGTGATTTCGACCATAACAGCTGCCTCTCCCCAGAAGCGGCAGGCAGACCTGAATGCGGTCGAGAGTTCCTGCGGGACTCGGGAGACTCGGTCGGAGTGATCCAAGACGACTAAGACGCCGGGGTTAAGCAAATGTGTGCTCCTCGACTGGAGAAGGTCTAAGATTACCAACGAAAAGGTCGAGAGCCTATAAAGGGAGGGGGGGTGGGGGGTGGGGTGAGCTTCGCTCGGTGCCGTAGAAACTTTGACACAATTACGAACTGCAGGGCGATTGCGTTCGCCCATTGTGTTTCGTCTACCAAATTCGGCACCATTTCAATTCAAAGACCCCCCCCCTCCGAGAGCACCGACAATGGAATTCTTTCTTTTGGCTTGCCCAACAGCAACGCGCCTTACCGGCAGTTGTCTTATCAATCCTGCTGTCCGCGAGCGGTTTCTTGGGATTCGATCATTTTTCTCCGCGGTAGAATTCGATTTGCGGGTTAAAACGCGTTTCGGGGGAAACGCGTGAAAGTTTGCTAGGATGTGAGTCTCTGTCAGATGTGAGGGCGGGTTTTCTGAAATAAACTTACGTAGTTCGTTTAATGCCGTGGGAGTTATTTACACGTAATTATCGCCGATACGTGACGTCGCTCTTAAGCCTGATTGGGACTGTGCTAGTAATTTGGTAATTAAAGGTTCGTCGATTAAACAAAAAGCGTTCGCACTACAGTCGAGTGTAGTACACTAGTGGGTAGTATATTGCGATATAGAACTCGAATAAATCGACAGATTTACAGTTGTTTAGCGGATGAATTATGATGCAGTGGAGCGTGGTAGGGGGCGATACTTGTACGAAAATATGGAATAAAATGAATCGAATCGACTAAATCACTGATTAAACTACTCGACTAGAATTGCTTTGTTTGGACACGTATTGTTACTAAATTACTCGCCACTCGACTAAATTACTGGCACAGTCCGAACCTTACTTTAGGTGTTCGGAAGCGTCTGCCTGAAAAGATATGGCTCTCAGAAACGTCGCGATCTTAAGAGAGCCGGCACACCAAATACGTTCCGTTACGTCACGTCGCGTCTTTCCTCGAATCGAAAAAAGACGAACGCAGTGTTTCAATGCCTCCTTCTCCTTTCAACGCAAGGGAATACGCGACGTGACGTGACGGAACGTATTTGGTGTACCGGCTCTCAACGCGGTATCACTCCGCGTAGCCAACTACTTCGTCGTATTGAAAATTTGGACGGCAAAACTGTATACGAGCTACGTTATCCTAACGGTAGTCCCTTGCCCAAAGCAGATTTTGCCACGAGTGATTTCTTGCGATTAACTCGTTTCGGAAATGAATTGCAATAGATCGGATTGCAACGAATAACGCGTCGTGAACGGATTATACGTTTGTCGATAATTTAAACGTTGCGATTCTTTTCGCGGTTCGGACGTCGTGTCCGCGACGTAAATGAAATGTGTAAAGGGAATGGCGATGTTCCGAAACAAAACAAGCTAAAAATGGTTTTCTTGCTGCGCGACAAAGCGCGGAGATTTTCAATACGACGAATTCCCTGTCATTTCCACGATCCGCATACTAACTAACCCAACGATACTAACAGCTCCGATTCCTCCGTTGGAAAGCGCAGCTGCAGCCAGACTATGCACGCTCTCTCGCAGTCGCTTCTGGTGGTTGGTTTAATCGGGACAAATTACTTCGTGTTCGTGAGTTGCGATAGAACGAGCTTCCCGGCTCACAAATGATCGAATATCTCCGGATTAACTCGCTAACTTACCAAGTCTCGATCTATTTTTGTTTCGAAACTCAACATTTCCATATTTCGGTATCGCCTCGCCCGAAACAACTGGTAACTTTCGTAAAACGCTAATTTCTTGACAGCGATTCATCGATAACTCGACGATCATCGACGATCGCCGCATCGTAACTTTTATTGCTACTTTGTTCCACCACTTACCACATTTATCTCAAGAAAATCGTAATTATAGAATAATTTGTTAGGAAATTTATCGATTTACTCGCTTCGGAGAATAAATCGTATCCTCCTTTCCATAAACGTAACGCGTTTCGCTTTAAATTCGTATTCCGCGATATTTCAAGCATACAGCCCCCAACCTTAACGTCGGGCGCAATTCGCGAAATGTAAAGCACGCGTGGAATACGTATCTTTATTACCCACATCGGTGCATCGATCATCGTCGGTTCAAAAAGCTGGCTGTTTCTCGAGCTTTCGGTCCATCGACTCGCGCGGCAGGAATTATTCGAGTCTCGAGTACGTAACTCTCTGCTTAGCCGACGCGTTTCCACGAAAATGAAACGTACGGAGGCACGATATAATATCGCCTTTCCCCAAATATCCGGGATAATATCGATGGTCACGTCGAAAAGATCAGTGGCAGGTTTTGCGAGTTATGGGGTCTTTTGCGGATCAGAGGCTCGCGCGGAGCAGAAAGGAAAACGGAGACGAAGAAAAGCGGAGGGGGGGGAGGGGGGTGGAGACGGAGGGGGGTAGGAAAGACGGTGGATTTGTCGCGACGCGAAATATATCCTGTCTCCCCGTTTCTCATAAAAAATGATCGATCGTTCCAGTCAGTGCGTTCGTGACGGACGATTGAGTTCAACTCGAGCCGCCGGATATTAAGAGGCGTATCGATTTATTAAGGGGTCGGGGGGGGGGTCGCACTCCATTAAAAGGCCTAAGCCCGCGATTCTCTCCTCTTCTCGCCATCCAGTCACCTCCGTCTTATCTCGCGTTACCAACCCACCGAGCCGACGAACACCCATTCGGAACTACGGACGAGATCATCCGGGTTGTCAGTTTTGATCCGAGATTAAAAAGCCCCGCCTCTGGGTAAGCCGCGGGAGTTTTCGCGCGTGATCGAATCTTTCGCTGGTCTCCGATTAACCATCGCGCGGATCATAATTTTCCGCCGAATTTCCGTGATTAAGCGGGTGATTCCCGATGTTCGCCGTTACCAATGGAGCGTCGAGCGAGATAAGTAACGCGCCCTTATTTGGGATTCGAGAAACGAGGACGAGCGTCCACGGATGGTATTAAGAATCTTAATTATCTTTATTTAGGATAACGGTCGTCGTGTTTCGATTCTTTGCGCGCTTTGCTTTCGTATGTTTATGTTGTGCGCAGATCTGATAATAAGAGCGGAACGTTAAGTCAATATCGGGATATAGTATTGTTACGAATGATCATTTATTTCATTGCCTTCTTGGCGTCCGGCATTGCCGATAGGCAGTTGTTCGTTGCCGGGCGCCGAGATTCAAATTATAAATATGAGTTGTTGTATTCGAGTTCTCAGAAGGAACGGTTGTGCTCCCTGTATTTTAGCAATAAACATTACTTTTTAAATATGCCTATTTTGCGGTCGCGTTCGTACACGATTCGTAACAATATTAATGTTCGGGGTATCGGAAAGAAATCTATTTTAGAAATCCAGTTTTTGAATGCGCTTTCACCGCCTCGAAAATCCCCCGTTCGTTCTTTCCGGAAAAGATACGAGGTCTAATCTCGCGTACTTGTACTCGGCTCGAGACAAGACCTTGTCTCTTGATTTTACATAGTAGCGCTCGAGCTCGGTTTGTGCCCGCGGTGGTGTAACCATCATCGCAAGTTTTTATGAAAGGGGCGTAAAAAAACTTTTTAAAAAACGTTGAAATACCGTTGTAAAGAGCGAAGGAAACTACATTTTATAATATTCTGTTACAAAAATGAAGAAAAAAAAATACAGTTTTATATTGTTCCACAAAAGATTTCTTTCCAGTACCCCTAATATATTAAACAAAGTTTGCGTTACTCGGAAAGTCCGGTTAACTCTGTGGTACTGGAAGCCTATTCATTTTCATACGTACAGCAATTGTTTTGAAAGGCTCTTTTATCGCTGTAGTGGCCTTGATTTCCGGGGGTTCGACGTTTTAGAGTTTCCCCCTATAATTGAAAAACAAAAGTACGTTCGGTGTCCGGCGGATCGAAGACTCTTAACGATATTCGTTAAATGACGAGCGGTCGTTTTATTCCGCTCTTTTCGTTTTTTCCCGCTATCAGGGATTTATTTCCTATCGATCCATTCGGCGTGTGTTCCGGTCGGCAGCGGTTGGTGGAAAACTTTTTGGCGCATAGCATTACATTTTACACTCGGCAACATGTAAATAGCTGTCTATCTAGTCGAAATAATTTGCTACGGTTTGCTCTGGTTCCGTGTCCAACGATCGGTACAGCATGAATGCGTACAATGTCAGGTGTATTTGTAGAGCAGCCAGCTCATGAATTGAACGAAGCAATCAGCAGAACCCCATTATCCGTTTCAGTTTCACCGCGATGGTAACGTTGGAATAGCGCGTTCCTTCTTGTTCGGCAAATTTACGATTGTCCGGTTTCATCGGAAAATTCTGTTAAAAATTTCCTCGAACAAATCGTTAAAATCGCTCCGCTGTCTTTATAACGTAAATATTACAAAACAAATTTCGGCATCTGGGCACAGATAGATCGAACAGCGGTCGACGAAATATTTCGATTTTTACGTTTATATCTGAAATTTGTTCCCGATCCGTTATTTGAACTCTTTTTTTTTTCTCTTTCTGTTTTCCGTTGCCCGGCGTTTACGAGGAAAGTTTGTATTTTCATGCCGGTAGTCCAGGAAGAGCTATTCTGGAAACCGTTTTGCGTAATTAAAACCGAAGTTATGACAGTAACGGTACGAGATTTGCAGACGTTACACGAATTCTCTGGCGTGCTATATTTATTTGCAGAAGTACGACAAAAATTTTTGGTACGATCGAAGCGTTAGGGTCATTCAAAATTGGAATATCGACAATTATTCTGGAACGAAAGCAATTTATTATAACTCAACTGCAAGCCACCGCGGTATTATTGCGTACTTAAAAATCATAATATTCATGATAATACGCTAACATAATTTAACGGAACAAGAATATTGTTTTTGTACAGTGCCTCGATCCAAAGCCTCCAACAAGAGGCTCGCTAAAATTTAATCAAATCATCCTCGAAATTCCATCCACTTCCAATACAACCCCGTTTCGTCGAATTTACAGATTTTAATATCTCCTACTTGCACGAATTCAATGTTCCTCGTTAACAATGATTATTCTATTTCCTATCAGTTTCATATTTAAAACAATGTTAATTCATCGGCATTTACCGCGTACGGGAGCGTTAATTTCGATCACCGTCGAACTCGTACAAAACGAAAGCTCGAGGTACGCCAAAATTATATACAAATGTTATCCTATTCCGTTCCGAATGCGCGACTTTAAATAATCCCGATTTGCGATTACGCTATATTCGAGGGGGCGTAACGCGCGAGTGATAGCGGGCCGTATATTCTCAGAGGATATAAACAATTGGCATATCAATGACCGGTCCGACGCGTAATATCGTGACGACCATCGGGTACGAACTGTGTACGCGAGATACGATCGACATTTCCCGCGGATGACTTTCGGCGAGTTCGCGAAATTCGATCGAACGGGGCGCCATCGACGATCAACGACGAAGTTCAATCGAGACGACCGCGTTTCGAATGTTTCTCTCGTACACACAACTGTGGTTAACTCGCCGCCAGACACATTAATTCGAGGACGGCGTGTGCCGTTTTCGCATTCATATTGATGTCGCGTTCGACGATAATTATTATTGGAATGCCTAATTGTTGTTTGTAGCCGTGCCGCCGTATCTACGGCACGACACGCGCCTCGCCGTTTAATGCAATCTCCAATGTCGATTTTCTCTGTAGAGCGTGTACTTGACATGCGCCGCTCGCGCGCGCCACCGCGCAGGTTAAAAGCGAGTGCGTTCTTTGTGCGGAAAACGAAATTCGTTTACTATGTTAAGTCCCGTAACGTCTATAATCGTTCTACGGTCACGCTTTTCAGCCGTTTCACGGTTACCCCCCGTTCACGCGATACGGTTTTTCGATCGAATCGGTCATTTTCTCACTCGTCTGCATCTGTTTCAAATGCAGATGAAAAGTGACGGCGACGTGGTTTCGGTTAAAAAAACCGTATCGTGTGAACGTGCTCTTACTTATACCGGTGTATTCCGGTGTCCTTTTCGGCAATAAAAGACAGACGAATCGCTGCTGGTTACGATTTGCCGGGCTAGTGTGAACGCGCAAATGATTTTCTGTATCCGCTACGTGTTTCAGTGCCGGCAACACGGACCCGGCACCCGGCCGGTCCAATGGAAGTAGTCGGCGACATTTCGACTATCGGCTACCGTTTGGACGGTACCGGTGCCGGTTGGCAGGTGTGAAAGCTCTCGTTCTATAATCACACCAACGACCGGATAACCGGATTATATTGTGATCGGCTATGCGTGAAATGGCACTAAGGCAGGCTTCAAATTTCGCGTTTCGTAAACGTTATCGGAAGGTTCAAACGTTTCTCGTGATTAGTGTTGGAAATGAGCTTTATTGGTTAGTGGGATCGTTGCACCCTCATATTGATTCTCGATCCTGTGATCGCCCTTTCTCATGTTTGGTATGTGGCGATGCTTGTTTGTTCGCGCGATGCCGTTGCTTTAAGACGCAACGTGCTCGCTTCCTTTCAATTAAGTGCAGCGTATTCCTTCTTCTTGGAAATTCTATTAATCTAAGCCATGTCCTATTAATCTAATTAAAAAGAGAAGGAAGATAGGAGCTTTTGACATGTATTGAAATCTCAGTATTGTATTTGATCGTTACTTTTTTTTAAACAAGTAACGCGTTCGTTTCAATATTTACTTTCTCCACTCTTCATCGTATCGCCTCTGACCTAGATACAGGTACGATGTATTATTACCAATTGGTCGTTATCGCCGGTCGATCGTTACCGACGGAATCGTTAAAGGCGCATAAATCTTCTTAATCGACGAGTAAAAATCGACCGCGTCGAAAACGCCGATCCGAACGGGGGAGTTCGCGAACGAAAATGCATTACGACTCAATAAAATGCATCGCAACGCGTATTACACTTACGACTTACGCGACTGCATTGCATTGCCCCTGAGCATTCATTTGCCGAGTGAATTGGTTATCGCGCAACAACGCATATTACTGGCATTAGTATCGATGTAGCGCGTACCCGTTAATTGTCCGTGTTCATTTTCAATTTATAAAAGCATTGTTGGCCGATATATTCAAATGAAATCGCGTACGGGGGACCGAAAACCGGCAATTCGTTCCAATTATTGCGCGCACTGATGTACCGCCACGTTATAAAGGGAAGCCATTGGGAACCGGGTATTTAAAAAAATCTGTAATCCAAGCCGTACCCATTTTGCATTGTTATCGTCGCGCGAAATACAATCGCTTAGTCGCAAGCGTTGTGGAGTTTTGTATCGATAACCAGCGTGTTCGCAATTTTCCCATCGAGACAACGCGACGTTAGATTTGTTGCGTATGATGAAATTACGATTTGAAATTCTAACCCTAGAAGATTATTCCACATTTACGAAATAAATTCGAATCGTTAGGAATTGAAATCTGTATGATCCGCGTAACGAAGAAACTCCGTCAGGTTCGACCTGCACCAAAAAGTTTAACACAAAATATTGCTCGCCCAAAAAAAAAAAATCTTTCGAATACGAATAACAGTATTTTGCACCGTTTCGAATCTTTTTAAACGTGTCCTACCCAATTGAGGTTTACCAAAGTTATTTTGTATAAGTCACGTTTCTAATTCAACGCAAAAATATTTTTTAAAGGTAAAACTTGTTTTCCTCGGTAAACTAACCTCGGAGCTGCTGCTGTTGACACAAAATCGGTCGCAACAGCGTTTGAAAAATCTCAAAGTAACCGATTTCCCTGAAGTGGGCAAATCCGGTGCGAGTTTCGGGTTCTTGGTAATTAAAAGATTACTCGAGAAGTACTTCTCTCCCTTTGAAATCGTTCCGGCGCTTCAGTTTACCCGCGGTTTGGAACTACCCTCGAAAAGTACCAATTGCGCGCGGTGGTCATTTCATCCGCATCCGCGTTCGTTTCTACCTATGTCCACTTGCCCGTCCATCGCTCGTTTTGATCATTTTACATGGTGTCCCGTAACTAGCTCGACACCGGGAAATGAGGTGTAGTTGGGTTGATTCGGATCAACTTTTTCCTTAACCAAAATGCTGTACAATCAGAGTGCGTTGTCCATAAGTACGTAAACACGTTTCCGTCTTTATAAAAACTTACTTACGCGAGAGAAACAAATGTTAAGAACTGCCTATCGATTTTCTACAAAGATAAATGTACGTGTGTACAGACAAACATGCACATCTCCAAATCATAAAAAAAAAAAAAACATGAAAATCTTGCGCTTCGCTGGTCGCACGATGCTCATCCAAGTTTACCTACAAAAAAAAAAAAATATTCAACCTCACGGCTTATTATCGCGAACTTAACGGAGCTTCCTCCCACTTTAACGACGGTAAACGGAGATCAGCGATCCATTGGACAATACCCTCCTTGGCGCACGCAACAGCTACCAGCCGACTACGGAAAATCGCTTCTGCATGCTTGAGAAATTATACGCATGAGAGACGCGGGGCGTCGTCGGGTACCGCGAAATAGCCGTTGAACGGAGAAGGGGGTAGTAAAAGTCGGGGTGGCTGGTATGGCGTGGGAGGGGGGGAGGGGGGGGGGGAGCGGTGTATGGGTTGGCGGGTTTCGAAGGGATGGGGCGAGTCAAAGAGAGGGCTGAAAAATTACCAACAGAGACGACCAACGTGTTTCCCTCGCTGGCTTACCCTTACCGCGAGGCGGGAGTGGGGCGGGGTGGGGGGGAGGGGTGAAAAGGAACAACGGGGGAGGGAAGCTCGTGGGAGCGGGCGGGAGAGGGAACGATGTTGCCCCCGAGCCTGCGGTCTCTCGCCACATTTTTTTCCGTTTAAAGCAATTTTTCTGCTCGTTCCGACCCGCCTAACTCCTACCTCATCGCACCCCCTCGTTTTCCTCTCTCTCTCTCTCGCCCTTCTGCCGTCGGTAGGTAACTTTGCGGGATCTACGCTCGCTGGGGTTTCGCGATAATTGTTTAAGATTTTTCTCTCACCCGCCCGTCCCCATACCCTCCACGGTACGACGTTCCTTTCCTTAAGCAGGTCGATTAGTCACTCTCTTCGTCTATTTTTTTTCCCTCCTTCCGAGAGACACTGGAATCCCGAGACGGCGATAATTAGCTGTTTAAGATCGCTCCTTATCTTTACTTCGATTCGATTCAGGCGTGTCTCGAAACGAACAGACGTCGCTCTTCGCGTGAGTTGAGGAGCTTTTGGAGTTCGAGAGTGGCTCTTTGCGAAACTCCCATCTCGCGAGTCGCGCGTAGACAAGACGAACGAATTGCAGCGAAGGATGAAACTTTGATTGTTCTTGCTCGAAACTGAATTTTGATAAGATTCCTTGTTTGTTGTTGTTACCCCGCTATCCCCGCATACCCATAATATTATCCGTGTAAGCCGTGTAAACGCTTAACGTAAATGTACCGTAACGTCAGTTACCGTACCGTAATATTAGTAACGGTGGAAGTTTAGTTAAGTTCGCGATGCTAAGAAATCGCGAATAATTACGCTGTATACCTGGAATCCTTTCGGAAAGTCTTCGTGGAAATGAAAATAAACGCGGGTAAGCTTTGGCGCCTTAACAAAACAAAAGAATCTCGTGTATACCTCGCGACAGAAATCTTATCCTCTACCTCTATTTTCATTCCCAGGAACACCTTTTCTTTTTTTTTTTTGCCATTTTTCAACAAAACTCTCGCTATCCAAGTATTTAGCAGGGGCTTTCTTCGCCTCGATCATTTAGTATTAATTATTTTTCTTTTGGTGGCAAGTTACGTCGTGTCCATTATTCATGAAATCAATCAAGCGCTTCGCACGGCAGTCAGAAATATTCTTGACAGGACCGAGTATAAAATACAGAAACGGTGTACGGTATTTCCAAGTAAAGCCATGGAATATTTTCCTTGTCACGTTTACTCGTCATCCACTCGAATGGGCGATCATTTATCTTTAAACTCTTTGCTATTCAACGGGCGATTTACCTGGACTATAAAAGTTCGGTGATAGACGCGGCATGCTAGAAATTCTCTTACCCACCGGAAACTTCTGAGCTGGTTAAACCGTATAGAGGAACGACCTCTTGTTCGGTCGTACGACTGCGAAATGGTAACAAAAAAAAAAAAAAAACACGTTGTTTCGAATACGATGTCTCGCAGTTAGTCGCGTTACGCCGTTGTCCGTTTTAACGACGCGACAGGCGATCCTCGAATAAAAAAAAAAAAAACGAAGAATATAAGTTCGCGTAAAACGTCCTATCGCGATATCGAGTGATACAGTCGACTCGTGGAAATATCTTTAACCCCATAAAGTCCGCGAATGACTCTCGACCCAGTTTCGCCAACACACAAGGTACCGCTCTCGCCCGTTTAAATTCTAGCCCTCCGTGCGTTAAAAGTGTAAAAGTTCAAGGACGTCCCTTTCCCACCGCGCGACGTCGATGAGAATAATCGAGAAGCGGAATTTAATTCGGTTAAGTGCACGATACGACTCTCTCTCTCTCCTCGTCGCACGAACGTCTAAAGGCAATTTGTCTGAAAGTCGTTCGCGTATTTGAACACAGAGCGGCTCATCAAACTGCTCCTTCTTATCGCTTCGGTCGTTGGAAGAACCTTGGGAATCTTTGCGCACCTTAAAACTTACTTTCTCAAATGATACAACAATTGGGAAACCCAACGGTGGGATTCGTTATCGACGAGAGATTCATGAATTTCGTCTGATTTCCTATCACTTCGTCTAACGCCACGCTTTGGAATTAATCCGTCCCGTCGTCCGATCGCGCTTCGCCCTCGAAAGATTTACGCGACGAAGGCAAGCCAGTATTCCCAAGTGGCGTCTCGCTCGCTTCAATCTCATCGGATTAAAAATGCGCAGACTTCTCCTTCACACCTGAGTTATCCACGCTTCGAGTTCCATTGTTTGTATCAACGCTAAATTAAAAGTACCCACCAAACGGGCCGTATCTCGTAGGAACTCGTCGCCGAGCCTCGACAAAGGGACACTCGAAAGAAATGTAAATTGTATGTGACTCGGTGACAAAAAAAAGAAAAAAAAAGAGGAAAGAGAGAAAGAAATTAATGAGAGGTAGATTTTCCGTCTACCGAGTTCCTCCCTCAGGAAGGAAAAAATAACGGAAGACAGGTGAAGAGGGGGAAGGGGGGATGGGGGTGGAGGTTGACGGTGGGGGGATGGTACGAAGAGAAAGGAAAAGGGAGGAGTGGTTTGAAGGCAATGGTGCTACGTCGTTAGCGTTAATGAATAAGTAAGGTTAATTTGCGAATGGGTTTCACACTACGCGCAGCCTCGCCTGCTCTCGTACACCCAGGGGCATCCATTTCATTATCGAGACTCGAGCACCCCCTCTTGATCCACCCCCCCCCCCCCTCCCGCCCACCCTCTCAACCATCTACCCCATCGACCTCGAGATCCTCGCTCGCGACCCCTCCGTCTACGGGCTTTTAGATTCCCTATCTTAAGTTCTCCGAGTGGTGGTATCTGCTTTTTGTCAAAAGGTCTCGTGGTAGTAATTCCTTGCTCGACGCGCACGCTCTCTCGCGATCCGTTAGCGTGAGCTAACGTTCGGGTTCCTGTAAGAAAATGAAATCGACTGTTGCGAACGATGCTCGTTTGTGGCTGCTGCTACGAGAGCTCGCGTAATGTTGGATGCACCGTAGAAAAGAGTGCGCCGTAATGATCGTATTGTTCGGTGTAATTTGAGGAGAAAGGAAAGTCGCGGATCTGTCGGGAATAGCGCCGCAAGCGCGTTCCGATAACCACTTTTACGAGGTTAAATTATAATAATGAACTTTAGTAATCGTGTATGCCCGGTTAATGTTACTAATCGTACTTTAGAGAATTAACATTTCTTGTACGAATCGTTGTGGTTAACGTCAGAAGTGTTAATAAGTTTTGTACGGGGAATGCGAATAAGTTTGGAATCCGAATTGTTGAACATATTCCATAATCCTATAATCCTTGGCGAAAAGGACAAAGCACAGGTGAGATCTTGAAACAAACCTTTGTCAGGATCAAGGGACAAGGTCTCGTCCCATACCAAGTACGAGTACGCGAGAATCAAGACCTTGTATTTCTAAAATCACGAGGTTACCAGAAATTTCATCAATCTCACTTTGAAAAAATTACCCGTCAAACCCATTCCGCCGAATACACCGATTTCACGCTAATTCCTATAATGTTGTTCGACGAACCCCTATTTCAGCCGAGGACATATCGAATGTAATGCCGCGAGTGGCCGGAAACCCACGGGAACGAATGGCGGTAAAATCAATTCCGGCGACCTTGAATCGCGTTGACGATCAAAAGTGGCCATCAATCCGAATGCATAGGAATTTCCGTGGATGGGAATTGGTGAGAGGCAGTCGTCGGTCTCACGGGAATATTGGCATAAGCATTAGTATCAATATACCCGCAGTGTTTCAAACCCCCTACGGCAAGGAAGCAAGCGTCTGTACGCGGGAGTTCGTCGCACACGAACGAACAGACGCGGGTATCGAGATTCTTGAGCTTGGTGTGGCGTGACTTCGTGGCGCTAGTTGCTCGATGTCACACTGACGTTCGAGCGGAGGCATCCACGGCGTACACACGTACACGTACCTGCGGATCTTTGCCAGCAATATGCGGTACCGCGCTTCTCGCATAAATCATTTGCCGCAATATCTATCCGCTCGTTTCAGCCCCCACCCGATACTCCTCGAGGCGAATAACTTTCCCGTCCTTCGGTTAACAGACACGACGACTGTCTCCCCCCCCCCGCGCAACACCATGCGGATCCCCTCGACGGTTCACCAGCGTCTCGATATCCGTTCTTCCTGTTGCGTCACAATTATGGGAGTTTTAGGTTCTCCTCACACGGGGATACTACGGAGAAACTGTGATCGCCTGGGTATATTAGGGGATTGGTCGACCGGGCGACTGCGAATTAGTGTTTCAATGGCGTTATTCAAATGACGCTACTGAAATTGCCGAGACTAGTCGGCTGAGTTGTCCAAGCGAGTAGATCATTATTTTGTGATGGAGCAAGATTGCAATGCAAAGTTTGTATTGCATGTTGAGGAAGTTGAATAGCACCTCGTGGTGTGTAATTATACATTGAAGGGACTGTTAAAGAAAAATGTTACTGTCAATGCTTGGAGGGACGTGGTTACTGAAGTTAACCTCACAGGTAAATGGCGAGGTGGTACCTCCTAGTTTGGTAGACCGTGCGCAAAGATAACGGGCAACTTTGGTGGCCTAGTCGCCTTTTATTTATTTATTTTTATTATGCTGTGTTAAATATACATACTCGGCGCGACCTTTCCGAAGGCTATTGCAGTTTTAATAAAAATAATTTTTTAATGCGTTTTGACCATCTCGAAAGCCCCCGTTCGATCTTTCCTGAAAAGATACAAGGTCAAGCCTCGCGTACTTGTACAGTACAAGTGTAATATTGTACAAGTGTACTATTGTACTAGTGTACTATTGTACACTTGTACGAGTACAAGTTGTACTTGGCCCGAGACGAGACCTTGTCTCTCGATTTCTTATACCTTAATAAACGAGGAATATATCTCGAGTTAATTCCTCCCCCCCACGCACCAGTATCCAGGCGATTAAAGTCTCTTTTCGGTATATCCCCGTGTGAAGGGGCCCTTATTTCGCGTCGCTGCAGTCGCGTCGCGTCGACGCGTCCCTCCGCGTCTTCGGATTACGCTCGACCAACGGAACCTACTTTCCTCGCGTCGGCGTTGTTATTAATTTCGCGTGAAGCGTATCGACATTGTGCCCGATGATTTTCGTCTCCCGTAGCTGCGGAATTATTCGAGTTTCACGCCCAGATACCAATTCGGCACGGACTCCGACGCCTCGAGTTGAACCGTTTCAGCTTCGTGTCTTGGATTTAACAATTGCCGAGAGCGCACCTAACTTCGATATTATGTCGAAGTTGAGCGCTCGTAATACGGGACCGCTCGAATAACTCCGGTCGTTTAATTTATTTCTATCAAACGTTAACAAAAGCGATAGCAGCGAGAATATTATTAATGTAGCTGAGAGATGCTACGGTTAGCGGATCGGGATCGAGATTGCGTTCGAGGAGGAGCATGGAAGCTATTGGATCGGTCGTAGCGAACTTTACTCTTTTCCGTCAAGTTAATAATAATTCAAACTAATACCGTTTGCACGATCTTTCGTTTATTTTATCAATTTTCCGCGACTCTCGAAATAAGCTTTGAAATTACGTACTCTCGCCGTTTCGTTAAATCCCGCGTACCTCTCCTCCCCCGGCGGCGGGGCGCACTTCGATTAACGTACGCGCGATATTTAAATGTCAACTTACATAAATTATATATTTGTCGCGCTTGATTAAAAGGGACTCTCAGCGCGCGTTTTACCGAGAATACGTTGATTGGATCTCCGCTTTATCGTCGCCGGGGATATCCCACGGCGTTATGGACCATTCTGCGAATTTTCCTGTCACGCGTAATAGTTATGTTCGCTCGTTAGTATGAGAGCGTAACGTGCAAATGTAAAACCCTGGTGTGTACATATTTGGATACGTGGATTCCGACGGAAAACGGAGCTTATTAGAGCACGAACGCCCTGGAGAGTGCTACGTAGGATGCCGTTGCAGGTTTAAAGCCGCGCAACAGCGAGTCGCCCGGCTGACGGTGATATCGTTGAAGGGTACACCTGAAATCGGTGGGCGTTAATTAATTTTACAGATTTCGGTAGGGGCCCGTCGAACGCGAGAATCGCCGGCTCGAGTTGAGCGGAGTCGATGGAAATAAGACGTAGGGCGTTAATGGAACGAGTTAACGGTTAAATTAATTTGTACGCCGCGTTCGCGGCGATATTGTCGAAGGGCGTGCGTTAAATCGGCGGACGTTAATTAATTTTCCACGTTTCGACGGGCCGATCGCTCGCGAGAGTCACTAATTTACTTTGATCGTATTGACCGAAATAAGATGCGGGTGTTAACGAGGGTATTGAATGGTAAAATCAATTTCGTTATCAAAGTTACAACGATTGCTAATTACTCCTCGTTGTAATTGTCAATTGTATTAGTGCGTATACCGTTAAATTGGTCTTTATTCGATAATTGCAGACGTGGACGTTAATGAAACCCAATCGTACTTTGCCGAACATCTTTTTGAGATAAATAAAAGCGAGGAACTTAATCCCGTTGCTTAACGAAGCGTCCTTTTTGTTTTACGGTCAATTGTTTCGTGGAAATGCGTCTTGTAAAGGGTACGAGCAAACGCAAGCTATTTATCATGAAACGTATAGTCGGATTTTAGCAAACTAATCGGCTTAAGTGGAAACAGGTTGCACGCGTTAGACACGAGATCTACTAACTAAATACGACTTTGAGTTTGAACGATTGGGTCTTACGTGTCGGGCGTTAAATTTTGATGAAAGATTTTTAATTTTACAGACCATATTTTAACTGATCGCTCGAGCTCTGCGTTGATCCGTCAATCGGTTAACAAACTATTAACCAATGCAAATGTACAACTCGCATCGCGTGGAAATTAAATATTTCGATATGAATTAAATATTTCACAAATTTGTGCATCTATGATCTTCCTAGTAACCCCAACTATGAATATATTCTCCCATACAAAAACTTACCAACGCAAGGGGAACTCGGGTAAATTCGTGATACTCAGAAATTCCAAGTTCGGTAATACTCGGAAATTGCAAGCACCACGGTACTACGATCCGCGTTAAAAATTTTGCAAACATAAAAACAAACGTAGAACACTTTTGTGCCACGGGACGGGAGAACCGCGCGGCTTTGTTATCACAAGCAACTTGCCAATACTTATCAAGAGACAAGGGTTTGTCTCGAGCCAAGGTCTTGTCTCGAGCCAAGTACAAGTACCTACGCGACAACTAAACCTTGTATCTTATCACGAAAGAAGGAACAGGGGTTTCTCCTGTTTCTACAAACATCTTTTGATATGAATTTGACATTGATCTTGTCGGAACTAAACAAAAAGATTTCAACATCGATAATATTACTTTACGCAAGAGAATGAAAAACTATTGTTTCATCGGTGAATTTAGATTATTCGTAATATACGCTTCGTTACTTATTTTGGCGTAGCAGCAAACGAGGTCACTCGTACCGTACCAAAATTTGGATATTTCCTCGTGACCCCATATCTCACCATCACCTAATAACGACCCCGAAACAGCCCCATCTCCGACAACGCCATTCGTTATGGTCCGTCCGACAAGGATTCATTTAAGCATCGACAGCTCCTCGAATTTCGTGGTCACAAAGTACGCGTAATCTCACGATGACGGAAAACGATCCGGCTGCGGAAGCTGAGGAAGTCGATGGAAGCCTCTGTAGCGCAGATGAGACCGAGGATGGAAGGGATTGGCGCGGGAATGAGGTACTTTAAAGCGTCATTTGCGAGGGAGATTGATTTAATCGAAGTAACAGATCGAGGCGCGAATCCGACGCAAGCCGAACGCGTTCGCGTTACGCTCGACGTTGAGTACCATCGGCCATTGTTTAACAAATCGAAGTTTTCATCCTTTGAATCCGGAGCTTCGATACTCCTGCGACGATCCATGGTTCCTCGAAAAGCGTTTAACCCCTTTGTAGTTTATTTGAAATGATTTCTCGTATCAAGGATTAAACGTGACCACGAGAGTCAATGTTTGTGTCGATTCTGAGGTCTAGTACGATAATTATGGCGCCGTATTTTGATATTTGTAGCGAGAAATGTGGGAAAAATATTAGACAAAATTCCGATACGATATGGCTTTTCGAATTACATCTTACGTTTGAATATGAAGAGTGTAATCGCTATATTTTTTACGTTTTCAATGTTCACAATCGAACGTAAACCTTAAAATTTCCATATCCAGGATAGCTGTGATTGCTTTATTATTGCTTTATCACGAAATTTCTAGACCTCGGATTGTTTTTACTGTTTTTTCCCGCGTTCCTCGCTAAAAATGCATTCGGAAACCACTCTCAAAATACAACGCCACGATGCGGGAAACAACTCGTACGCTTATAAAGTAACAATTGCGCATGGTATCTTATCAAATCGAACTACTTATCGATAATCTCGCTTGAAATTGATGGTAAGTACCCACACCTGCCAGACACTGGACGCGCACGCATTTTTCAAGTATCCACCGCGTGCGTATGTATTTACTTACAGGCGTATCCACCCGGGAAAAGACTGATGCGAAAGCAACTTTCCACACGTGGCGCGGCATAAAGCTACCCCCCGTGCCTGGGAGGGAAGAAAAACTCCGAGGACTGTGTACACACCGCGATTTAAGGCACGACGTAATTTACGATCGGAAACAAACATTCCTGAAAATTTCATCGCTTGCGTTTGTAATGCTGTTCGCGCGACTATCAATGTAAATCCTTCTTTTCTTTTTTTTAGGTCGTTCGTTTTGCCTGTCCCCTCAATTTCGTACCGCGCAACTTTCATTAATTCCTGTCTCGTTCTATTTTCGAGCTAAATATTCTCAAATTGTCGTTACGTTGATTCCCAAGCCCTGTGTGCCAGAGAATCGGTGAGCTAAGGTAAACTACTTTGTTATATCGCACGGCAATAATTTTCGTGTAATTCGAATTACTCGTGGGGATTCTAAATCCCTTCGCACTTCTCCGAAATAAACTAACTTTTTGGAGACACTTATTCCGTGACAAAGATTGACGCGTTTTTCTCATATAAAACTTCATTCACTCGTGCCCTCAAATTCTGCATAGCATCTGGTAGTTCATACGCGGGAACTCGAGTCCAAAAATTTCCCTCCTCCCATTGACGAACGTGTCCCTAACAGCGCGTGTTTTCTTTCAAGTTCTTCGCGCCTTGAGTGCGATAAGAGACAACGCGAAGGAGAAAAGAAACCTAAGAGGCAGATAGCGTATTCTTCTGTAGCAACACATTTCCCAGTTACGATAAAAAATTAAAAACAGTAAAAATGACTCTTACACTGACAGCCCTTTACGCCAGTGACGCTTCCGCTCGCGCGAATCGAAATAAGAGGTGCAATAAGGAATCCGCGAAATGCAATGTCGTAAACGAAGTTTACCATTACACGGGATTTTATTAACTATTACCGTCGGGGCATTGACCCCGACGATCCCGTTCGGTTCACCGCAGCGGATTCTCGTCGGAGCGGACTTTTATTTTTTAGCTTACCATCATTCGGAGGGACTCGAGTAATAAATCGATTTAGAATCGAGAGGGAGGGAACGAGGATACCCCCGATGGCCCTTGACCGTATATACTACTTTCGAACTCTATGCATCCCTGAGGCTTCCACGAATTATTCTGCACCCGGATATCTCGCTTCTGAAGCTCGTTCTCAGCTTCCAATCTCGAGAGAAAAGTTTGGCGAGCCGAGTTCTTACAAGAGGGCTTTCCCCTTGGTAGCCCGACTCCTCACGCGTCGACCTCCGTAAGTGCAATCGAATATTATAACGAAACTACGCGATTCTATCGCTCGGATTGTCTTGGAAGTTTGAATTACTTCGGCGCGCGGCGTGGGAGGGTTGGCGAAAGAGATATACTGTATTAAATTAATGAATTCCAAACAATCGCGGGTTTGTTGGTAAAGCAAACTTGCCCGGCTGGGCAAACATTCGCTGCAAATAACCAACACGGCAAAGAATTGTTGGTTTAGATGCGCAGGAACTTATCGAAACAATCCAATTAAGTGCGACGGAACGATAACGCCGTGAGAGCGCTGCTGGCGAGATGTAAACTCGTCACTTTCCCTTTGCTCGATGTTAATATGCATGCGACGTTTCTTTGGTGGTACGATTTGCATATCGTGTACGCGCGAGCGTTGGATGAAATGAAATGCATCTTGTCTGCATCCAAGTGCAACATAAATAACTTGCTTTGAAAATGTAACCGGTTGGTTAATTATTCGGGAATATTTCATTCGAACTGTCGACAAGAAAACGTTTGATCGTATGCTGATAGAAATGATGTAGGTTCGCTTTCCGGTGTCTAAATATCTGACGTGATATCGAAAATGTTTTTATAAACGGGAAATATTATTGACGCGTTCGTTACGTGCTATCGCTGTCAACGTCTAGATGCTAAATAAAGCTTTGTTACCGAAATACCGAAGCGCGTGCGTTTTTTGGTAAAAATTCCCCAAAACTAATCGTCAGAATTGAATATTGAAAAATGGCCCATTAAGTTCGTATTTTTCACCGTACGCGCGGCGCGTGAATTGCTCGTAAAGTACCGACCTCTGTTGAAACTGAATATTTTTCAATTAAATCGCGTAAAATGTAAATTACGAAAATTCTTTCTAAATTCCATGCACGATTTGGCTGGTAACTTTTACACCGTTGAAGTACAATTTCAATTTTCTCCCCGAAATCGGTTGCGGGGGCGATGAAAAATAAAAAAATAAAAATCGAAAAGTAAATTTTTTTTCACATAGGAATTCTCAAGCAACGGGCTGACAACTTCTGGTCTTAAAACCGTTAAAGGAGGAATAGAAGCCACCTCTGGCGCGTTTCAATTACAATTGGCAAATTACGCGATGATTGCCAATCGTAGACCGGCGACTGATTGCCGATAAACAATCGGCGGTTGATTGCAGTCTGCGCATCGTCCACCCCCGTAAATACGGAACGTATTAACAAGCGACCCCCGGGTCGGTGCAGTAATCATATCAATTATGATCCATCGACTATCGATCGAGTCATTAAGGTTGCAATTAGGTACGACGATCGGATACTCCGGTTTCTTTCGCCTGACTTTTTCAAATTTCAAAGATATTGCCGATCTTGGATCGGCCTTCACGGTATCGCTCGCTCGTTCGTCTATCCGGATACTATGGGTCAGTGGTTTTCATTCTGTTCGTGTCCGCGGGTTGGTGAAAATAGGGGAAATATCGCGTGGAAATATAAAGATAAAAACTATTATTAGTTGTAATAAGGGAATAGCATTTTCAATGTTGATTTTGATATCAAATAGGGTGAAATAAAAATTGTATGGTTATTTGAATTTTTCGAAAATATTTCGTTCACGGACCAACAATTGAAAACCGCTGCTTTACTTGTCACGGTAGATTCAAGGGTTTGCAAATTAAATTGCTAATTATTTCAAATATGACAACGTCTCGATCGCGGTTGCCGCTAATTGGAAAAGTTTGCCACGGGCTAAGTGGAAACGGATGTAAAATCATTTTCGCGAATACAGATGGATAATTGAAAACGGTGTAATGTACGCACCGTTTTGCCTTTTTTAACTTTTCAGCCGCACAAGTTTTCACCCTATACCTCAAATGCTCGCGATCAAAAACATTTTCATTGGGATCAGCGGAAAATTAGCTATACCGTTTTCTCGAAATGTTCTCATATAAATATTTCAGGAACGGACTCCAAAAGTTTCTATAGCTGGAAAATTTTGCACATCGCTCTATACCCCGAACGTTATCTTTTCCCGTTACATTTTCTTGAACAAGTATGAAGAATTTATAACGTTTTCTTGAAGTTTAATCTCTTTCGTATATACGCAAGCAGTATCGCGAATTTCACGACGATTTACATACATCAGAAAATTCCGACCTAAATTCTCGCGCGGAATAGACACTTCAGTATTATCGACCTATAACACGGGCAATGAAATGCAGTACGTCCGTGGATGATAACGTTGCGCGGCACCGTGTTTTATGGCAGTAATTTTCGCATCCGTTTTACTACCTATAATACGATTAAGGGATACTATATGGATAATCTATGTAATATTACTTTTACTCGTAACTATCATGCTTACCCGATACGATATTAATTCGCATCGTGGATACTGGTGGACGTAAAATTTTAACGCGTCTACCGCGCGGTATGTAAATTAATAGTGGAAACTCTGTATTATTGTTATCGCGCAGCGGCGTTAAACGCGTAACATACGTACCCGTGGATAAGACTGTTCTTCGATTTCGAAATATGAGAGTATTACCATAAACGCTGGAAGACGCGTCAAGTTGTCGTTTTAACGCGCGGACGTAATTAAAGGATTAAATACCGACACCAGCGTTAGTCACAATTTTAATACGTAATTAACTTTGCCGGTTTACAATAGTAATTACTCTCTGCTCTCGATGAAAAACATTACGATGTCTTCTTGCCAGCTCTTATTCGGCGGTAACGAGTAGATAAAAATTGGATCGATCCCCGGAGAAGTGCATCGTTAGCGAACTGACGGATTTTACTAGAAAAAAAGAAAGAAAAAAAAAACAGAAATAGGAGAAAATGGAGGGAAACAAATGAGAATAAAAGGATTAAAATATTGCGAAAACACTGGTGAAGGAGGAAATAAGAGAGAGGGCGGGGGAAACGAGTGTAGCGATGCGCGTAGTTATACTGCAATTTATACTCAACACCCCTCAGTGCCGAGTTGAACAGCGTTCAATTAAGCATCGAGGAAGATTAAGAGGCGAAAAAAATATGACGGGGGCGAGAGGGGGGTAGGGCGAAGAAGAAAGGAGACAAGAGTCGTCCCCCTTTCGAAATGGAGCTGACATTGTCGAACCTCCATTACGCACTCGCAATAAACTTTCGGCTGGTCTGCTACGCTCTGCAGCGGCTCCTTTAGATCCGCGCAACCTTCCCCCGTCGCCTCTGCGTCTCGACTCCTCCTAAACCCCCTACCCCACCATTTATTTCCTCCTCGCAAATTAATTAGAAGCTCTAATTACCTGCCCGGCCTCGCCTTCGTTTTCTACTCCGCCGCTGATCAGCGGCCTTTGTCTTGATTGTGATATTCCTCTCGTACCTGCCGAATATTCGATACCGTTGTCGAAACGCGCTTCGAAAACGTTGCCCCCCCCGACGTCGAAATGGTCGGAACTCGATCGCCATTATTGATACTGAAGTGGGAATCGGAATATACAGTCGATTGTGTTCCGTCGAGCTTGGCGCTAAGCTGAACAAAATCGAAGCATTGGTTGTTGTACAAGCTGAACTGTAACTAACTTCGAGGTAACAATAATCTTTTGTAACAGCTGTTGAATTGACAGTTAAAACTATATTTAAATATTTATCGTCCGGGTTATATTTAAATGTTTCGAACGATTCGATTAATTACTTCAATTTCTAACTATTAAGATATTTATCGCATCACTCTTTGGAAAACACAAGAGTAACCAAGTTTGAATCGTTTTAATAATCGTTTTAGATTATGTTAAAGAAAAGTTGAAAAGTCCCTAATAATCCCTTTAAAAGTTATCGCGATTCAGTGATTCTTCCGTAATCGCGTTTATTCGGTTCTATTTCAGATTATTAATTGTGTCCTCGATTATCAAAATGTCTAATAAGCCGAGAATCAAAAATAACCAATCTTTGAAATCAAATAACGTGAACAAAAAAAAGAAAGAAAAAAAACATATGACTCAGACCGCTTTCAGAATCATGGGCACAATTAGCGAATGGAGTACGATTTGTATTCGGTACCGGCGGGCTGCGCGAGTGTCGATGTTCAAAATTAAACCACGCTAAAGCACAACATCGATGCGGCGTTTCCGATGAATTGCTTGACTCGCCGCACTGGTAACATCGCATTCAATGAAAATACTGAACGATAGAAGCCAGAATGGCTCGCGTGCCGATCAACATTTCCGAACGGAAATTGAAATAATTAGACGTGCGGGAATTTCCACGGTACGACTTCATGCTGCCGAAGGAACGAGGTGAAATTGTATAATGAACGTTAAGTACGTGATCGGCACGAGAGTTCTTGGAAGCAGTACTGAATTATGACGAACGAGGTATGGGAAATAAAAGTATCGCGAATTCCGACCGTACATTTCACTCGCGAGTCGTTTGCCAGTGACTTCGATTGATTTCCACGATTGTTAAGCGTAGAATTCTCTGCAGTGCGTTACGGACGAATGGAAACGTATTATCGATAACTTTATAACAGACAATAACAGAAACGTAAGATGGACGTGAGTTTAAATAGAAACTGATTTTCGCGTTACGTATCCGCAATTCGATTCTATCTACAATTTGTTTGTCTTTCGCGGTAGGTATTGTCGAACAATCGAGTGAATAAATAAAGCGTCGTTAGTATCGTCGAAAATAGATCGTAAAGGTAATGTCAGTGACGAGAACGTACGCTAATCGTTAACACGTAAAAACAACGGCATTTGCGTTACTTGACCGATAATGGAGGAGATGAAATTCGCTGAAAATTCAGTTTCCTCGCCCGGCGCATAGATTGCTCGATGCATTTTAACGACGATCGAATGAAATTCTCATGCGAATTGACGTGCCGGGCCATATGAGCGTACCTTTATGTCCATTCTCATTACCTGTAACAACTGTCCGTACCTCTTTGAAATGCCGTTGTCCGCGGCTGTCAAAGCTTCTATCGCGAGCTTCGGTGGCAAAGCGTGCGTTAATGATCGGAGATCGTTTAAAAATAGGATATCGTTGTAATGGTATTTAATTTCTCTAAAACCATTATCAGATTCTCGATACACACGTTTGTCGAATTGTTCGATCCGCGGGACGTCGGATTGATCGACGTCCTAGGATCCATTCGAAATGCCCCTTCGACGAATTCGAGTTTTCCTCGAGAGGCACGAGAGTGTCGCGAACGTTTCTTATCATGAACAGATGGCAGTCCGTGAAATTTATTGGCCAGCTCTCGAATTGCTTTTCCGCCGACCCAGTTTTGCGAAATTCCTCTTCAATTACATCGATTCCGTTGTTTCCTTCCGACTATCCGGAAAGGGTATTAGGAATCTTTATTATTAGATCCTAAACGAGAAAGGACGTAACAATCATATATTGAACAACTAAGTACAAACTTTTTGATCAACGTGTATACATCGTGTGGTCTAATTACATCAATCAAATTTCTATAACGTCTTAAGACAAAAATTCTGGATAATTCAAAAAAAATTTCCAAAAATATTATAACATCACCCGATTTACAAAAATCCTTTCGCGTCGGAAACACAGCTGAGCATTCTCTATCAAAATACTTAAATATGCTACAAAGAAAGAAGCAATTAGATTCGATACTCGGTTCACTTTATCGACGATAACCACGCCCTGTTTGTAAAACAAGCCACGCTCTCTTCCACAATTGTACCAAGTTAAAAAAATCAATCTTAATAAATTCGATATAACCGTCGCTCCGTTGACAGAAATGAACAATTTTCAACTAAATCAATTTAAAGATCCTGTATAGAAACAACGTTTTAAGATTGGAACACCAAATACGGAAAACTCCACTTTCTACCCACGTTATACTTTCCATTACAACGTATTACACTCTCATGCTATTCGAGATTGATTTCTCGTCGATATTGCCAAAATGCAAATTTCCGACGCAGCGACACGTCCTCATTCCGTAAGAATTCTTTCGTCAGACAACGTCGTGACACGTGCGAACGTTCATCAGACTCCCGGTGTGTTCGTTAATTTCGCGAATCGCTTAAATACCTACCTCGATGCCGTCCCGTTTATACGCCCGTTGTTCTGACGGCAAACGCAAACCGCCATCGGTTTTCCAGCCGGATGGTCGAACGAGTGGACCCCGATGAATTCCGAATATCGGAAATATCCTTTCGCGAAAGGGCGGCACACGAGGGGGAGCGCTGGCGCGAAGGGCTTACGGACGCGTCACCCCGCTTAAATGGCAGAAATAATAAAGGTGCGCAAGGTACCGCGGGGACGGAAGAATAACATCGACCGCCTAGCGAAACCAACGATAGATTTATTACTACCCATTAATCGAGGAGCTTGCGTTTGACTGTTCACCCTTTTGTTCCGCTTCGTATACAAATGCCGTAGTATAGCGACAAAAAGCGTCCGCCGTCGGGTACGCAAACGCGCGTGCACGTACGTACGTACGTTTGAACTTGGCAATTGGGAATGTAAATTTTCGAACTCGTCGTCACGATATCGTTGTACGCCCTTCGCGTATACGCGTGCACAGGAGCGCGCGCGCGCGCGGTGGCATTCGTGTCGCGCATCTGCTCGTGACGTACCCGCGTTGAAAATAATCGCGCAAGGCGAATATATCCTTACGCCCCATCGATCGGAAATTTTTGTTCTGCCGATACAAAAGAAGGAGTGCAGCGTACGCGTTTCCACTCGTTATTCGCGAATAATTTCCCGATACACCGAACTTTCGGATAATTTCATGACACTAAAGTCGTCTTTGAGCGTTTTAATATAAATGGAAATAAACCGTAGTTTCTTGCGACTGAAAACTTGTCCATAGTCGTCTCAATTAAAAAGTTTTGATTGAGATTCCCGCGATGCGGAATTAACTGGAATCTCCATACATCGCGCGCTTCATTGACTCGCCCGACCGTACCACTTTGATTCCGATCGAAGATACATCGAAATCTCCTTGCTCGATACACCGGAAATTAAAAACAATATAATCCCGCGAATTCTGACTCGCTCAAATTCCCGCTGAAATCTCGCGACTCGAATACCGACGTAAGTTTGCAATAAAAAGAAATAAAAAAAAAAGTGAGACGAAGGAACGAACCCCCCGGTGCCCCAGCCGATCCGACGTCAACAACTTTGGCGGCGAATGTCACGTGCGAGCGTAAAAGCGATTTTCGAGATTACGAAGATCGGAAACGTGGCGGGTACTACTGCCGGTGTGCGCAACTACTTCGCGGTCTTGCAATCTTGCGACAACCTCGTCCGTACCCTACCACCCCCCCACGCCCCCTCCACCGCACCCCCTGTAAGATTACGGCATTAGGTATTCATGCGGCAAGGTGCGACTCGGTATTCACGGGCGAATGTACGAACTACGCCACGAAGTTTATACCGGCTAAACTAGCGTCGCTGGGACGGCAGGAACGGGTGGCGGGAACTTAGCTGGATAGAAAGCACGACAAATCAGGTGTAAATATAGTACGTCTGCGCTCATTGTTTGGTGCATTATGCCGTCGCTGGTAATACAATGTGTAATTCTAGTCGCGACGGGGAAAAGTTTCCCGTAAACGCCTAAAATCTCCTCGTGCACGGGAGTCGCGATCTCTAATGCCGCTTGTTTACCTCGATATTATCGTATTTCGAAAGTTTGACGCGTGACGATGCGGTACGGTTCAAGTGGAATTCTTGGATTCGCTTGCCAATTGGAATATTGTTTCGCGTTAACTTTCGATCGGTGCGCCGAGGAAGGTAGCGCGAGAGTGTTTCGACCTGTTTGACAGGAATAGAGTTCGGATTAAACGATTCTTTGGAAATTCATAAGTTGTTTTTGTTTTAAATGTGGGGTGATAAATTCAAGTAACTGGGGAAGTTGTTTTTTTAATTTTTATGACAGGGTATCGATATACCGAACATCGCGCGAAGTGGTTCAACCTAATATCGGAAAATACAAATCAAGAACGAGTCATTTTTCATCTGTGTAATATTTGAAACGTAATTACATCAAATTGTGAAAAAGGGCGTTGTGATTGTTCAAACACACGTTGCGGGACGTCAATGGTATATATTATAAACTGCAAATTTCGCAAAAATAATTCTCTCCCCTTCGGTGTGAAGAGCGATGTCGATAATTAGCAATCGTCGATCATCATTGTACGCTCGGTACTCGTATATTTTAATCAAAATATTATTTGCCTCCCGCGAAGTAGCTTAACGAGACTGACCATGGGAAGAACAACGAAGACGGTTATAATTTCGGACGCTAATAAATAACGTCCGACGTTGCCGGTGCGCCGAATGGAAATTTCGTGACCAATTCCGGGTAGTGGGCATGTACCCACATAATTCTCTAATTAACCGCTGGGGCGAAAATCAAGGGTAAAATTCCGTAAGCAGCGAAGCAACGGGCGCTGAGTAACTATTAATTAAAGGGACGCCTGTATACGACGATCCGTTGGCGGGCGATTGCCGCAACAGTAATTGTTAACAAAACTCTCGGTCGGTCTCTCTTTCCCACCTACCATTTTCCCCGTCCAGTTTTTCCCCATCATTTTCCACTCTTTTATAATGTATACGTACCCGCCGCACCCCCGCAAAGCGGCGAATTTACATACGCGCGAACTCACGTGTGCACGGATTCGTAAGCACGGAATCATACGTACGTGTGTATAAATTAACGTATCCATGTATACGCGTCGTTCGCGTATCTACGGTCGGGCGAGTGGCCTGGAACTGCACATTTACTTGATAGATATAATTTTTTTACTGCCGACCGGATCGAATAAACGAACGAATATTTCTCTTGAATTCTAGCCGCGTGAACCTAAAATAATTGCGCGCTGTGCCCTCCCGCGCGGAGGGTAGTTTTTGCGCATTATTCGCGTTACGGTCCGGCCAATCATACTCTTCTCATAAAAGTAGGATGGATAACGTCGTGATTTATTCTTTGCAACTCTATTACAAATCTAATACCATTTCCCTTATATATACCCTTCAATCTTCGTGGAACAACCCGAGTTGCATAAACTGAGTTATCATTGCGATTCTAATCGTAACAATTTACGTCTAACTCAGCGTTACTAGAACCTTCACCAATAATTTTAGTTCCCCTACGCATAAATGTTTATAACAATCATGCCATCGTAGAGAGGAGCCTTTCGTCTTTCCAACGACACACAGCTTTCGTATCAAGAGACAAGTGATTGTCTCGGGCCAAGTACAAGTACGCGAGACTAGACCTTGTATATTTTCCGGAAAGAACGAATAGGAATTTTCGAGGTGGTCAAACCCCATAAAAAATATTTATATTCAATTACTATACAAATTTTCGTAGTCACACTCGTCATGTACGTACCCTACCGCCCCTCATACTCGCCGGTATACCTGTATACGTATATACACCTTTGTATATATTAACATAGACAAGAATCACACGGATTCAAACGTACGTACAAGTAACTGCGTACAAGCAAGGACGCGAGCAATTCCACCCTCATTGCTCGGTTGTAAGGCCGGTCCGTTTCGTTCCATGTCGCTTCGCTCCGCTTCCGAAGCCACGCTTGCGGATCAGAAGCTGCGCAACTTTTGTTTTCCGCTCGTTGATTTCAATATCGCGCAGCGTGCACGGCGAATAACCTCTGTTCGGCTGTTACCAGAACGCGCAGTCGTAGTTCACGGCACGAGAACGACGGCTGCGAGATATTTGCAACTATACGGATATTTAAATTATCGCACGTCGAATTATGAAATAACCGGGAAATCATTAAACGTACTCGCCGATTAGCTGAGAAGAATTATGTTCGTATCGCGACGGAACGTAACGTGTCATCGGATAAAATGAACCCTCGACGAGAGACGTCACGGCATCGAATATTTTTACGCGGCACGGTTTCGCGGAAATTTTGAACGCGTAAAGTTGATACTACCGAAGCTCGCTCGAACGTAAATCTTTCAGATCTTGCCAAAATTTACGCGAAACGTTCTCTTCATAATTTATTTCATACTTACGACAACGAGCTTCGGCGTTCGTTTTTCAAGTTTTATAGTTTTTTTTTACCACGTTTTACAACGGAATGAAACAAATTTCCCTGGAACCGCGTAAATATACCGCCGAAACAGGTGTTCAAAATTAAACTTCCGATCACGCGCATAGAACTGTTGGCGATTTTACAAATCACATATCGATGGTTTATCACTACTCGCGTCGTCGCGTCGTAACCAGTGCGATTTTTCGTTTGTAATTCTCGCGTGTCACGAAAAATTATTGGGCGTGCCACGCGCGCGTGTACACGAATGGTATACGGTCAACGGATTTACGCAGATTTTTACTAGTTCACCGATCAAAGTCAAAGTTCAAGATTTAAAGTGTGCGCGCAAATAATCATCGTTTCATCGACGTCGCGATGTAGTGACCCGCCGAACGATTTCGAATTCGATTGTACCACGTTTGCGTAGATGCACTTCACGCACCGCGTGCACGTACACGAAATATATTTCAAGTGCAAGCCGTTTTTTTTTTTTTTTTTTTTCATCATCCAACCGTGCCTCGTGGAATTGCTTTTCTGAAATTTTTGCCGACACGGTGTTGACGTAACGCCAAAGAGACCGAGGACACGTAATTCGATTTTACCCGTTTTCACGGCTTTTAACGTTTCACCTATGCCTGACGTGCCATACGTGCTCCCAGTTAGGAACGGGGCTTTCACGGATTAATAATTTTATAAAGATTACTTCTTCGTTCGAACGGTAATATCCTTAAAATAGTAGGATTAGGATAAAAGGATTTCGTAGGTAGACTTTTAACAAGAAACGTTGTTTAATTACCGGTACAAAGGTACGGGAGACATTCCGGTGGAATGAAAATCTTTTTTATTACGCAAAGAAGTTATGCGTAATAAGCCGAGTTTACGTTAACGCCGTGGAAAAATTAATTTCCCATAATTATTTACGATGGAATATCTCGAGAAAGAAATTTATTTCGCGCGCAGGACAAAGGGAATCGAATGAAAGTATTATTCCATTTCCGATAACTCTCGGCGTCTCGCCTTCGTAGAAGAGATTGAAAAATTAGAATTTCAATGAGTCTCAGAATTAATAGTATTCGGTAGTAATTCTTATATAAATGAAAAGTCTCGCATCAGGATGATCATAATTTTCATTCTACCAAATTATACCAGACAACAGTTTCGATTACAACGCTACAGTCGTTAATTTCACCGTGTATGCTCTTTAGTAATAATTCGTCAAGTATTTCGAAACTACTTTCGATCTTTCTTTCAAAAGAGCAGAGGGGTAGTTGCTTCAATTAAATATTTGACAGAACCGTAACCAGCAATTGCAGAAGATATTCATTCTTACCATTACAAGTGCTGCCTACTCTCGAATAGCCACTTACTTCGCACCCCTGCAAAAGCTTCCCCCAAATTACCTTACGAATTACAATTTTTGTCCCCTTAGCTCATCTCCTACACTCGTCGGTTGTCGATCACTAAATTCCAATCCCCCAGAACCTCTCATTTTACATTACCAACCAAACAAGTATGTGTCGCCGTCCCCCCTAACTAGACGTCCCGCGGAATCATAACGAAACGTATATAAGAGGAGCCAAGTTCCCAAACGATTACCGTCCGAGAGAGACCACCCCCTAACGCGAACAGCCGCGTTTATGGCTCATCGGCGAACTATTGTTATTAGCGCTGCTGGTAGCGCCACCGATACGTAAGTAGTAGCGTCCTCTTGGCGCCTGCTTGCCGCTGTTTATCATCGGACCGATGTGTAGTCACCGAGAGAGCGAGTGCGTGAGCGAGCGAGAGTGGGGGGTAGGGGAAGGGCGACGGGGGGTGGTGGTAGGGAGAGAAAGAGAGTTGGTCGGTGGTTTGAGCACCGGGGATTCTCAGCAGGTTCGCCAACTCTAACCTATCGGTTTCTGGCCGGCTGCCTCGCTTAATGGGAATTGAGAACTTTCGACTCGGCTACCGAGCGCGATAATTCATCCCTCTCGTGGTAGCGGTCGGCGTATGCTGTCCTGCCCCTCCCCCCCTCCTCTCGCCCCTGCCGGTTGCCATCCAACCAGTCCCCCCCCCCCCCCACCTTTACGCCGCCCTTTCCAACCCTGCACCGTCCCCGCGCACGGACTCCTGGTGCACACGCTATCGCGATGAAAACAAAAGGCATATGGCTCGGTTGTCCCGGTGGCGCCACGAGAAACGTCGGCTGTAACGATGTGAGCCAATTGCCAACCGGAATTCCACCTCGGCGGATAGGAAAAAAATCCGATGAACCGGATCTCTACGGATCTCTGACTTTTTCAACGTCCCGGTGTTCGTCGATGTATCGATTTTATCGTACGCCATTCCGCGACTCGTTCTTCGCCTCCGGTAGGATCGGATTCGTCAGCGTTATAAACGAATTTTGAGTAGACCCGGGGTGGAGGGGGGTGATCAAACGAGGTTTCGAGTTAATCAACCTTTTTTTTTTCTCTGTTTTGTTGGTTAAAGTGATTGCGCGGAGTTCGGTGTTTATTTAATTGTCGGGATAACGCTGTCGGCGACTATTGTAAAGTTCTCGAATCGTAGCGGATACGTTAAGATTTCAGAGACGCTTTTGAAATACATTTATACGGATCACACGCGTACACCGGGTTGCAGGAATCACTGAAAATTCAGCTCGCATTTTTCGCGTAACACGGTAATCCAACTCATTCGTGCGTTACATTTCAGAAAGGGGACTCGTACGTGCGTACAATATTTTCTGCTTTTCCTGTTTATTACTCGCCCTTGGAATCTTCCATGGAACTCATTTCCAACTGTATTATTTACAGTTATTAGTTTCTAAGTTCGTATTCGCGTTGAATGTGACGCCGTCGTGCGAATCAGGCGCAAAATTTGATACACGCGGTAAGAACAAAAGTTATCGTTACGGGACAAAACATTTTTCCACGCTCGATCACCGTTTCCCAGTTTTCGACTCTTTCGGCAGAGCATCGCGCGCGCGCTCGCGTTATTCCGCGCAATTAACGCATCAATTCGTGCCATATACTTTTCCAATGCATTCGTTTCAAAGATCATTAACCCCCCCGCCCGTCCATCCTTTACCTGCGCGACCCGAGCATTGACAAATTGACCAATCGGCCTCGGTAAATTATATTAATAGCCCAGGTCGGCCGCTCTACAAAAAACCAAATTACACGGCCGCGTACATTCCCTCGATGAAAATCCCACCGCGAGCGTGCATAATAAATACACCGTCGATTCGTTCGATAGTCGCGCGATAAAGAAGAAACTCGCGTGGCGGACGTCCGTCACCGCTGATCGAGAAACGTCGCGGGAAGCCGGCAAAAAGGGATGGAAAAACTCTTTTCTCGCGGAGAGGGGGGGCGAGGCTTTATTAAAAGGGCGTAGGGGAGATTATTGCGAGTTAGACGGTTGGTTGGCTCGTCTCAAAGTTGTTGGCAACACGGCCGATGCCGGGAAGACTGTGGGAGAAGGTCGACTTTACTCGTTAAACAAGCCCCCAGGCTCTTCCACGTTTCTCTTACGTTAGATGTATCGCGCGCGCGCACACACACGTACTTACATCTTTGCGAGGTTCCTCGTTCTGTTCCTGTCACGGTGCCTCGTATTTCGGGTCCCTTCGATTCAAAACGCCCTTTTCCTTTCCGCGCCGCGCCCCTCCAACAAACTCCTCCTCGGTGATTGTGCCTGCATAATATGCAAGACAGAGACGGAGAGCGAGTGAGAGAAAGGAGAAGGGGGGCAGAGATAGAAGACGAATATGAGGGGGGTTGGAGACGAGCGGGATGACGAGAAAGAGATAAAGAACGGTGGTAGGAAAGAGAGAAAAGGCGGGCGAGAGAGACAGGAGGGATGAGCGAGATTAATTCGGCGAAACTCCTATCCGCGGATCTCCAAACCACCTCCGGGGGTAATGTATCGTCGGGGATAAACCTACTAATTTGAGCGAGTCAATTTATCGTCCGACCTGTCAGACGGCGGGATACAATGGCAACCGGCGTAATATGGATCACAAGGTATTTCTGCAGCGATTAACGGATTCTCTTGCGCTCGCGTGCCCGTGCGTGCGTCGCTATTAATTTTAGCGCGCGATAAATGATTCTTCTTCGCGACGGGGCGACGTTAACGCGACGATAAGTCAGTAAATGCGAATTTGTACGTCGATCGGGAAGTAACCCGCGCACGCGATATAGCGACGTTACGACGATATCGGAGCGAACATTATACTCGCATTAAAGTCATTGAAATTTCCCGGTTTACGCTACCGCGTTCCCAAATTACCACCACGGTGGCAACGTAATCGTCGTAACGCGGCATTCATGACCTCGTTCGGGAACGTTAGATCGACGAGATATTTAATTAATGACGCCCGTTGCAATTAAGTGAACTCCGGTGTCGCCGACCGTTGTGAACTTGTCTTTGCGACGCGCACGAATAAACGGGAAAGTAATCGCGTTGAGCCCGCGAAAGAATTCTGTAACGGCGGTGTAATTAAAAGCGTTGCGCGGGTATATTAGAGACTGGAATACGGCGGTGAGTATCCGAAGGGTAGTGATTCGCATAACCGGGCTGTAACATCAAAATTGCATTGGCAATTATCTGAAACAGTGTAGTTGGAACGTCGACCTGGATTACCGGTCCGCCAGGGTCGCGCATTATCAGCAAGGTTCCGCTAATAAATATTCTGAAAACTTTCGAGAATCACAGAATTAGCTAAAACCTCTGTATATCGCGCGTTAAAAGCAGATTCTCAAGTTTTCAGCGTACGAATCCAAAGTCGAAAGTTCATATAACCGAAACTACTAGCTTAACGATAATACCGATAACGCGGATAAACGTGAATTATCAAGTGGACCAATTGCAACTGTATCGCGTACAATGCGCGATCCACCGCGACGGTGGTATTTAACGCGAAATGTAAAATGTTTCATTAGAGTAAAGTGGCTTTTAGAGGGCAGTCGTTTAACGAAAACCGTAAAGAAAAGCCCTCGTAAAGCGCGAGATCCGGCGGACCCTTCTGTGTCTGGTCCTCTCCTTTTCCCACCTCGTCATGGCAGCGTTCCCCGTCCCGTTGTAAGCAAGCTAACCTCAAAGAGCAAAGTGAAACAGAAGAGATGCCAGCCGGTACAAAAGGTGGCAACAGCGACCCTCGCACGCTCCTCCCACTCCTTTCTCATTGTCCGCGAGCTCTACGACCCTAAGCCCTCGTCGCGCGAACCCTGGGATAGCTAGAAAAACATATCCTAAAGCCCGTGCTGCGTCGTAGCCGCCAGGGAGGTACCTTCTCTTTAAGGGGTCTTCTACCTGTGAACAGGTAAAAAGAAATCGATTTTTTTTTATTGCATATTTATAAAGTACAACGTCCAAGGGATGTATTCATAAAACGTTTTTAAAAAAGTTATTGGATCTGACGATTTTCTGGACCGTGGACGAGTAGGAATTCCCTTAAGTCAGGAATGGAAAACGAAAGGGAGGAAATTAAGAGAAACCAAACTCGGGCAACTTAGGCGATTCCGGAATGAAACTAAATGAGACTAAACTTAACACATTGACAGCCGGCGACCTAAGAGACATTTAAAGCCTGAGCGCCGACAACGTATCGGCCACTTCAACCCCGAACGCCGGTCTTATTCGCTTGTTTCTGATCACTGAATGGCCAAAAAAAATATTTAAAACATTATATATTTTCGTAAAATAGTACACTTTATTTGCATATTCGTGATATAAAAATTAACGGTAATTAAAAATTTCAACAAAATCAAAATTTTTTTATTTATAATTATAAAAAAAATACCGTTTCTCATTTCATTGTGGATTATTACATATATATAACTACTCAAGCGACAGACACAGAAATCCGCGTTTTCGCGGGGCCGGCTGTCAATGTGTTAACTAAACGTGCCGAGTTTAGTTCGATTCCGTGGAAGGGATCTAAACTACAGCCCGAGTTTAGTTACGTTCCTGACCTGGGTGGATTCGAATTCGTTACGTTCGGTTTCCGTCCCCGCTGTAAACGGAGGAATATCTAAAAACGACAGAAAAACCGCGGAGAACAGTTATAAGCTTTCCTACCTGGCGAACCGACAGACCTCGCCGACCTTAAAAACGCGTCGCGTCTGTCGGAACTCGACGAAATCAAGATTACCGACGGAAACGAGGCCAATGTAACGATTCTCGAGTATTCGCACTCGTAGAAACTCCGCGTCGATCATCCCGGATTTACGCCGATCGAGATCACTCGACGAGCCATCCGCGATATTTCAATTCAAACCCCCGGCGATCGACGTTGAATCCATAAAGCAGCCGCGCGCGCGCTCGACAAAAAAAAGTTTTCACCTCGCGGTACTATTATCTCTATTGTAATTAGCGCAACTGCAATCTCTATTATGGAACTCATTTTCCTCGTCCCTCGTGCGTCGAGGCGCGGTAGCGCCCATCGTTTCGACGTTTCCATTCGAAATGTTCGATCATGAGAGACGAGTTAAGCCTGCGGGGACGCGACTCGCGTGATTGAGAATTCCTGACGAGGCATTTGTCCGTCCACCTTCCCTTCGATCTGCATCTCACTCCTTTCCGCTCCGCCTTTTCTGCCCTACGGCAATCTCCACCATCTAGCCGCGACCTCTCGAGGTTCGCACAGACTCGATATACGAGCGGGCACCAGCCTGGAAATGGGACGCGTGTGTGCGTCGGGGTGACTGCATGTAATTATTCTAATGCGATGCACGGGCCTGGAAGTTGCATTTGA
Source organism: Pemphredon lugubris (assembly GCA_933228935.1). Lineage (NCBI taxonomy): Eukaryota > Metazoa > Arthropoda > Insecta > Hymenoptera > Crabronidae > Pemphredon > Pemphredon lugubris. Next base: position 7,171,352 of record OW121819.1, on the reverse strand, counting down.
ATACCGTTACGCCGTACCCGAGCGTCTTTCCCTCTTTTTTTTCTCTCCCTCTCTCTCTCTCTCTCATCAATTTCCACCGCACACGCGAGCTCGATACGTCATTGGAAACATATTCCGTGCATATCGAACCGCGATCCACCCGCAACGATAATTATCGTTAATGCATTAAACGAATCGGGAATCAAGTTTATCCACTTTCACGGGAAAACTCGCTGATCGATGTTTTGGAGTTCGTCTTGAGCGCACGATAACGACAACGATGTTGCGCTGGGGGTTTTCGTGATCGGTAGACGGGAGTACCGATTCGTCGGGGTCGTGGGTTAACGGGATTGTTTCGCGAAACCATCCCCCCCAAAATATAGCGTCGGGCGAACGGAGAACATTTTCATTTCGATAGCAGATGCGGCGAGGGCCGGACTAATGGATTTGCTTTTACATGAAATTGAATTATAACGCAGTAGCAGTTTGCGGCATTGCCGCGTAACAAGATTTAATAAAGCAGCCCGCGTAATAATATGGTACGGCAATAACACGTGCAGTACATTGCTGGGTTATATATATATATATACATATATCGCGGGCGCATGGATATCGAGGTGAGATATTACCGCGGCGAAATTGCGATACGGTTAGTCGCGACTAGACAAATGGTGCAGCGCGAGTTTGCCGGGGACTTAGAAAATTATTGGCGGACGAATCGCTGATTTATTCCTCCTTACGGCGATGCGGCGCCGCGTAAGTTTTTCGGCGATCTTGAGGGGAGGATGTCGGAAGCTTTGAGGGAACGGCGAATCGTGTACAGTTGTGTAAATCGACGTAACGCGAGGGGCTTTTTTTTCTCTCCCGCTCTACCTTTATCCATCGGAGTTTAAAGACGGTCTCTGCGCGGAATTCCGGAAAAGACGGAAAAGAGATGGTGGGCGAGCGGTCCGGAACACCTTGAATTACTTCCCTCTTGGTCCTCCGCGAGTACATACGTACAGGGTGATACTTTTATCCCGGCGAGTTTTAAGAAATCGGTATCCAGGCTGTGGGGTAATTGGGAAAATAAACTAAAAGACTAAACCGTGTTACGAAACGTGAACGTCACAAATTGTATATTCGATGAAGACACTGTACTCGCGAATCCAATCGCATCTGTATTTAAAGGATTAATATCGAAAAGACGTGGAAGGATCGATTTCGAAACGAGGCTCAACGAGGGAACGACCTAGAGGTCGTGAAAGGAATCGCCGTTCCAAGACAAACAGCCCGCTTTAGAAATCACTCGTGCAACTTGTCAAATCGCTTATCCCGGGTAAACTAACCTTCGTCGGGAACGTTACTTACCACAGTGGAGAACAAAGCTATTCGGTAGGGCGTAAATAAAAGTACCACCGAGTACGTGGGGAGGGGGGGATATATACATCTATAGAGCTGCCGGACACGAGTAGGAGATGGATAGTTCCGACGAACGGACGACGCGGTCTGGTGTGAGGTGAGTGGTGTAAAGGTGGAGCCCTCTGGGTAGTGGTGGGAATAGAGGGTTTGCTCAGGGTAAGGGGCCACGGGGATGGCAGGAAGGAAGGAAGATCAGGAAGGAACACGTAATTCCAGAGGGCTTAGCGCGTCCCAATTTTCGGGCCAGTAAATTCCAATAACGTCCGATGCCCTTAAACTCTTCGTACATCACGTCCCATGAACCGTCGCCCGATTTATAACGGAAGAATTCAGGTTATCGATATCTATCGACAGTCCGTGCCTCTTACAAACGATTCCTCCCTTCGCGACACCGATCCTACCCTCCACCCTCCGCCCACCCTCACCCCCCTCTTCTCAAGCGAATGCGTTCTTTTACGCGTCACGGGGTGTTCCCGTAGGAATTCGAGGGTGGACGACCGATTCGGGGGGGGGGGGGGGGGGTTCCCATTAACTGCCGACGGTGGCATTGTAACGCGAATTTCATCAGTTTCGTGGGAGAGCCGAGGGTAATAGTGAATCAGAAGGGCTCTATTATCGCGAATTTATAGCGACCGCGGGGGATATCGGTGTACCGTGAATTTTATTATTTTCATTTCAAGCATGTCGAGGGTAGGACAGGGGATAATAATAATAATCATTTTCGTGTTAGATATCACGCTAATAAAGGTGGACGTTATAGTGATTCTAGGAGACTCCTAGCAACCGCTTCGTTTTCATTTGCACATCCGCGCAGAGCCGGGGTCTATAGTAACGTCGCGCTGCTGTAACGAAGGACCATAGTCATTTTAGTAATTTCCGAGCGCGCGATGCACGACAAAACTAATAAGATCGCCAATCGTTCGGACCCTACGATCCCTTACCCTTCAGGATATTCAAACGGCGTTTCTAAAATACTCTGCCCTACGATGATCTTTCGGTGACATAGATAAATGATCATTTCGAAGAAACGAACGGAGCTCCCACGGATGACTGGAACAATCGATCCATTCGACTACGCTAAATACCACACCGACGATAACCAACAATTCGAACATTACAAAAAGACTACGAAAAGCTTCGTTAACCCACCGCCTCGCCTACTTTCCCGATCTTGTTCCCATCATTAAACACGTTTCTCAATTTCGAATCTCTCTTAATTGACCTGATCACCAGGCCCGAGTAGTGGACCGTCGACTCAAAATATTACGTAATTACCATTCCACCTACGTACCGGTTACCAGTCGATTCCAGCCTCGAGGGACTTCATTGAAACACGATCGAATCGCGCTCCCCAGTCATCTGCACCCAATGCTTCGACCGGGCGAAAGCGAATCCTTTGCTTTGTATTCTCCAAGGTATATCGATTGACGACGTACCGGGAAATCGTCGGCGGTGAGTGTTGCGGTCTGGCGATGCACGCAACCCGGTATGTTCGGGACACCGTGCTGCCGTATCCGATGGCGAACAAGGTTGAAGCCAATAACTTGCGCTACGCTTTGAACAGTCCTTTGGTCTGCGGCTTCGTGACTAAATAGTAATATCGGGAATGGCACGAGAACGGTACTTTGTGCCGCGTTTGGTGGGACGACGCGTGGGCAGGTGTGGGTACGTCACCGTTCTCGCGATACGTATACGACGTCGTATAAATGACGGCCGTGACCAATTACGGTAAGACGACGGTAAACCAATTAGGAATATAGGTAAGAGGGGGGAGGAGGGGTTGAATTCAAATTTGAACGTTGATTCGATACATCTCGCTTTGAACTTTCTCTCTACCTAGTTTCCCAAGAAAGCGGTTGTGTTCCGTTCGTGCAATGCGCACAAAGGTACGTGTGGATGAATACGAATTTGTACTGTCGCGAGCGACGGTTTGATGCGTTAAAAGATTAACGTTGATAAACTTTGTACATTTTATAGATATTTTTCTATGACACAGTCTTTTGTTTGTAAATTATAAACTCGCGAGATCCCAGTAATCGTGTACAGTGACTACGAATCACAGTTTTTCACGGTACTAATCGTGGCAGATAGACGTGATATTTCCCACTATTAGGTTGCAGCCTATAATTCGCAACAAGTAGTGCATTTAGCGTACACATGGATCGCGAATACATCGAGAAGAGATCGTGAAACTGGTACACGGATATACGTGGATACAGCGGGGCAGAACACGTCAAAGGGATCGGGTTAATGGGATACAGCGGAGTAGCGTCGTTACTCTCCCAAACACTCGGTATAATACACGTTCGAATAGAACGAGCTGCGCGGCTCGATATTTCGCGGAATTAGGGGAAAAATTATGTCGGAGCGACGCGGAAGATACGCGTGTACCGTAATTGAACGTACAGCGATAACGAAATTTTGCTTAAGATATTTGGGAACATACATTTCTGCCATCGAGAATACTCCCTTGTCATGCGACGTGATTCCTGTTAGTAGTTCGTTTACGTTTTTGCTCTTACCCGTTGAAATGTAATCGTGCAACGACTCGTCATTTGGTGAAATTATACGACAATGCGTAATCCCGTGGTATTTTTTGCGTCACTTTGGTAATTCCAAACTGTTACCGTACATGCGCATTAATTGTCAAACGAATGTTCGGTATAAAGAGCGTAAACTACATTTCACGGGAAAAACAAATGTTGGGATTTACATTCAAAAAGCAATTAAGGGGACTGAGGGGAAATATATTTCGCATTTTTGTGGAACGGAGGTAGTAGATTGATAACCAATTTGACGAATAAAATTTCCGAATCAGATACATAATTCCGTGGAAAATGAATTTGGAATTTCCCGTTTTAACGTGAATTAAACGGACCACCCGTATGCGCGCATGCATATCGTGTACCGTACTTACACTCTAATAATACTATCACAGACGTGCATACCGGGTTAGCGAAATTTTGAGTCGTTGCCGAAAAGTTTGCTCAGCCAAAATTTACGTACAATTGCTTAATAATCGTAATGGCTCTCGCATTTTGATTCCCATTGCGAATCAAACTTTAACGGATGGCGAAAAACGATTTCAATGAACTACCACGGTGAAACTCGTACAATATCAAAGTTTACCACCAAATGTAATTTCGTGGAATGCCTTTCTAGAACATTCTAAATCGTAGTCATCAATTATACAATTTCTTAGAAAAATAAAAAAAATAAAAGGTCGATCGAGTACGAAGAAACACATACGTGATGTAATCCAAAAGTTCCCAGACCGATGCTATAGAGTCTCAAAAATTTACCTTCAGGCAACACCGTGTGCATCACCTTCAAAGTAATTCCCCTCTGCATCTATACACAGACCCTCGCGTTCTTCCTGTTACCGAAAGATTTTTTGAAAGTCCTTTTTCGTGAACGGCTAAAGTACTATCTGGGATTTTGCTTCAATATCTTGTATCACGTTAAAACGTCGTCCTTTCAACTTGATTTTCAATTAGGGAAGAGTCACCGGGAGCTAAATCAGATAAGCACGAAGGATGGGGAAAGACAGCCATCGAATTTTTCGCCAAAAATGCTTGCGTGGCGAATGAAGCGTGAGACGGAGCGTTGTCGTGATGCAGTACCCAATTTTTTGCACGCCAATGTTCAGGCTTTTTGCGGCTGTTATCCTCACGGAGCCGCCTCAAAACATCACGATAGAAGGTAAAATTGATATTTTTTAATTTGGACTACCGCCACTAATTGGCGCGTTTTGGTACTATTTCATGTTTTCGTTCCATAGCATTAGTCCGGGAACTTTTGAATCGCATCATGTATTGCATAAATGTAAAACACAACTGACAAAGTAACAACCTTGATTTTTTGAAAAATTCACTAAAGAAAACAAACCGAAAAGCATTACTTAGCTGTAATTTAACTCGTTCTTTTCCATCGAATCATACGTCTCGTTGATTTGTTCGATTAAAAAAAAAAAAACATTTTCCCGAACGTCGCAACGCCCGCGTCTAAACGAATTCCGGATGCAACCGCCGATAATTTTATTTCACGACGTGCCGTCGCAAAACAATAAAATCGCCTATCGATCTCACTTCGGAAGAAATACAATCCGGTTGCAGTTTGCCAACCGGCGTGATTGATACGTCCTCCTCGCGCGCGCGCGCTCTCCCACGGTAGATCCATTGTTCCGGATGTCGTCGGATGCGGAAAAAACCGGCCGGTTATTAGTTCGCTCTGTCAACTTTATTTCTTGATTTCGCGAAAGGCGAAATGGAAAAGAACGACGTTTCGTATCGGCGTTATCTTTGTTAGCCGAGCACAAAAGCACCGGCCGCTCGCGGTAGGTAGGTAGGGCGCGGCTGTGTGCCCCCACGAATAATGAAATTTCGTTACCGCAAGACAATACTGTCATGCATGCCAGGGTAGATTCTGTTCCAACGCCACGGGTGAAAGCTATATGGCGAACAACCGTTATCGCAGCAAATTGCACATTGGCTCTATGGCATTACGAAATTCTGTGGTAACGGCGCGGCCGCTGCTCGTAACGACGCGTAGTACGCCTACGTGTACGTATACGGTACCTAAAGCTCGTGCGCGTAATGTGGCCGAGCGCGTATTGGCACGTTAGGGACCGAGCGGCGAGAGTTAAAGGTGCGGCGAATCGGTCATTGCGTAATCTTTTCCATTGTAATGCGTTCCAGTTGAACGCGTCAAGGTGATACTGTTTGGCATTCGCGTTAAATGGATGTAACGAACGCAAATTGTTCTTTAAATCCCCCCGTGAATCGCGTCGCGCTCGACCCTCTCTCTCTCTCTCTCTCTCTCTCTCTCTCTCTCTCTCTCGTTTTTGTCGGTACAAATTGTCCCGGATCGCAGGGAAATCTTGTCGTTGTTTCATTTTACGTTTGCGGGCGGGCATCGTCGGAATCTCTTTTTACGGCGCACGCTCGTTTCAATAGGTTTGATGAAATTTTCAATCTCAACTAGGCGAGTGTTTGCCGGGCGCGTGGAACGGGAAATTTGTTCGATGGTCTGAGCGGCTTTTGTAATTTAATATGCGTAGGTTTGGAGAAGTTTAAGGGAATCTGAAAGAACGACGTTTTTATGACGCCATTCGGAACAACTTTGACGATCTTGAGTATACATAAAAAAAAAGATGAGATTAAAAAACGCGCCTCGTTCGTCTCGAAAATACCGTCACGTCACGATTTAACCGCGTCTCGATTAATCTCGTAATATCAATAAAATACAAAAGAAACGAATTAACTTCGCTGATATTAATTAAAAATAAATTAAACACCCCTTAAACCTTAACATAAATAAACACAACGTTTCTGAAAAATTCCGAACATCGGATCGCGAGTTTCGACCAGATACCGGGGAACACATCGCGAGAGCTGACAACGAACGCGTTATCCCCCCCCTCTCCTTAACCATGCGCTTCGACGGTACTCAATAACGCAACAAAATCGAAAAAAAAAGAAAGAAACAAACGATAAATCGCTACCGTAGTCTCGCTTTACGGTACTTCGCCGTGTTTTTTTCTTTTTTTTTTTGCGCCAGTCCATCATATCCTTCGGAGAATGCATCGTTGCAGAATCTGCCGAGAAATGACTCCCGCGTACGTCGACGAGCGTGCAGCGGCGAGTACTCGCTTCCGAAACCGCGCGATAACTTCGTTTTATTTAGCCGATAGGCCGCGTAAATCACGGCTTTGATCGGCCGCCACTCTCTCTTTCCATCCTCGTTTCTCTCTCGTCGTATCTCTCCTCTTTGTTTTCTCCCCCTTGGTTTCTTCTTTTTTTTTCTCTCTCTCTCTCCTCTTTGCGCCAGATAGACGCCACGAGCGGGAAGATATTCGCGGGAAGAGGCGAAGAGAGAAGGAGGATCTACCGGCATAGATCCTCGGCGCAGACAGCCGCGCCATTAGATACGCCCATCTCAATCACCGGTGCACGGAGGGCCATAAATTCTTGTGCCGTAATAGAGAAGAGGATGGCGAGGGGGAAGGGGTTGGTGGGGGGGGAGGGGGGGGGGGAGAGAGAAGAAGAGATGCCGCGACGAGGTGGTGGAGGTGCGCGTGCTGAAAATGCACCGGGGGGGTTTACGGTTAGTCCGGCACCCAACCCCCAACCCCTTCGTCTCCTTCTCCTCCTCCTACAGCCACCTCGATCCTCCCCCGCTGTCTACCGATTCTGTATCCGTGCCTCTTTGCGCGTACTCACCGAAACCGAAGTTAACGGGCTTTCGAAGTAGACGATCGTTAACCCTTAAGTGGTGCTGCGAAAAAGAATCCCGTCGAGTTGCCGGCGTACCTTCTACAGACAATTTTAAAAGGGAAGTTAAATTTCGAATCACTCGTGTTTCGAGGAGCGGCGGCTCGATATTTCCCCGAGAAACTTCATTCCGTGAAAACCCATCCGTTATAGTTTTCCCTTGGTTACCTTTGCGCGGTAATTTTTAAAGCTGAGCAACCCGCGTTAGATTGGCTGTCTCTTTTAATTGCCGCGCGATTATATATTACTTTGCGTCGGTTTTTGTAAGGATTATCATTCGTTTGGAAGATTAACGCGAGAATTATGTAACTTTACGAGATATTAAGCGTTGATTAATTGAGGATACGTTTCATTGCTTCGGAAACAGACACGACTCTTACCGGATTACTCTTTCCATTACTTATCCATTAACCGTTCACAAATGTTAGGCGAGGTCTCGTTAACTGTGGAATAAAGTAGAATTGAAAATAAATTTCTCTCCGTCAGCGTCTCTGGAAAACTATTCGAACTGTATACTTAAGATTTTTCCTATATCAATCCTGATTCACGCGAGCATCGCGCGTGTGCAGCCATATTAATTATGCGAACAGAATTAATCCAACGCGCGATACACTTTAATCGTGCGCTCCCCAACGTTCGATACGCTTCGTTAAATTTCCAGATTAAAACCAACGAAACGAGAACTGATTCGCCACGGGAGAAACGAACGTGTATTGGGTTTCTCCCGATTCTTCGCGGTGGCTTTGAGCCGAACAAATATCACGTCGGTCCTGCAACCGAATTTTATTAATAACATCCTACCGTACCGTACACCCAGAGTTCCACCAACGTCTGATTTGCGTGCTGGAATTACGGCGCAACACTCATTTGTTCGTATCACTGTAACTCGCTTGATCACGGAGAAATAAGAGGTCTGATTTCACGGTGGAACAGTGAGCTTCTCTTAATTGGGTGGAACTTTCGAGCTTCCCTAACTTTCCCGCGAACCAAGATGGTTACATGGAAGACTAGACTTGGCCCTCCCGTGTACTCGGTAATATTTTGTTGTAATAAATATCTCTACGCGGTTAATGTCGAGGGATATTTTACCGGTGACGTTGCTCTCTCCTCCTGCCTCTCTCTCTCTCTCTCTCTCTCTCTTTCTTTCTCTCTCTCTCAGTCTGAAACTGGCGGGCTACGTTGTGGCCATTTTCGCGCTAGAAACGATTCGTCTACGACGGAACTAGGGAAGGAATCGCTGTCGCGTCGCCAACGGAATTATACCACTCATATCCTAAGCGCACTTACGCGAACGGCTCGGATAACGGTGAAATATATAATTTTGATTTGTTCCTCCCTGGTCTTATCGCGTCGTTCGAAAGAATCGACGGTATTAGAATCGCGTCGGGTAGTAGATCACGCTGTCGCGGAGAAATTTTATATTGACGCTGATTTCCTACTGTCGGTTAATACGTATATTTATTAATCTACCAGCGACGCGTAGAGCGGGAGGATGTTTTATGCGCGACGAGTGTTTAAAACAGGCCAGTGGAATAACTCCCGTGTTTCCTAAAACAGAAACAATATACCAAGCGCGAGCTCTTTGGTATTGAGAGAAACTGGGACATTTCTCCCTCAATACCGAATAACAACTTTTACTTGAAACGTTGATTTGGCCTTATTCGGGTGGCCCATTGTCAGTGTTTCTGTCGTCAAATGTTCTCGTTTGACGCGGGGAAAACTCGGGTAACAATGGATACGCTGTACTTGGAAATTCGAACTAATTCCGATTTCTGTAGACATTTTTCATTAACGCCAATCAATTGTACGAACGAGCTTTGCGTCGTTTAAAGACAAAAGAATCTTCCCGCTTACTTCCTACATAAAGTTACCAAAATTTATTAGAAATATATTTTCATTCTTAGTAAAATAAACAAATAAACGTCCACGTGCGATGCCCGATTATCTATCGCGAACGCGTGTTGTCGTTAATCGATAGATATTTTCTGTACGGATTACAATTATCTCGTCGACGTACGCGTTTGAATTCGTTTCCCTCGGAAAGGTGTAAACTCTCGCGCAGCGACTCGTGGCGCGATTCCTAAAACAATGAGCGTGCACTTACCGTTGGTAGTGGCGCGAACGTAAGGGAATTTTGTTATTTGTGCGCCTTGTTTCCCGGTTCTCTGTTTCTCGCTGATTTTCCGCGTCGCGCGCGCATTTCGCGTCCGTCTTTCTCCGATTCGCGCGAGGTCCTCGCAAACACCGAACGCAAAGCGAGAGACTCGCGACAACTTGGAAGCCATATTAATAGTCGGCACTTGAGAGTTTCATTAAGTCGCGACCACTCGATCACTGCCTCAGCTACCCCCCACCCCTCCCCCCCGTAACAACTTTCATCCCTTTTAACCGCCATCCCCTCTCCCCCCGAAACTGTCTGAATTCCGCCATGAAATCGCTATACCGATACACACCGTACGGGCACGCTTTACGTTTACCGGCAGAGATGAAAACTGGTACCCGTAATTACGCGGATTTTACTTAACCTGCTTTCTTTCATTGGAATATTGTAATTTAGCGGTACGCGGAATTATTTCCCCTCTTGATTCATATTTCCGTTATTACGGCTTCTAAGGAGCTTCGGCGCGGTCGCAATTACATTACGTTTTCTCGGTTTCTTTATCGATTGCGCGAGATCGCGTCGAGACGACTTCCACTCGCTTCCACAAAACCAGTTCTGCGAATCGATTACGTGAATTACGAGAATTATAAACGAACGTCGGGTCGCACAAGGAACCATTAACTTGGATAATTTTTGGACCAGCTCCCAGTATCACGGAATTAGCGGGAATTTCCGAGCACGGCCAACTTAGCCGAGTTGTTCCCCTATATACCTCTCGACGTCATTCTTTCCCGCATAAACACCGAGCAAATACAGGTATTCATGCTGCAGCACCCCGATGCGCGACCTCGAATTCTCTCGGTTTCGCCCCGACCCCTCGACAGCGTCATCCCCGTTACAGGAACGTTAACGCGGACGCGGCGTTACGACCAACGCCGTTAACATCGGCCATTGTTCCGTGCAATTTTCTGGTTTTCTTTTTTTTTTTTTCTTCCTTTTTTTGCCCGCGGAGCCGCCTTCCTTTCATCCCCCGTAATACGCCTAACACAGAAGGCGATGACAGAAGACCCGATGGGACGCGGTCGACGAAAGGTGGAACGGGAACGAAATCTCCGCGCGAGGACATTTCATTGGTCTACCGTCCCGTCGGGAAAACAAGCACATACCTCGCAACGTACATACCTAACCGGGATTATACGCGTTGTATATACACGGGGGGCAACGCGAAACACGGTTGTAGGGATGACAGGGCGAAATTCACGAGCCGGTGTGCGATCCATTAAACGCGTCGGGGGGGTGGACGATGAGGTTGGCTAGAGTATGGCACGCCTGCACGTTTTTAAACGTCGCGCCCGTCCCGTTTTGTTCTTGTTACGCGGCTGACAAAAGTCCATCCCCCCCCCCACCGAAACGTCTGCGTGCGTTCGTAGATTCGGTAATGATGCTTGAAATTTGGATACGTGTCTGCGGCGATAGCGCGTCGGGCACGAATATTTCAGGATCGAGTGCTGGGAATATTCTTTTTTTTCTTTTTTTTGTTCGTTTGTGGCGGGTTTGGACACGGCTCTGCTGGCAGGTAGAGTCTCGCGGAGCAGTGGTTTCGTCGATCCGTTGTAATACCTGGTGTTCTTGTAATCGATGAGAATTCTTTACGGCGGTTACTATTGTTGAAGATATAATGCAGCGACATTTTAAGTTTACCGGCGTGGCAAACGTTGGCGTTTACTCGTTTCTCGTAAAGAATACATAGATTTAAATATAAGTCGTTCACTCGAATAATAAGAAGAGGCGTGAGAAGTCAATGCAAATAGCGAGCGAAATGCAAAGCTTCCCGTACACGCGGTATCTGCATAATCAAACGTTCTCGAGCCTCTGCGATTTCATTGTTCTACATTGTTCTCGCCGCAGCGACGAAAAACAAGATGTTGGCTTGTGCTTCGAGCTTTGAAAACTTTGAATAAATGGAATACTTTGATGCTCCGAAATCAAGAGACATGGTCTTGTCTCGGGCCAATACAAGTACCTACGTTTAATAATCCTGAAAGATTAAATGACCTTGGAAATTTCGGGTCTTGTTAGAAATTCAGAAGTTTAGTTAAATATTTTTCACAAAATTACAATAAATGATAAAAACCGGCTAGGATTGCTAAAAAGAATCAAATAAAAATATCTACGTATATAATATATAAATGTATATATTAAACATGATATTTAACAGTATTTAGAGCATGAGTATATTGCGACGCCATATTGATGTACCGGATATAATATTATTACAGATACTCTAAATCATCTTAAGGATTAGTGTCATCATAATATTAGTTATATTAATAATTATATCTTGGATGGGAAACATCTTCGTTGCAAGCGCGTTACATTAACGAACATGTACGAAACATCTGTTCCCGCTGTACACGAATATTCGTACTTCAAAAATATTCGACACTTCCAAGAGTTACGAGAGCTTTCGTAACTCCAAGGTCTTGGAGACTTTCGTGCATTCCGAACTCTCGACAGCTTCAAGATCACTAATATTTTCAGGGCTTTCAGAGATCTTCAAGATCTCCAAAACTTTCAAGATTCTCTAGACTTTCGAGACTGAAGTAAATTTCAAATTTCGGATGAAATTCGTTGGTGTTCCCGGTTCCCGCCAGGGATCGATTTGATTCAGAATAGACGAGAGAGCGCGCTAATCGTTTATTACTGCTCCGACAATTTCACTTTTGCATCTGGTTTCGATTTGTACCTTTGTAACTACGCGGTGGAATGTTGTGGTACAAATATACGAATTCACGCCAGGAATAACGATTTATCGCAAGTTAAAGTATACTTGATTATTCGATATAGAAATACATTCGTCCGAGAAATGAAATTACCAACGGCGTTATATTTGTATGTATTACTCGGACAATAAATCAAATCAAATAAAATCTGCAAAAATTCCCTGCACGTCACCGAACTTTCGCGGAACGTCGTCGAACTTCGCCGAATGGTAGAATGGTAGAATATGAAAATTTCGGCGACGACATTTCTCACGAAATCGAGAAAACTAAATCTTTTAATAACATCGTATTATCCATTTTCTCCTAGTGTTGCCAATTACTGTATCATTGCTTGGAAAGGTGCTCATTCCAATGCTTTGAAATTATTGGAATTTTGTACGATATACCCAGCACACATGCGCCAACTGGCACCAACTACAGTCGTACCAGAAACGTTGATCGTTTTGTCGCGCGCAACGTCCAACTCCATTTTTTTTTCTACCTTTTTCCATCTATCCAGCGGGGTGTCCCGCTTGTTTTTCGATTCGGTGCCGAGACAATGAAGTCCTTATCGCCAGTGGCGATCGTTTCGAAAGCCGATGCGCACCGGCGCCGCGTATTTCGCTAACCGAGTTTTTCCTCCCTTTTCGGGTGGTGTTTTTTTTATTTTTATTTTTTTTACTCGGTTCGGGGTCGCTGCTTTCGGCGGTTTCACCGCAAAACCGACGCCTCTGACCGCAACGTGCTGTCAGCACCAACGAAAGTGGTATCAACGAATTTTCCGGTAACCACGCCGCAGTGGTTGTTCGGAACTTTTTTGTTACGGGATATTGTTTACCGAATATTTATTGCACCTTGCGCTATCTCGTTCGGCACTAAGCGAACGGGACGCTATAGGTGAAAACGGGCAGGGACTTTCGCTTACGATTACAGTTACCCGAGGAAACACGTCTCGCGGAAATTCTCGCGAAGTGAATCCCGGAGGGTTCGATGAAACGCGAGACGAATGATTACGAGAAAAGAGTTTTTTTTTATAACTTTGTTCTTAACTTACCAAACCCGCGGGCAAGAGTACTGAAATTTGTAAAATGCGAAACACTTTCATCGTAATACGGTATTGCGTTCGTGGGTCGTTTTTAATTTACAAATGGAATTCAACCCACAAGGATTAAGTTACAGTGAGTATTAACGGTGAGCAATGGTATTTGAAGAATTCACTTTCCAATTAATTAATTTCCAATTCATTAATTTTCCACGCTCGAAGATCTTTACCGTTTTTTATGCACCCTGCATTCCAACGTTTGATCGCAAACCACGCGATGCGCGGTAAACGCATAGAAATTTGCGAACAGAAATATTTATTAAGTACTTTCGTCGCGCTCTTATCGTTAATATGATAACCGCGAAAATTTCTAAACCACTCGCCACGAGGTGATTACCATCCCCGCGGATAACGACTGACGATGAGCTACACGATTCGTTACTTTACCACATTTTCGCTTTAATCGTTGCGCATTAGCGCAAATATCTGCACTGTCTATCGGTAAGATAACAATATCAGAGACTTTATGTACAAGCGGTTATTTTTGGCTATTATCCCGCGCATCCGTTATACGCGGCTGGCGAATAATACGAATGTATTAAACCAAAAATCATCCATCCGATTAGATTGTATTTTGAAAACAACTCCTCTCGGAAGACGTGGGTGAAAATATTTCAAAGGGATTACCCCGCGCACTGGCTTAATTTAGCGTTAGTATAATTACCCGTGCAATGAAAGTGGTAATTGCAGAGAGTAACGTCAATTACGTCGCTCTTTGAAGAACCACTGACGGCCGGTCGATTATAGTCCGTACCTTCATCGGCTAAAATAGTCACAGGATATGTTTAACGAGGTTGCTCAACTTTTAATAGACTGGATGACCTAATTAGCAGCTACTAGAAGACGAGGGAACCTGACGGGGCGACGATGGAATTTAAGATGATCTTCGAACGCGGAAAGGATTAGGTAAATACATTTACCGAGAGTTAAAAAATATTTTTGAGGAAACACGGGGTACGCGGGTCTTATTAATTTTGTTTTCGTGAAAGAAATATATTATTTGTGAAACGCGAAAGATACAACATCCGTTGCAACGAGCACAGGTATCTCGTAACGTTACTTAACGTTCGTTTCAACAATTTTTTTGAACGGATGATCCCAGAGGTCGGCGCTGCTAATTAATTAAAAAGATTGCATGGCCAGAGGTGTTCACCAGGTTTGGCTTCGCGCCACTATGGCCGTTTTGCAATTCCCCGCGGTTTCGAAATGTTCCCCATTCAAAAAAACACTTCGTTCGGTACGTTGTAAACCGGGTCGGATAACGTCACGGGTGCAAAAGCCGAAATGGGATGTTCGATTAAAAAATACGATTCAGGTGTAAGAATAAGTTATGATAAGGCTCTTTATTTTTTATTATGTTGCAGATTATGTACGTACTCCTAATCTACTGTACAGGTAGAACGCCGTACACTTAAATATTATAATTGCCCGTGGTAACTAATGGCTCTTTTAATATAAATCAAGAATTCCTGCAATGTGTGACTTCAAACCTCTGCAGGCATAAAACATTTTCTTTACCGAAAATGAGTAAACTCCATCGACAGTGATAATCATTGTTAATAGTATTCAATATTGATCAAAGAATTTAACAATGTAAGGGCTTAACTCTTTCATCGCACATCCATCTATCGATGATCAAAAAATATTCTCACCGGAGTAAAGGGAAGGTTCAAACGTTCAGAATTGTATCTCGAAATGTTCAATGACTGGCGCGGTCATCCCCAGCAGTAATTTCCTTGGAACCCATCGAAAACGGCTATACTCATTAATGACACCTGGAATTTCGGATACAATCTGATGGACCGCGAAGTGGTGCGGTTAAATTATCTCTCGTATCCGACGCGCGCTATACCGAGCCTAACTAGGTCTGGAAGAGGGGAAGGCGAGTAACGGAGAAACGGCCATTGATTAATTAGTCTCCAAATGGGCCTATCATCGGTCCCGCGGTCGATCAGCGAACCAAATCGAATGACGATTACCAATTATGGATGGTCCGTTACGATCTCAAATTGCGTAAACGATAATCCGCGGAGATGTTTGGATTCGGAGACGCACTGGCGTCGCAAGTGGATTATTTAAAATGCGTTATATTTCGTATACGTTATTATCTTGTTATTAAGGTGCAACTACAATGCTACCACGATACGATAAGATAATAGAAAAGAAAGAAACCTCGACTAAAATCGCGATAGTGGAGGAACCCAGAAGATTTCTTAACAGTAGAATCTTTCACCGAGACTTATGTCGAAACCGAGATAAACTTAGATAAGCTTTATGACGCGAGAAAGAACAATCCTAACCCGTGTCTTTCTCGAGACACCTCACGTATCAGTATATACTTTCATTTCGACAAAAGCTTACCAGAAAAAAATCGTCACGTAATCAGCCCAAATTTCTTAATATATCGAACTCAACCAACCTTCCTCCCTACACGAAACAATCCCCCGTGAAACGCAACATTCCTTTCGGAAAATGGACGCTAGCCTATCGATACGCGGCGGGTGAACGTAACGCGCGACAAAGAATGTACATTCGTCCACGTCCGTAAAACATTTTGCGCGAAACGCTTTCAATAATTTCACGGTATACCGCAGAGATACGTCTATCGGGGCAGCCCCGTCCTTAGTTCACGTCGAAGCGGACCGATCTTATTATTCTAAACATCGACCCCCCCACCGAAGCACGGGGGTGGCGAGAAGGAAGAACGGGGTCGTTGGAATGTGACAGCAGTAAGGTGAAGTGGAACGTTGGGAAAAAGATCGGGCCGAGCTCTAACGGGTGGCTCCGCTGCGCTTATTTGACACCTCGAGCGACAAACGGCCACCTTATTACCTTCCTATCGTCCTCCTCCGTCCTCGGTCGCGTCGTTTCCGTGAAAGCTTCGAACAAATCGATTTCCGGGTACCCGCTCTCCGACGTGTTCCCGAGCGGTGAATTCATTTCGAAAAGAATTTTGATACGGTCCTTTCAGGCTACCCTGGCGTCCCTTTGGACGGATGATATTCCAGAGCCCATCCACTCTTCGTAATTGGCTCGTTTCTCCGCGACTATCCTGGAACAGCTCTTGTATTTGTTTATATCCGTTTACGATGATTTCAATGGTTTATTGGATTCGCGGGGAGTAGCGATTCTCGGAAAGGTATTCGAGAAATCATGGATTTCTCATGGGCGACGAGAGCGAGGACAGGATTTATATTGTACTTACGCGAGCACTCGTTAAGAATTTCATCCATCTTTGAAATTAATTGACGTGATTTAAAATCGTCTTACCTCCGACTACAACGATTAAAGAGCCGAGGGAATTTTTGCAGAAAAAGTTCGTCGAGGAAAGTTTTTCTCTCGTATAATGCGTTAACGCGAGGATTTTGATTACGTCAAGTTTTAGCGTAAAAATTATATGAAAATAAAATCGACGAAATTTCATCGAATATACTACGAACTTCTCATTTGTAATAAATTCCCCGGCTTCTATGCGAGATTCTTTTATTTTCTCAAGTACGTTTTAATATCATATCCACGTTATTAATTATAGTACTTTCGGCTCGTTTCAACACCCGCCTTTGACTATTACGAGCGAATAACTGAGAACATTTCAGCAAAAAGACCGCGCTGGGAAACATTCTATTTTTCGTATCAAAACCGTACCAAAACTACCCTCTACCATAGAAATTCTACGCGAATTAAATTTGTTCTACCCAACTTTCACTTTGAAAATCCACGCGTATCTCATCCACGATCGCTCGATACGCCTGAATTACCGTGTTTCCCTTGACCCCCAGATTCATTATAGCGAATATTAATTTTGATCGTAACGCGGAAACGCGCGGCGTGTTCCTCTCGAACCGATTCCGCTAATAATTCCTACCTTAGTCGCGCATAGATTTCCAATGCTCAACGTATAAACGAAACCTAAACTCCGCGCATTACTAGGCGCTGTCTAATCGCAGACACGATAGGTATTACAATAATCGCCTATGCAAGAGACGTTGCATATACATGCGCAATCACGCTTCCCGTGATCAAGGAAGGCCTATCATCGAGCACGGTAACGATTGGCTCCTCGTAATTATCGCTGCTTCTCAACGGTGACTACGTAACCCGTTTAATATGCACCTCCGTTCGGCTTGCCCTTTTTCTCCTCTTACCGAGCCACCTACGCGCTCCCTGTTTTCAAATAATCATACTTAACGTATACTTTCCTGCCAGCGTTCCCATGAATCCGTGTCTCGTAGATTAATCGGAACGCGTGGCCATAAAATTAACAACAACCTTTACGCTCGTTCACGTAAGATTCACTTCTCTGTATCCATTACGTACGATGAGCGTGTATCCATTCGTAAAAGAAAAAAAGAAAGTATCGTTTCGAATTTCGATTCAATGTTTCGAACACAAAAAAGACTATTGCGCGGCATACGCAATCCCGTACGTTATACTCGTCGACGTCACTTTCCGTTCGCATCGATTACATTTCGTCGCGAGCGCGCCGAAGCGAAAATGTTAGAATCATTTTCAGTTAAGCAGCTGCAGTGGTACGTACTCGCCAAGCGTTATTGTAACGCGTAATTCAATTACCGTACGAGCCCGGCGTAAATACACACTCCTTTCTTCACCGCTGAAAACTAAATCGAGCTTCTTGCTACCAGAGGTTGGTGTACGCGCCCGGCAGCTTCGATTTTCACTCAACCGTGGGAATGCATATCGTTATTCCGAGCTCCGAGTGTTATTACCGCGATGCGCAGTGTGCTTTTCTTCGCTTGTACTCGACTACGCGCGTACACACGTAGACGGCAATGGCACCACACGCGCGCATCGAACGGGTAACGTTAAACGGTCGAAGTTCACGCGCCTCGAGAGTTCCCGAGAGTTCTTCTTGCATCTTCCCGGCGAGAGAGTCCACCGAGTGTCGGCGTTCGATAAAAGTGTTTCTCTTTGCCCCCTCCGAAGTTTATATCGAAGCCACGCCCGGAACTTTCGGCCCCTTGACCAGGCGTTCACGCTTCTTTCCGCATCCCTTTTTTGCTATCGCCCCGGTAAACCGATTAGGCAACCCTGATAACAATGAAATCGTATCGTTCCAACGGCCGCCTCTCCTGGAGCATTAATAATTCCTTCTTACGACCGATCGCGACGATATATCTGCCCCGTTATCGGGAGATTCGTTGTTTCCTCGTTATCCCCGTAGCGCGAAAGTGGAGGGAATTCGGGGTGGGTTCGCGATGCTCGGAAATTCCGGTTAATTCCGTAATACCGGAATCGTTCGAAGAATTTGGCCTGGGAACGAAGGGAAACACCGTCGAGTTTCGTGTCGCGAGAAAGTAGAAACCTCGCGTCTTTCTTCGGGACAACGATTTACCGAGGATATTTATTTTTATTTCTAAACAAGATATTTGTTGTTTTCAAGAATCGCGGGCTTGAGTATTGCTAACGCGTTCGAGGTTTTTCCGTAGCGAGAGTTTTAACGTTGCGTTCGGTACGAATTCAATACCGAGGAATTAGCGTGTGTTTTACGGTTCGATAAAAATTTATGTTTACAAACGAGAATTTGTCAAACCCCCCGGTCGTAAATAAAAAGTAAAAGCTTACGGGAATTTATGTGGTTGTCGACCATCAGAAATGTCGGATCGATGTTAAAAAGTATTAGGGAATTTTTGATCGAACGCCGACAATGAGATCGTGGGTAGACGTTTTCAACTAACGATTTCTCTCGTTTCGATAGAAATCGTCCAAGAATCCAAATTGGAATCCGTGCTTCTCAACGCTTTTCATTTTCTTCGCCGTTTTTCCGGTAAATCGTTGAATCTCGTCAAAAACATCGTAACGCCGCATTCAATCTACCAACCCCCCCCCCCCCCCTACATTGCAAACGTTACGCCCGGCAGGAAATTGTACGAGGTTTTACATTAACACCGACCCCCCGCCCCCCCGACTACCTGCCGGCGCAACTCATCGAGTACGAGCAAAATGAAAGAGAATAATGAAGAATAAAACGCGAATTCTCTCGGCTACAGGTGAAATTTTCACGCGATGCTCTCCAACGCCTCGCAAGGGCCTACCAATTTTCTAACGCTCGATTTACATACACCTTGCAAAGCGCGAACTTACACGCGCGCGCGCTCTCACGTGTAATTCGCGCGTGAGAACGGTAAATTAACCGCGGCGCGTCGAGCGGGACTTTATAATCCGGAAATTAAAGGTGTATTATATCCGGAGAACGAGGGTCGAGGGTTGGTAAACGTACCAACCCTCCCCCCCTCCCCCCCCCTGTACGCGAGGTAGGTACGGCCGCTTGTGGCGTTGGCGCCTTTGGAAAAAGGAGAAGGGTTGCCTGGAGGTCGAAGCGTAGAAGGAGCAAAGGGAAGCGCACCGTGGCGGGGGGTGGACCAAGGGGAGGGAAAGTAACAGAGGGGGGAGCGGGTGATGGTGTTGGTGAAGGAGGAAGCACGGTATACGGGAGATAGAAGAAGCAGAGCGGAGGCGAAGTGCTAACTTTTCTTATAAGATCTAAAGTTTCCGCGTGCTAAGACCCTCCCCCCCTCCCACCGCCGTTCCTTCCTCTCCCCCCGTTCATCCCCACGGCTACCGACACCCTCCCCCTCCTCCCCCTTCTCCTCAACGCCCCTCATGCCCTCTTCTTTGCCCCACGGCGAGCGTCCGATCCATAGAAGTCTCTATAACGGAGCGCGAGATGGGGCGGGAAATATTAGAGGTTTTAAACGTCGTTATTAGTTTTACACCGCGAGTCGAATAACTTTCGAGCTTTCCTAACGATATTCCGAGGCTTACTTACCGTTACCAGAATCTACTCCCGTATCCCGCTGCTACCGCCGCCGCCCCGGCTATCCGACGGAATAACAATTTGAATACCGTTAGGCGGGTGGATTCTGACTTTAAAGCTGCGAGAACGGTGCGAGCGAACGGGTGCGCCATGTCGTTGTTGCGCGGCATCTCTTTAATGTTCTAGAGACGACAAGCGTCTCGTCGATGCTACTGAGCGACGTCGCTCTGACGAGACGAACGTTCGATGGTATTTGGTGCTTTTCAAACTTCCAGCTTTCTGATCTTTATTAGAATCGCCGAGAACAGTCACCGAGGTTCGCACGTAGATCAAATGATCCTTTTCGTTAGCGGAATCTCGATCAGGTACGCGATACATCGAAATTCACGCTGATTCGGCGATAGTAGATTTTGAAAAAATATTTGATACCGACGTGGAAATAAATATGGATGAGCGTCGCGTTACCGGAAAGATGAGTTTTGTGGGTTTTTTTTGCGACAAGAATCAGCCGGAATTTCGGAGTATCGCGCGCTTTATCGAATACGCGTGATGTGAAATATTTGTAAATTTTCAGATCATTGATTCGCTAAGATTATTCAATATTGTACGCTATAGGCTATTAAAATTATATGCGATTTGTGTACAGATAACGAATATTTGTACGATAATACGAACGAGCGACATTAGTATCGTTTCTGCCGCGTCGTAGAACAGTTCCGCATTGTTCAATTGATGGTATTAGCGGCGTGGGTTGTCGCTTTAATAGAACGTCGCGCATTAGCCCATTCAAATCGGTTCCATGCAACATTGAGGACCGGGTAACCAAGCGGGTTAACCAATCTTATTAGATCAATAAATGCATGCGATCAGCTTGATTTGGCAACGGTTTCTAACCGTACGTATCGAGAATCATTTGTTTGCTCGTATTTAGAATCGAGCTGCGGCGAAGCGAAACAAAAAAGTGCGCGAAACGGCGACGCTTGGTTGTTTGGTGCGAAAATTAAATCATGCCGACGATTGATTTTATATTTCGCATGGATCTCGAATGGGATCTTAACAGCGAACGTTACGTGAATGGAATATAGAACGGAACGCGATCGGCGGGACTTTTGTTTCATCTGTAATTATAGAAATGAAATGGTGACAGACAAAGGATAATTAATCCGTAGTATTTGGAGGTGTGCACAATTAACTGTGGTGCGAAATGAAATGAGGGAAAGCTGTTATTATCTTTACTCCACAAATTATTTGTGTATTAATATTCCAATTTTAATTTTCGATTTATTTCCAATTGCCACGAATCATTCGCGCGAATGTCGTTACGCGAGTGCATTACAGATCCCGAAATTAAATCAGGAATCAGCGATTTTGTTTTCCATTACAATTTCAATTTACCGTAAATTCGAAAGCATTAACAGCGACACTGACGCGCGAAACTGTTTTGTAATCGTCCGCGTTGCGCTCACCATAATTTCGCGTAATCGAGAACTCGCGTCACCGAATCGTCGTAAAACCGTTCTCATCCTCGAGGACTATCGAAAGTGAAAAATTCAAAAGTGCAGCGTAACGCTAAAAAGTTATCAACGCCAACAAAAATTGCCATTTGCCCATCGACGTCGATTTACCAAAACTCCGCGCCACGGCGTGTACGATACGCTCCGGTAACGCCGACAACGATACCCGTAACGTAGGAAAACAATTTTCCGTCGCGTAAAATTCCCGTCGCTCCGGCGTCAGCCATAATGCGAAGGGGGCAAGTCGCGGTTCTAGCGTTTCCAGAGTTTTTCCCGTGGCGCGTGGCGAGGTGCAAACTTGCCGGAAGAATGTGAGTCGAAGGGGGGAAATGGCCGGACACGATACGGTGGCGAGAAAGAGCGAGAGGTGTAGCAGAGAAAATCCGATAGTCATAGAAGGTACAAGTTAAATTTCGTAGGTGACGCTACTTCGAACTCGTACCTCGAGGCTTTCTCGTACCGATAAGAGGACCGGACGTGATATAAATTCAGTTGGGGTTTAAGCCGCGATCGGTCTAACGAGCGCGAACCCCGGCCCCGAACTCAGGGTCATGAGTTCAGTGAATGGCGGAACCGCAGGGTAATTTCCTCGAGTAATCGTCGCTTGTATTCCACTAGGCTTCCACGCTTCTCCCCTACTTCTCTCACCCCGTTATTCAACTTTTTTTTCTCTCTTCTTACTGCATTCTACCTCCCCCCACACTCGCTCCCTTGCTCATTTTCCTGCAAGTACGTTCGTAGACTTCTTTTATACGGTGAGCGTAAAAAAAAGTGTTCGTCTACTTGGTTAATTTGTCAAAAACACGTTTCAGTGTGTTACGTTAATAAATTATGTTTATTTAACAAATGCGTGGTATATTTCATGAGATCGATTTCGAGGAAGTATGTAGATAATTAGGCAGGATATTGAAAAGGATACTTGATCATGGTTCCTCTTTTGTTTTTTATTTAATACAAGTGGACGATCGTTATAAATAACGAGTTTCACTTTCAACGGACGACCAGACTGATTCTCATTCTCGTAAAAGAAGTTGATACGTGCTATCGTCGAGAATCGAGGAATTTTCAGGATTTTCCACTTTTATCGTACAGAGCTCCGTTTGATGCGCGTATCTCCTAGCATCGTTAGGACTAATTTTGTTGTTTTGTTATCTTCGTTTACGCGTTTCTATACCGTACTTTCGATATCGCCCGATCTTGTAGATATATCGCCCACGCGGGATTGCGCGTCAGAGCATTAATAAACGTTATCTCTTTTCGCGTCTGATTCTCTAATATGTAAAAATTCGTTAGTTTTTTTCCCCAATTCTCTCTTCGACAAAAACTTCAAATATACGCCAGAAATGTACAACTATTGCCTCTAATTACGAGGTATTAAAACGCATTCCGATACGGTCGACGATTTGTCGTTGGATAGTTTCGATTTTATTTGTAACCGATATACACGTTTCGTACAATAGCAGTTATGATTGTTTGCATGTACGTTCTTACGTTGTATATTTTGTGAATCTTATCTAGCCCTAGCTGAACCCTGCCTAAAAGACGAATTAAGAAACGTTCCTCTTGAAAGTCCCGCCATCGTTTCATAACTTCATGAGAATCACAGTTGACTATCTGGCGATATTTCACAAAATTTAAAAAAATTCTCTATACACATCAATAGTACAGGATACAGAGAGACTGATCCAATCGAATTGGATCCACTGTATCGAACAACAATTCAGTCAATGCATCGACCATAAATTCAGCTTATCGGTAGATACCGCCGTTATTCATGGAGATGTGACATTATTCCTTCTCGCGCGTTTATATTTTTGTCCGATTGTTCAAGCGCGTCACGACTACCGGTTACAATTGTTACTGGATTCTTGAAACTTTTCACACTCACGGCCCGACTATCGTTACAAATTTCGAACCAACGAATAAGAAACGGCGGTTACTTGGAAGAATGTAATTTTTCTACAGTCGCGAAAGCGACGAAGTTCTTAGTCGAGTGCCAAAATATGGTAATTTCTAAACCCTCTTGTAGGAACTTCATTTTACGAGTCGGTCAATTTTGCCGCGAAAATTTGCAGGTCATTGTAAAACTTTAACGATACCGCCGTTATCG
This sequence comes from Pemphredon lugubris, assembly GCA_933228935.1. Classification (NCBI taxonomy): domain Eukaryota; kingdom Metazoa; phylum Arthropoda; class Insecta; order Hymenoptera; family Crabronidae; genus Pemphredon; species Pemphredon lugubris. Next base: position 7,147,336 of record OW121819.1, on the reverse strand, counting down.
CCAAATGTACTCTCAGTCCAGTTTTAATTAAACGCAGATGCTATTTCTAGCGGGATGAATTATAATCCTACCTAAAACGTCTTTTGCTTGAAAATAACAGCGTTTTCATTTTAGCACGCCCTGTACCATTCGTCGTTTGGTAGTTCCCAAATTATCTTTGTTGGTAACCCAATTACAACGGGGCGAACAAAGTGGATTCGAACGCGTTTCGATTATTATGTTAAAGTTTGCGAGAAAAGCTCGGTTATGAACTATTTAAAAGGCACGCTTTTATTATCCGATCGATACAAAGACAGTGTCGTTACAATACTCTAAATTTGGCGCGAAAGGATAAGAGAAGGAATTAAGGAAACATTTATCGCAGACGACTTGTATTTAAAGAATAAAGAACCGCTTCGTAAATTTATTAGACTCAGTAACTCAATTATAATATCCATTGTCGCCAATGCCGTCCATTTTTATTTCCTATGAACGCGTTCGTAGAACTCTCAGTCGGCGTGATACGAATTCTATCAGTTAAATATACGGTTTGTTCAAAACAGTACAAACATTGTTTACCGTTACACAAATACCGTGATAACGTTTAAGAAAGCTGACGCCTCGGTTATTCGTTATTACCGAAGTTACAGAGTTACATTGTCAATTAACATTCGCAGTTGACTACTGGAGAAGTTTCGCGAGAGTAAAATTGCGTTGCTGGATTTCGCGTAACATTCGCCGTTACCTTCATGGCTTGCAACTACCGCTTCCTTTTATTGTTTCGTGTATACAGCGACTCATTGTTCTTCCAGAACTGCGGTACTTTATTCCCGCTTGGAACTAATTAATACTCGTTGCTATTAAAAATGTGCATTTAACTAAATCGGAACGTGAAAGGTTTCACGATGCAAAGATTAAACTTTGAAAGACAAGTTTCAAATAATGCAAAACTGATACACTGATCTTTGTTAAACAAAAGATAAACGAATCGTCCGTCTCCCGATCGTACGCGTCGTTCGTGCACGGGTACAATGTGGAGAAAGAAAAACGATATAAATATTTATATTTAGCAAGGTGCAATTAAAGCATCACTGACAGCAACAAATTGTATTTCTAAAGTGAGCCAATTTAAGCTCGCTTCGCATTTTGAAACGCAACATCTCGCCCGAACCGTTTTATTGGCGTAGTTTGAGAGCATTGCGTGTTTTACGGTAAAACATCGGTGTCTACCGCATACGAATTTCAATTAAAATCCTTCAATAAAGTCCTCAAAACGTTGGCATAGTTACACTGCTACGTTCATAAAGAATAAAGACTCGCGCTCGTACAGATGTACTTGTATATTTCTGTCCGTTTGCCAGTCGTAAAAAAATAGTTTCCAACATTTAGGTTTTAGGCCCGTGGAGCGAGGGAGGATCTTTTTATATTAATTAACTCGATGGCACATGCTCAACTTTATCCGCGCTCGACTTTCGTTGCTACGAAAAACCCCTCGAAAGTTTCGAGTCGCAACTGAGAACGCTACTGCACTCAGCAGGGTGGCACTTGAGACGGTCATCGACGCAATTTAAATGCAACCCTTACGGTGTTACGATTTTCGCGGAACATCGCGATGATCGTATCGCTACGGAAATCACGTTTCAGATGCGTCCCACTTTCGTGTTCGTTCATGCGAAATCATTATTTACATCTCTTTATCTGCAGTGCAGAAAAAGTCACTTCAATTACTATTTTCGATCCTGAATTCTAATTCGTATTACCTGAAGAAACGCGCGAACATGTCGATACGAAAGTATTGTAGAAAAACACGAAGGTTTGAATTAAGATTAATAAAAGAACCGAATATATTAATTATATTTTATAAATTAAAAAATCGAGGAAGATTAAAGATTTGCCCTCTCCGTAACACAGAAATTATCTATATTTAATTTGATTTCTATAAAAATTGAGGAAACAATGAAAACCCAAAATCCTATTTCCTCGTAACATCAGACATATCTATACATTCCAAATCTATCCCTCCCAACGTTCTTTAAAGGTCTACTGGTATCACTGAATTAGTGGAAATCTCTCACAAACTTAACCGAGTTTCCCCGCACAAAGGATATACCACGCGAACGATTCCCAGCCACGATACAAACTTTCTGCGCCACAAAGACGTAACTGCGAATTCTCATTACGTCCAACCGAGCCGCTTCATGAATTACAATCTCTCGCCCCGATCACAATAATTTCCCAGAGTACTTACGCACGGCCTCCACCTACATTCCCATTATTGATACTTCACCCTTCCCTTTGTTTCTCGCGTGGCATTAAGGGCAGCTTTTCCCAGGCCTTTTCCTTTCGGCCGCCACCCCCGCCACGTACCAAAAAGTCGCGGTAAAGTGGCTTATCACACGTAACGCTCGCGAGAAAATACGGTAACAGTGGGCGCCACATGGGAAATTCTAGCCGGCATTAACTATACCTCATCGTAGTTACAAATGCAAGGGGCATCGTTCGTGAGTATCCGCGACGTAAAGTAAGGCGAGGCGGTGTTTACGCTATACGTGGATGTATAACGCTGTCTAACGTGTTACACCGCAATAAACTGCTATGTAACATACACATTTAGATGTAATTCGAGATTCGGCGGTTGTTACGTAACGTGCGTAGTCGGAGCGGAAAACCCACGAGTACGATTTACATTAATAATTATGCCCGATTAAGATGTGTCGCGTATTTCGCGCATGATAATCTTGCAGAATTTGATTGCTTACCGCGATTACGGGTTGTAATCGCGTTTAATCGTTGAACGTGATAAATCTGGTCTTGTAAGAAAAAAGAAATTGTTTCGTGCAGGTAAGAATCGTGGGCAAGAGCAAGAGCATTAAGTATAACAATGGGATATATCGTATTTTTAAATAATACTTTTCGTGAAAGTAGCACGAATGGAAATGTCGAAATGTATTGTTACACGGCAGTGCAGGAAATTGATTTCTTTCAATTTAGAATAATGAGATTAAATTGAGAGTAGGCCTACTAATGTTTATTTTTTCGTAGACCGATCATGGGTATTTCGATTAAATGAAAAAGCTTAATATCAAAGTCATGAAAAATTGTGTCATAAAATATGTCTTTCCCGATCGAGTTATTGCCTATAAGATGTGTTAATATAGCACTCAAAATAGTACCTAGGAAGCCGTAACCAAGAGAACGATACTAAAAGTATATTTTTTCCCATAACAATGTACTCCGTATCTCAATGTTCTACTTTTCGTAAAAATAAGAAATCAACTCCGCTTCTACGCGAGTTAAATAAAATATTAAAAATTCCGTTAATTGAGTCGTAAATCTTGGAATTATCGCGCGAAACATGTTTTTCGCACGCGCGTTGCGTCAAGACAATTGGAAAGATAATTTACAACCCCGATATAAACTTAACCCTGTGTTAACCGCAATGCACTCGAGTGATATTTCATCTTTCTACGCAATTATCAAGATCATAGTATTCGAATCACAGAACGACCGATTCGTTTGCGTTTTTGATCTCGCCCCGAGTCGAACAAACATGAAGTTAAATGAGACTGGAAGGTTAAACGTATATAAATAAAACATACATCGACCCTGAAATCAGTTATTTAACTCGAAGCCCAATGCGCGGTACGATTTAATTCATCTCCTCGGGAATTCTCCCTCATTATCTTTCCAACTTACCCAATCTACGGTCATTACAGTGGCTCGAAAAATGCCTCGCATGCACTTCCGCCGTGATTTCCTGCCTCTGAAATTGCGATTGATCGAATTCGCATTCAGACATTTTCACGGTCGATTAATTCCATAATTTCACCTTTTCTCTCGTTATTATCGCCCCCTGTCGCGACGATGTTCCTCGCTCCCCCCGGAGAAGCTGGACTCGTTATGAAACTCCGCTGTCGCGTCGCCCTTCGAGGGTGAGACTCTCGATCGGAACTCACCCTTCGGAATTCGAAATACGCGTTTGCCGTTCATAAAGATCGGCGTTAACTCGTGTCAGTATTGCGAAATACTTGCTATGTATACTTGCCCGAGTACCGTCGGACGAGGGGGAGAGAAACGTTTGACGGTGAATCTTACCGGGGGATCTACGGTGGATTGATGGAGTAATTCGCCGTTCTTGCATTCCACGCGCTATTAAATAATAATCTGCCAAGTGAATACGGGGAACATCAATTTTCCTGCGTGTATACGAAGCTATCGCTCGGGCGATTATAGGATATCGAGTGAATCGGTAAATATATTATTTACGCGGACGTATATGATTTATGATGGGATCGATATCAAGGTTGAAATTTATATTTGTCTTGTCGTTCGGTACGTCAACGAGAGGATTCAGTTGTGTAGGTACACCAACGAAAGGGCTTGTTTCGATCGCGCTCTTTGCGTTTTCAATTCCGTTCGTCACATCCTGTATCTGGTTTTAGGAGAAAGAGGATTAAACGACGAAAGTTGGCGCAAATAGGGATTTCGTCGGCGCAGTTAGCAAGGTATGGTGCCGCGCATCTGTAGAAATGTAAAGTGAATCTTTTTTTGAACAATCAATCGCGCAATTTGAATTAACGTTCCAATAAATCTGGCGTATACGGTTGCCTAAGAACGTACCGACAGTGCTAATGAAGAGTTTTAAAAAACAAGCAGTTAGTTGACAAAGGCCTAACATTGGCGGAACAATATCGCATATATTCGTTGCAATTATATCAGTCATTGGAGGATAAATTTTAATTATAATTATTTTTATTAGCAAATATACGTTCCAACATAATCCTCCAACCAGCCTGTGTCTTTCATTTCGATCCTCGCGTCTTCCACTTAAGTCCGTTCTTCGAAAAAATGTGCTAAACAATTTCCCATCTTCTATAAATTTCCAACAATCCAAATTGACTCTTTTCAACTCACTATCGCATTCCATCGATCGTCTCAATAGCATTCGTCGCAAATCATGTCCCCCGTCGATCACATATACCACCGCCACTTACGCAAACACACTTTGAACAGAAGCCACGTCCGCTTTCCAACGCATATTTGTACGCGTACGTGTACCAGGCGTACCTGTCCGGGAGCAAAGTACACGCGCACAGGTGCGTCTCGGGGAGCAGGGACAAGGGTGGCACGTGGGTACCTGACACTCGGTCTGTCTGTCTGGAGTCGAGGACCCCCAGACCAACGAGCAATATAGATGGGATAATTGCAGATAATTTGCGGCGTCGATTGCTACGCGTTCTCCACTCGAGCCACCCTTCCCTCTCGTCAGCCACCACCTTTCGTCCCCTCGTTCCCCAATTATCGTTCCCCTCGCTTCCCACCCCCCCGCCCCCCACCCCGCTCGAGTTTGGCTCATTTTGCTCCTAGTCGGAGGAGGATAAAGGGGGGGAGGGACGGAGCTTTTTGCCGCTCAGCTCTGAAACCGGAGCGCGATCATGCGAATCATTTACATGCGGCTATAACTTATAATCTGCTGACTTGGAGCGCCAGTGTTTTTGCGTAGACCCGCGCGCGCGCGCGCGCGCGCGCGCACTTGGATGCTCCAAGTTAAACGTTTTTTGTCTCATCGTGAAACCGTGATTTTTGCGCCGGTATAATTTGCTGGTTGTATTGTTTACGGGTTCGCGGAGACGCATCGTCCCGATTTACGGTCGAGCAGTGGGAGGAACGGGGGGCGGGGGGAAGTAGGAATTCCAGTGTTTCCTAGATTTTACATGACTGAGCGAGGATTTCAGACATTTCGCACGTTGACTTCGAATCTCGTTTCCGGTGTTGTCTGGGAATTTTAGTTGGATTCGAAATGAGACACGTTTATGAATATTATAAAATATAGAATTTAGAGAAACGTTTGGTAGCGCACAGAGCAGTAGAGAGATATTTAAATACGCCGATAGTGGATTTAATTATGCGAATTCGATCAATTTGATAATCGAACACGTAATGGCGTCGTATTATTTTTTTTCGTAGAATCATCGGAAATTTAGTACCAAAAATATTTGCTCGTTGCGTTGCCTGGAAACCGGATTAAACAAAAAATTTTGATAGATTTGGAAACATTATGAGAATGCTAAAGTAAAGAGAAAAACCGCCTAATGCTTAAGTGTCGTTGCAGTCGATGAAAAATTTAAACCAGGATTTCATCGAAACCATGGAATTTGTTACGCAAACATCAACCAATTCCACGATTCGTCGAGTTTTTCTCGCGGGGAAAAACTTCTTAGCACTCGTATTCGTTCTTAGAAATAGTTGCACGAAATTGCTAGCACAGAGCAGTGTTCTCCTATAGCACTGAACGAGGAGAACTGCGACTTATCGAAACTCTTTCAAAACTTTTCAAAAGGACTTTTCCTTGGCTCATCGCTTCAGGTTTTCTCTCTCTCCCCCCCCCCCTCTCTCTCTCTCTTATTGACTTTAAGCTCGCCGTTTAGAAGCCTCGGTGACCCGCCGACAGTTTCGTATCTACACCTGACTTCCACCCACCTTCGTTCCACGTAACCTCGGGAGCCACTAGGTCGACTAGCATAACTTAATTTGTTGACATCACGGGCTGTTTGTCAAATACATAAATTGGTAAATTTGCTCACGGTCATATCGTCTCGAGACAGCAATCGTGGCCGTTGATTTGCTTGGAACGGCACAAATTATATATTGAAATTTCTCATCAACGTTTACCGATTCGTGCAATTATGCAGTGCGCTCTCGATAATTACAGTCTAATTTACCTCGCAACGCGGGAAAAGATTCGGGGAGAAATATCAAACTCTAACTCTTCCAGCGATCGTTACAAATTATAGTTGCCATTACTAAAATACCTGTGACTAATAATAAAATGGCGTACCCCGGTTTCCGTTATTTCCATAACTATCTTAAACGGGGAAAACTGAAAACTGTTACTCGAAATCGTAATAGTAGCTCATCGAGAACGGAAACTAGTATCTCGAGCAGGCTATATAAACCTATAGGAGGACGCATGAAAAAAAAAGAAGAAGAGATTGCTCGAGTCTACGTTTCACGAGAGATTCGCCCACAGTATAAAGCTACCGTTTCCACTTACGAGAAAAATCGCGCGGGCAAGATACGAATACGACTCGTCGAAAAAAAAGATCCATCGAGGAGGAACGTTTCACGGAAACCAAATGTTCTTCGGACACAAAATTTCCTTGCGTCCCCGGGACCCCATCAACGTGACCGGGGGTCAAAAAAAGGGCTTCACCGGCCGTCGTCGTCGTCCCCGTCTATGCAGGGAAGCCGAAACGATCGTCGATCGGCGTGTGATCTGAATGACGATCTCGCGTTACGCCGGGATTCCGAAAGGACAACGATAACAGTTTCCACGACGCTCATTTCCACCCCTCGACGTAGGGAAGGTCGACACTCTTACACGACCGTCCTCTTCGCCGGGATCCCTCATATCCTCCCAGGGGTTCCTTATAAATTAAATTGAATCGGTATAATTCGTGGACATGCCCGGCCACTCTCACGTACACGCATCCCGCTGGAGATGTGCCCACGCGGTAACTCAATGTTGCGCGTGGCGACCGTTGCCCCGTTGGTGCGACGAGGATGCGTGAGGATTGGTGTACGCGTATAGGTGAACGTATCAGTGGCCCTCGTGGTGAATTAAATAGACCATGCCTGGGCCCAATCCCGGGCTTATCGGATCTCTCTCTCTTTTCATCCCTCGCTCTCTCCCTCGGAAAGTGGCCAGAGTTTCACTTACCGTCCCTGCTAGCCTCTCTCGAGGGCATTGCGTCGATGGCCACGCCGCTATCACCAAGAATGCTCGTAGCGATGTCTCCATTTACGCGAGAATGGAAATTTGTCATTATTATTTGCGTTACGTCGGGATAACGTCGTTTCGCGCCTGCTCGCCGAGCTTCTCAACTTACGTGCAAATTTCCCCATTCGTATTTGCGTAATTGGAAATTCTTCGTTATACATTTTCGTAACGTTCGGATGGCTGATAAGGTACAATCGGGTATCGTCGAGTCACACGGATATCGTCGTTCGGTGGTCGTATCGAATCAAAAGTTGACGTGAAACATCCGTTCGAAACGTCGCTCGATTTGGATTATCGGAACAATGATTACCGGCACGATGAATTATTATCGTTTGCGAAGGAAAATGCATACGTGGGCAGGACGTTACGTTAAAACTCATGCTTCGTTATAAATTGGTTATAATGATACTCTCGCGGATGACAGTTGGCTAACTTCATCAATTAACGCGCTTGTTAAGGAGTTAACGAGGGAGGTTAAAGGCAGATGTAATTTTCTACTGTCCGAGACTATCATTAATCTGGCCGTTATTAATATCCGAGGGGATCATGGATTCGTTTGTATTTATCGCTGCGGATAATAAAAATTAAATCTATTGAGAACTGACGAGATGTTTATTAAAGTCAAGTTTTTTTTCGCAAAGTTTTTTTTTTTACCACGGTAAACGCCCACGGTTTATAGATACCTGTATTGCTCGCGCGTAATTTTGTTATCGATATAAAATATATTTCTCCTCCGCGCAGTCTCTATCCGTTAACGTTTTCAATAGGCTATAATAGCTTTTACTTTCCCGCAACGGCGCGCAAAGTAAAGCGATCGTCGAGAAGATAGATCGATCCAGTAACCTATTTACTACCTTCCCTTATTCATTTTTCAGAAACAATGCATTCTATTCGAAGTCTCCCTTAATATATTACGGCATTACTCCCCATCAGGGATAATCGCTTTTTGATTCCAATTAGTATTTTTTTTTTAATAATCCGATTAGTGCCCGATTACGGTTAAGAGATCGATACTAAAATCATTATCAATACCTTTCTGAAAAAACTAAAATATAAATATATAACATACAGAGTGTTCCATTTGAAGTTTTACACTTTATTAACTCTATTCGTTATTCGAAAAGATCTTTCGAGCGTAACTTGCCGTATTTCGAACGAGTTCTGCTCGAAACAATCTGTTTCTGATGTCAATATAAACAGTATTGTACGATATAACAGAGAAGCTTTATAATAAGAATCTTCCACCATAAAACTTAGGTATATTTATTTTATTTTTTACCTCAATACTTTTCCAAGACTCGGTATCGAAAAAGTGAGTTCTTCCCCCCTCCGAGTACTCGAAAATATTATTTCTCCTTAGCAAACAGCGGTATAGCTATCCGATGGATTGAGTGATTTGCTCGCAGCACCCCTTAGCCAAATCTGATTGGTTATGCATGGGCACAGCCGACAACCGGCAATCGACGGCCAGTACGTTATTAATAAAGCGATCTTTATTCAAATCTCTCTCCTCGTTGCTCCCGATAGATACAATCTTAGCTGAGAGGCATGAACGATGCGTCGTACGAGACTCCTGTTTATCTCCCCGACGTGTTCGCGCGGGGGAAAAAAAGGAGGAACGAGGGACGTCGGAGAACGCAGAAACAAGATGGGGCGTGCCAGAGGGGGGTGGGCGGGGGGAGGGGAGGGGGTGGTGTACCGTAGGCGGTGGAAGGTAAGAAAGGTGCTGGATTAAGCCCATTCCCGGCCCTAAGCGAGTGTGTATTTATGAGCCGCTACTTTGGCCGCGCGCTACAAAAAAATTTAATATACAGGCCGGATCGAATAACTGCCTCGTCGTGTAGAGACTATATAACTTTGCCGCTCCCACAAACTCGTAGAGATACAGCGCGTGGCTCGCGTGGTTTTGGACGTAACGTTCAACGCTTTGATGGATCTGCTTCTTTCTTTTCTTTTTTTTTTTTTTATCGAGCAGATCTTACTCTCCGCGTTATTGGTACGGTGAGTGCGTTTCGTTCATCCAGGGTACACCGGTGTCGATCGTACAGAAGAATCGAGAACGATATCAATAAGATAACGTTATTGGGACGGCGACACGTTTTGGATAATAATAACGGGCTCGATCGGTATCGCGTCGAACGAATTCGTCGATATCGTAGAAGACTCTCGAAATACTATCTTTTTGCGAGCTAGAAAGCCTGGTGAAATATACAGATATTTTTCGCATCGTCGTCGGGCGATTTATAGTTGCCGCGATATCGCGTATAGTGAATACCAGGTACGCAAAAAGAAACGAAACGAATTCGTATTTGCTAAATAAGTACGGAGTAAGTACGCGAGGCAAACGTATCGGACAATGATTAAATTAAGGCGGCGCGTTACGACGATGTTCGAGGACAATGCAGAGTTATAATAAGTGGATCGATACGTTCTCTAACCTGCTTTTATTTTTTAATTAAACGATTCGTTAACCCCTTCGTACCTTCGCGACTTACATTCCATTTAAACGATCACCAACGACAAACGCGACTATAACGTCGTTATTCCAATTTACAGTAAATCACTAACCATCGAGAGGTTACATGCGCGTTACATCGTTGCACCGTGATACGACACGGATGTTTACGCGTATCGCGCGACACTTTGCTTTATAGCGGGGTAACTCGAAGGTACACGATGCGAGTCTAAAGTTGGCCCGCTCTCGTCCGAGGGGTCTTTCGACGGATTTACATCGTAAATACCGTGATGCCCGTGGACTCGCCGTTCTCTATGATTATGTTGCACGTACAGAATTACTGGTTTCGGTGCTATGGGTTTTAAGTTCCCCTGCCGCGTTATGCCTGATAAACAGCGGGGTCCCTGAAACGTTGGTTCTCGTTTTCAGGGCGTGACTACGCGCGCGAAATCTTTGGAGAATTCTACGCGCAAACGTGTTTCCTGGCAACGGGAATTACCGTGTTCCACGTGGGACAATGGTATGGGTGAAAGTAAGTCGTAACTAAAAAGAGCGCAAGACCGACGAATATGCTAATAACGAAAAGAGATTGGGTGAAGGATGAATGATGAATGCGAGTATCGGAGGAGAGGGTGAACGAATGAGGTTAACGCGGAATAATAATTGAATTAGGAGGGCTCGTAACGAGTCGAGGAAATTTGCGAAATAATTGCACGATACGGTGGGAAGAGTAATTTGTGTTTTAACCCCCTCTTTAAAAACAACAAAAAAAAACGAGGCAAGAAAATCAGTTTATACGAAACTAATGAACAGGGGATGCACTTTAACTTTTCTCCGTTGTAAATATTTCAGGTAGAGCTCGTCGGGATAGAATTTACGACGGGATAACGGTTCACGCTTTTAAATATCGCGATCCACCTTATAAACGCGCTATCCTAGCATCGCGTAACCACCTTCCGAACGGAACGTGGCTGCAACGCCATTTATCAATCGGGACTTGACCAATTATGAATAAATCAAGGTGAGTACGATCGGGACTAATCTTGCATAACGAAATATCGGTATTTCGGGACGTTAAAACGAACGAGCGATGTGTCTGAGAATGATTAATTCGTTCCCCGTATTGTCGGATAATGCTACTCGAATAATATATAATTCCTCGCCTCCGTCGTCTCGACGTTGGAACAAACGAACTGCTCCGGTTTACCTATCCCAAATGGGATCTAGGTAAGAAAAGGGCGCGTTAAGAGAGCGGGAGAACGGAGCGGCAAACGTATATGGCGGAGTAGGGCAGGCTACTAGGAGTAGGGGAGAAAGAAAGACAGAAAGGGAATAGATAAAGAGCAGTATGGGCTGTTCGGTGGAAAAAAAAAAGAAAAAAAAAAGAAAAGGGCCGAGGAACGAAGAAAAGCCACTCGATCCTCTCGGGCTGATAATTTACGAACTAGCTGGATCGGAATCATGCCCCCACCATGCCCGATCCTCGATTTAGTAGCCAATTTCCAAAGTGCGAGGCGTTGCTACTACTTAGACGTTACTCGCTTTTAGAGGATCGAACGGCATGACGGAAGACGGGAGGCGAAAGAGCGAGAGAGGGAGCGAGGTAAGGAGGTACCGGCGCGGCGTGGCGGCGGTGGAGGGGCGGGAGCCGGAAAATGGAAGCTTCAATTTCAATTTAAATACTTCTTACCTCGCCTTCGGTCAGTGGAATCTCTATTCCCCCCCCCCCCCCCCCCCCCCCCCCCCCCCACCCCACACCATCCCGACCTCCGACTAATACCATCCGACTCCGTTTCCAGCAGGCACGCATTTTCACTTACGTACCTAACGTAAAGACTGGTGGAAGCGACGAGGAAAAAGCTAGGAAAGGAGGATTCCGCGCGAGAGGAAATAGTTTCCTCCTTCTCGGCTGAAATCCAATATTCGGACAACTAGTGGAAGGAGAGGCGGGGGGAGGAGGTTGAGGAGGGGGCGAGAGGGAGGGGGGGGGGGGTGGAGAATCTCAGAGGTACCATCCCCTAACACTTGGATCTTAGAAATTTATGACGCGGCTGCAATTTATCCGCCGGGTTACGCTTGAACCTTCTCGATACAAACGTAATAAGGAGCACGGAGATAAATCAAATTGCTCTAACTCCGGACGTCGCGCGAAGATTCTTACGTCTCGCGCTCTCGAGTCGAAGGGCTTAAGGGGGTTTAAGAACGTCGCGGATATTTTCACGTCCTTCTCGCGGGAAAACATTAAACTCCTTTGCGACGAGGCGAGCCGTTTCGAGAAGTTCACGGATCGTGGACGCGTCGCCGGGAATGTCGAGGGTATCGGAATCGGATGCGCGACGGACGGATTTTGGGTGATTTGACAAAACAATTTCACGCCGCGTCGATACAAAGTGTGGACATTCTTTTGTGTTGAAAATTAAATCAATGCACGGTCCGTCGATCGTGACCGAGCCTCGTTCAGAAATATTTTTAGCAACCGTGACGATAAGTGGAATAAAAAATTAATTGGGAATATGGAAAATTAGTTTTAGCTATAGAGATGAAAATAAACAAAAAATTGTTTATTCTGTATCATATTCTAAAGATCGTTAGTGATTTATTAATTATTCGATTAAGACCTATCCATAGGATCATGAACGTTTCGATGGCTGGGTACAACACGAGATCAATTCTGTTTCTTTCTTTCAAATCGTAGAAATATGCTTGATTATTTTACAGCGTCCAAATTTTATATTTCACCGAATACGGCAATATCCGGGAAACCTACTTAGACTTATACTTCAAAAGTACCTACTTATCGCTCTATCGCGCTTCAACATCGTAAAAAAATCTCCGCGTTAAACTTCCCGTTAAAAAATATATACGACGATCATTAGAATCGCTTAATGCCGCTAAAGCAATAAACGCTTTGAACACGAATCATCCTCCCATCCGCGGGTTGTGCATACACCATGAAAATCCTTGTCGAGCCGACCGCACTTTATACGCGACAAAACTGATATTGCCAACGCAAGCAGGTTCTCCCTTATCCGCGTTGCATACCAACAAATACAAACCTATCGCGGGTAGGGATTTCGTTTAACGGCCATCGCGACAAAGCGTTCGAGAGAGTGCCGCGGAATAATGGTACCCGATCCGGCGAACGGGTATACGCGCGATGAAAGAGAAACGACGGGGGAGGAGGACGGGGGGAGGGTGCGGGGTGCCCCTTCGCACCAATTAAATCTAATTACTCCAATTCCCGTAAGGGTAACGTCCATCTAATTATCGTTTGACCGAAGCACGTATTAATAGCAGGCCCGTGTACCAGCTCGTGCACTCCCTCTCGCTCTCTTTCTCCTCCCCGCCACCTCCGCCCCGTTGACTCCCACTCTCTCCGTCTCTCCGTCCCCCATACAATTGCAGTTGCAATGGTTTCGGCCACGGTAGGCGAAGTGCACGCGCACGTGGAAGCTCGTATATACGCGTACACGCGATTTTCGTGCGGGGCAGAGGAAAGAAAGTGGTCGCTGCATTACGTCGTGCCGGTGGCCCCGACGATGCCGAGGGGTCAACGGGGGTTAAATCGTTCATATAACGAGGCAGCCGGCTGCAACGGGGACCCTACGCCCCGCAACTCTCGATGGTAAACCTTATGCTCCGTCCACTGATCTTTCGGTCGGCTTAATGAGTGACGAATCCACCGCGAATTCCGCGCGTCGTCGACGATCATTCCGTTTGCGGAGAAAAAGAAAGCTTTATAAACCCATGGCGCTGGTATTATCGGAGGGGGTTAAGTGGTGGTTGAGATCGAGTTTCCGCGCTGGTAGGTGTGTCGGATAAATTAATTCGAGACGGATCCCGAGTTATCGGGGTTTCGCGATAAGGGCGAATAAATATGTGTAACGTGCGAAATAATTGTAGAAACGGAGGAATAAAATAATTCGAGGAGGAATTATAATTGCGCGAGGGAGAACTATCTGAAAGGTGGAGGAAATAAGTATGTGATTAAATGTTGAGATATCGAGGTATCGTGATAAGAGACCCGGAGGGGTTTATGCATAACGAGTGAAGCGCGGGAATAAAACGATTCAAGGGGCAATTATTTGAGAATAGGTTTAAACAAATCTCCGATTAAACGTTCGGTTATCGGAGGTTGATTGGGATGGGCACATAGTGTGTAACGCATAGAGTATAGATAGAAAAAATCGAAGAGGCAATTATCTGAAAATTGGTTTGAATAAATCTGCCGTAGTAGTTAATAAAAGTACGTTATTTAACTGTGAGATATAATGGAATAATACTGCCATTGATCATAAATCCCTGATTTCGCAAATTTTTTTCACGCGAAGTCTTATTGTTGACTAATGAGACCGAATACGAAAGGATTATTGTAAAATTTTTTAACCGTTCTTCGCGCAGTTTTGACTTTTACATAAACTTCGGTAATTTTATCTGTCCAGAGTAAAGAACGAATAAAAATACTATGACATTTTTTTCTGTATTATGGTTCGGAAAATGGAACGAAATTGCGGTGAATATTTTGGGTTTGGAAAAATGTTGGGCTTTTGGGTTGACATTCTTTTTTTTTCAAATTTCAGCGCACGTATTTTTAAATAAATTTTATTGCGACGTACGTTTGTTACTTTTATTTTGTTCGCGTGGTCCATTTAAAATTACAGTAAGAGATGGAATTATAGGAAACGAAAGAAAAGTAATATGCACAGCGATATCAGGTATTACGTACGGCTCTTAAAAACAATTCGAGTTACCAAGTCCTGTTCTGAAACTGTGTAACCCTGATTGCAGTAGGGACTCAACCGGGAAACAATTTGTTCGTATAGCGTGTTCACGCAACTTTTCAACGCCGCTGCACTTGCAAAAAGCAGCTTTGCATACGTATATGGGCCAAGTTTGAGGAACTCGCAAATTGAAAAACTAAGTCTTCTTACGTAACTCGAGTCGTAACTTCTAACTGCAATAACATCTCGCAGGATTTTAAAGTGATAACGGGAAATGAGATCGGGAAGTGCCTACCTGCGTAACGTTAAATTCATCGAAGCAAAGTCTGTGAAATATAACGGGCAAAAAATTCCACCGCGAAATAATTGCAAGGTCCCTCCGCGATTTTAAAGCGCCGCACGAGCAAATTGGAAAGCTGAAACCTTTCAAACTCCCAAGTACAACATCTGTTTAAATTAATCTCCATTTTGAACACCGACGTCGATCGCGTTCTCGAATAAACAAAATTGACAAACATTAACATTTTATCGGTTACATCGATTACGTACAATAACGTTTAATTATTAAATCATCGTATCATTCCTTAATTCCGACGCATCCCGACGAGTCTCCAAATCCGTAGATCAGGCGCAACGATAAATTCTCGATCGTCCTAATGTCCGCCCATCGACCGCTATACGCGTATGCAACGACAAAAAATGATTCCTTTTCGATCGTGAAGCACGCCGCGATAGAGACGCCTAACAGCGCCTTTCAATTTGCACGTTAATGAATTTTTCAGTGAGCATACCCTCTCTCTCTCTCTCTCACTCTCTCTCCCTATCGAATCGACGAATAAACAAGCATGCTTCAGTCTCGTAATAACAAGCCATCGTTCTACCCCCGTAACTCCCCCTGCATCCCTTCCCCCGGCACTCTCTCACTCACCCCTGCCCAACCAGCACGATGTAATAAACGCAAACTCCTGCTCGAACACAAATTGCGGCCACACCCACGCTTCGCGGAGAGAGGTCAAACGTTGCGTTCCGCTGCGGCATCGTAAGGAACAACAACTCCCTGCAACTAAGGAAATCGTCGATCGATGATCAAACGTTCCGTCCCGTCGATTCTCCGTACAACTTCAATTACGGATAATTAACTGTTTGCCAAGAGAAACAAAACGACGGTGTAATTCAAGTGAATCGCACAAAGGGACCTCGTACTCGCTGGGACGGGGTCATCGGTTCTTTCAATTTCGTGTATTATTTCGCGTCTCGGAGATTGACTTTTTTTTCTTTTATTCGCGCGACGCTGATACTTTCGATAAGCGTACCGCGCTCGTTGCAGCGATCCCGAGGTCAATTACGTTGGTCCAGAAATCTGGATCGAACTGGAAGCAAGACGGTAAGCGTTTTGTGGTAAGATGATTTTTAATATCCTGATCCCCCGATCCCAAGGCTGACGTTATACCCGAGTAATATAACGCTGTTACAGCGTTTACTAATTTATGATAATTTAAGAGTACGATGTCAAGACTTCAGCTACCGAATAGCAAGCTTCGGTTTACGATATTCCGAGAGAAATCGATATTCTAAAACTCATCTGCTACGCTAACAGAGTGTTTTGCTAAACTTTCTCAAGGTACACGTTACCGCGTTACGTTAAACTTGCAAAAAGGGACCCCGGCCGTTTAATAAGAAAATCCTAAACTTGCCCGTACAGGAAGTTTCGTGTTCCCAAAGCTGTTGTACGCGCGCATTTGAATTTGTTCGATTTACACGATAATAACGGGTTAGTAAGTAAATAATTAAATTAATTAATCCAGAAGCAATGTTCCCGATTTCACTAGCTAAATTCGAAACGTCTTTCGAAACGCACCACCACTGCAAATTATGCATTATACAGAATTAATCGAACAAAATATTCCCTGGGCTCGGCGCGACGTACAAATTTATGTTACCCGTTTCCCGCGTAACCAGTTTCGTGACTAAAAAAAAAAGAAAAAAAAAATTCACACCAGTCGATAACGCAGCCAGATCCCAATACTCGCGTATTGTCCCGCGCTGTACAATGCAATCGCTTACCGCGAAGTGCTTCTAATTAATGCCCGGGGTTCGCGTGTTTCGTAATAAAGTACGAAGGGGATTATGCGGGGCGATCCGATCGAATCGTAAGGATCAACGATGGGGAATAACGCCTGGACTTTATTTCAGCACACCGGGGCGCGAGTACAAACGGTTCAGAAGTCGATTAATATGGTAATTCAGTTGCTTCCGTGAAAGTTAAATGCCTTACGTCGTCGCGGGATTAAAGGGGTAACTGTACGAGGTCATAGAGATTACTGGTTATAGGCTGGATTGTGATAGGTACCCTTTAATACCGAGCCATGGTAATTCTCGGACAAGGATGAAATATTTATTACTTCATCGCCTGTTGTCCCCAGTTCATCGATCCCGATCCCTTTTAATTTACCTTTCGACCGTCTAATCCGAGCAACGAATAACAGGTAGTTATCAATGTAATTATGAAAGTTTTCGCGTTCATTTTGCGGCAAGGTCGATCAAATTACTTATTTGTCGTCGTTAAGCGATAGGATTGCCACGATGACATTTGAGCTGCGTAATAACTGGCTCGAATTTCTTGTAGCTCGAAAATAACGTCAATGCCCTTGTCTACGTTATGAATTTACAATGACCATTCTACTATTTGCAAGGGTACGACTTCCGTTTAACGGGAGTACCGTAATCAACGCATCACGCGATAGAATAACCCAACTAATATTTATCAGGATAATTGTAAAATAATTGTTAAACATAATTAAATTAACAGGGAAGCTGGTTCAATTATTTATTTGACATTGTTCGTCGATACGATTACCCCAGCGTCATTAGTAATGACACGTTACGCTCTCCGACGAGTACTTCTAAATTTTTTCCATCAACAGACGACCATTACCCTACTTACCAGAATGTACTGACGTACTACCATTACGCGAGAAACTTCTTGCCGGTTAAAAGAAGTATCAACGTTGGTTTATCCAGCGATATTTTCCTTCCACCTACGCAATGACAATAGTTTAACCGCAAAGGCGTAATTCTGGCCATAAAAGCGAGTAAGTAACCAACGTCCATCTATTCCTTTCGCCTTTCGCTCATTCCACGCTATTCTAATTAACTTCCCTCGAAACTGAATCACCCCAGGCATGAATATTCTTTCGCCTACTTTCCATTCGTTTCTTTCCTGCCCGAACGGCGGTCTCTTTTTCAACCGCGTGGCATAAATCACTCTGTACGCCGTCATTACGGACAGAACCGACGACGTTTATCCCCGTTCCTTCGTCCCCCCCCGGAATTCCGAAATATTTTCAACTGTCGGCCGCGAGAAGGAGGGTTTTATATGTGCGTAATTTCTATGCATGCCTACAATACGTATGGCAACCTATCGGTACTTGTCGTGTCTGCTCGATTCGTCGTAACGGCGAAATCCGGGGAAAAGAAAGGCGACGGTTGCGCGGCTGAAACGAGAATCGTCGTACGGACAGATCTTGGCTCGTTTTTATTATTTCTCATTCGTCGTGCCCGCTTGCTCGTCCCTCTAACTGTTCCCATCGCTGTGCACCTATCTATCTATTTTTTCAATTTACCTTCGCTTCGAGCACGCTCCGTTTGTACAGCGTAATTACTTGTGCGTAGGACGTCTCACTTACGCGGATACGTGGAAATGATTTTATTTCATACGGCTCGCCATTGTTATCACTCGCGGCATTGTCGGCAGCGCAACGTGGAAGGTTTGTTTCAATGCTCGCTGGCGGTGACGTTTCGGCCTAGTTTATTGAAATCGAAAGAAAAGAAATATGTTACGTGGGGATACATTGAAAATTCCTGAAACGCGGACGGTTAATGGAAATGCGCGTGCGACTCATCCAGCGGGATATTTGTTTATACCGTTAAACGACGGAATAGCGAAAATTCGTTTCTTAAGAATAATTAAAAGAGAGTCGCGTATGACGTGGTTAACAGTTGAATTCTCGTCGCTCCACATTGTTTAATTTGACATAATCGAACAAACGATTATTCCAAAGTTCAGTCCCGCGCGTCAATGCCCTGTGAAACCCTTCTGTCATCGCCGGCGGTAAAGCTTACTTTAAAAAAAAATCGAACGCCGTTATTTTTCGACAAAATTCATAAAAACAATGCCGACGCCGGTACTCACGGTCGGCAGCGTATTCCAGCATGCGAAATCCGTATTGTTTAAACTTAGCGTCCCCGTGAGACCGGGCCGTGCAACGTACATCGTACATATTTCTCTACCACCTTTCTCGTCTCCTTCCCTCGGTTTCCCCTTGCCCTTTTAGCGCAGTATCTATCTCCATTTTTCTTCCTTCCTCGCGAGTTTCCTTCTCGTCTCGCCGTCCCTTTCCACCGTTGCCGTGCCGGATATAAAAATAAATATCGCGGGCGGAATGGACTAAGCCTACTACATATCAATATATCCCAGAAACCCCCTTGTGCACGAGAAACCGGAGCCGAGGCTTAGCCGAGTCACCTTATACGTAGGCACGTTACGGCTTTACGGCACTTTATACTATACCGCGAAGTATAAGTCCTTCGTATATTGCGAACGGAAATTTAATCACGGCTTTCCCACCGAATCGCCGATTCGGGGAACAGCGCGACGTAGCGCTAAACTTTATCGAACGATTAAAGGAAAATCGGGATACTGGTGAAAAGTCTTGCGTAGCTCGGCTTCGTCTCAGCGAAATCAGATACGAGAAATATTTGTTGCGTTGGTCTTTAATTTCAAAGATAGCAGTATCGTTATGTGTCATTTTCATTGTTAGACAGTGTTTAGCGGAATAGATGTCCGTCAGGGTGTCAGGAGAATTGCGGTTACCATAATTATGCCATAGTAATTTCGTGAATATTAATATTGAAGTTATTAATGTACCTCGCGCGTCACACGCTCGTGGGTGACGTGGCGATCAACGCGTTAACTCGTCGTACAGATACTTACCGTCGCGAGTCTAGTTATCGTCAATTATGTAAATCCTCGTTGGATGGCTATCGATCCCATTAATTAACTGTTATGATTTGATAAGCAATTCTCCTTCGCGACGAGTGAACTGACGAATTACACTTTTCCGAGACGAGTTATGTCATAGAGAGAGAGAGAAAAAAAACGAGGTAACGAAATCAGAGGGTGCTGTTAATTAATTTGCATTACGTCCGTGTTTTCGCGAAATAGGAAACACGGCAACGTATCAACGGAGGGCTCACCATCGCACGCGTGTACGCGCACGCTTGTACAGTATGCAGTACGGTAATCGAGGTGAAAACTGACGGGTTTAGTTTGAAGTAAACACGCTTGACACATACTAGACGCGATATTCGTTGATCGGCCGGTGAACATTGCCAGTTTGTCGAACACACGCCGCCCCACGGTAAACGTAACCACTGAATAAATAAAGATCGTACTGAAATGACGTTGTAACTGACGTTTTAATTGCTACGATAGTCAGCTTTTACTAACGGAAGAAAACGATCCCCGTGGCAAATTAAAGCTCGTACACCGTATTCAACGTTTCATTGCGTACGCGAGAGCGTGTAACATTTATGACCCTCGCTCTTTAAATACTCATTATGAACGAGTTTCTCGCGTCTGGTTCTCAATGACGCGTGCCTCCTTCGGTACAATTGAAACAAAAGAGGAAACGACGAAACGATGAATGTAATAGGCTTATAAATAAACCAGTTTAGTCGCTGGGTAACGTGAATCGCGGTAATCGTACTTGGTCTCGAAAGGTTTAATTAGAACTGAATCTCTTTGCCAACTATCGTACAAATGTGTAAATAAATAATCTTATGTTTTGCCAGCGTTGCAGTACATACCGCGGATGGTCAATATTGAACTTAGGATGCACGGTTAATTTTATTCAGGAGAATGTAGCGATAAAGATTATGCAACGTTGAAACGATTCGAATCAATTTAGAGATATGGACGTGGAATTATAAAAAGAGATTTCAGGATATGTATCTATAAATAAAAACTGCCTGGGGTTACTCGGACCCCAATACGAATACTTGTACGATGTAGAGCTAATTCAAAGCTACAATACGATACGCGGTACTCGAACGATCAAACAATGTCAGTAAATCTTTTTTTAACACTGCCCAATTCACGAAACGAACCGAACGTTACTAAACAAAATAATCAAATCAACAAAACTGGAAACTCCCTCAACGTACGTATGTACGTGGTCCGGAATTACGCGATCGTTCCAACGTTAAGACTCGCCGATAGAACGATAAATATTCTAAATTAGCCAACGAATCAAAGCCATATCTCTGCTCGTCTTTTCTTCGTAACTCGAGGTATCTCGCGAGTTTGAAATTCCACCGAAATTTCCATGCCTTCCGCCACGGCCCCCCCCCCCCCCCCTCCCACCCCTACTCGAGTCCTGAAAACTATTTTAATCTATTCGGGTCACGATAATTAACGACTGCGATTCCTCGAGTACTTTCACTTAATTTTCGAGGGAGGATGACGAAGAAGCGGAATATAAAGCGGAATGGGTAGAATGGAACTGGTCGCGCGAGGTTGCTCGCTGGCGCGCGCACGCCAACCGGAAACTGAATGGCGTAGCGGGTACACGGTTCCCGTGGGATAATCGAGGGAGGCTATGACGAACGATGCACTGTTTCTGTTTTCCCTCAATGGGTAAAGCGAAACGGCGGGGACAGATGAGTCGAGTCGTTGCTCTATCAGTTTTTCAGAGTGCGTAATACGAGGCCAGAAAACGCACGCGGAGAAAGCACGATGAAAAAGAGGCAGTTTCATTGTCGAGCGTATACAGGGTGGTACCGTGGAACTGGGACATGGTTGAGATGCGTCACTGTTCGGGGTGTAGAGTTATACTGAATTCAGCTGAGATGAAATATATGTACATACACGCGTATGGGGACATATAGTTTTATTGTCGCGAAAACGGGTCTGTTTAACGTAACTTAGAATTTTTTTTTTTTCTTTACATGCTTTTAATGGTTGCGTCGACGCGTGGGATGTTTTTTAAGCGATACGGATCTCCGATGAGTTCTGGAAATACTGCTTCCGACAAACTACTTGTATTGTATCTTCAAGAACGTAATATGTATTATATCTAGAATTATATTTTCAAGAACGTCGATACATTTCGCGATGCTGGAATCTTCTGAAGAATCGTTGCAGAGTGTTAAATCATTCAAAAATTAAAAGAGACATGATCGTGTCTATTATTGCATAAATAAAAATGAACGCAAACACGTTTTATATCACAACATAAACTGTCATCGGATTGCTTGGATATTTCTAATCACAACGAACACCGACGACCGACACCTACGATTTATCTAATAATCTCTCGGGTACTGTTGAATCGAATTCCACGACTATCGGATAGTAAAATTATTAATAATCGCAAAACTATATTTATCGCTGGCGCTCGTCGCATTTATATTTAGCGCGATATCGGGTATTCGAGTAGGTGTACTTTGTGAGAAAACCATTCCCACTCCGAACAGTCGCAACTTGACTCGCGAGCAACCACAGAAATACGGGCATAACGCCAGAAGTGATGTCGTCAATTCAAGTGCGTATTCGCGTATTTTCCCTATCTTTGAGCGGTAGACACAGATACACGGCCAGCTACATTTCCATAAACCACCCCGTATAAGATCGTTGTTGCGCTTCCCGGTAGTGGAATGTCGGTGGTCGGGCGACAGCGGTGGTGGTGGTGGTGGCGGCGATGGTGGTGGTGGTGACTCGAGAACGGCTCGGCATCGCAACATAAAATCGCCATTACCGTGGCCGTATGGCGAGTTACGGCGCTACGAACATCTTCCTACCTCTCCACGGTCCTGTAAATAAATACGTCGTTCCATCTTACGTACTTCAGCCCTCAGACGTATATAGATCCGTGCACGAGAGGGGGTGACGGACTACCCTTGGCAGGGTTCCAGTAAAAATCCAACAATGGCGTGCCACCTGACGCGTGGAAACGGATGGCGACGCGTGTACTTTTCGGTCACCGAAAGCTTCCCGACTGTGTCGGGCTCGCTTGACCAGCAATTAACTTTTAACCGTTAAAATTCTTTTTTCTCCGCGTCGCGTCGCGTCGCCGTAGCGGACGGGGCTCAAATTAAATTCCACGAGATTTTGGGGTTTATTCGGGGGGTTTTTGTATTTTTCAGGAAGTCCACGTATGGAGTACGAAGAGACGGGTTTCGTGGAGGGTTGCGAATTATCGTAAATAGAGGGACAAGAGAGATTCGGTTGAGTTCGCGATAGTCGAGTTATTCTAGAATTATTGTCCAATTATTGTCCAATATTCAAGAATTATTGAACGTCAGAACGTGTAGCAGCGTCTGTACATCTTGCGTTTAATACTGACATCGTCGTTGTCGTTTAATTTTTTTTTTTTATTACTCGGACATAGATCACGAAAGCATGAGAAAATCATAAAGATGCGTAAGCAATAACTATGCGGGTTTCATATGATCTTGATCGTACGTTCGAGTATGTAGAAAAATCGAATAGTGAAATTACAAAATACTTCTGGCGGTTTGTCGCTAACATATTTTAGGTTTCGCCCAGCTGTATGGAAAACCGATATATGGGCTGTCTCTGGGTCAGCCGTAATCAAATCCGCTGTCCCGCGGTCGCGCGTGACCACTGGAAAATTTTGGCCTGGCCACCTCTAACTTCGACGCCAATTCTCGTCCCAGTAATTGTGGAGAGCCGATAAATTCACGTTTAATAAGCTCCACGTAGGATGGAAGAAATCTGTGTTAGCGATTTTTCGGTCGAGAGATGTCTGGCCTGACGTTAATTGGAACATTAAAAATACGGGAGTACAGTGCAAATGCGTCCGCGATGTCACGGGAAATTTATGTCTTAAAATCTGCGTCCCAACGGCCCTTTTCGAATTGAGACTGCAGGGGGTGGTAAAAAATTATTGTTCAGACATCCGAAAATAAACGAACCCGAATGCCACTTCGCCAAAATCAACGGTAATCGTTAAGGTACCAACAAAATTGGAATCCAACCAAGGGGAGGGTATTGCGTCCAGTCTGCAAAAAACTACGTTATTTTGAGAGTTACTTCATACGACTGTAATCACGTCTGACGATAACGTAATTGTCGCGGTAAAACGAGGAACCAAGGGTGCCCGATATACCAGTTTCCAAAGAGCAAAGAAATTTTTCGGTAAATTCTCTGTACAACGAAATACGATGCTTCTCGCAAAGTTAAGCGTAACCATGGTGAATCATTCATTGTTATTCCCTTGAGATGAAGGGAATGAGCGCTTTCTTGGGGTGCGTACTATACATTACAAGCTGGTATTATATACATTAGGCTCCCTTCTCGTTGCAGGGATGGAGCTACGAAAAATTTGAAATGCTCGAATGGAACGTATCAATAGTTAACTAACAGAACTTTTCGCTTTACTCGTCTAAATGGAGGCACGTTGTGCGTGTTACGCTGGTCTCACAAAAGAAGCTCCCCTTACGGGAGAAACAACTGGCAGAGAAGGATAGTATTTTACGAAATATCAATTACAATTAGGAAAAATATGTCAAATTGATTTACGTCAGATATATGTGGGATAATAAGAAATATATGAGATAGAAAAGATTGCACAGAATGATATCTCTTTATAGACCGATTCTTTGATAAAACGATTAACATGAACTACGAAAAAACTACGCTCAATGCACGACGCACGTCACTCAACGCCTTCTGGCTTTTACAAACATATTTCAACGGTGGACATTGACAGGTACAACGCACGCATACATTCATACATACGCACACACACTCGCTAATGTCGCACACCCCATATAAAGTAACAGAACTTTCGACTCTGTACTTTTCGTTGTATATCTTTACCTCGCTTTGTACGTTAACTTTATTACAGAAGACGTTATTTATATATAAAGTAACAGAACTTTCGACTCTGCACTCTTCGTTGTATATCTTCGCCTCGCTTTGTATCTTAACTTTATTGCAAAAGACGTTATTTATCACACAAGTAATGACGAGTAAGGAACTTGCTTTTTGCGCATGAGCTGAAATTTATGAAACGCATCGGATTTCTCTCCTTTAGTTCCGCGATATTTTACGCGTCGAAAAGCTGAAGATCATCAATACGAATTACCGTTATTTGGCGCATATCTATGCGAAACAGTAGATTCGAGAGTTGGCTGAGAACCGATTCTAGAATCCGCAATTTTCCGTGCGCACATTTTCCATTCGAATTCACCGGCGGAACAAAGAAATACGAGGAAGAAACCATTCTCCGTTCACGGCCATCGGAAGTATATAGATTTCAGACTCCGCTACGAAACCATACGAGTACCAGAAGATCAGACTCGACCACGTTCTTTCGCGGAAGACCAGGTGTTCGCGGGCGGTATGCAAATATTCCGGCGCCGGTTTGAAGCAACAAAAACTTCATTACATCCTTCCTGCCTTTCCCGGAATCCTTGTGGTTCAATTAATCCTACCGTGAACCGTTTAGATGGCGCGTTGCGCCGAAAATAATTCAGGCGTTAGAAGAAACGGTGTACGCGCAGTCCATCGCCTTCGTTTTTTAATATTTTTCTACTATGGCGCTGAGAAGTAGATTCATAAATTGTTTATTAACGCACTCTGCGTACTGTTTAATTTTCACGACCTATTTATAGCTTCCTTCTACGGGGAGAGTATTCATCGATTTAATATGGGTAATATGAGATCTCGTTAATTCTTATTCCGTTAAATTGCGACAATAGAAAAAGAATCCATTATAAAGCAATCGCGGGACACTGTGTGTAGATTCATTATACGAGAATAATCGAAAATATTATGCAGCCGTTTGGGTAATAATTGAAGTTTAACGTCGGCGTCGACGATGAAATTGGTGGGGAGAAACTTTCGAAAGACGGACAAACCGTGGCATTACCGTCGGGAAGTTGCATTAATTAGAATCGCTCACGTATGAATTAGTAAAATTCTGGATAACTGTTTGCGCTTGATTCTTTATTCATGTCAAGCTCGCGAAAGCTGCCGCAGTTTAAATTGCATAATCGCGACAGGAAAATTACGCGACGAGCTAAATGCGCGACAGCAAGACGATCCCGGTAAAGTATTTGGTGAGTGTAAAAGTAACCCGGCTCGATGGCGCACCGAAGGATTAATTAGGCGACCGTTAATCAACGAATTAGCGTTACACGCAACGAAAGATGTAGAAAACCTGTTGCGCCGACTGTGTTAGATGATTCACGACACAGTGACGTTGCGTTACGAACGAAATCAACCGTGAAAATGTTTCGTGCTTCGCGAACGATAATTTTCATTCCCGACGAAATGCTACCGACGAAGTTCCGAGTTCCGCAGGAAAACTGTACCCGAAGAAATTGTTAAGAAGAAACATTTTTAAACGACCGAAACGTTTAAAAGCAGAACTGCCGTCGAACGTAAACTGATTGAAAAACTCGAAAGCGATGTTTTTGTCTCAATAAAAATAGAAAGCAATGCAAGATTTACTTATTCGCGTCGTACACTCGATACCACGCTACTTTTGTTCCAAACATTTTTTTATGTAATAGATAAGTGTCTTTTAAGGTCGTTAAGGTGGACGCCTCGTTCTGTATAGGCAGTAGCGTCAGACAGGAAGTAGCTGTAAAAATCGTACAAGTACGGTGAAGCGTGGAGGTTAGTTGTATCGTAAAAACGTCTCTCCAGTCTGAACATTCGTGGCAGTACTTTTTCCGACCCACCGCCACCACTGTGCACGTACACACACACACACATACATACAGACACACCATCGCGCGCTTGCTTCCGGTTCCGAGCGGTACGCCGCGTCGTGTCCATTTGTCGACGGTTTGTCGGTCTTGGTCTGTAAAAGATACGATATTTTTATTAGCGAACTCGCTAAATTGAATTCGAGTGACACCTGAGACGGGATTTTTCGAGAGAGTGTCCGTTACTGTGACGCGTCGCTCGTTCCCTTTCCCCGATCTCGATGTCCCCCGCATCCTGTTTTCGACAAGTGAGAAGAGAAGAGCGAGCCAGAATAAAAGGAAATTCGTGAATTCGCGATGCGACTAATTTCGCGATAGTTTTTGTAGACGCGAATGCCACTGGACGTGTCTTTCTCGTCACGCGAACGTGATCCACATTTAGTCTCGATTTTATAAAAATTGTAAAATCATGAGAAACGGGATCGTTCTTGCCATGACGTTAAATCTGATCTGCGCTTCTTCACAATTCTAAAACAAATTCAAGAATCAAGATAGACGTACGATATCTTCTTCGCCAAATAACACAGTATGATAAAGTCATTATATTATACTATATCAACTCTTAATTTTAAAATAAATCAGTGAACCAAGATAGATACAAGATTCACCTTTTATTGACAAAACACCGATCCACTTATTATACACATTCTAAATTCAAAAAAACCAATTAACGAAACCAATTAGACACAAGATTCTTGTTTCTCACTCAAAGATTAATCTGTATTTTCAGATCAAAAAGCCACGCAGGGCTAGCTCTATTTATTTTCGTATCTCTACAGAAAATTTGGGAAAAGGTTCATAGTATCACGTGATCAGTGGGAAGTTAGTATCGCGAGCTTGTCATTAACCGTGTTTCCCCTATAATATGTGTACTCGAGATAAGAGATACCATGATCGTCGATGTCTACGATGAACCCTACTATGGCTTTGCGGCGAGTCCGATGGATGCATCGCGTAGGACAAATAAGGGCAAAGCCAAACAACGTTCCCCGAACTGCGACGCGTGCGTCGTGTTTACGCGCGCCGCGTAATGATTGTGACACAAACGTATGCACGGGTGCGTTCAATATGCACACGCGTGGTGGTGACCAAGAATTTTTCGAAATTCGGCAGGTTTAGTTTCGTGATGTTCACGGTTCGCGGAACGGTATTCGAAAAAACGAAGAATAAATAGAGGGACACGTAAATAGGGGAAATAAATGGTGTTCGGGTTCTTTGCGTTACGCTCGATGATTTTGATCCTGTGTTAGGGGAAAACGTAACGTTAATTTAACGTACACATTGCGCGTATGCTTTGACTGCACGGCAAAGTCCACGTTTAACGAGTTTCCCTCTTTAAACGATTTTTTTTTTACCACGCTTCATATTTTTTCAGTTGCTTAATGGGATCCGTCTGTGCGAGTGTAAGTATAAGTATAGTTACCCGACTCGCAATTAAATACATTTCGAGCAAATAGAGTTTTATGAACTTTTTCGTTTTAACGTTAATTTTTATGACTCTATTCGATTCTCCACTTTTCCTTCGTTCAATATTACGTTTCGGTGAAACATTATTTATTTACGCGCGTACATATACGCGGAAACGTACATGGCTTGGCAGGTTATCAAAGTTTCGCGTTTTTCATTTAAATACCCAAACTTTCTTTTCTCGTTTCGCCATAGATTCTGGGGCGAGCTGTTCAAATTCAATTACCCGTTATTAACAATGTTAATTTTCGGAAAAAAAGCGTGCCAGGGAACTTGGCGAAGATGTCACGCTTTCGAATAAACGCGAAAGAATTTGGACAACGGTCGGTTAACAAAATTACTTTTAAAAATGGCTACTTATCCGTGTTATCTATTCAAGGAGATAAGTTTTGTAACGTGGCAACGCGTGAATTTATTCGGCGCACGCGATCGACGACACCCGGCGTAAAAGTCACGCGGAAATTCCGTGTATGACGCACGGGTCGTACCTCCATTTGACGAATTTAATGAGTCGTCGGCAGAAGGGGAGAAGATTACGGCCACATGCCATGGTGACTGAATACACCGTAATACGTGTGCCCGTATGACTCAATGGGAAAGCTCGCACACGTCGGGTTAACAAGTGATACGATAGTTGACTAGACGTAGGAGGATATTTGACTCGGCCGGCGGAAGTTCAAAGAGAAGTCGGCAAGTTAATGAGCGGCCTGTGTCGAAGGGGGCAATTTATTTCAACGGTGGAAATTACTCGCGTCAATATTTGGACACTTCGGTTATCCATATTTGCAACAGTAATGCCATTCGCAAAGAAACTCTTAATCCGGTTATCTCCCCGTGCATATTTGAGGAGGCCGATATTAAACGAATAATAAGTTATATCGGGAACTACATTATAATCCTCGAATTAGAAATTTGATCATTCGACTCCGCCGAAAATAATCTAGCGATTAAATCCCTTGCATTAGAGGTTCGATCGCACGTTTGCATACATTTATGGAGAAGTATCCGGTTAAAATGCGACTGATCGGGTTATTTTTGTACTTATATTTAGAAGCAGCGGTATTAAATGCTAAATAATTTCATCAACCTCCCCACATTCGGTTATAAATAATTAACGATAAAGATGTGGGCTTTCTATTTACAATTTACACGATCGGTGAAATATTTTCAGTAGGTGTCTCCACTAATTGACATTCCCAATCCGAATTCTGGCTATTTCGTTCTTGGATGTCGTCGTATTAAAAGATTCGTCGCAACCTTTCGTTTTATCTATGCATAATGAGCGTCGTAAGAACTGAGCGATAATACGAGAAAATCCAACGAAGCAGAATAATAGCCTCAAGAAGAATCGTGTCGTATTGTTAGCTTAATACTGTCAAAAGTAAAAGTATGTTTTTCAAATTAGAAATTGGATCATTCGAGTCTGTCAAAAATAGTCTCGCGATTAAATCTCTTGCATTAGTGGTCGACTGCACGTTTACATACATTTGTATGTAGAGAAGTATCCGTTTAAAATGTGACTAATTGTATTGCTTTTGCACTTATATTTGGAAACAACGGTTTTAAACGCTAAATAATTAAAACAACCTCTGTTCATCGGGTTATCAATAATTACTCGTAAATATTTAGATTTTTTTTTCACGACTTAGGCGATCGGTGAAACATTTTCAGTAGTTGTATCTACTAATTGACATTCCCAATCCGAATACTGGTTATCTCGTTCTCGAATATCGTCGCGTTAAAGTTAAAAGATTCCTCGCAACGTTTCGTTTCATCTATGCATAATAGATCGGGTTATTTTTATCTCGATAAAAATTGAGTCATAAGAACTGAACCGATGATAAGAGAAAATGCAACGTGGCTGAATAATAAGCGTAAGAAGAATCATGTCACATTATTAATTTATTATTGTCAAAGGTAATCGGTTTCGTGGCTAATGTGTGCGTGGCTCGAACATGGGCTTTCGTCTCCAACGGTGCAACTATGCGTAGGTGAGCTTTCACCCCCTTAGTGGTGTCTACCGTTGTCTACCGTGTCCAGTTACGAGACAAATGTACGATGCAAGTGCGAGAAACTATTACGCCCATTTGCAGGATCAAATGTAGCACCACGTAACATTCCTATGTTCGTAAACTACAGATTTATCTTTCGCAGTTGTGCTTAAAGATGATGCTGGTTGTAATTTTTAAAGAGTTGTTAAGAAATAGAGGAAATTTAAATACTCACCGGAACCTTTATCAAAAATCTGTATGGAAATCAAAATTAATTTACGCAAACTTTATACCACGTGTTTACGGTTCATTAACATTGCACATTTTCTAGGTTCATTGTTTTTTAAATAGACATTCCGATTGTAGGCTAATTGTAAGAAACACACTAGAAGCAATAGAAGGCTTTACTAATTTTACCAAAAACTACACAATAAAGAAGTGTATCTTTTAATTTTATAACTGTACCACTTTGTCTGATAGATTTATTTCATAATTTTATTTGATGAAATTAGAGTCACTGATCATTCGCAATTGTCCAACCTACAGCGACATCTAAATTTCATGAACTTATCTACTTTTCCCAAATACTGTTAAAAATCTTTTAATACAGCTAAAACGCAAAACAAAGCAGCGCGGCGACGGTAGCTGTACGTTTCAATGAGCGATACAAAATCCGCGAAATGGATGAGCGTTGTAAAGCGCGATGACAAAAAGCGAAAGCTGATGCCATGATTTAATTCGCTCGACTTCCGTCCTCTCATAGTTAAAAAGAGAGCGGGAGAGCGAAGGAAAACATCCGGGGGGAGAGGTCGTTCGATTAAACTACCCCAGACCTCATTTCGCTCGAACGCACGAACGTCGTTAACGAATTTCGTTAACGACTCGTGCGATCCTGTCGTCTCACGAGATTGCTTCCTAGCCCACTTCAAACCACGATCAGAACGATTTTCGTGCGAAATAGGGATCGTGCTTCCACCAATTCCACGCGTAGAGCCATCGTCGCACAGTATTTGCATCCGTCTCGAACCGCCGTGATACAAGCAATTGAACTTTTCCGCACGGATGTTTCAAATTTTTAATTATCAGGGATACGAGGATTAAACATAACGCCGGTGGGATATATCGGAATTAAAACACCGGATGTGTTCGATTTTGCGATACCGAAGAGGAAATTTTCAATTATGAAATAAAAACGATAATTGAAATTGATCGGGGAGAAGTTGCATTTATATCAGTCACTGAGAAAAGCTCGTGTATAATCTAAAAATAAACTTAGAAAATTTCACGTATAACAAGATAAAAGCGTAGAGCTGTCTTTCTTTCTCACTCGTGATTGGTCTAAATGTAATTTAAAAGTTTAGGTCGTAAATAATAAATTTATGGTAGTAATATGTGTTTGGAATACTTACCAGTGTATAACATAATAATTATTATTAGATACTGGTATAACAATACAAGATAATACGTACCTACTATTTTTTTTAGGTAAGTACGATTCCAGTCGCGCAAACGTTGCGTCGATAAACTAAGAGTCATGTATACATTAATGAATTTCTTAATGAATTTTTTAAATACATTATCATGCAAATGTTTAATACAAAACTCTTAAGCCATAGCGTAACTTGCCTTCTGATTTGCGTAATGCAAAATGACTTGCCATGGATTTTACGCGTGAAAGCTTAGCGTGCATGCACACAATTTATCGATTTAAAGCGGCAAAATAACTCGACACCGCCCCGCCCCCTCCTCCCCCCGCACCTCCTCCCCTCAGTAAACAGAATAAGGTTTAAATATTGCATGGAGGAAGGCCATGAACTAAATTTCACTTAAGATCGAGTTAACGTTATCGTTCGGAGCGATAATTGCCGTTCGTAACGCGTACGCGGCAGTCGCAGGATTCGCAATATTAACGCTTGATTATGATTTTCTGCGCCGAAGGAAGAAAAGGGAAATGGTTTTCTTGTTACTGGAAAGTACGTTATCATTTTCGAACCAAGATATTACGAGTAGTACAGAAAGTAAATACGAGAACGAGTAATACGTGTAAATACGGAAGGGAGTTTTTATAGAAAATTTAATAGCAAACGGAGTAACGGATACGAGTAATATTTGGTTTAGTATAATTTAAGTTTTGCGCGCGTATCGTTCAACCGATAAAAAGAATTTCGATAGAGACGTATTAACGAGAAATATGAAAATGATTAGCCACATATAAACGGGAGTTTAAATCACCGTTTTCTCATCGCGGAATTGCATTCTATATAAACGCGGTATAAATACGACCGAAAGTTTTACGAGTAGGTATGTATCGCTGGTAAGAAAAAAAGTAACTCATTATTAGAACCGTTGCAGTGTATCTAAAGCAAGAAACTCGCTGTTACTAAGAATCGTTAGTGGCGCAATATAAGTAGTTCGCGATTAATTAATCATTCAGTTGCATTCGTTGAATGTTAGTAGTTAGAGAAGAAAGTTTTACTCTCTATACGTTGAACGTGCTAGAAACTGCTGCGAGCTCAAGATCTAGCGGTATAATTTCTTTCCCATAGTCGAAGCAATCGCACATTGCGCCAGCGAACGATTATGGTAATTATCTGAACTCCATCATTTGCCCGTTTACCAAAGTCACGTGGAACGAAATCGAAGATCCTGTACGCTTTAAATTACCACTGCGAACATTCGATTTATGAGTCTCGAATAATTCCTTCCATCGTGAAAATAATTGTCGACAATAATCATTTCGCTCTTTGAAATTACGCTGTGGATTACAATTCTAGAAATACGAAATACAAAAATCTCTGTAAAAATTATAGTGTCAAGAAAACCGAAAAATTAAAAATTAATCAAAAACGCAATAACGCTTTACCTCTAATTTCCAATTACAAATTCCCGAATAAATCAGAAAGTTCGCTGAACTTAGTTTCTATTTTGCGTAACTTTTGTTTTTAGAAAATTGAAAATTAATTACGAACAGAAACAACAAATGCCACGAATATTCCCGAAAATATCCTCTCGGAAATTGATTTTGCGTCGTATACTCGCTCCAAACACAAACGCTACAATCTTATTAGCCAACTAATGATTCGTAAAATATAAAATGCTATGGTCAAATACAGAAACACCCTCGCGCTTACGCGACACGGCAGAGGTAACCCGGTATTGTTTACGTAAGGTATATCGCGAAATCACAGGTAGCATGTTACTTCTTGCGCAGCGTGTGGCAAGATAAGTTTCTCCCCTTTCTCCTTAATGTCTATCTATCACTTAATTTCTCTTATCTACTTTACGGTCGGCCGTATATATTACCCACTAATTGTTTCTATTATTAATGTACAACGAGCTGACTTTACGTGTTAAACTGAGAAAGTGAGCGAGGGAGACATACCATTGAAACTAAAAACCTAGAAATATCTTCCCAAGGTTTTTACGTTCTCCAGCTTTGTATTTGCTTAAATTATGAATATTTAATTACTTTATTATTCGCTACCATTAAGCATTTACATTGTTACGTTCAACGGTATACCTAACCCAGATTTCTTCGTTTCCCTGGCTTTTATCGCCCCATTGTAACAAGCATTTTTGGAATTTAAAACCAGTAAAAATACCTTCGATACTTTCCAAAGAGCGAAGAAAAGTGTGCTCTACAAACATACAATATTTCTATACGTAGAGTCTAACGATAACTAGTACCATCCGAAATAACCCACGTCTTTGTTCTCATATCAAAAGCTGCTCCAAGTCGAGTCAAAGAATATTTAAAGGATGTATATTTTCGCGTATAACCCATTTCCACCATGCAGCTATTTCGAGATTTCAGACTTTCATTCCTAAATGAAACGAAGCCACTTCTGCAAACGCGATATATAATTTAAATCGTAGTAAAGTCAATTGGATGAAATAACGCGTTCTATTAATATTGTTTATCTTCTTGGCTTATTCGAAATTAAAGGACCTATAAAAATCGTCATACTTTTCCTTAAAATAATGCTAGTTGGCATAGCGGGAGACCCGAATTGGCCAAAATCCAGGAAATTTAGTTCGGACCTCTCCCCCGCCCTTCATACCCCGTGCACTTATTGTTAGTTACCATTACTATCGTAGTTTCATCCGATCTTTGTAACGTTTTTACGACAAAATGAATTGTTAAAACGAAGATGAAACGGGCGTAAAAAGTAGGTTAAAAATAGAGCTTCGTAGCGAATTAATTTCAGCGCCATTCCAACTACACGATAACTCGCTCAAGGCTCGTTAGTATCGCGTATTTAAAATTAAAACCAAAATTACTCCCCAAAAGTTACACGTGAGCTTGCTTCGGTCACTGTCGCAAAACGTAATCCGTCTTAAATAAGAGCACGAACTATTTTAAATCCATCGTCAGATAATCTGTTTATTACAAATCGAAAAGTTATCGATCGCAAGCTATTTCTTCGAGCGGAAATTGGAAAAATTTCAGTACTTTATTATTTTTCCAAAATGGCTACCTCGCGCGAGATTGCAAATCTGTATAAAACGGGGAAAACGTAATTGAAGTAAAAAAAAAAAAACTGGCCGCGTCGAGAAGGGTGTGGCGAAGTTCCCAGGGAGAAACCGAGATCGATATAATTCTCTATACAATAATTATATTTACTTTCAGACAACATTATTTGCAATTCTTTTTTCATCGATCTTCGTTGAACGTTCGGTATCGCGTTTCTTCGTATTACGTTCCTTTATTAAAGTATCTTTGTAAATACGATTTTAATGACACGATATATGTATATTATATTCCTAGTTTTCATACGAATAAGAGTAACAGAATTCTCTCTTAAACGTTGGCTGAAAATTCACGCGTGTAGGAAAAGTGGAAGTTAAAACTAAATTTGTCGGAATACCGGTAACGTCGAGGTTGACACGAAAATGGTAAGGGGGCTCCAAAGCCCTCGTATTGAGCGACAAAAATTTCCATTGTAAACCCTCGACTTTGAAACACTCAACGGTTAGTATATATTTTTAACCCAATTTTGGAACACGTCCCTCGCTATTTTTTCCCTCGCATGTATCAAATTGCAGGTTGAGTTCGTGACAAACATAGTTGCCAAAGGCTTATTATGGTCCTCTAGTTTCAGCTCCGAGCGCCGACAATGCATATTTTTACTGTAAAACCCTCCGCGTGAAAAAAATACCCGCGCTCTCTCAATGCTTCTTTCGCCGATTTGCATCGTGTACCGACAATTTCCGCGATCGCAGATCAATTTATATTTCTTCGAGCGAATTAGCATTAAATGCGTTTCGAACTGAATAAGAGCTCAACTTACTCCTCACACTTTATTCTTTGAAAGTGTGTTTATTAACATCAAAGAAACGCGCGAGATTGCCCTGAACGTTTATAAAAATTCATATCAAAGAACAATCGCTTTCATTCTCCCCAGAATCTACGAATACAAAAGATGCGAAATACAAAGACAGATATATTTTTCGTTAACAATATTCAATTACTATCTTCCCTTCAATTCCTTCCAAATGGACCATTTCCTTCGAAAAAATAATCACAGGCTCCAACATTATTGAGTCACCGTGACTCAATAAGATACAATTTAATACGAAATGGTTCCGAATAAAATCATATACAGTTGTGCAATCTAAAATTGAAGAAGCGAACGATTCATGCTTAACCCCGACAGGGTCTATAAACTGAACGATCGCCATTGTTTACGTATAAACGTTTCATTTACGAGCATATTTCCGATACCTCTTACGTTCCCTATAATTTCCATTGACTTCGCGAGAAAGTAAATGTCTTTAGCACGAAATTACAGAGCGTACGGTTTACATTTATAAACTCCAGGGGTTGAAACACTCTTCGTGCCCGTGAACCAAAGTCCACCACGACCCGGTCCCACTTACTTACGTATGTATGTAGGCGCGTATGCACGTAGGTAACGTACTCACATTTAGTATTTATGACATTACGAGCGATAGCGTGTGCGCCTTAATGAGCTACGGACAGACAGCCGGTCGCTGAGTCACTGCCGAGGCACAGTATCGTGCATTATAAAGTTACCCCGAGGGCCTCCAGGGTATACTCAAACCCCCCTGATCATTTCTGCCACCCCTACCTTCCATCAGAGTCGCGTATAGATCCATAGGCATAATTAAACGCGAGTCGGCACTTATAAACCAGGCGAGGACAGCCTTTCCTTCGTATCTCGCTCCTTTTGTCGCCGAGATCGCTCCTACGCCAACCGTCGTTTCCGACCCTTATCGGTTCGCGTGATAAAATATTTCCGTAGATTAAAGGTAAACTTCAAATATTTGTGAATAATGCCGCCGTGTAATTTATGGGGAGGAGAGAGCACCGTGGGGTTGAGTTAACCCGTAAATAAGACGCCACGAGACGTAAGGGCCAACCGTTGAAGGCCCGTTGATTCTTTAAACGACTCGGAATGGTGTGTACGGTAATTATTATTTCCCATGGAGATATTTATAGTGGCGATAGCGGTAGTACATACGACTGCCGGGAAGTGGCAGTAATATAGTAGTGGCAATAAAAGGATAAGTGCTGTCGCGAGACTCGTCGTGACATTTGGGGGGGTGGGTTTGGGGATCCCAGGGCATCCCCATCGCGTTTCGAGCGCCCTTCCGAAGGATTGATTGGTCAAAATTGTGGGGAGATTATTGTGCGGAACAGGGAGTATAAATATTTTAGTAAAGGAACGTGCGCGTAATTGTTAGGACAACGAAGAACTAACCGAATCTATAATTATATTATAAGAATATGTCCGATCGACTCACCCCTAATACGGTTAATCGCAACCTCACAAATATTCTCTGTCGCGTGGTCGATAGAAATTCGATCGTTCGCAACCGTGGCAACGAAAACCACAGTCGCTGCTCTCGATCGAAAGTAATCATTCGCGATACGACTAATTTTTACAAAAAAAAAAAAACCAACGCGCGTCCGCAAGATTTTTTAACGGAAAACCGGCATTTCATCAGCGTTTTTTTGCCCTTTCAAAGGATCACGCTGCGAAGAATCATTATTCTTTTTTTTGTTTTGTCGGTTCTCCTCGTTCTACCCCGCGCGTGAAACGAGAATACTCGCGATGTATGAAACCGAACAGTCGTGTCACGGCCATTCTCATATATTACCGAAGTATACACGACGTTGTATCCGCGATATAGAAATGCAAACGATTTTCCATTTGCCCGATCTACAGATATGCCATTTCAAGCATTGTCTACGATACGCCGCAGCCCCTTGATTCAAAATCTACAGACAACGGGACGTAAAACGAAGAGAACAAAGATGAAAAAGAGGACAAGCACCGACGATCGACGGTACGGCTCTTGCAAATATATTCCCGACGGTTTGAAAAGTAGGTCGCTAAGGACTTACGTCACCAGAACTGAAAGACCCCGCCGCGGTAATGGGGGTAGAAATAAAGAAGAAATGGGAAAATCGGTTTGAAGAAAACGTCGAAGTGAAATTTAAGAAACAGCGCCGCGATCGGAAATTCGAGCCCCGGAATTAATCTATTGTACCGAGGCAGGGGGGAACCAATCAATTTTCGTCGATTTACATGTTAATTGGCTGATGAATTGAAATTAATTAATTGATAATTCGACCGACCGGCGACGGTGATAATAAAACGTAACTCGACGAGGGACAAATTTTAATTGGATCGAAGAATTTTGTCGGGAAAAGCACGGGAATTACGCGATAACGTCTCGCGCTACGCTTTTCCGCTTACCTCAATTTTAAAAAGACAAGAACACAATTTGTTTCGAAATTATAACTACGTACTTATATAATTTAGACGGAGGTGATCGTATCACGGCAAAGAATTTCGTATATCGAGCGGGGTAAATTAATTATCGGTATTTCATCGACGTATAAATAATTCAATTTTCCACCTATACCGTACAATTACCTGATAACTCCGTCGTCGAGTCGGAGTCCACGAGGCGGGGGCAAAGAAAAACGCGGTTCTTAGACTCGAAGAACAATAAAGTGGACGTTAAACTGGATAACGGTGCTGAAGGAAAAGCAAAACGACCGAAGGGAGGAAAAGAAAAATATAAAATGTCCGAGCCAACGTCGAGGAGCGAAACTGGGACGGGGCACCGAGAAACGGCACTTCAGATGACAATTCTCCCACCGATTGCAAATTTTACGAAGCTCTCCGCGATGTGCTTTGCGGATTAAAGAACGTTCACGTTAGAGAAATGCAATTTTCCGAAAACGTACCGAAACGTTATCGCCGCAGGTTCAAGAATAGGAGCAGGAGGAGGATGAGAAGGAAGGGAAGAATAAGTTGGCCGAATGCATGACAAAAAGGCACACGATGCTCGACGGCACATCCGTAGATCCGACGAATGGAAAAGTGCCGATATGCGAGTGCAACGAGAGGGATGTATCTTCGAATATTTCTGGAACGCGCGTGAACTCCCACTCCTTTATCCATTTAGTTAACCCCTTTGTAAAGTACCCACCCTTCGTGGTAAAAGCATTCTTGACATTGTTTCGGGGGGAGGGGGGGGGGTGGGGGGGAGGGGCGACAACACTGGCGATAGGTTTTATCAGAATGCGCGCGAGATCGGGTTTCGAGTTTTACGACGTACGCCGGCGACGTGTGAAAAATTTGCCCACACGTTATGTACGTTTCTACTCCTCCTCCCCCCCCCTTGAAAGGTTAAAAAGACTCCTTTTCTTCTCCACTGAATTTTCACGACGTTTCTTTCACCTACCTCTCGGGGCACCGCTTTTTGTTACTGTCCTTCATTTCGCATTGTTACCTCGCTGCCATTGTGCCCCGAGATTGAACCGATCAAAGAACTCCTACCGATAACAAATTGTCGCGTTCGCGGATGAAAAAGTGAAGCTTCGAAAATTGTAAATATTCAAATGCAAAAGAGAGAGGCCTACTCTTGTTAGTCAGTTTTGAGCGTAATTCACGCGAGGGGAAACATATGATACAATAACACCTGCTTTTCGGAAAGCGTATAAAAATTTGCAGAAATCCCCGCCGAATTTCACGACGGCAGACTTTTTTCCAAAAATTCTTGTGAGAGACGAAAATAAATGTTGGCCGGGAACTTCGCGCAGTAAGAAGGGCACAAAATTCCTTCTTCTCGGGACACGGATCTTATCTATATTTATTTTTATTCACTACACTGCAAAACGTTGGTCCTAAAATCCTTTCTACGAGTTTCCGTAGGAACGAAAATAAATGTAGAAAAGATTCGTGCTGCAAGAAAGATACCAAGGAATCCTCTTCCCAACGACACAAAACTTATCCATATCCACTTACGTTTCCGCGCGAATTCCTACAGACGATTTTTACTATCGCGAAATTAGCCGGAAACTCTTTAGCGCGGCAGGAAGCTCAATCGAGTTTTCATCGCGCGTAGAGAGACTTTCATATAAATAAATCATTCGTCGCTATCAATTTGGAAATCCTAAGGCAGAAAAATCACCCGAACCAACCCCCCTACGGAAAATCGACTTTTGCCATTAAGAGAGTCAGGGAAACCCCTCGCGGAAACGGGGCGACTCGACTAAATTTTCGTATCGACAAGGTGCACACGCGAGAATAAAAGAACTCGGAGGTACGGAGAGACCCGTGTGCCCGGAGGCTCTCTAAGCTTTTACCCTTCGCCCTTTCGCGGCGGCATGGCCGGTTTGTTTGGCCTCTTGGAGGCGAGCCAAATAGGAATTGGCTATTGACCAAACCAATGGTACCTAAATTACCGCTGCGACCCGTTGTACAACGCGGAGGTGCTTGGCCCTTGTTACGTGTCGTGTATTCGATTATCTACGTCGTGGTTTATTACGGGCTAATGTCGCGACAGCCGCGCATCTGCCGCGATCACTGCGATAAGCATCCTCTCGCGGCGGCGGTACACCGTTCGCCCCTGCTTCGACGCGGATTTCGAAAACCGAATAAATTCTGCCCCGTTGATCGTACGTCATCCGTGTGATCCGTTTTACCGGCTGAACTGCTAATCCCTTCGAAATCGTATTCTAATGGGACGCGTTTTGACGTGGAAGGGAACATTGAGCGCGACTCGCTCGTAATACATATATCGCGTGACGCCCTTGGAGTTTTCCTTTTTTTTTCAAGCTTAACATTCTATTTGCGTCAATTACGAATGACGAGCCTTGTAATTATTTCATTATTCCCGTCATCTTTCATTTAGCTTCGTACCATCGAGCGTTTAAATTGTCACGTTCGGCAAGATGTTATTAGTTCCTGGAACTTTTGTCTTTGCGGTGTAATAAATTTACGCAGTATTTGTAGATTGTATGGTTACGCCTTGTGCTCTTAAAATAGGAACGGATGAAGTCAGTAAAATCAATTTCGGTTGATCGGTGATAATAATTCCATTA
Source organism: Pemphredon lugubris (assembly GCA_933228935.1). Classification (NCBI taxonomy): domain Eukaryota; kingdom Metazoa; phylum Arthropoda; class Insecta; order Hymenoptera; family Crabronidae; genus Pemphredon; species Pemphredon lugubris. The sequence goes on along the minus strand of OW121819.1, from coordinate 7,106,775 downwards.
CTATGAACGTCTACGCGTACACAACGCGTACCGAGTATGTATGTACATAGCCTCTCCTTCATTCATAAAATCGTTCCTGAACTGCAACGCGTTCCACTTTCATAGTCATCTCCTTTGAGAACGAACTCCGTTCGAAGAGCTGTTTTAACCGTGAATGTTACATTCCTTTTGAGACATCTAAGAGAGAAATTCATTCAACGGTCCCTTTTCCAAATAATAATCCATTCAAAATCGACGGTATTTTTTCGAAATCAAAGCGTACCAAAGAAAATTGGTACTCTATGGGTTTCTGAAATAACCTAGATTCAATGAATTATACCTCAAAAGCGGAATAATTCTGGGAAATATGGAATAATTAACTCTACAGAGAGGATTCCTTTCAAACGTCGGAGGAGTCCAAATAATAATTAGGTATCTTTTGAATGAACGTGAGAGGAAGTGCCAACATTCATTTTTTTTTTTGCTACATTGTAATAATAATTAAACAAATCCTGCGAACCCCCGCTACGCCTCGCAACACAAACAAATGCTCCACTTTGAACGAATTAATAATCGATTCGGTTACGCATACTACGACCGCTCGATACACAAATTTACCTCAAATTTGACGCTCACCGTGTACATCGGTTAACCAATACCGACCGTCCTCGAAAGAAAATTGAAGCAATAGAAATTCCTCGAGCTTACCATAAAATCCACGGTCGAACCGAACCTCCGATGCCGTTGGCCTCTTGTCGTCGATATTCCAAGATACCGGCACGAATCGATCGCGACTGAAACGTGGCGCAGAAGCCAGCTTTTGGATACGTAAAGTCTTAGAGACGTCGACAAATCTGCAGATAAAAGGAGGAAACTGTCGGAAGGAGGAAACGGCGGACAAAGACGAGAAACGTCGGACGAAAGAAAAATAGAAGCGTCGACGACGAATTCCCTCCAGCGTCACGGGAACAAGGATTGCTCATCTCCTACGCAGCACCTCCTTTGTATATTCGAAGGATTTCCACTGATGAAATAATTAAAATTACAAAGCTCTGTGCCAAGGCGACGACGACGGACAGAAAAACAGCGAAGACGACTGTGCCGCTATGCAAGAAAGGATCGTTCGTACTGGAAACTGCAGAATTCTCCTCGAGCCCTAGCGAATGCGTCGCTTCCACCTCGCAACTTTGACCCCCTTTGATCATTTGTTTTTTTTTTTTTCCCCCTCAGTTTCTTATGCAAATCGAGGGAAAATCTTGCGAGCGATGGACATAAGGACGCATCTGTAAATTTAAATTAGAAATAGGTTTCTATTTGTTCAAGGTTCTAATTGCTAGAATAATTCGGCGCGATTAACGACGAGACGAGATAATTAATATACACAATTCTGGGCTTACCGAATCCGGCGAATCGTGCCACCCCAACGGAACGCCTCGCGGAGTTAACAAATAATTGAGTTTGTCGTTCCTCCCGCGTTTCTTCGGTCTGTATTCATTGATAATGGCGCAGAAACCCTCGTGCGTCCCACGGGACACGAATGAGAGCGGTTTCGTAGAGCGAGAATTACGCCAAGTCGATGGTTACGTGGACGTTTCGCGTGTCGCATGGCCGTTGGAGTCATTCAACACCGACTAATTTAATAGAAACTTCTGTCGCAGAAACCATACTCCCGGTGAAACGAGTTTTCGCACCTTTTTATTGCGTACGTTACGAGCTGTTAAATTATAGGGCATCTCGATCTTTAATCAATGACTCTCGACCAGGACTCGAAAAGTAAAGCACGCGTAAAGATCGCTTAAATATAAATTGCCTTCGAGAGGATATCCGATAGTGAATGGAAAAAATGAAGAGAATTGGGAAATGTTAACTAATTGATCAGCTGATCAGGTTGATTTAACGCGAGGGAAAGCACACGGCTCGTGTGCACATCTATTACTTCAAATTTGCAATTCATAAATAATTGTCGCGCGGGTGTGAAACGTCCGTGCGTGTGCGTAATGTATTGATCGGCACGATGCGGTTCGGTGAATATCATTAGGAGGATTTTAACTTTGCGCTATAATTTATTCCGAAGTATCGGGAAGAATTACGGTTTCGCGTTACATCACTCTCGTCCTGTAATCGGAGACAGTCACCAGGTGCGCATACCACGCTCTAGCCGGAAGTGGATAGTATCTCGAGTACCGGACGTATCGAAACCTCTTCAATAATACAAAAGAGACTTCTGGTGGTTGCTCTTTAAGTTTTCTTTTCAATCCCCCTTCTTCGTGGCTCATTTTATGTTTCGATATCAATACTTCCGCGATATTATTTGCTCGACAAATATCTCGTGTCCATTCCATTTCCTAGAATCGTTGTAAACATCGTTTTTCACCCGTACCGTGCACATTGAATAAATAAAATACCCAATTTACACCTACGTACGCGTGGTAGTTCGCAGTATCAATGGACTTTTACCGTAAATAGAAACTGAAATTCAACGGACAGTGCGGCAGGGAGGCTTTAATCAATTTCCAATCGATGGAAGCTTTAATTAATCTAAATCCATTAATTAATTTGAAACCTCGATGAAAGGGAGATCGAAAGATATTCGTTCGGCGTCTAACAACGCGAACTTTTAACTAAAATTAAAAAAAAAGATTCGTTATGTAAAGGTCCGTGTAACGATTGTGGAATAAATGCCACGAAAATAGTGTATCGCTGAAACCATTCCGCGCTCGCACACGCATTTGCGTATCGCACACATTCGCAAGGGACGAAAGTCCGGCTGATCGTGAGAACGAAAGTTAAAGCCCGCAAATTGTTAAAATTCATTTGCATCGTATCCCGCTTCATAGCACTCGAAAGCTTCTCGCAACTGCAATAAAAGCACGCAAATACGTGTCCGGGAAAAATGCTAGTTGGTCAGAGAGCGGAATAAATTTACGACTCTCGTAAACAATGTGTTAATCGTCGGAATTTTTTCCATCGTGTCGCTCGAGCACCGGGCATGCTTTCGCAAAGAGATAAGAGTACGAGTTCAGAAAATTCTTCGACTTTTAGACTCTTTAGCGCTTCGCGAGTTACATTAATATTCCGTGACATTGACAAAATGTTAATCCGAAGTGGCGTCCCGGCGCACTTTATTCTCTTCGTCCTTCTCCTTTTCCTCCGATTACTTCGGATATCGTCTTTAAACGTCTCGTTTCGCTGAGCTCGGCGATAGCGTTCTTCCGCCTTTCCTTTAACATTTGGTCACCAATCCCGTAAGATTAATTGTTCTCGTAATTTCTCATCGATCGATCAGACTTCTATTTGTCCCAAAGAAACGGCGATCCCGTTCGTGTCGCGGCGATTTTTGTAATTAAAACTGCCAAGACGAGTCCTCCAATTCAATATTCTTGGAAATTAAATTAATATTGATCTTTGTTCAATCGAATCCGAACGGCGATGGAAGTTCTGGAATGTCCATTTCGTTCGGTGACCTAATCGGGGATCGGTAACTCAAATTTCAAACGTTAAGGGCGCTTAAATTTTTCTTGCCACAGTTTTCCGACTCTATCCGCTGTGTCAATATTAACGTCTTTAATTTATCTTTCAGCGCCGGCAGCAAAAAAAAAGTTACCCAATACAACGAAAAGGATAATTTATTACTACAGATTATTCGGCCTTTTTAATATCAACGTAATGTTGAAATACGAACGTAGTTGTAAATTTGACCGTTCCGTTTCTACTTGTTTTCCATTATTTCAGGCGTACACGAGATAAGGTAAACGCGATCAAACATGCGAGAGAGATGCGCGTCTCGCAATTCATAATGAAATGATCAATGTCAACATCGAGCAGATACAAACGGTACAAATATTTAGCGAAAACGGTAAACCAAGCATGGTCAAGGAACATTTCTTCGACCTCTGTCACGAGCGTCGTTTCTCAAGCACCATTGTCCGGTGTCTGGGACCACCTATACTATTTGCGTCGACCTGGGAACACGGTATCAAATCATAAACAAATACCCAGGTAACGAGATGCAAACAGTGCGTTCGCAAGACGGTTGAGAGGGTAGCTGCATAGTAATGATAGGTAACCAGAGGGGATGAAGGCGGAAAGAGGGTAGGGGAAGGGAGGGAGGAAACACAAAACGATGGAGAACGCAAGAGACGAAAGATGGGAAACGTTAAAAAGTAAAAGTGAACTATGAGAGATACAGGATAAAGGGCGGAAAGCACTGCAAGATAATGGTGAAATGTCGGGGACATTCGACGGGGGAATGCGTGGGGGCAAAAACCATGTAAAGGAGAGCGGTGAGGAAAGGAAGAATGGAACCAAGACAAAGGTAATGCGGAAACTAGAGTCGAGGAAACGCGAAGAAAATGGCAGAATGATTAAAAGAATGGAAAGAGTGTTGCGTGAAAAGGGAGTGGGGGGGGGTGGAGGGGGAGGAGAGGAAAAGAATGAAATAAACAAGACGAATCCAAAGAGAATAGAAGGGAGAGAAAAATTGGATGACCGCGCGAGAGAAGAGAATGAAAAAACGAAAGGGAGCATAAATATACGTCGAACGGCGATGCAAACTGGTAGCCTGTATACTATACTCTCGTTTGCACTGTCTGCCCATATCGACGTACGTGCGTGAACGCGCGTGTGCCCACCCATACCATCGGCATACGAGATTTCAACGCACGTACGTGTACGTGTATCGACGATACCGCGCACTGTACTTACAGTGCACAGAAGAGATCGGTCACACCACGAAGTCTAGTATCACGTACACCGACAGACGGCACACGCGCGACATTCCCGACGCACACACGCTCCAAATGAACTACAAACCCATATGTCACGCGCACACACATCACCCGCACGAGAAATCACACACTCGCAACTTGCCAGCGCGCGCGCGCGCCTCGATTCTCCACTGAAGCATATATCGCACAACCACGGTGAAACGCTCGCGCGTAACACACGCCGGATATTACGGACCGTACGTCGCACAAACCTGCAAAAAAAAAAAATAAAAAACGCGCACATCGTACAAACGCGTGCACGTATGCGCGCGTTTCTTTGGGACGGGTGATATTTCTGTTCGGTGTGGGCGCGTTGTACGCGATGTGTGTGCGTTTTTTTTTCATGCTGCATGCACGTAGATATCTCTACGTATATCGCTGCATACGTGCGTGCACGTAGATATCAGTTATATATACGCACAATTCGGGCACAGGGAGCGCAAGAACCCCCGTATGCCTTTAGATCGCCGGGTCTCCGTGCAACGTTACCGGAGGGCGTATTTGCACGTAGAACGTCGAGAATCAACTTATGGTTATATGTGTATAATATATTCGGTATACCCGCAGACTAGCACCGGAGGCCACCGGACGTCAGAAACAACCCCGTGCTAACGAAAATAATGGGGAGCGGTAACGAGCGAGTGCTCGAGAGTACTGCTGCAAGTACGAGGAATGCGACCAGAGCTATTAGGGCGTGAACCAACCCCCATCCCCCGACGGCTTTTCGAAGATCTATGCACGCCGCTCGGATCCTGATTATTTCTTCTTCCAAGCCTCTTTATGCAACTCTGTGACTTGGGTTTCGAAGATCGTCGATTAAACGGTGGGACGGTTAACAATAACCGTAACGGTCAAATGACCGGCTACGAAAGAAATCTTTTTCGAAGGGAATTCTCAATTTATTGTGAGAAATAATGTACAATATAACTTTTAAATAAGAGTAAAATAAATAATCGTATATTTTCATTTTTATATGTACCATAAACAGGAGATAAAAATAACAGAATAGAACGTAAATCGGTCATTTTACTAGGCTTGGTATGGTTGGTGCTAAACTTCTGATTTGATTACCGGGATAAGAAGAAGAGGAAATTGATGTTTGCGTTTGGAAGCGTGTAGTTCAGTTTATGCGATGCTGTACGGGTATTTGAATTATTCAGAAAAGTGGAATTACGTCACTGTTAAGTTTTTAAAAGATCGAATCAGGTGCGCGCGCGCGATACGTCTGACCTTTTCAAATCTTTGAAAATCCGTAATGGAATATTCGATCGATCAACAAAGCTGACCGAGGTACACACTTCACGCTGCAACAGCTTCGATCGACAAAGTATTTTCATGCAAAGAGAAAACTGTGAGAAATTGATATTCTCCCCCTTTAAAGTCAGCTATTTGCCTGCCAAATTTTCGGAATAAGAATATCCTATCACAATTTTCCAAGGTTCGACGTACCCGCTATTGACGAGGAGTAAAGTCTTTTAGAAAGTTCATACCGAATATTGTGAAATGCGTGTATGTATACGTGTTCGGGACTATGTCACGAATACTTTGAGCCTACGCTACAGACACGCCAATTGCTTTTAAATAAGCTTTGTTGGCATATTTGTGAGGAAAAAGGGGGAAGAAAATTTTTATATGCAGAGCGTAATAAATGTATGCAGCAGCAGCAGCACCGTTCTCGGGACTGACATGTCTCGATTAATACCGGGAATTTTTAAATCAAGGATTTAAAATTTAAATACTACAAAGTATTTGGCGGTGCATTCTAGATTCTATAAGAACGGTCATTACCGAAACATTTATTGTTTAGAAAGAATTTGTTGTACCCTAAGATATCAATTCCTTCGTATTCGTATCAGGAATAATCGATCAGACTAATTCCACCAAGTACATACATTACTTCCATTTTACCAGACCAAGTAACACCATGTCACTGACATGCTGTCAGGCGTACGGTACCAAATGTCCACTGCAACAGCACCGGCCTTGCATCAAACTTCCTGCCGTCTTTCATCTCGATAAACGAAAGACGCGACGTATGAAAACAGCTTCAAGCAGAAAATGACTGTAATGTCGCGCAATAAAGATACTTCGAGCAGAAAATTCACCGTAGACCACTGTACCAAGCACGCCGGCAAACTAAAGGTATACAAGCGCACCCTCCAACTTTGATTACCGGTGCCACGACAAATACGTACATGTACACAACATACATATACGGGCTGCCAAAACTTTGTAAATGTTTCGAGAAAGTCTCTGTAATCGGGTCAGCTAGATAAATAATACTTGTCGGATGGTTTATTGCAATTTCGCAGTGATGTAGGATCTCATTGCGTATTCAGAAAGAACACTTTTAACGTTTAGCTTTAAATCGAACTTGATATATCAGCGATTGTGAACGCGCCGCCGTTCAACGATTAATTTCCTTTAATAGAATACTTCTCGAAATGTATCACATGGAAATACTATGAGATTTCTGACTCATTTTGATCTCAGGGGGTGGGGGGTACACCGACCGAGGGGCAGAAGAAATCTATTATTTTATAGAATGATATAAAACTTTATTTTTTCTTTACTTTTGTTACAGAATATTATCAAATGTAATTTTCCTCGCTCTTTACAACTGTATCCCGACGTTTTTCAAAGTCTTTAATGCCTTTTCATAAAAACTTACAAAGATACTCACACCACCGTTTTCGGGCACAAACTAGCAGTCACCCCCTTCACACCACTGTCCCCTCGCAGCGTTGAGACGAAGAGTATCGCGACGTCTCGTCAACCGTCGAAATCGATAGACGATCGTTCAAAATATTGTTCGAGGTCTAGGATGATAAGAAAAGAAATGCCTCTCGAAGTGTAGGGATCCGGTTGTGCCCCCGCGGGGGCGGCTGTGGCATTCCGCACGAAGAATAAGGATTGGATCCCGAGAAGCGAAGGGCGAAAGGGGGGCGAGGGCGTTACCGTGCCCTTCGACCGTGTAACACCCAACACTCCCGAGATCCCAATGAGCCAGAACTTTCATAGTGTTCTTCTTACCGTGCTGCTATCCTCTCCCCTATCTCGCTTTCTCTCCCTCTCTCTCTCTCTCCCTCACTCCCTCAATCTCCATTCGATGGAACTCGTGGGATGAGTTACAAACTTGGAGCACACGCCACTGTCCACCATATGGCCTATATAGCCGACAGATGCGAATAAGAAAGTAGAACAAACTCCAAAAGAGACAAAAGACCCGTGGATTCCCGAGTCGGTATTTAGTAGTCGTTCGGCGCACACGTAGCCCGCCTCTTCCTTGAACCCCCAGCAGCCTCGTAAATATGAGAAGATTAAATTCTTTGAAAACTCGCGGGTAAAAGTGTTTCGGTTATTTCCTTTCCCTACCTTCCCTTTCCCCCGACCCCGTAACATTCTCATACCGTCGGTCCGAAATGTGGCGCGGGGGGTGGGGGAGGGGGGGTTGAATGTTCTCCACAGTCCCTCCTCTTATAACCGCTGTCCAGAGAAACCGAGTTTTAGGTCACGCGACTCGACCACCAACGCCATCCTCCCACCCCCCCTCCTCCTGTCCCTCCTCGTTCTCCACCCTGCCGCCCCTTTTCGCGACTGTAAATTCTTCGACGTCGAGTTGAAAGACGGTAAAACGTTTGCGGTCGAGCAGAGGTTCCTTTCGGGGCACTTCGAGCCCCACTCGTCTTTTTCCTTCTTTCTCCAGCAACTACTTTTCACGAATTGTAGGTTGATACGTGTGCTAGGGAGTAAGATTGCGAACACTTGGTGCGACGTAAGTGCCGACCACTCTTTGCTTAAAGCGTGGAAAATTTCTGCGCCACTCGTTAATTTTTAGTCGTAAACTGTCGCAGAAGTGTCGGTGACGATCTACTACGGCCTAATTGCGGTTGAATTTTCGCTAGAATTTCGTGCGCGGAGTATGAGGCAATTTTGTCCTCTTAGAAATATTTAAAAATAGAAGACTCGCTGATACGCGAACGAGCGGCGAAACGAGTGAGAGGCTTGTTGTGACAGTTTTTGTAAATTTGCAAAATGCTGTTCTTTTAAAGTATTTTATATTACCCGCAATAATAGTAATTAGTTTCAATGATTGCCCGCGAACATCGAAAAATTCGATAAAATTTGTGATACTTGGAGCTTTCCGTCAATTCTCAACTATAATCGATAACACGTATTCCCACAATACATTTCGGCAAAAGTTACGAACTAGGCGATCTTATCTCACACGTAACGCAACACTGACAGTGTAATAAAAATTGACACCCAACGGAAATAATTCCATCTTCACGATTATTGACTATTTAAAGGAAGAACAAAAATTCCGCGAGTGAAGTAACATGGCAAGCAATCCGACATCAGAACCAAGTACACCGCGAAAACCCATTTCTTTTTCGAGGAGCCGCAACCGATGACCCCGCTCGGTCTCGGTCGTATCTCAGAAACATCCCCTATACCTCACTCCAACAAATAGCCGATCACTCGGCCAGCTGCAAAATTTATGTTCCGACCCGATAACCGTGGAGCTACGTTTCCGGCGTGAGAAGGGCGGCACCGTGGTGCCGCCTCGTTAAATCTCGTCGCTTTCATTTTACCGCGCGCAGAAAACAGCACGGTGCCGGTCGTCGAGAGGGCGCCGAGGTCCCCGAAGGTGGAAAAGAGGAATATTGGAAGGAGGCGCAACCTCCGCTACCCCCGCCAACCCTCTCCCCCCCCCCCCCCCCCCACCCCCCGGAGAACCTGTAGAAGACCCGCACAACCGACCCACTTAATGCCGAGCGCGTCTACGATGGAGATTCGCTAAGAAAGAAGATCCAACGAGCGTGACTAATGCGAGGATATACGTATACGTTTTCCCGGGGTAGATACAGAAAACCCGGTGGGTGGAAGAAAGCATCATCCGCCCCTCCCCCACCCCTCCCCCCTCCCTCCAGACCCTTAGACTCCCACTGGCTCGCTTGACGAGAGATACCTTGGCCTTACCTATCCCCGTCGGTCTGCTTGCAAACGGAAAACGTATTCAGAAGGCGAGCGGAGGCGACGCTGTATCCGCCGACAAATACGACGCATCCCTCTTCACCGTCTCCGTCGGGAAAGAAAAGGAATGGTAGCCGGAGGAGAGAGGAAAGCCGGCTGCTGGAGAAATGAAGTCAGCCGACTGGCTCCCAACAAATGGCCGAGTTTAACGAACTAACCCCACCGAACGGTGTGTCGCATCACGGTCGTTCCCTCCGTGTGCGTCTGACCACGAACGGGTACTTACGATTAATGGGAAATATGCGTGACTGAGATCGACGAGAGGGTTGAAGGGGTGTTGGCAGTGGTGCAAGTTTACTGCCGTAAGTTGTGTCTTGTTGTTCGAAGTTTGACTTATTAAAGTGGCGAGAGAGAGAGGCAGAGAGGCATTCTGCGTTCGATGTTTTAGAGTTTAATTGACGGTTGACTTTAACAGGACCGATATAGCGAAATCCTGATTTCTCGGACACGTCAGGGGACAGCTTGGTACGATCCTGATGCAATTGAATACTATAGTAGTTATGTAACCGTGTTACAGCGACTATAGTATTATTACTATGTATTGGGTATAATTGCAAAGCACGCGTAGCCAATTTGGCGTACTTGAAGTTCTGAAATTTGAACAAATTTCTTACACGAGTGCAGATATTAATTAATAGAGTCGAAATATACAGCTTATTTAGAATAAGGAAAATGTAATTTAAGGAAATTATTTATTAGGAGGGACTAAATAATTGTTTGCTCAAAAAGAATGATTAGACCATGTCATTACTGACAATAAGCTGTAACAGCTATGCGTATATCTTGCGTTTATCGTACGTCATCGTCGGTTATTTATTCACAGTTTCTATTTATGGTTTCTATGTTTGGTTTTATTCGGTGTAACCGCTAAAGTCCAAATTAAACACATTTCTGAAGTAGCCTGTTAGAGTAACTCGGATAAAAATAAACTTCCTATTCAGAGATGGAAATTATTGACGTAAGCTGCGAAAAAAAGGCGCAAGTCAGAAATGGAATCACGTAAGTAAATAAGCTGACTGGCGAAATAAATTCAGTAGACTGTGTATACACAACGATTATATCTACATACATACGTATTAGCGTGGCCTGCGACGTGCAACAGGTTTCTATACATTTTCAAAATTCAAGTATTGAAAGCATAACTGTTTTCGTCGTTTGAGCATGCATTCTCGCGCGTGAATCGAATACCTTGATTTTTATGAAACACCGCGCAGCATTCATTTGCGGAGTTCAAATGGGAACATCGCAATATATAAACCTTTCTACTGTATCCTGCAAGTGCGATGTTGTGGTGTTCAATTCAATGCACAAACTATAACAGTTATGGAAAATGAATGATCGATCTGTATTTTATCGCGAGACACTTACTCTTCTGTGCGGCGTATTTAAAATTGTTGTCGTTACATAATGAAAATATTACCTCAAACAAGTTAGAACCAAATGCGATATTAAACATCTTTCTTCTACTTATAAATGTAGATTGTTGTTGCCATTTGTAGAGTAAAGTCCAAATTGTCTGTAGAAGAGTACGCCTGCAGTAGCGTTTACCGATAATATACCTCAACAAAATTGTCTAGTTATCTACAGCCGTTTACGACATAACGTAAAGATTCCTGTAATACCGTTTGTGCTAATTTTCTGAACATGCGACGGTAACATCGCTCTTCACACACAATTCTTTTCGTGACCCCTTTGCTAACTAATTAGCGGTGTATCGGCCCTCGGTACCTATCCAAAAACTGTCACGGGTCAATACGGCGACCCCGTGCGTTTCCAGTTAGATTATTTGAATTGTCTTGATTGTCTTAACTGCCTTGCATCTTAATGCAACGCAAAAATGGTTAAGAAGAATTTAAAGCCTCAAAACATTTGACTTGTGACTTTCGTGCTCCGGTCAGATCAGCATTTCAGTTAGATGCTGTAAGCAATCATAACTTTAGTTTCGTGAGCCAAAAAAACTGAATTGCTGATGTAATAAAAGCAGTTATCAGAGAAACCTTCGAGTGCGGAATGTGGTCAATGTAGGAATAAAATACATACAGACAGGGAAAGAGAAGAAGAGGAAATCTTCCTCTGAGAAAAATAGGTAGTTCATCGATTCATAGATATTTGTGCTACGAAATGCAATTGAATTTGAAGTCTACGATTTGTGTTTCAAAGTTAAATCTTTGGCACAAAATTTTCATGATTTGTCCTACTACCACTCGGGTAAGGGTGGTACACAATACCGTAAAAAAGATTTGTAACATTTTTACATAACTTCGTTTAGTTGGATAATGCTGGTATAATATGTATCACCGTTAATCTGCGAACGCAAGTTTTATAACACATTGTACTTTTCAGGTTGAACTCGCCATCTGGGCTAACGATAGTCAGATGAACAATCGATAGCACCGTCGATAGTAGGAGACTATCGATAGTGTTATCGTTATCGACAGTTTGCTAACAGTAATCCTTATATGTAATTGACCGTCATTTGGCATTGAATATAGAATTCTATGCAAAGGTATATCGCATTGGGGGCGTATTGTTCATGAATGTTTTCTATTCGCGACATTCCATTGGAAATTTAGTGTGCGGGAGTACGACTTTACAGCATTCAAATGTAATTCATTCGATTAACACGACAATCTTTCCTTGACATTGACGTTTCCGTTGGTGGTGCTGGTATGCACGTATTTTCTGACAGGAAGTGCCGTGCGGTAGATATTTTGACAATGCGCGACATTTAATAATTAATACGTGAGCTAGAGTAGCACGAAGTAGCAAGTTAGGGAAGCGAAAGAACACAAGCTGTTATGGAAGGCATCAGCGGGCAACTGCAGACCAAATACCAAAAGATTGCCACGGAATATTCGAAAGTAAGAAACCTTGGTTGTGCTATTTGTATAGTGTACACAGTTGTAAGTGTCATATGGATTGAAATATGGTCAAATTCTGTTTCAATAATATGCCCGTAGTTTTGCTTTCGTTTCTTCGATATCGTTTTGTAATACTATTACACATTTGATTCACCTTTGCAAAAGCTTAGATAGAACATTTTTTTACAGATCCGGGCACAAGCAAATGTTTTAAAAAAGGCTGTGATCGACGAACAAGTGCGTAATGCAGAAATTCGCGAACAATTGAAAGAGAAAGAGGTAGAATTACGTAGAGCAGAGCAGGAGCTAGATAGTTTGTCATTCCGGAATCAGCAACTCACGAAACGTATAACTGTATTGCAAGAAGAACTTGATAAGGCACAAAACAAATCTAAGAAAGGGAGGAACAAATTGGTGGATACTAATAGTCAAATACCAGCCCCGCCAAATCATATCTTTGACGAAGAGTTCCAGAAAAAAATAGTTGAGAATGCTCAATTATTGTCGCAAATCAACGATAAAGATAGTGAGATTGAAAGTTTGAATGAAAGGATACAACAACTAGAGTATAAACTAGACCACTGTGAAAAGTCCAAAGTTGAATTAGAATGTCAATATCAGAATACATTAGACAAACTAGAAAGAGAAAGAAGCGATTTGCAAAGAAGATTAAACGACAAGCATAAGCATGAAGAAACAGTGTCTTGGTCTAGCAACGAAGGTAAACGCGATGGATGTGATTTCGATACGCAGGTGACACTTTCTAATCATCGCCAGACAGAACCATCTCCGTTTTCATCGCCATCTGCTTCGCGTAGATCTTCAAAGTCAATTGGCGATGGTCGATCGCATAAACCACAGGAAGAAAGCAATGATTTTGATTTTTCAAAACCATGCGACTTAGATAAAGAATTGAATCATTGGAAATCACAGTACCATATACTTAAAATCAAATACGATGAAATGGAACAAAGAGGACACTTAGGCAATAAGGAAATAGAAAATGATTCTGTGAAACCATTGGAACTGAGTAATATGGTTAGTATTTGAGGTTTCTATACAATCATTCAGAATTTATCCATATCAAACACTCATCGATGAATATTCATAACAGGTTGGAAGACTGACAGCACCATTTGCAATACCAGAGGAGATAGAAGCACGCGAAGCAAAGATCAAAGACTACTTCCTTCAAGAAATTGATAAATTAATAACGGAAAAGCATGTTTGTCATGCCAAAAATTTAGCTATGGCTGCTAATGTAACTACTAAATTTTATCAGCGTTTATATAAAAATTGTTAATGTATCTTCGAATGTATTAAAAGAAAAAGAGGTGTTTCTTTCAGAGTGAAGTTATACAGGTCCATTTAGATACAAGCGAAGCAAAAAGAGAAAAGTGTGAATCAGCACTTAAAGAAGTACTTTTGAATTGTACCACTTTACAAAAGGACAAAGAAATACAGGAAGGAAATTATAAAGCGCAACTCAGCACCATGAGCGAGCACCTTGCTAATATGAATGAAAAGCTTATTTCTCAAACAGAAGAGATACAAGAACTAAAGTTTGAACTTGCAAATAAGGTAACAATCTCAAAACGAAAATATATAAGTATCAACCTTCTCGGTTAGTCTTCCAAACATTTGATGTGCGCTTTAATGGTTTTCAGAATAGTAAAAGGGGAAAACAGAAGTGATCCAGGTCAGATGATGAGCTAGCAATCATTGACATTCCATCAGTGACATGTTTTAATCATGATCATTGGCAAATTTGAGTTCATGTACATAGGGAATCGGTGAACCTGCTGAACAATAATTTACAATTTTTAAACATACTCATTTCTTTGGTCTGTAAGCTAAAGAGTTCTTTATCTCGATGTTATATTATTTATGAAATCAAAATAAAACTTATTAACTACCGTCATTTTCTGGACGTTTATAATACAAAGAATTAAATACATCTTATATACAATAATAAATCGAATAGTACTATTATTTATATGTATTCGCAGTCAGTTCATTACAGTGTCAATTGAACAGTGTTCCTCAATGATGTTAAAGAAACATAAAATTTGACAATTCTGTTTATATTCTACTGAGATGTTAAATAAAAATATATACACGGTCATATATACATATATCAATATGTGTATATACGGTTTTATTTAATTTATTTGATATTTATATGTATACGTTAATATTTAACAAATAACGATTACTGATAAATTTGGGAGCACGCAAATTTTCTCAATGTGAATATGAATAAAGTATTCATAGCTGCTAAATTTCTTATAACAATTATAAACATCATATAGACAAACTTTTTTTCTAAATATATATATAACTATACAAATTTCTGAGTGCTAACTAATCCATCTTAATAGCAAAACTTGCACCGCAACTGCAACCTTGTTCAGCTAAAGGGTTATTAGTTATTCTAAATGCAGAACGTATTAATTCTGTATGATACTCTATGGCTGCTCCTTTAACGTATTCTAACGATGTCGAGTCTATAACCACTTTTGCTCCATCCTTATGAAATATCCTGAAACATGGACACTTATATAAAAATGTACAAAGGGAGAAGAATTTATTGTTGTTTTCTAGCAGAAACAGTTTTTCATGTCAAATAGAAAGAATGGATAAAATGAAAAAACATTTAACATTTGCTTAAAATAAAAAAAGGTGATCAAAGGTCTGCTATTCTTTATCATCGCACAGTACGTTATAGTAAAACTGTTATTGTCTAGACATAGTTATATTAACACGTTCACGTCTGTTGCCAATCATACATTGGCGGCAGTAGTCGAGCACTGACAGCCATCACCAACCCGTAATCGTCACTAGCATATATTTTTTTAGATTTG
Organism: Pemphredon lugubris; assembly: GCA_933228935.1. NCBI lineage: Eukaryota > Metazoa > Arthropoda > Insecta > Hymenoptera > Crabronidae > Pemphredon > Pemphredon lugubris. The sequence goes on along the minus strand of OW121819.1, from coordinate 7,091,268 downwards.
TCTATAAATGATTTGGCTATAAAAACTGCTGCTCTATAACCTTTGCCTTTTCAAAAGCGTGTAATGTTGTTCTATGAGCATAATATGTGCAGACGTGAATGTGTTATATTTCTACAATTATTATACATATCTCTTTAAGTAAAAACTTACTTGTCATCGTCATTTATGTTTGAATCCAAGTCAAATTTGTATTGAAACCCAGAACAGCCACCACCCTCAACAGTAACCCTCAAATAAGATTTGTCATTCGTAATTTCTTTCAAGCGTTTAATACAACTGTCAGTAATGATCAGAACATCTTCGGGCTTAACAGCATCCTTTGTTGACATACCATTTATAGATGAAACCATGGGCGTATTGGACCATGGCGAACTATTGATTAAAAATAGTATTAGTTAATAAATTAGAAGGTATGTCGAACTATCTCGCATAGTACGGAATCAATAATAAATTCATCCAACATTAAACGTCACAGACAGATTGTCGATTTGAAACGATCTATGACATATAAGACTGATAATGAGTAATTATACCATGAAATTGTCTTAATTTAATGAAAAATCGAACAATAATGTTATTGGATGTAAAATGCACTTACGTCAATAATCGTGAAAAATACCGGTTCGCGACGAAATTGGAGGACAAACCCCAAATCGCTCGTCTCAATTTGGCCATGTTTCTTTACAAACGCAGTACCTGTGCAATTGCTGAAGTTTTCTGCAGATTGCATTGGTCATGTACCATGTAGATGCACAAACATACTTCGTTCGTTCAATTACTTGGTTCAGAATTGACAGATGGCACTCGTAAGATTCGCAAAGGAGCATAAGTAGATGCGTATCTGATCAGATAGATGGGGTATCTTATTTTGAATTTGTGGCGGTACCTACTGAGCCGCCATTACCGACAGAGACAGGAATATTTGCGGGATTTACACCGTTGGCGCAGCAACACCCAGCGACGTTGGAAATGCGGCGAAAAGAGATTCAAATTTTTAAATAAGAGAAGTCAACTCGTGTACTAAAGATAATTAATAATGAAAAGTGGGCTGTGTCTAGCACGTTGAATAAAAAATAGTTTATTACGTTTCAATAGTATTCTTCTGTGAATATATAAATAATTAATAAATAACAATCCCGGTACTTAAGAATAATTCATTAAAAAGTAGAAAACATCGCAATCATTGCTTAAAAAGGTGAACTCAATAAACAATTGATAATATTGTTCTTAATTTATCGTACACCTCCACGTAACAAGGACATAGTGGGAGATATTGGAAAATCAACGTGGTGAAATTAAACGATAGATAATTAATTTAGCAAAATTCTTCAATAATGAAACGTATTATCACAGCAACTATCGCACAAAACAAACTGGAGAAGCTTGACGATCTTTATAAGAAATTCTATATTATTAGAAACGTAATTAGTGGTCAACGTATAAGTGATAATGAAGATGAAGAGATGGTGAACAATGAAGCTGAAGCAGAAGGAAATATCGTTGACAACTGGTATAGCCGAACGAGTCATCCAAAATCAAGCGTAGAAAGATTTGGAAAAAGAAGAAAAAGAACGGACAGAAAAACGTCAGCAAACTAACGACCATAATAGCAAGAATGATGAGACAGATGGAATACGTAAGTTGAAAGAACAACTCGTACATCTTACATTACTTCTAGGAAATAAGGAAAAGGAGGAATGGTCAACTTCTGCGTATAAAATTTTCCTTCGCATAGTACGTGAAATTCAACGAATAATCCTGTTTTGTATTATATCTTACCTTACAGTGTAGCTCCAGATTATTTCAGAATGAATGATTTATATTGATCAGGCATGATATCTTTGAGTCAAATTAAATTCTCCGTATTTGATATGTTTATTAAATATGAATAAATATTAGCAGATTGGGAAATGTTATTAGGTAACAGCGTATGAACCACAAATGTCTAAAATTCTTGAAATTGATTTATTAACAATAATATTTATTATCAATTAAACAATTTATTATCAGTAATATCTCTTTCCTGCATACCACACAACAATCAATGTTGTGATGAATAAAGACAGGAGTAACAATTAACCGTAAATAAGATAATCTTTCCCAATGCAAGAAGATTCGATGCCAGTCGAAATATGCAATGAATATATTCCCATTTTAAGTACATAAAAGTAAAAAGTACTCGATATAAAGTAAAACAAAGTTATGATAATACAGCATGGTGTTCTTTCGCATCACTTTTTATATAATAGTTACAATTTGCTATAAATTATAACAGTTCTTTGCTGTCCATTATGTTCTTGTATAATTTTTTGTCATAGCGCTGTTTGCGCTATTATGTCAACGTCCACGTTTTTTGCTTGCAAATGCAAATCGCATGCACATTATAAAAATATTTCTATACACAAAATATTTTATCGTGTGCCTATCTCCTTCTTAGCACGATACTATTTGAACCATTTATTTAAATTGCACTTCCGTATATATATGATAACCGTTGAATTGGATACAGATTTTTTGAAAATATAGCAGTCACAGTTAAAATATTTCTACTTTCCATTTGATGGCCATTAATGGCAATTATTTAACTCATGATTACCCTGTTAGTGATAATACATATCAAGGTACGTTGTTATTAAAATAAAATTATATCTTTACGTTTCTTGGATACATTTTTTGAAAATACATAGTGAAAACAGTTTGTAACCCATAAAGTGAACCACGAGAAAACGAAATCATGAATAGATTGTAGAATCGATTTGTATAATAGCACTTATAATACGATCATCTTGGCAGTATCTGAACTAAATACTGATGCAATTAATTTCAATTGCTAATTTGAAATAAGACCCATTAACATTAAAAATCTCCTCTTGCTACCATCTTGCTTACCACCCATGAATATCCCACCTTATGTCTACTATCAATGCATTCATAAAAATCTGATTATTTGAACATACTGCACTCTGTTACATAATAATTTGTCAACGACTGCACATATACACACTGTTAATCCGAATGGTTGATATATGTTTTGATGTTGGTGGAGCTGTACATTTTAACTGAACCAATAAACGCACAAATTGTTATAAGACACAAAAATTTGATATTAGATCGAAACAAATATGGTATTATAAATTACAAAACCGCAATTCTGGTTTCCAGTTCCGAAATATACATCGAAATTTATGTACAAAATAATTCACACTCAGCTCTATAGCTGCAAGGTGTTTATTTTCTCATTTTTAATTTAACTGAGTAAAGTTTCAAATGTTCATAATACTTCTTCAGAATTTAAGAAGAAATGCATCACATCCATAATGCTTTAAACGGATAAAATAGGCTGTACATTATATTTTGTTTAAAGTCTACAGGAATTCAATCCTTCTGTCCCTGATATTTTACGTGCATGAGTTATCTTAACGCTAATGGTTTTTATGTACATTTAGCTATCACGTATACGCGTCTCAATTATGGTAATTAAAATTTGCTCTACTTATATGCTATTCACATAAAATTATAAAAACTAAATTGATCCTTCAACACGTGTAACCAAGTATCTACATCCCACAAATTTTGATATATTATAAAAAATTTAAGAATAGTTGTGATATACCCATCTTCATTGTAGCCACAATTAAATAATAAAAATAGGAACTGCAAAATATTTAGGTATTCTCAGGCTCTCATTTTCTTCTGTCATTTTTTTTTGAAGCAATTAATAAATTGAGTAGGATTAGGATATAAAATGTACATATCATCAATGACCCATGACAGATACGCATGGCGAATAAGAGTGAAATAATTTTGCATGATTAACTAAGATGAATGTAATTATTGCTCCAATTAATGAGCCAACCTGTGTCGCTACACCAGTGTAATAAAGACCTCTGCCAGGATCAGGTCTGAATAACGTTGTGATAGCCATCTTTATAAATCCTATTAAAGAACTAATGAATATCCAACAAACAACAACTAAAAATTCACCAACCCACGAATTTTGCAAAGGAGGACTGGGCGACATTGCAGAAAGGAAACAAACGAAACCAGAAAGTACGATAAGAACTCCCGTCAGGCCACTAAGAAGACTTACACTTGGCACTTTAGTAAAGAAACCTAAACACATTGCCAATGGATTAGCCATTGATGATAAGGTAACGGTCAAATGATACGCAATATTTCCATACGGTAAACAAGAATACGATTGAATACTTGGCAATGTACCATTACCTAAGAAACAAACGAGTCCCATCATAAATAATAAATGACAGTATACTTGTTTAGACATTGTCCAACCAGAGTTAGTTTTATAACTAGGCGCAGCTCTCGTATCAGTGGGAAATGTTTCCATACTTCCAGGAAGTTTGACACGTTCGCCAATAGCGACGGACAGATTATTTAAGCCCAAGAATGCCAAGAAACCGAAAAGCAATAAAGTACCCATAACGATAAAGAATATCTGAGACGAGAATCTAGGTTCTGGGAAATAAGGCGTGAATTCCACTTTTCCCGATTCTGGTTTAGTTGTATTCAGACATTCTGGATTCCCACCAACACCTTGTACTAATGCCATAATACTTGGCAGAAATCCGCTGAGTCCTTCTCCAACGAGATAAGACACTAAATAAATTTCTCGATAATTCCTCATGTAGGGCATGAAAAGTACAGAACTAGTACATCCAACAATAGCGGTTACAAACATCAGAGACAAAAGTGAAGTAGAATGCTCATTACCAAATATTATGGACGTTTTGTTGTAAACGAAACTTAACGTAAAAGTAGATAACGATGCTGCTGCCAAGAGTACGTATACAATAGCTTTGTCGCATGCCCAACTGCTATATCTGAAAAGCGAAAGGCTTCTTATATAATTACCAATAATAAAATTAATAGTTGTAACTTCAGATGTAATCGTTAATATACCCACTTGATATATAAAGTATAAAGTATTGGGCCCAAATTTGCAAATTGTACTAGCATAACCATATATGCTGGAAGACTCCATCCTTCTGGCGATGTATTCACCAGAAGAGGCAGTTGGACGTAGATACCATTTATGCCGACCCATGCACCTAGACCAAACATCAGTGCGAGCAGGTCGACTGTTAATCTTCTGTTACTTAAGCGTTGACTCCACATTTTCTGTGTGTTACCGCTCATCGTTGATATAGCAAAACAGCTCAGTTGACCTTGTTAATGGTTATATGTCTGTCTTTCTCTTTTTCCTCTCTCTTTTTCAAGAAACTGTAAATCCAGTGTTCCAAGACACGTATCGAGAGGTGCGATAAAGTCGCGCGACAGTTCTATTTTTTCATTTAGGTACCAGACAGAAAATTCACAAATTTTCCGTATGGCATATAATTCGTTTAAAGAAAATAATCGTTGTTCCTTTCATATATTCAACGTTCAAAAAAGTTATAATAGCAATAGAAAGAAGTTCCTCAATATTCGATCACACTTTGAGATGATTCAATACTGATTCCGTGTTACGATCACTCCGATGTTCTACCTTCTAAATTTTTTTCTCATTTTATATGTTTTTGATTCACAATCACTCAGCAGCCTCGCACAAATCTTATCACCAATTAATACTATTTGGGGACACTTTTTTTTCTTCGTGCCATGGGAAACATAACCTATCACAAAAAAACTGTTACCACGATCAGACTATCTTGGACGTTCACTGCTACGGACTGCTTTATGCGTTTGCGACTGCGTGCACTAATTGACCAAAAATGTGCGATTGTAATGATACAGTGCCAATGCGACGAGTTTAATGATCCTAGCAGACGATGATCGAACAAAACTGCTGGCTAATCGACCATCGTGTATACTCGTCGAGCGACTGCGATCGACTGTCATCTGCTGTTATTCGGGCCATTCAATGACGAGTCAGAAAAGCACAATGTCCTTCAGAAACAGTTAATTACACCTTCCACATTTACCGCGAATCAATTTTGATTATCGTCCCTGTATGCATATAGTTTTTCTTCGTACATTCCTTACACCGCGACTTGCAACATTTATTATAAAATACTGTCTTCGCGTGCACTTTCTCAGAAGTTTTTTTTTTATCGCATAGAGATAAGCACGAATTAGTGAAACTAACAATGAGCTACTTCCACGTGGATTAGCAAGTACCTCACGTCATAAATTTAAACGCGGAAACAGCATAGAATAAAAGTAGTAAAAGTTAAAACTGCTTTTCTGTAATTTCCTTCGCGATAAAAATTTGTTGAATCGTGAGCAATTGTCTTAGCTGTAAAGTTCACCGACTGATAAGTAAGAATAGTTTTTCTAGGCAACTTGATGTAATTAGAAATAGAGTACGTTCGTATCGAGCGTTCCCACTGACTATGCAATTTCTTATCAAGTTTATAGTATTTTTATTATGTTGTCGTTTCTTATGATCCCGTAGTTGTTGAAAATAATTGTTTGTGACGGTCATCGGGCTATTTTGCAGTGTACCATTCCGGGTATTCATGATCGATGCGGTATTCATTGGAATAATAGTCTGTGCAGATTGTATGCCTCGATTGGACGGCGATTGATGCTTGTCGTGACCGCTGCACATCATCATTATCAGGAGCAACACCATTAGAGACTGTATTCCGTGAATAAATAGCTTCTGCCTTCCAATATACAAGTGCATAGAAATGAGATTCTTCGTTACAGTTACATACTTACCCATATTTTCCATATTTCATTAGAAACCAGAATGAATACCTGACAGAGAACAAATCGTTACAGTCTTCACTTGTACTTTTTATAGCGACAGGAGAGCTAAGTTGAGTTCACGATACTCAGGAATTCAGATTAACGGTACTGCGTGTACAGAAGTTACAGATTCATTTTCGAAAATTGTAGTGCAAATTAAAGCAAAGATAGGCAAGTTCTATGTTACGTGAAAAAAAAATAATCGTTTGCCTCTCTCGTGGCATAACGCATTTTAGGATTTCTGTTCATAAATTGCTTACGGAATCGTATTTTCAACTGTATAAATCTTCGAAAAGATTCTAGTATAAGTATAGACAACTTTTACAGTTCTATGATTAATTTTTGGTAGACTGTAATATCTTGGAAATATAGGCAATGACTTCTCAGTATTACGTACTTGGACGATGTTCCATTATTCTTCTATACGTGGATAGGTGGGACGAAATAAATACGACACGTTGAATATAGCAAGAACTTTATAAAAGACGAGGCAGACTCACAGATGGTTTAAGTACATTAGTGTATGTCTCAAGACTCTTGAGAACGTGTGGTTGCGTTCGCATTTTAGTAGTCATACGGATGAAAAAAGGTTGCATAGGTGCATTACGTCGTGCGTAAAAAGTACGAACATACATACATCAATGGAAAAGAGTCTTCATGAAGGTGTGAAAGCCGACCTATTGCTTAATAAGCTTCCCCGTATTGTACCTTAATATCGTTGCCGCGGATTTTTGCATTGATGCGAACCATTAGCGCTAATAAAAACAAATGCGTTGCAAAATTTTCTGTCGCCATTATCTTGGACGATAAATCATAATTTTATTTTAAGTTCGAATGTTCGTGACGTTATCGTAGACATTATGAATACTTATCTGGTCAACGGGACTGTCGCAAAGTTCCCATTCTTTATCGTTTGTACCGAAGTAGTAGTATTTTTTTAGTTTCTGGGTAAAGGCAACGATAAAATGGCACGAAGCGTAATGTCGGAAAAGTCTATCGCTCGTCGAACGAATGTCGCAATCTTTCGAAAAAAGGACTCGAGCGCGAGGAGCATAGAAAAGTGTACAATAAAATCTGACCAAGAAAACGTTCTGACTTAATCGCGCTATGAGCGATCGATTGCGAACTAACGTGAGCGGTCCACGTCGCGGAAATGACTAGGGAACAATTATCTTTTTTTCTGGTGTCATCTGTCAGCGCGTCTGATGTTCGTTTAATCGTAGGTTTTCTCTCAAATACACGAAATAAACGAGAACGTTAATTCTCAGTTTCAACGTTTTGACCTGCAAAAACATCGAGTTAATAAAACATTTTTCCTAACGCGATTAAATATTTCACGGCGAGATATATAGTCGATCTTCAAAGAATCCGTTGATCAACGAAACACGGGGGTAAGGATCTTGCGTAAAGAAAATTTATGAAAGAAACGTTCAACCGTCTTGCAAACAATAACTTTCCATCCGCTACGCTTTATACATATTCATCCGTGTTCACCGTAATTCATATTTCGTTTTTCAAGAATATCGATAACCGTGGCTAAAAGGGGCACGATATTAACATCCGTTTAAGGGGAAGGGTTACAGACGCCGAATATCGATGCACAAAAATTAATTATGCGACGGTGGAGTGGAAAGGGGGGGGGGGTGGGCAATATCGGCACGAGAAAGGAAACGCGGCGGGGCAGAGGGCCAATGTCCGATATTTGCATTTCCGAACAAAAGCTCATCCGCATCCCTTATTCATCCATCTTCCAGCGGGGGTATCCGAAAAAGTTTCAAAGTTCGTCCCGCGAGCATTGGTACGATATTGCGGTTAATCGGAAGCACGATACAGAAACTAAAAACTTTTGGATGTTGTCCGATCGCACAGGGTACTGAATGGAGTTGATTTAAAATCATGACGATCTCCAGTTATCGATGACCCAATAATTGAATAAAAGTAATAAACAGTTCGCCCAACATTAAACGCCCATTAACGCGTTAAAATGATGAAAAACAATTTGGAAGGAATCAACGGAGACTTCGCGTGCGATTATATTGACATTAAATTAATCGTTCTAATTCCAATGAACGCGACTATAATCGTCTGACGTAAGTAAATAACCGTGCATCGAGTATTCTCTATTGCCAGGCTTATAACCGAGACTCGTAACGCGGTTGTAAATCAATTATAAGCCAGTCTGGGAGCGGGTGGCGATAAGATTCGAACGAAATGAAAAGATAGTCCCGAGGAGGAGGCTTGGAAGCGACGATTGGGATCGAAGGCATTACGTACATAGAAATCAATAAACGAGACTTCTTGACCCGACTGACGCGATGAGCGATCCAATGAACCCTCGTCATGACTATTCCGCCTCGTGTTCTGCTCTCCTCGACAAACGATACCCGCGCTCGGTCCTCGTGAGAGTGAATTTAATTGACTGAAGTGCCGAACCGAATCGCGGGCACGATTCTAATCTACGATCTTGTTAATTCTCTACGCGACACGTGGAAGATAAGACACGGAGCAGCTCGCAACAATTATATACTTAAGAGGAAATGTTAGAACGACGGCCTTGAGTAAAGAAAGATTTGTAAATCCCGAAGTGGCTCGAGCTTTACGTATACCGATCGAGTATCGTCTGAACTCGAGGTGTACTCGAAAACACATGTATTGCGCAAGAAATTAAGGAGGAAGGCTTTGTCCCTTGCAAAGTACAAGTGTGTGTACCTACTCGGAAATCGGTCGGGTTTCCCACTGCCGATCGATTTCCGTATACAAGTGTCAAGTGTTTCTCGCAAACTTCGTGTCGTTATCGAACGAAAAGCGAAATCGCCAAATATCGCGCTGACAGATAGTCAAAGTTTTATACGCGATCAGATTAGATGCGATTGTCAGAGCTGCTGGAACGCCTGTTGCAAGCGCTTCGAATAGAAAATTTTGGATTTATTAAAAGGGCGCGACGGGAAGTAGGGATAAACGGGACAGGGGTTTATTCTTCCGTGAGAGCTTCGTTAGCTCCTCGAAGAGAAAAATGGAACGCTTCGCGGGGAAAACTTGCTTCGCTCGCGAGGACGATCGATAAAATCTGACAAATTACACAACGATACAACGATATTATATACGATCGGTGTTACGCCCTGAGAACATCGCCAACTTGGTTTGAACGGTCAACGAGTTAACGTGCCTTGCGACATCTTTGATTCTTTGCGCCACGATACGGTGTACCGTAATCTTCGTTACAGCGCGACGTGCTTACATCGATCGACGTTGAAATCGTTCGAGGAATATTTTCAGTTTTGACACCATTGAACGTATCGAATCGACAGTGACAGAGCATCGCACGATGTATTCCATTATGGGTATTGACCAGGAGATTGGTACGGTGATGGATCCGGCGGCGCGTTTAAACCAAGTTCGAGAAGTTTGACCTTAGGCGTAGATCTGACGAGCTACGAAAGCGTATTTGACATCGACAATGTTTCGCTTTCATGAGTAGTCGTCTACACATGACGATATAAGATAAGAAATTTTTAATCGAGGATACTCGAAAGAAGTACGCGCGCTCTGCGCGAATTCACTTCCTCTGGGTTTTTTTTTGTTCTTTTCTATCGTTACAGATACATACATACATATACATGAGGTTTTTGCGATTCTAGTCGCCTTAAGTCGGAGGCGTAGGAACGAACGGAAGGATCGCAAGATCGATATTATTCCTAAAGATAATCCACATTATTCTCGTTTCTTTTCTCTGACCGTGGAATAAATCTGATCGTAAGTTTCCAATTGTTCTCGGACTCGTGAGGAATTTATTTGAAAGCGCGTTGTCGTTACTTGACTCTTTTTGTTCGCTCGAAAACAAGAAGAAACGTGTGCAAATGAAGTATTCAGGGATTAGGAGGAATCTAAATTTTGGGGGAGGAACGCGAGCACGGATATTAAAATGGAAAGGAGATTTGGCGTAAATCTTCTTTGCGTAATATTTCAGTTCGGGATTGAATGGAACGAACAAGGCAAGGCGTAAAAGTTTTATTCCGCTGACTGAAAAAGAGAATTTTCACCAACGCGAGCGTGATTTACGGGAAGGACAGCTCACGTATAATTATACGCGACGTAGAGCCGCAATTTATCAGTTTTATTGCATGAACCTAGAATCGCTGAAGCAGCTTATGTTTTTCACAGGCGTTCCACGACGCCTATTAAATTGCGAATCGCGATTAGAAATTCATTCTCTACTTTTCTGTTCGTCGTTCTTCGCGATAAAATGTCGTTGATGCGATAGTCGTCCGGTTAAAAAATTCCACGTGAAAATCACGTTAGGAAATCATCGTTAGTTGACGAATGTCCGAGAAATGAGGGAATGGCATACAAGAATGTCTGGTATTAAAAGTGAAATTATTGGAAATCCATCGTTACATTTGAGATAAACTGACATACGGTACGTATCTTGAATATCCACGATCAAATTGCACGAGTGTTTTATTAAACCAAAGCACGATCGTGCGATCCTCTTAAAATCCATTTTCTGCACATATATAGGCACTCACGACTCTCGCAAGTTTCTCTCTTTTAAATCGGTATGTTTTTAAAGTACAGGTATATACAAAGTATACAGACTCCGCTACTTCAGAGGAGGGATACAACTTTCATGCGATGTATCGTTTCTCGCAGTGGGATAATTCTGCCAATTAAAAGCACCGCTCCAAAAAATGTCCTCCTTCAATTTCAAAGTATACCAGATTTTTCGCAATCGAAAAATGCTCCGTTCCGTGAACCGTGAATCATCGTTATTTTGATCAAACATTGAAACTGCAAATCGCTTGGTAATCTCTTAAAACCATAGCTGGCTCCACTTAATTTATTTTAGAATGTAATTCTATCACGCAGAGAAGCTGCAAAAAATATATTCTAGAAGCCCTCGAATCTCAACAAAGCATAAATCTGAAACGAAAGCTCTAAAGCTGTAACATTTACCACGACATAAACTCTTAACGAAACATTAACCATTAAAGACCATTTCGACCTGAACGCACGATATGATTTACGTTATGAATACGCCATAAGTCACCGAGGCCATTAATAATAAAAATAAAAGCATCCCGGCTATTTGCTTTCGTTGCACGCTGCATACACGAGCCATAAACTTTTTCCGTCGGTGCTTTCAATATCCGACTGCGAGGCAAAGTTTTGCCGCGTACAGGTGAGCTCGAATCACCTGCGGGCAGAAGTGTGTGGAGCACGGTGAATCTGAACCGTGCGTTAATGCGTGTACTCGAGCGTGTATGTACGTGTGGTATGGAGTATGACGTAACTTGTATCGATCGTATGTTGCAAACGTAACATTGAGTTACCTGGCATGCAGGCGTTACTTAGGTGCATGTATTCCGGTCCATGCAACGTCATTCGCAGGTACGATTATGCAAACAAAACATCGGTTAAACACCAAAAGAAAACTATCTTCGGAAGGCGATTATGTGAAGTCACGATGTAATGTCAGAACCTTAAGAACATAATTGTTTAAACAAATTTTTTAAATATTTTGCGACGATACATTATGTTGGCTCATAAGTTTATAGCGTCTTTGATGTAACGAAAAGGATCGTAGCGAGCTGTAAAGAATACGCCATTACGATTTATCGTATTACCTGTCTTCGAGCAAACATGCGTGAAAGTAAAACGATAACGCTACGAATTTATTGGCTCCAAATTTATTGGCTCAACCGAATAATGAAACAGTTGATTACGCGTGTTTTGTTTCGTCTCGTACGTGATTTCAATTGGTGGTGAAATAAATGTGAAACCGCACCATTGGTCCAGCTGTAAATCAACGAATATAATGGAACGTATTGGATGAAGGGAATTAACGAAGTTTTCAATTAGACGATTCATACGCAACACAATTCCGACGGGCGTGTAAAATCTCGTTTCACATCTCTACAATGATTTCGTGTTAGACAGCGAAGAAATGGAGTTTTTAATCGATACGCTACTGTTAGACGAACGAATCGGAAGGAAAGAAGCAAGAGAATATATTGACAAACGGTACGTTCGTTTCGTAATCCGATAACGAGATTAAAGTTAACACCGAAATATCGATTCCTAAAACACTCTAACGGGACGGTACGAACAGGAAATTAGGTAACAACCATGCGACACAAGGATAAGTGTAACCTTATTGAACCCCCAACACGTAACGTTGCACGACATGTACATACAAAACATGTTTGAATCGCTGGAAAAAACTAAGTACTTTTGAACGAGCAGTAAATTGATCGCTTCCCCGATCTAGGACCTACGAGTTGGCGGGTTGTTTGCGCCGCTTCATATCGTGCAGAAAACTCCAATTAATTTCGTTTTACGTCACGACACTCTTTGGGATTTGAAAAATTTTATGAGGTTTCAAACCGTCATGACATTTTGAACGGCGAACTCGAGTGCCGATGTAATTATAGGAATTACTAAAGTTATGGGTGGTCGAAATTTATTGGTTTTAAAATCGACGCGTCGTTACTCGAATTTAGCTGCCAATGTGAGTTTGCAACGTGCGATTGTTAGATCTCGAAGAGCGGAAAAATTACAAAGATAAAGAATCGCGAGGATAATGGATATTCGATTGACGTTCTTGACGAACAAAAATGTGCAAGAGTGTCGCGAATGAAAGGTTACAGTCTGAACGTCGTCGGGGAGAAGTGCATTCGATTAGTTATCTTTACCCGAAATTCGATGAGATCTTGAGTACGCCGATAAAACAATCGCGCATCGAATGAAATTATCAAACATCATTTCGCGGAAGCAATGAATCGAGTGTTACAATGAAGGAAATTGGTGTACGCAATTTGACGCGTATCATTCGCACTTTTTTTTTTGTTACCCTGGTCCTTTGGCCTTCGTTGAAAGGCAATGGTCATTTCGAGGCGAATGCCGGTATCTGTCCCTCGCTTACTTTTGTTTACGTAACATCGACTGCACTCTAATGTTTGTCTTTATCTTTTTGTTTTTTCATAGATTTTTTTTCGTTTTTTTTACTTTAAGATATACGTACTACGATAATTACATTGTTACGCGGTCGCCAAGCCATTCCCTGTCTGCTTTGGCCGCGGCGGCGCGGGGCGATAGGTGAAAAAAGTCTTTAGAGGAAAATAGGTTCTTTAGTAAATTGACAAGTAGATAGAATTGTATGCGTGTACGTGTTGTAGAATCGAGTCGTGGTTGGGGAACGAGAGAGGCCTTTGAATTCTCTCCTGGTTCCCCTCTTGGTTCCTACCGTGTTTACGTTAAGTAGCTTTCCAATTCGACATTATTAGCGTCAATGGCTAACTTGGTTCCTCCTTCCGAAGTTCTCAAAGCCGGTGCTAGCCTCTCTCAATGGGACGCTCGGTTCCCTTTCGGCAACGTCGCTGTCCCTTTGTCGTGTCACCTGAGCGATGCCTTTTCATTATCCGGCTCGTCGGGTTCCCTTTGACAGAAAATGGACGAAAGTTATCAATTGGCCGTCGTCGTGACTGAAACCATCTCGGACTAGCTAGCTCTTTGCTTTCTTCTCGACACTGCGATTTATCGTTGTTCTCTTCGTCCTTCCTCCTTCGCCATATTGTCGAATTTATCAGTGACGCCTGATCACGAGCGCCCCGTTAGACGCGCGAAACTAAAGGAAATCTTCGAGTATATATCTATACAGAACATTTCTTCCAACGATTCGTCGGCGAACATTACCGGTTCGCCGTATCCAAAAACTCTATAGAAATTCCCACTACGTACATTCGCCCCTTATTTCCCCCGATTAGCACGCTTCGTCGAGCCATCGCCCGTGATCGCGATTACGAGCTAAGCGCAAGGAAACAACGATCGTGCTTAAGTATCCTCAGGCGATACCGAGGAGCCTTCATCCCATTCCCGGACAAATCATTCTCAGCGAGTTTTCCGTTCAATTGCCTCCGTCCCATGCGCCAATCATAGTCCCCCCTTTCATCCATACCCAAACCTTCTCTCATCACTCCACTTCACATTACGTCGTCACTGTCCGTTATCCGTTCCCGTTGGCCGATTCGTGCTCTTCTGGTCCGATAATGCGTTTCTTCAAAGAGGATCCCCGCGTCTCGTGGCCATCTTGGCAGCCCTGGAAGCCAAAGCGCCCAATGAGCACACAAGACCCGTCAGGGTCTCCCAGAAAGTGGTCCTACGTCTTTTCTGCGCCGCCTGACCGACGTACCCCAATGAATAACCGGTGTTATCGTTTCCACGATCCGACGCGCTGTCCGATCTCCCCACGCTGGATCTGGCCGACTTCGGTTGCTGCACGATGCTGCGACGATGCTCCCTGTCCTGATCGACGCTATGCCTCGGCGACGTGCCGTTGCATCTCTGCTGTTGCTGCATCTCCGCCTCGTAGAGATGCTGCTGCAGCTGAACGTTGCTCAAACGACGATCCATCAGCCTGACGAGGTTCTGATGGACCCGACGGTCGTTCTCCTGTACGACCGGTAATTGTCGCCTGCAACCAGCGGCCGGCGTCTCGTTTGCGCGGATCTGTTCCACTTGTCAGGCGTATTCGGTGTCGGTCGATGCCGATCGCTCCAGATGAGCCTGGTGGCCCTCGTGTTGCTGCTGATTCGGATGTTGCTGCTGCTGCTGCTGTTGCTGTTGTTGTTGCTGCTGCTGCTGCTGTTGCTGCGCCTGAGCGTACGCCAGACTCTTCTGATAACCGAAGAGCTGCCTCTCCAGGCTGTAGTTCTCGGCTTGGAGGGAGGCGATCTCGCGTCTCATTTGTTGATTGTGAACGCGACATACGTCGTCGTATTTGTGATAGGTCGCCTGGAAGAGCAGATGGCTCTCGTTCCATTCCAAACGAATCTTCAGCTGACCCTTGTCCGTGAGGAAGGGAGTATGATTGTCCTTGACCTCGTTTGTGTCCAAGTTGGTCTCCATAATGATCCCCTCGTCGGTCGAGTCCTGTGCGTAATATCGGCTAAACGGCAGACCAGGTAGACCGACCGCCACGGTCGAAGGTTCCTCGCCTCTCAGCAAATATGCCGACCAGCTCACGTACCTGGCGATACGAAATCAGTTTAAGTACAAACATCAAGATCTTGTCTCGGGCCATGTACAAGTACGCGAGACTAAACCTTGTATCCTTTCCGGATATGCGAAAATTTAGCTCTGTTTGCAATAATAATAATATTCTCCAAATCTTTTACGTGGCAATTGAAAAAGAATATGATGCCTCTACAATGAGTGTCTACCGTTTCACGTTTACTTCCATAAAATATATCAGAAGAAAAATTCATAAATATTACAAAAACGAAACGATATTCGTATCTACCTCAAGTGGTTCCGCGGCACGTTGTGGATGTCCTTGTAAACCAAATGCAGCCTGACGGTATCCGAATGCAGATCGGCACGGATAGCCCATGCTTGCTTGTCCCGATCGTAGCATGGAGCGGCGGGTAAGACGGGTATGCCACGGGCCTGAATGGCAACCTCGCAAATCGTCCTCGCTTCGATCATCTCCAGGGAAACCCGCAGCACACCTTTGTGCGAAATGTCGGACCACCTGACGCGCGGATGCCAACCGAAGCCGCATCCCTCGGCGTCCGACATATCCTCGATCTGACCAGAATCGAGCCTACGCTCACCCTCGCCGAGGACCACGCTGTACCTAACTCGACAACGATGATCGAAGCCGGTCAGTTTGGTCAGATAGACGCTGACGCCGTTGTCGTGGCCACGATAGCCCTCGGCCTCTTTGTTCCCGTACGGATAAATGACCAGATTCCAGTCGGAGCCGTCGAATGCGAAATAATCGGTTTCCAGTTTGTTCGACTTGGATTGTCCTGCGGGAAACGTACTGCTCGGCATCTTGACCTCCGTCATGTACACCGTTCGCACGTTCGCCATCGAGAGCTCCAGCTGGAACTCCCCATTCGTGTCGGCAAAGTTACGGCCGTAGAGGTCGGACACCGAGATGTAGTTTCGATTGCCTTGGGCGGGCGCTTCGTACGTGAACTTCACACGTTTCCCGGAGAAGCCCTCGTTCATCGAGAAGTGCTCCCGGTTGAGGAGGGTGAACGTGAAGTCGACGTACACGCGGAGGTTCCTCGAGGCACCCCTCCATACCAGGTACACGCCCAGAGCCTTTTGTGACAAACGAGAAAGCAACGCATTTTGTATGGCGAGTTGAATTTCGATGCAAGGGAAACTCTGTTAAATTCGTCCATTTTTGACCACTTTGTTTTTCTAATTCTTAATAGATTGAAGCAAACGTATGTATGTACTCGCGATAATGAATCTGTTGCTTTTTTCTTTGTCGACTTGTAAATTATCATCTTTCGGGACACATAACGTTTTGAATTTCCGAGTATTACGAGTTTAGTCGAGTTTCCCTTATTTTGTTAAACGGAAAGGATACGAAATACATAATATTGCCGATTTGAGTCGCAATTAGCAAGAATCGATTGGAATTAACACGATGAACGTAGAACAATTACGCGTGGTAATTGTCAATAAATATTCGGGGCTTTATTCGTATTTAGTTTAATTTCTATTGTACGATTACCAATTAAGTGCCTAGTATAATTTCTTCGTGGACGATAAATATTATGTGTACGTTATTCAACGCGTTGATTATATTTCCGTCGACGGAATTCAGTTTAACGTTTCACCGTAGAAGGAAGATTGAACAATCGAACGGGTGGTAGATATTTTACACATTGGTCGCCCTTCGATTTCTCCGTGCAGTGAAAATACGCGCTGACGTAAGCCTGGCTAAAACCACCCGCGTCGCGATAAATTTCCCGAGTAGACTTTAACAATAAACGTACATTCATAACTTCTCAACAACGACGCGCATACATTAATTCCATTGGAATCCTCTTTTGTTTGCCTATATTTATTCTCTGCTCGGGGTTTCGAACTTTTATTCCGTTCTTTCGGCTTTTGTAATACAGCACGGCCATTGTCGATAACACATTACTAATGGCGGGTCTGTTAATTCACTCATGTTACCGTTATCTAATTATCAAGTTAATAGTAGCATATTTGGGACGCTCACGCCGCATCGCCAACCGTATTTACAACCCAATTCGTTCGCGGGCTAATAAAATTTCGTGATCGATGCGAATAGCCGATTCCTGGCAACTCTCTCCGCGTTTCATTAAACAAGCAGCGAGTTTAATATTAATAATAAAGGGTCACGCGAATGAAAAGTCACGAAACGATGCACCATGGAAAAGATTAAGGCGAGTTATCGTCGAGATTGCGCAACGAAATGTTTGCTTTTCGTGCGATTTGGTTTGCTTTACGCACGATACCGCGTGCGAATGAGGTATTCGCGTTTAGCTGAATGAAAAAGATTTCATACGCTTCGCCTCTATTTTTCGGCGAATAGGGTGGCGCGCTAGGCAAAGCTGTTTACTCGATTTAACGGTCCAATACGCGTCCGATAAAACGAAAGAATATGGAATAACATTTCAAATGCACGATACACAATTTTGCAGAGAATAATAAAATTCCGGGCCATAAATCAAACGAATATTCGTAACGTGGCGTTGCTAGCGTGTCAAAAGTTATCGTGTCATACATAACATTTTTATACGCGTTCGATATTGCGTGATTCGACGGTAACCAAATAGACATAAATTTATATTAATAACGTTGAAATTCTATACAAAGAGAACGGTATATTTATTTTTAACCAACCACGTGGGAATTTTGAACGACATTTCCTTCAACTTGATCTTGCAATTCCGCTTTCTCCCCCACGACTCTGAACCTCGTAATTGCTGATTACACGAGCAGAAATGCGTTAACGTCACGCTTTCGAGTGGCCGATAAATTTTCTAAATCCAGCGGTTCGAGGAAAATGTCTCATCGGCTTACCTTGTCTCCCCGGGAAAATGCCACGGCCCATCTTTGGAAGCCGCAAACGAGCTCCTTGCTCGTAACGTCTCTTTCGGGATCGCGAACGACGCTTCTGGTGACGACGAACGAGAAGACCCGCGTGCCACTACGATCAGGCAGCTGCGCGAATCTGTAGAGCAGAGCCATCACCGCATCTCGGGGGCACAGCTACGGCGATGGTCCAGGTTTATCCGTAAAGCCCGATTTTTTTTTCACTATACGTGATATCCCGAAAGTGGCCTGTAAACGCAAACAGAATTTCCTTGAACATTGAAACTAAATCAGAATTTCCTCCAATGGGGGATGGCGTGAATAAAATTCTGTTCAGAGTCCTACTTCCAACGCGATCCCCTATAAAAATATGAATTTGCATAAACATCCGCATTTTAGTTACCACGTGTCACTCGACTTTCCGCATTCGAGTCTCTTCGTTGGCATTGCATGTATTTATTTTTTCTTTGCGCTGTACGCGCTTTTGCGTTAATTCGAAGACGGGACGTTCGTTGTAAAGCGACGGGTGTTAATGTCAGCGATCGTTCGGATACCCATGAAAGATCCGACAGCGAAGACAACGAAGGGAAGTACCGGATGTCGAGAGTACCCGAATAAAAAGTTTCGCGAATGCCGGAGCATTCCGTTCGCGTAATGGGAGATAAAAAAAAACCAGGCTACAAATCCACTTTGCCCGTTTCAATATAATCCCACCACTGTGCGTGACAATTAATGCCACAGAGAGCTTTACGTACACGGCAGTATTTTAGAGTCCAAAGCGGATTATGTCAGCATGGCGGATTTCGCCTCGCTCTCAAAAGAACTTTACGAAAGTACGTGCCCTGCGAAATTTAAAATGCAACGCGCGCTCTAAACGTCAAGGGAGTATGAATAATTTTTTTAGTAAGAACACAACGGCAACCAGGAGTCTTCCGCGATATTAAAGGTACGTCATTGCCGGATGATTTGCGAGGACAATTTTTTAAGGGCGACGTCGCGACCGTGGGGCAACCAATATTTTGGGAGCTTCGTTCTACCTCGCGGTGGTATTTCCCGCGAAACACTGCAGCTTTTCATGGGCCCGATCCGCAAACTCCTTTAAATTCGATAATTCGAGTTTAAAATGATTTAAAATTAACAGGAGTTATTCGCCCGAATAAACCGCTTACTCGGTTTGAAATATTGTGTTGTTTAAAGTCATGGTTGAAAAAAGACTTAATCGTATTACGGGAAACTGTTTACGCTTTTGCAAAATTATAATTCTAGTAACTCTAAAGCATCGTTATCGCGACGAAAATGGAAACAAGTGGGCACGAGATAGCGAGCGCAATTCGATAATATTTCAGTTTTAATAAACTTCCCGCGGTTGAGCGGACCACGGCTCGAACGTTTTTAGAACACGTAAAACAATTACCGTGGCGGAGAAGCATTCGAGCTCCACCCATAGCATCGTATTTCGTGTACACACTTACACACATTTCTACGCTTCGGCGATTCCAGGATTGGCTTATCGTTCCGCTCGATTGTTTTACGGTTAATTACGCTATTAGCCCGGTAATCACGCGTAGATTTGCCACTGCACGAATCGTAAGAAAGCGAACGTACGTAATTTAACATTTCAAAGAAGTAAATTTCCAAAACTCCCAGTCGGTCGATGGTAAATAATGAAAACTAAATTTTAAATGTACAAAGCGCGGAAAATGTATGTGTATTATTTCCACATCTTTTCGATAAATGAATCTCGAAATTGATGGATAAATAAACAAAGAATCAGATGTGAAAATTATACATGAATTATTATTGTTTCACGCCTGTTACACGTAACTAATTATAATTGTTTCATTCGTTAAATTCAAACGTTAAACCGCATCGTCGCCAGAGACGGTGTACATTTGTTAATAATCACGCAAGGTTGCGGAAATAGGAATACTCGTTACACTCCCCGTAGATGAAAATGAACAAAATCGAGTCAATTTTCCAACTTCAAGGCAAAAAAAAAAATCAGTAACCATCGCGCTACGTCGTGGCAGAAGTCTCGTTACCTCGATTCTATAAAAGGAAAAGTCTTTCTTTTATAAAAATGTGACCGCGACCGTCTACCTTCGGGGCTATCGATCGTGCAAAATTCATGAGTGTGAAGAGACCTTTAAATTCCAAGGAGGTACCTTTCGCGCCAGTGTATTCCGGGGCATAGAAATACGCGGAGAGTGCAAACTTTCGCCCACCGTTACGTAAAGCCGGGGTTGACGCGTAAAAAAAAGATTGTAAATAAATTTTTCTCCCTTCGGCAGATTTAATCTGCGGCGCCATGGCGAAGCTGGGAAAGGAGGAAGGCCCTGAATTCTTCAGGGATAACGTCGTTTATCGGGAATGGGGTTATCGGCACGCCAGCTACGAAAAATACGCCCTCGCTATCGCCTGTTTCGAAAAGGCGATTAAGCAAGCCGAGGGGGACGATCTGCGAACCTTGCTAGGCCTTTGTAGGACGCAAGTCAATTACACGAGATACGGAAGAGCTGTGGAGACTTCTGAAAAATGCATGAACATAGGTTGCGATCATTCTTTATATTAAAAATACAATTTGAAAGCGGCTTTGTTACCGATTATTCCGGAACAGCGATTTCGCGGGACTCGCGCGACGAACTGAACTCGGGAGTGATCTTTCCGACTCGAGTAGAGTTTGCATGACAATTAAATGCAATTAGTCGGCGCTCCGTCGACAACGAGATTTGTTCTCGTTGCGTCTGCGCGACGAGGAATCGAGAGATTGGGAGTGGCGGCGATATAAGTTCATCTTTAATTTTCTTGACGCGCGATATTGTGATCCTCGGTCCCCTCGATTGGCCGGGGAGCGGGAAGGCAATTCGAATAATCGGAAACTAACGCGGCGATGTATCGAGGCGGCGCGTTACTTTCCCCCTCGAAACGCGCGAAAATCTGCCACTCCGCGTAAAATAGATGCGAGAGGGTAAACGAGATCTTGTTTATATTGACCGGCTCGAATCTTCCAGAGCCGAAGCATTTTCAAGTGAAATATATGAGATTGGAGGCTCTCTTCAACGTCGGTGAATTCTCGTACAGTCTGGTCCATGCTCATCAAGGTTTACGACTTCGTCGCATGCCCTTCGAATATGGACTTTACCAGGGTAACGAGACCATCGAGGACTGCGTCGGCAGAAATACCCATCCGAAAGCTCTCTTACTTCTTTACCCGTGGATACGTAAACTCGAGGACCATCGGCAGGCATTGATCGAGAAACTTGAGGAGGAAGAGGACGAATTCGAAGGTACGAAAGGGATAACCTCCTATATTGAACTTGAGAGATATTCTCTTACGGTGACCAAGGGTTTTGGTTAATCACGAGGTTGGTTAACGAGTCCCTGGCGTTGGTATTGGACATCCAAAATCTTCATGAAATCATCCCAAACGCGTCGTTTCGATTATTAGTATCGATAGACGTCACTTCCGTACCTTTAAACGGTCTACCATCTGTGGGGGACTAATCAATTCTTAAGAGAATCGATATTGAAATCAGCGATCGACGATGAGCGGTCTACTGTAAAGAAGGGTGAAAATGGTACCCTCCACATTTTTCCAGGCATAGACGAGGAGCAATCTCGATTCAAGGTGAACGATCCGATCGTTCGGACGGAGGCTTACTTGAGAAAGCTTCGGCGTGTCATAGCTAAGATATATCTCGGATACTTAGCGCGCGACAAGGAGTTCCTGCAAGAAATAATGGAGTATCCCGAGAGAGTGGAATCGCCGAACAAAAAGTCGTCCTCGGCGTTGCGCGCAATCGCGACGAAATGTTACTCGAGGTCCGAAAGTAAGCAGGAGATCCTTCGAATGCGACGGCCACTCTACGTCATGCTGCTGGAACGAAAAGCCATACCGAAGGGCCATCGAATAATGATGGAAGAGGAGAAGGAATTGCGAAGGAACAATATTATCATTGATGCGGACTTCCTGTTACGTCGGTTACACGACGTTAGAATGAGTAAGGACTATCCTACATTTTTCAGGTAAATCAAACGACGACAGATTTTCGGCGCCTCTTTAGAATAAATTAACGAAGGGTAATCGGCTCTTCCCGCGGCATTTTAATCTTTTGCGGGGAAATTCTTAAAATCGCTACGAAATTTATAGAAACTATTTGAAGCATTAAAGAATCTAAGGAACGGGGAAATGTGAAAATTAAAAACAAAGTACGATATCGCTGTGAAATTAATAATACGTGGGTAATATATGTATACATTGGCTGGGAAGTTAAAAGAAAACAGCGAAGATATAAAGTGGCTATTAAATTAATAGAAAACAGTTCAATATTGAATTACATTTTCATGTAAATGGATCCTCTTCGATGCAACGAAGAATAGCGCGTAAATTGGTTTTTCGGCTATATTCCTGAACAACCATCATCGTTTCGCTAGACTCGTCGATCGTGTCAAAGATAAATTCGATTCGTATTCGGACACGATGTTTCCGCTGAAGCAAAGGTGCTTAAACGCTGTTTACAACATGGTGGCGTGGGTATACATAGACACTCGCAATTTAATGCGTTTGGACACCCTGGAAATTAAAACAAGATATCTGAAGCATCATTTGGGTATACGCGTGGCCGAATTGCCGCGAGATAGCGACATTGCTTGGATACCGGCCGCTAATCGAAAAGAAACTCTGAGGCTATTCCGCAGGTAGGATTTGCATCGATCTTCATCCATTAATCCAGATAATAGTTCGATCTTCGCGCGGTTATTTAGTATCGATTAACGTCGGGGCATATTGACCCATAATAGGGATTAATAAAATTAAATTTAAAAAAAATATAGTAAATGAGTTTAAATATATTTTTATAACATTAAAACCTTTCAATACCATTCCACATAATTGTCGCATATAGTTTTAATATCTACGAACAATTTTACTTATGAGAATTTTACTTTTAAGAAATAGATAAAAAAATTAAAAACACAACTTTATTATTTATTATAAAAATTGATTGCGTAACGTGCAAATCATTCCCAATTGCTTAATTTCAAACCAGCATACATTAAAAGAAAACGTTGAGTCAACCTGACCCGACGTAACTATTTAAGTGTTAATGAAATTTCGTGGAGATACTCCCAAAAGACTATCCCACGAGACGCGTACCTTAATTTCGCAATCAATCTTAATTTCACCCACTATAAGTACTCCCCAAAGCCGAACTGGCTTCATACCTGCTCCACGTAACCCCCTTAACAACGAATACAGGAGACTGGCCATGGCGTCGGAGAACTTGGAGCTCGCATGGATGTACCACGAATTCGCGAAATACCTGATCGACATTGGTCGCTTCGATCTGGCGAGATTTTACGCGAAGAAGGCGCGAGACGCGGGCCAGGGAGCGGGCAGCGAACAATGGGTCTTGAACAGCAATCATCTGACGCTCCGTATCGAGATTAGCCAGAACAATCGGAACGAGGCGAGAGAGGCAGCGGTTATGGCCCTCTCCGACTCGAAGAGCCTCGGCATCGATTTCCTCGTCGACTTCTACAAAAGGGCGATCACGATCGTCGACGACATGGATCTCGAGAAGCTGATGGACTTTGACGGCATTGCCGCCAGGCAGCAGCTGATCCTCGATCTGATGCCGGACGAGATGAAATCGAAAGTCGATTTTCTATGGAGGAGCATGGAGGTCGTGCCCGCCAAGAGGAGGCTCTCCGTGATGCCAGGTTGCAAAACGGTTGATCGAAAGTTTAAGCTACCGTGCAAGAGGAGGACCATATTGCCGAATCCTCCCAAGGATCCCGAGAAGGAAGCCAGGATGTCTCTGATCAGGGAATACGAAGTATCCAAAGAGAGACCCGGTTTTATGGATTTCCACGAATACGAATGATTAAGTCGGTTGTATTTTTCGTTCGTGTGTGGGCAAACTCTGGTAAGTTCGCGATTAATTAGCGTAGATTAATTTCAATATGATTTTTTTGCGAAAGATAACGCGGAATTGATTGGAACTTTTTAATCTCACGAACGTATGTAATTGAGTTTACCTTGTGCGAGAATGTGTACGATGTAAAGCGAACGTTATGAAAAGGGTAAACGTATGTTTGAAAGATAGATTTATCGTCGAGCAAACTGTCCATTCGTCGGATGTATCTTTCCGATTGTTCGAAATAAACATTTGAAATTCGTACGTGGAGCGAAATATGCATAGGGAGGGAAATCAATCATGACATAAGCTACATTCGTTGCGCATTCCTTTGCGTACACATCATTATATCATACCCACATATATCATTACATTCCCTCGTTATCTCGACGCTTCGATCTAGCGAAGCGTGACAGTTCCATTTCAGGGGTGATGCACGGCCGTTTTCCAATAATAGCGGCATAGAAATCAGTGATAAGCGAGTACAAGGCAGCTACGTTCCGAACGGAAGCCACGTTGCGGAAATCTCCTTACCGGCGCGGCGAATGCTTTTCCTTTTCCTCCTATTCTATTACCCGGTACAATATTTAGGTAATTCTTTTTTTTGTCGCTGTTTGCGCCCTTTTGCGTTGCATGGTTTCTCGTGGTATTTTCGAAACTACGTTCACGCGAGATTCGCGTTAAGAGGAGATCGCGTAAACGCGTAATATCAAATATCGGGAAGCATCATTGACTTTCGATATCTAAGCGTTTATATCTGTGCGTGTACAAATAAAAATACGGTACCTTTAGTATTTATTCCAAGCAACCTCCGTTTGATTACGTTGATCTTTTCTTATTTAGAAAAAAGTGAAACAAACATTGAACTTGTACCTCGGATTTTATTCCACCGGAGTTAACAAAATTTTATTTCACTTGTAAACTTGTAAAAAATATCTTCGATCGTAGATTATTTTGTGCGCCGGGTATCTTCGTCTTTTGGCAATTCTGCTTTTCTTCTGTTTACGTCGCCTCGAGAAATTGAAGTTAATATCCGACGAAACGCGGAATGTCATTTTGTATTAGTAACGTATTTAACGTCAAGCTGGACTTAAGACCTAAAGATCTATGGCAGTCCACGCTACCAGTGAATTCCACGACGAACTGGGTGACCTGGGCGAAACGAGGAAAGCGGTAGAAAACGCGGAAAAACGTGCCCGTATCGATCACCGAAAAACCAACTCGAAAGTTTCTCGTACGAGCGATCGAGAATTCGCGGAGGCACTTCATCGCGAGGCTGATCAACTTTATCAGAGGCAAGATTGGTTTGTCGAGGATAATCTTTCCCTTTAAGCTATTCTCAATCATCCGCGTCATTTTACCTTTATGGAGAACGGATAGCGAGAAGACGTGGTTTAACGAAAAAGTAGAATTAGGCCATTTTTGCGCGTGGAAACTGTGGGAGTTTTAAAGAACGATCGAGGACACGCTCTGGGTACGACGATTTAGTATCTTTTCTCGGAAATTGCTTTCACGCAGCATTCCACGTTATACGATGATCTATGAAATATCAGTGAAACATGCAACTCGTACGGTTTAAAGTAATACGAATATTGGGCGAGTCGTCATCTAAATTCTTTAGTCATATTCAATTTTTTATAGCTATGTCGACGAAAATACTTGAGAGGAAAACGATGCCACAATAAGGACAGTTTTAAAGTGACACCTTGAATAAAATACTTTTCATCTGTAATGTCTACAAAGATCATAAGACTCACCCTGCAACAATTTTATAATTTAAAAAAAAAACATCGTCGATGTTTTAATATCTCTATCCAAAGATTAGTTTTCCTTTTTAATTTCCGTCACCGTTTTTCCATTCGTGGTAAAAAACATGAATCCGACGTCATACGTTATGTTCGATTATGTTAACGCTGTCTAAACCAAATTATTCGAACGTTACTTCGTTCCTTTGAAACGTGTAGCTTAATTATTCAACGGACCATGGAGTATGGTTTAATCGCTTAGCATATTGCATTGCGAAGCCATACATAGTTTTCGTTGAATGCGGGAATATTGCAGATATTGTAAGAGTGATCATGACAGGTGTAATATGCAAATGTCAGGTGGAAAATGATATCGTGCCTTTGCTATATAATCAAGTTCGGAAATTGGCCGTCGGTTTCTAGCATTTCGTTGGAAGTTCTCGAACGATCTAATGTATTATTCGTACGAACGACGAATCTTTCGCCAAACGAATCTAATTAAATCATTTTTTCTACGCTCAACGCACGGATCTTTTAATTCCAATAATGAAATTATTTTTGCAGTAAAACTAGGATTAGATTCGGTTTCTTTCGAATCTCAATGAAGTGCCATTGTTCCATAATTATTAACATGAATCATTCCAATTATGCCGATGTATCGATATGTTGGTCCTCGAGGCTGGAAATCTCGAATAACGCAAATGTCGTGTTATTCAAATGATTAAACGCGACACCGATACCGCGAAATTGCGTAATGTCAGCCACAGAGTTATGGCTGCGGAAGTCGAATACCCGTATTATCCAGATGATATAAATGTCTAGTTAAACATTGTCACTCAAAGAATTATGGGATCAAAAAATCACCTTTGCGATGCTAAATTCCCCTGATACACCTATACGTATTTAAAAACATATACCTAATCAATTTATAAAAATTACCAAATTATTAAAATTTTAATAATTCAGCTAATAAGCCGTAAAAATGAAATATGTTATCGTATCAAAATGAACGTTTTATAGATATCCCCTTTTCATCCTCATTATTATTAAAAAATCTATATTCAACGTAGTGTCGTCAATTTCGCGTTTTAATCAACGATATTCGATTTCAATTGACTTTAAATCTATTTAAAATATTTTCCATTGGTCGAAACATTTTACGGCGTGTACTCAAACGAGTCCTCGCTCACTTAATTAAACGCAAAATCGTTTGATTTGCGTTACCGAGTGTCACCAATTTCGATGCTCAAATTCTGTTCTAATTGTGCAGCGGTGATTACGAAGCGGCATTAGTGTTGTATCACAGAGCGGCAAACTTGTTTCCAAGAGACAGTAGCCATAGCGTTGCCGCCAGGAGGACCGCGGCCACGATAAGCTCCTGGAATAATCCGTCGAAAGCTCTGAGGAAGCTTTCGCCTAATGCAAGAACGGAAGCACGATTAATGGTCGCCTTGTGTCCCGAATCTGCCGCCGCTAAGGCGAACGATATACTGAAAAAGAAACCGGATCCCGATTCGGTGTCCGAAGTACTTAGGTACGTTATTCAATTTGTTTCTGTACACGCGAAGGGGCAAGTCATTTAATTTCAAATTCGTGACACTTAAAAGTTCGTGAACACCAAAATTTGTTTCAAAAATTGTCGAAATAATAATGAAGAAAATTTCCGACGATAGAAAGTTACAGATATGATATAGGTATCATAGTCTCAATTTGACTTCTAAAGTTGAACATACAAAATTTGTTAAAAATTATGCAGAGAAAAAATTGCCTCGCGACGGGAACGTAATTTATATTTACTTTCGTTTCATCCTTAATTTTAAAAAATAATTCAATCTTTGAACACCGAGAACTCTGAATATCATTTACGCAAATTTTCGTGAAACACGAATCTCACTTTTGACTCGTACGAACAAAGTTCCACGAGTCTCGCAAAAACCTGGTCTATCCCCTGTAACGTATCAATAAAAATTCCGTTGATTAAAAACTACCCCCAGCTACTTCGACAATCACAAAACCCTATGGAAAACCTTGCCGTCGTCGGTATCCTCGAGTACCCGAGTAGCGCGATCCAAAGTGATGCTGAGGCAACTCGGTACCCTTGCCAGCATGTCCCTGAAGAATCTCAAAGCAACGTTCGATTCGGGCAAAATGACAGCTGCCCTGAAGTCTGCTCAAGAGTTACTCGCACTCTCCTCCGGTCTACCGGATCCCAGTCATTATCAGATAGCAGCGTATCATTACTTATCCCTGATCCACGTTTCCCTCGGTAGGCACGATCGAGCCGTCAGCAGTGTTTCACGCATGGTGCGAGTGTCGCAAAGCACGGGCGACGTCGTGCAAACTTGTCGTTCACTGGTGACACTGGGAAAGGTACACCTCAGTTTCGGTCACCTGGAGGCTGCTGCCAGAGCCTGGGAGAACTTGTCGAGCGACATAAAGGAACCAATCCCCCTAGCTTGGATTCGCCACGAGATAGGTCGTTGCTATCTGGAGACTGGGAAGTACAGGCAGGCCTACGAAATGGCGTCGAGATGCGAGGAAGCGGCGACGGAAGGCGACTCGAAGAAGTGGATGCTTCACGCGAAGCTTCTTCAGGGTCAGAGTTTAGCGAAACTCGGAAGATTCGCGGAGGCTTTGGAGGAACTTAAGATTTCCGCGAGGATCACCGAGGAGGAGGGCGACACACCGATGTTGTCTTACACTCGGGATCTCATCGATCGCGTGACGCGTGCTCTACGTAGAGTCGCTTTCGAGGACAGTGATCGTCGGGAGGAAGAAATTTCAAAGTTAGCCTCGTCCTTCGAGCGAAGGGAGATCGGCGAGGACTCGGCCAGTGCTTCGCCGGTGTTTACTTCCGGCGAAGACACATTAATAACGACCGTGTTCCCAAGGAAAAAGGTGGAGGACGATAATGAGACTTCCAGTTCCGGGGAGACGTCCGATCTGGATGAAGAGATAACGGCGCGCTCAGAGGAGACGAGGAGTTTAATGCAATCTTATCGAGAGAGCGGGGCTCGAACCGACGTTGAAGAGGAACAGGATGAGAAAGCGGTTTTACCAGGCAGCTCCACTTTCAGAGTCAGAAGTCCGATGAGATCTTCTTCTTCTTCTTCTTCGTCGAGAATATCTTCTTTCGCTTCTGCCTCTTCCTCTTCTTCCACTTCTTCTGGTAACAGCGATGACGACCAAGATACGGGGAAGACCAAAGTCCTGCGGGAAGAATTCACCGATCGTTCCGATAAGCCTGAGAACGACGCAAAGAGAACGTTTGAGGTTGAAGCCAAAGAAGATACGATGGATTTGGTGAGAGGAAGCGCAAGGTCGTTCAAAAGTTGCGATACAAGTTTAACGTACGTGATCGAAGGTCAAGGGGAACCTTCCGCTTCGATGGGAACGAAGGGTGATTCGATCGCGAGGAACGAGGATGAGGAGACAGCGGGTATGAACGATGAATCGACGGCGGCGTTCGATAAATCTGACGGGAAGAATCTGTTCGCGGAGGTCGCCACTAGTTGGAACGATAAGACAATGAAGGATAAAGACGATTTGTTGAATGCACTGCGCGTGATCGAGGAACTCGATAGGAAGGACGAGGGCGAATTATTGGAGATGCTGAGAGACCTGCTGATGACATCCGACAATGGGGAACGGTCGGACAGAGTTTTAAATACCGAGCAATCGCTTTCGAAATCCTCCTCGAGGCCGGGCTCGGGGCGAAAACTCAAAAGTTCGAGATTTTGCGAGGAGGGTCGTGAAAAAATGAAGAATCCCTCTCTGTACAGACACTCCTTGCCCTCGAGTCCGCGGAAGAATGATCGTGACATGATTTCTCATACTTGCGAAGGGCACGTAGAGACACTGGAATTAAATTAAAATCATCGCAGCGTCGAATTATTATTATTATACTGTTGCGTAATATGTTGTTTAATATTAGTTGGAAAATATCTTCGAATAATATTGCTCCGGGCACTTTACGAAAGTTGTACCTGTTTTCGCAAAAGTCCTCGCAAAGCGTACTCGCGTGTACTCGTAAGTACTTTACATTCGCGATAGTTCCATATACAGGATGAATTTCTTAAAGTGGAACCATTTCCAAGCATTGTTTAGAAACAGCAATAAATATAATACATCTATACATCACATAGAATCTACGCGATTTGCCTGCTTTGTTTCAAGAACAATTTTTGAAAACGATTTCGGGTAGACGGAATTAAATCGAATTTCTAACTACCGCTAACTTACTGAAATTCTCCTTATAAGCGGATTTCGAGTATACGCTCGGAGTTTGCTTCATTCGCAAAATCGAAGACCGCGTTCATCGTTACCCGCCGCCAATGGACAAACGTACTCTAAGCGGATAGAAATTTTTCCCTTTCAGTTCGATTCCGCTAATTACGGCATTATCGCGATTAATTAAATTCCTATCATGTATTCGCCCCTCGCGAATCGTACCGGTGCACGGTACATTCGAATAAATTGAATAGAGAATTACGACCAGCCAATTGCCACAGTGGAAGGTATCGCTATCGAAGCAGAGGCTCGAACGGAATGCCTCGATCTAGGACGAGACAGGGTAAACGGTGAAAAGAAATCCTGGCAGCATTTCCCTTCAACGTTTCACGGATGCTTTGGCACGTCCGTTCGACTGTTCGGCCATCAGCGACGCGAATGAATATTCAGGCGTCCATCATCGCTCTCTGATAACTGATAATCCTCCCTGTTTCGACGAGCCTGGATTGTCAATATCCCTTCCAATAGATGGATGGGTTAAGGAAGATTATAAAGGATAATCCCAGCGATTTCCATCGCGCAAACTTTGCCTGGCTCCGTCATCGCTGGTGACCGAATCGTTGAGATTTGTCACGGCAAAGGTGAATTATATTTTCAATGAAATCAGAAGTGCAGCACGACAAACGTTGTTCGTTAACGACCGACGATTATTGTGGATATTTAGCGTAATGATCAATGAGAAAACATTGTAGGAAGGATTCCAAACCGAAGTACAGAACAACGCGTCTCATTCGAATAATGAATAGAATTCCTGATCGATTATTTCTTATTTAAATACAAAACTGTTACTATCGTGGAATTGGAAAAATATTCTTATTAAGAGTCTGGATAAGTGTCCCACTAGACTCGTCCTAAATTTTGATATACTTTGTCTCATATATTTTCTATAGAATTACATTTTAGTTCCATGATAAACGCTATTTATCTTGATTTTCGTTATTTCTAAGTTTCATTGCCGGGTTTTGCAAAGCCTGTCCGTTTTCTCAACCGTTTTTATTCCGACCTAAATAATTCACATTCGAGAATTTAATTCAAGAACCAGAAATGTCTTTCAGATCTGCGCCGACAAATCACGCGTCTTGTTGCACCGCGTGTAACGAAGCGCGAATACTTCCAACGTGACACCGAACGAAGTTAGTCGAATTTCCGTAAAAACATAACGCGAAACGTTTCCGCGGTTGAATCGGGCGAATGGCACAGGGGTGTTAAATTGCAGCAGAAATTTTAACGCGAGCGTAGACACGCGTACCCTAGAGAAATATCAGCACTCAGGACGGAATGTGCGTGCATAGGCATGAGGGAGGCTCGTCGGGTATAAAAGGAATCGGGGGCGTGAAGGGGAGGGGAAGAAAAGTACTCTCAGTGCTACCTGTTGAGCTACCTATGTGTTCTCGACAGGCCTCTTTGTACGGTCATCAAGGCGAGGAAAATAGCTCTTCGTGCTCGCGCTTTGAAGCCCTCGTGGAACGTAACGCCTCGAGATAACTGGTCTTCCTATTTGAGGTAAGGGCATTGGAATCGATAGTAGGCGTTTAATCCTAAGGCGCTGGGATGGCTTTAATGCATCCCGTGTAAAACAAATTTTTATTTTCAATCGTTAAATAAAATCAAGTAATAGGGTTCTTGATTAAACCTAAGTTGAGATGATTATAGAAATAAAAATTGCTCTACTCGAGCATTAACACGAACGGTTATAAAGTACCATTAACCTTCCGTTATTAACAGGGGCAAAAAGTAAACCCACTCGGAAATTTGTTTTCTGTAATCATCGACGGAAGGAAATTTCACTTGTATCAAAATATAGTTTAATACAAATTAAAATAATAATAATAATAATAAGAATTGCTGTCAAAATTGTCTTACAAACGAAAGCATACCGAAGAAGGTCGGGAAAGAAATATCATTTGAATTATTCCGAAGTACTTATGTAATACTAAAATTCTTTGTTATTGCATCTTCTCAGAAAGAACAAACCAGGGAAGACAGATAAACGGGTCGTAGAGAAAAGTTTTGAGTAAACGTCCGAAAGTAACGCGTCTAGACAAACATATCTCGCGAAAATCGCGTTGCCTAAAGTTTCTGTAACTCGTTCGTCGCGTGCTGTAACAGTTCAAAAAGAAGGCGTTAACGTCGCCGAACCATACGGTGGTTTATCCGTAAACTAACAATTTGTGGGCCGGCAGGGAAACACTTCGAACAGAACTAACGGGGGGCTTTCCGCACGTAACGCGACTTCACTCGTGACCGTGTCTTTCCTTAACGAGCAATGGGACTGCATCTTCCTTTATGCACTTTGAATATTGCCGCTGCTCTTCTCGTACCCACCTCGCTGCGGTGGTTCTAGTTCTAAGTAGGTTCGTGTGTTTGCCCAGCTCACTGCCAGAGCAAACATCTTACGACACTCGTGAGGTCTGCGGTTAATATTAGACGATTCAAATTGTCGGTATTTCGCATCGACACTCGAGGTTCATCGTCGGCATTTCTCAAAAAGCAGGTAACTGCAGGTGACTCAAAGGTTACCGCATGCATACAACACGGTTGCGAGTAATTTTGACTAATTAGAATACCGACGTTTATTTTAATTTCTCTATAAACTGTTCGGGAATATTCCCTCGGAGAAATTCCTTTCTTCCATCGTGGTTTTGGGTAGTGATTTTCCGATAACATATATTTTAGCGTAAATACTCGCACGTGCCGCGCAAACGATATTAATAAATTGGGAAATTATATTTGGCCGCTGTTACAATTTTGCAGGCGCGAACGAACAGGCAATTGTTAATAAAGCGTAAAGCGAAACGCTTCGATAGTTAGCTTCGCGTCTTTGACACATTATTCATACATCGGACAAACCGGCCGAAATGTATGTAAATCGTCATACGCCACCGTTTCTGCAAAGAGGAAACGCCGGTCTGATTTTCTCGCTTCATTCTACGCGTCAAGCTCCTATCAATCGCGTTGCAAATCCATTAAAATTCATTGTGCTCCCTGCTCACCGAATTCTACCGTGTCGGCTGTGTGTGAGGTTATTTAATTCCTCCGCGAGATGGTTTAAAAATAGATTTTCTGTTGACTATGAACACGCGGCGAAGAGTGTGACAAAAAATATTATCTTTAATTCTGTCGTGTTTTCTTAAGATACGTGAGATTCAAATTAAGATTACAATACGTTTCGTAAGTGCCACTGGCGTACGGAATAGCAAGCTTTTAATTTAGATTTGGAACTGCGATAAACTGGGGTTACCGTTTCGCGAAATGTTGTCGAAGTCATTTCGAACGCGATGATTCATCGGTATATTAGTCAAATAAATAGTATAAATCAGTTTGCGATTCTCCGGGACGTTGGTTTAATTTTCATCTCTGTTGCATCGTGTCGATGAAATTTGTTAACGCCTCCGTTATTACAGAGCTTTGAACTGATTTACAAGAATTGGCTCATTTGTGTTAATCAGTAATGTAGACTGGAATACATTTGCTCCGAAAGTCACGTACATTTGTAATCTGATATATCAAATAATGTGGTCGTTATTATTAATGTGCTCACTTATAATGCGATATGCATCGGTGTTGTTAATTTGGTATGTATTGAATTGCTGATAATGCTTTACCGAATCGAGCTATCATCGGTACATTTAATGGCTGTGTACAAGTACCAACGTGGAAGAGCTATGATATTTTCGCCGGTATCGCGCTTCAGTTTGGTTTGCCCCCGATACTTTTATTATATTGCCATAGTTGGAGTGGAAATACAATTTACCCTTACTACTGGAAAAACACATTTTATCGTGGCTGATAACAGTTTGGTTTCGAAAATGTAAATCGCTCGCGTAACACCGTTTGTCGGGAGGGAAACAATTCTGTGGTGAAACAAATTTCACGATCGGAAACGTAACAAGCGTATCGGGGAAACAAATTTGAGAGTTGCGTTTGTTGAAATTAACTTTCCCTCTGGGCAACCGTAATGCGGAGATAAAATATCTTTTAACGATTTTAGTTTGTATTTGAAATTGCATTCCTATTGTACCCTAACTGCTCTGGTCAAAATGATTTAATGTACGTATATAGAAAATCGCGTTCCCTTTGTATCTAAAACTCGTTCGGAGTATTATAAAGCAGAGGCTCATCGTTTCGTTTTCAATCTCAGCCAGCTGGTAAATCGCTCATGCGAAATTGCTTCCCAAAGTTGCATCCGTCTTCTCGATTGTCATGAAAACAAATGCGAGTTTATAAATTCGAATGGAGACCGCGTTACTCGTAACGTTAAGCAGGTACACGCGAGTCGTAAATATTAGTCGGGGTCCCGCATGTTAAACCATGAATCCCAATACACAGATAAAAGCCGGGAGGAAGAGAAGGTGAAATGGAAGTGCTCCGCGTAAGAACGTTCATAACGAAAATGTCAGAAAAATGTTTCGCAGTTTCTGATAGATTTCTGCGGCATAAAGAATTCCAACGAAAACCCGGAGTTATGTAGCCCGGGAAAACGTTTAATCGATTTCCTTTCAGCACTCCATTCGAGAGCTCTTAACTGCTTCACGTCGACGCGAATGCAACAACGGTATTCTTAATCGTTTCGTTCTCGAAGGAACTCTTCTCGGAAATGTCTCTGAAATTAAAACTCAGGGGAAGAATCAAAAGCCTCCTTACCCTTTCCAAACGAAGAGGAACAAGTTTTTTTAGTGCTCCTTTATCCTCGTGAAATTAAAGTGAACGGCGATTGCGTAGCATTAGTCTCCGCGTTGTGGAAACAATAGATACATTTGCGTCGGACTGATATAAATAATAATTCTTAAATAAAAATTCAGTTAAGCGAAATAAATCTTGGAATACAGTGAATTTATTGGAATTCAAATTTTATGATCGCACAGTTATTTCTCCAATAGGAATCTTAATTTGACAAATGTTGCTGGAATGTTGTACCGCACGGACGATACGGATATACTTGTCGCTTTGAAAATAACGTGATACGGTATATGCATTACGCGTACGAAACATATTTTTAATACGTGCAATCGATTCTTGGGTCCCAACGTTATCGCGATCACATCGTGTACATACGGCAGAAATGGAATTACATTTATTCCGCGCGGATCCAGTCGTTTCGAAGGCTCTTAAAAATTCTATCGCGTTGAAAATCGATTTTCGGTTATGCTTCGCGATATTCACCTTGCCTCGTCAACGAGATAACTACGGTGGATATCGTTTTTGCGCCCGAAGTGCAAAAAGTCTCGTGAAAATGCAAATGCCGAATCGATTACGTCCCATTCGTCGCTGGATATTCGTAAAACTGTAATCCAACTGGGAGTACCGCATCTTTTTTTCCGAATCTCCCCCTTTTTTTCAATTAATGATTATTTTCTCGTTTCCCTCTCGTACCATTCTATCATTGGTGTCCCTCGATTTTTGCGGTACGTACGAATAGCACCCGATCGCTCACCAAAAATTCGCTCGAACGAAGAAACTCGTGCACAGCTGCGAAACGAAATTCGAAGAAGCGAACTTTCATTATCGAATGTCGATTAGCGATTACGGTATGCATGAGTTCCTCGCAAAGTGAACAAGAAAATCGGGGTCGTCCATCTTACTCGTTGTTGGCACATGCAAATCTGAAGGAGAGCCATTATACGGATCACTTTCAGCCAGGATAATACAGAGTACTTTTATAAGTATCCGATATCATTTTTTTTTTTTATTTGCTTTGCCGTTTCATATTAAAATTTCAGATAAGCCTTCTCCCGCTTAAGACTGCACTCGAATAGATCTTCGCGCAAAAAACCTGAAAATCTATTACAAGAGATAATGCTCGCAAGCTTAACTAAATATTCCTTTAACGTACGGTATCGTTGAACGAAAATTACATTTTTAAACGCATCGCTTCAATCCAATTTCAATTCCTGAAGAACGTTCCGTCGTCGTACCATCGATCCAATGGCGAAAATGTTTCTCGCGGCCACTCTCCGGGAGTGACTCTCAGGCAAATAATAAATTGTTTCGTGGGTCTCGCGTCATTGATTCCACGATAGTTTTTTTTTCTCTATTCACGAGCCATCCGTATCGTACGTCCAGGTTGACAGATCGAACGACGCGTTGTTAACCCGTGGCGCACACGCGACATTTGCCTTATGCTCCTTTCCATTTTTCCCATTTCCCCCCTTTTTCCCCTCCCCGCGCGTCGGGAATAACGTTAAGGGAAATCGATAAAAGAGCTTCACAGCGGAGGCGCCGATATATATGCTAACTGGAGAAGAAACGGTAGTTACGATCTGCATAAAGCGAAGCGCACCGAAGTGACAGACGATATCGATGCGAGATATCGAAGCTCTCGCGAAAGACAACGATGATAACACATTTAGCGTTGTATTCTTTTTATGTAGGGTGATCAAATATTTCGCGCCTCTGTATATCAGTTTTGACGTTGAAGCTTTAAATATGCAGGATGGATTACGCTGATACCGATATAACTATAAAATATTTTCCTCATTTTCGTGACGCATCGTGATACACGAATTTTTGCGATTAACGAGCGCTCCGAATTTAATAAGTAACGAAAGTCAAACGGCTTTACAATTTATTTTATTATAGTATTTACTGAATTAGTCGCTTTTTTTACTTTGTACCGCCTAATGGCGCTTCAACACGATATGGTACTCAACGTTTTATTTCCCCATGCGTTGCTCTCGAATGATATTGCGACGTTTTTATTATTTGCCATTTCCATGGTTTATTGTCACGCGTACGTGGGAGATACCGCAAACGGAATACGATAAACGAACGTTACGGATAAGGGAGCATTAGAAGGGAGAGCACTTAAGAAATGGTTGTTACGTTATAAATCTGAGAAAGGAGTACTTAAGTTAGAGTCAATATCGGTAGAAAAGATTTCGCGTTATCCCTTCGGACATTTTCACGAGCAATAACCGCGCGCGAAATAATCCAATTGCTGTTATACGTTTGTAACGGTATCTAAGTTTCAAATCTTTTCAAATCAGATGGCTGTTTCTATCACGGCTTACGAAACGAATCGCGGGGTGACATTCTTCGTCGCGCAGCGACATAAATAAGGGAATACTAATCAGAGTAAGTAACGGAGCCGTATTTCTTTGAAAAACATTCGTTTCTACCGTTGAAAGGTAACGAGATGTGCTTTAACATAGAATAAAGCAGGCCAAAGATGCATCGTTAGTGGACATCCTTTTCGCAGACACTGGAAACAGTGTTCACGGAAAAAAGTTCTCCTACAATTAATTACTGCCATCTTGTTTGTACCTGCGTTAAATACGTTTTCCAATTACATCGTAGTTTTCAATGTATCCAATTGCAGGCATTACTTAATTACATGCATTACGTTTAAACGGTAGGAGAGAGTAATAAAAAAAAAACACGCAGGTCTTTTTCGAAAACGAACGAATAAAAAATGTTAAAACCAACGATTTTCTGATCTCTAATTTCTGTGCACAAGTTTCGCCGATACTAATCCGTAAAGAGGTAATAACCGTACCCCGGATAAGACACAAAAAAAAGGAAAGTTTAGTGAATATAAATCGTAGAATATCGGGATTTCAGGAACAAAGTGGAAAGTCCGCGTCACGGGTCAGACTCGCCGACAACTTCAACGAGAATCCTCGGGAAACGATAAACTGCAAAAGAGCTCCGCGTTTCTCTGTCCGAATCGATATCAAAGATTTCCCATCGAGTTCTCTTCCCTTTCTCGAATCGCACCGAGGATACTGGCACAGAGAACATCGGCGGAATCTCGTCGGGAAGCTCCCGAAATCCGAAAAAGGGATCGGGGTTATTTACGAATAACAAAGTCGAATGGAAGAAACCTATTTGATCCTCCGAAAATCGCCAAGCGACACAACTGCTTTTTTAAAGCTCGAATAAAACTAAGACATTTTTTAGGGTTCCCGAAATGACGTACCCTACAAATCTTTTATTCAGCGCTAACGCACGTGTGCTGGATTTTTGTGTACATTTCAGAGAAAGGGACGAGAAGTGATACTTTCCGTGAATCTACACTTTTCTCTTGCTAATAATTCCTGCGACTATCCACGGTAATCAATTTCTAAAAGGCACTTATAATTATAAAACAGCGAGCGGCTAGGGTCACCAAGTTTATCGATTCAGTGCAAGAAATGAAATGCCGTTTCGTCGGAGGAAATTAAGCACGAAATATTCTGCACGATATATTTTTCATTCCGATAAAAAATATGTGGCTCGTTCATCCATTGGTACGTACCTCCACTTAGCGTTCAAAACGCGCCACACAGAAATTTATTTACGACTCGAACGAGACTGCTGCCGAGTTTCGAGCCCAAGAGGGTGAATGGTACCAAACGTCGAGGAAACACTTATTGCGCGTCAATAAAGCATCAGCCGCAAAGTCGTAGGCATAACGTCCTCTGAATTACTCTCTGGCGTAACCCCCCCCCCCCGCATTTTCGTTTCGACGACGAAACAACCCGATAAGCATCGTTAACGCGGTTATTCGTATCCAACGGGTTTCAAATAACTAATTAACTTTGCTGGCCTGCGCGACCCTCTTTGTTCGTTACCCGGTAGATCCCCGCAAACCTCTGTTACGGCCCGAAAGCTTGTTTCACCGTGTAAATTGCAGTGCCAATTAATATGCCAATGTGCACATACGGAGGCGGCTGCTTTAAAACCGATACTACGGTCGACGTGGTCGATCCCAACGACGTCGAGTGCTTTCGTTTTGCGTCAGGGATCAGGCGGTATTTTTTTTCTTTTTTTTTTTTTTGCTGTCAGTTTTACGATCGCAGAGGAGGAAAGTTTCTGCGGCGATAAATTAAGAATCAAAGGGGGAGAAAAATTTATAGTACAATGAATGAGCGGAATAAAAGAGCAACGATAAGTCGGAGAAAGAATGATTTGAATTATCGCGGAATACCGAATCAACTTTTTCGCTTTGCTTCGAAAAGCATGTTTTGATTCATGGTAATTTATATAATTTGTGTGCTTGAATGATAAGTGAGTGGTGATGTTAAAAAGGTCTATTACTGTTGGGGTAGCCTCGCTCAATTACGGTGGCATATCAAAATTTTGTAACTGTTACCAATTAATGTAGAAAAGAGCGAAACATGTGCCCGTACCAAACTGTTTGCAGCCATCAAACTATGTGCTATTGTAACTTGAAACTACTTGTAATTAGTTTGCAGTCAATATACTTTGCACGAGCTATATCCTTCGGTTTAAATAGAATCTGGCGGTAATTCTGATACTGTGGGCAAGTGGTGGTTTAATGAAATCGAATATTAGAGAGTGCCGATAGTTTCGGAGTTTTTAGTTAAAAGTCAATAGTTGTACCGTTTTTGTGTTCGCCAAAGTGGGTAAAAAAAATTGACAACGAGGATGCGATGACCGAATAAAGAAGTAAAACGTTCGTGCGCTGTACGGTTGATCGGACGGCGTATTGGACGGTTGGCTTTTGATAGAATTTCGGCACATTCGGTTGTCAATAACCTGCTACCCGTTTTTCTTCGTATAACGATTCAACCGTCCAATGTTTTTCACGAAAATTCACTATTTTCATTTTTATTTTCTATCTTTTATCCGGACGATCGATTAGGTATTCGGATTCTATTCACGTCGGTTATTCGTAAATACTTCTCAAATCACGCCTGGTTATTATTTTGAACAGGCCTAAAGTTACGATCCGTTTAAACAAAAATATGACATCGCATTGGCGTCAATAATTTTGAAACATCATCGATTCGATAAGGAATGCTACGAATATTTTTGGTTACTACATCGTGTCACTCGGAAAGATGAGAAAAATGTTCTTCCCTCTTATTATATTTTGCTTTCGCTCGAGAAGATTCCATTCTTTCCTCGACATTCCGATTAACGCCTCCGTCTCTTGAACATCGGTATGCGTGATAATTATTCCGTGGAACGGTGTGAAAACCGTGGAAAAGTCTTTGAAAGGTCGTCCGTGGGGAAGAGGCGGACAGAATACGATTCGCTTCGTTCAAGAAAATCTCGTTCCTACCATCCTTTAAGGGTTACGCCGCGGGGGTGGCTTTGTGGGAACCGAAAAAAGAAAAAAAAAGGAGGTTACGTGCTTTCAAAGTGATTCGGGGAATGATGGAGGTCGTACCCAGATGAATTACAATAAGCGAGTCGAGATGGCGACATTTTTTAGGAAAACTTGGATTTGAAATCTTTAAATTATGCTTCAAATTTCTCTGCCTGTATCACAATTGTAAGTTGTTTAATTAATTCCCTATGATAAACCGTAATTGCATTGTAATTGTAAAATCGTGATTCTGTGATATATGTAGAGATAGTTTCGTATTAAATGTAGTATAATTGTAATCGATGTCTACGTTGTTAAATATCAATTAAATTCATTTAATTGTTCTGTACAAGATGCGAATGATTTCGATCGAGCGGTATACAAATTTAAGTTCGTCCTTAAAAACTTGAGCGTTCAATTTTCAAGGTCGCAAACGGTTATTCGCGTCGCAAGGGAAAATGAGAATCCGCCCCAGGGCGAAGCGTAAAAGGGGAGCAAATTATTTATTAAAACGTAACTGTCAGGCTGCTGAGGTAGGTCACCAAAAGTGCCGAGTAAAATTTTTCCGGAAACAACTAGAAGTGGTTCACCAACAAATATACGAATGAATTGGATATACAAAATCTGTATCAATAATAGACTCATTAAGGCTCCCATAATACTTGAATTTCGTATTTTAACTGATAGTGGTTTTTTTATTTTCTACGTCCACGGGAATAAATTCCAAATGCGTGTCATTCCAACAGAAATTGGGAGCCGCGAGTATCCTAATAAGAACAACATTGACGCGCAACACTTGGCGTAATCAATCTGGCGCAAAATACGCGAATTATTATTGCACGGGTGCGCGTCAGCGGGTGCATAATTAATCGAGCTCGTAATTAAATTATTAGTTAAAACGATCATTTTTCATCGAGATTTTTCGCGCAGGAATGAGGTCACGCGAAATAATAACCGCGGTCGGGTTGCTAAAAATTTTAGACCGATAAAAATTGTTTTCAGCACACTGGACGAGACTCGCGTGTCTTGCGTATGATAATAGCTACATTAAACCGGATACAACGTTGATTGCGAGCAGGAGTTCGAAACGAAACGGAAAGAAACCTTTGTATTTAGTTTCCATCCGGGGAGAAATTAAATTTTTTGTTTCGTGTCGGGTTCGTATTAGCATTTCATTTATCTCGGTTTTCAAGTTCAAGTTCTATTCGCATAAGTTTCGCTGTGCAAATGATACACGGACATGTATCCTTTTGCGTTCCGTTGGCAGGCCTGGTTGCGAGCGAATTTTGCCTACGGGAGATTGCGATATGAATTGGATGGTAATATAATTACGCGCGCGGTTGCAATTAAATGCATTACAAGATTGTCAGTAATTAGTGTAATTACTTTAACCGCAATACGGTAAACAAGAGCGTCGATTGAGGCGTCGGATAAATTAAAACGCTAAGTAGTTTCTTTTCCCGCGTATTTTGTAGGGTGATATTAAATATTTCATTCGTTAGCATTACAGATATAAATTAATCGACGCTAGTTTTATGCAGTACGTCCGCTGGAAATATAAACAGAATAATAATGAAAATAATAAAATATAAAGAGAAATGGGACCGGGAACGATAATCTGTCCCGATTTCGTGCCTCTTAAATTCTTTATTATCGAGCAATTAATTTTACATCGCACAATATGGCATATACGATACATTAACGAACATAATTATTTTAGAATACGTTACGATATGAAATGTTCCAGTGCGCAATGCGGCATACATGCCGCGACGCGTCAAAAGAAAGTTATGTACTGTCAATATTTTGTTCTATCGTCGTCTTTTCACCGTTTCTCCAATATTTCTGACAAGAAATATTGTACAATGACTTATTTTTAAATTCAGAACCTCGTGCGGCACAGTTTCAATGTTACATTATTACTTCGAGGACAACTCGATAAAACTGGAAAATTTGTAATTATCACTTCGTCCTACTTGATGTCCTACTTCTCGCGCCTAATATCAGATTGGGTACCACGTCGTTACATTTTCACATCATTTCTGTGCACACTTGTGGAGTTGTTAATATCCATGAATCGAACGGCGGCAATGAGCACCGTTAACTTATTTGCATATAACGGGTATGATTCGTAACGTTCCGATAAGAAGCAACGTACTAAATAGTACACAGAAAATGGAAGCGCACCGCATTGCAGTCGCATTCAGTGGAACAAACACTGCATTCGCGTCGCAAAATCTTTAATTAATTCCTCGTCTAGTTCTCGAGAGAAATGCACGGCGAACGCCGGAGAGGTAAGGGCGTAACAATTGCGGAGAGGCGCCTGAGAAAGTGGAAGCGAAGAAGAAGGTGGCTTTCCGAGGGGTCGGGAAAGGGGACAAAAAGGGGACAAAAAGGATCTCCGGAGTCCCAAAGGGTAGAGAAAGGGGGGGGTGTAGCAAAATAAAGTAGCTCTCCCGGTGACACGATTGATGTTGAAACGCGGATCGTATGTAGGCTGAGAGTGGATTGAAAGGAATTTAATTCACGATTCTGTCTCACGTCCAGCGAGATTCGACGTTTTTCCTTCCTTCTCTCTCGTCCGCTCCTCTTTCATTTGTTAACGTCCAACTTGGTAAAGGGGAGGCTGACTAAGCGTTCGGGAGTTCGCCGTTCGAATGATAATAAAACTGTCATTTATTTAGATTGACGATTCGCACTTCGCCGCAGGTTCCCCACGCCTTTTATATCCTTCAATCCCGCGAGGCATGGGACTGAACGTGAAAAGCGTCGGATCGAAAACTAAAATAGAGCGAGGGTAATTCTTTAAATCAGCTCCCGTTCGTTCGACAGCCTTTAAAATGTTCCCTGAGACATCGGTGAATTCATCAGAAATTTCTTTATAACCAGACCACGGGCGTAACGAGCGCGGTGCTTCGCTTGATTTACGTAATAGCGTTTGGTTAAACCGAAAGAGTGCTTTTCGCCCCCGACGGATAACTTAATTCAACGTCGCTTTTAGACAAAAAGCCTCAAAAGAATTACGCCGCGCATTAATTTATCTCGACGGGAATGGTAAACATCGAAAACCTCGTTCGACTTTCAAAAAAGGATGGGGGAAAAAGAACCGCACCCGCGCGTAATAGACGGTCGTCTACTTTTGCGCTTTTCGCGTTTCACGCGGGAGCCACAAGTTGAGCGCAAAAAGTATTTGCGGCGGTATTTCAAAAAGAGAATTAATGATCCATCGGGTAAACATGAAATATCGACGTTTAAAAAGACAGGTGGGTAGAAAGTGCAATATCGTACGATATCACGGATAAATAGAACTGGTTCCTGCTTTTCGAGGCAGGCGAGAACGAGAAACATTGTCAAATGTGTCAGAGGCACGATCGACAGAATACGGTGGCCAACGAAATAAACGTAGATACGTAAGTGAAAATTTCATACGCGTACAGTGACGCGTTCCATCTTTTTTCCTCGCCGTTACGTTCCACTTTTATGGGCTCGGCGATCATATTTCTGTCCTCCTTGGATGAAGCTGAATTTAAGGGCGGTTAGCGGTATCATTACACGAACATTTATAAACGCTCGTTTCCCGGGCATAATTTATTTTCCACCGGCAAGGCAATTTTTCGAAATTACTTTCTGGCGATTATATACCGGAAGGAGAATCTTAATCAGATTTGAGGTACGCTGGTTTCGCGTGGAAACTTAACGCGTATTCGATGCTATCGAGAGAATTGCAATCTCGGAGGAAACGAGATCAGAGGATAAACAGAAGTAAACGAAAATTAATAAACCCTTGCTGACAGCACGGAATGGGGAGTACGGAAAAAAGAAACAATTTCCTTGTGTTTCGTTCGGCTCGCTGAAACTTCTTCGTAATTTATATTTTTTATGCAATTTCTCT
Source organism: Pemphredon lugubris (assembly GCA_933228935.1). Lineage (NCBI taxonomy): Eukaryota > Metazoa > Arthropoda > Insecta > Hymenoptera > Crabronidae > Pemphredon > Pemphredon lugubris. The sequence continues at coordinate 7,046,808 of OW121819.1, read as the reverse complement.
TTTATGTTCTCCTGTGGTTCCAAGGTACCGTATATCCGGTAGGTTGTTATTTGTTATTTGTGTTTGCAATCGCAGTCGAATACTAACAGAGTTCCTCGATCGATTCGACGAACTTTAATTGTAAACTTCGATTCGCCGAAGCGCGAATTTCAATTTCTATTTCTATACAACGATGAAAATTGCCAGGCAGTTAAAAGAATACTTCACGGATGCTTGACGATACAGAACGCGAAAAAACTAAGCATAGTCGTGGAATATGCGAGAAGGCAAAAATGTGCGTGGTTTATGGCAGATACTTCAAATCGCTACGGTCCGACAAACTCTGATCGGAATTAATTGAACTGGGGGCTCAATTTGGCGTCGCTTTTTTTTTTGCGTCGATCTTCCTCCTCGCTCTCGTTCGCATTAAGCTTTGAAATGCGCGCTGAGTCGCTGATAAGTCAGACAGAGGAAATCGATGGACAGGATCGCAATGAATACACGGACAGACAATTAAATTTCCACCGAAAGCGGGCGATGGTAAAAATAGTGAATAATAACAGAATACCAAACCGCAATATGCAAAAATGTAGAAAATACAAAATGAAATGCTAACAAATTGACCGATGACAAACGTACAAAAAAAAACCAAGCTCAAATTCGATCGTTGAAAATTCAGCAAAAATGGTGAAAGTTTATAAAAATAAATACGAGGGAGAAATAAAAATATAGGGAAGCGAAAACGAACGAACGAACGAACGTAACTATACACGCCCACGCGTCTGCGTATATTTATTGAAACAAATAAACGCCCTCTATCGTTCGTCATCGATATTCGTGTTTGACCAGGGGCGTCCCTGTAATTCCAAGAAATACTCTGTATTCCGTGAGCGAGAATTTTGCTACACGTAAATGACAGATGGGAAACGCGCAACCATCGCCGATTTATTCATTCTCCTATTTTTGGCGCGCCAAGCCATAACATCGCGCACGCATATTTCACCTCTCGCTCGGACCCTCTCTAACTCGCTCATGCAAATAACAGGTTTTATGGGTCCCGTGTTTCCTCCGTAATTTGCATTTTATAACCAGCCACTGGGGGAATTCGGGGCACGAGGTTTGTCAACGGCGGTTCAAAGTTCGATGGACAGAACCACAGTACCGGAAAGCGGCCAGATTCGACTGCCACGAGCCACCGACGATTTCAAAAGAAAGGATCTCCCCGCTTCCGAGCGAACGATCAAGAGAGAAATATAACTTTCCGGTTGCCGCAGTTCTCGGTAATAAGATACCTAAAGGGGGGGGGGGGGGGCGAGTATTTAATTACGCTTCTTTTTATACACAGTTTTCTCGAGGGTCGTAAAGATAATTGCGAATTAGCATACTCACGCGAAAGATAAATCGCGCGTTAAAAGTTGTCGGGAGTTGCGCAATAAATATTCGAGGATTATCGCGTGTGTAGAAACGTCAAAAGTAATCTCGTGGTTTTCATGAAAACGAATAATCCGGTGGTGCGTGAGAGAGGATCCATGCGTTATTGGCGAATATAACAATTGTTCGGAATATCGTGCCCGGTGTATATTTTTCATGGAACGCGAGACGCTGGAAGAAGAGTTGCTCAAAATTGAATCAAGCTACTCAATTACGTCGAAGAGCAGTGGATACGAGGTCTTCCAGGGAGATGTACCGGAGTAATAAAATCTCGCAGGAGCTTCTTACGACTCCATGGAACCCATAAAGCCCACAACGATTTGCGGAGTAACCATGGGAGATTGCCGCACGGCGTGCTCCACGCATCGATGGGAATGGGTTCACCCTTGACCCAGTCCCTTCTGGGTAAATGGAGGACGGTTAACTTGGACGAAAAATATGGACGTTGCGAAGTTTCACATGGGAAATCAAAACGTCCATGGCGTGAAAGGTAATGTGCCATAATGGATTGCAATAAACGAAGCGATGTAAAAAATGCGACGTAACGGAGAATAGTGTAATGTTGAATATTACGAAACTGATGAACTTCCCAGGAAATTGCTGACACGAGTTTTTCCTTCAGATATCCATCGGCGGCTTGCCCTTTGTCTAATGAATGTTATACATTACTTTTATAGGCATTTCTATTTATATCGAAATCAACGAAGAGAATATTATGGTTATTACACATTAATAAAACAAAATGAAAAAGAAGAAAATGGTCGGATCTTCGTTGTATGGTCGTGCGTTTATTTGATAATATAGCTTGAAAATGTACAGTGGCGGTAGAATTAATTGCAAGAAATCTTATAGAAATCGAAATAAATATGTAGATAAACTTTGAGTTATAGGGGAATAGGTAAAAATAAATGTTCGCGCGTTAATTATTTTCTGAATTATTTCTCGTTTACGCGAATTATTAGGTAAACCTTTCGTCGTGAAACGCGTTTAACATAGCAAAATACTTTACGTAATGTTAATTGTAATCGTAAAGAATATGATATCCTCTGAGCGCTCGATAGCGGGTCGAAGGAACCAATATCAGTGATGAAAGAGATCCTGTTGCGCGGCCGCGGAAAGTAATAAATGGTGAAAACTTTCCTCCTTTACGAACTACTCGGGAGCAACGGTAATCTCGAAGAGGTCTCGCGAAGAACACGTTTTTAAGTAACAAAGGCTAAGTATTAAAAATTCACAACCAGCGTCGAGCAACAAACAAGCAAAAATCACCTGCGAGAATGAAATCAAAATTTGATATACTTATAATCAATTTTTTTTATCTGTTAAGAGCAAAAACAATACGCTCGTGCTTTCGAAAAAAATAGACCGAACGGATGCGTCAAAGTTTACTCTCAGAACTCTGAAAACTGGTAATTAAAATCCATCGTTAAAAATGCACCGTTCCGTCCCACCTCTGCAGTCGACAAAAAAAAAAAACTCCGGTTACCGTGGCAAACAAAATTTTAATAATATGACCGAACCAGCTCGAAGTTACCGACGACGGTAATCGAATAGAAAACTGATCGGGAAGCCGAAACATTTTATGGACAGTATCAAAGTCCAATCGGAATAAAAATAAAGAGAAAAGATCAACAAATGGTGCGCGTGACGCGATCGTAAATGGTTTGTCTGATACTACCGTGAAACGACAGAGCTCCCCGAGCTTCGACCGTTATAGGAAAGATTGTTAGAATTCCAGATGGAATCTCTCTCGCAATTACTTGGGGATTGGCTCGCGTGATTCTCACCTGAGCACCACCCACCGCGACGGATCCTTCAGAAATGATTACGTTTCCGCTCGTGAGTCGTTATCCACGGTTTAAGGAGGAACAATATTGGTTAACTCTCGGCAACGATGATCGTAAGTCGAATGGGCGAAGCTCGAGAAACTAAGAATATTATTTCGATAATTCCGAGGTGAGAGGAGAATTTTAGTTTCAATTGTTTCGCGCGTTATGATAATTGCTTTAATTATTTAAGGTGACACGATTCGCTTTTATATCTGGGTCACTCGCGAAAAATTAATGCCTACATAAATCAATTTCTCACCAGATGCTGCGTTTAATCCGCATTTCCCGTTTACGATTCTATCATTATTATTTAGAAACCGGGTAAAGCGTGGTAATTAAATTGTTTAATTAAATTACCGAGCTGTGCAACGTACGGAATAACCGAATCGTTAGGTAGCCACGATCTCCAGTTTGGTCCAATTTAATTAAATGTTTAATATACCGTAAATGCTGTATAAGCATAAGTTTTCCCCACCCTATACGGGTGTATTTAATTTTCAGAAAACATCGGACATTTCCTTGTAAACATACCAATGTGTATTTGTATTTGTATGTACTGTGCCCAATACGATATGCGCAATTAACGATTAGTTAAATCGACGCACGAACCGATCGAATGAATTGAAATGCATGAGGCGCAGTTTTTCTTGTTTCCCTACTATTTTATTTAAACTATACTTTGTCGGAATATATAATAATGGAAATATAAAAATATAACGACGATTATTTTATATAGCGTAATTCTGTGAATCCAGCCAGAGCCTGATTTTTTGAAAAAATTTATTTCGTTCTTTCATCTTCAATTCTCTAATCGATCTCTATTTCTTTCTAACAGAAAACCATTTTGTTGGATAGACATTTCGAAAGCTCTCGTAGCGGCTGCGTTTCAAAGGTTCAAAGAGTGGGCGGAATTTTCCTCGTATCTCTTCCTCTAATTACTTTTCCTTGAATTTAATCGCGCCGTTCGCCAGCAACTGCAAATACAAAGAAATTCCAATTATAGTTCGGCAACCCGAAAAATATAATTTGCATCGATGACCAGAACTATCGACGCCCATATGTACTTACGTACGCGTGACGGTTTAATTTTCACCGCAATTATTTACAATCTACCAATCTCCCCCTCGTATCTCCCATTAATTTTCCACCCCTATCGCTAACGCCGACAGAGCCGAGATAAGGACACGAGTCTCCCATTTTTCTAAACTATCCGTACCGCCATCGCCCCAAAAAAGAATCGACGGACAACAATCTCACCTAAATATTCATCGTCGGGATGAAGAGTGACCAGCGTGGTCACAAACATCGATCTATCGCCGAGGATTTCAACGCGAACGCACACCTGCGCAATATGCGTGTACACCTGCGACTTGCGGTGGACGTATATACTCGGGCAGGTGAGTATTGATCGTCGTGGGTGTAGAGGGACGAGCAGGCAAGAACGAACGAATATAAGCGAAGCCAGTTTGTCCGCGCCAGATTGTTTGGGTGGAAAAAAAAGTGTGGTTAAAAAGAGAGAGGAGGGGGTGGAAGGGGGGGGGGGGGGTGCATGAGTTACTCGTTATAAGATTCAAGGAAGAAAATCCAGGACACCCACTGCGCCTGCCAAGTCGAGCAACAGGCGACGAAAAGTCTGCGATAACCTGGGGTTGTTTCACTCTTGAGCGTAGATTTTCTGGCGCGACTCAATGACGTACTTGTACTTTTCCCTACGAAAGGCAGAAAAATTCATTTTCTAAATATACAGGGTACAAACAACGAGCACGCCCGCGGCGAAAGTCCTCCATATATGTTTCGGGGGCAGAAAAAAAAACCCATGGTCTGTTTCAAGCGTCTCGTTCTATAGGTATAACAAAACCTCCCCCCCCGCCAGTTTTGCGGCCAATTGCGTGACGTTAGTTTTTTCCTAAAACTTTTGGTGAAAATGAAAATAACGAGAGAAAAACTGCGCGGCACGAAAGGCACGAGAGTTTTGTTTCTGTCGACATGAAACTGACCTATATTCTTACGTTTACTTACTTTCCTACGTATACTTTATTTCTTTGACATCAAAATTCAAAGAATGACGGAGACCTTTTCTTTCACCTACAGTTTTAAAGATCATTAAAGAGCAAATTTCTTCTTTCTCGTAGCGTGAAACTTATCTATATATATTTACTTGGTACGCAAATTTTACAATTCCATCCTAGGATTTCAACATTACATACGCGTTTGACCGAAATTCCCACGGTATCGCATCAACATCGTATAACTCTTTCATTAAACGTTCGCATAATTCTAAAATTGCCCCTGGATCGCATAAGCAACCTTGACGAACTTTTGTATCGATCTAGCGGTTGCGCCATCGGGAGACAGTCGGTAAAAGGATCATGGCCGTTCTACGCGACGCGTTGCAGGAATGCAGATTCGGGTCAGCGATGCAGCTAACAATAAGTATAGCTATAACACCTTGCAGCTGCACCAATCTTCGTTTATTCACCGGCGAGAAGTATTGCTTCGTTGATCGGATTAAGCTGCAGGTATTTTTAGGCTGTCTGTTTGTTACTGGTACGACCGCTCGCGCAGGCCGTTATTGCCTAGGATTTTCCTTTCCACGTCTTTCGCGTAAATAACCCCGACAGCGTGGATTTACGATAGGATTTGTTTTCAAAGTGCAGGAGAGGTAAGCGTACCGACTGCCGTGAGAATGTCGAGCGGCAAATTGATTTAATTAACCATCGCGTGACTCCAGGAGTGTATCGGTAAATAGTATTTCCTATACTATACTATAGCCGTTCGGAGTTATTCGTTTCGTGTCTCTCGAACCATCATAATAGGTCGACCGATTAATCGAGTGTTTTGATTTCACGTTCAAAAATACGTATTATCCGAAAATCAGAAACACGGATTGAACGTTAATGTATCCCCTTTTAAAATTGCTTGACATCGTGCAAAATAGTCTCCAAGAATTTCTATCGGGGACAATTTTTCACTTAGATAGCAACATTTCGATTTTTTCCACCAAACTAATATACATAAATCTAGAGAACAAGAAATTATCAAGTTAGACCGATTTCCTCGATTATTTAGAAAACGTAGAAATATTGCGTGTATGCGAGCTCCCGAGGGATACGTTTTCAAGCCACTCGCTGGTTCCTGTTTGCCCGAGCGACCGGTCGAAACGTACCGTCGCGGTATCTCAGTTTTCTGGACAGTAATGAACCAACAAAGAGTGGTGCAACCGGTGCGTTAATAAGTAAATTACTGATTCAACGAGGTTTCGCGTCGTTCTCAACTGTTGCACCAAGGCACCGGTGCCGTAAACCGCAGCAACAGGCGATCGTCGTCGACCTCGTCCACCGCGACGTCGAACGAGCGAAGGTAATGGCACTTCGGGGCGTACATTTTGCATATACCCGTCAACTGTAGGGCTGCCAATCGTAAATGCGATCGTATCGTGTCACAGCCGCGTTATTTCTTCGAAGCGCGTAAGCGAAGTAACTTTGAATTACTTAACCCCCGACGTGAAAGCGACGCGTAAGTTCCGAGAATTTTGACTCGTCCAGGATCGATATATTTTATTACCTTCTGTAATTTCGAAAGTTTTGCTATCAGCACGATTCGCGTAAAAGGTAGTTGGAATTTTGCCACGTACCACCGGTCTCTCCTTTCGCTTTGTTCGCTCGCAACAGGACGTTATTAAGAAAACCGTGAAATGCGTTGAGTCAGATAGCATCGCGTTAAAATAAAGAGAAAAGCAAAAGTTAATCTTGCCGGAAGACCGCTTCCGCTTTTCAGTGCCGCTAAATAACTCTGAAAAATCAGACCCTTCCTATTCGTGGCTGAACGCGTGGCAGAAAAGTTTAATATTCCGAAGAGGAAAAGTTTCACTCGCAGAAATTTCGATTTCCGCCGCTTTCTACTTTCAAGGTGTCTTGGGTTCAAGCAATTGGAAGTAATCGATTTTCCCCGAATGGAGAGCAACAGGCTATGTTTTTCCTTTTTTTTTTCCCCGGCGTTGTACTTGAATTCTTATTCGCCCTTCGTTACGCGTTCCCCTTTGCTGGTTTCGAACAATTGCAACTCATCGCGAAACTCGATGCTTTCCATTAAACGTGTATTCTCGCGTGCGCTCCGTTTTAACATTGTATAAAGTTAAGTGGGGTAAAAATAAGCCAACGTGGTGGACAAAAAAAAATGAAAAATTATGCAAATAAATGGGTCGCGTGTGTCGCGGATCAGTGAGTTTACGTTCCAGGTCTTTTCTATTTGCTCTGTAGACGCGTTCAACGGACTTCGCTTGCGCATTCTTCTTTGTCGTTGATTGTTACGCTGAACTTCATTTTCCGTACAGACCACCGGGGAACCTACTTTGCGTATTTATTCAGGTCAAAGTGTTCGCACACGTTACGTTCTAACAGGTGAAAAGCGTAAACTTCAGAAAGAAATTACGCGTTCCGCCAGAGATATTTCAGTCCCTCCGGAAATTTTATTTCCTTCTTTTTTCTCCCGCTGTCTTTCGTCCTACTTCGCCACAAAATGAGACACCAAAAAAAAAAAAAAAAGAAATCATTTCGACAAAACATCTCAGGCGTTTCGAGCGCGGGTACAAACGTCATGGCGCCGAGCGAAAGGGACAAAGAAACCGCTGATTTCGCCGAAATTTGCAAGGACCCGGAAATTCGTACTTTTCCTAGCAATATAAAAATTTTCAATTTCACCGAGCACTACTGGCTTAGAAGAAAAGAACACCGAGTGACACGCCGCGAAAGTCGGTCGACAACTCGTCGAAGGAGTCTAACTGGAATTACCGTTGAAGGCGATCCCGAGGTCAACTAGGAAGGAAAGGGAGTGCGGGGGTGAAAAGTCGGTCGAAGGGTGACACTGCTGGCAATTGCATTTTGCGAACGTAATCGCCGGGTGGGTCGAGGCATAAGTTCGGTGGGGAAAAAAAAAGATTAATTTTCTCGAGAACTTTTAAGCAACTTGAGTCTACGAAATGCGGAACGCTAATTGACCAAATTCTTTTGGGAATAGATTCGAAGAAAGATTTCAATCATTTGTCACGTTCGATTTTAAGTATGAGATAGTTCGTTCAGGCAGGTGAATAATTGATAGGTAAAACATAACGAAGTTGATACGATACTTGAGAATGCTAAATAATTTTGCAAGAGCAGAATCTTTTTAAATCATTTTGCGTTCTTCTCTTGATATTTATATATGCGTTTAATTATATTTATTTTCACTTATACGCAAGTACGTGGAGAAAATTTTGTTCAAAACTATTCGCAATTTCATAATTTAATAATTTGACTTTGCGTTATATAATGAGATGTCGACGTTTGTTTAAGCAATATTTTCCTTATTAGATATTCCCTTGTATCGCCGCGCACGTTTGTATGCATTTTGTACGATGTGTATAGACACGATGTTATTCTTTACGGCTACACGATCATTATGAGGGCACTTAAAGCTCATGTAGGAAACATATGTTCCGAGGTCGCTTCTTATATGATCGGGTAACCTTGACACGTCGACGAAGTAGTTCCAACACCAATTCGTGCTCTGCGTTACGTGTATGCGTGCGTTAATATCTTGCATTATGTATGGAGAAACTTGGGCGAAGCCTGTACAGACATTTCACGTCCACGAAATCGAAAATTTAACCGGTATAACGAAAATGTTGATTAATACATAGTTATATTAAGAAACATTTAGCGGAATAATATTTTTCTATCGTATTTTCAATATCATTCCTACTCTGGAATTCTATAAATTTAACAACATCGAGTATCGGAAAAGCGTTAATTACGATGTACAATGTTAAATTGTATTTAAAAAGTATTTACGACTCAAATGAACAAATTTAATTTTTTCGGCCAAACAAGTCATTTAAATACAATTTAAACTTGTCATAATTATTTTACTTCGTATGCAGTTAAAATAATTTGTTTGAATCGGGTAATTTAATATATCTAGCCACGCATCGTTTCTCTAACATTACGGCCTGACTGTATTCCTGTTCGCACTACTTCGAGGTTTCTTCAATGTCACTGCGCGACCACTCGGGCATTACTAATTGTATTTACAATCGCTGATATTCACGCGTCCCAAAACAGTGAGCGAAATGAAAGGGTCTTCCCCAAAATCTGACGAGCTTTAAAAAATTTCGCTGCACAACGAAGCGATAGTTTAAGTTTCACCGATATGACGAGCACGAATTCAATTTTTGTCCGAAAGAGTGCGATTTCTACAAACAGCGCAGCGGTGGAATTTGCAGTACTATCTCGCTACTATTCCGATGAAGAAGATTTCTTCTGGACGTTTGCCTGCTAGAAAAGGGAAGGCGGTGCTTGATTCTTTCCGTCTCAAGAACCAGTTTTCGCTCGAACGAGCGTATCGGGGAGAGGCCACGATAACCCCAGAACCGGAAATGGGCGTGAACGCAAACGTTCTCCCCGAAAAACTGCGGATTTTTACGATCCTGTTGCTGTTCGCGGACGTGGAAAGGTTCATTAAGAATTGGCATTCGGTTGTCGAATTTCTTGTCTCAGATTTGTCGTGGAAAGTTCGACGATGTAAAACTGGGGCAGCCGTGATCACGAAATTATAGATGTATATATGTCTGTTTTTTTAACTACTTATACGTCCTTCATCTTTATATATTTATTAATTATGGTTACAAACTTTGTCTGGTAAGCGATTCCAACTAGTCAAAAAATTAATATTACCGCTCCGATATACCATCTAAATTCAATATCAATTCGATTGTTCGATTCGACTAATATTACTTACTATTATAACAAATTTTTTCGCAAACATTTTGATCGAAATTAATATTAGAATGGATAAGATTTCTTTTCGAAAATAGATATAGGATACTTTCGTCGAATTATCGATTCAGGTTAATTTATTTATGTAAAGTTTATTAAAAATGTAAATATATCTTTACGAAAATGTTAACAGTAGGTCTTCCCCTCGCAATTTTCGAAAAGGTCAACATGTATCTACCAACGAATTCCCAATGAATCTTCCTCGTGCCCCTATGATTAATTGGGTTTTCCTTTTCAAGAGGAAATATTGAATTTTCCATTATACCCAGATGGGAAGTTAATGCGGGATACTGGTTTTAATTAAATTTATTTTTGCCCCTATAATCTGACAGACGCGGGATCAGCGAATGAAGTCTCGACGAGCGGAGAGGGCAACTGGTGTTGGTCTTACAGGTGCAAAAAAAAAAGTTCGTTAGAGACAAAATGAGTTCAGACGGAATATTATTTGTTCAATGTATGACGGGATAAATAGACGCGTGAAAACCACTTTATTTAATATCATCGATTCGTTCCATTATACATATGCGTGGTATTTATTTCTTTTTTCACTCATGGGTCGATGACCCTTCAAAGTCAAAATATTTGCTCTCATATTTCGGGTTTCATTTTTTCACCCTCGCCCAAATGCTCGGTAATCGAAATACGATAGCGTGTACACACGAATAAATCGTCGAATTAAATCAAATAACGAGGAAGTTAAATTTATAGACATCGGGCGATTCAACTTTCCTCGGTGAGTTTGCGTCGGCAGTTGGATGACGTGGCCTGTGCTTGAGCTCGATTCAACTACGAGTGTCCATTTACCGTAGAAAATTATGCAGTTTCAAAATATTCCTTAATTAGCCGTGACAAATTTCACAAATGCGTGGGTTTCTGCGTTACGGATATAATTACACGAATTACGTACCAACGAGTATACGTACGTCTCGCCTTCTCTTGCAATGTGCGCGCATTTTCATTTTTATTTACCTTTTACAGCACCAATTTACTTGCAAAGTTTACCGTGTTAATATACACAGATGTAATGTAGCTTACAATTTCGAAATCAAAAGAGAAACCGAGTTGGCTTTACGTAAGTATATAACTTTGTTTATTCCACGTTTCTCGTGGTCAATTTCAAAATCGTTTTCGAATTAACAAGATCTTGCGAGTGTATACTTCATCGCTTTTCGTTATTAAATTAATACTTCTGGAAAACCAGATAAAAATCAAACGAGCGGTGGAAACGCATACCTTTAATTTTGCAAAGTGTTTAATTAGGTGCGACTAATTAATGACTGAACGAAGTATTTCCGAAAGAATGATTTCTGTTTCTTGAACCCATTGCGTTGCACCGAGACGATTCTTATTTGATAGCTTCGCATGACTCGTTGAGTTTATTCATCCTAAAGTCTTCTTAACGAATCACCCTGAGTGTCCTACTTGTTCGTCGTTCGTTCAATTCGAAAGATGTCACTTCTACGGGAGGCAGTCTTTTATCTTCAAGACGGAGCGCAGAGTGCACTTTCACGGTACAGTGCCATATTCTCGTTTATTCTCCTTGAGTGGAAGCGGTAAATCTTGACCATCGTCTATTTATGACGTGTATTTTATTATATACAGTCTTCGCTGTTTCCAAAAGCTCTAAATTCATTCATTTCGCAACAGAGCGGAACGATAACTCCATTTCTCGCTACATTTTGATGGATAGCGTAGCGATATTCCATCGGAGTTAACCTTATTTCGCTTGACGTGTACATACAATATTAAAAGCTTAATTATTTACGTGTATTAAGAGTGTATTAAGGTGTCGCTGCTCCGATCAATTTTTAATGTCAGGTTGGTTAGTAATTTAATTCCCGTGTCAAGGGGATTCTTATCCTGAAAAGAAGTTCTTCGATGCTCCTCTTATTAAAAAGAAAATTCTCTCTCAAGTTGCGAAAAGGTCTTAGATGACGAAGGAGATTACCGCGTTGATCGATCTGCCTCCCCGGGTGTGGCGAAAGTGAACATTTTTTAAAACAAACTCGAAACATCGCGAAACGATTAGACAATTTCATATTTGCGCGAACAGCGCCTATTTGCGCGTATCGATGGGTTTTCTATGAACTCGGAAACTGCTGTACCGGACGAGGAATTCGACAAAGGATGTAGCTGACAGAGAATTATTCTTGTTGTCTCAAATATTTGCTCGTAAATTGCTCTCCTCTCCATTGGAATCCTTCGCGACGGTTCTCCGAAACGAGATAAGCGATAAGCTCGAAATACTTGAAATTTTCTTTTTTTTTCGAAAGATTTCCAACTGCTAAACTCTCTTGGCAATTATCCCCATTTTACGGAATTTACCGATTCCGAACTCCATCTCCGATTAAAGGCTAACAATTAACGTACCATCGCGACACCGCAAAAGTTTATAATTCCATTTAACAAACGTTGAATCATCCCGTTCCCGTTTCCCAACTTTCCATGCCAATTCTGCTTTAAAAGCGATACAGAATTTCTGGAAACTTTAACGCATCCACTAAATTTCCGGAGCAGGGAAACTGTCTGAAAACCGCCGATCGTAAGTTTGGCCCAAAGTTTCTCGAATTATTGCCTGGACCGTTTCTGACGTTCACAGTTATTTACGCGTCTCGATCAGTTGCGGGATGTGAAAAAAATTCTGGAATCGCAGATCGCTCTCGGCAAGCTGCTGCGTGAAAAGCGCGGTACAGTTACGAATTTCTCGTTGTACGTGCTGTATCGCAAAAATTGGCCATTTTCTTGCTCGAACGCATAATGTCACGCCTACTCTCACCTCTCGTAAGCAGTTCGAGTAACGTTCTGGGATCACGTTAATGACATCGTTTGTGGCCTGACTCGCTCTAGGACCCTTCCCGGTACACTCGAGCTCAACTATTGGGTTCTAATGAACGGTTGGGCTGGATGGAGTCCCACCGTTCCCCTCGCCATTGGGCTGCAAGTTCGATCGACCTTAATCGATCCTTATCGCTTCCGATAGCCTCCTCTTACACGTAATATCCAGCTTGAAAAGCTCGCCGCTCGGTCGGAACGCTTTTGTGAGCGCCAGGTTAAAACTATGCACTTTAGGATCTCTGCGATGATGAATGGTCATAAAGTGCTTTTCGATTCTCGTCGAAAGAAATGGTGCCTTGATCATTTCGTCCAATCAGAGTTTCGATAATATTCGTTTCTTTCGATGCGCTAACGACGTCTCCGAGTACTCGTGCGTTGGAGAGAAAATCCTTATCTAATCTGGACGCTGTATAGTTTTTACAAATACAAAGGAAACGGCGTTAAGTTTGTTAGAAACTCGGAAACCAGAACGATACACGGAAGTAGAAACAAACGTGGAGAAACTTTGCGTCGAGACATACATAAATGAATTGCGTGATACGAGACACATATTTTCATTTATACAAACATTATTGGGAACGATTCTGCTATCGCAAGGTCTGACCCACTTCAATGTTCCTTCGCATTTCGCGGAGTGGCCTATATTTGCCATGTCCGTGCCTTTTAATTATCCCCCCCATTCGATATTTAACACAGTTTTCGAGATTCAATAAAGCAACTTCGTTGGTGCCGAAACTTTTTAACCGGAAATTGCAAGTCTCGGGTAATGAAAGCTTAACTGGCACATCTCCACACGTGGACGATCCTCCGGACCGGGCCCCCTCTATACCCCCTTTGCCGAGCGAAACGCTTGCACGCAGACATTGAGACGTCGCGTCAACCCTTCGTCACGTCGAACTGCCTGGAAATTGTACTTTCGTTCTGGCCGCATTCCATTCGTATGCGCACCAGAGGGACGCCTCTAATATGCTTCCTCGTTTTCATCCGTTCGCGATCCCGCGTCGTTGCGTCAGCTGGAATCGATTTCTCTTCCCGGAGAATGATTTTAAGATTCCCGGGGTTTGCGACGTCAACGAAGAAAAAGGAAAGAAAGCGAGCAAAGGAACGGGGCTCGGGGTGACGTTTTGTCACGACGGAAAATGCCAAAACGTAGAGCACTCTTGCACCGACATTATTTTCATTTTCAATTTGTCTTTAGTCGTAAGACTTTGCCACGAGTCACTTTCCTCGTACGCGTGCAACGTTCGCCAATTCGGCAACAAATCTTCCGCTCAGTTTTGCATTTCGTCAGTTTCGAGGAGGGGGTCAAAGCTTGCATTTTTATTCATCGGCTTTCGGTGAGCTCGTTCGAGCGTTCAGCTGTTTTTTTTTTTTTGTATAGCAAAATGCCTGTGAAATCCGTGCAGAGAGACCATTATACTCTTTGGAAAAAAAATCGTAATAAAAGATCAATACCGATGCGGAGACCGTACGAACGTGTACGAACTGGGAGTTATTTTTGTTGCGATGCTCGACACTTTTTTTTTTTCAAAACTATCACGATGCGTTTCATGGAGATGGTAAAGTTGTAGGGCGAGATGTGATTTATTGCCGGGATATTGTGTCGGCGATAGCGCGATAACATTGTGTCCCATAACAGTCGCCTCGATCGATCGACCGAGACGCGCGAACCATTGTTTGTTAGTCAGTCGTAATTATAACAAACAGCGTGGAGGTTAATGCGGTGTTCGCCGTCATTCTCGGATTACCGAACACTCCATAATCGTATCAATGTTACGTAACTTTTGAATAAATTTAGTTTAGATCCTCAATTTTCTTCTTCCATTTATTTAGATCTCAATCTATATACCTTAATTATCGACGATCGTGAATTAACTTTATAGGTGGTACGCGTGCAGATGGATCGAAGCTTTCCGTTGAAAGCGGAGAGCAGATTACGAGGAGCGTACGCGTGTGTGTACAATTTGTATAGAATAAAGTACATACGGTTAAAAAAAAGCAACGAGCACGAACTAATTTGATTGAATTTCGTGGTGAGATAATTTAATACACGAGTTTGCAAAGGGAGAATTTAGTTGAAGGAGAGGAAAATCGATGAAATGACAAAATTAAATTCCCACCGGTGAACAATATGAGAAATTTAAGAGAAGTGTTTCGAACGAGTCACGCTGCTGAATCTGAATCGTCTCGTTTACGATTTAAAACATACGGAGGAAGGTTATCACGGGGAAAATGACCGCGGAACTAGAGCGAGTCGGTACGTTGCCCGCGAGGTGTCCGAAACGAACGAGTACGGTACACTTAAGCGCACGTGCAAATATCCGGAAACGTATTTCGCGCGAATGTTAATTTAATGTGACAAATTGTGGCAGGGAAAAGAATAATTTTCTCCTTAATCCTTCGAAATGAAAATAAACGTAAAAATGGTGGCCCGACGGAGCGAAATTGAAGTGACGCACAGTAACGAAAGAGCCAATAGAAGCTTCAGCTTCATGCCATTGTTACTGATTACAGGCTGGGTTGAATTAAATGTACATTGTTCATTTGTTCTTGACGCAGGTGGGAGTCGCATACCAAGTAGTATTATTTAACGTTGAAAATTAAATTATCCAATCAACCCTACGCTGCGCAATTTCACTTTATTCCGTTTTAAATGGAGATCGCGTAAAGATACCGGTAAATAGAGTATTTTTTAATCAAACGAGAAAGAACATTTGTGCAATATCAATCTTCGTCCAGAGATTAAAAAATACAATTCTCAAAAGCAATAATAAATAACGTAAGTGGCTAATAAATAATATTAAAATGAATTATTCAAATTATTACTATCAATAACAGGAGGATCTACTTACCAATAGTAAGTTTCTTTCGGGATTGTTATTTCTTGTTTAATTAAATCTCGCGTACCTACACGCGACATTTCTCTCAAGCGTACTTGACGCAAACTTCCCGCTGGAGACCCAAGGATAATTTAAACGATCGCTCTTGTAGATCGTTACTAAATAGAACGATCTCATCCTACGCCCGTCCTTCCTAATGTTTATTCCCATCTCATACCAGTGATGTACGATATTAACTTACCTCTGTTAACCGGTGACACATGACAGAATTCGGCACACACGCGAATTCTGTGGCTGTAAACCAGATGGCATGTTCGTGTACCTCATTGGCCATAATGAGTATGACATAAATTACTCTTGGAATATGATGCGATATTATGTAGAAACGTGACATCGGGACAGGGTATTAAAATGATGCATGAAATGCAGTATTTAATAATTCATGAAGCAAAAAATGTCAGTAACCAGTGCGCGCGCGCGTGGAATGCCGTAGGACTTTGAGAGTTGACGCGCGTGGTATGTTTCATAACGAGCGAACTCGCCGTTTGGTATAAAAACTAAAAACGCGGAGCTACGAGATCAAATACTTTTTTTAAATCTGAAACCTTTGTCAGACATTTTTTATATGAACTAAATTAAATTCTAAACTTAATCACAAGGAATGAAAAATCCTCGATTATTTCGACGACACGCGAGCTCTCTATATCGTAACCGAATTCTACGCTAGTTCTCGTTGAAATAATTTCCCCGGTATCACGAATTTAATCGAGTTCCCGCCACTTTCAACATTCGCAAGTTTACAGAGTCCGCGGATATTATTCCGCTCCTGTATCGCATCGTTTACTCATGGGCATTTCGATTATTCCAGTCCAATTATTCGATCGGATAATTCCTGATCCAATTACTTAGGCAACCGATTAGCAGCGGCAAGTCGAGGGCCCCCCCTCTCGTCGCGCGAATCATTCTTAACGCGTTAGGGTTCTGCCCGTGCCGGATGAAGTATGATCCATAATGCCATACAGGGAGCAAACCCTCAGGCACCGGGCGCAGGTACTTTAAACCCAACGTATCGGTAATTCTATCGCGCTGAAGCGCCGTAATTTCCTCCAATACCCGCATCAGCGAGATCGAGAAAACGTTAATCAGTAACGAAAGTTAGATCGAATGGTAGATAGAGGCAATTAGCGAGTTAATTAACTGTTAAGGAAGATGCGGGCGGGGGGGAGGGGCGAATTCTCAGGTTCATCGAAACGCGTTGAATCCGGGAACCCGAAGAAGGAGGTGGAATCGGTAACGAAATCGATCTCGGGTGGCTAATTATGCGGTCGAAAGCTTGTGTGTGGGGAGGCGGGGGGGGGGGCTAGTGATAGGAGGGGGTGAGTTGATGAACGGGAACGGAGGTCCAGGGTAGAGCGTTCGAAGAATCCGAGATACGCATTGATCCTGCAGGCTTCCAGCAATTTCTCACTGGCTTTGCAAATTAAGCTCTATTAATATCCCGAGCACTCGAGTCTGGTTAGCTCTGGAATCTCCGGATCATGCGTATCCTGGCATAACTCCACGTTACTGAATTATTTCACTGGCCAGGCGCGCTGTTATTTAAAATTCTCGCTCCGCGTGAAATCTTGTCGGATTTATTGGGATTCCGGTAATTTAGGGGGATATCCCTTGTGTAAAGTCGAAAAAGAATTGATTTAACTTTAAACTCTCCGACGTGGGGAGAGGACCTTGACTGTTTCCCCCTTTTTTTTATGTAAATCAGAACCGAGAATGGTAGCTAGAGCGATTGCCGAGTGAAATGTGTGAAACAATTTTTTAATGCTGCCGAGTAAAATCTATAGTTACATAGAAGACCAACAGACTTTTTTGTACAGGGATCTACAATTTTTATCCAATGTTAGTACGGTAAATAAACTTCCGTTTTACATAAGTTTTTTGGATAAAACTACTAAATTAGCTTCGTCCCGTTCTACCAAACCGTAAAATTATATTTCTGTTACGTAAAGTCGTATAATTTTCATATTTCATCGATAATATTAGATTCGCGTTACACTTTAATTCAGAAAGGTGATTTCCGGAATAGAATTAAATTACTTATCGTCATACGTCGTTTGCGCCGGCAATTCGCTTCCGGTATTGCGACTTCGGCTCCGCTAATGCCCAGAACCCTGGAATATCGCCAGTATTTAAAATATTCGCTTTGCAATCATGACAAATTAATTACAATGCTCGCGATCTATTTATGCGATTGTAAATCGGGTCTCGTTAACATCCGTCCTGTTAACGAACTGAAATTTCGGAATCCCGCAAATGAGTTTGTGCAAATATTTCCAATATTCTGCGGGCTGTCAGTCGGAACGATATTTACTCCGCATCGATTTAAAGTACACAGTTATGCTCGCAATTTCTCTGGGCGATTGTTCATGAATTTCTATTACCGTTTCTGCCACCAGAGATTCGGTTACTCAGATGGAGAATCCGGGAACCACGCTTAATAGACCGTAATAGGTCGGGGAACGTTTTGCCTCAGTTGCGTTTAAACAATTCAATTATTCGTTATCCCACCTGTATTTATAATTCCGCGGGGAATCGAATATCAAAACGGGTACGCTGAAAGATAAAAAGATAGAGAGCCTCTTGCAAAATTTTGCAAACGAATTCAGCTCGAAGTCTCAATCGAATCGAGTAATCGAAGCAGCGAGAAATATTTTCGATTTTTTTTACTCGGGTCATGTTGGTTATCGACTCGCCACTTATCAAGAATTATTTAAAACAAGCGTAAATTGTTTATCAAATTGCGTGGGATCGATCGTAATCTTAAAGACTTCTTATCTACATCCTGTCTATTCTGCCAGCTTACGCTCATTTATCAAATTATCCTGTTAAACCTCTTTTTTATAAGATAATCTGTCTCGTAGCTGTCCCTTCGTTCGTATAATTTTTCATTAAATAATATCCCCGTCTTTACGATTCCGGGTGATGTAGCTCCCGTGCTCTTAATTAATCGTACTTCCCGAATCCCTTTCATTTTAATCCCAGCTTTCACCCTACTGTAAGTCTTGTAACGTGTCCCGTCACGTCGATTTGTCCTGCTTAACGTTATCTACGTCCCCTTGTTATTCGGCCTCGCCTCTCCTCGTTAATTCCGCGACATTCTCAAATTCGGTTTAACACCGCGTCCGATAAACTTTAACTTTCAAATCCGACGGGCAAAAGTTTAATGCATTTTTCCGCGAAATTCCAGCGATATTCATGCGGAATTCGTCCGGATTGAGTGCATAATGCAAATGGTATTCGTGATATCGCAGAAAGCGATCTCCCATAGTACTTTTTCCCTTTTATTTTAAACTTCTGGATACTCGCTAACATTTTCGTGTACCACGCATGACTCAACGGAAACATTTTCGTGCCACGGTCGCGATAAGATTTCCATGTGGATTTGTATTCGAATAACGGAAACGCCGTTCTTTGGAAAGAAAGCAAAAGGGTACGCGCGTAAACGCGAAACGTACGATTATTTCTGAAACCTTATGCGGTTATACCTATAGTCACGAGAATAAAAAAGTCGATTTTTCCGAAATTGTATTTTCTGGTAGCATAACATCTTAGAAATATTCACTGAAAATTTCAAGTTGATCGGATGGAAGTTCCCAGAGCTACAAGCTATTATGTAGAGGCAGGTTTCGTTGGGTATAATCGGCTTTTGAAACTTTAAATGCGTTTTTTTTTAAACCACGTTTTCAAAATTGATGAGCAATATATCTCAAAAACTACTCCATCGATCTTTTTGACATTTTCAGCGTACAAAAATCTAATGCTTATTCAAACGGTTTCTTTATCCGATGTATACTTTCGATTTCGGGAACGAAAACTTTGAACGACCGCCATTTTGTTTGAAACTTAATATTTATATATAATCCAGTTTCGAGCAACATGGTTCACCGCAAAAGCAATTTTTCAAGAAGCCCTTCGTAAAGAATTCTGTAACATCGTTGGTAATAAATATTTTTAAACGAAGAAATGATGGGTTGTCTCCAAATGCTCTTCTAAATACAGAAACTTCTGTACAGATATATGCTCCCGATTTCCAAAAAAGAAATTGCAAAATTTCGTCCTTTTTCGGCCACCTGACTAGGATAATCCCTTAACGGACAATTCAACGCGTCATTATTCATAATCTTTAATCGTGATTGCAGTTCACACCTCCCGCGAATATTACTTTTGTGCAACGCGTAAAACGCTTGCTATTTTTCGCGAGTGTCTGTCTCGTCGTCATTCACGATTCTCAAGAGCGTTGTAAATCACTTCTTTTGTTCGTTGATACTACAATCCCGGAAATGGGTAGTATTCGCGCGGAGGTAGTAGTCGTAATACGATGCACAACTGATTTTCGTGTAACGAGAGTAAGATAAGTGGGTGGCGGGACGTGAAAGAAATAAGGAATCTATTGTGTTTGCGACAGGCAACAACTATCCCGTGCGTATTCATTGTTTTTGTTACTCGGGACAATATCGATTGTTCCGAGTCAACTAATTAAGCTTTGTTCGTAATGCACAATTGTTACTGAATTGCATCGCGGGCAACGGTGAATTCGCTGTTAATTGGCTCGCAAAGATTCAATCCAAACTTAGCTTTGGGTTACTGCCGTTCGCGATCCTTATACGTAATAACCACATCTTTTATTCGAATTTACAGACGGCGGATGATTATGCAAACACGGTATCAGATATTTATGCAACATGCGTGCAAAATATATGCAGGTTAAATTTGATAAATAAACACTTGCCAAGCTACTAGGTAATTCGTACAATTGTGTTTATCGTGATGATATTAATTATGAAATACAGCTATCTCCCCTGCGTATAATTTGAATAGATATTAATGTAATGATCTAATTTCATAATGACTTTAATTAACGGAGTTATTATAAGTTTACGTTTCGAAAATAATTAAATCTTCCTGTTTCATTTTTGTTGTACTGTATGTAAATTACAAATTCGCTATGACCATCGTTTCTCAACTATTTTCAGTTACCTTTTTTTTAATTCCAAAGATCGTTAGTACTATAACACTGTGTCCATTTTATTTTTAATTGTCAAACTTTTTATGCATCGTAAAACAAGCAAAATTTGTATACTCGACTAGTCGTTATCTTTCCGCCGCACGTTAATGCGATGCTAAATAAGTTAATGAAAGAAAGTTTTCAAGATATCAGAAACTACCAGGAAATTATTAATATCTTAGGAAGCAGATTCCAAATCCTAAAGTATACCGCTGGAACGTACAGAATTTCGGCCGTAACTTCGAGAATATTCAGGGACCACTCAGCAAAGTTTAGCTAATTCCTCTACTCAATATCCCACTGGAGCGTCTCTAATCCTTGTTATTAATCCAGTAATAAGAATCTGATTGGAAATGAGGGAAATGAAGTACGATCGAGGCTGAAGGAATTCTCGATAAATCCTCAATCAAAAGTTACAATTCTGAAATGAGTAGTTCGCGATCTATCGAATTGTTATTAAAATCAAATATATTAATAGTATCACATGTATTACATTGGATTTTCACAGATTGCCCCGTCATGTTCCTTCCTGCTTATGTGTTCAAGAAAAGTCGAGGGAAAGTTACCGAGAAGGGCGTAACCCCGACGACAAGGGGTCGAAACTATACACTTTGGAAGTAATTCGAAGTTGTCGAATTGTGTAATTCTGTCAAAACCATTCGCGATTATTCTGACGTAATAATAATAATAATAATAATAATTACATATTCAAATATGCATTATTGATTGCACAGGTCGCTTCCAATTATGAACGGATGAATTCATATTTTTATTCAAATTGGAGGAATCACGGTGAGAATATTCTTCGGTCTATCGAATTTCCAACTGGAATCAATTAAACGGTTAACCGACATTAATATTCTTGAATATTCACGAACGATTCTCACCGTTAATCCTACAATGCTAATAAAAGTAGTAATCCGTGAATTAATACAGCGAACTGTGTAGAAAATAGTGCTATGTAAATACATACAAAGTGGTGTAAACAAACGCACATCCAGTTAGCAATTGGAGTCTAACAGATTGCGAGATGAAACAAAATGAGCCGTCCGCGTCGATCGCGTTTGGTTTTAAGTTTTAAGAGAACACGGAAGGAAATAAATTTTGCAAATATCGAGAGGAAGTTGTTTCGCCGGCGCAAACCGCGTGGAACTTTTCGGCATCAGACGAGAATATTTCTCCAGGTTTAAGCAAATTCGATCCCGTTCGACTTCTTATCATTTCGGTCACAGAAACCTACGTACGCCTGTATCGAGAAGCTGCCCAGAATTTCTCTAGGATCGAGCGAAACGAAGTGAAATCGACGCGGATGGAATATAAACTAGAAGTGGGAGTGGAGTTAAGAACGAAGTGAGATTGTTACACCGAATTGTTCGTAATTTCATATACAGACCCGAGGAACTGTTCCGTACTATAACTATTCGGCTCCTCATCTAGTAAATTGACCTCGACAGCTTTAGCAAGCGTTAATTCCGTTTCTGAAACTCAACATCTGCGTTGTACTCGAAATTCAGTTTGACACGAGTTCCAAATATTCGAACGATGAAAGTTATAATTTAGATTACAAATTTTCGGTACAGCATACTAAATCTATCGTTTTCTCGTTATCGATATGCGAATATTATATTCGAGAGAATGTCTGTGTGGAAGTGTAACGAGAATGAGAGGCTGTCCGGAACAGACAGAAAAAATATATTGACGAAACGAACGATTGTAATACACCTGGAAATTGTGACGAGAAGATTTTGTAATAGTCGCAACGTTCTTTTGCGATTGAACGTCGGAGAAGCTCCGCTGTCGAATTCCGCGACCGCCGACAATGAATTGAAAATTTATAACTTACACGAAAATATTTAAGGTTCCGTGGAAAAGATTTGATCGATATTTTTCTTGAACGTTCGAGCACATTTAATATTCCAGATACTGCTGCATAAGGAAACGTTCCGAAAGAAGTTGACCCATAGTGTTGAGAATCTTTAATTACTATAAATAAAAGATTTGACACGTTCCATCTTCATCTTGCGAATTTCACGACTGCAAGATCGACTGTCGCAATGCTCGAGAAAGTTCGGAAACGTTGGTACCTGGACCGAGTACAGCGCACAGTTTCAAGTCTAATTCGCAGTGAAACATTTAAATCTACTTGGGTAAGTCTACTTAATTTCCTCTCGCAGCCCTACAACCCTAATCTCCATATTCAACCAGCTGCGAGGATGTACCTGTAATTAACTCAAGTTATCTGAGATGTACAGCGAGATACCAAACGAAACGGGAAACGTTTTGTTTGCAAAATTCAGGAAGCTCGAGCGGAAACGGTAGTTATCTCTAAATTTTCGGAAACTTTTCTCCGGGATTAGTTTCAAATTTGAAGTTTCTCCCTGCAACGAGTCTCTCTCGAATCCGTACCCTTCGCTTCGGCCTTCGCGTAATTTCTCGATTATCCGTAAAGATGCTCCGCAATCGGAGCACCGAGATTATAAGTAATTAAAACACGCGAAGGGGACGTATCGCGATAATGAACGCGGACACGTTCGCAAATCAGGTCCCAATGTTCCCCGTATGGTCGTTCCCAGATGGGTAAGAGCAGAATTTCTAATTCCCTCGTGAACATTCACGTACAACCCGGCTTACGTTGGTCCACGGTACCACGAAATTTCGTTGGTCCACGGATGCGCTCGCGTCGGTGGCTGACGTGGGTTAATCAAATAACCGAAGACAACTTTGCTCTCTCCTCGTTGCCGATCAGTCGTACGCGGGCGCGTGTATCGGCAAAGACAAACATTCTGTCATAGATTCCCTATCGGACTTACCCGATTCCGGCCGCGCCGCTCGATTAGACGGAGATTGCACGAAACTTTGATTAACCGAAGTTCAATCAGTAGACCGCGGTAGTTTAAGTAAATTCACGTTTCGATTGAAAATCGAGGGAGAATATAAAACTCGAACAGAAATTTATTTCGCCTCTCTGGGTCTGAAGACATATTTTTTTATATTGCGCATTTTGTATTATATGTACATATTATGTATTTGATTGAAAGAATGGGGTTATGAATATATTACATACTTTACGCATGCTTGTAGGATTTATTTCACGAAGTTAGTACGGAGAGCATGCATTTTGCCATGATTATTTTGCAGAAGCATCGGCAATCTATCGATCGGTGTCACGCAACTCGTATCAAGTATATTGTACATTTGTTTTTTATGTTCCATCCGTTCCCCCATTTTTATCATATCTGATCTCTGGATACGCGATTGTAAAATAACGAAATGTTCATGATACAGTTTTATTTACGTTTATTTGTAATAGCGATACTGTCTGACTCGACCAATTTAAACCGCGGTGCCTTTATGCGTAGCGCGCGAGGATAGATAAGAACTTTACAACTTGTTGTTACGGAAATTGTCGGCCAAGAAGGAGTTTGCGTACGATTCGGTGAAACGGAAGCCCGGTGGAATCAATTCTTAGTTTCATTTCTTCGTATAGCCTGCTCCGTTGCGATTAAGTTCGCTTCCAGCAGATTAATTGCGTTTTCTACTCGCTCGCGTTTAATGTATCGAATTAAAGCCCTGAAAGTTAAGCGTCTATGTAATAGACAGTAATTTCTGTAACTTCAACAGTTTTTCCGAACGGTAAAACAAATGCGTGTTTAATGATCTGCGAAGTGCCGAATGAAAAGAATTGGAAAAGTAAGGAGAATGGGTTACAATTAATTACAATTTAGACTTTGTTATATAACGGACAGGAAAATTTGATAAAATTGAAGAAACTGCGGGTAATCAAGAAACAAGATCTAGTCTCGGGTCAAGTACAAGTACGCGAGACTAGACCTTGTATTTTTTCTGGAAAGAACTAACTGGAGTTTTCGAGCTGGTCAAACTGTATTAAAAATGGATTTTTAAAAAAACTGTAATAGCTTCCTCGTTTTCCAATGCCAACGGCGCGCCGTAAAATTACAAACAAACGAAAAGGAAAGAACCAGTACGGCAATGTAACTAATCATCCAATTATCATCCCATTACGGACCATAATTAGAGCGAGGAATAGAACCCTTAATGAGTACCCATCGCGTCGGATAATGCTTCAGTATTTTCTCAACAATAGCCGCAATTGGCTCGCTAATCGTTCATAGACATTTCACATTATCCTTGCTCGAATAATGGTTAGATGGATGATTATCGTGGAAAAATATCCCGGGTCATTCCGGACGAACGTCGGCGAACGAATCCGACGTTAAACGGTTATCCGCGAAAGAATATCGCGCGTTGTTCGTTTAATCATCGTTACGTGCTTTAAACGATGAGCTACAATGAATTATTACTTTTTCATTCTATTCCGATTTCAGTACGGGTTTCTGCTAATCTGATGTTCTTACGAATATGAGAAAAATGATCTCGGAATACGCGATTGTAGTTATTTCAATGGTACGAGGAATAGCTTTTATTCCTGAATAAATAATGATCGCCTAGACGAATTTATCATTGTCCTCGACAGAGTTGTCTAAATTAAACGCTATGAAAAACGGAGTGACCCTTCGCGATCTTAATAATATCGAAAACTATTTATGAACCATCAACCCCATCCCTCCAAGGATCCTCGTGCGTTGTAATTGACTGTATAATTGAAATTATTAGTGAAACAAAACTCAAAGTTTGCCACTAATTTGCAAATGAATTATTTTCTGTATTTGCCTTGGCCGGAACGCCTTTCATTAAGATTTAAATAAATTAAAAATCTCCACGAAATAAAATAACTTTCAATTTATTCTCTTAAACGTCTAATTTGGCGAGCGATCGGTTTTCCATCGAATCGTTGTTGAAGTGAAAGTCAATTAAGTCAGGTTTTATTGTAAGCGAAATGCGGAGTAGTACAAAAACCCAGAGAACACGAAGATTCCAAAGTCATCGAGGCAAATTCGATTATCAGAACCAGCGCGAAGGTCAAGTTTAATAATTCGCGAAACCCAGGGAACACCAGCATTTCGATCCAACAGTGCCGAAAGAACACTTTAGCGCCGAACTTTTTCGCGACGAAACGCTTAATGACCGACATTTTTTTGTACTCCTCCATCAGCGTTTTTTTTTTTACTCCCCCATTCGAGAGTTAACCGATCAACGTACTCAACAAGTGCTCTCGAAAATTCTTCGAACGTTCGGCGTCGGTCCATCGAAATCGCACACGACCGTTGCAATTCCATCGAGTACGAGTAACGCGAATCGCATGTAGAATCTAAACGTAGCGAGGTGCCGCGCAAAACTAATTGCGATTCGTTGCCTATGGTGTTTCCACCTAAATGGACATTCATAATCGGATCAATGATAGGGTAACACCACGATTTTCGGGATTGTTACCGAGCACGCGATAAGCACGAGAGAACGAGAGGAAGAAGGAATAGACAGAGAGAGAGAGAGAGAGAGAGAACGGAGGAACGAGAAGATCCGTGATAGAGAGGTATCTCTATTCGCGGTGAGTATCTGGGAAATCGGCAGCTGTGTATCAGGTCTGCCAAAATTGGTGTTTGCGCGAGATGAAAATGTCCGATATTAAATATCCCATTCAACCGTAAACCCCGCGAAGAGAACAAATAGATCAAGTGTGCAATTTTATCGCGAATACCGTTACGGCCTCGGCTGCATTTACTCGGCGTGCATAAATGCACCGCGAAATATGCGCGCCGACCGTATAGATATGTTATTATGTGCCGTATATTCCCTGCGAGTATTTTTTTCCCGGAACATGAATTAATATGGATTTGTATTACTTATTAGAATTCACGATACCCTTAAATTTGAATAAAAAGTAGGGCAGGGAATAAAGACGAACTGTTCGGCAGGAGGGTAAGAATTTGTAATTTCGACAGTTTCGGATCGCTTTAATTGCAGGTGCAACGGGAGAAATAAACGTCGGGGGAAAGTTCGATTGTAACGACGATGAAAAGAAGTAATTTGACCTAAAAATATTACAGTTTACGTTGCAACGCGTTTACCGGAGGTTTAATTAATAAAAACTTCTTACTTTATAGTAGAATCCACGGCGAGGGGAAAAATCTGAAAGAAAGAAATTATGCGTCAGTTATTCCGTCTCCCACTTTCTGTTCTTTTTTTTTTATCGTAAAGCAGTGTAAAAGAATTGTATCGATCCGCAGAACAAATTCGAAACCAACGAGTCGGTTACACGCGTTTCCAAATAACAATTTTCCCGAAGCGTTTTTTTTTTCGAAAAAATAGCGAACAAAATAGAGTCTCGTTGCGCGAAGTACAATTTAACTTTACAACGCGTCCCATGCGCGTCAATGGTCTAAACGAATTTAAATGTCTATGCATCAGTGCCAGCTGTTACTGCAGCCGTTCCGAGAGTTGACTCATCATCGGGCAAAGCGAAAAGTGTTGTACCTGCAAGCCCGACAGAGCTTGAAGTAGATGGATCGAAGTAGACGCCAGCCGATCTTCTATTGTATTTCGCCGATAGACTGGTTCGCGTAAATATTCGGAATGGAAATCAATTTCTTTATCCTCTGACTCGGTTAGATCATTGAAAATTGGCTCCAGTTTATGGCTCATCGAAATAAAACCCGCGGTACGTATTTATGCGAAGAGAAAAGTGCTACTATTTATCGAGTATACATGCGTTATGCGCCACCGCAAAATGTTTACCAAACCGTGCGTTCGATTCTGCATTTTAGTACGTGCAGTACGTCGAGATGCTCGAACCCTTTGTCGACGTTCCACGAGGGAAATATTTTTTAACGAAATGCATTTGAGGGAAATTCAGTTCATTTTGAGACACTCCAAATATCTGTTTATTCCATTAGTGCTGGAACATTTCCCAAACAATTATCTCGTAATACCAACAAATATCAATGAACCTTATGTTACGACGAAAAAGAATCTCTAGAAACCAAAAATAACCAGAATTTGTTTTATTACGAGAATTCCAGTATACCAGAACAAAGTGTATAATTTTCGCAAATTCCGACTTGTATCTTGTCCGATCGACTTACTCGTCAACGAAAAAACGTAACCCGTTGTTCGAGTTATTAATTATCGGCTCTTCGTGTCAGAAGTTAAACGTGTGGCAGGTAACTTTCCTTTGTCCCGTCAGGTAGGCTCGACCAGTCTGATCAGCCCCATTGCACACCCCTTTCCGTCCACCATGAATATTTATTCTGGCCGAACGGAACTACTCGAACGTAACCCCGTCGTTATTGGGGCCACATAATTTCAGTACCTGGAGAATGGTTCGTCGCCGTTACGATTTCCAATTTCAAAGGTATTCCGGTGCGCGCGAAATGCGCTCCTGCCGATGTTTATCTTTGGCGAGGTTTCGTTCGTACGAAACGAAAGGAAATTTATTATTCCCGCGTTTGTAACCGGCGCTGCGATACGGTCTATCGAAGAAACGGGGGAATACTAATTTTCTTTCAAGTCGAAACTACGAAGAATGAAACTGCTGAATAACGAGAGGATAGTAAATTTACTTCGCGTTCCTTTGAAACAGAAAATGGAGGTAACGTCGAGCAAAAGGAAACGCGCGAAACGGTTTATTAATAATAATTAATGTTATCCGGAAGACTCTTTCCGCAGAATATTCCCGTATTTCC
Source organism: Pemphredon lugubris (assembly GCA_933228935.1). Lineage (NCBI taxonomy): Eukaryota > Metazoa > Arthropoda > Insecta > Hymenoptera > Crabronidae > Pemphredon > Pemphredon lugubris. The sequence continues at coordinate 7,018,419 of OW121819.1, read as the reverse complement.
TATATCTTTATCGAATCACTAAATTTTTGCGAAAATGATAGTAAATATAGACAAGTACCGAGTAGGATAAAAAAAAAGAAATTTCCTTAGTTTCCATCGCGAAATTGGGAAAAATTTCCGACTACCAAAAAACTCACAATTACTCCAGTAAAAAAAAGATGCACCCACTTAACGCGATTACTTGCTCAAATTTAATCGTCAGCCGCGCACGAACCCCTGAGAAATGTAATATCAGCGAGTACTCTCCCCAGAGATCTAGTTTTATGTCTCGCTGAAGGACTACTCAACCGATATCTCGTTCCATCGTCTTGGAACTTCGGCGAATATTCGTCGTGGGTCTATTACGATCAAAATCCACGAGGCAAAAGGTAAACTACCCCTCCACCCCCCACCCCTCGGCCTCTATCTCTTCCTCTCGTACCTAAGTTTCCTCGATATCTCTCCCATGCGCACGTCGACTATGCGCGTGCACGCGAGCCTTGCGGACCACAAGATGAATTTTGGTCCTCCTCCGATACCAATAATCCTACGTATAGCGCGTTATTAATTGTACCGTATTTTGTTTGCATCTCCACAGTTACGGGGCACGAATTGGGGTAGGAGGTCTCGGTGCTTCGGTATTAATTGACCCCCTTGGTTAGTTGCATTACACGATGATGTAATACATATAGTCTCGCGTACTTGTACTTGGCCCGAGACAAGAGCTTGTCTCTTGACGCGTTAGGCAGAAATTGTATGTTTCAGAAATATTTACAGACTTTTGAATAGAATTATTTTTGTACTTTTGTACGATTTTGCGTACGTTGGTATGACAATGATCTTGAGAACACGTTAGTTTTATTAAACTGAGTGTTTTCAGAATACATACATTTATTGATTAAAAAAAATTCAATTCTGTATGAAAACTTCCTGCCGGTGAGAATATACAAATGTCGTTCTGTTGGCTGCGGAGAAGCGTTATGGAAAATGCATTACACAACGCTCTTTTTTATACAACGAGTATTACGTTCTACCGAATATTTGGTGAAAGTCAGTTTCCATAACGGATTTTTCAATTTCAACGGCAATATTTGCACGAATCGCAAAGGAATACGTAAAAACAGTGAATAAACACATCCGCTCGTCGTCCTATCTCCTTTCGGGTCTTCAGCCACGGCAAGCTACGGGCGACGATGAAACCAGGACCGGTAATATAATCTGTATAATAATTGTTAACTTTATCGTATAAAACAATCATCATCGGTCGTATCATCTACAAATCTATTCGTCGCGCGTTTTATAACCCGACATGCCCTCGTAGCGTAAACGTCGGACGTCGCGAACTTTATCTCTTCTTTACGAGCTGCTGTACGAGCATTCGTGACAAAGATTCGGTGCCCCGGTTGCTACAGGATGTTTCAAGTCGAAATTTTGACTCTCAACCGCTTTTACGGCGAAACAAAATAGCCTCGCGTCGCAGTAGATCTTAGCGCGCAACAAATGCATCGGTGCAGCGGGCGGCTGCAGTGACAAGAAATACGCTGCGGTGACAAAAGGAGCAACGGTATGTACGGGAGTAACACACGACAATGTTTCTTCCTCGTTGCCGTGGCATTGGGCCAGAACTGTCCTCTCCTAATGCACATACTCCCCGCTCTCGTGTGTTCTCCTCTATTTGTCTTCGTCATTATACATTTCCGCGTGTTTCCGCATCAAACCGTGACCCGTTTCTGTATTTAATTCTCCTCTTGATCTTTCCCGTTTCGCCAACTTTCAACATCCCTCCCCTTTGCTCCCCTTCGCGTGCGTTATCGTTAGCCTCCATTGGCTTATTTATCTTGTCCGGTAATCACTCGTGAAATCCCCTTTGCCGCTTATATTTTATGTATTTATCCCCTTTACCCTTGTTTCCTCATGATTATCCGACAGCGCGACGTCCGTGGAATTTATTTAGTTATTCCACCGCCATCTTTATTTATCTGTCGCGTTTCTACCAGTAGGTTCTTGCTACTCGCCCTGCTATTGCTCCACCCCTTTTTCTCTGTACCGTGTCATTGCAACCTGTCCCGGTTTAGAACCGCCATCTCGGCGGTTCCTCGCAATGCCAGAGAGAACGTCGCGACGCTTGCCACGCGAACGATGAAGCGCGAAACTACGTTACGCTTGATGAATTGATTTTCCTTTCGGAAGACGTCCAGATTCGATGGCAACGCAAGATTGCAAGAGACGGGCGCGTGACTGGTAAATGCCGAAGATACCGGTAGAAATTGCTGTTCTCGGTTATGCGGAAAACCGAGAAATTCGTTGCGAATGGCGGGACGTCTTCGAACTAACGTTGAGCCCGATCAGGGGATTCGTGAGATTTCATTTCGAAGGTAAAGTTCATTGTCGTAGAATATTCATTGGAATTATCCGGGAATTTCCGAACCGAATAAGCGTCTTAAAGGAAGATTTAGTTCAAACGCGCGAAAAGTATTGAATATTTTCAACTAAGCGTCCAACCGATATATCCATTATCAATTATACTCGGGATTATCGAATTTTTATGTTGCGAAAAACTTTTATGATGAAAGTATCTGCGCGGTAATTATCAACGCGTGTAATTGCGAGCAAAGAAATAAACGTAATTAGGATAAACCCAATTTGAACGTTTCGCGAAGAACGTACGCTCTATAAACTTTCCACTGTCGTCAAATATTGATTTAGCGCAATAACAGTGATCCGGTGATCATCGTTGTACCCGAATCGAACGCCCATTGAACAATAATTGGAGAAAATCGGTAAGGCGCGTCGACCGGATCAGAATCGCGCCGAAACGTTCTCGCCATTTCAAAAGAATCATAATTCCTGTTCGAGGAAACGGGAGGAGGAGCTGGGGAAGACGAAGAACGATTGCCTCGGGCGTTTCTTTACGCTTCCGCAACGTGAACTTCGACCTACTTCTACCAGGACGGATCCATTTCTCGGCAGGCAGCACGGAAGCGGAAGATCGCGAAGGTCTCTTCGCTAATAACGTTTCTCTCCTTTTGTGAGAACCGTAGACGGTACCGGTCGCTGCCAGAAACATGGCTGACGAAACCATCGGTGAGTGATAAGCTCGAACTGGTGAACGCGAGCGTGCTTCTATTAACGCGGGGACAACTTTCGTATTTTTTTTTTGTTTTCTCCCTTAGACGGAAAAACGCAAAGATTTCGTTGGTTAAAGTTTACTCGAGCCTCTGAGCGATGGGAGTGATTAATTAGAGTGAAATATTCCCTCCCAGTTTTATCAAGGTACTTAGCAATTAGTTTCTTGCGCGGCAAGTTCTTGTCTCGTGATTATTAATTAGCAAACTGTCAAATCGACTTATTTGTATAAATAAATTTACCGCGTTTCTTCGGTGATTGCGTTTCTGGAGTATCAGTGAGAAACGGAAGTACTGAGATTTAACGTAACCAATAAGTTGTACGATTTTAAAAATTAAAGGCTTTCGTTTCGTTAGACGAGTGTCGTGTGCCACTATGAATCGAACGGATAACGATTTCATGATTAGAGTAAAGGTATCATTAAAAAACATTTACTTCGCGATAATATTTCCTCTTTCAACACTAGTATTTATTCCGTCCACGATTTCCGTTGATTGTTCTAAAAGGTTTTCTTCTCGCCTCAAGAACATAACATTTAAGAAACGATTTTTTTCCATTTAACTAACGCACGAGTATTGAGATTTACTCTCCGAGTGTGATACCGCTACTTTCAGCAATGCGCTTTACCGCCGTCACGAGTAATACACTTTTACGTTTATGACGGGTAAGAATAATGTCGTAGTGTCGCACTCTGCCGATCCTTACTTCGTTCATCCGCTTTCGGAGTCGAAGAAATATCACCGCGAAGAAGCTGGAAAGTTCTTAAACCTATTAGAAGACCGCGCCTGGTGAGAGAAGGGAAATGTAAAATGCTGTAACGTTAATATTCATTTCTCAAAATTTATCGAGCGGAGACCTAAAATTTCGATACTCGATGTCGCATAAGGCTTTGCGCCGGTACATGGATAAACGATGCGCGTAACTACATTAAACGGGAGCTATTCCAAATTTCCGCTCGAATATCGACGATTGGTTCCAACAAATTGAGTTCTCTGCACTCAAATGTGCTTGCACGCTAACGCGGATTTACGATACACTTACGCGCCGGTGTTTCGGAAATAAATTTGGAAAGCGTAGTGTGGGAAAGCTTTTACAGAAAAAATATATTCCAAGGATCACTTTTACTTTACACGATTTGGTTAAGATCGTCGTCGTAATATTTCAGATGCAGTCCATTTTTTGTTATCCATTATCGGTTGGGAATACTTTTACAGAAAAAGTATATTCCAAAGATCACTTTTCCCTTACACACTTTGGTTAACATCGTCGCCGTATTATTTCAGATTCAGTTCAATTTTTGTTATCGCGCGGTACTACCATTTAACGAGATTACGCGATAGAAAATTGTGCAGTCGCACTGCACTTTCTGTCCGGAGTTTTAAATTAATATTTGTAATCGGAGAAACCGTGTAATTAATAGTACCCAACATCCAGGCGAGTAATATTCAGAAAATTAACATTTAGATTGTTTAAGCGACGTAAAATTACAACTTTATTTAGCGAGGGCAAAACGGGTGCGCAAACACGTCGACGGAAAGTTTGCAATTACGCGTTACGACATACAACGTGGGTGAAAATTATTTACGCTATTTGAGGGTAATTCGAATGCGATCGAAAGCTGATTGGGATTTGAAACCGAAACCGCAGGAGAGATTCGATCGAGAAACCTGCACGCGATACACGACGATGGTAAACATGGCACTCGATAATTGCAAATATCTATATTACACTGGTTTTGAAACGAGAGTCGCTCACTCCGTTTCCGGTTTATCGTAACGGTGGTTTTAACGTGTACGTTAATAATTCATTTACGAAACCACGAAACATTTCTAACGTTGTTTGATGATTAATTTCGAACAATCGTACGGATCAAACTGAAATACATGTAATTCTATAAACCAATCTGAATATTATTAATAACCACTTGATCAAGTAGAAGAACACAAACTCGCTAGGTTCTGCGATTAGTATCGTGAGTATTTGTCAGATATTTGAATACGAATAAAAATGATACAGAATTATAAACCTTTGCGCAGCAAAAAAAAAGTTCCGCGGTCGTAGAAGAACTGCGCGCGAAGGGAAGCTTAATTAGATGGAATATGTCTCGGGACAAGCACGCTGAACTTTAACTCGGCGAGAAAGTTGGCGCGAGAGGTCGAGAAATATCGTTTCCAGGGAACGATATAAATCTCTCATCGGTGCCTCCAACGCTTCAGCCTCTTCCTCGGAACGATTCGGCACGGCGAGAATCTCGACTCGCGGATCGATTCAATACCGAAGCCTGATCGGGGCGCGCCGGGATTTCAAAGAGAACCGCAGCCGAGGTTTGCTCATGGGTGTTCCTGTCAGAATGTTGACGTATCGTCCTGGTATAGGAACCATGCTGGGTATGCAAACGGGATCAGGACACTTCGGAATCGGGCAACCGCCGTGGTCGGACATTGCGGAGCACCGATGACGATAGGGCAGGATTCATCCCTTCCTCCCTTTCCCCGTATCTGCCACTTCCTCATCCACCGCTTCCCATTGCCCCCGCGATAGTACGATTTTCCCCGGTTTGCTCTCGTTACGCCTTTCATTTTCCTCTGTACTTTATGTTTACACTAATCGTACCGGCACATCACGTATACCTAACCATATCGTAAACGGTCATTTGACTGGTTACGAAATACATGTTGCTTTTATGAAAGGACCTGTCGATTTATTGTAGGAAATGGTGCACGATATAACTTTGATGTAATAATAAAATAATTAATCACATAGTTTTTATATGTTTATTCTTATATTAAAGTGGACCGTGATTGACCACGCATACTTACTCTAAATTCCTTGACGAGTGAAGAAGTCTTGTGCTCGCCAAGTTATTTACTCATTATTCTATCTAACAGAGAACCAAATGTTTCAGGCAGAGAACTTTAGAAAAAAATGTAAATTCGCCGACCGGTCAAACATGATCGGTCACGGTAAGAATGCCAGGTGACGAATTTTTCTCAGTAAAAAAGAAGCAGAAATTATAATAAAATTCGACAATTTTAATTAATCAGTAAAGAATTTCCATAAAGTTAGGCGAACAAAAAAAAATAATAACGTATGTACAATTTTTAATCAATCTTTGAAACCGGTAAATTGACCGGCCCCGGAACGATAAGTATCAATACCTGTACTCAAAGTTTGTTATCGGATTCCACTTATTTTTTTCATGGCCTTATCCGCGCATAGACGCGTGGAAAGTAAGAAACAAATTCGAAAAGTTTCACGATGAAAACTCTGAACGAGAAAGATTGAAACTTTAATGAGCCTATTCGTAACCTTTGCTACAATTCCGTATCTTCCTATGGTTTTTGTTTTACGTTATTTTATGAATAAAGCGGTTTTGTTAGTAGAAGATTAGAAAGGATAGCGTGCCTTCTTTTGACTTTAAATTGGTCCATTCGAGGATATAAATGTATTATTCGGGTGCTCGAAACTTTATTCGGTATCACTGCCACGGGCTTTAAAAGCTCGGAAATGACCGTCCATATCAAGTTGGATAAGTCGCTGGAAAAAGTTTTTCCTTCGCCGCGATTCCGTCCGATCGAATTTCCCATGTAAAAGACGTTCGATCAGTCGGATGCGTCTGTTCCGTGACGCGAGACCGAAAACCGAAAGGTATTTACGCTTATTGTTTTCCACTGCGGAGATAAAACTGAGTTCGCTCGCGTATTTCCGACCCCGTTGAACGTTTTTTCCGGGGTATTTCAAATCAACGGCGAAAGCTTTTTCGCAGATGTTTGCGTGTCTATGCTCGCTTCGTGATATTTGCGTTGAATATTCCCGGTGGAAATCTGCGGATAGCTTTGCGGAACGGCAACAATGTTTGCTCCGCATGACTGGTCGGGAAATTTTTCACTGATAATAAGATTAAAGTTTGAATACTTTTCGCGGTTATTCGTATTGTTTTCTCGTTACGAGGTAACGCGATCCGCGCTGACAGTTTATGTACCCGAAAGAGCACGCGTAATGAATTTTAACATTTGTTTTCTAGTTCGTATTCTGTTGAGAAGCACTATACGTATCGTCTTATTACGTTCTGATCGAACTGTCAAATGGAAATGTAGGGAAAGCTTCTCTTTCTGTAGATTTCGCAGTAGCGTGCAGCGCGTAATTCTACTTACAAATTCTTTTAGTACCGGCTTATCGGAATATGAAAAATATTTCATTCACGAAACTAGAAAGAAATGGTATTTTTGCCCTAATCGTGAGATAAAGTCGACAGGTCAATCTTAACGTTCCTAAATTATTACTATAATACAAATTCAATTAAATCGTTATAATATTCTGCGTACGATAAAACGCTAATACATCTTCTTGAAATTAATTAGAAACTTCCAAAGGACACCTGTTTTAAGAAATTACGGAGCGTTCAGTGGGAAAACCAACGATGAAGGTCCCCAAAATTGAAAAATACCACGATCGCGGCTGCGAAGGACATCTGTCCAATTTATTTTTTTAAATTAGCGACTCCTCGTCGCGCGAAGGGACGCATCTCGGGGCCACGATTTCCCACCGAATGAGATAAAAATTACATTTTCACGCCGTCGCCGTAGAAAAAAAGGGCAAAGGTCGACGGAAAGGCGTAGCGCGCAAATGTAAATACTATGCAAATATCTGAGCAGAAATAGCTACGGCTGCGGTTCGCTTTGAAGGGGCAATGTCTTTTACTACCTCGACGGAGCATCGTCTAGAAGTCACTTTTTTTTTATATCTTTCACCTGAAATAAGAAAGTCGAGGAAAAGGCACAGGCCAGACGAAATAATAAGATTTAACGCGTCTTTGAGAAACAACGGCGAAAATGTCTCATACCTCCGATCAATAATTCCTCCTTTCGTATTCTTATTCGCGAGTTTTCTCGCGAGAGGAAACTCTTCGGGAGGAGCTTCAATCGGAAAATCTTCCTCCTCTGCTTTCCGTTTGTCCCTCCCTCAAAGGGCAACGACGTACTTGGAATATTCTTTATCTCCCTTTTTCCCCGTTGTACCACTTCGCCCTTAGGAAGGACTAACTGAAGGCTGAGGGTCAGTGAGCCATCTTAATGCATCTTTAATGTCTCGCAACGCGTGAAACTCGGCAGAATTTCACCCGCAGATATTTTTACGATTTCCCGCCGGGAGTGTTCGCCGGCGTAAAGGACAGCTCGCGAGACTTTGTAAAATTATCGACGGAACTTCCGTTGCGTGAAGTCTCCGGATGCGCGGTTTCCCCTTCTTCGAGTCCATGCTCTCTCGCTTTTATTTTACCAACATTTAGTTTACACGCTAGCGTTCCCTGAACTTCGCGTTAAAGAACAAAACCTCCCTTACGTAGTTATTTAAAGTTTTCATTCCTCGGAGCGAGTAACCACCGAAAAAGGAGTATAGGAAGGATTATAACTTTCTTCCTTCTTCTTCTTCTTCTTCTTCTACTACTTCTACTTCGTCCCCCCCCCTTTTTCCCGGCCAACAAAGTCGCCAGTCAATCCCGAACTTGTCGCGTACTTCCAAAAATCTTTCCAACCTCGGTAAGCGCGTTTCATTATTTGCCCCCCGAGGGAAAAGCACCCATTTTCGCCAGCATTATTTTCATTTTTCTACTTTTCTCCTCTACTCCTCTAGCCCTTTCCACCCCACGCCAACTTCGAAAGATCCTTCTCTTCCACTTCTTCTTCCTGGTAACACGATTACCTACCTCTTCCTTCGCTCTTGTCAAGCGACCGACTTTTTTTTTAATAATGCACACCGGGAGTTGCCTACTTTACCTCGCCACCCTTCTCAGCTCGGACAGGCTTCGACCGATGTTCCTGAGGGATAATTCCAGGAAGCAGAAGTTTCTTTCCCCGATGCAGCTGCGGGATGTCCTTTCTCCTTTGAAGCGATTAATACTCTGTACTCCCTCGGTAAGGAGAATTCACTTTGTTCGCGATATTACTGGTCCGTGATTAAAGATGGACCTTATTGTCGTTGTTGTTTCTCAACGTTTCACGGTATGAGACTCATTGAATACGAGTAATATCAGTACCAACGAAAAGCTTGTTTTATAATTCCCTTTTCATCGTTCCTTAATCTTTAATAATGAAACGTTTCAGTGTCTTCCCGCCAAATCAGAAATATTTGATAAACAGTACAAACGCTTTATGTTTGTATTAATACTTCGTAGTTTTATGGCTTTCGTTATTTTTCTTTACCTACTCTCTGGTTTCTTGTAACATTAAATTACGAATCGTGTTGTCCCATTGAAGATTTATACTTCAGAACTTATATTCTTCGCTAATTCGAAGAAGAAATATCATTCTATTGCCATATTTACTGACAATTTAAGTAATTTCCCTACCCTATTCAGATCCACCTCCATTAATCTTCTAATATTAAGTTCCAAGTTTAACTGTTCCATTGACACCATACGTTTCCCGGAAGATACCGTTTCCCCCAATTCCAAGAAAACATATTGACTTACCACTGCTCCCAACGGTCCCAACGTTTGTTCCAAGTTTAATACTTTAATACGCTTACAGATGTAACGGTCCCAGTAGGACGAGACGACGTCATCCGACACCAGAGACTTTCTCCGCGACATCCCTTCCCGATAGCAAGACAATCGCGCTTCGACGGAGATCATCCCTTATCTTGTAAACAGGAGGCAGGAAAATCAGCGAGGCTCGAATGCACGAGTACCCGCACTCGTGCAAAGCAGAGCTCGCCGAGTTGCAGATAGCGTGCAGGCTGCGCCGAAAGTTTGCGCTTTGTGCCACTTGATCGTTTGAACGATGCGTACTTCGAATCCGTTTCCCTTTTCAAATATTAATCCGCGCAAACACGCTCGCAAATGCGAATTGTTGCCAGCCGTTAACTTTGTTACGCGATGGCGCGACGGGTATTTTCGCGTTCGCACAAATGGCGGATTCAAACGCACGCCCCGCGATATTTGCGTTATTTGGTTTAGCGTCGACGTCTCGTTTTGATAGATTAAATTTCTGCCTTGCAAATTCTCGTATTCCGGGGTCGCGCATTTCGGAGTATGAATTTCGTAGTAATTTATACACGCGTTCGCGTATGCATTTCAAAGATGCAGAATCTGGAAAGATTAGTAAATCCCCGGTTTGCAATGAATTTATGCATCCTCGTGAAGACTAACATTTCTTGCTACTCGTACAGAGGATGAAGCGTTTAAATGGGAGCAGCTACATATCTTCGTTACTTACGGATGTGCGAGAAACAACTTTCCGCGTTGAAAGTAAGTACCCGCGGAGTTCCACGAGACAGGCGTAGCGACAGAAAAAACTTTATGTTACGAATAGACTTTGGATCTTTACGCAAAATACATTCTTTTCTCCATCACTTTACGCACTTAATGAATTATTTAATGCATTATGTTATTTCATACATGCAATATATTGCAATATATATCTCGCATTTGTTTCACAAAAATCGAATAAAATCATTATAAAAATAATGCAATTTGCATAAACATCCCGAGCCTATTATCACCGTGCGTACATTACTTATAGAAATATATAAATCACATATCATATTCGAACCATTAAATAGCAGAATTTCAGAAACGACTTATCTTCTTCCACAGAAAATTCCTCCCAAGCACCGCAGAACAAATGCCACGTGTTATTCGCGTATGGAGCGCAAACGTTTCGCGACTACAAACAATTGCGAACGCCACGAAAATAGCACGCGCAACTCGCGCTATCGTTACATAAATCGTTGTATAACAACATCAGATACAACCACTCGTTTTCCGGCACGTCACGTCCCTTCGCCCGACGCACAGTTTCCCTTACAGTGTATTTTTGCAACGCCGAAGCACGTACCAGAAACGGGACATATCGAGATACCTCTCCCTTTATAACACTTTACTCCGGTGTAGTTGCGCAAAGTGGAAGTTTGTCTCCTCCCGCGTTGCATTCCCTCTTTCCCCACGCGCACTCCTTGGAATATTATAGTGTACGCTCGTGGGGGATATATGTATGCACGTGATCGAGAGGGATACCATTACGGTATGCACTCGGAAATGCAAACACCGCTGGCGCCATTTTCTCGACCAAGTTGCAGTTACGTTGGCGCGTTTTTGGAAATAGTGGCTTTCAGCGCGTCAGTGGTGTAACGGAGCGATCGGAGGGTGGCATTTTATGGAGCAACGGCATTGAAAACCTTCGACGCTTGATTTTATTAATTCTAAAATCTTCCATCTTCTCGGCGACCCCAAAACAGCGCTCCGATGATCGATTTTTTCCATCACTGTAATGCGTCGTTCACAGCGTCGTCCACATTTTTGTGACGCGTGAGTTTCGGTTCCATAATACGGGGTATTAATTTAGAGAGATATTAGAGGAAGAATCGGTATTATAATTTTATTACCCTGGAAACAAGATTTTGTTTGAAAAGGGGAAAACACGAAACGGTCGAAATATAGTTATGTTATATTTTGATCGTGAAATACCGGATGGTAGTGTCGGGTGGTTAGCGATCTAATCGCAGTTTTTATCGAGTACCAGAGTCGACGTTATCAACGGTTCGATACTCAAGAGAGTTGAGCGAAAGGTGGGACGGAATCAAAGGGAATAGGATTGAACGAGTGAGGGTAAAAAAATCGATCGATAACTAATTAGGCTCTTCGAGACTCTCTCTTGTAATCAGTTCAATAACGAATGGAACGGTAACCGTGTCCTAATACCAAAGGTGGCACCGATGCGATAAAGGGCCTAAAATCGTTCGAACGCGAATAATCCCCCGCTAGTTTTTTCATTTTATATTTCCTTGATTGCGGCCAAAATGAACCTTTGACGAGCGAGGAGGGGAAAAATCGATCGATAACGAATTCACGACTCGATGACGGAACTCGCAGTGGCGCCTTTCTCTTCGAAACCCTCTTCGCGGACGAAGGTTTTACATTGTAAACGTTGAAAGAGTGAAGATACATTCTCGGGGAAACAAATAAATTGTGCAGGGCACTCGTATACGTACGCACGCGAATATATATATGCAACCATTCTCTTTATCTCTATTCGATAGAGAAAAGAGAATCGAAAATCGTTTTACTTTAGCGAATAATCTTGGTTTTCGTTTTATCCTACCTTTCTTTCGTATCACTTTGCGTCCTCCGTCAGAATCAATCGCAAAGAATACATCGATCGATCTGTCTTCTCGAGTTTGTAAAAAAAAAACATTCTCGAGAGAGCAACGCTACGTAGTTCCCGGTTAACTTCGTACACGAGTACTATTGTTATCCCGAGCGAATCGAATTGATATTCGTCCACTAATCTTTCTTTCGTCCTTCAGCTTTTCTGTGCAACGACGAGCCAGGAAAAAGACGTCGTCGAAAAAAGATCGTTCGACGAACAAAAATATTCCAGAGTTCGGTAAGACGATAAATGAGTTATCCGGATCAGAATATACGCCGACGTAGTTAGGAAGGCAACTTTCGGATCCCAACTCTCGTTTGCTATTCGTGGCAATACCGCGAAAATGCAAATAAACCATCGAGAACGACGAATCTCCTCTCAAACAATATCCATTCTTTTCCAGAGAAAGTTCAACAACGTCTCGATCCCTGACAACTCCGCGGCCGGCAACGAATCGTTTCCCGGCAAAAAAAACAATCCTGCGGACGTATCGTTTCGTGAGAAACGATAACCAATTGCGAGGGACAACGCGAAGGTGGTACCCAGAAAGATCCAATTACTTTCCTTCAAAGCCATTATCAGGTATTTCTGCGTCAAAGGTCGTTTAATATAATTCGAGGAATCTCTTTGTTCTCCATGCGCGAATAATTGCGTCGGAAAACAAACGTCTCGCGGAAGCATCGTTATTAATCTTAACGAGCTTACTGTTATTTGAAAAAGATTTCTGCGTACTTCTGTACCGAGGACACAAAAAAAAACCACTGGCACGGCTTTGAACGAAAAGGGGAAATCTCCGTTCCGCGCGCATTTATTCCAGAAAAACGGAGCGTGACAATACTTTTTTTCTTTCGCCCACCGTATATCTCGCGAGAAAGTTCTTACGACACGCTCCCCCGCTTCTCGAAAACAGAACTGAAAATCACATTACGCGTTCTCGTTCCCCGAGTAGGAAACAGCTGGCTGAAGTTCACTGGGATAAAGAAAGCGTCGTTCGCTCGCAACGAACGTTGTACATGTGCGACAGCGTACCCCATTAGTACGGCAGATGGAACGATAAAACTGGAACCGAGTGACGTTCCGCCACGAGTCCGCTTGCGCGACTACTCGCGTTTTCAACCTTCTCCCTTGGCACTGATTTCACGGGAGCACCGTCCGCGACGCGAGGCGAGCACGTGAAATTGCATTTGGCACGGTAGCACGCGACGATGAACGCTAATAGGGGGAAAATTAATGCGCGCAATACGAATGCCAAGAAGACAATTTTCAATTTCACCGTCATCGTTTAAATCAATCGCCTTTTGTTTTCGCGTAATGACTGGAAATGACGATCAATCGATTAAATTAAAAACTCATTATTTCGATATTAAAAGCCAACTTCTCGTGGGGGCTCTCGCTAACGTACCGCTTTATTAATTCTGTTGTAAAGCCAATGAAGGTCCGTGTACGCGACTGCGTTATCATATTAAACGAACTCTTAATTTAATTACCGCAGCACCGCTGCTATTAACCATTATCGTGAAACACCGTTTATCTCGGCCAAGGAAGTGCGTTCCAATTGCGTTACGTTATAGTTAGACTGGGAGAAAATTGTCAATTCTAACGAACGGATTAAACGAAGTAAAGAGTTGAGATTAATTTTAATTATATCGTACTTTGCACGGTGCAATAAGTTTTTGTTTTCCTTCGCCTATGAAAGAAATTTGACATGATCGAAAAATGCATGTTCCAGATTCGAACTAAAAAAAATTAAGTTCTTCGATTCGTTTCAATCTACCGACTACACTCTTACAAAGCTCATATTAAACGGGAGATGCGATAGAAGATTGACAAACAAAGTACCGCGAAACAAATCGAACCCGGTGACTCTCGCTATTATATTTCTTTTCCAGCAACAGGTCCCGCTGTTTCTTAACAGAAAATTGCATCGATAATTACTAATACCCGTGCAAGCGGTACAATGAATTCGCGTGCAAAATCCTTAAACCAACGATGGTCACTTGTTTCTTAATAAATGGATTCAGATGCTAACCGTCAGATGTTTCTAAATTTCGACCTGTTGATTTGCACGTACCAGATAATATATTGTTTCAAATTATAATATATTGCAGTACCCGACATGCCTCTCATTATCTGTACGCCACTCGTCGCGTGAGATACTCCTCGATAATTATGAGTAATTCTTGATCGTTTTTAAATATAAAATATATTTACACAGACAGCGTAAACATGTTACGCGTAAACGAACGAATATCGTACCCGACGCCTAAACGTATTAAAACGCGAAACAAATCGATCGATTCGAATCGTTCAACGAGAGCGGTAGGCGAAGCAATTATACGATTCTACTAATCAATTAATACGATCAGGTATCTCTCGTTGAGAGAGAGAGAGAGAGAGGGTGGGGGAGGGAGAGAGAGAGAGAGATTAAGTTGAAACGCTTCGTAACGAGTATAAATGGACCTAACTAAACAACGACGCGGTTAAGCACGGACCTCACTGGCAACGCAATGTGTTTCACGTTAAATCATGCCACTCGAGTTTCGCTTGATTCTGGAAGTCGGTAACCAGCAGTTAGCAATTTCGTTTGACACTTTATGGGCGACGAGCGCGACGAGAAATATGGAAACGAGGGGCCAAACTTGCCTCCCGCGAGATTATCATGGTTTTCAGGGTGTAGTAAACGGTAACCGGATGTAACGCGGGATCGTTTGGACGTTAATTCGATATTCCTCGCTGCAGAAACTACATTTTTCGCATTTCTGTGTTACGCCAACCACGCTCGTTATTAAAATTCCTTCTATTGTCCGCGGAATTTAAAAATTCAATTAACCAAGGAACTATTATAATAGAGAAAAATGTTGGTCAGAATTATTCCTCTCCCGGACTCGCTTTTAACAGATATTTATAGGACACTTGATATGCGCTCTAGATTCCTGGGAACGACGCGCGTTCGTCTTTTGTTGGATGTAGGAACCTATAACGTAGGACGTCGTCGAAAAAGAACGCGGAAAACATAGAGCCGTAGCCGTAAGACGGAAGCGACGACGTAGAAATGTCGGGAGTTGCGGTTCGCTCAAACGGAACAACTACTCGCGCCAAGAATTTTCCGATTTCCATATTTTCTTAATATTACGTATTCCTGACGTCGTTGTTAAAAAGGTAACAAAACACGGGAAATTGTCTCCCAGAGCGTCGATAAAGTAAAATCTAACGCGTCTATTAATTGAAACCCGTGAAACGAGAACGGTAGGAAGTAATTTCGATAGGTATCCTACAATCAAAGATACAATTGTTTTCGTATTTTCTTCCAGATAATATTTCCCGCGATTTGACATTTCCAATATTTCCGCGCGCATTCGTATAAAGTTCGTCGGTCATTCGGCGAATACGTCGCTTTGACGGCACGGAGAACAGTATTCCTTATTACCGTGCATTTTATCGCCGCGGAACAATCTCGATTCGCAATTTCGGCATTATACGTGAGTGTATTGTCAAGGTTAAAGTGGCGTGTCCCGTTGTGCTGAAATAATGGGGGATTCGCGACGAGATATGCCGGGGCAAGACCCGTCTCTCCGCGTGACCGTAGGATGCGACAATAGAGCTCTACGTGCAGCTAATCCCTCGGGAATCGATGACACGGATATCGAGGAAGTTTAATGACGAGAAAACATCGTCTTTTTTCTCGCGCGGTCCGGTGACGTTAATTTATAACAAACGATCCGCGCGCGACCTCGTCCCTGCGGTTTCGTAGGAAGAACATTCATGATAACGGGACAAAGAAATGAAGGATGGATAGTTAAGAAATTATCTTTCAAGGCCAATCAATCGCCTCTCCCTACTAGATGGCAACGCTATAACTGTTGACGCTGGAAGCGAGAAAAATAAACTCTGCGCGTATGATAATCCCTATCTAAATTTGTTCTACTCTGAACAATGCGTGAAGTTTAATTGAATTTAGAAGCACAAGTTCCTCGTCTGTAGAATGGCACGGACCCTTTTACCATTTCAATTGAATTCTAGCCTCAACGACGGTGACGAATAAAATATCTTTCTCTTTATATTAAAAATAATTACGCTAGATCCGTTACTCATTTTTCGTCAATGTAATGCACAAGCAATTTAGTGTACGGCGTATCTTTTTCCATCCTAGTTGAATTCATTAAATTCCGCGAAAGTAACGTAGAGCTCAAATCTTCCGCGAATTCGAATTACATCGTACACGATCTCGTGCTGTAGCGAGAAAGAAAACCTACTTTGTTTTAACCATTCGTAAGGCCGCGTACAAACGTGTAACATACGCGCGTAACAAACCCCATATTGCAACACCGTCGCAAATGTGTTAATAATGTATGTGTGGAGACACAACACTAACTAGTCTATTGCTGCATCGTGCTCCGTGACACGCGCGTATGTTACACGTCCGTACACGGCTTTAGATAACTCATTTTATTAAAATATTCCCACAGTAATTAAAGTATACCGGAGTGCATTAAATCGTCTCGCAGTTTATTTCCCGGGGCGTTCCAGTTGGTTGTCTTGGACCATGATCAATCATACTCGAGCCTTTACTTATCAGGACCAAGGTGTTCCCCGTGCACGCTTAGCGTGGGATAATTTGAGCGAAACCCTGTCATTAGCGGCGAACGAGGGGCATCGGTTTACTTAAGCGAATTAACGGCCGCCTTTGTACGGTAGACGCGGTAGACGTTGGAGAAAGATGAAATCGTTAGAAGCGTGTACGCGGCACACGGTTGATCCTGTGATATTCTCATTAGAGAGCGGCGTTAGTTTACAGTAATTTTTGAGCTCCGCGAGAGACAACAGCTGACGAGGGAGATTTTCACGAATCTGACGTTAGCGCGCGCGAGAGTAACTGGGTTCAGTGAAATTTGTCATTTCTTCGTGGGGAGGGGGGGTTCGCGTAACGTACATAAATTTCATGGAAGTCTTGTAAGCGGGTCGCAGATTTTATGCAAATACGCAGGTACATTGTTACGGAATACACAGAGGTACTACAAATGAAGGGAATGAACCGAGTGTATTCAAAATGCATTTTCGGAACGATGCAACGAGCAAACAAGTTTAGTATTTCAATCTCACTTCAGTAATTGCCTTCCGTAAGAGTGTGTATTCTCATTAATAAGAAGAAGGACGAGAAGAAACTAGTAAGTGGATAAAACGGCAAAGACGTAAATAATGGTAAATAAATATCTACATTTACAATTACGTATAGATTCGTGCCAAAACCTGACAGAATGCGTAACGATCACTCATCAAGAAATCATTGGAAAGAGTACCCTGATAATAGGCGAACTGGAGTGCTTCGAGTGAACGCAATTGTTGAAACTTTTCGACGATCTTGGCAAGTTCGTAACACTTTGGAAGAGGCGCGCACGTACGTGTTGAACGTAATTACGTTTCAGAATATCAGAGTAAGAACGACTATTACACGCGGATCCTTGCTAGTTCCTAACTACCGTCACCTTGAAGCGTCAAATATGCCTCTACCGTTAGTTTTAGGAAGGTTTCATCCTTCGGAACATAATTTAACGGAAGGTGATTCTATATGCCACGTTACAGAACTTTATTCGTCGGAGATAAGTACGCGTAAGAATGAACGCGAATAATTAATGGGAAATCTCAGTCAGAAATAAAAGTTAACCCGCTAACCTTTGTGGTTTATTCGTCTTCGGTATATATTAGAAACAAAATATTTTTCTTATAGAAATTAATGATAAATATTGTGTCTGTATGTATCGGAATATATATTGGAAAATTAATAATAGATATGATCTTTCGCGAATGTTGAAAACAAATATTTGTAACGTAAAATTGTATATAAAATTCCCGAGAAAGTGAATTTCTTTCGAGATGCATCGTTTTGAAAATTGTTGCGTAATTGTACCTTTGAAGTCACGATTAATATGCAATTCTCCGCTATAACGTTATAGCTATAATTAATTTAATGAAGTAAAGAATATTCATTTAATATCCAATTTCCTTGGTCCGGGCATAGCCTAAGCGTTCAGGCGATATTTTGTATGGGGTGCTCCGAAGGAAAAAAAGTGTATCAAGTACCTGCTCGTGTCCTTCGATCGTTACGACAAAGGATAGTGCAAGCGTGCAAAGAATAGACAGCCTGGAATACACTCGTTCTCTCACCGATACTTGCAACTTTTGTCATTCGGCTGGGAGCCTTTATTTTTAACAAAATATAAATCATCTAAATTTTCATTATCCCAAAGCAATAAAGATCGTAATATTCAAAGTATTTATTTACGAACCTAGTTCGTTTCGAAATGATTTACTCCCGTGACTTAACTTTAATAGTTAACATCTCTTCGACGAAGAGATTAGAACGATGAGATTAGGGTATACCACGCGAGGAAAATATCTTCCCCTCCCGGAGTCTAAAATTTATACTTAAAGTTTGACCGTTTAATCCGGGGGCACTCTGCGCGTAACTTAATACGTCAATTTAACGAGCAGCGTGCTTTAAATTGCAACATCTTCCCCGGGGAAAAAAAAAATTCAAAATTTATAACCCGTTTCACGGGAGGCTGATATACCGCCAAGATTTTGAATCGTTTAATGAGAAATTGAATTCAACGGAATCTCACGGCGAAAGTTTCTTTCAATCGGGACGGTACATAAAATATTAGCCGTGGAAACATTTCTGAAACGATTTACGGCCCACGTTGAAACTTCGACGAGGACCACGTCCAAAATGGAGGATTCCCTCGTTGCAAGATGAGACTAGGGAATTTAATTTCTACGAAGTAACGAGAGGGATGAAAATTACAGCTAGCAAACTAATTAGGCAACCCCTGCTACGTGTACTATGTAAATGTGAATCATTATTGAGCGCGAGCGCCAAACGTGATTTCAGGAATGTTTTAAAGATTTCGAGGAAAGTTTTACTCTTTAATAGCAACTTGTGTACCTTCGAGATGGCACCTTGTCCTCCGGATCATCTATTAAAAAGTTTTGAAATTTCGAAGGCGAGTGGAAGAAAGTTAAGCGGCGTCATTTGATTCGTGCTAAAGTTACGCTCTCTCACGGAATTGTATTATCGGCTTTTTCTTCATTTTCGGATACGACTTTAATAATAGCGTTCTTCCGTTGATACGTGTCAATAGCTGAAATACTGACAACAAATTATTATCATTTTTTAGAATCTAGATTACATAGAATGGTGAAAGTAGACTTTTTAAATCACGTAAGATCGATACGCGCACACGTAAGAAAATATATTTCCCGGTCACAGCTGTCGCATACGGGAGCGACATATTATACGTGCAATGACATTCGTAAGGAATAAAGAATTCAAGACTGAGGAATTCAAGAATTCAAGAATCTCCGGCGTACTGACAATAAACTCAAATTATCGTCCACTGTGCTTTTTCACGTGATATCCTTTTTTCCTCTAACTCCACATTTCACATTCTCTCGATACCTTCTATAAATCTCTCTCCCCCTGAAACGAGAAATATAGCTAGTCATCGATAGAGCATTAAGTTTCGAGTGGTACTAAAAATTCAAAAATATTATTCACTATTTCGAGAAATGCCGACAATTTTGGCTGCAGCTATATCAGAATTACTTCGAACGGTTTAACGTGATTCGAAAAAAAAAACCGAAACAATTCGCTACCGTTAAAACACGCGCAACCAATTTTTGATCCTTTAATCGTGAAAGTCGTTATTGGATAATGGAGGACGACAGACGAACGAATCATCTACTATTACTTCCTGCGCGATCGTTAATCAAAATTCAATGAAAGCACACCGTACGACCATAAATCCTCGTATAGCGAGACAACCAGATACACTTTAATCACTTTCATGACTTTTTGATGAGAGCATGGGTAATAGTTTGTTTATGCGTTTCCAATAGCATGGCCGTTATTATCAAAGAGTCTTCCGTTAACGCACAATCTCTAATATTGCAAATCAACCATGAAGTTCGACGATGAGATTAAATACCGCTGTCCATGAATTTTGTATATGTAAATTCAACTTGCTGCCGTGTTAACACGGCAGAGAATGGCAGGTCACGTAATAAGGAATCGTGTACCCAAACGAGGGTGGTAACTGGAACAAAGTTACATGGAATACTACCTCTTACTTTGGCGTATTTACTTTTTGCATTTATTACTAGTCCTTCCGCGCTTCGCTCTTTGGGAGTAAAAATTTTCCTCCTCCCCGCTGCGAAAACTATATGCAAATTTCATACTGAAAATTAAAATAACTTTGTTACGGTTTAACCGGTCTCTACGATAACACGAGCCGGAGTTTTGAACTCGCATATTCCCCTTTCGTATCCCTCTATTATTTTCAGCTGACAGTTTCCTGGTACCATCGCGGTACGTACCGATAACAATTACTGTTCCATTAGTCGGCACAATTCCATCGTCAAGAAATCGAGCCGGGGGTATCATCAATTTTAGATTTTTTAATTCAATCCGCGTCCGTGACTCCCCTGCACGGAAAATGGCGTGCGTAATAAATTTCGTTGGAGCTGGCGGGGGAAGGAAAAAAAAAAAGAAAAAGACTCGTAGGAAGTGGTAGTCGTAGATCGACCGCCATTCCCCGGCAAAAACCGTGGAAAGTTACTGTCCTCGGGACGTGCCAAGAATGTCGTTCGCCGACCAGTAAAATACTGCCGATGGTGGACTGATACCAAAGACGCTATCAGTGGCGGATACTAAATACTGAAAGCGTCGTCCGTTCGCCACGAGCGATACCGTGAATAATATGCGGACGAACAATTGAATTTCGATGTTACTCGAGGGAGCTTCCTTTCTTTCCTGATTAAATATCGTCGTACGACGTTCTTTAAAATTCCAATAATCGACCGCGCGCGTTCTTCGTCGCATTATTTGAATATTTTGTGATATAGAGGTAACTAAAAAATTATCGTACGCTCCGTTCGTAGCGATAACGTGGGCAGGGGAACGAGTCACCCATTACACCGGCGATTAGATAAAGGTACTCGATCAACTTTAGTTTATTGGAAATCGCAGTCGCGTTTACGTCATATCGCGTTATACCTTTTTATTTCGCGGATAAGGAATTATAATGTAGATATAATCTACAACGTGGTGAATATAAAAGTAATAAAGTTTCATACGAGAAGGACGCGGATCTACGATTTGCAGGGGACAAATAAAGTAGAGTTAGTACGTTTCACCAAAGTTCGGGTCAAATAAAAACCAATATCGCTGTGAAAGTGGTGTAGGTAAATAATAGAATACAGTTCGGTATTTAAAACGAGATACTGATAATGAGTGAAAACAAATAAAAAGTTGGTTTCGTTTTACTTCACAGTCGTCAGTTTCTATTCATCGAGTTAATCCAATCCCATATCCCGTCTATCCACTCGATTACGTTGCACCCAATTTTTCAAACCGGACAACCACGAAAAGTTCAAACCTACACGCACGTATAGATGGGAGTGCAATTTTTTTCCCGCAATTATTGACTCTCAATGCATTAGCGTCCCAACGGCAACGCCGAACGAAAAGTACGATTTTCACCGTTCCGTCCATCGATCTCTCGTCGCGTTCGCATTTTTCCGTAACTTTATTATCAACAAGGACGATGATAACCGCGCGGTATCGTGGCCCCTTTCTTACTACCTCGCGGACGAAGAGAATTTATTCTCGTCGTTAGGTCGTACCTACGCCCGTAATACAGTCTTTGTACTCTTTCTTTTGGCCGCCTCGTCTGGATCCAGTTTCTCCTCTCGAAAGGACGTGACGTTAATTGGATCCGATATAACACGCGGATTTTATAGTCAAGCTTGCGAGGGAGCACCTCTTCTGACAGCTACGCTAAGGAAAGAAGAAAAAGAAAAAGACATTGTCTCGCTAAGCGTTACGTAGTTACTACGAAACGACAGGGGCATTCGTGTCACGTGGAGCTGTATAATTGGCGGAGCAATGCCACAAAAGCTATTGCGTTTCGAGTTTCAAGAAATAGCGGCGACTGATTCCCGATAGATCTAGAATGTCTTCGACTTTAAACCAATTATCTTCAGCGTCGTCTTCCTTCGCGATCGAATGGATACGTGGTATATACCGATCAAGAGATCTCCTGAGTTCTTTCGAAAATAGCAACTCGAATGAATTCTGTGATAAAATATATGATTTGAAATAATGCAAACGAAACTACAGGGTTTTGAAGGGTAGAAGAAAGTTGATTTAGCATCTGTATTATTTCAAGATTAACGCAAGCAATAATAATATCGATTAGTCCACTAGCAGTTGAGCTGTCATAATAACAATCAAAAGTTCGATTTTTACAGAAACGTAACGAGTTAAAAAATGTCTTGTTTGGTACTTCGAGGAAATTACTCAACATTTTTTTCAACTTGTTCTTTACATCGCTTATTTTCCACCAAATATAACGAGAAACTATGGATTAATTTACAAGGTATCGAATCAAACGTATTTGCGCAAAATGAAACTAACACACGCTGCAATTAAATAATAACAATTGCAATATAATAATTTGTGGCGGCCACCGTGTCGCGTGTATTTCGTTTGTTACGCGCGTAACGCCTCGCCGTTTCGTAATATCACGGAAATACCGATGCTCCGGAGGGATACGTTAGTATTTCAAGAAAAATGCGAATATTCCCCTCACGTTTTCCACTTTTGCGGCAGCGTTCTCACGTGTATGCATTTCTCGAAGCTTAACGTCGCGGGGCCACGTTGGGATCCCGCGTAACGTATTGTTCCGGAACGAAGAAAACTTCCGGAGATTCGTGAAAGCAGCTTCGCGAGCGAAGTAGTTTTGACCTTTTCGTTGCCCCGTCGAGATTTACCCGTACGCGAGATATATCCATTTGGATCATAAACGCCGGCGATCCAATTAAGGCGAACCTAGCGGTGAAAGGAAGAATAGCATATATTTAAGCGGAACAAAATATGCAGCGGATATAATATTTTCCATTTACTTTCGTTCCTCGTAATGGCATTTCGTATTGTTTTCGATACATCGATGATCACATTATATATAATTAGTGACCGCATTACGCGTTCGTTTATGAGCAAATGAAATCCTTACTCGTTTGTTCACAGGTCGATGTCATCCATGTTTGGACCACACGCGTGACACGTTAAGAACCTTAATATTAGAATCGATACGATTAACACTTCGTAAATGTAGTACGGCAACTCTCGTTTCACTCAAATATACCTGACACGGCGATCGAGGTGTTAAAGTAAAAGAAAGTCGATTAACCCTTGCGATACTCTCGGTCCAGGCATTCGCGAGAGGGGATGCTGGAACGACCAAGTCAATTCGGACGAAGGGATCGTTCAACGAGAGTTAATACAGTGGAAAATAAAGCGTTGGATATGCAAATAGGAGTGCCGATGTAGAAGTTCAGTCAGAAAGGGAATTCTGATTGAATTTGTCCGAAGACTTCGAATCCGTAGACAACGCGCGCAAGCTCGTCCTCTCGCGATGCCGATATTCTAAAAAGAAACTTCAATCATAAAACAGGATATCACGCGCGAGAAGTAAGAAGCTAGGTAAGTTGCAAAAGTCGTTTCGAAAACTAAAATTGATTACGAAAGTCGAGACTTATAAGCAGCGCGTGTAAGTAAAGCCGGATAATGATTCGAAAAGAAGTTTTCGTTCTCAAAAAAAAAAAAGATAACGTACAGTCCGGATATTCGACCAAAAATATATAATAGAAGATGGATGTCTACGAGAAAGTTGGT
The DNA here is from genome assembly GCA_933228935.1 of Pemphredon lugubris. Taxonomy (NCBI): domain Eukaryota; kingdom Metazoa; phylum Arthropoda; class Insecta; order Hymenoptera; family Crabronidae; genus Pemphredon; species Pemphredon lugubris. The sequence continues at coordinate 6,994,434 of OW121819.1, read as the reverse complement.
AACGTACACACTCGAGGGCGCGTGTTTATGATATCTATAGAATGTCGTTTGTTCGAGAGAACTTTCCGCTTTCGAAAGGAGATTTTGCGCGCACGATGTACCAAGATGGCGAAAACTCGGTACGTCGATAAGCCATCTTAAATACGTCGACGCTGGCAGAGAATGGGTACTTGTTGAATAACCGAAAATAGAAATGGAATGTACGCAAGTACGTGGCGTGTCTTTACTATATCAATACGTTAGACGATACGAAACACGGGACGACAGTCTTGATAAGGTGTACCATAAATATTGGAAATTTCGTTCAATGGACTGTCGATTTAACAAACGAGATTCGCGTTTCAAGAATCACGGCGCGTTTGTACATCGGTGGTATAACTTGCTTGTTCGATACTACTTTGCGAATTTATTATATTATTATTTATATTAATTTATATTATTATAATTTATTATATTGTTACGAATAGCATTGGTTCCCTGGCGTCCGGCATTGCCGACAGGCTGTTGTTGGTTGCCGGGCGTCGATATTCGTGTAATAAATAGTTGGTTGTATTCGAGTTCTAGCGACGCGCGGTTGTGTTCCGAGTGTTCCGTTAATGAACGTTTCTTTTACAAAATGACTAATTTAAGTTTGCGCTCCAGTAGCGCTCGTAGGAATATTATGTTATTAAACGATTGTCGTTCTACTATGTTCGGAAACGGCATAACTTCGATGGATTTGATTTATATTAGATAATTAAGTCTATATCGATTTACGCGCGTCGAATAAACGCGTTTTAAATACTTATTTGTCGAAATTGCTCCTACAATATTATCTGTTTATTTAGAAGCGAAAGTATCGTTTAAACAAAAATACAACACATCGGTTATGTAAAACGTTCAAAGACTGAGGAAGTAGATGAGACCTACGACGACAATATGTCACACGATTATACGTTAGGTCGATATTACTTTTCGCGCTTACCACGTAAAATCATAAAACTCTTGTTTGCCACCAGTGACATCTGCAAACTGTTCAATTTAACCATCCAAACAACGTTTATTCCTAATTGGTCGAATTATCCGTGCGAGGGACGCCGATAAAATGGATTAATTCGTTAATGAAAGTAATTAGCGAAATTGGACCCGTGTGTACGAAATAATTACTGTAATACTTCCTCTGCGTGGCCGCGACAAATTTAGTGGGACTGCTGAAAGTCAAATTATTATCATCCCTCAATGGAATTCATTATGTATGTCGTGAATCATCCGTCCATGATTCATAGAGTTCCGAATCTATTAATAATTGATATTACCGCTACCGTTTACGACCGGTAGGATATCAGCACCGGTGTACGCGACCTTTATATCGGGTGATAGCATTACTATGACACGCTATCACGCGATCGGGACACTATCCCTACAACGATTACCATTTGTTGTGCCGAGAAGAGCACGGAAGAATATTGAATTCCGGTTGCACCAATTACTATGGTAGTTTAACTGGGATACCATTACTTCGAACGAAAAAATTTTAACTCGCGATCAAGGTTCCCAAAGTAATTCATCTTCTTTTATTACTAACGAGAGAGGGAGATAGAACGAAGTTAATATTTTGACAGATTATGACAAATACGTGTTCTCGTATTTTTACTAGCTTACCGATCGATTAAAAAAAAGTACCGATAAATAGGCCAGAGAAAATGTAATATTATGTATTTTCTAAGAAAGATGTATGTTTCAATTAATCATAAGATGATACGAGAGACGAAGCAACTAACGCGACGCTATGCTCCTCGTGTTCGTGTTATTTTCAAAATGAAATTTATTAGATTCGTAGATAACTTTGACGTAAGTAATGTTGCAATTTAAAATGATTCCACGTACAAATATTTCACGTTCAAAGTGACTGATAACGGGACATAATGGAGGAATTAATAATTATCGTGCCACGTTTTCACGTTCGAATTATTTGTTGAGTTCGCGGATGACTGTGATGCACGAATGCAATTCCAGCAGATTACATAAAACGACTACTATTACGTTTCACCACAAACTCGCGGAAAGTCAAATTCGCACAGGAACACAATTTATGGACGATTAGGCACATGACGTTTCGTAACGAGCAGTCGAAGGGTTCTGCCAGCTGTTTGATCTCATTACGAATTGCTCGATTCATTCGGTTTCGCATAATTTACGTATCACGCCGGAGAACGTGTGTTGCATTACGTCAAAGGCAAAAGCTTGTTTTATCCCCATACTACTTTGGGCTTTAACTAACGTCACTTGCAAATTAACCAGATTTCTAATTCCGACTTTACCCGCGGAATTATGGCCAGAATATTTCCTATTGGCTGGCTCTCGTCGATATACCTGTTTCGAATATCAAATTCACCATGGCGACTTCACAGGGACAGCGAACAATGATATCACCATTTAAAACGGATTACCGTCAAATACGTAAGGAGGATCGAAACTCAATCTCGCATTCAGATTCGACGATAACGATATGTATAAAAGGAACACGGCGACCAAGTCGATTTAGCATTTTTTCCCGGCGATCGCATTTCACAAATGCTTCAACTTCCGCATATCTATCGGTGAAATCTGAAAATTATAATTAACGTAACTGGATATTGGTTTAATAACTGATATCTGCTTCGCGCAAAGATCGGTGCAAACAAATACCTTTTTAGTTACACGATGCGTCACCGTAAAGTTATTTTCGGCGAAAAGCCGTCTACTTGTTTCCGGCACGAGTTAAGGTCACGAGTTAACCCAGGAGAAAATATACTAATTGTACGGAAAAGACTGGCTCAGTCTTTAACCACGACATCTCCGTACCTTATTCCGCTCAACTCGTTAGTCTCGATGTACCGAGCATCGTTTCCCCTGAACACCGGCATTTGTTAATTAACGACGGTAATATCGTTGTCTCCATCCTGCGACATGCCGGCAATAAAATTTCACGGCCAACGGTTGCTCGTTCGCAACAGTTTCCGGTGACTTAATTAACCGTCGCTATTATATTGTCTGTAACCTTGATTACGCCTTCTTCGCGCGATTCACCGTCACGAAGTACGACATTTCGGCTGGCCCTCGGCTGCGATCGATATTACCACCCATTTCGATAAGAATTATTGCCGGTCGAGTAACTATTATTACGCGAGCGGCATCGCGCTGCCCGTTAGCCGTTTCTCGAATAATAATAATATTTCATCCCGAGCCAAGCGTCGGAACTTCGAGCAGCCGATCGAATTTCGCCTTCGATGCATCACGGTGAATTTTTTTCATCGATCCGTCGGCCGGCATCTCGCGCCAAGAGAATTCTACAAATTTATTATCACAAAGCTTCTTCGGAGCTCGATTCGGATCTATCGTGTTTACATTCCCCCAGGAAAAGTGTGACCCCCACCGGTACTTAGAAAATCACTCGTCCCGTTCGCGTACCGGGCTTTCGCAATAATGAAAAGCACCAAAAGTTTCGAAACACTCTATCCCCTCCGATTTTAAGGATATTAAATCTAAACTCCTGTCGCTCCCTTCTCCACGTTACGCGAGTCCGTCTCGCGAACCCTCAACAATTTTCAAAACGACCACACGACCCTCACCGAATCTCTGCTATCGTATCCCTCAAATCTTCGTCCTTCGTTCTTGAATCCTAACAATTCTCTCGATATCTTCGAAACTAATCGCTCGAGAGCCAAACGATCCACTCTCCACGGTACGTTCGTCGATCCCGAGTCTCAAAGCCACGTACCTGTTACGCCGCGTCAAACCGCTTCTTTCCCGCGTCGTCCCCCCACCCCCCCTTCGGCGTCGCGACGTCCCTTCGACTTCGTCGGGACACACCGCTCTCGGTTTCGCCGTCGTACACCTTCTAAAACGCGATCGTCCTCGCTTAATCCCCTCCCCCCCCCCGTTTCGTTTGTACAAAATACTGACGGGATGTTCGCACGACCGATGCCGGGGCACGACTGAATCACAACGACGATAGGTATACCGGTTTATACAGCGTGCGTATCGCCGACGGACACGCGACCGATCGCGTCACCACGACGCTCTGACGGCCGTCGGCATCTCGTCGCCTCGACCCGGCCGTACCAGGCCTCGCACCCTCTCCAAAACACCCTTCCACCATCGCGAATCCCTTCCATCGCGCGCGCAAGCGTGCTCCAGGTGCAGGTGGCCAACGCCGTGCCACCTCAATGTCCTCCACGCACTCTCTATACCCCGTCTGTACGTACGTACGTACGTACACGAGTACTTCGGAACGCCGGTAGAATACGCGGGGAAGATCGACACGGCCGATGACGCGGGTACTGTCGTGTAAGTTACGTGGACCGTCATCGACGGATGTAACTGGGTACCCGCGTATACACGTAACGAGGACAGCGTTACTGTGAATCAGTAGCGTCGGTCCGATCACACGCGTGTACAGATTTATTTATTTTGAAGTCTATAAAATGATTCCTGATTTCCTATCACTCCGCTAACCATCGATTAACGGAATTCGTGTTGTTCGTGGCAAGTTGGTTAGAAATTCTGAAAGTCACGTTTCACGTGAAAAAGAAAATTCATGTAGAACTTTTTTTTTTTTTGCTCCCGACCAGCACTGCGGATTTTTATGATAATGCGCGAACGTGCTGTCGCGTTCGAATATCTTTGAAATTCTTCGAGATAGTTTTCTTTAACTGGGAGCGGAAACTCCTGAGAGCGTTTGCGCGAGACGGTTAGAAGATCAGAGACAATTATACGTTTAATAACAACGTTTTTGGGAATGGGTACTTTGAGTCGAGGTGGTTATCGTTATACTTCTCCATCGTTATTACAAAGTACCGTGGATCCCAATTCATTTGTTAATTTTGATGCCCACCCTGGACTACGGTTGCGGGTGGTGTATACACCTATGTACGAATGAGCCGTGTGCGTGTCGGGAATTTTAATCAAACACCCATGCCGGCGAATCGTTGCGTTGATGTTTACGCGGGGTAGATGAGTTTCACGGTGCGAGCGAGCGGAATGACACGAATGCGCGGATGGTCGGCTACTCGGAAACGATCCAAAATCGGAAATTAGAACGTGAACGTGACGAGCAGTAAAATCGAAGTGTGGCCAGATATGTCACGGTGTAATTTGGTGGTGCGACCAGTCGGGCGATTTCCTTCGCGTATAGGTGTGCGTGGCAGAAATTCGTGTACGTACCGTCGGGGCGATCCTTGAGATGTGGTATTTTTTTCGATAGCGTAGAAGATGACGCGGGATCTCGTCGTGGGTGCGCTAATCGTTAATGGGATCGTTGGAAAGAAAGAGCAAAATAATCTTGTTTACGTGGCCTTTACAGCTCCTACGTAGGAAGCTTAGAAAATAGATTACACCGATTCATAACGTCGCGTAGTAAAAATAACGAATAATAACGAAAATACGATACACGGAAGGAAGACACGTTTCCTATTTCATCGCGGGTCTAACGAGTTCCTTCTTTGACTTTTTTTTTTCAATCATCTCTCGCCACCGACGGATGCAGGCGAATTTAGGGATATCTTCTTTTCTCCCGGCACAAATGTGTATTTGCGCGACTCGGTTGCATTCTCTTTGTTGGAACGTTTTTAAAATCCACGTGGGCACGGAACAAGGGGAGTAAAGTCGAGTGGAATCTTTCTCCTCCTCGGGTCTAGAAGGTAACGCGAGTAACTTTCCTTTTGTTATTCGCCAGGTCGACGCGGCTATGAATGAAAGCGTGTATGAGGAGCAGAAATTCACGCAGAAATGTTCTCTCTCTCTTTCTCTCTCTCCCCGTTCCTCTCGTTACAAGTGTTTTGCGAGTAACGAACTTTTTACAGACTTTCCTTGCTGAGCAAAAGGTTATCCCGCTAGATGGAAACGGGAACAATGGTTCCGAGCAATTAGACTCAAGTTACCGTAAAACGGAATCTCCCTCTGTCAAATATCAATTACCCTGATGAAAGCTTAAATGCTATTCGAGGAGCGTAATCGTTGTTAATCCACACATGCACGCGCGAGTTCTAATTGTTACATTTACGCAAGGGATGTTTATTGCACGTTCTACGAGTACGACTGCGTCGATATCGATACTCTTTGCATCGTATAATTGCTCGGTACCGAGAAGTTAGACGTTTTATCCGAGGATCTCAGTTACTCTCGTCCCACGGACGCTCTCTTGCTACCCACGCGATAAGATATTACCGTGGCGATAATGTGGGAAGCACTTGGCTCATCACGATCTTTGCGATGTTTCTAAGAAGCTCCTTTCCGTCAAGGTGTTGAGTTTAAAATCTGATTTCCAGGTACGCGCACGAAAATCGATGCTTCCCGCGAACTCGCGTCTCACGTAGGGGAAGACGATAACGAACGCTGTGCCTGGAACGACGCGGTTTTCAGTTTTACGTCAACGACGATACTTTTTTCCGATAACGTTTCACGCGGTTGCTATGGAAAAATTAACGCGTGGAACGTTACATTTATCGACGAGTAATATTTTAATATCGTGGGCGAATTTAAATGGAACCTTTGTAATTGCGTAACAGGCGGCGTTCGTTTCTGGTAAGCTGCGTTACCGATGTAGTTGTCGCTAGGTAAAAAAACAAGAACAAAACACACGGAACAGCAGATTGAGGAGGATCGGACGAGTTCATCAGCAGCGTTCTGGCAAGCGGCATTAATTGTCGTCTTTTACCCTTTTGTCATCAAGAAATACAAATTACGTTAATCCCTGACCAATTTAATTACGGGTCTCTCCCAATATCTATCCCACCTTTCAGTCTACAATATTAATATTTCCACGCTATTTCCTTGTGCAATTAATCCTGATAACGGTATTTGCAATGACATCTTCTTCAATTTCCATAATTCCAATCGCAGTTACCTTAATTCTCAACGAAACTGCGGCGTTTACGATTCGGAGAAAGGTTGTCTCACTCGCATTTTCCACGAACGAAAGTTAAACGCTCCCAAAGCACTTTGTTATTGCTGGAACGTCCCATAAACTAAAACAACACACTCGGAGAGATCTAATTCCGAGCGAAGTGCAACACAAATGCTGAAAACTACTTTCATGAATTCGGTATCGCGGCACGAGATTTATAGGCTAAAACAGCTGCCGGAAAAGAAGGCATTTGCAGATACACCAAACCACGGATACTAGAGGATGTAGAGGGATCCGAAGGGATAAAGGTTAATGCCTTCTATGCACGATGTTATCTTTATGGCAGGATTTGCTGACATCGTGAGAAGGGATGTAGCTTAAAGTCTCTACGCGCTATCGTTTAAGACCCTTAAATCTGTGGAGAGTCTCGTTTACTTTACGTCACGTTACTCGGGGCTCCACTAACGGTTCTTACGTACCTAACTTTCACCGCTGTTCTAACGAACGCTGATATTCGGTCGGGGTAAATGAATTTAACCGTGCGTCGATCGTCGATTATCTCTCGTGTATCTGTTGCGATTTAGATTTTTCTATTCACTGCAGTTATTCGTTCGGTTTCTCGTTATTTCCCTAAGGCTTAGCGGGACGGTTACTGTAATTTTACACGGTTATGTATATTACAGAAGTGACATCGATCATGGTGTACTAAATGCCAAATATTGACTCGCAAGGATATCGATCATGCCGAGAAGTAGATACGGGTAGTATTGGTCAGACACGATCAGGAACTGTCACGAAATCGTCGTTAGTATCATCGTTAATTTATACTAATTGACAACTGTTGGCTCGTCTGCGCGGATATCGATCACGTCCAGAAGTAGATATATACGACGCGGGTCAGACACCGTCATCGAAATACCGTAGCGGTTACCGTGCCGTCTGTTATAATATTTGTACATAAAAAAAAACAACAGAAATTCGGAATAACACGGACATTTTTTAAATAATCCCATCGTTCGGGTAGTTTGAAACGATTTATACTGTAAAATGCAGTTAAATACGAATGACGCGTAATTGTATGTGTAAATTGAAATTGTTGCTTGTTAGTAGTTAGTACGCTAATACTCTAGTACGCGTGCTTTGATGAAACCCTACGTTGTCTTTGGCAATAAGGTTCGGTTCGCTTTTGATGCAATAAAAGCAGCGCACGACAGTTCAGAACTCACGGCTCGTTTTGAATATTTCCTCGCGGTGACGCGAATATGACTCCCTTTCCGAATACAAAGACTCGCATATAAAACTGAGAAAACGTGCGATAAGAAAAATACTCAACCGCGTAGAATATAGGTGTGCCGTAAAAATACAGTGAAACTTCGATACCCGATTAGCTTCGTAAACAATTTCATACGAGCGCTGGGTAAAATAAAGGCAACGCAACTTAATTCAATATAACAACAGAGAGAAGTCAATATTACAGCGTACGTTTCAACGAAAGTCAACGGAAATAGCTAACGTTAATCTCGACGTCAGTGGTGCAAAAGTGAAAATCACGCAATTTGAATTAACAGACCCGCTCTTATCTTCCTCCGCGCCCGTCTAGGTATTTTTCATTTTGCCACGAAACATGATTCGCGTTAACGCGCACGAGATTTCCGTGTTAAAAACGGACGGAGCGAATTAACCGGGGAATATAATTATCCCGAGAATTAACAAGGTAACCGGGCGTTCCGCGAAAGGCGCTGTAATAATATTCACGGATTCTACCGCGAACATTTCGCAGGCCGTTGCAATTTCACCCGTGCTCGTGGAATTTCAATAATCCGACGCGCTACGGCGCGAGTCTTTTGGGATTTCCAATTTTCCACGAACGAGCTGGCGATAGAGAGGTAGATGGAAAGAGAGAGAGAGTAGAAGTCAGGTACGAAAAAAGTAAATCGAGAATGGAAAGAGAGAAATTCTAGGCGCGACCATCTCAACTGAATATTGGGAGATGACATAGCCATTTCCGTTCGTAAGGATCTCTCTTTCCTTCTCGTGAATTCTCGTTTTCGTCTCACCCACTTCTCTCTCTCTCTCTCTCTTTCTTCCTCTCCCATCGGTACCATCGCAGTTTTTTCTTTATTCACACCGCCAGATCCGAAAGCGATACATTATCTGCTCGTTTCTACGCGAGTAGAATAAAGCGGGAACGATAACAGCTTTAAAATTCTATTACATTCATTTGATTTGGTAATTCGAGGTTGCACCGACGACCTCGTTACCGAACCACAGATACAGAAATATATATTATACTTGAAAATACTCAAAAATCACCGGTATCGAGCGAAAGTTACAATCGTTTCAAGGAATTTCAGAAAGATCGATAACAGTCCACACTGCGATCCCGTAGCACGCGTTTCGTGGTCATCGATGAAAACGGGGGGAGGGGAAAAAGCATTGAACCCAACGAAGAAAAGAGGCCTCGCAATCGGTTTACTCTCCTCCGCCGGATGCCACGAAGACCAAAGGCAGACGGGCAGCGGTACTATTACCGTCCCAGTTAACCATCATCCTCTGGAAAAGAGAGAGCCTTTAGGGACCGAGGAGCCGACGGAAAAAAAATATCCGATCCGATTCAATCCGCTATTGCTTCTGCCACTCTTCTCTACGTCCACTACCAACCTTGCTCCCGATGTTTGCCGATTGAAAGTATCGTGTGTCGTACCAGCCGTCAAATCGTTCGGTGAAAGAACCAAACGGAGGGAGAAACGAAGAGAAGGGGGGGAGAATTTCTTTTGAAGCCTGGTATGAAAAAAACCAGCGGGTCATTTCAAGAAATATCTTGAGAAACGAGGATAAACGTAAATACGATTTATGTCGGGAGAAAAAAGAATCTTGAGTTTTCTTCGTGACCTTCGTCCTTCTCTTGAATCGAGCGATGAAAATTTTACTAATTCCGCGATGCTAAAATTATTTTGCTAACAGCGTTTGTAAATATGGAACTCAACGGATATTGGAATTTTGTCACGAGGACTAATACTTGCTCCGTGATCTATATATGTATATTTATTTTCATTCTACAAAAAGAATTTAAAAACATTTTTACCTTGACGTAGATAGTGGTATCGCGAGCCAAGTTTCTACTATGTTAGGCGGATTAAAGGAATTTAACCTGCAAAAGTTAGAGGGACACTAATTCCTTTCCCTTGCGAGACTTCTCTTACGCGGACGAAGGGATGCGAAGTGGAATTGTGATTTCGAAAGAAGAAGTAAAGAGGAGCAACAAACGTTAATTACGTTTTTAATGAAATTTCGTTTCCCGGAAATTGAGGGGTAAGCGTTTTGACTGAAAGTTCTTGAAGCGCGATGGCTTTAAGAACCTTGCTTCAATCTCAGTGTTCCACTTACATTCGTCAAGAAAGAAGATCAGCGTCGCGACTGTAATTTCATTTTTTTTTTCACGTTCCAGGAGCTTGTTAGAAAGTTTGCTTTTTGAACTTTTCCCGAAGTCGTTAAATGCCTGCCACGAAATACCTTTAGTTCCGACAAATATAAGACTCAATTAACGTCGACAATTATTTTCTCTCTCTACTTTTACGTCGGACTTTGATGGTTTCCGAGTTCCTTTATTAAATAAGTCTTTCGACCAACCCCGTAATATTAACGACTCGAGGAAACGCTGGTTTCCGCGTCAAGTATACGAAAAATAAACAATTGTTCCACCATTACTTTCTTTTTATATCCTCCGCTAGAATTCTTTGTTAACACTGATCGTTCCTCAATGTCAATTCTTTCTTCATCTTAGTTTCCAAGGCAATTTCGTACCATTCCTCCGATTTTTAGCCGAAAGGTCTTTTCCCTGTTTACCGTGGGGAAATTGGGGTTTCGTGTTTGAAGACACGCGTTTGTACGACTTTATTGATCGTGGCGTTCGCTATCGTACCCAGCTGACCGTGAACCGAGTCGATACCTTGTTTACTTTCCCTTTGTCCGCTTTACGTTAAACGAACAAATGTAACGCTTTTAATTGCAACGAGCAACGTAGCGTTAACCATACAAGCAAACGAGCCAGAAACGAGATTGAACGCGAGCGCAAGATTCCTTACGGAAAGTTTCAGAATATCATTCGAGTCCATGCTTTGCATTATCAAGAACATTGTCGCGTAATTTCCCAGCGGTTCGCTTTACGCGAGAGCGTATTTGATTAGATCGATAGAAATTAACCGTGGGTAGAAAAGACGTGAGGCGTGCAATTTACGGATCGCTCAAACCCAGACGCGATTACACCTCTTACTCGGAAATACGGAGTTCGACGAATCGACACACTCGAATGAAAGAATTACCCGTGGAGCGTGCAATTCCTGCGAGGTGAAAGGTAACTCATCCTATAAACGTGCGACGCGTGTCAATCTTTAATTCACTGACCGTAATCACCGATGGGAGTGTCCTTACTCCCCACGATTTCAAGACGAACGAACGTTCCAGGAAACTCTGCTACGACGTGACACGCGATCGAGATATTTCGCCGTAGACTCGCACCGATCGCAGAGTCATTGGATTTGCGGTGCGTTCGATATCGCGCGGCGTAGCTTATCGTTCGTTATAATTGAGTTAACGTTTCTAATCTGACACAGCGCACCCATGTAAGATGAATAATTCGGTGCGATGTACCTAAATCTATAGGTTCAGGAATATGCTCAGGAGTTTGCGATAGTGGCTGCACTCTCAACAGAGATTGCATGTAATATTCATACCATATAACACTGCACGTATACGCGTAGATTAACGCCGCAGCGAGTATACGCGTAAATAGAAACGCAATTGGCGAAATTACGCAAACCAGGTTGTTAACACACATAAGGAATTTCGTAGAACAGTGTTTCGTTCGCACCGCTAGAGCGGCGTTCGTTTTGAAAATTAATTACCACCTACGAGTTATAATTTTCCAGAATGATGTGAATCGTTTCTGTTAAGAATGACCGTTGACAGTGTCTTTAAGAAGTCTCACACTGAAGATGGCATGGCAAATTTGACGTTCTTGTATGTACCCATTGATGATGAAAGTGATCCAAGTCATATCTTTTTCTGTTTTTTGTATTGCATTATTTGATTTTTTAAAATATGACGCAAAATAAGTGATAAACTCATGTTTTTTAATTTTTAGTTAGACTACTTTCATAGTCTTGAGCACATGTATATGTTTATTAAAACTACCATTTTCTTACACTTATTTCTCTCAACCCCGGAGTCTACTACAGCATTAAATTTCCCATTCCTAATCTTTGCCCCATTCCTTCGATAAATCAAATTACGTTTTCCTGAGAACGGCGTAAACGAGGCGTACACGGTATTAACGTTGACGGGGTTCACCGTATCTCCCGCGATAGTGTTTCATCAGGGAGATCCGACGATGCAACTTTCTATCTGTCACCAGACCCGAGCCATTCAAACTTTTCTCCTCAAAAGGATAAGGTTGCCGCGACTTATGTTCAAGTTCCGACGGTTCCTCCGGGCAATATACCGATCACGCGTATCGTATTTTCTGTATTTCTACTCCCTACGTTGTAGTCAGATATCCTGGTAGATATTTCTTTTTCACCGTAACATTTTGGTTCTAATGTTACGCATCCAATCCGATCGACCTTTTCCCAAGATCCAAAATCCTGTTTCGTGAAATCCTTAAACCTTATCACCGGAACTACTACACCAGAGATGCCCAAACCTTATCAAGACAGGAGCCACATTTCGTGTATCAGAAATACTAGAGAGCAATATGTTTTATTTGATCGGTATTTTGGGTAATTAGTACATTCGAATGTTTTTGCTTTATTATTTAATTATTATTTTATATAGATAATTAATATACATATGTAGCCACACATACATGTACATACACGTAGTACTTGTCAATGAAAAGCCAACTCAGGGAGTACGGGAGATAAAAAAGGGTTGGGAACCACTGTATTGAACTGTGGATTTCATGCAAATATTGATCTTTCATGAAAATTGTAATAAAAGTTTCTTTCGAAAATGGATTCTACCAAAAATGTGTTTAGAATTTAGAATAGGTTTCAGATATGTTCGTTGTTGAAGGTGCCCTCCGTCTCTGACATCGAAATACGCATTTGCTTAAATGCACAGAGTAATATTTATTAACAGCAGGGTAAGAGTTTCTAACGTCAAATGTCAGTTACGAAATATGTGTTTCATTTATCATGGAACACGGTACGGTTCAAAGTCTAATGAATTTAACTCTAGAACACTGACCCTTTAGTCGCTATTTAATAGATTCATTTAGTTGAACGAAAGTACCCTCGACGCGTCGACTGCACTGTGGGTCGCAGGTGACCGGTCCTCAACTTGCAGTGGCACCGTAAAACGCACTCCAGCATCGTGGGGTTGACCGGTGACCTCGGTAAGATAAATGCATAAAACATGATAATGCAGTTTAACCCACGTAAATATTTTCCTCGATTTTGACGAAGGATAATTTTTGCACGTAAGTATAAATCTCTTTTCTTTGTCTAGACGTTGTTGCCATTGCATTCGTCTTTCGATACCACTCAAATTGTACGGAAAATATTTCTCGCATCCTCACGACCGACGAGAACATTTAGGCTGGGGCCACACGAACGTACTAATTATAATTTCAGCGTACCAAAACACGTAATATACGCGCGTAACAACTCATACATATAATATACGCTCGTGCTGAAATACACGATCGTTTATGAATGTCTGTCAACGTCTGTCGTCGAGCGGTGCACGCGCGTAATACAGAAAACATGTCGATAAGAATACGACGTCCGTTGGTACGCCCGTATACACCGCTCGTCGAGAGATGTCAACGAACACCGTACATTGTCATCGAGTTGCTACGCTTACTACATCCGTGTAACTCCCCAGCCTTAAGCGGATAGCACTCCGTATGATATTTCCCAAATTAAGTGACGCACGAGAAAATTTGGCTCGGCGTGCTAACGCGTCAACATCCGACGTCGTCGATGCCTATAAGCTCGTCCGAAATCTGGCGTTGACCAGGGTTATCCTGAGCTCGTACCGAGTGGGTGTATAGGCGTAAGTCATCAACGTCGACAGGATCGGTAGGAAGTCTCGGTATAAATAGTATCGAGGAAGGGGCACCCGTGCTGCTAGGTAGAAGATAGTGGATACGATGTGTCTAGCGGTTGCATGCAATATTCATATGACGTAACGACGGCAATAAGCTTCCCTGAATGGGAACTCCTACGGTTCGATCCACGGTTGTATATCCGTACAGCCGTCATAGTTATCTGTTACGTGACGCGCCCCACCTACACGACACACATACGTTTCGTACTGCGCCCAGTGCTTCTCAAACCAACCGGTAAATCCTCGTCGACGCCGGTCGAAGCTCTCGCGAAATCCTTGAAACGTTCCCTTTGATATTGGAAATTTTTACGACACCCGTGGAGGAGAATTGATATTCGTAAGAATCCTCGGAACTTGTGTGTGTCTTTTATGGGAAGGTGGCAAAATTTGTAGGACTTTTGTTTGTTTTTTTTTCTTCCTCTCTCGATATTGCCCGTCACCGACGGGTTTGTCAGACTTTCCGATGCGCATTTCTAGCGCCGTAAGGTCGGTGAATTTATCTCGAGGGAAATTCTGAAGGATTCTGGTTTATATTACCTATATCCGAAGTCGATTTGTCCGACTCGATGGAGACAGGGAAGACGATGTTAATTTTCTAATGTTCGGAGATTGCGATTAATCGCGATCGGTAGCGTTTATGTTGCGAGACAGAAGATCTTTATCTTCGTTCCAAGTAATTTTTCTAACAAAGACTGTAGTGTCGCGGGATTATCCGAAATTTACGAGCATTGCCAAATAAACTGCTTTCTTACCGATTTAGTCCCTCGGGCCTTCAATCCCCTCGATTATGTTCCCTCGTCTTATTTTTAAGCGAGGCATCCCGTTGCGTGAGATATTTTGTCTCGATGCCAGGACACGAATTCTTTATTGCACGCCAGTTCGACCACCGAAATTTCCAGATAAAACGTCGCGCGTATATTGGCCACCTACGTACGTTCGGTACATACAATCCGGCGACCTGCTCGTGGAACCGCGTTAAGCAGGGGGGAGGGGGGGAGAGAGGAAGCTATTGGTACGTTTGGCGTCGCGTCGTCGAAGATACGGTTGGTCGTTTTCGAAAAAATAAAATTCTATCTCGCCCCGTAACCGCCACCTTTCGAAGTTTATATTCCTCGCGCGATATCGAGAAAATTTTCTTCGAGGTGATACAGGAAGCGTTTCGGGATTTCTTTGTTTGTTCGTGAAGGTAAGATCGGAGAAATGCCTCGAGATGGATTTTGATCGATCGTAAAAAATTGTGTGCGCGTTTTAATGCGGAGATCTTTTCGACGATTCAGCGACCGTGCTCTTCAGAAATTAAATCCGGCAAAGATTGAGGAGCGAGTTTAATTTTTCATTCGACGTTACGAGCAACAGGCAAGATTTTCAAAGTTTTAGTCGTATTCAAGATTACGGAGTAGAACAGAAAACACGAGGAAAGTTTTTGAACGACG
Organism: Pemphredon lugubris; assembly: GCA_933228935.1. NCBI lineage: Eukaryota > Metazoa > Arthropoda > Insecta > Hymenoptera > Crabronidae > Pemphredon > Pemphredon lugubris. The sequence goes on along the minus strand of OW121819.1, from coordinate 6,979,026 downwards.
GTGAATTTCAAGCGCACTCGAGGGCATTAATTCGAGCATTATGCGAAAATTTTTTCGGTTTAATCCGTGCGTACACCGGTAGGTACGGCGAGTAAGGGACCTAGACGCTATTTGCATTATTTAAATTGCAAGACGGATCTCCTGGCCCAACTGGTGTGCTTCCCAGCGTCGCCGTTTGTTTTCTCGGAAGTACGAAACGTCGCTGGGAATTTTAACTCCACTTAATGTTGTGAAACGGACCCTGACAAAAATAAATTTGAGAAATAAACGCTGTTAAGGATAACAGAGATTAAGAGGGGGGTGGGGGGGGGGCGTTAAGTAGGATCGTTTAAAAGATAAAAATCATCCGAATACTCTCGAGAACGTTAAAAACATCGATTACTTAAGGCCGTTTTAAATAAATCAGCAGCGTCACTAGAAGGAGTATTAAATTGGTTGGAACAAGGGTAAGAAATGAACGGCATTTAAATACGAAACTCCGGACGCGCAAACGTCGGTATTTATGTTTCTAAATCGACGCACATCAATTTATCCTCACCGGGTGAAATGTTCCTCGCGTCTCGAGCCGGCATATCCATTTAAGATGAAATGAAAATAGAAGCAGACTGCTTCGTACAGGAAACAAGTTGAAATGTTAATCTTCTCGCATTACGCTATTTCCACTCGGTTTTCCAGATTATAAATGTTTCAAGAATCCCTGTAATTACGGCACTGTGAAAGGTGCCTCGTTGCTCCTTAATCATTACCATTATAACGTTAATAATACACTCGAAATCTTAAACGGTACGACGGAGGAATTAAACTTTAACGAGGAACAATTGAATTTGAGGAATCCAGGGGCATTCGTTGAAGACCGTTTTTCTCCAAAGATCGTCTTTTTCCAAATTACGTACCAACGCAAACGAAATATGAAAATTGTGCGATTTAACGCAATACTAATTAGAACACTATGATTTTAAGCAAACGAGCGAAGCTGACTTAGTAACTCTATCCAAGGGGTGAGCGTAATCACAGACCCGTTCCACTGTGTAAACACTGCGCCTAGCTATGAAAACGAAACACAAGGTAACGCGTAACGAAATTTCTGTTTCATTTCGCTTCGCGATAGTTTGAGTCATTGTTTTTTCAACCTATCCCTTTGTTCCACATAGTCCGTCGTTTCGCTCCGTATATTTCGATTCGAACGTTCCTCGAGTCGCGTGTCTAACGAGCCAAAAGTTCATTTTTCCCGATCGACGAACAACGCGACGGATCGAGATGTTTTTCAGGGGCACGACAGATCGCGCGGAAAGATATATGGATCCTCTTACGGTGTCACGGTAAGTACTTCTTTCGCATTGGCCCTGTAAATAAGAGCGTCGATACCGTGATAGACGGGCCGTGAAAAGGGAAAATGAGAAGAATCATGCCACCCGTTTCGTTTGGTTCGCGAAGCGTGTAAGTGCCACCGGAAGATTATTCCTCGGCATTACCGGCGAAATTTTTATCTTCCACGTCGAAGCGGCACATCCGTTTCCGGACACCGGAGACTTTTGTTTTTATGCGGACGATAAATAAAGAGTTTCCCTTCGACGACTCGAACATCGATTTTTCCGTCCCCCGTCTGGAAAATGAACTCGCGGTAGTTTTAAATGTCGCGGGAAAATTTGTAAGCTCGTCTCTTCGATGAGCCTGCGATAAGAATTCTATGCAATCATTAATTTTGTTCCGCAGAGACTACCCCATCGACACGCACGGTTTCTATACGATGAACAAAGAATTTGAGAAATCCCTGAATATCGTGGGCACGTAAGCCATCTTTAAATGTCGGTGATATCGTTCGGTCGACAGAAAAATATTTCCGCAGGATTTTCTCAGCGTGGTACTCGGATTGGCATTGGAACTTCGGCTTTAGTTCGACGTCACACGTGCATAACGTTTCGTTTCTTGAGCCAGAAGTTCTTGTTCGCGAAATGTTTATTTTTCTCGCCGCCAACGTCATGTGTTATACGGTTTAAAAGCACAATAAAAAAAAATTGCGGAATAGCACGAATTTCCCTCGAGGAATCGCGCGTGACTCGTCACAGAAACCCGTTGAATTGATCGCCAAATAACTCATGATATATCGTGGAAACTTTCGAAGGAGCATAAATTACAAATTCCACCGGCATTCTCCGTGAGCGTCGCGTAAGTGGCAAATTCGAAATATGCGCGTCAGTCTTGGTGCAAAGTGGTTTACACGCCGACGTCGAAAAATTATATTTCTCGCGTTATTACTGCCGCTTTCGAAGGAATTTGCTTTCCTCCGACGTTCGTAACTTGCGAAAAAAAAAGATTCTTTACGGAACGATATTACGATGACGATATTGAAACTGTTTTGCTTCGCGATACGTTGAGGGCTCAGCATCGCGCGGCACGTGTTTCTTCGCTACCTGTGTCAAACCGAGACTAGGTATACTTTCTTATTGGTTTTATATTAATGCCTTCGCTCTTGTTATGAAAAATGTTCGTACGGCGAAACAAGGATCAGACCGTTTGCTCGCCTGAAATGGGAATATTATGTATACAATCGATTGCGATGATAAAAGTTAGAAATAAATTCTTAATATGGAAAAGAGAGGTCCGTGCCTATACTACAAATGCGCAATACCGAGTGAACGTATAATAATATTACTTTGTAACGACTGAGAGTTCGATTTGTTTCCAAAAATTATTGGTTATTAAATTTCGGCCTCTTCCACCGTATGAAAAAGAAAGTTAAGCGCATATACACGATTACCTCGATTTGAAACAAATAGTTCCAAATCTGTGCGTTAACGTAAAAACGTGCAAAAGTTTAAACAGATGCAGAAAATACCACTTTGACGAAAAATGTGATAACTCATCCCCTTGAACGGTACGACACAACGTGCCCTTTAATATCGTTAGAGTGTTTAGCCCGTCGTGGAAAATTGTCCCGTTCGCTTTTACCAACGACGTTGACGTTGACTCTGTAGCCACGAGCTAGCCTCCGGCCACGACAGGGATGTCAGAAGCGAGCCGTTGTAGATAATATTTCGGTTATTATGGGAAATTGGATCTTTCGAAGTTTGCATGCATAGCTTCCGTTACGATACATCCAAATTTAAAGAGGCGCAAGATACAGGAATTTTAATGTACATGACGTTCGCGTGAAGAGTAGAGGGAGTCCGGCACACTTGAACAGGAAGTGTGGCAACACTGCGTTTCAAAATTACATTTGGTTGTTATAAACGAAAACATGGTTTGATGTTATCACAGTAAAAAAAGTTCTTATAGCTGTTTGCTCGGCTTTTTTTCATATTCCAAATGTTCCTAAAATTAGAATTTCTGTGGCTTTGTAAATAAAACATTAAAAATTGTATTTTTACTACTTATATTCACGACTGTTTTTATATGTTCATAGGTATGAACGGTTCCCAGTTCCTCGCTTCAAGTCACCCACCCAGCAGGCAGATTTGAGCCACTTTCCAACGTTAAGAAAAATCGGCGTAACACTTTTGGTTATTAATCTAGAAAAATATGGAATTTATTTTTTGTTTCTATGTAACCATGCTTTTTTCAGGCACCAATTTCATTTCTCTATATTGATTACGAAAGAAATTATATTCAATTTTATAAAAAAGTGGTCCAACTATCACGGACTCGCTCCACTTAAATAATAATTCAAATCGAGCAACGCGTTTTATGGAGGTTCTGAAAAGCTCGATCGATCCGCTCGTACATACAGAAGCAACAATTAATCGTTGAAACGAGTCGTGTGTGTACGTGTAGATACGAGGGCACGAACGCGCGAGACTCGGCGAGCTCAATTTGTAGTAGTTTGAAACAAGAGAAGTCGTTAGATAAAAAATCTTCCACGCTTTGTACGAGGACCGCGCGGAATCTCGAATGGTCATATTTCTCGTCCGTATTTAAGTCAAGCCTTTTCATTGTAAAAGTTAAAGGGCAAAGTAGAATTTCTTTTCCGAAAAATTTGTTCTTCTAAACAATGTATCCGAGGGAGTAATTATCTTCGACTATGTTTATTTAAAATAACGTAAGAACGAACATGTTCCTTTGGGATAGATTACGACGCGCAAATTCTATGGTTCGAAAGAAGTATGTTTCTGATCTTTCTACGCCGTGTCTTCAAGTTTTCCCCAGAGCAAGCAAGTTTCCTCCGTTTCTAAACAAAATCTTCTCCAATTTTCAGAAAATAAACATTTCAGTGTTTTCCTGTACCAGTCGCCCTAATCAAACTTCACTGTTTCTCTGAAAACAAAATATTACACTGAAATTTATACGCGAAAAGAATTTTTATATTATTTGCACATCCGCGTTCCTTTTATATCGTCCGTTTCGATTTACATATGATTCTGATGCAAAATTGATTTGATGCATATACCATGATATAAAAACAAAATAGATACGAGGCGTATCGAGAAAACCTCTCCCATTTTTTAATCGGTTAACAAAAACAACCATTAATACGTGTCTCAGAGATACTCGTATAACGTTTATTTCATATAACAAATATTCATCTAAGAAAAAACCTTTCGAAACATCTAGCGTTCCTAACGGTTTGAATCATTACTCTGAATTAGACGCGCGATAAATCCTCGACGATGCTCTCTTAAATCTCAAACGTTCCGCGGAGACGGTAACGTTTAATTATCATTTTCTAGAAATGCCCCCGTAATTGCGTTGCACGTGCCCCGAACACACCGACGCTACGGTAGGAACATTTACTTGGTTTATAGCGTAAACGGATTGCGACAATTACTTCGCGCGACGAGCAAGCGAATAGACGTATCACGTTCCACTGATTAATTCGGTGGATCGCTTGGGATCTTTTAACGTGCGACACACGCCTGGGAAGCTAAAGGTTCCGACGAATACCCTCGAACTGCCATTATTCGGACGTCGATTATTAGAGCGTTCGGTGCGTCGGAGTTTCTTGTACCGTACAATGGAAACAGTTTCGCGCTTGTATTGCGAACCGCGGAACCGAATAATCGAAAGGGTGTACCGTTTTCGATTTGCCGAACCAATTTCGTCCCCAGAGTTGCCCAAATAATTGAGCGCTCCACTCTGTGTCGCGTTTACAAGTACCATTCCCAGAGTATGGATTTGGAACTCCGTTAACTCCTTACTACAAGACCTTCGGGATTAAACTTTTTCGCGCGGACTTTCTCAAAATGTGGGTACTAGTATTTCACCTTGGTATCTTTTCCCTTCCCTGAATTTTCTTGATCGCTCAAATACTTTTACGAACTCGAACAAAATATACGACGACGGGGCAAATTTAACGCGCGACGAAAATATTTCCCAATTTTCCGCTGAATCGGTTTTCGCGAACAAATTAATGAGCTTCCAGCGGATATCTCGCGGTGATCACCAGAATTTCATGCATGGAACAATCTGCTCGTTTCGAATTCATTCCGCTTTTTGCCGAATTCCCCTCGGAATTCTGCGTTCCATCAAACCTGGGCAGCCCGATACACCTGCCGCTTCGAGTCTAATAAAATATTGCCGCGGTGCGCGTGTTTATCCTTTGGTTTGAACGTAAGCGGGATCATTTCACTCTTTCGAAACGCGTTTATTTCATTTTCAGAAATAGTTAACTAACGTAATAATTTGAATCGACCGAAGCGAACAAAAATTATTTGCTCACCACCATTCGAAGGTACGAATTGTCAAATATTCTGTGTAATTTTCAAGATAATAATATTGACGAACGATCAAATTTTTAGACAAATGTTTCTTAAGCGGACTATCCAACGCGAATATTCTCCTTTTAGGATAAGTTAACTAGGAATAATTTTGTATACTAACAACTTAAATGAGTGGAATGTTATTTATAATCAAAGCACTCGAATCGCCGATGTAATTAACGAGCAAAAGGACGACTCGATATCTCTGAAAGATATCGTAATTCTCCGATGGTTTAACGAATCGAAAACCCAGTCGAATTAATTAAAGCGATCGAACAGCAGAGTGGTTAAATTAAAACTGCAAAGTTTCGTTCACCTCATACCGTGATTTATCTTAACAAATGGGAATACCATTTGGGACAATAAGAACTGCGAGACATTGATTTCGAACACGTAGCTTAATGCGAGTGATTTAAATATTTGCAAGCTCTACTCGAATCTCCCTTCCTTTTTTTATTCCACAGATTAGAATCTCTATTTAACATTTATTTCTTTTCCACGGGAAACAGCAACATCGGAAAGTGAAGAATAAAACGTGAAAACGAAAATCCAATGGCAAGTTTTTCGATGCGAAATCCGTTTAAATCCCATAGAATTAAATTGCGCGATTTTAAACAACAACGACCCAAAAGAGAACCGAGAGAATAAAATGGAAACAGTTCGATCGGAACGGGATCGTTCGATATACGCCGGAGCAAAAACTGTAACGCGCGCGTCCGGTCTCCGGGCACTTGTCGCGGAGAAAAATGAATTGCATTACCTTATCACCTATATACGAGTGAGTTGAATCATCGACCGTTCAATTGGGATCGATAACATAAAAGAATGATTGACGTTGTGTTTCGTGACGGGCAGATAATAACGCCAATCATTCTTTTATATTATCGATTACCTTATCGCCTTTAATCCATCGGTTTCTTCGTCGACGGAAACTAAATTAACAAACGCGACGGGCCTACAGAGAATGACAATTTTCCGCAAAAGCGTAACGCGAAATGGTTTGTCGTTGAGCTACTTCAGCTGTAAGCTACTTTAATTGACCTTCAAAACGGTGGGCTGGGAAAAACGAGAAATAGCGTTGCACGGTATAACGATGGGTGCCCGCCTGCTCTAAAATAAAACATAGAAAAGAGTACGAAGAACGGAAATAGAGAAAATTGGAGAGAGACCGGGCGAGATAGGCAATATCAGCCATGTTTAAAAGGACCTTTCGAAAATACGCCCCGCAGTCAGTTATTTTTGCTTTGTTTTGTCCAACGGTAGGTTGAAAATTAGGTTGCTTATCTATTGCATTGGTTTAAAAGGTATTCTTGATAAAAGTAACGTAAACGAAAACGTCGTTCCAATCGTACTGAAATGGCTTTAGAAAATTAAACGATGATTCTTCTTAGTAAAATGCAGTGGAACTTCTCTCCTAATTGGAGGACACGATTGTTTGAATAAGGGAATTTGCGGATAATAGAACAGTCACTTTTCGGATACTTAAAGTTTAACTACTTAAATAAATAAAATACTGTAAACAGTTAGGTATCCGTTTATATGTAACACCGTTGCTTTTCGTTTGATAGGAAATCGTCACGATGGCCCTAACTAAAAATTTCTCTCTTTAATTAGAAATCAACTTATTTGAATATGTATGGATCGCGGAAGTTTTTTATTTTCATTCTAAAGCTTGATGATTGAAAACAGTTTTGATCGTTACGGAGGGCAGTACAGGTTCTATATAAAGACTATTTGAAATAGGAGAACACATTTGGTGCAAGGAGGCACTTTGCCCAGATAACAAGAGGTTCAATTGGACAGTTTAATTCGATTTTTTAATTACAAAGGCCGTCTTGGAAAATATTCGAGTTTTACGTGAATTTAAGAGGCCATCGGTCAAACGTTATAATCGTTAATCAGTATTATTTACGTTCCCCGATGTAAATGTAATATTACCATGGAACGTATTTCGCCGGGTGGGGAAATTATGGAGCGTACCGACGTAAAATTTTTAATCTAGGTCAGTAATCCGAGGATTAAATATAACAAAAAGGAAAAAAAACTGCGTTATATCGTCCGCGTGAAGAATAAAGGTGTTTTCCAGCTCTCGGCAGAGAAAAATGCGCAAAGAAATGAATAGGAGCGGGTAGCCAGTAGAACGCGGAGAAAATTAAAATCGAGAAATAAGAAACTCGTGAGGAGGAAAAAAAGGGACAACGAAAATACCAGCCATCGAATAGTTTGGTGTTCGTTTACAATCCCGTCGCTTTCCCTTTGATAGGAAAATCGTCCAAAGGGTTAGCTTGACCCGTCCCAAACCGACAAATTTCTCGTTGCTGAACTATGGTGGCGGTTGAAGAGCTTCACCGCAGTTTTCCATAAAGCGTAACGTCGAATCGGAGTATCGCGAGCGGAGAAACTTTCGCGATGCAGAACTTTTGGAATTCATACAAAATACGTCACAAACGTGACCCGGGCTTAATGAAGCGTTTGAGGTACAATTTTGAACCGGACATTATACCGGAATTTAGTACTAAATTCATTAAAACGTCTCGACTTGGTATACATCATTATACGATAATGTATGAAAAAAGACTTTTTTCCAAATCAGCATTCCTACTATAATTGTATATTACAAGTTGTCAAGTTAATTGCTATGTCGCCCATAGTTCGGTGACCGTTACGGAACGTTCATTTGATTAATATTAATATTAAGGTTATTAACGTGCCACGCGTGTCACCCAGATACGACTGATTCAGCCATCAACGCGTTAAACGTTAAATCCGTCGAAAAGTAATGTGGATGATTATTCTGTAATAATCTGACGAAAACATTTATGGTAACATAACTTCCCGAGCGTTGATTGTGTATTAATGGAACGGCACTCGCCGAGAATTCTAAGCGGAAAATTATCTTGGGCAAAAATCTTTCGCAGGAATCTTCGGGACCCTTTTCCACGAGTTTCTCGGGGAAAAAGGATTTTCGTACGATTCAAGCTTGCACGTAAGGAAAGCCTCCCCGTGGTCCGGTTCAATTAAAGTTCACGAAACTAAAACCCTTCCAGGTGAATTGGAAATCGAATTACGGTCCAGTAGGAAATAGTAGTAATAGCCATAGAACCGCCACTTTCACCCTTAATTAGCGAATTACGGCAACACTGGCGAAACTTGACACACTTAACAGCGTGAAGGTAAACGCTTCCGGAATTCGTTCTTGAATGCTACTTCTCGGAAACGCGAATCTGAAGAAAGACTTCGTTCGAAGAAATTTTGTTACGTTTTTTCCTAGTTTAATGCGAAATTAACGTTAAATTTTTCAATCAAAGAGACAGTTGTATAAACACATTACCGGAAATCTAGACTGGCAAACCTTTTGTATTTAATAATTGCGTGAAGATAAAAATTGTTTTCGAAAAATCTTTATTTGAACATTGTATGGCCGGTTTGAAATATATTCGGACAATTCGCTGAAAAATGAATTTGGAGCTAGGAACGTTCAAAAGCGTAAAGCATCGAACTAAAATTTCAGACAACGTTGCGGGGAGAGAAAAAGAGACGTAACCGAAATTTATGGGCGAAAGAAAATAATAGTTTTCCTGATCCCCATTGTGCTTTCGTGCAACGAAGTTCTAAAATGAAAAAGAATTCGTCGGCGAATTCGTCCCGCTCGATCTCATTACTGGCTGTAGAAATATCTGTAATGTGGCAAGGGAGAAATGCGATTAGCTTCGTCTTCCAAGTAAAAAGGGAGTGAACGATGGAAGGATAATAGCTGGAGGCACTGACGGCAAGAAAGAGGGAAAATTGAAGGAAAAGTGTAGAATAGATTCCTTCGGGTTCTTCGTTAAAATATATCGTAACTTTTATACTCATATAATCCAAGTACTATGGTAATTTTTCATATTACGGCCACAAATTATCTCCCGTAAATTAGCAAATTATACGTGCACGCGTACGGAGGAATAATTCAAATTAAGAACTAAGAACACGCTTTACCGGGAATTTCCAAAAATGGTCTGCGCGAGTTATCGCGAAACTTGGACGTAAAATATTGCTCCGAACATTTTATAAATTGTTCCGCGATTAACTGTATTGTAAATTGTATAATGCGCGAGTGGAACAATTCGGCATCGTTTTTCCAAGTTCAACGTCGCTTCTTTTAAAGTGCGTAATTGTGGCAATAAAAAGTACTTACATCATCGTAAGAGCGAAGGTAAAGAAAATTTTGGTCGGACTTTAAACGAGCGTAAATCGTACCTAGCGCAGGTGTTGAAATGATTTCTGGTCTTGCTATTCTACAATATTTTACAAAGATTACGTTTGCACGGCGCGCCGGTGGAGAGGTGAATGTGACGAATAGTTACGCGATTACTTTGGTTTATTTGAGCAATGAATTCCCGTTCCTCTTTTCTATGAAACTTAACCCCGTCCTAAGATAGATTAGATAAAAATATATATTTTCAAGAGTAGTTACAAAGTATACGAATTATGACTATGAATTACTTTCCGAAAAAAGTCCAATACGTTATCAGCATAACCGTAATTTAACGCGCAAATACAAATTGAAACGAAGAATAACAAGTTTTCCTTTTACCAGGAATAATTGTACCAAGATGAACATTTCAAAGTAAACGTATGTACAATATGCACCGAAAATGGAGGCCCGAAATTTTTACTACAGCAGTACTTTCGCTTGTCACTGTGATTTATCTGTCCTCTCTTTTGTTACTCTTGTTTCTCTTTTAATCATGACTCATGATTGGAACGGAATAGCAACATTGAATCGTTATAGAAATAATTTACATCAGTTTCTGTGTTCTCCCGTTTCAATAATTAAAATAAAATTATGTAAATACGTTGCAAGTTGTTGCTATACTATTGCATTACAGAAAAGGATACAGAATTATTCGCACCAAATTTTCAAAATAGGTGGGAGGCTTGAGAAGAGGTACAATTATTTTAGATGGTCAAAAGTGGACAATGGTCCATGAATAGCTCACGTTTGAAATAATAAATCGAACTACCGAATTTTCGAAGATAGGGTACACTATCAAAAATATTTGAAAACGACAGTTCGAAGACCTTTGGTTCACCTTTGGTTTCTATATACGGAGCGTCGCGGCGCCAAGGAATTCAGTCTGGCTGCAGCACTCGGTGGGATTAGAGCTCCAACCCAGCTCCAGCTCTGTGCCTTCGTCGAGGATGGGTGACCACGGGTAAGTGATCATAGGTGACCACCGGTGGCCATCAGTGATCACCGGTGGCCACTGGCCAGCAGTCGCGGATTTTTGGTTTCTGTATACGGAGCGTCAAGGAGTTCAGTCTGGCTGCAACACTCGGTGGTATCGGAGCTCCAGCTCTGGACTTTCGTCGGAGATGGGCAAGCAGTCGCGGATTTTTGGTTTAACAGTTCGAACACCTTTGATTCACCTTTGGTTTCTATATAAGGAGCGTCAAGGAGTTCAGTCGGGCTGCAACACTCGGTGGGATCGGAGCTCCCGTTCCAGCTCTAGCTCTGGACCTACGTCGAAGATGGGTGACCGCTTGACCACTGGCCACCAGTGGTTAGCAGTCGCAAATTTTGGGTCTAATGGTCCCAGTTTTTCAGTTTTTTCTCGCGCCGTCTCTTATATTTTCAGATCTCAACGTTGGTTCTGGGAATGCGAATATCTCTTTTCTGTTTCTTCGTTGGGTTGTCGGTTCGAAATTTAATTCGGTGTGGTACAGGCGTCTACCTCTCAATTTCTTTTTATGCCTTTCTAGTTATTATTTATTTCAAATTTACTACATACTGAATATTATCAATTGAATGTTATGTCTAGGATTGAAATTTTAGATTTTTCAGACAGAAGAAAGAAGACAGAAGAACGAAGAAAGAAGGCTCATGGAATTCTTCTTAGCGCGTATTTTAAGTACATTTATAGGTACATTTATAGCTTAATTATTTATCGATAAGAAATTATTGTACGAGGGAGATCGATATGCGTCTGCATGCGTGCCATGATTATTTCTGAGGTATTTGTAACCCGCTGCGTGTGTTTTAATCACTTGGCGATAAACAGACGATTTCGATACTTTCAGTTCTAGTTCTTTGCGACAATCTTCTATTGTTGCTTTGTGTTTTTCGTCTCCCTCTCGTCCGATTGTTATTACTTGCACGTAACGATTCGGCCTGAGAGGAGTGCGTGAGCAGTAGCGCGCACTTGTCTTGGGTATCCAATTTGGATCGGTCCCGGGTTAGAAGTCCTGGAGGGGACGTAAGTCTGCTCCACTACAGTTAGGCCGGTGCTCGTAGAGACTCCTGAGTCTTGGTCATCCGAGTCCTCCACTTAGCTCGCGTGGGATGCAGACCAATGCAAACCTCTGCTCTTCTGCCGGGGCATGCGAAAGTCGCGGGTAAGTAATGCTTTTGGACTTTAAACTCTCCCCGCTGATTTTCGCGTCACATCCCTTTCATCGTCTGTTTATTGCTCAAGTATTACTTATAAGCCTTACTATGCGTACCTAGTATATGTTTGCAACGCTTGGCGATAAGCATATCATTGTTATTCTTTCACTTTTACGTTCTCCCTTGAAATCTATCGCTAGCAAGTTTAACTTATCGATAATTTTAACATCAATAACTTTTAAGTACAACTTTTCTCGCTTGCTTATCGTTCAAGCGTTGATAATTTTAGTTAAGTAATTACTAAGAAATCATTGTACAAGAGTGATCGATATGCGTCTGCATGTATGCCACGATTATTTCTAAGGTTTTGTAATTTCGCGTGTGTTTGAATGACTTGGCGAGAAACAGACGATTTCGATACTTTCAGTTCTATTTCTTTGCGACAATCTTCTATTGTTGCTTTGTGTTTTTCGTCTCCCTCTCGTCCGGTTGTTATTGCTTGTACGTAATGATTCGGTCTGAGAGGAGTGCGTGAGCAGTAGCGCGTACTTGTCTTGGGTATCCAATTTGGATCGGTCCCGACTTCAAATTCTCCCCGAGTATTTTCGCGTCGCGTTTCATCGTCTATTTGTCGCTTTGTTAAGAAATTAATAAGAAACCGTTGTAAAAGGGAGATCGAGGTGCGCCTGGTGCGTCTATCTCCCTTCGGGTCTCGAGTAGCAGCAACCTCCACGTGGTGAGACCTGGGCCGATAATATTTTCATTTACTCTACGTAAATATTATCGGGCGAATAGCTGCTAATGTATTCTTACTTGTTCATTCGGAACTTGATATACGTTTCTAATTTAAATTATATTTATGCGGGGCCCGTGAGTGTTTTTAGTTTACGAACGTTTAGCCTATTATGAGGTAGCGACTAAGTGTCATTGCATTCTTTTAAATTTACTCTTTTGTATTAATAAATTTAAGATGATTCTTGTGTCTCACGATTCAAACTATTTGCGTACAAGTAAATGTAATTTCATCTCAAGGTTCTCGCCCGTGTGCCTGGATGGTGCGGTCGGGATAGACCGTCCGAAGGAAAGAGAGGAATTTGTATTTTTACATGATAAGCTTATTAACTGAGGCGCGCAGTTCCCTGCCAAAAGATCGTAAATCAAGGTCTGCGCGCTAATTGAAAAAGTAAGTACAACCTTGGCCGTACGCGTAAAAGGGAAAGTGTACAATTTCCTGCGAAGTAAAGGGAAGAACGATTCTCCCTCCTTTATGGTCGTTTTTGACTTTACACCCTTGCAAGTAAGTACACCCAAACACCCTGAAGAGCTCTTACGAAGGGGCAAATAATTCCAGCACTTGCGAATCGATCCAGCGACAATAATAACTGCATTGAAAATACAAATTGTGTAACAAGTATTGCGAGCGTTTTCTCTCTCGCGATGGAAACAATAACGTCATTGAACTTATCGCGGTGTAGAAAACAAAAATTGGCAATTTATCTTATCTCGTTGAACAGTTATCGTGAATTATTATTTTCCACGACACCGCGGCGGTCGGATACTTATTCTTACAATTTGTTAGGGGTAAGGATATTTTGCAACATGATTTTTTAAGTAGCCCCTTATCCATGCACAATGAGGGTCGGAAGAGGGTTGAATCCCACGCGTAACAACCCCCATGACGGTGCATATCCGATTTTCCCCGAGTTTTAATGGAATTTCGGAGATGGTTCGCGAAAGCTAAACAGGATTAAAATGAGGAATTTCAATTAAGTGCAGTGACAAACAAGCCAATTATTTGCTTACGAATAATGAAAATCCTCATTAAACAAAATCGTTTATTCTCATAAATATGTGTTTGACGCTTTATAAGTACTGATTGGTTTTTGCCTCAGATCGGAACAATTACGAAGAATCAAATACAAAATTTAAGCTGTACGAAACAGCCATGGAATTGTTTTTTTTCGTAAAATCGACTGCTAGACTGTATTATGTAAATGGCCCGCTAATTGGCTCAGTGGAAAAATGCAAAAGTTTTTAAAAAAGGCGTGTCCATTAGCGAAGGCTGCACGAATTCCCACGCATAACAAGTTTATTTGCGGATACCGTAATTAATATATTGATCGTCGCGCTCTCCATAAGTTAGACACGCTCCATTGCTCTCTTTGTTCATAAATTTATCTAAAGTAATTTTAGGCAAAATAGAATTATAAGACACTGCGAAACCCAGATTCATTCTGTTCCATGTGGGCCTGAACCGCCTGTCCGACATTGTACGGACCGGTACTACTTGCCAGACTACAATCGTCAGGCGTACAAAATAACGCAATTTTTTCAACACTACTCTATTATTATGATTTAATTGCTGATAAAGGACGGAAAGCGTGATTGCAAAATTACGAATCATAAAAATAACGACGGATCGCAACAACGATAATTTATTATTAGCGCCCAACGGCTGCAGTCCAGAAAATTCTAATTAAATCCAAAACCATCAAGGAAGAGCATTTCTCGCAGCAATACGAAGTCTCGACAATTTTCACCATTCGCGTAACGTTATTCCCGATTAAACAATGCACAACGACTACGCGCCAACGAATACGATGAACACGTTCTCTTTAAACCGAGCACACTCTGTCCGCTTAATCACGAGTGCCTGTGATTTGCGGTTAACATTGTCTATTTTCCGTAGTTCCGAGCATTCAGACTGATCGCACGGTCTCGCAATTTCGAACACTGGCACAAAACGAAATTCCGCAACAATCTGTATTCATCCGACACAATTCCGCGGAATTCTGGAGAGATAATGAAGCCTATTTCGCACCTACATAGATCAGAGAGCTTTCCAGATAATTGATTTGAACGCGACGCAATCGCTTTGCATCTGCTCCTTGGGACGGACGGTAATATTGTACGCTTTGACAAAATTAGTTCGAGCATGAAATTTACCCTGTCGCGCGGAAAAATGAGCGATGCTATCTTACAGTTTTTGTTCGCGATGAATATTCAACCGTTTGAGCACTGTTAAGGCAATTTATAATTTTTGATAAATGGCCACGTCCCCCCCATCTTGATCAGTACCGAAACTGAAGATAATTCGTGTAGAGCGTAGAGGTAATTTATTACCTCTCCAGCAGATGTGGCATTTCCAAGTGAGAATAAACGAGATGAAAATGTACTCGAAACTATGCGAAGTAACACCAGAATCTTTTCCACAAATTTTGATTAAAATGAAAATAAATACACGTGATACACGTCGCGCGAAATAAGTGTTTTACGTCTATCTCGCGGAGCACAGATTTGCCATCTTCGTTTTCGTTTGGTACACAAAATATCCAGCATCCAATTGATAAAAATCTCCGAGCATCGCCGTCCCACCTAAACGAAGATTCCTGATAGATTGTTATCCGAAGCGTACTCGTCGGGACCGTTTCGGTCGGTCGAGAGTAATTAAAGAACATCGATTAAGAGAAAATCGTACGATCGACTCGACGAACGAACTTTCCCTTCGTAGTGATATCTATGTGTACGGTAAAGGATGTACCGCAACATCGAAGCGAACGGAAACCGAAGAAACGACTGCTAACTGCGCTTTCTTACCAAGTGCAGTCGAAGAGCGATAAATCAATGTCGCCTTTTACATTTTAAGCGGTTTCCTGGTAAGTACAAAGTATTCCCGGAGTTGACTACGAACGAAATTTCCAGGTTATTCCGGGTGGTAGGACTTTATAAGGTGTCGTCGTAGCAAACTGTATCCGCGGCGAAAACTAATCCGCCCGAGCTTGAAATATCGTCGAGACATAGCCACGGCGAAATTGCAGCTCGCTTCTCGTAATTGAATCGGCACCTTGCAGAATCGGACCGTTTACATTTACATCCTCAAATGTCTTCGAGTTCTTTATTTATTTTTTTTTTTTTTCTTATCCGCGAAACCATCTGGTTGGAGGAATGTTGTCGCTTCCACTCCGATTTAAGTTTAATTTGCTAACGCTGATGTTATTGACTCGCGTCGCAACATTTCTACGTGGGAGAAGTTTGGAAAATACGGATTTGCGTATCAGTGGGTGTGTATTATTTTTGTTAGAAATTATAATAATCGAAATTGGTTCGACGTGTCTAGCGGATCAGTTTTATCAAGGTACAGAGCATGAAACATTCTATATTTTATCCTAATTTGAGAAAATATGTATATTCTTACAGTTTCCAAAAGATTCTCACGTTATCGGTAGAAATGGCTATTTTAATACAAATTGGAAATCATTGTCCCCAAAATCAAGAGGCAAGGTCTTGTCTCAGGCCAAGTACTATATTGTACCCAGTAGTAACTAATGAGAAATTGTTTTAATAAGGAGAAACATGAAAGAACCGACGCAGCAATTCTTAACACGTTGACCGCCGCGCCACATTCACGTGTTTCGCTCAGGGCGTCGCGAAAGTCTAAACATATGAGACATCCGGACCACCGTGGCGTCGTAGCACAAGCAATCCGCGGTCGCGCGTTACCAACGTGGCGGTCACCGCGTTAACGGTTCAACGAATCGGCAAAAAAGTTTTCGTAGAACGCGCGGAAAAGCCGCGTTATGCAAATTGCGTCGTCAACGAGTACGAAAGGATTATAATTGCTCAGTTCGTTTTCCACCCTAACAAGCTTCCACTCAAAAGCCACGTGAGCTTGCCATTCGCAGGTTCGTCGCATTTTCAAAAGAGCGGAATTGTCGCTTAATTAACCTGTCAGAATACAGTCGGTCCTCGCCGTTCCCGACGCCGAACTACGGAAATTTTGGGATATCCGACCAACGAAAGTTTGTTCCGCGAAAATTACCGGGTCACGTGGTTGACGCGTTTTCAAGATACTTCCTTTCGAGAAGAGCCGCGCGAAATTAGAGATCCTAGACTCGGAATTTTAATCCCGTAATTGATGGTCTTTAATTAAAATGAAGCTTGCAATTTTGCACCTACTAACGCTCTCCGAGGTGTATAAATAGCGAGGCACTCGGTAAGATTGCCGGGGTTCCGACTCGATTAAATTCAGTCCTCGTCGCGACAGGGGTATCCACGTTATCGAAGTATTTTATTTACGCGTGTACACTCTTCCATCGTCGGAGGTAAACTTAAATGCGCTTCCCTCGTGCAATTTCAGAGAGGAAACGTCGCGTCAATTCTTGTAGTACCTTTGACGTCGCGCCTGGCGAGGAACGAAGGGAGCGAGAAGACACCAAAGATTAGCAAGAAGCCGGATACGCAAAATCTATGTGGGTGGATTTCGTTTGACGTAATGGCAGTTTTAATCGTGCGCCGGAATAGATGATGAAATGGATCGCGATACCGTAGGCACGAAAGGAAGGATTTTATAGATATTTAATTAACGGTTTACTTTCAAAGAGAAATTGGAATTCGATGGAGATACTTTCGTTAACCGCTTCCGCAATTAATATCGTTCGGATTACAACGTAAAGTGGGGGAGGAGGCAACGAAGAAAATTCCTCGATATCCGATTACGAGGATCATCGACTTTGGTATAAAAAAAAAAAAAAAATGTTGCGATATTTAATTCATAGAGAGCTGCGCTTTACCGAACAATCTGTGCTAATGCGAGTTTCCTTGATAACGTCGAAACATTATTGGAATAGTTGCTCAAGTATGCTAATCGCAGAGAAATTTGTCGCGTAACGAACGATCGCCGTAATCCTGATCCGTTTTCCGCTCTCGAAGTTGTCCATTTTGTTATAATGACGCGATTACAGTGAATCACACTTATCCCCGTCGTGTTCGTAGTAGCGTGAGCCGAATACAGGATTTGGAATTTTGAAATTAACCAACGCTTTACTACCGTGATCCTATTATCGAGGAATTCCTGCAGTCACGCTCATTCCACTAATTACGTTTGTACGTAAGAGGAATATCAGCTTATGCGTCTAAATAGGTATGGAAATCGCACGAAATTTGCTCATCCGAATAGATAGACTGTTCGAATATTTACAGGCAATGTACGAGACTATAAATTTTGCGCGAAGCAGCAAGCAGGAATGCTATTGTGCGCGGAAAATGCGTGGCGTACGTTTAATGATTGAATCTACCAAAATTTATCCCCAAAGGAACTGTGTAATTGAATATTTGTCGTTTAAGTGGCGATCTACATGTGAATGGGTCAACAAATCAATAATGTTTATTACATTTTCATAAATTATAATATCTAAGGAATGTATTTCCAAAATTTTGTGTTTCGATTCCAAGAATTGACAAAACCACAGCATTTCGATGTCTGAAAAAAAATACGGGATCAATTCTGTAATAATAAAGTATAATATTGTTACGTTAGAAAAATGATTTTTGCAGCCACCAGTGGCAGTATGCGGAGAGAGGATGTGAAACAGGATATTCACGTAAAAATTTCAGAGCGATTGGTCGTGTAGTTTTTGATATTTTTGACCCGCCGATTGAAAAAATTGTGACGGCGGGAGAAAACATTTTTTCACTCGACGCGGCGGGTCTACAATCTCAAAAACTATACGGCGTATTGCTCTGAAAATTTTATAGGATATTCCACACCCTAGTGACTCCAGTTCCTAACAAAGTCGTCTTTATAAAATAACAATACCATACTTTATGATTACAAAACTAATACCGCATTCCTTTTCAAACTTCGAAATGTAGACGTCTGCCATTTTCCCAATTTTCAATAAAAAATGCTTAATTGTGGTATCAACGATAGCGACAATCTTTCAGATTAAGAATAACTAAAAAAATTAAATTTTAGTCCAACTGGGGAGCAACAATCTAACCCAGCAGCGACATACAATTTTTAAACACAACTTCATGGTGGGGCAAATTAACCCGACAAAACAATTGAATAAAACTGTTTAAAAAATTCTCATGTATAGCCAACAAGCAACCAAATAAACTGCAAAAAGAATTGCAGCTTTAGATGTACCAGAATGTTGACAAAAATTCATGAAATTTGACCAATTTTTGGGCCGTTCACAGGTAGATGGCCCCTTAACGTATACTACCAACAATCGAATATGAAAAACAGCAAAATTCAAATAGACTTGAATAGGAGAAACTGCAAAGAGTAACGTTCAGAATTTTTCCCAAAATTGTCGTGAAAATTAAGAACAGGCTTACGTATACGTTCTCCGCTGCAACATTGTCGTTGGCATAAAGTTTCAAACATTGCGAGGTTACCTGCAATTTTTTATATTCATTATAAATCATACGTCCGCGGATCAGAAATGAAAATAATTTTTTTCCCGAAAATCCTAGAATATTCTATTAATTAACAACGGTGTTTCGCGTGGTTTCGTGAAACGCCAAACGCGGTTGGAATGAAAGTAAAAACTTTACAATCCCTCTTTACTATAAGATTTTATGCTTTTGTCCCGTAAACTCGTTTGATCGTCTGAAGGAAATAATAAGCTCTTTTAAGTGGCTTAATATCTTTTATCTTTTTAAGCAGACTTATTGGAACACGGTCTGATTGTAAGAGGCGGTAAGCCCTCGTACTTTATAGAACGTATTGTACACAAACTTCATTATAGGAAGTTTAATTATCCGTGTCAATGAAGGTGTTTGACGACGTGCAGTTATTAATAATACAATATTCTCGTAAATCCGTTGGCATAGCTATTAATTTATCGTTCAAACGACTCAACTGGCTAATCGCAGACAAATTAATTATACTCTCGTCCTTTGTTTGAGTTTCCAAGGCGACCAACACTTTCTCTCACTTCTCATCGTTGGATCAGTTAAATCGCAATTAAATTAATCCGTACAAATTACTTTGCTTCGAGCGATAAGATTCAATAACGTTAACCTTCCATCACGATTGCTTTTGATGGGATTAACCTAATTTGTTTCGACAAAAAAATACGATATCACTCTTTCGCGGTCACTGCACCACTATGAGAAGTTAGTTTCGGTTTCATTCTTCGAGATTCAAAATTAAGAATTCGATAATTCGCCTACAGCGCTGTTGCGCGGACAATATTGGTACTGACTCAATGTTGTCTTTTGAGGAACTGGTCGCATTGTTCGTTATTGTCATCTCGAAAAACAGTAATTCTACTTTTGATGGATATTCTGCGAAAAAAATGATACATTAGAACGAGAATTTGAAGAATACAATATTTTTTAATTAAGTTATTATTTGTATGACTTTGAACCGTTGAGTCGTTAGTGTCTCAATGTCGAAACAATGAAAATGCGAACGTAGTTCTGATAGGCTACAAAGATTTTGTTCACTTCTTTCATTTTAGAACGGTGTGGGGCAACATGAAGTTTTAACTTATCATTAATCGATAAAAATACTGTGCGTTTTAGGCCATTGACTAGGTATAGGATAGACAGGACAATTGACGGGGTTAAACGAGATCACGGCCTACGTAAATACAGGGTAGACTAGCTTTCTCGTGAGACTTTGTGTGCCGAAAATCTGCATTACCGATCGCCTTTTTTCTGATCGTAAAGACCTCCGCCCACCTCCGCCTGTGGAGTATGGTCGATCGCAGAAATAAAATATCTATAATATATTTCTATAAATAGCTATAACGGAGAAAGGGAAAGAAAAAGATCTTCATCTGAAAGATAGCGAAAAACCGAAAGTAGCGCCCAATGGAGTTCTCGATCAAAAACTACTTAAGCTACAAAATGAAAATTAATTTGGGATACCATTTGTCTTACTAAACCCGAGTAGAATTTGTATATTTTACGATTCTTAATAATTTTTAACAATTTCTCACCACATTTTCCGAAAGCATTTGTCGAGTATATATATTTATTACTTCGTTAAAGTTTAATTACGTGTGAAAACGTAGTTATGTTGACCAAGCATTGAAGCTTCAACTTTTTCGAATTACCAAAAAGAATAACACCATCCTTCATAGCGCGTGACACTCAATATTTTTAAAAGCATCCGTATGTCATAAATCTTAATAAATACTCGAAATGTTCGAAAATACTGCGACGCTGGGTCACACCTGTACCGCGAATTTCCTTTTTCTTTTTTCTCCGATGTTCAAACGAGGCGTTCTTTTTTGCCGGTACCATTTGCAGAACGACCGCGATATTTTTCTCACGGACAAAGTCCATAAAGTCACATTGTTATTTTACCCTGCATTCTCATTTGCGTATTCCCACTTTGTCGTGCTTCCATCCCCTCGGGACACGCGAGAATTGTAAAGGCAGTAAAAGGGAACGTAAACTCTAAAACAATATCGTTAAAAGGGTACCTGTAAACCTGTCGGTAGCGAAAATCGACTATAAGTCTGGTGAAAAAGATAATAGCATAATAAATATTTTTTTAATAACTTAATATTTTGTAGTGCTTTTAGCAATTATTTTCGAAATATTAAAAAGACTCAACACAGTACCTCTACCTCAGTAAAAGATAGCACATTTCATCGCTCAAGATCTCCTTGTCATCATACTCTGGTGAAGGGTGTACTTGATAAAAACTACACATTAAATAGAGTAAATATCTACAAGAATTTATTTTAAGTATAAAAAAATCGACAATGATTCCTCGGCTGTGATACCGTTCAACCCTGCGGAAATAAGCAAATATTCTCCTTTAAAAGTATATTTTCCTGCAAACTTTACACGCTTAACACGTACATCACCAACTGATACGGAAAGGTCACAAATAATATCCATACAAAAGTAACGCGGTGTTGGTAAAATGACAACACGTTCCATGACATGATCTTATTCATTGACCATGTACTCGGCATTAACCTACTTTTTATACGTAGTAAAATGTACAGCCTGTAAGCCAGGTATAGTAGTTCGAAACACAATATCTCAAATGATAATACTCTACGACTCCGACAAAATGTCCTCGAGGGTCTTGTCGTCGTGGAGTGGGGAGTGTCCTAATGTAGGATCGCTCTCCAAAAATTCACGAAGCTCAGATTCCAAATCAGGAACTCCGGACGCCTCTGTCGTGCTCAACAACGACGGCGGCGTCTGACTGTGCGCCATACCAATCTGTATCTGAATCGGCGGTTGATTCGCGTTTACAATACTGATAGTTTGATTCTGCTGGGCACTCGGACTCAATAGATTGGTACTCTGAATTGGCGAGGGAGCTGGCAATAGATTCGGCGGAACTGAATTGTTGCCTTGCGTAAGGAGATTATTTTCGGCGACGATTGCCGGATTATGAGTAATAGGATCGACTTCCATTGGTTCTGGTCCACCAAGCGGAGCTATTCCCATTGCTCTTCGCAGGCCATCCACTGGAGCAATGGCGGAAGGCGGGAGTTTCTTTGCTATTTCTGTGAGGTTATCGGTGATTTTGTCAGCCAGGGCGACCTCAGTGTCGGAAGCTTTAGGAACGTTAGACAAATGAGGCGGCGGCGGTGCTGAAAGTCGATCGTGTTGAGCTTGCTTGAGACGACCCAACATCTGAGATGTATCATCCAGACGACTTTGCAATGCCACGCGTTCCTCGGTAAGTTTCAATTCATCTTCTGTAAATACAATACAAAAAAAATTAATACATTTCATGATACCGTCCAAATTAAACTCATACGGTAGCGTAAGTTATTTTAAAACACAATTGCTTTCAGTTTTCGTAGTAAGATGTAATAACTAAAGATTGTGATATGTGGTTGGTCACTTGTAAATCCTTTGAAACGTTTCAATGATCTAACTAATTTAATAAATAATTTTGCGCAAGATAGATACCTAAAGTCTCCAAAAAGTTGACATCAATTCCAATGTCCGACAGCGTCTTCAGTTGATCCATATCCACTTTGACGTTGTCCGTAGATGGATTGTTACGATTCACATCCTGCATAGGTTTCTCCAGTAAATGCTTTATCTTCTCTTCCTCCTCCTTGAGCCTCCGCTTTTCCTCGAGGAACTTCTTCGTCTTTCTGTGATCGCCACCCGTTAAAATGTCCAGTAGGTCGTCGACCATGGTTAACGTGTAATCGCAGTCTTTAGCAAAGTCAAGAATAGATTCCGCGTATTGGACAGCAGTCTCGTCTCCATACGTTTGATAAACCAGATCTGTTTCTTCTTTCGTAAGATTGGCGAACGTTGAATCGTAACTGGGCGCGTAAGAACCGAAAGCACCATAATACAGTGGCTTCACGGGTTTAGACATGTTCCTCCTATCCTCGCGGAATCCGGCTAACGCGCCTGTTCCATGATTCAATTTTCCTATCAATTGTCCAAGAGACACTGGTCTTTGATTGGTACCCGGAATTACGCCATCGCCCGGCACTATTATTTGCAAACTGGTAGTACCATCCTTCTTTTGTCTGAGAAATCCCATCTTCGAATTGAGTCTCTTCAAAGACAATTTTTCTGACGCTGCTTTTGCCGCCCCGCGAGCTTGTTTCAAGATCTCATCCGGAGTTAAATCGTCCGGGATGGCTTCGAATTTTCCTAAATTAGCCAATCTCATTTTTCTCTGGTTCTCTTTCCGCAATTCTTCGGCTTCTTCATTTCGTTCTTCTTGCTCGCGTTCCCTTTCAATTTGTTCCTCCGTTACCAAAACATCTGGATTGTTTGGATCCTCAACACCCAATTCAAATCCAAGTTCCTCCTTTGAAATATCGTGCATATACGTTAGAACGGGTCTCAATTGCCTTAATTTCTCTGGGGTAACCATTTTAAGGCCGACGTGAAGTAACTTCTTTGCTGCCTTATAATATATGGTATCCGGATGATTGTAAGTGGTGGCATTGTCACACATTAACTTAAAATCTTCTACGAACTCGTTTAAGTTCTGGTAGTTGTTGTCGTCTATCTTCTGCTTTATCGTACTGAAATCCATGGGATTATTGATGATCTGTGAGTAGCCGGGTGCTATACTATCCGTAACAGGCCAGGCAAAGAATTGTTGAGGATCACGTTTCTCCATCGATCTGAGTAGATGTTCCAATAATCGCTGAAGAGGTGTACGTTCAGCGATTTTCCTAAGCACGCAAGTTCTAGGCTCACGATGGGGAGAGAGAGAACTAATGTGACTGGTGACTCCAACTCTGTGATCTGCGCTAGACGGAGGTCGCGGAGGTAACAACTGGTGATTCGGAATCTTTTTTGGTACCTCGACCAAACTCTCATCTGCATCTCCAACCGATTCTTGACTGGACTCTTCCCTCCTCCTCTTCTTATCTTTGTGGTGATGTTTGTGCCTCTTGTCCTTCTTTTTCTTTTTTTTCTTAAGCTTCTTGTGACCCAGGTACCTGTCATACTCAGATTCGCCCTGTGTTACGGAGTAGTTGAGACCCAACTGTTGCTGGTAGTGTTGCGACAACATTGTTAGCTGACTCGGGGAATCGCCACCGTGTTCAGGGGTTCCACTGCTGCCTCCTACCTTTAAAATTAATTTTAAAGTAGGGGGTTTGTCCGTTGTTGTATAGTGTCCTTCTGTTAAAAAAAGAGGGCAGATTAGTCATGGTATATTGTGACAACACCGAAGATACTAAAAAAGCATGAAGCTCTAAACGATGGCTCATTGTCAATCTATTGCATGCAATCAAAGTGTCTTGCAGAAAATCATACAAGGGTGCAGGATAACAGCGTAATGTGATGTGAAACACGAGGCTACATTGTGACACGTAAACTTGCAGAATCAAGGAGAAAAAGATATACAACCGTAAATCTGTAAAATCTACAGGACATTGGAAAAAAGATAGAGGGGAGGAATGACAATAATAATAAAAATGACTTTATAACAGGACGGTGACCTTGTTTTCACATTCAACAAACTGGAAGCGAGATGGAAGTAGCTCGACTCAAATGAAATAAACCTTAATAGAAGTATGCAATAAAATAATTCTTTTTTAGTGCCAATTGGCTGAATTTAGAGGAACAATCAGGAGGGAGCAATCATTGAAATCGTAAATCCCTCACGGGGGTAAAGCAAAGCACGTAATGGCCTTTTGATATTGTAATACATAACAGCCAGGGAACTAAGTGATTGAAGTGCAACAGTCTTATCGATTTTTATTCCAGACTCTTTTGTCGAATCTCTATGGAACCTTTTACAATAAATATTAAACAAATTAATATCCATGAATCGTTTGAGATCTTATTGCACTTCAACTGATCTTAACGGACATAAAAATGAAAAGGTTTCGGGGCAATTGAATAATCTTTGGAAGCACAGCTAGCTTCTGTCGTGCAACCAGTCCATGTCCGTTGCTACACGTCACTTACTTCCACGTCGCACCTGTCGTTGTGGAACCTTCGTTTATACTTTCGAGTCGACCTCACTTCTACTCCAACCTCACTCTCAGTTTGTCCGTGGTGAAAACGTAGTCAAAATTCCTGTGCATTATTAAACTATGAGTACGAGAAGGATTCCAATGAAAATGTTAGAAAATGTCAAGTGAATAAAGCCCCTGTTAGCTGGGATACGTAATGATTTGTATGAGAAACCTACCCCACAAACTTATTACTTTCAAAAGATCCCGTTTTCATTTGAATCCTAGTGCATTCAACGCATAGGCTAATTTAAGCAACGTATACAATATAGAATCACGTTTGGTGCGATATTCCAATACAACAAAAACAACCAATGATACTACCTAGCCAAAATATATAGTAAAATCAAAACGAGAATGAACCGAGCGTTGTAGAAATCTATCACTCCTTCCTCAACTTAACACGAATAGAAGCCAACGTTCAATTTCTACCAATTATCACCCCGATAATGTAGCAAGAACAGCCATCGAGATTATGCTTAGATCGATCGAACAATAATCGAAGAAGCCATTTGAGTTTGAGGCGCGTTCCCTTTCGTTGCACCAGGAAAACATTGTGCGGCGCGATGTGCAACTATTTATAAGGTGGCACATAAAGACGCGACGACGACGACGTACAGTGCCAAAATGATGCTAAGGAAAATTAGCACATCGTATACCTAACGCATATTATGATCTGATCACAGGTTTTATTCAAAAACGAGAACTTTCCTTCCTACTACAGCCCTAGTAAATACAAACAAGCATCATAGTACTAACATAATCGAACCCTCGATTAATCCTCCGAAATACTCGGTATTATTCAATCGATATCTACAGATACATTGCGAACGGTATACAACGTGTTAATAACACTTCCACGAGAAATGATGGCAAATATATACGATCGAAAATACAATCTGACTCAATCCGGTCCTCACCTTCGTGCCTCTCACGCTTGTGCTTTTTATGCTTCTTCGAGCCCATGGTTCGTGCGTCGGACCACAGCTTGGTGGAAAAATTTAACTTGAAACGATAAACACCACGTCGTTAGACGACCACCACGGACCGCGGTTTGCGAGTGTACCGCGCTCCGTTACGTGCGTAGAAAGTACGGAGGCGGCCATTGAAGACGTCACGGAACTCCAAGCCGTTATGGTGGACGCAATCGCTTTACCCCCACCGTCGACCGTTTCAGATGAGAACGCAATGTTTGGGGAATTCACATTGATTCGAATGAACTCAGGCGCGGTCATGTTAACCCCGCACGAACCACTGATGTAAACTTGTATCACTCATATTTTTGATCTATAGCTTTATATCAATGCACGGGAATCTGCGGGAACCTGAGATATTTGTTAGTATCGGGGAAATCTACACTCGGGAGAAAATATTACGCATTCTATATAAGATTGCATCCATGTTGCGTGGTATTGATCCCTTGTTGATATGGTGGTGTCACTCATTTATTCAAATTTTGAAATGTGAGAACGCAATAGTTTGAAATGTCAGAATCTTTAATATTTGGAAATTCTACGATTTTTGAAAGTGTAATAATTGGGGTTGAAATAATATAATTAAAAATTTTGAAATTTCTTGTGATTTATTTGGGAGAATTTTATTCAAATGTTATAATGGATGTAATGCCGATATATTAAATATAATCGTCGAATTGTCATGTGGTGGTGTGTAAACTGACGTAACACGAGAATATTCATTCCCACAATTCGCACTTTTTATCTACGGGTGCACTGTCATGGCGGCCCACCACGCAAAGAAGCGCGCGTTACGAATTCGTTAAAACATAAAATCACTATATTGTTCTATGCTACAATGTGATAAACTTGCTGTTCGATCGATGGTCGTACTCTGTGCTATACGAAGTTAATATGAAAAACAAAACTGATGAATGTTTGTTATGCACTTTCGGGCGTTACTGAATGTCTTCAGAAGAAGTACTTAAAATGACAAATATTTCCCGATATTGCTCCGAAAGCAATAAATAATAATTCGCATTCGTGCCTTCCTCCGAAGTCTAAAGGATTGTAAGTTATGAAGTTGGATTACCTTATCGATTATCAGACACACCACGCAAAATATCTGGCCGTTTTTTCTTCTCCCGCACTGGATTTTTCTCGATAACGCGTAATTAAGAAACAATAGCGAGAGTAGCGGTATCCTTAAAAATATGTCTACCGTTTCTGTATTACCAGAAAAACCTCTGATTTGATCGTTAATCGGATTTCACAGAGATCTAACTAACTCTTTTGGAGAGGGCGAGTGGTAACGACCGCGATAACGATATCGTAGTTTCTAACGAACGGATTCATATTTCCTAGGGCTGCAGTGTTGCGTTTCATTCGCACAGAATATCGGTAAACGAGCTTAACATTGTGTACGAAGCTTTAAAAGCGAGAAGCGCTTCCTAACCTACAAAAGGTGTTTCGAGTACTAGCACTTACCGTGCACCGAGCAACGAAACACTCGACCGTATTCAGAGGCACGCTTTACCGCACAAGATCGTCCCACTAAACGAGCGAGCACTATGCCGAATTTTTATCGGAATTACGAGTGGACTTACCTCCTCGACAATGGACCCGACCGTGGTGCAATTAAAGGGGCAGCGATCAGCTGTTCGGCGAATCGCCGCGAGAGAAATGCGTTTATATGGCGGCTTTGGAAAAAAATTCACACACACGACGGGCATTTATTGCACTCCGTGGGTTTTACGATGCCCTCGGACGTCCGAGATACATGGACGAGATAATTCTTCTCGGTTTTCTAGGTGTTTTAAATTGTCCATATTCAGGGCGACCCTGAGGATACTCGTCTAGTTCGAGACGTACGAACCTAACGCAATAGTGATCTTATTGTTTTGTTTCAACAAAGGGAACTAGCGGTTTTTTAAAAAGATTTCTAAATAAATGTTAGAGGTAACCAGCAAGTAATAAGTTCTTCGAGTAAACTGTATTCTAGTTCTAATTGTTCGTCAGTTATGCTGCAATTAACTGTGGCTAATTAGTCAGTTTGTGGCGGAACTCTGTCATCGGTGTAAATTGATGCGCTTACTTCTTAAATCATAGAGTAACCGATGCTTAATTTTCTTTTTAAGAATTATTAGCGTAGCATCTCTTTTTGTGGTAATAACACAGGTCGAATGAAAATTAAATGTTACAATCAATATCAATAGACTGATTTTTCTTGTTCGGATTTTCCACCACTGATCGCGCCCTCAAGCCATGGCAGTGATTTCGATGTGCTGGAAAGTAATAATACAGGTGATATTTCGTCGGCTTTGCAGCGCTCTTTAAAATATCCTTACGATGACGCACGTTACATTGTTGAGGATTACAAAGGCAATGGACGTATCAATGGGCGTGCATTACCAATGGGATGCAAAAATGCATCTGTCCCAAGGACTTCGCGGATTGTAGAGGAGAACGAAATCCGCTTTTTACGAGTTCTACATTAAAACGGCGCGTTTTGCAGAAATTTCCATTTATTTGACATGCTAATACCAGCTCCATTCACCCTCCCTCGAATCGAGTACTACCCAATCGAACAATCGATAGTAACGAATCTAAATGTCAGATCAGCCGTAGCATTATTGTTATCTCTTGCACGATCACGACGCAAACCCTTTACCGTGGACGTATTGGATTTACATTCACGCGATTTATCCGTCATAATTCTAATTGACTGATGGGAAAGGAAGTGTGCAGAAGTGCGGCTTCGCAAGCGTAGTCCACCTTTAACAGTATTTCTCGTTTTCTGTATCGCGTATTAAAAGAGATAACGTGGCAGCGTTCTCGATAAAAGTGGTTCTCGGATATCGGCCGTTGGGTAGAGCTGCTTTTTACCACAGTGGAGGCATAGCGTCTGTGTTTTTACGATCCACTACCACGGTTATTACCTCCCGTAGGTACCGAAATTAATTTTTAAGACCACGGAAACGAGTAGCGCGCGATTCCTAAGGGTACAGCTTTTTGAAATCGGTCTTAAGTCGTACTTTGCCGGGATACTCATTGCAAATTACTACAAGTGCTTTCTCGCACGCAAATGATAACAATCGTATTTTAAGTAAACTAGGTATTTTCTGGTGTTTGTATGCTTCAGCTAATTTTTAATTTGGATGACCATGCTTTTCAAGATATTATTAGCACTCAAGATTAAATCTGAGATTTATGATATTTATACTATTATGAGAATAATAGCTGATAATCACTAATGAATAATCATTGTTTAGCGTCGAAGTGTCTGTGATCACTTGTACATTTGTTAGAGCTGTTTACTTCCTTCTCGTTCAGTCCCTCACCCACAAAGTGAAAATTTAAAAATCTTTGTCCCCTGCGAAGTCTCCCGAAAGAAAGCTTTCCGTTTCCTGCTGCCACCTACCAAGACACAACCACCGATGCTGTTCCGCAATTACTCGCCACCGCGACGAAAACGTGTGTAATTCCTCCATACACGCGTTTAGGTGTGTTGTGCGTTATCGCCATACCGCAGCCGCATAACCCTGAAATGTACAACGTACATAAGTGTATAATGCAGACAAATGCGTTTCCACGCGATGGAGCCAATTCAACAGTTCATACGCGTGCGTACTCAACGCATAATCAAATATAAAATAGTTGAACCGAAACTTTCCAATATTCTATAAAGTTTCACGAGCCTCATTTATTGCATCCCCTTCAGGGATAACATTTTACTGTTGTAACGTCATCGGAATTCCATTGACAATCGTACGGTCAATCGCTTCCAGACATTGGCACTTAAAGGGATTCAGTAATAATCAATACTCTGTATTACGTTCCGTCCCTTAGGAAGTTAATACAACTTCGAACAATGACCGTTAATCCGCGTCGTAAAGTACCTTCGAATTGACAAGCAGGTATAAAGGTACAAGTACGAGAAGTCTGACCGTCCCGATCGAGGATTAGGAAATTCCCGTGTAATCTAGCGATTTAGAAAATGCCTTTACACCCCTATAGCGGATGGAAGGGTGGCATGGCCGATGAGTGATACGGTCCTGGGGAAACCCGGCGTGGGTGCACGCACACGTGCGTGTCCTTGTGCGACGTTCATGGTCGTTCACCAGTTCATACGTATAGTTACTTGTCAACAGAAGGTAGAAATGTAATACTACCGTCAATATTAACGATATAACAATATTGACGGTAAAGAATCAATGTCTAATTTCAATTTCCTTCGATTATCTGCGGGTACACAAAAAACAATTTCCTTATTACCAAGTTATAATCGTTCGCTTACAAACAAACTGAATTACCCACATTTATGCTTTTATTCGACGTAGCGTGTTTTTTTTCATCTATCCTCGCGAATGTATCTATCAACGCATGTTTATAAATAATTACTAAAACTAAATACACTTATCGTTACATTGTGTTATATTGCCATAACCTAATCAACAGTCATTGCATACCAACGCATGCAAGCGGACAATTTTGTGTACGAACGATCACATTGTATCCCACCCTTGAAAACTTTAGCGACCACTCAGATCCATCCTGTCCCCCCTTCACGGCACCCCATATGTACAGTGACTGCCAATAGTCATCTAGTAAGGGTAGGTTCGACGATTGATACGTTCCTGGAAAAAGCCGGCGTTGATGCACGCACACGTGGGTGTCCCCGTCCTGGCGCCCATCGCCGTCGATGCAGAAGCTTCGTATCGCTGGGCCCCCTGGCGTATGGGCGTGCACACACGCGTGTGTACCTCGCACATATATATATAAAACGAGCCGATCAGGCCGAAGCCATGAGTGCGTCGCGTGTCAGCGCACCGAGCGCAGCTTTGTAGTCGGCTTTGCAACGCAGCGCGGTCGGTACGGAGAACGGCAGCGCAGTGACTCTACCTGTAGAACCCACCGAAATTTCCCCTCGGCGGGCATCTCCCCCCTCCCCACCGCCCTTGGGCCAAAAATCACGGAGTTTAACGAAGCATTACCGTGCGGCACGCGCTTGACTTATCGTACGGGAGGACCGTGTCGGTTGAGTCAGTTGCGAATAGAAGCGAAGCGTGCTCGGCACGGTAAGAGAGGCGCGGGGTATAGTGGTCTTTTTTTTTTGCATCCGTGCACGGAACACGCGGGCTATACGGAGAATCTTCGAAAAGAATCGTTTCCTTTCGTCCTTCCGTTCTATCCCTACCACGCGTGCAATCTTTGTTGCTCTTATTCTGTCTCGCCGGCACAGCGCGCGTGTCGTCAGACGGTGGACGACGCACTTTGCGCCGCGAATGGAGAACGCATTCGCCAATCGTCGAAAACGAAAGTGCGGGTGTTGCGTTGATTCGCGTGTACGATAAAGTCTCTCGCGACGAACGCGCGTCGCGCGATAGGATAATAGCGAGATTCAGGTGAACGAGGGAGGGAAGGTAGTGCGCGTGTGTGTGTGCGAGTGGCGTTTAGGGTCATTGTTTTGAACGTCCAGGACATTGGAGAATGGAGCGGTTTAGAGTGACGCCGGCCAATAGCGCGGCGCACTACGCGCAGCAGCAACAATCGTTGGGACAGGACTACGGTGAGTGGTGGTTGTGTAGTATTAAACATTTTCTATGATCCACGTGGTGTGGATAAAAATCGTCGAGCGGGGTGAAGTATGGCGTAGGTGGTTTTGAACGAGCAGTGTTCGATACTGCGTGTAACGTTACGTCGATCGAAACATTTCTTATTGGCACGTCGTTTTGATGGGGCGATAGAATTGCGAACAAAGGAATAACAGAACTACGCTATGCGTATAATCGAGTAAAAGTGCTTTGAGAGGTTACGTTGCAAGATTGGCATTGATTGAGAACCCTCGAGGGAGCGCTTTTTTACAACCTCGAAATCGTTAGGACTCGTACGCGGGAAGGTCGGTAAGGTGGGTGGGTCTACCAAATTAGAAGTTTTTATTTCAAGGTCGATCGATCTTCAGCGAAGATAGATACCAGAACAGGATTTGCTTTTGGCGAAAGTGATTAATTTAATCTATCCACTTCGATCTATCGCAAGGGAAGCTAACAATAAGCGAAGTTCGCGATATGTGAAATTTCCGATAATTCCGTGATATCGATATCTCGACCGAAAATTGTTGCAAGATCGAAAATAAATGTACATAACCTTTCCATAGCAAAGAAGATGCATCTTTTATAGTTATTTGTATACAATACATCTTTGCTTGTACCAAAATTTGTCAAAAAGGTTCTAACCTCACGGAATTTTACATTTCTCTACCGAAAATTTAGCAGAGTTTCATTACCGACAAGTCTTTGCGATTTGCATCGGAATCGTAGTGCAATCCATCAAATTTGAATTTTTTTTTTCGATCACGTATTTCGTATACCGCATCTAGTATTCCCGGAAACCCTCTGATCGATACCGGCGCACTTTACATCGACCTACAAAGAATGTCGATGCGCTTGTATACACAGACCGAGAATAATCCAACGGCGAGACAGTTTGTCTGCGAAGCGTTTTGCCCACGATTCTTGCGCTCGATAAAAGATGGGCGAGCCATTGTTCGCTGGGGGAGTTACAGGAAAAAGTCGACGATTTTAAAATTGTCATCTGTCGTAGCCCATCTGCCTCATGGCGGACGATCGTTATTTCTGTCGCAAAGATAGTCGTTCTCGCCGCGGGTGAAAATAAAAAAAAGATTTGTCTGTCCGTTTCACGTCATTGACGCGTTACAACTACAGTGGGTAATCCGCGCCAAGTTAACCATCTATCACGCGTAAACATTAATCCTGTTGCCATTCGTGGGCCATTCAATTTCGCAATTTTCATATGATTTGAAATATTACCCCCAAATACGGAATATTTGGTTACTTTTCGGAATATAATGATAAACGTATTTTACTGCTCAAAGGGTTGAAGATGAAACAAAACGAAAAACGCGAATACACCTTGGTCTCTTTTAATACCATAAATTTTAACGTTTTTTATAACGTGTATCTCTCGCTTAAACGCAGGTGCAAAAACGTACGCTAATTACTCTACAGAAAATGTCATGAGAATCATGCGTATTTTGTACGAATATTTAAACAAAATATTTTTATCGGATGCCCTTTCATATTTTAAATTGTTTTTTCTATAGTTTAAATTACTTTAACACACGTTCCGTTGCATGGCCATTGTTTAAAGATTTTTTATACACTGCTCCTTTATTTTGCATGGTTTAATTTTACGTGTTACGCAACTAACGCGTATAAAAAACCCGAGTTATAAATATTTTTATAGCGACAATATGAGACACATTTGTTACAATATCGCGATTATAACGTTTAAATCTTTCTGTTTCTAATAATGCAAACTTACCGTGGTGCCGTATTTACTTGAATCGCTGTCTCAAACAACACGGTCCGGCGAGGGTTAAACTTATCGCTCGACCATGGTATACCAATCAAATTTATTATTGCATTGTTAAGCAACGATATGACAGTAACCGCGAATTATGCGGCGATCAGCGATATGGTGTGGCGCGGCGACGTTTTCGCATACCACGTTTGGTATCGCTGAAACATTTTGTTATCACCCTGACATGGGAGTGACTGATAAGTTTCGGCGTCGCGTTGCGATTTACCGTCTTTCCGTTCGCTGACTCAGCACCCTTTTACACCTTCGTTTCTTCTATGCTGTTTATGCACCTGTTTCTCAACAAGGTTTGAAAGGTAGTTTAGCGTGTCTGTTGATTCTCGTTAAGTCGTTAAAACTTTTAATAATAATCGGAACTTAATCGTATGTAATAGGAACTGCAGAGCGGTATTTTTGTTTCTTCTCGTTATTACTAACTGCACGTCTTTTATGTTCGCGAACTTTATTGCGGGCAATAAAGAAGAAATTGCCGTTTAAACCGAAACTATTCGACATTGGTACATTTCGTGAGAGGTTCCATGGTCACGTTCAGCACTGGTGTGCTAAAAAGGGACCGTTTGCGCGATGTGTTCACCCGCGATCCAAATTAGACACGCTTTCCGTTTTTCCGAGAAACTGACGCAGATTAGTGGCTTGTTTCTTCCGTATTGCCCGTTTACTTTCCATTATTTGCAAAATTTGCATTTTGAAGTGCCGCGTACGGGGAGACACGCGAAAACCTCGTATAACGAAACTGAAAACGATTTAGAGACATTAATGAACTATGGAGATAAGATTACGCGAGTTGCATGCTTATCTTCGGTGCATTATCTTTCAAACGGATTCTCGTTATGGCCGAAGTACCAGATCCAAAAATAAAGTATCGATGTAACGTTGCAGTTGTCAAGGTCAACTACCTCGTTCTGCCACCGTACCAAGTTGATTGTCGAGCCAGTGACCCTCAACTCGAGGGATTTTTTTTTGCGTCTATAAACAATTGTTTAATATTTTCCTTACAAGAAGAAATACATAAGGGAAAAAAGAGTTGAGACACCGATTTCAGTTTCCAGATTATAGTCAGCGTTATCGAAAATATTCGAGGAAAAATACGTTTACGCTTGTTAATGTTAAACTTTTATACAGTTATTAATGTGGTTCGTTACGCTCTATTCAGACGTTAAAACGTTAAACATGCGCTTCAGAAATTTGATTTAAACGAGGACCTAATTATTTGTCGACCGTAATATGGTTTCCGAAACATATTTTATTTATACCTGCCTAATACTAATTGAAATAAAAATATCTGATACATATATTAAAATTCTTCGTAATTTTAACTGTATTTATCCTTTACCCAATGATGATGCGGATAACGGACACACCGTATCGCGCGGAGTTAGAGGTAAACTGAAAAATCGACCAATTTCCGGGAAGTACATAAACTAATGAAAAGAACATAAGATGCACCGTGAAACCAGAAAACGTGTAAACAACGTAGCTGTATCGCAAACAAGAACTCACCCTCGTACTATACTTGGAAAACGCAAACATACGAACACCACGAGTAATGCTCGCGAGACGGATACACCTTTGAACGCGGAAAACAGATAAGGCGCGAGAAATTAATTTAATTTTATAACTTATAGATTCCCCTACTTAATTTCTCGCCGTATTCCCCACGTTTCGGTCAATGTAAACTTCAATAACGCGACCTTTCAATCGATAGAACGAAAATTATTGCACCGCACAATGTTAATCAGATTATCGAACTACTTTGATTCGATCTTTTCGTCAATGATATCTGACTTCTCAACGTCGTGTCTAACGCTTTATTGGTGTTCATCGACACCATATTAATCTCACCGATCACGCTGTACCGTAATATAAATCCAAAACTCGTCACCCACGTTCGATCGGGTAGCATTTAATAAATAAATTTTCACCTGACCTTCGTACGGCGAGGTCGCATGAGAACCACTCGTATTCCCTCTAGCCGCTCGAAGGCTGAAGTTCGTCGACGAGAAACCCAACCGTTAGAGTGGGGAAAAGGGGCAGCTGCATCCCTGCTACAAAAGCCGTGGCAGCAGGGGTCGATAATCATGCAACCCCACCCTTACACGTTGTATATCGCCGCACAGTCCGCGATCGTGCACGTGGTAGACTGTGCACAGTATGTATATCCCCTCTTCTCGATAAATCATCTCTCTCCTCTTGCTACGTTGTCCGTCGATGAGAGCGTCACGGTTAGGTGGCGTGGAAAACCGTATCCCCGCGTAACCCTGGTGGACTCCGTAATGAGGTTGTTAATTTGGCAAGCGTACATTTATTACCCTTTAATCGGGCTTCGGCGAGCACATTGCCGCCGTTCGCTTTATTCGTCCCGGTATTGCCGCAAGGAGAGTTTTAATTAACCCAGAAAATATCGTCTGTTTATAATCGTATTAACGAGACGTTTCTTTCCATCCTTCTTTCGAGGCACCGCGAGGACTGAAATCAATGTTCGAACGTTTCATCGTGCCGACTTCGATCTTTGTCGTACGAAAGTTCGTTCGATCGAAGCGAAGGGCGATAATTAGCGCGAAGCTAGAAACACGAATTGCGAATACGTCATTGTTCTCCGATGGTTCGATTCGGAGAAATAACCCAGAAACTTGACGATGCGAAGAGATGAAAATTGTTTTTATTTAATTTGCGAGCGACAAAACTTTTCTATTCGTCATCTCGTTTAGCTTCTGGAATACGTTTACGAGTTTGTTATTAGAAATAGCCTGGCGCGATGCATTGTATTTTGCTCTGCGGAGTGGGTGCGAGAGACGTGGCGCCCTCGGACAAGCGAAACTAGAGCGCGTAGCTCTGGGCAGGGTAGGAACCCTTTCTCAGTCGCGTTTAGTCTACTTGGCCTAAGGAACAATACCACCGCAATTTCTGCCGACACCTCGTCAAAATTCTCTACCAAGGACAGTCCTAAAAGAGAAAAGAAAGGAGATTGTTCTTTCTAGCAATCGTGTTTCACACCCCTCTCCTTTCCTCGTTTATTCGATATCATTCCGCGAAGACAATACGGGGCGACGGTTTACGAGCCACGTTCGTTTCTTTCGGTTAAAAAAAAAATCCGTCGAAAACATTTTCACAGGGAAAAACTGAATTCTCGTAAGAACGAATTACTATCGATCGGCGGCGAAGATAGAAAAACTGGGACGATCCGATAGAATCCCCATACGTTAACTTGTTTTAAAAAAATTAAATTTTGTTAAACAGGGTATCTCGGGATATCGTTATCGAAACATCTACGTAGACCCCGTATTAATTACAAGGCGAAATTAATCTACTAGCTTTCGAAGTCTATTAACGTTACACCTTGAGAGAGTGAGCGAGCAACCGGGCGTATAATTACGATTCGTGCGAAACACCTCGATGAACATTCGATATATTCGTCGCCTCTGGAGACCGTCGCGCGCGCAGTGCTTTTGACCGGCCAACCACGATAATTAATTTGAACTTTGTTTCCATCGCGGCGGAGCGAAATTAGAATTTATCACGGATACCTACCGGGTTGTTTTCAACCCTCGGGTTCGTCGTTTAAGCCGTAACCGGGTAGCACAGTGGTCCCAAAGCATTCACAGCTCGCCGGTTTAGCTTGTATTCCCTCGCGATGACTCCTGGTATAACCGCCTCGTATAACCCGAGCCAACTATCATATTGTTTCGTTTCCCGCTTTAACAAACGCGGAATAACGAGGGTCATTCTTTTGTTCCACGGTAGCAGAACGCGAATCGTGGTAGAGAAACGTTTCGTGCTACACCGTTCTACTCCCGCGGTGCTATTATTAATCCGCCACCACCCTCGCTCAATTTGCAACCGATATTAATTGGATTACGTTTAAAAGAAAACCGCGTTAAAGGGACGGTGTTATTTGTAAACCGGCATGACACGAGCATGGCGATCGCGCGCATCCTGTAGGCGAACGGTTTCTCGCCATTTGCCGCGCGGCACAACTCTTTAATTGAATTTCTTATAACGAACATACCGGGAAGCACACCCTCGCGGGAGTACTTCGCGTAAATATTTCAAAATCTCGTTTGCAGTGTTATTTAAACAAAGAGGCGCGCAGGGAGAATCTTGCGCCCGATTAGCAACGCGCTCTTGGCGAGAAGTGGGAGAAAAGAAAGTGTGGCGACAGAGGGTTGCCGAAGTAAACGAGTAAACCTCTACCGCGGCGTGCCCGGGTAAACGAGGCGCGTTTTAGCGAATTTTTCGCTCGCGGAACGCGAATGACATTCCGCGCGAAAGTCCTTAATACCACCGGCATAGTTACAGCCTCGAACGGATGAGCGGTGGTTACGTCCGCGCGATTCTTCTCCAACGACGTACGAGACGCGACTTTGTCCCGGTTATCGCGTTACGCAGATGCATACGGACGTATCCAGTCAGATATTTCGTCAGCGTGGCACGTTGCCAGAGAGCGGAGTGAAGGGGGGTTCCCTCTATGTTTATCAACAGAGAATTATGCTAACGCGCTCTCGTCGACCGTGCGAAGAAGGCTGCTTCTGTTTTTCGCTGGGACCGACGCATCCGTGGTTCCCGCGTACGACCGCGGGAAAGATTATTTTGAGACACTCTCCGTGGAAGAATGGATTTCCGTTGCGATTCTTTTGTTCGCCGAGCGCGATTTGCATTCACATTGGAGGGTCGACAACGTACGAACGTGATCGTACCTGGGATTTTTTAACCGATGACGCGCGAAAATAAATTTCCGAACATTAACGTCGCAGTTTCTTTTGTATACAGAAGACACTCGGCGTGCGCGCTCGGGTTTATTTTCAGAAGCTCGACGAGCGATCCTGCAATCCAGTTTTAATTTTACCGGAGTGCAAGCTCTTGAAAACATTTCCATAGATCTTTGAAAAGATCTACATAAATGAAAGTTAATAACGTCGGTTAGATTTTGTTACGATTAACATATACGGATCGTTCGTTCCGTCGTTGGGTAAAGTTGGTGGTCCGACGGAAGTTCTGTTTTCACTTGTTTCTCCTTCCCTCATCCCCCTTTTGCGATCGTCGAATTCGTTTATCGATTGCCATGTAAATCGGTAACCTTGATTTACAATATAGGTGGAAGTGGAACACTTGACACCAATCTCCCTCGCTCTCCTTCCCTCTCTCCCTCCTCCGCCAACCCCTCTCGCAATCATCTTTTTTCATTCGTCCTACTCACTCTCCGCCCTTCACTTCTCATCCCCTATTCTGGATCCTACATTTTCGTTCTACCATTTTCCGTACTATTTACTTTTGCGCAAAAAAACTATCGTACTTGCACGCTCTGGAATATACCGGTCGATTAATATTTACAATAACGCAACTATATTAACGCTAGGTTTACGTGACGCGTAATTTTGACGCATTTCGAATTTCGCGAGAAAAATTATGCCGTTTAAATTTTTCTTTTACCGCTTGTACTGAATTTTACGCATTTAATTAGACAAGTATAATACGAGTACCGGAAAGAAATGTAATATTTCGTGGAACAATATAAAACTATATTTTTTAAATTTTTGTTACGGATTATTATAAAATGTAATTTTTTTCACCCTTTGCAACTGGGTTCCAACGTTTGGCCAAGTCTTTTATGCCGTTTTCATTAAAACTTGCAAAGTTGCTTACATCACCGCGCCCAGGCACAAACTAAGCTCGAACGCTACTATGTAAAATAATAGGGTTCCTTCCGGTACCCTAATATATCAAAGTTAACTTTTTGCAAAGCTTTCTAATTTTAAAATTCTCTGTGCGGTATAATTCAGTAATGAAAAAATACACGCATCAAATTCACGCGAGTCCGTAGACATACGCATACAAGAATTAACCAAAAAAAAAAAATTGTTTCTCGTCGTCGACAGAATTTTTAACGCGTCTTGACTATCGATGCAATCGTCCTTCTCTTTCATCATTACGATGTACCACCTAATGGCGACGCTCCGGCGAACAATTGGAGCATCGTTAACGATATTTCCATCGCATAGATTTTCACGCGTTCGTCAGTCGTTTAGCGATAGTCAACTGGAACGGGGCAAAAGCGGTCGTCGCGAGCCAGTTGGCGTAATTCAGATATTAATACACGAGCGTCTGGCCATAGCGGGCCGGTTCTCCTCGGGAATTCGTGACGTATCTCCGGGAATAAATGTCAATTGACACGCAGGGTCCACGGTGGAACGATCTTTCCCACAGCCATTCGAGTGATTCTTGCGATGATTTGCCGGAAAGTCACTGAAAGAAAGATCGTAGAATTTCCGAGGAAATGAACGGGAACCTCTGATTTCGAATTCTTTTACTTTATTTTTTTCACCGATGTAGATTGGTTAATCCAAAATTGGTCACGAAAGTCTGCAATTGTTGCGATTAAAAGTAACAAAAATGTTATAATTTACATTTTTTTTATTACTTTTTTATTACTATTATTTTGGTAGCTTCTCAATTCCATGCAATATACGTTGGTTTATATCAATCGAAACAAAGGATTACCGTTTATACAAAGTCTGGATAAAGGCATCGAAACGATTTGCTGTGTTTTATATGAATCAAGGTCGGTTTTATTAGATTTGAGGGACAAGCGGCGACGGGCGTTTGCCGTTTCCACGAAACTGACAGTTACGTTGTTCGGTTTCCCACGTTCGTTTGTTTGGCTGGAAATGTATCGATGACAAAAGCCACGTTACGAGACTTCAAAGCTCGCCGACCGTCGGTGATACGCGGGTGGTCAAGAGTAGGACAATTAATTAAAAAGTCAATGATCAATGGACACGATGTTTCCAGAGTTTGCGACCTTCCCCGTTTGCCCCGACGGCCGATCAGGCTTTCCTCGTTCGTCACTGCCTCGGTTCTGTTTATATAAAACGCAAAAGGGACGAATTTCGTCGTTTAAAATTAATTACCGGATCCATTTGTGTCCAATTGAAACGTAGCTTAACCCCTTAACGCTCGAATTAGTTTTGCTTCGAAACAAGGAAGGAAAGAAAATTCAACCGAGGTCTCGGCGTATTGCACTAGTGATAAATTCTTTTTATACCTATGTAGATTTGCAATAACGCTGAATGAAAACCATTATAAACGACAGAGTAATCCGAGTCGGAATTGTAATTCTATTTACAACCGTGGAAGCCACCTGACCGTTCTTTGACGTCAAAGGTACGGTCACCGTGTGTTTTTAGGGAAAATAAACCACAGTTTTGAAATACACCCAAAACTGTAAAAAATGTTTATCTCTTACTTTACTTCCCGGTCGAAAATTCCATAATTCGACAGCTTTTTTTATAAAAACGATTTATAATAATAAGAAATAAAAACGTCCGAAATAATCCCGAGAATGCAAAAACGACGGATTCTCTTCTTAAATAAAAACCGCAGTCGTCGCGATGGAATCATTACCGATAATCTTCGACGAGATTTTGTCATCGTAAATCCCTCCCGATCGACGCACCATTGAAATAGACGGAAAAATCTATCTTCGCCGCGTAACAGTCTGTTTTCGCTTCCTCACGCGCGAATTCGACTTCGTTCCTCGGCGAATCGCGGCAGACCGTTTGTCCCGGGAGAAAAAGCGCGCCAAGGACGCTAGGATTAAAGCGTGCCATTTAAGATCCCGGTAAGATTTATTTATCGAGAAATTTCTAGCTCGTTCAGCGGCTTGCGTAAGACGCAGAATCGGACGGTCCTTCCACGAGTTCGAGTGCACGTAAGAAGGACGGAACGTACGCAACTCCCAAGCGCTAACAATTATTTTATTATTGGCCCAATTACGCCCGTTATTGTTTTCACACACGCGCGACGAAACCACTTAAAGCGGTTCGCGGCAGCTACTGCGATCGTCAGGGTGATTCAACCGTCTAGATTTTTGCCTTTTTTTTTTCCCCACCGTCGATCCTCGCTCGGGTAGAGTAACTTTTTACGAGCGGAATTTCCATTGGCTCGCTTCACCGTTCGATGTCTCGAGGACCGTCGTTTTTATGAAATTACACTTTACGGCGACAATGGATAATATTACGGAATCGACGAGAGTTATTTTGAGGTACGACGACGGGAGCACTTTGGGGAAATGGAAGATGATGGCTCGTGGTGGTTATTCTAGCTTCGGGGCGGAATTGTCGTCTGCTTACTTACGATTTTCAAGTACTTACTCTCGAGTTAAGAGTGTTTCAAACGAATTGGTTGCCGGGAGTTACGGCGAAAGATAATGTGGATTTGAAACGTAAGGCTTTGAAGTCGTACGGAGCACGTTCTAATCTCCACTGGGTTTTACGTATATTTAATTTTAATATATTTAGCGTTAGATTAATTGCGCGAAGTTAACGTACGATAACGTTAATTTATATAAAAGCGACGTTGGTTTATGCTCCTAGGATATCGCATCATTTTGCCGAGATGACCCTACATAATACTCGGAAGTAAATTTCGAAACCAAGTGGGATGCTTCGAAGTTTCGCGTACCCATGATATTACTCCTGTATCTAAAAGCAATTTCGACTTTAGCCCCCGGGAGAGCCTCCAGTACCGCTTCCGGGACGTCAGACTCGAAATAGAATATTAGGACTGCCTCTGATTTTCGTCAGCAACATTGTGTATAATATATGAACGGATTACGTTTCTCTCTTAAACATTGTGGTACTTTATTAAAACATTCGGAAAGTACTGGGCCCGGTAGATACTACGCGAATTTCTACCAAACGGGGGATTGCAATTAATTAGTCAACGTCGATTGCCCGTAGCCAAACAGGTATGCTCGAATAATCGATTCGTTATGAATAATTCACGTTTCACGATTAAACGATCGTTAGAAATCGCTTAGACATTCATTCGGAAAATTTGTCTGCAAAACCAATATCAAAATATGAATAAAGAGGCTGACTCGGTTCTCCTGTTTTAAATATTATGAAATTCTGGTTTTGATACCTACCCGGGACCCGTTCAAGTTCTCGTGTATCTATTTAATGCCGAAAAATGTCGAACCAGTTCCTCTTTATTCTCGAGGGATATTACTGCTCCCTCCGAGACCAAAAACTTCGAGAAGGGTGACACGAGGGTGCTCCAATTTGATTGCCACCGCAACTGTTTGGTATTACCCTGATTCCCGATATTATAAGCCTAGTTTTATTACCAACTAATAAACGACTCATTAGGTAAAAGGTATTGTAAGGATTGAGAACCAATGTTATAGAAGTAAGTCGTGTGGCGCTGCCGAATTTGTTCCAAATGTGACCGAAGAAACTGGAATTAAAAACAACAGTAAGTCGCGTAAATGGCTACAGAAGGAGACTGCGTTGAAATATGTTTCTCTTAAATAGTCATCGAATTTATAATCATTGCTACAGTATCGGTGAAAATTAATGTCGGTATATACAGAATTATTAGAGGAGAGTCTCCATAAATAAAAAATAACATCGTAAAAACATAATTTGTCTCGTACAAATCATAAAATTCTAATCCGTCATAATTTTGTTATCGAGCATTCATAATATCCCAACATCCTCAGCGAAATATTATTCCCGGATGGCCACAAAAAGCATCAAACATCTAAATCAAGATCGAACTACTCTTACACACACAGAATCCATGTATGCGATTCCGTGGTTGTAAGAAAACATTACGTATTTCACTCTCGAGATATTCTCGTTTGAAGTTCCAAACGCGAATTCCATTTGACCTCGGTTGAATTCTGTTTTAACATATAAAATATATCTTCGCTTACTTTTTGCCGACAAACACGGAAGTCTGGTACTCTACAGCACGATCATTGCGTAAACACTGTTTTCGAAAAATTGCGACACGCCACGCTCTTCCCTACAACCATAAGTATTTCCAACAGACAAGATTTCGCGTCGAGTCACCACCAAAAGCGCAGAGAAGGAGTACCAGAAATTAGTAACCCTTGTCTCTTACCCGGAGACACAAATCTAATTTCGCGACACTCTGCCGACTACCCGTACACAAACTAATTCCATTCTTATTTCGCGTCTGCGGCGTAGCGCGTACTTCGCGCGCCCACGCACAATGCG
Organism: Pemphredon lugubris; assembly: GCA_933228935.1. NCBI lineage: Eukaryota > Metazoa > Arthropoda > Insecta > Hymenoptera > Crabronidae > Pemphredon > Pemphredon lugubris. Next base: position 6,935,370 of record OW121819.1, on the reverse strand, counting down.
TCATACTCGTCGCGTTTGGTATCGCTTTATCTTTGCCAGACGCCGAGGCAAAAACACGAGCACACACGGACGGATCATTTCCGTACACTTCCCCGCTTCGGGTTTCAGGAATTCGCGTCTCGTTGACGAGCAAGAACAACGAAAGGGGGCAAACAATGGTAGCCTCGTCATAGCTCGTATCGCTCGACGGTACAAGACCGGCAAACAAGGCTCTCCTGTAATTTCGAAAATCAAAGGCCTGATGACTGGAAGGAGACGCAGGAATCGCCTCCGTACGGGGGAGGCACGCATTGCCTTGGTAATAGTTGCATCAAGGATCGTCTTTTCAACCCCCTTGGAAGCCGATGGAACAACTTCACTTACATCCCCTCCCTCCACACCTCTCATATCTGTTCCCATAGCCGCAACCCTTAAGCTCGGCTTGAAACTCTACGTAAATGAATCGCCTTGTAATCTTCTGGTATCGCGTGGCTGCTTAGGGAATCAAATTGGAACGCGTTCGTGACACGCTTTTCTTCTCGTCTTTTTTTCCCCCCTCTTTTCCTTTGCTTTTCTTTTGATTTTCGTCGAGCTGCCAGCGTTGTACTCGTAGAGGGAAGGGTTCGCCCTGGGAGAATTAAGGGACGGGGGAGGGAAATTCGTTTAGCGAACACGTCGGAGATGCAAGAACTTTTCCCGTGACTTCGACGAGACGAGTTACCGTTGATGGTTTCTGTTTTACGGATGTTTTTCTTCCGTCTTCCGCGGATACCTGGTTTATTTTTTCTTTTTTGTTGCCGGGAGTGTTCCCTCGAGTGGACTCACCGTGATATTTGTTTTAGGTATGCGATAGGGGGAACTCTGTTATCTCTCTGGTACCACGAGCTTTTCTATAAAATTTCACAGAAAAATTAACGAAGATAAATAGATATAGACGAGCTTTTTCGTGATACAAGCGTTTTTTTTTATTGCCGTATTAAGATAACTGTGTTCTATTTTATATTTATGGACGTTTGTTAACAATATTATTTGTATCGAACGATGTTCGAATCATCTATTTCATGTATTTTTTATAACAACAAGGGCTGTTACAAGTGAACTTTCGATTTCAAGAAGAAATAAAACACACGCGATTTTATTCGTAGTTCGAATTGATTTGGTATAACGGGTTCGCGTTTTACGATACGGCGATCTCTGTTAGTATTACGGAGTTGATCGTTCGAAGCCTCTGTAACTTTTGGTAATATCACGAAATTGAATATTCGACATGTCTAGGAGATCGAACGATCGGTAAATTATAGAAAACAATCATTTACGTAGAAGACCGTAGAAGGTATGACGAGTAACTTCTCTTCGGCAGAAAGTTCACGGGGAAAAATTATAGGATTTTGAAACAGGGTCTCATCAGCTTAGATTCGAATTTATTATTTATTATCAATTTATTAGCGAATGCTGTTATCGTTATCCGCTACATTAATGTTCGGCGTTAAACGTCCGGTGTATCGCCGTCTTGTGCGTTCCGATCGATCTTATGTTTGTGGAATTCGATTCGGGGAAAACGGTACACGTAAGCATCGACGTTATTCGTCTTATCACTGTTATTATCGTACTGTCCGTTATGTTATGTCTGCGGTCGCACGGTAAAGCTTCTAATATCGGGAAGTGCTTTTCTCGGGGGTAGTGTTTCCTTGCCCAATATTCTCTAACCGATGCAACCTCGGTAATAACAGTAAATTCTCTAAATCCACCCGGCGAGAACGCCTATGAAATCTTATCCAAATCGCACACCTTTTTGCGATGAAAATTGTAACTTAGCATAAATATAGCAATGCGCGATATTAAGTAGCAAAATAACATTGATGTCGATCAATATTCCGTTCTTCCTCTTTGTTACTGTGAAATTAGATCCCCAGACGTGTAACGAACAAAACAGGCGTTGTTCAGAATGAACTTTCCAAAAGTTTTGAATAAACAATATTCCACGGTTTATTTCGTAACAATTTTAAATTACAATTTTCCGAGACTCTGAGAATGCGAGTTTCCGGGTTTACATGATATATGAGTTACGAAGATGTTCTTAGTTTATATTTCGAGGGTATTCCGAGGATGGTACGTGACGGTAGGTTTAAGGTAAACTATTATCCTAGGGAAAAGGATATGGAAGGGATGACGAGTAGCTTGTTCTTGAGTGGAAAGTTCACGGGGAGAGAATTAGAATTTTAGACGTTGGACGTGAGAATCGTGAATTTGTAGATTTGGAATACTCGTGCAGCGTATAAAGTATTGACTATATTAACTCATGATTAAACTTATGATTAGAGAAGATCGGGGTTCGTACATTACAGACGTATCGAGTACGCGATAAACTTTCCGAGGAGTAGATACTATTACATGACCGAAGAACTTGCACGTACTATGCCCCTTTACCTCGGTGAAAGAAAATTGCCATCGTGGACTGGAACATTCCTCTTCGGTGTACAAAAAAATTGATAGAGAAGATTTTTCGCTTCATTGGAACATTGCTCATTGTACGTCGAGAATGATTTACTTTCAACGACGCGTCATAGAACATTTTTATGGTATCTTTCCCATCGATACAGGACCCGACGTTCAATGCCGAAAATATAGATGCGACGATTATTTTCTATTTTACGCGAGTAATGTTTAAAAGTATTCAAGCAGGATGGAGTTAATGGTTCACATACGATTGAGAATGAGCAACGGAATTAGCGATAGAGATTCTTCTAAAAAATATTGCGTATACACGGTCCGCACGGTTGCGTATACACACAACTGTGTGCGAGAAAGAAGAATTTCGTATCTCGTTTCTGGCATAAACTTTGTTTACATGTATTATTATCTTAACGGCAAACGTTAGGAAGAGATTCTGCTATCTGGTACCCTAGTAAATTTTTAAAATCCACGAACGTACGCGATACTTCATTAAGTCTCTGTTCGTACTAAAAAAAAACCACTTATTAGGGATAAAACCACCCCTCGCCCCTCCCCCGCGTACCAACAAAGCTTGCTCAAAAACCGATGGGTTTGGATTCCGCGAGGTTCACTTCCCAGCCAAGTTTACCCTACCCCGCTTATTTAAATATTAACAAATCCCATCGTCAGTGATCGGCTAAACGAGTTGCAAATGTTTTCGCTCACCGCCCGCATCCACCAATTTATCTCCTCGTTCTCGATGAAACGTAACGTTAAAACTGCAAACAGGTCCGCGAACCGTGAGAATAAATATTGATAAATCCTTGCATCCCCTCGTACAGGTTTCGAGCGTATCGTACGACGAGTAATACCTGCACACGGTTACGCGTTGTATAATATATTTTGAGGAAGGTAGTTCCGGGGGGTGGGTAAGGGGGTGCACGTCCCCCGTTGGCAGGGTTTCATCGACCAATCGGGGTTGAGGTGGAGCTTAAGCTACACGACAGCGTCAGCACCTCTTTGCTCTCGCGAAGGCCTTCCTGTGTCTCACCTACATTTACGCCTCTTGTCTACCCACTTTTCCCGATCTATATAGAGTTTAGCAGCTTTTCCAAGGCCTTCGTCGATGCTACCGCGGCTGCCGATCAAAATTACCGATACTCGTCGCCGCGCCGCCGTATCTCGTTACACGCCTTTTTAGCAAACACTCTGCCGATTTGTCTAACGCCGCGGGCAATTTGCAATCGGCGTATCGACCCCGATTGTACGAGTATCGTATCGCTGTTTTGCGAGGGGCAACGAGGGAGGGGGAGAATCGTATTGGGGTGTTTTCAGTGACACGCGACAGTGATGTCGGAAATAGCTCTCCCATAGTACTCGAGGGTAACTTAAATATTCTAACGAATTGGTCCGTTCTCGATATCGTGAAATATTTTGTCACTGTATAATTGCAAGGGTGACTATTTGGTATCTGTTTTCTTCTTCCCGAACGATGAGACGAGAAACGAGTGAAGGAACATGGTAGCGTTATTTTATTTAATACGATCCTTTTATTTTGGTTACAGATCAATCTCTGAGCGGTCATCAGTTGGAGCATCAGCAACTCGTTGCTAAATCTACCAACGCATGTAAGTTACTCGAAGTATATACCTTAATACCGTTGAACGTGGAAGCTTCCTCGACTCTTCGATTTAACGGAATCACGAGGATGGAGAGAAGGAGGAACTGTTCGATCGAAATTATTCCTCCATTCATCTCTTTTATTCCCGTGGCGTTGGGTACCATCGCTGCTCCACCCTGTCCATTCTTCCTTTCGAGCCTGTCTCTCATCCACCGAACTTTTCCTCCGTTCCCTGCACAAAAGGAAAACGGAGGAAAAGGAAAATAATACGGGGGGGGGGTTGTGATTTGATCTATGCTCGACTCGAGAATTTCCACGTGACTTTCCAATTCCGGGTACCAAGAGTTAGATAGCTCTATCGAAAAGCCCTCGCGAACTTTCTCGTTTTCCCCTTTTTATTCGCGCCACATTGTCGAGACGAGTGAAAAAGAAACTCCTCTGGCTGCATCAAGAGCAAAGAAACGGAGAGAGAGAGAGAGGGGGGGGAAGAGAAAGAGTGGCCGATCGATGAAAGAACACAAGGATTCGTTATCGCGGTACCCATTCTCATAGCGGTGGCCACTAAAGGGCAAAACTCAAGTCCGCCATTCTTATTGAGATCCGCTTTCATTCCTCGATGCTGCAACTTCAGATCCGTAGAATTTTGAACGGGTCCTTTTAATATTTAATTAGGACCTTACAATTTCTTCGTGGTCGTTATCGATAACGAAGAAATAATAATACGAACGATGTGCACGCTCACGCGAGTTTGGTACTGCTTTTCAATGACGATTCATAAAAAGAAGTTTAAATTTATTCCAACGTGTTTTACGATCATCGAATTTTGAGGTATATACAATTGACGGAATTTTTTTTTAATATCTCCCCCTGTTCGGTTTATATCGATTTTTGAAAGACTAATAAATTCTACTTGTATCGCATGGAACCGGGCAATTTTTATAATTCACTGGTAAATCTGCATATTATAAAATATTTCAAAAATACATTCTTTGATAAAAGTATTAAACCACCGTGCGATCCTTATCCATCTGCGTTTCAAATCCATGCGCGCAAAGCTTTACCGACCGACGTAAAACCTCGCGCGACGGTTTTACAGCGCGAAAAAAAGAAGGAATGAAAAAAAAAATCGAATCGGGCGTGACGGGGTTTAAGAACGAAGAAGATCCGCAGGGTGCAGCATCCGACTTCCGGGGTTGCACAGGAGTCGCTTCTGACCCGAATCGGCGATTGTTGCTCGGCCGCGAGCGATAAATTCGCGGGCTATGTGGGGCGTCGGCCGGGTTTCTGGGGGTGGCGGGACAGAAGGGGTGAAACCGGGTATGTCTCCTCGACCCAGTTCCCGGCGGCCGCAGATTATACGCACCCGATACGACGACCGTTTCCCATCCGGGGGTGGTGTCTCTAGGGCCTAAATCGTACCCTGGACCCCGATAGTAAAGTGCAACGGTGGGGCGAGACGAATGTTCGGTCGTTTTTTTATTACTCGATCGGCCGAATATCGCGAAAACGTCAGTTACGAGGTTTCGGGTTGTACGAATAATTTAAAGCGGGGGACACATCGAAACGCGGAACAACGATGTTATATCGGTCAGTTTTGCGCTCTTCCAATTGGATTACAATTTGAGAGATGTTTTTGATTATAATTCTGCGGGACAAACCTGCGAGAGTAATTTTGAAGAAAATGTAGGTATACGAAGATACAGATGGATTTAGTGGAGAATTCCCTCTATTTCAATTTATAAATTCGTAATTTTGACGTTAACTCTGGTTATCAAAATGTCATCGATAATATTGTCGGATAAATTGTATTCTAAATGCGATAATATATATTTTCATCTGGATCAGAACTTACGATTCATAAGTTACACACTTATAAAGGAAATAATACAGATATTTTTATGTTTCCGTTTGGTAGAAATTACATACGATAATCGAGAGAGAATTATTTAAATGTCCGAACTATTTCCGAACAATTGGCGATAAGTATTTTTTCATTCTTCATACGATTGGACAATGCAACGAGGCCAATTTTGTTTCTCCTTTTATCGTTTCCCCGAGTACGATTAACAATACTTCGCGATTCTGTATAAGTTATAATTTATTCATTCTTTACATACTTGTGATCGATAAGTATAAATAGTGACTGTTAGAATGCGGCGTAATTGACTCGAGTAACCCAGAGTAAATATCGAACACTAATTATGCGATTCGTCGTGCATTAAGTGCCAAAATAGCAATGCACTGCATCAACATTACGAATTTCTCCGTTTATATCAAAGCATTAATTCTTAATCCGAATCCGCGTAACACGTAACAATTGCATAAATACTAATTCCGTTGTTACTGAGATTAATGCAGTTATAGAGCACAATCTCTGATGAATTATCGAATGGGATGGCCTCGAATTGAGATTAGCTTCCGGATAATAGTAATGTCCAAATGTGCTGGCAATGACTGTCGCGTACATGGCGGAAGCGAGCAGATTCGATAATCGGTAAATAATTATCGCACGGTCTGAAAATTTCCTTTGTTGACCACTTTGTTGTCGTTAACTAGTCGAACGACGAACTGTTTGGTTAATATATACCCATATATTTCAGAGGATTTAGGAAGTAAAAAGACAACAGATCATTGGAATGAGTTTATACTCTTTTAGCCTCGGTATTAAGCCGTAATCAGTGACTAATTAAATCAAGCTCACGCGCATTAATGAGAGGAACGCTTACCGTGGAGATTTTATAGTATCATGACACGTATTCTCTTACTTTTCCTATAATCAGGATATTTCGTTTTCGCGTAAACAATGTGGTTGTAAATTAACGAATAACTATTTGGGAATTGGTACGTGCGCACAAATCGTGTCGATGCTTATAAGTGACTTTTATTAATTGCAGTTTCAATTTCACGATATTCTATCGATCGATACCTCGTTACATTTGTTGTTCGTAGGGTGCCTAAAATGAAACGGCAATTCCTGGCATTTGACTTATGCACGAAAGTACTCCTTGAAACTTGATTAGGTTAATTCGCTAACGAGCTTATTTCGATAGATAATTCCAGCCCGAAGCCCCAACTGTTTTAGATACGAATATGCCGTAGTTCGCTCGTGCGAAAATAAACTACCGTCTGAAACAAATGAAATTTCGAAAATGTAGAGTCCATTACTCTGACTTCACGATTTATCGTTTGCGTAAAAGTCCATTAAACCTTCCAATCCTTTCGTTTAACTACCACGGTCGATGAAAGTTTGAAAATACATTCGAGTACTAAATAAATTTAATATAAATTATAAACATCCTTCCCATCTTTCCGTCCTCTATGAAAAGTTATCCGCTCCAAAGCTATTAAAAATTCCCCGTTAGATACGACCTCAAATCCAAGCCGGAGGAATGAAAAAAAGAACTCTTTTCTCGTTCGCTTAAAAATGTTGAAATTTGACATATTCCCGGAATCGGACATTCAGTCCCGGAATAACGTTAACCAGAATTTACTACACAAAATTTCAGTCGTACCTAGCGCTCTTCTCCCCATTGTTTGCGATCCAATGGTAAAGCGGGCAGAGACAGTGAATCAAACGATATCGGGCCACCTTATCGATTCCCGGCAGGTGTCAAGGCCACTTTCGATAATCATTCAGTATTATGCAGACAGCTGCACCCGTGTGTGTCTCGTTAAGCGTGTAATCGCGACCGTATGAAACGCATGGCATGCCACGTTAGCCGGACAATGTTTCCAGTAAAAAAGATTTACTTGCATCTAATTATCCGTAATGGTCGCATTTTCCGAGCGAAAATTCGTACGAAGAAGATTAACGATCAAATGAGCGAATCGATACGACCGTAATACGAACAATGTGAAATACATAACCAGCAAAGTTCGAACTGTAAGTTATCAAAGTTTTAATAAAACAGCGCAATACGATCTTTAATTATATGGACAAATATTAGAGTGTACGCATGATAATCGAAAGTTTTATTAACTTTAAATTTATTCTCCCGCTGGTAATCCGATCGCGCGATACCTACAATTTCCATGAAAATCTTTTTACACTTAGGTTACCGTACAGCGTGAGCCGGGTAACGCGATCACCTTAAATTAACGTCACCAATTTTCGTGATACGGCATAATATCGGGAATTTATTTCCAGTCGAGTTTCACCATAGTAGAACAAATATAATAAATTTACCTTCGTCATTCTCGCCTGCAATGTCACGTTGCTCGTTAAAGTCGAGTGCACCAGATTTCCTGTACTTTGATAGAATGTAGGGGAAATGATCATCCGGAAACGCAAGTGCGAATTTACTATGCCTCGTGATCCGTGCGGTGCTGGCATCGCTCGTTGCCAAGTTTCGTACGAGCGTCAAATCAACAGCTGACCGAGATGCGGGAACATCGGCAATCGAGATAATTGCATTTGTGTCGTTGCACGAAATTTCAACTACGTAGCGATAAATTTTACGCTGAAAGCTATTTGTCTTCTTACCTCGACAGCCATTTCTGCTTTTTTTTTTCTTTCTCATCCGTGAAAGTGGGAAACTTCGTCGGCGTTAATTCTTAAGACCCTCGAACGAAACAGTCGATTCGTAGACTCGCGAGCAGAAATAGATCGAGCAGGTCTTTGTCATCGTTTCATTGAAATATTAACTTTAAAGGGAATACCTTTATTTTATTAAGCTTACGTCGAAGAAATGGACTTTATCTATCGGCGCTCCGTACCGTTCGTTTGTCGATCAAGAGAATTTATCGTTCGCAGAAATTCTAGCTAACCGTCGCGTCGTTATGTTTTCCGCGAAACGTGCAAAAATGTCGATGAAGACTCGACGGTAAATTTGACGGTAGATATCGAGAATCAAGTTTGGAACGTAGGTACGGTATTACGGAAGCTTTTCGGAAAGTAGAACACTCAATAAAACCTTCAAATAGGTTTATACGTACGGATCGGTTAAATACGTCTCAAATATTCATTAGAGTGGAATGGTGTATTTATGAGAAGTAGCAGGTTTATTTCGATTCAGCTACAAGACTTTAGATAGCGCTTTTTAATAATCTTATCAAACGATGTAGCAAAGGGACGATTAACGACGTATTTAATTCAAATTTCAAAGATACTATTTACCAGGACACAAGAAGATTTTAAGTAATTGGTACACACCATCAAATCCATACGATTTTCAATTTAAAGAAACTTGATAGAGAATGATAGAAAATTGATTGTAAATAAATCAAGAATGTTAAAGAAATAGAGTTGATACTCGTTATAAAGAAATTTCCGGCGTGCAAACAATGTTGAAGCTATAGTCTAAAACCACGGAAGACCTTCGAGCTTCTCAAAGATTCTGGAAACCGTCATGGCCAAAATTGATTATCGTTGCATAAATGCTTGAAATAATTGTTGAATATTGAACATGGCTGTCTAACGTTACGGTCGACGGAGGTCGACATCGTCGCGTAAGTTCGTTAGTACGTTTTAATAGAAACACGACGGATACTCTAGGAGAGATGTCTTTGCAGGTTGACGCGAGGACTCGAACCAAGAGCGTTTCCTACCCCCAACTCCGATGCACCCCCTCCCCCCCCCCCCCCGACTGTAATCTTATTTACAATCGCGTGCCACGATTATCGTTCTCGGCACGTCGCGTCGCTCCGTTTTTCAATCTGAATTCTTCGGAGAAGCTGAAATGGAACGTTTGGTTCATTCATTCTTGGGATTCAAAGTATTTCCCGGCAGATACGTTTGCAGACCCAAAGACGATTGTTATCTCAATTAAAAAAACAAATGTTAATATAAATTTCATTAAAACAACGGAATTTTTTGCACAAGCCTCACAAACGTGCGATCATAATCTTCGCATATACGAATTCGAGAAATAATGATAATAATGATAATAATAAAATGCAATAAGCGTGGTTAAATATAATTATTATGTAAAGGACGCAATTTACCTAATTTAAGCCCCACAAATTCCGCAAGACAAACTTTCCAATTCAAACCCTCGAGTAAAGAATGCAAAGGTTTTACCAATCCAACGGAATAAACCTGTACGAATTTCAAAACAATGGGTTCAATTAAAACCGTGTAACGCGCTTCAACCGTAATTACTCCGCCCATTATCGTGGCCCCGAAAGTCATTAATATTTTATCCTTTGTATCGCAAAACCCAAGTCGGTGTATCTCGCGGAGTTCGATAGTTGCGCCGGTGAACGTGATTTACTTCGAAATTGAAGAGGAGCGCGTCACGACGCCCAAGTCTCCCGATGCTTTTCATTTTCTACACTCGATTCGACCGAAACTGTCTAATCGAATCCGAAACTTCCAACGGCGGGATTAACGTGCAATCAGCGTGCGATCGACGCGACTGTAATTTCCCACCGCGATCTTGAAAGATTTCGCGAACGAAGTCCGACATAGCGAGAGCGAAGTTCATTGTCTGCGACCTTATTTCAGCATGCATCGGAGTTGGGATATTCTCGTATACAGGGCCTCGACGGTTAACCGAAGCGTTGCACGCAATTTCTATCCTAGACCTTCGTGCCTCGACGTTTACCCGTTTCCTTATCGAGCGGATCCTTCTGTACGTTGATTGTCCGGATAACCGTCGATCCTCGGGACGATATCGGATCTCTCTTCGTACATGGTTAAGCGGCGTCCAGAATGAGCGACGATAAACTCGTCTCCCGACGTTGGTTATCGTTCATTTAAATGCTCTACTAGACGTTTATAGTAATCGAGGGAGAGGTTACTACTGAGAAAAGAGACTCCAGGATTTTCCTGAAAGTTCCTCGGGTTACTTTTTTTTATTCGATATTCGACTACTGGGAAGTGGTAATTAAGTAAATTGGAATCCTGCGATTGGGGAGCGTGTTCGTGCGCTGGAACTTAATCGAGAAGCCCTTGGATCAAAGTATCGACAGGCTTTTTCGTAAAAATCGTGCTATCACGTTAATCACGGAAACCCGCGTGGCGTTGTCGAATTAATTCTCGATCTTGTTTATTATTGCTCTATTTTCGTCGAGATACATTATAATTAAAATCGATCTTTATCGTATTAAATATTCAACTGTGAAGATCCTATCTGACAAATACCGTAGAAAATTTGCACCTCAAATATTCCACTTTCTGGCTACCCCTCGCTATTTCTGTGTCGGATATAATTAAACGACAATAAAAATAATAATTATTCTTAATCGCCAAATTTGATGATTAAATTCCATTATCGTAACGAGGATCCCGGTTGATCCCCCGACGAAATTATTACAATCGCGTTTTCTAATTAAACGGTCTAGCCGCGTTTCTCGAAGGAACATCGATATTCTCATCGCAGACGGGGGTGTGCGTTTTACCCGCACAACCTCTAGACACACCGGTAGGTTCTAAAAGAGAAAGGGTGCAACGTAAGCGGCGCTGGATCGCATGCTCGACGCCAGTTAACAATCGAGGCCCCTGCATTTATGAATAAGGCTGTACAGGAGGCACGGTAAGGTCACAGACAATGAACCTCGATCCAGTTCAGGGCCTTACCCCGGCCAGCACGCGAAGACATTGTCGGTCAGGGTAATTCTGGCACACCCTCTATTCCGTACGAAGGAAAACTGAATTCTCGGTAAACTGCTTAGAACGGAAACTACTTACCTTCCCCGATGGCCTGTAAAATCGGACTATGAATCGCAGGCTCGGGAACTGCCATCGGCGCGCATTGCCGAGACCTTTACCATTGTTCGATTGTCCAGCGGAGTAATAAATTTTAATGTCTAACCGTTCCGCGTTGTCTTGACCCTGGATTTCAAACGAGCAAGATTTTTATTGGCCTTTGATTGCTTTATAGCGCGGTAAATTTAAATCGGGAACCGTTCCGCCCAGTCAAGGATTATCGAAAGAATATATCATCGTACCTACGTACAATGAAACGGTGTGTACAACCGTTCAATTATCCAGTTATATTATTGACGATACGGGCACGAAAGTGTTTCTATCGGGGGATACAGGAGTTTCCAAAGAGCCCGACAAATTAAGACGTTAATCAAGAGCTCTCTAGTTAATCAACGTCCGAATAATAAAGAGCTCGTATAACAGGTGTTCCGTCATAGTTTATATTATTGCTAGGCACTCTCTCCCCCCCCCCCCTCTCTGTACAAAGGAAAATATCGCGTTTCGTCACGTTTGATAAATGGATCGACAGTATTTGAGAAACGTGGCCGTACAAAAGTATGAAGAATTATTCGAGCGCGATGACACGCCGATAACGACGAGTCCCGTCATTTGTGCCAACGGAAATGGCGTCCTATCCTCGGGGTCGTAAAACCCTAGCTACCGTTTCATTAAAACTCCACCGTAGAAGTGGCGTAGTTGTGAATTTAATTAGGCCAATTACGCTTCATAACCGAAGATCTGGTACGGTTTAACGGGTGACCGTATGAATAATTTCTACGGCCGCTTTTACCTCGGTATCGCGATGATACGACGAATCCACGTGTACCTCGCACGCATAATCCTCCCCCCGCTACGCGACCTTTCGCTCGGTAAATTCGAAACCCTCGACTTCTCGACGTTTCCCTACCTTTGCTCTCCGCGGTGTGCGCGCGCGATCGAAAAGAATAACGTTTAAGCGAAAATATTTCTATCGCGACGATGCGCATACGTGCAACACCGATTTTAATTACGCCGCGTCATTTATTCCGAGCACGCCGCCTTTCTCGTTCACAATACTACGGAGGGATTTCATTGAAGCGCCGAGCTGGGCGGGGTGTCGTTGTCGTGGATTTAATTGGACCGAATTTATCTCTTTAATTCCTCCTCGAGCGTGCCGTAAAAGAACGGTCTTCATTGTATCGCTTTAATCCAGTTCCCTTCGGAAGCCGTAGCTGCCGTTCTATACGAATACGAGGCACGCGACAAAACGCTGCTTTTGTGCGCGTAGAAACTAAAAATGTTATTGCCGTTCGCGTCGACATACTGGAGTGTGTTCGCTCGTTAGATGGTAATATAACTTTTTTTAAAAATACACTTTTTAATACAGATTGTGAATATCCCCGTTCGTTCTTTCCTCAGAAGGTACATGGTCTAGTCTTGTATGTACAAGTATGCCAGACAAGACCTTGTCTCTTGATTCTGTATTTTAACCTTCCGTTTGTCCTACATACATATGTATTTCGGAACACCGATAGTCGCATGCACCTCGCAGGTGTTTTTGCAATTTTTTTGCCTTATCCCAAGTGTTTTACTAGTGTATGCATCTAAAAAGAATTGTTTAAATTTGTATTTTTTTCCCCCTCTGATTAAGAACTGACGACGGATACGTATAAACACCGACTATCCATAAGCTTCACGATCTAGATGGCAATATTGACTTTTTACGTTAAGAGTGGCGGACGTTGCTTTTCTCTTGATAAACAAGGTTGACATCATAAATCTATTCGGTACGTTACGTAGGCTTTGAGTTTGCCCTTACGCACCCATACTCGACACACGTATTCCACACATACTCGTCACGTGTCGCCAATAACATGGGCATCGGTATTTCTAAAAATCTTTGTTTTCTTACGATGCACATCTCGATCGCTCGCGTCGACTAGGGGCGACCCGCCTCACTCATCGCGCTCTTATCGATATTCGTAAACATTCGCACACCGCACACGCAACTGTAATCGATCTAATTTACGATGGCCCTAAATGTCGGGGAACTGGTCACGCGAGGGACTGTTTGGGCATTTCGACACGTCGCAAAACATCGTTGCTGGTATATTCCTATTCCACAATACCTTTGCCGGCGGATTTGAAGTTTTCGTTGTTCGACGATCCCGGGACGACTCCATCTCCCGGTATCGCGTCTCTCTTTGTGTCGTCCGGTAATTTACCAGCGCGATTGGTACGATAGTCTCGCGTGACCCCTATCCAAAACTTCGAAAACATCCAACTTTCCTGATCCCTGATGATCGTTGATTTTTACGCTTCATCGTTGCCTCCCGATTATTATATTGCACCTGAGAGAACAACGCGAGTTAACCGCGTATCGTTTAATCTTCCCCCGGCATCGTTTATCACGTCCAGTGTCCGATACTGCGTTCAACAATGGTAGCCTCGGAATATAAGTTACGTACTCCGGGCTAGGAAGCCGATGCTTTGTGCTCACTTTCCAAGAATTAACAATCTCTCCCGGGCTCCTGATTATCGCACCGCCGAGACTCGACGAAGTAACGTTCCTCTTTCGCGATTTATCATTCCCGCTCGAGATCTTTGACCCGGATAGAAAAAAAAAATGGTTGATAATACGCGAAACACGAGGCGAGCATCGGCGCGGCTGACGTAAGAAACAACCTGTCTCCGGCGGGTAAAACGCGAATACCTTCCGCCCCGATGCACCGTTAACGCGCTTCTTTGTCGCGTAGCGTAATTAAATCGTTTCTTTAAACGAGCTTCACGGTGGGATCCATCCCTCGCGCTAATGACGTCGAGATACGCCCTTCTCGCGGAACGATCCTCGCCCCGCTAGGCGGATCTTCAACGTAATAACGATGAAACATTTTCCGAAGTTTTCTCTTCATTTTGCGCAAGGTCGTTCGAGAGGATTCTTATTACGCTCGGACGGGGGGGTGGATCTGCGATGGACGTTGGAATCATTTCACTGGTTTTCAGAAAAGTCGTCGCTCGTAAGTTACCGGAGGGAGATAATTTGCTTTTTTTTTCTCTCTCTCTTTCTCTCTGTCTCTCTCGACTTTGTATTTAATGCTCGATTTAAATGAGAAAATGTGGAGGAGCGTAAAGTTTTCTACTTTTCGAGATGTAAAAGCCTAAACGGAACGCGGTCGGTTCTGGTTTCGCAATCGTGTTTCGCGATAGGGCCCGTAAGAGGATTCAAGGATAAAGGGATTTACCATCTGTTGAAACTGAAATAAAAATAAATGGTTCCGCTCGACGAGAGGAATCGTTCCTTTTTTCCGTGTTTCGCTTCTCCTATCTCTGGGCTCGCCGCTCGGCAGATGTAATTCGCTGATCTACTTCGACGTTTTCGTCATCGTTAAGCGAGTGGACGTTGTTTATCGATTGACCCGTATCATCGGAGTGATAAATCATAGATCCGTTACCAGGTATTTGGAATGAATTTGAGGGCAAATTTCCGGTGGAAAAGGCGTAGAAAACGTGTACTTGGGTTGTTAAGGCTAAATGGCTGAAATTCGTAGGGTGTGACCCGTTCACCCTGATCGATCATCCGGTATCTATATTCGATCGAACGTTATCCTATCTAGTCACGATCGCGCCGTCACTCTTCGGCTGAACTTTCGTTCGATTATTTATTCCTTCGAGCACACGTGCCGCCGAGATTCGAAACTTTTATACCTAAGAAACCCGAAAACATCGCGCGTGCGAATTGAGAGTTTGCGCTCTTCATATCATTTTTCTCTCCGGAGGAAGATGTTCGGTATAAATCTTGAACATTCCTCTCACGCGGAGAAAAACTCATTTTGGAAATCAGTCCCGAGGATGCGTTCGAGAAGTTGGCAATTAATACCGATGAATTTCGTACGGTGATGTACAGAGTTCGGCGATTATTAGTGTTCATATTTTGTTGCGGATGACGAATGAAGAAAACATGCTGAATGTATTCGAAACACATTTTTAGAACTGTACGGTGAGTAAACGGATATCTGTTTCGATCTTATCGCTTTTCGTACGGTATGACATAATAATTTCAGTGATTTTCTGGCGGAAAACGTTTGAAAAAGTGTTCCATCATTTTATAACGAGTTATCGTGAAAACTTCTAATTTCCAGAACAAATCAAAGTTCAGATAAGAAAATTCCACGAAAGGTCAGATAATTCTGCAGCACTCTGTAGTTTTAGAAAAACCATCAACCCACGGAAAACCCTGCGGAAGGGACTGACTTGTTTTCGGTGAAACCATCCAACGAAGAAAGTTACGATTTTTACCGCCAACGTACACGAGTCACATTTCACGACCAAAAACTCAGGAATGACTTACTCGTTCGAAAACAACGTTGTAACGAACGGCATCGGTAAATCGCGATTCTCGCAACGACATTAGCGATAAAACGCGACGAACGAGACGCGCACGCATCGTGCAACGTGCGAAGAATTCGAAACGAGCCTACAAATACGCAACGAACATTGATTAAACGGCACCAGGCGTGATTTAATTCCGAGTGTGGGCGATTTGCGTACGATGTTTTGATCCGTAGGACGTGTATAGCGGCACGTGGCAAACGCCTGGCGACAGGGCCCTTTATAGCCGGAGCGCATCGTCAAATGAAAAGAAATCCCGGTTGCAATCAACGATGAAAGCAACGTACGAGAGCCCAGGGTCGATCGTTAAATTAAGCCCCGAGCGGGAGGAATCACAGCCTCCTCGTATGTTACGTGTACACGCGCGCTTACACACGCGTACCGCGGAGTCGCGTAGTAATCGTGTCCAGAGAAAGGCCAGAGGGGTTGGGGGTTAGGGGGGTGGTGGTTGGGCATCGAAGGAGCGTAGGTATATCGGGCTTCTGGAAACGAGTAGCTTTTGTGCGAAAATTTCTAGGAACGTTAGCAATTGATTTCAACGCTGCCCGAAGGAAACGTTGCTCGAGAAGATAACACGTTTCCGACGGTATAATTGAAATGTCTGTCCGTTAAATTAGGATATGTAAATACCGCGAGAGCTATTCCCGCTCGGCCGTGGAGCTTCGAGGATGGTAATAATTCGGCGCGATACGTGCAAAAGCCGGGGGAAGTCCTTGAGAATAGGAGTTATCGCGCCATTTGTTTCGTCGAGTTATAGCGCGCGTCGGGATACGTAAGCGGGTTTTGACGTCGCGTTCAGGAAAGGGCATTAATATTAATTAGCGATCCGCTGGAAAATGTGCCGTGATTGACGATCTTGGCGGTTGGACTCTCTCGTAGGTCCGACGTAGGTCGTTCGAATAGAGGTTCCAGATTAAGTACGGTGATTACGGATTACCGTTGGATGCGGAACACGGGAGGGAGAACGAACATTCGCGCGAATAGCGTTACGATATAATTGACGGAGGGACAGCAAGGGACGAGGGCTTGTCTCGGGTCAAGTGCAAAGCTTAAATTTTCTGTAAAATTGAGACGTTTGTCGCGTGGCGTCGCGACGAGGATATCGGTATGTCGCCAGCTTGGTGCGCAGAGCATACGCTTTGGAAGATAAAGTCTTCTTCGAGTGTGGTGTTAACGATTTTCGGTGGACGGGGTCGAATTTGGCTTAAATCTAGATCATGCACATCTGTGGATCTTCGGATCTCCAAACTTTTTTTTACTCTATCAAATGTATTTCGGATCATGAAATAATTATAGAATTTCTATTCTACTCAAAAATATTTTACAAGGAATCACTTGTGTTTGCTTGCTTTAGAATTAGTTTGAAGATCCGGAGATTCGAAGATATGCATGATCTAGATCTGTTTCTCGAATTTTTCTACCATTTTTCCCCCGATGACTGGGGGAGAGTATTAAACAATCGCATTTTTGCCGATATTATCGCGATATATGTCCCCTCCCTCCTGTTTCCATTATTGCGATATGTATCACCGCATTTCTGTTGTCGCGAAATATATTTCTACTCGCGCGCACCGTATATTTTCTGGATGTGTTGTACAGGGGTATGCTCGCGATAGGACCCGTTCACGTTGAAATATCGAATCGAACGGGCGGATACGTTTCCAATCAAATTTCTCGACAGCCGTATAATTGATACGACGCAAAACGTCATCATCGTATGTGTTAAACATCGCCGATGAAAATGGGCAATTAGAACGATTTGTCCCGATCCGCTAGTCGCGACGGTCCTACCATTATTTTTTTTCTTTTTATCGTCATTAGCCGGTCCCAAATTTAATGGTCCAGATTTACATTCCACGAATGTCCCCCGCTATCCATTAATTTCTACCGCTCGCATCGATCAATTCGCTTTAATATTTGCAACGCGATCGATTTCGCGACGAAACGAGCAAACGCATATTAAGAGGGAAACGCGTTGCGAGAATGAAACTGGTTGAACATTTTCACCAAAAAGGGGAGCAGATTGTTTTTCTTTTTTCTCATTCCCACGTTGCTAGCAGGGATTCGTTTTCAACCGTCGGAAGAATACGTTCCCGCCATTTCGTGATATGTATTTTCACGAAGCGGGCCACGGTTCGGTTTGTATTGGTACATCGAATTATGGTGCGGAGGCACGTTTGAAATAAAATTTCTGGACAAACGAGTGGCTCGTTTGAAAAACTGTCACCGCGCACGTCACGCTGATTTAATTTTGTTTTTCAATAAAACTGAAATGTCACCGGGGCGTGTGCGGAACTTTATGAAAATTTCTGTGCATTCCTCGCGCGAAGTACGTTGTAAAAATTTAACGTTTTCCGACCTGTTCTTATGATCGTAGTTATTATCGCCTGTGTAATTACCATCGAATGTGTCGAGGTCTCCGGAATATTCGCGGAATTATAGCCAAATAAAAACCAGCGATAAATTTTAACGTCGCAAAGATAACGTGAAAAAAATCTCGTTCGAACGGCGAAAACCATTGTTAAAAAAATATAACCTTTGTATCGAATCGTAAAATCTAGCGAACGAAAGGTAAGATTCGTAATTAACTGCGTTCCGTTCATTCGATAGTTTCATCTCGAACGCGAAAGCAAATAACGGACGGCTCGTCCGTAGTAGCAAACGGAGTACGATTAAAACCTTTGTTGTTTCGTAAAATCGATCGGACGACCTCTATATCTCACGCAACGAATCTTTGCGAGTGTCACATTGGTATTCATTGGCTCGCTGGGAGTTCTCCAGTTTTACGATTTAATGCAACTCCGTGGAAAGGTATAATACCCACTGCGTTCTCCTCTTTAAACGCAGTCACTGCGGATCACTTTCGACGATTCGCATTTTTTATTTAACAAAATTTATTTACACCGCTTTGATAGTTCTTGGTATTCCAAAGCCCGGATTCATTTTCAATTTACACGCCCGGTATCTCTGAAGGTCTGTTAACATTTCAAAACTACCTGCACGTTACTAATTACTTTCCGTACTTCCCATATTTCCCTTCGTTAATAACCACATTAATTAAATACGTCGTGTATACGCGTTTTAAACTAAAACTTTTCGAATATTCGCTGTGGAGTAATTGGTTTCGAGTAATTGCTTGCTTTGCTTAATAATTGCTTACTTCGGGTGTACAGGGTTACTCTTGCTTCAAATGTATCGCCCGCGGGATAATTTCGGGAATATTATATCAGTTATTATTTCAAGGAAGCCGTATCAGCTGGATGGATTTTCATCGTAATACAAATGTATTTACGGAGAAAAGTGTGTTTCGAACAACGAAGAACTCTCGTTCGTTCCAAGTTCAAAACACAATATTATCATCGTATCGGACAAAGTTTAAATCCGATAACACGATAGCGCCGGGATACGCGCGTCAGAATAACGATATTGAAATTAGACGGTGTAAACGCGACGATGTACTCGGTATTGCTGGAACGTCTGTTGCTCGATTAACGAGCTACGTCTGCAATGTGTCTAGTATTCGGAGCAGTCGCTCTATTACATCCCGTGGATGGCAAGTATGTTCGCGTTATTCGAGTATCATGGTCGACCAAAGGTAAACTCGATCCCTTAACCGTGATTACAAATATAATTTCCTATGTTACGCGTCGAGCAGTTGATCGAATGCTGGTGGACGTACGTTGATCAATTGATTAAAACCATACTCGCAATAATGTCCATTACACGAAATAGTACTAATATCTTAGAATATTTCAGCTTTTGTACATATTCGAGATATCGGAAAGAAATGTATTATTTCGTCCAACAATATAAAACTGTATTTCCTTGTTAAATTTTGTTACAGAATATTATAAAATGTAATTTCCGTTACTCTATACAACCGTGTCCCAAAGTTTTTTTAAGTCTTTTATACACTTTTCGTAAAAAATCACGAGGATGATTGCACCACCCAGTCCGGGCACAAATTGAGTTGAAAAGCTACTATGTAAAATAATAGGATTTTTTCTGGTACCTCTAATATATTTAGGTTGTTACGGAAGAAGGTTTTTAAACAAAATATCGACTCCCTTTGTAAAATTCCTCATTTTATTACAAAGTAGTAAGTAACTTAATATAGAAGAATGTGGACATTTGTATTCAGTGAAACGTTATTTTCCTGTCATCCTGTACAAAATGAAAATCCCACCGAAAATCCGCTATCCGCGTATAGTATAATGACCCACCGTAAAATGTAATGAAAGACCGCGCGTTCGTCGACGATTTGGTGCGAACAATACCGGATTCGTCCACAACGCAACAATAATAACAAAGTGACGTTGTATTTGGTGCACGGGGTTTCGCGGTGCGGTCGTTACACTCGCATAGGAGTAGATAAACAAAGGCAGGTATAGAAAGGAGATTGTAGGTGAACGAATAATAACAAACAGGAAAATCAACGGAAACCAAAATACCCAAAAACAAAGTTAAGGTTAAATTTGAATACATTTGTAAAACGTAAGAACTCTGACCGGAAACACGCATAAAGAACACGTACCGCGAGAACGGAGCAACTACGAACCAAAAAGGGAGCCAAGAACGAGGGAAGTACTGGTCGTACGGTCAAACGACTACGGTAACGGAAACCAAGCGAGAGAATGAAAGAAAAGCTCGAGCGAAGGAGGCATGATCGAACCTTTCAAACGATAAACGAGAGAAACCTGCAGAAATCGAACGGCAAACAGAGAGACACGCCACGCGAGTAGAGAAACTGGGAAACCTAGAAAGGCCAAAACGGACAAAGAAGGGACATCGGGAACGAGAGTGAGAGACGTAGGAAAACGACGTGCGAGGGACGGAGAGGGGGCGAGCGAGGTAGAGGGGGGGAAGGGGGTTGAGAAGAGAATGGTAGAGAGGGCAAGAGAATAGAGCTAGAGCTACACGAGAACGGATAGACTGCGAGGGAGAGAGAGAGAAAGAGAGAGATAGAGGTGGTGAGAGGGAGAGAGATTCTAACGTGCCGTTAGCGAGCGAAGCAGTGGGGTGGCCGAGTGGGTGATGGTTAGGTCGGTTGGGTGGGTAGTAGTCCGGGTGGCGGAGGTAGCTACCCGGTGGGTAGTAGGTGGTAGTAGTAGGTGCGCACCCTACGCGGATACCAGGTGAGTGGGGCAGAGGCCAACCCCCGGGACAAAACGCGAAAAACCACTTGTGCGTCTCCGACCTGGCATCCAACGGTGTTCTACGATCGCTCGTATCCTCGTTGAATCGTATCCTCTCCCCCACCCCACCCCCCCACATCTCTCTCTCTCTCTCTCTCTCTTTCTCTCTGTCTATCTCCGACTGCACGTTATCCCGCTGGATTCACTACGTTCTTCCATCTTGCGCCCACCAGTCGTTCCTCGACGTCGATCCAAATCGCTATCCTTCTTCGGTCGCGTTTCATCCCCTCGATCCTTGGGACACACAACGGTTCGCGCGCCATCAGTTGAATATCATCCGCGTATCAGGGTAGTGCGGAGAAAAAGGCACGCCGGTCGCGAGTGAAGCCGGGTCGAATCGTTTTGTTTTTTTTTTTCCTTTCTTCAACGCGCCCGTTCACTTGTTGAGGCCGAGTTGATCGAGAGAAGATCGAGGGTCCGCCACGCGTCGATACTACTTTTCCGGGCTTTTTCCTTTTTTCGGGGAGAGGAAGGAAGCGACGATTGGCGGTGGCCACCGTGTGAGGTGCACCCTTCATCGATCCAGTCGGTTCCAGGTTTATCCGGGAGAGAAAGAGGGAGAGAGGGAGAGAGAGAGAGAGAGAGGGAGAGAAAAATAGAGGATGCGGAGCGGGATCCTCGATCACTGATCCAGGCAGTGATACCTCGGGTGGATCGAGGATCTTTCGACGACTTGTGCGCGCCCCTGCTCTCGAGTTCCTCGAGATTCTTGCTTCCTTCTTTTTTTTTTGTTCGCTTTCCACTACTCGACTCGCGTTTAGAATTGCTCTCGTTCGCGAGGATTCACCGTGATTCGTTGTTTTTTTTATTTGCTTTTTACCTTGTCTCGGAGGGAAGGATCGCTGCTACGTGTCTAGACCTATCGATCCAGGTGTGTGTTACGCGTTTTGGATCGTACTTTCGGGTGGGGGAGTATTTATCGTAAGTATGCGCTGATACGCGGTGAGAGATGAATCTTGTTTTTACGATTCGAGCTAAGATCGTGGGGGTTAAATCAAGTGGTAACGAATTCCGAATCGGACGCGAACGAAGGAAGCGTTATAATTGCAATTTTATCGATCGCAGTGGTAAATAGAAAAGCAACGATCGCGCAAAGTATTATCGGTTTCTGTGCAAATGTCCGAGGGCGGCACGGTAAATTACCTTACGTCTGAATTTTTAAAAAGGATCTTGTACGTTCGCGGGGCGGCGAGGTCGGAATTGATCGAGTTCCACGTCACTGGGAAGGAACGCGAGAAAATTAATTAAGACGTACGGCGCTCGCTAACGGTTCACGTGCCATCAATTAATAATGCATTTAAACGATTTAATTCCTGGATGCAAAGCAGTTAATTGAGTAATTCATCTGCCTCGTAGTACGGATCCTTTCACCGTGGTAGATCCGTAAGAGATGTCGTAATTGGCTCGGAGGGCACGTTGCAATGACTTGTTGCTGTACGCGACGTCTTTTGTTCTCCTAAAATATCTTAAACAATATTTTCTTCCCGGGCGCGGTGGGGCAATTCATTCGGCTCTTGGACGGGGCAGTTATCTTCCCGCGGTTCGTCTTAACTTTCACGTACAATTGCGGAGCGATATAAAGTACAACGATAAAACGCGAGACGAGATACTCCGGAAAATCAGAAATTTGTTACCCTTAATAAAAAGATGTTGGAAAATTGAATATTTGAACTCGATAAGTACCCCGTTATCGTTGCGCCTCTGTACGGTCAATTTTGGATTAGAAATACGTTGAAATTAAAATTGTCACCGAGTATGTACATCCATATCGGACTTCTTGCAATCAGCTTTGGATTTGAAATTTGTTGAATGTAGACTCTTCGATGAAGAGGAAGCTTCTTCTATTTATTCGTACCCTCGTATTCGAAGTGCACGAAGCTATCGGATACGACAAAATCGAGTTTAACTAGAAGGGGAGGGGGTGGTAGAGACTGAATCCAAATGATAAAAAGGTACAAATTGAACCGAACTGTGTCCTGCATAGGAACTCGTTTACAATTAACAGAGCCGTTTCGTCGAGCCGATTGATTTTGTTTCCGAAAAAAAGAACCGCTTGATCGTGCACGGTAGAATTTGTCGTATCTCAAAGTCCGCGTATCTGCGCGTAATTTCGAGAGCCATCTGTGCTCTATAAAGACCTGGTATACATACGCGCGCGATGCATCGTTTACACAACGAAACGGAGGGACGCACGCGGGATCGACGTTGAACGCACGCGAATCTCGGTTAGTAATGCGTCGTGAAAATAATCGAACGATATTTCTTACGCCTTCTCGGTCTTAAGCGTTCCCTTTAATATCTTTCACGCGACAACGGTTTCATTCGTCTATCCGGTTGACGATCGCAACGCGATCCTTCCTTTCCCACGATTTTCCGAGACTCTCTTCCGCGTTGATCCCCGGGAAGATCGACGTTAACTTTCTATCTCATTTTAGACTGCGAGTAAGATCTCCCGTCCCTTCGGATCTCGTCCGTCAACGTTAAATCGAGGGTAATGTAATTTTGGAAGAGGGAAAATTTGATCGCGCTGTCCGATGTCCGAACGAATTCGCTAAAGTTTTTAACAACGGGAAGCGAAGATCGTAAAGCGCGGCATTAATAAAGAATTCGATGGAAATATTTTCACTCGACCGAAGACCCTTGCCTCGTTTCTCGCGTTATTGGGATGAAAATTTGATGAAAATTAAACATGCCAGAATCGTAAACTGGATATTATAGATAGAATTCGTTGGAAATATTTTCACTCGTACGTCGCTTCTTTTCTCGCTTTATTTTGATCAAAATTTGATAAAATTTAGACATACCAGAATCGTAAACTGGAATAGAATTCGTTGCAGATATTTTCACTCGTTCGTTGCTTCTTTTCTCGCGTTGGTGGGATGAAAATTTGATGAAAATTAGACATACCAGGATCGTAGACTGGAAAATTCTCTCGCTCGGAAAATAATATTCATCCTTTGACGCGCGAACAAAGAAGCGCCCGTTACGTATCGACGCTTGTTTCCAGCTAAATGGACTTAAACTCTGACAGAAAGTAATACTTAATAAGCAGTGCTACCTGTACGAACGCGTATACATAGGTTTACAAGTCGATACAACGTCGCGCATCTGGGATCAACGTTACTCCATCGATCAGTGTTACCGAACTAGTCCACCAACGTTCTTTGTTTCTTTACACCGTAATGAATTCCATTCGCCGCGGCAATTGTTACTTGAAGGCAATTATGGAAATGTCGATTAGCATTCCTATCGTCTACCAACATTTCGCGTGTATTCAACGTTGTCATCGCTGGGCCCTACATTTTTTGCTTCTGATTATACCACAGGTTACACGGTACCGCGTTAGTATCCGTTACGCGAACGAGAAAAACATTGTGGTAACGCGTCGCGAAATGAAATGTTTATTTTAGTCTTTTCCTTCTCGAGTTCGAAATAACAAATGCATGCGTTATCCACTGGTTTGCGGTGCACGAATGCATTACTACGTACATATGTACGTGGAAAAGTTAAATGCACTCGAGTACAGAGATATGTATGTATACGGACAGGTGTAGAGCGAAACGCAGAGTAACAAAGTTACATTTGATCGATTACAAATACGTGGCATCGAACGGACCTAATGACACGGTTTCTTAGTTTCTTGCACGAGGAATTAATTCTTTATGCTACGTGGATACTTGCTTTGTATTACATCGAATCGGATTTTAATTAATTCAAAGCAATTCCCTTGTTATTCCTCGACGAATCAGAGATCGAATTCGAAATTTTGACACACCAGATCGCGACACGGATAATATTGGAGCAACCAAATATCCGCAGCGTTGTTCTGGCAGGGCCAGTCACATAATTTTTATACGACTGTTAAAATTTCTGCACACCAAATATCCTACAAGCTCGCGTGCGTAGCGTTCGCATAAATATGAAATAGCTATGCGCATCGTTGCGCAGTGACACACACGGGGATCGATGTTACGCGTACCTGAAACGACGTCGATCAGCATTCGTTGAATGTGTGTGTCACCGCGTGGCAGAAGTCTGTGAGGGGCGGGGGGGGGGGGGGGGGGGCTGACCCGATTACTTCGTTATAGCAATCGCGTTATTCGGATGGCCGATTTTTCGAGCAGAATTCCATCGCTGGTCAGCCGAACTCATGGGAAATGAAGATTGACGCTCACGAACGTACGAAAGATCCGAAAAGTAATTCGGTAACGCCTCGCGTTAAACGGTCGATCGGAAGAAGTTTAAATGCTCGTTGGTTCGCGAGAATCGTTTGACGGTTTCCTCGAAATAAAATCGCGCGTGTCCCGAAGAGATATTCTGTATTTTCTGATAAACGAGGCGAGAAAGAGTAATTTCTCTAAACCATGTTACGATGTCACGCGTAGCAGCGATTCTTCCGATACAGGGTAAAAAAAAATAAAGATTTGAACGAGGGAGGAACTCGAGCGCCAGAAAACCAACGAACCTTTTTCAGTAAACCTCGTCCCGTCGTGATGGCAACAACTCGCTGATCATTGCGCGATATCACGTTGAAATTGAAACCGAAGCAAATCGATGTCAGACATCGTACGCAAAGAGATAAATCTCCACGGGCACCGAACGATGATCCGTCAGCGTCCTATCTGCGGGACTGTAATTTCGTAATTAATTCGCCGCTACACCTCTCTGTCCTTATCTTCCGATCTTACCGAATCGAGGGAGAGAGAGAGAGAGGCAAGATCGAAGAGAGCGAAGGAGAGCGCGTACCGGGAAAAGCGAGAGATCTCCACGAGAGAAACACCGACCGCGGCGGTTTCCACTTTTCCGCTCGCGGTGAATTCCTTCGAGCACCGAAGACGAAAATAGGAACTGTCATTCGATAAATCGATTCGCGGAAGAAAACCGGGAGGACGCGAGAGAAACTCTGTGAGAGAGAAGGAGAGAGAGAGAGAGATAAAGAGTGCAGTCTGGATACTATCGGGCCCCCGGTGCTGCTGATATCGTCTACCTGAAAAGCTTGGGCTGACGTGGGGAATAGAAGACGCGATAAGGGAATCGGGAGCAAGCAGGCAGCATGAGTAACTCCGGGGCCATACCTCTGATTTTGGCGAGGACAGAGCAGATCATCGAAGGCAAGTACTCCGTTCACCTCCTCCTCCCTTTTCTCTCATTGTCGACGGTCAATTGTGTGTCCCGTCGTACTTACGATCGATCCGTTCTACGATCGAGATCGCGCCCTTCGGACAGTTTAGTTTTAAGACCTCCTCGTACTCGAGAAAGAATTGGACGTAACTGCGCGGTTATCGACGTTGCTTTCGAACGGCAATATCTTTCTTCCGAAATTCAGCTTTTTTTTTTAACTTTGGAAAGAATGAATCTTAAGAGGTACAAGGTTAAGAACGATTTTATTGAAACAATTAAAATCGGGTGGTACTTGAAATGGTACTAAAAAGGTACTTCGGAAACTTTATT
Organism: Pemphredon lugubris; assembly: GCA_933228935.1. Classification (NCBI taxonomy): domain Eukaryota; kingdom Metazoa; phylum Arthropoda; class Insecta; order Hymenoptera; family Crabronidae; genus Pemphredon; species Pemphredon lugubris. The sequence continues at coordinate 6,908,675 of OW121819.1, read as the reverse complement.
GTCAGGCTTATATTGCACAGGAGCTTACGTTCGTTTCTTTCGAACAACGGTTTCATTCCGGAAACGTTCGAAAAGGTCATTTCGTGGAAAATATCTGACAATAATTTTTGAACGAACTCTACATTCCGGTGGCGGCGTGTTTCCAAAAATCTTATTGGCGAGAGAATTGGATCGTGTAGCAGGTACCAATATCGTTTTCGATGGGAAATATTATTTTTCGAAATTCGGATTTGATTTAAAAATGTTGGGAAGGGTCTTTCCGTAGGGAGTGCCGGGTAGAGTGCCATTTTGTTCCTAACATTGGATCCCCGATCGTAGGATATTTCAAAAATCGCATTGCAGGGATAGTCGTGTTATCTTTGCTCGGAAAAGTATTTTCTTTCGGAACTCACGTATTTCTTGTCAATATCGCGAAGAGTCATTTCATAAAGGACACAAGGTTGAGTGTCGTTTCATTTGGGAGATTAGAACTCGATACCAGAATAATTTCTAGTCTTATTGTAGCTGCAGGCGCATTAACATTTGATGTTCGATTGACGTTGGGGTACGGTCGTTTGTCAAGTAATATTGACTTCGGCACGATTTACGGTACGGACAATTTAAGTTGATATGACATGGATAGACACGGGGCTCGGTGCAAGACATCTAGGTCCTAGAAAAAAAGATAGACCGCCCCGAAAGAAATGTTCGATGTCAATTTCCTTAATAATATCTTCTGAAGAATATAAGGAAATAATTGAATGGATGTCCAGCAGAAGTTGCGTTTTATAACAATTTTTCGTGAAAACGTAAAAACAATTCGTTGCTCGCTGTAGCAATTAAAAGTGCAACTGCCATTATCATACGCCCTTCCTCTAATTTGAAATATGCTAATCAGCCGCTCTTTTAATTGCCACGACGAGCAACGAATTATTTTTTACTCGTTTTTATGCGCGTTACGCTTCAGTTGCTCATCGAACACGAAGAAACTTTTTTTTAATAGGATTTTAATGATTCAATAACGCGGGGCCCGATCGTGCAACGTCGATACAAATTATTGGTATACATTTTTTTTTTGTAGATAACATTGTAGATTTTGTGGCGGGTAATTACGTCGGGATACTCCCACGTTTGTTCGGCAACTCTGCTCTCTGTCTAAAACGACGGCAGAGCGTATCCTAAACGAGAGAATACCGGACGAAAATAATTTCCCGCGGAATTCTTCGTTGTAAACGCGTCGAAACGAGGAACTCGTGCCAAAAACTGGGCCGGAAAATCGCAGAATATTCTGCGGGTTATGCGAAAAATTGCGCTGCTCGTGCATACCTTTTACGCGTACGCCTTCGTAGCGCCGGTACCTGTTAAACGGTGCCTACGTAACCCAATTTTCTCTCGCGAGGAGTTATAAATTGTTATTTAAATTGAAATTCAACAAATGATAACGTGCAAACGATATTCCGCCAATTAAAGTGACAAGCTTTAATACCAACGGTTCGACAATCAATATAAAAGATCGAAGAAAGTTTCGCCGGTTCTCACAATTTTTAAAAAGCGCTAAACCTAGTTTCTTTTATTTGTACGTCGAGCGACTTACGAACGTAAGGCTGATCCTCGCCGGCTCATTTCACTGATTTCCACCGCCACCGAAAAGATATTCCTTTTTATCTCTGACTTTTTCTCGTTTCCCATCGATACGTTTCCTTTGCAGAGAAATCAGCGCATCCTAACCGAGTTAAGCGAGAAACGTATTTTCTTCCCATCCCCCAAGTAAATTTCTACCGCGAAACCACCCCCATCTCTCTCCCCCCCCCCCTTCCCTCCTCGCCATCCTTTCACACGATTTTGTATACGAATGTTCCGGTATAAATTCCCTCCCGCATTCTCGTTTCTTTCCCGTGTACCCGGATGGAAACGCTGAAAGCCATCCGGCCAATCCTCGAGCGATAAGCTGAAAGGATTGTCCGTTAAGCGATTTATCTTGCACGCGTATCGATAGCTCGCTCTTGTTACCATCAAATTATGTTAACTTTACTTTGGCTCGCTTCGAAAGACGTACAGAGAAATCGAGTAAGTTCCGACCCGGAAAGTTTTCGATGCTACTCGAGTCCTCCCCCCCTCGTTGGAACGTGGGATTTAGTTCGGGTCCGAACGAAAATTTTTGATTACACCGGAATCTCGTTTTCGACGCCCCGCGCGGAGAAGTTTCTGGTAATTTTGAAATTGACACGACTTCCGACGAATTTTATAACGTTCGACCGACCGCGAACATTTACTCGGACGAACAAAAACTTGTACGAGGTACAAAATAAACAGAATTTTTCGGGCGTTTTTTTTTTTATCCTCGATGGCGTATTAAACCAGTTACCCCGGGAAACTTCGGTTATACGCATGGTTTACCATATCGATTCATCATATTTCAAGCCCGAAACAGGAGGGAACTTTTAATTAATGGTCGCTCGAAATGCCCTATAAACTGGATTTAGGTCTTTAGCATCGTTCCCGCGAAATATCGAGCGTGCGTGGGTTCTTATCGACAACTTCAATTTCAAGAGGAAGCGGGTACGCTGGGTTCTACGAGGAGGACATTTTCGCAAATTTATCGACGATCCTGACGGAAGAGATTTTTTTTTTCGAATTCTACTTACACGAGAGGTCTCTGCGATCTTACGATGTTCTTCGATATATAAATCGAGCATTAGGTATACGAGTAACGATATCCAAATGTAAAGAAGCAAGAACAATGGCGGGGCTACTTGTACAGAAATCCTCCTTGGATTACCTTTCTCGAGTTCGTCGTTGGAAATAACGTCTGTTCGTGAAACATTCCGTTAAGCTTTCGAGTGGAAAAGATGTTTGTTTTCCCAGACTTAACTGAAGCATAGGTTTATTCCGCTCCCAAGAAGTTGAGTTTCTCATTGGAATACGAATTGGTATGCGACAAAATGGAAAAATTCGCTACTCGTTAAATCTGCGACAGCCGGTTAAACCGTAATCCTATTCCGTTACGTCGGCATCTGCAATTGGCCGAACGAGTCGCAGAAAGCTATAATCGCAACGCGATAGAGTTCCTAAAATTAACTATGCCAATATTGCGGTACAAAGAGATTTTGAGAGGGGTCGACCGAGGTATTTTTATCGAATTGAAAATAAGTATGGATCTTCTCCATGAGGCGAGAAGAAATACCTCGCGTTTTACCATCGACGTAAATCTTATTTTATTTTCTACAAGATTTCTATTGAAAAGTTTCTTGGTATCGCGGAATTAACCGTGTTACGATTTTGGCCGAGTTTTCTCGAATCTCGTTTCCGTCGACAAAGCTCTTACTAGATCGCAATGAAAAGAAGTTTCGTACTTTAAATTACGTGAGAAACATCGATCCCGTGGAAACCACAGGGAAAGCGTTCGCGGAGTTACTTGTTTTCAAAGTCTGCACCTGTAAGTTAGTATACGCGGGGGGGGGGCGGGCGTCTTTCGAGCCTTCGAGTGAAAAATACATACGTCCGCGCGCGGCCGTACATAACCCAACCTAAGTTAAATCGGTCGATCGTTAATCTTTAAAGCTCCGCGAGGCACATAATGACGATACTCGTACGCCTTTTACGAGGTTTAGGAGGAGCCGGAGGAAAGAGGAGCCTCGAGGGTGAAAGCGGTGAAACGCGAAGCGTGGTAAAAATGATAGAGCAATCGAGCTCGTTATTTCTTCATTGTACTTCCCGCGACGGAGAGCCTGGGAGAACGGAAATTACGTGGAAATATAGACGATATATTTGCTCGGGTACTTGCGCTCACCGCTTCGGCTCCACGCGAGTGATTATTCGAGACGAAAGTCATTTCGCGACCAATTACATTCGGGTAAACGCGCGCCGGTACTGTTTACCTGTCTTTTATTATTTACATATCGGTAAATTTCCCCGGTCTTAAGTTTTTACATTTAATCCCGCGTTATTCGCCGTTAGACTGTGATACGCTTCGTCGCATTGTGTTGGAGCGATACGCTCATCATTTTCTGTTTTATTATCATCATTTTATCTTTTAACGAGTTTCGATTATATCTAAAGGATAATCGGTGTCTCGGCGTAGGGATAAGATTCAATTACACGCGGCATCGCCGAAACGATTCCACGATAACATTTGTGGTTTGTAAGCATGGTATTTCGGATCATTATTTTTTATTCTTACTCCTCGAATTTTTTTCTGGGCGAAACAAACTGCGCATCGGCGTCGATGGATCGTGCATGGTAGGCGCGAGACGATTGTTTTTTGTTTCGCCGGAGAACACGGTTGACGACATTCCTCGCAGAGAAGGCATAAATTTAATGTCGGTTTACCATATTCATATTTACATATTTTATTCGATTATACGTATCGATCAAAATCTTCGCTCTCTTTTCATGAATAATATTTTACGTAACGCGTACATTTCGTTCGCGCCTCGAAGAAAATTTTTTCCGCCACCCACGACCAATCGCGAATCATTTCCTATCGTATGTACGTCGGTGGAAAACGCACACGGTTAAAGGAAAAAACAAATCATACTCAAATTACTCATCTCGGGACTGTGTTTCCGAAGGCTATTGCACTTTTTATAAAAATTCTTGTTTTAATGCGGTTTGACCACCTCAATAACCCACGTTCGTTCTTTCCTGAAAAATTATAAAGTCCAGTTCTTGCGCACTTGTAGTTGTCAATTTTTATACGAGGAACACTATCCTGCAATTTCATTTCCAGTATTATTTTACGCCACGCGTAGAGACTTGATATCGAAAAAGAGTATCGATACTTTTACCTGATTTATATTTTAGACCCATCGCCACAAGTTGGCACAACCGCGCAAGCAAAATATTAATGAAATTGAAAAGAATGGTTCGATACAATTCGATACCAGTATTTTTGCATCGATATCAGTAAAATATCGATACCAGTGTTTTTGTATCGATATAAGTAAAATATCGATACCATGGTATCGCTACTAAAAATACTTGTATCAAAAGAAAAGTATCGATACTTCACCAGTATCGGTAGTATCGCAATGTCCCTAGCCACGTGTTGCGCGCTTCTGGAGCAAGACTAAGCGCACCTTATCGTAATTCTCATTCCAGCTTCCGCTTTTACGCATCCATTCCTTTCCGGCAGGTATGCCCACTTTACGGCTATATTGCCACGAATCGAATGTACGTGGAACAATGCGCGTTACGCCTCTCCGACAGCTAATCTCCATTGTTCCGTGTCCGCTCGCCAACGTTGGCGTCAGTTTCATCGATCCACTCGATGATTTTCTTTCGCGACACATGGCTGACGTTAATACTTCGTGTTTTTTGTATAATTCAAATGGAATTGGAATGTACTTACTCGGTACTCATCCGTTTCGGTAATGAGTCAGTCGACGAAGACGCGCGTACGTGATTTAACGCGTCATTCGTTTACCCAAAAAAATCGTGACATTGACGTTTTCGTTTAGTCATTTGAACTGCAATAAAGTGCAGTTACGAGCTGAAGATTCGCAAGGAAATACGCGTAACTGTACAAATATAAAAATTTATAATAAAAAAATATTCTCATATCGTTCCTCTATCATCTCAAAGAAATACTTAATATAGTGGAACGGTGTTACTTTTATTTGTATTGAATTCGACGCTCTGAAATGAAAAAAGCTATTATATGCAAAGCGTCCGGGTACACTTTTATGAATTGGAAGCGCAAAAGAGAATAAGGTCAACGGCGGAAAAACGTTTCGCGACATTTCTCGCGATACGACTGTACCGTTGGTCTTTTCTTCCGATTCATTTCCATTCTTTCTTTCTTTTTTTTTTTATTTCCTTCGTTTTACGGCCACGGCTGCCATGGCAAACCAGCAATGGTAAACGAACGCTCGTGCCACCGCGATATAAAAAATTCTCCACTTATATTCTGACCCAGAAACCGAGCAGCGACGTTTGGGAATATTTCAAACGCTCGATAATTTCGAACGACTCGCCGAGGAACGACTCGAAGTCAAATCGAGTGATGGAAATAGAAGAAAGGAGAAGGGGGGTCGCGGGTACCAAGTGTTTTCGTTCGAAAGGAGGAGAGAAGCGTTCCGATAGCCATCGATATAAAAGGACACTTTACTCTCAACGATGTTCTAATCTCCCCCCCCCCCCCCCCCCGTCGTCCCTTATTCTCCTATTTTCACCTTCGCGCCCTACTTTTCGTCCCTTGGGAGCTTCCACCGTGTTTATCCGCGCGACAACCTACTTTTTAGACTGTGAGCGAACAAAGCTTCGCGTAAATTGATGTTTATGAAACTCCGGACGATAATGCACGGAAAAACGTACTTCTAACAAACTACCAGGCAAGGAGATATTGAAAAATACTTCGGGTCGCTGGAAATGTATGCAAAATTGCCGACGCAAAAACGGAGGAGAAGAAAAAACCTGAGAGGTTCGCGAACATGCAGATACCTCGTTGACACGAGAAATAAAATAACGAACCGAAGGAACTTCGATTAAAGTCCCGATATCGAGAAATTCCGGTTAATTCCATCCTGCTAAAATCATTCGCAGGAACGTTGGGCACGAGGAAAACTTTTACTTTACATCGCGAGTGAAGAAAAGCTATGCATTTATTTCCGTCTCGGTAAAAAATATTCGGCAAAAGTTCTTACCCAGCCTCAGTTTTCCCTCTATCCGTCCGAATGGATTTCCACGAATTCGAGCGGTATTCATTCCCCGCGTCGTGTTTTCCTAACGCGCGCTCTCCTACCATCCCTTATTTTCACAATTTTCAGCTTTACACCTTCCCCCGGGGGGGGCGGGGTTATCCTTACACGACACAACCTACTTTTTAGGCTGCGCCGCCGAGCCGTGGGTAAAGTGACGTTTGTAAAACCGCGATATAACGAGGCCGGGATTTCAAGTGTCAGTGGCAGCCTTTTCGAAGCGGCTCGCTGAAATACGCCGACCGACGGTGAGTGGGTCGTTCGTTAACGACTGAAACTTTTTCGTTGCCCGCCTCGTTCTCCGTCCCCCGGCATCCCGACTTTCTTCCTCTTACTTTCTCTCGTCGTGCCCCTCTCCCCCTTCAATCCTTCCTCTATCACCTCTTTGTTTGTTCGTTTCGTTTTTTCTTTTTTTTTCCTTTTACATTCCATTCACGCTGACCCCCTTCCAACATCGTTTCGCTCTCTCGTCACCCGCGAAAGATGTGTTCGCGAGCGACGGATTAATTGCGATTTAAAATCGCGAATTAAATGCCATTAAAATCTGTCATTAAAAAATGAAATGGATCTCGGTAGACGTTAACGGGTGCCGAACGGATTTTCGTTTGCCTCGCCAGGGGCGAAGTAAGGGGGTGTGCGCGTTTAACGGGCGAACGCTTCGAAATGGTACCGCTAATTGCTGGATTCATTAGGAGTTCGTCACGAGGGATGGTACGGAGGACGGGGGTAAAGGACTCGTCGACGTTACTATTGTCACGATTCCTGGCGACGATCGACGAATTCGAGAATATTCTTTCCCAAGTACGTGCAATTATTCTACGTACGATTATTCTCGTACAGATTCGATTGGTTACCGGGATATTAATGTGAATTCTCTCGAGTATCACCCAGGCTACAAACGGTTATTTTTTATCAAGAATTTCCAGACTTCGTTCGAGCGTGATATTTCATTTTTAATTATCCTTCAAATTTGAAAGACCTCCGCGGGAATTCTCGTTGAAATATTAGTACGCTTTCGAAAAACGCGTAACGCTGTAAATTCAAATTTTTTGATATCGCCATACGTATATATGGAAATAGGGGTAAAAGATATTTGCCCCCAAGGATCCATAGATCGCGAGGATGCCCCAAATGCGACGATGATACCTCCCTAACGTAACATGGATGCCTAAGGAAAAACGAAAAGTGATTTATGGTGAAGTCTTACGAGTTTCTTCGCTCTGTCTTCCTCCAAGTTTTGTCCGATCTGACGATCGACGAGTCGACTGGTGGAATCTCGCGCTGTTACGTTTGACGTTTGCTAATACGTGAGTGGTGCGGTGCACTTGTTACTCGCCGAACAGAAGTAACGAGAGCATCGAGTTTTTCTCATCAGATTTTGAGGAAAGCAATACAAGTACGAAGGGTAACTACGTTTTGACATTTGGTCCGTCATCGTGTTTAATCTCTCGTCGCCCGGCGATAATGAGATAACGAAATCATCGCTTTCTCTCTCTCCATCTCTCTCCCCCCCCACTCTCCTCCCTCTCTCTCTCGCAAATCCACGTTTTCTCGAGCGAGGCAAATGCAAAATAGTGGTTACTCAAAGCGCTGGAACGCTAAGGTGGATAGTGCTAATTGCTCCGTCCATTAATGAATATCCGAGCGGGCTCTTCGGGACTTCCTCGCCTCCTTATCGAGCTACTTAGGGGTCGCCGGGGATCTTTGCGAATAATAGCTCGGTGATCAAGACCAGGACACTGGTAATGAAATTATTTTAAAATTAGTTTACTTCGACGCCGTTTGTAAACTGGGTCGGGGTCAACCGTATGAACTGATTTCCGGTGCGCTTCTCACTATTGTCTTGGAATACATAAAGTGGCGGACAATTGATTGGAAACGGTCAATCTCACAGGATTCTTTCGCCCTTAAATTTGTCGCGTGTGCATATCATTGAAAAGAGGATCTGTTAGTATTTATTTTCAAATCTCCATCGATTTTTAAAAGAGAATCTATGAAATTACCGACGCGACATTGCCGTAGTCTCTTCTATAAATTATTACGCGATACAATGGTCACAAGTACGAGGCTTCGACGATTCCGAATAAATTGATTCGGAAAATTCAATGTTGCCCTTGGAAAAGCTAAACGACAATAATAACTTCGACTACAGCCGTCAGACGTTTAAATCGATAACGAGGTGTATAGAAGGTTTACAATGTAACGTTTATCGAAATCGCTCCGTCGATGTATTTCGCATTATCTTTAATTCTATTCCCAATTCTTCGCATTAATTTTGATTTACTCCTATAAACGGTAATTTATCAGGCACGATCAAATGTAATGAATTTACGATTGGATTATTATAATGCCGTTTTCGTGTTTAATTTACTTCGTAACCCCTCGTAAATATAAACGTCTGATTTACTTGCCGGTGAATTTTCAAACAGGGGAACGCCATTATCCTGTGCGAATATACGCGAGTACGTACCATTGTTATGCAGTCGGTTGTTAACGCAACGAGGTTTCACGTTTGCAAACACAAATTTGCATTCTGTATCGCTACGTTGTTTGTCGTACGTGGTGTACGTATAATGGCGTCACAATTTCAAATTATACATGGAAATACGGGAATAAGTTTTATCCCCCGATAAATGCGAAGTTTGTTGTCTGAAAAATAAAATCCTCCGCTCGTACCACCGATGTTTCATCGGGCAGATTAATTCTCTCCTCACGTCCCTGATACTTTATCGCTTGGATCGCGTTCTATTATTTACACAATTTTCCGTTTATTCTATTTTGTACTTTACATCGTTATTTAATTCCGCCATCGAGGAAATCCCCGGTTACTCTGTGGAAACGCGATTCCCCGTCGCGAAAGAAATCAATTCGTTTCTGGTTTACCATTCTGTTCACCGTGACGCAATAATTTTCACGATAATACCGAATAAACATCCTACGAAGAACTTGATTGGTGGATGCGGAATACTAAAAACGAAAAACACAAAATAAACTCGAATAGAGCATCCAACATAGCCGTCCTACAAAATTTGTCACGTAATCATCGGCTCGCGATAACAATCTCGACAATATAGATTTGTCTTACGTTGCGCCGCGAATCCACGCTATTACGACATCATTCACAGCTACCCAGATGCAGCTGTATCTAATTAATTCGCCGACTGCTCGCCCGACCAGTATTTCAATTATCGCGACGCGTAATCGCGGAGGTAGGAACGTTCTGTCGATATTCGTAAGGACGCCGAATTGTACGGCAAATCGAAAAACTCGAATTTGCAATTACGGACTGCCGGAAAAATTTGCGTAATCGAACGGCCCACTTCTGTCAAGGGCACAGAGTTATTTTATTGAAAATTACTACAGGGGTGAAACATGAGCGGAATTAAATTCCGTATAAATGTATTACGTGGGTATCGTTATTCGTCGTCGCAATTTGCGATTCCGCATTATCGTACGAGTATCGTTTGTTTGCCGCGACGTCAGATGCAACTATCGATTGCAATTGAATTTAATTAATTTGCCAGCCGTTTATCGTGACACTATCGAAATACGCGGGCACGTCGACGATACGTATACGGCTGTTCATTAATCTACCACAAAAGCAGGCGTTTGCGCGCGCGTATAATCGTTTCCGTTACAACGTATTCCTACGATTAGAAATTGATCAACCAAATCGTCGTGGAAACATTAATTACTGCATTATCCGTCGAGATAAATCGAACTGGATCCTCTACTTTCGCGATACGCAATTATTCTCGATAAGGCAAATTAGTTGCAGTTGTTGCGATCGATAATACATTTGTTTGTCCAATTATTATATCTTGACAGATTTAAACGTTACCGGGGATTAAACTCTTAACGTCCCAACGAACGTCATTTGTTTTCGGTCGAAGGAAAGATGTACAGTGGAAGGCGTTTATTGTAATCGCTATGGGACCTGTAATTTTTTATAACAATAACCGGCTGATAACATTAAGCAGAAAATAGAAACGAACATACTACTGAACACAAATGATTACAAAACAATATAACCTACTTATATTTAGCCAAACCTACATATTTATAGCATGTATAATTGTTAGAACTGATAACAGTTGCCGAAGTTTGATTATAATAAGCGGATTATTTTAATTAATTTTATATAATGTGGTGTTGGGACTAATCAATTGTGATAACAATAAACGTTTGATAACATTATCCATGGTTATAATATTCAGCTTTCACTGTATTTCCGAAGATCACAGTTTGCAATAAAAACATTCTGTAATACTTATTTAAGTGTACACCGATGATATTTTTTCTAGGATACATTATCTAGGAAACGCATCGATTTTGCTTAACCAACGACGAATTCATTCAGGGAAAGTATTGAAAGAGTTATCGAAGTCCGTCGGGGTGAAAAAAATGCGAGCGTACGCTGGAAAACGAGAGAATTGGAGTCAGTCGAATAATTTGAATTGCCGAACGATCTCCCGGGGCAAGAATTAAGGGACAATCGTGACTTTAAACGAGTTCCCTGACATTCGTTCGAGTTGGCAACTTTTCTCTTTAGGGACCACCGGAATCGGCATGCTCCAAGTATTTGCCAAGTGGTCGAAATTTCACGGGATAGTCGTAGTATCGCCACTGGCGTGCATTCTGCCAAGTCTCGCCGAACACTTTCCCAGTATTTCGCGTTGTCGTCGAAGCATTGAAACTGTCGTCGAGATGACTAATCATTGAAATGGTATTCCCGAAATACCTTCGAGAGCGTAGAGTTGCAAATGTTACGAATTACTTGCTTCCTAAAGGAACCGTGTTTATTATTTCTATGCCACACGCGCATCGTTCTCAATGATATCGATATTTATTTTAATTAAAAATGTACGTAAACATTCTTTATTCGTCTTTTATAAAGTCGCGTTGTTAACCGTTTAATGAGTCACGATAAGCCGCACGATAGGAATGTTACCGCCGCCATCGATCAGCAACATTGTAGCTCGGCTATTCTTATCGCTAATACGAAATTCATTGCATCGCTACTCGAATGGTTTACAAATGTTCGCGCAAGCTGGTGCGAGGACCCGGGACTCTTTATAATATATTTAACGAGTACCATCGGAATTAGTAATGTACGTAATTAATTATTAAACGTTCCCAATATTTCGGCTATCGCGTACAAACGCTGGAATAAAATCACAAAAGTGTGGTACGTTGCACCGTCGTAACAGATCTGTGATTTCTTTTTGCCACTGACCTTAGAGTACGCGCACGATAAGCCGTGAAACTGTAATGTCTCATGACCATGTCCCGGCCGTTATCAGACCGCGGCATCGTTACCCTCGTTGTCTGTATGCTATTGATTTTCTTGAGTTCGTGCCACGACGAAAGTACGAATTATCACGATATACTCTTTAAAACGTAAATATACACTTTAGAGCTCAGGAGACTGTTGATTTCTATCGGCGATCGGTAAGCACGCGCGCATTTGCGTTTGCGATAATTAAGATCTTTCGTCTGGATAAAAATCGAAAAAGCGTGGGAATTTCGATTTGACGTTACCGATATCGATACGAGGTGACAATAATAACGTGGAATCGCGTATTTTGATCTTACAGTAATAAAAATATAAATTTAATATCATCGACGTGTATATCAAATTTATGGTGTATCGAATTCCCGACGATACGGGAATGGTTCACGCGGCGAGATTCGATCTTTCCCAAGTTTTCTTGGGCGCAAGGGAAAGGTAGTTCAAGATCGAAGATTTTCCATGGAAATTCGGAGGAGATCCCTTCCATTATCTCGGTAATATCCGGGGCCAGCGTGCGCCTCGGAAAATCGGGTCGAACGGGGGTGCTACTCTTCTCCCGAGGCATCAAATTGACAAATTGGACCAATCAGGTCCCAATATACGGCAATTGCGAGAAATAGCGATATTTTTTGCTCCCACGCTATTTCGAGACATCCCTTTTCCTCCGGCATCGCGCGCACCACGATAGTTCGCAATTTTAGTAGAATTGCCCAGCACTGTTGCCGTTATCGTTAATCCTATTATTATCATTATTATTATTGCTGTTTCAGCGAAGTCGTATATTTTTAGTAACCGCATTAATTTTGTGCAATCGCGACGATTGCATTCCGACAATGAAGAGCTCAAAGAGCTATCGGAGTCCATCGGAGTAAAAAAAAAAAAAAAATGCGAGCGTACGTTGGAAAACGAGAGAATTGGAATCGGTCGGATAATTTGAATTGCCGAACGATCCTCTGGGGCAAGAATTAAGGGGACAATCATGACTTTAAACGAGTTCCACGACATTGGTTCAAGTTGGCAACTTTTCTCATTGGGGACCACGGTCCAGTCGTCATATTATTTTACATCTACATCTGATGTCGTTTCACTATATCCGCATTCGAGGGTTTCAGCGAATTAGGAGGGTTTATATTTATTACGGATTGCCATCGGTGTAACAAGATTTCGTGGACCTTTATAGTTACAACGTATAAAACGTATATAATAAAAAGTATAATTATTAACGTATAAAAAACGTTATAAAATATTTGCGAGATACATTCGCTTAACGATGTCGCAGGTAGTGCGTTATCTTAATTCGCAATTTTTATATATGTTTTTGCTTTTCAAATATATCTCGGTAAATTCTCGCACCTATTTAGATTCTCCAATGTCCGATAGTGTTTCGCGGGAAATAATTTATATCGCGACAGTGATGTCCGTCCTCTTGAGTACGAGTGAGTAATTTATAGTGACCTTGTTTTGTTTCGTTCATTGTGTCCGGGGTTATAATAGCGCGAGGTCTAATTTTCAGACTAATTTATTTCACACGGTCGCGACTCGCCTGCCACTCATTACTAAGCTTTTAATTCGGAACTGCGCGCGGATTATTTATTTCGCTTCAAACGTCTCTACGTTGCAATTCGAGCCACTGGGATTCGTAGGATATTTTAATCTGTACGAATAATTACCGATGTGTAAAAACGACCCGCTGTTTTCTATTGTCACGTTATATGCGAACTGAGTCTTATCGTTACAATTGTTACATTCCGATTGATCGGATTTAAATATTTTTTGCGACAAGTATTACTCATTGGCTCGAATACAAATATTTGTACAGCCTTGTAGTTTAGCTGTGGACATTTTGTGTCTCTTTTCCCCACATCCACATGGAATTGTCAATTCCACGAAGGTGGCAATATCTCGCCCGGCGAAATCTAATCGCAGTATCGTCAGCCCCTCGCGAAAAATTGGCGCAAACTAAGCGAAAAGTCAAAGCGAGTACGTGAAATCGGAAATGGAGTAAGGGCGAAGACACGTAGAGGGAAGAAAAAACGGTGCGAAACTACGGAAGGAAGAGAACTCCTGGAGCAATCTAGATGATCTCCTCCAAATCCAATTTCTCTCTTGCTTTTATACGTTATAATCGCGAGTTCCTCGTCGAAAGCCCTCTACCGGCACTTTTTCAATATTTTCCGAGACTTTCGCCAAGAAATTCATGGACAAAGTTTCCAGGAGTCTGCACGACTCTCAATAATAGTTACCGTATTACGAGACTGCCGAACAGACAAGCTTGCGCGATGCCGATAATCCAAGTACGCGAACTCCTTTGCATTTTTATCCAATACGTTTTTATTGAATTTTTTAATTACTCTCAGTGCGCTCTGGAATCAAATTATCCGCGTCTGCATTTTTATTTTCAAAATTATACGAATCGTATGCCATCTTGGTACAAACATAATTTTCTGTTTGAAAATTTGTATATCCTTTCTAAGTATTCTTACATACATTTTTATAAACTGGATTTTTCAAAATGTACGTGCACGTTGATAAATTATCCCATCGAACAAAATTCACGTTTATATTCGAGTCCTCTATGCTCAGAGTTCTAATCTTTCTTCCTTACTTTTCTCTTTTCGTCTTTTGACATTTCGATCATGTTAACCGGAGTTTCTACTACCGATTAGTCGCATCGATAATCGATGTGCATCGACCGCCTTCTCGACGCGTCGATGGGAAAAAAAGACGCCGTACACACGCGGTTTCCGCGGAAGAACTTCGAAAACAGATAATTTCTCACTCTTCCCCTTCTTTACGATCCTCATTGATTTTGTCGCACACCTTGTCGCACCTTTTTCCCGTCGCGTTTTCCCATCGAAAGTTTCAATCGTTTCCCTCGTTCTTCGATACAGTTTTATCGCAACTCGATATTTTCTTGTGCTCGAGCCGTCCACAAATTTTCCTTTTCCCGCACTTTCCTCTTAAGCTGCACGTACAGTCATTTTGTATCGTCGACTTCTTTACTTCCTTTCGCGACCCCAAGATCTTTTTAAAATTCTTCCAACAACGCGTAATTAAATTCTGCATTCTCGGAATTCCTTTCTGTTTCCTAATCTTTGTCCTGCTCAACTCCACACATTCCCCGTTATCAAATGCCTGCCGGCCGCGATTTTTCAGAGATTTCTATTTATTTCCATCCGCATTAAGAGTACGGAGCACCCAATTCTAGCTTCCCGTTAAAACAATTCCCAGGGGGTACTTTAATTCGCTGCCTTTCAAAACCCGCCATTTCAGGCTTCCCTCTCGGGATATTGTATATCCCGTATTCGATAAAGAACAAGATTTTTTTTTTTCGTCGGTCCAATCATTTTTACGCTGTCACGCGCGTAACAGCAATTTTAGAGCGAATATTAATAGTTCGTCAGTCCCGTAATGAGCTATTTATATTCCTGTGTTTTTTTTTCTTCCCTCCCTCTCGGACTTTCTCTTTTGACAGCCTTACCTTGCCCTTTCTCCCCGTATCGGGCCTTTGTTTTCCTGTTTTCGCCATCGTCCACGATACGCTCTCATCGTTCAGATATTTTCATCCAGTTTCCTGTTGTGTACATAATTGATTACCGATCGATAGAGTGGCTCCAAGATTTTCTCCTACCCGTTCCACGCCCACCTGTCCTTCTCGCTCCACCCCGCGCTGTCTCCCCATGATTTTTTAAATGTTATCACCGACCTGGGGTAGTTTATTTTGTTTGTTTACTTTCCCTTTTATACCCTCGACTCCGAGGCACTTTTATCGCTGTCATTACGGGTAAACGACAAATAAATAGAACGAGATATTTATTGACTGTTCGATACCCGTGTTATTACTCCGTAAACTTTTTGTTTTCGTTTTACCTTTTTTTCTTTTATCGCTGTCCTCTTCGTATCGGTACGTTTCCTTTGGACAATTGAGCGGTGATCCATAAACAATTATGGCACGTAGAACGTTACGTCACTTCCGTTCCCGTAGCTCTGGCCTTTTCGCTGGTTTCGTCGACTCTATCGCACGCGCGTCAATTTTCCGACCCAAAGGCGGAAACATTTTCCGCTTGCCTCGATACTTCGATCTCTGTCGAGAGAAAACACATTTAAAGTGGAGAGAATTCTCCGTTCTTCCGGTGCTTTTCAGGAATGGAGTCTTTGTCTCGTGTCCGCCACATTCCTTCCTTTTTCGCCACTCGTTTCCTTCGTTTCACGTAATTCCCTTCCTTCGCGTCTTTGACTGTCAGCTCGTTTCACTAGTTTTCCCCCTTATAACGTTTTCGTCCTTTTACCATTCGACTTCGGTCGATCAGTTTTCTTTTACACGTGCTTCAATCGCTGAAACGCTCAAACTTTTCTTTTCCCCGACTTTAATTAATTTCACTCAAAGATTTCTAGTTCGATTTCTGATACCCTGCTCTTTTTATATTTTAAGTTCACAAAAATGGCCCAGCGTTACTTCCTTTATTACGTAAAGTTGGATAGAGGTTTTCTTTATTCTTACGATATCCACGAGACAGATCAATCGACAATGTATTTTCCTCGAAAGAATTTCTTTTCTGGACAAATATGGACCTAAATGAAAAAATTGAGCATCCCCCTTATACAACAAAATAATATTGTTTAACGAGCTAATAAGAAATTCGTGACAAATGGCACGTAAGGGTAAATTTAATCCTTCATCCCGCAATCGTTTCTATTTTTCGTTTCCCACAGTTTCGTACGATTACGCTCGCGCCACGGTTTACAAACTCGTTGACCCTCTCCTCCCGTTTACGAGCGATGCAGCATTTCAAGGGCAGTCTTTAAACCCTCCTCACGCCAGTCTCTCGTGATTCTCCTCGTTACAACAGTTTTTGTCGCCCACCCCTTTCCCTCTCTTTTATCCTTATCCATCTTTTATCCGTACCTTTGTCTCTCTACCATTGCTGCCACCGAACTTGTCAGGCTGAAGACGCGGAAAGGACTCCTTTCGGGCCGACTCAGCTTTGCCCTCGAGGGTACTACTCGTTAGCCTTACTGTTCTCGGTCGACTCAGAAATCAGAAGGGCTTACGAACCACGTGGGAATAAAACTGGTGGTTTGGACGCGATGCGTTTCTCAAAGAGACACACACGCCGTTCCTCGATTTTGCGCGGGTCCTCTTTCCTCCCTCGCGTCCGTGGCCCAGAAAAATATCTCGGTAACAAAGCGTCCTTCGGCGAATGGAAAATTATGCATAAAAACCATTCGAAAGTAGGTTCGACGAGGCGTCGCGTCGTGTGTTATTCCATCGTTGTTCGTGTCGTTTGACAGCGTGTAATTTATAACCGATCGAACGTCAGATATAGTCTCTTTGTTTTTTTTTCTATCCCCGCGGCACGAGTATCGATCGTTGCCGTCGAAATCGTAAAACGGAATAATCGAGCCGACGAAATTATAGTACGCGCTTCGCGATTGGATCGAACGTCGCGATAGAACCTCGTATCCATCGATCGAATTAGTACGCTCCCGAGTGAACACTGGTTCGCTAGTTTACCTAGGCCCGTCGAGCGTATGCATTATGCGTGCCGTGTATGTTGGATCGGTTTGAATCGTACTCCGCGCTGATTGGGCCGCTCACGATGCGTTTGTTGGTTCAAACTCGAAACACTTGGTTAGCGACGGGGATTCGAAGATGAATTCTCCCCGCATTCTCGTGGTTATATATTCTATCGGAAAAATGTCTCGTAACGCGGCATTGTAAACGCAAAGAACCTTTTTGCATTTTACCGGTTGCGTTAAAGCAGCCGGGTAAACATTGATCGCGCGATAAACTGGTTGTTACGCGCACCGGAAATTTATGCTAATAGAAAAAGTTCATTAACGTCCGAGGATTTAATATTTCCCCGACGTTAGCCGTAACGCCCGTATCGTAAATACAGCACCGTTTTACATTTCGCGAGTGAGTTAAAGGACGCTAATGCAAATAGACTCGAGCTCTCTCGAGCGTAGGGATAACGCGAAACCGGAAAGAATGGAATTTCGTACACCGAAAGTTTAAATGTCAAGAGTTCGTCGGCCTTCTGGCTTTTACATTGCAAAGTGAAAGAATTGCGTTACTCTCGTTGCCAGATGCTTCGCGGGTTCTTTTTTTCTTTCTTGTCGACTGATAGTTTGGAAAAAACGCCACAAGATATCGCGTACGTGCTGTTACTGTTCTTCCCTTGGCAGACGTACACGTATACGACGCTCGTTGTAGCTTTCCCGAAGTTTCGGTAGTTTTCTGGTACTGCGACCCAGATAGCGAAAACTTTCGTCTCTTTCGCGAAACGGATGAAACGCGGAGGGCGGTCTGCCGTGTTAGAGAAATGTTTCAGACGAGGGCGGAGTGGTAGTAACCTTTATCAACCCCCATTACCACCGCCGAGATCACGTTTCTTTGCGTAGTAGAATATAGGAACGCGCTGCCATCATCCGCTTTAGGTTCTTAAATTTTTACGATCGTTAAATGAGGCTACGAGAGCAAAATTGGCCTAAACCACTAGCATCCCTAATCGAGTTATATGCGTTTTCTTATTACAAATTGGGATCACTCGAAAATGGTGCTGTAATTATCGAACCGAGGTTTTTGAAATTAAGTTTGCAAAGACATCAAATGGTAATAGAGTGCACTGTATGAACCAAAAAAATTAATATTGGAGTTTTCAAGATTTTGTGGGTTAGGCCACTTTTGCTCTCGTAACCTCAAATATCCTTGTTTATTAGATCTAACCGAGATAAGTTTAAGATAGTATCGATTTCTATCGGTTTTCTCAACATCTTTTCCACAGAAGAAAGAAGAACCAAGGGTAAATTTCTTGTTTCTCCAGCAACGTCGAAATTTTCCATTTTTACAGAAATTTCTGGTAATACTTTTGGAAATTTTATCGCCAACTCACGATTAGCCAAGTTTCTCCATTCTCAGAGTCCATACGAATCTCTTCTGGAGGTGTTAATTTCAATTCTCACTTCACCTTATCTCCCGTACAAAAATACGAGTCGAAAAACGGAAAACGATCTATCGTTAATTTCGTTTTGTTTATACGACCGAAGGCGAAGTTTAAATTAAATTCGAGTCCTCCCATCGGCGGCGCGGCCCTAAAACAAACCGTTCCGTTGCACCGTGCCGCGTGGGGGCACACAGAAAATTATTAGCATACGTTGACCATTTGCGTCAACTTTGCGAGCATGGCAATAGTTTCAGGTTTTGCGACCCAGATCGGGAAGAACTTTCGGCTCCTCCGCGCGGTGGGGGGTGGAGGGGGATGGTCGAGGTGGATGACTGAAACACAGGGGCGGCGACTCGGAGGTGGAATGTTTTTGGCCAGGGTGGGGTCGATTGTAACCTTCCCCCCACCCCACCCCCCCCCCCCGGACCACCCCTGCCGACTTTCAACGCCACCCGCCACCCCCCGAAATCTCGTGCTCGGGCAGGGTTAAGCAAAACAATGCAGGAATTACTGTCAAAGTCGAAGCGCGGCCATTGTCTGCCGACCTTTTGAGAGGGTTCGCGTCTTTTGAAGTCCGCAAACGACGTACTTGTGCAAGCCGCGGTTTCACCTGCGGCGTAATCCGTCTACCTTTCGCATCGTCAACCTGTAAATCGCGCCAATTCTATCCGTAGGGAGAGGTGAACCACGCTCGGATGTGCAACGTGGCGTGAGCAACGAGTCTGAGGCGTCGTTAGCAGTTTCGCGCAGACGGCGAAATATAACGTTGATAAGAGGTGTGACACCTTGGTGAGATCGATCGATGGTGTTGAGTTGGTAACCTGTAATTTTAGTGATCGCACTTGAAAATATTCTATCTCGCGTATTTTTAAAAAAATCGTGGTATTATACGTAGGTTTCGTTAAGGTCATCCATGTTCCGCGAATTGTCGTTGATCCATGGATCGAAGTATTGATTTGAATTTACCGCTCTTCGGCAAATCGTGGTGTTGGAGTTAGGACAGGTTGAGCGGTACAATCTTCACATTTGACCGATAGACGATCGTAGCGAACGATATTCGGAAAAAGTGCGATTCTTCCCAAAATAAGATACTAAATATTTATGTTTATATAACTTCAAACTTCTTTGCCCACGCCTATGATATAATTTGGCACGTCTTGCTGCGGAAGATGCGGCCACGCTTGTTGTTTCGTTCGCCGTTCCGATTCATTGCTTTTCCATTGATTTCTAATTCCTCATCGCCGATCGCGAAATCTCATTGTGGATAAAGCTGCCGTGAGTTTTATCGATTTTTCATTTGCAAGTCCGTCCGCGTACCTTAATAAAC
Source organism: Pemphredon lugubris (assembly GCA_933228935.1). Taxonomy (NCBI): domain Eukaryota; kingdom Metazoa; phylum Arthropoda; class Insecta; order Hymenoptera; family Crabronidae; genus Pemphredon; species Pemphredon lugubris. The sequence continues at coordinate 6,888,431 of OW121819.1, read as the reverse complement.
TGGATTACCATTTTGATCGTTTACCAATATACGCACACTGACGTAGACGGTACTCATTAATCGAATGTACTTTTGGAATCGACCTACGTGACTCGCATTTCGCTCAGCTCAGCGATATCCGGAAAAGTCTCGTGAATCGGAGGAAGACGAATGTATAGTTTCTCGCTCGCGCATGACCGTACTCGATAAACGAAAATCGATAATCAATTTGTGTTTTAAGTCGCTACGACATAAGTACGAAGGACATCGCCTCTGTCCTTCCGGTCATCGTGTACTCGACATTATTTTCGGAGATGCGCGTCGATTGAAAAAAAAAAATGTGCACGTGAAACGTTAGAGGGTCGCGTTAGCTTTTCCCAGTTGCGAACCCCTGGCGTGAATATATTCGTACGTCGCTTATAAAATTTATCGGCGTCCATCAATGTCGACGCGGAGCAAATGTCAGATCGCATTGGCAGATTATAGGGCCTGAATATTTGTGTCCCAAAATGCATAATGTATCGCGATTCATATTCGATAACGATCCTTTGTCTGTAACTCGTTGGTTTCGTGAGTCACCGCGGTTTACTTCGTTTGGGTATCGCGAACTACTGTTCGCGTTCTCTTTGTACGAATAAACTGATAAACATTTTATCACCTATTTGTCGGATGATCGTTGACTTTTTATCCCCTACCGTTACCTTTACGTCCGAAGATTAAACGTTGGAATTCGTCGCTCGTATCTGGTAAATTTGATAAGGACAAGTCACGAATTGTAATGGGTTTGGTATTATGTCACGACGTTCGTTCGTTTGAATGTCACGAATGGTGACAGTTTTACGATTATGACGCATGGTTTATTATATGTATTTATTTCGTTTGGTGCCTCGCAGTAGGACGATAAAATGGAGTTGAATTATGGGTAGATTGATTTTATCTTGCAAATTATGCGAACTGGGAATGACGATAGGGGTGTCGTTTTAACGTTCACCCTTATACCGTGGGGAGTAATCGTAATCTATTGAAATATTTAACACGTTGTTCCCCGTCGTGTTACCATGGTACGTCACACTCCATTTTAGACAACTACCGAAACATTTGTCTCTGACAACTTGGGGGGATGAAACGAGCAGCCGGTGGTGTTGACGGCAGTTCAAGACAAAGCAACAAATCCCTACTAAATGTTAATTTGATGAAGTACTCGGGACTCGGGTCGAAACCTGTGAGACAATAGGGATAACTTGGCCAAGTTCCTAAAATTGAATTCCGAACTCGGATTATTGATCAAATATTGCCCAAAATGGAAATAAATACGAACACGCTTTATTCCATAGTTTAATTATCCTTGGCAAAAATTTGTACGTCAACCGAAATTCTTGAAAAGATACAAGGCCTAATTCTCGCGTACTTGTACTTGGCTCCAGACAAGACCTTGTCTCTCGATAAGTATGAATAAGTTTCACGGCGAAATAATCCAATGTCTTTCTAGTTTGACAAAGGTTTTGATATTTGCTTTCTTTGGTTAAAAAATTAAAAACCAGGTGCTTATTCCACTGTCATTAGCGGGAAATGTTCGGTATTACCAATTCAGTCGGGCGTTTTCTACAACGTTGTAAAACTTCCAACGCAAGAGCGTGAAAAGATCGGATCGTACGTTTAGAAGAAAACAAAAAAAAAAACTGAAAAAAGAACTGACAATGGGATCGGATCGGGACAATAAATCGATGCGGTAATCCTCCATGGCGCGGAGCGCGAAAACGGTTTCGTCCCTAAAATCAGCAGTTTTTAGTTTTTATAGCGGAAATGCTGCTCGTTTGTGTTGCACGCGGAGACAGAATCAAACATTAATCCGAACAAAAACCTGGCCGCCGGTATTATTCGAGGAGAGAAACGGCCGCTGCGAGGCTATTGTTTCTCGCCTGCCCGTGAATTCGGGCTTTTTTGCGCGGCGGGAAATGCTGAGCGCCGCCGAACTATTCGCCCATTCGCGGTTCGTCGAACCGAAACGCAAACTTGAAATTCAATCGCGCGATCTGATTTTCTGATATAGGAAAAGATGGACAACAATGTGGGGGGGGGGGGACGTCCATATATGACAATTAAAAACTGCCTTGAGTTCGATTCTTAATAGACCCTTGGGCGAAGCCGTTTGGACGTTTACCTGCACTTTAAACGAGAAAGAACGTGGGGTCGACGATGGAGAATGAAAAAATTAACCGTTGAGAGACCGGTGCCGATCGAGCGGCAAGTAATTATCAATTATCCGTTTCGCCCTTGGAAAATTGAGGTATTCGGTCGTGCTGTACCTTTTCTGTCTACCGTTTTAGATATCTGAGAAGATAACGATTGTCGAGAGTAATAGATTTTCTAGGATATTGTTTCTTCCTTTTTTTTTTTTAATATTGTGTACCATGTCCGTAATTTGATACTCTTAACCGCTTATGAAGAAACATAGAAAATGTCTCGAAACGGTCGTACTACGTGGGAAACATCGAATAGGTTTTTCTTATCAGCGAAGATAACTTCGCTCGTAACACTTTCTGCCGATTTCCCAAAATCCGAGAGCACTTCGAGTAGTTTGTGTTAAACGCCTCATCCTGTTTACGATCGTTTCGCCGAACGAAACTACAATCGATCTTCCTTTTACGCTCGCGTCTTCGAGGTACGCTCTCGAATCACGTACTTTCACCAAATAATTTCATATTGCAATCCGGAGAATTGTCCAGGCTTACGTGTAAATCGGGTCCACTCGTGATTGTTGTTCGCGCCGTTGACGGTCCGTCGTTGGTCAGCCGAATATTCTCGGCATTTCGGAGAGGTGGCTCGTCCAATCGATGGACCGTTCGATCGATGTCCGATCGTCATTAAGCTGTTAGGTCAGCGCACACAGTGACGCGTGCACACGGGTGCCGGCTCGATGCGGAATGCATCGGTGCATTAAGCTCCGCAATTTCTCCGATTGCTGCTGGCGAGGCTGTTCAACTGTGTGCCTTGCCTGCCGGTCAATGATTCGTCTTGAAACGGCATAGATTTTCTATAAATTCTGAGACCGAGTTCAGGAGAAAAACGGAAAGAGAGAGAGAGGGGCAGCGAGTGCATGTTTTAGTAGACAATGGGCCAAACAACGGCAACGGAGAAATTAAATTGGAATACCGAACGGTGCGAAACGAAGGGAATGTGAAAGCACGCGAATATCATGGAAATGCTAAATATCCAAATTTATGGGTTGCGAAAGAGGAAACGGTGGAGGAATAGAGAAATATATCCTTAGCGACGCCGAAGGTGGGGTTTGATAGTGAGAAGAAACATGGGAATTCTATAAAACCCAAAGCACCCTAATTTCCAAAGAGCCGCACCCTTATTTTTCAAACGCAAAGCGTGACCGAAGTATTTTTTAAGGTATCGACTAAGTATTCTCATCCCATGCGGAAACGCCGTCGATTTCATTCGTCAAATTGGCAACAATGAATTATTCCTCCCGCGTGACAAAAGTTTCCTACATAAAATTACCCTCACGGCTCTCTACCGTAAGGTAGTTATTACTTCGCCGAGGGAAGATTCGATGCACGATCGAAATTACATCTGGAATCGACGGGCAATAACTCTAATCCTTCTTATCCCGTCCCCCTACCACCGCCATCTTCGTTTATCACCCTACCTCGGACCCATTCCGAACGTTACGCGATTGCAATTAAGTTTTCACCCGCCGATAAGCCCCCCGTATCCGTGTAATTGGAATGTTGAATTTCGTGTCGAGGGGAAATCGAGTCGCACCTCTGAATTCATCGGAAACCCCGAGGTAGATCCCGCGAACGCTAACTCTTCAGAGTTAAATGCATTTCGAGTTGTTTTTTCGGCCGGAGTTTTATCTGAAATTGGCGTTGCATTACCATGAATTGACCGATGGTTGAGACTACGCGGAGAGATTGCCACAGTGGAAATTTTTTTTTCGTTTTGTTAAGTTTTTTTGGATCGTTTCAACCTTTTCCAGGTACTTTGCGCGAATTACTATGTTCTATTGGGATTAGTATTACGCGGGGTTACCACGATGTTTCGCGCGAGTGTAAGTACATTTTTGCTATGTATGCAGAACGGAACGAGATTTGTTAGTCGAAACGAGCTGAAGTGCAAGTGGCGTGTGCGTTTGAACCGTACTGTTTCTCGAGATAAAAAAATTTTAATTCCCTGTTCTATCTCGTTATTTATTACCGCACAGCTTACATCGCGATCTCGAGTGAACGGAATCCCCGTTGTTACACTCTTATTAACCCAAAAGATACCCAAGTTCCCAGTTTTCAAGATGTTTCGCGAAAATATACATCGTTATTTCGCTCTGCGAGGTTGGGTTTCCGCTTTGCGGAACAAATTCACCTGGAGTACCATCGAATAAATCTAAATCGTAGACGTCACACAAATTGTACGTCAATAGGGGCTTACGAATAGAATAATATTAAATACCGTTGAGAGGATCAAAGTGTCTCGGAAATGCAAACCGGTTAGCGGTTTGCGGTTCGCTGCCTCCAAAACTACTGCCATCAGAATCGTAGTGTAAATGAAAAATATAACATCCCAAAATATCGTGGATACCTCGACCACTTTTCGAGGTCAAGATAAAATATCGACAGTCCGATATCGATACTCTTTCCGCACTCTTCGCCTCCCCGCCCTTCGTCCCTTAATGACTCCTCCGATGCGCAAACTAATCCCGTCTACGGTCCAATAGCCCCGAAACGCGCGACGGGCGCGGTTCCCTTTGGAGCACCTTGTATTCAGGGAATATACCGGGTGCACCGCATGATAATAAAGTATATATGTATACGCGTGGATTGGAGACGCAGACTCCGCTCTATCGATTTGTCCTGGAAAGAGACGGGAATACGGGACGAAATCGCGATGAATCGGGAGAGAGAGAGGGGACGAGAGTGTTGGGGGGGGGGTGGACGAAACGGGGTAAGGGGAGGTTGGATTTCTGGGTTGGACGGAGAGAACGAGGAGGGAAGGAGACGGGAGACAGGGTAGCGAGAGAGGGGTAGAAGGGGAAGGGATGGAACGAGCGTGTAACGGAGAACGGAACAGTGTGTTTCGCCGGGAAGGGTGGGTGGTGACTGAGAGAAACTGTGGCAACGGAAGACAAGATGCGAGAGAGGGAGAGGCGTTGAAATAGAAGGTGTTAGAGGGAGACAGCGTGGACGAGAGAGGGAGAGCGAGGATAAGAAGCGAGATGGAATGGGGAAAATTAAAAGTTCCGAGAGAGATGGAAGCGAGGAGTTGGGAGCATCGGATCGAGAGCGAAGGATGCGAGGGAGGGACGGGGAGGAAGAGAGGAGGTAGCCGATAAGAGAGACAAAGACGACGCGAGAGAGACTGAGACGGAAGTAGGGGGATTCCGCGTGAGAGGGACGGAAGGTAGGAAAAGGAGGGAGAGAGCGAAGATGGGAGAGACGAGAGTGCAGCGTGCAAGCGAAACGAAGACGCGAGACGAAAGCCACGCGAGGGGGTATGGGAGAAACAGAGGAGACTGCTCGAGAACGTAACTCCGCATCCAGTTTTCCAGGGGTGCTTCTCGGCATCGTTACGTCGCTGGAGCTCGAATCGGATCATCCCTAATTGCGGGACGTTTTATTAAAAATCTGCACCCTCCGAGTACCACACGCTCGTAGCGATATGCGAACCCGTAGCGGTTCGATGGCAAAGAAGATTTCAGCGGTGTAAAAAAGAACGGAAAAGCGGTGTCTCCTTTTTACCTCTCGTTACCTCTCGTAGGTATATTCTCTCAGTTTTTACGGTTCAGGAGAATCTCTCGTACGTCGTAATAAAACTTTGCAATGGCGGGTGGTAATTTCGTTTTAGAACGATTGATTCTACCGAATCTTCGGGTTATCTATGATCGCTTCGTACTTTTATTGTTTTTAACCGTCGAAAAAGGGGCGACGCGAAGAAAATTTGGACGAGAATGGAAAAAGTTCGCGAGAACGCGAGGTGTTTCCATCTATCTGAAATATCGCTCAGGAAAAATGTATCATCCCTTTTTGTCTAATCTCAGAGCCGTTTAATCATCGGCGCAGAATAAGAGGACCAACAAAATTACGAGTTGGATTGTCCCCATCGTTTTTCCGACGTTCTACCTCGCCATTTCTTCGTCCCTGGAACCCTTTTTCTCTGTCTACCCCGTAAATCTCATAAAGACTGTACCAGTATCGCGATTGTCCGCTTCGCGGAGCTTTAAAGATTAACTATCGATCACTCTCTGACCCAGGTTACCGTACTCACGGTTAAATAATAATCGCTGACACCGTTTAACTACGAAACTGAAAAATCACCCCTTTCTTCGCTCGCGTAACCATTCTTCGAATTATTATTTGAATTCTTCGACCATCCGGGTCTTTACTCTCTCTTTCCGCGCACGCCGCGTTCGTTTAATTATCGCGATAAATGAGAAGCTTTTATTGATAAAAGGGAAGAATAATTTAATATTGGCGCGGAATACCGAAAGGAATTGGACGCTTTACCGGAGTAATGCGTGCACGGTAACCCCCTCCCGTATCTCGTTACATTTCGCCATTTGGATTTTCTGGTTTTACCGTTCCGTTCTACAGCGCCATGAAATTTTACCCTTATACCGAGCCACCGGAATAACGTGTACGTGAACTGGGTTTTCCGTGATAACAACCCCGCCGCTCTCCGTGGGATGTGCTTTTGGGTAGACAATGCGTCTTTAATGTACGTTGCACCGCGACAGAAGCGAAAATTTATTGCGGGAGAGACAAAGGAGCGGCGCAATCACTGTAATCGGATTAACTATTCCTTGCGCCTTGATTAATTGATCCCTCGGTGGCCGCATCATTTCTCGCGCGAGATCCTTTGCGAGAGAATTTTATTGGAGCGATCGCGCACACGCTACAGCTCGAAATAACATAGATGAACATTATTATTCGCGGTGGAAACTTTTTTTCTCGATTGCAGAGCGAAAGGCTGGAAAAGTAATCGGTCTGTCAAGAATTATTTAAATTATATTTTTACATTCGGTATGAGTATATTATTAATATAATTTATAATTTATTATAATTATGAATATGATTATTCGTAATAAAGATTTTGTCCCCGATCAGAGAAAGAGAGAGAGAGCGGGGCAAGATCTGATAAAAGAGGAAAGTAATTGACTTCTCAAGAATCGCACGAGTACCATCCAATTGCGTCGTACGCTTCTTTCGACGGAGAAATATTCGCCCCCGTCGTTGCGCTGGTATTTTTCAGGAAAATAGCTAGCGGAAAGCACTCGCGAGCTCGAGGAAGGTACGCGATTTGCCGGGTTATTCACCTGCTCGTTGCTACGAAACTGATAAGCGCGCTGTGCTCTCGAGCGAAGAATACATCCTTCGAGAGTACGAAGAACCAGGGAAAAGAAATGCGAGTTCCTCTCAAACTTACTTGCTCTTTCTCGCGGGTGTCGAGGGACCGTAACGTCGTACAATTAACAATCGTCAGTTTGGCGATTCAATTGTTCGCTGCGAACGCGAAGAAAATGAAACGAACCGGGGCAACCGGTCGACGGCCACTAGACGCAATGTCATCGTCCGATTAATTAGTTCGCACGTTCGTTTGACGTGCAATTTGACCACTTAAAGTGGTAACGTAAGAGCGGTAGAAACTTACGTCGCGTGATATCGATATAAAAGGAAAAGACAGATAATTATCATTTAATTGGACAACGTTGGCCATATCGGAGAGCAATTTCTAATGCCTGTTATTTGTCGGCGACAGACTCTATTGCTCGTCGATGAGGAGAGTTTCTAAACTTACGTGTCACGTTCATCGAAACTTTTATTTCCTGTCGTTAATCAATTACCAGATCGTTATTCGTTCAGCCCCGGACGCATCGATAATACTTTTATAATAAATCACCGCTGTACACGATACTTCGTATAGTCATTGTAGTTGGGTTTTCGAATATCAAGCCAATTATAAAATTCTCGAACTGGTATTTGTTAAATATGTCACGCGTTTTTAAAATGAACGTAACACGATTTCCACTACCCGTGGATAAATTAGCAACGCAACGTATTCTCGGGCGCGTATCTGTCCAATTGTATTATTAATACAGGAACTCGGCGCCAAAATGGAACTCGACGATCATGTGTGTCTCTCGCGGTTCAACGAACCCCGGATCGAAATATCTTCGTTTCGAATCCTGATCCACCTATCCCGCCTGCCGGTATCGTTCGGCGGCATTGTTATTACGCTACTATAGACTTTGCGCCTTGATAGAGACGACGTGGATTTGGCAGACTTACAGACAAACATCTGCCCGCGCGTACGGATACGTGTGTATAACTGTGACGTGACAGTTCGGTGACATTTGCACGTCGACGGTTAAGGTCACGGCTACCAAGCTACTTTTCATCGCTTTGCGAAGAAAGATAACGGAAATATCTTGATAAGTATCTTATATGGATAGAAATAATAACACGACGAGCACTTGCCTTTGATAGATGTATCGAATATCTTTCGCTTTTAGTCGAAATAGTATAAATGTTTAAACGATGTTAAAATACAACGGTATTCCGTACCGATTCATCACCAAAGTCGAGATTTCCATTTTTCAATTGCATCTTTTCGCGCATTCTGTTTCCTTTTCTCGAATTCTCATAGACCTTTCTGTCTCGACTCTAGAGTCTAGAACTGACCGTCCCGCGAATTCTTCAGTTTTATTTTTCAAAGTATCGCGTAATGAAACGACTAACCAGGAACTTCGATCAAAAACATACGACGATTTCGAACGCGCGTGTTATAAATTTCTTTAAATTTACAGAGAAATTAGAATATATTTCGCGTGTCAAGGAAACGTTACGCGGAAACGGGTAGAAAACTTCTCGACACGCGCGTAACAACGATATTTCACTTTCGGAAGTCGCACGACAGTTCTCTCAATGATCGATTTCGCCGACGAAAGAAAAGCGTATTTGCATTCGACCCGAGCTTCGACGTTCGTCCGGTGGCTTGCGATTTCAATCTGAAAATTCCAGCAAATTCCTCGTCTTTTCCCTTTGATTTCGCGCCGGCTACGGATCGAGAATTCGAATGCGCGTTGTCGTTCGAATTGCACGCCCCGCCGCGAATCAATGTGATTAACTTAATTGTCCGGCCATGGTCGATCGTTAATCCCTTTGCAATGCGAACGAGTGCGTCGCGGTTTAAACCGTTAACGGACCCGTCGCGACACGAATTTCGAGTGGATTCCGATTCCGTCGGGAAATGTACGAATTTTTTTTCACACGGATGTCTGGCAATGTCGATTACGCCCTCGCATTTGTCGCGCCGTAAAAGGATAAGAGTAATAGGAACGAAGAATGAAACGATTTTCTAAATCGAAACCCAGATTACAAATTGCCAAAGTTCAATAGATTCCGAGAGGATAGAGAGAATAAAGAAGTATCTGAGTTGAAAAGAAGAAAGGTAAGTCTCGTCGAAGTGAAACCATCATATTTTACGTGGCATTTTTTTAAAGGTCGAATTGTTTCTTATATTTATAGCGGTACTTTGATTAATCTTATCGTTCCTTTCTTTCAAATCGTATAGTCATGTTTCTTAAATTAAATAATACAATTTTTATATCTCACCGGTATCTCAAGGCGATTTTCGAAAAAGGTCCTATATACATAGATCTATCCTCGATTATTGAAGGTTTTATCATAGTCTCGAGATAGACGACGGAAACTTGGCGTAATAAGAACGTGGACCGTGCGAAAGCATCCACCGGACGAACGTGTGTGTACAAATGCTCGTACAAACGAAAACCGGCGGTTGACTCGCGCGACAGATGTGATGGCGAGCTTTACCGAATCGGTGTTTCGCAAAACTATTTACTGGTTTGAGCTTCCCTTAAATATTTGCTCAACATTAGCACGCTTCGCAGTAATGGCCTACGATGAAACTGTTTACCAAATTAAGCCCCGCTTAAATCCCTGGCGCGCGATGTCAGTAAACTGCCGGAAATGCGATTGCGCGCCCACTGAAAGCGCCAAGTTTATTTCGAGCATGTTCACTCTCATGGAAATTGTCAATGGGCAAACAACGCCATACTTGCCTCACCCGTGCGATCCCAAACCCCCTCTGCGTACGTATCGCGGGAGCCCTTTTCCGCTGACGATTTCGTGCCGTTGCAAAGGCATTTAAATGAGCCATTTATGGCACCTGGGCCTCGGTTTTTCACATGCCCGTACGTGTCAAACGATCTCGGTCGGTGATAATTATCCACGGGTTTTCGTTAAGCGGAAATACTGCTGCCCGTTTACGCGGATTCGTTTAAACCGCTGGAAGAATCGCTGATTCGCGTATCGCGAAGTTTTTTTTTTATATATTCGATATTTTGCGTTGATTCGGTTGGACGGCCGTTGCGTCTTTCGTGGAAATTCCGCTTCGAAGTAAATTATTTTATTCGCATCATTCTCGCATCTCTCTTTTTTTTTATCGTTAATCAATACTTCTTAATCAATGTTTTATACCTGCTACGTTTTGTGCATTTCACGGTAACTCGGCTGGTTGTTACGCGATTAATAGATTTTCCGCTTTCCATTGAATTTTTATTCCCGTTGCTACTCGTTATATAGATTTTAATTATCTATCAATTTCAATTTTTCATTTGACTTTTTCTTACGTATTGGAATATTTTTTCTTTCCCGCTTCGCTTCGCAGCCATTATAGAAATTTTCGGCCGAATAAAACAATTCTACCACTAAACATCGAACTTTTTTTTTTACCGAGGAGTTATTATTTCTTTTTCAATTACACTCGGTATTCATAAGAAACGAAAAATAGCAGGGGTTATATCGTTGGGACCGCCCTTATCTGATAAATCACTGTACACGGTAGTAGGTGATTCGTTTTATCAACGGAAATCTACGGATAGATTGCTCGGTCGATCTAGCTAGGGGAAATCACGATCCCTTGTATTTCCGGTAAGATGATCCAGCTCTTTTGTCCTATCTCCCTTTCCTCGTTTCCCTTTACCGAGCGAATAACCGATCGCCCCCCGTCAATATCTTTCTCATTTATTCTCATATATTACATTATTCCTAAACCCCGACGTAACAATTATTACGATACGTCCGCTACCAAAATTCGGTAACTCTCCCCCGGTATTAATTAATTCTGTGCTTTCACGCGCGTTGATAAATAAATATCGAGTCTCCAAACGAATAGCGTTTTCCCGGTAGACGGATTTGCACGAGCGTCGTCAAAACGCCCCCTTTTCGTTGGACACACACGACAAACATTTCCGACGGTGCATTCTATACTCTTTGATCCCTCGGCCGCGTTTACCTCAGAGAACATACACGCGTGTACACGTACGCGCGTTCATTTCCTCCTCTCCGAGCAGCTCTCACCCTGGACGCGACTCACGTGACGTAACTACATCCGCGGGAATTGCGGCAAAGAAAAGCTTATTAAGAACCTCGGGCGAGCGTTAATCCGCACTCTACAATTTCAACTCGATAATTCGTCATTCGGCTCTGACGACCTTGCACGCTAAGCGAAACATGTGCGCGCGGGGGCTTAGGAAATCTTGTTGCTCGTCGTCAAATCTGCTGGTATAATTACAGTCGCTACGTTAGTATTCGCGATGTCGTTGCGGCTTGGTTCGTTCCTTCGTTAACCGAAAACAGCAGGTAAAGAATGGCGGATATCGTATGGTAGAAATTACTTCGTCACTCTACTCGATATCGCTCTTCTATTCGTCGTCCAAGTTCCTGGACTAGTGGTCAAGATGTTGAGCGATCGCTAAGTAACTCGTGGAATCTTCAAATTTCGATAACTTAGGTACGAGAAAAATGGAAGTATCTGGAAGAACGAGAATACCTGCGGTTTCCATAGGAAGTACCAGCCTAGGTACACGATGTAATGCAGACTAGACTGGTTCTCCGAAACTAACTACAAGGATACTTGCCAGACGTGTTTGCATAACTCGGAAGCACGTATACACCAATGTACTTTACGCCGACATAACGATAGAGAAACCTTCGTTCACGAAATACGAAGCTTAGAAATATTTACAACGCGAAGCTCATTATTTATATTCACGTTCAATTTCCCTGAAAACCCAGACAATATCCCCTGCATCGCGAAACGCACCGAGAGTCAGTCGTCCAACGCGAACTCCCGCGATATATATGATTGATCAGCCATTAGAATCGACAAAATTTACTCTCTCTTATCGTCCCGAAGGAATCATCTCGCCCCCCCCCCCCCTCCCCACGAGTGGCTCGCTCAGCACATTATTAAAAAGCGAGTGGACCGGCCCGAAAAAGTCTAGGCACTGATCCGTGTCAACGATGTTTATCGTGGCAGGATGCGCCGCATAGAGATACGTATTACATAGATATACGGGAGGCGCATATCTTTGACCCAGATAAGGGGGAATTCGAAGGCGTTCTTATCCCGGGTCCATAGCCCCGAGGCAACGGTGTGGCTCCTGGTGCCAGGCTTAATGGAGCTTGAATACGCGAGGATGAGGGTCGCTCGCCGATATCCCGCGGCGTTTCTCCCTGAATTTTAGCGAATTTTTCGGACGATCCGAGATCTCGTTTAAACTTTTAAACCGAGAACGACGGATGGTGGAAGCGACGGTGTTCGCGTTAGTTTTTCGGTACGCTGCGTCGCGTCGCGTCGCGTCGGTACGTTACCACTCGAGGAGTTTCCCCGCGGAATTTGCATTAGCCGTGGCATATTGCTGCTGAAAAATTTTTTTCTCGCGTTACCGCGGATATTGCGCTTCGGAACACCCTCCGCGCTTGCGTCGAAATTGCTCAAATACAGTGGAAGCTGGGATTTCTTTTTCTTTTAATCAGAGTGGATTTCTGGAGGATTCTGGGATAGGAAAATAAATTTAATGTTTTTTTTTTTTATATATTAATGTTTGTAGCAGATCTAATATTATTTTATGTTGAATTTTATGTTTTGTGTAAATTATTATTTATTATACTTTTGTACGTTATTATTGTTATCACGGATCAAGGAAAATTGTTGTGATTCGGTTATTTTTTTCATGATGAATCAGATACTCTAAGAACTTATATTGTAATTTTAGACTGCCTTATCATTTTAATATAAGTGTATCATTAGTGGTTGATCATTAGTGGTACGTGACTGATACGTAATAAACATAAGTGGTACGCGAAAAAAAAAGTTTGGAAACCCCTGATCTAGAAAGTTTAGCCTCTAAACGTATATTTTTAATTAATGCAACTCAAATCCGCAAGCTGCATTTTACAAGCGTACTAGAGAAATTAGAAATTTTTTACAAACGAAACAAAAACGATTATACTTAACGAATTCGACGGTCATAAATTTTTAGGTGCGCATAGTACTTACAAAACTCACTATACATCTGTATATCGTAGAGTACACATACACATACGTATTATTACGAGAATACAGTTATTCGCAACATCGTAGCACACAATATTTTCCAAACCATTTTTTTATCGCAACCAATTTGACAATTTTTCGTCCCACCCGTGCCATTGTCTTTTTTCACCCTCTGAAAATGTCACGTCGGGAACACGCGATACACGCGTAGACGAGCCGCTGCGACACGCGTAAACAGAAACGAGACAAGAGAGGCCAGGCCGGATTTGCGAAAATTTATATCACGGATCGAAGCGTACGGATTTGCAGATGTGTTTCGTCGGATGCACGCGAATTGCAAACGAGAAAGCCCCCGAACATTGGCAGGCGTATTTTTAATCAACCATCGAAACTCTCGTTCCATCTGATTAATAAGTATCGTTGCAATTGTGTCCAGTGAATCGAGTGTGAATCGAGTTGGGTGGGAATTGAACAAAAAAAAAAGAAATATGCGCGGTAGTGTTAGTTCGGAACGCACGGTTATTCGGTGAAATAGTATGCTACAAAGCCATAATGGTCATTATAAATGCTCGTATCCACGATGAACGAGAATGAGAATGGAGAGTTCGATTCTGGGTTCACTGAAGCACCCTTAACCTGAAAGCTCGGTTCGCGTGTATTCGCGGACATTCGTGTGCGGGCGTAATGTTAGCTAACATTTGTTTTTACTACTATCAGCAACGAACGATAGATGCGAAATTCAAGTCGATTTTATAGTTTTCTACCGTTAACGTTAAACCGCGGATGTTTATTCGAAATGCTCGCTTTCTATACTGATTTTCACCTGATCTCGCGAGATGAATGCTCTAAGCGCGTAATGTACGAGAGCGAATCAAAAGGTAAAGGCAATTATATTTTTTCTCTGGAATAAATCAAGACTCGACATCTGTGGAGTCACTATGCGTTTACTTGGAGTGCGTTGGAAGTAGAGGTATCATAAATAAAGTCATCGTACGTGAGCGTAATATGTATGAACGCTCGGCTCCGCGAATGCATCTTCGAAGAACTGCAGCCGGTGCAGACGTGGCTTCGCGAGTAACCAAAAATCATTTTTCACGGACGGAATACAAAAGCTAATTGCACGATATCAAAAGTGCATTGCCGCGCTTCTGTATCCCGCCCACGAAGAATGATTTTTGGTTGCTTAAGAAGCCACTTCTGCACCGCCTGCTGTTCTTCAATGGTGCATTCGTGGAGTGGAGCGTCCATATGTTTGATACTCCTAGGTATGACGATCATATTTATGATACTCCAACTTTCACAATACTCCAAGTAAACGCATAGCGAGCTCAGACACGTCTGTCTTCGCTTATTCCAGAGACAAAAAATAATAGCGCTTCCTTTTTTACACCCTCGAATTTGCCTATACGTTATTCGACCAAAATATATATCATATGTGTCTATGATACCTTCGAATGTATACGATACAATAAAATGGACTGTTTAAACTCTGTGACGACGTTACGAATTTCTACATGAGCTCCGCTCGAACGCGTAATAATACGGCTGCAGAAATATTCTACAATCGTACCGTAACAATCGACATCCGTATTTTTTGAAATTGCACGTCGATAGTCAGGGAACGAGGATAGCAGAATTTCGATTTTGGACAATCCGAAACCTTTCGACTCAAAGCGGTACATTGACCCACATTTACGGACGATCGTGGAACAGCAACGCGCGCACTCTACGTCGAGTGGTAAAATTGCATCGCGCGGATGACGAGCGGCGCGCGGTCACTCCTCTAGGATCGCCGACAATATAAACCAGAAACACACGGTTACGCGTTAAACGCGAAAGCTAACATCGAGAAGGAGAAAATCCACCTGAAAACAAGATGCACCCTCGAATGGCCAAACGACGCGAGAGCGAAACGAAATAAAGAGCGTGGCAGGGCCGGCAAATTAAATTAACCTGGGGGGAGAGCAATAACTACAAAGATCCAGCCGACCGGAACAATGGTAGAGCGGCGAAATAAAGCTAGGAAAGCTTTGCGGGGGAAGGTAAAAAAAATATCGGAAAATAAACAGCCAAAAACGAGCGAGGTGCACGATTTACAAGTAGAAAAGGTTGGAGATAAATTGAAAGGCGGGCAGAAGGAGGAAGAAGAGGAGAAAGAGGCAGATAATATTTCAGACACAGAGCGAGAGAAGAAAAAGAAAAGGGTACGAGAGAAGAAGGGGGGGGGTTGACTCTCACTCCCCCCCGGAGTCAGAGAGCAGAACCCCCGACTCGTGGCGCCGGACTTTTATGGCGGCACGAAACACCGGAATCTCTTTCTCTCCGATTCCGTCGGTGGGGGAATGAAAAGTACCGTCGTCGGTAGTGACGTCACGAACCACCACGATGACGTAAAACCCGGGGAACGTTACGTTACGCAAGCGTCGAGAGGTGCCGGGTGGGGTGCGCCCCGATCACCCACTGCCCTACTTTCAGCCCACCCCTCCCCCCTCCCCCTCTCCTCGGCACACCCTTACCCCCTGCTGCCCGAACAGTCACAAGGTATTTTTTTCCATCCTCGCTCCTTCTCGTGGATGCTCCCGAGGGTGCCGGCGTTGCGTCAATCCGCTCGGAGCCTTGATCGATGTGTATATAAGCGATTAGACCAATCGAAAAGGGGTTGACTCTTTATAATCGAATTTTGGTAACGCGTAGAGACGCGTAACGTGCTCTTGATTTGTAGGTTTAACGGTGAGACTCGAATGTTTGGGCACACGGTTTCCTGGATCGTCGGTTATACTTTTGCAAAGGGTCGCACTTACGAGACTCGTAAGTGCTAGAGTTTAAAATTCGTTTCGTCGAATTTGAACGTACGAACACACCGGAGAGGATTATTCGACGTTGAAATTTGGGGTACTCGAATTACAATTCCCGCGTGGAACTAGTAACGTTTTATTAATTTTAATAACTAAATTATCCTCGCTGGAAATAAAAATTTTGGAATGTAACCGATCCTCGTAATTTTTTATTCAGTATTTTCATGGATCTTCTCAGTTCGAACATGCAAAATATCTGAGAGTAATAGATCAAAATAACGTCAGTTTAACAATATTCCCGTTACGCCAATATAACTAGTTTTAACAACAACAAAAAAACCGGGTTAAACGATCTCTTCGCGAAACTAATATCAATGCAATGTACACGGATACCGGTACACATTTTCTCGCTCGTTTCTACACGGCGTCACAGAGATTTTACGCGTTCCAGAATATCCGGAATATCAATGAACGACTGTCGCATCTTCCCAGCGTCGAGAGAAAAGAGGGAGATAGGAAAGCATAATAAAGTGCGCCAGCTAAATTAATGACAGCATCCAGGCTACAGTCCCGCGGATAATAAAGCCGTTCCACGGGTGCCCCTTTTTACAGTTGCTCTCGCGACGAGTGCGACAGAAAAAGCGGAGGGAGTAAGGACGGTGAGCGACGAGGACAAATGCAACAGCCGAAGAGGGAGTGAGAAAGAGAGAGAGAGAAGGTTGCTCGTCAGGAAAATCTAGGCGCGCGGGGAGTTGAAAAGCGATTTATCGCTGTCCCGCTACGAGACAGGGTTGCTTTTCATGGTTTTCCCTCAGACCGCGGCTTTTCTCTCGTAGTTGTTGCTCTGACAAATCGCACGCAAGATTTGCGGTCTCGGATACGCGACAGGACACCGCCTTCGTAATTCGGGCTTGAATCAATTTGCGCGAAAATGCATTTCTTTCGGGCGGAATCGTGGAAAACGTTCCGTCGCGCGAGAGAGTTTTTGAAGGAACTTTGGAATTCCTTAATCCGACCCGATTCATCTTGTTTCTCAAATTCTTCGCATCCGCTGTAAGGTGGTTGTTTAAACGATGTAAAAGGGAATCGCGTTTAGTAAATGATCGAGGGTGGAAACTATATTCGAAGCTTAAAGCAATTGTAATACTAATTGCACTTGAGCGCTAAAATTAAAACTACGTTATCCTTTGTAAGATGGGGAAAGGGTTAATCGTATAGCCAATATATCGTTCTCAGTGAACTAAAATATGTAGAGTTTTATAAAATCAATTTAACACCTGTGTACCGTGCGCATCGGGAAACGCAATAGCTTTCATTTGGACTGTAGCGACACGGTCGTTACATCCGTATCGTTACGGGGAAGCAGAACACACGGTTCGTTCGTTAGGTCAACTCGACCCTTTTTTTTTCGCGGAGAGTGGACATAATAATCTTTGCGCGTTGCAGACCAAACGTAAAGAATTTCGGCAAAGGCATTTTACCGAGAATTTAAATGAGAATCCGCGCATCCCTGTTTCGCTGTACATCCACGGACGAACTGGTAGGGTTGGATAAAAATGTACGGGCAACGCGAGACACACGATCGTAGAGCAATCTCGTGCAAAGAAATTAATAATGAAGGGAGCGTTGAAGAGCCACAAGCGAACGAAACGTAAACGATCGAGACGAAAATAACTGACTCGTTGCTGAATATCATTCCGTTAACATTTGATTCGCTTGTACGTTTGACCTTTTCCTGTCCATCGACTACGTACGTGTTCCAAGGTTGATCTATATTAGTATTGTTTTCCATTATTGAATTGTCACGATGGCGCAGCGTTGATATCATCGTGGATTAAATGGATTCTTCGCGGTTGAGTTAACGTATTTTTACATCATTTGTTTACGGATCGTGTTAACGGTGTATACGTTACTGTCGCGACGGGGGCGTCGTATCGCAAAAGTTTACGGGATCAGCGTTTCGACACTGACAGAGAAAAGCGCGCGAGGCGCTCTAATTACGATCGTGCGATCCTGTAATTGACTCTAATCGCGATGCCACGAAGCTACCCGATCACAGAGACTCTTTGTACGAGCCATTACACTTTCTCGAAACGGCTGGAAAACAATTAGATCGGGTAACCAACGTTTTGGTAAAGAGAAACTTCGTCGATTGTTTGTTTGAACAATTGAGACTCGAAAGAGAAATGGCGTGTCCGAGAGAAAAAAAACGTTTGATTGGAAAGAAAAAGTCATAGCCCGCTATGGAAATCAAATTTAAATCAACTTTTTATATACATTTTTTACAAACTTTCAGCCATAAAAATTAGATACCCATTCTCGGGGGATATAGATTAATATCGCGCGTGTCACGCGCACGGATGCGTTATCGTTTATTCAAAACGCTTTGCTTAATTGGCATTGAGGAACCTAGGTAAAGTGAAATAGATTCCGCTTTTTTACCCAGGGATTTAATGACCCGATTTTTTTTTGCCTATACTCGTCCGCCGTGCGGTGATGGATGTGAAATAATAAAAATACTTCGTATCGGAAAAGATTCGATAAGCATGCCGTTTGAATGTACTCGCATTTCGAACCGGCAATGACAAACGCACGATAAATGACGATAAAAAAAAATAACAATCACGAACGGGATGTAATTACGCTTTAAAAATTTCAGATTTCTAACGAGTCATCTTTTAACGATTATTTAGTAATCAATCAAGATCTAAGAAAGATCAGATCTTTAACGCTGAGATCTTTACTTACCATTACAAATTAATCAAAAGCTAATGTTAAGATTACTTTGGAACACGCACCTGGCGGCAATCATTATACATATTTGCAAAGTTTATCTAAATCATATTTCACGAAGATCCGGCGAGAGCATCAATTTGCTTAACGGATTTGATCGTGTACACGTGAAATCGTAGTATCGCAAAGTTAGCGTGAGTTCGACGTTTACGTAGGCGAAGCATAACAATCCCTCGCGGGGCTGAACTTCGACCGCAGCTATCTTGATCCGCACATTTATTAGCAATTTTCCGAGGGATTTGCTCGCACGATTTAAATGCATCGCCGTGCATCAAGATGCGTCCTGATTGCACCTGCATTTTCCTCTAGAGATGTGGAATGCAACGTGGATTGCAGATAAATCAGTATCTGAAACTCTTGTTAGAGACGCGTCTCATTTACGTTCATCTCAATTCTATCGTTACGTAGCAGCGAGTGGAAGGAGAACGTAATTACGACGAGACGATCAATCCTGCGTTTGACGCAATGTACCTGAGAGACAATTACAACTTTTACACGAATTATCGAGTTTAAATTTTATTCATAAAGGATCACGTAATTTCTTTTCGCTTAACGGAGAACTCGGCAAAGATAAAATTGTATAATATCGTGATATTAATAAGAGTAATGTCAAACGTGACGAAACAATATACGGCGTCACGTATAATTAAAATAAAGATTTAGCGGCATCGTTTGTATTTAATATACAAGCAGCGAGACACGCGGGATTTTAACAAATGGCCATGCGCGGAGAAAAAGTACGACATTGATAAATGTTATAAAGAGATCGACTCGTAAATTAAAAAATCCCAACAGAAGTTAAATTAAATCCATGTAGAGTTTCGATCGGTAATACTTTTCTCGGAATCGTGTCGGTGATACGATAGTGTGCCGTTACGAGAAAGAAAAAAATTTGTGTTACAGTAATACGGAAATCGAGGGATTACATTTTAGATTATACACAATTAGATTAACCTGATAGGTACACACATAAATACATGGCATACAATTAATTATTGGCTTTAGGCCATTAGATTTAAACGTGCCAGCGTATAACACGACAGGCTTGCATTTACGTCGACTTGGGGTTACCGTTACCTTTTCCCCATGGTAATGTGGCTCACAGTAAATTCCAAAGTACATACCCACGTCTCGGAACAAGTTCATGATGGAAAAGTGTTTCACGGGTAGCGCGAAGTTTGTTTGCGAAATCAGAATTTTCGCCCGTGGACAAACTTTGCTGAATTCGATTTCCCGTCAAATGTTTCGAGAAACATTTTTATCAAACTTCCGACCAATACGATAAGTAGAAACGCGTCTGTAATTTCGCAAGAGAAGTTGAAGTAACAACAGTTCTGGTAAAAAACTGAAGTTGATAGTGCATCTCGGTTAACAGCGATTCCCAAAATAATTTGATTTAATAGTAATACTGGGAATAATTTCTACTCCCGAGGCAGTTCGATATTTCGCTAGTCCAAAAATGATAAAAGGAGGTACAATCGGGAACTGCATCGTAGTTTGAATTGCATTATAATTATTCCTGGACGACGCAGTAATGGGATGTACGTTTCAGCGGTGGGAAACGAGACAAAAAGGAATATTCGAAAAGAAATGTGCGCTCTAACCGAATTTCCAAAAATTATAGTTCGCGGAGAGGTGCTCTCGTCGCGACATTTTGAAATCCTGCCAGCGCAGGTCGTACGAAAGTAGCTATAATAACGACCGAAATGGAAACGATGATAGCGCGATTCGGGAAAGGACCTCGCGACGAGGATAATAAACTTCGGATTGTCGGAAACCAGGCTCTCTCTACAAATTAATCACCCTCCCACCTTTCTCTCTATTTCGCACGCACACGCACACACATCGCCACGACGTGGGAGAAAACTGACTCTAGTCCGCGAAAAGTCAGTCAACATTTCAGATGCAAGTCAAATTTACTTTGGCTCGTCTCGGTTATTTCTGAAGTTTGGTAGTTCCGCATTCACCCCCCCCCCCCCCTCCAGACTCCCTCATTTCCCAGCTTGAAAAAAGTTTATATCGACGGGAGAAATATGCGGAGATGTTGTGCGGTAATACCTACGTTCGGGAACGATTCACGGGCACGCGAAACATTTATTATTCCTACTCGATACGCCTGGCTTTCAAATTCGGCGATAAAGCTTGACAGGAAGCTCTCGAATATCGAACACTCTTTTTACGTCCGTGTTGGAAATATGCAGCTGCGGATTACCGCATTGGCGCGTGAGCCTTTGAAATGATGAGAACTTCGGTCTTCCTTATTCTTTTTTTTTTTCGTTTTAATACTTTCCTTGATACGACATTTCAAATCAGTGCAATCCATTACTCGGGCATCCCTGTACGATTTACTTTTAGTTTTAATAAACGTGCGTCGCGATACACGTGTAAAATCGTAAGTAGAGCAAACTTAAAATTGATAAGACATTTAAAGTAATTAATCTTGCGCGCGAACGTCGCTCGATATTAAATCGCAAACGAAGGAGGAAACGATGCGCGACGGGTACTTGCCGAATTAAAAGCTAACGTTGAAACTTCGCGGAAATTCGTTTCGTTGCGTTGAAACGAGAACCGTAACACGGTAAATACTTGCGACTCGCTGGTACGATATAAACTTCGTCGGTGAATAAATTACAAGCTTGGAATCCAGTTACGAAATTTCGTGGCAGCGTGCTTAATTAAGGCGTATTACGCGACTCTCGGTACTCGGCAACAAATGACACATTTTTGCGCTCCCATTTTGCGCGCCTCGAGATACGTTCCGTTTTGTTTCCGCAACGTTCCGCGAGTCACTCGTAAAAAGGGTATTACCGACATCGGACGACCGGGGCTTCGCTCAATGAATGTAAATAACAAACCGCGGTACGCTACGGATTTCCATTGCCCGAAAGGCTTAATTATTAGCGAGCTCGGAAATGGAATATTTTTGTCATTTGGAACTTAATACCGGCGACAATTGACGCAATTTATTTCCACGGTTCGATCGATATCGACGACCGAGATCGTTGCGAGGTTGGTTATTAAAGTTTTCGGTAATAGGATCCCGGTTTCGTAATAATACTGCGAAACGGTGGGCATATATTTGACATTTATACTTTACATTGAAACTTTTTTACCACACTAGGAAAGAGGATAAAAAATATTTTCATGATGGTATTTGTACGCGTTTGTAATTTAAACAAAACACTTGTCATAGAAGTTTCATGGCAACGAGCTCCACGAGAGCACTTTGCGCGTGGAAAAAGGTGATCCGGGGCAAACCTCGCGCGTATCATAAAATGAAAAACTGGAGAACATTCGCGTAGTACCGGAATCCGGAAAATTCCAATTAGAGTTTCATCCTTTCGTTGTTATTTGTTCCGAGAATAATTCAAGAAGGATTATCACGGCACGTATGTCGCTTAAAAGTTCGATTGTAGGTACAAAAATATTTCGTATAGCGTGGATTTTCAAGAAAATCTGATTTTCTCGCCTATTAAAATTACTCGCGATATTTGATTTTTTTTTTTTTAATCTTCCATCGGTCCTAACCCCCCGCAATTCTCCGCGTAAATTTTCTTTTATCGGCGTTGCATAACGAGACGCGGGATTCGAAGAAATTGCTTGATAAATTGGTGGTTGAGGAAAATTCGTATCGGAAGGTAGCTCGCGGAGCTCTCGCGGAATAAACTTGCCTCGATATTGCGGGCGCACAAAAATTGTACGGAAATCTATTTCTCGCGACCGAGAAACGTACTTCGAACATCTTGAGCCCGCGAGTACGGAAATATCCAATATTCCGCCGCAAGTATCTAATTTTCGTAATAGAAAATTTCAAACGCATATCCTACAAATATATTTCGGATTTCGTCGAGAATCCGACGAAAGCTTGTGGCGCGCGGTAAAAATGTCCGGTTTTCTGTTTTTCTAAAACTCCATTTTAATTTATTGCAATCGGACGTGACTTCAAACGGAATCGTTTCCCAAACATCATGGATCGAAGGAAAATTAATAATTCCGATTAAGTTTCGGGTCTGTTATTCGAGACTAATGTAAATAAATCAGTATGAAAGGGAACCAGAGATTAAAGAGTTATTTCAAATTACTTTTAGACCGATAATTTGCAATTTGCGAAAGGAGATATAAAATAACCTTTCTATCTTTGGTCCTCTCTCCCACTGATTCGTTTACCATCATAATTTCTTATCAAACCGATGCAATTATAGCTTGACCGTAAGCACTTGAAAAATGTCAGCATTCCTGCGTTCGCAATTTAAAAATTGTGATTTAACGAAATTGGCCTTGGCACGAAATCATATGCTCGTACGACAGAGAAGTTGTGTATACGGGACGGAAAATACTTCTCTTGATTTGCAACAATACAATATTTAGATAAATATAGTGCTCTCGAAAAAAAAAACCTTCGGTTTCAACGAAAAAACTAGGCCGTTTATCGCGGCGGGCGCGGGACCCTTTGACGAAGGGAACAAACGAGCGAAGGTAGCACTTTGTAAACGGTGATCGCAAGAAATTGGATCCCCGTCAACGGTTTCTTTTGCAACTGGAACCCCGTGCTTCGGTGAATTACACCCATTAAATCTGAATCGCGAACCCGCGAAGATCGTGACGTACAAATTAACACGGCGATTAAACACTTTCGCGAACGAAAAGAGAAAATAAGCCGACTGTGATCCCGGAAACTAAAAATGCAAATCGTTCGTTCACCGCCGTTTGATTCTACCCTACAATTTGCGCTTCGCATCCGGGACCGCATTTTTAAAAATACAGACGGATCGCTCGTGCGCGAATGCAAAATTACGCCTGTACGCGAAAATGCACGTTTTAATGAACGCTTTAAGCAAAATAAACGTTAATCTCGCGTTAACGTCACGCGTCGCATACTAAACCGAGAAATTCGAGCGGCATTTGCATCGAGATGAACGCGCGTAATAATTTCTACATTATAGAACAAACATCGCGTAAACTAGCCCACCGGAATTTCCCAGTTAAAATGGAGATTTGAAAAGGTGCAAACGTTAGGCACGAAAAATGGTATCTCGCACGGATGCCATTCGATTCTTCGAGCGGAGAGCAAGAACGAACGCAGGAACGTTCGACTCTTAAGCCGTAGTTAAGTTAAACTTGCCATTTCCATCGGAGCTTAAGCTTTAAGCCACGGCTTAAGTGCGCACATACGTGCCGGGATATAAATATCGCGCTTTATGTAGAAAATAACGTCTACCTTTCCCTCTAGGGTGCATTAAGCCGCGCCACTTAAACCGAATACTTAAATAGCGCTACGGACGAAGGATTCGCGCGAATTCGCACGAGAGCGATCGAACGCGCTTCGACTTTGATGTATTCAGTTTTCGAGTTTAATTACAATTTATCGTTGAAGACGTTAAACGCGAGCATTAAACGCAATCTTTCGTCGAACAAAAATCGAGCTTTAATCGTTGCCCCCTCCTGATTTCACTTTCGTCGCGACAACGCCGTTAATGTACATTTTCAGCATTCCGTAAATCGAACGGACAGCCACGGCCGGGAATACCGAGCGCGTGTTTTTATCCACGGAATTCTTAAAACAAATCGCACCGTGGAACGGGAGGCTGTACAACGTGTACGTACATATGTAGGTTAAAATATAAAAGCAACAGCAAGTCGTACGATTTCGTGTCGGAGCTTTCACGCTAAATGGTTCTGGGGTACTTCGACTCGAAAGTTACCAGCGTAGGTGAGCTTAAAATGCACTTGGATTCGAGGGAGAATTATTACTCCGTAGTATCGGGAACAAGTTGTGAGTAATTGCTATATTCCTTGCTCGTACTTCCCTGCCGCCCGCTAATTTCTCGTTAGTCGAGGTACTCTCGGCGAGTTGGACTTCTCTTTCTTTCTTTCTCTTTTTTTTTTCCTCGCCCGGCATTCTAAGTAACAGGGGCGTGTGTTTTGCGACCAAAGGAAATAAAAAGGGCAGCCCAGCGGGGAGAGAAAGATAAACTCGAGAAAACCATGGGGGATTAAAGAGAAAGAAAGGAACGGGGGCAGATTCTCGATGGTCTTCGAAAGTAATTGCGGACTTAAAAGTTAAAGACGGTGATTTGAAAATCTCCGACCATCTCAACAGATATATTGGATTTAAAAAGAAATTAAGTTGACGCATTAACAAGATCGAGAGACATGGTCTTGCCTCGGGCCAAGTACAAGTAAGCGAATTTATGTATTTATCGGGAAAGGATGCAGATTTTGCGTATTAAAAAAAATCCAATTTTACCGAGGTCCAATAAGGGGAATCGGCAGGCGAAACTTGAAATGACCGCGTTTCATTTTCATTAAACGGTTTTATTTGGGTTGGGTTTTCTGTTTGTTTTTTTTTTTTTTAATCGTTACGTTTGACGGAAGCAGTGACGGAAACTAACGTTTTAATTCAAGCTTATAACATTGACCGTAAAAGCGAAATGCATCGCGTGACTTCGATTCGTCCGAACGTAGTGACCATTAATTAGATAATTACTCTGGAAATTAGGGAGAATATTAAAATTCTTGTTGAAAGCCAAATTTGCTAAACTTTTCGACGTCCGACGAATGAACGCGAAAAGATCAAGAAGCAAATGCTATTCAACGACGAAGGAACACAGGGTTCGTAGAGCAAGAAAGATACAGATACGTCATATGTTTAGCGCGTCATTTTCTATCTACGAATCTTCTATTTTTCTGTCCAATCGTTCTTCGAGATTACAGCGATATAATGGAACACAGGTTTTTTTCCAACAGCCACCGCTACGACTTTATCGATAGCATCTACGAGACGGAGGGTAAATACTCCCATCGACAGAAAAATAAGTCGGCGTCAGTAAGTAGTTGCAACCATAATTTCCGTTCCCTCTACGTACTATTTGCCTTCGATCGTACATATATCCATTGAGACGCCCGATAGATGTGAATCGAGACGCGTTGCATCCTCGTCATTAAATTATCGGGAATATTAAAATTCGCCGAGTACGGAGGCCTCGTGACATTCATCCGCAAAGCGAAACCGGAGAACGAGGGCGGGTGGAGAGAGCGAGAGAAAAGGTAAAGGGAGAGCCGGCGAGTAAAAAGCAGATAAAAACTAGAAAAAGGGAGTGGGGTGGGGGGTGGGGTGGCGAGGGGGGTTAGAGAAAAGAGGGCTGGTATGAAAACTGGAAGATAGAGTGGGATGCGCTGAGCGAGAGGGAACGGAAAAGAGCGAGGCGGAGGGAAGGGGAAGTGAGAAGGAACGAGAGTGAGAAAGAGAGAAAGGGGGACATCCCCGGGGTGGACGCGCGTGCGCAATACGGGGGTGGAAAAGCGGGCGAGCTGCTCACTACGCCCGGGACGTCGTGGCTCGCCTGAGAGGAAAGGAGAGGGAGCGAGAGGAGAGTGCAGCGGCGGAGAGGGGCGCGCGGGGTGGGGTCGGGCGGCGGGAGGGGGATGGGGGAGGGCGTGTGGACGGAAAAGGAGAGACTGTGGAAAACTGAGGGAGAGAGGAAGTAAGCTCGCGAGATATCCAAGCTGCGCAACGAGGAGAGGAGCAGCCGCGAGATAAAGAGAACGAGGGAGTAGGAGCAAGATGGAGAGGTTTAGCTCGGAAACGCGGATAGAGGGAGAGGGCGCGAGCACCGACGGGGTTGGAAAAGGGAGAGAGAGGGAGAGAGAGAGGAGAGACGGTGCCGTTAGAGCGTGCGCGCGCTAAAGAGGGAAGAGAGAAGGAGAGATCCCCTGGAAAAGCCGGGAGTGTTCGTTCCCGATCCCCTCGTCGACCACGTCCTCGCCGCCGCCGCCGTGTCAGTCGACGTTTCCCCGTTTTCCGCGAGGGAAAGCTGCCCCTGGTCGCGTGTCGAACGAATCGGTCGTTCCACGCCCGATATATTCCGTCGCGGCAAAGAGAACGAGAGATACAGAGAGGGGTGGGAGGGAGGGTGGACCAGGGTGAGAGAGAGAGAGCGAGAGACAGAGAGAGGGGGAGGGCGAGAGAACGAGAGAGTAGAAGAAAAACGATATCCAGAGTAAGAGGGAGAGGGAGCGAGAGGGTCGAGGGAGAGGGGGAAGATTGGAGGGTGGTAAAGGTGTTCCAGCTCTCCACAGTATCCGAGCCACGGGGAAGACGAGCGTCCAGGGGTGGTGACCTGCAAGCGCAGCGTGAGAGAAGCTGCACCGACGAAACAGAGCTCCCCGCGATCCTGGATCGCGATCAGTGATCCACTCCCGCAGGGGCTGTACCATTCATTCCACCGTATATCCGATTCGCGAAAATAGACCATTCCTTGTGTGTCCCGGTGATAGGACGATTTAAAGGGACGCGGCTGAGTGCGCTATTTTGTCCTACTCCGAGTTGATCGTGATTAAAAGAGATCTATCAGGGATCGAAACCCGTGCGTTTCTCCGAGATCGTTAGACCTTGGTCACGCTGCCGTTCGACGAAGAATAATCGTTGGATGATCGATAATCGACGTGCCAATTCGAACGATCGACTCTTGAGAAGAAACCGTGACAGAGATCCGTTAATCGTGTAGGGATCTGCAAGTCGTGACGGACTCGTTTGTTGTTAATTAATATATCTATATATATATATATACCGTGCGCGCGACGAAAGAGCCCGCGTGCGTGGTTTTATCTGGAGCAGCGATCCTCCGATCCCGTGACCTTGTGACACCACGAGAGAGAAACTCGTACGGAGCGTACAGGCGGATCGGTGCGGAAGGGAGGGATGCGGAAGATCAGGCTGAAGAGTTGAAGCTACACACCCTCAGTGGAAGCCGTCCGGGTGGCGTGTTTTGCGGGTGACTCTTCACGGTTTCGCCTCGCGGCTCAACGATTCACCGCGCGTCCAGCTTCCGTGTAGCGCGGATGATCAGCGGCTTCGTATCCGGTCTTCCATAAATATCAATTTTCCTCGCGAGTTTTAGATTTCCAAAGGGGGTGGGGAAAAACTGGAGGATTCGGATCGTCGGATCTCCGAGGATAAGAGAGTAATCGTTATTGTTGCGAGTGTTGATTGGTAATTCGCGATTTCCCGGTTTCGAGGAGACAGCGGAATTCGGAGAGATATAAACATTGTTTTTGGGGAAGACAGTTTTGATAGAACTTTAACGTCGACGATGAAAGTGACGAAGAGAGGAGTGGCCTCGTATTCTGGTTTCGAAACGCCGTGCTTCGATTGATACCAATTCGAGGCGAAGATAAGAAATCGCTGGGAGAGACACAATTTCTGCAGACTTGGAGAATAACGATACGAGGAATACAATTCGAGGGACAGGCTATATCAGGGACGTTGAAATCAGCTCAAAAGCGATCCATTTCGACGGATCGAATTCTCGTTGTCGTCGAACGCAACAGAGATCTTCCAGTCAGTCGAATCTATCGATTTCCAACGTTCTCTCTTAAAAATTAAAAATAAAAACGAACTACCTCGCGACTGGATAACAAATGAAAGTGCTAAAAACGACTCTTCGCGAGACACGTATAAATAAATAATTCGTCGAACGTAAATTTTCGATCGACCGAGGTATCCGCGAAAGGTCGATTTTCCGATCACTGAGAAGTGTCGAATTAGCGAGCCGCGTTTGGGACATTTTTAAAACCCACGAGCACGAGGAGGGGGGTGGTGGAAACGTGGGGGGAAGGATAGCGGTGGCCAAACAAGGGAAATCAGTGGGTCACAGACGGTGCTAAGCTCCAGGAGGCAGCTGAAAGAGGGAGCCTAGGGTAACCCACCCTCGTCTGTGGAGTCCGGTGAAAGATCGAAGACGCGTCGAAACCATGAGCGAGGGAACGCCGAAGTCTCAGGGCAGATCTGTGTCCGGCTCGCCAGGTCGTCTGGAAGCCGGTACGAATATACCGCAAGTCTCTTTTATTCTGCGAATCGATCGATAGATAAATTTCTTAAGTATAGGTTTGATCGAGCTAACGTTAAATCAACGATTTCGAATTATATCGTATTTCTCATTGACCGAACCCGAAGTTCTAAAGTCATTTGAAACCGGGAGTCAGAGTTTGATTTCCTTCTCGGAGCTGAAGTTTAAGCCTACAGTGCGCATTGATTCGTAAATGCAGCACATAGTTACATTTGGTATTATTGCAATACTTCGTTATGTTTTAAGAAAGATCGAAATTGGTTTACAGCGTTACAGCATAAATGAATTACGTTTTGTATTTTGGTATTGCAAATTCACGTATGAATCACTTTTCGTAAAAAAGCTTTTCTTCTTTTTCAAATATTTTTAAATTAATGTTCTGTGTTTGTAATGATATGAAATACAAAAAAACATTCTTTTTCGTAATATAAACAAAAATCGCGTATTTTAGGGTGAAACCTTACTTACGTTCTTATTCTATAGATCGATAGATATATGTATTTTGGGTGCGCTTATTTTCTGAAGTAACAGGGTATTTGCGAAATTTATATCTCCTTATCGCATAAATAAAGAAATCGGAGATATATGTAAATCGTCGTGGAAAATTAAACTATTACCAGCGGATTAGAAGAAGTTATTGTAACTATGAAACGCGCTTCTCCCCCAATCTTACGGACGGGGTAGTTCTGAAAGTAGTAACATTTCAGATATCCCGTACAAGTTTTATTTCCTTAAAATCCGCGCTCGATTCTTTACTTTTCCATGCTTTTATCCGTAGCATGAGTCCTGCACGAGCGACGAGAACTTTTCTCTCGACAAATGTCCCCAACCGACGCTCATTACCATTTTCCCACGCCAAATGCACCTTGGTACATACGTACGTAGCATGACTTGCGAGAGCTCTCCTTTGATCGGCCGAACGTAAAAGATTGCTTGGTATGTCGAAGAAGAGCGACGGTCAAAGGCCAATGCACGCCCGACAGATTCTACTGTGCAAAGTTTTTTTTTATTCCATTCCATTGAAAACGACTATAGTAACCTTATGGGTTTTGTCGTCGAACTTAACAAAATCGAATGGGTTACGGTGGAAGAGGCTGGCGAAATCGTATGTTACGTTCTCCTTTGATTTCGGTAGTTACCACCGACGTGTAATGCACCGCGATTTTGACGGAACGTTTGAAGCGCTAGAAACTTTGGGATGAGTTCGTTTCGCGTTACGTGAGGTGCATGCTCCTCGAGGTTGAATCTTCCGAAGGTTCGGAGGTCACATTTGTAAATGCACTTTCAGGGGTTTCGACGGTTAGCCGGAGTTCCGGAGAGCTCGAGATTTTCTGACTTTCTGAAACGTCCTCAGAGAAGTTCCATTAGACGATGAGATTAATGTAATTGAGTTTGAATTAAGTTCGAACGTATGGTGTACAAATATAACGTGTACTGGCATTTTCGACGAGTCGCGAAGTTTCCTTCGGCACTCGAAGATATTTCTATAATTTGAACAGGTGATATAGTATATGTTATTAAAACTATATTTCCTTGCAAAACATTTGAGTATCTAGAAACAGGTATTTGGAGTAGATAAGCTCGAGATTGAATTTAACCCGAGTACATTGGGACGAAGTCATTATTTCGCAAGAGGGCTCGCATTCCTATTTTAACTTGGCAATTCGCACGACATGGTACTCGAACGTGTTCCGCGGTACGAGAAAACTGCTATCGTAATGCGCGAAAAAGAGAGCGCGAGAGAGAGGGAGGGAGGGGCAGAGAGACGAAAACTAGGACAAAAATTTAATTTTCAGAAAAATTCGTGGTGCAGTCCTTTCTTCCCGTGTACAATGTACACACGGCGAATAAGCCCGCGTAACGTTGACGCGTACTAGTCGTAACAAAAGCAAACGGACGTTATCGACGGCAAAGGAAAGCCGCAGGATGTCTCATGGAAATTCAAATGTCCGTTCCTCCGACGACTCGGAGAAAGAATATCGCAGAAAGTTCGTAGAATTTCGCTTCGGTCTCCTTACCTCGAGAAACTGGGGCGGAGATTTCATTCTGAAAAGTTGCGAGGTAACCGCTGAAACACTCCCCGTCGAAACCAGACTTTCGAGAGGGGACCTCGAGAATCTTGAGTTTCCGTAGCGAAGAAAAATTTTGAAAATCCCGCCCCTACGCCGAGTCGTCCGTTGCCTTATCTCGAGTCGCTGCCCCAATTTCGGGGTGTTCCGAGGTTCTTGAAAATTGGCCAATTCTCGCCACTCCTCTCTCTCTCTCTCTCTCTCTCTCTCTCTCTCTCTCGGTCTGCCTCACCGCTCTCGTCCCCTCTCCATTTTCCTTTACGTGCCACTTTGGATTACGGTCCTCCTCGCGCTGCCCCTTTCCATTCCAACGATGGTCCTGAGAAACGGCCCACTGTCCTAATCTCGAGTCACGGTCTTAACTTCAAACAACTCGTCGCCCGCTGGTGGATCGCGCCAATTCCGGATCGTCGGTAACGACGCCCAGTCAAGATGATCGAGGAGCGTCGAAGGATATTTGACTATACGTACACGTATGTGTATGTATATCTGCCGGAAATGCGCGTAGAAGTTTCCATCCTCGTTGTAATACAGAGGCACGTATGTAAATGACCCGTAATACCGCGAGACAAGTTGGACAATTGCGTTACTCAATTTTATAACCACGTTTGTCGCAACGAGCGCAAATGTTGTTAAAAACTTATGCAATCAGTTTTCTAGTACGGGGCGACATTCGTCAACTAATTCCCTTCGGATTTTAATAATTGTTCGGCTAGTTTGCGTAACTCTGTTATTATATTTTGATATTAGTACTAATTTCCCGCGGAAATATCGTGGTCTTTAATTAATGGTTCATTCGTTTTTAGGATTTGGATTTATTATAAGTTTTCACATTAAAATCGTTAACTTTCGTTGAAGGTAATGCGTTCGTAAAGATCGCAATGCTGTGGAACTTCCAAAACGCGCCTATTTTTTGAAACTCTGAAACCTGTCGAGGAGAGAAATATACGTGGATCTTTTTTTACCGAGGCGATTCGCGAAAGAATATTTCGTATTCCTCTCAGTGTTTTCACCAAAAACATTTCGGGTCACTCGGTACCGCTAACGCGGCGTACGATCAACTTCATCTAAATTCACATTAACATATTACGTGTACAGAAACTGGGATGCTGCGACCCTATACGTCGTATAAATACGAGCACGAAAATATCGAGTTATTTGCAGGTACATAAACGTAAATATCCATTCCCCGCGAACGTGTAAATGAGCTTGACAACGATCGTTCGATAAAAATATTTCCCAAGTTCCGTAAATTCCTCGCGCATGCTTCTTGTATTCCCGCGTTAGTCGTTAGTTGTTTATTAAATATGCATCTCCTTGCTGAAGCTAAATTTTGATTGTAAGTCGTATTATATTTTTGCGTTCAATCTCGTCACTTTATTTAATTTCATATTAATTTATCGAGTTCTCTTTTAATTGAGATGTATACAAAAAATTGACGATTCTCAAATTCCTAGTGTGTGGAGCATCAAAAAAGTATCACTCGAGCAATACGCTGCACAAATTTCCGTTTGCAAAGAGCCATTTTTGATAAAAAGAATTTATGCGTACAGATCGATAAATATTTTTTTTGTACCAATACAAATAAAAAGTAAAGCAAACGTAACCGGCCACCGTTTTTAACTTTGATCGATCAGAGTTGCCGCGGGATTACGTTCGTCGGGGGAAAAAAACCCTGGACAGAAATGGACCTCGATATATCGAAATGTCTTCGATATTTTTGCAATGCTTCTAGAGAGCTCTCGTAAAATTCCCGTTTTAGGGGAACCTCGTGCAATCGCAGTAATTCATCGCGAAGCTTTGCAAAACTGTCTCCACCCATGGGTATTCGAGATGTGTACGACTGTAATCCAATCAAGGACTACGAGAATACATGAATATACGATGGTGGAACCGTTCCCAGAATTTCCAATCGGTACCGATGCGCGACACTGGAAAACGCCACAGTACCATCCGATGGCGCAATCGAAAGTTTATCGCTAACTCGCAAATCCATGCACCTTTCGTTCTCGCGTAAATCATCCTTGTTCGTCGTACCTCGAACCGTGAGTGAAATACGCTTTGCTCGGCGGCCAAGTTTTATTAATTAAAGCAGTTCGATATCAATGATCCTAATAAACCGACCCGATTCACGGGAAACGCGAATTGGAGTGGAATGAATGCTGCAGCGCGAACTTCGGGAATCGTAATTTTACTCGTTTACGGCCATTTGGTTTTGAATTCCTAAATGAATGTAACTTATCAAATTATCGTGAGTAAGGGAACCGAAATGTTGAAAATCGAATTGAGTGCAAAAATTCAGGCCAGTCCACGAACGGAATTGTTCGTGCGGGACAATTTTTAACCACCTCACTGTAAAAGAAGAAGGCAATAATTGTAAATAATCTTGCGTGAATTATTGTATCCGAATTTCCGGGTGAGTTGATTTTCCGAAGTAATTGCACGATTGTGAGCGTTTCACGTGCGTTATGCCGCGCGAATGCAACTACAATTCGCATCACTCGATCGTGTATCGCATTCTAATTAAAAGACCGTTTTAGCAGCCGTGTTCTCGAACAAACGGTTCGTCAAACTTTTCACGCAGTACGATGAACACGTACGTTACGCGTCGATGGACGCGATAAGCGATGATAAAACAGTTTTTAAATATCGATGACAACGGAAACTTTACGCGAGGACTTCCCGTTACCCGTAATTGTCAAATGGGGAGGTCAGCAATAAAACAAAAGGCCCAAAAATAAAACAAAGCCCCAACTCGTTTCGTATTGCATTCCGTGTACAATGGCTTCAGCTCGTTGCGCGTTTCAGAAATATTAACTAGGTGACGAATATTGCACCAGATTTTCCATTAACTCGTCGAGTTTATAAATTCATTTTATTGCATTTTACGAATTTAATATCACGATTCTGGATCGTTAATAGAAAATTAATTTCGAACCAGCAAGACCGTTTTGATCGTTAAGTCCACGAATTTTCTGGCATATATTTTCCGCGCATTTGATTCTCTGAATATTAATTTATTAAAACCCCGGAGTCTTGGAATCGATCCCCGTTTCGTTAGAGGTGGAGTCAGGGTTGCTCGCTATTTTTATAATTGTTCATCCACGTGCGCTATGTATAGAATGCGAAGGGGGATGGAACGTAGATTCCAAACGTATCGAGCGCCTCTACTTTCTCGCGTCCCATAAACAATCGAGTGTTAATTAAAATTAAACTGACAGAATGTGCGTCATCGGTGCAGCGGGAATTTACAACGCGTTCTCAAAGCTCATTATAAAAGTATGCCGGAGAATATTATACTCGTGGGAGATCGCGAAACGATCGGAAATATCTTTTCCGGTGAAAAATTAATCCGGTGTTAGGATCAAAAATTGAAATTGCATTCGCAGAGGAAACGGGGGGTGGGGAGAATTGTTTCGTTGTATCCAGGATAGAATGGAGGAATCCAGTTAGCGCTGTCAGTCGGTCAATATTTCTCGAAGGGACAACAGGATGAATTCAGTGGCCCATAGAATGCAATATGAAACAAAGAGTCCGGGATTTTGTTTCGGCTTTAACGTGCAGTCGAGCTAATTCGAGAATATAAAAGCAAACGAAGTTGGGCAGCTTCGAATATGCATGCCGTTATAACGTAGTATTTTCACGGTACTCGTGTTTGTCGAGCGCCGAGAATTTTCAGTGGCGCACCGTACTTCTTTGCGACTCGACGACATTTAAATAATCGTCAATTACGAGCGAGCGGAGCGTAAATTTTCTCGAAGAGACCGCGACGTCGATGCTGGTGAATTCCGAGGTCAATAAAATCTCAGTCTTCGCGCGAAGCCGTTCCTGAATTCAGCCGACGAGGTTCGAGAAGAGAATGCGATGAGTTCGGCGTTTCGTTTCAATCGCATCGCGTACTTCCATTTGCCCACCTGAAAAGTATTTTCTCCGTTGAAACGATACTCGGCTGACTCCGCGGCACTAACTAAAGATTCTTTTCTACAATTTTTTCTAGAAATGTTAAGGTCTGGCTCTCGCGTACTTGTACTTGGCACGAGATAAGGCCCTTTCTCTTGATAAGTTTTCTGTCGCGAGAAAGAGGATTCTTTCTCACGATACGAACGATATTATTCGATGATCGTTTCTTCTTTGTTTAGAACGGAAATAGAGAACTCATCGTCTTCTTTTTTGTTTCTCTAGCGAGTACACAATTTTACGTTGATAATTATTCACCTGGTATGTATTTGGGAGAATTAAAAAAAAAGGATTAGAAAATATATCTCGGTTATAGCGTTACCCAAAGTAGGTATACGAGCGATGTAGGTACGATTTAGGATCGTAGTACGAAGATATTCGAACAAACCAGGATTCCGAAATTGGAGCGCCGGCGATTCGAATAGTCAAATATTGGACGAGTCGCGATACGGTATCGATCAAATTTACGGCCAGAGCGAGACGGGGAAACCAAAACATACCCACTGCAGGAACCGTCGTACGAAGGAGTGAAATTTATGTTCGATTTTAACGGCACGCGAGTACCGGTAAATCGCCAAAAAAACAAAAAAAGTATCGCCTCGCGACCGAATGAAAAACGGTGACGCAAAAGAGTTTATTTAGGGCTGAATTTATTTGACGTCGACGAGGCCGAGCGTTAATCTCTCAAATTGGAAAAGTGCTCCGGTTCGTCGTTACTCCACGCTCCGGAATCCCTAGAAATTAGTTTCAAAAGAGGATGACGAACGATAAAGAACAAATTACACGGGATAAAACTCGGCGAGCTGAGATAGATACGACGATGACTTTGGACGGGACGAGGAAGGATTAAATGTACGATGAGATTATTAAACCACTGGCACGCGATACCGCCTACAAAAGACTCTCCTACTCTTTGCACCGGAAAATGGTCGGCAGATGTTGCCGGTAAATAAATCCTATGTTGACGGTGGTGGTTGGATTAAGAGAGGAAAATGTCTTTTCGCCACCCGAGATTTGTACCGGTTTGCTGCGCGTTCATACTTTTGCGCTCGTCGACCACTTATCGTTAACCCGCGACGCTCGGCGTTATTTTCTGTCATTAAACGAGGGAGATTAATTTTAGGTAAAAGTATATCTTGATTAAGCGACGATAAATGTGGAAAGTAATTTGATTGCAGCATAATTGGTTTTGATTCGTCGACTGCTCGTCGGTATCGTGGCCGGTGTTATTTTCTATGACGTTATTCGAGTGGATGAATGAATTTATTTCGTATGTAAAAACGCATTGCGATTTTAGTTCTCGTTTGATTTTAATGTAATTTACATACTTCATCGTCGTGTCTGTTTCTTCGTCTTCCATCCATCATCTGTCGTTAGTTCTCGCGAGTGTACAATATTAACACTCTTCTTACCGACACTTCGCGTGTTTTAATTACTACTCTGACCGGTCAAATGACCGATCTTTAAAACAACTTATATTTCTTAATATAGAATGAAGTTGATAATCAATTTGATGAAAAGATGTAGCTTCTTTTATTTAGAAATAGATAACGTATATTTTAATTAACATTTAACCCGCTTACATTTAGGTCAAGTAGCGGAGCAATAACGTTGTATGTAGAAAATTCTAGACAAAATTCCAGAAACGGTCTTTTGACCGGTCGTGGCACGCATAGTGTTAAAGAGGCAAGAAATCAAGAGACAAGGTCTTGTCTCGAGCCAATTACAAGTATGCGAAACCAGACCTTCTATCTTTTAATCTGTTACAGTATAATTTGATACGACCGAGAACCATTCCGGTCTGTTTTCCCAATACGCGCGATTGGATCGACATAAAGGCAAACTCCGGTTTGTGGGTTTCGGTGATCTATCGTTTCAGTGACTCGGCAATGTCGGTTAAAGCCTCGTAGATCCTGGAATTAGCACTTTGTTGATTCTCCTAAACCTTCCCTCGCACGAGCGGACAGTTGACCCGTAGTAATAAAGTTTTGCGGGCTTCTCGGGGACTTAGGGTAAGAGCAAAGAAAGATGTTTGTAAACAGACTAGGCATCTTTGCCCAATGCGTCGTAAGTGGTGGCGAGATTCGAGCCGAAGACGTTAATTCGTCCAGTTATGTGGCGTTACGACGAGATTAATTGAAAACACAAGAATCGAGGAGGGGTTATAGTTCGACGGTTACTTGAAAATATCAAGAGACAAGGTCTTGTCTCAGGCCAAGTACAAGTATTTCAGTATCGGACAGTATTAAAGATCTATTCTGATCTGCCGATAAATTAGGTTACTTTGCGAGTAACTTTGGATATACTCCGGTGTAAAGTTGGAAGTTAATTTCTCGACGTTGGATCATCTATCCACCTTTCAAAGTACCAAGAAAATTGGTTGAGATCGCGGATAATAAGGAACTTGGTTAATCCAGGCGGCCCTTTTGTCGTCCTAGAGATCCTTTGAAGAGTACGTATAACATATAATCCATTTCTCGTTTGTACGGCCAATAAATTATGCATTACCTTGCACGCAAAGAGGAATATTTCTCTCGCTAGAATTATTATTAATGACGAAGATTATCTTCGTATCTCGTTCCGTTAAATAGATTCAAATTCCGGCGACGTTTGTACGTACAGGACATTGACTCTTACTCCGCGTTTGTTATAAATAGACTCCCGATGTTTATGCAAAATGTATTATACGTACACTGATTTTAAACGGATTTTGTGAATTTTTGCATAAACGTCCGGTGTCTAGTTATAAATCATTATTGATATCTGTAAGGCCTTTCTTGTCGACGACTAAACGAAATCGTTCGAGGCGCGAGAATAAGGTACCTCCGCTTTGTTGATTCAATCGAATTTGCCGTCGCTCGAGTGGCTGGTCGATTCCGGTTAATAGAATATCGCGGACCTTGCACAATTCTCGATCAAGGACACACTCTTTTTCCTCGATATACCCGTAGAAGGTAAGTCGACTGTCCAAATGCTTTCAACGGGACAGGTTAAAACCATGCATAAACGACGAATCATACGTGGTGCCCATTTGAAAACTTTAAATCGAAGTTAATTAGAAATAAACGTTGTATACAAAAGTATGAAGGGGGAAATACAACTATCTATATTTATATTTTATTTGTAGCGTGTGTTTAAAGTAATTTGATGATCAACTTCTCTTCTTTAAATAGAAATCTATCTTTATAAGATGAAGTTCGATTCGAAAATTTCCCGTTTTTTCCGCGGAACACGAACCACGCGTTCAAAATTTCCCTACTCAATATTACTCCTCGAAAATACGTTGATTCTGAGATACTTTGAAATTCTCATGTGTCCACCCTGTACTTACCATCTTACGATCTTACGCAAAATTGCTTATGTACCGATACGAAGAAAACCTGACAAATGATTTATTGACTTTAATCTTTACCGTAACGTATCCGTAATTAGGAATTATAAATACTATAATACAAACACCGTTTCATCGAGTCAGCGACATCGATCAAAACCACGAGTATGCCTTTGCCGGCCATAACTTTAAAGCAAAACTTCTCGAAGCGTACCGTTAATTGGCTTACCACTATTACTAATCGTAACGATCAATTCGCGCTTCTCCAACTTCTGACATAACGTTGTCGGCTCGATTTGTTCCACTATCGCACCAGCCTCGCCGCGCCAATCTCGAAAGAGGTAATTTCATCCAAGGGGCCTATTTCGACGAGTCAACGAATTCGGTGGAGGCCAAGGAGAATGAGGAACCAGCACTTTGTTGATTCAACCAAATCTTTGGTCGGTCGAGTGGCTGGTCGATCCGCGGTAAGAGTGTGTACCGAGCCTTGTGCGCGTTTAAACGAGATTAGGACAAGGGCAAGCGGAGGGTTAAGTAGTTTCCATTGTAAGGATGCTCCACGACGTGACGACGTTTTTTTTGCTAGCCTATATGTATACAGGTAGACATCTTACGGCCTTACGTAAGGTCGCCCCCCTCCCCGTTCGATTCGTCGGGAAGAACGGTCTACCGAGGTGTTTTTCTTTTTTTCGAGTTCTTTTGAGGTCAATTTTTTATTCGAGGCCATTTTCAATAATGTCGAAGGTCTCTTGGAAAAATGATTGGTGACCTTGTCTCGCTACGAAGTTACGATTCGTCGTGAATTCTTGCACACCTTCATTCATTTCATTGATCATTCGAAACGTCGCTATAGAAATTTTTTACGATTCTTAAACGTTTCCTCCGGGTTCTATGAAAATAAACAGAGTTTCGTTGAACGAAATGAAAGTTCTATTCGTTAAACCGGAGTGGGTCGTAAATAAAGTTTAGATCAAAACATTCCGATAACGCGATAGCACCGACCCAGCTGTTCATGAATATACTCGCGCACTCAAAATTTCAGTTATGCGAACGACCTTCGAGAATGGAAAATCCATATCGGCGCCAAACGCAAGCTACGCGAAATATTCGCGATATCGAGTGTCCCGATCATCCTTTTTACATCTATTTTCCATGATTCGAGTACTTACCTATATTTTACGCATCGTCATCGAGAACCCTCTTATCAGGGATCCGATGAAAATCTTATTTCTCATGAATTTCGATGGAACCTATACGACGACCTACTTATACCTCCAATCGGTACTTCGTATTTCCATTCATCGCAATATTTGCAAATAGAAAATCCATTCCTAAATTTCACCCTCGCGATTTACTTATGAAACACCCGACGCGCACGAAATCCAATCGGACTACAATGTTACGCAGAAATTTGCAATCGCGTGGCGCCAATAATTATACGCATTACTCAGTTTTCGCTTAATTCAGCGTACGCTTTGAGTAACGCCCGCGCGACAACGCGAGACACCAACAAACATTCGCGTTTGCTCGTGTCGCGCGCGTAAGGTCAAAGCTCAGTGCGACACGGTATAGGTACATATGTACGCGCGTGTATCGTACACGCATAAATCATTTCGCTGCCAATAATCGACACCTGACGCCCGTCGTAATAAAGTTTAATGCCGAATAATATCGTCGCGTCGCGACGGTGCTTCGGTCCCACGCAATTTATCGTCGTTCCAGCTACTATCGAAATTGGGACACTGGGCGACCGGGACACGCCCGGCATTGTTACCATTGCTTTTAAGCTTCTCCACGTTTCTACACACATCCCTCTCTTCCACCTCTCTCCGCGCGCGCGTGTGTGTGTGTGTGTGCGTCTATGCAACCGTACGCGTGTAAGTACGCGCATACGCGCAACGCTTTTCGCATCGTCGTGCCCGCGTGTCCTCTTTGCTCGGTATTTTTATAGATCGCCTCATAATTTTCCCCGGTTTCCTCGTACCGTCCCGAGAGGAAATATTCGAAAGTGATATTATATTTTACGCGTTTCGTATCGTTTTATTTTTTTATTTTACGATCACGCGTACGTCGCTTTCGTAAATTAATCGTTCGGTTCGTAAAGTTCGTGCCGAAACATTAATATCTCGCTTAAAATATTAGCCTGTCGGTCGAAGCTTTGCGTGTGTACCGAGAATACTGATTGTAAGATTCACCGGCATTCTGACTTCGTTTAATTGTCGTGCGTTGTCGAATTAATTACATTACTGACATTCTCCTCGGTCGAGGTATCTACTTCGCTCTACTCGTTCAACTCTCCTTCCCGCAATTGCAATTCATTCGGATCTTCGAAACCATTAACTTAAAGCGCGTTTGATGATTACGCTTAGTTGACAGCACACTTTAGCCTACTCGAAACATTTATGTACAGTGGCTTTACAACGGAAATTTCATGTCCTCTTCGCTGAGAGAGTCCCTCTGTTTAGGAAGAACAGGCAGACGCGTGACACCCTTACAATTTATTTATAGTATACTCTCTTTCCTCGCTACAATGAGTTTGTGGGGCAAGAATTCAATAAACAAGGAGGGATATACTCCCCGTTAAAAGAAAGAGTATACAACGTGGGTGAATGGCCGTCGTAAGAATAGAGTATAGAATAATTTATCGTGACGTACGGGGGGGGGGGGGGGTGGACCGATTATGACGCGAGATCATCGTTCATTAGTCTCAGTTTTCAGCTCTTCCGTTGGGTCACGGCACCGGGGATATCCGCCACGACGTCGGTTTGATTTAACGAAGCGCACATAATTACGTGACGGATCGCACCGATTCCGTATAACGATGAAAGCAGAGACAGTAATTAATCTGGCCTACGATATCGTGACGCGTTACGCGCCTGTATTTAGGGAAACGTCGCTCCATCATAATGTGTCGGATCAGAGCGACGGTTTTGTTTTTCTATCGTTCGCGCGAGCCATTTCATTCGATCGGGATATATGGGAAGGATTCATTTTCAAAATATCGGAAATAAATGTACGGGGCATGAGTGCATTTAACGGCAGACTTTATCGGCGCTTTCGAGGAATAGAACCGAGAAAAGATGGTGTATGCAAGATATGGATGCAACTGTAATACACGACGAGTTGGTTGTTCAAAAATGGACTTTCGAAAGTTTTAACAACTAAAGTTTAAGATTCATTGCGCAATGCTCTACAATTTTAGTATTTGCGAGACTCGGACGGCGCGAGGTTTAGATTTAGATGATTTTTATGTATTTCGAGTTCGAGGATATTTTGTCTTGAGACTTTAAAGGTATTCTGAGGATGGTGCGTGATGGTAGATTTAAGGGAAACGGTTAACATGTGTAAAAGGATGTGGAAGGGACAGCGAGTAAGTTGTTTTCGAGTGGAGATTCGTGGGGAGAAAATAGGAATTTGGATGTTGAACTTGGCGATAAGGCTAGGTAAGCGAGGGAACAGTGAATCAGAGGATTCGGAAGAATTCAGCAGTGTACCAAATATTTACTATCCTAGCTTATGACTAACTCACGATTAGAAAAGTAGAAGAGCGGGGTTGGTACATTACACAAGAATGCTTTATTAAAATTCTAGGTACTGTGACGATGTGGTGGTATACAAAATATTAATGGTACAACAACGTGTTTCCGTTCGATTACAAAGAAATCCATCTCTATACGTGTTTCCCTATTTTCGGAATTGTGAGAGTTACCGGGGGGATGCGTTTTGAGCGTCTCAGCCTCTATGGCAGCGTCTGGTATTAAACGAACCGTGAAAATTTCCAACATTTTGTTGCCCCATTTGAAGCTCGACGTCATATTTTACGACGCTAAACTTTTATGTTGTATCGAAGTCGGTATGAAGCTTTACGACCCCCGTTATACGTTTCATAAAAGTGTTTGATTGAGTTTTGTTTTTATTGGAATGTTAAAACGTAGATGAAATGGTCTATATTGAGAAACATCACAAAGAGGAAAATACGGTGGACGAGATTGGATAATAGACAAGGAGTTATCATTTTTCTCCGATAATTAGATTTCGTTCTAATTAAATTAAAATGCTTGTTCCGAACTTTTGGCCGTGGCAACTGCGTTCAGTCATAATTTTGTCAAAGAGTAGATCAATTTTTTTGGAGGATAAACAGGTAAGGGCGGTGCAATTCTTCTTCCCACGCGATAAATAAAAAATACCAACAGGTACATTTTCTCGTCGTGGATTATGTTCTTGATGTTTTCCAGTTTATGTAATAAACGAGCGGATAAGCCATAATCGAACCGATCGGTTTTCTTTCGCTTCGCTCGACTCTATCCAAATAATAATTCTTTGTTATTGGAGAAATTTGTCCCTGTCGCGGCGAGGGACCAAGAACGCTCGTAGGCCTGACAACGTTACAAATTACACGTATTTTTCACCACGCCGTACAAAAAAAAAGAAAAAAAAGAAATGAAGGTACGAAGATTATAATTCGGTAGAATCGTAGAATTTCCGGTCAAGGTAGGAATTTGTAAAAAAGGCTGAATAGCGAGATATTTCCCGCATATTTCCCCGCGATTCAAGGAACTTCTTAATTGCTTCGCGAAGTTACAGCAATTAGAAACTTTCGCAACGAGGCCGGTCACAATTGAATTAAGAAATTGCGAATTAAAAACTTGCGAGTTATGCGGCGAATTTTTCCTCGTCGAGATTAATTCGGACGGCGTTAAAGTGGAATCGGGAGGGGGGGGGGAGGGTGGCGAGTACGAATCGACCACCCTCCTCGTTCCCCGGTGGCGACTCACCGAGCGCTCAGGAAGGGTCATTTGGCCGAAGTTCCATTTTTCAAACGTCTCGAAAACGGAAGCGCCGCGCCCGTCCATCCCCCGAAACGTCGACGGTACGCGTTCGGCATCGCTGAGAGAGAGAAGTCTTGATTTATCGATCCCCACGAATGTCTTCCAGAACTCTCGTTTCGAAGGGCCATCGAATCCCTAGCGCCAACGCTTACGCCCTTGCAACGATCCCTATCACGACGCGCCGTCGTTTCGTATTTCCAGGCAATTTACAGCGCTTCGCAAAGTTCGAGTACGGAGTACCAATGCTTCTGGAACGAGAAGTACACGCGTGGAATTTATTGTCCGCGTTAGACGAATTTCTCTTATCTCGCGAGAGGATATTAATGACCGTGGGATATCTAAGATTCCATAACACGGCGACGTATTACGCGCGCGTAATCGAGATTCTGTCAAAACTTTCCTTTGACTCGGAACGAAATCCTCCCTCGCAGCGTTTCACTCCTGGAAAGTTCCCAGCTTAAACGCTGTATTTTTAAAATAACGAGGTCACCCACCAGCACTTTGCTTCTCGCGTAACGTTTAAACGGACTCGCGTGAATTGCGAGCTTTCGCTTACATTCACTTGCCACGGATAATACCGGTAAGAGGGAGTACCGCGTGTACGAGAATTCGAGCTTCGAATGCCGCGTTGCAAGTTTCACGGTACGGCAGTAATGCAACTCCCGGTGGCAGAATCGACGATAACTTCCGCTGGACAGAAAGATAGCGATTCACTGGGATAGAGATTCGAACAATTCCTATGACGTAACTCTCTTGTCGGTGCCAGAGGGACGATCGATTAGTTTAGCCTGCACCAGGATTTTCGCAAACCCGGTGCATCGTACCCAGGCAAATTGCAGTCCCGTCTCATTAATTCGCGTCTCGAAGTCGACCAGGGTATCGGGCTACCGAAGGACCTGCCAACACTTGGCAAATGTCCTCGTGAGTTCGATCCCGAATTTCTTTTTCTTTCTTTTTTTTTGTTTGCTTTACCTCCTCTTTACCCGTATTTCGTCCCAATTGCTCGTAGCACTTATTCCATGTCTGGCTCGTTTCTCCGAAGAATCGGTCGCGGTTGTCGTTCTTTGACGCGATGTCTCGCGGAGTTTGTTGTGATGCCGATTTCTATTTTGCGATTTTCGCAGTTTCGGTTCTGCTCGTTCCACGATGTTAATATCGATACTGCTGTCTGGTGGGGCGGATTAACGATAGGAGAAACTAAGGAAATTTAGCGATATCTTGTACTTTGGGTTAAATTAGTTGAAATTTGGTTAAGTCCTTTCCTTGAGTTTCTACAGTAATGAAGGTTCGTGGAAGATATCCTTGCTATTAATAATGTCTCGAAATTAGTTATATCACGAATTCATAATCAGCCGAGTTTCGCTCATATCCATGGGTAGGGGATCCGCGGTGATTTAAGTTTTCGTTCCCTTATCAGTGAGATTCGCGGAAATTTAATATTTCAGTTCCATTATCGGTGAAACTGAAGTAGATAAAATATTTCAGACTCGTTGCCCGTACAATTCACGCAGATTACATATTTTAGTTTCATTTTAGTTTCATTTAGTTTAATTACCAATGATCGGCATCGCAAATTAAAATCGAGTTATTAAACGAAGACTAATATTGATAACGCAACATTCTCGTTTTCTGA
The DNA here is from genome assembly GCA_933228935.1 of Pemphredon lugubris. Lineage (NCBI taxonomy): Eukaryota > Metazoa > Arthropoda > Insecta > Hymenoptera > Crabronidae > Pemphredon > Pemphredon lugubris. Next base: position 6,843,832 of record OW121819.1, on the reverse strand, counting down.
CATTGATAAGCGCTCGATTTGTATTACGCTCCAAGTACGAGACTCTCTGGTAGAACGAATAAAGCGATCGCCGAAGCGAACTTGTTAATGTAACTTAGCGAAGCGGAACCACCGTCCTTCGTTGCAAATTTTCCTTTAATTGTCTTTTCCGAGATCAATTAGAAGTTTCCACGAGTCGTGCCCGCGAATTAATCGGCAACGTAAGCTTCCCGTAGTGAGTACAGCCACTTAAGATAACTCCTCCGCTGGAGCTCTGATCCAAGTGTTTACACGGATCATGTTATACGTACACACACACTGTAATCAACGTTTAACGTATCCGTGCTTTCTAAAATAATTACGTCCGCCGACGGTCGCGTACGGTGCGGCAAGTACAGCGTTTCAGCTTTCGATTTATGAGTTTTCTAACGTTTTAATCGAAGTATGGTCGTTCCGTGTAATTATCCAAGGATTCTCTCGGCAGTGCATTCCACAGTGTTGGGTGTATGCTAAATCGTGGGAAATCATTATGTAAGAAGAATACGATTTTATGAAACGTACAACATTATACAGTACGGTGTATATGACGAGTAAAAATAACATAAAATGTATTATGACTTTATCTCCTATTTTGCCATATTCCTGACTAAATCACTGTTATCAAACATCTTTTTATCATTCGATCATTAATATTCTTAATACCATTAACATTAAATTAATAAATAATGCATAAAATTCTGTCCGTATCGATACGCTCGTTAGTTCGCATGCACAGCACCAAGTTTTAATATTATCCCGCGAGTCCCGTGCAACGATTAATTAATGTTTAATGCAATATTAACAATATCAACGACACCAACGTCATCGTTTTTGAAATTTTTCGATTCACAATATTTGAACTAAGAGAATATTCCATAACGAATTTTGTAAATTTCCAAACAGGTTTATCGAATCGTTGTAAATATTACGCGGCCTTATTACACGCCGATGATGTAATTACCGTGCTCGCGTTTGCAGCGATCCAGCGGGATGCATTTGATGCGCTTTTAACGGCGGTTTCAGACTGCCATAGACACGGGTAGAGAGCGCAGAATAGAAGCAGCAAACACGATTAAAATAATTAGGGATTGCGCGCAACTCGATGTCGTACGTACAGTCCCGAAACTGCTTACACAACGTACAACGAATCTCGGTCAACCATCGTGATGCTGTACCTCTGTAATTTAGTAACGAGAAATTTTGCAACACATCGTGATCGATCACGGTTACACCGCTACAAGATTACTTCGGCAAACTAATTTCTCCGCCAAATTCGATCAAACTGGTTCTAATACGGTTATCTCGAAAATAAACATAGAAAGTGGAACGAACCGTGGCGCATCGATGAGAGAAATTTTGATCGATCGATTCAAAAAATCCTCCCAAAACATTACCGAGGAAAGGTGTAGATCGTAACAACCAATCCTACAAAACCGCTGAACAGAATTTCTAATCGACGTTCTATCGTTGTAAAAATTAAACAGCGTTAAGATCGATGGACGCATTTAGAAGAAATTCGCTGATACGCTGACTGGTCGGTTGGGTGGGTCGAAAAAAAATTTCCGGCTGAACATTTCTCGGCCAACGACCCATCCACGCGTAATTTATGGTCGCGTTCGGTAAAGAGACCTCATTGGAATTCGTAGCCGCGTTTACCGATAATTATTACAATTGCTCCCATTGTTTGCTCGCCAGAATTATTGCGATCGCTCCTGAAACCGAGCCCATTGCAAGGAATCCTATAATTCCTGCTCACCGAATTCACCCCTCCCCCTGCCCCCTACCTCGATGACCGCGCGTTAACCCCACGTTACGCGCACACGTGTGTCGGCATGACGTCCGAGCGGATGTGCATGACATTCGATCATAATTATTCGTGGTAAATGCGGTTACGTCAAATAGAAACGACCGCGCAGAAGAATGGAGAACCGCGTGTTTGCTCGTCGTTATTATTTAATCGAATTTGCGAGCGATTCAACGGTGGGATATCCTTGGAGGGGTTCGATGGAGGAGCGGGCGCTTAGTACGTCGAAAATCATTACGCTAATAATTCTATAGGGTGATTCAATTGTGACTAGGGGCTAGCCGTTTTTAGCCGAGGGACTTGGTGCGGTCCGTAATCGATAGTCCCTCGTTAACCGTTTTGGTACCGAACGGTCTATTTTTCCATCGATAGTTGGCTATCGGATTACCGTTGTTTTTTTTTGTCACACGGTTTTCGGTGTGAAATAGCTCAATTCTTGCGGGTACCGTATATTTTTTTTTGAGGAGGCAGATTAAATTTATTTGCATAATACGGCGATGAAGAAAGATGATATACTTAAATATTAAAGTACTGTCATACAATATTTGGAGTTAACGGGCCGCGTACAGTTCGGCGGGGGAAAATACAATTCGGAAAGATCCTCGTAAGTCTTCACGCGTCGACTTTCAGGTTTTTCGAACCGCAAAGATATACGAGAATGTTTCTTATCGTTCCAGGATTTTCTTCGCCGTGATACGCAGTCGAAACTGGGAGAAAGTATTACGAAGAAGCGGATGTCATACTTTTATTCCCGAGACATTCATTCTGATCTGAACGTCACGCTTCGAAAACCGCGAAAAGATATCTATTTTTGCCCTCCGACGTAGCGTCTCGTGTGCGCGGAAGATTCTTTATTCGCGCGTGTACTATCATCGAAGTAGAAATTGTTGGCAAAAGTACAAGGCAAATTTTTAGTTATACAGGAAGCTTCGCCAGTGTCGCGCGACCTTTCGCTGATCCGGAGTCTATTTTTTACTCGGTGCAAAAATTGTATTTTAATAACCGTGCGCCAGCAGTCGACGCCGAGTTCTACGCGCGCGCATTACATGTCAAATGTTACGATATACGTGTATATTTATGATAAGAGTACGAATTAAAAATTAATTAAAAATCGTAATTTCAAGAAAAACGCGTTTAAAGTTTCAAAAGCTGATTACACCCAATAAAACATGCCTTTAGATGACAGACTGTAAATCTGTGAATTTTGACCCAATCAACTTGAAATTTTCAGGGAATATTTTTAATATTTTATGCTTTCAGAAAATATCATTTTTGAAAAATTAATTAAAAATTTTTTTGACTAGGTAAAACCCCCTAATGGAGACTTAATTACGAGCATATCATTGTTCCGTCATGTTTAATCTCATAAACTTTCGTCGAAATAATACGATGAAAATTTCCGCGTAAGAAAAAAGAAATCGAGAGCTAGAGTAGGTATCTAGGAGGGCGCACGGCCGTGTCTTAAATCAAAAGCACGTCCGCGTCTATGGGGGATATTCGAGAAAAGTGCGGCGTTGACCGAGGTACTTTAATCCACACTCTCTTCGGAGTAGGAACTCCGGACCCATGCAACCTAGAATTGGCCGAATAGGAAATGAGGAGGAACCCGAGAAGGGGTGCGTCTAAGTAAACGAGCACAGAATATTCTCCGATAAATGCTCACGTACATACGCTTCTATGTAACTTCTCTCTTCTCATCGGTGTTTGTTTCGCGCATTAATCCGCTTTTTCTCGTACACACTTATAAATATCAGATTCAGACGCGACGTGCCATTCTTTAAAAAAAAACCCAGAGTTTCTACAGTTCTGAGCTATTTTAATGCAGTAACGTGCGTTTTATAGCTATAGGTGCGCGAAGTTATAAAAAAAATCGGCAATATGCCAACGATGATGGGTAACCGTGTAGCGATGCACGTTGAAGATGAAAAAATAGTCCGGACGGCTTACGGTAAGCTCCCGAAACGATTTACGCGATGACAAATCGAAATGGTTGCTTAAATAAATTCGTGTTTCACTAAATTAAAATCAAACGGTCAAATTCTGTTATTTACAAACACCGCGATGTATTCGCGCTATTACGGTCCCCAAATTACTCTCACAACTCGGAAAACAATTTGCCGGAGTAAATCGATCCGTTTATCCGGGACTATGACTTGCAAGATAAACGAGAAGTTGTTTCTATCGTTAGGGTACGCGAACGATGATATTCGATCTGTCGATAATCGACATCAAAATAATCAGGCATTTGAATAACCAGCGATCGGATTACTCGACATTCTACCTTATCGGACGTTTTCTCGGTAATTCTGAAAATCATTTCCTTCACCGCAATTTCTGTAAACGCAGCGTGGCCGCTACCTCGCTTAAGCTTGCAAATAAAACAAATTACACTCCGGCGGGAGTCAATAAATCTATTTGTTCGTTTCCGCTCGCCCTTCCTCATTATTTACTTCAGCCTTCCGCGAGATACGCCTGTCTTACTTTCCCCCTCCTTTTGTACACATCTTCGTGGTGGGAGAACGGTTTTACGGGCATACGAGTAACGCAGAGCAAACTGCGGAACGACCGACCCAGTTTGTTTGAAGTTTGAACCCCTCTTTGCACCGCTCGCCAACCCCGGTCTCCTGTGCTCGCGCTTTTCTTTTCCTTCTCCGTTACTTTCCGCCTATTCGGAATCCCCGTTGCAAGTGAAGTCCCATCGATGCTCGCAACGGAGGTTATCGTTGGTCAAACGAAAGTTGAATATCTATCATACGATTTCCCATAATAGTGAATAAATTTTAGTATTCGATTTCCCATAATAGTGAATAAATTTTAGTATTCTATTTCCCATAATAGTGACTAAATTTTAGTATTCGTGTAGGTTAAGAAACTGATCCCTTTTTCCATCGATACTTTACAATTCACATGTTTACGATAATTGCAACTCCAATTTGGAAAAACTTGAAACAACGTAAACCGAGTTTTCTTTCGAAATCCTGTTACGCGGGAGATCGGTAATCGTTTGTTTGTTTTAATCGCAAGGCGGAGGGGTATCGTTGCATCGTTAACGACAACGAGCCAAACGAAAATCAGCTTGGAGACACGGAAAACGAATCGTAAAGTTAATATTGACCGACCTACTTTTTAAAACGTTTGTTACATCTCACTTGTTAGTTGCTACACCGCGAGCCTCGCTTCGAATATCGAATTCTACCTAATTGTCGAACATCTCCCGGCCCGAGATTGTACTCAGAAATCTCATTATCATACCTTATCAATGGCACCTACTCCGGAATACCGACAAATCGTCTCGTCGTTACGACGAAAGAAATGCCAACATCCCAGCCACATTGAATACTGACGCAAAGATCAAAAAGATCCTACCCTCTGTCCTTTTGTTTGTCAGCCACTCTGCGTTCTCATAAATAATTATAGATCGGCCTGAACATCGTGAACGGAACTACCGACGTTTTTCCATCTTTATTGCTTTTTACCCTTTCAGCGACAGAAAGTAACCCCGAGAAGAACAGAGGCGTCTGTCTGTTCCATTTTCCCCAGCCCTCCTCCATCCGCGCGAAAAAAGTTTTCCAAGTTTCCCTCGGAACTCGCGTAGTCGAAGATCGATCGAATCCTACCCCTGTCAGGCACGAGCACTCGGAAATTTCTTCGAACAAGAATTTCAGTTCCAATCGTGTGTCGGATACTTTTCAATCATCGTATCATTGTTCCCGCGATTTCTGTGCAACGTCGAAGAGAACATCGTAGCGATCTAACAGCTTCGAAGGAAGAGAAATGGGAAAGTACATTCTCTGGCACGAAACTTGTACTAAAGGTTCCACTGGAGAAAACTACGGATTTTCGTTCGAATAAAAGATTCCGAAGCAGCGTTCCGATAATTAACTGACAATAAGATAATAAGATATATATCGTACAAATACATCTGCGAAAATTAACGAAAATCAAAGACTCGCACGAAACTTGCACGAAACATTGTATTGATGAAAAATACAGAATTGCATTCAATTAAAATATTCGAAATATCGCTCCGGTAATCAACAATGAATATAATACATAATAAACAATCGATACACGTAGCACCCTTCGCGAGTATTACTGAACATCGAAGACTCTCCTTTCGTCGGATTCAAAGTTTTGCTAGCTTCGAGCGTTCGTTGTCGAAATTTCCGCGATTAAGTTACAATGGGCCCCTCTTACGAAGTTGTTTGTTCCGGCAGTGCTATGCACATTCGAGTTACGTGACAAATTTGTCGGTCTTCCGCATGACGGAGGAGCTCGCGAAGCGCACAGGGGTGAGAAAACTCTTTCTTCGTGACTACCAAGTAGACGCAGCCACGCGATGACATAAGAACGTTACGTAAATCCCCTCGCGCTCACCGTGACCGTTTTTGCGCTTCTTTCTCTCCCCTCTCCTCCTCAACTTCCGTTTAACATATTTCTTCGTCGCCGTTCGCGAGGAAAAATAACAGCGGCCTCCCACGGGCGTGTCAATTCCTACGACAGAGAGACGTCCAAATAATTCATGCACCCCGAACGCAACGGAGCAAATAAACGGGGATGCGATTACCTCGGGGAAAGTAGTCGTAACTTAAATCATCTAAATTCGATGCGAAAGCCAACGTCAGCGGAAAAGAATAATCTCGATAATCGATTGTTAGCGCGCCAGTGGAGTGGGATTGATGGGGGAAAAAAGTATTCTTTTAACAATCATTTTAATTGCTTCATTTATATATTTGAATTTATTCTACTTTTAATTTTGATATTTCGCCGTTAAATAATCGCGGTATAAAATATTTTACGAGTCCGATCTCGAGAAGAATCGCTAAATCAGCTCAACCCTATGATCCAATTGACATCCCTGATCAAAAAGTCTGTAGCTCTCATTCCACTCTCGTTCGTTTCGTCGTTCCTCCGAAAGTGCAACCGAGCTTATCGGTACGATCGAATCCATGCATAGATCGAGAGGAGGAAAAAAAACATACTCGGCGAAATTGCGGTGAGAAACATCTACGGAAGTGACGTGGGATTGAAACGTGCTTCCACGTAATTCGTTATTGCGGGTAGAGGGTACGTGCTCGGTGAAACTGCGTCTTCGTCTTCGTCGTCGCAAGAAACCCAGGAGGTCCGATTCGACGTCGAGGCACGTCGTCGGGACGCCTCTGCGGACTCAGTTTGGCTCGGTTGATGCTGTCGGCGTCATTCGATCGATGTATCAATCCGAATGCAATAAATATGACGCTGAAGCACTTTGCGTCTCGCCCTCTCTCTTTCCTTTGTGATCGGATCGAGAGCACGAACGATCGGCTTATTTTGCTCGTCAAAACTGTTTCGTAATTCCACTTTATGCGACGCGCGGTACTTGGGAATAATTCCTTTTATCGCGTTTTTAATGGGTCCATGGAAAAATCTATCGCCGATCGACGAGCGTCGAGAGGGAAAATTCGAGTAGGAAACGTTGACAGATTCTAATTTCTTGCGACGAAGAATCTTTTCTACAAGTTTGCGAGGCATCGAAACCTTTTCGTGAAAGCTTTATCCCATAAAATGAGGAAAATCTTGTGTATTTCTCGTTACATAAACTTTGCCAGTATTTACGATAATGCATATTTAACGATCGTAGACATTGAAAAGTTTGTGTCACTGGAAACATGGAATATCCTTTTTTCCTTACGACACGAAACTTTCTACGTTCGCTATCGTTCATTGTGAACATTTTTGGCAAAGATTTTAGTACCAACGAACGAGTTGGAACTTTTAATTATCACGAGTTTTACGTTAATCGAGTTTCGCGTGTAACTTTAAATGGCAATCTCAGCTTGCGAACGTCGTTATTACACGAGATAAATTTGCATGGTAGTCGGTGTAAAACCATATCGCTGTAGTTTTAATTTCCGGAGACCGGTGGAAGCGTTTATGCTGTTTTGATTGCTAGCTTTGCCTTCTCGGTAGAATATAGAAATAAACTGTTTTCATCAACGAAGGCAAACATCGTAAAACTAACGGGGTCGTAAAATTGGATTCGTGCAATGAATTCCCACGTGAAAAAAGTGAATCGAACGATCGTTTTATAATAATCCGATGCGACGAGGCGTAATACGTATAACGTATACCTATCGCGCTGCGATCCGAACTCGATCGAAAAATTTCGGTTAGCCAAAAGACGTAAGAAGTGCCAACTGCTTGTAAAGAAGTCAAGAGAATGGGTGTTGAGAAAAGTTCGCTGGGAGTGTCTAACGATCCTATGTGCCAACTGGATGGACGCCAGTTGTATTCCCGAAATTGTATCAAAAGTTACCCCCGCTGTAACCAGCGGGGGGTTAACATCGTCGGATCTGTCATGCGTAACGCCCCTTTAGTTTTCGCGAAAATGGAAAACGTATTTCAAGAACCGCGTTTCAGATATTTCCGGATATTTTCCTGTTTCCACTTGCGACTGAAACGGAAAAGCATGCTCTGGAGCAAAACTACTTTAACAGTAGAACTACCGACTGAACGTCTCGGTATACGTAGATATACTATATACAATTTTACAACAAAAAGTCGACAAAAAAAGAAGTGCTCTATAGAACATATTTTAGAAAAAAATCATGCAAAATTTTCGAAAGCAAAATGTACTATGAAATGAGTAACGATTATAAGACATGTCAAACAAGTTATTTTTACCTCACTGGTAGATCTGATTAAAATCGAAGGTATTTTAAATGTGTCTTATTACGGAATCGAGATGAAGATAAATTACTTCATTAAATTCTGCTTGGAAAGGAAGAAGTTATAAATGATGTATTTAATGTACCACTCGTCGGTGCCGTCGTGTATTTAATGTATTCGACTGTGATTATTACGTTATTTTATTAAATTCCCCTTCGAATGTCATAACTGGTGAATGTTGTATTTAAGGTACGCACAGTTATGGCATTCAACGGGTAGACAAATTTAAATTCGAGAAAAGCGAACCTCCACCTATCATGTTGCCGACGAATTCATAGATCTTTTTTGGTTCAACGTCGATTCTCTATTCGGTGAATATATTTCTCGGAGATCTCGTACATGCGCAAATTTGCGATTTCAATTTTCCGCATCGTACGGTTCCATTCGGAAATGAATTCAAGTGCAAACCGACGTTGAAAATGCCTGAATATTTCATTAAACGAAAAGGATCCCTAGTAGCACAATATACTGAAAAAATATTTTTCCAATATCAGATAGATATTTGGATCTCTTTTTAATATTTAAATGTACATATAATATTTATTTGATATTCAGAAAAAAATATTTTTTTAAAAATATTAATGTAATATTTATTTCATATTCAAAAAGAAATATTTTTTTCAAACATTTATAAAACATGTATTTGAGATTCCTAAAAAAATATTTTTTTCCAAATATTTATCAAATATTTATTTGAGATTCAGAAAAAAACATTTTTTAGGAATATTCATAAAATATGTATTTGAGATTTAGAAAAAAATATTTTTTAGGAATATTCATAAAATATTTATTTGAGATTCAGAAAAAAACATTTTTGAGGAATATTCATAAAATATTTATTTGAGATTCAGAAAAAAATATCTTTTTCAAATATTCATCAAATATTTATTTCAGATACAAAAAGAAATATCTTTTTCAAATATTCATCAAATATTTATTTCAGATACAAAAAGAAATGTCTTTTTCAAATATTCAACAAATATTTATTTCAGACACAGAAAGAAATATCTTTTTTAAATATTCATCAAATATTTATTTCAGATACAAAAAGAAATATCTTTTTCAAATATTCGTTAAATTTTTTATTTGTTTTGTAATCATTCACCCATGTGGCAGAGCGAATCTGAAATTAGTTGTAAAGTAAATTGAGCTCGATGGCATTGCAGTAAAGTAATTATGTGGTGAAGGAAATAGTTGTTGTATAAGAATAATGGGAAGTGTGCATACTATGTATAATATGAGAAAAGCGGTAGAAAATATAATTATAATAAACAAGATCTCGAGAAATGAGGAGCTTGAGAAAGAGATGCGGTTTAGAGATTAAAATTGTACAAAAATCTCGAAAACCGTTTGTCTGATTTATTTCAAATTTGGATACACATATAAGATTATCTAACAATAAGATATATACCATAGGATTTTTTCGATACGCTTACCTATTTGTTTATAATTCAAGTTTTAAGCTTCAACTTTCTGTTCCTTCAATTTCTGTTTTGGGGCAAACAGATAAACAAATTTTTTTTTAATAGTTCGAAAATGAAAACTTCAAGAAAACTAAAAAAAAATCCGAATTTCCGAAAATTTCAGGGTAGCGTAATCCCTTAAGAGTGGAGTACGGGTCATTCCGCGTCAAGTGAGACACTTTTTACAGACATGTTCGAGAACTTTGATGAATTTTTGTGACCATGTAGTGTTCGCGGAGAAAAAAGTTTGGGTAAAAAAAAATTCGAATTTTTGAAAACTTTTTGAGTTACAACCTCTCAAACTTTCAGGTAAGATTATTTTTTAAAATTCATATCTCCTAAACTACTAACAATATCGCATTCCGGCAAATTCGGTTGCATTCGTAAAAGTTCAAGCTTTCAATAAAAAAATTCATAATTGTTGGATAACGTTTATAAACATTGAAAAAGTTTGTTTAAAACATATAAATTGGTGTAAAAAAAAATGGCCATTCGCTATTTTTTTCATTATTTTTTTACAACAACTCTGAAGCCTCCTCTAAAGAATGAAACAAGAATCACGGTGGCCTCGGTCTTAGTTTTTGAGATATCATTTTTTATTCACCAACGCGCACCAATTACGCGCGCCACGCCGACTGTTAGCAGCGCAATACTCGTACGTTCGGTCTCGGTAGTAGTTCGCGGCGCACAAAATTTATCATAAATCCTACAGTCCACGTCCAAATTGATTGCTGCTTTTTGTGCAATAGTACCAAAGCCTTGTCCAACGACTGATGCAAAGATCAGAGTGGCCATTTTAATATTTTCTAAGTTATGGCTCTTAATTCACCGCCTCATTGCACCTCTTGCGCGGCAATTCGTATGGCAGTTCACTGGCAAAATAATTAAAAAAATTTAACATTAAACTCGCACTAAAAATATAGAACAGGCCAATCAATAAATACATGTTTTCTCTTGGTGTTTCCTGGGCTGGAGACCGGCATTAGGCCACGTTAAAAACGTGTTTGCATGCATTATGCAGTTTTCAGTAATGATTATTATATATCGTGTAATTTGTGGAATTGTACAGAAGAAGATAGTAATATGAATTTTCAAGAAACGCGGTTGAAGGTGTGGATACGGTAATCAATTTTGTCCGATCTGTCGAGCACCACTGTTTATGGGTAATAGTATCATAGCTATTTGAATCGAAAACCTCTTGTAAGTAATGCATTAAATATGTTGTCCCGGGACATTTACAACATTTTCCTAGATAGCATTTTGCTTGCGGCGGATTGCAAATGATTTTACCTATTATATCTTTGTACGTTTTTAACGGTGCGGTGCAGATGTTTTCTATGCCGCGTAACAGAAACTTGATAGGATTTATCCGGGAAACACTGAGAGAAAACATGTATTTATTGATTGGGTTGTTCTATATTTTTAGTGCGAGTTTAATGGTAAATTTTTTTAATTATTTTGCCAGTGAACTGCCATACGAATTGCCGCGCAAGAGGTGCAATGAGACGGTGAATTAAGAGCCATAACTTAGAAAATATTAAAATGGCCACTCTGATCTTTACACCAGTCGTTGGACAAGGCTTTGGTACTATTGCACAAAAAGCAGCAATCAATTTGGACGTGGACTGTAGGATTTATGATAAATTTTGTGCGCCGCGAACTACTACCGAGACCGAACGTACGAGTAATGCGCTGCTAACAGTCGGCGTGGCGCGCGTTATTGGTGCGCGCTGGTGAATAAAAAATGATATCTCAAAAACTAAGATCGAGGCCACCGTGATTCTTGTTTCATTCTTTAGAGGAGGCTTCAGAGTTGTTGTAAAAAAATAATGAAAAAAATAGCGAAGGGCCTTTTTTTTTACGCCAATTTATATGTTTTAAACAAACTCTTTCAATGTTTATAAACGTTATCCAAGAATTATGAATTTTTTTACTGAAAGCTTGAACTTTTACGAATGCAACCGAATTTGCCGGAATGCGATATTGTTAGTAGTTTAGGAGATATGAATTTTTAAAAATAATCTTACCTGAAAGTTTGAGAGGCTATAACTCAAACAGTTTTCAAAAATTCGAAGTTTTTTTTTTAATCAAACTTTTTTCTCCGCGAACACTACATGGTCACAAAAATTCATCAAAGTTCTCGAACATGTCTGTAAAAAGTGTCCCACTTGACGCGGAATGACCCGTACCCTAAAAACTACATAATTTTTCCTTCATGTTTGTATTTTAAATATGTTCAAGAGTATACGCTGTTTATTTGTTAAACTCTTTTTTATTACATTTTTGTAAAGAAACTCGAAGTATTTCCGAAGTTATAAAGATTTTAACAGATCAGACACCGTGGAGCATGCCTGTACTACTCGAAACTTAATTATTCAGACGCGTTTATTCGGAAACTTTTTTTCACCTGGTTGAAATGATATATCTCTGAAACTGATCGACCAATCGAATAATATTATATTCACTGCTCAATTAAAAAAATTACTAATTTATAAAAATTGTTTTAAAGATTCTTATCTCTTTTAATGACATGAAATATTGTTTGGAATTATTTGAACCTCTACGAAAAGTAGTATACAAAAAAAAACAGTTTACAGAAATAGCTCGTTGAAGAAACGCAAGTCCAACCACCCCGATGTCCCGAGTTCGAACCCCGCCTCGCATACAGCAGCAGAAAATAAAAAAAGTGATACCAATTCAAAATTTGTGAATTGCATGGGTCTGATCCAGAGACGCGTGCGAGAACAGGGAAAAATGTATTTAAAAAAAACTGGTTCGGTCAGTTCTAAATATTTGTTGCAACCTTTTTTGGTTAATTTGAAGACTATTTAATATTAATTGAATATTTAATTCATATTTTTCAAATATCTATTTTACATTTCTTATATATGTATGCAATATTTCGATGCAATATTGTTCCCATCTTAAAAAGTGTCTTAAAAACAATATTTAACTAATATTTAAAAAAAAATATTCTCTGAATATTTATCTAATATTTAAAAAAAAATATTCTCTGAATATTTATCTAATATTTTAAAAATATTTATTTTTCAGTTGTTATATATGTATGCAATATTTTGATGTAATATTGTTTCCATCTTAAAAAGTGTCTTAAAAAAAATATTTAACCAATATTAGAAAAAAATATTTAACTAATATTTTTGTGCTACTAGGGATACTTCTTTCTAAGATATTACTTAAGACACCAATCGATATATTAAACAAAAACAACTGAAATTTCGGAGTAGATTTTAGAACGTAATCGTTTGATGAAACAATTTCACTCGGGTGTTTGTTTAATTAAAATATATCATCGTAAATAGTTTTACAGCCAATCGGAAAGCCCAATTTAGATCTTCCCCCGACGAGTCAAAAGGAAACCCCAATCGTAACTAATCCGAATTAACTTGGAAACTCGACAATTCGATTTGAATTCCCCGAACGTTTTCCATCCTCGCACGACAAAAACGTTTAACCGAACCACGATTTCCATACTTCTGTGCTCCGCGACGACCGGAATTTTGCTTAACGAATCGGATCGTACTTTTCCATTTCCTTTTCGGCAGTAATTCGTTAGCCCGACGATGTCCCGGCGGTGGTTTAACCCGGAAACACAGTTCCATGCGATTAATTCGAGGTCTTCTTCTTGTTTTCAGGCGATGGCGGCGGCGCCGGCGGAGATGGCGATCCCATCGTGGGGGGTGCCAATTCTGATAAGAAGTCGGAATACGAGACCAATCTCTACCTCTACAGCGTAAGTATAAGACATATCGATAAAGCCTAATCGCTTGCCGGTCGATTGCGAGTTAAATCGATCGCCGATGAAAATGCGATCAGCCGGGGTTCGGCAGGCTTATTATTCGACGCCCCGACGTTAAGGTTTACCGTTTCATTTTTTCGATTACCTCGATCCACAAAAAAGGGGGGCAATCAGAAATTTCACGGACCACAGATAGGTTTAACCTCGCGTTTGGTCGTTAGTTGTGGATTATCGGAAAGACTGTCCCGTGATAAAACTGAATTTTAATAAGTAATGCCATATATTCCTTCCACGTTTAATTTGGGATCTCATTTAACTTTATAGTCATTAGATTCAACGTTACACGGAAAGTGCAGGAAAATTGCTTATTACTTCGAATTATACAATTTGAAACTTGACAATTATAAAACTTTCCCGCGAAGTTTCCCAATATTGGGAACAAAAATATGAACTGTTCTAGGTTTGAAATACTTTGCTCGGAAAAAAGTATACGCGTGTACGTTCTACGTAGATTCAGATACCTTCAACGGCACTGATTTGAATTTATGCGAATACATCTTCTCGGGAAGAGTATAAAATACGACGTTGTTCAAATTGAGAAACTTCTATTCGAATTCTGCATAGTGGTCCCGTCGGAATCAATCTACAAGCATTTCACGTGCGTACAGGAATCCTTCTAGGATCAGGTAAGCCGCTGGGAAATTGAGAAAGGGTCCGAAGATATTCAAAGTGACGCGAATAGCGGTTAGAGCATTCCCTGTGCGCACCATTAATTACCGGTTTAGTGTCAGCCTCGATTAATTAATTAAATCACAAACGGTGAGCGATAACGCTGTCTGGAGAAGACGAATGTGTAATTAAACCCAAAATACAATCCTTTCGTAGGAATACAAAATTAAAAATTATTTCGCGTAATTGCATAGAGTTTTAATAACTTCATTTAATTATGACGTACATCTTTCCCGAAATATACAAATTAGTATTTCTCTTCAAATTCAAATGTATCCAACAATTTTCTCGATCCCTCTTCAACTACTACGGCAAGGTACGCGAATACCTTTTAGGATCATAGAAACCGCAAAGAAACAGGAGAAGCGGTCTATTCGAACTGACGTAAGCCCTCTCGAATCTGCCCTTATACACGGTTAATTAGCGTGGTCTTTCAGCCAATGTCTGATACACGGGGAGCGGTTTGGCTTCGACCTCGATTCTTGGATATCCAATTATCCGTTTCGCTTCTTCCCCGCGAATGGTTTGTCGAAATTATCTCGGAGTAGGACAGCCTTATCGACATTGATTCCGCGGACTCCACAACCCGCCCCTCCCCCTCCCCTCCCTCCCGAGTTCTTCTCTCTTTGTCGGACAAACAAGACGGGGGAAAAAAAAGCGGTGAAGAGGCTCTTCGGAGATTCGAGGCCGCCGCCTAAAGCACGAACCTGGATACTCCTTAGTTAGCCACCTGCAATTTTCTACTATTCCGGAAATACCGCCGACATGGTCAGACACACGTAAATAGACGTACGTGTGCACGAGTGAGAGAATATACGCGTACGTGTGCTCAGGGAAGAGACAGATCCCTGGAGGATACGCGTGGAAAGATGACAAACAGAGACTTTAAGCTACGCGAGAAGCCAGCATCAGGATACTAATTAATTCGCCAGTCGAGCTTCTTATCAATCTCGAGCATATTTTGAAAATACGAATCCTGGCAATAGCGATCGTCGTTGTAGAGTTTAATTGCGAGGTAGAAATGTAATCTCGAAAAACTTAGCGACCCCGTTAACGTTCCGGGGGACCCGTGTCCATTTAGGTCAAACTGGCTGTCAAAGAATATTAATAGAGACGCAAAGTAAGCTATATCGTTTACGAGTAATGAAACTTCACTTGCTGGGAAGTACCCGAGACATAAGAACCCACCGGGTAAAGAGGTCAGAAGACGAAGGATAATATTGTAGGAAATAAAGGGCCACCCCTAGGCACAGAATCCAGTCGGGACTTGCTTTTTCGTTGAACGACAATTAAGCCAATTGCGCACTCCAGCGAATTCTACTCTATCCGTTTCTTACCCCCCCCCCCCCCCCATGCCGCCCTGTCTCTCACCGTCTCGCTCTCACTTTCCGTTTATTTCTCTCTCTTTCTCGCTCTTTCGCATTTTAATGAAGGACCCTTCTTCGGCTCCGCGAGAAAGAGAGCCTGTGCCACGGTCGTCCCAGTTTTCTTATCTGTTCAACCTCACCCCGAAATCTCGCGCTGTCTATTATCCGCGCAAAGGATTTCAGTGAAAATTGCATTGTTCGTAGAACGGAGAGGGGACCTAGCAAAGTTTTTAGTTTTAAGATCCAAGAGTTATTTTAACTTTGAGATAATGCAAACAGTTTCGAGATGTTAAGCACCGGCGATTTAGAATAATCTTTTGATACTGAACGACTAGGCGGTGATACATGAATCTGAGAGGAGATCGTAACGACACGAAATGCGTACCGACAGTAAGAAAGAAATATTCCTGTCTTTCGTACATCCCACAAAAGGTTCGTAAGAAAAAAGTTTCTCGTACTTCTACCTGGCACCAAGATCCCAAGATCACCGAGCGCGGTTTCTTGTATTATGGTTAATTAGAAAATTAATTCTCCAAAACTTCTTCGGGTTTCGGCGAGCGCTTCGCTCAAATTTATGCAGCGTTGAGTTTGGCTGAAACTTAAATTGGATCATACCCCTCCCCCCCGCCGCTCGGTGTTCCTTATCAACGCGCTACCGTCGGATAAACGAACGACGGTTCTGGCTTGAATCGCGAACGATAAGGGGTGCAGCTGAAAGTGCCTCGTTAAAATCGGTACGACGTTAACGCGACATGTGACAAGCGAATGCAAACAAAGCGCTCTCATTGTCAGTAGTGTCTCGTGCAAATCTGCACGACGGAATTACGCGGATTATTGCGAGGCGAGGACAATGCCGTCAAAGAAATCGGAAACTCGTGTCACGGGGAAAAGAGAGGATTGGAGATAAGATTGCGAGGGAGAAATGTCAAAACTTCCTGGAAAGAATCTCGAAGTAGAATCCATGAAAAGAATTCGTTGACTTTTACTGCGTTTTCTATATTTTACGCTCGATAAGTAGTTCTGCTTTTTCGTTTGGATTATTTTGCATCGATGGTATTTACATTTATAATTGGGAGTACACGGTGTATCGAGGGAGAATTTAAAGTCCCGGAACGTGAAAAGCTGGGGGGAAGCAATTTAGATAGTGATGTAATGTAACTCGTGTTTTCATTACCCAAACACTCGGACCTCGAAGAAAATCAAACAAGAAGATCCGAATGATTTTAATGGAAAATCTTCTCGAGACGCCAGACTGTACTTTCCAACTTTTCAGTTAGCCAGGATCAAATTCTTATTTCGAACGGTTTTGGTCAATATTACTCTCCGATATGCTAAACTTTATTCTGCAAATTTGTTCTACCTCGGAAAAAAGAAGAAATATTCTTGCTTTAAATTTAACAAATTTGTCATAAGTTTCGCGTAATCTCGAGATTGTGAATTTTTCAATGATACGTACTTTGCAACGCCCGTTTCAGCGAGATTTTAACTTGTACTTCCTGACGAGCTTATGAAAATATTCCTCTCTGGATTACGTTAAATTCTTTACACAGCTGAACTTTAATATCGCGTGGAGCTTAATTATCTCATATCTCGCGTAATTAACCTGGACAGGGCAGCGTCGTGCAGCGTAGCGCTAAAGGCACGCGAGAATTTTTGTTTCTGCTTATTCTTCCACCTTCAGCTAGAACGGCTGTTCTTGAGTGCGCATCCGACGATCCATCATCCGATGAATTAATAACTCTCGTCGGTGATGTTGAATCAATTAACTAGTATAAACTTCAAGACTGTTTACCGTCTCGCAGAAATTCGATGAATTTGCATATTCTTCTGGTCTGAAGTTTCAACCTCCAACGTCGTACGTTTTCATAAAACTCATCAGAATTAATCGGCCTTTATTAAACATTTCAAATAAGTTTTGAAACTGTCATTTCCTTTCAAATATTCCTGCCGTTTTCCTCGTTGCGCGACGATTATTGGTAATTAATACTCTTTTAACGGTAAATTGTTAGTAAAATCTACTAAACTCTACTAAACATCTTATAACTTTCTTTCAAATATGTCAGTTGCTTTTCCCCTTTTTTTGATAAGTATTGACACTTAACGCTCGCTTGATACTAAATCGTCATTCGGATTGATACTGATTCTTAGTGTTCGATACGTAACCCCTTCTTATAAAGCGTCAATCAATTGGCGCGCCATCGATGAATTGTCGCAAAACGTTCGCGACTCGAGTCTCCAATTACTGGTAACGACGAAGTACCTTCGCTCGTCGAGCCGTCACGCGGTAATCTCGAAAATAATGCTTCGCGCGAAAGTGGACGACCTTATTTACCCACGAGAAATCCCCCGTCGTCGTTGAGAACGACCGCGGTAGACGCTGCAAAAAATAAATCCAAGGATTTTCGCGAAAGAAGCGGGCAATCAGCTCCGCTGACGTCAATCCGTGACAGAGGGTGCCCCGCCGGTTTGTCTAGACGATCTCCCCGACCTACCATTACCTATTTAAATTTACGTGTACACGCAAGGGAGTCTAGAAAAGAATGCTGCTCCAAGAAGGAAACGCGGTGTATCGGTCACGGGACGCGACAGGACGCTGCGTTTCCTTCGCGAAGGATCGAGCGACAGATAAATTCGGTCGAGTGGCTGAATTTTGTACGCGCTCGAAACTCGAATTATGATCACCGGGTTTCGATTTTGTTCGACTCTAACGCAATTACCGGGTAACGTGTTATAAATACAAATCGTTTATTCGTTTTCGTTTCGTGTTATCCTCGATTGCGGTACACGTTGTATCGAAGATTGTAATTTAATTACACGCAAGTATTCTTCATTCTTCCCCATTTCGGGGCACTTTTGCATGGAATGTTAAACGAGTATTTGAATTATTATAAATTCAAAGTTCAATTGTACGCACACGTTATGCAAGGGTATGAACGTTGAATGAACTTTAAGCCCATCGTCAAATATATTTGATCGTCTTCGTATCTCGTTCATCCACCAATTTTAAGTAGATAAGTCCGTAATCGGTCGGACATCATAATTTTCATGCTTTACACTCTACAATATTCTGACGTTATCCTTGAGCATACGTTAATCTAGCATAATATTTAAATCTCAAAAGGATCATTGGCAAAAGTACTCCACCATCCTTGTTTCTCCTCTTTTTCATCGTGTCGCTATGAGTGGAAACAGCGTCGGTTAATCAAACGGCGTATTAAGAACTTTCGGAGATACGCACATTTGATCGATTACTTCAGCCGATACTAATTTAGTCTAAACGCTTACGATGTAACGGCACCCACGTTGCCGTGCTTTGTCTCTTGCGGACATGAAAATTGTTCCAGTCCGTCGTAAGTGGCCTGTCTCATGTTCTCCCCTAACATCGTCGGGGGTAATGCAACCTTTGAAAGTAACCAAACGAGCTGTAAGTGCTCTCCGGGGAGAGCTCGAGTTATGTCCACTTTGCACTGATACCCGAGGGAGAAATATGGGCTGGTGCATGGTATACGCGTAACTTGACGCAACTGCAAATTCCCGGTCTTACCCGGGAAACTCTCGGGTTTAATTTGCGAACGGCAGCGACAAACATTCAGGTGGCGGTAAATTTAAATCGGTAGATTGACTCGTATAAGATAATGCGATCAACGAATTGTTGACGCGAAGAATTTCAGCGTGTAAGGATCCGCGTCCTGATTTAAGGAACATCGTAACTCGATCAATTGTTCTGTACAGAGTAAATAAATCTCGCGTTTCTTCATTTCGGGAATTAGAAATATTGGTAATAAAAATGTGAATAGCAAAATTAGATTGATAAATGGATAATGCGAGGTTTTTCGGGAGTAGATATCACTTAGTTTCAATTACGAGTGATTAAAAAAAGCATGAGAGTAAAATTTTTAATTCTCTCGAACCGTTACAATTGTCGTGGTGTAATTATCCATTCATTGCATTGATTCTAGAATCTCCACCCCGTGTTACGGTTCAGGTGTATTTTATTTGTCGATAACAAAGAGAGGGGACACCATTATTGAGGATTCGAGACCCCGGTGCGGCAGGTGGAAATAGTCTCAAAGTAATCCGATTAACGGAGTTTCATGGTAACGTGGGCGGTAACCTTTTCGGTACGTTGAACCCTTCTGGGTTTCCCGGGTGACGTTGGTTCTCCCTCGCGTCGGAAAGCTTTTTCGTTTATCCGAACTTCATAATTTTTTAATTATCCTCCGGAAATTAAATTAAAATTCGAAAGACTTTTACTGTCGTGGAAAGTAACAAATTTAACGGGGGACGCTGCTTCGTTAATTTACGTTTCACGTGAAATTTCTCTACGAACTTCTTGGTTTTCCAAATTGGTATAAAATGAGGACGAAAGGGCTTATAAATAAGCAATGCGCATTGTACCAAAGACTATAACTAATTAGAACTACCAAATTGGAATAAATAATATACAAGACATTGTACAGTACGTAGATACTAAAATTCGTTGACTACTATTATTTGCCAACACAAACTTCTATCAGTTATATTCGTAACTCTGTACGTAATTTCCGTTTATATCTTGTAAAATATGTTAAATTAATGTCTTGCCTCTCTTCAAAACCGTAAAGTTCTTACGGACCGTACACTTTTTATAATAGTTATCCATACCGCGGGATTACTATAAGATAAAATATTTCAAAAAGGTGATCTGGTTTCGTAGTTGTACTTGTACTTGATCCGGGACAAGACCTTGTCTCTCGATATCCGTCAGATGGGCGTTGAATTGACGGAATTGCTGTATTAACAAATTGGTAACGCAAGTCGATCGCACTGATTTTAGGAAGAAATGGAGGATCGGCCTCAAATCTCGACGTTACTCAAAAGTTTGGCGGATTACACCAATACGATCCCAGCTGCTACCGACCCGGACAGCAAACCACCGGCGAACACGGGCGGTGGTGCACGAATGGGCACCGTCATCGGTGTCTTTCTACCGTGCATCCAAAACATCTTTGGTGTGATTCTGTTTATTCGTTTGACGTGGGTCGTCGGCACAGCTGGCGCCATACAAGGCTTCCTCATCGTGCTTATTTGCTGTAGCGTGGTGAGTACCGGTGCATTAAAGCCGCAATTTGCTCTGGATTGCAACAGTTAATTACGGTTTAACGCCGATTATCCTGAAACTTGATTATACGGACGTCGACCCAGTACCGTGTTTTCTAAACAATTTTTCCGCAAAATGTCACGCCAATTATACTCACTGTGTAATCTGCGTAAACGCGCGAATGTATTTATTTCACGATTTGGGTAAAAGAAAAATTGGGTGTTTGGACAAACCAGGTTCGTGAATTGTCGAATTCTTAACCTTCCGTTGCTAACACAATTCTTATTATTATTTCAACATTTTTATTTGCATGCTATTTTTGGATACGAGTGAAAACTGAGAAACTGAAAACGGAAAAAAAGTCAGTTATCGAAGCAATTGGTACACACCTTTTTTCCAGAAAAAAAACACAAAAACAATTTCCGAGTATGGTTACTCATCACCCTTGTTACTAACGAAAGGTTAAAGATGTAATCATTTTTTTCTGACGCAGAAAGTAGAACGTTAATAATAATTTTTGACACCGCTTAACACGTTAAAATGGTGATACGTTTGTATCGTATCTTTAAGTTCAATTTTGTGACACTCTCAGAACATTCTTTCTCGTTCCAATTAGACAATGCTGACGGCAATTAGCATGAGTGCTATTGCGACGAACGGAGTGGTGCCAGCCGGTGGATCTTACTTTATGATATCCAGAAGTTTAGGTCCAGAGTTTGGCGGTGCTGTAGGAATGCTCTTCTACACCGGCACCACCTTAGCCGCTGCCATGTACATCATAGGTGCCGTTGAAATCGTGCTGGTAATTTAAATCCTCCAACGTTTCATAGTAATAGTTTCAACCATGATCAAAATTGATCGAATAAAATAGAAAATTCGCGAAACGTATCTTTACGTCGAGCATGGAAAACTTAACGACTACCGAGTGCTTCACAGCTTTGACAAACTTTCATCGAGCGATGTATCTTTTAACAAAATTTCCACGGAACGTAAAGCGCGCTGAAATCACGTTCCGTCTTTCAGACTTACATGGCACCGTCGCTCAGCATATTCGGGGATTTCACTAAAGATCCGAGTATCATGTACAACAACTTTCGAGTGTACGGGACGATGCTACTGGTGGTGATGGGCACTATCGTCTTTATCGGGGTGAAGTTCGTCAACAAGTTCGCCACGGTTGCTCTGGCATGTGTCCTTTTATCCATCGTGGCTGTTTACGTCGGCCTCTTCTACAACTTCAATGGCAACGAGTCCCTCAAGTTCGTAATTGCTTTTGTGCGAGCTAAACAGCTTTAATCTAGCCGAATGATTTCATTAAGACCACCGCCGAAATCTCGTTTAACGTCGTACCGCATAATTCAATAATGTTCAGGCGTTTTTTGTAAACGATCTTATCGAAGTTACGTCCAATGCTGTCCGTAACTTCTATCGTTTAGGTGTTAGAACAAGATCAGCGTGAGTGATATTGAATTGAACTCGTCGTACTCAACGATCCTCTTATTTACAATAAGAAATTTGTTTATGCCTGTGGCAAAATGGGAAAAAGTCACATTCCAACGACATTGACACGTTATTCTTTTTTAGAATGTGCATTCTCGGTAAACGATTGATGAAAGATATCGACGTACTGAACGAGTGTCACAAAACACCTGGAGGAGCTCTGCACAACATTTACTGCGGCAACAGCACCAAATGCGATCCGTATTATCTCGAGCACAATGCGACCATCATCAACGGCATTCGTGGTTTGGCCAGCGGTGTATTCTTTGGTAACTACGACTTCATCAAAAATTCAATCGCGTTTTGCAGTTTATTCGAACCATACGATGGTAGCGACACTCTTTCGATGCATTAAACAATTATTTCTATCGTTACCTTTAGAGAACATATGGGGTAGCTTCCAAGAAGAAGGTCAATTAATTGCATATGGAAGTGATCCGAAGGACATCGACAACATGGCGACAACCTCGTACAATCAGATTCAAAACGATCTTACTACCGCAGTTACCATTCTCATCGGTATCTTCTTCCCATCCGTAACAGGTGAGCAACGTAAAAAGTTTATCAGATATTATAGCAAATCATCGTCGAACGCACGCTGTTCTTCTCTTTCCATTGGATTTAACCAGTTCCATCGCAATCTCTCATTTTCTCTCATTGCCCCTTAGGTATCATGGCTGGCTCCAACAGATCGGGTGATCTGGCAGATGCCCAAAAGTCAATCCCAATCGGTACGATCTGCGCAATCTTAACAACATCGACGGTCTACCTATCCTGCGTGATGCTATTCGCTGCCACTGTGGACAATCTCTTGCTGCGCGACAAATTTGGTCAAAGTATCGGCGGACGACTGGTAGTAGCCAATATCGCCTGGCCAAACGAATGGGTGATCCTGATCGGTTCCTTCTTGTCTACCTTGGGCGCGGGTCTTCAATCGTTGACCGGCGCACCACGATTGCTTCAAGCAATTGCCAAAGACAACATCATTCCTTTCTTGTCGCCATTCGCTACCAGTTCAAGCCGCGGCGAACCAACCAGGGCTCTCATACTGACAGTTGTCATCTGTCAATGCGGCATTCTTCTTGGCAACGTCGATTATCTCGCTCCGCTGCTCTCCATGTTCTTCCTGATGTGCTACGGCTTCGTGAACTTGGCATGCGCTCTTCAGACCCTGCTGCGAACGCCGAACTGGAGGCCGAGATTCAAGTACTACCACTGGAGTCTCTCTTTCCTCGGTCTGTCCCTTTGCATCGCGATTATGTTCATGACCAGCTGGTACTACGCACTCTTGGCCATGGGTATGGCCGGCTGTATTTACAAGTACATCGAGTATCGCGGCGCTGAGAAAGAGTGGGGTGACGGTATCAGTGGTCTCGCTCTATCGGCAGCTCGTTATTCCCTTCTGAGATTGGAGGAGGGCCCACCGCACACTAAGAACTGGCGACCGCAGATTTTAATTCTTTCCAAACTGACCGAGGATCTGGTGCCCAAGTATCGCAAATTATTCGCGTTTGCCAGTCAACTGAAGGCTGGCAAAGGTCTGACCATTTCCGTGAGCTGTATCAGCGGTGATTACACTCAAAACTCTGGCAAAGCTTCCGCCGCTAAACAGGGCTTGCGTAAGACGATCACCGAGGAGAAGGTGAAGGGATTCGTTGATATTCTCGTGGCGAGAAATATCGTGGACGGTTTGAGCTCTTTGATACAGACGACCGGTCTCGGCGGAATGAAACCAAACACGGTGATCCTTGGCTGGCCTTACGGTTGGAGGCAATCCGAAGACGAGAGGAAATGGAGAGTCTTTCTACAAACAGTGAGAGCGGTCGCTTCGGCTAAGATGGCTCTGTTGGTCCCGAAGGGAATCAATTTCTTCCCAGACTCAACTGAGAAGGTCGTCGGTAATATCGATGTCTGGTGGATCGTGCACGACGGTGGTCTCTTGATGTTGTTGCCGTTCTTACTGAAGCAACATCGCACGTGGAAGAACTGCAAGATGAGGATCTTCACGGTAGCGCAGATGGCGGACAATTCGATTCAAATGAAAAAAGATCTGAAAAAGTTCCTATACGATCTTAGGATCGAGGCTGAGGTGGAAATCGTGGAAATGGTAAGAATTTTAATCGACAGGTTTCTAACGTCGTGTGCCTTCTACTTATTAAACTCGGATTCGAAATTTTCCATTACTATCGAGAATCTTTATTTCTAGATGGACTCCGATATATCCGCTTATACGTACGAACGTACTCTGATGATGGAGCAAAGGAATCAGATGCTTAGAGAGCTGCAGTTGAACAAGAAGGAATCCCTGGGAGTTGTAAGTATCAAAATCACGAATATTCCGACGCACCTTTGTGATACTGTAAAAATATGAAAGTACACACATATATAATATGTAAAAGTAAGATCTGGGACGACAATACTGATCGGAATGTGTCTGTTTGTTGCGTGCTCGTCACGGATAAGGTGCAGTCATTGGTGGACTTCAACGAGGTACCCGCCGAAGAAAAATTACCTCTGGTTTGTCAGATAATCCCCGGAGTTCCACATTTGCCTATCCCCAAACGTTATACACATTACTCCATTATCGATACAATCCACTATTCCTACCTCCGGTTTCATAATAATCGCATCTTTCCCATTGCCTCTTAAGGCGCTCACGCGTACGAGAAATAACCCACTAAAGAAAATGAACGATTGGAGGTGACGTTGTGATCACCTCCAAGTTAGACCGATCCCTTTTAATAACACCCGTGTTCACGGAACGATAACGATTTCCAAATACCAGCATCAGAATTCCCTGATCGAAACCACCAAAACAGTTTGCTTTCTTGCTCGTGAATTCTGGAACTCCCGACCCTACCAGTTTCAGCTTGATTGGCACGTTCATTTCGAATGCTTACATAGAGATCATTTGTTTGGCGACCATATAGTGCTTTTAAGCTAGAGTTAGTCGTCTTTCGGCACACTTGACTATCTCCTTCCGCTCGGGACACGGTGCTTCGTGCTCGATTAGCTACAGTGTTTTACTATGACACAGGTGCAGGCGATCGTGGACCATCACCACAACGTGGATCCCAAGGTGGCGACCAAAGTGAGATTCATGGAACCGGGGAGCCAGAATTCAAACGTTGGCGACGAGGCGCAGGAGAAGCTCGTGCAGGAAACCGAGATGAATAGCAAGGAGTCGGAAACAGGTGATGCCAACGAAAAGATGGATGAAGCGAAGGATGGCAATGACGAAGAGACGAAACTGATCGACGGTTCGGCAAAGCAAGAGAACCAGGAGAACGCGGAGAAGGAGAACGAGCAGGAGAACAAAAGCCCTGAAGCCAAGAAAGTCACGATTACGCCGTATGTGACACGCCACATTAATAATATATCGTCTACGAATAAGTATATTTTTATCGTATAATATTTTCAGTATCAACTCATTTAAAATGAATACGTAGCTATATCGTATGCTACCACTAATCTGTTAACGTAAATACCGCGAAACGTACGAGCCGTATTTTTTGTTGTAGTGACGAAAGCGACGTGAGGCGTATGCATACTTCCGTAAAACTGAACGAAGTGATCGTCAATAAGAGCCATGACGCTCAGTTAGTCATTCTCAATCTTCCTGGACCACCACGGGACACAAGAATGGAACGCGAATCAAACTGTATCCTTTTTAAATCGAAAACACAATTTGATCGTTAAGGTGGTCGGTTCCACCTGTAATTTAGAATCTATTTTTAACGACTATTTTCCCATTATCTATATTCTGTCATAATTTCCTTAATCGACGAAACACAGACATGGAATTTCTGGAAGTCCTTACCGAAGGCTTAGAAAGGGTGCTTATGGTGCGTGGCGGTGGACGAGAAGTCATCACCATCTACTCGTGAACTAAACCAAGGGGAATCGAAGTAATCGCCTCGCAAAAGCAGAAATCTAGTTTACTTCTCAAAGACCTAAATGACTTCACCCTAAGAAACACACTGCTCTTGTGCCATTGTCTGCGCAGTCACTTGCGTTTCGCTCTGTGAACTACAATTATCGAGAAGAGGACGAAGTCGAATGACGTTCTTCTTTGCGAATAGGATCGATGTTCAATTATCGAACAGCAGTTGGAACCTCGACGAGGCGCGTAATCGATAAGAATGAAATTTAACCGAAGCTGACTGTCCTTCTGATCCGCAAAAGCGGACCCCTCGAGAAAGCCAAAAAGTGACATGCCAAAGGATAAGTTTCCTTTAAAAGAATTTCACATAAATAGGGCGTAGATCTATCTTATTTATATTCGTCCCCTTCCGAAGAGATAGAGAAGTGGTTTATCTGTATTCCGTAATGCCGACTGTATTTCGTGCGATGCGATGAAAAAAAGTAGCACAGAGGGCTGCACACAGAGCAATCGACGTATATATACATATATATATATAAATATAATATAGGTTCACTAAGAGATCTCCGGCTCTGTCCTCGAATTCGCGAAGGCGTGGCCGATACCCAATTCTCGTCGCGACACTTTTATTATGAAGAGAGACGCGAGAAATAATGAAAGGAACAACCGACACGTCCCGAGTAAATTCACTCTGATTATTCTCATTGAAACTGAAATCAAAATTTTTGGTCCGAGGCTAAGATCGAAGCATCTACGAAACCACTGCCAGAATACTTTCTAAATGCTTCGCGTTTAACCAAAGACGCGAGAGGCTCATTTTTCTACATGCATTGTCGTTATAGAGAGTATTTAGGTACGTATAATTCTACTGCTTATAGGTGAACTTAGCGTAGCCTAGAATAGAGTGCTAGAGTACACCAGTTTACGACTACGGCGCAATCGCGCGTGTATTTGGTGTAGGTACGGTGTAAGTCTGAATCAGCGTTTGCAGTATAAACACTTGCATGGATGTGGACACCCGAAGGCTTCGAAGATGCATCAATGAAACGGAGAACTTGCAACACGCGAGAAGACCACCCATGAGCATATCGCAGAAATTTAGATTCCCGTTTCAACGATCGGTCTACCGAAAAGATTTTATTATGAAAATTTCTTACAATTGTGTGGCAAAGTATAGTATTATGTCTGTTAATTCAGCTCGCGAACAATCTTATTACCAGTATTATTTTTTTACACGGGATAAAGATGTCGTCGCACAAAAATTTGTGTCGAAAAATTCACTCTTCATAAAGGCGTTATTGTTTTACAACCCAGCATGAATATCTTATCACGATCATTTTACATTGTTGATCACCATGGAACATCCGATATTTGTGTCCATGCAATCGTTCGTACTGCGATAATTCGCTCGAACTCACACCGTAGCGTGACAAAAATATCGCGAGTATTAATCCATTTCCTTCTGGACTGACGTTCGTTTTTTCCATATACTTGTTGACCTCTTGCGCGTAAAACAAAAACTTCATTTAGATTCGCGTTTATACTGTCCAAGGCCTACAGGTCCGAATACCACGTCAAAAAAAATTCAACGAGCCGGCAAGCACGGCGAGCACCCGAACGTTAATTAAACGGGACCTGTGCGATGCCGCTCCTATAGAAAATATAAAAGACTCAATGCCAAAACGCGTCATTTCGAGGATTCTTTAACCGACTTTCATCGAAAGATAGCATAGCGTTGTAATTACTTGCATTAAGTGTCGTGTGCATGTCACATTTCATTCATGGCCAGATTTTCGGCTATGTTTCATTTAGATAGGCACTATCTAATACGTATATAAATATAAAAATAGTTTACCTTATACAAAAGGAAAACTCGAGATCAGAAGAAAGGCCTTTTTAAAGAAATCAGTAGAAAAAAAGGATTTAATGTATTCGTCGATATACTACATATGTCTACTTAATTGATGTCACTGAACAGATTTAACATTGTGGTAACGATTATTAAAGCACGAGCAGTTGGTACGTGAAAAATCTCTATAAGCGCATTGCGAAACTGCTAGAAAGGGCGTGCGTGAACGTTAGAACTGTTTTTTTTCGAGGATATGTCTCACACACTATTCATTGTAAAGTTCACTTGTCCGACAGTAGTTAGAAATGCGAAGGGAGGATGGACAGGATATGAAAGTGTAATGAACTAAGGAATGGTCTCCGCGAACCATAATTAGTACGTGGATTCCCTAGATTAGATATATCAACGTTTAAACGACAGACAAGAATCTTTTGCAAAATCGTCCGACTCTTCTCATAATCCGTTGTGTCCGTGTTCTGGTAATGTGACTCTTTGTCTTTTTATCTGTCATCTACCTCCATGTCACTCATCGTGCGTCGAACATTGAAAGTGGAAAAGCGAATCAGAATCACGTTGCAAATATTTCGAGGAAAAAGGTGTTTGTGGTGAGATTAACGGTGCAAAGGTTTTAACTTTACATTTTACATTTTTCCGAGAGATTTTAATGATAACAGATGTATTCAAACCGACAGCGACTCGATTGTGAAGAAAGGAAAAGCGACGGTCGTGCAAGCAATACACTCTCGCCCGTATTTAATGTTCCATCGTTATTAATACACAGAAATACACGTACACAACAACAGATATTTACAGACATGAGGGAGAAATAAGGAAAACAGGAAATTACTTAATCGGAGACTGGTATAGAGTGATGTATAGATTTACGAGGGATTACTCTATCTCTATCTTATCTATCGGCCGCGATGTTGCGACATGTACTTTATAATTTTAATACGTTACTTACTTGTCGATTACATATATTTTATGTGTACTTACCTATTCGATAGGTATTGACACTGTATAGTTTATATGAGACATGTTGAATATGAAAAAAGTTTATCGTGAGGAAAAGGGAAAAACAGAAAACGGTACCAGATAAATTGCTAAACGTGTTGTACATACATAGATAGAATTAAAGGAGATAAAGGAGACGAAGATTAACGCGAAGAAGAAAACGAAGAAAGGAAAGAAGCCGCGAACAACATTACAGGAGAGAAAAGAAAAACATCTTTTTCATAGATCGAACAGTATTGCAGTGTATTCTGCTGTCGCTTTAATATTTTACTATGTCGTATTACTTTAAATGCACAATGACCATATGGACACATGTACTACGTAAGTGTAAAATATATAAATATATAACTATATATATTATATATATATACACCTGCGAGCTTGGCATATGTCGAGGCATAGTGTGGCGTTTGCGATGCGTTTCGTTGTGAACGAAATTGCATTTTGGATTAAATCACCTCTAGGCTGTGAGATGCGAGCTAAGCAGCAGACAAACTTGCTCGAAACCTCAATCATATGTGTCAAATCAAGTAAATTACTACTTTTAACTTATCTATAACCGATTTAGTCCTAACCGAAGCTCCTTCAAAATTTCTTCACTCGTGGAAACTACTAGTTTCTCCCGAACTTTAGAGCTCGAATTAAAACGATGATTTATTGATTCCCATAAGGAATGGAAATATTATTATAGAAATAATAAAGAGAATGTTACGAAACAAAAAAAAGTACATGTATGTATAGATATGCGCATATACAATTTGTATTATGTATGTGTGTATATATGCATATGTATGACAAATACAAAATATATTTGTAGATATGAAACTTTAGCCATCTGAATAGCATATAGTCAATACTGTGAAATACCTATAAACATACCTATACCCTTAGATTATAGATGATAATACTTGTAATTAACTTATGAAAGATGAAGTATATGAATGAAGAAGATATACTGCGATGAGATCGATTAAATAAATAAATAAATAATACACCAAAATGACCAGAATTATTACAATATAATTTATCAATTCTTGTTCACTTTTCGTCAAAGATGTTAAGTTATCTATGATAGAATAGACCAAAAATTTAAATACTATCTGAACATTACCTTTAAATAAACTATTACTAATTTCCATTCATGTTCGTATGTGTTTGAAAAGATAGGTTGAAAAATACTTTTTAGCGCATTTAAAGGTTTTCAAACTGTTATTTGATAAGCAACTATCACTATTTATTGCAATATTCAAATCATTCGTGAAAGATACTCGAACTTTCCGAGAAACGTTAAGCCACTCCTGCACTCTACTTCACATGCGCCAAACATTGATTTTCGTTACCAACGACCGCCATTGCGAATCCGCAATGCCAGTACGATATGGGCCAAATTTTTCAATGATAAACGCGGTGGATTTAAAATAAGTAGACAAAATTTTCTATCAACATACATACATCCGGTACAGTACTTTTAAGTAGAGGTATATATCGTTTAATGGAGATACGAAACAAAAAGCACTTAATTAGTAATCATTTTTGTTGTCACGATAATGTAAAACGTAACCTTGTTGACTATGTAACAACCCCACTTCGAACAGGTACAGCGCATGTAAATGCTTGTAAAATATACACGATATTAAAATAAAACGAAGATAGAAAATCCCTACCTTACTGGCAACTATCGGTTTTCATACCGGTAGCGTTGTTCGAATATTTGCGCCTTTTGTCACGTCATGTATCCTCTTCCGGTCAGTTCGGCAGAGCTGGGCAGAGCATACTCTCCGTCGAGTAAATCCTTCTGAAAGAGGATCCGCGATCATAAGTCGGTACTGCCCTTCCTAAGGCGCGAGACCTTCTTTACCCTATGTTTTGTAAAACAAAGGGCACGTGGTATTTGAGAGCAAGATACGAGCAAAAGATTGCAATACTATTTGAATGTTACTGCATATATTCTCACTTCTACCATTATTAGCATTTATTTAGTGAATGTTAATATACTTCTAATTTAAATTATACAACACGATTGAGCATGAAATGTGGATTCTGGTGGACTGGGATAGTCAAATGAGAAACATTGTTGAAACCAAGAACAATAGATTTATTTAAGAATACCTATTGATTAGCGTAAATGTTCGAGCTGCGTGATCTCGATGCGGACAGGTGGTTTTTGCAACAGGATGATCGAAGATCTATAAACTGCGAATGATACACAATGATAACTAATGATTCTTGTCACTGAACACGAACTTCACAGTGCACCGAGCACGAGTAGGAATGTCAATTTGAACTTGAACAGAAACTAATAATGGTGATCGATGAAGAAGAGGGGCAAAACATGGAAATCGCCCTCCGCGACCAGGGCCGCTGAAATGAGCCACGGGGCCTGAGGTAAAAGCGGACATTTGATTGGTTGTTGGGCGGCGAGCGCCCTCTGTCGCTGCCGCCGGTGGGTGTCGACCGTCACCGATAAATAATCGATATTAATTGGCGAGCTGTCAACCAATGAGCGGAGATAGACAGATATCGTGGTTCTCTGTGCGTAATTACCGAACACCCTACCATATTGTAAAACATATTTACAAAGCTTTTCTTAATAAATGCCAGGCAAAAGTAACAATCATTTACGAAGCATTTACAAATTTGGAGAAATCTTTAGGTTAAAAAATGTGTTTAAGAAAACTCAATATGCCCTTTATTAAAAAGTTTATTCGTTAATTTTAAAACAATTGTTTCGCGTGTTGATACAACCTCCTACTTCTTCCTTTGTCTTCTTTGTCTTCTTCCCAGCATAGTTCATGGTGTCCCGCGCATTCGCGATTGTCTGTCAAGAATATTTCCTACATCAAGTTACCTTCCTTTCACCAAATCACGTTTTTATATCTATATTACCCACGTGAATTCGGAGTATGGCGTACCACAAAGCCGAAAGGTTTCAAAAATTGATCACGCAAACACCGGTCGACGTTGGTCCCGGAACATACGATATATTAGACTTACCGCAATTACCACGACATCTTGGTTCGTTTATTCAAGGCTGAACCTTGCTATTGCGTGAACAATATATTATTCAACAAGTACTTGAATCGTAATAAATATTTTAATTCATAGAGCATGCGTATCCATTCCTTAGTGGTGCAAAGAGGGAGACCATTAGTGTATCGAAGGACGCGAAAGAATTTCCGGCTCCCTGTTGCTACAACATAAAAGACCAACGACATATACCAGAACGTAATCCAGTTATTTTTATAATTCTTTGCTCGATTTAAAGAGATCTTACTTATGAATGTATCGATAATTTCAGGGAGGTGTTAGCATTGATTATACGGACTCTAGGTTCAAAAAGAAAATATACGAAGGACCTGGTCCAGCGGAATACGACGTACCTGAAGAGACACCTCGAAAAATAAGATCCCATCCCGGCACATGGAGAGGACCAGCCGGAAAGGTGAATGTTTCAATGATTCTTGGCACAGTGCGTTTATAGTGGTTACAGTATAGATCCGCGATAATTTTGGTGCATATTTCAGGAATAGCTTGGTTTTGAACAGCGTACAGTATTCAAAAAAGCTTTGTTTGTGTTGTTTGTTGTAAGAAAATTCTTAACTGGCGAAATGATTGATTTTTAATTTTTCGTCGATGCTATTGTACGATAATAGATTTTATTGACAGATTTTTACCCGTATAGCATCTACTTCTCGATGAGATTAAAATATGAATATAATTGTAACGAACGATGCTATTTAGAGCACAATTTCGTTTAAAGCCAAATCAAGGTGGGTTTACAGAAATTTTCTGTTACCGGAGAGTAATGATGTCTCAAATACTGAATCGGTTATTGCAAATCAACTGTCGGTAAAATAGATTCCTGCATAGCGTTTCCTTGAGAGTGCCTGACCGCGCGAGCAACGCAGACTGCAGTGTCCCGAACGCAACCAAATTTGCTGTTAAGTGTGTTAATTGACGATGAAATTCATTGATTTGTTTAATGCTCTCTAGCTATGGTTAACACGCCCACCGCGCTCAATCATACCATCTGGAACAGCAATTCCTACGAGATTCGATGCGAACGGATATGATTTTGACGAGAAAGGGTTACTCGTAAAAAGACCACCGACTATCTACGAGCCGGCGTTCTTTTACAATATTCCTCGACAAGTGCGAGTTTTCACAGTTATTACATATTATAAGATGTAAACTTGCATAATATATGAAATTATCCGAAATTATTTAATACCTTAGGAAACGAACTTCACCACCCGTAGGTACAAAGGTAATTTTTGGAGTAGAATGACAGGTAGATCCGAGACACGAGTGTTTTCAACTCCTGCTCCCGGTGATTACGAGCACGAAACAAAGAAAACTGCCGCACAGATGCATCACGAGAAAATAAGGGAGGTGAAAAGAGGTTCCTCGAGGCAATTACGTTTTCTCGACAGCCTGCACAGACAAAAAATGCGCGAAGTGATTATCCCGTAATCGTGTTAAAAATGAATACTCGTGAACAATTATAAACTGTGAGCGATAATAATAGTTCCTCATTTTTATAGAACTTCCCGGCTCCCAATAGTTATAAACCGAAGGGCACATTTGATAAATACTACAAGATTTCATGCAAATGCGACCCGTATCAACTGGAACCACCGGCTTTTAATCAAACTGCAAAGGTATATTTTCTTCTGTAGGTATCGTGTAGGTATTCTGTACGACCGCGTCGTATAGTAAGCGTCTTTGTCCATTTCAGAGATTCGAAGATAAAGCGCAGTTCGATACACCTGGCCCAGGAACATACGAACTTCACGCTCGGAGATATTGCACTGGATCTATTTATCAGGCGCCATTCGGTGTTTGCGCTGCTCGATATAAGGATATCAACGTAAAGTCCGATATCGATGGACCGGGTAAGATCACTTCAAAATAATTGGCGGTGATTAAAAAAATACAATACTATCGACCCGGTGCATTTTCGTTTTTTTTGTTTCCTAACCGAAGAAATGGAACGTCGTTATCGCAAATATACTCCACTCTCCATAGCTCCAGGACATTATCATACAAATGTCGGCAACTTGGCTTACGAGTCCGCAAAACGTTTCAAATGCAGACATGAAAAGCCAATGTTTTACGTTGGCTCCGACAAATTGCTGATAACGGAACGCGAAGAAAATGGCGATGTCGTAATTTACGAGGAAGAAAAGTACTCGAACAAATGCCCGGTATATCATGCCGCATTTAAATCGAGGACGAAGAGATTCTCGCAAATTCAGAAAGGTGTAAGTACTGGAACTATTTCAATTTTTATAAATTCAACCATTTTCGCAGTTCGTCAACATTCTCCGCCACATTTGAAATGCAAATCATGACGCGCTTGCTTTGCCTTTGTTCCCATACAACGGGTCTTTATCCTATTCGAATACGGAGCATAACGTCGAGCTAGTAGTCGTCCGTACTCCCCGTACAGATGTCGTTACTCTAACGAACTCCCAACGTAACAATCTTTTATTAGAAATCAACCAATTTAAGCGCTTTTCAGCTCATCGTAATACGATTGTAATGTACAAATCTGCGAGAATGTATAGAAAGGTAAGTAAAAATAAAAAAAAAAAATATTCCCCCGCCAATACCCGCCGTTTCAACTATTCCAATCAACCCATCCGCAATCGTATCTTCCACAAAAACTCCCCCCCCCCCAACTCTAAACTCAAGCCGTACGGTAAACGCGAGATTGAAAATACTTACCGTTCCGTCGAGCGGATGTAGCCGGAGCCCCTTAATGAGATCGGTAGAAAGTCCGAGCTAGTAGTCACAATAAGTCTGCGGTCAGACCAGATCCCAAGGATTCTTTCCGGCTGGCCAGGAAGCTGTAGACTCGGTAGACCCAGGTAATCCTCGAAGCGCAAGGTAATCAGGAGAGCCCGAGACGAAATTAATGGCAGCGGATCGAAGCGATGCATCTGTACCCCGGGCGGTACGAGGCCGGGATCCAATTTGGCCGTTAATCGAGAGACCGCCGACGCAGAATTCGACGGCGTGGCCGCAGATAGCCTAGGTTAGGGCAGCCAAAACTGAACGACGTACTCTTGCTTCTCGTACGCGTCGTATCCCTCGGACTCTCCTTCGAGTCTGTCGTTTCTGCTAGCTCGCCGGCGAGCGCGAACAAATGAATTCTAAACAAACTCGCCTCGTCGTTTAGCATGTCCTTCTCGGGAGTCGACGTTTAATCGCGCTACAGAGGAATTTCATTAGGATTGGATTTTTGTTGGATTTAAATGCAGTAGTCCTGTCCGTTCGTTTTTTGTCCTTCTCTTTATTCCAGCTCGTGCTCTATCCGCTTGGCGTCGCGACGAGTCCATTACGTGCTCTCGCAATCGTATCGAGCGATCGATCCAATGTTCAACCGTCGCTGATCGGAAAGGATTAGGGAGGCTCTCAAGTGTGAATATTTTGGAAGTGATAAGAGATTGTTCCTGTCGTACAAATTTTCTCCTCGGCGACGACGATCGCGTTGAGATTCAAGAAAGACGTATTTACATAACGTAGGGAAACGTCGTAACTCGACAGCGCCGGAAATGATGTTCTGCCATGCTCCGCGGGTCATTTCCACGTACAACCTCGTGGCCGATGTAGCCCGGAGAAATCACTTCCGGCTCGCTGAGCCGGAAATTCCAGCCAATCTCTACCCTTGTGTCTGTCTCTCTCTAATGCGAAATGTGGATCGCCAGAAGTATCGGCGTTCGTATTTGTTTTTAGATCAGTGTCGGATAGATCGATCGTATTATCCACGTAACAACGGACGCATTATAGCCCAGTGCGATTATCCAAATCGTCAAATTCTTATCCTTCGTAGATAATATCGTTTTATCTTTTTCGTAGATGCGCATTTACGTCGGAAGCTAGAATTATGGTCACTAGAGTCATTAATTAATAACCTATTATTATTCAATATTTATAGGCAGACACACCGGACCCTGGTGCTTACGAGGCTTTAGCCGCTTTCAAAGTTAATCGTGATAAATGCGATTTTCTCTGCACCCGATTACCTCCGCCCTTCGGCGCGCGTAGCAATCGATTTCCAAAGATACCGGAAGGCATCGACATGCACGTACCAGGTACAGTGTTTTCAATATAACGGTAGCAACGATTTTAAAACAATCGATGATAATTACGATATTGCCAGGTGCGACGCGTTACGATCTGAGAGGTGACATCGCGAGCAACGTAAAGGGCGGCGTGATCTTGAACCGTCGTAAGGACAGACAAGAAGAGACGCCGAGTCCCGCGCATTATTGCGTAAGCTTTTATTATCAGAATTACGATCGCGGCAGGTAAATTAACGCGGGCCACCACTATAATTTCTGAGCGTAATATTTTACGAACGTTTCGTTAAACGCAGAGACAGCGGGCACGTAAATTCCCGGCTGTCCGTGAATATATTTTAATGCCGAAATTTCTATTCTATTGTACTATTCGCGTATTACGGTATTTACTTTGTTGTCATCGTCCAGGATATTGCGTGCTCACTGCGCACGGGAATAATACCGGATACTTCAGATGGTGATATATGAGGTACGGGTGTGTGTTACGAGATGGTTAGATGGCCAACAGTCTGCATTACTCTGTCCGCGTAGTTCCGCAATATCCGCGTGTAAAGTGACTTCGTAAACAGTCCGAATTGAAAAAAGAAACTTTATCTGCGAATAAATGTTATGGCGATACGGATCCGTTAAAATATTATATGGAATAAGTGTGAAAAATGTATACACACTATCGGTTTTGCGAACAGAAAGACTAAAGTCGGAAATTTTTTGTTTGGATAATTTGTTAGTTTGAAAATTGAACTTACCGTTGGAAGAATCACGTTTGTGGAGTGACTCCTTATTATTCAATAACGAAGAGAAAAATTATCCTAAGGAAAGTTCCCCAGCGCGATTCGTTAAATTTTATGAAACTCAATCTTTCCAATATATTTATCAGATAACTGGTTACATATATTCTTACATTACGATTATTATTTAGTCAACACTTTTGTAAAACCTAATTCGTTCGACGCGTAATGTTTCGCTTCTATGATTGCAGATGCACCCATACTTCGAATCATCGGTTTTAAAGAAATCATTCAACGCTATTTTGGGGAAACCGATTGTTATCCAAGAATTGCAGAAAACGAAAACACGCGGTCCTAGAGCATGTTGTCGATCTACCAAAAAGAAACTTCGTTGGTTTGCCGTACCCCTCGAGGCATACAAGCACTGTCCCACCACTTGTATCAAAGATGGGCCTTAATTACCAATTCATTAGCATATTCAGAAATTCGTGTGTTAAAAAAAGTGACGTATCCAATATTATATTTGGTATTGCGACATGCTTGTTTTGATACGTTATCC
Organism: Pemphredon lugubris; assembly: GCA_933228935.1. Classification (NCBI taxonomy): domain Eukaryota; kingdom Metazoa; phylum Arthropoda; class Insecta; order Hymenoptera; family Crabronidae; genus Pemphredon; species Pemphredon lugubris. The sequence continues at coordinate 6,806,282 of OW121819.1, read as the reverse complement.
TGTACTTAACTTTATCGATAGATAAATGCTTAAATGTAATTGTGCCTTTCTAAATGTTAGCGTCTGTGCTGAAAGTCAAGGGTAGCATTTAACGAATGTTTTCCAACAGTTATCTTTCACATAGCAAAAAGTTCTTTGCGTTATTTACTTTAAGGGCATCTTCGCAATTAAACTATCGTACGAACTCAATTACCATCCACTTAAGCGACACAGCATTTACTGGAATACGCAAAACTGTGTATCCCTGCCATTTCATCGAAGTTCGTTCAAGAGACAAGCTGAACCATGGAGATTTTTACGAATATAAAGTTCTTTATGTGGGTCCTGGATGTATTTACCGGGGTTTATAATGCCATACCGTTCGCGTCGGTGACCGTCGACGAAGTAATTTCACCGGTAATCGTGAAATACAAATTTTCCAGTGAACAAATCGAATGGAGTAACGCCCTGGCGAGGAATAGATTTCCGAAAAATTTTAAATTCGGTGGGGCTACCTCGGCATATCAGATCGAGGGTGCTTGGAACGTCAACGGTGAGAATTTCCTATTAATTACAGTCAATGACACTCAAACATGTCCGTGGCAATACACGGAATACAAAAATCCTCTGTTACCATTCTACTGGCCGCTCTGCAAATGTAAACTGTTACGTTACAACGCGAAAACACAATTGAAAATAAAATCAAACCTTTTATCAGGCAAAGGAGAGTCGGTGTGGGATCGCATGACGCATACGAATCCAGCTCTTATTGCTGACAGAAGCAATGCGGACATTGCCGCTGATTCTTATCACAAATATAAGGAAGATATCAAGCTTGCCAAGAGCATTGGGGTGAATATCGCGAGATGTTAACAATATATACAGAGGGGCACTTGAAATAAGGCGCCCAAATAATTCTCCGAATAAAAATTTCAATACATTTAAATTCTTATTAACATTTTATTCAATTCATAACAATCTCAATTCTTATTAACATTGGAGTATTAGACCATGGAGTATTAATCTTGTTGAATGTCAAACTTTTCCTGCACAGAGTACGATGTACAAGATCTCAATTTCCTGGCCGAGAATTCTTCCTAATGGCTATGATAATTACATAAACCCTGATGGCATTAAGTACTACAATGATGTAATTAACGAAACGATTGCGAACGGGATTGAGCCGATGGTTACGCTGTTTCATTGGGATTTACCATATCCGTTGCAACTAATAGGTGGTTGGACTAATCCTCTAATATCGGAACTGTTTGCAACTTACGCCAGGATTGCCTTCTCCGCTTTCGGCGACAGGGTATTTAACAAATTTTTAATTAATCGACCACTTATCTGAATAAAGAAAATTGTTCTGCGGCAAATAGCACCGCGCTTAGAAATGTTTGACGAAAAAGTGGCACTATTATTCAAAGTCTCTTAACTCTGCGGAAGTTAAAATGAAAAGTGTAAAACAAATTCGGGTGTACATACATCGAAAAAATGATTGCATCTATTTAATCAAATAGATAATCTCGATTATACGCCAATGGGCGTATTATAAATATTACGCAAGTATTTCGCCCTGATGATTTTTCAATTCAGATTCCAAATATTCCCAGGTGAAATACTGGGTGACGATGAACGAGCCAACTGTTATGTGCACTCGCGGTTACGGTGGCGCGACCATGATTCCAGGATTGAATCAATCGGGTATCGCAGATTACTTATGTGGGCACCATGTACTTCTGGCACATGCAAACGCTTACAGCATATATGACGAAGAATTTCGATCCGTGCAGAATGGTAAGTTAACAATCGCCCGTTTTACGGCTGGAATTGTTACAAGTATGAAACTAGGTTTCAAGATATTTCACTCTTGCGTAATGCTTCGCTTACAGGAAACGTTGGCATTGTTCACCATTGCAAGTGGTTTGAGCCAGAAAACATGACCTCTATCGACGATTTTGAAGCAGCCGAAAGAGGTTATCAGTGGTACAACGAATGGTTTTTGCACCCTATTTTTAGCGAAAACGGTGACTATCCAAGCATAATGAAAGAGAATATCATGACGAACAGTTTTCTGGAAGGTTTAACGTTCCCTCGGCTCCCGTTTTTCACGCTGGCTGAAATAGGGAGAATTCAAGGATCCGCTGACTTCCTTGGAATAAATTATAACTTTCCAACGACGGTGAACGATGACAATATCGATTGGAACCCGACTTTCGATAACGACGCACAAATCGGGATAGTCACGAAACATAATAAACTAAAAAACGCTAAACATCAGGTAAACACATTTTTCCCCCGTTTTCTTTCATAATATTTCAACAGAAATCTCGTGTTATCTTTATGCAGAGAATTTAATAAAACTGGTTATAGTAAACGGAATTAAATATTTCTTTTATTCTAGAACAAGCCATGGACATTCTACAAGATGTTAAATCGTTTGAATAATGACTATGTTTTGCCTGAAATATTTATTACCGAAAATGGCTTTAGCGATAATGGGAATTCCTTGGACATAAACAGAGTAATTTATTTCCATCATCATATCTCCGTAGTATTAAAGGCCATGCAAGAAGGTATTTCAGTTCGCGGCTATTTGGCTCGCTCATTAATCGACGGTTTCGAGTGGGAATATGGATACAGGTGAAATACTTTTTCAACGCATTTTTAATTACAACGCTATGTCGTAATCTCCACTTCTGGAATTCTTGAACGTCACTTCTTCGCAGGCATAAATATGGAGTATTCAAGGTCGACTTCGGCAGCAGGAATCGTACACGAACACCGAAACTGTCATCGCATTTATTGTCCAGCATTTACAGGAAACACGTAATGCCGGAATTGAACAGTTTTTTGAACGTCACGACGATGAATGGCGCTATGCCGTTATAGGGTCCAGTGTCGGTATAGCAACTTCAAGGATTTATATCTATAATATTTTTGTAGTCGTGTGCCCCGCGATTTACTTTTAATTCTACATATTGCATGCTAATTAATGCGAAGATTTCGCGCATTACCGTTTATTTGCATTTCTATGCAATCACTCCGGTGGTCAGGATTTTGTAAAATATTTAAACTTACGTTGTTCCAATAATAATTAATTATTTATATTCCGTTTACCACCTGAGAATCCAATTTGTATATTATCCTCGTTATCAGCGAATACGATTTAATTAGATATATAAAAATTGTTTATCATTAATAATGCTGTATACACAGTACATATGTTGGTAACAAAATTGTGTGTACTGCCATTACGTTACTTTGTGTTTTAAAAGCGTTTCATGGTCATTGAATATGGATGTGCATAATGAATATATTTCGATAACTAATGTTAGGTATGGGTGAATTTAACATAAACTTGTTAGCGACTTAAAATGCACCTTTGGCGTTAGATACAACATGGAACTAACAATAAATTCGGTATGTCAGTTTAATATTGTTCGAAATATTGTTCCCTCATGATCGTTGGTATGGAAATCGAAGTATACGTGGGGTGATGAAACAGAGATAAGCTCGCTATCTCGCATTGAATTGCAAATTTGAATGCACACCGATTCTGTAGCGAGAGTTCTCAAATGCACACTTTTCTTTGACGTAGAAAGCAACGCTTATAATGGTGACATCTTTTCGCGCTTGTGCTTATGTTGGAATATTATTCGCCGCGGTTGGTGTTGGATTGATATATTTTCATGAAAAATGCTACTCGTCGACGGAAAACAAAAGATTTTCTCGGCCTGATAATTGTTACGATCAAGAGAACTGGAATGCTGCTCTCGCAAACGACTCTTTCCCAAAAGACTTTTTTCTTGGCGTGTCGACTTCTGCGTATCAAACTGAAGGGACGTGGAATTTAACAGGTAAGATATACAAGATTAAAATATATTGTATACCGCGCAGTGCGAATTATTCAAGACTGAGTGACTGAAAACTTTAGTATTTCTGGATATAGAAAGAAATTCCAAGAACGTGAAAATTATTGTTATCGCATTTTATTCAAACTAAATTCCTGCATTATGCGCTCTTGTTTGAGAAGAAAGTAATCTACGCGTAACAATAGACATTACGCTCTACATTTGTTTGTGTTTTCCATTTTGCAACAACAAAGGAGAATCAGTGTGGGATTATATGATACGAACGCAAGCAAATCTTACAAAAGATGGAAGTAACGCAACCATCGCAGCGGATTCGTATCACAAGTACAAAGATGATGTACGATTAGCGAAAAGCATCGGAGTAAGCTCTTAAATTAAAGCTTTTTATTTTACTTTTACAATGATTTACGCGAACAATAAAAAAAACTTGTTCGATGGATATGGTGCTTTTATTCTGCGTAGTGCGACATGTTCAAAATCTCATTATCGTGGACGAGAATTTTGCCACATTATCCTGGTACACGTATCAACGAAGAGGGCATCAAATACTACAACAATGTAATTGACGAAATGATAGCAAACGATATAAGGCCAATGGTTACGCTACTTCATGGAGATCTGCCGAATTATCTGCAGAAACGGGGTGGTATACCTAATCCATTATTCGTAGATTCGTTCGCGGAGTATGCTAGAATTGCATTCGATGCCTTTGGTGATAGAGTACGTATAATAGTAATACGCATAGTCCAGTAATACTATGAATAAATCGAAAATTCATTGACTGTCCATAATTTTCTATCTACAATAAATTGCATGCAGGTGAAACATTGGATAACATTCAACGAGCCAGTTGTACTATGCACGTCACTTTACGGAGGAAAGGTCGCATTCGCGGCAAATGAATCAGAAGCGGCAGAGTACGTTTGCGGCCACCATGTCCTATTAGCGCATTCGAAAGTGTATCATATGTATCGTCAAGAATTTCACGAGCGTCAAAGAGGTAAACCAAAAATTAAGCGTCAATTAATCCGTCTACTGACATAGAAATAATTGCACGAAGTGTGGAGTAAAATAATCGCGCTGGAGAGAAAAGTTTGACGTCTGGTTTTTAGGAGAAATTGGAATCGCTCATCGCTATTCGTGGTTCGAGGAAGCTGACGGTGATTCAAACGCTGACATTCTAGCGACTAAAAATAGTTTTGCATGGTACAATGGTTGGCTAACCAATCCGATATTCGGTATTGACGGAGATTATCCGAGTATTATGAGACATGAAATTGATTTGAGGAGTAGTGTTCAAGGATATTCTGTGTCTCGATTACCGACATTCACGGAGATTCAGATTCGCCAAATAAAAGGATCCGCTGACTTTCTTGGAGTCAATTACAACGGAGTTAAGCTCGTGGAAGGGACGAATGAACACGGTAGTCAGGTGTCTTTTCAAGATGACGCTCGTGTGCATCGTATAGAAGAATTGTGGGATAAGGTACATAATTGTTTTCATTCTATCTTCATAAAAATGTGCGTTAATATTGAAATAAATGCTTTTCTGTTTAATCAAGCTGGCGGTATGGGCGGTTAGTACCTTTATGAATTATTTGGACAACACGTATCGTATACCTGAAATTTATTTGACCGAATGCAGATACGCCGACGTCGACGATATTGAAGACTTATCAAAGGTGGTCTATCTTCATGCACTTATATCGACAGTATTGCACTTAATGCAGAAAGGTATGAAAATTCGAGGATATCTCGTCTGGAGTTTGGTAGACAGTTTCGAATGGACGGACGGTTACCAGTAAGAGATTTTACATTTACCTTCAATTATCCGAACATATTCTTTTGATAATAAAATGTTGTTTTTGTCAAAGTTTCTTTGTGATAACCAAAAGCTACGCGTGGATGATCGATTTTATCTTTGATAATTTTTTAGATTAAAATATGGACTCTTTCACGTGGATTTTAATGATCTAAATCGTACGAGGACTCCCAGATTTTCTTCGAAATTCATTGCAGAAATGTACAAGAACAGAAACGCAAAAAACACATTTCAATTCTTGAGTACTCATGCGAGAAATAAAACTCTACCCTAGATGTTCCATGTATGTGTGCCATTTACGAGATTAAATACAAACGTTCACCGCGAATAAAAATGATTTTGGAAATTTGTACTGGAACGATCTTTGCGTTATGTTTATTTTATCACATCCATGGTGATGCTATTTAATTAGTATACATCGTATCACCCGCAACGATTGGGAGACTGGACAAATCCAATGATGGCAGAATGGTTCCAAGCTTATGCCACTATTGTATACACGGCGCTTGACAACAAAGTACGTACATATAATTAAGGAAAATAAAAGTGCTTCGTTGTTTCGATTTTGCAAGTGATCAAATCAGTTTTAAGTGTAACGCTGGATGACCATCGAACTTCCCATTACTCCACGCACGGAAAGTTATAACAGTACTTCAACGCCATCGATGAGTGCGTCGGGGATCGCGGATTACGTGTCCGACCATCACGCATTTATATCTTGCGCAAAAGTTTATAATTCCTATAAAACGAATTTTACGTCTAACTCCATTCTTTAAGTCACGTTTGGAGATTTTGTATTTTAACCCTGGCGTAGTGATTTATCGTTTAAAAATAGTCTGTTTGGATCCTGGTAGGATTAATCATTTTATTAAAGTAATGGAGATTAATCTATTCTAAAATTAGCTTGCTACAATTGTGAATTATTTATTATGTCGCAATGGTTCGCTTACTTAACAGATCATAGGAGAAATGAGAATAATCCGGAATTGCACTTGCTTCGAGCGAGACGATTCGCATTCAAAGGAAGACGCCGCGACTGTGAAATCCGACTATCAATGGTACAGCGGTTGGATCGCGAATCCGATTTTCGGTAAACACCACGACTACCCGAGAATGCCGGAAGCCCATATCAATTTTAAAACTCGCATTCAAAAATTCAAAAACTCGATGTTACCAAACACTCGCGAAAGCAGAAGATAAACGAGATCAGAGAGGCCGCAGACTTTCTGGGGTGTGAATTTTTACGCAACTCGGCGAATCCACGGATTCGAGATAATGTTGAACAGCGAAGTATCTCTTCATCGTGACGCCGACGTAGAAATCCTTTCGACGGATGACTGGCCAGGTGAAAGGTGGGTTAAGACGAGGAGATCTGAAAAATAATCTTGTACAAACATGATCTTCGCAGACTTCGCGGCGGACCTCAAGCTATTTACATTGCGCCCATTAACTCATTTTTATTATTCCAGAGTACGCCGTGAGCTCTCCGCAAACTGTTACATCGTTTGAACAATGATTACATCTTACCCCGAGATTTACATAACCGGGAACGGCTGCGCGGACGATGGCAAGATTAAGGATGTTGGCAGAATCGTTTATTACCCACAACATATCGGCGAAGTTTTGAAAGCCAGGCAAGAAGGCGTCGATGCTCGTGGTTACTTGGCATGGAGTCTCCATGGTAATGCTCGACGTCCACGGGGTCTCGCGTAAGTTGCAAATTTACATGGAATGCGAAACTGTCTTTAACCCTGGAGCGCGCGGAGAACAAACTCGCGTAAGTCTATAAGCCATCGTACGTATTCGAGTTTTAGAAGCAAATCTGATCAGGGACAAGGAACTAAAGTCAAGAAACTTTGCAAAAACGACGACCGCAATAATCAACCTCGATTATTGCAGATATTTACAAAACGAAGATAGTACGGCCAACGTTGAGTCTTCTCGTACCATCGTCCATTCTTATCTCTCAGGAAAACCTTTAACGAACGCTTAGATTAAATTAAAAATCAAAACGATGAGAGTCAGACAAGCGCGACATCCTTTTCGAGTTCAGCGAATCCGCTCGCTCCCTCTGTATCCGTAAATAGTAATACCGCCGTCTCTTCTGCAGTGTAATGTACGCGCATTAAAAGGTATAGGATTCGGTCGTTCAAACGGACGAATTACCCTCGGGATACCGTTGGCGGCGACATCGACGACACAGTCTGCCGACCCGCTAATTTCCTCGCGGAATTGTCACGCTCGGCTTGTCAACGCGTTCGGGAAGCAATTCCGCAGATTCTTGCCTCCGAGGAATGTCCCCTTTGATCGTCACTCACGAACATCACTCTAACAAGAAGCGACGGATGCGACGGATAACTCGGCGCCTCGTATCCACGAATCCTCCCGTTATAGCCCCTGTGATCCTTTGAAACACCTTTCCTCGAACCGGGGGAAATGACATTTATCAAAAGTTTCAGACACATGCCAAGCCCCAATTGACGCCGACGCCGTCGCATAGCGTGCATATCGGATCGTTGTATTAACGCTCGATACGCTCGTGGCCCGTTCAATTGTTCGCGCTGCAATGTTCTTCGGTATTTAATCAGACCTGATTACAGGTGGATCGACGCTACAGATCCTGCAGCTCGGGAACAGTGAATCGCGGCTACCGAAGCTCCTTGATACTGACGCGTGAACGGCGTGGATTATTAAAATTAATTTTATGTATCAACTACGATTTCGTTTAATAGCCATTTCAGCGATGAAGCCTTTTGGGTACCATCAACAAGATAGCGTGATTGTATCGTTGTGTGACCAACAAGCAAACCTCGTGGGGGACAAAGAATTGAAATCAAAAGTCAATTAGGAGAGCAATCGTGGAACACGGTTGACGATTCGTTGAAGTAACGCGACGATCTTTTCGATCGTTCTAAAATAAATTCTAATAAGTTCATGGACACTGTACTACGTCGATAGAAGATCATTTGGTTATTTGTTTGAATTATTAGATTCTGCGTTGACGATTTTCCAAATCAACGAATACTAGTCGAACAAATTACTTCCAAATAATTACCGCGCACGTAACTCGATCGCAGAATCGCATAGCTTTCGGAACGTAACGTAACGTAGCGTAGAACAGGAGTCGCTAGGTAGGTGTACGCTTTATGGAACGCTGTTCAAGCGCGAAGCCAGCGGTCATGTAAATCTCGAACACGCGTTTTGAGCGCTATTTGCGAGACGTCGGCGAACTCTATTAATCGGCGTATCTCCCAGTTTGGCGTTGATAATGTGACGCTACCACGCTGCCGACGAGGACAACATTACCGTCGCATCCCCACGTTGGACAGGACCAAGGGTATCAATCAGCGGTACACGAAAGGGGCGCGGTTCGACCACGTCTGTCGTCGGATCTCGCATTGTCTGCGCACGACAGATAGACCGTACCAACGCTGAGTTCCGACGTATCTCTATCCGATGACGCCTCTGCTACTGGAAGTGCCGTCACGTTACTTTGTTCGCAATCTCCCCTTCTGGCATGAATCTTCTGGGGTGCCAATGAATTTGCAGCTCGCGATGCGCGCGTTAATAACGAGTGATAACGCCGCGGTATGTCAGGAAACAGTACGAGGGAACGTTTCTCAATTCCTTTTGCGTCGTTCACCGTTAATTGTTTACAAATGTCATGACTTCGTTGAGCGTTTTATTATAATTTAATGATATTGCCACGTTTAAGACTCTCGTTCATGCGAAGATATAATTGATTATGGTGGTTGTATTTTAAATCATTCTAACCGATAATCGTTTCGGTATAATCAAGATACCAAGTCCTGTCTCGGGCCAAGAACAAGTACTCGAACACTGGACATATCTTTTCAGGAAAGAACGGACGGGGGTTTTATCAAGAGACAAGGTCTTGTCTCGGGCCAAAAATTTGTAATATTCGGAACAATGCGAAGAGGTACAGCAACCAAAAATTCCATACCAAGAGGCACGAGTGTTCCAGCGGTTACGAGATGCATTAGTTCTCCTGTTGCCTCAACATTATTTCTATTTTGCTGGGAGTGAATTAGAAGGAGCAACGACCCGCGTTGCAAAAGTTCATATCGGTAATATTTCGTTTTTCCTATACGTATTATTTAAAGTATTGCGTTACCGCAATTACTTAAATTTATAATTAATAACTCCACTCTGAAAAGAGAATTCGATCCGAGTTTGCGCATCGTTTCCAGTACCGCATTATTTCTCGAAAATGATTTGCTCGTGTTATTTAAAGAAACGAAGATGGTCCCGCGCAAAGAACGAGTAGCCTCTCGGCGAGACGGATCTCTTTCTCGTCCAGATTCGTCCTTTTACAAACTACGACCCACCGTGGAAAACAAAGGACCTTTTCATCCGTGCGTTTACTACTTTTTGCGACTCCCGTAGTCGGTGCCTACGCGAAAATCCATTGTTTGCTCGCATAACAGCGGGGTCGTGGAAATTCACCGTGGGGAGAACGAACGAACGAATGAACGAACGAACGAACGAACGAAGGGCCATATACGACGATAAAAGTAGTCATGCCGTACCTTTGACTTCTGTATTCACTTTGAAACGAGACAATCGCGCTTGGGTCGCCTTACCGCTTCCACGCTTTCCTTCAGACGCGTTTGACATAAAATTCTTATCGCGTCCTCGTATCGTGATGTACACGGGGGCCGTGGCCCTATACGGATTGCCGCGTTACATTTTGTCTGCATTCCTCGGATGACAAGTATACTATGCAACGTGGGTGAACGTTCGGAGGCACGTGCGATCCTACGAAATAGGAATGGCGTGTAAACTGACGGCAAATTTGCTCAGCCGAGTGTCAGTGTCGGCAGAATGTACTGCGCGTTGAATACAATGCGCGATACAGGGAGAGCAGGAAAGACACCAAGTTTGGCGAACAATAAAGTGAATATTTCAAACCTTGCCGACAATGTATTACGGAAGGGAGCCGGTATAATCGCGCCGGTATGCTTTTCCGAAAAAATTTCCTTTTCGCGTCGGACGTCAAATTGATACGGTTGCGCGGCCGTTGTTTCGGTTTTTGCGTATCCGGTGGAGGTGGAGGGAGGGCGGGCATTGCTTTAAGGATAAATTCGTTCGATCATGAATATGAAAAGTGCTCCGCGCGAAAGTATCCAATTTTGCGCGAGATAAGCAAAGAGCCGAGGGTGGAATTTTAGGCAGGAGGGACCGTCGCTACCGCCGTCGCGCCGGTCCTTTGAATGCGTTGAAGCTTTGTCGCGTACAGGAGCGTAACAAAAGTGTCACGGGTATCCTCTCTCTCTCTCTCTTGCCGTATTTTCGCCCGGGATCTCTTCGTGTCCACGAGGCAGATGCACACGCATGAAAGTCCAAACGCGATACGGTGAGGAGGGGGGGAATTTTTGCGCAGCGCGATGATCTTTCTCCCATTTCAACCAACGAGGTCGGCTGTCTCGCCGATCTTTCTCGCAACGAACTGACTCATCTTCCCTCTCGACGCCACTCTCCCGCCCTTTTTCGCGATGCGCTCGTTGCGTCGTAACTCTCGTTCCATTCGGTACGAGGCGACCGTAAAATCGAGCGTTCCTTCGGCCCGAGCGACTGACAATGGTGATTTATGTCGCCGGCGGATCCGTGACGTCTCACTTCCGAGCGACCGACGCTGCGCTTTCATTCCCCCCCGGCGGTTATTCGATATTAGTTTTAAACCGAAACGGATCGAAAACATTTGTTTCAGATTCCTCTTTCGATATGTATCCCCGACCCATAGCGTTTATAATTCGTCAACCTTTTTATTTTAATCCCGCGTTAAATGTCCACTCGCTTATTTGTAAGAGACGGGGGACCCGGTTGAAATTGTACAGAGTTCCACCGCTCGGTTTACAATTTTTTAAACATTAAACACGGTTTACCTCGAGCGGAATACACGTTTCGCAAACGGCGTAAGTACACAATTATTATAACTTATGTAAAAATAACGGAATAGTCCAATCCACGTGACTCTTTTATTAAATCGAAATTAGGGTGCATCGAGTTCTAATTTTTCCTTCATCAGCGACGTAAAGCGACTACAAGCTATGTACCTGAACTCGTCCGAGCCACGCGGATATTAATATCTCCAGGATGGCGAAACCTCGAAAGGAGGAGAGAGCCAGAGAGAGAGAGAGGGAGAGAGAGAGAGCGAACAATGGCGTCAGGTTCACGGAGGTCTGGAACGGACAGGCACTCGACGTTGCGAGCGCACGGCGGCTGATTCTAGCAGGTACTTTTATCTCCTAGCGTTGGGCGCGAAAACGTACCCGGCAAGTATCCGGCGGTGCATCCGGCATGGCCGAGCACCGCGGCGAACAAGGGGATGGAAGAAGCTCGTGACGGCGGGCACAGGGGGGTTCGTCGGTGAATTTCCGAGCTTGGCGCGGGTAACGTTATCGGTAGGTGTACGAGGGGGCGCGGACATTTAAAATGCAGATTAGCGCGAGCGGAGGAGCGAAGGCAAACGCAGACGTAAACGTAAGAGCGTCGGGTGGCAAGTGTTTTATTGGGGCCAGCTTCCGTTTTCCTTTCCCCCGCTCGCCCCTGTGCCGGCTGCTGCCACCGTGCGATGCCACAGCCAAGATAAAGTCAGCCCCGAGCTTTAACCGTCCGCTAATTTATTGATCCCTGATTTATTTGACGTGCCGCCCCCGCGGAGGCTTTAATTGCCCGCGAAGTCTTTGACGGATTAAAATAGGACACGAGAATACGGTCGCGTCGAGTTTCGCGGGTGTTGAAACCGAGCGAGGGAGGAAACGGAAGACGCGTCTCTCGGTCGCGGGTAGTTATCGAGATGCAAACGAGATACGAGACGTTGATTACGTTAACGATTCTTTGCCACGATACCGTACGTTTCGTTCGACGAGTACTCGGTAGCCTAAAGTCCAAATTCGATAGAGAGCAACTCGAATACGTAGGTTAGGGAGAACTTGGGTTGGCTGGTTTAACGAAACGCGCGACTGTACGTTCCCGTAGACCTCGGTACTTTTAAAATATTACCGATCAATTCGCCGGCGGGGAAAGCGAGGAGGAGGGAGGGACTCCGGGAAATCCGGGACTGGAAACTCGTCGAAAGTTTACCCGAGCAATCGGCACGGGATGGGAGGGGGGGGGGGGTAAGATCCTTTCGCGACTTATCGAAGCCGAAGATCAAAGCGCGCCGATAACTCGAGGCAAACCGTCGTGATTCCGAGGTAAACCGAGAAGATCTAGTCTAACTCGAGGATACGGTGTAGCCGGGGGTTGTGCAAACTGTGGGCCGGGCAGGTGGCAGGACGACGGCGTTAAGTCGGTTCGCGGAACTCGTCGATTTACGCGCGCCGTAACGAGCTTAAAACATGGACGACGATCCCTCTCTTTGTCGTACCCCTTATCACTTTCCATCCTTGTCCACCCACCCACGATGTATCCGTCCGTCCGTCCGTCCCATCGACGGTCCGCGTCTCCGTTTCTCTTTCGTTTCGGAAGCCACGAGCGTTTGGCAGTTACATGAAATACGGGGTTGAAACTCACTGGATGCGCATTGTCCGGTTCGTGCCGTTGGAAGCGGTGCTACTAACAATGGTGGAGGATGGCGAGGGGGGTGGTGGTGGGGTGGAGGGTGGGGGGGTGACCTCGGCTCGATTGTCCTTTAATTTACGGGAATTGCAACCTCCTCCTCCTCCTCCACCACCCCCCTGCTCGCCATTCGCGCCGTTACTATACCCCCGTTATGCCAGCACCGCAAGCACTCACGGCCCATGCCCTCTCTTCCGCCAACCCCTCTTTCTCTCACACCCTCTCACTCTCTCTCACTCGCACTCTCTTCACGCGTCAACCTCGTTGAGTGCGCGAACGCACGCCACGAGCTTAATTCGATCTCCATAATCGCTCGGGCTTTACATAATCGGGGAGTGCTAATACCGATTCCCGCTACAACCGATTCTCGCCATACTCGCCTCGCGATTAAGCGGCACGGATTACACCTGCACGCCGATCTAGACACCCCCCGCGCTCAGGTGCTCTATCGGACGGAGTGTCGATGAAGTGGCCGTGATTCCTGGTGTTATGGTTGGCATTGCGGTGGATACTCGTATATTCGGTAAATTCGATCGTGCTGGAATCGTTGGAGAAATTCTGTAATTAATTTCTTTCTTCGCCGATCGGGCGTTGTTTTTTCTCGATTCTACGCGTCGGATTCGGTACGATCTTTACTATTGATTCGCATCGTGTATTTTGACCCGTCGCGATCTGTAAAATGTAATAGGAGTATCAACGATGATTGAAATGAAAATTATATATTGCTCCTGTCTGTTTTTCGGGAGCGTGTAGTTGATTGTGCTTATATTAACTCGAAGAATCGTCGATGAGAATCCCCCTTTTTTAACAACTCATGTTTTCGTCTTTAGCGATCGTTGTAATGGAAACTACAGTTGATTGTTTTGACTGTCGAAGGAATTAGCGCCACCACGCGGATCCAAGCGTCTACACGCAAAAATGTCTATTTTGCAATTTCCAAACTTTCCCAAACTCTTCGCGGCTTAACGACACTTTTCCCGATCGGATGTAGAGATAATCCGCAAAACCGGGAAACGCGCGCGGAGACAATCGTTCGGTCGGGTGTACGCACCGTGACGCAACGTTAGGGATTATTCGCCCGATGAAGCGCGAGATATATAAACGGCATGAGTTTCTCCTTTATGGACGATTTTCAGCTTTCTTTATTTTATTACCAGGGGGCCGGCCCTAGCGTGAATCACGCGCGCGAGTGGAATGGAATAAAAATAATGGGGACGCGATCGCACGAATTGCTCTCGCCGTGACTGCGATCCGGATGATCTTTGTAACGTCGGTAGGATTTCTTTGAGGGATAAATCCGAGGACGGAGGAATTGCGAGCTAGGGGACGGGGCGCCGTGTGCGTAAGTGCAGCCGAAGAGATGCTCTTACGTGCGGGCGGCTTCCAGCGTCGAACAATCGTTTTGCACCCTCCGTGCAAAACGGAAAATGTATCTCGCCCGACGGAGCTCAAACAAAGGGTCGGACATTCGCGCGAGGGTCACCCCTGACGTCCACCCCATATCCCCCTCTCATGTTCAGTTTCTGCTCTCTCGCGTGACATTAGCACGACAAATAGTCGTTCGCGAACTGTCAAAGGATTAACGTCGCAAGCCTCTATTTTCTCGCATCGGCGTGGAATCCCGGGGATGAGCGGGACACGCGCATGATTTTCGGAATACACGAATGTATGTTCGTTGTACGGGCCATGAAATAAATACGGGATGCGCCATTTCGCTTCGAGCGTATTAACCCTCATTTGGTAACACAATTAAGATACTAATTCTGGTTATTATTATTTCGGCATTTTTATTGGTATTAAACTATTTTTGGATATAATTGAAAACTGAGAAACTTTAATACAGCATAGTTATTGTACTGTAACGAACCGTACATTACAATAACTTTACATTACAATTATATTACAATAATGTAATGGATCGAGGAACAATTTTTATGGGAATTGCCCGACGAAGAACGAATACCGTGGTAAGATTGAAACACTTTTGATTCGTTATTCTCCTCCCCTTTCCCCTTATCATTACGTCGTTCTTAAGTCCGTGCGATTAGGTGAAATTAGCGCGGCAAAGGATTAACGTCTCGGTCCTCCCACATCCGCCTGGATTCTTATAACGAGCAAAGTTTTGGCGTAATTCCGCGAAAGCAGTTTGCTTCCTGAAGTAAGTTTGTCCCTAGAACTTCAACATCTAAAAATACCTTTCTCGCGTTGAAATCGAAATAAAATACTTCCATCTAACGCGATACAAATATTTTAATTCGTAACGTTTCGACGTTCGATGCAACGTAGGTACATGACATTCACGAATTCGGTTCAAGGTAATAAAAAATATGTGCAAACGGAAGACGATAAAACAACGGGTAACAATTAAAAGTATTAATCCCCGGGAGATGCGTCGCACGACGTAAAAAGCCACTCGATTTTAATTGCCACTAACTCCCCGAAGAATTCAATTTCCCCATTTAATTAACATCGCCGCGCGGCATCAAAGACGAGCGATTGGACGGACACTTTCCGCCGTCGTGCATTTAGTTTTGACGCTAGGTTTTTGCCGGTGACCCCGCCGGGACGAAGACAAATAACAAACGCCGGGGTACCGCAAGATTTCCCATCTACGGGTACCAGCGTCGCGCGGACTTTGCTCGACAAAGTAAACAGTACCACGGCTCTCGAGGAAAAGACGAACGAGAAAGCTCGTTAAAAACTTTCCAAAGCCAGATACTTCCGTGGCGCGGTACCGCCAGCAAGGTTTCGTTTGAGAACTCGCCGGAGCTCGCAGAGCTTTGGGTAGAGGATCCTCCGCGTTCGCCGTTTCATCTACGATAAGAAAAGTATGTTAAGCTTTTTTCCGGGCGCGAAGATTACGTTTTAATGATGATTCATTGCGGCACAAGATTGGACATTCTTCGAGTTCTCGTATTTCATCCGAGTAGTTATCTTCAATTTTCTTTTTTTTTTTCTGCTAATCGGTTTTGTTCGAATAGAAACGCATGTTCGTCATAAATGAAATGAGATTAACCCTCTGTAGCGCGGACGCGCGGCATCGGTACCGCACTTATTGAAAAAGCGCGGCAACTTTCTGGAATCTTGATATACCTTCTTGGAGCGTAGTATCTTTAACTTACTCATTAAGACACGAAATTACGTAAGTTTAAGTTTGTTTGGTTAGAGTTTATTTTTATGAATTTATGTGATAAGGATTATACAAATAAATTCTACAATCTGTTTATATGTTCTACTATAGTACATAGAAAAACTTTCAAAATATGGGTTTAAATTTCAAATATATTTTACCACTAAAAAAGTTTTTCCATATTCTAAAATTTTTTAATTAAAAATTTTTTTTAAATATGACAAAAATTATTAAGGACGCGCTCGGCAGAGGATCAAGTACTGTCAAGTGTTACTCTTCCAAACCATTATTAAAATTCACGTCAATTTTAATCAACCAAGTTCAATCAAGAAAAGCTTGACGTACACCTTTAATTGAGCAGAAAATAGTAAACGTAGAAATCGGAGATTGTAGACATCGCTTTTAGAAGTGACGAACTTTCGCAAAGTTTTGGAGCACCCGCCAAGCTTGTCTCTATCTTCGGGCAAAGATTTCGATCGGTCGAATCTATTGGAGCGCGTTGCCGATTCAACCACGAACAGTCACAGCGGTCGGACGATCTTATCGAACTTGTCGATCTTTCGACTGCCCGCCCACGGTCCAAGTTCGAAGCGGACACGTTTCATTTATTTTCTTTCTCACTCCGTACGATCTTCCTGTTTATCGCGGCGTTTCGCTTTCTATCCGTGCATCCCTCTTTCTCCTAATAATACGAAACGACGTGGGGCCACGAAACGCGCAGCGTCGAAACGAATAGCGATTACAATCGTGACCCGAAACAGGAATGACGTACGAGACGGCGTAACGGTACAAGGAGCATCGTGTCTGTCGTCTTTCTCGGCCGAAACGTTGAAAACCCAAATGACAAAACCTTCCGCGAAAAGTATTTTACAGTGAACCCCTAGCTCGTTGTAAATAAAAAAAACTGTTATCGAATCACAGGTATTTTCAAGATTTCTGCATGAATAGTAATAGAACAGTAATCGCAATTCGGAACAAATCTAGATCATGCACATGTCCGAATCTCCGGATCTCCAAACTATTTCTAAAGCAAGCAAACGCACGTGGTTCCTTGTGAAATAATGTTCAGTAGAATAGAAGTTCTGCAGCGTATAATTCTAAGTGTATACTTATTTCGTGATCAGCGACCCGAAATACACTTGATAGAGTGAAAAAAAGTTTGGAGATTCGAAGATCCGGAGATGGGCATGATCTAGATTTAAGCTCGCAATTAAATTATAATCAAACCAATATTATCGAAAGTGCCTAAATCGGCAACGTTTCGTTCTTCTTTCGAACATTTCCAAGTCCCTCGTTGCAATTACTACAATTGCCAAAATCATTTCCACCATTCGCAATCCCCAAGAAAACGACGTTATTTTCGCGCGACTATGAACTTGGCCTGATCCACGGTCCGCCTAGGAATAGCAAGCACGAGACCGCGGAGCGTTAACGTCGACGTAATACTCGTTGCCGACGCGAGCGCCGCAGCAAAACCGGAAAGATATACGAGATGGCATAGGAATTTCATTTAATCCGTGGTTCCGCGCGGTCGGCCGAGATTCGATTTATGGTGTAATCAGGGTCCGCACGACTCCACTCTTCCCATGGACTCTCTTTTGCGCTCCGAACACACCATTGAATTCGAACATGACGCAGCCCTTTTGTACTCTGGTGCGCGCGGCCCGTGTTCGTGCAGATCTAAATGGCTGCACGCGGTAAAGGAAGAAATGGAATTCCACAGTATTGTGCGGCGACTTCGGTTATGGTTATGCCTCCCTACGCGATTTCCAACGTCTTCTTCCTGCGGATAACGTGCGAGCGGTCAGCGAGACGAGAACATCCGTTGGTCGTACGATTCGACAAATCGAAGAGGAATTTATGAGAAAATAATCTCGAATGTCCGAACCGCCGGTACGAGTCGTTTAAAACTAAACCGGAATACAGCGTTCGCGACCGTGGCGAGATTTCCGATAAAATCAGCGCTAGATTATTGTCGCTTAAAATTCCCGTGGGTCGATAGTTGAAGAGAAACAGTCGCGACGCTTCTAACCACGTCGACGTTGTCCGAGCGAGGAGCAACATATATTTTTTTTGTTCTTCCCGTCCACGAGAAGACCGACGTACAATTTCTCTCCTGTCCGCCGCACAAAAGCGTTATTCTATATTTCACGCGCTTGTATCACCGTCAAGAGAACCATTCTCACCGACGACGCGACGTCTTCGGCGCGGTACCCGCGTTTCGCCGCAACGAGTACCGCGACGATCAATCTCACGCATGACACGTGCCTCGCGGAGTTAATTTACCGAGCGCGGGGAGGGGCGGGGTTACGTATCCGTGTCTAATTGGGGAATGGTTAAAAGATTCTCCCTTGCCTAAAAGGACTCGCCTTTTCACGGTTTAAGCGGTCGCGCCGAGCATCGCGGACGACTAGAATTAATTAGTACGACGCGCTGAAATGAAGAACTAACGATTCGTCGGGTACGCGAGCGCTCGTGACGTACGCTTTTGCGTCCTGAGTGGTAGGGTAATTAAGGACAAAAACAGCCCCCCCCCCCCCCCCCCCCGAATCGTTGCAGATCTATCGGCGGGTACGTAAGCGGATCGAATGGGCGGCAATTACCGGCCCGAGCTCCGGGCCAAATACGTTTCTGGCCGACGGTTTAACGGAGGCCCGGGAAATAAAAGTGGAGAAGTGAATTAAAGGACAGGGGTGGAAGCGGTGGGAGGATGGGAGGGGGGGGGGGGGGATACGGGGGGCACACGGACGAGTAATGCAGGTTGAATGAGGCATTGATCGATAGGACGCACCGGGAGATATCTCCCTTCGGTAGGGATCGACGTTTCTTTTTCTCCCGTTGAAGAAAAATTGCGATACGGTGGATAGCGGCGGGAGAACGCTCTCGGAACGTTAAGGAACGAACGCGCGCGATCAACTCTCGAAACGCTCGGCGTTCCTCTTTTTGCGATCAGCCATCGCGTTGCTCGGACGGAAAGATTGGAAATATTACTTTATCGAGCACCTCTCTCTCTCTCTCTCTCTTTCTGGATTAATTGCGATGATTACCTCGGCTTCGATATTGTTCATTTCGAGCCGATCTTCGTTCTTCCTTGCTCGATCGATATGATTCTTTGGTTTTTAACAAAAATTTGATAAAGGGAGAATGGAGGTCGTGAAGGAACGAAAGGGTGGATATTGTTTCTTTGCAAGCGTTACGTTTGTTCGATCGAAACACAAGTGATCTATAGTTCGCGAGGAAAATTATTCGTGAGATCATTACTTGGAATAGACGGGTCGTTAGTGCAATTGCGGTGTATTATATAGGTGGTTATTAACCGGGCACACGTGTTATGTATTCGTGTACACAATCCGATTATCCCTTACGACAGATGGTTATCCGTGGGACATAGATATATCAATTACCGAACCTGACGTTTGAAACAATTGTAGGAAAATCCAGACCCGCTGCCGACTGGATTTTTACTAATTAGCTAAGTTACTCAAATGTAGGTTATTACCCGCGACGGGAAACTCCAAGTAGACCTCTGAAATAAGGCTAAATCCATATTTCTGAACGTAAGAAAGAATAGTTGACTTTGAGGATCAGTCGGAAAAAAAAATCAAAGCAACGTGAATACGAATGTTCGTACGTTACCCGCGAACCTCGATGGAGATAACCGCGAAGGTTTATACGCCAAATTAAGAAAATTCTGAAACATAACGCGTAAAGAGCGGAATGTAATATCGCGTTGTGGTACGTCCGAATGTCTCGAGCGAGGTCCGACAAACGTCATCCGTGAATTTCGAAATTAAAGCGAACGTCTGACGAGCTAACGAAGCGAAACTTTTACGAAAATGACGATTAAGCTCGAAAGGTAAGCGCAGAAAGTACGAATTCCATTCCCGTTCTCCTCGCTCGGGCCGGCCAAACTGACAATATTCTACAGAACTTACTGCCGATTATTTCCAGTTAATTACGACGTTTTAAAATTCATTCGACACGCCGCGCGTCACAACCGGCACTCTTTATCGCCCGAAGTTATAATTAACGCCGGTTGCGCGGACCTCGACCGATTTACGCTCGCGCCGATAAAAAAAACCCTGCGTACAGTTGCGAGAGGCAGCATTTAATTTGACCGTTGTAAACGCCGAACGATGGACGAGGACGCGCGTAACGCGTACAACGGGGGGGGGAGATATCTTCTTCCGGTACGCGCGGATGACGGCAGATTCTCATCTACGAACGAGCGAAACCTTCGTTTATGGCCACTATCCGGCGAGCAGCTACCAGATCGTTTCGACGTAAAAGCCCGTTCGTACGGTGGTCGGAGATTCGTATCGTGGCGTACGAAACCGGATCGTGTGGCTGGCCCCAGGACGAGAATATCGCGACGGCGCATCGGAATAAAAACACTCGCGTAATGATTTTCGCGCTGGCAGGAGGACGCTTCGATAACTTTCTTTCGGCCAGAGGGATTTCGTTCGCGAGGCTTAACCCGCTTAAAGTTTATCGCTTCGTCGCGCGAATAAAGCCGTGGCGTAAAGTGTTTACGGGGTGTAGCGCGACGGCGTATGGTTCGACCGCTTGATTATTAATTAGCAAATTAACCGATTATCTCGTGGTACGATCGTCGGACCGAGAGTTCTCTACTCCTCCTCTCTCTCTCTCTCTCTCTCGCCCCCACAGTCCAGTTCGACGTCTCTTTTCGTCGGCCAACGGCGAGGGGGGGTGGGGGGGACATCTTCATTGATCGCGGGATTAACGTGAGGCATCGTTCGGTGCCTCCTCTCGCGCATTTGTATTTATTTAGATCGTTTGCCCCGGGAACGTAAAAAACAAAGCGACACCTGCCGGTGGCCCGGTGATGGAGCGATATCAGCCGATACACGCTCGACGATTCAATAAAGAAGCTTTAAGCGTCGATCTCGCCGCGAGTCATTGACCGGGAAGCGGATTCACCGCGTCTCTCGGGGGACGGTGATTAACGAGCGAGAATTAGGCAAAGACCCTGATGAATAATTATGCGCTCTCGGCCCTAACGGCCAAGGAAGTCTGCCATACACGCGTGCAGGATGAAGGAAAAGAGAAAAAAGGCGGAGGAGGTGGAGTGGCGGGGGAAAGAAGAGGGAGGGAAAGAACAAGAAGACGAGAGAGGACGATAGACGGGGCCCAAATCGAGATTAATCGACGTTGATTGAAAGAAGCTGCGTAGCACCCGTGGCTCCTCGACGGCGATGGAAGACGGGACGGAAGAAGTGAACGAAGAGTAAGACGAAGGGGGCACCCACAGTCCAGGAGGTGGACTGGATTCTCGCGAATTAACGGCCAGCGACGGTTCGACGAGGAAAGTTCGTACGCCGTGATTGGTCCCGATCGGCCGAAACTCGGCCGTCTCCGTGCCGATCATTAATCAGCATGCGAAGGAGACGCTGGCCAGTCGAAGTTTTAGGAAGCGTGATGAATGGAGACATCGCCGGTCAGTTTTGGAAGCGACTTTGATTCGTAAAGTGCATTCTCATGCTGCATCGTTCCACCGTTGATCCTGTTGTCGTTTATCAATTCGTTGCGCTCGCTCTCTCGTCGCTTTTCACTCCGCGAGCACACGAGAGAGTCGCGCGAGATCGATGGCGACATTTTCACGTCCGCTGGTTATCATTCGCGTCGATGACGAAAATACTTTTCCTTTTTTCATTCGCTTCTTGTAAGCCGTGGCTGGGTGTCGTCCGTCGGTCGATCGTTTCGATACGTTCGACGATAAATAACGTTTTATCGTACGTTCGAAAAAGTACGCTCGATCATGCTGGACGTTTCATCGGGACGTTCGTCGAATATAAAATATTCGTTTGTACCGACGTCAGGATTGCGTGGTTTTAGGTACGGATGGATATCGAGACGGAGATTTAAAAGAGATTCGATTAAGAGACGTGGAAACACCGTACGAGCGAACGCTGTGTTACCGATTCTAATAGGAAAAGCAATAAAGTTGAAATACGCGAAACAAAGGACGCGAAACAACAATCGTGACTGCTGCTACTAGTTATAACGATTCAGGCTTTATCGCGAACAAACAATCCGCGAGTTTTCGTCTACTATTTTCAAATTTTTTCATCCGTCCAGTCGAATAATCCGCCTCGGCGAACTTTTTTTTTTTCTTTTTTTTTTCGCCCCGCGTCAGTCCCTCCTCCGCCGTAACCGGATAAAACGTGTGTATTATGGTATCGCGTACGTAGGGAGGAGTCTGCGTGAAAACAATTTCGCGGGCGTGAAAAATACCGTGAGGCACGCGTGGCTCTGGGGCTCGAGGTGAAATTGTGGGTGGTACGAGAGATGATCAATCGACGCCGGGTAAAACTGCGAAAGAGGGAAAAGGAGGGCCGGAGGTAGTAAACATATCTCTTGGGAAGACACCTGAACGGGGGGGAGATATACGAGCGCACTTTCGTCGAGTAGCATAGGAGCACGAATGGTCCCGGACTTTAAAAAAACATTTCGCGCTTGGAAATAGAAATTATAACGAAAGAAGCTGTATAATTTGGAATAAATGATCGCGCCGTTATAAAAACAGACGTGCGTGACGGTGAGTCGTTCGAAATAAATATTAATTAGTGCGCGAACCCTCGTTCCAAAGGATCGTGTTCGCAGTTCCATTTAGCTTTACGCGTCATCAGTTTGATTCTCTTTTTATTGACAAAGGGTCGAAGAGTGGAATTTCTTTTGGCGAGTAATTCGAATTTTCCGTACATCAAGAGTGCGTACCGTGGTAATAATCATTCTGTTTATATTGATACTCATGATCGTTCTGTTCAATTATGTTTCTTGGGAAAGAATACTTGACGTACACGATGTATTATTAAAGCGAAGCAGCGAGATGAGAAAAGGAAGAACGGAATGAAGGAGCGGTAAACGTATTTTTTATATTCTACCGAAAACATCTAGACACGGAGATAAGAGAGTACAGCGCGGAGCAGCGTGTAACGAAGCGTCGATTTAAACACAACTTACGATACATCATTCTGTATCTCGTGGTAAATATATCTTTTTTCCATTATATTTCTAGCGGGTGGTTAATCGGCGTAGATTTAGCGTTTAAACCATCCCTGGAACGTTTGCGGTCTTTCCTAATTTTATGGGGAAAGGTAAACCTACGGCTGCGAGAATAAATTATCGCTATCCCTCAGGCTTACATTTCTCGCTACCAGGATACAAGAACTACCGCTCTGAATTTTATTAATTCACTTTTTAAAACCGGAGTAAAAAAGGCTCGAGAACTTTCTTAATAATCACGACGCAATTTAATTCCTCGGGAAATGCAGAATAAGTGGCAATAAATAATTATAAAGACATAGAACGTAAAGTGAAATAACGGTAAGAATATGTTTCAGGTTGATACAAAAATGGCAAATCGCGAAAGGATCTATATTTTAGTAAAGCAAATAAAAGTATTTGTATTAAAACGACATTCGAATTAGATTAATGAACACGCAAAACTTCGTTTTTCGTCCTTCTCATATTCTAGTACTATAATAATAATCATTATTATTTTCAATCGTGATTAAAAAAATGTACATCTTTTAAATCGTATCGCATTCCATCACCGGCGCGATATGTACAAGTTCCGTATAACTTTAATTTATTACAATTTCAGACACGTAAGCAGATGCGATTTAATTCGATTTACGTGGGCGCGATACGTGAATATTTATTCCCGTATGCGCGCGTTGATGAAGTATTGGAACTTCATCATAATTTATATGAAACAATGTAAGTACAACACGCGCCCAACGCGCCGAGCATACAAAAGCGCGCGTCCCTCTAATTATTTTTTTCGCATTCCGCGTGACTCGTGACGTCGGCGGACAATCTTCGATCTAAGATTTTATGAAGACACGTTCCTCGAGGTCGCACGCTGTGAATTTATGATCGTGGCCTCGTCTATACGGTGGACATACAGAAGACGGCGAAACGGGGGAGTGCGAGGTAGGGAAGGAGGGGCGGGCATACCTTTGGAAGTTCGTGTTTCCACCTACGTCTTTCCTTTCTCCATCGCCACCCGCCATGTTGGGGGGAACGAGAAAACGAATCGTCCGAAATGACATCGTCCTCTCTTGTTCGGGGCAATAATGTCGCTGCTCGGGATCCTACCTACGCTCTCGTTCGGTTCCGCTAAGACCTAACACACTTTTCACCGTAGAGAATCAAAGTCCTCTTTGATCACTATTTCCAAGGAATCCGTGCAATCGAACGAAGCTCTCGTCGATATACCACCTTTGTTATCCGTTATCGACAGAAGGGCGCGCGTGATTTCAAAATATTTCGAATCGCTGTACGTTTCGTATTTTTGCGCATTTAATTCCCCCCGGTAGGTATTAAATTCGATCGAATTAAAAAATGTGAAACGATACATATATAGGTCGCGGTGGAGGTTAGTTTAAATAAATCTACCGTGACGTGATTTTAAACGAAATCGTTATCCGAGTATCGCCGATTATAGCGAATTGAATAAGCCGTTGGAAAAGCAAGGCGAAAGCAGAAACGACTCGTCCGGTTAAAGGGATCGAAATCTCGGGATTTCGTATTTCAATTTCAAAATGCTCCTCTCTTTTCGAACTGTCCACTAATTCTTCCCCGTCTGATTTCTCATGCTCGGTCGGATTCACTTGGCTGGAGTAAAAGAATAAGAATCGCTTTCACGAACTGTCTCGGTCCCCGGAGAAATCATTCCGAACACCTGCTCTTAGAGTGCCAATAACTGTAGAGTTTACTGTACGTCCTTTTCATCGCGCGGCTTCCATGCACTCCTCGAAAGAGGGAAAGAGAGAGAAAGCATACTGTATTATTTAGCAATGTCTGCCGGGAGTATTCTATATTGAAGAATGCGCGTGCTTCGATGCAACGTTTGAAACTCGATTCAAACGGCTTCAGACTTCCATTATTTATTGAGCGATTATGAGAGTATGTAACGTACATTTCGGAGCGGGCAAAGTTAATCAAAAATACAAAGCATGGAGTTGCGGAAAAAGGAAGGGAAAGTTTTTCCCGAAATCAATTTGGATTTTCACTCTTTCGGAACTAGTTTCCCCCCTGGACGCGTAAAATCACTTTTCCTTAAT
This sequence comes from Pemphredon lugubris, assembly GCA_933228935.1. Lineage (NCBI taxonomy): Eukaryota > Metazoa > Arthropoda > Insecta > Hymenoptera > Crabronidae > Pemphredon > Pemphredon lugubris. The sequence continues at coordinate 6,780,800 of OW121819.1, read as the reverse complement.
CGATCTCTATTGAAATATCAAATGTTTTTAAACTTATTTTATATTTCTTGATCATTGATTTAACACGAACGTGTGTGGTTCGAATAATATTTTCCAGACATTTCAAAGGAACGTAAAAATTGTGTTAAATATATAAATATCATTTTACGTTACTCCAAGCACGCCGCGCAAAATATTCAAACTAGGAGTATATCAGCTGTCAAACTGCCCGAACGTACAGGTAAATAGCAATGATCACCCACGATCTACCCAGTTTCAATTTTATTCCCTCCCTCTCTCTCACCCTATCGATCGTAGGCGCTCGAAAATCGTAGGATTTCTATTACCTTCGACGGGCGTAGTAGACGTAGCCTCGGTTGTAACTTATGTCCACGATTCCTCCTTTCGCGCGTCAGACGAGCACCCTAGGATCGTAGAGCACGATCTGAATGATCCTGTCCGTGCAGAGTTACGAACGGATGCCATTTCGACGAGCAACTCCTTTCATCTGGTACAGGGTACTCGACGGCCGGAGGATGGGGAAAAGAGAAGAAGGGAAAGAGAAAACGAGATCACCGCCGCGGTATGCATACGAAGTAGACGGTAGGCGCGATATTAAAGTAATTTCCTCTGTAACGCGAGGTGCTACCGTTTACAAATGGCTGAAAACGCTCTGAACTTAACTCAAGGTGGTCAATCATTTTTCTCAGTTTCGTTTCTTTTTTCCCTCCCTCCCGTCTACCGTACGATTCGAGGTAACCGGTTATCGGGGCGAGGAAGAATCACTTGGTACCGAGAGAACTGGAATTACGACGAATTTCGAGCACTCGATTAATGTACCGGAGAGCCGAGAAACTTAATTGCGCCACGGCAGAAATTAAGGTGAGGTAAATTAATTGGCAGACGAACGAATACGTTCTCGTTGTATCGTCGGTGCGTTCGGTTAGTAAGGGCAGAGTGGAAAATATTTATTACCACTCCTCGGGGGATATTTATTTCACCGAGAAGCCTAGCGATCCAAATCCACCCTCTCATTGTTATTCGGGATGCCTGCGGCAATTCCACTTCGGTCGTTTACTAGAGAATTTCTTTCGACTGTGTCTTTGGAAATGAGACTATCCGAAACTTCTCTTCGTACGTCTTTCGCTCCCTCCTTGCGCTTCTTTTCATAAGTGCGTCGGCCGACAGGGGAAATCCAATTTAATCTCGAACAGTTGTAAAGTTTCTTTCCAATCTTTCGCGGATGCGAGTGATTTAAGTTCTTTTCGGCAAAAGCCTGTTAACGAGCTCGAGTGACGCCCTTTTGGTAAAAGTTGCTCTCGCGATCCTCGCCCCCCCCCCCCCGCTCCCCGATTCACTTGTCTAGTGGGTCCTATAAATTTTCACGTGGCCGTCCCTTCTCGCTTTCCGAGAAATGCGACGCCGAGGCACCTGAGACTCGGAAATCAAAATGGTGACTATCGTAAAACGAGATCCCTGTCACGCCTCGGTGTCCTCCCGTATCCCTTTCCACGAGACGGGCTCCCGTGAATTTCTTCGCCCGCCGTTTAACGTCGGGCGTTAAGGCAGCGCCGATTTGTCTTGATTAAAACGTATAACCAGTCGTGAACGTGAGAATCGAGTTTCCCCCCCTTCGGCTTGCAATCGTCTGAACTTTCGCGTAATCGCGAGGCATGTAATTAACATTTTTAGAATATTATCACACGGTCTGTACAACGCCGCCGGCTTGGTCGAAGATAAAAATTCTCTGCGTTTCGACGATTACTTCAAAGTAAGTTGGAAGTGTTAAATTCCTAACACAGGGTTTTAACTCTGGGCGTTGTACCTTTTTAAATATTTCGCGTCGAATCTTATGTCGCGAAATAGAGAATATTTTTTATTTCCGATAAAATTTATATCACGCGGTACTATTGGGTCGTGTATTTACTTCCGAGAATCCACAAACAAGACGGTCGTACAATTGTCGTAGTACAAGCTCCCGAGAATAATAATACAAACTGTTCTGCGAAACTCTTCCGCGTTGGTATGCAAAAATTGAGAACACCTATCGTAATTCAGGCAGTGAAAATGAAGGTCGGCGAACTTTAAATTTGACTCCAGCGCCCTGCCAGGAAGGTTATTAGCGAGTCGTCAGGTTCTCCCATATTTCACGCGGCTGACGAAGAATTTTAGCACGAGGGCCAACGTAGCTTTGAGGCGACAATTAAAATATCTCCGAGACATAACCGTGTCTGCGGCATGAGCTGGCAACTCGTGGTGTGAGCGAGCGGAAAGACCGCCGCGCGTTGGTAGTTCAAATAAAACGAGACGAATGCTGGGCCGTTTCTTCAAAGAATGCCTGCTGGAAGAGAGGCGGGAAAAAATTCACCGCAATTAAGTGGAGGGGAATTAGAAACTCAAGGGGGATTTCGAGCTTGTCCAATTACTTCTTTGGTCTCCATAAATATTTTTCACTTATCAATTACCGTTCCGGGCATACGGACAAGTGGAGAACGTATTAACGTGCGTCGGGAGTGTCGTGTCTCGTTACGTTTTGCAGAGATAACCTGAAATGTCTAGCGAATCGTAGATAAATCGAATTGAATATATTTTTATAATTATTCGTTCCGTTACTACATTGAATTGCAAATTGTTCAACGTTTGTTTATTACATTGTTAAACGTTTCGTGTATCGCTGTATGTAGAACTTCGAGTGGGTATTGCAAATATAACGAAGTCATGTGATTTCTCCTGGTACACAGTTACGAAGAATTAATTAAGATATCGTGGAGAAGAAATATTAATTTGTTCTTTAGGGTGACAACCATACCGCGAAGTAGATACACCCAACGTCGGTCAGACACCGTCTTACGAAATAACCCTTCCGGTGATAGCGAAAGCGAAAAGAGCGAAGGGTTACATTCTTCCAATTAAGAATTATTCTTCTTTCCACGAAAAACGCACATATGGATTTTTCCGTCAAAACGATTGCCTAATAATTGATACGCGCCAAGTACGAACTAAAAAAAACCTTCATAAAAATCCACCCCTAAAAGTGACGAAGGCAAAATGTACCTCGGAAAAATATAAAAAGTATTCCACGCTCGTGGCACAAATGATTTCGCTCGTGCAGTTAGGGAATTCTCGTGAACGACATCGAGGAAAGTTCCGACCTTCGCGCCTCCAGGAGTGGCAGGGGGAGAAGCCGAAATCCCTGGGGGAAATTCCATTGGAAGGGAGAGTGTTTCGTTCGATCAATCGAAAACCCGGCGCCATTCCTGCCGATTTGTCGGAAATAAGTCGATCGGCGTCCCAGGTGCGCCAGGGTTATCGCTGTTCGGTTATTCGCACTCGATTCACCTGAAACGAAGATAAATGCGTTTCAACCGTTTCCGCGTATGAAGAAGCTCACCCATTTACGGAAGACGTCGTTTTCGAACGATTTTCTGTCCTCGCATTAGCACTCGTAATTACATTTTAACGCATAGTTAATATATAAGTTAATATATAATATTTACATGCATAGTTAATATATAATATTTACATGCGCTAACTTATTGTAGAAACTTCTATGATTCACATAAATACGGGAAAACAATAGAAAATATAAAAACAAAGAAACGTTCGGTGCGTTTAAACAATCTTCGACGATCGGGTCCTCTTTTGTAACCATAAGTATAAATAACCATAATAAGAATAATGAACTAGCCACTCCACTTAACCAAATTGAGTACCTATGCCTATCTCATCTAGATTGAGTACTCGAAAGTAAAAACAAGGTTATTTCCGAAACTTCGTTGAACATGACTCACGTCCCTCTTCGACAAAATCTAACGTGCGCGAAATACAATCGATCGTTATATTCGCGAAACACGTTGGTCCTCGAGCATTACGTATTCGTTGTTACAAAAAGCACGGGGAGGAGCATTTTTCGGCGACATCGATGCGAGAATATGCGCGCGGAATATTCGATGGGACATCGGAACTCATCGGCCAAGTTCCTCCTTCTCCTTTCGTTTCCCGTGCCGCAATTTGTGTGCTTTATCGGCGATGTTTTCCGCCGAGGGAAAAGCCGACGCGGGACATTATATTTCTGGAGGCTTCCCTCCTTTGCATCTCTGTCGCACGGAACACCGTATAATTTATGCACCCCCGCGGGCGCGTTCATAAAGCCCAAATATTTTAAAACAAGGGTAAAAGAGTGGAAAGCGCACGTTGGTTCGCTTCGCGGAATAGCGCTCGCTGTTTATACAGTTTACGAAGATTTCGCATTACCGAGAGCATCGGTAGCTCTCCTTTCCGACGGCGAGAGAGTAAAGACGTCTCCTTTGCGTTTTATTTTTCCACGTCAGAGGGAAGTCGTTCTTGAAGGGAATTTGACGATGGAAGGTTTACGACGTGACGTAAAATCGAGCGATACGCGCTCCCCCGATGCTAATTTTATTGACGCCCAATCTCAACCGAAACGCTATGCAGACTCGTAATTCCTCCATCGGGGCTCGTCGAGTAGGAAGAATGACGTTATATCGCTTTTATAATTATTTTTAATCAATCGACTTTCCATTAATCGGTAATATTCCGGAAGCAATTCTTATTCTATAATTGAATCGGTGATAAGAAGAACAGTACCAGTTCAAAAACATTAATTCGAGATAATCAAGTTCAAAGTTTCATCAATTTCTGGGCTACATCATATTGACTGTAAAACATTATGCCTTAAACTAATGAAGATAGGCTGGCATAGTACTGTTCTTACCCTTAATATAATCTACATTCATTGCACCAATTTCAACAAAAAAACAAAAAAAGTGGAATTTGGACTAGTACTGTTCTTCTTCCCACCAATTATTTTTACTCAATCGACTTTTCCTTAATCGGTAATGTTCGAAGAGCGATTCCATTCAACGTCACGTCAAGTTCAGTGTCAACAACTTAAGGAACCGACCAAAATTATCGATTCGCTTGCTTCAAAGGAAGAGACCACCAGCGGCCAAGGATTCCACGACGCGGGCTGATTTTTTAACGTCGCGCAATTCACGGTCTCTCCCATTGCAAGGATTCTCGAAGCGCCATAGCGCGCGGAAAATTTGCCCGAGGATTAATTGCGTACGCTCGTTACAGAATTTAAAAAGTTAGCCGCACATTGTACCGTTGTCGTTCGCATTCGCGACGCAACAGTTAACGCTGTATCACGCTCGTTTTTCGTCCGTCGACGCGGAAAACTTTTTCCTCGCGAAAGACAAAACGCGGAGGGAAGAGTTCCCCTGTAAATCAAGGTAGTCCGCGCGTATTCGCGCGCGGCTAGTCAGTTTGCAGAAAATCCACCATTGTTTTCACTTCAGCCGGCCGCTTTAAGCGTGGCCCGCGTAATAAATATTCGCACTCGCCGGTAGGATTACGCCCGGGCAGGAATAATATTCCTCTTTGTGGATGTCGGGCTCCTTTGTTAAGGCCTTTCGCGGATGTCGACGGTAGTTGACGTCGTTGTCGAGGTAACGAAGCGCCTTTAGAAATCGTCCTCTTTGTTTCGAATAACCTTTGTCAAAATTTTGGCCCAAAATTCGCTGATAAGGGTTCGAATTATTAGGGGGACTGGAATTTCAAAGGTAGCCCTCCGTTAACGGCGTAAGCCGGAACTTTTCTAGATGACCGCTAGAGCTGGTTTAATTAAACGGTTTCGCGCGATAAACGCGAACGTATGTTTTCAATAAGGATATCGGAGGTATTAAATGTCCACGGTAGGTGTGTAACGGCGAACCAGTGTATTTCCCACCCCTCTCGTTACATTGCCATCAGTTTCATGGCTAAAGTCCAACCCACGGACGCGGGTTACCGTCTTCGTTCGTTCCTAACTTTCTTTTTTCAACGAATACACCGTTTCGTTGTCCCCCGCCCCCCCCCCCCCACTCCTTATTCTTTTGTGTCACCCCACCCCCTTCTCCCGCACAAATGGCTGGGCGTGTCTCCTTTATTTGCAAGAAGATTTCTCTAGGCAAAAAAATTTATTCGTCGAGGATGCAACGGTTCGCCAAGTGGTTGGCTTTGTGAATTCGAGGATCCGAGAAAAATGAGGGGGGAGGGGGGGAAGGAGGAGCGTAGGTGCCCTCGGTACGGTTAATTTCCATTCATTTACATGCATTTGTAAAGTGAACGAAGAAAAGGACAAAATGATAATAACGACTTTGAGAAATTATTACCCGCGGTACCAAGTTTCCTCTCCGCGAACGATCCTCGTTTCGTGCAGCTCATTTGTTTCAGATCCGCAGACGCGACGAGAGTACCCCGTCCAATTTATTCTAAAAAAAGAAAAGAAGAAGTAGAAGGAAGAAAAGAGGAGTAAACGTAATCGGCGCTATTTCGTTATCCCGCATTTCAATATTAATGACCCAAACTTGTTCTAACAAAAAAAAAAAAAAACAATTATCGATTGACGGGACTGAAAGACACGGCAATTGCCACCGGTCGCAGGAAACAATTTCGCCCACGTACTAAAACTTCAGCCTGCAAGCAGACTTTTTTTTCTTTTTTTTTTTTTCCCCTCCCGGTGCGTTGTTTCGGGCGCAGCCCTTCCACAGTCAATACAGGTTAGAAACTCGCCGTAATACCGTGCCCGCTCGGCCAACTATTTTAACAGCCAGCCGTCACGAATCCCGGAGTTCGAGAAAGCCTCCATCCGTGTAAAAGTACCGGGCGATTCGGCGCTAATTATGAGTAACGACAGCTTTTAACGCGCCGCGGCACGCTAACTCGTTCCCGTAGTACACTCCTCGGCACCCTGTCTTTTTGCGAGCATTTCTCGAACTGCGAGGTACGAGGCTGTAAAGTAACGTTAAGGACGAGCCGATGCCGAGCGGTAAATTGTCGTTAGGGCAGCCATCGTTGCGGTAAGTTCGTTACGCCGGAACGAGCAGCGACGATGCGTAATTAGTAAAAACATAAAGCTCGCGTTATATTCTTTATACGCGTTGAGCCGCTTAACCCGTTACTACTGTGTAACTTACGAGTCTCTCAAGAGTTGGTCGAGACATTGAAAAATCGATCGATACCGGTTTAACGCTTCGTGGTAACGCGATATTCGTGGCACGCTATGTTTTTTTTCCAGTGCAATTGTTTCTTCGAGGTTTGATTTGTTTTAAATATTTATTATTATTTTCGTGATCGTCATGGGATTAGTTGAAATTCATAATTATAATAAATGTTAATACTTGCAATTTTTCAATTACAGTGTCGTTATTACAATGGCGTGAAGAAATTAATGCGTTATAAAACATATTGAAGTAGTTTTATTTATACATAATAGAATATAAAAACAAATATAAATAAACATATTTATTGAAGCACGACTGCACACCGCAATTTATCTGCTGCAGATAATATTTCAACAAAATATGTATCGGATTATAAAAAATTCATGTTGACGCCGTAGGCAATTCATACAAAATGAGCGTGGGCATTCAACGCGTTCAAAATCTAATTTCAGATAAATCAATAAAACCGTATTACTCAATTTATTATTAGTTTGTAAAAGCACTCGCGACGTACATAGTGGTTTCTATAAACATCGTAAAACGATTTTGTTATCGCATTCGCATAGTCGGGTGACTCCGTTCGAAGGGGCTATTTACAGGCTAAATTTAATTACCGCTCGGTATCAGCAGGTGTTACAGAAGTAGTTGTCAGAGGCAATTTACCGCATATTGGGTGTTCGGTCTGGTTTCCGTGCGCCGGACTGTTTGCCACCCACGCCTACGGTCGGATTCTAAATACAAAGACGATCGTCTCCGTAACTCGAACGATCCAGCAATTCCAGTTATCGATTGGCCGATCCTCGGCAAGGATCTACCCTAATCTCATTTCTGATCACGATCAGGCTTATTGCGAGCTTGTAGCGAGAGTTTACGATCGATCGTAAACCTTGATAGGTCCAAATGCAGAATTATCGGGCGTCGGGTTACCTTTTTAACGGAATCGAATAGGTTTAACTTGATTCTCCTCTCTAACGCGGTAACGATCTCTACGCGTCGCGGGAACAACTCTGTTCTACGATAATAAAACGATGACGTCCGGACATCGAATAACGAATCACGGTTCAAAAACTTCTAAGGATAAATCTGAAATCTAACAAATTAATTCTTCTCTTTTTAACGAATACAGAGAAATTTCTCTTCTCCCGAAAGAACGTGAAGCTTTCAAAAACGAGATTACACGCTTCCTTCAAAGAAAGGGCGTTCGGTGAAAATATCATTCAAATGCAGAGATTCGAGATTTCAGAAATTCGTCAAAAATTTCGCCATACTTCAAAGAAACCAGGAGCTTTGGGAAATGACGTTATCGCGAATCCTCAAAGGAAAAGTGATCCAACGTCGAACGGATTCTTAACCGAAAATTTCAGGAATAACGTATATATCGGCTCCCCACGACTGAAAGAAAAATGCGTCGGGGTCAATCGCAGGTTTAATCCTCTTTCGATCTATAGATACCAAAACGAGGTACAGGGCGCAATAACCTGGAGGGTTTCGCGAGCCTCCCCCTTTTCCCGATCGACCCTCCGCCCAGTCCATTCATACTCGCGGGCCAGTCAGCAAGTTTGAAATTACGGCTAACGAACCGCCCTCGCCACCGTTCGTCTGTCCCTCTCGTCCCCCATTCTTTCTCGCTCTCTCACCTGTGTCGACGGAAAGCCGAACAAAGTTCCGAACTTCCGTTCGGAGGAGAGACGTCGCCCGGTAGCCGGCTCTTTTTTTCCCGCGTAAACGACGCCCGGCACGACGAGATCGTCGACGGTGGTTCTTCGCGCGCGCGCGCGCGAGGTGAGACGAGGAAAAGTAAAATGGAAAATGTTTCGTGCGACGGTGATATTCGAGCGGTGGTTTCCTTCGCGAAGGCGACGCATTTCAAGCACGCCCTTAGACGGTAGCGGAGAAATGACAGGACTTCCTGCGCTTACTTCTATGCACGAGCGGAAAAAGAAAGCGGAGAGAAATAGATGGTCGGTGTGGAGACGGGAGGGGTGTAGGGGGGGGGGGGAGGGGGAGGGAAGAGAAGAAGACATTTGTTTCCTGACGGTGGTGAAAGGACCCGAACAACGGCCGCCTCCGTGTACAGTGGAATGTACGGGGTGGAGCAATAACCATTGTCATACGAAATAACTCGTTTCCCCGTTGCCGTTGAATTAAAGACAATTTTCGGGCAACAAAAGGTACTAAAAAGGACGCATACCTCGCATTGTCAATTTTTTATCGCGCACACATTTAGGAATTCCACGGTCGGTTTCCACGTTTCGAGCGTACCGCTCGGAACCGCTAATACTATAAAAGTTTTAATCCGAATAATCCGAGTGCCTTGCCGGAAGGACGCGCGTAACGTACAACGACTCGTTTCGTTAATAGAAAACGTCGCACGAATCGTTTAAGTAATGCAATATTGCGCGCAAATGGATATATTCGGTTTAACGCGTGACGCGCGCCCGGGCGTTCCGATTCAGCGTATTAGTTTCAGAAAGTACATTGAAATGTTCCCTAAAATTCACGAGTGCGTGGATATCGATCTATCACCCTACTGTTAATTTGTCCGTTCGATTCTCGCGCTCTTCAATAATTATATAAATTCGTTCTTTAATGATCTTTGACAAACTCTCCAAAACTATCCACGTTAATACTTTAAACGTTCAGCGTTTTCCCGCGTTAAAGGTCGATTCGCGCCACACGTAACGTCAACGTCACATCGCCGACCGCCGACGTTCGCTCAGAATACCGTTGCACCTGACATTGACGTCACGTACAACGCGAATCGACCTTAACCCTTCCCACGTCACCCAGCCACTTCGACGAGCATCACTCATTTTAATTATCGTCCCACCTGGTATAACGCATCGCCCAGATATCTCGCGACGATTTTGCGCTTACGGAGGACACGTGGCCCGTTCGATACGTTCGCGAATCGCTCGCGGGATCGGCGCGAGTGCCCTCGAAACAATTTATGCCGCTGGGCGCGCACCACGTCCGACGTGCCTTATCTCGGCGCAACCTTCTCCTCGATAAGACCTACGAACGGTCTCGCACCGGATGCCGGTGGAGAGCGCACCGGAGGGGAAGAGAACGTGTCGAGGGAGGTACAGAGGGAATCGAAGGACGTGACGTAAGTGCGTGTAGGAGCACCTCTTTATCCTGTCGTCGGCAGACACGCCGGCTATGATTCTTACGCGCTCGTCGGGGGAAAAGCGTTCACGATGGTGCTGAGGTGAGAGCGAGAGAGAGAGAGAGAGAGAGAGGAGAGGAGACACGGGAGGACGGAAGAGAGGAAGCTGGAAAAAGTTTCCGTTCAATTGGGAAACTTCGGTACCGAAATGCCCTTTCAGAAGAAAAAAAGAAAAAAAAAAAGAATAGTGTCGAGGTGGGCAATGCCGGCGAACGAAGGTTTCTGACGGCTGCCAATTTCTCGGTTACGCGGGAGTTAATATCCTGTTGGATGAAGCGTGATTGGAGAGTTCCGAGCAGGGTGACGGAACTTTCCAGATAACGAGGGTTAAGCAAAGATAAGCTTCCGTTCGGCTTGCGTTGGCGGGAAATCCGACAGTCAAGGCCAGCGACTATCCTACTAACTATACTTATTAGCTAAATATTTCGCGCGTTTAAATTGAATTTTACGAGAAACTCGCTTAATCCGAACTACCTCGGAACTTCCTAACCATTTACGCGACGGACGGAGCCTCGTATTTTAATTAATTTCGATAGCTACGGCACGAATTTTGAATCGTCCGTTAAACAGAAACTGTCGCGACTGACTACGCGACATCGAGCGTATCGATCCAACGTAATTCGCGTCCCTTCCGTTTGATCGGTCAAAGGACAGCGCTCTAATCTCCTCCGTCGAGTTACGCATTTGATAAAGATAAAAAGGACGCGTAACATTTTTCGAATCTCCGTCCACTGACGCCAACCAAGTACTTTCGGTAACAACCTGTTCGTGGCTCGCGTCCGCGAATACCGTCGCGGACAAGACATTAAAGCGACTAATTAAAATGACAAACTACGCACTAGAAATTAGCTACGTCTCCCCTCCCACTCCCCCCCCCCCCCTGCGAATGCCGCGGTAGAAAGCGCCGGACTCACGGAGACGCGGTTACCCCAAAAGGAAGCTAACTACGTAGTCAGAGCCGCCTAGTATAATGAAGAAGAAGAGGCACCATCAGCGTCAGCCCGGAAGAGTACGGCTCCTCTCGTTGAAGGCTGCGCTCGTGTACGTGTCCCCTCCCCCCACCCGTGTACACATTTGAGCGCGGTTAGTTGCGGCACGGATTAACGGTTACGGCCCCGTGCAGAGGCAGAACTCGTCCGAGAGGGACAGAGAGGGAGCGAGACGGAGTGAGAGGAGCGGGTTTAAATGCATTTGTATTTGCATTTACATCGGCCCAGCGAGCGAGTAACACGGCCGAGCGACCAAATTGCCACCGCGCGACGAGCGGCGTGCACCGCGCCGTGCGCCGCGGTGGATTCCTCGGAAATAACGTCGTAAATAAAACGCGTCCGCTCTGCTTTTGCCTCCCTTATTCGACTTTTTCTCCCTTCCTCCCCTTCCCTCCCACCCTCCCTTCATTCCTCCCGTCGCCGCGTTTCCTTCTCTTCGGTTTTTCCGGACCGCGCGGACCGACAGGCCGCGTAATCTACGGAACCCTCGGCGACTGACACGCCTACGAACGGTGAGCGGGATGGTTGACGGTGATGAAAAAGAAGAGAAAGAAAGTGTGCGACGTTGAATACCTCGGTCGAACGCGAAACGATAAAAGGGACGCTTTGTTTAGCGAAGGGTTTACACGATTCCCGTGACGGAAGTTGTAACGTGGAATTCGGTGATTAGCGAGTTTCGTTTTCGCTAGCGGATAAGGGATTATAACTCTTTAAGCGGTCGCGGGAGCGTTCGATTGTAACGCGAGAGAAAATAAGGGAGAACGGAGCGAGGGAAGGTAAATACGACGCGAGTCTCGCGATGAATTATTCGAATTATTATTTCTCAAAGGTACGTACGGGTAGTACGATTTATCGTTGCCCCGTTCAAAAGGATTAAGCCATTGGTAGCGATATCGCATAGTCTGACGTAGCTCTGTGCCTATAACGGCACGAAGCATGCAAATCTATGCGAGACGAAAGAATACGATAGCGTCGTGCTACGACGCGACGGCGGGCATTCAATGCTTCGAATGATAATACGCTTTCATTGAAGAGACGCTGCGCTATGCGCCTAGCCAGCCATAAAATACAACTCTCAATGAATACCAAATTAAATATTTATTCGTGATTCTTTTGACTTTAATCTTGTCGCGTAACTAGCCACTTTTTAATAAGCGTCTTTAGCTCGTATGAGCTACTTGGAATTTGGAAATTTCTATAGTTTACTTACGCGAGTGAGATTGGTGAGAGAATGTTCGAATTGAAATAGCAGGTCACTTGGAATGGAACAAGAATATTTAAAGGAGGTTATTGAAAATTATGTGAGGGTGAGCGAATGTTTCTGATAAAAGGATAACTCGGTACGAAACACATCGGTTACGAGTTCGTTAACAAAATATTAACTAGCGCGGAATACAAAATCGACGTCAATTCAGTAATTTCGAAAGTGTCGTTTCACGTACGGGTAACATCGAATATTAAATTGTCTACGTGGGAACGGTATAATTTCTCGTTTGTATTCGACGGATTAAGTTATTCGCGGTATCGCTGGGTCTCGCTTACGGTCGCGCGGGCATGCAAATCTGACCGAGACGAAAAAATACGATAGCGCCAGGCTACCACCGAGTACACTGACTGCCAAGAATGATAATACAATCGGGACTACCGAGGGATAGCGAGGCTTCATTGAAGAAATGCGCTTAGTCACGGACAAGCGTGTAGTACGACGCGACGTTGAGTCTTAATCCGCCGTGTGTTATTGTACTTAATGCGCATCAGTGATAGCGAGGCAAGTAGTTTCCCCGTTAGATTTAGACGAGTACCACCAATTATGTAAGTTTAAACAGCGTATTTTACGCGAGGATTAGAATCCATTATGTACTCGTACTTTCTTTTCCAGTGTTCGAAGTAAGCACTTTGAGAATTTTAGTCGGACCGCGTTTATTTGTTATGACCCGTCGATATTCGGACACAGGGAGGGAGTTTAAATGATAACGGTGCCCTGATATCGATGAGATTTACTTTGTCAAAGTTGGGCTTTGGTAGGTACCGATCCTTTGTACCTCTAAGATCGGAGAACACTAAACTTAGGCAACTCGAAATACCTACTACTCGATTAAATGTGCTTCATAAAGGAAAAATCAATTTAACTATCTCATTTTTCGAGCACCACGCATAGGAGAGGAATTCATTTTTGTTTGGCGTAAAAGAATCTTTGGGTTCTGTAATAATGGTGCCCGGATATCGATGAGAATTATTTCGCAAAAGTTGAACTTTAACACCGACCCTTCGCCTCTAAGGTCGGATCACGCAAAACTTACGCAACTCCAAATATCTACTCCACCTCTTACAAAAAAAAAACTCCTTAGAGGAAAAAATCAATCTAACCATCTCATTCTCTTCGAGTACCACGCACATGAGAGGAATCCCTCAGCGTCTACCGCGAGAAGAATCTTTCGATTCTATTATAAGGAAATCCTCGAAAGATCGAGATCGTTCGTAGCGGTCTGGCAGTCGGCAACGAGGTGGCCCCGACAGACGATCTCAAGGTGGAGTGCACCGAGGGGTCTGGATCTCGGGTCGCGTCCTATCTACCAACAAGATCAAGCGGCCCGATCTCTGGCCAGCTCCTCGAGGTCTCGATACACGCGGCGCGACGTGTCTGCGTTCGAGGTAACAAGAGCGTTATCGTGCACCCTCCCTTCCATCCTCTTATGGAAACGCGCCCATGCGTCGCGTCGTCCTACACGTAGCGGGGGTGTGCACCTTTTCCTTCCTTCTTCCTCTCTTCTTCCTCCGTTCCTCTCGGCCGCCTACCACGTCGTCTCCCTTCGTCTTCCTGTCCCCCCCCCCCCCCCCCTCCGCCGTCCCTCCTCGTCGTCGTTCGCCGTCGCCACTCGTTCCCGTCGCTCGAGATCCAACCTGAATCCGATAGCGCGGCGACAACGATATCGATACCGCCGGTAACAAAGCCAACGATTTATGGTGGCGATTTATTGCCGTATTTATAGCGGCCCCTTAAGGGGCCTCCTAGCAGTCGGAGGAAAGTCTGCGCTCGGCCGTTTAAGTTCGCCTCGGGCGCATTCGGTTGCACGCGTCGTACGGAGAACACGATAAGGGACGCGATTTTTTGGAATATTCGATTTAACGGAAAAGGAGAAAAGTTGACGCGCCACTGGGAGTGGTTGGTCGCGTCGCTATTTATTTATCTTTATCGCGGATTGACGGTTCATTGGTTCGTACGGTTTACCGTATCGCGGGATTATCGTTCCGTTGATAATTCGGTGTTTCTATAAATGAACGGTTCGTGTTGTTTCGTCGGTCGACGACGAAGAGTCCGTAGCGGAGAAGAAGCGGGAGTTGGTAGGTGTCGTTGAAATTGGAGAATTCAAATTTCGCGGCAACATCGTTACGAATAACCGCGACGAAACAAAATATGGACATACAAACAAAATATGGACATAACCGCGACGAAACAAAGTATGGAAAAACTTTAGCGGACGAACGGCGGGGCAGACGTTCGTCGTGATATGTTTCAGAAATTTATATGAAAAGTTAAAATCCTTTAATCCCGATTCTTTCGTCGGTGAACGTGTCTCGAGTATTCCTCGCAATTGTTCACGATGTTTACGAATGGGTTTTCTTCCCGATTCGATTTTCATCGTCTTACCTCCTCCCTCGCCTCTCAACATCGGCCGCAGAAGTATTCCGTGTGGCGAACGACGCTCGATTCTTCAGCAGCCGAAACTAATCTTCGTGGCACGATGGACGGTACTTCACTGTCAGCGTCCGTGACAATACAATACCGGAACGTAGAATTGGTGCTCCATTTCTTTCGATCCTCCGTCTCGCCTTTCATCTGTCAGTATCAGATCACCGACTTTTTTCAACTATTTGTCTTCGCCGTACGGTTGCGGGACTTATGACACTGACGAGTCGCACAAAGGGAGTAGATCCTCGATGGTTTTTGAAGTAACTTCCAAAAACTGAAGTAAACCACGTCGCGCCGTGATCTATGTATACACAAAAGAAGGCAGGATGTACCCATAGTTATAAAAGTGGCCTATATTAAAAAATAAATTATGACCATTTTCATAATCATTGGCACAATTGTAATTTAACGTAACGATACAATCATTTCTGGAGCGTGTCTTAACTCTAGAACGCTAATCTTTCTTTTACAATTTATCCAAACCATTCGCCGACTCGACAACTCTAGCATAAAATTTCATATGTTTATTTAATAACTAAATTATATAAAAATAATCAGTATAAAATATCAGTGTTCGCCGAATCGACGAATGGTCAGCTTTCTAGTTCTAGGGTTAAAACATTCCACGACGACGCTCTTTATCCTCGCGAACTGCCCTCCGTTCGCGTTATAATACACGTTCGTACATCACATTATTTCTTAAGAACGATATATAATAAAAAAAAAAACCTTAAACGACTACCCTCTTTACCGTTCGTAAAAATATTGATCTCTCAGCGTAATTCAAGAGGGCGCAAAGTATGAACGACGGCAGAACGGTAGGCGAACGAATTAGCATGCGCGTGCACGAAACTTTAAAGTTTAAACTGTCACGACGTATGTACATTCGCCGCCACGCCGAGGTCCGCACCTTCGTTCGCTAATACGATACGACCTTCCGGAAAGAAAAGGGTCGATTAAATCGAACGACGCGCTTCTATCGTGAAAAGCATCGGGGGAAGGAAATCTTCCGTATAATGATTCCTCGTAAAAGTAAATCACGCGTCACGAGTCAGGACAAATTCGTTTGAACCGTAAATCTTTCAGGAACACGGTGACCCCCCCGATCGGCATACATAGAATACAACGGCGTGAGTACTTTAATTAAAATTTAATTGACGCGCAATTCGAATTCCCGATCCCACCGAAACCTCGTGAACTGACCGTAACGCGTTCCACGTACTACTACCACGTTCACGGCTCTTAACGCCGTCGAGAGATCAACTATCCACGCGAAAGGTCAGCTTCGAGGTAACTGCATAGATCCAGGAGAAAGTCGTGGAGAGAAGTACTCCACGGCCAGCGCCTCTCGCCTCGGTACTTTAACTCGCCTGGCGCATACATTAAGAGCCGAAGGTGAGAGGGTAATTTGTTAATACGATAAATTGCACCACCGTGCACCATTGATGGGGGGGGGGGGGGGGGCTGCGAAGGGATGGCAGGGAGGTGGAAGGGGGTTGGTGGGCTCGAGGAAAAGGCGAGGCGAGAGGTAGCTTCGCAGCGCGAAGTCAGGTGAGAGAGCGGGGCTAGACGCGAGTCAGGTAATCGCCTTTTGATTCTGCCTTAAGTTATGGGCCACGTCGATCGTACGTCATTGTTGGCGCTCGACCGAACTATCGGGTAGTCGAGAATTTATGGCGGGTTCGCACGACTGACGTGGACCCCGCGAAAGGGGAAACCTAAGGGGGGTAGGGGGGGTAAAAAAAAAGGAGAGGAGAGTCCGTGCTCAGGAAACCGCAACCACCGCGATTACCTCCTAATGACCGCAACACCATTTCGCCTTAAGGATAAGCCGCTCGCGCGGCTCGATTCAATTGGACGTCATCGCGCGTCGTGATCGCGCACCTCCTCCGAGGAAGGGCACATGTTTAATGGCCGGCTCGTGCGATAAAGTGATTTTTCTTCTCTCTCTCTCTCTCTCTCTCTCTCTCTCTCTTCACCCGACGAGCGACGCGGTTCAGGGGGTTAAGTGTCGGTTTCTTTAGTCCGAGTCATGTTTTAGAACAACCGACGTCCACGGATTGTTGTTCGGTAATCGCTGTTGGAATGTAATTATACCGGGTGGAATACAACACTTCCGTGCGTAGTCTTAGCTACACGTAATTTTTCAAAATCGTTACACCGGGAGATTAGCGAAGGGTGGCCGCGGCGATACGATCGCATGGAAATCTTTTTGCGTATCGTAGGTGGTAATTGATTAGCGGCTACGACATGACGAAGTACCAGTGGTTCCAAGAAAGCAATAAAGTTCTTAGTACCGGTGCAAAAGTCCGAAAGATAATAACCTTATGAAGATTAATGGTACAGCCGACGCGTTTCCTGTCATTTTCGATTTCGATTAGAGCACGCGTCGACTTTCCCCGTTGCAACGGCGGATTTCTCGCCTCGCGCTGGAAAATACGTAACCCGCGACTGGCAAACATGGTACCGGGCAAAAATCGCTAATCCCCATTATGTTAATACGTTCGCCGTCGTTTAATCCGCGATTATACGTAAAGCAGCGATTCGGGGGAAAACATCGGGGGCCGTAAGTACGAGCCGAGGGCTCTTTATCGTCGTCGTAAATCGACGGTAACATACGTGGCAGTTCCGACGGAAGATCTTCGCCGTGATTTGTCAGCGATGCAGGGGCTCCTTGCCGCAAAATTACGCTCATACCCGTCGAGCCGGCTCGCCCCCGAAATCCTCGTACCAGACAAAATTGCGGTGACTCTCGTCGCTGCTGTAAACCTCGCTTAATTAAGCCGCGGATTTAATTCCACGGACGCGGCCAGAGGCCAATTTTCCGCGAATCGTCATTTATCGGACCGGCCTTGCGGAGCGTTATGCAAATTTCACTGCCGACATAATTCAGCGTGCGCCGGCAGCGTACCTCTCACGGATTAAAGTCGGGCGTTACCATGCAAATGCTTCGTACCGGTGTCTCTCGACGTACCTCCAACTCGAAGGAAAGGGAGACACGGTGACAGGGACGTATCAAGACATTGATACTCGTTTTGTCACGGATGCGGAACGACGAGGCCCGGAATGGCGGGAAATTTGTTGCGGCTGGATACGGGTCGGCGGGGAACGACTACGGTACAACCGCGGAAATCGTGCTCCGGTTGTTCCAGTGTTTTGGTATTTACGTCAGACGCTATTTTATCCGCGGCGCTCGTTGTCCCGCTTGGCAGTAACTCGCGACTGACTACGCCTTGCGATTTGCGAAGGTACCGAGAACAACGCGGAGGTGTACTCGCCTCGGATAGATTTATGGTTCGCCGCTGACGTAAGGGATGGATAAGGAAGTAAAGGCGATGCTTGATTTGGCAATTTTATTGGAAAATCGTGTGACGACAATTGGAGATGTATCTCGGGTGAATTTTTTAAAATGAAAATTCAATTTTTGGCGGTAACTCGCAACTGATTACGCCTCGATTTGCGGAGGTACCGAGAACAACGCGGTGGTGTACTCGCCGCGGATAGATTTATGGTTCGCCGGTGACGTAAGGGTTGGATAAGGAAGTAAAGGCGATGCTTGATTTGGCAATTTTATTGGAAAATCGTGTGACGACAATTGGAGATGTATCTCGGGTGAATTTTTTAAAATGAAAATTCAATTTTTGGCGGTAACTCGCAACTGATTACGCCTCGATTTGCGGAGGTACCGAGAACAACGCGGTGGTGTACTCGCCGCGGATAGATTTATGGTTCGCCGGTGACGTAAGGGTTGGATAAGGAAGTGAAGGCGATGGTTGATTTGGCAATTTTATTGGAAAATCGTGTGACGACAATTGGAGATGCAACTCGGGTGAATTTTTTTTTATGAAAAATAAAATTGGTCGACCGATCCGATGGTTTCGGGATTACAGCGATGTCCCTTGCGCGAGAATCGGTTGCAATTTTTGCGAGGACTGTACATGCCGACCCGCGGGCCACGAAATACGCACGCAATTTACTGCCTTTTAGTCGCGAATGTCGTGGAATTCCACGACGAAATTGTTTCGAAACTATGTGGCCACGTTTTTTGCTACCGCGGGGCTACAAAAATCCTGGCGAACGACAGTGAAAAAATGCTTTAACCCCCTTTCGATGTTACCCCAACAGCTCTTTTCGTTCGCGCTGTTTTTGCATGTTTTTTTTTGTTTTGTTTTTGATTCCGCGTAAAACTGTTTCGCGTACGTTCGCTCCATTATCGCTACCTTCCTTTCTTACTTATTTCACGCTAAAACTGACGTTAACATCGGTACCCCCGAACGACGATCTAATCCTACGTTTTCGAGCGCTCAACGAATTCAATTTGTAAACGTCGATACCTAAAATCAGTTTTCCTTATTTGCGATACGATATCCAAGTACAGAACCCCCGGTGCAATTCGCGATAAGATCTCAACTGCCTCCTCATCCTTTACAATCTTTCTTTCATTACTGCGGGCAGTAACTTTCCCCTCTTGAAACGGTCGAATACACTTCTTATCCTCGAGACTCTCCTTTATTTCCTTTCGGCGGAAAGTAATTATTTGAAAGGCGATATACGGCAGTGCTTTGTGTTACACGTAGGTACGTATTCCGCCCAACGGGGTCCCGTAGTAAATTGCATTTATTTCTGAACTCCGTTCTTATCATACCCCTCGCTTCTTGCAGGTTTTTGCAAACCATTTCGGAACAATTGCACATTAATTTACCATTTTGCTTCGAACGTACAAAACTTTTTGTACAATCTTTTTCGTTTTGCAATAAACCAATCGTCGAAACATTCGTTAACGTTTAACACGGGTTGTAATTTACACTCAAACGGTTAAAGATCAGGAAAGATCGCAGCAATCCATTTCAAATCTACGAAATTATTAAAAAATTTCGATTCTTTCCACATTAAAATATTTCCCCCAAATTATTGAAATAAAAGTTAATTCATTATCCATAAAGCTGTGATAAGTGGCGTAAAAATCACATTACACGATATTGCTCACAAAGAAAAGAAAACTATGCTCCCATTATCACATAAAACACGCGCAAACATTATATACCATACGTTAATCACCGCAATTCCAAAGCTGCGTCGATTTGCGAAAATATCATAAACGTTCTAACGCGATGAAACATTTTAATCGTTCATTACGCAGTTCCAAAACTATGTCTATTACTCGCCACGCACGGTGCACCGCCACTCCAGCCGAATAACTCAAAATTAACGACTCTGCGCGGCAGTGGTTTCGCGCGAGATCGATTTCCGCAACGTTCGATCGCGATATCTCTGGCCAATTCATAAACCACCCTTCCCTACCTTACTCCTACCCCCGTGTACGGGGGCGCGAGTGTTTTGTACACGTCGTAGGAGGGTCGTACTCGCGGTAACGCTGAACAGTTGCGTGTGCGTGACTATGCGCTCGGTGCGTTAACGGAAGCGAGTAAACCACCGCTCGCAATCTGATTGGCCAATCCTTCTCGTAATTGCCTGTAGATCCCAATCGCGATTAGTCGGGAAATTAATACGGTTCTGGATCCGCAATTTATGCGACTCTGACGTGGATTATGCATATACGATACCGGTAACGCGGCAATAACCGCGTCGTTACGACGACGTTATCTGCCCTGCCCTGTGCCGGACACAGAAATCCGAGGCTCGTAGATCTCACGCAAACGAAAAGAACTCGATATCCTTTGACTTCGACATTCTACCAAGGTACTTCGCTTAGATTCGTTCGAGTCGATCGTCGGCCCTCCATTCGCCGCACGTACATAATTATCATGTTATTACATGCCCGCGTATGTTCCTAACCGGGACTCAAGATTTAAATAAAAAATCTCCTCATGCATATTCACAAGGGTTACTTTTAATCTCGATCACACAGGCCGTGCTTCTAACGTACTCGCAGCAAACGCCGCGCGAAGGGTGCTGAACGTAAAATAGCGAAGTGACGAGCACCTTCGGAAAACTATCGAATACACGTTACACGCCGTTACATTCTTCGTGGAAATGGAAACCGATCGTTAACTCGGTAATTGCCGCGAACGGGGCCGAGCTTGTAACGGGCGAAAAAAAAAAATAAATAAAACGGTAACGAAGCCGACATTATCGTACCGTTGATATACTTCATTTCAACCAGGGTGGTGTCGGAATCTAGGTCGAGCGAGTGGTGCGAGCTGTGCTCGGGGCTTCGAGGCGCTTCGCACGATTGATTCCGGGTTTCCCTCTTTCGCGATCACGGACCACAGTTTTCGACGCGTTCAGGTAGGACAGAGACGAAGGTCCATTAGATACGGGTAGCCAGCGAGAGATAGAGATAGATAGAGAGAGAGAGAGGTGGAACGTATTCATGGTATTAGCGTTAAAGGGTGGCCGGTACGCCATCCCCAGCAACGCAGGTCAACAGCCATTGTCCGACGGAATTACCACCAGCGGGCTCCTGTGATTAAATGCTATGGTCCCCTCTCTCTCTCTCCCTCTTCCACCCCCTCCCGCTGGTCCTTCGAAGAGTATCGGAGCGAGAGCGAGGTGGAGGCAGAAGGGAGAGGAGAGGGAGAGAGAGAGGAAACCGAAGCAGAGAGGGGAACGCTCGAGAGGGAGGCAAAGGGATACGTACGTACGTACGTACATACCTATATGAGGGCCGCTGCTGCTGGTTCCGCCATCCGTCGCTCGCATACCTCTACCTCCGCCACGAACCCTCCGCCCAGAATCCTAGGACTCTCGCTCCCACGTTGAGTCGGATAATGCCCATTGTTTCGAGCATCCTACGCATCCTTGCTCTTGGACGCGATACCTAGAGGAGCCTTCCCCAAATGCTAGCGTCGCGATACGATCCGTCCAAATGGAACCTAAATGCCCGCCTAAATGCACTTGCGACTGGTTTCCTACCGGCGACCATCCCCCCCCCCCCCCCCGCCCCCTCTCGTACCCGTTCCCAACCATTCTCCGTTGCCCGTGGAACGCCGGATAACCGGGGATCGGCATTCAGGTGCAAATCGAGCACACGGGACTATGAATGTCATTTCCAACTTCCGATCTTCCTATTAGGCAGCCTCCCTCCCCCCCCTCTCCCTTGCATTAATCGCACGCGATACCGTGGGTGGGCAACGTGTACGGTCGTTGAATCCACGCCCGATGGGTATTCGATGCCGAAGGATTCCGCTGCAGTTTATAACTAACCGTTATGGGCACCGGGATGGCGGAGTATCTCAGGTGACGGTCCCCGAGCTTCGTCATTCGACGCGAGCGTTACCGGTCCGGGCATGTATTCCGCGAAGCGGTACTTGTAACGCGCTTTTACGAGAAGCCGAGAAAAGCGGATCTTTAATGACGACAATGTGGCTGCCGGGATTGTTTCGGTTTTGATGGGCGATAATAAAAGTGATTTTACGACGGGGAGAACGTGAACCGCGAAACGCCGTTCAGCGTGCGTGTTTTTCGGACGCGCGGGGATAAAAATAAATCACGGTATTTCGCGGTACGGGTAAAAACAAAAACTATGCGCGCAATGGAGGCTTGAGCGTAAAGTAATTAAAGATGATACTTAAACGGTGGTTCGAAGTACGGGTTTGAAATTAGCGAATGAGTGGAGTGACGATTCGAAAGTTTCGATAAGTTGCTATAAACGAGCTTTATGTACAAATACGATCACCCTCTATACAACGTAGTTCTACATCGATTGTTTTTCCACATATAATGTTAATCTATGTACAAAACATTGCGAATAGTCGATTTTCATTTGATCTCCGATGGCAGTGCGAGGGATGACGGTCCTTTTAGATCCATGGACCGAGGCGACTCTCGAGGACATTTGCAGCGTCCACTCGTCCCATCAGTCTTAAGTGATTCAATAAATCTGCAAGGGCAGTGGCTTCGCGGTGCCTGGCTTCCCAAAGGTCCAAAATGTGCTCCGTCGGACTTGGTTTTGTTGCAAAGTAATCGACGTACCTGCGGAACACCATCATTAGTTCGCAAGAAACTATGGTTATTCGAATTATGAATTCGAATTATGGTTATTCGACATTCAGCGAACAGGTATACTTGCCGATCCACTTGTAGTCTCTGTGCCAACATTCGCCAATCGTTGCCACGCGTGCTCGGCGGATCTAGGCATTGGCAAAGCTGCTTTCTGAGGGTCTTGGAAAATCTGCAACGAACGCGAGCGTCGACGTTAAAACCAAGATAAAAAATAACTCTCTCAGCGAAATTGTGGAACGATCAAAGAAATTGTACGAGTAATACCTGAACGGTCTAGGTATGACAGATTCCGTGGATCTCGTTGAATTCTTGCCTCTCAAGACAACGGAGGATTCGATCTTCCCGGCACTTCTCTTTCCATTCGAACCGTTTCTCTTCATGAGATCGAGATCGATCCTCAACAGTAAACCGTGCTCGTCGAAACCGCATTGGGTAGCGCGAAGTTCGAAACTCAGTCTGATCTCGCCGACGGATTTCTCGATCCTGAACGATCGTCTGATGCTCTTCCTCGAAGATGACCAAACACGACGGTAAGGTATCTCCTGTCTCTCGACAAATCCGCTTTCCCTGTCCTCGAGGTCAATGCGAAGCGGTGCACCGGCAGCTCTGAATCCAAGGACCCCGTGATCGATACGAGTCCCTCCTAGCCGGCGTTCCTATAGTCAAATTAATCGACCAATCGTCTTTTCATCTCTACCTCGGAATATCATACATTAATCATATTTTCTCGTAACGTAGAAAATTAAGCGACCGATACCAGACGAAGTACTGGAAATTCAATAACGAAAATAACGAACCAACCTGTTCCCCGACCAGCTTGAACGACGCCTTTGTGTCTTCGAGTAGATGACATCTGACGTGATCGCGCTCCCGAGACAAAAAGACTGCAACGCAGATTCGTTTCACCGCCAATCCAGGCGCGACGATCGAATTCTCCCCTGCCACCGCGTAAGCGCTCGGTGTCTCGGTAACGAGAAACACTCCGGAATGATCGAGCTGAGCGAAAGGTTGTCCAGGAAGATTGGTCGGTTCACCACCTAGAGTCAAAACTTTTCGCCACATCGTCGTGGGCGTGACGGTAGAGCTCGACGACGAATTCGTCGAATTCGTCGACCTGGTCTCAAGATCTATATCCGTGGACCAGAGACTGAGCTCCCAATTTCCGGTTCTCAGATCGGCGCAGTGCTCGAACTGAAGGATCACGGGTTTCACCAAATCGATCCCAGTTGGACCGCATGCCACCACCGCTGACAATAACGTCAGTCCAGGTGGTAATCCAGGTCTCAGGGAGTCTTCGCCCAAGATAGCCAAGTGCAGACTGTGACGACGGCCACGTGGAATCGCACCTTCCGGCACTGACATCGAGACACCAACCTCGGGTACGACCAGAAGGGCGCCTTGGTCGTCGACTATCGCCCTGACGATAAAGCCACCGGTATCGTCGGGCGTTCTCTCCTCCTCGTCACCCCTCTCATCCTCCTCCTGATCATCCTCGTCCTCCTCGTGCGTACTCTCCGGATTCGCTTGGCACGTCGAACCTAGGTTAGATCACGAGGTTAGACTACGATGGAACGCGGACATGTCGGATATGTTAAGTAGGATCATAGTCGTTCCTTACGGGACGAACGGCCTTCCTCGTTGTCGGACAAGCATCGTCCGCGCTGAGAGTTCCTGTAAGAGGACCTGGTCACGGAAGAACTGGGGGACGGCCTTGTCGTCGAGGGTAAGGAGAGTTGCGGAACGTCGTAGTGGTGCTCGGAGCATGATCTGCGTATCGTCGGTACACATTTTCAAATGAGGGGGGGGGGGGCAACAACATTGATCGGGGATTGCGTTGTTCTTCCAGGGGTTATGTTTACCTGGGCAGCCGCGAAGCGTTCGACTCGTCTATCACTTGCTCGAGACGCCTGTCACCGGTCAGAACCGAACGATCGGTTTTCGAGACGACGGACTTGGCTAGATCACCGGGTCGCCGGAAATCCAATCTCGCGACGCCGTACAGTGCCTCCATCCTCTCTTTACGTCGCATTAAACGTACGAAGAAAATTGTCGTCAGGGCCAAAATAATCGCGGCCAGGCTCAAAGTGATCCACAGGGCCAATATGTTTCTATGATCGACCGCTCTAGTGGCTAACGATACAGAAAGATTTTAAAGACTTTCTCGTTTCAGAGCGAAATGCTTCTTGGCATATTTACCTTCCTTCAACACTCGCGGTCCGTCCTGTCCAAGCGCTAAAGTAGGACAATGCAAAGGAGAGAGAGAGGCAATTAACTTCCACGACAAAAGAAATACGGTCGATTTAACGCACAAAGCTAACGAATCCCTTTATCACCGATTTACGTCATAATAACAAAGTCGGTAAATAGCGATCAAAATCGCTGTAAGGGGAGAAGTAAGAACCACCAGGGCACTAAAGAAGACGAGTGTTTAAATAATGAACGAGATGTTGCCAGTCATCGGTCGTGGAACAATCAAGATACAGCGGGGGAGAAGTCGTTCGCTCGTAATAAATTGTTCGGCGTTGACCGGAACACCGAGAACGATAAAGAAAAGAAGAAGAAAACAAAAAAATAAAAATACAACCACCACACCAGAAACACAGTCGGAGCTCACCGTTACATCGATCCATGGAACAGGACTCGTGGATGACGTCCTTGCCCTGACAGGGACGACCACCGTTGCTCGCCGGGGGGTCGTTGCAGGTTCTTCGTCGTACTCGTGAACAATCGGGACCGCATGCGGACCACGAGGACCAGGTCGACCATCTGCCGTCCACGGCTGAAAGCAACGGGGTGAGGTTGAAAATCTCGATTAAATCTCTTAAACGTTATCGGATTTACTCGGCGAACGATCGGACAATGCGTTACATCTGGACGGTACTGCGAAACGAGGCGCGATATCCTCTGTCACCGCCTCCTTTAATCGCACCGTTATACCCGTATCGGCTGTTTTATAATCGAATCTAGGAATTTCACTCACCGGGACAGGAAGGATTACACTCGACTCTCTGCGTCGCTGGCCCCGGGCAGGTTTGTCCGCTATTGATGGGCACGGGATTTGTGCACATTCGCGTTCTCTTTTGTACGCCCCTACCGCAACGTGCGCTGCACTCGGACCATCCCGACCAGGACGACCACCCGCCGTTCACTGAGGGAGAGAGAGAAGTAGTCGGGAAGAAAATTACGCGTCAACGACGTGATCGAAGCGGATCAAAGATCCTCTCATGATCGCGACTTATGTTAAATTCGTGCAATTCGTTCCGATTGGATGGCGGTATTTTTTTTAATTCTCTTAACGATCTATTTAAGATCAACTACCCTCACCGTAAACCGTTAATACTGCCGGTTCGCTGACCCTACGGGCAGCGATATTTTCAGCGACGCACGAGTAATTCCCTTGGTGGCGCAATTCAGCCTCGCCGAGGATTAAGTGTCCGTCAGTGGTTTGGACGAAGCTGACGGTGGAGGACACCTCGTTGGGAATGGTCTCCGGTATGGTCGCCGGCGTCGAGCTTGCCACGGTTTCCAGGGGCGAGCCGTTCCTCAACCAATAGACCCTTGGCTGTGGTATACCCAACGGCGGTGTGCACCGCAATTCAGCGCTGCGACCTACCTCCACGGACAGCGAGTATGGCGGCGACAGGAAGTGCTTCTTCAGGTCTGCGCATCGAGACCCACCCCGGGCTTTTTTAATATTCGCCGGAAACACGAGGCACGAGAGGTCGACCAGACGGAAAAGGAGAATGAGAGGGGGAGTACGGGGTACGTGCGTGGGAGAGAGTGAGGGAGAAAGAAAGAAGGGGGGGAGAGGGAGGGGGTTGGAAATACAAGGGAGCGAGGGAGTACGGCACTCAGCGATATTAGGGCGTGTGTATAAATGCAAGGGGGGTGGGGGGGCTTTCATGGACTCGGTGCATCTATACTGCATTTCAACGGCGCAGCTACTAGGAAAGGCGGAAAAAGATTTGCACGATCCCCCCTAGCACGAGGGTTGGCTATTCGTCCGGCGGGGCCACCGGGTATGGTATTATTCGGCGCGCAACGCGGATACGCGGAAAAATAGATGCTTTCATATCGTTCGCGGGTAGAGTGAGCAATAGTTTGGCCACGCCGATGCCACGGTTACAATCTTGCTTTGGAACTCGTTTCACGGAAATATACCGGCATAAGCCGTCTAGACCACTTTTGACCCGATGCCTGCCGGTATTCGTATCGCGGGTTAAATATAATGAGTTTGCGTAAATTCGAATGCCAATGTTCGCCGTTTGACCGTGGCTCTTGGAAAATCAATTTCATAATTTTCTAAATTGCCAGCAAATGTAATTGGGTTTTACAAATTTCCACGGGTCTTTTGATGCGGTGGGTATTAATTTTGACAAAACTGTTTGAGTTAGGTATTGATTTAGAAATACTTTGGTCGTTCGTTCGATTAACGCGAGTGTGCGTTGAGATCGCGTAACGAATGATATATTAAAAACAAAAGGAGAAGTATCCTGATCTAAAAAATTGATTTGATTTAACACTCTTTCCGCATAATCACCGAAACCTTCTTCTCGGAGCTGTGACGTAAAATAAATATGTTACTCTGGATACCAAGTGTTCGATCGCGATTGAATTAAGATCGATTGATAATGGTTCGATACTCTTCAATTTTCCGCGATCGCGCGTGAACGGGTGACACGGAGATCGCGAATACGTGAGAAACGGACGAGCGGCTAACGATCGGCACCTCTGATATTGAAATTAACTGCCGTTCCTGTCGAACGGAATGAAATTATCGGGAGATTAATTCGCGCGTCTCACGACTTTTTCTGAAGTGCATCGGTGCTCGTTCCGCCCGGTGCCATTCGACGCTATCGGTCCCACGACAAATCGGCACGATCGATACCGCGCATTCAATTTCGAAAGCACGTCCGTTTTCTGTTTGTACGCAAATACCGATTTAATTCTGCATCCTGTTTG
Organism: Pemphredon lugubris; assembly: GCA_933228935.1. Lineage (NCBI taxonomy): Eukaryota > Metazoa > Arthropoda > Insecta > Hymenoptera > Crabronidae > Pemphredon > Pemphredon lugubris. Next base: position 6,753,038 of record OW121819.1, on the reverse strand, counting down.
CCGCGCGTGTTTGCGCGCCACGGCGAGACTCGAAATGTCTAAATGAAAATTACTCTTTCCACGGGCGAGAACCGCATTAAAATCGACCACAAAAGAATCTCTATCCGGAAGCTGAGACATCGGTATAAGAAACACGTTTATCGATCGGTTGAGCGAGAAGGAAGCAGGCGCTGAATTAACCGATTCAATTTGCATCTTGCGTAAAGAAACCGCGTGACGCGAGATCGTACAAAAGGTTTAACGTACGGTTATGGCGTTTATACTCTAGCTTCTAGCCGCTACGCGATGACACTTCAATTTACCGCTGCGCGATATGTGCCAGTTATCGCTGTTTGCTGAAAAAAAAAAACAAAAAAAAAAACAAGGCGTAGAAAGGTTCCAGCGTTTCCGCGTTCACAGGTGTTTGGTTTGGAGTAGAATATCGATTAGATTTTGAACTCGGTTTTCGCGTCACGAAATATCCGATGAAAACAAGCCCCCATCCCTTTAGGTGTACCGGTTGACCCTCGTCGACATCGAGCTTACGAGAGTGAATTTCACGTCCGGTATCTCGGAAACCCCTTCTCGACTGTTGGGGCGCGCTAATCGGGTTAATGAAGTTACGTTTTATGACCGATTCCAGGTGCTAATTGCCACCCGATCCACTTTTCGTTCGACGAGTACCATCGAATTTCGTTGCCGCGACGAAAAAGTGTATCTGTAATTTATAGTTGCTGTTCAAATTGCACGAAAGTCGCATACAGCTATTATAAAGCTAGTTTGAATTGTAATAAGGAAAATCAACAATGAAATCGGTTAACTTTATACAGGTGCGTGTACGGGACATCTCTGTTACTTAATCCACGATTTTACTTGTTAAATTTAAAAAACACAAATTCTTCTTACTTTCGCATCAATCTATTATCGTCGCGAGTCGTACAAATTATTTTCCAAAAAGATTCTTGCCACTCGTCTTTACCTCTTTCCATTCGCTTTTCCGAAGAGCAATCTACAATTCTAACGTCTACCGTCCCGCGGGAACGAGCAGCGCAAGTGTCTCGGGGGTTGCGCGGGAAAGTGTCCTTTATCGCGCGAAACATCTCGTCCCGCAGGACCTTCGCTCGAATCGAGCGTCTAAGGGGACGAGCGCGCGAAGAGGGAAGAGGAGGAAATAGGAACGGCGAAAGAGAGCGAGGAAGAGGGAGAGAGACTGAAGGGTACCCTCTACTTACAAGCGACCTCAACTGTGGCGGGCTGCCCTCGAATCTGACCTGGTCCCGACCATGCCACGCACTCGCACTTGAACCTCTCCCTACCGAAGTACTCCTCGACCTCGTTCCTCGTCACGTTCAACTCGACCTCGACGACCCTCGTTCCGGTACGAGGGTCGACAAAATCCTGGTGCTGGGAGCGTTCAGCACGGTCACCGTTACAGCGAAAATACACCTGCAAACCGCTCGGAATGAGGACCCCGGGGGTAGTGGATAATTCACGGGCACATGAAAAGAATACCGTGTCCCCGTATTAATTGCGTTGAAGTGGTTAATAAGCCAGAAGTGGGGAATGACGAGGGGAAACGCCGACGACGCCTCTGACGTTCTTTGCGAACGCGCCAGGCGGAAAGATACAAAAGAGCTTTACGCCGAAACGTGTACCCGCGTCTCTTTTAACGAGAATTTTCTACGGGCTTTCACTCCAGTTTTGAGAAATTTTTACATACTTTCGTACCGTTGCGTACGGCGAGTGTAAAGTTTGCGACGTAGTTATTAATTTGTTGCGCGCCTAAAGTGTATTTCATTATGATCCTCGTAGCGAGAGGGAGTAAAGTGTATTATTAACGTTACGTCGTGTGTCGCGCACACGCGTAACGATTTTAACCCCTTGTCCTGCGCGATATCTGCCGATCGCGCGGGTCATAGTAAACGAGCAGTTCGGTCAAGCGCCGTGCCATTCGACTGTTCAGCCGTGTGCCAGAACTGGAGCAAGATTGAACAAAAAAAAGAAAGAAAAACTATTTATTATTTCAAAGTCGATAATGAATTACTAGCAATTTGTAACTGTATACTTAGCTAAATATACTTGATGTGAAATAATTCCTATCGCTGGTTAAAATAATAATACGCGGCATTTAATGCATCAATTCTTCACCACGAGTCAGACTCGTGGTTTTCGCTTATAGCACAAATTCTTTAACACGAGTCAGACTCGTGGTTTTGGCTTATGGCACAAATTCTTTACAACGAGTCAGACTCGTGGTTTTTGCTTATGGCACAAATTCTTTGCCACGAGTCAGACTCGCGGTTTTCGCTTATCGCACAAATTCTTTACCACGAGTCAGACTCGTGGTTACAGGACAGGGGGTTAACGGTATCGGTACTGGATTCGGCGTTACCCGTACCTGAAGTGCGTGTGCGGCGCGGCAGTGAAGAGTCGCCGGTTTTCCTTTCACGACGAACGTGTTGACCGGCTCAGCCAAAAAGATCGGCAACGAACCACCGGCGATAAGGCCGCTGTCGCTGGTTATAGTTGCGGTCTCGTAATCACCGTAATCGTAGTCCTCTATCGGGTAATTGTCATCATCTTCGTCCTCCGTATCCTCCTCCTCCTTCGTGTCTGGGAACGAAGGACGAGCGTACACCGCTTGATAAAATTTTCCAGAGTTTCGTTCGACTCGTGTCACGGATAAAAAATTGCCTTCGTCCCGTCCGCCCAGGGACATAAATAATTTGCGATTGCAAATACACGTACAACGTAACGGTTTGAATCCCGTAATTCCCTCGTAAACTATTTTCGCGAAATTTACATTATTCTAATTCCTAGGATTCCCGGTATCGATATATATTATCGCGAAACGTTCGCGCCGACATTTTTATCGTTTTCACGATCGTGACGTCAGTTAACGAATCGGATCGCAACATACTTTTTTCTACATACACACACGGATTCGTTCGATAAAGGATAAAATCCAGTCTTTATGGAATACTTTGAATATTCCCATCGGACGTGTAAATACTTCGCGCTTCATAAATAACCACGTTCCCCTCTTCCCCGTCGTACGTTTCACCGGCGATGCGTTTCTACAACCCTTTCGCGCTACGCGATCGCGAAAGATATCCCCACCCACTGGCGCAAATCTCAAACGCGATCCAACACCGGGAAACAATTATCTCGCGCGGGAAGCGATAACCAAAACTGCACCGGTGGAAAAACTTTAATTTGCCGGCGTGCTTTAATGCTTTAATTACTTTATCAAACGCGTCTAAGCGCGTCGAGCGTGGCGTTCGTTGTTCATTGAATCTAATCGTCCCGCTCTAACACCCTAGTCGAAATCTATCGAAGAACGCGTCCACCGATCTCGCCGATTCTCGGGTTAACGAGCCAAACGTTATTACTCCTCGCGATCGGACGTTTCCCGTAGCGAAAACTCGCTTTCGTAACGCCGGCAACTTGGTCGCCGGTAAGTATATTTAGACGTCGAGTGGATACGATGGAAACGGTAAAGCCGGCTTAACGATGCGTACGGGATTTTACGTCGTGTATCAGTCAGCGGGATCCGCTCACTTAGGAGATCTCTTAGTCTTTACACTTCGTGTACGCCGTCCCTCTCCTAAGTCCCGTCCGCGAAACTTTATTACCCCGCACAGCCGGGCAAACTCGCGTCTCTTGTTTGACTCGGAGCAGTAAACCAAGAACCGAGGAACGATGATTACCCCCGCTGTCACGCTTACGAGAAAACATGTCACGATCTCAAACACCCCCAGCTTTTATAAAGAGCGTAAAGCATAAATTAGCTACGCGAATTTATCGTCGCCGCCACGCGGTTTACTCGATACGACGTTGGTTGGGGGAGGGGGGAAAGATAGCGAAGGGGGGCGGGTGGGTGGGGGGAGTTTACCGGAAAGCTCTTCGACGTCGCGTGCGATTGGCACGAAAATTTATCGTTCCCACGATCGAACGGTAAATCTTTCCGCCGATACCGTTCGATCTCGATCTGTCGACGAGGAGGAGCTTTATACAAACAATGCTTATCTACCGGGGACAGCGAGGAGTGATTCTTACTTTCGAGCGTGCTGGCGAGGCGAAGAAGCGCCAAAAGCAGAATGCTGATCTTCACCTCCATCTCCTACTCACATCTCACTCGAGAGGCGCGATTTTTTTCTCTCACGATTCAGGAAATCCGCGCGTCGAGCATCGCCGATCCGATGACGGACGTGCTTCGACGACGACGACGATCTCGCAGATAATCACGGACGACCATGGATCGTCGTTACATCAGCTCCCATCGGAAGATCAATCGATCTTCCATCGCGATCCGTAAATTCGTGCGAGCGGACAGTGCATCTTCCCACCTCATTTAATCGACGACTCTTGTTTCCCGCAGCCAACCCGGATGAAACTTTCTCCCGCGCTTTCGCGCGTGGATGCGAAGCAAAGGACGGCCGCTAATTAGTCCGTAGGTATGGTACGTGGCGGAAATTACATGATAGAACCTGAATCGTGGACGATCGCACTCGACACGGCTGCACTTTCGTTCGAGCGTGCGAATTGGGGGTTCGAGACACGTGACCGGCGGTTAAGCCGGAGCGAGTACCCCCCGTACGTATGGAAAAGTGGAACGAGGGAAACGCTGGGGAATCCCAGCTGGGAGGGTTGGTACACGATGCTCGCGGGTCGGCACGCGGTAGACGACTGAACTTGCCGACGTGCGCGCACCTCTATATATACATATATATACGTCTCACTTCGATGTCGACGCTCTTCTTCATCCCCTTGTCGTCGGGGGTAGCGGCGGTGGTGGTGGGCGATGCTGGGGACCGGCGGCGGCGGTGGTGGTGGTGGTGGTGGTGGTGGTGCTAGCCCCGTAGCCCTGTGCTCGCGCTGCCGGAGGCTGCGCTTTCTTCCGCAAATGCCTATTCTCCAACCGGAAGAGAGAGAGAGAGAGAGAGGGAGAGGGAGAGAGAAAGGGAGAGACGGTAGTGGGATGCAAGCATTGTGATTCTTTTGCGGACTTCCTGGTTGCGTCTTGCGGACGATTGTTTTATTTACGAATTACTTTCGAGCACCAGGGTATGAGGGTTCGTGAGAATACTAATGGCAAGGCGGATGGAAAACGCGAGGTACACGCTGTTCTTACAAATTTCAAAGATACTCGGTATAAAAGTAGCTCTAAGCTCCGAATATCATAATTCTTCTGTGAAATTAAGTTCCCTTTAGCGGTGGAACCTTCGTAGCGCCCAGGATTCGCAAAGACTTAATTAATTCGGTCCACCGCAACGTAACAATTGCGTGTACGGTACAATACCGCGTAAAGGTAGGATTTCGTTACCACGACCGATCGCAATCATCGTCGTTGTCTCCTTCTTTCACTTTCGTTCATATTAACTTCTCGCACGTTTCGCGCTCACAATGAATTATCGACGATTGCGATCGGTCGTGGTAACTGAACCGTACCTTAACGCGATCACTTGAAATAATAATTCACCGTTACGAACGGACCGCTCGAAAGTGATTTTCCTTCGCGCAATATCAGAAACATTCGCCAAAGAAGTAGAAAACTACAGTCTTATCTATGCAAAACTGACGGTGCTCTTGAAAACATTGGCAAAACGACCAACTGTCAGAAACGACGCGCAACGATCGTCCGCGGGCCTCCTCGAGACACATTATGCAACCGCAAAGAAATATCGACCGCTCGAGTGTCAACCGGAATAACTTAAGGAAGACTACGTTACGCGCTTCGCCGTGCACATACGTATGCATACGTAAACACGCAAAAAAGATTGCTCGTTCCTTTTTGCATTCCCCGCGCACCGATCGCGCCAAACGGAGAACGGGAGCGCCGCCGTTGTGCGGAGGACGCGTTCGAACCCACCGACGCGTCGTACGTACGTCCGCTCGAAATTAAAACATCAAGGATGACAGGCTCGTTCCAACGACCATCCAATCTTTGACACCCCCCTTTATTCGACGAGCGTTAAAGTCGAGGGCGTCAGCCCCGAGGTCATTGTTACCATCGCTCCTCGTCTGGGCGGCCGAGCATTCTAGTAAGGATCAAATGAATATCATTCGAGCGAGCGCTCGGGTTGCACGAAGGACTAACGAAGAAGAGATCGCCGTCGAAGAGGATCCTCGCGGGAACGTATGGGATTTCCCGACGGTCGATCACAGCCGATCCGCTCGAACGTGAAATCGGATCCAACCGCGAGAACGAGGTTAGAGGCGGCGGCGGCGGCGGTGGCGTCGCGTCGTGGCGGGCCTCCATCCACGCTTACACGAATGGGAGGGTGTAACGGTAAACGAGCTTCCGAATCGGTTGGTTACGCGTCTAAGAATCCGATACCCCCCCCCCCACTTCGTCTATGCTCGGTGTAAATAAATCGTATCGCTCGCGATGGTTCCGCTTCCGTTTTCTTTTATACCGCGCGACGTGATCGCGATAGGAGAGTATATCGCTGCGGATTAATGGAGTCTCTTGACGGATAAAGGCGAGGAAAATATGTCGACGCGACGAACGCGTATTTAGGGATGAAGATCGAGAAAAATTCTAGAACTTCCCAAGTCTAACCCTACTGTCAACAACTGGGTACCCAGGTACCCAATTTAATTTTATACGAGATTCTAAAAATCGTCTACAGTAATATACTATAATAAATGAAACAAACATACCTTGGGTAGATTTACGAACATCTATATCGTTCACATTTAAACGGAAATTCAATAATTAATACATAAATCAATAAAAATAATGTGGCGGGTACCCGGTTGTTGACATTAGGCTTAAATATATTTAAATTTCACGAATATATCGAACTATCCTGAAATAAAATTCTAATAATCCTTTCCCAGTAACATCTGTCCCCGTACCATCGCTAGATCGCTTAATTGGCACGCTTGTAACCCTATCACCGCTACTTCTTCCACTCGAGCTAACGCTGTACGATACGCCCGAGACATTTCTGTAGACAGTTTCGTGCAATCTGCATTCTGTAATACTCCACCCGAGAGGGGAGGGGGAGGAGGAAGGTAAGTTCCCCCGACACACGCCGTAATTAATGTTACCCCCGTAGGAAAGGATTACGCGGCGTACAAAGTGCATACACACGTATCCTCGTACGCCACTCGGTTACCCAAAGGGAACCAAGCGTCGCGTCCCAGGAGCGTTTAAGGCGATACTCGTCGAGCATTAAGGTGACAGGGCCCGTCGAACGATCTTAATCCAGATAAACGTGTGTACGGGAGGACGATACGTGCGAGCGTAACGTAAGCGTCGCGATATATATGTATGTGTATATGCAGGGTCGGGTCCGTTCTACGTCGAAGGTTGACTTATGCCGATGGCCCTATCCCGCAGATGGTTATCTCCTCGCATTTACGAGCCTATCCCCGTCGTGCACCGCGGAGGTGTGCGGCAACTCGCTTAAGCGATTTAACGTAAACACACGTAGCAATTTGTCCGGGGGTTTATGTCGCCCTCGGGAAAAAGAAACCCACGCGCTCGTTTCGCGTGCCAGGTTCAGGCCGCCGTGAGACGAAAATGGGTAGAGGAGGCGAACGCTCCGAACGGAGAAAAAAGGGTGGAGAGGAGTGAGTGAGAGAGAGAGAGAGAAAGAGAGAGAGAGAGAGGGAGAAAGTGAGGCAGGGAGGCAGAGAGGTAGAGGAGACGAAATGGGAACAGGAAAAACAATCTGCCGGCCGTTGTCTTACTTAGCCCGAAGGTAGGCGGAGGGAAACAACGGAAGAAAACGTGCATTTCGTTGGCAACGATCCCACAGGCACAGCCACGCTCCCTAGCCTCTTTTCAGCCGCGACTAATTGCGATCGCTAATTTCGCGCCCCTGCAACGGGGCGGGAAAGAAATGTTTGTACGGCGCCAAATGAGGAGGCGCGCAGTGGGGGGGCCGGACGTAGAGTTTGTAGGGTACAGAGTGAAGGGGGTGGGGGGGGGGGGGAGGAGGGCAGGAAAAGATGTGACTCTCTCCGTGGCCGGTATGAAATGAAAGGAAGTTCATGTGGGAGTGAGTATAAGCCTGCCGTTGTACCGCTCGGTGAGGTTGTACGTGTTTGAATAAATTACGGTCTGCTTGTTCCGTATATAGCACGTGATGTATCATGTTAAATCTAGATAAGCATGGGGCTGGAATTATTAACGCGCCTGGCTCGAGCATGACGGGGATGTGTGCTCGCTTACCTCGCGAATGTACCCGGTTATCGGAAAGTAGGAAGACACGGGGGAGGACACTCGTGTAATTCCTGTGTCACCCTTCGCGCGTCATTCCCCGATGTCTAGTTTACGCTAGAATTTAGCTAACCCGGGGCTTTCGAGTTAGCGATATCGTGGTAATAATTGAGAATTGATTCAGCGAGGGTGAGAGGATCGAGAGGTTACATCTTGGAAATTATATCGCGGTTAGAATACATGGTGTAGACCGAAGGATTTTGCTGGAGAACTCTCGGATAGTTCGATTCGACTTGTACTCCCTCGTAGGCGTCACGTTGAAATGAAATCTCGTCGAGAGTAACGAGGTTTACGTAACGCGTCTCGTTGCCACTTCTGGCTTACAGCTTCTCCGGCCTTCGAAAGTTTCTTCGCGCGTAACGTACACCCTTGTTTCCGTCGCGCTCATTCGATTGATTCGTCGAAACTAAATGCTGACGTAAGTGGAATTAATTAACGGAATAAAGACGTTGTTTCTGAAATTGCAAAAGGGTAGGGAAATGAGTTATCAGAGGATCAAGCGCGCAAACGATTTTCAACTGATCGCGTTTCTCGTCATTAAATACATATCGGGGATCTCGCTTAAATCTGGACATTAATCGTATCCACCGACGATTAAATACAAATGACGAGATCCGTTCGACGCGTAACGATACGCGGAATAACTTGATCATTAAACACGGATTAATCCGTGTTCCGGTTCGCCGGCAAACAAAAGCTCACGTGGCAGAGGCGAGAAAGGTGAAATTCTTCGTCGATGATTGTAAAGTCATGCGTGCCGACGGTGAATTCGAGGTGTTAAAGTACCATTTTAACGGCGCTTCGCTCGTATCTAAAACTGGCTGCCCGGAACTGCCTTAGTTCTGCCGGAGGCTGCACTTCTGCGCGGCGGTTCTTGCATAAGAGCCAATTGTTATTTAATTCCCGTGATGTGGGTGCAATCATGCGAGCCAGTTTCCTAATCCTATCCATTTCTGCGAAACGCGAACGCGAAGTCGGCCGCCTTCACTGTAATTCAAGTTTCAGGCCGCTTATCATGCGCGCCGTGGAATGGGCCAATTTGCACGGAAATAGGTATGGAAGATACGAAAGCGACGATCGATACCGGTACCTTGCTGTTAGATCAATGTAAATTGTACCAGACGTTTCGACGTAATGCCAGATTTATTTTGGAATAAATAATTCAGAGCACAATTCGATCGTTTAGCTTCCCGTACCGCTCGACTGTTGCAGCATTCACGTGTGCGCCAAAATAGAAGTGATCAAGATTGCGTTGGCGCCCATATGTGTGGAATTACACCAAAAAAATTAACTTATACATTTTCGATTCTTCTGAAACTTGGTACCCTAAAGTTTCTTTGTATCGCTGAATTCGAATATTAGTATAAAAATTGTTGAATTCTGATGCCATATTTGGGTTCAGAGATCCACAAGAAACTTCAAAGTTCCAAGTTTCAGAAAGATCGACAGATTTTTTGAAATTTCGATTCGTCACATTGGATCCGCTATTTAAAATTTTTGAATTTTGATGCCACATTAGATACCAAGTTTGATAATAATTCGATAAACTTTTTTCAATATACCCCGTCAGAAAATCGGATTCACCTCACACAGCCACGTAGTTGAATATATCCATTTACCAAATACTTCGCAAACGTCTGCCAATCAAAGATCTAGAAGATCGTTCCTCTGTCTTGGATTCTGTTCCGATGGAAAATTGATCCATCACGCTTTTCCGTTTGATTCCTGTCAGTCGGTTAAGGGTCAAGCGGAAGATTCGCCATCGCCAAGCAAAAGCGGATTACGCTTATACGTATCCCTTTCAGACGAATCGTGCAAAACGTACGTCTATCGATCACGAGTGTTGAGAAAGCACGCTACCCCCGCGAAATCGATCGTGGCCCTTCCAAAGGGTTCTCGGTAGGATCTACCACTAGCAGGGGCCTTCTCAATATTTCAGCGAACGTGCAGCTGTTGTCTTCGCAAACTCGAGAAAACGCGTTGCTCACTCTTATATATCCATGACGAAAGTGGATGGAAACGAGAGGTGTGCCGAGGGATGAGGCGCGAAGGGTAGTATCTCTCGGCCGAGACGACGTTCCCTGTTTAGGAAACACATTGGCGACTATTATTAATTCAACGGCCGCTAAGAGGGCTTCGCGGTTCGGTCACAAAATGTAACACCGAAATACTTATTAGCCATCGGGTATTCATGGCGGAAGTTCTTGCAGGCGAGGGGAGACACGGCGTGGATCGTATATATATATATTCGTGCAAGAAAATGTACGCATAATTAATCAAATCGTCGGACGCGGACACTTTGATCGTGACGTTTAACGTTCGCGAGTGGATATCTGTCGTTACGATCTATCTATCAAATTGTTCGCTGACAAGTTCGATGTGTTTTGATTTTACTTTCGGTAAAACGGTGGAACGATGCAATGTCTATTTCGTTGACTTTCGTAGTGCGAATCGATTATCGATGCATTCTTTCTAATTTTCTACGCGAAGGAGAAAAACTATTACCAAACAGTTTACACTTTCCGAACTTTTTTTCACGACGCGGATGACACGTTCTCACGCGAATTTAGCTTTAACCCAGTTTTCGAAATACAATAACGCGAATCACGATGTAATCAGCGGTAACGACGATAATTTTTCGTGAAAATACCGGCGATGATTTTGATATCCTCACCCTCGTAGCCTCGACTTCGTAACTCTACACTGGAAGGGGTTTTACGAGGGCACTTCGAGAAACCAATACTTTAAAACGAGAATATGCCGATACACGTCCGACGGATATACGGTGGACATATAATAGTAACGCGGAAGTGAAATTCACCTAAGGGGTTGAAGAGAGTTACGTTTGCCCGGTGCGCCGGTTGTAGGCTTGCATGGCCAAGTATTGCATTGCCCTAGCGCTCATCTATTATAACCGATGCGGCTGTACGTGTATTTTCAGAGCGAAAGCAGTCATGATTCTTTTTTTTCTTTCTTTCTTTCTTTCTTTCTCCTCCTCTCCGACGCTGGAAAACTACTATCGCCAGACCGGGCGTACATCGTCTTCGGCTTATAATCTTTTTATGAAAAATTCATCTTCGAAACAACTATAATAATATCGTAGAGACGTCGGTAAATTCCTCGGTTTACAACGCGCAGATACTAAATATGGTCGGCTTATTCTGAATTCATGTTTATAGAGTCACAACGACATATTGAATTATGCAACGTTGGCTCCAAGAGTTCTGTAGACTACCGGGGACGCGGAAGCTGAACACGGTAGTCGATGAAACCCTTTCTTTACTTTCCTTTCAAAACTTCGAAACTAAATAGCGTATACACGATAACGTAGTAACGCGGTAATAATGATCGTACCACTGACTTTACGAACGAACAGAAATACGACTACCTTTAACTCTTCACGCGTGGGAAGAAGCGTATCAGGCATACTTTGAATAACAAATACCGTGAGGTACAACTTTTCAGACTTTTTTCACTTACGGAAAGAGGCACTTCGATAAATCGCGCTCGAGATTCAAACATTAAAGTCAGCTCCCTGCCGGATGGTTCCTTTGGACTATTCAATCCTCCCTCTCCCTTACTCCCTCACCCCCTCCCTCTCCTTCTTCACAGGATTCGGTACTAGTTGTCGAGGATACTCAAGGAGATCTATCCGAGGTGCTCGATAGGCGAGGACAGATCCGCGAAAAGCGCGGCCGAGTCGTCGAAGTTGGTGGTGTTGATCGAGCCCTTAGAATGGGCGACTTTGTCGAGAGGAGAGGAATTCCGGACGAAGGTTTGGAGTCTCGAGAGGATACTCACGGAGGATTTTCCGGGGACTGCGGAGGTAGGAACTCCCCCGCAGGCTTTTCGCGACGAGAGAGGTCCTCACAATACGTCGTTACGCGGCGGCTAACCCTCCCCCGAGCGAGGGCTCGTCGAGTGGATAATCGTTTTAGGGAGGGCGCTACCAGGCACGGCCCTGGTATTACCGCCTTTGTGGACGATGTTTGAACGCCGCCGGCACTCGGGCAATCAGCTCGATTCACAATCAGCGTACTTTCCGCGACGCGACCGATCGCCGACGGAAACCACCTCTTCGCCGATTAAGTCCCGGTGCTCATTCCCGGCAACCCTCTCCAATAGATTCCAATTAATCGTTTTTGTGTTCGCAAAAGAATGCGGATTTTGAGTGTCTCCCTTTTACGCTCACAATCGGAATCAAGAGCGCGTTCTTCTTTAGTGTAATTCGAGCGGGTGCAGGTCGTTTTTTAAACTCTTTGCGAGTGAAGTCTTGGCAAATTATTCGTTTGTTAATCGTATCTTTGTTATTGCGGTGTCTGTTCGATCGTCTTCTGACAGCATGCCGAAAGAAATACAAACAACGGACGAATATAATCAATCTATTCGAAAAAAGCACCCCCTAGCAATTTATTAAGCACTCGGTAACACGGAACACACAATACGGTTTCTGTCAAAGCTTGTCGTTTAAAAATTATACTTTATAATTAATTCAGCGCTGACAGAGATCCCCGCTGATATCCGAAAGATATACAAACATAAAGTAAAGCTGAATGCCACGCGCCAAAATAAACTCGACGAAATATTTATCGAGTGAAAACGTCGTTGTCCAGAGTCATTCGGTTTCGTAACCTCGTTACGTCACACGATTACGTAATTGCTCCAGTTGAAATGCTCAAAGACTTCCTCTGCCCTGAAACCTCGGATGAACGAGTAACAAGATCAATACGTCAGAATGGCGATGGTCGTTTTAATTACAGTTGCGAATTTATTCCCGATGTCCCGGAGCTAGTAAAGATATGACAAACTGCAGCACGGCAAGAATAGCTCAAGGCCTTAATCGAGATTCCAGACAGAGTACATTTGCAAGTAATGATTAATTCATCGGTTCATGAATTAAAATGTTCACGATCTCCATTGTAACGGTGAATGTTCCTCCACCCATTGAGGACGCGGTATTTCGATGCGTAAATCCAATGCCGCTTTCCATGTGAGAGGAAGCCGTTATGTGCGAATGGAGAGTTAATTTGGAACTACCGAAGAAAAAAGACGACAATGGCGGCAGTTTTTCGTACCGCGGAGAGAATGTGGAATGAGCCGAGGGATTCGCGCTGAATTACTGGTTATTATAAATTTACATAAAAACTATTGTGCCTCTAAATATCGTCACGCGGTTACACCGGAACCACGAGCTCGCGACAAAAGAAGTCGTAAAGCGATTTATAACGATTATTTATGTTCATTAAAGTTTATTTAAAATATGGAATTTAGAAAACTGAATACTCTATTCGATTTATTTCCTCCTTTCGGATAGACGATTTGCCTACAAACGCGCAAGATTATACATATAGTACAAAGAGGAAACTATAAATTATTATTAAAGCAACAGTTTAGCATTTTCTTTTTACTACACCAAGACTGGTCGAATTAGTTTCTATGGAATTAATAAAACAGTATTCCAACGACTAATCAGCGCACGATAAACCGACTAGCTAACGAGTCCTCGACAAAATGCAAGCTCCACGAACTGCATCTTTGAAGTAACTCTGACGAGTCGTCGATAAACTGAAAGTCGGATATTGGATCGTAATTCGAAATTAAACTTCCCATCGCGCGACGGTGGTAAATTACATTTCCGTTTGGTACGGTTACACGGTGAGCTTCCAAATCGGTAAGCATCGAGCGGTTACGAGATTAAAGGCACTGGTTGCTTAAAATAGGACAGAGACGTGGCGAGTCGTGTAAGCACAGGTCTCGCACGTGATTTCGGTAAAACCACCGCGTGGTTTTCGTTTAGAAACCGGGCCGACGAGAAAATCGTCGTCACGGACGCTCGCGATCGTCCAATTACCCCGTACACATCATTTACATAACGTACACACGCACTCCCCCCCCCCCCCCTTCACCCCCCCACTTTCCACGTTGCCCATCCCCGACGCCACGCGCATCGGCACCCTCGACGACGACCTCACGGCAAGCGAAGTAATTACAGACGCGTTTCAGGGAGCCCCGGCTGAATACAGAAATTATGCAGATGGTGTAATAATATTCGCCACACGTTTGCTCGGGTCAATATTGAACTAAGCTCGCTCGTAATTCCTCGCGGAAGACGCGACCCTGCGGTACGCCGTCGGCAAAAACTCGCCTCGCGACGCGGCGTCGTTCCGGTGGCGTCGTTAAAAACAAAAAAAAAAAACAGTATCGAAAACGTTCTCTCGACCGTTTAGCCGGTTTTATTTTGCGGTAGGATGAATTCCGCCGTTTGGGAAACAAAGAGAACGATCCGTCTCCCTGTGAATTCGAACTATCGTTTTTCGCATCGACGAGTCATCTTTCGAGTGTCGAAATAACCTCCCGCATGGTTCGATTGTGACACGAAATTTCAGTACGAACGCGGGAATATTGAACAACATTGATATAATATATTTTATAATATTCTCGTCGCGGTAACAAATCCCCCCGTTAAGAGAAACTTTTATGCTACTTTATACCGCTGTACATTTTTGTAGCATCAAAACGATCGTCCCAAAATCTCACACTCGTCGCTTATCGCGAATAAACCGCAAAGTTACATATATTTGAGAAACTTAATCCGCCATTTCGAGATCTCTACATCAAATATTTTGATAATGAATTAGAATCTAAAGTGGTTAATAAGCATTAACGGGACGTTAATCTGTTCCGGTAGGGAGTACAGTTGGGTAAATTCGAAACAGATTCAATCTGTTTAAACATCCCGCAGCTCCAACTTCCGGTCCGCCGAGGTTTCGGCGGATCTTGGGGAAACATTCCCCGACGAGTATCTCCTAGGATGTCTCTACCTCTCTCCGTGGAATGGGAAAGCGCGAGGGAGAGGGGGAGGGAGCGAGATAGAAGGCAGGAGGGAAGAGAGAAAGCGGTGTCACAGGATCTCGCACCTTCATGACGCACTCGAGCGAGTGGAGAGGTGCTTTGCGAGTCGGCCATGGTGAATCGTGCCATAAATCAGCCGTTACCGAGTCAATTGAGACGTCGCGAGCACTCTTTGCGTCCCGGAGTCCGCGCCGCTGGTGGCTTTTTGTCGAGCTGGGCGAGCGAGGAGGAACGAGGGGGATGCTGCCGCACTGGTCGTTAAACGCAGCCGTACTCGAGTACCAAAGTAACGATATGCTAAAAGGGGGGGGAGTGGGGTGGTGGGGAGAGGGGGTGTGAGAAAGATATTCGTCCCCCTTTCTTCTCGTTCGAATCCTATCATTCTCCGATCGTCATGATGTACGGGCCTCGATATCGCGCTCTTTGTTACTTATTCTTTTTTTTTTCAGATACCTTTGTCTCTCTCCCTCTCTCCGTCGAACCCTCCCTTTCCTTCTCATCCACCCCCCGGGGTCTTTCCGTTACTCACCCACCCTTTCTTTTTCTCTTATTCCCTCCCTCTCTCTCCCTCTTCCCCTTTCTCCCTCACTCCGTTTCGCTCTTTAATTCCACCATCCCCCATACTCCCGTTTATATCCATTCCTTTTCTATTCCCCGTTAACGTTCTCCCTCTTTTAGCGGCCCCTTCTGGAACAACGAATAGCAGAGGCGAGAATCACGGCCGATGGCAAAGTGGCACTTGTCCGTGAATTACGTCGGAATCTCCTTTCCGCGAAGCTTGTCCGTAACGCCGCTCGTTACCGATGCGGACGGAGAGGAACCGCAACAGGCGAGAGCACTCGTAAGAAAATATTGCGCTGTTTGCCTCGCGACCGACGCTGGGCGAAGCTTCTGACGATGAAGGTTTCGTCGGTTCTCAAACTGAATTACGAGCCGTATAATTTCGGGTGGGAAAATGTTTCTTTGGCCTCTCGTAATTAATGTCCCTATCGGTATCGTATAATGTGGTGGCGTTATACTTTTCTTCGTCGACGTCGTATTTTTCTTTTTCAGTTTTGGATCGACGCCATACTCACCGTAAGTACCGTATAACACGAAAGATTATTAGGTTTTTTTTCATGTGTTTTTGTTCTTAAATGCTTCTCTCTCGCGACGCTGGGCTGATTTGCGATGAGCTCTTGTTACAACATTCCACGGTGAAGTTCCGCGAGTTTCAAAGTAGCTCGCGTGTATTATTGTCAGACGGAAAGCGTTGGATCATGATTCTGTATGCACGTGATTACGTCGCGAAAGCTTGAAATATTACGGCATCGCGTTAATACAATATTTAGCGAGGCACGTAGTTAAGTGATTTTTGTCAGTGAGTTATGTCCACTGAAAGTTCTGCCTTTGGAAATATTGACCGAGCTCCGTAAGTGTTCCCGGACTCGTGGTACAAAGTTTTATCGTCCCATTGAATTTGCTTTACCATCTGGACACGAAGACCAAATGATGTACGATCGTAAGAGTGAAATTAAAGTAAAACTAGTTATTCTATCGCATAAAACGAAACACGATAGATATACGATTTATACTACTTAACTGGACCATGAATTTAAGGGTTAATTTAAACGATACGAAAATAGAAAAATATCAGGAATTGAAAAATAGAAAAATGAATAGAGAAATAGAATAGAAAAATATCCAGAATTTTATAATTTCAATCCATCTCAAACCTCGTAAATGCAAACTTTTCAATGTCGAATACTAGAACGTGCGTGTAGCGAGCCGACGAGAGGCAACAGACGTCGGCCAAGATATTTAATAAACTTCCCGCCGTTTACGGTATCTCGGACACGTCGCAGCTTCCGATAACGACATATCATTTTAGAGACGTTAAGGGAACCATTTCCCTCGTCCCACTATCCCCTTTTCATTCGTCGTCCCTTTCTCGCTGACGCTCCCTCATTCTCAGGTAGTCTGTAAAGTTTGAATGGAACGGGAGCGTATCAGGTGGAATTTAATCATATAAATGGACGAGCGTCCGGCTCGGTCCGAACTCGGTACGAAACGAAAAATAAAACTTTCACGCGGCACCCGTGCCACCGCCTCTCGCCCCCTCCCCTCCCCTCCGCCCCGCCGCTGGAGCGAGGAACCCCCATGGAATTTTTCCGATCGAATTAGCCCCGCCGAAACTTTATTCGCAGTGCTTGCAAACCTGCCCGCTCTCATCTTCGTTTATCTATTCTTTTTTTGTTTAATTTCCTTGGCAGACCACACTCGACCAGGGAAAACTACTCCCTATTTATTCAGGACGCTTTTTCCGCGGTTTTCGGATAAACTGCGAAAAAGACCTGCATCTGCCTTTTGGCGAAACGCTGACGCTGCGGTATATTTTTAAATCCGAGCGTATCTCGCAATGAAAATATTTACGATGGATTCCTGGATTAATATTAATCGTTTCGGAAACTTGAATTCCCTTTTGTCAACTCCTTCTGAATTGTACTAAATGAGGATTGTTTTTGATCAAGCAGAGAAGTAGATATACGCAACGTTGGTCAGACACTGTCGGGTGAACGTATATCCTCCGCCAAGTCATCGATCACGCTTACATCGATTATTTGGCAAATAAAATACCATTCGTTTAATTTTTTATTAATTTTGTAAAAAAACACGTGTTTGGAGAAAATGGGCTCACTTAGAAGCGACGATTTAAACCATTATTATTTTCGAACTTCTTGCAGTACATTACTATTTTGTTTACCACCATAATTGATATTTTTACAGAATCGATCCATCTGCTCGAATCGATCCAGCCTCAATCTTTCTGGATCTCCGCGAGCCGTGAGAAAGTCACGGTTGAAAGAGACGAGCCACTTTGTTTCGCGTCGCCGTCACGTTCCTACTCCTCTCCGGTGGCGTCGCGCCGCGGATACTAATCGAAAACGAAAAGAATGAGAGAGAGAAACCGAAACTGACTCCGCGATACGGTCGACTCGTACTCCTCGTTTTTTCGGAGCCGTGAATCTGTTCGAGGGTGACCGCGCATAACGATCGTATCCGCCGAAAGGGAGGTTAGGCGCAGTAACTAAAACTCAAAGAAGATGGATTCGCTCGAGTTGTCAGGTCGATCTCGATAATATAGAAAATGTCGCGGCAGCTAATTATCGTGATTATCAAATGTATCTTTGGCGTCTGCCACCTTCGTTCCATTGACGTATAGCCCGACGTCGCGGAACCGAGCGTTTTTTCAATTGAAGTCGAAGGTGTGTTTATTTTCATAAGTACTTGTTTTTTTTAAATACCATCCGCGTTAGGAAACGGGCGTGACGTTATCGTAATATCAGTATCATTGATTCGACGATGCAATAATTTTTTATTGTCTAAACGTAGAAACTCTGACGTGTAACTGAATTTCTGAAACTTCGATAATATTAAATCTACATAACCCAACATACTTTTCTATTTCCCTCAACTACAATGTACCAACGTTTGTTGTTTTTTTAAATACCATCCGCGTTAGGAAACTAGCGTGACGTTATCGTAATATTACTATCATTGATTCGACGATGTAATAATCTTTTATTGTCTAAACGTAGAAACTCTAACGTGCAACTGAATCTCCGAAACTTCGATAACACTAAATCTCCATAACCCAACATACTTTTCTATTTCCCTCGGCTACAATTTACCAACGCCCGTGCCCATTTGCATTTTGTATGCGCTGCCGATAGCGAAAAGTAACATTCCACGAAAGGCATAATGTTTCTCTATTTGATCGCATAGGGTGCGCCCCACCGAGGTATACGAGATCACCGATTGAAAATACGCGCTCACGCTATCTCGCAAATTTCAACTGCCATTTCTCGAATTAGAATCGATCCGCTCGGCACAGATACTGGCGGGCGCATAAACTATCATTAAAGAACCGTATTTCTGAAATATGGCCGATTCGACGCGCTTACGATGCGGACACCGTAGACACGCTCGCCGGGAATTTGATCCTTGGAATTTCAAAGAACATATCTCCGTCGAGCCGCGTCGATATCGACGTACCTTGCAAGCCGCCACTCTTAAATTAAGAAACTCGCCTTTCGCAGCCACCGTGGTTTTTCTCCATCTCGTCCACCTTCGCGCGAATATCTTGGAAATCTATTTTATGACTATCTAATTTATGCGCCGCGCTGAACGTCGCTTTCCGCCACGTAATTCCACCTCGATAATCCGCCTTCCTTTTAACGCCTTATCGCCCGTCAATAGACGATTTAATGCTACAGCTACCGTGGAACTTTCCGCGTTCGCTTTAACTCCTCCTCGTCAAAAAAGCAATTCTCAACCGTGTCCCTCTCGCCACTTTAGCATCTAGCGCGCACGGAAATGCATTCGATTCTAATTTACGATTATCTTCTCTCGAAAACTACCGGTAATAATTTCCTTATCTCATAGGCACTCCATGATATACGTCGCTTTCCATCCGACGCTCGGGAATTTCGACGGATTTTCCGCTTAATATTCCGACTCGCAGGTAGCTGGAACTATTCTCGAGAACCGTTTTATTATCTTGCCTATGACCGTGCCCCAGGTAAGGATATACCGAGCGAAGGAGAGCGAGGGGGGAAAAGTAAATACTCGGTCATCTCGCGAGAAGACTTATCGTTTGTAAAATGGCACTCCGAGGGGACCCGTGGGAGATCGCCACCCCCGTCACCGTGTACAGTATCGCGGGGACACTCGAGGTCGAGGGACAAATCTTATCGAGCTGACGAGCATGCCAGAGGTGCACGGCGCGTCGGGTTGCTTTCGGGAAAGCAAACAACAGACACGACCAGGAGAGCAAAGAGAGTCACGGAAGCGGGAGCGAGGAGGGGGACTGAAACACGGAGACGTCCAAGTGTCCCGAGGTCGGTGAGTTGGAAGGGGAGAGGCTAGAGAAGGAGAGAGAGAGAGAGAGAGAGTTTGGAGACGGTAGGGACAGGGAGGAAAAAAAAGAAGAGAGAGAGAGAAGAGGGAGAAAGGAGGTAAGACAAACGAATGCGAAAAGGGGAACGGAACGAGGCGTGGAATCACCTTTCGGTTCCCACGAGATTTTGCGTTTCGCGATCTCGGCCCCCGGGGTAGAAGGACGGCGCGAGCCTGGAATCAATTTTACGGACGAACGGCCATCGGGTACCGGGTATCGATCCGATCGGTGGATCGTAACCTCCGCTCGATCTCGACCGAGACGCACGCCGTTGTCAAATTGTCCGACGTCAGAAATCCGTTCGGCTTTCGTCCGGGTTCTCGGTGTGGCTCGTACGTAGCCCCGAAGAAGAAGAAGAAGAAGCCGCTTACGCTATACTCGGGGCTCTTCCAATTTGTGCGGGGCCTGGGAGAATCGTCTCTCCCGTCGCGCGCGGTAGTTGTTTCGTCGAGATGAGAAGGCAGGACCGTCGACGAATCGAGAGTCTCCTCCTCCTACCGACGAGATAAGATTTGCCTCGCTCGGTTATTCTCCTCCCACGTATATAGCGAACCGCACGATATCGAAAATACTGAAATGAAAGAGATCGCGAAATTTATATCGAGACTGCTCGCATCGGGCGATACAGCGTCTCCGCTTTCCCTCAGCTTTCGTATCTTCCCCATCGAAACGTTCGTTTCGTTCGTCGACCTCTTACCCCGCGTGTAGGGTACGGACGACTCAAAAATGTAGCCACTGTTTACGCGTTGTCAAAGATTCTTCGTAAGGGAGGTAAAAGAGAGGAACGAGAAAGGATGAAATCACTGTTGCGAAGGAGACTTCTCTTGATTTTGATCTCGTTCCCGTAGAAGCGGCTTACGCCTCTCGGGATCTTTCAATTTTCAGGACATCGAATAGTTCATTCGCAACGGTGGCATTTCGAAATTCGAAGGTCGCGCGACCTTCCCGTCGAGCCTCCAGCGTCGTCGGTTTCGTTACAGAAACACTTGCGGCTCGCTCTATCCATCTCCGTCTCGTTGAAAATCGCATTGAAGTTGTGGGTATAAAAGGGATTTCACCGAAATCGAGGAACATCACCGCGAGGAATCTTATCTCGAATATTTCCGCGAGCAGCGAGACATTTTGATTCGAACCAATCTCCGATCTTTAACACGACGTAAATAATACTTTCGACGCGAATCTACAGATCTATTAACGCGTATTAAGATATATATCGTCGTATCGGCGAAATTCTCCAAAAAAGGCACGAGGTTTCGAGAATGACCGCTATTATCGTGAAATACTCTTTCCATCGGCCGAACGTGTAGCACGAAATCACAGAGGATTATCGGCAAAAAACTGTCTAAGAAGCAAAACGCTGCCCGCCTCCCTCGCGGCCGTTGGGAAGGTGAGCCCCGGGGGGGAAGATAATTACTTCGAATTTTTCTCATTATCGTGAAATATTACGAAATCGGCTTTTCGAAGGTCCGTAAAGGGTGCGCGAGAGAGGAACGAAGTGCGAACGGGTCTGGCCTACAGCCGACGAGGCGCCGTCTCAACGAGCGACTAACGACAGCCACTTTGCGACGCCCACGCCATGGCACGATGCTCGAACGGTTATTAATTACGAGGCACCGAGTTTTCGTGTTCTTCCACCGCCTCCGGCCTGCTCCGTCGTGTTTTCTTCTTCGTCGTTCGGCGACGAACGCTTTGAACGCACCTCCGTCATTCTCTTGTACGGCATCGAGGAGCGTCCCGTGCATTTCCTCTTCCTTTTATTTCGCCGCGTAATGGGCCCGAATGTCCCTTTTAACGTCGCCTCTCGCGTGCTTTATCGTTCCCTCGTACTCGCCGTCTCCGGGACACCTGAAGTTCCAGGTAGAAACCTCCCCTCGGAGCTCTCGTGTACTAGGAATTGCTATTTGTCATCGTTTCGTTTCTCGCGATGCATGGCAGATTGAAGTATTAGGGGGGTACTGGACAGAATTCTGTTATTTTACATTAGGCTAATATTTTACATTAGCGTTTGAGCTTAGTTTGTGTTCGGATGCGGTGGTGTGAGCATCTTCGTCGGTTTTAACGCAAAGGGCATGCAAGAATCAGAAAATTGTTGAGAGACAGTTGTAAAATGTGAAGGAAATTACACTTTTTAATATTCTGTAACAAAAATGGACACAAAATTGAGTTTTATATTGTTCTACAAAATAATAGAATTCTTTCCAATACCCCTAATAACGGCAAAGCGACGACACGCCGTTTCAAAAAGGATCGCCGAAAGAGATCGTCAAATTCGAAAAATGATACTAGGGCGAACATAATATATATAGAAACGACGAAGAAACGTTTCCCTCTTCTTATTCCGCGTTCGACAACTGTTGGACGATTTCGATCCAAGTCACGTTGAACAAGACTCGCAAAAGTAATCGAAATAAAAGTGTCGTGTCTTCTACGATAGTAATAGCGAAAGTTTTGATGAAAGCGACGGTCCACGGGGAAGAAATCCAAGAGGTAATTCGGGCGACAATGTAGTAGGGGCTGTTCCAAAACGTTTCTTATCCCCGGGCATTTTAAATATTGGAAAAAAGAAGTTGCATCGCCCGTAGTCGTTTCGTTATTACGATAAGCCCCCCCCGAGAAAACTTCGGAAGGAATCCTTTGATTCGAAATTTCTTCGTCGTCCTTTGCCAATCCGACTACAGGGTTTCTCTTACTCCATTCTTTCTTTGAATACGACGACAGGAGACTTCGCTCCGATTCGAATGAACGGCATCGCATATATTTTTTTTTCTCTTTTTTTTTTTTTTGCATATCGCGATAGCTCCACTCGCCGAGCCTCTGACGCCCTTTGTCGCGAACAACCAGGGAGTTTCGAGGCATCGCTCTCCTTGAAACTTTCTCATTCGTCAAATTAGAATTCGCCTTTCTGCCGGCGCGACAGGGACGCTCCCCGGAGGCATCCCGACGCCTCGCCTCTTCCTTCGTCGAGACAATGGATCAAAGGATCACACATCCACCGACAGTACTTACTGTATTTCTCTCGGACTCTGAATTCTGCAGTTGCTGTTTCTTCCGAGTTAACACCGGTGGGGATACCTCGAAACTCGTTGCCGGCATTATAAACCGAGATCAAACCAAAGTAATCGGATTTACCACGGGACGAGTCGCTCGGGTATTACGAGTGCCTCGCGACGAATTTAATAAACATTTGCCGTCGCGCATCGAGAAGATGACGAGAGGGCAAGGGGCGAGACGATGGACGAGCGAATCATCGAGTATCGTTCGTGACGTTTATCCTCGGCGAATTGTAATGAGAAACGCGAATGCCTAGAAATCCGCGCGATTATAAAAGAATTCGTATCTTTGATACGTTACGTGAAACGCGAGACCTCGAGTTACCATTAAAACGTTGAACTGGCATGTTAAACCGATCGCTATCGGCCAGCCAATATCGCTATTTCGAAAGAGAACGAGGACGGAATGTAAAGCAGCCAGACGTACGTAAAACGATATAGATAACGCGGCCGGAATCAATTTTAATCGCGGCATATCTATCCGCTCTATCGTCTATCGAAGAATAAACGCGCGATATTATTCGTCGATTTTGATTGCCCTGTTTTCTGAATTTGATGCACGATACCGAGGCACGAATCGTTCGTCGAGGTGCAACGCACCCGAGAAATCAATCTCGAAATCCATCGTGGAACTTACCTCCGGCGAAGAAAATTCTTTTTCTTTAACTCGTGGTGAGGTGTTCGTAAAGGGAGAGGTAAAGAAAAAGAAAAAAAGAGTTGTGGATAGAGGGTATGAGCGCGAGGAAAGGAGGGGGGTGGTGGAAGGAGAGAAAGAGAGAGAGAGAGAGAATGAAATTGAGGGTGGAGAAGGAGTGACTGGTCGGACTTATATAAGGCGACTCAATTAGGATTAGCCCGTTGCCTCGGAGCCTTTAGGTCTTTGCTCGCTGATCTCCGACTTCGTCTCATCGGCTTAGGATTTACCTAAGGATCTTATTGGCATCGAGAGCGAACGATCGATACGCCCACCGTTCACGAAGCCGCGCTCACGAAGTCACGAAATCGTGATCTCTTCCTCGACAATGGGACATACGACGGCCACCTACCGTCTATGGGCATAGGAATGACTAAGAAAGTTCAGAAAACCGTTTCCATCGGGAACGTAAACGTAAGAATGCATTCCCTTCAATCGCTATCCTACGATAGCGCCGACATTAGTTGCCGACGAAGTTGAAGTAATTATGGTAG
Organism: Pemphredon lugubris; assembly: GCA_933228935.1. Classification (NCBI taxonomy): domain Eukaryota; kingdom Metazoa; phylum Arthropoda; class Insecta; order Hymenoptera; family Crabronidae; genus Pemphredon; species Pemphredon lugubris. The sequence goes on along the minus strand of OW121819.1, from coordinate 6,728,794 downwards.
TCTTCGATGCGTCCCGATCCGATCACGAACTCGACGTTTTCATTCGTTCGCGAGACACGAAATGGATACACGGAACGAATGGTACGGTATATCCAGAGTAAATCCTAACGATCTTTGTACATACTCGTCGTAATTATCGTGAGGTATCTATTAATTTTAATTACATCATTGCTCGGGAATGACATTTGTTCCGAGACGTAATCAATTATCTCGGAAATGTCTTTCAGCTGTACGAGGAGTAAGATATCAATTGCATCCACGTTTATTCGCTCGAGAGTGGAATATAAAAGGCTCGAGTGACGTTTAAGGCCAAGTACAGACGCGTAACATACGCGCGTATCACGCAACACGTAATGCAATGCACCAATAGACTAGTTACGATTAAATGTTCCCCCCTATGTTATTAACACATTTTGCGACGGAGTTACAACACTGTCTTCGTTACGCGCTTATGTTACACGTCTGTGTAACCGAAAAACACGTCACGTTCGGAATACTTCAAAACGATGTCAAACTAATGTTAATTATCGCGAGTAAACGGTCCATCGAACACAAACTCTCGCCGCGCGAAGATAATTTAATCCGTGACGCGTGAGGGGGGGGGGGGGGGGTAATTAATTCGAGCCGCGTCTCCGGGACTTACTTGAATCGGAAATTTCGGCGTCACCATTTTCCCCTCACGAATCTTTCGCCGTACCTGTCGTTTTCCATTTGCTATCGGTCGTCGCTCCTCTCGCCTCGATATCGCTTCACCCTGTCTCCTCTGTCGGAGAATAATAAGTTTCCGGCGATGTGACCCGTGAAAATCGAATACGCTTGCACCGGTTGCAGCGACAGCTCGGCCGACAAGGCAACTCTGCGTCCGGTCGACTCAGTTATGGAAATCCCTTCGGCGCGGCCTCATCACCGCCGTACCTCTATGGTGTTCGCCGGCGAGTTCACTTCCTGCGTCGATTCCTGTTCAAAGTCAATAGCGAAATCTCGTTATTTCGTGGCCGCGTCTACGGTAACGAGAAAAAAAAACCGTGTTTGGTTGCGCGCCACGGTTTTCGAGGGAACACGGTGGCCGAGCGATATCGGAGCGCCTTGATTGCTTCCAACGTTGTACCCCCTTAAAGTTATCGTCTGATTACCTTCGCGGTGATTTTAAAACCTAATTTATATGTAAACTCAAAAAATTATATCTTATTTTTCGTCGGTCGACTCGCCGCCGTTGCCTTTGTGAACCTTGCGGATTGAACGGAGTTGTCAAATTATTGGCGAAAAAGTGGAAAAAGAGAATAGAAACGATGTTACTCGAGTAGCGACCATTAATTACCAAATTAATGTCCCTCGAGTTAACGGATGACGTTAATTCTTAGTTTTTGACTCGAGCTCGTTTTTCTAGGAGACTCTGAGCGTGTCATTCGTTAAAGTTTTCGAGCGCCCGAAACTTTTCCCATAAATTCGCGTCACCCTTCCATTTCCAGGGTTCGGTACATCGATCATCGCAGTCGTTCCTTAGTTGCTCGTTCGCCGCTTCGACTACCGACTGCCCGGGCTCCTTTCAGTCTTTAAACAATTTCGATAACCCCCGGTTAAGTTAACAAACCGAGAATAAGATAAACAAATTTCTTAAAACGTGACTCACCTCGCTATTAATCTTTCGTTCGATTGAGTTACAAAACCAGCGATCTCTATTTCAAATCAAAACATTACAAACAAAAAAACACCCCGACACTTGGAAGCGACAGTTATAAACCTCTAAGAAACCCACTTGAAGAACCTAACGCACATAAATCAATCCCACTGTTTCTCACGGAGTTCCTGCTCCGATGAAATTACTATCCAGAGCTTTCCACGTACATCGCGTCGGTAGCGACGTCGACGATCCTCGTCGTGGCTATTGCAACTTCGAGAGCATCACCTTAGCCAGCGGATCCAAGAGAAGAGAGAGAGAGAAAAAAAAAAGTCATCGAGCGTCTCGAAACCGCGGCGGTTACCCAGATCGGGGGGAGGGGGGGGGGGGGGGAGCAAGGAGTTTGAGTAACGCGGCCGGGGATGGAAGTTGCGATCAAGGGTGGCGAAGTTTGGCCACACGGAGGGTTCCTCGAGGCCCCGGAGGGCACGATCGCGAGAGTACCGGCTTGACTAAACCGCCTCATTGTTTGCCCGGAGCTCGATTACGGGTTAATAACGTTACCGTGACCCCCCGAGCATCGCCCCGACGGCGGCAACCGGTGTACTCGCGGTGGTGGTTTTGAGGAAGACCGCCTTGCTCTCATCGACCGGACGAAGTCAGCGCATAAAGGAGTCGATCGGCCGATCCAATTACCCGGCTAGCTGTTTCTCCGTTCGTGGCTCGTTAGCGAGGAAGGATGGTACGAACCGAGCTTACCGGCGGAGTTCGTAAGACTTCCTCGCGTCTTGCGCGCGTCTCGAGTTACTCAAGATTGCACGCGAAAATCATCCGCGATCGTTCGAGTGGGTCTTCCCACGTGGCGCACATGCTTCGAGGAATTATGAGCACTCGGCTAAGATTTCTTTCGATCTTCGAGCTACGAAGTTCTCCTTCCCCCCCCGCTAATTCTCGTACCGAGTGGGTGTAACATGGCGCTAAAACAGCCAGGCGGAATCGGATTATCCGCTGACGTTCGAGACGCGGTACGGCTCACGGTGTAGATCCTCGCGGTTTGATACGACGTTCGAGGAATATTATAAGTTTCGTTCGGTGACCGGGTGTACGATTACGATGACTCGACGGGTTCGTTGGCAAGGAATTATATATTTTTTATAATTATATATTTAGGAATTATATATTTTTCAAATATATTTTTTAAATATATCTCCTGCCATATTCGCACGTTCGAATACCGCGAGCATTTGTCGCTTTTCACACGATACGGTTTTGACCGTACGGCAAAAAAAAATTGTTTTAGTGGAACGAAGAAGAGCGTGGATTTTGGAGGAAAATGTAAGCTCCGTGTCGTACGTGATCAAATGCACGTGGGTACATTTTATAAATTGTTTGCACTTTCGTGCGTGAAAAGGGTGTTGGTTAACGATATTTGGTTATATACAAAAACGCTTTCGCTTGGGACGTAACATTTATCTTCTCCCGCGCGCACTAATCTGCGATTTATCGTATTTTATTCGGATTTAAATTTACGTATATTAGGGATACCGGAAAGGAATCTATTATTTTGTAGAATAATATGAAACATCATCCTTTCTTAACTTTTGTTACAGTATATTATAATATGTAATTGCCTTCGCTCCTTACAACTGTATCCCAAGGTTTTTCTAAGTTTTTTATATCCTTTTCCTAAAAACTTAGGAAGACGCTTACACCACCGTTTTCGGGCACACACTGAGATGAAACGTTACAATGTTAAATAATAGTTTTCTTTCCGGTGCGCCTAACATACTTTATATGCGTCGCGACGAGATTGGTGAAATAACGCATAGTCCGCGATAGTTTGAGATACTTAACGACGGCGATACGTCGCGCAATATCTTAACCCCCCGGTTCATTGCAAAAGCACGGGCGGAAATGTATTTCCTCGGCAAACAAATCTTCGTGACAAAACAACAACCAAAAAAAAAGGCGAATCCGTGATTATCGTAACGATCTCTTCGTTTCCACGTTCCGCGGATGCAAACCCCGTACGTAGAGCGACATTCCGCATGCCCGGCACGTATATAGAGTCGAATTTATTCCCGAACGGAGTTACGCCATTGGACGCGGGGAAGCATTATTTACCTTGGTAATTACACTCGAGGCTGGTTCCACGCCAGTGGCTCGCGAGCCACAAATTATCGAGTGCAAGCTCTCGGTGTTTCGGCGGCGAGGGCGTGACGGCCGTTCAACGGATAATCATTGAACGCTCTTCCCGATGCAGTTATCATTCCCCCCCTTTTTTTTCTTTTTAATTCTACGCATTAACCAAGGTCACCGGCTACCAGGTACCCTCGCCTCCACCCTCGTATCGCTAACTTTGGAATTAACTACCGGCGAATGCGTCGCTGCGCGTGCTTCGTCGACTAACGGTTCGTTAAACTCTTCGTTTCTCCTATAATTCTCGTATTACCCACGGGTCAACTGCCGGGCGCGAAGTATTAATTATAGAGCGATAGTTCCTCGGTATTAAGCAATTACGCATTAATTTAATTCCAATAATTCTCGCTCGCGCCGGTAACTCGAGAAACTGTGAGAAACTCCCGCGTGGAAGAAGAGCGAGCGCCGGTCGGTGGTAATAAGATTAAGTCCAGCGGATGGGATCCTAGTATTCGTAATAATAGTAAATTAAAACGTGCGGTGACTCGAGAGAGGCGTATCGATATTCCGCGGCGCCTGTTCCACGATGTTAAATTGAGATACCGATGTACGTCGACGCGACAGGGTTGGGGGGGGGGGGGGGGTAAAGGGAAAAGGAAAGAATACGATTATCCTGCCAACGTTTCCGGGCGTAATCGAAATTCCCTGAAAATTCGCGAGCGGATCCGCGATCGACATGGAAGGGAGGATAAAAGAAAACGAGAATTAAGATTGCATTTATTATCTCCCGCCAAACCACCGAACGGGCCACCTCGTGCGTCGAAATGATCTTGGCACTGACCCAGCCAGCCTGATGCTTCGAGACGTTCGACGAAATGAGAAGATAATCGAGTCCACTTGAAATAAAGAAGAAGTTGAATAAAGTCGCCGGAGGAGAGAGAGAGAGTGGAAAAGGGCTAAAACGAATGCGGCGCGAGCAAACGAATGGCCGACTACTTCGTCGACGACGACGACGATGACTCTCAAAAGAAGGTGATCTCGACTCGTCCCCCCCACCCCCCACCTTCCCCCACCCACCTTTTCCGTTCTTATTTTTTTTACCCTCCTCCCGTCTCATTCTCCGATCTCTCTTCTCGTTTCTCCTTCACGGATAATATTCTTCTTTGCGCCGTCCGCGGTGCCGTATAAACGCCTCGATCGCCCGAAACCATACAGTCGGTGGAGGAAAGAATGTTTTTCCGTTCTTTGATCATTCGCGATCCAACTGAATTAGAGATGAAGTCGCCTCGAGTGTTTTCCCCCCGGCACACGAATATCCCATCTTTTGTTCTCTCTCCTCGTACGATAAAACGGTTGATTTATGGTCATTTTATCTTTCCGCGCGTGAAGCCTGAGAGGATCGTCGCGTTTAAACGAAAAGCTTCAACTTCGACGGGAGCAAGCTTTGCGCGTCGAATCGTCACGATTATCGTGGTATAACGATTTATATTCGAAAACGTTGCGCTGCTCGGGAACAATAAATGTGTTACGGCGCTCACGATAAACCGAATATCGGAAACAATTTTGTATTGACTTTATTTGGGATTTATCGCTCGACGTTGCGCGGCTATAAAAGTCTTTTATTTCGAATATCTATTTCGCAGCTTCATTATCGCGCCACGGCGTTATTCGAAACGAAGCACTTCCAATTTGCGCTGAACGCCGATGTCCCTAGGGGCAGCGCCATTACAACTCCTCGGGAACCGATTGCGTCGAGCGGAGTCTCGCTGAGGGGTCTTTAGTACCACCTTCATAATTTACGTAAAATATAAAGCAATTAGCAAGCGGACTTCGTAAAAAGAAATATATTTTTCTTCCGTTGCCTTTGGCGCGAACAATACAAGCAATAGTATCTTTGAAACTTACCCCTCGGGGGATTCGCGGTAACGAGGTATTAACTATGGATAAGGATGCTTAATTAAAAGAAGGTGATTACAGCGCGTTTAAACATTAAACCTTCCTTTATTGCCCTTTGTACGGCGACTCGAAATATCTTACCGAATAATAATCGTCCGAAATGTGTTCGAAACGAGTTCGGCTCACGGTACACGCACGGGTTTAATGCGTATTTCAAAGTTGTTTCTTACGACTATTGCTCGGTTGTTAATGTTAGCGTTAATACCAAATTGAGTAGGCGCCGTATGTAGCTTCGGGCAGTATTAGGCTATTAGGAGAGCCCCTCGCTCGTCAATACAACGGTGTCTTTGAACGACGGATTTATCCTGTCAAATTATCGAAATCCATTTTTAAATCGAGGGTCCGAATGTGTCCCGATATTCTTCCACTTAATTTAGAATCCAATCGATAGTCAAGAATGGATAATTTATGAATTCATGAGGTCATTCTTCGAATAACTCTCGACTAACAATACTATTTACGTTCGCCCGACAAGCACTCGACTTAAACGTCTCTCTGTCATCTTACAATTAGAACGAGCACCGCGATACAAAAAAAAAAAAAAGAAATAAACCGCCGACAAAAACGCTTTCCCGCATTCTCGCCATTGTAAATCAATCCTTTCTCCCTTCCAGGGCAAAGAGCACTCTTTCCGATGTAAGTACCATGCCATTCGAGTCAGAAGGGAGCCTCCAATTTGCGTTGAACCTCGACGATCGGGGACGCGCTCCCCGCGGGTCGTGCGATTCGAAGCTCGTCGACGACGACGACGAACAAAGACGGCGATTAGAACAACGAGGTGGCGAGAGAAGGAGAGACGATGCGGGACCGAGAGACGGCAGAGAGCGGTTTTAGGTACAGGAAGACCGTGGCGGCGCAGGGATCCGATGAAAAGGCAATTAGCCGAATGAAAATGTAACACGAGACCGCACGTGACTACGAAACACGCGGGGGTTTGGCTGCCCCCTCGGTTTCCTCCCCCGCCCACCCCCCGCCGGCCCACCGCCGTCGCCGCCGCCGCTACTACCACCCTCCCCCCACCCACGTGGGCATGTGGCACTCGTGCGTGCGTGCCGCGTAATTGTCACTTTGTCAACGCGCTCGACTCTTACCCCGAGGGGCTTTCATCGGGCGTGAGAGAGAGAGAGTCACTTCTTCTAATTGACAGAAAGAATCGTCGGAGAAAATGTAGGCAGAGAGAGCGCGCGTGGTTCGGGGCAAAAGAAACACCGACGTCACGTAACGAAACTCATCTCGCTCGTCGTTACGGTGCGAATTTTGAACGGAACTACCTTAATCGTTCGCGTGACGTGCCGTTTCCTAACGAAACAACCGGATCCCGCGGAATATCGTTTCGTACGTATCGTTTTATTTTCATGTCGTCATTGTGCAAATTTGACGCTATAATTGGGTACGATTTACATTACCAGTGGAGTGACCAGAAATGGAGATAACGCAGTTTTATTTCTGGCAAACGATCGGTTAGAGTTTCCGGGATATTAACAATGAGACTTCAGATGATCGTGGAAATTATATCAAGAGAGAAGGTCTTGTCTCGCGTGAAGTACACACAAGTACTAGAACCCTGTATCTTTTCAGGAAACAACGAACAGGGGCTGTCGAGGTTGTCAACTTGTATTGAAAAATGAATTTTTTTTAAAGGTACAATGGACTTTGGAAAGGCAGCGCCGGGATGAGTAATTTGAGGGCGATTTGATCAAAATTGGTTTTAATTATCATTACAAACTATCGCGTTCAAACGGTGTAGAACGTTCCCCTCAATGGGAACTTGTTTTTTCAACTTCCTAACGCGACGACACGAGATCTGCCGAATCCCACGGCGCGGCGGTTAGACCGACGGAGACAACTGCGTTTGACGGGTGCATAACGTGCCTGCGCTAACCCGCTAGGGAAACGCGTAACCTATAATAAACGACAAACCTGATTTGGGAAAGTAGATGCGTGCGATGTCAGTCAGACATGGGTACGGAAACAGACGACAGACGTTCGGGCGTGCGTGTCGAGGTATTTTCATCATTTAAAAAATATGTCAATAGATAATGTTATTTGTTCGACCCACTCGACTTTTCGATACATTCATTTTCGGTTCCATTTGCCAATATACCAAGAACTATCAACGCTAAATTTGCTCGATAGGTATTATTATCAATGGAAAGCATATAAAATTTCAAATCAATCTATCCAGTAGTTCCAGGGGAAAAAAAATGCCTAAAAACACAGGCGATCTATATAGCTATTTCCCTTTAAGAAAAGAAGAAAAATAATTACACAATTGTATAATTGTATAATCCCCCCTTCCTATCGTACACTTTTGTCCCACCCATTATTCTTTGGTTAATACTTTAAGGTAAAGTTCGCGATTCACGACCACGGTAGCCCCTCTTCTCCCTCATCCCACCAGCGGGAAGTCCCGTGATCGTGTCGTGGCGCGGGACGAAGGAGAGCGAGACGTTTACCAAGCCATGCAAAGAACGTAATCAAGCATGATCGAGCGGTGCCTCTGTTCTCCTTGGAAGAACCTCCCCCCCTCGGTAAGAGCAGCAACGGTTACAAAGAGGTTGCCGAAGTCGTTACCATGTACCCGTGGTCCTTCGTTCTTCCTTCCTGTCGCTTCGTAACGATGTATTTCCCGCTATTGGTTTCTCGCGCGAACAATGGCCCGCGATCGAGGGAGGACGAGGTTCGGGGGTGGAGGAGGGGGAGGAAACGAGGAGACGAGGGGCAGGAGTCACATCCCTCTGCCCCAGCGCGAGGCAGCTTTTCCTCTACCCCGCGCCCAACGGTAGATCCGCGCAAAGTGGTAGAGCGAGAACCTCCTCGTGGAAGCTCCTAGGCAGTGAGGATCTATGGAGGAGCGAGAAAGGAGGCAACAGGGTCGGATCAATTGGAGGTAATCCCCCGGGTAGAGTCTCCCGCTTCGCGGAGCATGAAATTCTTCCTGTCTCCTCGATGCACGGGCCTGCAACCAAGAGTGGCCCTCTCTTCCTCTTCCTCTTCCTTTCATTCCTCCTTCCCTCTCCCCCGATGTCCGTTCAACGCGGCGTATTCGTCTTCTTTGTCCCGCGCGCATAGGTGTGCGCGCGGCCGTCCGGGATATACGTATGTACGTATATAAAGTCACGCGCGATTGTGTGGTACCTCCTCGCTCCCGTGGCGTCCACGGTCTTAATCGCTCCTTATCCATCCCCCGCGGCGGCAGAGAGAGGAGGGAGGGAGGAGGGGGTGGGGGAGTGGGGGGGATACGTAGCTTGATTCGAGCCAATTACATCGGCGGTTCACAATTCAATTTCAGCCGGAGAGCATTCTACCGTGCCACGATTCCTCCTCCGTATCGATTATCGATCCCCACGTCTTCGTTCGCCCGTTCTCGCGGGACAAGATTTCTCGGACGCGGTCACTCTTTCTAGACAATTTCGTACACTCGCCGTCGAAGTGACTCGCGTTAGCGAATTGATTGGCAAACGGAGAATTCTATGGAGGCGATTGTCAGGGTTTGCGTTGCGGGCGCCGTGGGAGGGTTACCGCTATGATTGCAATTGAACCATATCGGCTCGGTTTACAGTTCACGGATACGTTCTAATTGCTCGAGAGGCCAGCGCGTTACGTTGCACCGCTTTATAGTTTTGCTGCTGTGCGTTGCCCGCGCGTGTGTTATCGTGGGCATCCGTGTGTGTCTCTGTAAAACGTCGCTGATCGTAAGTAATATCCGCGACGATTAACTTCGTTAACGATTTGTCACAGCCACGGGAGGACTGGTAACGAGTTAAACGGGGAGTGCTCGTAAAATCTAATATTCGATAGCTCCCACCTGTTAAAGGACTTATATCACTTTCCATTTCGGCAGGTACACGATATATCACGCGCGACGGCATTCGAGGCGATCGGGTAACCCGAATCGCGTAACTTATACCTATTGTTACGGAACAACTTCTCGGGTGTTGTACCATGCTACGTCGGGCTCGCTCCATAAACAAAATAAACAAGTACATAAGCGTAAGATACAAGCGGCTCGGCTATGCATCATTCCCACGTTAAAGCGGAATATTTTTCTCTTATCGCGCATATATCAGTTCGGCTCGAAGGTAACATTTTTCTCGCGAGTCAAATCGCAAAAAAAAAAGCTATACGCGCGCTCGCGTGCTTTTTATCGGCATGCCAAAATTGATCACCGGCAATTTTTCTCTCTCCGCGCTGGTAGGAAGAAAAAAATACCGGAGAACTATCGCGTCGGACAGAGAGAGATAGAGAGAGAGAGAGAGAGAGAGGGAGGGGAGAGGATGGCACGAACGAGTATCGACGATCGACGGTCGCGTGGGCGACCCTGCGCCTCTTTCCGTCCCGTATATCGCGTCGCATTGTTTCTGACACCCGAGATTTATATTTGCCGCCACGACCGACCACTTTTTCTCTCGATTGGGCTCATTGTCCGCGAGACGATCGTGATTAAGAGTCGCGTTAACGAGCCGCATTGAATCGAATCGAGCCCGGGACTTCGCGTTTGTTTCACGGAAGAAGGGAGATTCATTGCGCTTACGCGTTACGTGCACCGCAGACCGGAAGGAACTGGTACCGAGCCTCTCGATATCTGCGAACGACCGGTAAAATGCTCGACAAATTTCTGCCACCGACTGTCTGCGCTTTATTGCCGCCGGTGGTGGGCCGTTGCATTCGTCATGAAAGTAACGGGCCTCATAATTTGTGGCCCGCACGGAATACGCGATCGGTACGGCGGGAAAAAGTGGTTTGCAATCGCGTTAATCTTGTTATCGCGTCGGATTAACGTTCGTCCTAAAAATCGAGGAAGTGCGATACGTCGCGTGTAATATTATAATTTCGCGCGACGTACGATAAACCATGCTTTGTTATCGTAAACAAAACAATTTCCACCGTTCTATTCGTGACATCGAAACAAATCCGTGTTTCCTTTTTTATCAGTATAACAAATGCATTAAACTTCGTATAATTGTTTCGAACAAAATCTTGCGATGGAATAAACAAATAATTCGAGAGACTAATAAGTTTTCCCACGCTACCAGCGTCGGTCGTAATTTCGCCAATCGATATTACGCGCAACGGTTTTCGGTGTCATCCATTTTGTTTGTACACACCGTTCGGGAAATGCGTCAAGACGAACGACGAGGCTCGAGAAGATTTCGATCGCTAGTCAAACCGAATGGCATTAATTAACGCTCACAATCCTCGGTTGACGAGACGATAATTAAAGCGGAAACTCGAGGCGAAGGAACATTTGGAGTAAGTTTAAACTCGAGGAAACCATTTCACGAACAGGGTGCCAATAAGCCGGTAGGCCTCCGAGACGACGTGTGGTTCGAATTAAATTTTTCAAGGCGGACTTCCGTTAAAACTGAACGAGATGACTTTCAAGCACGGCGCCAAGGGACGATAACATCGGGGCATCGCACGTGTTTCCATTTTACACGTTGTACCCGTGTCCCTTGTACGGCCGACTCTCTATGGTGCAACCTCCAAGAATATCCTTGAGTCGTATGGATGCGCTTGACGGGACACCGTTCGGTACATCCAGGAACGTCGTTCCCTTTCCTGGTTCACGGACCTTCCGTTTCGTCATAAAATATCTGGTTTCAAGATGAAACGACGAAACAACGTAACGGAGCGTTTAACGAGCGAAAAAAAAAACTGTGGTACGGTATGGCTTTGATTATTTTATCGCAACGTGTGTCTCTGTGTGTCGGAAAGTTTTTCAATTATGAGTTTTCAATTATGGAAAAGTAATTGTACATTTGAAGGTTGTAATTATGTGAGTCTACTTCGCTGTTGTATACTTTTGAATTACGCGTTATACATACTCGCTCGAGATTCAAAAAGAACAATTTGAGAATTAGAAATTTCAGAATTTTTGAGTGTGTCCGCTCAAAAAATTACATTTGGATAAAATTCGACAAGGTAAATATATCGTTTGGTTCTCACTAAAGAAATAAGTCGCTGCGTGCGGATAAAAGAATATAGAAAGTGTTTTCAGATTTACGGGCGCACGAATAACGGCTAACTTATCGAGCACGCGTAAGGAACAGGATCAACGCAGATCTGGTCAGAAATTCCGTTTCCCGTGCAGAATTTCGTTCGGCACGAAAGTTTGATTATTACACGGGGAATAAAACTCGTTAGTTTGCCCCGGGAAAGTAGAGTAATAACTCGAGGGAGCATCTGCATCCCGCTTCTCTTTTGTAAGTATAATATAATTACATCCCCCCGGCAAATAATCCTGCAAATAATATTTCTTATCCTCCCTCGTTACGCCGCGCCGACGAAGGTTATCGTTTGAAAATGCGCAATGCGTTTCCATCGCGCGTAATAAGAGCGGCCGGCCCCCGACCCGCGATTAAATCCATTATTAAATTTCTGATAAAATTTTCCGATCGAATTACACGCCTACAAATATTCTTCCCGTCGTCCAGAATAATTCACACGCGGGTAGGAACGAACTTGGAAATCCTGGGAGGCCATTGTCGTCGCGACAAAGCCGTTCACGGCCCACGGTGGATTCTACGGGGATCGACGTTAAGGAGTCGACGATAGATCGTCGTGGTGACGGAGAGGCCAGGAATTTCGCCCCCGTTGAATATGGAGAGGCCAGAGGCCTGTCGATCGCCCCTAAACGACGTGCATTCAAGCTCGCGTCCGTTGTCATGGAAATCGAAGGACGACTTCCTCGTACTCGACGAAGGGACGTATTGCCCGACTTCGCGCTGTCAATGCCGCGAAAAAAGTAGCGCGAATCATTAGAGTCTTTGGATCACGGTGTCCCGGAAGGTGGTGGAGCTGAACAAAGTAAATCGATCGTTTGCGAAAAGGTATACTGTCGTCGATTGGTAAACATCTGTTTTGTAACGCGACTGGTAAACCGTGGCACGCATTACTTTTTACGTCATTATTAATTGCTCGATAAACTTGGAACATTCCATCATACATAAATATATGTATGTATTTTATATCCTTCGCCATAAGGTCGTATGTATTTTTTAATTGCTATAAATATTTAGTAATTAGAAATAAAAGAAATGAAATTTTATTACAGAAATATATTTTAAACAATTATAGAAAATAATCAAAGTTGATGTAAACGCAATTATTAAATCTAATATATTAGGTATAGAAAATTAAGGTCTAGTCACTTTTTGACGCGTTTCCCGGAGCAAGGCGTTATTGGTACCGTCGATTTCTTCAACGATAACTCTTCGAAAATAACCGATAGCGTTTTCATTTCCATTTTTAATATTTATAACCATGTCGTTTAAAGTTATTAATAGAATCAGATTAAATGGATAACATTTGTACGACTGGCATTAAGAATGCTATCAGTGCGAGCGCCGCGCTAGACTCAGACACAAATGCGATTAATAATTCCATAAATCTTTCCTTCTGTGCGTATGGTAAAAAGTAAAGATACGAAAAAAGACAGACCGCGCGCAGTCGTGGAAGACACTTTGCGCGATAACAGCCAGTACCTTATACGCAATTACCAGTGAATCTTGTTTTTACACCGATTACCGCTGAGCTGGTTGGATACGCGCCTTACTTAACGTCCGAATTCTGCGAAAGCAAAGTGGTAATTAAGTTCAATTTACGGGGATTCTTCCCAGCGAAACTTAGGGTTACACGGACGTTAACTTGGAAGTGACAAAAAGCAGGAGGGTCGCTATGGCGATTAGCAAAAGTGCCGGACGACCAGCGGGGTATACTGCTATCCTTCGTCCTATCAGGACCTTCGTAGGCGAAGCGAACTTAATCCACTAATCTACTTTCCAGGAAAATCACATTCGCAATCAGGACTGGTGGGCATATCAAAAAGGTTCGCGCGTGAACGACTCGCCGAGCAATTATGTTTCCACCCGCTTTCTCTCTCTCTCTCTCACCCTTCTCCCTACCCCTCACCCCTATTTCCCGGTCTCTCTCCAACCAACTCTTATCCCCGCAATTTTGTCTCCGCCGTCTCGAGCGTTACTTCCTTTCTCTCTCTCTCTCTCTCTCTCTCTCTCTCTCTCTCTCTCTCAACTCTCGGAAACGGTGCTTACTCATCTCTGGAGAGACGGTTTTTCGCGAGTCAGCCGAAAAGTAACCACCGCTCCTCTAAAGAGAGAAAAAAAAAAAAAAAACACCGTTCCGCGGTGATATTATCTCCGCTCTCGCGTTCGATCCTTTTCTGCCTGGTTGCCCGACATCCTGGCTGACACCCCTCAGCAACGGAACCCACCGTCGTGTCAAATATTGACCTTACGATACGTGGGTGGATGCGCCCCCCGTGTATCCCCGAGTATCGAAATCACGTCTCGCGGAAAGAAATGAGATTTCGTCGTGCTCTCGACGGGAGCGAGGGGGGGGGGGGGGGTGTTCGCTGTAAACACGAAGAAAACGACAAAAACATTCCCTCGGCAAACATTCTACCTCGCGAAATTTCTTTACCCGGCCGCGCGGCTTGCCGCGCGACGAAGATATTGACCCGCGAATACCCCAGCTAGACCGTTAACAATGTCTGACTAATTATCTTATGGTCGGACGAGTGGATGTCGGAGGAGTCTCGAGGAAAGTGGATCCACGACGGAATAGACAAAGTGGAGTACTCCAATTAAGTAAGAGGGTTACGTCGTTTTGTCAGAAATCGCGGAGGAGGTATCTTTAGTTTCTTTTTTTCCTTCCCCCGTCGAACTAGGTACTATTCAAATTTAACTCGCGGGTATATAAATTGACAGTCATTCGAGGAATATTTTGTAACTTTCTTCGATATCACGGGTACGCGATTCGCGCGAAACGTTACAGTACCGATCATTTCACCCGACGCACCGTTTTTCACTCGTACAGCGCGAAGCGTAACAAGCGCGTGAAAAGTCAACGTAGTTCCATCGAACATTGGAGAGAATAAAACGTACGCCACCGGATTCGTCGATTTTTGATGAACGTTGCATCGAAAAGTTTTTAAACAAAACCGCACATCCACGCTCGTTCCCCAATGCCGCGACGTAATAAATTGGTTCCCCATCTCATTAAAACGCACCGAGCGTTTCGTTAATTTTATTGTTTTAACCGTAAATGGGCGTGAGGGGGTGACGGCAAGCATGGATCGTATTATCGTCGCGGTGACTTTTACGAAAATTTCGTAAATCGTAACACCGGGGCATCCCCTCGCGATCGTTAGCACGCCGCGAACGAGGGGTGACTTACCCGAACGTACGGCAACTTGTTAATTGCCGATATAAACAGGGCAGTTTCCGGCCTGGCGCCAGAAATTCAGCATCCCGGCGAAACTTCGTCGTCAAAATTCGTCCACCCTCTGCGATCTTCGCTTTTATAACGCCAATACGTGTTTTACGGCAGCCCTTGATGAGCTGCAATCGACTGGGTGTCGACGGAGGGGAGCGAGTAACCTTCGTTTCTTTACTTTCCTTTTCGCGTTGATCCCCCCCCCCCCCCCGCCCCTGTGACAGGGGTGTATAAAAAAGAAGTATGATTTTGTCGTAAAAGTCGTGACACAACGGTAGTACATTCTCGGATCGGTTTTCGTTTAAGGTAATCTACGGTATGTCCTTTTATCCGGCTAGACTATCTCGCCTCTCCTTTTATGCCGTCCTCTTCGTACTTTTTTAGTACGCTTTAAATCTCGTCGCTGTATTAAAAGAGCGATACCATTCATAATTTTTATGAAAATCGTTACGAGAGTGATTTGCTCGGATACTTCCTTCGACGTAAATATAAAATTTATCCATAAATCTCGTTCGCTGGATCGTTAAAGAGTTCAACGATAGAATAACGCACTGTCGACAGAAAGAAAGGTCACGGTTGAATATCGATTCGATCGGACATTACGATGATACGCGAATACATCTTCCCCCAAACAATCGTAACTACCACATCTTTTGACCTATCTTAAAATAACTACGCGCGTTTCGAAGCTAAAGATACGCGCTAGATCGTATAACGGTCAAACAATCGTGTAGCGATGACTAATTCGCAATGCAGGGCCATTCGTTCGAGCGCTAAATCAAGAGTAAGCGGCTGCCCCGGAAATTTATCTTAATTTCCGTTCGGCGGCGCGCGCATGAAGATAACGCTAAAATCCGTACACGTTCGCGCACGCAAATATTACGCGGTACGATTTGTTCGGGCACGCGCCATCCAATTGAGGAGAGTTTCACTCCGCCTCTGCCGTGTAATTTAATGAAACGGCAAATATCACGGTTAGATACGGTATCGTCGGTCCCTTTGCCGGTACGCGCGGCGGAATTAAAAATTTATCTGCAAATCGCAGTTTGCAAAACAAGGGCTACAAACGCGGCGTGCGCACACCCCGATAGCATTCGGCACGGCGGGAACGCCTGCATCAAGATACCCGTGCGGTAATTCGAATTTCAAACAGTCTGGCGAATTTCCATTGTGCCCGCAACGCGATGTATGTAATTGCTACGCTCGGATATCCGTAACTGGCTTGTTGCTGGCTCGCTGATTGGATAGCTCGGCCCCGGTAGGCGTACGAAACGTTTTGACCGATTACCACGAGATATCGAATGACCTCGGTACGAGAAGAATTCAATTCTCTCGGCTTGCCGTTGGTCCTCGTTACGTCTCAAACGAGATTCCTGGAATCCCTAAATGAGTAATTTCGCTAATCCCGGGCAATCGAGTGCCCGCGATGACGACGATGACATTCGACCAATGAGAACTTTGCGATAGTAATTTCCACACGTTTGCCGTAATATCGTATTATTATGGTACGTACGATATTCCTTGCGTAATTTCACTCGTAATTTCCATCGGAGTTGCAAGTACTCATTCGAATCAGCGAAAATTCTCGAATCCGCCATTTTACACGAATTTATTTACGCAAGAATGTGATTTATATTCAATATTCTTCCCATATTCCGATACAATTATAATAACCAACAAAAACGTATTTACACCTGCGAATTTACTAATGTTAACCTACCCAAATCTAAAAATTCAATAATAATAATAATACTCCAAAACGACAAACGTAACATTACACTCACGACGGTCTCGGTTAATTTATTTATTACTACAACGAATTGCTTGAAATCGAAATTCCGACGATGAGAAGCCTGCCATCGGCATTACAAATTCATTCGCATTCTCGCCGCGATCCGAAGACAACGCTGCCGCACCGTCTAGACAATGTCAAAGTATTACAGCACTTTTCGCCGTGACGCTATTAGCTCCGAGAAAAATGTCTGTCGCCGTTGCAATAAAGTTTTCTTCCTTCGTCCTTTCGGCGCCCCCCCTTACTCCTTACCTTTAACCTCCGCCCCGCTGCCCTTCGTCCTTCCATCTCACCCTGAGCCCGAAGACGAAAAACAACCTACGGAATTTGTTCGTAAGGAAGACCGAAGCAAAGTTCTCCCCTTTAATCCGTATCTCGCGTTCACGCCTCGATTGCCGAGCTACGCGGCATAGTTATTAAGGGAAACTTTCCCCTACGGTTTTGGCTCTCCTCTCCCCTCTCTCCCTGCGCGTACCCTTCGCGTCTCTCTCTCTCTCTCTCTCACTGGCGTGGAGCCTCTCCCTCGCTCTCCCCGGTTCTATCGCCTTGCCGTCACCGGTGCGTTGCTTCTGCCGCTTCTGCTGTCTCCAAACTTTCGAACGTCTCAGGCAGACCGTGAAATCTGTCCCGACGAAAATTTCGAGTAATTCGTCGGCAACGCTTCTCGCGAAACGTCTATGGCGACGCGGTCGTTTCGTCGTCGATCGAGTTTCCACGGGCATGCGGCGCGTACACGTTCGTTCGCGGGGGGCCCAAGACAATGGGTGTAAGAGATTCGCGAATCGTGAAAATTTGGCTGAGATATATTCGTTCTCTCAAACTTTCACGTTTCCGGTTTCGGCTGAACCGTCCGCACGCGGTTCTAATTCGTTATTGATCTTTCGCACTTAACCGGTAACCGCACGAACCGCGGTTTTAAGCATCGCTTTGATAAGGGGTTGTTTATAAAAATTGGAACCGTAGCCGACAGAGGTTCGTTACACGTTCAATTTAAAATATCACTCTACAGGCGATTACCTTTTGCCGTGCACGAAGGTGCACGGTAATCGATACTTAGATTCCAGTTAAATCGAAAGTTTCGAACGGAGCATGGAAAATGACTGTTTAATCCTCGAATCGTAAATCGTACTCTCTACCCAGTTATTAGAAGAACACTCGCCATAACTGTCTGCGTGGCGAATGTAACAAAGCGAGCGTTCATGCCCATTTGGACGCGGGCATACGTACACGCCGTGGCTCAAGGGATAATAAACCGCACGAAATTGATATTTCAAGATCCGGGGAGCAGCGTACGTACTCTACGTGCAATACGCGAGACGGTGCAATAAATACTCGCGAAGTCGTAACAATGATAGGCCGCGGCTCGACCTACTCCAAGTACCTATCCGCTTCTCTCTCGTCCGTAAGGAGGTATACAAGAAAGAGAACTCCGCGCGACCTTCGACCCGCGTCGTAACCGGTTCGAGCGACGTAAGCGTGTAAGCGAGCGCTTCTTTGGGTACATTGTAGTACGCGTACGCTAGCGTATCGGGGAGACAGGAGAGTTCCCGTGGGAAACGGGTGGAGGAAGACGTTCGAGGAGGAAAGGCCGGTGGAAAACCTGACGAGAAACTCGACGTAACCCGATGTTGCACCGTGGAGATGGAAGCCGAGAAGTATCGCGTCACGTCGGGTAGCGAGGATTTAGGTGGTTGCGACCATTACCACTGACGGCGAGACTGCCGGTGTCGCTAGTTTGAGGGTGAAAGTTTTCGCGAGGGTGATAGGGGAAACTTACGGAGGAGGGGAAAAAAAAAAGCAAAGGGAAGAAGATCGGAACGTGTGTCTCGTTTCCAAGTTCGTGGGCTCGCGCCGCTGCGATTACTCCTCGCTACTTCGTTTCTCTTTTACTACCATTTCTGGTAGGTTTTCTCTCCGCCTCGCGCTCCCTCTCTCCTTGCGCGCTGTTACTGTCGATCCTGCGGGATAGAAAGGAAGAAAGTTTTTTCGTTTCGAGGCGGTCCGGATTTCTCCGACCGCGCAAAAAGGTTTCCGGTGGAAACGGCAAAAAACGTGATTAAACGAGCGTGGTAATACAACTGTCTGTTCGACGTATGCGCCGTTCGAGAAAACTTTCGAACTCTTTTACACCGATTGGAGATATTTGTTTTTCTTTCGGACGTACAGAGAGCTCCAAGTTTTATCACTGATTTGTTCCGCTTTGCCGCTGATTCTGCTATCGTTAACTGGTGTTACGTGTTTAACGTGCTTCGCAGGATCCTCGGGAATGTATGGTCAATTTGAAACCTCATTTTTTCGGTTAATACTGTTCTTGTACTTTTTGTTTTAGTATTACGTAATTCGCTCTTGCGTTTGCAGTAATTTGGGCGCATCTGAAATACAAGTGAAACTTTTATGTTCGTAATTTTAAAACTTGAAAAGAGTACGTGTTTCCAGATTGATGATTAAATAAAAAATCTGTACAACGTCTCCCTTTAAATATAAATATACCCATTCAGAATTACGACCATCAACCTAAGCACAATAATTACGTTATCACGATTTGGGAAAATTGTCTTTAAAACCCCTATACACTGTCTCGCGTTGACATCGTAGCTTTTCACATGACAAACCGCACGTTTAATTACAAATTTCTCGATAAAATCAACCCATGCCAAACGTTTCGGCCGCAAATCGTAACGAGCACTAATGACCGATGTTTACCAAATTACCCTCTGTCAACTTTGGACTCACTCGCGTGGATCGATTTCACGCACGTACCAGGGAGGGGCGCCGCGGCGGCAACGTCCAAGGCATTTTGCGCGAAGCGAAAAACAATTAATAGGCGCGGCATATCCGGCGCACTTGTAAGCGTGTATGCAGGGGGGGGGGGTGGGTACCTGGTATATACGACACATGGCCCATTACGAATTAATGTAGCATTTCACGGCGAATTAATTACACGGAGCGGGGCTCTCGAGTGCCTCTCCAGAACGAAAGAGCCCGGCGAAACCCGCTGACTCACCCGAGGTACTCGAGTACCAAATCGTTTTAATGGAACAACTGTTACCCGTTGAGGCTGCTTTACCTTCGACGGAGTAAAAGCGGCGCATAGCAACATGCTTTCGTTTCCTACTCGACTACTTTGAGCCCGCCCGTGTACCACCAAGACCGACCTATTAAAGAAACTCGACCGGTCGTTGCGGAGGACGGTGAGCCGGGATGTGCCGCGTTAATGCGATTTAACGTCCTCGTTATTCGTATGTACAGAACGCGAGTAATCCGCGGGAGGGCCGGATAAACGAAGGATATTCATTTATTAAATCACCGGCGCGGAATATTCCTCTCGCCGTTTTGATATCTGCATCTCTAGTTTTGAAAATTTCAAACGCTTCGTCCGAAGGGAGGGGGGAGGGGGGGGGAGTGTACGCGTTGCCGTGCTAAATGAGCCAAATGAAACTCATTATGCGACGTTCAGCGTGTTCGTATTGTGCTCGAAACGTAATGTACTTGCTAGACTCGGGGGTAATGAAAATATGTTTGGTAAATGGACCGAGGAAGAATGCGGATTCGCGAGAATACACGCAACGAGAGGGTGCCCCGCGCTGCCACGACAAATGCGCCACTTATGCGTACACGTGCCGCGCTTTGCGAGTACAGTTTCTCAGAAATATATCCTACGTTCCCGTAGCTGCATAGCGCGCCGCGCTATTCCGGGGATAAAAGTGATCCCCGAGAGGAAAATTCAAAGGCAAAATTTAGAAGCAGGCGCGCGTTTTTCCGACGAATTACCTTAAATTTCATTTATCATAGTCTTTTTAATTCCAGTACCGCGCTCCTCCCGCCCCGCGCCTCGCAAACCTCGCGAACCTCTGAAAGAGCACGCGAATTTTGTCAAGGAATTCAAACGGCATTTACTCTGTTCGTTAGGGAATAGCGAAAGCGATGGGTACCGTTGAAAATGATTTTAAATCAACTTAACGCGAGCGAACGCGGAGCGAGTGTCATCATCCCCCGGTGATATTTGGACTCGGGGCTTAAATATTTTCGAGGGTTGACATTTTTTTTATTATTAAATTCACCGTGGCGTATTACGATCATATTTCACGACGCGAAAACAAATTTACGCGGTACTGTTCCGCCGTTCTACTACCAGTAACATCAGGGCCGTTCTGCTATTATGACTGTTGGAAAATGCAATGATGTCAAAGGACGCGCATCGGAAAATTAAAAACCCCACGGACTCTCCTTGTCCCAATCGTCCTGTCGCGCGGGAGTTAACGCGCAACCAAAGATCTCTTTTGCGGGGGATATTTTTTTTGTTCTCATGGCGGGAAATAATGCCGTGCTAGAAAAAACGAGGAAACAGAACCGCTAAATTTCGGCAAAACGAAATCTCGTAGGTCGTGTATCGCGGCGCTGCAACCCTCGCCCCGTTTCTCGTTCGATTTATGACGCAATCAGATACCATGGCGCACGGAACTGACCATAAAACATGGGAAACTACGTTGTCACCCAGTGGTCGTACAGTCTCCGCCAGAAATCCCTCTGACCGTTCTTTCACTCCTTTTTTTTTCTCCCCCACCCCCTCCACCCCACTACGAGACGCAACGATGGTAAACGCAGACACGTGACAGCGATTATTAATCGCCAGTAAACGCGCCGAAACGAACAGGTAATGTCTCGTCGAATAACCGGGGGAAAGAGATCAAAGTTAGCTATTTTTATATCGAGTTAAAGCGACGCGCAGGTGTTTTTCATTCGTTACTCGGATATTTAACAATGCATAGCAGGACGTACCGTGACGAACGCGAATTACGAAACGCTCCGGCGGCGAGAGGGCTTTAACGTTTTAATTTCGTCGTTAACGCTTCTGGGAAATATTTTATAAAAATGCTGTTATTTGGGCGTCCGGTGAATCGCAGTCGAGCAAACGAACGCAACGGTACGGGCGGTTCATCTCGAAGCGACCGTTTCACGCGCCAAGCAATGGAAAGCAAATAATACCGAGGTAACACCGGATTGTCCTAAATTTTATCGAAACGTTTGCGCAAAGCCGGACGAAACATTTTCCTCGAAATTCCGACAACTGTTATAATGTCATACGAGGGTGTCTGGCACGAAAAACAAAAAACAAAAAAAGGAAAAAAAAGGAACAGCTATATAGGATTGCAGCGTCACCGAGTTTTTAATTCGATCAGCGTGACTCACAGCGTGGCTCGGCGCCAAGTGAAAATCCATAAACCGTTCTGATCGCAGTTTTGTCGTGTCGGATGAACAACGACCGGCGCGCCGGGGAAAACCGGCGGTAACCGAAAATCGAATTATTGCCCTACGGGCGATAAACGTCCGTTAGACCGGCGCGTACCACTGCTCGTTTCGATTTCGATTAATCGAGCAAGGCGCCTCGCTCGACGCCCGGCGTCGCTCCACGGAACTGCGGTCGATGGGGGAAAGGAGACGGACGGGTTTGTAGATGAATAGACAGAGACATCAAGAGATTCGGCGCGAGGGAGAAATGGAGAGAGGGAGACGGGGGGGGGGGAGAGAGAAGGAGAGGCGCCGCCATGGCCGCTCCACCAATTTGTTTAAATTGCGTTTCGGGCTAAACTGCAATGGACTGCGGCTTCGACCGAATTACGCTGTTTTATAGGTTTTCAATACTCTCTCTCTCTCTCTCTCTCTCTCTCTCTCTCTCTCTCTCTCTCTTTCACCCCAAGCTGTCCCTTTCGATACTCTACTTCCCTTTAACGAGCTCAGGACACAATTGCTTCCTAGGACCCCGTAATCGACCAGATTTCGACTTTGCTTTCGCAAAATAAGCTTGAATTTTATCCGAAGTCTCTTTCTACGGTTTACCTTGAAATCTCTAGGGAATCTTCCTTCACCTGTCGGTAGCCCCTCCCCCACGCCTTTCGTCCTCATTCGAACGAAAGTGCGATGGATATTGAATCGACGCGCCGCCAATTTTCTAATCCCATTGCGCTGCAAATGGTATCGCTCCCCGTATTAATCTGGCCCCCAGTCGTTTTAACGAGTACTCCATTTTCGTTTTTCAGGTTGCCGCCTTTTATTTCCTCCCTAGCGTTGGTACATATTAAAGTCTGATTCGCGGGAACCACTCTCTGACCGCCGCGCTGTATAGTAACGACCACCGCTTTATCGTTTTGGAGTAAAACTTTCCGAGAATCGAAGCTTTAAAAAAAAAAAACTATAGTTGATCCTACGATTAATTGATCTTGCAACAGTTTCTAACGATTTTAATAATACTTCGCTCAATGTCCGTTAAAGAATAAGAATTGCCCAATAAATTCCCTAAAATCTTAATTATCACCACTGACATTGTACCTGAAACGTTCCATTACTAAAATACAGCGGATCAATGGCGGTACTAAAAAAAAAAGAAGCGATCCCACGTTGCCCCGCGTAAAAGCGGACCCTCGTGTTTTACCTCCAAGAAAATCTGCATGTTAAACCTGTACGCTTTATGTCGCTACGCGTTGGCAATATACTGTCCGCTCGCATAATAAATACTAGCGTAGCGTAAAACATTAATAGCTACTAATACAGCGTGTCGATTACGCGTCCGTCGTGTACGTACCACGCGTGAACCACTCATGACGCGGTAGCAATAGATCTCACGCGCGCCCATGGATTTATTTCTCTTAACCGTCGTTAAAAATCCACGCCGGCTATCGCGTTTACATTACGCCCCGTCCAGTTCATAATTAATCAACGCGCACGGCAGCGAACGGCTCGAACGTGATTAGTCGGAGCCGGTAGGCGAACGAAAAAAGACAGAAAAATAAAAAAAGAAAGAAAGAAAGAGAGAAAGAGGCCCAACGCGTATCCGCGTAAATTCCTCGCTCGAGAGATGCTCGCACTTCGATCGGTTTCCATCGGTCCTGATTTAGCGAGACCGGTCGCGTGCGTCGCGTGACTCCGTCATTAACGAGCCGGCGCAAAAAGTAGATCGCGAGTACGCGCTCGCTCGCGCGCTAGGGGGGTCGGACACGATCCTGGATATTATTACACTGCCGTCGACAGTAATTCCTATCGTCGTCGCAACGACCCCCTCGTCTCGCGCGACACGACAGAAAATCGCCCGTCGCGATCGGAAGTCTGGATAAAAAAGTAAAGAAAAACAAAAAGAAAGTATTTCGAGTAGCCAGGGATCCTCGGATCGGACCGTTGTCGATTTAGCCGTGCGTGTCCGGCGCATAATCACCGTTCATGGAAATTACTCCATGATTCGGTAAATGCTTGAACGTTTGCATTCGTTAGGAATTGAATATCAATCGTGGGAAAATTGCCAACGCACGGCTCCGATGAGATGAGGCTCGCGTGGCTGCCGGTAATTCCATCGTGTCATTATGGAATTAGCGCACTGACAATTCTGTGGGAACTGGATCCGGAATTGGGAGCTGATAAACGATTTCCCTTTTTTTTTTTTTCTATTTCGTTTGCCTTTTTTTTCGCACATACGCGCAGTCGCGTTCGAGCATTTATTTTAATGATGAGCGTCAAGCGTGCGTCCCGGGCGTCGGATCACGTCGATGCGTTCGTTTAATTTAAAAACGAACGCAACTACTTTTTACAGGCGTGAAATATTCTGACGTTATATTCCTACGTGTCATCCGTGCGCGTGAGCTTCCAATAAATATTTATGATTACTATCGGATCGCCATAAATATTTATCCCGACGACAAGTTATTATAAATATTTATCGTAGTATTCGACGAGGAGCGTGATATCAAAACACAAGATAATTTATGAGTGACGGAGAAGAACGCAGCTCTCCTTAGAGATCGCTATCGTACGTAAATTTCTATTACGGATCAAGTAAGCTGCTAGACAGGACTACGAGCATCAAACTGTGATCGTGAGATACTTCTTACGATCTCTCGTTACATACAATTTAGTGGATAATCTAAAATATGGTAATTACCCCTTCTTCGAGAGAAATCGTGTTTCTCGTTCGACACAGATTGTACCTCAATTATGAAACAAAATGTTGGGAAAATGGTACAATATTTCTTTTGTGACGCGTCCGACGTTAATCAGCGACAGTGGGCGATATCGTCGAGCGGAAACTCGTTATTCTTTTATATTCATTTACCCCTTCCGTTACACGCCGCTTCGCTATCCAATTCACCGTGGAAGAACCCAGGAGAATTAGGTTCGTTCCGCAGAAATCTCACCGGAATTTCCCTTCGTCATCGGTCCCGAGGGCACCGAAAACGATTCCAAACTTCAATGCCGCCCTCTCCCTCCGCGCGCCATCCTCTTTCTGTTTCCTCGCTAAGAGGAAACGGATTAGGGAAGTGCTCTCTTTTAAGGACCGACGATAGGACGCGATGCAATTTCTTTCCGTTTTCGTGGGACCCGAGTTGATTATTTGCGAAGATGGTCACGGGAAAGGGCTCGCCGATCTTGACATAAATCATTTAAATTACTGTAATCATCGTGTGTCCGCTGAATTAAAGTGCGAATAACGACGGACGATCGCATCGTTGATCTATCATAGTGAAACTGGTCGCGACAATTAATCATTATCGTAGGAGAATATTTAAATAGATTATTCGTCACCGCCCCGCTCGATCCAGTACTGAAATTACCCACCGTCAAGTTAATTGTTGTAGACTTTGTACGCCGTTAAACGCATATAATCTTCCGGTAGGGTTTGTAATTACGATCGGCTTAAAATTGAGATAATTTAATTACAGAGAAAATTATACCCACGGGATGCTAATCATTTTGTTCGTGGTTGCAACGAGCATCCTACGCGTACGGTTTAACATACAATAACCGGCGATAAGCACGAACGGCGGAAACGTTTGGTGAAAAACAAAATGGTTTTCACTTATCGCGAATGATTAATCGCCCGGGGGTTCGAAATCGCCCTTAACCCTACCGGCGGTAAATTAATAAAACTCGGCTATTATTCTTTATCGAAAGCGACGGCGCTATATAATTTCCGTCAATGCCCGGCCTCGCATTAATTTGCGCTAATTGGTTAAAAAGACAAACGAGCACCAATCGAGATCGTAGATCCTGGAACATTTTGCCGAGGACACGATCAAAGCCGTTGGGGCGCGTAAAAAGGGGTGAGCAACAAACGCGCTCTCGCCAAATAATTAATCAAAATAACGATGCACCGAGAACGAAATACTCACTCCCTAACGAGGTCTCCGGCAAAACACAGAAACACTTTATACAGCCTCGCCGCGTGCTCTTTCCTTCATTCTTTTTTCCGTTAATTTTATTTTCGTACGGATCGCGCATCGAACGACTACGCTCCGTCGCGGCGTCTGACCCCCGTCGCATCCGAAAGCGACGTCGTTCGTTAGAAATCGGGATTTTGCGTCTCGCAACTGCCGGTTAGGAGCTCCACCGATCTCTCTCCGCTTCTCTCTGTCTCTCTCTCTCTCTCTCTTCCCCTTTTTTGTCCGTCTCCGTTCCTCGGGCACCTATATTCTCGTCAGGTAGATGTTCGAGCGCAAAACTACGTAATTTCGCGCTTCGCTAAGCAGGGATCGTCGTACGCGGCCAGACAAAGGTGAAAAGCGCGGGCGCGCGGGGGCGTAGACCGCGGCATTTCGCGAAGCGTCGAGTCGCCTCGCGTCGCGTCGCGTCGTGGCGTCGTCGTTTACCTCCGTCACTGCCACCGTCTCTCCCCCCCCCCCCGACGTTGTACTCTGTTCTCTTCCGTCCTCGTACCTCTCGTACTACCCTTTGCCACCTTTACTTTCACCCACGGGCTTCGTGGAAATTCGAGGCGGTCGAGCGCGAGTTCTCAAATGCAATTAAATTTCACGCGACGCGGAGTCCGTCCGATTGATCGCCTGCCGTACGTTAGGCACGCTGAGATGTAAGTATAAGTCTTGAATAAGGAGAGAGAGAGAGAGAGAGAGAGAGAGAGAGGGAGAGAGAGATTGAGAGGAAGGGTGTGGGAGAGAGAGATTGAGAGGAAGAGTGTGTGAGAGAGAGAGGGAGAGAGATATTGAGAGGAAGAGTGTGGGAGAGAGAGAGAGAGAGGAAGAGTGAGATAAAGAGAGAGAAAGAGTGAGAGAGAGAGAAATAATTCATTAAATACACAATCATATATCATACACACACATATCATTAATTAAATACACTAACTTCCCTCAGTTCTATTGAGATCCTGAGTTCTCTATTTTCACAACAGACTATCGAAAGCTGTCTAGCATTACGTCAACCTCTCCGTCAATATTCTTCTATCATACTTGTTACAACGTTCCTCGCGTTTCTCACGTGAGATGACTGGCCATTCGTCGCGTCTATGTATATCATCGACGAGCATACAGACGGAATAAGGATGGGCAACGAATAAGCTAGGTGCGCCAAGAACAATTGTAATAACGCCGTTAATTGTTGATAACCCTCTCCCTAGTGGAATTCTTCCGCCGCCACCATCCCCGTCGTCTTACCATCTCTCCTCTCCCGGCGCACGATAGACTGCTATCTGGACGCCGTGAAATGGTTATAATTAAAGCTTCGCTAACGAGAAGCCGTTCGCCGTGAGATAACGAGGGCTTCGATTTAAAGAGACCTCGGGGAACGAAAGAAAGAGAAAACTCGGCGGAGGTATCCTGCGAGCGAAAGAGAGAGGGAGAGAGAACGAGAGGGAAGGATGCGCGCAGAACTTTACTGGCCAACGCAAAACGTTGCGTGTGCGCGCGCGCGTATACGTACGTATGTGTACACGCATATGAAGGCAGTGTCTACGGAATGGATAACGAGAGAAAGAAAAAGGACGCGAGTTCGCCGGAGAAAAAGAACGGGCCAAGCGAGGGGGGAGGCTCGCGTGCTTCTACCCCCACCAGAGCCCTCGATTGGTCGGTTAATATTTTATTCAGGGCGGAGTCGGATTTGCATACGAAGTGGGCCCTCTCTCTTCTCGTCTGCCCTCTTGTTGTCTCTCTTCGGCAGCGCACATCTGCCGAAGATATAATGCGAGAGATACTGCACGGGAGTGAAGACGAAAATCGCAGGTTCTAACGCGATTTAGCTCGGTTTTCGATCTCCGTTTTATTCCGATGAAAATGACCTGGCATTTTTAATCGGAGCAAACGTAATACGATTTTTTTGAAAATTGTCTATTCTTTTCTCGTCGCCACGACGTTTATTTGTCCCTGTTGAAGTTAAGATTCTTTCGATGGTAGAACGACGGGATTGCTAGTCGATTAGCGAAAAGATTTCCACGATATCGGACAATCCTCGTCGGTGAACATTTCCAGTAGATGCTGATCGGATCTAATGGTAAAATAGTCGCCGGAGCGAGAAACAGTCGAATCGTTCGATCATAAAGACAATGCTAGTTCGAATATCACTGCCAGTCGTGTCGTTTCGACGCGAGAAACGCGCCACCACGTGACACCATAGAGGTAAATTACCCAGCGAAAAAGAAAAATTTCGTTTCGGATCGACGTTACTTCGTAAATTCAACCGTCCCGTAGACGTTATTTGCAAGGATAAAGAGAAATAACCTTAATGAAAAACGTTCTGCCCGACGTATGCGACAGACCGTGATCGTGGTAGTTTTAACGATCTCAGAGGGTGTAGGGTGAAAGGGCGGGTGGGGGGAGGGGGCGGGTTCGTCGCTCGAATTTTATTAAGGGGAGGGCACGGCAATGCATATGCATGAGATGCGTTTTGCGCGACGAACATGTTTATTGTAATACTGACATACAGCGTACAAAATTAGTACGAGTTAAGGCGACATTTCCATTCTGCGATGGAATATGCATGAGAAAATGCATCGTAACATCTGCGCGGCAAGGTGGCTGCACTGGGTCACCGAGGCTCAACGCAGAAATATTTTTACATTGCCCCTCGTTAGCGCGCAAAACGTTATCCGCGATTATAACCCATAAGCGTATACTTCTTTTTTTTCTGTTGCATCTAATTACCGCGCGCCATCCCGCTCGATTGCTGTACAAACAAGCTAATTGTCCCGAGATGGGCTGCTACTCGACGACCCGGAGGTTCCACGTCGATTTTTCCGCAATCCCTTCGACGGGTAAACAACCGAACAGCATTCAAGATCCAGCGTGATATCATTAAATTACTGAAAAAGAGAAGAACCCGTGAGACGCGTACGACGCTTGATTAACGTTAATCTCCTCCTAACTTCGTCAACGACCAAGCAATTAGTAGCCGGTAGTAACTGACAGCTCGTAATCGTAGATAGATCGATGAAAAAAAAAGAAAGGGGGAGGGGGGGAAGAGAGGAGAAAAAAAAAGGAACAGAAGTGTATCCGCGCCCGATAAAAATCCGTACGAGGCGCATCGCTAATTAGTCGATTACGGTGCCGCGTAAACGCTTCCACGTACGTACGCCGGTATTCGTCGTTCTCGGATTGTAAAATCCGCGCGTCGCGTAATCTGATCACGCGCGCGGAGTAGTAACGCGCCCGCAAATACTCCTCGTCACGTACCGGGGCTTAAGGCCGGATACACACCGAGCTTCAACTTCCCTCCACGCCCTCACCCGTCGTACATTTGTGCGCGAGAACCCGTGGACCCGTGGTGATCGTGCGAAACACCGCGAAACTTGCCGCCCCCGTCGCGAACGAATACCGTCGCGTTCGTGCGATCCCGAGAGCGTTTGGTGAGCGGAAAGCGCGGATGCATATTTATACGGATCAACGGTCCCGTCGATTAAACTTTGATCGTAACGGACGGGAGAAATCGCCTAGAGAGGGACGCGTGGGGGGGAGGTGGGGTGTTTGTAACGGACAGTTGGGGGGAGGGGACTGAAAGTAATGGATTTGTCGTTGATGGAAATAACGGCGGCGATCTTGTCCACGCGTAATGCGTGTAAGGGTGAAAAAATATGGCTGTTCTGCGTTTGAGGTAACGAATGCATAACGATTTGCGTAACGCTAGGGGGTGAGGGACGAGAGTTAATAAGTTCCAAGTCACGGTCTGTCTCGTTAACGTTGTATCGAGAAGATTCGTTCGAACGAGCGTCGGGAAAGATTTTGACATGGTCCAACCCCTAACGTTCGTTCTTTCCTGAAAAGATTCAAGGTACTAGTTGTCGCGTACGTGTACTTGACCCGAGACAAGACCTCGTCCCTTGATTAAGAAGCAGTTTAACCATTAACGATAAGTCGATCGTCGTTCGATAATGAAATAATTGTTGCACGCGGCTGATTATCGTGCTTCCGATCGTTAACTCGTGTAAGTCGAGCCACTGTCGTCAACAAAAAAAAAAAAAAAAGAACACAATGCCGATCGTACCTCCGACGATCCACGGCATCCTCGGGGTAGGGCGCTCGCTCGATCTTATCCCGATAAAAACTTTCTGAATTGACCCACTGTGAACCGTCTTGGCCGGTGAAACAAAAAAGGTGTGCGCGCCGAGAAGAGTAATAATCTGGAGCTTGGCATGAAAGAAGGTAAAGACAGCCCCACGGAGGGAGGCTGAGTTTCATCATTCGGCACGTGTGTACTCTCTCTCCCGGGCAACGTCGTCATTACGAACGAGCTCGTTAAAAAGTACACGTTCGCGACGGGAAGAACCGGGAGGGATCAATACTGGCAATGAGGCCGAGAGACACCTTGTTAATCTCTCGCCACTGGTCACGTCTCTATCCACGCTGGTCATCACCGTGAACACACAGCGAGCGAGCGAGCGAGCGAACGAACGAGCGAACGAGCGAGCGAGCGAGCTGAGCGAGACCGTATGAAAGCGGATCTCTCGGGGCTCGCGACCGGTCCCTTCCACCGTCGTCGTTCGTCGTCGTCGTCGTCGTCGTCGTTCCGCCACGGAATTAAGCGACAAAAAGTCGTGTACGACTCGGATCCTTTCTAAGTTCACCTCCTACCACCCCTTTCGCCCACCTCCCCTTGTCCGCTGTGTCTCGCGAGTAAGTAGTACCCGGGTACACGTAGAGTCTTGTCACCGTGCCCGGGAGACTGGTTAGAGGAGGCGCTTATCGTATGGAAGGATCTCACTGACAGCCGCCAATTAAAACATGCTAACGAGCTGCTGATCTCGCGATATCTCCGGAGCGGGGCCTAATTAAACTCGTGGGAGAGAGGGGCCGGGTATCGGGAAGTGGGAGTGAGAGAGAGAGAGGGAGGGAATCGTTGGGGGAGGAGCGGAGGCAACGATGGAAGGAGAAACGACAAGACAGAATCTACGAGATCTCGGAACACCTAGACTTATCGTCTTAAGAACGATCTCCTCCCCCCCTTGCTCCCGATGAACTTTAACGAACCTATTTCCAACGGACAGAGTTCTTCCAATTACCCGGTAGTATATTGCCATTGTGTTGGAATAAAAATGTCCGGCAGCTTCGTATACGTTGGGAAATGTATTTTTTTTATTAATTACGTATGCGTGAGTTTAGTAATGGTTCGATTAAAATTGATTTTTTTTTATTAGAAGATTTCAGGAAGCGATCGTGTATGAATTTTCAACCTTCCGATGGATAATCGATAAGCGTTTCGTAGATATGTAATCCAAGTTCGAGTGGAGCCCAGTTGTAGCATTATAGGGACTCGAAATTTATGGAATTATGACTTTTAACGTAGTAGTCGAGAAACGACGTGGCGCGGTAAATTTGAGACTTTAAGAATGCGACGTTCCCGAGTGTCGCATTAATGACTGTAACTTTTATTTTAATCCCTATTTAGACACACGAGAGCGTCCCGTTAGGAGCGAGAGCTTGATATTTATGACTTACCGATTTCCACCTCGAGGGATTTCGTAATTTTAAGTTTCTAGACATCGTACAACAGCTGTACACTTGACTCGGGATCCGCGGGGCTTACAGTTTCCTAAGAACCCCGCGAGGGGGGGGAGGAAGAGTCCCCTCCTTGCATTATCGTACAAGGTGATTTGTAATTCGTGGTATAACCGCGGAGGGGAGTCCTCCGTTGAAGAAATATGTATGAGTTAAGGAAGAAGAATAACATCTTTGCATTCGGTAGCCCTCCTCCTTCGTGGGGGAAGAGAATCGCTTTAGAGATCGAAACACGTGAGCTTAATGCTTTCCTTCCCTTCCGCGATCGCGTTACTTTTAGTTACGCCAACGGTGCATTTTATTACAACCGACAAGACGAATGTTTTAAAGAGCGATCGTACTCGAGTGGGAAAGACTGAAGCCAGGAAAAATTCGCGTTTCCCACGCGGAAAAAGCGGGTAATTATCATCGATTGAAAGTCTGCTCTCGTTAACCGGCTCCTCGATACGCCGGAGTATCCTACCTCCCGGTGGATAAAAGCCTCCGCTCATTTGCATAATCTGGCACGTTTCAGCCGATGGAAATTAACTAATCGTTATACGACGTGTATTTCAAATTCATTCCTCCATAACGATAATCGTTTTGCTCGCCGGGGCCCTATTTACAACGTTATCGCGACGAAATTCAGCGCGCGCCTAACCGTGTCCGCGAGGCAAAAAGCTTTCCGCCCCGCAGATATCGGACGATCGAATCGGTAGAGCCTCGGACTCTCCTTAATATTATCCCGCCCGGTAATTTACTTTACGATCTATCCTTATTATCAGCACTTTGCCGGAGCAATATTGCCAGTTCGCGATGGCTCCCCCCGATCCTATCGCGAAAACTTACACCGCCGCTTTTCAGTAATGAATCGTTCCGCCAGCCCGCGACGCGGTTTAAAAACAATCCGAGCGTCGGAATCTGGTCCTTCTCTTGCCGAGCGCTATCGGTAACCGCGCATCTTCGTACTCCATAAATTCTCCAACCGTAGACCGTATTCGCGACTCATGGATCCGGTTCCCCGTTCGTTCCTTTCGCTGCCTTTCTCCTCTTCTCTACCATCGAATGGAAGCGTCTATTTCCTGTGCCAGCACTCACGGTAATATCGCGAGAGCTTGCCGACGTATCAGCTTCGCACGGTAAACCGTTTCGACTGTTCGGAAACTGAATGCGACGCGGAACGGCGCGAGAGAAAGAGAGAGAGAGAGAGAGTGAGAGAAGAGGGTGGAGATCGTAGGCGAAGGTACGATCGGGGGCAACGAGGGAGGGGGTTGCAGAAAGCTCGGGAGCTGCCACTGAGTAACCAGGATCGCTGTTTGCAGTTGGATTTTGGAACTAAGCCCAGGTTTGCCCAGACAGATGCACCCACTTGCCGCCCTTAATAGCATGGCTTACGCACCGGCCCCGTTGATCGGGAAACCTACGGCCAACCTAGCGAGCGCGCGCTTCCTTTCATCCTTAGATCGTTCCACCCTACTGGAAGAATGGAGTTTACTGGCCGATTGTTGCGAGATAGACTCCGACGGTGCCCGGGGAGCACCTACTCTTTTATTTCAATCCGATCACAGGGCCCTTGAGACTGGACGTGATAGAGGGATTAGGTGGTTAATAGTTGAGCAATTCCGAAGTAGGCGCGACGTACGCGTTGGTAATTGGACGGGTGACGAATTTATGTGGGCGAATAATATTTATTTGATTAAATAACTAGCTAACGATTGCGTTAGTGCATCGATAGATATTATGATATTGTACCGGTTAATTACTCGCGAGCGTAGAGCGTATATTAATTTAGGCGAAATGATATAGGTCACGCGATAAAGAGTAACATCACCACCAATTTGTGGTTAAACGTTTTGAAATCTTTCGGGTGTTCCATCCGCAATAATTGTTCCAGCCAAAGGTAATCAAAGTAATTACTGTAACTACATCTCTCGAATTATTCGTACGCCACTCGGAAGATAGACTTACATGTGAAACGTTAATGTACTTGGCCCGAGACAAGACCTCGTCTCTTGATTCCCGGTAGCGTTAACGACACCTAAGTATCACGATTCCGATCGAAATCTCCCAGCCTATCCCCCAAACGGTTAACAAAATCCCGACACCGATGTCACGAAATATACTCGACATTGATAAATTGCATCTAAATCCAAGAGTAGGGCCTGGGTAGATCGACGATATCCGATGCGACGAGCAGGACAGAAACCTGCCTCCGAGTTCCTACAACGCGTCGCCGCGCCGGTGTGCGTGTACAACCCGGCATCCGGCGTCGAGCGAGCACCGTAAAAGAGCACGAAACCTGTCTAGAGAAACTCTATGTATCGTAAGGGGGCACGAGGGACGACGGGCGTCGGTACTAATTACGGGTATGCCTCAGCATCGCGCATCGTCGTTACCGTCATCATCCACCGTCGTCGTCGCGCGTCGTCATCCGTTTCTCCTGTAATTTCGCGACTCACAATGCGCCAACTGATTAGGACTCTATTGCGCGCACCGCGTTCTCATCTGCGTTCCATGTAATCATCGACGGTGCTTCGGGCACATGGAGAAGAGGAAACGGGGAGAGTCGGGGTGGGTGGTATGGGTGGTGTATGGGGGTGGGGGGGGAGGCGACTGAAAAGGGGGATCCGGGCCCTAGAGAGAGAGAGAGAGAGTGAGGCAGGGGGGAGAGGGGAACCAGGTTTTACGGGAGTGCGCCGCTCCTGCCGGCACAATGCGGCTGTAACGAGATGATTACAGGCGTCGTCGGTGCTTTTGGAATCCCATGGATCAGCGGCAACCCCCCCAACACGGAAAATACCTTCCTCGTGATTCGAGGGCGCACGCTGGAAACGGATCCTCCGTGTCTCGGTTTAAGTGGTCGCGTAAACGTTGAGGTCGTACCGGGATTTGTCGTGCCTCCGTGCCGGATGAGCATTCGTATTCTGGATACGTGCTGCCTCTTCGCCGTCTACGCGAAGAGTCCTCTACTCGTAAAGGGAGGATCCTACGGACTCGCGAGTATTTTGTAGAGTGGATGTGTCTCGCGGCCAATGTGTCTCGCGATACCGAGAGAGCCGGGTAGCTTCCGCGGACAGTTTTTCGTAGTCCGTGGCGGACTCGCGAAATTCTCGTACCTTTTATCTCGCTCTTTCGAAAGGTCCTTGCGACGTTTGTTTTTGGCGCGCGAGTTGGGAATTCCCGCGTTCGACGAGTATTTGATGATTATTGGTAGACTGCGCTTGTTTATGTAAAATGCATTGTTTTTATAGTGACTTTGAATGGATTTTGTGACGCGAATGCGATGAGTGTGAATGAAGTATATGTATTGTTACGAATGTCTATGCAAGTCATTGCCTTCTTGGCGTCCGGCATTGCCGATAGGCAGTTGTTAGTTGAAATTGTAAATATGTCAATAGTTGTATTCAAGCTCTGACTACGAACGGATGTGTTCTTACTGTTGCACTAATAAACGTTATTTTTACAAATATGCCCAATTTACGTTTACGTTCTCGCACGATTCGCAACAGTATAATACATTATATTGCCCGTATAGTATATTATTATACGTACAATATATTATTATAGCCTGTCAGCCCATTAAAAATAATGTACTTTGCATAAATATCCGCAGTCTAATTACCACTATTATCAAATCTCGCGAAGAGTACGAAAAACGTTGATTCGACTGAAAATCGAAGCGCATCCTCGCGGTACTCTCGTTACATAATTTATCGAGTATATTTCGAGAACGGACCGCTGTACGGCGTCGCGATACCCAAGCCGGAGGATATTTCGCTATGTCCGTGCATTGTTCCGCAATCTCAGGAATAAAGTAACGCGACGACAACACCGCATCTTCGTGCCAATAAATCCGCGTTCGCCATTACGTCACGCCGGGGCTCTGATGAATCCAGATCACGTTTCTACCGAAGATTGCGAAAGGCGAGAAGGTTCGAACCAAAGACGAGGACGGCGGCTGTCGCGAGAACTTGAGAATAAAACGAAGAGACCGTGCTTTCGGATAGCAACAGCTGGCGCGAACGAGAAAGATATCCCTCCGACGAGGTTCCCTTCGACTGCCGTCCTTCCCAGCATCGGCGAAATCGACGGGAAAGACCCCGTTGCCAGGATCGTCGCAACTCAGTCAGGAACCAGCTGACGTTACGACCCTTCCCGGGAGGTGCCGGCTCTACACCCCCCTTTTATATCCCTCCGACGCCGAGAGCCTACCCTCGTCTTTCCACCTTCGAGCAGCCGGTGGTACGAAGTGCCGAAGGACTGTTTTTCGAACAACATCCGCTACGCTTCGAATCCAGATTTACAGTTTATCCAGCAGACTTTTGTAATTTAAGCGCGAAGGCGAAGGTACCGATCGACGTACAGAGAAATAATCCCATGAATTCGACGAAATTATTACGTCGCGAAATCCTGGTAAAGGTAGATTCAATTTTTTTTATTTAAGGAAGCCTTCCGCTGGATTATGAATCGAGCGATATGTCGACGATAAAATGACGAAATATAGAAAAAAATGATTCGTCGAATGCTTATTAACTGAAAAGTCGTGTTGGATCGGTCCTTCCCTCGATATAAATAAATTATCGTTGGTTGACCGTGTACGTCGGAGGAGAGACAGAGGGGCAAGTAAGTAATTAAGCAAATAACGGTGCAACTGGATTAACTCGGTAATCCGCACAAGTTTCGAGGCACGATTCTCGCCGATAACTTCGCGCTCGGGCAACGCAAACTGGAAATCGTTCGATTTAAAAACCAGACGCTGTTTAGCGAAGCCGATTACATTATCGTGGTAACTACGGTGAGTCGATCGAGTTGCGCGTTACGCTTTCATCCGTCGGCTTTTTAATTTACATTCGCGCAGTTAATTTACTATCATCCGGCCAAAAAGGAGTAAAGCGCGCATCGCTCGGGAGCGTCCGAAGCTACGCGATTCCATACATCGATGAAGTTCCATTCCGTAATTGCGAGTATCTCCCCCGAGTACCCCAACGATAACGCTTCCGGCAATAGGACGGCGGCATTGTACATTAGCAGATCAAGTTCCGACGCAGCTACCCGAGGAATCCATGATTGTCCTCATGAAACAAAGATCCACCTCCCTTGTCTGTACCTATTACCCTCACGATGTTCGGAAGCTTAACACAAGTTCGGGCAGACTGCGTTTCTCAACGCAATGCCTACCGCTCGCGTAGACGACGATGGTATTGAAATATTATTTAGACGATACACCGAACGTAAATGAATTACATAAAATTTCACGAGTGTGGAGAAGTGGAGGTACCATCGATGTTATTCGGTGGACGTTGATTCTTTCTAGATCTTCGGAAAGTGCACCGTTGTTATTCGTTTTCTGAAAATAAGTGCAGAAATATCGCATCGTCTTATTAAGAGGCAAGATCTTATCTCGGGTCGAGTACAAATACTTACACGAGAACTAGACCTTGTATCTTTACTTATTTTCCTGAAATAACTCAGAATCTCTGCGCATCACGATTTTATCCCGCTGTCATCTATGTTTTAAGATTCTCCACGTTCGATTCTTTAAATAGCCCATCAATCATGCTTGATCGCCTGTTTAAATCGGATCAAAGTTATAACTAACTAATCATAATTTCCTCTGCTTAAAATTCCTCCAGAAATATATTCCTGAAGTGTAACAGAACCCTGCTGCAACATTCAGCACAGTATAAATCATTCTTCGTTCCGTCGATAATTCACACGAGCGCGCCAAAAATGCTGCCCCCGTATCCCTTAAACCGTCTGCGTCGCGAAGCGCAAAGTCCTTGACGTAACCGTGACGCACTCCGTGACTTTGACCGAGAACACCCGTATCGCGGCAACGTTTAATTATCGGAAAGCTTTCGATTTCCCCGAATCCGAGGGCTCCTTTATCTTCGCCCCGGCCGCCGTTCGGACACCCCGGTATCACCGGTTTCGCGCATCGAGATCGGCGAACGTCGCTCGCGACTCGAAAAACATTTGTTACGTTCGGCGCGATGGCAAAAGCGCAGAGGCCGGGTTGCGCAAACTCGATTAAAACGAGCGTTAAGCGATCGAGCGCCCGCGGGGGTGGAAAGCGCACCGCTTAATAGGGTGTGATAGATCGGGTAAATTGCATCGGTGCTAATGGGATTGCACGCGATGGTGCTATAACCATTACCGTGGCCGTAGAGACTGGTATCCATGCCCCGAAACCACCCCCCCCATAGAGGAATGCTGCTCCCGCTTTTCCACCGTTCTCCCCTCGTCCCTTCCCTCGTTTACCTCTTCCTCTCTCTGTCCTTCCGCCATTCTTCGTATTCTCTCCATCGTCCTGAACTCCTCTTCCCACCCCCCCACCACCGCATTCCCTCTGTCTCTCTTGGTTTCTCGCACCGCGTCCCGATAATGTCATGCTAGATTTAATAATCGCGCGCGACCGCTGCGCCATTTTAGCAACAAAAGTCACCCCGAGAGTCGATGATCCCGTCGGAGTGGGAATCGCCGTGTCCGTCAGGCATACGATCGGACGTTGATCTCTATCGTTGACGACGTACGATCCAGTCTGGTGCTCTTCAAAATTTCGACGTCCTCCTAGGGGTCAAGCGGTATAATCGTTTTAACGGGTAGCTTGAAATTACATGCCAAATTTATCGGGAAATTCCGGCGCGGTGTCGGGGAGGGGGTGGGGGGTTAGAATTTCGATCTGTCGGAATATACGAGGCGAGAATAAAATTAAATTTGTTTGTCGTTTGATCTCGTTTAGTCGGGGCTGGGATTAAAGTATACCATACTTTATTTCACCGTGGTCGTTTGTATTCGATTTTCAATATTTTATCCATTAACCGTGAATCATTATAGCGCGATAAACCTATAACCGGTCTCTCGAAATATGATATCGTTGCCATCGAGTATCATCGAATACCACGAAATCTCATTATTATAATATTTTGTTCTTTTTCACAGATGTTTCTTCGATATTATTAACGAGTCGTCCTTCTATGATATTTATAGGTACAACGTTACAATGGTGTCCGTATACTTGACAATTCACAGTTTGAAAAATTTCAAACATACGAAATCACCAACAACTTTTCCTTTAATTTTCCAATCGATATTATAAATCGTCGATTGTTGAATTTCCGAAAAATACCACCGATTGTTCTAACAAACATAACACACCCAACGTATCTCTAGTTCAAAACCAGATAAAAAATTCTCTTTTCTCTCGAACAACGTCGAGCCACCACAAATTCGTCGTCCCGTTAAATTCTCGCTTCGTCAAACTCGCCTTATCGTAACCCCCCAGCAGAGCAGTCGAAGGGTCCGCGGATAGTTGGAAAAATCAACGTCACCGCGTGGGTAGATCGGCTCGAAGGGCGACACCGCCCTCCCTACGATTGATTCCTCTCCGACGAAACACGAGGCCAGGACTTTTTTGCCGCACCGATTCGAGGACGATGACGACGACGACGACGACGACGAAGGCGATGTCAACGACGAGGCCTGAAACGGCGACGACAACGGCGGGAAACGGTAGGACAACGCGCGGCGCGTTGCAGGGAACGGGGACGGGGGAGAAAAGAACGAAAAGGAGAGAGAGAAGAGAGAGATTCATTGACATTTAGCGAGCGCGAACAAAAAGCACGGACGACGAGGGGACAATGCCTGTCGAATTCTTTGTCCCGGCCCCGGTCTACGGTGGATTTTTAATAACGGCGCAAAAATAATGGAGATACCGCGGCAACAATGGGGGTGGATCTTCATTAGAGACCCGCCGTTCTGTGATCAAATACTTGTCTAGCGGCCACCGTGCGCTTGGGTGTCGACGGTTGGCAGCTGTACCATGCGGTACTACGCGCTCGTACCTTCGTAGGTGGTACCTGAAAGTACGGTGGAATGCATTTTTTTTTTTTTTTGACGGATCATCGGCGTCGAACCAACGTTTTCGTCGTCTTCCGAATACACGCGCGTGCGCCCGCCCCTCGTGTGTGTCTCTCCGGTTTATGCCTTCGCTCACCCTTTTCCCCTGCACTCGCGCCTTTTTTTTTTCTTTTCTCTTCTTTCGCCCGCCAAAGAGCGGGCGGGATAATTTTGATTCGCCGTAGGCGTCGGCAGGAACCACGTAATACAGTGATTTGGCGTGTGGATGTTCGCGCCCGCAGAACATGGTACGCCAAGTCAAATACCGACGCGAAAGAGTTACGACTCGCGGAGCGATGTTTGGAGTTGGAACGCGACTCGGGTGGGAGCTTCAGTTTCCCTTTCTTTTTGCCCTACTCGAGTTTGTCTTTCGATGGCGGTATGACGTCAGCGGTTTTAGGGCTGACGTTTCTTGGAACTCGTCTGTAAGAGTTCGTCGGTTGAGAAAAGTTTGATTCGTACTTCGTTCGGTGTATATCCATCGCGAGAACTTTTATGGAATAATTGCGTTTGAATTTGTTTCAATTGCATTTATTCCAACTCTGTCGCTTAGGAAGTTTCTGTTTATTCGTTTGAAAGTCATTGTAATGAAACTTTAGTGGAGTACAGTATTGTTACCTTTTTTCGAAGAAAATTGTATAGATATAGAATTATAGTTAAACGAGTTAACTTGTTTGCGATAAACGCGTTGCCTGTGATAACTTTTATGGAATCGTCGTGGCTTCGAGGATAAAGCTCACCTCGAGATACCAATATCCGGATTTTGATCAAGGTAAGCTTTCTTTATAGGAAAGAACCTTTTTCGGGGAAAGTGTTACGTCTCTGTTGTTTCTGAGGGTAAAGCTCGAGTATTCCCTCGCAAGCTGATTCTCCGTCCAAGGTTAGATCGCCTTGTACACTCTCTCTTTCTCACGGTCACAAACACGAAGTCACGCACACTCGTCGAGTGTCACGCGCAATCCCTTGGCACAGGTCAGATAAATAAATAGCGCGGGAAGACTGGGCAAATATTTGCGGAAACCCGTGCACACCTGAAGAGATAGACACGGTGCGTGGATGTGTGCCTTCTTGACCTCATCGTTCTATCTCATGCTTTTGAATATTCCTCGGTATAACAGGATCCCCGAAGCAAACAGCTAACCCTACATCGAACGAAATTATTATTATCATCGCGCACGTCGCCCGTACAAAACTTTTCTCATTTTGCACAGAAATATATCTACTTACGAATATAGAATTAAATTATGCAAAAAAAAAATGTGAATTGCAACAAACCGAGACGTACATAGGACAGGCGTAACACTGTTTTTAAGGCTTAAATCTAGATCATGCACATCTCTGGATCTTCGGATCTCCAAACTTTTTTTTTACTTTTACTTTTACCTTGTAAAAGATATTTTACAAGGAATCACATGTGTTTGCTTGCTTTAGAAATAGTTTGGAGATTTGAAGATGTGCATGATCTAGATTTGCTTCGTTTTTAATAACATCGGTATGATCGGTGAATAAATTCGTGTCACCCAGTACTTTTTATTTCCGATCTATTCCCCCGATTCAACGCAGCTACTAACTCTGTCACTTTTCAACCTACAAATTTAAAGAAAAAAAGAAAAACTACCACCCGAATCGCCGAGATATACGATCCGCGAAAATTCGCACGCGGCGTAAAGGAGCGAAGTAACGAGAACGCGCGAAAGAATGTTTCTCGGTAGCACAATGTCCGTGCGCCGGCTATTCATTTTTATTTCGCCCGTCCCGTAAAAAGTCTCGTCACTCCTCGGCAACGTCACGACGAACGCGCAACCCAAGGAGCAACGTAACTGAGACACGTGTACCACGGAGAAGGGCGTAAACGCGAATTATGCCGCGTGCAAAAGGGATTACGCGACCCAGTGTGTCACTACTCACGCACTTAACTTCTCGTGGAGCCCGTGAGGTGCGAGGGGGTGTTGGTTAATTCACGCCGTGGCGTCATTGTAAAGCGTCGTCTTCGCGGACTGAAATACGCTCTCCGTGGTACAGCACCGAAGTGTATTGCATTGCTTATGAGGTTTATACCACCGCGCGCGCTTATGAATATACCTTGCCGGTAAGCCACCTCAAATGCACCTCAAGAGCGTACACAACGTTTCCGCATAAAAGGCAGGCGAATGAGAATCGCCGTAACATATATTTTCATGCGATTTCTTTGGTACAACGTATTGATTTTATGCGAGAGCGTTGCACGACTCGCGGAATAAAAATCCATAGACTTTAGCGCGTTTCCGTGTCCATCGGTACGAAGCGACGCAATCATTTTTTCACCGTGCAATCGGTTTGTACGCGTAGAGGGTGAGAATCGAAGAAACATTCGCGGCGTTAACTGTATAAATATGAATACAATAAATGTAAAACTGTCGCGCGGAGCACATACATTATATTACGATAGTCGTAACGATATTCGAGAACACGGTGATAACGCGAAGCGCGAATGTTTATGCAAAACGCAACGCTAGGTATATTGATTCTGAAACTGTTTTCATATCGCGAGTATGTTAAGCAAGTATGTTCTTATAATTAAAGATCTACTGTATAGAAAATAAAACCTTGAGTAAGAACATTTTTCTTCCAATCTTACGTCCATACCAATCTCTTATAAAAACATAAATCTGCATAAACGTTAGCGTTCTGGTAATAAAATATTTCACTATACGACATAAACTCGATCGCGATACCGTTCGCAGTTTAAACTTTAAAGCGCCGTCGTCCGTTTAAACGCCTCGCGTACGTAGTTTACGTTGGAAAAATTCTATCTAATAATTTCTTCGAGACGACTCGCACCCCCCACCCCCTTCCGGGCCATGTAAATTTCAAAATGAACCTTAGTGCGCGATAACGGCGAACAATTGTTGGCACGGCTTCCGAAAACTTTGCTTCGCCCGGTAACTCCGTGTCAAGCCGAATCTCGCGGATATTACATTGACGCTGCAGATTACCGGGACCGGGCCGCCGTTTGTTCAGTACATATTACCAGCCACCCTCGTTCTCGGTATGTCAAATATTTAACCGAGTTTCAACGCGGAATATCAAATGGAGCGATCGATAGGAGTCAGCGGGCTTTAGCCACGGTACTCGGACATAAGTTAGGCGCACACGTCCCTCGGATTCTCCTTCCCTTTGACTTCTTCCCTCCTCGTAGCCGAACGACCCTCCTCGTTCCCCGTCTCTCGACGAATTCTTTGCCCTCCCCGCGATATCGGAAACGCACACGAGATTTCGGAATATATATCGCACCGGAGTAAACACATTCTTTTATGGACTACGCGACTGGCATGGGAATTGTATTTAAACTGGCAGCCCTGTAGTATTGCGTAGATCGCGTTCGTTAACGTTTAGTATCGCTTTTAAGGTAGTTATTTTTTAGCGCTCCCGGTAGTGGGAGTGCTTATTTTTCTTTTTTTTTAGCGCGTAATGTTTAGGAGTATTATACGAGGAAAGTTTTTAGAAAGGAAGGAAGCAAGGGTGATTGGTCGAAAAATTCATTTTCATTCGGCGACTTTGGTGGAAGATAATTAAAATTGTTGGGATTGTTCCAATTTCACTGGGATTAAACTCGATGTTTTATTTGAATCTCCTGAAAGACAAAAGCCCGATGGTTCGCTTTGCTATAATCCGTGTAATTTGAAATGCAAAATGTATTTGATTCTGCCTCTTCGGTATCGCTCAAATGCCATTTTTTTCGCACTCGGAAGGTAATTAACCTTCCTATATACGCGTGTCCGTCCGTGAGATCGCGCATACGGGATACGCACATCAGTTCCAGGGATCCGTGTGTATAGAAATGTTCGAATCGGTGGTTTTATACCGATCTGAGTCGGATCAAACACGTTTCTTTTATTTGAATATCGCAAGAGAAAAAAGACCGATTTTGCGCGTCGCAGCGATCCGTGTAATTCGAAATACAAAATCTAATTGATCCTGCCTCTTTGATATCCCTCGAGCGGCATTTTTTTCACGCGCGTCGTTCCACTTTCACCGAACATCAGAGAAATTTTTCGCTAACGTCACCATGGAGGAACCGGCAAGGAAGGGTCTCCGCCAGCGAGGGTATGCGCGGATTCATAACTCTTTCCGCGAAAATGGGGGCGATCCTTTCAGAGCCATTTTCGTCATGGTCCGACCAACCATTTCCTTTCCTCTCGACACCACCATCGGATAGTTGGTACAATGGAATCGCTCGAGCGTGTCGCCCCGATACCTCTATCCCTCCTCGTATCGACGACTCCGTCGATGTCATCCGGTATTCGTCGGAAAATACAAAAGATCGCGATGCTCTGCCCATGACGTAATTCGGTTTTTAATTTTACCCGCTATTCACGGTTTTATCGATCCCCGAAGGTACTTGGACGCGAGGCGATATTCCGAGCAAATGAGGATAACGTTAATAGGAGCATTTAATTTCCTTTATGATTTGTCAGATTTTAATTGAATTTAATACAATTTCATATCTCCACGAATGTCCGATACTTCACGGCCTTTGATGGAAACGTTTAACTACTGCTTCTTTCATTCGCGAACTATGAATTGAATTTAATGCAATTACATACCCATAATACAAAAGCTCCCGCGTTATCGGGATTCCATTCTTTATTTATACCGTAACGGTAGGAAATGTTTTAATGCAAAAAAAAAAAGAGAGACACGCCCGCGGTGGTGTATACCCTCAGGAGCGTTTGTCTGGAAAACGATTTGCTTGTTCAGCTAATTCTTCTCTCTCTCTCTCTCTCTCTCTCGGCCCTTACAAATAATAATCGCGAAGAAATACGGCGCAATTGGGAAAGACCAGCCATTGAAAGAACTTCCCCTATTTTGCGGGGGCTATTGTTGCTGGTTCGAGCCGCGCTTTGGAACGAGGAATCTATCTACTCGCGATAATCGATTGGGATGAAA
The DNA here is from genome assembly GCA_933228935.1 of Pemphredon lugubris. Classification (NCBI taxonomy): domain Eukaryota; kingdom Metazoa; phylum Arthropoda; class Insecta; order Hymenoptera; family Crabronidae; genus Pemphredon; species Pemphredon lugubris. The sequence continues at coordinate 6,684,486 of OW121819.1, read as the reverse complement.
GTAATTCTTCGGTACAAAAACCTCGTTGAGCTATTTATTGCGAAGAGATTGGTTGGCGATCCCGAGAGCGTTCCGCCTTGTCCCAGATTATCGAGCAAAGATATATATTCTCGTCCGACGGAGACGGGTATTTAATTTAATAACAGCCACGCGTAACCCTGAAGATCTTTCCGTCGATCACCGCTTGACCAGAGTCAATTAAGGTACAACGAGGGTCTGTCTAAAAATCAAGTCGCGTGAAAAACTGTCAATAAGTAAACCAGCGCAAGTAACGATTCGAACGCTTCTCGAAATTGCGCCAATAATCCCGTACATGGATTTACGTTTACTCACTCAGATTTCTGTAATCTACAATTTTTCAAAATCCGTTTCTCACGGTTCTCGGCGATCTCGGTTATTTTCCAGCAATTTCCGGTCCACCTCGTCCACGCGTCGATGTTTCAATCCGCAATTTTCCATCCGATTTAAAAAGAGAAGCGGCAGTCTCTCACGGAAGCGTTGAGATTTACGTCGACGCGTGCTTCCCGTGATTTCCGAGGCCGGGCAGAGAGGAAGCGAGAGGACCGGTGCGGGGAATGAAGGAGAGAGAGAAGAAAGAGCGAGAGAAAAGACAGATGGACCGGTGAACTTGGTGGATTCGACGAAGCAAAGCCCGTGTCTGCTCTACCTTATCGATTCTGGAAGCCGACTCGCGGGTGGTCCCTCGACGTCTGCCCGATCTTCTTTCCTCGTCCTCTTTTATTTGTACCCAAAGGCGGCACGAAAATACACGGGCACTGGCCCGCGAACTGCCCCCAGGGGGGCGGACCCTTCCACGTGGGTGGCTCTCGCGTGCCGGGCCCTAATACGTTTCTAATTGAAATGTTTATCGACGGGATACTCGACGAACATTTTAGATGGATCTCCGATAAATTGAACGATTTGCCGGCCCAAAAGAAAGCCACCGGATCGGATCGGATCGGCCGGTTTGCACAGAAGTACGGATCTGATATACGCGCGCGATCTTTAGTTCTATCGGATGAATTCTGAAATTCGGTTCCAGGATGAGATAGGAAAAGTGCCAAGATCGTGATAAAGATAAAAAAGACCGATTCTCGTGTTGTTTTTTTTTTTAATAAGTGGAACGTTTTAACCGTACATTATATTTTCATAGTAAACGCGGGTTAAATAGCGAAATTAACTTTCCTTCTCCTCTCGAAGGTAACAATGTTTCATCCACCACTTCCTGAAATACCGTCACAAATATTTTGAAAGGTTCGCGATAAATTGCTCGAGAAATATCAATAAACTCAAACTCCACCGAAAGGTTATTTTACAAATTGCACTGAAAAAAGTCTTTCTTAACTGAAAATTGATTAACCCCTGGCCGTGGAAACGATTAAAAGTATCATTCCGCGTCAGCATCTATTAAATTTATTTCTCGTTTTAAAACCCACGGACGCGTGAGCGCGTTGTCAACGTCGGGTGCAGATATTTGAAATCTCGTTGGGCAGAAAGTTTTCCTTCCGCAAGAAAGTGTCGGCGGACGGGCGAAATGAAAGATTACGAAGAGAAATGTCTGTCTGTCGCGGTGGCGTACGGCGAGGCGTCGCGCGAGCGCCTCCCGTGCGTCTCCTTCCTTTTTCCGCGGTCGTATGTAGACGGGAAACCATAATACAGCTTAACCGATCGCAGCCGCGGTGCACGGTGGCACGTGCACTAAGGGGATGTTTGTCATTGCTCGTCGGCCTCGCGTCTTATGCCGCGCGTAATTGATTTTGCGCTGGCTCCAGGTCCGTCTGGCAGTCACCGACTTGCGGTAGAATAGAACGGGCAGAGACATCCTCGTCTCACTTTCGAAAATTATCCCCGGGATGCGAGCAACCGCGTACAGTTTCGCTCGTAAACGATTCGCCGTCGTTGCGCTTTTCCGCGGAGTCGAGGTTAAATGAATTTAATGGCCACCGAATGAAATTACATTTCTGTGCTGCGGTAATCGCGGATGCGTTGAAATAGGAAAATTAGATCGAAAGTTTCAAAGATAACGAATATTTAATTTAGAAGCTTACGGAAGACTCGTTGTCAGATTTGTTAGATAAGAATTTCTTCATCGTCGTACCTGTTTGATAAAGTAGAAAATTTCAGAATTACTCAAAGTTCGAGCAACGATGTATTGTGCATAACGACCCGCGCTCTTTCTTCTTCTTCTTCTTCTTCTTCCTTCTTGCCTTTTTTTCTAAGCAATCTGCGCGACCCTATATCATCCATGCGAATAATATACGCGAGGTTCTTCTTCGATCGGTCCTTTTAAAAACGCGAGATCAAAGTTCCACGGTACCGCATAAAGAGACGACAACGACGATGAAGTTGTACTCCCAGAAGCGACAACTTTCAAACGTGAATTTTGGAATTATCGTCAGCAGTGGGACAGAGAGCGATGCTTCGACAAAAAAATAAAAACAAGAAAAGAAAAAAAACAATCATTTCTGTCTCGAGGGTGGAGTTCTAAATCGAGGGGGATATTTACCGCATCGTAGCTACAGAGACGTCGCGCACTGTACCCGCGACGGTGGTCCAGGACGTCCACGTTGCGATCGCGTGCGCTCGCGAACTCTCTCAGGAACGCTTAGATCCCGCGCGACAAATTCTCAAGCGCGCCGCTTCGTAATTGCGATTTACGACTGCGGTCCTCTCGTTCTGCCTTTCTCCCCCCCACCCTCCCCCCTGTCCTCCTGCCCCCCAACCCTCCCCCCTCCGTCCCTGCCCCTCCACCCCATTTCCAACGGGCCGAGCACTTAATGGCGTGTTGAATAACGGATTTATATACGGGGCCTGAAATACGCGGCGAGACGCTCGCGATACGCGACAGACGTGTTTACGACGCCGAAAATACAAATTGCAACGACCGAGCGTTCCTCCACCCCCCGCCCCCGGTCGCCCCGTGTATATCTCGGAGATATTACAAACAAGAAGAGGAAGAAAAAAAACGCAAGAAGAATCCGCCGACGGATTCGACAGAAATAAAAGATCGCCAACCGGTACGGTTCATTAAGCGGGTGGGTGTCGAGAGAGACATTGGATTCGAGTTTCTCGTTAACGGCTTTCGGAAATGGCGCACGCCTCCTCGTATCCGGTTATGCGAAATATACTTCGCGGGGTTCCTCTTGAGTTTCGATTAATCGGCCGGCTCTCAAAGGGCCCTCTCTCCAAGATTCAGCGGTGTGCGGGATCCCGAAAATAGATGGTTGAGCGAAACACCGAGTTAACTTGAACTCGCGAATAACCCACCGAGTGAGCCAACGAAACTTCCGGAAAAAAAAGAAAATGAGGAACCTTCGGTTTTCGCGTGATATAATTGACTCGCTTTAAGAATCTGGTTAGCGTACCGTCGAGCGAAATACTCGTTTCCCTTTTAATTTCGTAGGATTGGAATAGAACGAACAGCGACGCCGGATATTTGCTCTTAGATATTTAACGCCCGAGTGTTGCGCAATGGGGACCAATGGCGTCGTGTTTTCACATGGGTTTTCCTGGAACGGGGGGGAGGGAATCACCCGCCAGACAAACTTCGTTTTTACCAACAACGACGTCTGGATGTTCGCGGAGGCCGAATCAGTGGAAAAAGTCGGTCTCCAGCCGAGCGTGGCTGTCATCCAGATTCGTATAAAGGAACGTAAGCACATTTCGGTGGGCAGAAAAACGCGATACTGATTCGCGAAATCCCGGTGGCGTTCGAACCGCAACATATGTCGCGGAGATACGCACATGGGAGCGACTTAAATTTCCGACGAATTGTAATCGTCGACTGCGCGAAGTCTTGGTTAAAAATTCTAGACTAACGAGATCACTCTCTCGACGGGCAATCAGCGAGTCCGATAAAACCGAGTGCAACGATACCGTCGTCTCCGGTCCATAGACACCGCACTCGTCGAACCGATCGTACAATTACTTCCCTTTAGACACCACCGACGTATCCTGTGGCGGCCGGTACAAAAACTCTCGAATCCTGTCACATTGAAACGATCTCGTTTCCTGAATTCACCGACCGCCCGCACGAAGAACGTTCCGAGTCACTCGACGGTCGTTCTCTCGTTTTTGCCGACTAGGATGCCTTGCCCGTGTTCGTGGTAGCGAGGAACCTCGAAAAAGCTCCGCTCCGACCGCGCGTGGCTGCCATCCAAGCCTCGTACGAGCGATCACGAGCAGGACCACCGTAGGTTCCGTGGAAAGCATGGTGGTACCGGCGAAGGGAGGACAGAGGATAGCGGCTAAGATAGTGAGAGAGAGAGAGAGAGAGAGGGTGACATGGGGAGGGTAGGAGAGCGAGGGAAGAGAGAGAGAGAGAGTAAGAGAGAAAAGCTTGGGCCACGAAGAAGGGGTGGGTGGGCCGACTCGCCGGCGTGTACTTGGCAATCGAAGGAAGCGATAAACCACGAAGACAATGCGAGCTCTCCATTGTCGGAGCCACGGAGTCTGGGGTGGAGGGCTGTCTTAGGAGGAGGTGAAGGTACCGACGAAGGAGGAGGAAGAACCGAGGAGAAACGGGGACAAGCAGAAAGGAATACGAGAGGCAGCGTCGTCGCGAAGGTCCAGGCAAAAAGTAAACCGACTACCGGGCTCCTAGTCCTATTGACTAACTTCAGCATTCACCGGCTTCGTGGTCGTCGTCCTCTCGTCCTCGTCGTCTTCTTCTTCTTCTTCTTCTTCCTTCTACTCCGTCGATGCTGTCTCTCTCTCTCTCTCTCTCTCTCTCTCCTCTCCTCTCCCGGCCTCCTGCACTCCGTCCTCTCCCGGCTTCTGCAATTAATTAGCTCTCGACCACGGCGATCGAGCTCGCCGATGTTCGGCGAACTTTTAATCCGGCCTGCTCGTGACTCCCGGTCCTCGTCATCGTGCCCCGGTAATCTTTTTGGTCGGTGTTCCCTCTACCTCTTCCGCCTTCTTTTTTCTTATTCCTCCTCCCTCCCCTCCACTCGCGGAACCCCGGGCTTGTTCTTCTTCCCGCCGTAACGATCCTTTCTTCTCGCCGCGGATTTCTTGCCGCTGGACCGCACCATGCGACACGTGCTCGCTCCCAGGATGGATTTCTTTTCCTCGGCGATTTCAGCTATCGCCCGGAGACGTAAAGTTTTTTAACGGAGAGATTGGAAGATTGGAAGATTGCTTCTCGTTAGAGTGCACCGTGCGATGTTATTAGCTGGAAAGTTAATAACATCTTATTCATCTTTTGAATCACGAGGACGCCTGCATTTAATTGTTGGTTAATAACTATCCCTATATCAGCAACATGGGTTTGTATGAAATTCTAGTCTTGTTTTAATATCTTGTTTTAATATCAGATACTTGTGTATCTGGGAGATCTATTCGCAACCACTTTTGTTGCACATTTTTGTTGGCTCACCATCCTCTCTCTCAGGTCCTCGGATATATCAGTTTAACTCCATATTCTTCCGAGCTGCCAATAGGGGCAGCCAGAGGGTCGGGACCGATTGTCTCCTACTTGGGCCCAACAAGGGGCCCAATGTCTGAAATAAAAAGCCTGATTAGTAATACACGAGTTTTTTTAAAGGAAAGGACTAACTCCACTTTCATTGCACAGGACCCGCAACTACCGAAAAGTTAAATAGCGCGTGTAGTTGGTCGGTTAAGTTAACTTTCGAGACCGATATCTTAGAAAAGGACAGCCAGACCTCAAATCAGGATCTGAGTAAAGAGAAAAAAAGGTACGAGCGATATCCGGCGAATCGATGAAAAATGTAACTGCAAAGAAAACAGTAACGTAGAAATTACTATCCAGTCGCGTGACGGTAGATATTTCACTCTATACGACAAAATACAACCACCATCGGGGAATGCGAGAATCTATCGATTACCACTTTCGCGAATCCATTCGCAAGCATTTTTCGCTCGGCTCCCTCCTCCGTGCGGGATAAATAATCGTCCCCGTCCGTTCGCCGCCGCCACGAGCGTTTTTCTCCACGAAAATTCATCCCCCTTTCCTACCCACGTTTCCTTGCGATTCCACCCTCGACCATACGGATTTGTCCTCGACAATAATCGGCGGGCGGATACCGCCGTCTCTTGCATTATCAATCCCTACGAGGATCTGGACGACAATCACCGCACGCTCTATAAGAAAGGGGGAAGATGGGGGAGGTTTGAGGGGCGGCAAGAAAATCACCGTAAAAACAGATCGATGCGTTCGCGAGAAGGTCTGGGTCGGTCGAGGAGGGAAACGACAGGCACCACGAAACACAGGGATAAGGAGACGGAGGATCGCGAAGGTGGCGAGAGAAAAAAAAAAGAAGTGAATCGCACGTTTTCCCGACGGGAAATATGATTCCCTTCCGGCGGGAGACGTTGATCGAGAGTTCCTCGATTAGGAGGGCTTTCTCTTATTTCCCCTTTTCTCCTACTTCCCCTGTTTTTTTTTCCCTCTCGCCCTCTCGTTTTTTAAAGGAAGAAATCTCTCGGTAGACGTCGCGAGGCGAGGAGGGAGGTGAAAGAAAAAAAAAAAAATAAAACCGGCGAAGAGACCCACCTGCAACGTCCTTGCAATCCGCGAAGAAAGGGAGAGATTATATTCCGCTGATGAAACACGTGGTCGTATTGTACCCCGCACGGAAGGAATGAAAATCGCGAAAGAAAATGGAACGTGTGCCGTATATCGGTCGGATAATGTCGGCCCGGAACATTTACGACAGGCGAGATTTATGAGTATGCGCGAACCTTTTGTGATATTCGTGATGAATCGTTAAGCCTCGTCTAAAATGATACGTTCCTGGAAGCGCGATAGCACGCGACAGGGGTTTAGTCGGGAGTGACGTACAGTGATCTGAAAACAGAGGAAAATCTTCGTAACTTTTCCCTGATCGGGAAGATTTCTCTACGAAAACCACGATGCATGTTATATATATATAACACCACTCCTAATTACGCGACTCTGACTGACGAACAGTAATTCTTCGTGCCGTATGGGCGCGTGTCCGCGACATACACGGCCGAACGATTAAAAATCGCTCGAATTCCTTCCACTGTTAAGCCGATCATCCACTTCCCGTTTCAACCCTCGCGCAATACGAAAAAAAAAACCTACGGGCCGGGATTAAAACGTTAACCGCTAACGGCCTTTGTTCCCGAACGCAAAGTAATTCCTCAAATTCGTGGACGTACCAATTACGACATTTTTCTCTCAATGCACGACCACTAATAACTCATTCTCCGGAGACGAGCATTAGCGGACTATCCTCTCTTTCTCTCGGCTGGCTGTGCGCGCCTTCCGTAAGTGCCCCGAGTGCCGAAAAGAGCCCCGAAAGCGGGAGGTGGAGAGAAAGAGAAAGAAAGAGAAAGAAAGAGAGAGAGGGAGAGAGAGAGAGAGAGAGAGAGAGACGAAGCTCTCTCGTCCTGGTTCGGGTTCCCACCGCCGCGAAATTGCGAGGATGACCTCTGAGGTCGCAGGACTAATGTATGCGGACGTACAGTTCTTTACGTGCTCCTTCCCCCTCCGCCCCACCACCCTCTCCTTCCTCCTCTCGTCCTCTTTTTCCTTAGCTTCCCTCGCCACCTCGCGCTCTCACTCCCTCCCCCTCGCGCGGTCCTCTCCGCGCAAGATATGTCCAACCCGCTCTTTTTTACCCTTTACCCCCGTCGTGCATGCTCGCTGCCCGTGGAACTTCGCGTAATCGAACCACGACCGTTCTCCAGAAACGTTCAAAGTAATCCTTTGTGCGACGAGGAATTCCTTAGCGACGACCTTCTACTCGAAAAGGAAAAGGAATCGAATACTATTGCTGCGCGGATACCGGGAACAAATGTGACGCGAGCAGCGAAACGCGCTCGGGGAATTTCGAAAATGGAGCGGTACCCATCTTGCCGATTGCTTTTTACCGGGATTTTTACAGCGACGAGAATCCGTATCTATTATTGACTGATGCATTTTTTTTTCGAGCGGTGCTCGTTCTTCCGATCGTTGCGCTGGCGTTTTTTTATAAACAATGCGGGAATTCAGTGGCTTGCTTTTTCCGTTTAAACTGAAGCGCAACTCGGGTGAATCGAGACGTAAACAATGTCATTCTACTCAAATCTGTTCAGTAATTTATTAAAATAATTAGTTTCAAAACTAATCGTAGTACACGACGCCACACGCGTTTCGACAATACGTAATTTCTCAATCGGTATCACATCCCCTTCGAACAATGCTTTACGCGACGCGTACCGCGGATATCTCTCCGATAAAAAAAAAAACAAAAAAAAACGAAAGAGAGACGCAACGACGAAGAAAGTGATTTATTCGTTATTGGCGCGACGGTATCGCGGACAAACGGAAAACGCTTAAACGGCGCGTCATAAAGCAAACCGTCCCGCTTCGGCGATCCGCGAGCCCCCGCCGAAGCTCGTTCGGCGGCGGCTCGCGGCGCGATTATCTCTCCGCGCATCTCGCGTAACACAATTTGTAACGGCGGCGCGGTTCGCCTCCATCAGGAACGGGCCCCCGTACGAGCGCCGGTCACTTTCCGTGATTAATGACGAGACCCGATGATTTAGCGTCCGGTGACTACGTTTCTCCTGCGTACGTACGTACGTACGTACGTACGCGAGCGCGTGTGCGCGCGCTAACAAAACCGCGTGTCCGTGTCGGAAGCGATGCGGGCGAAACGAGGGACGCGACTCGCGGTCCGACGATCGCGTGACTCCGGCGAAAGGGTTTCGAAAAACGGCCAGTCGATAACGTTAACGATACATACGGGTGGTTATCGCCCATTCGAAGGGTCTCCTCATCGCCGCGTACGGCGGTGACGCGAAATTACCGGAGGTGCACCACCGGAGGCAAGACTCCGTCGTAGGCGCATTCGTCGCGTTAACTCGAACCTTCTCGAGCTTATCAAAATCGAATCGGCCGACGCCGCGTCGGTCGTATTTCACTTTTTCACGGTTACTCGCGTGCCCCTCGCGCCGTTACCTTTCCTGCGACGAATTCTCTCGTCGGCCGATAAAGCATCGTCGTAATGGGTAAGTAATCGGTCGAGTAATTTGGCACGTTGGACGTCTAGCGTCCGCGTGGTCGTAGAAGCGCTCGCTACTTTTTGCTTAGAGAGGAAAGACTAATCGGTAGCGACGAACGATTGTTTTTCTTTCGCTAGACGACGCATTTAAAGCCGCTCTAGCTCTAAGCTCGCTGCTAATGGGTACCCTGAAAATTGTGCCGTTCTTTGCGCGCGCGATGCCCGCCTTTTTCTATTCAATTAAATCCTCGGGTACGAGGTGAAACCGGGATATAGCCCGACGAGGAGCGTTTGGACGGACCAACGGATTAGTTTCGACGTTTTTAGAATTCTAATAAACATTTCGAGCGAAAATTTTCTGCGTTTGTGAAGGATGATATTCCGCTGTTTCCCCTTTGATGTTTTGCAGGTTGTACAGCGATCGTGAGATTTTATTTTTTTTTATAAATAACGATCTTGGTGGACAGTCTTTAAAGTACGTGCTTTTTAAAACGACAGATCGAATACATCGCGTGGCTTCTAAATTCTTCTTTTATACACGATGTATTCATAAAGTTCTTGGACTGATGCTGTGAACATGGAACCAATGACGCTATCTGTGTTCCGTCGATGCCATTATGGAGCCTAAACTTTATCGAATCTACCGTCCTACCGTATAAATTATAAAGCGTTAAGACAGTAGTTTGACCCCTTGTCATCGTTGAAGCGAAATTCTGTGATATAAAAAAAAAATTGATCGGCCATTTCGATGAGATCCTGAGATGCAACCAAACGCCGCTCGAAAAATGAAAGATCGACGCTTCACACTCTCACCGATGAACAAAAGGAGCGACGTGTGGATGCATCTCAGGATCACATCCAAATGCCCGATTCTGATCCAAATTTTTTTAAGACCATTGTCAACAGAGATGAAACATGGTGTTTACAATATGATCCTCCGAAAAGTATATTTTTTAAATATCACACAGAATTTCCTGTCTACGATTACTACTGAACCGTTTACTACTGAACAGATATAACGCCTTGAAATTTGTATGGTAGACTCAGAAAGGTTTCTGCTACATAATACCGTCGAAGAAACACTGATAGCTTCGTTGGTCCCGTTTTTACAGCATCAGTCCACGAACTTTCTGAATATTATATTTATCAATCCGCTAGACTTCTAAATCCGATAACCGATTGCCCCGATTGATCGTACAGGGTCGCGCTCACAAATCTTAACGACTGAACCATTTCGACGTTTACTCCGCTCGCCGAGAATCCCGCGACAACGTAGACATAGCAACACCCGACGAGAGGGAACGCTCGCGATAGAAAGCAAAAACGTTGATTCGCCCGGAACAAGAGTGCGGATTCTGCGGCAGTATCGCGGGAGTAACGACGAGCGAACGTCGTTCCGGATTTCGTCGATCGGCTTAACCTGAGCCACCGTGAGCCCCGTCGCAGCTGTCGTCCGGAGCGGAAACTCTCCCTGTCGTTCGGAATCCCAGCCACGGTAACGCTTCTGTTGCTACGACGTCATTACTTATGCAAGCCCCACTTACAGCTCGCCCTAAAAGCCGCCCCGCCTCCGTCAAAGAATGCGCCGCGCGAGCTGCCCTTACCATCGCTCTCAACCCTTCCCCAACGAGGGACGGTTACGCCGACGAATCGCCCTTTAGCAGATTTTCCTGAATTTTCGAGCGACGCCGGGATTGCTTTTCTTTACGATCTTAGCGGGGCGCTGTAATTCCCGGATCGGTTGTCTTAATTATACGCGGGCTTTGCTCGTCGACGCTGTCGAATCGTTTCGTGACGAAGTGATTTTAGACACCGAATGTACGACGCGATTGGAAAAACATTGGTGTAAAATTTGGATGAGAGACACTAGAATGCATTTAGTTTTGAAATTTTTTATTTTTGGCGTCTCTTATGGTTCGCGAGATATGTATGGTGTTTTGGAAGGGCTTTGAGAATAACTCCTACATTGTGGAAAACAGAAAAGAAGAGTACCAAGCGCGTGTCGTTTACCGATGGGAGAGAAATATTCTTAACATTTCGATCTTTTTCTCAATGACTTTTACGTTTTTCTAGTACCGACAGTCTGAAGAAATCAAACCGACTAGAATACGCCAAGTTGCTTCTCACAGAAACATTGTTTTCATCTACAAAAATCTAGTTTTCTAGTTTTAACGGTGACTCTTCTCTTTTTTGCAAATTACGTAAATCCCTAAATTTCCGACTCTCATCCTTCGAGATATATTTCGAGTTTCAGCTAAATCGAGAACTTCGAGATCAAACGATTTCCTTTCCCGAAACGTCAAACGCGGCCATACTCGGAATACCAACGGTCCAAACGATCGTTCTTAATGATTCCACGAAAGTCATTTATTCTACTTACTGCCCTTTATTTTCTAAGCTAATCGTAAAGTCTTAATTGGTCCTGCTCGCGACAGTTCTCGTCACTGGATAGCCCCTCCGGGGCCGATGAAATACGTTGTTTTTGTCACGTCGTCCCTCTGTATCGGAGAAACGTTGTTCGTTATCCGACGGTATTCTCGCGCGGACGGAACCTCGCGTCGGGTCGTATCGCAACTTGCGAGCACCAGTATCGGGGGACGTTCGAACGAGAAACTTTGCTGAATAATCGATGACGATCGCTGACTGGTAAGGGAGCATCGGATAGAAGTTCGCGATAATTAATTCAGGAGACGTGGAAATAGAAATCGAGCTTTACCACGTACCTCGGGATACCTGATATCGTCGATGCCACTGGTGTAACGTCTATCAATGATGCATTAACGTTGGCCTGCGGGATATAAACTGGTATATCTCGTTGGCGTCCCTTCAATAAATAATGGCGATCTCAAAATTAGAAACCTATTCTGCGTGGCTCTTACTTATCGACTCTTACCATTCTACGTTGAAATGGAATTATTTTGCATGAAAAGATTGAGATAATAATAGTAATAAAGATTCCCTGAGAATACCGTCGTCGTCGGATAATTAGCATCGATTAGCAATCAAAATAGACATCACGCTTACGGAAATGAAATTGGCAATACGATACATTTGACGCGAACAAGACAGTTCCCGATTCTGAATTAAAACCTCGAGTTGGAAATAAATCTTTACAGTTCATTTTGAGTATCACTTATCCGATCTAATGAGAGAATCCTTACGTCACGATATTCGTTATAGTAACGATAGATCCTTCCAAAAATATACCAACCTCACTTTTCAATATAAGAAATAACGATGATCACTCTCCGATGGAGTAACTTTACGCAAAGTGCTTTCGTCAAACGCGGTTACAATTTACAACAGGGATGTATGGTACGACTCGATACGTTTATCCGATATAAATGAGTTGTCGTCGATGCACCGGCGGCAAAAGTACCGCGAAATGCATTAAAGGCGACTCGGTACGCGTTAATTGAAATTTGTCGAGTAATGCACGATACTCTCCGCTATCGAACAACGAGGGCCAGCACTGTAACGGCGATCGATAATTTATTACGCCGAGGGATCAATATGGCGAGTACGCTACGTATCTATTCGCGTCTCCCTGGATAATGGCTGCTATAAAATTAGAGCCCCATCCCCCCCACACCCCTCAACCAGCCTCCCGTTATCCACCACACTCCATTTCTCCCGGAGAAGTTTTGTGTCACCGTCGAGTTCTTGTTTCTGCTCCAGTGGATGATCACTCGTAACGGACATCGACTTTTACGGTGGCCATTGTCTTTTATGCGTTACGAGTGTATTCGTCGGTGGGTTATAAAATTTTCGAAGACAAATGTAACGCTCGGTCGTGAAACAAAGAAATAATTTTATGGACGAGTGCCATCTTTAAATTGTGCCGTTAGATAATGCGATCGCATTGTTGTAAATGAATCCAATTAATCTCGGAATGCAAATTATTTGGTAAATAGGATGTACTCTTTGTTATTTGTATTACACGTGAATTATTCAAATTGCATAATCACCGTGCTCTCGCGTGGACAAATGTTCGTTGCGAGCGCAACTTTGACAATTTTATAACCAGATTATCGGGGGATTACTGGGATATCAGAAAATAAAAAAAAATTTGGTTGACGTAGATTTAATAAACGGATACAAAATTCCTAGCTATCTCTTACGGATACCCAACAAATATTACGATATTATTACATTCCATCACTATTCTCGTTATAGTAATTAAGGTTGTCCATCGCACCGTTAAAAGTCACTAAAATACACTCCCCAAATATTCGACAATAGATTATAAACCGTCTCTTCTTTCGCTCGCCTAATTAAGAAGTTTCGCTCTTTTTATCGAACGCACAGATTCTCACGCTAACGCGACGTTGGTCCGAACATGCAGATAAGTTTCTTGCAATCAACGCCGGACCGGGATGCGCCAGAAGTCAACCGTGCCTACAAAAACCCTTCATAGGAGAACTAACTGCGTCCGAGAACAATGAAACGTTTCCACGAATAGTCTCCGGGACGTTAAGTCGCGCATAAGAGCATTAATTCGCAAAGTTCTCCGAGCCAGTCCGCGCTCGAATGTTTTCTCATTCGACGTAAGACGTCGCCCCCTCCCCACCCCGCCCCCAAACTCCGCGTTCACCGATGAGATCCCACTGAACTCATTAACCCGGAAATCGAGGACCAATTCCCGAAGTTCCGGCGCAGCCACCGTGGCCGACCGATGGGAAACTTCCATCTGCAATAACGCTCGGTCTTCGCGAAGCGTTGACGAAAGTTGCGTTACCATTGTTTAACTTTGACAAAAGCTAAGGACGACGCGCGGAGCGGGAAATGGTGGTAAGGTGGAAGCGTCTTAAGAAAAAGGAAGCCTCTCTCTCTCTCTCTCTCTCTCTCTCTCTCTCTCTCTCGCCACCAGGGAATCGGAAAGTACGAGCACCTTTCTTCTTCCAGGGGCTCTTTCTTCTGTCCTCGGCAGACACCGAGGCGCATGATTCATAGGAGCGTATCTCTACGGGAAGGGTCGACTTTTTCATCCGCCTGGCTTCTCCTCTTAACCTCGCACGGTTTAAAGACAAAAAGAAGAGGGAAAGAAGCGGGAGAGAGATCAATCCGGGGGGTGTACGGTCGAAACTTTCGATCTCGGCGCAAACGATCCCCCGAAGGAAGTTACAAGGGCTATCCTGCCGTAGTCGACGTCTATGGATAAACTGTACAAGGCCGATAAGGGCGAGCGGTAGGGGAAAATGAAAAATTCGTAAACGAAACTCGCGGCTCTCCCCATGAATATTGCATCGCGAACGGTGGTCACTACGTTTCGCGTGTGTGCGAAGAAGAAGAGGAGTAAAGGGGGGGGGGGGGGGGAGGGCAAAATGGGGGAAAACAGAACTCTCGGGGGGGTTCCTGAATTATTCTCGGCGTGTCTCACTCGGCTGGAAGTATCGTCGCCGGGACTCCAATCTCGTGGTGTATACCGTGGCGTCGCAACGCGCCGATCGTTTACATCGCGGAGATTTTATGGCTATCGCTTCTACCGACGCAGACGGTAGGACGTTATTTAGCGATAGATCGTGGTTATCTGCTCGATGCCCGGCACGTTTCACAACTATGCTCCCTATAGATTTTTAATGAACCCTATCTCACCGGCCTGTTTACCGTTTGATGGGTAAAATTTTATGGTAACCGCGGAGATCGCCGTTTGTATGAAAATTGTGTGGAAAAAATAATACGTATAATATTAATTGTAGTCGAATTCATATCGAGGATCTCAAAAATGGTAAAACGTCGATAAACAATTTGTTGCATCGTTATCCGGTTAAGTCGGGTAAATGCATACGCCTCTACTCATAATCGATTCTGATGTTTATAATTAATGATAATCAATCCCATTTTAATATTACCCTTTATTTATTATACATGGAATAAAATAATTACATTGCCACCACACGCTTGCAAATATTTTCAACCGATGAAAGTTATTTTAAAAGAGTCAGTAGCAATTCCATTCCGTTAACCTTCCATCGACACGGGACATTATCAAAGTTTAGATTCATCGCCACCATTATTTCAAACCAATTATAATTAAGAGAAATGATCAAAAATGGAATCGTGGTGCATTCGGGAGAACGGGGATTCCTTTTTTGTCCGCGCTCCCAGTTGTATTCCCCTGTGCAAACTAATTAGTACAAAAAAAAAACCCCACGCTGTTTAAACGCGGAAGAGCGTCTCTTTAACGAGTATTTTTGTGACAATGATGAAAAATATTTTTTACGGCCACGCTTGTTGTTCCACGGTAACAGTAGCTTTATTCGCGTGACGTAACGCAAACGGGTTTTAATTAAACTTGGGTGGCAGCGAGCGTTGCTGAGTCAGTGGTATGGATTTAATACCCGTGTGAATCGAGGAAATGCACACGGCAAATGGAACGCAGACATTAGTACAGGTATCACCATTAATTCTGTTCAATCGCGATAAGCTAAAGTCAACGTGTGCCGACAGTCCCATGAGGCATTAGGGTCGCTTACGTATGATACTCGCTAGAACGATATATCGCGGCCATCGAAGCAGCTAAAGTCTCGACGTTAATCTACCGAATAAAGGATAAGTTGGCGTGTTATGCGTGTCACCTGCTCGTCTTTCGGTAATTCGTCATAACACGCCACGCGAAACGTTAAACCGACGACGAGTAATGATACTCGGGAACGGTTACGCCAATTTTCCAAATTGATCGTTCCACCTGTAAACGACTATACAGGTTACGGAGTCGATACGGTTAATTCGGCGCTGAACGCGATACCCTCGAACTTGTCGAACAACGTCGCGTTATTAACGCTAACCGTGTTAAACTCGGTTAAATTACCGGTTTATGTTGGGTTCCGTTATATTTACTATAGTTTCTGGGACATATAAAAATGAAGATATACGATTGTTTATTTTATTATTATGTAAAAGTTCTGTTGTGCAGTATCTCATACAACAAATTGACAATTTCTTCCGAAAAACTATAATTGCTAAACCGGCCATGTTTAACCGGTACGGTTAGTGTTAAATTCTAACGATATTCCAAACTATGTTCGCGATCGGTACACCTCGAGAATAAAATCTAACGTAACAGTCACGGGTCACGTCGAGCGTGTCGCGTGCTCGTAATCGGGCAATTTATCACGAGCGCTCCACGAATTATTTAACCGTCGATGACTAATGATTCTCGAAACTATTACGCCGATTGCCGAATTGCTCATTCCTCATCGTCCGATGCGAGCAGGAGTTTTAAGTTCGAAACCCACACCGTCGAATATCTCCGAAATGCCGATCCGGTAATTAAAACAAATCACCTTCGTACTTGTTTATTTCTCAAACGTGCTCGCACGCTAGCGATTTACCGGGCACCCTGGGGGCAACTATTAAGTCGTGCCGACCGAATCCTTCGGATTCTTTCGTAATCGCACCGCGGAAACTGCGGTGCCTCGGGATTTGGGGCCCCCGGGGGGCCGATCGCACCGGCAGGTTCGTTGAAAACCCGAAACGAAAAGAGAGAGAAGATTGGAGAGAGAAGAAGAAGGGGGAGAGAGACGGCAAATTAGAGAATGCGAAGAAGGGTGACGGCGAGGTACAAGAAAAAAGTCGAGGAGCACGAAACTCTCTCCATGGCCATTAGGACTAATTTGCGTCAAATCGCATTGAAGCTCGTCGACAGCTTTTTCGAGAGGGACTTCGGTGCGACGGCGGCGGCGCTCCAGGGATGGCGCCAGTGCCGAAGTGCGCCCCGGGCATGTGTGCCCCACGCGTCGTATACGTGACGAGCACAAATTGTACCAATTTGCCTCTGCGCTTCGCACCTTTTCTTACACGCGCCTCGCAAACGTCGTTTCCCAACCGACGCGACGCGGCGTGTATGCGCGATTTTGATCTGCACGCCAGAGCGACGCGTTAGGGCTCTCCTTAATAGTTTCCGAGTTTCCTCGACGTGTTTCCGCGCAACGATGCGGAAAGTTACGATACGCTGGACCAGATGAGAAATGGACGGATTGATAGTGGAGAGAAGTTTAACACCGATAATGCGGTGGGGACGGACTTTTGATCAGGATCGGCTTTATGGAAATTCTGTGTTAGATGCAAATTTCGTTGATTAAGAATTAAAAGATTGTTCGCGTTTCGGTGATAAATATCCCTTTCGCCCGAACGTAAGCATCCTTTTCGAATTAGCGAGTGATTGTCCACATTACAGAATCCCTGGATTAAACTTAAAATAAAAACATTACGCATGCATGTGCGTCTTTTTATTTAACATATGTAACATACAGAAAATTTGAGCTATACGAGTAGAAATTGTTCGCCCGGGCGAAATAATAATGGATAATGCTTCTCCCGTACGTAACATAAATTAATGAAATTACCTGAAACTCAGCAAACGACCGGGTCCACGTAATTACATTAATTTTTCTGATGCCGAGCAAAATACTCACGCAGGACGCTTAACGGATCCCCCCCCCCCCTGTTATTCGTTTACCCCAATTATGTTAATCGTCGTGTATCCCGCGCGAGTATCGGTGGTACACGTTTTACGATGATTGTAAGACAGGAAGCCGTGCATTAAAATTATGGTCATTAATAGCGTACCCGCGATGCATAATACTAAACCGTTATCGCGAAGGTAAGAGCGGTGTGATTACCAATCTCCCGGCGAAAAGATTGAGCGGGGAAATTGATATGCCACGATGATCACGTTGGTAGTTATTGTCATCTATGGTCGTTATGCGTACGTGAGTTGGGAGCGAGAACCGGTTAAGAAATGTCTTCATGGTCTGTCATCAAAACCTCGTGTAAATTGCTCGCGAACCTCGTAAAAAATCTTATAATCCGTTCGAGGAGGAGCGTTACGCTAAAATTACTTTGCGCAAAACATTAATTTATCGTTTAAAATCTTCTCAGCCTACAGCGTGTTGTCGTTTTTCGCGTAACTCGTGTTATTGCTTTTCTTTGGGGTAACCGAGATTTTGAGAAATTTCATTCGTACCGAACGTGACATAAAAGTTGAGACGCGTCGCGATAGTTAAAATTGTATCCCGGTATAAAATACGACAGATAGATAAACAGTAGTGATGCAATTCTTTAACCAAGTATTACGCAAGCAAGAACTTCAACGTAAATCCAAAAAAAAAAAAGCCTGCGCTCGAGTACTTTTTATCTTTTATCGCGTCGAACGGGAAGAGAGTGTCGAGAAGCCGGGCAGCCATGCGCGGGCAATTTCACAATCGGCATCGGGACGCTTATTTTCCCAACTATACCTCAAAGAATCTGTTATTACGCATAAGTGTAGCGGTGATTATTCCAGCAATTTTCTCGCGCGCATTTCTCGCCTCGGCTACCGCGCAAATACTTATTTTCACTGATCACCAGCGAGCATTAGCATTAGTACGACTCCCGATAATTTCACCCGGTATCCCGAGGAAAAAGGAAAAGGAAAGCAAAAAACAGAAAAGGAGGGGAAAGCGGGGCGTAAAAACTTGTACGCGCAAAGCCTCGGCCGAGGATTAAATTCCTGATTCTAATTGCCTCGCCGATAATTGCTACGCAAAAGATAGGACGGTAGACCTTCGTAGCAAGTGTGTGTACAGTCGGGAAAATAGGCGCTTAAAAGATTACCTTGGTATAATGAGGGAAAGCTTCCTTTTAATTTTTAAGCACTCCTCCTTCCTACATTTTTCTCCCAGCCCTCCCTTCCTCTCGCGATTCACAAACATCCCCTTTAAAGTGGAATATCGAAATAACAAATGACAAATATTTATACCACCCCGATTTCTTCCTAACTCTACTTAAAAATAAAATTAACAGTATCGAGAGTATTAACGGAAGATGGAACGAAACGACAAGTATCGAAATTGCGAAAACAATCACGGTAGTCGGTGTATTCTCGCGGGAGAAATGACTTACCAAGTTTCCTTCCGATTCAAAAAATTTGCGTTTCAATCCTAGCCCGTCGGGGATATTTTAAGTGCCGGGACCCGAACTTAATCCCATCTCTACCTCTACGTCCCCTTAAATTACAAAAAAACTTTAATAACATCGGAGGCGAAAAGTTCGCATTCCATTTCGTTCGAACAATTCCCATCGTACCGACGGTCTACTTTTCTCGCCCGACGGCGCGCCGCGCCGGGAGAAAGTAATATTCTAATGCACGCCCGTTTCAAAGTACAATGCGCGTTATTTAAATCATAGAGGACAATTTGCTCGTCCTACCCGATCCTCGGTACTACGGCACACATCGTCATGGATACGAGGAGAGCGAAGTCGTGAAAGGCCGCTGTGTGGAGGCGCGTGTGCGCGACGGGGCTATTCCATTTCTTCTCAGCAATTTCCAATAAATCTTTTGTCCGCGAGACACGCTCTCGTATCTAGGGGACGAGAGAGAGAGAGGGTGGGATGGGAGGGAGGGAGAGAGAGGGAGAGAGAGCGGCCCCCGGGAAGAGATTGCGTCTCGACTTCCCGCTGAGAAGGGAGATTTAAGGTCCCCTAACCGAAAATTCGCGACGGCCTACGGCTCGACCCTGGCATTATATTTTCATTTGGGAGGCGCAAATTTCGAAATCGCGACTGTCGGGACAATCGCCGTTTAATACGTAAATGATGTCCCGTAACGGTGCCCGTGATATCTATTTAATTGTAAGGTACGATATTACCGTGCTTTCGGAGGGCTCTAGTGTTTATTCGTTGTACATAGGTACGGGTACATAAGTGTGGGTATCGATTTTGAGCGAAAACTGCGATTTACTCATATTTTATCGTTCAGCGTATTTATTTGTCCGAATGCTGTGGCTTACTTTTATTTTATTGCCGAGTGTATCGATTCGCGTTAAACCTGTGTTTTATTCGTACCTCTATCGTTCGGCGGGATCAATGTATTAATACGTTAATTACTTTGGTCTGCCTTATTTACTTAGTAACGTTACCAATACAATTTTACACAGACAGGTATTAATGGCGTTCATATCGTGCCGAGTCAGCGATTTATTTTTGTTTAACTATCTACTGTGATAACGATACGCGCTTCTTTCGTCTAACAAATTTTTCATGAATTTTTAAATCATTGCGCTGCAACGAGTCTTTACAAATTGCGAAATAAAATAGGTCCAAATAAGATAATACGAAACCGGTGGTAGATCAATGAAATTCCCGCCAAAGTGATTTTGCGTCAATAATCGTTATAAATACGTTTCGTTCGACTCGACGGAACTCGATGCGTCGAAATTGAATTTAAGTTCCATTTGGGGCTAAAAACTGTCACCACGCAATTACTCGTTCACCCCTCCCACCCTGGTCAACCCAGTTTCGTTTTACCTTTTAATCCGATGCACTTATCCTTTCATTTGTATTCGAATAAATAATCGAGCAGATTATCCAATACCGCTCTGCTTTGTATATCGAAATTTCGGCAGGACGATATAAACGGCGGAAGGGAATAATTTCGCAAATCAAATCGCTAGAATTCACTGGCCACAGTCTCGTCGTCCTCAAAAACTCGTCGTATTATAATTTATCCCACGGCACATAACTCTATTCGTACCGACCGTCAAATTTTCCACGTGTAACGAGGAAATCAAATGTCGCTTAAAATCACCATCCTCGTGTCTCACTCCTACGGACGTACCGGTGCTATTCATCTGTCCAGCAACGGGACTTCTTACGCGCGAGAGGAGATTCGCAAGACGTATAGCGGTACGAAAGGTACATCCGTATACGCGCGAAGGTTATATGAGAGAGTCAGGCCTTTGGGGAAATAAATACTAAACACAGTTTCGTTGTTGCAACCGGCCGGGGCTCTATTTCACTCTGCCAAATAGCACTTCCTTGAATTCGAGAGAAGACCTTCGGCGAGATAAGTTTCCAATCCGGCATAGTACGGATGAGCCTCGCGAACCCGAGAACCAGCGATGGTTCGAATTCACGGCGGTAAAAATAATACGTCTTACGGGGTATTTGATGGATATTACAGGTTCCATTCTAAATTCCGCGTTACCGAATAAACCGTTCGCCAGGTCGAAGTTTCGTAGCAATTTTCAGCCTCCGAGGGAGCAGGAAACTCGATGGACGGAAAGAAAGGGAGAGAAAAAAAAGAAAGAAGAAAAACCGAGGGAAATGGGTTTATTATGCTCCGGGACGTAAACCTCCCTCAACCCACGGCTATGAGGAGAGCGAGCAACGAAGTTTGAACGTTAAGAAACTCATAATCAGAGTAGAACCAGCGGAAGCCGTAAGAGTACCCGGCCAAGACAAACACGGCCACGAATGAGATTTCGATTAAATTTAAGAGTACGGTACCTTATATCGTTCGCCACTTGGAATCGCGAACTTTCTTAATGCCGAACTCCGGATCTGTGCTCCTACGAAACCGGATACCGGATTGCCGGTGCTCATTTTATATACAATGGCTTCGGGAATTATTGCGAGTGGCTACGATCGTTCGAGATCTTTCGAGATACACACGGGCGGCACGAGAGAACGACGGCAACGTGGATGCGATAGGTAATCCCCGTTACGCGTCGTTACGTCACGAGTGCCATTTTGGAGAACAAAAAAAAAAGAAAGTACGGGTTCACTGTATAAAATGGAACTGGGGAAACTGGCATTGTAGCCGATTCTGCGCCCAAACACTTCCGGATCGTTTAATGTCCTCGCGTAAAACTCTTTCCTCGATAAAACTTTGTAATATCCTTCCCGGGGGCATTATTTCTAATCAAGTACTCGCGCGTACAGCGAGATATAACTACGAACGCAGCAAATCGTTTATAATACAAGACGCGCGATTTATAAAATCCCCACGTTGATGTTTCCACTTACAAAAAACCGGAAACAACAATGTACGATCATGACCAATTAAACAATCTCCTCGACTCCCTCCCCCCACTCCTCAGACTTACAAACTTTCAATCCCGTTTCTTTGATCATTGGAATCGGGAGAAGGATCAGCTGCCTCGAACCTCCTTATCACAAACTTCCCGCTACCCCTCGCGATACTTAAATCAACATTTCCATTTGCAACTTAATTACTACCGGGTAGGGCGTGACGCGGTCGATAACAATCCTCGTTATCGTCGCACCGAAACATTTATCCTCCCGCGACGAGACCACGGAATCCGAGCGTCGCAAAGGCAGACTTCCGTTGTTCAACAATTTACATCCCTACCCGTGGCCCCCGGAATTTCTCGAGGAACCACCGAGGCGGACGTCCCTCCCCCCCCACCCCCCGCCCCATCGTCACTCGTGATTACGGCGATAATCGTCGTTCAACCCCGTCGGGGCGCAGCTCAATCGCGCTACCGAAGCGACGGCAACGCTAAAGTTCCTCTAATGGCAACGGTTCTTTCCACGAGATCGCCGACGACAATGGAAGACCAGTTAAAATGGCCGCCGAGGAATACACATCCGGCGAATGGAGTGCACATCCTCGAGGATGAGGTGAAGATGGCGGTGGATGGTAAAGGAGTAGGAGGAGTAGGTGGTACATTTTCTGAACGTGCAACCACCAGAAGCTCTTATCGGCTGAAGGGGGACGACGACGGGATGTGGCGGCGGCGGCGACGATGGTAGGAGGTGCCGTCTTTCGTACATGCCGGCATTATTCTTTCGAGGGGCTCGCAAACCGACGCCTTCGTCGAGCTTTTAAGGCCCTGGCACTCGACGCGGAATAGAGACACACGGGCTGCCCCGATTGGGAGCGATGAAAAGCTCACTGTTGGCGCGATGAATCGTCCCTGATCCGTGGATCGAAGGTGCGATCGTTGCTGGATGTCGAAAAGGATGCTTCGAGTGCGCGATGATTCGACGCTTTGCGATGGCTCTCTTCGGGCGGGAGAGTTTCAGGATGACGGGTGTAACGTGGAATGTTTCTGACAGGAATCTGAGAAAAATTCCGGAGCGCGTGCCAGCGAGTGAGTTTAACCGAAATAGTTATATCGAAACGTTGGACCGATTTGGAGAGGTGAGATATTACGGCTAACGATGGGAGGATGATGCGGAATTTCCGAGAATATATGAGAATCTTTTGAATGATTTACATAATTTTCACATACTCCGAGATCGTTCGGATAAAGTTATCTTGATTTGACTTTGGACCGGACAGTTCTAAATATTCTCGATTAAATGAAGATCCAAAAATGACACTGTTCTATGATTCATATCGCTCTCTCGACTTACACGTATTTCAGAAATCTAACCCTGCAGTTTGACGTATACCTCCCGAATTAACCTGAACTTCCCCGATATCGTGAAGCGATATCATTTATTATCAAGTATGGCACCACGGGGAAATCTAGGTTGGTATAATTTCGGCGTTGAAATTAATTACCGAAATGCATCCGATAAACGTAATGAACTAGATTCCGGTAAATGTTAATTACCTTGGAGTTCGAAATCCTGACGTTAAACTCCCTCTCCTGATCCCTATCGATAACTAAAAATCAATCCAATTAAAACTGAGCGAACTCCAAGACTAACGTGACAAGCGAACCGTTATTTTTCACCTTCCACTCGCGATTTTCCGCTTCTCCCCCAAAGTAAGTGGCCCGATTAAACGAGTAAGCGTTTCGCCTTGGAAAGTTGTGTTTCATCCAATCCGTGGTAATGATGGACGCAGGGAATGTCGTTTCCTGACTCCCGAGCTTCGCGAACTTAGGCCCTTCCCCCCCACCTCTCCCCCCTTTCACTCCACCGTGAGAGATCAGTGTCGGGGTCGTCGCAGACGAGATTAATCGACGTCCCGTCGACATCGTCCCGGTTTTATCGTCCTAACTATACTCCGTCAGATCCGTTCGAACGCTTTGTCAAGGAGAAGTTTGGCAGCGGCGGTTCGTCCCTCGTTTCCACGGAAATGGAATATCGTCGATCCGGCTCCCGTGTCAGACAGCAAACTTTCCGTACTTTCGGCCCAACTGCTAACGAGTCCTTGTGTTCCTGCGACTGGGAAACGCTCTCCCTTCGTCTGGAATGAAGCGTCTTTACTTCGGCTTTCCGGGCGAGCGAAGAATGTACTCGATCGAGTCGAAGAGAAATGATATTTCTTGACGCGGGATAAGAAAATTCGGATAGGTACTCGTTGAGTAAAAATTTAATCGCGCTTATACGTCTAGGGAGTCTCGTTAATCTTCTCGCGGACGCGCAGGATCTGCTTTTCTCAATACAGTAGAACCTCGATTATCCGAACTATCACTTTGCGAACCCTCTATTATCCGAACTGCAAAATCAAATCAATCCAATTGCAATTGACTTATCCGAACGCTTTGTTATCCGATAACGGAGGTTCGGATAATCAAGGTTCTACTGTACGTAACATTAATTCAACATCCGTTTAGAATTAAAAAAAAACTTTTTTCAAGGCGTCTTAAAGGTTCTGAAGTACCACTGCTATTGCCACAAAAAAATACTACATAAATCAAAGCCTAGATCAGTATTTTATTTTTATGAAGTATTGCCATCCGCACACCCGCCCGAAGATTAGTATTTCTACATTAACAACATCGCCGTTTAAATATCGCTACAGTTCAACTATCCAACGAGTGCCAGTCTATATTCAAAATTTAAACATTTCGCCGTGTCTCTCGATTTCGCATCAAGAATTCCTCGCAAACAATATATTTACTTTGGAATCACTTGACGGATAATAATACGACTACGATCGCCATTATATCCCGAGGCTATCTTTTCTCTCGACGTCGAATAATATCCACGAAGAATACCGGTATAATTACCGTCACTCCTCTTTCGCTTCTGTCCGGTTCTCCGCGAGTCATTGCATAGAGCTCTTCCCTCACCGGCAGGACACGACGGAGGGAAAAACGATGGTTTTATTGAATGAGAAAGAACACTTTCTGCCGCTAAATCACGCCGCGGGTAGTCCGGTTGCTCCGACCGGAAGGGGCCTCATAACTTTACGCACCCGACCACCACCCCTTTCTCCCGCACCCCTTTTTACCCGCGGCTCAAACCTGCGGCCTCGCCCTTTCCATTTTCTCGGTGCCGGAACACCCGAGCACATGAAATATTAACCTCCGCAGCTATTCCGGATGTCGGGCGAAAAAAAAAAAGAAGAAAAGGAAGGAAGGAAGGAGAGACGAGAAGAATGGCGGGCCACTTCGATATCAACAATTTCACGGACGCTTCCTATTGTCATTACGGACGTCAGACATTTTTCTTCTTTTTTTTTCTCTCTCTCTCTCTCTCTCATCCTCTCTTTCGGGGAAAAATTACCACCGCGCGAATGTACTTGTTTGCGAGCGACGCCGCCGGTTCCGCTTTGGTGCAAATTTTCGTATTCAGGACGTCGAGGGAATATAAGTGATAAGTAATTCGATATGCAAAATTTTCACCGGGCCTTCGTTATCGTCGTTACGGACTTCGAGGATTATGATTAGGTTTACGAGAATATACATATCTATTTGCGAGCGATAAATTAACGAGATTGCGCGTAGATGGAAACTAGTGCGAAAAAAACGCGCAAGCGGAGAATTGAAACGTGGTAACAGTTTAACGGATGTTAACGCGCGGTTGATAGGAAAACAACTGGCGTTCCATTTTCTACCCGTAACGCCAAAGTAAACTGGGACTGGATAAATTATTCCAGCCGTGGAGAACTTTCCCCGTAACATGTTTCCGCATAATGTAAGTCTTGGCATAAAAAGCCGTAACATCGGGCTTAAAGTTTCAGCGCGACAAGTGTTTGCTTGGATAACATGGCCAACAAAACCGCAAAATAAATTGTG
Organism: Pemphredon lugubris; assembly: GCA_933228935.1. Classification (NCBI taxonomy): domain Eukaryota; kingdom Metazoa; phylum Arthropoda; class Insecta; order Hymenoptera; family Crabronidae; genus Pemphredon; species Pemphredon lugubris. The sequence continues at coordinate 6,658,799 of OW121819.1, read as the reverse complement.
CGAATTGTGGAAATAACACGCTTCAACGCCTCGATCCGCGGTACCGAGGCGTTGACCGTGTTTACTCGAAGACGCGGAATACCGACTAAAGGTCGATCTCGTAAAACTTCGGCCGCACGGCGATCAAATATAAACGCAAAGGAAATTTGCTTTCCCGCGGACTGTTAACTTCCACCCGAATTGCCGAAAGCGAGGGCAAAACTTTGTTCCGAGTCGCTCATTTTGACAACGAAATATGACATCCGCTCGGGGATTTCGCCGCCCCCAAACGAAGCTGCGCAGACGGCGTCGACGACGACGACGACGAGTGGCACGACGACCCCGGTGGATAGTTCCCTCAAATTGCATTTAAATTTGCAGACTTTGGTTCGGCGAGTGCAGAAGTCATTAGTCCCTTTTAGTACCACCGAACACGGTTATCCCCGCGTACATATTTCTGGAAGACGACCTCGGAACACATTGCTCGACCAAAAATTTGTCTGTGTATCGATGTCACATTTAAACGAGATAATTACGTTGACTGATATTGATACCCTTCAACGGGTGGCAGATACAAATTAATCTCTGTACCCGATTCTAAACGCGAAAATGACATTTTTCGGGAAAAACGAGTCGCGAACTAAAAGAACCCTTTAATCCCTCCCCCCCCCCCCCCCTCGGATTAACGGAATGAACTTTCAACTTTTCTCTCCAACGAAACGCGTGTCATTCACCCGGAGAGTTTTCGTCCGAAAAAAAAAAAAAAGAGAGAAGCGTCGCTGCTGCACGACGAGCGAGGTGAGGTGAACACCGACGTCGTCCACGGTCGGCTGGCTCGGTCAAGTTGCAATTAAATCGGCGGTGTGGGCTTCCGCGAAGGGTAGCAGGTGGAGTTTTAGACGCGGTAAAACCAGGTAGCACCCTCGGGGCTTGCAAATAAGGTTAGTTAGCGGCAACGCGCGTATAATTGGGACGCCGTCGCCGTCAAAACAAGGAGGCCTCGCGCATCCCCACGGCCAAGTTATAATGAACAGGAGCAGAAACCGAGGCCGTGTAGGAGGCAGCCTTCTGCGGAGCCCCGTGCTAGGCGTCAACGGCGAAGGGGGGGGGGGGGTCCGGGAAACGCGAGAAAAGCCAGGGATCGGGGTAACGCTACCAAGTTGCAACCACCGTCGTTGCGCGCGCATCCGTCGCGCTACCGTCCTTCTGGAACGAGAAACGGAAGCGCGTCCCTCTCGCGACCCGCCGCCGCGGCGCGTACAACGCTTAATCGACGAAGTTTATCAAAGTTCGTGGAAGTTCCACTCGACGCGAGTGGTTCTCGTGAAGCTGCAACCACAATGAGCGAGAGAAGAAGAAAGTAGACTATTAAAAGGGGGAGGGGGGGGGGAGGAAATGCGTGTGTCCAAGTCGAATGTATCTGTGTACGCCATAAGTGTATGCGTATATGCAGAGTTGGGGAGAGAGAGAGAGAGAGAGAACATAGCGCCGGCAATTACGCAATAAAGGGTTTGTTGCATTATAGGCATCCTCGAGTACGTCGGTCGTGACTGGAATGATAACGTGCAGCAGCATCCTCTTAATTCTCCCCCCCCCCCCCCCACTCCGTTTAAATGGTGGACTTCCGATTACACTCGGTTTTTATACCGCTGCTAAGACTGCCCGAGTACATCCGGTGTGATTTAGACGAATGACCAACGTGGACTCTCCAAGAGCGCAGAAAATAGCGTGCCGAGAGTTAAATATACCTCCGAACGTGGTATTAACTCGTTACCGGGCGATTTATCTTCGTCGTACCGTAACAGGTAATTCCAATTGCCTCAACAAATTGTCTTGACCTTCAACGCCGTTTTGGTGATTCATTGACCCGCCGACGGAACGTTATCTTCGCGTACGCAAATTTGCTCAAATGTTTTCCAGGACGTCACGCGAGAACGAGAAACAAATTTATACCGCGGTGGCAGATGGATGACTCGACGCACGAACGTAGCTGGACGACCTCGTCGACGATCAAACGGAAAACGTAACGTTACGTTTTATGTTCCTTTGTTTAGTTTTGCACACAAATATATTGAAAGAATGGTTTCGGAGGAAACGTATCACAATATACGTAAATTTAATCGAAGATATCCAACCAAGCTCACGTTCATGATATTCTAAATCTCCAGTTAAGATGTATTTGCAGCCTGCTGTTATCAACATAAAAGCATTCTTTCAACTTAGGTATTACCTCGCAAGTGTAGTTCTCTTCGCGTAGCAACCAGTATAAATGAAGATTAATTACAGCTCCCAATAAATACGGTCTACACGTTACGCCGAATACAACCCGAGTATGCCGAAAAACTCTAATTTTTGTCTCTTTATCGTACCAAAGGAAACGTAGGTTGTCGCAATCGCTTTCTCTCACGCTTATCTGTAAAAATTCTTTTTTAATGTCCGCTATAACACCAATAGACCTCGTCGACGATCCAACGGAAAACGTAACGTTACGTTTTATAATTCCTTCGTTTACTTTTTAACTCGAATATACCGAAAGAATGGATTCGAAGGAAACGTATCACGATATACGTAAATTTAAGCGAAGATATCCAACCGCACTCTCGTTCATCACATTCTAAATCCCCAGTTAAGATGTATTTGCAGCCTGCGGGACAAGAGCTGTCGGTACGTTCGACGACGGGGAATTTTCCTGTTTCAGGTAACAAGACCGAAGATCGAGGCGTAGAATAGAGTTCGCTTTATTTCACGGGCGTCCTCCTCTCCGAGCGGCGTGACAAGATGGAATGGGTTGGCGGGGGAGGGGGGGTCTGAAGTCTGCCCTCTCGAGACTGGATTGACACTTTAATGAACGAGAAAGACCTTCGGCCTCTATCGATTGTCGCGAAAGCGAAAGCAACGAAGAATAAGGGCCGAGCGTACAGGAAATCGAGCGCCCCCGGGAGGCGATAATGTCGAGTGCCGTGGCGCGTAATTGCCTTCGTTTCGAGCCGGCCTCCGGTGTCGTAAGACTTAGGACGAAGAGCAAAGACCCTCCCGTAAACGGAACTACGGGATAACCTCGGTCGATGGTAACTTATTACGACGTCGAAACGAATCGTTTCGATTTCAAGTCGCCACTCGTCCTCTCGTCAAATCGTTCGCCGGCAAGCTCGCTTGAAATAATGCGACCACCTGACTCCGTAATGTGCCCGAATCGCCTTAGAAAAAAAAAAAGAAAAAGAAATAAAGTACGAGAAACTCCCCCTAAGCTCGTTATACCCAGAAATTCTTACCGTTCCCCCCTGTACCGTCGAAGCTTTCCCGAAGAAGCTCAAGAATGCAAAATCCACCGTCTCCCGCGTAATATAAAGCTTTTCTATATTAATTTCCATTTCTGCACGAATGATTGAAAAGGATCAGGGAATTACCCGAAACTTTATGTCGTCTTAAAGTATCGCGTATTTTCTTCCCCCACGTAGAATCTCAGCCACATTTCCCAGGATACAAGAGAAACGTTGAACGATGAAGAGAAAAACCCGCAAAGTTTCACGTTGAAAAAAATCAAGAAGCTAAGTAAAACTAGTTTTCCACCCGACAAACGAGATGCCGACACTTTGCGTAGCGTTAAAAACCCCCGCCGCGCAGTGGCGTGCGATTGGTCGTTTGGCTTAAGGCTCAGCTTTTAAGCTTCCTCGCGCGCTACGTTCTTAAAACGACGCGCGTTCATCCGAGATCCTTTTTCGTAGACGCACACTCGTGGACTCGAGTGAGCGTCCCTCGAGAGGATTGTGGCTTTCCTCTTTCCACTCTCCCACTTGCATTCCCCTCCCTTTGCACCCTCGACTACCACCCCCCCCCCTCCCACCCCTCTCTAGTCTCCACCCTTGGTCCTTCACGTTCCACTCGAACCACCGACGCACGGTCGTAGCGAGAGAAAGCGTAGGAGAGTGGATGAATGGGAAGAGAGAGAGATAGAGAGAAAAGGAGAAGAGCGCGAGGAGGAGGAAGAGAAAGGAGAAGAAGAAGAAGAAGAAGATGCACGAGAGAAGATCGCTTTGCCGAGTCACGTGCGCACAACGAGATACCTCGCGTGTTTACCAGCCCGCTCGACGGAGAATCGAAAACGCGGTCTCGACCCAAACTCTTTGCGGATTCCAAGCTGCTACACGCTTCGCAATTTGACTGAATACGCTGGGCTCCTGGAACCTTCGGGTACCTTCGCCGATAAGCATCTCAAGCCCTGCCCCTGCCCCTGCCCCGGTTTCCCCCACCCCTTCGCACGGTCAACGAGGGGTAGTTACTTTAGAATTCAACGTACTCTCGCAACTAAGTAAGGCAGAAACCGTGCGTCAAAAAGCTGGAATAAAAGGGACCGCAGTGAGTGGGGCTGAATGGGAAACGCTAGAGATCGCGTAACCAAGGATTACGCGCTACAGTTACTTATCTCGATGTACGGCTCGAGTGTACACGGAGGATGAGCCGATGCTCTTCGCGTTCTTTTCAAATGCTCATAAGTCTCTTTTCGTGAGTTCTACCGACTGCCGAGGAGGATAGGAAAACGGACGTCTTGTTGCACGGCTCAAATGGTTCTCGTCAAAGGAATACCCTCCATTAAAAAGATTTTAATCAGAATGAAAAGAAGGTAAAGGGGAGGAGAGAGAGGGGTGGGGGGCCAACAACAAGAGCGAAGATCGAAAGTTTGGCTAATTCGTATTGATTTAAGTTTCATTCAAGAGATTGGCTGCTTCGAAGATACCTTCGAGTATTACACCGACGATGTTAATTCCATCGACAAACGCAAAGCTTGGAATAGGCTTTCGCCAACGCCGTAAGAAAACGTGCAAATAGTGCGTCGAGGTCTCGACACAATGGGAAACCTCGAGTCGGTACTGTTACGGGAAAGTCAATCCGGAAAATCGACGGCGTAAGGTTATCGAAGAGGGAGAGGGGGGTGGCCTATCAAAGGAGGGCCTCGAAATAAGCCTACCGAAGCATCTCCAAGATCATTACTATCACAAAAGAGACAGCGAGCGTCCGCGGCGTTTCGTTCGATTTGCGAGGAGAAACGCGACGTTTGCAGAAAAATCCCTCTTGCCGTCGACGACGTCGACGACGGGAACTCCAGTCGAGGACGTATCCGACGAAGAAATCGGTAAAGACGGCGATGCACGATGAAAGGGGAGCGGGTAGAGCACTCGTCCACTGCTCTCGCGGATTTCGATCCGATAGGCACTCTCCGCGAGCGGACGGGAAACGTCGTCGAAGCGATTTGTAAGCTGATTTTAATGTCGCGTTTACAGACCCCCGTAGGGAGCTTTGGGGAATCCCTCTACCCCCCCCCCTTCCGCCCACTCCGCCGCTTCCGCCTCCGTCGCCGTTCCTCCTTCGTCGTAGTCGGCAGATTTCAGACCCCGGGGTTTGTCCGGGTCTCTCGCGTTTACGAGGAACGCCGAAAAGCGGCCGTCAACGTCTTGAATTTTCGAGTTCCTCCTTTATTTCGACCCTGAGGGTGGGGGGTGGGGGAGAAAGTTCCCCGGAAGCGACGCGAGAACTCTGCCACGTCATCCGGCCAGAGGTGTTTTTCGATAATAAATCACGTTTCGGGCTTTTCTCGTTACGCTCGGCTTCACCTCGGATAAGGTTACCTCCGGGGGTCATTAGGGGGTCATTAAGCCGACGGTAATGAATGCAGCCAGAAGGATTGATACCTCCACCCCCGGTCCAGGGAAGGGCGAGGACCGTGGCGACGATTCTCCTTGGTACAGGTCCTACTTCCGCCTCTTTTTCTCGGGAGAATGAGTCTCCATAAAAGTTTCGTACGAGCGGTAATGTCGGCGACGTAAACGCTGTTTCGTTAGGCGAATGAAATATAATAAAATATTACGCGAGTCAGGGTGTTATCGATTCCCGTTTTTTACTCGGCGTTAACGTGACGTCCCCGGTGAAACGATCAGTCTTTAATAATATTAATTTAACGACGGTCACTTTCTCGCCCTTTGTCAACGGTGCGCATAACGTTTTCGCCCACGCAACTCATTAAGCGCAACGTTAATTTGTCCTCGGTACGCGTAACAGGAGGTGCAATTTTATGAAATTAAATCGCAACCGAGCATTCGCGCTTTTCAATATAACCTCTCAACGGAAGAGCGAACACCCTTCCCGCAGGGCGTAACGACGGGCGTAAGAAAGGGCAATAAGCGACAATAAACTATCGCAAACTATAGATTGTCGTCGTGGAATGTCAGCGATGTAAAGTGGCCTCGATTCCCTTTCCCTCCCCCACCCCTCTTTCTAACCCAGTAAACCTACCCGTATACTAACGGTGAGAATGTTTCCTCGACTCGCTCACGTCCCACCCTGACTTATTCCGCTCCGCCCTGAATGACAGGTCGTTGGTCTTTAAAGGTCGGCCGACTCGTAAATCCTTATTGGTTTGCGCGTACAATGGTCGTCTAAGCAGCGTCGATTTCCGCGATCTCCAGGCGTCTAATGAAAGAATCGGAAGAAGAACGACGATCGTACCCGAGAGGAATTAAATCGATCAGGGTTGAAAGACGTCTCCCGACGCTTTCGTGGCAGCTCTTGACAGGGGGTTTGCGGAATTTTTTTAATCGTCGATCTTGGCACCCCCGCGTACCGAGACGAGACTCTTCCTCGAGTGCCGTTGGAATATTTAAACCGACAGTTTTCAATCTACCCTGGTAGTATATTTTTTAGGAATTACCGTCGTTGCGTGTTAATTAGTGGATTATTTTTATTGTCCTCGAGGGAATAAATTCTTGTACCTGTTTTCTATGCTCGATTTCGTTACACCGTTGACCTGTCTTTCAATTTAATGCAATTGCAACCAAAACACCGATTTACAAGAGATTCAACCTTGGAGGAATGTTAAAAAAATTTCTTGGGTGACGTCGAGGTAACTCAAATTCTCGGCGCGCTTATTTCCATGTTCCTCTTTAAACAAAAATTCTTCCCTACGCTCCACGTCCGGTACGAAACTATTTTCCTCCTCGATTTTCCGACCGCGCGATTCCCTCTCATCGACGGTGTAACGATAGCCTAGTAAATTCTTGCACCTATATTCTACGCTCGATTTCGTCACACGGTTGACCTCTGTTTGAACTTAACGTACTTGCAACCAAAACAGCGATTCACAAGAGATTCAACCGCGTAGGAAAGTTAAAAAAAAATGTCCTGGGTCACGTCGAGGAAATTCGAATTCTCGACGCGCTTATCTGCGTGTTTTCCTCTTTAAACAAAAATTCTCTCCCCACGTACCGCGTCCGTTACGAAGCTATTTTCTTCCTCGATTTCCCGACCACGCTCGATTCCCCCTCACCTATCCTATCCTACCGCGATATTTCTCTCTTCCCGGGATCGTTCGTTACGTCGGGTCAACTGCGAGCAATCGGCAGACCCGGGGGCGTCCCTCGTAGAAAGCGATGAAACCGGCTCGCAGGTCGGCACTTTACAGATATTAAAAATCTCGTCGCTATTAATCACTCGCGCGTGTCCGATCGCGACAACGTCTTTACGTATTTCGGTGCTCCCCCCCCCCCCCCCCTACCGGTCTACGATCTTTCCCCCCGTTTTATATTTCTTTCTCGCGTTGTTTCCTCGGAAGGAAGATAGTAGGCTGAAACGACGTCGGTGCGATAAATCAAGCGGAATAAATTTACGACGGGGACGGCCGGGGGGGGGGGGGGGGTGAATTGGTTTTTCAAATATCGCTGATTTGAAAGGTTGCTAGTTTAATTCGTCTGTTATTCAATTACGGTTATCCGCGATCTCCAGTCCCCGTGATTCGCGTCAGTCGCGCGAATCGAGGGATGGCGAGGTTTCCCCGAGATTGAAAGAAGTTAAATTGGCTTTTCTACGCTCGTCAGTCACTCTCCCTTCCGTAATCTGCGATGCCGTGAAAAGATAGAGAGAGAGAGAGAAGAAAAAAAACATCGTTCCACCATTGTATCCGCGTCATACCTTTCTTTACCATTAATCAGGTATTTAGTATCCCCGTAATGACCCAATGTTGAAAAAGGATAAACTCAACGTACCCAGCTTACCTATACCGACGGTGTAAATTCATTTTTCAATGAAATTGCATCTGTCATTTTAATTCGGACATTAGTAATCGATTCTTAAACGTTACTTTCATTATCACATTCCTTCCCCGTACCTGAACAAGTAAAACCGACATGGAATATAATATTCGTAACTGCAGTATTAAGCGCTCCATTTGTACTCCAATAATAAAAATAACCACTCACTTTCTCAAAGTTCGAAGTAACGAATCGATCGCAAACAAGCCATCCTCGTGTCTCCGTCAATCCGGAGCAATAAACCCGACAGCGACGAGATCGAGGGGACAAAATGTAAATAAACAACTTCCTATCTCCAATCAAAGAGCCTCGCTACATCCCCCCGCGTGCGCCCACCCTTAATGGATATTTTATTTCGGTAACTCTTCGACTACCCAGTGCTCTCTCCACGGCCACTTTCCTTCTATCAACCCCATCGATCGTGCATCTCCTCCCCCTCCCCCCCACCCTTCCTCGGCCACTTTTTCTGTTCCTCGAGTCGAGGAGAGCACGTGGCCTCGTGGATCGCACTTCCGGCGGGGTTGTAGGGGGTGGGGGGGTTGTACACGCGCCCCATAGCTCGTTCTCCGAGACAAAGTCGATACGCGCGGGCAAAGAGGAAAGCGAGATACGAGGGTGGCTCATCGGTTTCCTCGGACTTTTACGCGGAAGCGAGGGATATCTTGTGGAGGGAGGGGGGGGCGCCCGGCAGGTTGACTTCGCCACACTTTCTATGTCCCCGTCGAGGCGTACTTCCTGACTGAGTCATAGATCAACTCATCCTCTGGCAGGCCGAAGTAGGAGAGGGATGAAACCCGCCACCGAATACTCCCTTATGTCCCTCGACCGACGCGTACATACGTCTTTCTCGTCGACGCTCTCGCCGTCCCTACGTCCCCTGCGGCTCGATATTGATTTCCACGAAGGTCAGTTTTCCCTGGTCAGCGCCCGGTGGTCCCTTCTGATTTACGCGACGAACCGGTGCGATTCACGCGAGGAGATCGCACCTGATTCCTGAAGGCAGGTGTGCTCATCCGCGAGGAACGGTGCTTTCTTGTGTGTGTGTTTTTTTTTGTTTTTATACGGATGGGATAGCGATACTCGAGTTCTCGGGTTTTATCTCTCGTCGATCGAGAAATTTTCTTGGGTTAGTTCATTTCTTGCGAGGTTAAACAAACGGAACGTCTTCGACGGAAAGTTTATGTTCAGGGTCTTATTGTGAAATAAGGGTTTTATAATAGTCTGCGGAGCGACTGCTCGCGCAGAAACGTTGAGCAATTAGGTTGTTATTATTTTTGTACTTTAGGATCCTTATTATCTCATATTTATTTACTATTATGACTGTCCTTGACTCTTACTTGCGTTTATGGCAAGCTTAGCCGTTGATGGATACAATCAATTGATGTATAAAAGAATATCATGGTAGGCATGCGGCATGCAGATGTGCACGACCCGTAATTGCAATTATGAGTCTCTTCTTAGAATTCCAAAGGGCAGGTACGCCTTCTTCGTGAGGCGGTCAATCCGCTCACCTTCATCCTTTGCCTCACCCTTCGCTATTTCGGAAGTCACTTGTTACTTCCCCCTCCACTAATTTTCTCGCAATTAGAATTGGTTATTAAACAAACCTTCTTCAATAATTCTCTCCCAATCAAACTTCGTTATTTTCCCAACTTTTGTCGCGTCGACAAGCAGATCAGAATCAGCAATTAATTACAAAACAGTCACAGATCAGAAACAGCAAGCATCACACATAGTCGTACTCTTTTATTCTGTTATTCTTCAGATTTTCAATTGTGTATGTATATTATTAAAGGTAGATCGCGTTAAAATCAGTGTAATTTAACATCAATTTTGCAACACCTGAACGATCAACCACACGACCAAATTTCGGACGATATATCTTTACGATCGCGAATTTTTCTCGCGTCACATAATTTCAATCGGAAGCGTGATTATCGGATTCCCGAGTTTCTTTATCAAGCCAATGAATATTAGAGTGTTTTTTATTAAATTCTTTGCAGAGATGTACGAGCAGACGCGTCGGACATCGCGTTCGCTATTACGAATTTTGTGATGTCAACATAATTTTAGATTGGCAAGAGTCGTCATTAGTCCGAAGGCTACCGATTTATAATAGCATTAGTTAAATCACATCGCATTCGCGGACATTTTCCACTTCGCGCTCTGATGGAGATTTTCACGAGCACTATTTATATCCGCCGACATCGAGAGAGACATTTCGTGTATAATAATTAACGCAATAACTACTATAATTCGTTAACACGAAATTCAACTCTCTCGGATCGCGATGTCACCGAGTGACGCGTGTACTCGAAAAATCAGTGACATTCTATTCCGTTCCCTTTTTTTTCCTCCCTCTCTCTCTCTCTCTCTCTCTCTACAAATCCATAACCGCAATAATTATAGCCGGATCGTTCGCGTAGCACGCGAAATAACTTGTTCCGCGCGGACAGATTAAATTTCGAGAGAATAGAGCGTTAACGAGCAAAATCAATAGCACTTCGATTTTTTTTTTATAATTTACATGCCAATGCTCTTGATTTATCTCCAATCAGGCGCGAGCAGATGTTAAAAATCATTTGTATTCGAAATTTTATCCCGTATAATCCGTTCATTTTGAGGTACGCCCGATAAATATTTGCGCTCACCTATGGATTTCCTGCCAAATATTTGCACGCGACGTGTCATCGAGCGAGCGGGGGAAACCGTTTTTAGCAATGAGGAGAGACCTCCACTCTGTAATTGCTGTCTGCGTTGACGGCTTACCGGTGCGACGTGATTGAATATTCCGTATGTACCGACGTCGGGAAACGCACACCGACGTTCACCACTTTTATTTAATCAATTTTCATCGACACGTTTAATTTTCGGGAAACACGACGAAAAGTCACGTCAAAAATAAACTCACCGAAAATCGCCGGGGGATTTTTTATACACGCGCGTCGTGAAAACGCTACGTGTCACGGGCTTTCTCTGCGCGCGTTAAACTTTAAACTGTTGAAGCTTGATCACGGCTCGGCCAGGTAACGTGTAGGCCCTTTACCCTCGCCGGAACCGCTAAGCACTGCAAATACGCGTTCAATTGGAGCTTTGGCGCCGATCCTCGCCGATCCTACGGCATTGTGTTTTGTTACGCTCGGTCTAAACAGAGTAAACGGGATAGAATGATAGAAACGAGCCCGGTGGGGTTCGAATTTGAAACAGACCTGCGCTAAACTGTAAACAATTACGTATTTACCGCAACGCGGTAAAACGTGGTTTTAGGTTACGATTAGTAACTTCGATCGACTCCACGCTTCGCCGACAAGTGCGTTTTTCTGGAAATAAAACAAAGACGAAGTTAAAATGGAAGAAATCTAGATCATGCGCATCTCCGGATCTTCAAATTAAACACCTACGATTGCTTACTGAATAAATTATGCTACCGTGGAAATTATTTCTAAAGCAAGCAGACACTTGCGATTAACTTACGCATTAATTTATGTCAGTGTGGAAATTATTTCTAAAACAAGCGAGAGGTTAAACATTGCGCGTACGTAGTGATGCGCGCGCAAGTATGTCAACGAGAAGGACAGACCTCTAACCTGTCATTCTCCAAAATTCGAGTGCCTATATCTCCGGAACTAAAACCAAACGCCAACTTTCGCTCGCGGATTCGCTATCAACGACCCGAAATACATTTGATAGAGTAAATAAAAGTATGGGGACCCAAAGATCCAGAGATGCGCATGATCTAGATTTAAGCCGTTAAAATAATTGTACGTAATACTTCAAAGTTTCTACACCATGTCCCGCAAAGGAATACCCGCTACCTTCCAAAACACTCTCCCTCTCACTCAGTAACAAAACGTTAAACAATTACCTCCATTTAAACACCAAACACGTATCTCCCGTGAAACGTGCGCCCACGCAAATGCGACTCTCGCGAAAGCCGAACGGTACCACGCATCCCGGGTATCTTCATCTTAACATCCACTCAAGGTGTCCAATTATTAGAACCACGGTGGCGCGCGGGCGCTCGCTCGAGATCGTTACCGAACCGGTCGGGGTGAGAGTCTTTTTATTGCGAGGTGGCATCCTAATTTTAGTCGGCTTTATTTCTGTACATCCGACAACTATCCTCTCGTAGCTCCTGTAGCTCCGTCCGCGGTACGACTGTGACCGCCATCGTGTATCGAGGCGAGCGAACGATAGTCACCGAGTAGTTGCGAACCTACACGTGTTCCATATTCTAAGCGGCCTTTCTCTCAGATCTCGACGCGGCGCGTTACGTTGTCAAACACATGGCGTTTAATGCCTCGCGGTATTGCTTACGGGTCAGAGGAGCGGGATCCCTTTAATCTTCGGGAGCCATGCTAACCGACGTTTTTCTGTTCCGGCCGAGTTAATCGTTCCTCGCGCGAGCCACGGTAGTTCGTGGTATCAAATTGTTCCTGGAAATCCAACGTTATAATCGGTACTCTCCTGGCTTCGAGGAGGGATTATATCGACGGAACCCGGAGACCACTCGAGTTTGGCTCGACGACCGATCCGCGGGATGGTCTTCAAAGTTTCGATTCGAATACCGCGTGTATGTGAGTGCATACGTCGGTTTAAACGGAAATTGAGGAATGCGGAGGAACGGGGAGCTGGGTCGCCGGCGAGAATGTTTCTGGAAAAAGGTCGCTCGGTGCTTAGAAGTTGTCGGTGACTATAAAATGCGTTACACTGGCTCGGATTTCACGTCAGACACTTTGTTTTTTAATTTTTAACACGAAGTTGATGAGGTGTATAAACTTAATCGTACTTGTGGCTTTAATTGGAGAAATAATTATGCCTCTTGTTAATTGAATTAAATCTTGTTACTTTTATTTATCATTAATCGTGACGAGCGACGAGGCTGACACTTTAACGATGATTTATATAAACAATTCTCTGATTACCCGTTTAGTCGAATGCATTGTTATTGAAATAAAACTGCTTTCGGTATTTGAATGCAGTTATGTATGTCTGTCGCTGGTAGGAATACACGGCGGAATAGGTTAATTACAATTACACGCGTTACGAAACACAGGGATGTTACGTTACGTAAATCCAATATTACGACTGCCATTCGTGAACGGACTCTCGATTATACTTCCAATTGACGTAACGCGATTAAATTAACGCGTGGAATTGCTAGGAAACAGACCGTACGTTCTTATTACCCGAAAAACTGATACCTACTCTACCGCCCCCTTCGATCGAGCAACACGAGTCGTTATCAACGTCGTGCAAATCTTTTACACCAAATTTTCATTAGTTCATATAAGCTGTTTCGGAGAAGACGCAATTTTAAAAAATGCAACAGATCGGCCAAAATCAGTACAACCGAGCGGTACTTACCATAGGGTAAAAAAGAGAAAAAGGACGACGAATTCTAGCGATCCTCCCATCAGAACCTAAAAGACCCTCGGCGTATAGTACCTGGAAAATAGTGGCGATGCAGCTCATTCACTGTCAGGTAAAGGAGCATTGTCGTCGTCGTTGAGGAGCGAGGCGGCGATCAATTAAGCGCATCCCGCAAAGTGCTAAGACGTTTATGGCCGACATCTTATTATACCTAGAGCATGGGGTGTACGGCACGACGAGCCGGGTCGTCGGCCTCCCGTGCCACGATCGCGAGCGACTACGAGGAGCCATCGAGGAAAACGGAACCGGTGCGAAGCCCCAGCGGGGCAACGTCGTCTCTCCAGCCGGATGTCTTACAAGATTCGTTTAAGGTAATTTCGGCGCGATGCCGTTGCTTTGATATTGGACGCCCCAAAAATTAATTGCTCGACGGGGCCGCGGCAACGAACTCTTCGTGCCTGGCAATCGAAGCAACCGCTGGGGGGGCTAAAAAAAATATTCTGCAATTAGGCGTTGATAGTCTTGTTTGGCATCGCTCGGCGTAGAAGTAGTTTCGTGTGCTGATGATCGTGAAAGTGGTTCGTGTAAAAAAATTAATGGGAATGCATTTCTCAGTTATTTTGCGTCACATTCTTTATGATCAAATAATGTGATAAGAAAATAGAAGAAAGTATGACTGGGCACTTTCGTAATCATAGGCACACATCGGTGAACGTGGGTTTCAGGATTTTAATCAGTTAAATTACATATGTGTGAAACACCGTTCCTTCTACTTCTTTTGACATTTCTTCTGCTTCTAATGCTAAATTCTTATATCGTTTTGTGTATTATAAAAATTATGTACAGCATTATACCAAAGTAGGGATTATATTTTAAATAAATGAAATATGAAGTACCAACTTGTTTTACTTAATTTAATATTCTTTTATGTTTTTCAATATCTCGGTTCGGCCCTTGTCTCGGAGACAGAATTCTAATTTGTTCCCCAAAACCAGGAAAGGTTACACATGCCTGAATTAAAAATTAAACCATTATCCATTTATTCGAATGAAGAGACAAGTTCTCGTCTCGAGACGCGAATAATTCCTGACCAACGATTTGACAAATGTCGAACGCCTCTTAATTAAATAATAAAAGCGTGCTAGTAAAATTCAATAAAAAAAAGATCGTCGCCTCCCCGAGAATGATTAATCAAAACGTCGAGGCTCGCAGAATAACCGGCGTACGCAAGACAGTGCGTATCACTCGACGCGTGGGAGAAGAAAACTGGACTGCGAGGCATTTGTTCGGTTCATCGGGCAACCCACTTATCCGGCAAGCGTCGTAAATCAACCCCGGAATAAATGAAAGTCCGTGGTCCAACGTTTCTGGAGATGCGTGTACACCGTATACGGGCAGCTACAGGTATGACGGCGCAATCACGGCAGCCGCGTGCCCCGAAGAATGTTAAAGCCCCCCGAAATTTCGGCCCCGAAAATTTGCCGCGGCTGTTATTAAGGCCGAGTCACGGACGATATTTCTGCGTTAAACGGACTTTTTGCAAGTTTAATCAGCGAACTGGAGGCAGGCATTATGGGTACGCGAGTTGCTCTCTCCCTCCCTCTCTCTCTCTCTCGGCGTGAACGTTGCCCGAGGTGGAAAACCTTGCGCTACCATCGCCCCCCGGGCGCCACCTCCGTTTAATACGGCCGCGCAAAGACCTACGTCAAATTGTTAATTAAAGTTAATGCATGCGACCCCGACATTATTATCCCGGGGCGCGTCAGCTGGTGCGCGACCGGCGCGCTGCAACGCGGCAAAAGAACGTGCTTACTGCCTGCCACCGGTTATATCGGTCGATCCCAGTTCTTTTTTTTTTTTTTTTTTGTTTCCTCCTCCACTCCCGCTCGGAAGTTCTTGCGTAAATTTATTCGAGGGCATGTAGTTAAAGGCGATACGACATCTCGTCAGTGGCTGGCGAGCGAACTGGAGTGTGCTACGCCACCGAAGGGACGCCGCGGGCTAGAAACTTAATCTTCTCGAGAGCCCGTTCTTTTCTTTCTTCTCTTCTCCTTTTTTTCTTTTTGTTTAGAAATTTCTCGAAAGCTCCACGGTTCATTATACGTGTTCCAAGTGCGAGGGATATACACCGGTTACGAGTACACGGAACGCGATATTAACCCTTTGTTCCCACCCCGATGATCTTTCTCGTTTAGGTATTACGTAATTGCGAACGATCATCGTTAGTTTATCGTAGCCTTCCGTGGTTTATCGTAGTTTCAAGTATAAATGATATTCCGATCGTAAAGTTACTCCGGTCGACGTTTCGAATTAACTCGCCTAATTTGTTATCTTCCCCGATGACAGTTTTTACAAATAGTTTCGATGAGAGGATCGTTTGTTTCGTCGTCGAAGAATATCTCGTAGTTGAAGGGAAATCAGTGTTACGAGATCGAAGACATCGGTCCCTCGGACGATAAGAGGATCTTTTTTTATCGCATTCCCATTCAATCAATGCTCGGAATTAGTCTCGCCGTAACTAACTTCGTGGATTCTACCCCGGGGAGACAAATCCCGAGCGATGTTTTCTATCTTCTCTCGATTAACCACATTTCCCGTAACGCGTCGCTCGCACGATTTCCTACGAGGAGCATGGTGTTTCCCCTTGGTAGCAGGGCAAAGCCTCTGGGGCAATAATTCATTTGCCGGGACTCGACCTTTCAATGGCGATTGACCCGTAGCATCTGTGAAACGAAAACTGACGGAAAGGGCGAAAGGGCGTGATGCTCGCCGTGCGGCGAACGCCCCGGTAACCCGTGCCTCCGTATGAACGATTAAAACCATAATCCCTTTTTAAAGTCCTCCCACGAGGCAGAGCGGAAGTGCGCGAACATACGGACGCGCGATAAACGTTCTCGAACAACCGACACTGTTCACGGCGTATCCGAGGAGTCGTATCAAGCACCTACGCCAAAGCGCAACAGCAGGCCCTTCGAGGATCTACCTCCGCGCTATGCACCGTGTCTGGTTCTCATCCTACGATGCGATATATTTCTCGAGTATAATAACGCCATTATCGAAGAGACGTGGTCTTGTCTCGGGTCAAGTGCAAGTTTAGCGTGAACTGGACTTTGTTTATTTTTAGGAAAGAACTAACGGGGGATTTTCGAGGTGGTCAAAGTGAATTAAAAAATGAATTTTTTGGTTTAAGTGAATAGCCTTCGGAAACAGTCGAGATGAGTAATTTGGGTATGATGCCTGATATCGTGCGTTTCCTTCTCGCCCTGTGCGCAACCAAACTTTTCGCGGAAACGTTCACTATTAATTAGCCATTAAGTAAGTTAAAACTGCCGTTAGAGCTGGGTAGTACCTAAGCCGTAACGCAAAGTACTCCCCGAAGCCATTTACGTTCAACGCGTATTTTGGCATGTCAGCGTGAATTACATGATAATAACTATACTTCGGTATTACGGATCGAACTCTTCGTTTCGAGATCCAATACTTAAATCGATTCTTCTTATCGATCTTCAGTTCAATCGCATTACTTTTTTTTACATATATAAAATTTTCTCCGATCGGTAGATACATAAATTCTGTACCCTACAGATCGATTGGTGGGCAAACTTAATTTTTTTTATTTGTCGCGCTTGAGTTATTTCCATATAGCCAGAGATCTAAGTTAAACACATACTCTATTTTATCGTATCCGTAGTTTTACCATCGTTCTAACGTCAGACATCCATTTCGAAAATCGTGAGGTCACGGTATTTCAGTCGCTAGATTAACACAATTTAGTACGACTACAGAGAGAATGGAACAAAGTGGAAGAACCGCGGTGGCCTGATTATCGCGACACTATTGAGAGATCTCCGAGATGAATATTTCATAGCGTGCTAGAAAGGAATTTCTGCCCGTTAGGACAATATTAACCTCCTCGATAAACGCATTAAGGTAAGAGTATGGTGACCAATCGAGTTAACATCCTGGTCATCCGTCGCGCAGTTCGAGTTCGAGCGACAGAAGCAGTAACTCAGCCATCCCCCTGTTCCCGGCGACCAACCACTTTCGTGCGAGAGGCCGAATTGAATTAAAACTTTCCTGCCAGTTGGCTTTTGCCTCGCTATTCGCCGTATTAAAAGCGGATATGTGAGTTAAGTCGGCATTTTACTAGCTTATTTTAGATTCACTTCGGACGTCGCGGTAAAATGTATCGGGAGCGGAAAGGTACTCCCGGAAACTCCGAGAGTTAGAATTTATATCTTTGCGCACCTGTCGATTTACAAATATACATAGATATCACGCGGTGCGGAAAACTTTAAAATCGTAAAGTGAGATTTAAGACACTTCGGAGAGTGTACCGGAGTACCAAGAGCGACGAGTCGAACCGATACGCAGGTTCGAATGACTTCGACATTTTGGTAAATCGAAAGAATATTTCGATTAAATATTATTTGTCCACCTGAGAGGTGCGATTTGTTTTTTTTTTTCAAGTGATACAGACTTCTATCTCCAAAGGTGTGGAAATTATTAAACGATGAGCGCAGTAGTAAATACTAAATACGCATCACGTATTATAACAGGTGAATTTTTACCAAAATCCCTTTTCCGATTTCACCTGTCTACTTTACCGATCACGATCTCAAGGTATACGCGTTGCTAGAATAAGATGCGCATAATAAGAAATTTCATCGGTCAATAATACATAATTACAAGATGACGTTAACTACCAAACCTGCACCTCGGCTAATAGCAATCACCCGACGGTCCGACCTCGCCATACCGCAAGGGTTAATTGCCCCCAGGCGAGAGAACGATCACCCTACGCAACAGACGATGAAAAATTATAAATAACCCGCGAATCGTTAAACATAACTCAGTTCCCTCGTTTCTTCCCTTCCCACAGCCCCTCCCCCCATCCCCCTCTCTCTCTCTCAAGTGCACAACCAAAACTATCTCCCGAAAGCGTACCTGGTCCGTTATCGAGCCTCTCGAGAGAGATACCCGACTGAAGTGGCCCGTGGCATCAGCAACAGCGGCAGAAACCGCGCACGAAATAAAAGCCCCCCCAAGAACTCGAACGCACTCGCCACGATCCTGGTCTCTGGTTTGAGCCCGAGAGCGATAGCCGCTTATCGATTTGCGGTCTGCTTTGAATGTACGCCGGGTAATCTGACGAGCGTGAGGCATGCATTCGGCTACCAGCCGATACGCGCATCCGTTCGACCCGGAGGAAGTTCAGCCTCGAGTTTCTGGAACGTCCCCCCGATTCTCGAAATTTGTTGCTCCGAGATGATCCGTGTACGTGTCCGTCAGAAGTGACGAACGTACTCCACGCGCGTACGAACGATCGTTCGCCGCAAACACTTGAATTCTCGTTGCGGAATTTCGGGGAGTGATTCGATGCCTCCGTTAAATTCCGACGAGAGTGCTCCGGCGAATCGTGTTTGTTAGTTCGAGTAGATCGTTAAAGAGGATTTTACGTGGCATCGAGGAATTTGTTCGTCGAGTTTGCCAACTACGGTATGGAGTGTGTGCTCGGGGAATATTATGTAACGTATGGTATTCGGTGTTTGGTCATTTGACGATGTTAAGTAAAGTAGGTCGCTGAAAAGTTTTTCGGAAAATGATTCTAGTTGCAAGAAATGATTGGCACGTATATGTTTGAATGTGTAAACGAATTTGCTATTGACCCGCGTTTTTGTCAAATTAGAGAAACGTTTCGTGTGAGCGTACTTCCGGATATGTATAAATAATTTTTGAGATTAAAAGAGATAGGGTAAATCGATATATTGATTTATTCTATTATCGTGTCGCAAATATAACGTTCCTCGCATTATTTAAAGCATTTCGGGGATATTTCGGCATGAATTAACCAACGAATAAATGTCTGCCAGTTTAACGTACGATCGACATTTAATTCTGGTTATTAAAAGTTATCACCGCCATTAAGATTCCTCTCGAGCTTCCCACCGTTAAATAACTTAACGGCGAACGAGAAGCATTCGGCGCGTAACTTAATTTATTAACATTACGTCCGTTAAATAAAGGACCCACTAAAGATACCACTAAAAAAAAAAGAAAAAAAAAAAGAGTACCGCGGTATCCGCAGATACGTTATCGTAACGCTACTCCGACTGCCTCCGCGGCGCAACAAGGACGTAGGCTACGCGTTACAGCGTCGTAAAACTTAAGACGATAATCCAAGCCGTTTACGCGACCGATAAAAATCTTTTAACATTCGGCACTCAAAACTGATTTTCCCTTACCTTGCGAATAAAATCATTGGTCTCGTGGATTTCGGGTACCAAGCGGAAACTTTCGAGTTCTCCTCGAGAGATTCGAGAATCGAACGAAGAGCCGTCCATTCTCGATTTACCGGCGTCAGGATCATCCGCATTTCCGTGGGTCAGACACGCAGTCGAAAGAAGGGTCTCCGTGACTCCGTCGGTCATTAGAGTTAATAAGCCTCGAGTCTTAAATAACAGGAGGCCATTGCCGTGGATGACAGTTATGACAGGCACGACCCATTGTTCCAGGGGACTAGTAATTATTGGAGTTGAGGGCAGTAGTAACGTTGCGGCAAGACCGGGAGAGAGACGGTACTTCTGCCGCCTCACCTATCCGAGGTATTTCAACTTCGAGGGGCGGGGGGGGGAGGGGTGGATAGGGAGGGATAGGTGGGCACTTCATGCGCCATTTAGAAGGGTAATGAAAAGACCGGCGTCGGATATGACGAGGGAGAGAGTAATTGCGCGTACACGCGAGGACGTTCTCGACGACTTTCTTACCGTCCCTCTTTCTCTCCTTACCTCTGTATCTCCTTTTCTCATGCTTCCCTCTCTCTGTTGCACTCTGCCTGCATTCGTCCCCTCTTGATTCCAACTCTCGCCGTGTTAATAATCATTTTTAACTTGAATGTTGTTTACTAGTGTAGGATGCAATATTTTAGGGTAGCAGTTGGAATGTCGAATATATGCGTTGAGCGAACGCACTGCGAGTGCGCAGTGTGCGTGAGAGTGAGAGAGAGAGAGAATCAAAAGCGCGTGAAGAAGAAAAAAACGCAAAATAGTATCGTAGCGAAGAAGAATTGCGCCCGTGCGATTGCTTTCCTGAGCTCTTTCCTAATAAACTCTTATTCGTTCCGTACTTAATAAACTGTATGCTCATACTTTCATTCCGCCACTTCCCCACTAAAAGATCCCACATTAGTTTGTGTATACATATTTCAGCGATCCGGAGTAATAATTCTCCTCCCCCCCTCTCTCTCTCACCCTCTCAATTTTCCTCGCTCTCGCCGAGTCACCGTAGGCCATCTATTCACGTTCCTCCGGTTATCTCTCGGCTTCTCATTGACACGGGCTCCTGGACAACAGCCGTCCACTCTAATTTCATCTCTGGAGCGTTTGGCATCTTGGATAGATAGCGTCGGGCTGAGGAGCGTCGCCGTATGGCGCACGATCCCCCGCCGTACCGAGGTTCGTTAGCAGACGACCAGGAATTTCCGGGCGCGACGTACGTTAAGTATTACAGCGGCGAGGACGACGACGGAGCGCAAAGTGGGAGAGAATCTCGCCGGGGTCTCATATCGATCCCCGATCGTCGGCGTTCGGGGAAACGTCGACGACGATGGGGGCGGATCGACGGACGAGAGCTATTCGTCCGAGATATTCACGAGCGATATCCGTCCACGGGAAATGCACGGTAATCGGGGCGCGAAGCGGGAAAATTTAAATAACTCGCGTTCGCCGTCTATTGCCGGTCGTTCCTTTTGATTCTACCGCTCGCGCAGAAGTGAACTTATCCCGACGTTTCCCGCGAAACGATAATACTCGCAAACCCATCCGGGATACCTTCCGTTTGTCGGTGACGACGCAGGAAAGCCTTAGTACTGGCATTTATACTTTCAAATCAGCTGAATCCCCGAGCAACGGAATCGAGAGGCTCCTTCTGCTTACACTCCCTCCCCCACCCTCGTTGCCCTTCCTCAGCAACCCCCCCCCCCCCCCCCCTCCTCCTCCACGGACCTTCCGTGCAAAGACGATTCGATGGTCACTCAACGGCCAGCTATATTTTTCGGGGCTTCCTTTCAGCGTGGTTCGCGGACCCTCGAACGACGGAGGAAAAAAGCTGCGAGTAGGGGGAAGAAGGAAGGAGAGGAAGAAAGAGAAGGGGAAAAAAAAAAGAGGGAGCGAGAGGAAAGGGAGTCTGGTCAATGCTCGCGAAAATTGGCTTCTAAATCTTGCGGCCGGAATGAGCACCGCACCCCCCGGTGACTGGTTCGCCGCTCCCCCCCCCCCCTTCCTTTCCCCCACTCCCCCACCTCCACCTTCTCACGACCCTTTCCCTCCGGGTCCAGCCAAGGCGAAGGGAATGAGAAACTGGCGGTGGTCGGATAGGGAGGTGGAGCGAGGTGGAAGGCCATTGTCGACGACGTGGGGGCTTACGGACCCCACGAAAATCCGCGAGGCAACTTTGTGGAACGGACTTCCATAAGTTGCATTCAATGGGACATTGGTATAAAGAGGGTATAAAAAAAAGAAAGAAAGAAAGATAGAAAGGAAGAAAGAGGGGGCGATCACGTCGTCGGGGAGGATGTCTCTCTCTCCTGTGTTTTCACTTTCGGTATCTTATTCAACGTTTCAGTTTCTCCAATCATAGCGGTTACTTTATTCATTCCGCCGTCGTCGTAGTCGACGATTATTCAGCATTTCGTTTCCATTCGACTCTGCACCGCTCGTCGTCGCTTTTGTTCCTCGAGTTTCAGACTCGAATTTTCAGTTTTGCCCCGGAACTTTGATTCCTGTTTTCCCTCCGATAACGAAGTAATCCAGAGAGGACCGGTGGAACAAATTTTCCGGGCGTTCCGTTGGGAACTTCTTGGTACGAGAATGATATAAAAAATAGAAAAACTATCGCGTTTCTGTGGTTTGAATCATCGCTGGTGGTCGTATTAACCATCACTTCGATTTTTCTCTCTCTTCCACTCTATTCGTTCTCCGTCCCTCTCGTAGATGTATTTCGAGACTCGCGTATCGATCTTCACCGAAGTTTGATCCGCGATTTCTCTTCGACGACGAACTAATCGAGGTCTAACGGGATATTTATTATTCTTGGTCGTTTTGTGGACGTATAGCGAAACTTTAGACGGAACAAGGTGGCTACCGCTTGTTACTCCACGTTGGGGGTAATCGTTGCCGTCCATCTCGCACGAGCTCCGCACTCGTTTCCGCCCGGTGATTCTAATTGAGAATTTGCTCCGTAGATTGAACGTGTCTCGGTTGAAGACTCCATGCGAGACAACGGACAGATTACACGCGGCCGGGACTGGAATGCCATTTGGATAACGTCGCAGGGAGTGATTCGAGAAATAAAAGATTTCCAGTACACGCGCCCGTGGAATTACGATAATTAACTCTCATTTCCGTGTTTCATTTAGGGCGATAATCAGTACAGCTGTGATCTGCCTAATTTCCACGATTTGTGTCGTAAAACAATTTTCGTGTCTCCTCATAAAATCAGATGCCGAGAAACAGATACTTACTAAATGACATTTTCCTCGTACACTCTTATCTATCGAGAGTGAGACGAAACGCTTTCCTTGAAAAATCGTTGTCATATATTCGAGCGCAATCGAGACAGAAGTTAATAAATAACCGCGCCGTCGAATTACAATATTTAACTCCGATTTCCGTGTTTCAATTAGGGTGATAATCAGTACAGCTGTGATCTGCCTAACTTCCACGATTTGTGTCGTAAAACAATTTTCGTGTCTCCTCATAAAATCAGATGCCGAGAAACAGATACTTACTAAATGACATTTTCCTCGTACACTCTTATCTATCGAGAGTGAGACGAAACGCTTTCCTTGAAAAATCGTTGTCATATATTCGAGCGCACACGAGACAGAAGTTAATAAATAACCGCGCCGTCGAACGTCGCTCTCCTACCAGCTGCGAGAATCTCCAAAAAATTCGACACCGAAGCCACCGAGTGCTGCCGATAAAACGAGCCTTTAAAAAAAAAAAAAAACCCCTCACGAACCTAACCGTGTTTGTATTCCCGAACCGAATACACTCGAGCCGAAGATCGCCACGGGCAGGTATACGTTGAAAAAAAGATTCCTCCCTTAAGCATGCAGAGTCCATCGCGAGCCATTATCTCGAACGTTATCACATCGTCGGGACCCCCGTGTCGCGACAAACACGCACGTGCGTACCCCACGTGCAATACGGGTTCGACTAACGCCGAGTGCAAATACTAAAGAGGCTGCCGGGTGTGGTCCCAAAACCGAGGAAACGTGATCTCCGTGGTAAACCGCTGTTTACCGAGAAGGAGAACCGAGTCCTCCCTCGAGACGGTGTCTACGAGGTTGATCGATGTCCGCGTTAATCTCTGCTTAAGACACGGACGCCGATTCCTTCCGGTTATCTCTACCGCCGGACAACTTCCGGTTATAATGCGTGAGACGTTTCCTCAGGTAAATATATTGTGTCGGGTAGGTGCGATAATGAGGGACCGTTTCCCGTCTACCGAACGTCGTCCTCCGTCACCTCTTCTCGGAAACCGTTGGTATTTTTCTTCTCAGGCGATAATGGGAATTCGTATGCATACGTATGGGGGAGGTTTAGAGAAATGGGACCCGGGTAAGGGTCTTCAGTTTGTGTTTTAACGATGGAAGAATTCTGATATCAAAGATAACGGAGAGAGACGAGGTTTCGAAGTTTATGTTGTAGAGCCTATATTTGGAGAAAAATGGGGTAGAAGATATAAAATATTGCGAGTACAGGTGGCACTCCTACGACACGGTTTCGGTCTAACGGGATAAAGAAATTGTAGAAAACTTTGTCCGACACTGTACTTCTGCAACACTGAATAACACGATTTTTGTTTAACGTATTTAAAAACTAAATCACCTTAAAATAACGCTGGGAAGGAATAATGAACCACGTTTGTTTTTAATAAGTTTTCGGAACGTAACCCCCCTTTTCGTGCTGGCTTTGGATCTCATATAACACGGTTTCACGCAACACGGGATTTTCCAGAAACCTATCCACCGTGTTATATGAGGGTCACCTGTACATCGAAAGATTCGATCTTTATTAAAAATCATCACGAGTTTCGTTTCTAGGAATGTTGAGATCAAATCAGAAATAACAACAGACAGGGCACGATGCGTATCGGTGTAACTTGGACGTTAACTGCCGACGTTATACCAACGAGACGTTCGCGAAATTACACAGAACGTCGGAACGCGTTGCGCTCGAAACGTTACGGCAGAGTTAGTAACGATAACATGACAGGAAAAATTTCGCTACTACGGAATGGCTCGGCGAGAAGGTTCTCTCGCACAGAGAAGCCGCTTTTCACGGCAGGAAGCTGTCTGTTTGTTGTCTTAGGTCGGGTCCGAATGAAACGCGAGCGTCTCGATGCCGTCGGCGTTTCAAATGTCTCTGTACAATCCTAAAGAAACATACGAGGCGCCAGCAGTTACGAACGGGTTATGAGAAAACAATGGTTTCCGGATAGCGACGAAACACCTGCGACTTCCAATATTACCGCTCCGCCTCCTCTGTTATTCCGCTCGCGTGCGATTTATTTCCCCGTCGAATTCTAATTACTCCGAACCTATCACGCGACTCGATAGCACTTTTAGCCAATTCGAGTATGTGGGCCACGTTCGATCGAATATCGGATTTCTGTCACTTTAACGCTAAACGTGGAAATTATTCAGCGATATTTTCAACGCCTCGCTCGAGCAATAAGCTTGAGGGACTGCGAGAAAGGTTTCAGCGCTTATCGGCTGTCGATTATCGATAATTTCCAGTAGCGAAGTCCCCGTGACGTTTCTTCGATTCGAGATTAAATGTCTGGATAGTTGTATAAAGTATGCTAAATTATCCCGCAGACAATGTTTCTTACGGTTGAAAGTAAAAATATTGATTTTTTCGATATTGACACGTTCTTTTCACGCTATGACCTTAATATTAATAATCATCTCAGGTTGTTCTCGAATTAATATTTCGCGAAAACGTTTTCTCCTTCCTTCGAGTAACCGACAGTTTTTCGCTATGCTACAATCTACTACCAAAGCATCTGTTATAGCACATTATAGTAGATAGTATAATCACCATACTAAAGCCTACTACAGCATCAAGTATTTCAAATTAAGGCACCATAAACAGAAACGTGTATTGAAAGCGCGACTTCTGCTTAATTGTATCTCGTTGCTTGTACGCACTTTCTACTTGGATCGTATCTCTCGACGAAGGAACACGTGGCGAGAACAAAAGTGAATAAAGATCTGTTTATTATATTATAAGAGTAATTATCATTCGGAGAACGAAAAGTTCCTTACTCCAAAAGCATCGTCAAGTTATCCGTCTAAAAGTTTCCAAGACTCCGTTCGCCGTAAATCCGTTATCGACTAGCCGAATGATTAAAATTTGTAGAATATAAAGTATGATAGTTTCCCGTTCACCCGACGATCGTCCGTCGTCTCCTCCGCGAGCAATCGATTACCCAATATCGTCTTTCATAACGGCTGTCCGAGACGCTAGTAGTCGAACATTGACACAACTATGCGCCAGTTGTATAACTCGAGGAGATAATATTACGTATCGAGGGGGATCCGATGGAGGTCATCTTTACATGCGAAGCCCTGACAGCTGCGTAATCGATGCGAGGCATACCTACCGCGCTCTACCACAGAAACCATAGTTTTTCCACTTCGCGACAACTTTCTCTTCTCACTCTCCCCCCCACCCACCCCCTACCCCGCTCACCCCGTATATTTCCGCCAATCCCTTTTATCTCCGCATCGGCGACCTCGCGGTGACCCCCATCGAAAGGAAAAACTCGAAATGGGAATTCGCCCAGGGACGAACTTTTGTCGATCTAACGAAGCTGCTCGTATAAGCCGATTACTGTTTTCCGCTCGCGGAGGAGCTCGTCGCTCGATGACGTACAGCCATAGACTAAACAAAACTTTTTTTCTTTTTCTCTCGCGTGGATTCGGTAAATCAATTACTTTTCCGCTCAAACAATCGACCGAGTGACTCTAATACGGCGAAAGTTTTAATTAAAATACGTGTTATTATTATCGATTTTTCGGCAACTGTGATACGGAATTAATTCTATCTCGGGATATGGATTTTCGTTAAGTTAAATCAATGGATATGTGTATAATAATTGGTGTTGTTTTCTGGTCGTTTTTAAAATATGTCTATTGATTTCATTGAAATATTCGGTCGATTAGGTAATCTCATTTTTACTGTTTAACAGTTGAGTATTATAATTTGGATTATAATTGCTAACAATCAAATTATTGCAACTATCGGGGAGAATCGATGTCAAAGCATTGAACTTTGATCTCTCCCGTCGAATAATTTTTATTACGGAGTTTAGGAAGGTGGAATTGAAGTTACAGTGGGAAACAAAAAGAATAGAGGTCTCCCGTTGTTGCCGCGAAGCTGCTTCACGCGTTACGAAAGGATCCAACTCAAATTACAAACACTCGTTACGGACTACCGACATCTCCAGTTTCAGAACACACTTCTAATGAGTTCTCCGCCACGGTTAATTAGTACCGAATTTGCTGACCTCGGAAATAATAAGATTCGGATCGCTCGTTTCGTTGCGGTTACGCGGTCACCAGAATTCCGAGGTGATGGTCAGCCGAATCGCGAATTTCGCGGGAAACTACCATGCGATTTATGACAATGAATGTTTTCATTCTGTATTTAAACAAGAATGACACCACGGGTGAAAAATCACTCGCCCATGAGCGTATGATATAAACTATAATTTTTATAACACATATAAATATTCTTAATATAAATCTTTACGTAACGTCGCGTATTCTCAGATTAATACAAATTATAAATAGTTTCTCAAGATGTTTATATTTTTGTACACATAAAAGGAGACACCTTTCTCGACTCGTGAAGATAGATGTTCACAGTGGAAAACTGATTTCTTGGAAAACGATCGATGACTCACCGATGCATATTGCTTCTATGAGTTACAGCGAGTCGGGAAAATTTTTTGGAACGCAGAAGCAAATATTTTACGTTTAACTGATACTTCACTGCCGGTCTATTTAAGTTCGCTCTCGTTCCAACGCTTTAACATTTTTATGCGCGAGCAAATAGATATTATACGAGCGATGTACGTACACGGGACCACTTGCCACGATCCATCATCGTATTATTGGACCGTAACGCTGCCACCGGCTCAAATACCTACAATCAAAAGTCGAACAACGACATAAACACGAACGATCGACAAACATCGTTGGCCCTACGTTTCCGTTGCTTTCCACTTCACGATCGGGAATGAAATATTACCCTCGGATATGCAAAGGAACGGAGCGCAACGTCGAAACTATAGCGAAACGATTTGAGGGTGACGCCCGATCGCGTACATCGTGACAGATTGCGCTCAATTTACGCAATTAGGGTAACGAAGAGTACAACACGTGTCAGCGCCAGAAATATATTCGGACGAATGCGACTGAGAGACGGCATTGTGTAGATCTTTATCACCTAACAATGCTGTAACGAGGACCATTAGCTTTTTGCTTTATTACGCTACGAGCTCCTGCAGTGCCAACGACACGAGGGATCAAATAACTCTCATTAAGACAAACGAGTTAAATAACTCGGGGATCACGGGCGGAGCCCGATTCTTGACCAAGAATGGGAGCAGTTCATTTTTTTCGACATCGAGGGGATCACGCTCGTATTTCCCATAGATCCACCGCGTTGGCAAATTCGCACACGATCGAGAGTAGTTTGTAAATGATCTCACTCCGAACGATCGTACGATATTCTATTTTAATCGATGCCGCGAGTGGCCTACATATCTAATTAAAAATTCATCGTCTAATCGCAGAGCATTTATATCACTCGTACTCCAATCCCTGTCGCTCGCGAAGACAACGAAACTATTACCCAAATCTTGTTGTACAAAATATTTCGAGGTGTTCCGCCATAAAAGACGAATATCAGTCACCAATTAGTAGAGAACTTATCTAACGGTTACTTACAACCCAAGCTCTACTTTACTACCAATGAGCAGTCTTTCATCCGTCAAAACTATCAACTCGCGCCGGCCAATCTGGATGCGCGGGTCTCTTATCAGGGTTATCGGGGTAAGCTCGTACGGGAAGAAACAGGGTCACTCTCGGACAACTCATCGACGTCGGTAATAAAGACGCGCTTCCTCGACACGAGTCTCGTTACGAAATCGACGAATTAAAATAATCCGTATGGCGTCCGATGCCTCGTCGGCCCCATCCGCCCGACGATCTTCCGATCCGACGATAATCTACCGAGGCCGACGTAATTTTCCTCGACGGGCGTTCGTCGCGAGAGGGAAGAACAAAAAAAAAAAGAAAGCGACAGAAGAACATATTGAAAAAAATGCACACGACGGCTGCGTCGATGCATGCGTCCAGAATACTGGAAGCTTTTTAGGACCGCCTGGACAGGGGTTAGGGAGGGGGAGGGGGAAGTACAACTAACGACGTGGCAGGTCGAGTAAATCAGGAGGGAGAGTGACGATAAGTTTTTGCTCGTTACAACCGGCCTGGGAAGCTCATTACCCGGCTCCCTCTCTAACCCCACCAGAAGGGTGACGCGAAGGTGGGTTGCAGCGGGGGTGAGAGAGGGGGGGAGGCGGGCCGTGGAGGATGGAAGCAGGATGGAAGCAGGCTTCGACCTTTTCGCCCCACGACCAGCCGTCCGCTAGGCTCCCCCCTCGGGGGAAAAGTTTTACGTAGCAGCTCCCGTCTCTCGTTTTCGGTGGAAACTAGACGAGCGAGCTCCACGAACGGCTTCCGCGGGCGTCCAGCGTTGCCACGATCTCGGACCGGTGCTATGATTAAACGTACGAAGAAAAAAAAGGTAATATCGCGAAGGAGAGAGAGAGAGAGAGAGGACGAAGATCCTGCCAGCGGAGAAAATGGAGCTATAGCTTCCAAGGGAATGAATGAGGGGGGAGGGGACGAAGGTGGACACTCGTTAATTGGATCTATCCGCTTTAAGGTAAACACTGGCATCGATTGCCCGCGTCGATAATTAGCCGAGCAATCGAACGGAAACATTCCGTGTCTATTCTGCGGCCTGCCTAATGGTAACATTTTTACGCCGACGGCCTGCGGTGTCCCGATAACCGTGTACCGCGGCGGATTCCACGGTTTAATCCGACCAAATACAGCTTTGTGCGTGCCGTACGATTGCTCGTGATTTCAGCGTCCCTTGCGCTGAACGAGAGTCGTGGTCCGTTGGGGTTGCGCTCCGAGAAGATCGAATATCGAGAAAACGACGCGGAGTGATATCGATTCGCGGCGAACTCCGCGGTATTTATGAATTTCCGTGCGATCGTGATTACTAGACTGCGGATGTTTGTGCAAGATGCATTATGTTGTGCCTTATTTTATGCACTTAATGAATGATTTAATGCATTATTTTATTTTATCTTATACATACAATACGTATATTTCACGCATATTGATCGCATTTGTTTCCCAAATCCATTTAAGTCAGTATAAAAATAATGCATTTTGCATAAACATCATCAGTCTACTGATCACTGATTAGAACGAAGGAACGAATGTTCATCGTCCGACGATCGTCCCTCGGGAATGTACTTCGCCATTCGTTACAATTTTATCGCGCAAAGATCAAATCCGTCCGGGAAAATTGGAACTCGCGTCGGGACGAAAAGAATTCCGCAACCATATCGCGTTCCCTCACGATCTAGAATTACAAACCGAAACGGATCGAAGATTTTCCGACGCTCTTTCGGCGTCGGTTCATCGACGACGAATTACGTTTACTTCCGCCGACAGAAATACCGTAAAAGGGGGAAGGGGGGGGGGGTTCGCCGACCAGTCCGAGAGAAATTCCGCGGGCACCGCACAGGGCCGTTAAGTGCGCGGAGTTATCGCGCGTTCCTACCGCTCGCGCGTTGGATGGCCGCCCGAAAGGGTGCCGCAAAATAAATTTAGCGGCGACGTCTCTTCCCCGGGCTTTCCCGTTCGACCGTGCCGTTGGAAACGGACACCCATCGTTCGTGCTCGCTCTTAACGCAACCCGGAGTCGCGTCCAATTATCCTTCAAACCAGTTTTACGGAGGGGTTGCAACGGCTGCCGACTGGTGGCTCGCAAACGAGAAGTGGAATCCTGAATGCGGCTGCGTTTTCAAGATAATCGGGCGAGAGCATCCTGCGGCGAGCGGTTACTTCTGTAATGATTACATTAGGTTAGCGTAAATTATATACAATCGAGCGAGCGTCGGTGCACGGTAGCCGGCCGGGTGGAGTGAGGCTCGATTAGAAATGGCCGAGATAACGGATACTCCTTTTATTACCTTACAGCGTCGACCTTGCCGCTGCTGAGTTCGTTCGGCGATACCTATTCGTCGGAAGGGCCTAGAGGGAATCGAATCACTCACGATTCGAGGAAATAATTTGATCGCGACCAAGGAAACGGGAATAACTTTTTAACATTAGTTCGCGATCGTATTGGAAAGCGTGCCAGAGTTTGTCCCCGTTTTATTTCGGATAAGGGCGATTAATAATTAGTGAGTTTCCGGGAAGGGATCTTGGTACGGAGACACCGGGCGTGATGCCAAACGCATCTTTCCTCGGTTACCCATTCTTCTCGTCGGACTTATCATCCACTTGGCGAACGATTACCTGCCTCTCGGTTCTCCCGCGATCAGCGAGATTAACGGATGAAATCCGAGCGCGGGATTAAAATTCATGGCAGTCCTGAAATTGGTAGAACGCGATGTCATACGATCTAGAAACGCGCGAGCGCTAATGGAAACATATTCAATGAGGTTTCGAGTATCCGTGGCTTCAGCTATTCCTGAAATCGAGGCAGAACGTGTAATCCACTTAATGGCTAATTGATCGTTTCCGCTTTCACGTGTCGTTGAATTATAAATGCACTTTTATGCGCGCTCTCGATGACCGCTTAAATTCCGGAATTCAGATACTCCGCGGAACTGGACGAGATAAAATTAAATCCTTGATTTCGATGGCGTATAATAATCCAACGTTCGTTACGTCTCCTCCCGTCAGATATTCGCAATTCCTATTACCAAGAATAACGCTGAAATGTCAGGAGGATACGTAAGAAAATCTAAAATTATAATATCGAACCGATGCGACCGGCAATTATCGACAGCGTCGAAGTAAAAGAAGAGAGAGGCCCTTACTTATTATTATACGCGGAAATAAATTGCCCGTCTGGCGACCGCGTAGATATTACAATATTTCCACCAGTTAAACGTCACAGTCGCGACGCAACGTCTCGTTCGCTTGCGAAAATATACCGTACCGCACGAAACGGCCCGTTGTACTCTAATCTCCTATGCACCCCGCGGTGCGCGATAATGGCGGGAGCGTACACCTGGCGGTAATACGCAAATTCGTCGAACCGATGCCACGCGACAGCCGTGAGCGCGCGCGCGCGCGCGTTACAAGAGAGGCCCCGCAAGAAGTTTTTTCCTGTTAAGCGTGGATCGGTAGGAGGCCACTCCACGCGAGAGACGGTTTACCAATTTATAGCGTCTGTCCGGACGATCGTCGGCTTGTACCTGCGTCGTGTCTACAAGGCGTCTACTACAACCGCCTAACATGCGTAGCCCATTAATCGAGAGAGAACTCGAGAGATGCGACGGTGTACCGCGGTTATAACCTTCTCGTACCGTTTCTATCTCCTCTCTTCTTCGCCTCTACTTCTCCCACCGGCGTTCTCCGTCACCGTTCTCCCTGCCGTCTTCGAAGACGCGTCTCGCTAAAACGTCACCGTGGAAACGCAAACCCGGGAATATACGTTTTCCTTGAACCCGAGAGATGCCAGCCGTGGGATAGGGACCCTCTCGGGAAGAAGACGAGATCGCGCTTGTGTATGTGTGTGTGCGTGGCCTGG
Organism: Pemphredon lugubris; assembly: GCA_933228935.1. Lineage (NCBI taxonomy): Eukaryota > Metazoa > Arthropoda > Insecta > Hymenoptera > Crabronidae > Pemphredon > Pemphredon lugubris. Next base: position 6,626,446 of record OW121819.1, on the reverse strand, counting down.
GGGTGGGGTTGCGGAAACATTCGTCTGGGTTTGGAGAGGTAGCTTTTGACGACAAGGTACGCCGTCCTCGCCGTGCAAATATATACCTGTGCCGCGGTTGTTCCGGAGATTGAGGGAAGTGGGTCCGAACGTTTGAATGACCGCTCTTGAGAATAATTCGGATCCGTGGGAAGTCGTGGGAATTCCTTTTGTCTTTGTTCAAAGCGTTCGTAGTGATGTAGGGAGTCGAATTGTGAATCCGCGTAAGGAGACAGGGGTCTTGTCTCGGGTCAGGTACGAGTACGCGAGTTTCATTCTACCGGTGAAAATTGCAACGGGAGTACGGTGTATTCGACGGAACGTAGAAAACTCTCGCGGCGATTACTCTCGGTGCTTAAGCGAGTTATTATCGATTTCCGCGGGACGCCGTAAATTCGCGAAGAAACCGCTTTTAGCCGTCGGTGCTTCCAACTAATTTAAAACCTCAACAATCGTTTAATCTCCCTCGTTTCCCACGTATCGATGTGGGACACGCTATCTTAACTAACATCCCAAGCGCCTCCATTGTAATTAATCCTCGAGCGAGCGGAAGAACGTAGGATAAATAAATAGTTACTGGCAGATACGTATAAAGAAGAGTCGGCTGCGTGATTTATGCACAACAAATCTTCTATCCCCCCATCTCAACGTAGGGCGGTTCTCGGGGCCAAAGAGGAACGTAATGGGCCACCGGTAGACTACGGTAGAAATAACAAATCATAAATACGCATGGCGGGGAAGGTTAAAAGTGCGCTTAAATCTCGCCGGAATAATGAACTTCCCGTAAGTTATTAATAACGAAACGCGCAACTTCGTTTGTTTCTAATGGATTTTCAGGAAGGAAGAGAAAGAGGAAGAGAGACGGAGAGAGAGAGAGAGAGAGAGAGAGAAAGCAACCCCGGATAAGTTTACGACTGGTTACTCTCCTCTCCCTCTCTCTTTGTCCTCGCGCTCGCGCGCGTCATCCTCTTTCCCTCGTTCCTTTCTGCGTTCTTACCCACGGTACTTCATTCGTCGGACTCTCCCGCGCAAGGAACACGTGGCTGGCGTCACTTTAAACAACTTCCTCGACTCCCCCTTGCCTGTGGTTCGAGACGCGAGAGACGCATCTTCTTTGCGGCTTCTTAATGCTCTCCGGGTCCCATAAAGGGTCTAATTGTTTCGAGGGTTTCACCGAAGAGGGACGAAAAAAAACACGAAAGAGACCGAGGGCGCCGGTAAATTATCCGTTGGATTATTGTTTTTGATTTCGCCGCTTCCTGTTGCGACGAGACACTTTGGAAATCGTCGAGGTTATACCTCTGCCACGAATGCACACCGATTGCGGGGGTAAAGATTAAAAGTGATACGCGAGTCGCGCGAGTTTTATCGTCGCGAGAATTAATAATAAAACACGGAGACCATAGATATTCGTTCGCAGAGAAATTCATATTGTTAGCATCGATAATAAAATCTCTACGATGGGACGGACGCTAGTTAACGAACCCACCTCGCATTTTACGCGCGCCTATCCGGCAATTCAGGCAAAACTAACAACCGGTATAACCGTGGCGCGCAAAGAAATCTAATCGCCTCGCCCACGCTTTTATCAACACCGCGCAACGCACCTTGTAATTTCGATCAATTATCTTTCCCACCGGTCCACCGATCGATCGGCCTACACTCTCGTATCCCCGCATACCGCCTACCCACACTTCCGCGCTCGTTATGATCCTCGAGGCGGACAATTTTTTCTCCGTCATCCCCCGAAATCTACCTACCCACGGATACCCCCCCGGTTTTATCCGTTTGTCTCTGCCCACTGCGCTCGGTAACGCGCGCGCGCGTGATTTACCATCGGCGATCGGGATCGGCGATCTCGTGCTGCGTGCCACGGAGAAAGGCGGCCGATCTTCCCGTCGTTGCTCGACGTCGTCCAGGTGGAAACGGTGTAGGGGTGGAGTGCAGGGAGGGGGTATAAGCAGAGAGGAGGAGGAGGGGAAGAATATTTCGCGCTGTGGACGGCGCGTTTACACGGATCGAGGAAGTGCGATAAGCCGCGACGAGTATCGCCGCGGCGCCTCCGTGCAAGCGAGCGAACGAGCGCCACGCGAGAAAATATAGTATGTGTGCGCAATCTACGTACACGTAATGCGCGCTCGCGCGCACACACACACGCATGCAACCAGTAACGCGGCAGTTTGCCACCGCGGCCGTCACTTCCTGGCGCGTGCGCTCCCGCGTTGCCGGGTCGCCGGCCTGCTCCGGAACCCGGACACCGGCGACGAGGTGTGGGATGAATAGGTGCGTTACGCTCCGTAGCCTCCGTCGGGGGGAGGCGTCGGCATATCTCTGCCCAGGGGCGTACAAATTTTGCGAATCCCTCCACGGTTTCGGTTTTTATATCGTACAAGAGCGAGCGATTCGACGAGGCGCGGTAAACCGGTGTCGCGGTACCGAGAGCAGGCTGACGTGACGGATGGATAAGTTTTAAACGTAGGGGAAACGTGGGTGTCGTCGATTAGGATTGCGATTGTTTTAGTTCGAATTTGTTACTGCAACGGTCTACGACAGACGTTTCGATCAATGGGAGTTTTGCTTGATTTTAGATTCAATTGGTTTTTTTTTTTTTTTAGTTTGCGTGGGACGTGTTTAACCATTTGCTGTGTACGTAGCGTATGTGGTACCATAGTTATAATACGTTGCTATTAATAGAGAAGTTGTTAAAAATCAATGGTAGGCAATTTGTGTTGTTACAAACATAGCTACGTTTATATGAAACGTTGGTGGAATTATCTTATGTTCGTTTGATCACGATAAATCAGCTGTCTAAACAGAGTGCACCGTGATGATAGAAAATGACACTGTTATTCATGTAATTGAGCTGAAATATGGTTTCAAATGGATGACGAAGATATTACTTTGCGAACAAATTAAAACGCTGTTTTTTTATTTTTCCTTTGTAGACTTATACTCCCAATGCATATGTAGCATATATGCTAGTAACTGATAAGTACAGAACACTTAAGTTTTTTACTAAGAACTTGAATATGATTTTTTCAATTATTTTCTATGAATGCCTGGTATAAGAAGAAAGAAACTCTTTATAAAGTCACGCAGCGAAGAGTCAACTGCGTTTCCGTAAAAACTGCAGCTCCCGAGTAAAAATAGCGTCCGCATAAGCAACGATTTCTTATGCCTTAAATAATCTTGTTCGCGAAGACGCGCCAATTTTACTCCAAACGCGTTCTTCCGCGGTGTATTTGGAACGGTAAGCTCGGAAGATTAACACGAAATTTTACCCGTCCAATTGCAGTTCGTGTCCAATAGCGCCCTCTCTCTCTCTCTCTCTCCCGCTGATAATTTACGCGCCACGTTATTTAGATATGCGCGTTCTAGGATGGCGCGTCATAGTTTCTAAATTCGTCCGGATCGGTATCTCACTGTCGCTGTTACGGCATACGGTCAGAAACCGCAAACTCGTGCGGATAAACGCCGACAGTGAGATTCCTTCTTTTTTTTTTTTTCTTCTCCGCCCCGAGCTTCGCGGCGGCCGTGGCGCAAGAGGAAGCACGAGAGAAAGAGCGAGCCCACGAAACGACCACTGGATATGAGTCACCCGTCCAAGCAACGGCTCATAATTACGCTCCAATTGTTGCCTCTCGGCTCTCCTGCGAGAAGACCGACTCTTCGCGTCACCGCCCGAGACGCGTTTTAATGCGTCTGACCGCCCCCGCGGCCCGTCGCTCTTATTCTCGGTCCGTCCGTCATCTTCTCCCTCTCTCTCCCTCCCTCTCTCTCTCTCTCTCTCGTTCTCCCTCGCCCCTTCTACGCTGACTAGCAAAAATCCTTCTCCCCCCCACCCCTTCCGCCCCGTTGACGGCCGTGCGCCGCTAATAAGTCGAAAAAGTTACTTCCCGAAGAGCTAATCCATCCTTCTTCGCGAAAGAAGGGTAACCGGTAACGAGAAGAATTTAAACCAGATATTCCCCGTAAACATCGCGAGTCGATCCATCCTTCAACTGTCGGAATGATTGATCAAGTGAATCTAGTCCGCCGGTTCTTACGGCGGATAAGACATAACCCGTTCTCCGCCTCGAGGCAAATCGATCGTCCCTTTATCTCCTTGATGGATCGCTGATGGAATCTCGGTATCGTCGAAAACCGCTCATTGTCCGTACCAGACCGTCTTCACTGATACATTCGCGGAGGCCCATGATTGATCGTAATAACACGACTCGTTACCGCCAAGTATTCGGATATCGATATCGCTTTACATCTTGTTGTACCAACAGCCTCGTAACAGTGTATTTCGTTGTACATCGATCTATCGTTATAATTAACCGGAATTTCTACTAGGGCGAAACTTAATGATCGATAATTCCATTCCAGTTACGCGATTATCCCACGTCGTAGAAAAACCTCGGACATCGATCGAGGTATGATCGATCGTAACGACTCGATTCGTTACCAACGACGTCGATATCATTTTTCGTCTCGTGACGCTCGCCGTATCGAACTGTCACGGATATTAACCGATGTCTTTGTACCGAAAAACTTAACGATCGACTCGTCGTAACGACACGACTCGATATCGATATTACTTCCTATCTCGCTACGCTAACAATGGCGTTCGAGTTATATCTACATCAAAACTTAACAATTTAAAATCCTCTCTCGTTTCGCAATAATCGCAAAAACCGAGACGATGAAATTTTATTCCCCAAACTTTCTCCCCTCCTCCACCGACGGGCGAATTAACGACACGAGTTATGACTGGCATAATTATTCCCGTTTCCTTCCTGCGCGAAAGCCGGCTCTCCCGCGCGGTCAGGGGGAGAGACAGAGAGAGAGAGAGAGAGAAATAAAAAAAAAAGGAGGAAGACGATGATCCCATTTCCACGAAAACTACCAGTGCCCATTATCCGCAGCATTGTTCCCGCGTTGATCCCCCCTTCCGCGCGCGCGTGTGTGTACTCGCGCGACGATAAATCCTCGCCGTTCGGGAGGAGGACGACGGGCATACCTTCTCCGCGCCGCCCTGGCCCACCCCCGAAGGATTCCTCCGCGGTCGTGTAGCACGCCAGTAAATAAAATCGGTAAGCGCCGCGACGATTTACGGAGGCGGAGGCAGTAAAGGTTTCCGCTCCATCGGCCGTAAGCGCGGGTGCTCGATGTACCGATACACGATAACAGTGCTTCCTCGTCGTGCCACGGCTCGATAGCTCTCCCGTTGCGCGAGTCTCCCGACGAGGCTTTATCGCCCTGTCGAAGTCCTTCGGATACTTGCATTTACGACCATCCACCCATTGTTCTATGCGACTAGCAGCGATCGAGGAGCGATTTATTAAATATCCACTGCATATTTCACATTCGTAACGTGGCAGCTTAAGAATGACAGTTTGCCGAACGACGGTGGGGATTCCGGGATGGAAATCGTAACGCGGTTTCTCTCCGTGGTTTCGGTATCGGCATTCCAAAGTGCGCTACATTGGTTATCGATGAAGCGTCGTTAGCCGATAATTAAAGTTATATAACAATCTGGCCATCAGTGTAATATAATATTCTCCGTTGAATAGTGGGAGTGAAAGATTTCCGAGTACACGATACAACAACGTTCCGTCGCGAATTCTCAACTCGATACTATTAATTGTTAATTAACCAAATTTAAAACTTAATTACCCGGCAGACCGTGGACGCACGAGACGCGATACCCGTAATTATCTGGTCGTCGCATGCCACCGCTCTAAACAGAAAAAAAAGAAAACAAAAAAAAAGGAACCTCGATCCGACGGTATCGTATAATGCTATCGTTAAGACGTACAGCTTATATAATTTCAGTGCTATCGTTCCAACGTAATTATACGGCGAATAAGAACGCCGTCAAACCTAATCGCATCCCCTTCCCACGATCCGTCCTCGGTTCACCGCAAACTGTCAGGATCACGCACGCTCTCCTCCGTACGCGCGGCTGTCCTTCGTTTCACGCCTGTGCATCTCTAAACACGCGTGACGCGATTCGGTCGAAATGAGCGTGGCTCTCTCTCTCTCTCTCTCTCTCTTCTCACGACGAGGACCCCGTATGTACTATACGTCGTACCCCGTCGCGTCGCCGAAGGCGTTGACGTATCTCGACCGAATAAAGTCTAGATTCTCGTTACCACGTCCTCGGTCCTGTCTTCGCGGATGATACCGAGGGGGTAGGGGTGGGGGTGGGGAGGGGGGCGGCAGGAGGGAGGCAGAACTGGCCGGTATCCTCTTCTTCTCCCTCGTGTCTTCGGCTAGCAGAGAGTGGGCGAGAATTACAGGCATTGTGAGCGTCGGTCGTTGCGGTAATGCGGTTCGCTGATTTATCGCGGAGGTGAGCCACGAGGAGGTGTAGCTAATTGTTCTTGCATGCAGATCCTCGCCAAGGCGCGCCCCTACTCGTTCCCTCGTCGCGACGCTTCGAAATTAATTGTACGCCACGGCTCTCTCCTCCTTCCCCCTCCCCCTTCCCCTCCGTCTCCTTCATCCACCACCTCTTTCGGTCTACCTTCTCGCGGCTTTCCCCGTCTCGCTCCTTTTCTCCTTTTCCCTAGACCGACGTTCACCGTCCTTCTCACGCTGTTTTATTCTGGCACCAGACGCGCGTCTCTTCAGCTCCGGCTAGACGACGGGGACGCGTTGCGTCGCATTCCTTCTCTCCTTGGCCGCAACCTCGCCGAATGACCTCTCCCGTCGATAGCGAGGGGGGGGGGGCGAAAAAAATCTATCCGTTCTCTTGTACTATGCGTCTACCACCGTGGCACGACGCGCCTCCTCGTTTTCTTAACGTAACGGTGAATTTCGTCACGTTCGGACGGGATACTAATTGGGCCGTATACTCGGCAGTTTACGCGCGGAATATTTTCCTCCGCGACGGGTAAACACGGGAGGAAATTTCTAGTCGATATTAATGCTAACGTTAATGCTCGTAGGGAGATAACTATTACACCAGATACGCCGTATCTTCTCGAAGGAACGAACTAACGGCGGGTAGTTGGGACATAGAAGTTGGAAATAGAATCGCGGCGAGGAGGTAAAGCACAACGGGCGGTTGTTGCGGGAACTGGAATTTAGAGTTTTGACAAACCAAAGTTTGAAAGGTTTATTTCTTAATACAACAGTTTTAATACACGTGAGGTTCGCACAGCGTGAGTTTTAGATGTATAAATTTCAAAGATGTTATCTATATGAGTTCCGAGGATAGTCTGAGTTTGAACTTTAAAGATATTTTGAGTTACGGCGTTGAAGGAATTCTGCGGATGGTGTATGACGGTAGATTAAAGGAAAACTATTATCATGGGAAAAGGAATGTGGAAGAGATGGTGAGTAACTGGCTCTCGGGTGGAAATTCATGAGAAGTACACTAGAAATTTGGATGTTGGAAGTATTCGGCGATAAGGAGAGTTACGCGTGGGTGTCGCGAATCGGAGGATTCAAAAGAATTCGGCGGTATACAAAATATTAACCGCTCAAGCGTACGATTAGAATAGACGGAGAGCGGGGTCGGTACATTACACAGAAGTCACGTGGAAACGTCCACGCGCCGATTATCGAGCCTAAGTCTCACGAATCGACCTTAAATCGCGGACATTTCACCTCGTGCGCGATTCGAAACGTTCCTTCGGCGAGCAAGGAGTGCTCGCCGAAGGAACACGGTCACCGTGTTTCTAATTCCTACCGTTCAACCGTGAGCCACGACGGCGTGTCCTTCCCATATTTTTCCGCGACAATGACATTCACGACGACCACGACGACGACGACGACGACGGGGGCCGTGGCCGGAATGACGGAGTCGTCGAGCACGGCCACCGCAATTATCGCCGAACCGAGAGAAACGAAAGGGGCGGCGAGAGTCGGTTCTGTGCGACGAGAGCGGGCAATTTGTTTCGGCGACAAAGCGCGGCGAAACTCCTTGGATTCGATCCAGAATGTCCGTTCTCCGCGGCTCTCCTCACTCTCTCTCTCTCTCTCTCTCTCTCTCTCTCTCTCTCTCTCTCTCTCTCTCTCTCTCTCTCTCAGCCTGGGCGCGTACCATCGCGAAATATTCGAGCGTTTCGTGCGCGCCGCACCCTCCACCTCCTCCTCCTCCTCCTCCCTCCCACCCTCCCCGGCCTCCCCGGCGTTTCCCCTCTTCCATGTACGCGCGTGTATGGGTCGGACTCGCTTTACCGCTCGTTTCGTACGGCACTGACACGTCGGGCCGCCCCGCGCGAAAACGATGGCCCCTGTTTGTCAAGAGGCATCAGGGAGGAGGCACCCGTTTGTCAAGGGGATTACACTCGACCCCTTCTCGCAGCCAAGGAATATTAAAATTCCGGCGTATCTACGTCGTGCGTGGCGGGGCACGATCCTCCTTCATTTTGACCCGTGCTCTTCGCTTTTACCGCCCTCGCTCCGCGCGAATGCAACCCTCTTCTGGGCCACTCGCGAATGCCGCGAGATGAATTCCGGTGTGAGAGTACTATTCCTGAAGCTGCAATAACCATTTCGACGCTCCGGCTTTAATTTCTTGGCTAAAAGCACGATTCTGTATTCGAATTTTGATCGTCGTGGTTCTGATTAGCGGAATTTTCGGCGATAACGTCGGACGTAGTTGTTTTAGCAGGGAATTTTTGTTAGAGCACATTATAAGAGATAGTATGATCAACATACCAAAGCATACTAGAGTATTAAGTATTTCAAATAAAGGCGCCATAAACAGAAACGTGTATTGACCTCTGCTTAATTGTTTCTCGTTGCTTGTACATAAGCATTGCCCACTTGGATTGTATCTCTCGATGAAGGGACACGTGGCGAGATCAAAAGTGAATAAAGATCTGTTCATTATATTATAAGAGTAATTGTCACTTGGAGAACGAAAAGTTCCTTGCTCCAAACATTTTTAATTACACAAACCGACGCTTGGCTTTTAATTCAAACATTCTTACTTCGACACGCATTTTTTATCACAACGTCTAACGGCGAGCGAAAGTGATTTAAAAGGAACGAACGTAATCTCGATTTATTAAAATTCGGTAGTTTTTTTCCTAAATTTCAATCACGCTCGATACGTCCTCGCGTTTTATTTCGGCTCCGTGGGACGAGCGTGAAATACCGATTGTAAGTCGTGACTGCCGTGAGATTGATTTGTCATCGAGTGTCCGTAGGGCGTATTCGAATCGACGATCGATCGATCGATCGATCCTTTCTCCCGGTAGCCCCGCGTCCCTGACACGCGAATGCCGGACGGCTCGAAACGAACGAACGAACGAACGAACGAACAAACTCCGAATCGCTCCGCGAAACATCGGGAAGAAAGTCTAGCGGGCAGGGGGCGATCGATGCTCGTTAACTCTATTATTTATTCGCGTAATACCGTGCCGCTCGGTTACCGTACGCTCGCCGACTTTTGCCCACGATTTTGCGCGTGGATGGTAGGGGAACACGCCCGGAGCAGTTTGTATAATGCGCAACGGCGAGGGTCGTTTTTCTTGGGACGAGTTAATTGACTCGACGCGGTCGACGCTCGATGATAAATAAATGCAGCCAAACGGGACGCGACGGCCAGTTTCTAACATTCTAGCGCGCATGCTTAGTCTCGGGCAGGAAAAGAAAGAAAAAGAAAAAGAAAAAAAGAAGAAACTGAGAGACGGATACGTATCCGCGTAGTCCGAGCACGCGTGCTAAAACGAAGAGGGAGAAGAAAAAAATGTCAGCTCGCCGGCGAGATTCCACGTTGCGCCCTGAAATGCTGATTACACGCTCGAGACATAATTTATCAGCTTGGAATTCTCCGGTTAGCTCGCCTCTTACCGAGGCGGACTTACCGAGAAATTGAAGTGACCGCATTGAATCAAAATAGCTGGAAGCGCGTAAAATTAAAATAGATCGGACGTTTCAGCGAATACCACTTGACCGCGCCGGCAAATCCACGGGTTTTCTTTCAATAACGAGCCGCAGCGCGAGCGAGTTCGATTTATCGCTATCGCGTAACGGCGCGCGTGACAATCTCGAAATCGCGCGTAGTATAGCGTTTAGGTGTATTCGCCGACGTTCTACCCGCTCTACCCATTGTACGTACGTACGCCCCGAGCCTCGGCACTCTCGGCGATCCCTTTTATCACGGAACCAACCGGTTTCGCAATTCCGCACTGATACGAAATCACTCGACGGCAGTAAAACCGTGTTTCTCATCGAAGCTGAATATGACGGCGGTGAAAAAAAAGTGTTTATCGGGGCTTTACCAGTTAAAGCGAGCGCTATCCGTAAGTAGCCCGAGCAATAATCCACACTCGAGAGAGATCGTGCGGGGGGGGGATTTTGCATGCCAATCGTGCCTCTTTACGCTCAACGTCCGCCGCAACCGCGGAAATCGCTTCCTCCGCGCAAACTCCGTATTGCCGTCCGCGCCGGGGATAAGACGACCCACATGGAAATGTCGCGAATACGTACGTGTGCGATGGGGCCCAGCTGCGCGATGCCGACGTCGTCGCCGTTCGGATGCAGTTTTAGCGTGCATCGAATGCACGCACGTGCAACCAAGGAACCCTCGTACTCGCGTGCCCCTGTGCCCGGTTATCGGGTACCGTGGCGTTATCGCGAAACTACCTCTACCGAAACTATTTACCCGGGACGGAGGCTATCGGTGGAGAGTGGAAAGTGATTGTTACCCGCGACGGAAGACAATGAGATTACGTTGTGACTTCATAACGATGGTTTCCGGGACGCTGTAAATAGTTCTAATGGAAACACTCGGCCGGCGAGGAATAATATTTTTCGCGTTTACTTTATCGGACCGCGAAAAGAGGTCATTTTCTTTCAACGTGTATGTTCATTTTTAATATTAGTCACATTGCATCATTCTTCTTTACGTTTTAATAACGGACGCGAATAAAACGAAGGTGTAATATAGTACTTAAAATTAATACGCTTTCAGAACTCCACCTATGTTACCGCGTTAAAAACAACCGTGTCTAGCTTAAAGAATTAAACTCTCTTCCTCTCTTTTTTTCTCTTTCTCGGAATCTCCCGTATACACACACACACACACCGACGTTTCCTTCGAAGCGCTGCAACCGCGCTCGAGAGCGTAGAAGCAAAAAGGAGTGCATTCGTTGCGCAACAAGATAAACTAACATTCCCCCCCTCACCATCCGCCGTCCGCTCTTTGAGATCGAGCGGTACGAAATAATATTCGTTTAACGGCGAAGAAAGAAACACAGCGGAAACTTCGATAAGAGCGTTCGCGTTTAATTGCTCCGACGGGATGATGTAACCGTAGTGGGTTCCACGGGAGGTATCCTAATGAATACCACTCGAGTATCCGTGGCTCGTCGAGATACTTTGTAAAAGTGTTTCGTTGATTCCCCGTTCTCGAAGTGGCCGTGGATTTGCCCATGCAAAGGAAGCTGTTATCGCGGTGAACTTTTACGGAGACCCGCGGCCGAGGCTGCCTGGCTGAAACTTTAAAGACCCCGTGGTAGGAGAAAGTTCAAAAAGTCAATTAACCGCTCGTGGCGTTTACTCTCGATTGGACGGTAATAAGCGGGAACGACCAAAGTTATGGGTTTGAAATAAGTATAAAGAGCGATCCGACACTCTCGTTCGAATCGAGGGACGACATTTGATCTGAATTAATGAACTCGCGCCGCTAACCGCCTAACGGCAACCAGTACGTACGTCTCTATCGTTCCCGATGCCAAAATGACTCTGTTACGATAGTTAGCCTTCTTTCACGCTCGCTCCGCTTCCGCGTTTAAATAGCGGTCGACCGCATTTTTGTTAAATCGTGTATAACGCGTGTACGGGGAATACGCCGTTTTATACCACCCCTCCCCCCCCCCTACCGAATAAAGCTACCACGTTTTTGGAAATGGGGAAAAAATGTACGAACTTTAGTTGGTCATCTGAAAAATGTCAAACGGACCGGGAATATGTTTCCCTCTCGTTATCGAATAAGTTTTGCTTGAAATATTGTTTTTTCGTTTTGTTTTTTAAATGTCGGAACGCTGTCCGGATGTTCTGTTTTAAGTTTTTAGGACGTCGTCGCGTATACGTATGTATATCGAGTAGACATACGCGTATGACATTTGCAAATGCAAATTCCTATTCTACGGGTTATGACGACAAAAAATATATGTATTAAAGTTCTACGGTGAAAGCTACGTTCGCAATGTACATCGGACGGGGGACGGGGTAACATCGCGAAAATAAAATTACATGAAAAAAGTGCTTTATCGCGCGAACGTTAAATTTTTGTTTCGAATCTCTCCCACGTTATAGGATTTACGTCAAATTTATTTTTCGCAATGTTTAATGATATTTCGCGGAAATAAAAACTTTTCCCGAACTTATCGACGGGCAAGGGAATTCGTTTCTCGTCGATGAGAGGAGCGTAATTAATAACCCATTTAATCAGGCCCCATGCACGTCGGACATCCGTTGGAAAAAGCGCGTGTCGGTAAAAACGAACTGATTTATAGTTAAGCGAGGCACAAAATAAAAGCGTGTCGAGGAAGCGATCGTGGAAGAGTGATCGACGTTAAGTCGGCCGGCTGACTCGATTATCGTTCCCCGGTCATTAGGGAGAAACGTCGTTTACTTCGCAAAGTAAAGTATCCTCTTACGCGGATTAAGATAAGCGATTACGTTGCGCGATATAGCGCGATTTCGCGTAAATCGACGTTTAAGCGTCCCGTTACGCAATGCTGGATATTCAATTATATCGCGTACGATCGTTAATTCTACGCGCGAATCCTCGCATGTTTTTCCCACCGTTAATAGATATATATTGTATTGTACGCGCGTACATACATCAAAGCGCAAATCGTAAATAACCAAAGGGAAACGCTTATCTCGTACTTTCACGCTGCTCCCCGATCTACTTATCGATTTATCGACAATTTAAATTATTTATCCGACAAAACAACATGATTTTTCAGCATAAACGTCATCGTAATTACTATTCGCATTAACGTAAAGCGCCGTCGCGCCTGGTTCGCGCGACGTACGGTCACATCGGCTCGACATCAAACGTAATGAAAATTTATCTACCGGCCGAAAATACCGAATATCGAAAAATTTAATTTTCCTCGAATATTTCACGCGTTACTTTCCGTTCTGCCGTAGTTACGAATAATCGATAACTGTTCGGAGCCATGGCGAATCCAATTTACGACACGATTTATAAATTACACTTCCCCACGATATCGGTCTGCTACGATTACGTCGCGTTCATCGTCTTCCAGCGATACTCAAGACGCGTATACGTGGCAACGTTTCCCGTTCGCGAAGTACGTGGATCTTTCAGGGTCGAAGTTGTCCGTTAACGCGACGAAAGTTCGTCGTCCAACGATCGACGCGCGTCGAGAGAGACGGTCCACGAACGACCGTACTGGCGAAAACTTTTGCCCGAAAGTCGAGACAGGATTGTGTCGGTCGAGACGAGATAACGCTTCATTTGAAATTCACGTATCGCCGCTGGTGCCCGTCGAACGCGTATTATGAATTTCATGAATGTCTTCGACGCTTCACCTGCGATTTTCGTGGCAATGGCGACTCGTATTGGAAGAGAGACAGAGACGAGGCGGACGAGCGATCGGCAAATCGATTGGAAATCCATTCGCTGGACTAACCCGTTCGGTTGGGAGGGTGTAATGTTAATTACTGGAATGCATGTGAAAACGCGAATGCGACCAGCCGAGCGTAAAAAGCTTTTCTCCGGCGAGGTAAATCGAGCGGCATCAATTAGAATTGATGGAGGAAAAACTATTCATCGATCGTGACCCGTCTCTGGCCCGCGGTGCGCGAGATGAGAGATGAGGTATAACAAGAAGATCCATCGTCGGATATTAATTACAGCGTACTTAGTTACACAGAAACTGATAGACTACATAAATTTCCTCCCACGGCGTATCTTGCGAAAGAATGATGTACTATCCGGTAAGCACACTTATTATCTTCCCTTTAATGGAATGTAAATTAATTATGCCGCCGCTAATTTTAATTACGCGGAAATAGAGCAAGAACGACGAGCACGGTAAACGGGAGCCGAACGCGAATATCGACGAAATATATATCGAGAGGACCAGGAGCGAGTCGACGTTGCGCGTTAGATCGCAGAATAGCGAGGGGAAGAATAGAGAGACGAAGGACACGGACGACGTTTCCAAAAGGGAGGGAATTCTCGGACAAGAAGAAAATCCCGACGTAAAACCAACGCTATCCTTCGTCGCCGTCGGACTGGAAAACGGACACCCATTGTCCGCTGACGAACGAATTAAGGGCGGATAGATTTTTCCGCCGGTCCGGCCCGTCGGCAGAAAAAAAGAGAGAGAGAGAGAGAGACGGGAGAGAAAGGAGGGTGAGCGAGAAAGAGGGAGAGAGAGAGAGAGAGAGAGAGAGAGAGAGATCCGTTGATCGCCGCCGTTGCACAAAGGGCCCGGTGTTGCCCGTTGCATTGTGCAACGGCCCTGCTTACCGATACACGAGGAGCCACGCGGAACTGTCAAGAGAGCAGTTCCTGGCCCACTCGACGTAAGAAAAGGGAGAAAGAAGAGAGAAAAAAAAAAACAAGCGGCGGTACGAAACCACTCTTCTCGACCGTGAGGAGATCATGGTAGCCGTCAAGCTGGACCGAGAGAGAGAGAGTGACTGCGGGTAGGACGAGAAAGGAAAATTACCGAAGGGTAGAGCGAGGGAGAGAGTTAGAACGGGAAAGCCTGCGGAGGGAGAGAGAAGCGGACAGAGGGGAAGGAGAAGAACGATGACGCGGTCTGCCTGCAGCTGCCCGATAGAGCGGTCTTCGTCGATGCGCGAAATGGACAAAATCCGCACCTGTGAGCGAGTACAGGTCCTCTGCTGCCCCCTCCTCCATGGTGTCGTGGGTGTGACTCGAAGGGGTTTTGGGGATGGGGAAATGCCAAGCATCGTACGCCACTGTGCTCACTCGGGCAAGCTTCGAACGCGTAACCCACTTCTCGTCGTCGCGTTTCTTCCCGCCTCTATTTCGACTTTGGACTATCTTCGGGTGGACAGACGGAGTTTGGGTACGAGCAATCCCATCCATCCATTAATCCGATCTTTTGTAACGGCTATCGATCACTCCCTTGCGCGCTGGGGGGTATCCGCGTATCTTCGTTGGCTATCCACCCTCCCCCCCCCCTGGCGTTGTCTTCCGCGTCTCTCCGGTGCTCCTCGCTCGCACAGGTATTTTCAGGTAAAGCCACACGCTGGGTAACCGAAAGGTCTCGCGGCTCGCTTTTAACCGTGGGAGGTACTCGTCGAGGGAATAATTAATTATGTTAATTAGCTCACGATGAGGTTGTTGTGCGGTGCGCGAATGACTGGTCCGAAACCGAATGCCATTAGTTGGGTGAAACGCGAACGAACGAAAAGCGTGGGATTTAAAATGTATATTAAGGGTAGAGGAAAGATATCTATTATTTTACGTGGTATCGTTTGAGATTAAGGTTATGCCCGAACTGGGTGATGTAAGCATCTTCGTAAGTTTTTTGGAAAAGGGCATGGAGGATTTGGAAAAACGTTATGATACAGTCGTAAAGAGTGAAGGGAATAACGTTTTATAATATCCTGTAACAAAAATTCAGAAAAAATAGACTTTTGTATTATTCTACAGAATAATAGATTTCTTACCGGTACCGCTAATATAATATTATGTAGGAAGTAAGAAAATGTTTTGGGCATTGTCATGCGTTGTTCTGATTCGCAGAACTATGGGTTGCGCGAATATACCTAGCCAAGTTATGTCTCGTCCGTTAGCAACGAAAAAGACTGACGATCGGCGCGCGCAGGCGATCGTGCACGCAGCAGCCAGTTCCGTTGATTCCGCCGTAGCGATCACACTGTATTTTTCTTTATTAACATATTCCCATATTTATCATTACTACTGTCTTAAGAACTTTATTTACTTTTCACCCCTACAATTATATGCTCCTCTTTCATAAACATTTACATACACATTATTTATTGCATCGATTAACCGTGACATTTTACACGAAGATTCTCCAATTTTATCAATCGATGGGTGGAACACAGGACGTACCTCGCGCTGAATAGCTAGCGCGAGCAAAGCCTTCGAGTGCATACATTGTGCGCGTACCGGGCGCATTGAAATGCATAGGAACGCGAGCTCGCGCGCACGCTCGCGGGGCACCGCGACGCATTGACGATTGCATAAGTGGCGCAACGGGCGCATAAAGCCTGTTGCACGAATGCATATCCCGCAGCGAGAGCCCGAGATCGCCGAGTGCCTACTCGAGTTACTCGCCGGTCGTTCGAGCGACGTTCACAATTGTGTCACCCTGTTCGTGAGCGCGCGCCCGCGCGTAGGCAGGCCCTTTTTTTCCTCCCCCTTTTTGGCAGACCAGCGGGTCGACGATTCGCAAACTACCGTGTTAACGCTGCACGACCCACCGCCAAGCTTTTCTCACCGCGGGATTTCACGAAAGTCCCGTCGACCGCCGCCTGTGAGCGAACCGTTTCGGATCTACGGGGTCTAACTCTGTAATTTTCGCGGGTAGTTATGATTCGAAATTGCAAAGGGAAAAATATTTGAGAGCGCTTTACGACCGGGTTAGAATTTCAGTTTGCAAAGGAGAGAAAGGTACGGGAGCATATGGCGCTTTAAACGGGAATCGGGTGCCCGCGTTACCGGGCATAATCTGATCTGCATATTGGGATACGTTGGGAAACATACTGTTACGTTGCGAAATAACATTCGGCGCCATGTGCTCTTGTCGGACGCGGATGATATGCAAAATTCTCGTGGATCGTCTACCGCGAAACTGAATAAAAATGCGAAGGAACGTGGATGCCGGTTTCGATAATAAGTTATCGTGTGCTGGATTCCGTGCATACGCGTATTTTATACAGTGAGACGGAGAGTATCTCGAGTAAAAGAGAATATGTGTCTTTAGAAACCTCCGACGACAAAACAAATTTACTTACTTACACGATTGATCTTTTATCGTCGCCCTTTGCGATTAAATGGTTCAACGAGCAAAGATGGCCGTTCGTAAAACAGTTATTAGGCCGCCACGAAACGTTCATGAAATAATAAAAATTTATCGCGATGCTTTTCAAATAGCCTGTACCTTACACGCGCAATGCGGATTACGACGATGGGGTCGTTTGAACAACAAAACCACGCCGGGTGCCCCCGGATCGGTACTCGACCCAGAATTCTCGACTCGAGTCTCGAAAACTGGAGTACGCGAGGAGAGTGAGAGAGAGCGAGAGAGGGGGGGGGGAGAGGGGGAGGGAGACACTTGAAAACTAGTAGCATTACATACTTTCGAGACTCATCTCAACGAGCCATATGCCCGTACGTTTCTCCCAATAATTCTATTGTGAGGAGCGCAATAATAAAAGTAATCCCTCCTCCTCGTGGAAGGTTTTCATCTCCCGGGGCATTAGCGAGCTAATGAAACGTGAGTTGGATCCTAGTAGCTCGGTGTCGCGTTTCCGGAAGACGGAGAGAGGGGTGTACGTTCTGGGTGTACTAGTCGAGGAACAGGAAGAGGGAGGAGGGTAGAGGGAGAGACAAAAAAAAAGGAAGAGAAGGGCGAAAGAGGAAAAGAGACGACAACGGGGGGGAAACGAAGGGAACGAAGGGAGAAACCCGATCAATTTATTTATTAAACGTTTTTCGTGCCTCCGCCGAGTAGGGGGGGGGGGAGGGGAGAGGGAGGCTGTCGAGTTCCCACGGGAAATACGAGGTGCTTAAAAGAGTGCTGCCGTTGGTGGCGGGAGTGAATCCTACGCGAGAGGGAATCACCGCGTCGGAGAGGAATTGGAGTAGGATCAGCGAGAAACCTTCCCTAATGGAATCACTGGCCGCTTACGGGAAGACCGGGATATCGGGGCGGGAATACGACGAGATACCTATCGGCGATACCGTCGAATTTTCGGCGTCGCGTCGGATGTTTTTCCGTTCCGGGATTGGGAGGGGGGGGGGGGGGAGGGAGTCGCGACGGTGGGATGACTCGAGGAGATGAGAGGGGAAAAAAAAACACGAAACGAGAAGGACGAATGGAAGGAGTCGTGGAAAGGAGGAGAGAGGAGGAGGAGTGGTCGATTCTTCTCTCGGAAGGAGACAGCGGTTCGCCATTAGCGCAATCTAATCGCCGGGGTCCCTTAATAACAGGTTGGTCTCAGGTTCTGGAGAAGCCACAAACCGTGGAAGTGGGAGAGGAAAATGAGGAAGAGACACCGGGGGAGAAAGAAGGAGGGAAGAAGGCGGAGACACCGCGGGGCAGCAAATTCATTCGGTTTCTCGGATACCTCTGCCTCTGCCTCCTCGCGAAGGATCCTCTCTCTGTAATCTTCGGGCCGGGCTCAATTAATGCTTAACGACAAAACCGAGGTAGAGGTGGGCCTTGGGGAGAGATCGGTGCGTGGGATCGGCAAGGAACTTCCTAAGAATGCAGTCTACCACTCTGGTAGATACCGCTAATTGTAAACCGTCTCTCCCGCCGCAAATTGCCGAGCACGCACTCGGGGAATGTGCGTCGCATCGGCCCGACGCGACGCGACTCGACGGGTCCGTCCGTTCGTCCTGTTCCTCGCGCTTACCGCTACTTTGAGTAGGTTTTCCTTCTTCGTAAGTTTAGAGACAGCCTTCCTAGTTACGTCTGGCGTAGTACATCACACCGGGAAGATAAAATCGAGCTTAACCCTACGTTGGACGCGTTGATGTTTGTTATGTGGTTGGTCGTGTAGGGTACACCTGTCACTCATCTATAAATTATTGGTTGAAAGTAAATATCATCAGTATTTATCAGTTTTTATTATTATTAAACATCAATATTTATATATATCGATAATCTATGTATTCGGTTACAAATTTATGATTAGAATAATATAATAGAAATAACACAGATTTTTTTAGATTCTAACTCAACAGGTACAAGAAATATTGCACGCGTAAATTGTATGAGATAAGAGTAATTTAATTTTATAATAGACTGTGTGACACCTGTCCACCACGGGACTAACGTTAAGAGGTACCATTTCTCTGATCGCGTCCTAGTTTTGACCGATACGTTCGATAAAAATCGCGCCTTTATTATTACTATAAATTTAGAGTTACGCAATTTCCATAAATAACGACACTAGTTTGTACGAAACATTAGTCCAATAATAATCGATCGAACGAACGAGTAGAAATATTTCCTACCCGGTACCATCATCGATCCACGCGATCGTCGCTCTCGATCGTCGAGCCCCCTTTACCTCCCTTTCGATCGCCGGCGTCCCTTCTATCAACTGTCTCCATCGGGTTCTCGGCGAAATCCGGATACGTATTCGTACGCGGATGCAATTTGTAGCACGATTCTTCTCGGAATCCCGTGGGACAGTGGTCTGTCATTATCTCGATAGGCAACGGGACGTAGAGGAAGTAAAAGGAGAGCGGGGTTCGGCGGCCGGGAGGGGAAGGGACGACGTTAAAATTGAGGGAGAGAAATATCTCGGTTTCTGAATTACAACCGGTCCCCGGCATAAAACTCCGTGGAAAGGTAGATCGGCTAAAGCCCTCTCTCCCCCCTCCCCCTCCACCCCCTACCAACCGGGGGCCCGTTCTTTCGCGTATAGAGCGAAGATAATTCGCCTCCTAGGCACCGCGCGGGATGCAATCTGGCAGATTGTGGGGCACCGAAATTGCCGGGTTAGGATACATAGTCACGGGGCAGTGGGCTCTCGGAGTCGCCAGCTTTCAGAAAACCAACGTGCCATTAGCGGCGAACTCGTTCGTTCGTTCGTTCGTTCGTCTCTCCCTCGACGCCGTGACGTCGATATCCGACGTGCACGCCAGGATCGTGGAGTCACCGGCGAATAATACGGGGGAAAGAGAGCGAGGAGTGAAGGGGGGAGGGGAGAGACCGAGAGGGAGAAAGAGAGGGTGTGCCATTCGCGAAACAAAGGGAAGGACCCTGCCTCCTTTTGTTTCTTCGAACACAGCGGAACACAGACTTCCTACGACGAGTCGTGCGCGCGCGGAGACCGCTTCCTTGATCTTCGCTCTGTTCATGTCGGGCTTAGGGACTTGGATACTTTCTTTTTTATCCCCGACAAGCTGTCTGAGAGTACGAGCAAAAGGGACTTTGAGGGATTAAAAGAGTATGGGAGAAAGAGCCGGGACACTGCGCCCGTGA
This sequence comes from Pemphredon lugubris, assembly GCA_933228935.1. Taxonomy (NCBI): domain Eukaryota; kingdom Metazoa; phylum Arthropoda; class Insecta; order Hymenoptera; family Crabronidae; genus Pemphredon; species Pemphredon lugubris. Next base: position 6,606,269 of record OW121819.1, on the reverse strand, counting down.
TGTTACAATTTGTAATAAACCGTCGGTTTTTTGTTCAACCTCTCTCTCTCTCTCTGTCTCACTCAGTCGACGATGGTTCGCGGTGGGATTTGGAAAAATGAGATTCGATTCCAGGGGTGACTACTATTTTTCAATTCTTGGCAATTATTTTTTTTACGACGATCCTACTTCTTTATCGGTAGATGGAACGAGCGCGTCCATCGATTCCAAGGCACCTTCGTTTTTCCCATGTTTCTGTGTACGCGTAGGGATTAAGATCGAGAAACTCTCGTCGACGTTGAGCGCTCCTTCGCGCGATAATATTTTCTTCCGTTCGTCGAGCCACGAATTCTTATTCCTTCGGTGGTCAGAGCGAGCGTAGCGTTATAAGCGCTCTAAAAAATTTCCTCGTTAACGCTGCGATAGATAAGGAGCAATAACCGCGCTTTTAAGTTTGCTAAACGAAATCGGCCCGATACGCATGCACCGTCCCAGTGTGCGTAACGTGCGTCGATTTAATTCCCTCGAAAGCTCGTAAAATCCGCTAAGGTCGTTTAAATATGCCGATAGGATTTTAAACTCTCCGGAGAGAAGGTTTGTCTAAACAGATAAATCGATCGGGTCCGATGTGACCGCGCGATCCGTCCGGGGAATAATCTTACGAGCTATAAAACAGAGGTAGAGCGATCGTAAAAGACACGGTAGCCATAAAAAACACAATCTAGAACGCTTCAACTATCTTCCCGGTTCACGTGCTGGCCCATAATGTGGGAATATCCGTGGAATCGTGGACCACGGACCCCGTTCACCGTCGCGTCCTACCGCCCCGATCAAATTTACGACTGGCGCACCTTTTATGCATTGGGATACCAGAGATTTGTCTTACAACTTATCGATTCCATTAAGTGTACTATTAGCGAGAGGTGAGTCGAGAAGGGAGGTGGTGTACACCCCGATGAAAGAAAGAGAGAGAGAGAGCAACGATGCCACGGTCAGGGTTACCTGATCGTTCGGTCCGACAGAAGTGGATTCATTTGTTTTAAGGGACCCCGAGAAGGGAGATTTGGGTTTCGAGATAAAGGAGTCAATCCGAGGGAGGACCGTCTTCCCTATCTCGCTCTCCCTTCCCGATGCATCAAGGATCTCTCTCGTCCCCTCGAATATTTGGAATGCATCGCCTGGACGTGGCGTATCCGTCTCTCTCCTTGGTCCTTTCGATATCTCAGCGAAGCCCTCGAGACGGACTCGGACGCCTCGTGGGGTCCTCCTTTCCTCCTTTCCGTCTTTCCCTGCTTTTTTCTTTCTTTCGTTTCTTTTTTTTTTTTTCCTTTTCGTTCCCTGGCCCCCACGAGAAATGGGACAGGCTCGGATTTCACTCCGTGGGCTCCTCGGGAAGAGACTCGTGTCGTAACTCTAGACAGCCAACGTCGATTTTTCCTCTTGAAAATTAATGGACCCGCTGACACGCGCGTAAAAAATACTCTCCACCCTCGTCGACTTCCTGCGGTCTCGTCGTACATCGATTTCTCTCGATTCGACCTCGCAATTTCATCGGTGACTCGAGTCGTTTGTGTTTTTTTCTGTTTATCCCTTTCTTTTATCCCTCTCGACCACCTCCCTTTCTCTCTCTCTCTCTCTCTTTCTCATTGGATAGTTTTATCCCATTTCGGATTTAACTTTTTCTCGAGTTACGCGCGACCGCGATCGATCGTTCGCCTCGCGTCCCGCGAATGCGTGCTGTTTGCTTTCCAAAATGATAATCCCCTCTCGTTAAAAAACGGGTACGCGTATCGATAGAATGAATCTATTGAAAGCGCGACAGGCGCGCAAATCCGTATAACGTGATTTTGGTATCCGACGCGAAAAAAAAAACCTCCCACCTGCGATAAAACATTCGCGTTTTGTTTTATAGAATGGAAAACCGTTGGAAATATTCCGATTCCCCCTTTTGTATCCTAATCATTCGCAAAAGAGATACTACTGGCGGACGCGGTGTGCGTCCCACACGTATGGCGCGCGAACAAGAGTATTTCTGCTTACGTAAACCAAATCGCTTCGCCCTCGCCTCGATTCGACTATAGAAATTCGGTCTGGTACTGGTGCAACGAGGGTCGGCGTAGAAAGCGAGGGGGTGCGTTCGAGTTCCGTTGATTTCCTCGGCGAAACGAAAGGACCTTACAAGAGTTTCCTCTTAAGAAAAGCGACTCACGGGAGCGAAAACGAGGGACCACTGGAAAGAAAAAAAAAATATATATATATATTCCTGCGAAACCGTCGAACAGACCTCCGACGAGGTGAGCTCGTACCAATTTCGTTTCGGGGCAACGTAACACCCACCCACCGTAATTTTTCCACGAATCTTTTCCGTTCGACTTTTCCATTCCGATTTCCGGTACTTACGCTCGTCAAGTCAAGTAAGTGTGTCCGCCCTTTCGCAATAATACGTGATGGCGCATGTCATTAACGCGACGGACACTCAAAGATGTGAAACTACCGATCTCCTGGCGTCACGTGCAAACGAGAAGTTTCGGGAACCGACTGCGCGACACGTGTTCCCGTTGCTGTCCAGTGAAACGTTCGCCGCTGGACCCGCATCGTTTCGAGATTCAAAAGATCCTTGAGAGTCCCAATATTTCAAGCAGCACGAAAACTCTCGTTCGGCGATCGTAAAACAACAAAGAAGACCGACGGACGATAAAGAAATAAACACTCGTGAAATTATAGTTTGTTGTTTTGTTCCCTCCATCTCGCTTGAAAATGGAAACGTAACACGGTTGCAATTTCCAACTCGTGAAACTCTAGATCGAGCATAGCGACCGGTGAGTTGTTGATTTTTTTTTTTGGATACTAAAAATATACATTATTTCCGTCACCGATTTATCGTCGAACGACAGTTATATATTTTACAGTGGTTCATACAGCTCCCTTCGATCTTCCAACAACCATTACTTGATCGCAAGCCATAGTTTGTTTACCTAAAGCAAAACAACATATTTACAATTAAAAAATGACAAGACATAAAACACAAGACCCCCGGAACCCCTTCCGAGCGAATAGCCCTTTGACCTAACGATCCCTCGGAAAAGTTTGACGTCGCATTATCGTTGGGACTTCGTTCCCGGAATGCGTCTCGACGATTCCTTTCAAGAATGATCGAGGAAAACGCGGGGCCCGGTGGAATGTTCCACGGGGCAGAACACCCTCGGCCAGGTCCCGGGGACCTAGGAAGGGCTGTATCATGGCCCGAGGACGACCACCCCCCGCTGTTAGGCCTCTCGAGGGTTACCAGACGGGAGGGGGGTGTGGCACGGTACACCCCTCCGGATCCTGCGGTCATCGCAGCTCGTCGGCAGCCTTTAAAGCCTCGTGCACACCGAACGTCGTATTATATGCAGGCACCGTGTTATACAGCCCGTTACGGAACCGCCCCGTAATGGGATAAAAATAACCGTGTTTATATAGGATTACGAGCCGATCATCTTCTCTATTCTACGAGGAGTCTCCCGTAAGGGGCAGAGGGTGTGGGACACGGTACCTTGGTAGGGTACCATTTTTTCCTCCTCGTTCTCGGCCCCTCATTGTCTACCTCGGGGGAGTCTTGTTTCCCCGTTAATAGATATACACGCGATACAAACGACGTTGGAAGTGTACGAGGAACCTCGTGAGAGGGTGTTTGTTATGACGCCGAGCGGTCGGGTTCGTACACGATATTTCTACGTCGATCGGATAATCTTATATTTTGTTTATTTCACTATCTGTTATTTAATGTATTGTATCTATCTGCGATGGCTACGATATACGGCTATTTGTTCGATATAAAAACCAATAAAACGGCGAATATGGGAAACTTGTGAAACGGACGCAGTGCATATGTTTCGATTTTTGTCTGCTTCGACCATAATATTTGTTTTTCTGCGCACTACACTTTTTGCGAACTTGGTCGGTTCTGTCGATAACCCGTGCCGTCGATTGTACAATATTCGTGCCTACGACTAACGCGGATCAGAGAGAGAGAGAGAGATGAACGATATTCGCGGCAAAACAATGCAGACGGGAACGACGTTGCATTTACGCGAAGATCTATTCCCCGGGCAAGGAAAACAGGCGTCGCGTAACGATATATTCAGTTGTCCATCGACCATCATTGTTCTAGACTATTGTTCCCGCTATACATAGGTGCACGAGGTACCGATGCCCCGTGGCTCAGGTTTGTTTTCCCACGAAGTATTTTTATATTCAATGTCCGGTACTTCGCGTTTGCCCTCGGGAGACGTTGAACTTCGTTTGTTCAAAAAAATCGAAGCTCAACTTTCGAGATAGAGGACGTAGAATTTGGCACGTGGACGAGCGTATTGTTGCTTTTGTGTTTCCAAGAATGCTCGAACAACATGAAAGGAAAACTACAAGAGGTCGCACAAAGGAGAACGACTTCGGTCCATATGTTTCCAATCGATCGGACTCCTTGGTGGTCGTTATTTCGTAGAAACGAAAGAACGGAGACGTCGCGCACGAATGAAAATAACAATAAGATTACAAAACTGCTCTCCTCACACAATAATCGCACAATCACGTTTACTAATATCCATCGGCGCGCGTATAAACGGCGCGTGCGTCGTGACAACGAGGCGTAAAATACGCGCTAAATTTACGATGCTCGCTGCTAATAAACTGATTCGTTTTCATTTTACAATGACGAGTCACTCGTGAAATGGGAATGATTTCGTGGCGCGACGAATTCAAACAAAATCAGAAATAAAACGGAATTACGTCAGCCCCTGATTTAAACGAGTACCGCGTTCGTTGTAAATTAACAATACATATATCCATCGAAACGTTTCTCTAAATCTTTATCCAACTACCCCAACTGCGCCCTTCGAGCACGAATATCCTCGCGGACGGAGGGAAAAGAAGGAAAGTCCGAGCGCATCGACGAGCTACTGTTTACTTCGGTAATGCGCGCGCTAACGAGACGCGCCGCGAAATCGGAGCGGCGATATTAAACGCCACGGGTATATTTGATTACAGTTTTGCTAATTGCGCGGCCACTACGGTTCGCTCTCGTTCGTCGCCTCTCTTCCGATCGTGCCAGCGATCGTTCCCCCCCTCCACCCCCTCCCCTCGCTCGCGCACACCGTGCACAGTTCGCCGAACCAATTGGCCACGCGAGGAATGGCACCGAGGGAGGAGGGAACGCATGGAAATGAACGTTATTAAATTATTCTAGCGTAACGCTGAATCTACCCGCAGATATAAATTGACACCGACAACGGCGATTTGGCCGGGACGACAATCGGGGGAGGGGGGGGGGGGCTAGGTCCAGGTACGACTAAATACACTCGCGACACTCGCTCGTGTGCTCGGTACTGCCTCCCCGCGCGTACAGCGCGGCATTCAACCTCGGCAACGGGGTTAAATTCCTGTTATTAATGGATTTGTTTGCGGTGCCTGCCTCGACGGTCAATATTTATTTATCCGGGTGAACGTTAGCACTGCGACAAGTACGGCTATCCTGCTGGTACGAGGACCGGTAACCAGGAGGAGGAGAGCCGAAAGGGAGGGAGGGTCGTTGGGGTCAGAGGGAAGGACGGCGAGGGCAAGACCGTAAATAAATGGCCGGCGTATTTATTTGGTGAAAAAACAAATTTATGCACCGGCCAAAACGCTGATGCTTGCCGACCCCGGTTGCTTTGCCACGGGAAAGAGGAGACGGGGGTAGAGGGAGAGAATGGGGGTATCTGTGATTTTTGGAACCCTGTTTAAGAGGCTTTTGGACAAAAGCGTGGTACGATTGGTGGTTTTGCTGATAATCGGGAAATCAAGGGAAACATGTTTTGAAAATTCGTGCAACTTTATTTTCTTGTTTGTACACAATTTTTGGAACTTCAATTTCCCCTGGAATGGCGTGCGCAATAATTGAGAGTGTAACAAGAATTTCTGTTGTTTTCAACAGAAATCTGGGCATAGCTAAATTGTGTACAAATAGAATCACTTCTATATGGTCTTCGTTACTGTAATATCATCCCAACCGTGGAAAACGTGCGTTTTTCGGCTAATTGATTTGAAAATTCAGATCTTCTCCTCGCTGAAAATTTTTCACGGAAACTATACGATCTCTAGGAGTAAATCAAATTGTCTCCCCCTCCCCATTCGTTCGGAATGCAGTCAAATTGCAAATAAAGATCCACTCTACTAAAAAACTTGCATAACAGAGCAAGACAGGAATCTTGCGCGTTAAAACAACATAATCTTTCACTTTACCCCGCTGAACAAAACATTCCCTTATCTTCAACCAAAACCATCACCGTCAAATAAATAAACTTAAACTTCCGTTAGTAACAAGCATGGCGAGTAACCTCACTCGGAAATTTTATTTCCCTGGTCCAATTCCTTCAATAACTGATTTTCCTCCCATTTCCAGTTCCCCAATTTTCAATTCTATCCAAAAATACTTCAACACAAATAAAAGTAAGAAGAATCGGTGCCAAGATATCTGAAAAAAAATGTCTACATCCATGCCCCATCCTAATCGCCTAAAATCCATAACATCTCGAATCCTCATTCCAACAGCAAACGATCCGTTCCTCTCAGCAGCTCGAACGGCACTCCGCGCGATCCGCGTGTGCTCCAGTCTACTCCAGCATCCGCACTCCCACCAGGTTTCCTCTCTTATGTTAGCCGGCACACCAGGTTCGACGGCGTCTCTCCACTACCACCACTACTCCCGTCTCCTCCGCTACTGCCACCACCACCACTGGCGTCGCCACCACCATCGGGAGAGCCTCCACCACCACCACCACCACGCTTGCCCAGCACCGGCGCCCAAGAGGCGAAGGGCCGCGAGGTTTCTGCGCTTCGAGTCAGTTGGCCGACATGAGCCGCGCGCGTCGGGGCTCTCGGTGTTTAAACGATTCTCGTGGATAGCTACGGCAACGCGCACCGGATCGAGACGCGTGTATACGAGTTTTACTCCGCGAGATTATACGAACGAACGTGGGGAATTGAAATTCAATTATCTCAATGACCAGACTATATTTCGTTTAATACCGATATCACCGTTAACCGTGCCTATCGAGAAACGTAGGAATTTGAGTTTGACGGCTTCGAAGGATTCTCGAAGTGTTACCTCGCGTAGGGGTATCGGAGGGGATGCTTCGTGTGGAATCGAGAGGGATTCTCCGGGAAGCGACGGCGTTTTGAGTGAAATATCGTTGGAGTTCTTGCCGTTTATGGTTTTCGATTATAAAGAATCGTGGTGAAGCGCGTCAGTTGGGAATGACGTTGAGACCTACGGTGTAACGAACTGCACGGGTGATAACGCGCTCAGTGTCAGTGCAGTGGGGTTAAAGTGCCAGCCGGTTTGTGAATAACCGCGGTTCGCTGATTGGCCATCACCAGTAAGTGTGATACCGGAGAAAGATTGCGTAATACGCCGTGGCAGTGGATTTTCATCGTCGCACGGTTTTCACGAAGAATGCCTGCTTTCGTCCTAAGAAGTGAGTTTTAATGGAGTTTTACGTTGTCCGCGGAACGTTGTCGGTGGGAAAGGTATTTCTCGGATATCGATCGTTAAACGGTAATCGTCGTTCGATTGAATTTTACGCGTTTGAAACGGAGCCGGGGATTTAATAGTCGTTTGATAGACGACCGTGGAAGTACTTAAATCACTGTTACTCGCGCGACTCTTCTTCGGGAAGAAAGTCGGAAATTTTCGTTTTCAAGCGTGAAACGTCGTTACCGTCAAGATATTTGTACGGGACGAGGAGGTACTGCGGAATATTGTTAATACCTTTTATTTCGTTACGCGCTCGAGTAGTACTCGATCACTCGAAGGACATGAGAATTTAATTAAACCGCTGTGCCGTGTTCTTACGAAAATTAATATAAAAGAAAATAACTGCGACGGATCCAAGCCGTGTACACACGCCGGGACCAAGGACTTTTCTCCGACAACGCACGTTTTAATCGAAATACGAGTTTAACCGAATTATGTGCTTTCGACCGTAGTTATGGCGGTCGTTCCGACTAATTTATTTTATGTCCTCGGGCCACGGCTGTACAGCTCCGTGTATTTTTGATCCGCTCGCTCGAGTGCGCATTCTCAAAAGCTCCTCAAGGAACGAAATTAGGAGACGGACGTTAACTTCTAGCCCTCGAACTCCTGCTGGGCTACTACAGCCTTTACTCAAAGGTTTCTCCCGGAACCTATTAAAAACTCGCAGCATCCACCTAACCTAACCGTCCCGACAACATTCTTTCGCGCGACTTCGTTGTAAATATCCGTTATTACTATTCAAATTAGGCTACCCTACACAATCTTTTTTTTAATATCGATCGTAAATATCCTATCGGATTCGCGCGCAGCTACCACATAATGTTCGAGCAAATCAAGCGATTCTTATGCCAGCTAGCAACACCATCTTATTTATTCGCACATTAAACCTGGAACGTTGCTTTGACAAAGAAGGAGAAAAAAATATATATATACTTACGAAACGCGATGTAAAACGCACGATTTACTTGTTGCTTTCTCCGAGAAACATTTGCATCGCCTCGCGTCGATACAATCGACGATAATAAAAGACAGCGCGATAATACCCTGTGTATTCCAATATTTGAATTCTTTCCTCCGATCGAGAATGCATACACGCGAAGCTTGAGTTCGAGAAGCGTGTAAAGAAAACAACAACAATCACCCGTAACTCCGGTTGTTTATAAAACATCGAAGGGTCTCGAATACGCGCGGGGGAATCGAAAAACTCTCCGACGAAATAAAATTGAATTCGCGGTTCTTGCCATGGATAAACGACGATCGAGACTCTCGCAGGATTTGCGAGCACTCGAATATCGCATAACCGTAAAGCAGCCCCTCCATATGCAATATCGAATGGAGATTTACAAACATTCGAGGGCACTTACTAGAATTACGTATACAGGATCACGTCGTTCGGTACACCCGTAATGGCCGCAGTAAGTTTTCAGCGATTTATGCGAAATGTATACCGTGAACCGAGGGTGCCCTCGTCCACCCACCCCCTCCCCACCCTACCTCCCACTCTACGCCCCTCTTTCCCTTAAACTCGTACTTCGCTACCTACGTTCTCCTACGGTTTTCGATCGTAAATACACGAAATATGTATCGGTTAAATTTCTGAAGGGCCTCCGGGGGGTGGGGGGGTTAGTTCATGAATGTCGTATCCACGTCGCCCGATGCTCGTCGATCTCCGATTATTTACTAGTCACGGGATTGGAACGATGATTTGCAAAAACGAGCGCTAGTCGATTGCAGCCTCTTCGAATGCGAGGTTGAGATAACATCGTGCGAAGTGTAACGAGGGAAACTGCTTTGAAATTACCGCGTTTCCTCGGGACAAATCGGTAGCGTTAATGTAACCGACTATTTCTGGCGCGCGGAACAGTTGACTCGTGACACCGTTGACTTCTTTGATCGTCGGTAAAGATTGTCAGTTACCAACGAGAATAATATCGTGGATGTTGAGCGCGATGAGTGGGAAACGTGTTCGTTTGGGTTTTCCGATTATGGGGTTTAGAGTTAAAGGAGGACACGGGGGGTACAGAGTATGAGATTTCATTGTACGTACCGAGTAATTAAAGGTCGGTTAGGGCGGATGTTTTATTACTTTTATAACGTAAAATATAAAAACAGTTGTAAGTCAAACGTACTTATACATATACGTAGTGTGCTGAACACAAACCTGATATTATGTAGATTGAAACTTGAGAAATTATTTGTGTTCTGGTTAATTCTTCTGTACGTTGTAATATTCCGATGCAAATCGATACGCTAGTCTATACGATTTGTCAGAATCATCTTGCGACTCGCGTTGCCTTAAAGAACAAACGATAAATAAAAACTATATCGTCCTCGCGTAACGACAGCCCCACCAACCTCTTTCGAATGAACGAGAGCCGATTCGCGATCAATCGTCGAAACAAATCGCTCCATTCGGCTTCGCGTATTCGATATAATTAATTAATAACGTCGGTATCGGCCGCGAAAGCGCATTGATGGTCCGCGTCAATCGGGGCCGGCGATATCGGGTCAATAATTACCGCTTTGTCTCTCTCGAGGGGAAAGCTATCTGCGAGAATATTTCATCTCGCAAAACGCGATATATCGCGTCGTACGTTTTACGAAAGGCAATATCGCGCTACTCGTTCATCGATAATCCGCGAGAAAAACGTACGTTTCATGTTCCCGGTCCCCCGTTTGGAAAAATTCTTTATCCCCATACCTAATTAGCGCGGCACGATAGAGCCACTTCGGGGCATCTTCGTGTATATCCTGCGATTTCGTTCTTATAAATAACCGTCGGCGGAGATAAGAAAAATCGAGCACTTCGAAAACGATTACGCGGAACACGATCCCTACCCGCTGACTAAACATTTCGTGCCGTCTACGTGACGTTACACGGTGACTCTCGTGGCAAGGGACGTTATTTGACTTGGACGGACATTATTAACGACTAACCGACCTACGTGCACTCGTGGCAAGCGTAATGATCTTCTACTGTGAAGCGGCGCCCGATAGAAAGGATACTCCTCTCTCTTTCTCGCTCTTGCTCTCCCCCTCTCCCTCTCCCTCTTTCTCTCACTTTCGAAAATAAAGGAGAGTCGAGCGAAACGCGTCGTGCCAATGGATCTCCTCTTATGTATTTCTGCTTCCACCCGTGCTCCGTCGTATCGTTCCTGTCAACATACCGTGCGCGACACGCGCCTCCTTTGAATAACCCCGCGGCGGTACACTTTTCAGCCGACTTTTCGTTGTTCCTTTCGTTACACGGCGATGCCGAGCCTCAGACTTCCGCTCAGCCGTTTAATGGCGCCGCCAGTAATTGCATGGCGTGTGCGACACACGGAGGAGAGAGAAATTTGCAATTGCAACGCCCGCTTATCTCGAGCGTACACACAATTGTCGAGTGAGTTTGAGCGTCGAAAAAGAAATTCTAACGAGATACGAACTGTCACGGTCGAACCGAGTGCCTCGATTACTGACGATCAATTCGGACGACTGTGTTTCTCTTGTATCTTAATTACACACCGATTGATTATTTACTGGGAAATATTGCTATCGCGATTCCGAGATCTATTTGTCTCACTCTCAATTTTGCAGTTCGTATTGTCGAACTGTTCAACGTCGCTCGTTCGATAACATTTGAGCATCGATGCTCGAGAATATAATTTTTACGTCCGGCCACGTAATTACTCGCACGGATTTGATTACTTTCAGAGAAATTAAATATGCATTTTTGTTACGCACCCACCTTCCCTCGTAATTTCGCCCGTAGTTTCAACGCGTTTCGCACTCAGTGCTCTCGGCTTTCACGCGATTGAACTCCCGTCCGCGAATCACAAAAATATTAACACATTAATATTCCAGGTAAATTAATCTCGCCGTTCCAACGCGCGGATACGAGATAAAACTCGCTCGAAAGAAGAACCAATGTACTATGTACTCTTTGCTATTTGCGTCTAAACCGACAACCCTCGACCGCGCTTTTCCACTTCCGTTTTCCAACGATACGTCATACGCGTACGGTCGAAGACGAGCAAACAACAGGGAGGAGGAGAGGGAAAGAGTGCGCGCGGGAGATAGAGCGAGAGGGGGGAAGAATGACGAAGAGAGAAGGGGGGAGATCACAGTCGAGGAGCTTCGTCGAAGAGACAGGAAACACATCGTACGTGATGGGAGTACGTAATCCGGTCGATGACTGTACATACAGTCGCCGGACTTACCCCGTATTCCGTGGCAGAGCCATTAAAAACTCGGCGGTGTTTCGCGTTATCTCGATGGGTAGATCGATTTCGGGCCCAGCAGGGCGTATCGCGGTTTCGATCGGCTCGCAGGAAACAACGTTGCGCCCTTCGACGATCCTTCCGAGGGCCCACCTGGCACGCGCAACAACCACTTTCTTCTCCCTTTCTCCCTCTTACGTACACACACACGCACGCACAGGCCTGCGCTCGCACTCTTTCTTTCACATCTGCGTTCCTCGGCCAGGAACCTCTCCCGTAGTTTCGTGTTTCGTTTCTCACGGGGTGTTCTACCTGCTCGCCGCAGGGATTCCTGAGAGGCAAGAGGGTACACGCGCGAAAAACGCATTCACGCTTCGGCGAATTTCTGCGGCGGCCAGACGGCGTGTCTTCGTGCGAAGGAGAGAGGAGGAGGACCGTTCGATGGATCGATAGCGCTTCCTATATATATTGGCGGCTGCTTTCGTAGCCGGGGTGGCTTCCGGGTGAGAATGTCGGGTATAATGGATACAAATCGAATGAACGACAAGATGCGTCGGATACGGGGAGAGATACGAGGTTAGATAAGACGATGGGGGATAGCCGGGACGCGCGGAATTCGTGGTGAGTGATGCGGAAGGTTGACATTGAAAGTTGAAGCGTGAGGATGGTATGGGAAATGTAACGCGACGGTCCTCGAATTTTTTTATGATCGTTGTTATTTGTTTTATAAATTTTCATCGTAATTTGACGATATTTCGACTTTAATTTTAAAAGTAACGATCGTCGGAATCGATACGGTTAAGAACGAAACGAACGTCGCGGATGTACGCAATTTTTCAGATTCGCGTTCATGATTTTCGATGGACAAACGGATTAATAAATTCGGCATTTTTAAAGGCGTGGCGTTTATCGCGAAGCGATTTAATAATTTCGCGCAGAACCCAGCGATATAAATCGAAGATTGTAAATCGTGTATCGGAGAACGCAGTCTCTTCGTCCCACGGTCCGTAAATCAAGATTCGCGCAACGAATACCGAAAAATCTCATTTACTTCGTATCGACGCAAGATCGAAGAAAAAGCTCTCAACCCCCCCCCCCCCCCCCCCACCTCTCCACCAACCCCCCCGTTTTTTACGCATCCGTGCGGTGGATATTCGCGGAGTTTTACGATCGTCCCGAGGGCCACCGGAATCATATTGTATTTCATATTCATGCGAAAAAAAAACGTCAAATAACTTTCACCGGTGCCGCGGAGAAAATCGAGTGTAGGAGAGCGTTTGATCCTCCGCGTCCAGGGAAACCTGATGGCGTCGTTGACTCGTACGCGCAGACGTCTCTACGGTATATTTTCAGCGACCATCCGACGCTCCTATTTGCGTGATGACTCCGCTCAAAAGCTGCCCGCGTTCCTCCTCGGTTATACAAGCGTCTAACGAAACGATCAAAGAAGCTGAAAATGTACATTTCGATTTTCTTCCTCGGGATGCCCCCTCAGATATAAGGTTACCGCTTTTGTCTCTCGAAAAGACCGAGAAACGAGCTCCTCCAACTCGAATTTCTCGTCGAATTGAAATATGGTCTAACCACCGCGAGTCGAAGTTGCAGGGTACACAAAAATAACTTGATTTATGGAAGCTGTCGTTTCGGGTCTATCGGCTCTGGCTACAAAGTTTCAACTTATGGAGTTGTGTTTAAAAAAAAAAGTTAATTCGATTACAACCTAACCCTGTTATTTGTTGAAAACCTTAAAGGGGTTCGGTGGTCATTTAAGTCCGGTCACACTTTCATCCCTCGCACGATTTACTCTTCGATTTTACGACGCTTCAGCCCATTAGTATCCATTTTCGTAAGTCACATCGTTTTTTCCCCCTTTTCACGGATTACACGAACAATAGGGAATACCTTTTCCCCGCTCCTCGCTCAGGATCGATGAATCAAGACGAACGAAGTTTACGAGCATCGCGATCGTATCGCTCTCTAACCCCAAAACACTATTTCACGATACATATAAATCCATTTACAAGCATCGGAACAGCCCGCATCGCGGGACAAAAAAAAACCCCTCGTCGCGCAGGTAGCCCCAGAAATTTGTAACTTGTGTGTGCCCGGTCAAACGGTACGCACCGGTTATCCCGCTGCGTGCCGATTCCTAACAAAACGCCATATCCTTCTTCGCGGTGGCGGGACGACCGCGGAACAACCTAAGCACGCCTCGTATATTTACCTCGCGCTAAAGCAAAAGAAGAGTGTTACACGGTCGATCCGTCGCTCGTATAAAACTCTCTGCCCCCGTCGCCTTATCCGAGGAGATCCGAGGGCTGAGATTGTCCGTAGATAGGGCACGCGGTCGATCGCGCGCGAGCGCGTGAATTTCTAGACGCAGCATCTGGCAGCGGCTTAAGTAACGACCCGGTCCCGGTCGAAAAGGAAGGACCTTGTATCCCGAAGGATCTTCATCGCCGGCGATCTCGTTCGCGCGGAACCCCGCGTATACGAACGAAGTAGAGAGAGAGAGAGAGAGAGAGAAGAAAGGAATATTCTACGCGCGTTCTATAAAGACGCAACGCGTACCCTCCCTCCCTCCGCGCGAGGGTTGACATGTTTATTTCGCTCGGTAATCTTCTCGGATTACGCTCGCTAGTAGGTGGGAGGGGGAGAAAAATGAAAAGAAACGAAAACGAAGGGGGGAATATAGCATTCCCCCCCCCCCCGGGGTGGTGGAGGCAAGGTATATACCTGAGACTTGACGCGTGTTTCAGGGATCCCTCGCGGTCGTCGGTACGTCTTTAAAGAGCCTGATCCTGCGGTTGCGAACGAGCGGCAGCCTCCTCGATACACTTGCCTCCTCTGTCGTTCGCGTTGCCATAGCTATCCTCTTGTATCGAGATACTGATTCGTTTGTAGCTACGGGGAGAGAATAATAGCGAAAGTATATACACGCGAGTTAACGGGGGAGAGAAAACCATTATCGGGAAATTTACGATTCCTGGACGGGCACCCTGTACGCTCCTTTCGGTCCGATGTATCGTAGGAGGAATACGGTCCGTATGATCACGACGAATTCCTCTCTCCCCTTTGGTTCGTTGAAGTCGCGAGGGAATATACGCGAAATTTCGTCGTGTATTACGTAAATGTATGGAAATTTGTTACGTTTACGGGCGAGACGCGTACGTCATAATTTATTTCCACTGGAAGATAGAACGCTTAATATCTTCTGGGCATTAGGAATGTTCAGCCACGCGCCGTAATACCTGGGATTACGAGGTAGAGGCGAAGTCTTGAGATAGGCCTTCTAGAATAATACCCGGGCGGCTTTACGTTTACACTACTGTGCTTGGAAGCATTGCGCGTAACTTAATCTTCGTCAATTTTGAGAATCTCTCAAATTTCCATCTGTATTCTGGCTTTTCGAGATACACATTTAATCCTGTAACGTTACACATGAGTCCGAGTGACAATTCGCTCTTCCGTAATTTGCGATTTCTGATCCTCGATGTTTCTTTTCACTACAAAGATTCCTCGATACTTTGTGATAACAAAGTGGACATTATCAGTGTTTTCTAAGCGCGTCGAGGGAGAATAATCCCACGATGTCGGTGTAATATGATTCTTATCGTCCAGATATCCCTTCCGTGGACCCTTTCCGACGCGTCGAGTCACGCGCATCGAATCAGCCTTCTTCCAAAGTACAC
Source organism: Pemphredon lugubris (assembly GCA_933228935.1). Lineage (NCBI taxonomy): Eukaryota > Metazoa > Arthropoda > Insecta > Hymenoptera > Crabronidae > Pemphredon > Pemphredon lugubris. Next base: position 6,590,844 of record OW121819.1, on the reverse strand, counting down.
GCATCCGCGCGTCTACTTCGGTCCTGACCCTTCCGAATTAGAAAGATTCTCGCCAGGGGAGCGAGGTCGCAAACCGGTAGCTTGTATACTCGGGAGAATCCAGCCCGCTGATTCCCTCCTACCTGTTGTCACGCGATACCCAGGTTGCCCTTCGAAGCTTTAAACCGCTTTTAAGTCGACGCTCACCTTCGGCGCGATGCCTCAAATCCCGACTCACCGACAGAGGGAGAAAGAGAGAGAAGTGGCGAGAGGAATACAAGGAGAAGAGAGAGAGGAACCAGAGAATCCAGTTGAATGCCGCTTACGAAACGAATTGACGCGACGCGCCGTTGTAAACTCTCCTCCGTAGTAAAGTGGCGGAGGAAGATCGTCGAGTGGACCACCGGGGGGTCGGGTGAAAGAAAGAGAAGAGCTTTTCTGGAGCAGTGGACCGAAATCCAGCCGGAGTCCTCGATTCACGCCTATCCATAGGGTTCGCGACGGAGTTATTCGTGCCAATTGCAGTGTGAAATGCCATGTGTTCGTCCGCACGGGGCACAACGGCGGTCGCTGTCGAGTGTTTTAAGCCTTTGAGTGGTAATACCCGGGCACGTTTATAAATTGAGTCCTCGTCCTGGAGGATTAGAGCGAGCGAGCGAGCGAGCGGAGCTCTCTCGCGATGGGAAATCTGTGTAGGGAGAGGCCGAATACGCGAAGCATAATGCGAGTTCCACGGGTCTCTTCGGCGTGGATTATTCCGCGTCATGAAACCTCCGAGAGTGTACACACTCTCTCTCTCTCGACTCGCGCCCCCTCGCGCGACGCTAGTTTGCCGCGGTACGATCGCTGCCGCTCGACTCTCGAAGTTCGTCGCATTAACGATGAGCGCGAAATTACCGATTAATTGGGAGGCGAAGTTTACTCTTTACGGGGGTTTCCGGACGAGGACGGTCGTCTTAACGCGAACTTCGTTCTCGTAATGAGAAAGTCAGAGTCAACGGGATTGACGTTTACTTCCGGTAGATACGACTGGAGGGAGAAAAAGAGGAGGAGAGAAATTTGCGATAAGTAGACGCGTAAATCTTTCCGGGATTAATTGACGGGTGGAAAATTGTCGATTAATCTGGAAACGAACTTCACTTCGGTTTGTTTGAAGATGGAATATTCTAAAAGGAAGTTTATATCGCGATAAGAAAGTGGAAGTTATGGGGATTGATATCGACTTTCGATAGATATAAATAGTTGTCGGATCGATGGATCATCGACGAAGAGAGAAATTTCTTATAAATAGACGGGTGCAATTATATCGCGTAAATCTTTCGTCAGGATTAATAGCGAGAGAGAAATTATCGATTAATCTGCGAAGGAGGTTCGCTCTCGATGGTTTCGAAATGCGATATCGTAAAGGAGAGTGCAAATGTCTATACGTCACTCTTAGAAATTTAAATTAAACCCAGATTATTACGTAGTCGATGCAATAACGGAAATTCACTTCGAATATCGCAAATGGAGTGCAAATGTCTATACGTCACTCTTAGAAATTTAAATTAAACCCAGATTATTACGTAGTCGATGTAATAACGGAAATTCACTTCGAATACATGGATCATGGTCTCTCTATTATACATACACATTTTCTCCGGTTTAACTGCACGCCAGAAACGATCGATTATTTTAAAGTTCCCCGTTGGCTCAATATTTTGAAGACGAAGGGCTTTGGAAGTAACTTTCCACTGTAATTATCGTATACGCCCGTCGTTACAGGTGTTGATTCGTACTTCTTCCAGATTCGAATGAATACAAGAGTAGTGGAAAAGAGGAAGTTTACGAGCAGGCGCTGCTCTTCCCGTTATGTTTATTTTCGAGAAGTTCGCCATTACTTTGGAGACGAAGTTCGTAGCGAACGGTATCAAAACAAAGTCTCGCGCAACAAACTTTATATTGCAATCAGAGAGCCCGTAGTTACGAACAGGTACGCGATATCAAAAGGGAGTATCGATCATTTTACTTGGTGCTTGTATCGAATACAAATATCGATATCAGTGAAATATTGAAACAATGGTATCGATCCTAAAAATACTTGTATCGAAAAAAAAGTATCGATTCATTACCAGAATCGATAGTATCGCAACATCCCTATGTTAATACCAACCACCAACGCATAACATTATTATTTATATTCTATATCCACGACCATAAGTTGACACAATTCGATACCATTCGAAACCAATACCTCTGTATCGATATAAGTACCACGATATCGATACTAAAAATACTTGCATCGAAAGAAAAGTATACATTACTAGTATCGATACTATTGCAACGTCCTTAATTACGAGTGCTGATATCGCGCGTATATCTCCGACAGATTAGGAAGGAAGCCGAATTATTGAATACTCGACGTAAAAGCGGAAGTCTGAGCTTAATAGACGCGTGCCTCCGATCGTGGCTCTCTTGTATGTCAATTTTCACTTAACCCACTTCGATCTCGCTGAGGAGAATGCCGCGGTATGGACTATACTCGCTAATGTAACGGCGAGCGTCGAAAGAAAGACCTTGAGCAATGACATTGATAAACGATCCCTTCGTCGTGATTCGGTTCAACGATACCGGCAGAATTGTATAACAAGTTCGTACACGACAGGCATTTCGCGCGCGAGCTCGCTCTCACGTCATTCCCGGGCGTTATTTGTTTCCGCGCGTTTCTAACTGAAAATTCTTTCCAATTGCCGGTTCGCGACTAACACCGAGTGAATTTCAAATGTTACGAATAAATGCCCGAGTTGATCGACGATTCGAATAAATACCCTCGACGGACGTAACGTGCCGCGGCGACTCTTATCCGGTAACTTTATCGACAACCATAAAATTTAATTGAAATCGTAAAGTAGATTCGGCGATTCTTTTAGTTTCCCCACCCCTCCCTCCCCCCCGTGGCGTCTCGACCGCTGACGGTGCGCAAAAAGCGCGCACAACCGAGCATTGCGAAACCATCGAATTGGATTATCTAGCCTGTCGGTCTCCCTTATCGGTCGCATTAAGCTCGTGAGTTTTTAACCAGACGTGGCATATCGGTAATCGGAGGATACCGCATTTCCAGGGTAGCGGATGCTCGTTAATTATTAATGCCGACGGTTATCGACCAGAATTAACCCTCCCGTGGTACGGGAGATTCGCGTTTGATGGGAAGAGGGACCGGGGGGGAGAGAGGGAATTACACCCTCATCGGGTTTCCTTCGCTCCTTTCACGGTAACGGCTGGAAACGAAGGCGGCGGGCGCGTCACGGAGGAAATTTCGCGTGCGGGAAAGTGCGCGCCGCCGTTTGGAATATTTAAATGGCAAGGGTTGCCAGCCACGACCTAAGTGGCACTCTACCGACTCTCCTAACCGTCTTTTACGTTTTCCGGTAGAAACAACGAGGCCGCGGCTCAACCTGAAATCCGGGGGGCCCCTTCGATGTTTCTTCGTTCCTTCCCCTCCCCTTCTCCATCGCGTGTCAAGGGAAATTTCCATTTTGCGGAAAAGGGCGAGCGGTCTGTGCGCGTTTCTATGCCTGCCCCCGAAACGGCGCCCTTTGAAACGATCTCGGGGGGGGTTACAGAGGCGAGCGGATATTCGGCGAGGAAATTTCATCGGGGCGCGTTGTTTCGTTTGAAAACGTGACGTTTATTAAACGCAACGTCGCTCAGCGCGCGAATTAATGACGCGAAACAAACTTGTATCGCGGTACCGTACCGTGCCAGTGACATACAGTCGATACGTTTCTATCGACGTGAACGCGTTCGCTACCGAAGGTCCGCTTTGCTAACGCCCAGTTTTTCACGATGTCGAGTCTTTTTACTATCGAGTCTCCGCGCGGAAGATTAATGAGAATTTTGGGTACTCGAAGCGAGTGGTCAAAGTCGTTCCGCTTTGGTAACGTATTATTAAATTTCATTTGATTCGTTCGGAGAGCCGAGGAGGTTTATAAACCGTTCGATCGGAGTATCGATTGTTAGAGATAACTAGAGAGTCGATATACATTTAATACCCCCCCTCGTTTCCACGCAAAACTCTCGCCGTAACGCGCGACATAAATAACTTTATATTCCATGAAAGTTTTTGAGAGCTACGTACGCGCGGTATAAGTAAACACGCGCATAAATCACGGGAATTTCTAAAAATAAATACCTCGATTTCGATTCAGGCTCGGTAGCCTGGAAATAAATAGATAAATCAACAAAAACAAACGAAGAGAAGAGAGTAGCGGACGAATAATATATCACCGTTCGCTCGGTCAAATCTAAATGCCTTCCTTTCTTTTTCACGTGTTGCAGGTGTAATCTGCGGCTAAGAAAAAACAAAAAAATATCAATCAGGTGAAAGCGGCGCGACGACCGAGCGCCGCGCGTGGTGTATATCGATCGTTCGTCGCATTCTTGTTCGTCGTACGATGAACGAATGACCCGACGGTGATACTTTCGCGATGAGGCCGAAATCGTGCTGCCTGTTCCTGCTGTTCTGCGTGCTGCTACCGGGGGTGGTACGCCCCTTCACGTCCGGCGAAGGTGAGTAAAAGCTCGCCGTGAGTAAAAAGCCTCGTGCGGTTTCCTAGCTCGTTAAAGCGACGCGGGAGGGAAAATCGAGTGAGGGTGGAAAAATGGTGCAGGTGGGCGGAGTGGGTGAAGGGGGGGAGTGGGTTCGGACGGAATTGCGGGGAGGGCGGGTGGGGGTAGCGGGGGGAATCGTTAAGTTCGCCATTTAACTCGTGCCGAGCCTATAATGAGCTCTCGACTGCGCTCGCCCTGATCTCGCTCGATTCGAGGAGCGAGGCTAGAGTACCCGCTTGAGATACTTGTGCCGAACGAAGTACCCGAGTACCACTTTATGCGAGTTCCTCCGCCGGAGGAACGTATCTGTTCGACGTTAAAATAAATGCTGTTGCTTCGCGGAACACAAGATAAGATTAGGGGGGGGGGGGGCATCGTTCCGAGAAACAAACGCGGTTTGACCGTTTGGGACATTTACGATTAGATTTATATTCGATAGGATTGGACTTGGTCGATTTGCGAGTGATCGAGTCACCGGATGGTTCTTAGTCGGTATTCTCGAAGTGGAAGATGGAAAAGTCGCGATAGAGTTTTTTTTTTAATACGTCCGCATTATTTTTTGGGAGTAATGGTGCTCCGAGATTTCTGGATCGTTGATTTGAGGGAAAAAGCGCAGAGGAAAGAAAGTTTCGAAAGTACCGCGACTGCGAAGCCTTCGGGGAGTATTATCGAACGAAGTAATTTATATCTCGTAATTTTTGGAAAAAAAAATAACTTTCGACGAAAGTACGAAAAGTGCAGCGATTGCAAGCTATCGCGTAGCGTTATCGAGGAACGCAGTTTCTTTTGGATTTCCCGCTACGGGAACGCTTTCTAGTAACTAACGCTAGAAAGTTCGTTTAAAAGTAGTTTTCCGCGTTTCCAAGTGGACTAGTAATCAAGTGGAGTAGTGGACTAGCGCGCAACTTTCTTCGAGAACTCGAAAAATCACTAATTACTTTGAATCCCGTAATGAGATCGCAGTGCGCTTCGCGAGGAAGATAATCGGATTAAATACTAACTATTCTAAACGCAAATCGCAACTCGAGAAAGTTACCTCCGACGTCGTTGTGCCGTCTCGTCGCACAACCGACCGTGGCAGACGATAATCGAGCGTACTCCGATAATCATTGTCGACGAATAGGGGAAACTTGTGTACGTACACGGGCGTGCATTTTACGATTGATGTCAAGAGAGAAGACCGAGTGGTTCAAGTACCACTTACACTGTCATGCTACCAGTAAACGATCCCACTTATTTTCCACAATTGAAATCTCAGGAATCTTAACATTCTTTCCAGAATTCAGATTCTCAGGAAACAATTTATCTCAATTCCGCAAGACCTCTGAAATTTTACAAAACTCCATCTAGTACTTATCCCAAAATCTCTTTCCAGATTAAAGATATTACATAACACTTTTCTTTATCTTTCTCCTCCGTTACATGAGCGTTTGCATTATCGTTAAGGAACTATACGTTGCTTATCGAAAAAAGAGGAATTGCATTTTTCGAAGAAATCTCTGAACTAAATGAGTTTTCAATCCCCACTCTTAGGACGAAAAAAAGTTCCGTGGAAATCACCCGCTACACGTTACATACGAGACAAGGAGAAATAGAGTGAAGTTAGAGGGAGCAGGGCGAGGGGGGGGGGGGCGAGAGTCTAATTATACGGCAAGTCAGCGTTGCTGATTAGTGGTGGGCATAACCGGCCGGTTACGTTACACCAACCGTTTTCGATGATGGATTATGCTCCCCCGGAGCTACTTTTAAGCGACCTTACGGACTGCTAGAGGTACCCTTCTCGCCTTTCTTCCTTCGGTTCTCTCGCGGGACCACGTGGCTAACTAATTAGCGTCCTCGACATCCTCGGCCTCGTCATCGTGGCGCACAAAATGATGAATGGCGTGGGACGAAAAATCGTTACGCGCGAAGATAGAAAGTTACGCGGCGTTCGGCGAACGACGAAGCGTATTTCGGTGCACGCGAGTTGTCGTTGACGAGGAGCCAATGGTACTCGCTGTCCCGAGTAACCCCGGTACCAGAGTACTGCGAGTCCTCCGACTTGCGAGGATTTTTAGATGCGAATCGGAAGACCAATTCCGATCTGCGAAATTTGTTTTTGGATTATTAGAACGGGATCTTTGTCGGTACATGCGTGGAGAAGTTATATCTTGGTAGTGTCGTGTGTATGGGCATAAATACTTGTTGTAAACAAAATAATATATATACGCGATTTTTCAACTTGTGTGGAAAGGTACGTTTTGCAAGTTGCGATTAACCGCAGCGGTTGCCTTCAACCGATTCACACATTCCGACTATGACATTGTTTTTAAACGCACACATCGATGGAAACAATAGCACAGTCGGACTGTTTGAGTCAGCCGCTGAGGCCAGTCGCAGTTTCGAAACGTAAATTATGTCCGGAGGAGCCCGGAGAAATAAAAATCTCCCGGACATTGTTTACCTGAAGGTATGATTGCTGCATTACTTCTCAAGATGCAAGACCAAGCTGCTGGTCCCGCTTCGCGAATCGACGTTTTAACCCTACATTGATCGCGTTCTTCAATTTCACGTCAGTGGTCGCATGGATTACAATAGTAACCCAAATGGTATTTTTTACGTTTACCTGGTTTTGAGTCCAACTCTAGAACATTGAAACTGAGAGAACAAGATATTCAGTACACCTTATAAAATAAATATTTTAATAAAAATTTTAATTATGCCGGGAAAAGACAGAATGAGACGATGTTACGTCTCGAAGTTTTGTCGCGAGCTGACTTTGAATTTCAAAAGTAATCACCACTATCTACGCATGGTTATATTGAAACGCATAGACACCAAACTATCCGGCTATTCGGACGAAACCAATAATCCCGCGATAGACGAACGAGGCGCGTATCTCAGAATCGGTGCCCCCGAGCCGTCGCTCGTAAACAACCGCGAGCAAATTATTACGTCCCCTAAATCTTTTTCTCGGCAACTAATTATATCTCTCAATATTCCCCCCTCCGTCGTTTATTTTTCCGAGTAACACAGATTACCCTCGCGGATCCGCGAGCGTTGCACGTACTGTCGCGCGCGCGAGCGCGCGGCACTTAAGAGATCGCCGATGTAAATCTGCGACCGACTATATATAATCCGCTTGTACACACAGCCCTTCGGCTTTTCGCGGATAAATAACTATCGTCAGCGCGGCGAGAATCGTCGTTCGTAGCGGCGGCGCCTGGGACACCCGAGTCCCCCCCCCACCGCACGGAACACCGTTCGCCGCGTAGATTTCCTTCGTAGGTACGTAGGTATGTAGGTGTGTGTACCTACTGCGGGCGCAGGTGAGAGAGCGACACGGCGAATATATAATACGTGTACGCACACCGGCGGAAACTCGGAGTACTACGCGTGTACGTGTAGGCGCGTGAATAATTACACCGACGATTTATCGCGACGTGATATCGCGTCATAATTTCGCTGTCTTGACTGCCTAGCCGTACCGGCGGGGTCGAGAAAAAATATTGGCCGCGTTAATAATTACCGGGGAACGCGGAGAGAGGAGGTCGCGTTCCCTTTCCCGCCCGTCCTTGTCGCGTTTTGGGGTGCGGTAATGTACGTCGTCCCTGTTGTTGGCGTAACCGTTTGGAGTGGCTTCTGGCGCCACTGCCGATACCACCAACGTTCCTAGCAGCGCGGCACGATTTTTCAGTCTTTGCCTTTATCTCTCGACGCAACGCTACAATATTTCGTCGAGGATGGTTTTTCATCTCGTACACCCGCGCTCGACGCGGGTTTCGCAACGAGTAACGTCATACTTTTTTTTATTTTAACTCGCGTCCCTGTGTATTCGCGAGGATGTTAGAACGACGAGCGGGAAAGTATGAAACTCCGGGGGAAAAAGATGCGTATCGCGAACGAGGCGGAGGCACACGGAGTCGATGGGTGTAATCCCGAAAATTTATGAGCAATAAATTTCCCATCGACGCGGGGAGAGTTCAAGACGGCGGCGCTCCAAAGGTCACGTTACGTTCTTAATTTCAGAATCGAGTCCGCCGCGGCTCGAATAACGTTATCGTGCTCGATTACGAGACGGAATAACAGTACCGAGGTTAGTGTATTCGGTGCGCTCGTGAGAACCTATTACTCATCCCCCCTTCACCCTTCTCGGTACCGGGCACCGTTTTTCTCGATAAGTATCATAAGTAAATCGCGATTACCGTGCGCGATATGACCTTCGATCGCGTATACGGGCACGCCGGGCACCAAGATAGTGGGAGGTCGGTGAATCTCGCAAAATCGCCCGGAGCAAAAATGCAAAAGCCGCGAACGCTGGTTGGTGCGCTCGGTTGGCCGAGCAATTACCCGGTTGGTTCCGCCGCAACGGGGCCCGTCTCGACGGCCGGAGAGAGCGAGAGAGAGAGAGAGGGAGACGAGCGAGATGGAGTGAGATAGGACGAGGGGAGAGCGGAGATACAAAAAAATGATTGAGAGTCTGAAAGGGAAGGGAGAAAAACTCTTTAATCTCTCGTGGTCTCTCATCGGTACGATACCTGAGTATGCACTCGCGATCTCTCTCTCTCTCTCTCTCTCTCTCACCCCCTCTCCCTTATTCTTTTCTTTCTGCGACGAAAGGTCGGGTCAGCTTTAATTATCGTAAATCAAACGAGAGAGCGCGGCGCCGAGGAGGCCCCGAGTTGTGCAAGCGCGATTATTGTTGAAATCGCGGAGAATGTCGGTCGGGAATGAGCGCTCGTTGCTGTATCGGCAAATACGTCCGGGGATCGAAGTTCGTCCGGGCATCGGCCGATCCAATTGCAAGTTTACGAGATTTCAGTCTGTCGGGTGTAGTGGGATCGACCCGATTTTACGTCTTCCGCTCGTAACCGACGATAATGTTGCGTAATTCTTCTTTTAATTTACCCAATCCGGTGACGAACGGTTTTCTATTCTTTCAAACGTAAACGCGCGCGTTTAATTGAATCGATACACGTTTAATAAGAAAAACTACTCGCTTTATTTCACTCGATCGGCGTCGGTCCGATCGAGGAAGATATTTCGCGTGACAAATTCAATCAAACGAATTAGAATGCAGTCGAGCGAAGCTACATTTCGATCGGCGAGAGTATCGCGGTTTCGCGTTTCGTATCGCCAGTTTTTCTACTTTCAATTTAACACGACGACGCCGCGTGAGATTCGAATCTTCGGGACGCACTTTCAATGCAAATCGCTACACGGGCCTCATTGTGCCGCGCGAAATGGCAGAGGATGAATCCGCAAAAGTTTGTGCATCGTGAAATTTTTGTTCCAGTTTGACGGTTCGATTGCCACGGCACAATGGGGTTATATCGTAAGAGTAAATCGGCATGACGCGTTGCGATTCCGAGCCGGTCGTTATCGATATCGAGAAAGGAGCCACCGCGGGGGGGCAACACGCGAGCAAGGAGTCGTATCTGATTCTGTTACTCGCTTAATTACACGCCTTAACGTAGAGAGCCTACGCTGCCGTGGCGCAATCGACTCGTGTAATACGCATCATCACCCTCCGCTTTCCACTCTTTTGCCTCCTCGTCGCTTTTAATATTCACCCTTTCGGCATGCGCATTTTTCGAGGTGTTTGATTCATTTAATTTTCACGTACGCCACGCACCGACCGTGATCCCGGCGATCGCGAATAAAATTCGTTCCGGCGATAGGACGCGCGGATAAAATTTAGGAAACGTTGCGATGGAAGTACTTACGTACACGCACTTGTTTTAACTTTTAACCCGCTATTCGACAACAGCGCGTTTTCAATTATATTTTTCATTTCAAATCGGGTAGGCGATCGATAGGAGAGTCATGGAAATGACAATGTTTTTAAAATGAAATTGCTAAGAAAAAATTATAGTTTTCACAAATGTTCAATTATTTCAATTTAAAAAGATGCATCTCGATGTTAAATAATTCTTAAAATCATTTAAAGATACAGGAATAAAATGCAACGGATATAAAAATGTCCACGTGCAGGATTTCCAATTTCGTAAAAAAAAAAAAACAAATCAACATTGTTTTCAAAGACGCAGCACCGTTTCGCGCGTCAAACCAGCAAATCGCGAGACAACAAATCTAATTGAATGAGTTGGCGGTATTAAATTACATAAATCAGCCAATAGAATGATCGTAGAAACATTCGCTCCTCGGGGTACTCTCGAGAGTAACGCAACACACCGCAAACCTGTCTTTCACTTTAACTTTAACCTCTGACCATCGCTCGGAATACAATGCGCGTCCCTCTTGCCGCTCGGTATTCAAAGATAATGCGGTGGTGTTGTCCAAACGGAACGGAATCGAGGAGTTTCAAACAGCACGATTCCATCTGAATCGATCGAGAGCACACAATCTCGCGCTCCCCATCGATTCCTCTTTAAATCCACCACGCCGATCTAACGTTTGGGATCGTATCTCTTCCTCGCGTCTTCCCTACGATAAAGATCGGAAAAGAAATCGACGGGGCTAGCTCTCCAACTGTATCTCCCTCGTTAACCGGAATGACGGTACAACAAAGTCCGTGGCGCGAAGGGCAGGGTAAGGGGGGAGGGAGAGAGAGGGGGCGGGGAACTCGATCGAGGAACTTGACTCGCATTATTTGGGCCCCTGGCGAAGGTCGTGATCCGTGAATGGCCCGGAATACAATGGCGAACCCGGACTAGCTAGGCGCCGTCTCATTGTACCGACATAGTACGTTAAACACCCTCGACACCGGAAGTGGACCTCTTCACCTTCAGATGCCGACTCGTTGAAAAAAGAAAAAACGTTAATCCTGCGCGACGACGAGGATACGACCCGGTTGCCTCTCTCTCGAGAGAGAGAGTGCTTGAAAATATTTAAAACTCGCACCTGGTTCTGACTTTTCGGGGCGGCATCGAAATAAGTGCGTTCATGTTTCCGGATAATCCCCGCACCGAAATTCTAAAGCTTCCCCTTTTCGTACGAATGGCCGATACTCGCGTGGAAGTGTATACCTGGATATTCTCACGCTCGGGAAACGGAGACCGAGTTTCCTATTCGATTTCGTTAGCCTTCGACTGGGTCGGTATACCAATGGCATACGATTAACGTGGGGAATTCTTCTCGATTGAATTTAAAACGTTCTCAAACTCGCAATACGAGAATCGACGGATAACAAGGGACAATAACGAACCGATCAACATACGAGTAGGCGAGTTCCTAATAATATTCTATTTTAACTAGAAACCTCGTCGAGTATCCGCAGCTAGATTCCAAAAAATAACCACCTACCTAAAGATTAACGATCCACCTTCGGTCATACGAGAATACCGACAAACACAATACAGCCACGTAACGAATTTATCTCACGTTTCAACTCCCTTACCTTATTTCGCAAATTAGCAGCCTTCAGCGCTGAGGTCTCTGAGCGTCAACGAGGGTCTCCGGTCTCGACACCTTGATTTCGAACCTCGTTAAAGCACGCTCACCTGGAACGCGTACGTAAGTAAGTACATGGAGCGAGCGCGGAAAAGCTGAGAAAGAGTCTCGAGTGTCGGGGTCAACGAAGCAGTCGGAGAAGAGTTCGTTTGGACGGGCAGGTTCGGTGGTCCCCCCCTAAAACAACAGTGCGCGTGACGCGAGAAACAAGGAAGTCTCTTGTGTCTTCCTTATTGTTGGTTCGTCTCGCATCGTTCGGCTCGTGTGCCCGAAAGCGTATCTCTCGTTTCTACGTTGAGCATCCACCTCTCTCTCTCTCACCCTCTCTCACCCCCCCCTCTCTCACTCTCTCTCTCTCTCTCTCTCTCTGTTCGGTCCGAGCAGCGAACGTCGGATGGCGCGCACACACAGGTACCTTTGTTAATTAAGAGGCGCGATGTGTGGTCTCACGGCCTGGTAGGTACACGTCGGAACCGTACATCGGTGTGCCCTCGCGTCTCTCTCCGCGGCCCAGCGGGTAATACGCGGTCAACCCACATGGTAGCCACGCGATGGTTCGGCGGGGGGGAGGGGGGGTGGGGGGGGGGGGGGCGCGTGCATACCAATTCTCTGGGTACGCGCATATGGATATGTATACACGGAGGTTGGGTCGGTGGAATAGCGTATCTAGCCGAGACACGGCTAACTATCTGCCCACGGTGGCTAACGAGAAGGCCTCGTACCGATCCCGAGTGGGTGATTCAACGCGCGCCGCGGCGCGCCGTCAGGACGCCGGATACAACGTTCCGCTCTGAATTATCGGAAACCGATGAGTGGTCTTTTTTTGACCTCGCCCGGCCTCGCGTGTCGCATGACGTTACTCAATTAAGTTCACCCTCCTTCCCCCCTACCGTATCCCTGTCGCGAGGATCTTTTTTTTTCGCTCTTTTTTCCTTTTTATTTTGCCCTTTTTCTTTGCGTCGCGTCGTCTCGAGTAAGCAAAGTCTGGGCGGACTGGTGGTTGAAGGTGTGGGTGTACGTTTGCGCGCTGTCAGGGATTGACGGGAATTATTACTGGGGTGCGATGTAAATTTTTGCCGGGTTTACGTACGTTGGAAAAATTGACGGACTGATTTTTTTATTATCAGCGTGATTCGTCGGTGAGTACTGAAGGTGTACGCTTTACTCGATATTGATATCAACGTGGAGAGGATTTTACGTTGCATTGATTAATTTGTTTGATAGATCTCGGAACAAATCTAGATCATGCACATCTTCGAATATCCGGATCTCCAAACTATTTCTAAAGCAAGCAAACACATGTGATTGTTTGTAAAATATTTTTCGGTAGAATAGAAATTCTCTAATTATTTCGTGATCAGGGACCCGAAATACATTTGATAGAGTAAAAAAATGTTTGGAGATCCGAAGATCCAGATATGTGCATGATCTGGATTTAAGCCTACATTTCAAACTCTTTTTCTTTCTAAAATGCGACGTACGCGTAGATTCATGCTGCCGTTGGTACGTAGAAAACGTAAATCTGTAAAACTACGGTTAACTTTGTATAATTTGTATTTAATTCGGTTCGGAAATCGTTTCGATGGATAGCGAAAAGTAGAGATTTGCGAGCGATCGATTGATTACAAAAAAGAATCGGGAAGCACTACTATGCGGGGATTTCGATACGAATATCGGAAATTTTAAGCGCCGAAACGGTTGGAATACCACGATCATTCGCCGTTTCGTCTCGTTTCATAATTACGTTCGTAATCGATGGAAATCCCTCCCTTTTTTTTTTTTTACCACTCGAGCGGGAAGCACGTGTCCAATTATGTCGGTCGATTAAGTTCTCATCCCGTTAGTCTATTTTCCCTTTCGTTTCGTGTTCCGCGGGTGAAAAAAAAAAAGCGTAGCTCGAGGCATTTGCGAATTAGCGTCGTACGCGAGCGTGTGCACCGATGTTACGAGTAATCAAAGATACAGCCGGCTATACGCGCCCAAAATGGCTAACGGGAATTTATACGAACTGGTTCGCCGGCTCGTCGAGAGGAATTAGATAGAACGATTCCGTGGAACTTTATCGGCGAACCGATCACCACAATTATCGGAAATCGATGGAAATCCTCTTTCGTCCGCGAGTCTTCTCCACGCCTGGCTTCGCTCGATTGAGCCCTCGTCTTCTTGTTATTCGTATTTCTCCTTTGGTTTTTACCCATTTGCCGAATGCGCGCACATAAAACTTTAAGCGGCGTAAGAAGCCGGGGAGGGAGAAGTAAAAAGGAAATATGGCTCGTAAACGTACGTACGATGGAACGTGGATTATCGGAACGCTGATTAGCGGAAAGAGGGATTACTCCGAATAACGATTATACGGGAATGGAAGTTATCCGTAGACCGTGATATCAAGAGTTATACGACTCAATTCGTACTACCCGGTGATAATTTTATTTCTCCTCGTTGACGAGCGCAAGAATCTTCGGTCGACGAGTAATTAAAATATTAAAATAATTAACGGCCTATTACTATCTTAGCGTAGTAAATTTTTCATCCTGCCAATTTCAGAGATTTGAGAACCGGGTCTCTGGCGGATCTGGTAGTTTGCAATTTACGAATTCACGAGTGAAAGTCATCCCCGCGTTATAGAGAACTCGAGCAACGATATGGTTTGCCATACGTACCGTGTACGTATAAAGTGACTAACGAGAATTCGTACGGACCGATTCACGTGCGGGGAAAACTGGGTGGAGCGATTTTGCAGTCGATCCTATTGGCTATCCGATCGACGCCCATTACCGGAAATCGATGAAAATTGTCTCTTTCGTTCGCGCCTCAAATCAGCGCGATACGTCACGCTGTCGAATTTTTTGTCCACCTTCGATTCTCATTCGCCGTTGACCGATTCCCATCTGCATACACGATGTTGGAAATATCTCTCGCGATAAAAATAAATATCGATATTTCTCTGAACGAAAATATTTAGCTCTAGCCACAAAAAAAAAAAACAGGAAAATATGTCATTTGGAATTTCCGACCGGAAACTGTTCGGATCTATAGTCGATGTAATCGCAGTTTTCAGCGTTGCTATAGATCCGAATAGTTTTTAACTTGGAATTTCAGATTACATATTCCGGTGTTTTTGTAGTGTTTAGCGCTAAATATTTTTCGAAAAATATTCATATTTGAGTCGGTATTTTTGCAAGTGGTACAAGTCCATTAAAAAAGAAATGAGCTAATGGTAATTGTACTACAGATTGTCCTCTTTTTATAAAAAAAATTAGCTTATACCACTTGAAAAAATAACAGCTAATTTATTTTTTAATACGGTCGATAGCTCGAATTCGCGTTCCTCGAGGACGCAATGTTTTTTAACAATTCGCAAGAAACCCTCACGCGTTGAAGGCAAAGGATGAGAAATATTAGCCTATCAACCGTCTGACTAACTAAACTAAATTTTTTGTTCCGTTTAACGTTGACTCATAACGAGGTTGGCTGGCAAATTTACCCATGCGCGGTTAACCTCGCGTTCAATTTCAGAACAGGCTTAGAAAGTATGTACCTTTTATATGCAATCAAGTTCGCGTTGAAACTCTCGCGTTAACTTAAATACTGTCGTTACTCGAATCATCGCCATGACGCTCGCACAACGAACGCGTACGCGTTACGTATTTACCGAATATTCAAATTTTCTTTTTTTAAGTTTCACGAGACGAAAGCGATACATGGGCCAGTGGGGGGGAGGAGGGTGGTGGTGGGCGGCGTGTACGATTATCGTGATGAAAATTGTGGCCCCCGGCCAAATGTCGCACGGGGATAAAGGTCTAACCACTCGTTGGCGGGAAATGCATCGGACTTGTGCACCGGTGCACCGCGTAAATCCGAAAATTCATTACTGCAGTGCACACCGCGATTGTTCGTACCTAGAACGCGGACTCGAACTGCGAAGCGGCGCGGCATTAATGGCCTGGCATCAGGATTTACAGGAGGTGGTGGGAAAGTTGGGGGGTAGGGCAGGGGTTGGGGGTTGGGGGGGGGGGGGTAGGGGACACCATTGTTGACAAGCAAATATAGAATTTTCACGATTCCGATAGAACGCGCCGTGAATAACGTTCACCGAATTAATAACTCGATCGTAAATTACGATTACGGTGTACGTAGAATTCAAATGACTGACTGGCGTATCGCGTGATTCCCGGTGATTGTGCGAGAGCGCCTCCTGCCGCGGTAATGATGATAATCCAATTCTGCGAATTTATTACGCGGCGGTAATAAGCACCGACATTTGTTTCGGTTAATTACGAATTGTTAACGGGCCCGGACATTATATATCATCTGATTTTCGGGAGGATTAAAATAATGAATAATCGCAACGCGCTGAGCGCCGTCTGTGTTTATTGTTTATCAAAAGACATCCGTGGACAGGACGGATTAACGTTCGAATATCATTGTTCCTTTGATTCATTATCCGAACGCTGCCGGGGGATCGTCGTAATAACTAGATACCTTTCCTAGCGTCGATGCTAATTCGCTGGATCGAAAAAATAAGCTACTGACAATTATGCAAATTTGTTCGCGTTCGAAGAAGATCAAATTAATTCTGAAACAATTCGAATTTAAGGTATTCGGGTGGAAAGAAATTTGCGAACATATGCAAACCTTTGCCGACGTTTCTTTTGCTCGACAATAATGGTCGACGTTTTTGTTGTTACAGAAGGTGAGGATGCCGCGGAGGATGAGGATTCTTTTCTTCTGGAGGAGGATGACGCGCCTTCGGCCACGATAGCCACCGACACCGAGCTCATATCCGAGGCAGGTGGTCATCTACCAGTTTTTCTTACCGAACCGGTGGATTCCTTTGTCGTTAAAAACAGGGCGGCCACTTTGCATTGCAAAGCCGCGCACGCTTTGCAAATCTTTTTTCGCTGCAACGACATACGGGCGGAGGATTCGCAACAGCAAGATTTCGTGGATCCTCACACGGGGACTCGAATCGTCGATTGCGAGCTGAACGTCACTAGGGATCACATCGAAGAGTATTTCGGCAGGGATAAGTTCAAGTGCGAATGCATTGCATGGTCTGGCTCCGGGCAGATCAAAAGTCAACCGGCGATTATAGATGTTGCTTGTAAGTATTTGAATATTTTTAATTATGGTGGTACTGAGAATAATCGGAATTTTGCCAAAGTGGGACAATTGGTCGATTATATATTTTATTTTCCATAGCGTAAATGTTTGTGAAAATTTAATGAAAGCACGACATTCTTTTTCATAAAAATCATCGTAGTTGCGATATTTTTTTTAACCACTTTAATACGAAAAAAGACATTGTATATCTGAAGATTTTCAACATAACGAAAAAAAGACTGTCACCTATGTAAGTTGAGGCCGGACACTAAAATTTAATTCGTAACCGAGATGATCAAGTATTTCGTTCGCAATTGTTGGTCTCGTTATCAAAGCGATCGTGACTTTCGTCTTACATGGTCCTCGCCCCCCCGTAATTATCTTGATTCTCCTCCCAGCGAAGTCATTATTTAATTCTGACCCTTAATAGAAGACAATGCAATGAGGCGGCAACCGGGGAGTTTCTAAGAGAATCAATTTAGGCAAGGACCACTCGACCACTTTGAGCCTCTACGCAACTAATTCCGAAATGAAAATCATATCCGTGAAAAGAGCAACGCCGGTCATTTCATTACCATCGTTCCCGCGATCCTCCCGACGATTCTCGCCCATCACGATCTCGAATTTGAATGTTTTCAGACCTGAAGAAGCAATTCGAGTCCCCGCCGTACTCGGTATCGGTTGAGGCAGGCCAGAGTACCGAGCTCAGGTGCTTACCACCCGTGGGTGTGCCGCCGCCAAGGGTTTACTGGTTAAGAAATAACGTACCCGTCGACACGGAGTCCGACACGCTTTTAGTATCGAGCGAGGGACACCTACTCGTGGGCCAAGCAAAACTCAGCCATCAAGCAAATTACACTTGCGTCGCGGAGAACGTCGCGGCAAAGAGACTCAGCGATCCCGTCAGTCTGACGGTTTACGGTAAGACTCTAATCGCATTAAGTTTCCCGGATTTTAACCATTTACATTACAAGATCGCGCGATATTATATCGCAACGGAACGCGGGATTCGTTTATATCAATTATCGCGTACGCTACGGCGCACCTGTCTGATGTCTTGCGTTTATAGAGAATCATTAATTTCGTTCTCGCTGAGAACATTTAGTCCACGAGTTCGTCTGGAAGCATAATCCGAGCAGAAATTTTTCTTTGGGGCCCCATTGGAAACCAAGTGGTTGCTTGGTTTCTAATGGGGTTCCAAGAAAAATTTCTGCTCGGGAAGCTGAATTTATCAGATTTTTTTCTCCAGCCAGAAAATTAGTTTATTATTAGGCCTTTATTCTCCAGCCAGATTATTAGGTAATTAGTTTCGTTATTTCAAACTCACACTCGCCTTAGCTGTGGAATTTGTAATTTTGAAAATACACGCCAATACCTGCGTAACGATCGCTTGAGAACGTACTCTCGTTCGCACGGAAATAATGAAATTAGTAGCTACTCCGTACGAAGTGTCCAAGAAATATTCGCTTTACGAGCCATTCGTCGCGACGATGATTACAGTTAATGGCGGATGGTCGTCGTGGTCGGCATGGTCCGAGTGCCATTCGAGATGCGCGAAAGGGGGTCAGAAACGTACGCGAACCTGCACGAACCCGGCACCTATGAACGGGGGTCAATCCTGTCTCGGGCCATCTCAGCAGAAGATGGACTGCAACACCGCCTGTCCCGGTAAGTCCTTCGAATTCATTACCTCGACGAAATGAGATTTCAAGGAAGCATCACGCTTCGTTAACGTCGATACGCTGTTCGCTTCGCGGTAGAGATTTCTTGCCGGTCTCTCTCAGCCGCTTCGTTGCGTCCTATTCCACGTTAACGTCGCTCGTCGTCGTCGTCGTCGTCGTCGTCGTAAGACGCTTAACGCGCGTTCCTCCTCTTCTCTCCTCTGATCCTGGCTCGCGTCGCGCGGACGTCGAGAGCGCAAGCAGGTTTTGCAACGAGGAAACCAATATTACCGATGCCGAGGAGAGGAGAGTCTCCTCGTTTGATTTACGACCTTCCCCCCTTTCCCTCTCACGATCCCCAACCGTCGCTGCGTCTCCCCCACTTCGTACTGTGTCCCCACGAGCCTCCGAGTCTCTTAAATTGTATTCACCTCTCGAAGACGTTTGCGACATCTTGAGGACACCTGCGGCTATCGTCGTTAAGAATTATGGCACGGTGCATTGAAATGCTCATCGGGGGCAATGTCCATGAGAAAATCGACGTACGACGTTCTTACCGTACGGCTGAAATATTAATCTACATTAGATCCTAACCGCGTCAAACATCGCAGGCTCGTAGATATTTCTATGCACAAGCTCGCCCTTCCTTTCATCACGAATCTAACTGTCCGCTTTCGATAACGCACTCACTGTCTTTCTTCTCACGCTTACTATGGAACAGTCGGTGCTTTGGAAACCTTCACCAACACTTTAGGTAAGTCATCCGGAAGATCAGAGAGAAATGATAATACCGACGAAGATATAGTCTCGCCGTAGCTCGCGTAACTGCAACTACGAAAAAGGGGCTGCCTTGTAAACAGATAATAAAAAAAAAAAAAAACAAACAGCAACGACTATTTGTAAGTACCGCGTCATATGTGTCACGACCGGCAACTAGGATACCAGCGTCGCGAACGAATCGTTAACCGTAACGCGGGATTAAAGTTCTACATGACCGTGGTCCGCGCGCGTTTTTTTTTTTTTTTCAATTTTTCTTCTCATCCACCCGTCCGTCCTTTTGTAGCCCGTCGAAAGAAGCGAGTATACGAGTCAATTAAACGAAAAGGAAGCGAACGTTGTTCTAAGAGCACGAGCAACATCGATAAATGTAACCGAATTGACAAGTATGGCTTTTAAACAAGACTCGAGGGACACGCGAACGAGTTACGAGCCCGTTTCGTCCTTTCGAACTTTTTATTATCGCTTTACGTCGATCGGACTCGTCTTAACGACTCTACGAAACGAGCTTTGGATCTTTTTTTTTTTCCCCAGTGGTGGACGGCGGATGGTCCAGATGGTCGGCATGGTCGGTGTGCGGGAGCGACTGCACGCACACCAGGAGACGATCGTGCGACGAGCCGCCACCCAGCCACGGTGGCCGACCTTGCCAGGGTAGGGACATCACCGTCGCGAATTGCACCGGCGGCATGTGCAACGGTAAGTCACCGGCAAACTTATGTCCGCGCCAAAAACCCCTCGCCCGACTTTCTTTCGCCCGAGGTCTATCCGAAACTTTAAGTACCGTCGAGACGTCGAGCGGTTCTTCCGCAAATAATAGTTTACGAATGTACGTGGTATCGTGAAAGATTGAGAGGAACGAGAGTCAAAGTTTTCTCGATTCTTGCTGCGATTATCCTCGGAAATCGAATTACTCTGGGTGTATGTAACTCGGGATTTTTTTTACAACGGTATCGGTTCGTATAAATTTGTGTATCTCGTTAAAAAAAAAAAAAAAAACAATCGTGGAACGTGGAATTTTCAAGATTATTCCGACGCAACGAGTCGCGCTTTAAAGGGGAATTCTCGGCGAGTGGTGAAAAAAAATCAAGGGTAATGTATGCTGACCGAGGCCGGTACGCGCAGCTGTGAAACTCAACCCACGAACATATGGCCGCGTAAGGCTTTAGCGGGTCTATCACCTCCGTTCCACTTACATCGTTATGCGTTTAGCATCGGGGTCTGTAACGCGCCATTCGTTGATTTCCTTTATGTCCCAGCGAAAGAAACGGCTTCCGATCGCTGCCTTTGTCCATTAAGATACACCGAAATCGCGTCGCGATTTCTCGCGATACCATTCGATAAAGTCGAACGCCATTCCGTACGCGAGAACTTCTAATACCGCCCCCTGTAATAATATCCCCCCCCCCCCCCCCCCCGTCAATTATCGAGATTTATTGGAAATTATTACCGGTACTATCTCTCGTTACGATCATCGCGAATCTCCCGTAACCCTCGGCACAGATCGAACGTCGATATAACTCGAGTGGTTCTTTTGCTTCCTTGCAGTCGGCAACACGAAGATGGGCGGCGCGCACTTGACCGAAGAAGGTAAGTTAAGAAATGGATAAACTATTTTCCCACGACGTGGTTTTAATCTCCTTCTCCTTCTCTCGATTACCTTTCGCGAGACCACGATATCTCCCTCTCCCACCGGCTTTTGTCCCTCGTGGCGTGGTCTCCGTTTCGCGGCGCAAAAGAGGAAAGTTTCGCGATTAGATAAGCCACGATCCAGCGATGTAACGGCCCCTCCCCCGATTCGTTCCAGATTTGCAGAGCCGCGCGCGAGCGCGCGAAAAGTAAAAAAAAAAAACAAATAAGTAGAAAAACATGGCGCAAGTAGGAGGTCCTCTCGCTTAGGGTGCGTCCAGCCGTTCAACCGCGAAGAAAATGTCCTTAACTCGTCGCACGACATTCTTGGATGGATTCTTTACGCCCGTCGCGCGCCATTTATATTCCCGGCGACGCGACGCGGCGCTACGTCTCCCCCCCCCCCCCTCCTCTCTCTCTCCTTCGATCTGATACTATTCAAATCAGATGTTTTATGCTCTCCGGGAAGCAGCAAATAGAAAACGATGATGATCGGCGCGCAACTTTTGCCCCGCGTCAGCCGTTAACTTTATTCATCGATTCAGGTATATTAACGTTGCCGTCGGAAGGCGTTACGAGTCACTTTTAACATCGTAGCGAGCGTGTGCGCGTGTACCTCGAAATAGCTTATCCGGCGCAAGATATAAGAGCAAATGGTTTCTTAATGGAACAAATGGAAACGACTCTCATCCGCGATAGGAAGATATATCATCGAGGTATTAACCCTGAAACACCCCTTGGCCTAGAGGGAGGAGTCGGGATCGTTCGTATATCAAAGAGCGGGAACATTTAAAATGCGTACGCTCTTCCGCTCTTCTTTAATAATTTTATAGTTTACCGAGCGGAATAAGAGACTACCGCGAGATCCGAGGAGTCAGACGATACGCCGGTGCACGCTCGATGATAGGAGAATCAAAAACACCCGGTCCACCCGTGTGTACTTTGAACTCTTCGCCGGGATTTGTATTTGCCGATGAAATTTTTCGCGTCAACGTACGTACGTACCGTCGAACGTTTCGTCGAGTATTTACTTTTAATTACGCGACCGGTTAATTATTGACGCTCGGCGAGGGGCACCCCCCCTTCGGTGCGATCGTCGGCTCTCCCCACGTTCCGGGCGTTTCAAACAATCGTAACAATGATGTGGTAGAGCTGGTAGCCAAGGGTGGCCCACTGGTCCCCGTATAGATGCAGACACCCCCCACCCCCTAGGAGGTGGACGATTCTATCGACCGAGCCACATCAAAGTTGCACGCGATACGATTCGACCTACGGCGTTCGTTCTCCCCTGCATCGCGCGCCGAGGGAAGCGGCTTTAATATCGAAGAAAATTATGTAATCGGTAGCCGTTACGCCCATACCGTAGAAGGGGGAAATTGATCGTGCATGCAAATAAAGTGCCATTATCCCGCGGTGGAGCACCGTGAGTGTGTGTGTGTGTATGTGTGTACGCGTGTTAACGTGTACGTGTGCGCGCGCTCGTGGGGAGCTGGATACCCCGGAACGAACCCCTTGAATCCCGAAGTGCGTTCAATTTTCCTCAAAGCTACGACGAGAAGCGTACACCGGAGTGCTATCGCCTTTATCGTCGAATTTTGTTGCTAACCGGAGGTTTGCGAATACTTTTCGTTCCGCGCGGATTCGCGTTTCGTTGGATATTAGCAGCTAGAGCGAGGAATTATTGCGAGAGAGAAGAGAAAAG
Source organism: Pemphredon lugubris (assembly GCA_933228935.1). Classification (NCBI taxonomy): domain Eukaryota; kingdom Metazoa; phylum Arthropoda; class Insecta; order Hymenoptera; family Crabronidae; genus Pemphredon; species Pemphredon lugubris. The sequence continues at coordinate 6,568,011 of OW121819.1, read as the reverse complement.
TTGCGCTATTCGTGGTATTTTCAAGGGGCTCTTAATGATACTCTTTAACCCCGGCGATAAGCGATAAAAATAAATTGGAAGCGAGTTCAGGTTTTTTTTTTTTTAATCCGGGATAAAACGGGTAGGAGTGCTATCGTAATGATCGCGAGTTTTCAGAGTAATCGTGAAATTGGAATATGTAAAATATTTAAGCTTCATGTTAATCTCAGTAATCGCATAACAATTCCCTTATCCTGTACATTCCAAGCTCCATAATAGTATTACCTCTCCTACACTTTTAACTCCGAACGTTGCAGTATCGACAAAAGAAATATATCGCGTCGTTTGCGATGTCACGCGAAATAATTTCATAGAACTTTCCAATGATTCTTTTTTTCAAAGTTGTCGATACACGATAAACGTAGCAGGAAGCCACGCGCCGTATCTCGGGGTTAAAAATGAGTAATGGGTTCAAATACATTAGGCCGGAGTTATGAAGCGTTATCAATTGCCTCGAAGAAAATAAATCTCGACACCCCATGCGCGCTCCACCACTTTTCAAGCTTCCCTCGGGTGAGGGTGAAAGACGCGAACAGTTCCGAGATCCCGTCATCCCCCCCCCCCCCGCGTCCGTCTCACGCGTAACGACGTGGAACTATTGCGTTTTAGGAAATCCCTCTTCCGAATTCGTATGCGTTTTCGTCGCCGAATATATATTGATGTTCGGAGCACGTGCCTCCCCGGGACAGCGTGCGCCAGCGAGACGCGCATGATCCACGCGAGAGAAAAAGAGAGAGAGAGAGAGAGACAGAAGGAGGGCTTGAAAGTCACGTACCGGAGTTACAACCACGAATGGCTTTGACATTCTAAAATTGGAAGAAGCTTAGGAGCGTCAGCCGCGGTTGAGAGGCAGCCTCGGTATTTCCTGGAAAGGAAGAAAAAAAAAAGAAGAAGAAAAAGAAGGAAACGAACGGAAAGAAATCTGTCCGGCCCGACACGCGCGTTTCGGGGCTCGTTAATTGCTCCCCGGAGAGATTCGCGCAACCGTTGGAAATTTCGGTTTGCGATAAGATATACGAGGGTAACGTTTACGGCCCCCTTACGTAATTCGCGAAAACCATTCGAATCGCGGCGAAAGTTCGCGTAGCGCGGTAATTTAATCCTGATTTTACACCGCCAGAACCGATTACGCGATGGATAGAAACTTTCTCTCTTTCTCCCGTCCCGTCTGTATCTCACTTTATTACTCCCCCGCGTCGTCTTTGTTGCCACCGCGGATTCTCTCCGTCGAACTCCGCGCGCGACAGTAACTTAAAATTATTATTTCATCCGTGACGCGTTCACCCCGCGTCGCTGCGTTTATATCGCTAACGTTAATAGCCGCGATAATAACGATGCCAATCTTTATTGCCGTATGAAATAACGCCGAGCTGTAAAACGATAAACTGACGGTGCTAAGGGAAACGAGCGACGCGAAGGAAACGAGCGTGTCCGCGGCGTAAATGGAGAGGAACCTTAAAAACTTTTCTACGACGCGCTCGTAATATTTAGCGACGCGAGAAGCGTTTAAACTATCTCTCCACCCCCCCTACCGCCACTTTCGCTCTTCTTTGTCGCTGCTCAAAAGAAGCTCCCACGTAGGAGGTAAATAAAAGACTGCCAGTTAAATTATTCATGAGTGGCCGTTTCCAACGGTCGGTAGAGACCCGGCGCACTTGGTGGATACACGAAAATTACTAGTGTCATTTTCACGGCTGCATATCTCAAACGGCCGGGGATCCTATCTCGTAATGCTTGTTAAAACGTGGAATTAACGTCTGGCAGTTATCGTCCCGTCGTTATAATCGTGACTCGGGATTTTACGATAATACGATAATCTTCGAGCAAGCAGTTTAAAACGGGAGTACGACAAAGTCGTCGGTATGTCTCTATGGCCGAGAAGCCGGCTTAAAAGAATTCGCGGTTACGTCTCCTCCTCCTCCTCCTATCGTTACCTGAATTAGAGAGTAATGCGTTTTAATTGGGAAGGAGAGTACGAAAGCAACGTTTGTTCTATTTTCCAGCGAATCGTCAGATGGACGTGGCGCTGTACGTCGGACTAACCGTCGCCTGTGTTGTGATCGGTGGCCTCGCATTTTTCTTAGCGAAACTTCTGAGGCGCAAAGGTCGGGATCATTCCCTTTACTCCATGGCCCGTAACGGTAAGCACTTTAGTGGTAAAACAACCTCCCGCGATACTCGTTGAAATTAAAGAAGGAGCGAGAATCGCGACTGTTGCCTGTTGCGAATTTAATAATAGACCGCGAAACGCTCGTTCGCGTTATAAACGTCGTTGCCTTCTTTCGGGTTTCGGCCCTTTGCATGTTACCCGGCCGAAAATGAACAAGATACTATTTCGATATTTAAATAACACCGCGATATTCGTGACTTTCATCCATGAAGACTATATCGGTATAACTGGCGAGCTCTTTCGGCGCGGAAAGCTGTGATGCAAAAATCTGCATTCCGACTGTATAAGAATTCGACGATCATGCATCAAGGATAATAACACTCTTGTAGTTATCAATGACCGTAAACCCGACATCTCAAAAATAAATTTTAATACCTCATTTTATACCCAATCACACGATAGACAAAGCAATTCCAAAGCCCGGTCTACGCGTACAGTCTTGTCGTCAATGTTGCATGTACACAAAGGTCCTGTTCATCAGTCTTTTGCGAATTGCTCAAACCTCGTTCAGTTCAAGCAAGTCGCCCGACTTGCAATCCACGCGTATGATCATGTCAGTCAAAACTAACCCGATCACGCGAGATCGACTGACAAGACTGTCCACGTAAACCGTGCTCTACACGGTCAGGGATGAAAGTCGCGACTCTTCACTCTCCCCTCTACCCCGACGAAAAAAGAGACTAGCTCGGAATAGTATCTCGTCGGCGTCTTGTCCCCAGCGCGCAGAGATACCCACGAGCCGTGCCTCGGCCGTGTGCGTTTCAGAATTCCAGCCGGAGTTCTTCCCGGACCAGGACAAGAAGCAGAGCCTACAACCGGACGTGACGGCGACGAGCGTGCCGGCCTGCTACGAGTATCCTTTCGACCCGAAGCTGTCGATGTCGAGATCCCTCTCCGAGCACCATTACGACGTGCCTCACCTCTCGATCGCACCCCAACCGTCGCCGATGTCACCAACGCCGAGCACCTCGACCCAGGAGTCGTGCAGCGACAAGCAGATACACTCCGACAGCGAGAACAGCGTCACTAGCTCCTATCCGTCGTCGGACTCGACGTACAACGTCGCCTCGGAGAGCGTCAGGTTGCCGAAGCTCGAGACCGGAAACGTAGCGAGGGCGGCCGTCAACACGAGGGGCGCGTTGCTCGTGCTACCGGATTCCGGGATATCGATGTCGGTGCCCGAGGGAGCTGTACCGAAGCCGCTCAGGGAGGAACTCTACCTGGCGGTGCTCAACGAGGATCGCTTTAGGCCACGATTACCGGGTAAGCGAATATTAGGTTGTAAACGTTTTGATCCGTTCGCGTAACGCGCGACGCTTTAGCTTGAACGATCAGTCGTCGACGAAGATGGATCGTCGTTGCGCGGATGCGATAATGATTTCGTGATTGCTTGCGCTTTTATTCGCGTGGTTTATTGGTTCACTAGTTACGCGTTTGGTATATGTGTCTATAATCGCGATGAAAAATTCATCGATAACGCCGTTAAAACAAAATTGATAACGCTGGTATTTTGAGGATGTTACGATAAATCCGATAATAGCGAAGTTCGGGTCGTTTCGTTAATTAAACTCACGCTCTCGTTCAACGAGACGACGTTTATAGCACCCTCCGTCATTCCGTTGTATCGATCACGACCCAGTTTCGGTTCCCCGATTTTCCTGAATATAAACGCGAACCCGCTGTTATTTCGGACAAAAAAAAACACATCGATCTACCAAAATTGCAAACTAGAGCACTCGTGTCCCCCTCAGATGGCATAACCCAATTATCCGCGGTGGTTACCTGCGGACCTTCGTCGGCGAGCTTCAACAAACCTGTGATCCTTCAATTCGAGCATTGCTCGATCTTGCATCCGGCTACCTGGGAATTGAGCGTTTGGGCCTGCGACGGTCTGAACGTGGAGGACGGAACAGCGATCGCGTCGACGAAGGATCATCAGTCGATAACGTGGACCAGAGTCCTAACTTTGGGCAACGAAACCATCAACACGCCACTGTTCACTCAACTCGACCACGCGGAGGCGTTCATCGTGACCGAACAGCTTCGCGGCTACGTGTTGGCCGGGCAGAGTTGCGAGAACTCGATCGCCACGAAGAGATTACGACTGGCTTTGTTTGCCAGCCAAGCTGGACAATGTTGCGTCAGGGTGTACGCCGTGGAGGACACGAAGGCCGCCATGAAGACCATCGTCGATCGGGAGTCCCTGATCAGAGGCTACCTGCTGGACAAACCGCGAACGTTGCTGTTCCAAGACAACGGGGAGCCCCTGTGCATCAGCCTCGAAGAGGTTGGCAACGAGTGGCAGAGCAAGTCACCCACGGAACGGCAGGAGATCTCGTTCAGAGATGTCTGGAATTGCCAGGAGAACGCCAAGCACGTCGTTTTCGGCCTGGACACCGCATTCGGACCTACCACCACTAGAAGCTACAAGCTCCAGGTGTCCCAAGGGAACGCCGACGCACGGCAGGTCTTCAGGATCGTCTATGACGGCGCCAAGCAATTGATTTCCTCCGGAAGCGTCACCAGGCCGCTCAGAGAGGTTACCGTGGTCAGCAGTGGGCATGCTAATAACGCCACCACGGACTCCACGGCACTGAGACCGTTCCGGTTTACCAGGTCCCTCAGGAAGCAGCTCTGCCAATGCCTGGATCCACCGAACGCTCTGGGCAACGACTGGAGAATGTTGGCGCAGAGGCTTCAAGTTGACAGGTTAGTAATCTTTTAACTTCCCACGTGGCTTGCCGGACACCCGTGATCGACGGAATATCCTCCAGGGACGCTTACTTCCCCTATAACGTTCGCGCTAACTGCTGTTTCCTCCGACGAATAATCTTTTCAGGAATGTTAACGTTCCGCGCGACTGTGAATCTTTCTCGATCGTTAGTTTTAGCAACCTTAAAATTGACCGCGTCCGCGTCTCCTTTTTTCATACTCTGATCCGTTGAAGTTTATTTGGAACCCGCAAGGGGTTAAATGTTCTCGCATGCCTTGGAGCTTATTCGCGCATTAACCCTGACGTGTAAAAGGATAATTCCGACGAGAGCCAGCCCTTCGTAAAGACCCCCCCCCCTCCCCCCGCGATTTGCATATATCTTTTTGATGCTGGAAGGGTTAATGATCACCCCAGCCGGTACTTCCGATCCTGTTACAGGTATATCAACTACTTCGCCACGAAAGCCAGCCCCACGGAGCACATTCTGGACCTCTGGGAGGCGAGACATCGTGAGCCGACGGCGGTTACGGATCTCCTGAATCATCTACGAGTGATGGGTAGGACCGACGCCGCCACCATCTTGGAAGCCCAACTCGGCCCGTGGCTCTGAACAAACGGAAAACCGGACCATCGGGAGGTTTCCAGTGGTGAGTGAAAGTCAAGAATGTCGAACGCCCACACACACGGTGTGGTTGTAATCAGTGAATCAGTGGGTGACCGAACGTTTTAACCAGTGAACTCGGAATCACGAGCGTTGAAGAAGAGAACTGAGCGTTATGTTCTCCGGAGGAGCTCATCGAAACACTGCCTTAACTGTGCGCGATTTTCGCCTCGTTAGTTGTAAATATATTTCTCGAAAGTAGACGGGATGACTGCGATTTGGGCGCGGAGCGCGTCCTCGACGAGGAGCGCGGTGCGAAGAACATTTAATTTTTTTTTTTTTTTGGAGCAAAGAGGTTTATAAAACAAATGCATGTAATCGTGAACGAAGTTAACTATAGAGACTGTGCATTTAGATGGATATATGTGTACATACGTACTAAGGACTCGCGAACTGATAAAGATGGAGATATCCGTTTAGATGGATATTTATATATATTATATATATAGATAAATACAGGACAACAAGTAAGGAACGAACGGAAAAGGGAAGGAGAAGCGTCGTTCCGAGCGCGATAAAATGTACTTTATCGATTTGTTACATGGATGCACGAGCACACGAGTGGCTACTGGTTTTCTAAAAATCGTGCCAAAATTAATTCTCGGTTCCGACGACGTACGCTTTCGTTGACGTTTTCTTCGCAGTTTTTTTGTAAAATCGGTAAATTTCATCTTTTTTTTTCTACGCGTCGACGATACGCGTGACGGTACACGAAGATCGAGCGATCGCGTGACGATCGTTCGCTACCGAGTTCGCAAACAACGATTCTATCGCGTGGAAACGATTCGATTATGACAAATCTGATTTGAATCGACACATTTTATTTGGAAGAATTGTATATTTGTTACTTTCGACGAATAAAATATTCTTGTATACCTCACACGCACGTTTTTCATTTGTCCGCCACTTTCCCTCTTCTCGCTAAATATCCACTATTGCGCGGAAAACGTTGATGTACGTTTATTAAAAAAAAATTTCGCTATCGACGTAACGTTGTTAATCCCCGATGTTTAATTTCATACGAAATTTGTTATATTCGTCTGCTGACAGCAGATGCCAATTTATTTCCATAATTCTATGCGAATCTGCCTTATTACGTTCGAAACAGTGCGCGAAACGGTGGCGTGTCGATTATTTTAATTCGCATCGCGTTATATCGTACTTGGATAGCGAACGATTAACGAACAGATAATTGTGTGGGTGATATTTCAGCGGGCCAGTTTAACCGCGGACGATAACAGTTTATTACCGCGAAACCGCCATTAATCGCGAAAGAATATAGAAACGACGAGACCGACGAGTAACACGATACAAACAACTTCTAATATCTGAAGCCTCCCACAATTCTGCACGTATAATCGGCGCAAAAGTTTCGTGGACAGGTATCGCGTTTCCTCGTTATCGAGCTATAATTTCGAGGTATCCGGTAACGATTCTCAAACGTAATATCCGCATTTATTAAAACCGCAGATTACTTTCGAGCCATCTTGTCCTCGACGTCGTTCCTAGAATCAGCGCGCGCGCGCGCGTGATTGCACGCGAACCAGTACTTTTAACTCCCGAAACTACTCGCGAGTATCGGAAAGCTATTCGCACGAGACTCTCGGTGACGTCGGTAGCGTCTCGGCTACGTTTTGGGTAACGTTTAAATTGAACAGCGTCCATCTCGCAATATCGCTCTTTTATAAAAGGCACAATGGACTAACCACTCCGCGGAATGCATTTACCGACGTATCGCCGATAAATTTACTCTCGCCGTAAAAGAGTGTCTCTCTAGCTGCTCCATTTTCCAGGCAGCTATTGCTTCCAGCAACATACGTACACTTCCATTCCGCGTTGTATCCTGACATCCGACAGAGACGAAATATTTCCGTACTCTCTTCGTATCTTCATCTCGCCGTGTCTGAAGGAGGAGGCAGGAATATTTCTCGATTTTTCTCCCGGGAATGGTAGGTATGTACCCCCCACCCCCCCTCCAACGGTGGCGGTAAACGGAGATGGGTGACAATGGACGTCGTGCGTTGCAATTTTGAAATGTCGATACCAGTCACGCGTAGTACTCCCTTCTGCTTTCTTTCTCCTCTTTCTCTCTCTCTCTCTCTCATCCTCTCTCTTTCTCTCTCAGTCCCTCTGGAACGCTTCTTCAAGGTTTGTCGAGCGACAGATTTTCACGACGCTTTCTTGCAACGCGACGGTGTCGACGTAACTCCCTCGTTTCTTGCCGCATTGTACGCCAACCGTGGTTCACGTTTACGGGACACGGTATACGTCGTGCTGTCTGATCTCTCGTGTCATTACGTTACCGTGAGATTTATCCCGTCTCCTTTTACGACGGTTACAAAATTGTTGCGATAACGTCGACGAACGTGAAAAATTAAACGGGGCCCTTAAAGAGCTTTGTATTGATCCGTCGGATGCAATTCCATGCGATTTAAATCATTTATTGCCGCGGAATTGCTACGCGTTTTTATTACCTACCTGGTCGCACGCGAGAAATTATATTGCCAAAGGGAGACGCGAAGAAGCCGGTCAAACGTCTTTCGATCACGCTAATTCAACGGAAATATAACCTTGATAACAACGACACGATAATATGACAATTATCGCTAGTTTCCGGACTCTTGATTCTCATGGACCGGTAAACTGGGGAAGAAATTGGTCTGGTACTTAGGATTACCAATTTGCTATTTTGAGAAGAGAGACGTTAAAAAATGATTTATTCCCAACAAACATTTATGCTATTTTTTAATTATTCAACGACCCAATGAAAACTTTATCGCAATCCGTCACTAATTCGCTGATCAGCGTTTAGGAAATCCTGACGTCCGTCCAAGTTCAAGCCCACGGGCTCGGAAATAAAACGCAACAAAGTACCATCCACAAGAACATACGGCGAATCTCCAATCGTGTACGTATGTACTCGCGTTGCTTGGCGGGTCTGGAGAGGGTAAAGAATCCTCTCGCCTGGCAAGCCCCCGCTGAAACGTATCAGACCAGCCGCTGATGCAAGTACGCAACAACGGTTTGCAAACGCTCAAATTCGTCCGGCTAATTTAAAACGTGCCTTCGCGAAAACGAGCAAACGAACAAACGAAAGTACGTTAATTGGAGACTCTAATAAACGTAACATACTTTCTCACGCTTCGCCCTCGCGTCGGCGCCTCTGATGACTCTCGGAAAACTATTACCGCCAGTGTAAAAAAAGGAAAAAAACCCCGCACCCCCCGGGAAACCCCGGGCGAGTCGAAGCGGCCAGTTGCCAGCTAGAAAATTAAAAACCTTGTCCTCGAGGTCTCTTCGCGGAACAACGAAGAGGAAAGCGTTTCTCCGAGCGGTGCTCTGGCCGTCTTCCTCCTCTCATTGAGATGCCCTCGCCACGGCAGTCGTTGCGTAAACGTAACGGAATGCGCACAAGTGTTTTTCAAGTGCTCCAGCATGTTGCCGGTCGGTAAGGCTAAGTGCCATAAAAATAGCTCGCGCGGAATTGTTACTTCCCCTCCTGACGCACAGATGAGCCTCTGACGCCGCTTTTACTATTCGCGAAGATAGCCAGCGACACGTAGGTATGCGAACTCCTTCATTGAGATGCACCTAAGGACGGTCATTCGTTGATTGGGTTCCCCCCCTACGGTGGAACGTTCCAGAAGTTCCGTCGTACGATAGGATTTTTCAATCGATCCTCGTTACGTATCGTACTTTACTGTCCCGTTCGCGCGAACGTGTTCATTGGACGAACTCGAGAGTCTATCCTGGAAACTGTCGCGTCGGGACACGTTCGATTCTCGGCGTCAGATATTCTTTCGACGCACCGGTAACCCGTTTGGGAAACGCTGAGTGCGTAAAATCGTTTATAAGGTAAAACTATATATAAACGCCGATCGTATCGAGCTTCGTTCGAGTTAATCGTAAAAGCAGTGCGATCTGTACCTAGGTTTGCTGTAAAATAAATGACTCGTGAGTATTTTATACGTCTCACGAAAGACGAGTCGTGGGCAGTGCGTTCAAACAGAATTATATCCAGTAATCGATAAACTTGTAACGAGCGTCCGGCGAACTTGAATTCACTTTACAAGTTTGCATCGAATAAACAAACTCTATCGCCAGAGCTCTAGTACCACGCGAACCCCGTGGTATTCGTGCCTTTTAATAAACGTTGACACATTTTATTACGCGATAGTGATAAGGGAATATGAAGCACTATCGCCGCGCTAACAACCCTTCGTCGTCTCTAACGAAATTCGCTCTTCCACCCATGATCCGCGTCAGAGGATTTTAAGCGCTATACACCACCCCCCCCCCCCTCACCCCCGCCCCCACCAACCTCGGCCAGGTATACGTATCAACCTGCTCAGCAGGGACTGGTTTTGACCCAACGAAAAGTTGAACCATTCCCGAACATACGTATAACGTTCCGGACGTTTAGAGCCGAGTTCAGCGTGACTTTTATGCGACCGCTTAAAACATTGCTCGGCATTCTGTGCGATAGCTCGGCGACACATCGGCATGTCGAATCGTCATTGAGAATGCCTCGGTGGAAGTGCGCGCTCCAATTCGTTCCTTTCACGAGGTGTCAGCGCCGGGATTGGCTTTTTCGCCTCTTTGGTGGCTCGCGTGGGTATGCGCGGGAGAGAGAGTGAGTGAGAGGGAGCGAGAGAGAGAGAGAGAGAGAGAGAAGTAGAGATCCCTCTTATACTCTCGCGGAGAGATACGAGCGTAAATTATAATAACGCAGCATGAAGATTATGGCTCTTCGAGCGAGCAACGGCTATTCGGTACCACCGACTCATTCTCAACGATATATTACGCGTCATCGGCGGGACAGTTAACGACTTATTGGCATGTCGAATCGTCATTAAGAATACGCTCGGTCCAGTACGTTTCTTTTACCCGCGATACTACGCGTTTTTGTTGTTCGGCCGCGTTCCGGGTTTTTTTTTTTTTATCGTTCGGCAAGTAAGCGTGTGCCCCGTTGCAACGAGCGCCGCCCGGCCGAGTCGCGACGGGCGAAAGGGAATGACGGACAGTTTTGATTCGCTCTCGTTTTAAATGGGATATACGTTTAATTGACGCTTGAATTTTTAAACAGTAATTTCGATACGGACACACCGGCTATAGGCTGACAGTTAAAACTTCGATCTCGATCCGGCAAAAGTAAAAGCATTTAATTGATTTGCCTGATATAAATCAGAACGCGCGACAAAGATCGAATGAATTATTCATGTCGCGCGGGGTGGTTCGCTGCGGCCTGCATTAACCGCGTTTACTCGCTTTTTTCTTTTGCAACGATTTTTCAGAAAATCGATAGGAGAAAATTGATTTTATTAAGAGTCGATGGATGTCGAGGCTCGTCGTCGGCGTTCGAGTGGAAGAAATTCCGTCGGACTCGTATCCCCTCGTTCGCGCATCGTGTCGTATTTATGGATCGAAAATCACCGTGCGTAAACCTTCGGTCGCGCGGATTACGTGACTTTTCATTTTTGCCCGGTTACTGGCGGAGAGGACGTTAATGGTGGTCGGACATTATGGCCTATCGACACTGTTTATCATGCGTGCGATAGCAAACGACACATTGGCAGGCTGAATCGCCGCGCGGAATGACAGTGCAGGAATGCTCGTTCACTTTCATTGCTCCGTTCGGATCGCGTCATACGGGGTTTTACACCTTCTTAAACCGCGTGTACGTTAAACTCTGTGTCACGCGGTAAGATAAATACCTACTCTGCGAAACGCGTGTAAACAGCCGACGGAGGTATAAACAGTGCGCGCGTAACCCGTTGTTTCGGAGGTCGAGCCGTTCGTGCACGATTATGAGCTATAGATCGATTAAAAGCGCACCGACAACATTTTAACAGAAGTCGTTATTGCGATCGAGACAGAGGGGAGATACGGGTCAGACGTAAAATCGATATTGCGAAATATGAAACGCAATTGGTATCCTGCTTTATTCCAAATTCGTCGTTAGATAATGCGTCGATGATAATTGACGCGAACGGTGAAACCAGTTTGCATGCTTACGAACTGGTACCAAGAATACCGGCCGAATAGTGAAACTGCACCGAACGACGAATGTTCCCTGTGCAAACATTTGTCGTTCGCGTACGCTCGTACGAGTAGTACGGGGAATACGAGTACAATATACGTTCGACAAACGCAAAGTCACTGTTTCCTCGGACCCAGTGACATTTGACGCTACCAAACTAAATCATTAATTCGTACAAATACGCGCCGGATACCGGCGAACACGAGCGCCGCCTGTCGGATCCACGTTTACACGGTCTTTGACACGTTACACGGAAAATGACGCGTCCGTTAAATCCGTGAAATCCCGCGAAGATGCGTGCAAATACGCGGAAGGTGAGATTATCGCTGAAGCAGCGTCCCGACAAACACGTTACGTGACACATCGACGACGCGTGCACGAGTTCCATCAGTGCCACTGGTACAGAAGCATATTTACAATAGTCTCGAATCGAGAGGACGATATCGTACGGTATATACACGTGACGTTATTACATCACAGATGGAACGACATTCTATACGAAATCGATTTCTAGAGAACCGGTAGCTACGAATGTTCTTCCAACTTATTCTACCGGGAGATTCCACGCGTGTTGCTCTCTCTCTCGTTCTCTCTGTTCCTTCCCCCCTTCTTTACCTCCCCTCTCCCCCTCGCTCTCTGAGACGTATATGACCAGCCTGCGGCGTTCGTACCATTTTCTTCCCTCGTTCATTCTTCGCGTATTACGTATGAAATGGAGCACAGTAGCCACAGCAACGTACACTCGAGTAAACAAAACGTCAGGTTGTTTGCCGGGGCATCTCTGCGCGGAAATTCCGAGAATTTTCCAACGTTGGACGTGGATTTTTATTGGAAAAATTTCAGATATAGACGATACGAGTGACGTCGTTTGCTGCGGTGTTTTATAAATATACCATTCTCGCGGTTAATCTTTCGCTGGACACTGCTTTCCGTAAAGATCGTATTGTCGTGTAGATAAAAGTAACAAAGTAAATTGTTTTCTTACAATAACGTCGCGTTGTTAAATTACCGACGAGGATCGTAGGCACGGGCGAAATATCCGAAGAATCTATGTTATTCTATTAAGACGCGTCCTCACTATGCCGCTGTATGCCATTCGACAAAACCGAAACTGACTTGGACGTGAATGTGCGTACGTGTCAGCTGTCAATCATGCCAATTTAATTCTGCCAATTGGCCCTGCCAAATGGCATGCAGCGGCACAGCGAGGACGCGTCTTTAGATACTTACGCGAAGAAAATTGTTTCTTCGCTGTAAAATAACAAAGGGTAACATATCCATTATCTATTTCCCGGAAAGTTTTCGTAATCCAACGATCGTACGATCATTGATCTTTCCCACGAACGCGAGCACATCGTTTAAAAAACTCAACAAAGACGGTGGCATTGTTTCGCGCAAACCGTTCCTCTCCTTTGCGTACCAATCTCATCGAAACTTTTCGTGATCGAGCGATCCGTCGGCAAGGTTCCTCTCAGTATTATCCATCTTCTTCCTCTGGTCGAACACTCGCCTCGCGATCCTCTCCCGTTCTCCTCTCTATCTAGACGCGCATACATATGTAACCGCCCCTCCGAGCATTGTCAACCCGGCCCCCGAAGGCAGTAGATAAAGAGCAAGACGGATACTCGTTCTCGAACTTGCCAGCTGCGAGCCCACGCGAATTTGGGTGACTCACTTTACAATATGCTCAAGGCGTACTAACGTACATACGTGCGTGTGTACCTACGCTCGCATAGTGTCACTTATGAATGCTCTCAGCGGTTAAAAAGAGAAGTAGTACCGAGAGGATAGGCGGGTATCATATTGTATGCTCGAGCCGAGATCCGATAAGATCCTGAAAACGTTGATAGACGCTCTCTTAAGTGTCTCTTTTTCTCGGCTTTTTTTTTCTCCTAAGTTTGTCATTGTTTGACGTCGCTGGTATTCATATGTATGAGCGTCGCGCTAATGAGATGCGCCTTTACGTTCGCTGGATTAACTCTGCGGTTGGGCACTGGAGATACCGCGAGATTCTCGTTTCTCAGCGTTCGTCTGACAGTGTTAGGGGATAGATGCGGTGTACACGATAAAATTGGAAGATGGTAAATGCGAGTATATTTTCCAATATGATGCTTCATGGATTTGAGTTTTAACGGAACACAAAATTATCACGCGGTCGCATCTAACTTGCCGTCTTAAGATTTAAGCTGCGTATGAAAATAAAGACAAAAGAGACTATCGATGAAATGGATTTAATCGTTTGATCGGTGAGATAACAGATGGCGAATTATGATAGGTAGTGTTCGTTCATTAAATCGAATTCCTCGTAACTTTTAATTGAATAAAAATGATTCTTATCACAGTGCCCTGAATTAATCCGATCGATAATCTATTGGCAAGAAGCCCAATTGTTCCCAGGGGACTATCGAATAAAATCGTTCGTCCCGCCTAAAGTGAAAAAACTGCAAGGGTTTCCCAGGAATCCCTTCGCGTGTACGCGCGCGTAAATTATAATTATCTCTTAAGCGGCGATGTTTGTGTTCCCGCGCGAACCCTTCCCTCAATGTTCCGACCCAATTGTGATCGTAATTTATTCTCTCGCGGCATGAGGTAAGAGTACAACTAGGCGTACAAGCCTGAATCTGTTTTAATGCTCCACGTACAACGGTCGCCTTTGTTACTTACATCGACACGTTCCACCGTAGTGATATCGAGATCCATTTCGTCCTAACAAACGTTCACCCTCTTTAAACGCCAGCATCTCTCCGTACCCCCTCGCTACCCTTCCGCGTATACACATATATCTCTCGACGGCGAAGCCCTTCACCGTAATATTTCAACTCGCCCTTAACGTTGGATCGAGTTAATGTTTTCGAAATTCCATCCACGGTTATACATACATACACATCGAGCGCGTTAATTCTCACGCATCCTTCGTCGGTCGTCCCCGATGTAACTTCGAAAAGGAAGTCGAGCGAAACACTGACGCGTGTTATCGAGGGAATTGTGTCAGTATGTCCGTGGAACAAAAACGTACTCCTACAAAAAAAAAAAGTGCATCCTGCATGGGGACGCGTGGACGAGACGTCTACGAACAAACAAAAAAAAAAAAGGGAGGAGAGTCAAAAAGAAAAAGGGAGGAAGATGCGAGGCCGTGACGTATTCTTGTCAAGAATACTCGAGGGTGACTTGGCGGCGCGGAACCCTCGCGAGGAATGGGGGATGATCCGCATTGTGCCTTCAACTTTGCTTTCTCCGCAATACAATAAAATCCTCTTTGCCCGGCGCGTCATTGTTTAACGGCTGATTGACGTTGATCGAGGGGCGCACCCTCGTCCCTCCCTCCCCCCCTCCGGAAAAGTGTCGCCCCCATGGAATCTCGCGCGTTCATACGCGTAAACGCACACGCTGACGCGTTAACGTTAATACACGCGCGTAGATTAGGAGAGTACGAAATTTCCGTTGATCCGAACGAACAAGACACGATCGAGTTTTTACCTATTCGTAAATACGTCAATCCCCCATTCGTACATCTCGGAACCGTGCGCTTTACGTTCGAGCGAATCTTTTACGGAACCCGGGAGGATAATGAAAATCGTGAAAAGCCGGTACGAACTTTTACCCCACGAACTTTTATAAAGCGCGCGGACGACGAGGCTCTCGTGGTACGCGTAAACGCGTTTACGCGTCGAGTACGCGCGCGCAAGCTTCACTACTGGCATCCACGCACACGTACGCGCGATTCCCTGACTTCCGCGCTTATACTCTTTGACATCCATCGGCGTTACCCAACGTCGGGGGAGGGGCGGGGGGGCATTGTACGCGCGGGAGATGCGCGGGAACCCAGTGACGCGTGACACGTCCCTGGAGGGCCGAGGGCGCCGCTAAATAGAACGCCCATTAGTAACGAATACCGCGAGGAATCCCCTCGGTGCGTTGGCCGGGCATGCTCTCGTCGTATACATAATGCGGCAACGCCGAAATTGGGGGTGAGTTTGAGTAGGGCAGGGCACCGTACCGGGGCCCTCCGGGAACGATACGCGGTCGCGATAATTTTCTGTTACCCGCTCGCCGTCGCCGAGGGTGCGGATTTTCGTGAGAGCCGCACACGCCTAATCACGTCGCGCTGTACTCGGGGGAAGGGGGGGGGGGCTGATCGGTGAATAAGATTTTATTCATCGTTTAGTACTTTGAAGTCTTCCGTTATCCTTATTCTTCGCGATTCGCGATGCGGATCGTATATCTGTGGATGGACGTAATATGTTGGGATTTGATAAATAATTGAAGGGAATGTAGAGATATTTTAAACATGTAAGGGTTTGGTTCTACTGTAGGTGTTTAGAGATTAATTTTCACCTCTGACAGATAGGTATGAAACGAATTACGGATTAAAGTATTGTCGCGCGGCATGCTGCGC
Source organism: Pemphredon lugubris (assembly GCA_933228935.1). Classification (NCBI taxonomy): domain Eukaryota; kingdom Metazoa; phylum Arthropoda; class Insecta; order Hymenoptera; family Crabronidae; genus Pemphredon; species Pemphredon lugubris. The sequence continues at coordinate 6,551,992 of OW121819.1, read as the reverse complement.
GTTACGCGTTGCGAGGTCGTTATAAATCAGAAACTGAAGAAGTATTAAAGAAGTAATATTTATTATAAGCGAGGCTGGGACGTGTTGCTTCCGAGATGACTTCGAAAAGATTCCAAAATCACAGCTGTTAAACGAACGCTCGGTACAATGAATGAGAAATACTACATCTGTAGTAATCTCATGTTTGCAGTTTTTCTGAAAATTAAAATAAAACTAGTAACATTACATTTAGGGTTATACCTGTACCTGTTCGTTAAATTCGAGCCGACCGTATCTAACGTAACCGTCACTTTGGAATGGAGTAATGCGCGGCAGTAACGTTTCCTTGTAATCCAACAACTCTCGTTTCTATTAAACCCATAAATTTAAACGTTACGTACAACACGAACGGAACAGTTGCTGACAAGGAAATTCCATGCCGAGCGAAAACAGATATTTCCTGGCGCGGAAACACACCCGCTCCCATAATAACGTAGAAATTGTTACCTACCAATTGAGATATCAATCTCGGTAATCGTTTAATCGCGAGATATCGATATTACCCGGTAATCATAAACCCGATCGCGGAGGTTGGCGGCGACCGATACTTGCGAAACCGCCGAGCTACCATAACGTGCAATTATGCATTTTCACGGATTAACGTTTAAGGCCTTCATTCCACGCTTACCAAAGGCCACGGGTGTAAACAGATTACGGCGCAATCATTGGTCGTTTCTCACGACTGTTTGAGCAAGTGATCGCGTACCCGCCAAGTTGTTTTCGATACACCTCGAGCGATTCGAGAAACCTTCGACCGTCCACCGAATTATACCGTCAAACGTCACACGAGTTAGGGACGTGATATCGAAAGAGAGTATCGATACTTTTACCCGGTACTTGTATCCAATGCAAATACCGATATCGGTAGAATATTGAAACAATGGTATCGATACCAAAGATACTTTTATCGAAAGAAAACTCTCGATACTATCCCAACGTCTCGACGATTTACTCGAATAGAAGAGACGCCACTTGTAAATCCGTCGGATTTAGAATATACATCTTTATTCGAGTAGCTCGGTATAACCAGGAAGAGCGCATTTAACGATACGCCGTTAAAAACTTTCGAGGCGCGTCGAAAATTCACTCCTCCTGTCCTCGAAATGTAATTAACACCGGTGAATTCAGGTCAAAGGAATGGCGTTTGTAGTACCTACGAGCACGTTTCGAGCACGGATCACTGGCTTTAGCCGTGACAAATAACAGACCACGCCGTTCGAATACCCACGGATGCGCGCGGAAAGAATATACTTACGGTACGGCAGAAGAGATTTCCACGAGAAGATACTACGTGGAAATGGGACGAGCTCGCTAGTCCACCTGAAATTGGCAGCTCTGGGCACCGAGGGTGCTAATTTCAGAGGGTCGGCTTCGCGGGCCTGTAATTAATGGGGTTTGTCATCCGAATGAAAAAAAAAAAAAATGAAAAAAAGCCCCGTGGGTGCAGCGGGAATGGCAGTAGGTAGCGACGACGGTGCGATCGTTGATTGGTATCGGTAATTGGCCTGATTGTCTCGTGGCCCAATTAATTTAATTACGTTTAATTGCGTATCGGGCCGCTCTTCATCCGGACCAACTTTCCTTCGACGAGTTCTTTTTCCCTCCATTTATTTTCTACGGGAAATCTACTTCTGGCAAAATTTTGAATTCGATGCCGGTTCTAGGGATTAAGTGGGTTCGCGTTGACGAGCGCGCAACGAATTTCACTCTTTTTCTCGTCTTCGCGCGAATTGAATTTTATTAACCCGCGAATTCGCCGTTGACGGGGATATTACGCAGCGTTGAAGCCGCTTAAGAAGTTCAGCGACGAAGTCGCAACTAATTTCCGTATGGAAATCAAATGTACGGCGTTCCATTGTACGCGGGAGCGAAAGACCGAGAAATATCCCCGATGGCGTATACAACTCTAATGTATCTACTTTTCGACAACGAGAAGCGGGCGAGGAGTAAAAGACATCGCGAGAGAGAGTTACGAGTTTACGCGTCTCTGTTAGTTTTGTCATCCTTGAGCCTGCAGTTTATGTAAATCGTGAGGTAGACACTCTCGGAAAACACCTCTAAAATACCGAGGCGATATTGCTCCGAGCGCACGGCCGACATAATACCATGCAAATCTCGGCTAGTTCCGAAAGTTCGTTATAACAAGCTGCCAGAGCTCGAGGAGAGAAAGAGAGAGAGAGAGGAACGAAGAGGGCATAAAAAGAGAGCGAGAGAAGGAAGGTAGGTAAAATCCAGAAGGAAAAATTATGCGCTAGCTCGGCACGGTGCTTCTTGTCGTTTCGAAGTGAGTTGGAGCAGTAAAAATGCAAAAAGGTCGCCTCTTTATTCCCCGAATGCCACCGCACGGCCAACGAGGCGACTTTAATTAAACCTTACATGACGAAAGAACCGGCGGTGCCGGATGAATCCACCGAAACCTTAAGCGGTGTTCCGATCCAAAGAAAACCCCCCCTCGATCTCGGTTTAAGTTTAAAACCCGCGCTAAAGTCTCTTTGAATCGTACGGCACTGCTGGGAACGAGAAGGTTTGACGTAGGCAGTGCCTACGCTCTCTCGTCTTCTTTGGCTCGATGAAATGAATTGTGGTTTTAAGGCGGTGTTCATTAGCGCGAGCCTGCTAATGTATTAATCTTATCCGTGAGGGGTTATTAAGAGGAGAAACAGGAGAGTTAGATATATTTTATGGCCAGTCGTAACCGTACCGTTTTTCCTCGTCGCTCTTGAAATTCTATCGCCATGCAACGGAGACGGACGGGTTCCTCCTTTATCGAATATCCCATGAATTTAGATTCGCCGGGAAGAAAAATATCCGTATATCCGTAAAATAACGTATTTCTCGAACACCGCGGAAGCGTCCCTCTCGACGCCACCGTCAGCCGTCGAAAATACCGAAAGAGCCCGTCGCTATGCGAATCGGTTCGAAAAAGTAGGTACCCGCCGACATGCAGTCGGCGCAGCAATTTCCGGTTTGGTATTTTCGGATCGATTCGCAACCCCTTTTCTCTCTTTCGTGGCACCGCATCGTTCGGGGCTAGCGCTGGTATATCGTCCCTTTATCCCCCCCCTCCCTGCTCGGCCCTCGCAGTCACCCTCGTTCGTCGTGTCCCCCTCGCTCAATTTTACCACCGTGCTGGAGAGCGACGAAGATGGGAAGGAAAATGCAGGATGAGGAGAGAGAAAGAGAGAGAGTGATGAGGGACGAAAGGATAGAGGGATATCTACAAAAGGGAGATATACAGAGAGACGCCGATAAAGCAAGAGAGACGGCAGAAGAGCTGACTTCCAAATGGATATTAATAGTTCTGCTTGAAGCAACCCCGCGATCGTCGCTGATTACGCCGTTACAGCTGTTATCCTTGATTAAAGCCCCCTGGCCCGGTGGGTGTTTAGAACAGAAACGACTTCGATAGCTTCGGTCACCGCTGCAGAGAGAGAGAGGGTGAAGGGGGGGGGGTTCGAAGGGGGCAATCGTTGCCCGGACCACGGACCCATTTATATAAATTCAACCGCGGTAGCGCCACGACAAACGGCTCTGGTGGGCCCCGTAAACAAAGCTGCTTCGCCGGCCTCCTCCGGAACCGGTTCGACGCTGCTCTAATGTCATTTAACGTAAAGCATGCCCGCGTGTGCGCGTGCATTGCGCTCGCGCACACTCTCTACCATTGGACTCGTCCGTCGTGGAACGCGCATACACGGGGCCGGATCTGCCGCATAAAGCGCCGATCCTAAGTGGCTAATCGCTAATGATAGCCCCGGAGAGCGGTGGAGATGCGAAGAGAGAGAGAGAGAGAAGAAAAAAAAAAGAAAAGAGGAAAGAAGCGCATCGAGAATGCCTAAGCGTGAATCGACATCGAATAGAGGCGCTAAGACCGGCTCGTCGAGGCTTCCGCTTTAGCGCTATGCCATGCCGGTGTAGGCGAACCGGCGCAATTAGCCGGTAACAGGGCCAATAAAAGTATCGTTAATCCTCACAAGGCGCTCCGGTTGCCACGACGCTCCGCGCGACAATTGCGGCAGGAAGCGATAAACCTCCGACAATTTTGCTCGGTGTTGTAAGCGCGGTTATTCACCGGGCGAGCGAGGGTTTGATGCGAATCGATTTTCTGCGAGGTGTACGTAAGAAACGACACGTTCGTGTCGACGACGGAGGAGGGTATGGAAAATTGTGTTTTGATCAGCTGTGCGATCGTGGAGATGCGACGGATCATTGTTTCGATTAACGTTTGGGTTTTACTCGTTCGGATATCGATGGAAGTAAATAGTTGGTGCGTGTTGCTTTTTTCGCATTGGTTTATACGAGTGATCGTCGTGTGTCGTTAAAAAAGTCAACAATGCAGTACGTGTGTACATATGAGGAAAGCAATGATTTTTCATTGTCTAGAATATTTCTAAAAAATTCTTTTTTTAATGCGGTTTGACCACCTTGGAAATTCTCTTCTAGTCTGGCGTACTTGTACTTGGCCCCGTAACAAGACCTTGTCTCTTCATATTCTTTGTAATCTTTTTTCTTCCTTCCTACGCTCGGACGTGAAAAGGTGGCGGGATAGTTTTAATTTATCCGTCGCGTTACGTCGATGAAACACGAATCGATATTATCGCACCGATACCGGGTGTCGGGAATTATGTTACACCGAGCGTAATAGAAGAGATACCAGAGTCACCGAATCTTTGCGAAACTGACAAGATGTTATTCGATCAACGGATCCGTTGCGCGTTGGATCGTCGCGAGAGGGAACGTTACGACACGCAACGGGATTGCATTTGCTCGCGGATTACAAGGAAAATCACGAACCGGCGAGGAAAGTCGTGTTGCGAAAGCAAACACGCGTTTCTGTTATTCTATCAACTGCGAACCGACGGGCCATATGTATAAGCAAGCTTACCCGATATTTTATTGACCCCCATTCGAGCTTAAATACACAACTAAAGAAAACAAGTAGACACACCTACGGAATAACAATTGTACGAGAATTATCAGCTTGGAAACTGTGAGGCCGATACAGGCTATAAAACGGGAATGCGATTTTTTTTTAAATAAATAATGTGAATATCTGTTCGAACGCCTTGTCCGCATCGATGCTCGAGGCGATTTAAATTTCAACCTACGCGAACTCTCTAACTCGTAGATCGATGCCCAGAAGACTCCAGGAAGTTTTGATTTTAAAAAAAATTATAATCACCGTAGTTTCAAATTAATTAAATACTTTCGAGCGATACCATCTTCTTCGTGGTATTCTATCGTCTACAGATACGTGCTCCTACTCGATTTTGAATAATAAATCTTGATTCGTTCGTATCGTGGTAACTTTATAGACAAGTAGATATACACCACCACGGTCAGACATTGTGCAGAAACCACTGTTTCCACCCAGACGTCGATAACGCTCTCAATTTATAATTTCTTCGCGTCGTTTATTTCAACCAATAGATGAATTGTAGTAAACGATTAAAAAGATTATTACCCCACTCGGAGAATTGACCCAAACGATAGCTAGTAGCTTGATGTCCCACGGTTACGCGTCCCAATTTCGTCTCAACCTACGCAAAACCATTCTCCCAATCAACGAGAATCGTAAGTTTGAACGGGATCGCATTGACAATAACCGGCGCGTACAACTTTAAATTATCCCGTTTATCTGGAATCAATCGATCCTACCTCGTCGTCGCGTTGCCCTACCCAAATCCCCGGCGCGCGTTTCTCCCCCCTTTCTGTCGAGCGACGCTACCACGTGCGCGTCGATACCGATCTGAGCAATAAGTGTCTCAGGAATGGAAGCGTTTTGTGAACGGCTGTACGGCACCGTCGACGAGGCCCCTCGCTCTTCGTTATTTACTCGTACGATTACGCGTAGGAGTGGAGGGGCCCCGTTAAATCAACGGAGGCCCCGCGTAGTTAAAATGCCGATGTTAATCGCCCGGAGGCCTCGTTAGCGGCCTTTACCTCGCGGTCTTGCGCCCCACCTCACCGCCGCTTCCACCTCCTCGACGTATTCCTTTTCCTTTTTGCTCTCGTCCGATGCTGTTACGCGAGGATACGAAGTAGGGAAGAGCGATAGGAAGAGGTAGAGAGAGAGAGAGGGGGGGGGGGGGGAGAGTAGAACTTTTGAGGGAACGTCCAAGAAACTCTTTACGCGTTGTACGTTGTAATGGAATTTTCGTTATCATTCGCTCGGCCGCTAGTTGAGAATTTATCGTGTACGTGTTTACAGCTCGCGCCGTTACCGGCCGGATTTACGATTGGTGCATAATGATACCGTGTCAGGCGTAATTGATTTTGCGTTCGTATAAAAAGGAAGCTTTGCTTATTAACAACGAACAAATTGATAACGACTATTCGATACGTGATTAATCGGAAACGTAAGTCCGTGAATTTTTCCACGATAATTGACGATACGGGGGAGACAAAAAAAATGAAATTGCCTTCGCGCGAATACGCGCGAACCGGGGGGAAAACGAGGGACAAAGGGACACCGTCGTACGATGTCTTAACTCTTAACGTCGCGGCCATATCTCCCCTTGGCTAAATTAAATTTGTCCCCAATTCGGTTGTTTCCGTTCCACGGGTCGCTCCGGGACGGCTTCGAGTGCCAATTTAGCGGCATCTGGTCGTGGTCTGTTTTTCTTTAAGAGACTATCGAAGGAACCAGCTCCCCTCGCCCTTCGCCATTCACGCGACTCACGCTCTCATTTTAACGCCTTCTATTATGGTAAGGTAAACCCATCCCTTCCGGCTCGATCGGGGCTCTCACGCTACGCGAAGTAAAAACGAAATTTCTTGGACGATCGGGTAACTTCATTGCTCGATTCCAACAAACGCACGGAGTCGGTTCAATTTAAAGGTCGGATATAATCTAAGGCGGGAGATAAAAGGAATCGACGGTGCAGCCGAAAATCATTCGATTTTCCCAACCTCCAAATTCTATCTTCTCTCGAACGCTAATAACGATTTTAATCAATTTCGACACGGGATATAACCCCGCGTGATATTAATATAAGTCGAAGCTGCCCAGCGTCTAAAATTCCGTCGGTTTCACGGGTTTGAAATTCCATCGTCACTCGAATCTAATAACAATCTTCATCTCTATAAAGATCGACGCTGTACGGAATGTCTGATCCACCCCTGACGCGTTTCCTTTTCCAGATCCCCGAATACATCACGAAATAACGTTATCATTCCTAATTCGAGACAACGATTCCCCCTCTCTCGTAGCCCCACTTACAGTTACGATTTTCAATGTTACTGTGGCCAGGGAAAAGAGGGGGGGAGAGAGCGGTCGTTCAGCCCTTCGTTGACATTAAAGCTTCGGTCCCTCCCTCCGAAGCTCTCATCGTCTCGTCTTTCAGCGAAAGAAAAGGAGCCTCGTCGCGGGGGTTTAGCGGGGTCGAGGAAAGTAAGGGAAATTCGTTTACTCGTGCCGCGAAAGAGGAGCGCATAAATCTCGGCGAACCGTGACTCATTCTCGGATGGAACCCCACCGACGAAACTTTCGGCGCATCTCTCCCTCGCAGTTGTCCTCGCTACCATTAAACCACGATCGCTCGTTGTGGGTCAGCGGGAGAGAAGTCGAGGAGAGGAGAAGAAGAAGAAGGAAGTACTTCCTCCTCCTCCTCGCTCGCATCTCCGAGTCCTTGCGCGGTTTAATGGCACGTGGTTCGCGAGTATCCGACTATTGCCTATGACGCACAGCCTTGGATATAACGCACGTCACCGGTGGTAGGCTTCTTGCCTGCAAAAGGGAGAGAATGGAGCACAGTTAAGATCGTAAAGTCTCTCCTACAAACGATCGTAAAATCGCTGGTAGAATCGAATATCGATTCCGAGCGCACCGGTTATTCGAGTCCGACGAGCGACGTTTACGGAATACCGCGGAAATGAGACTGTGGCGTGGAAATAAATAGATCCATTGTACGCTGGTTAAAATGTATTTCTTCCCTCGTCGCTGCAACGTGGATATCGTAAAACCGCGAGATAGGAGCGATTTTTCGTTACCGATGAAAATCATCGCGAGGTATTATTATTATTATGAAGGGAGAGACATTGGATCGATACGTTCCTACGAGACTCGTTATCCACGCGATCAACTCGACGCGACGATCCTAACGCAATTTTCCACCGATTAGTTTACCAAGACGTACTTAACGAAATTGATTCTGATTATTCCACCGACGTAACGCGAGAAACGATGTGTGTCAGCCTACGAGTGGACGACACTCCCCCTCTTCTTCGCCGCGTGTCAAATGTCGCCGATTACATGGAAATACCGCCGCAGTGTAACGTTTTAATGGTGCACGAGTAATAGGAACGTCGAGTCGTAACGAGGAGGGGGCCGAAGAAAAAGGTTACGCTTAATTCCGAGACAGAAACTACCGTGAAGAAGGGAGGCGATAATAGTTGAAGAGCTCCGAGACCTATCTCCGTTGAATTCCTCGAGGCGTGCATCTCGTTGCATTTCTAGGCGGACTAGCAAGCTTCGCTGCTACGCCTGGCGCCGTAAAGTAGGCTACGGAGTGGAAGGCCGCGGTGCGCACGGGAGCTACGAGGCATTTGCATTATTGCAAATTTATGACTACACCCCCTCCCCCACCCTACCCCCTTCCCCGTTACACCATCCCGCCGTCCCACCTCAACCGTACCGGCTCCGACACCACGGTCGCTCTCCGTTTCAGAAATGTATTATGCATTATCTTTCCAGCACGTAGATCAACGTTAGTCGAACTTTCTGAAGGCGGCCACTTCCCACCGGTCACGACGATCCACCGTACACCCTCGTCCCGGAGCAGGAAATCGCTCGCGTCCATTTCCATTTCGAAATCACTTAAGGTATCGCCGTGATCGCCAGGTTCCGAGGAACGACAGTTTTCAAAAGTTCGTGGCATCGGAGAAGGGGGGGGAGGGGGAGGGGGGCGGAAAGGGGGAGCAACGAGATTACCAGTCCTGTCAAAGTGCATTGCGCGTCGTCGAAACGGGTTTCGTTTAATATGTATTTATAATTGATTCGAGATCTATCGGAATTCCGAGTTATGCTATCGGAGTGGCGCGCCATGTTTATTCGGGAACATCGATCTTGCTTTTTTTGTATGGCTGTCGTGGATACGTTTGGTCGGACGCTCGATAATCGGATCTTCGTATATTTCGATTTGAAAAATCGTAAGGCATGCTATGGTTTTAAAGTATCTTAGCGCGACAAATTGCGTTTTAATCCGACACGTTCGCGGAATCGTATCGTAATTCGGTGATTAAATAACGCGATTGATGAAAGAATAATCCGAGGTGATTCGTGAGATGTAGTTCGATTTAAATAATCGTGATAACGCGAGTAGGTATTTTAATGAAAAAATTGCCTCTTTGAGCTTAAAGAACCCCGAGGTTTAATAAGAAGATATTGAAAGCGCGATCCTCACCGATGAAACAGGTTTCGTTCGCTAAGTATTTATAATTGGCTCGAGATCTATCAATCGCGATGCGTGCAATCGGAGTGACACGCATATTTATTTGGGAACATCGATCTCGTATTTCATGCTGTCACGCCGTCATATTACGCCCGATAATCGCGGCATATCTAACCGCCACTTAGTTGAGACGTTAAAGAAACTGCACGCCACGAATGTCGCGGTAGACAATTCGTAATCATCACAATGATTCGCCAGAATAAGACATCGAATATTCAATGAGAACGCTAGACGGTTTCTCATCGTGACATTATCGCAACGCTACACACACTTTTCTCGGTACCGAAGCAATCGGTGGGTAGTCGAACTTGTCTCCAAAAGTAAAAGCAAAAGTACTCGTTAAACGCGTGTAAGAACTTCCACGTCATTATTTGATCAAGCTCAGATCGTACGATATGGAATGGAATATTCTGAAACGCATGTTTACCAACCCCTTCGGTGCCGTACGTTAATTCTAAAGGACATGGCATTTTTACGTTTATCAAAAACATTCCTAGAACAATATTAATCCTCCAACAGGCGAATTTCATTTTTTTTTATTGCGAAATAATTATGAGCGTTGTACTGGCGCACTACCCACAACAAAACTGATCGTATCGCTTGCGCTTGGGTAACAGGAGCAAATGCGCCTTTATCAGTGGAAGCTAATGTCAATAACAAAGGGCATAGCTGCCTGTTAGATGCAAAAATATTTTAAATACAAGCGTAAATGAAATTTAATTTAACCCTGCTTTAAATCGGGCATGCCCTTTAGAGAGTTAACAATGTGCCGTAACTAATATTTATACCGTCAATACGCATTAACTAAAAAAACAATATTACAAAAAAATACATAAATTATTTCTAACCCGTTCTTTTCGCGAACCTCAAACAGCAAGTATTATCAACAAAACAATTAGATTTACGTCGACAGGACCGGTGGGCGAGTGCTAATGCGACATCCACTGTAACCGTACACCCATCCACCTCGAGTGCCTGACGAAATTCCTTAATCGCGATCCGCGTAATACCTGGATTAAAATTGACCGTTGAATTATCCGCGAAGACGAAGATAAAGATAAAATGTAACCCCGGAAAGCACTCCGCCCGAGGTACCAAATTTTCACCCGTGGAATTTGCAAAGCCGCGAGGGGCCGCGAGAATTTAACGGGTCTTCCCGCCAAAGTAACTCTACCCCCCGGACTCTACGGCGCACAAAGTCGCCTTTGAGGCGAGGGGTTTTCAGCAACGCCAGCAAGCCGGAGTATTCGACGCTACGTAGCGAGGCGAAACTCACTCGCGGGCATATCCATCGGCGACGAGGAAGGTGCCGAGGAAGTGGCGGGGCTCTCTCATTCGCGGCCTCCGTAGAGGGCCCTTTCTAAATCGGCGCAATAATTCATCGGATGCGCGGTCGTGTGCGCTCTGCAGCGTGCACGCGCGCGCAAACACAGCTTCCAGGAATGCGGTGACTAAACCCGGGGGCATCCCGTATTCGCGGTACTCTGGCAACTTGACAAGCCAATCCGCGCCGGGTGCCAAGGCGCCGTGTTCCTATTTGTACCAAAACAAAACGCGTCCACGTGCCGCGGACCCGGGGCTAGAGAATATCTCGTGGACCGGGCACGGGCTCATAGATTTTATCCTCGGAGACCCCGTGAGGAGACCGGACGACAGGGAGGTAGACTCAATTCCATTGGAAACGCTAGACGATGGAACGTGGAACGTTCGTTATCCGAACTAACTTGGAGACAATTCCTTTCGGGTGACCGGCCATTCCGATAATTGATCTCCACGACGGGGGAACGACGACGATTTCTTTCGGATAATTGAACTCGCGGAGAGAGACTTTTCCGCGAGAGCTTGGGGAAGAGATGAGGAGGAGGCACCTGAGGCGGTGAGGAGGTAAAAAATTGTATCCCCTATCATCCCCATCGCCGATGTTCTTATTTCTACCTGACTTAATTAGCGTGGGTGACAGTTTGGCAAATGAGGAAAATACGCGTGCCCGTTCGTACGATCGCGCTCGAGTAGAACCAATCAGACGGCATTTTTCCAGGTGCCCTCTTACCACGGTTGCACCCGCACATACCTCGCCGTGCGGAAGGATAAAATATATTCAGACAGTTGGGGGAAACGCGCGTTAAAAGGAAGAAGGCGTGGTCTACCGCCCATACGTTAACCTCGCAAAAGGAGCATAAAGGACCGAGTTAACGGTAGAATTTCGAGTCAACCTGGCTACGGGAAAGCAACGGAGGTACCTTACGCGGTGGTAGACGTCTCAAAAGGCACCGTAGAACTTCAAGATATCAACAACTCGGAAGTTACGAAAGTTTACGTTATCGCATCACCGGGATATCCCCGGCGGTGATATCATCGGGTATCGCGGTATCGCTCTCGGGGAAGGGTGTACCAGAAAACACGGCGGAAATCTTAAGAGCAAACTGGTGTAATCGCGTTGCCCTTCTGATTTATTGTTTCGGGGTACGAGCGTCGGTAGGAATGCTCTGTACGCGTGTCCGGACAGAGTCTTCGCTCGACGAAACTATAAAGTTAATTATCGTCGAAGAAGCCGCGGTATTCTCGATCCTCGAAAGTAACTTTAACTCGACCCACTCCTGACGACCAGCAGACCAATTAAGATTTCTCCGTGGAGTATCCCCCTTCCACCCCGCAAAACTACCACCCCCCCCCCCCCCCTACACCCCCCGAGCAATCTTCTCGGTCGATCGGCAGTAACGAAAGAAAGGGAGGCTCGTGCCTGCGGTGGAATCAGGAAATACCCTTCGCCGAAGTAAATCTGTCGTCGGGGGCAAGCGTTTATCGCCGCGGTATAGAAATTGTGCGTCGACAGGAATCCGGTAAATATAGAACGTCCTATAGAACGAGCGTCCATGCCGGTTAAGCCAGATGTAACGTTTCACTTCCGTTTTTCGCCTGCCACCTCCGCTCTTTTTTCTCTCCCCCTATCTCTTTCTCTCTCTGTCTCTTTCGAGATCATTCTGTCTTCCTCCCCCATCCTGCCACGTTTTTCTCCTTTCCTCTCGCTCGGATACTTCTCCTTACGCCCGATTTCCTCGCAAGAGTCAACGGCAAGAACGCTCCGGTTCTTCGAGGTGGTGAATTTAATTGGAGGAGGCTGGAAAATCGTCCGGTAAGGGTCGGAAAATCGTCGGTTATTTATAGTCGACCGCTCAACCCGAGGAAATCATTAGCGAAAGCGATCCATTATTAGATCACCCAATAAGACTTACCTTCGTCGGCAATTAAGCGAGGTATAATGGCTCTCGATGCGTTTGATACTTGATCTTTTTATCCATGGATTACCCCGAAACTTTTAATCTGTACTTTAAGGTTCTTGCCCTTTCCGGCGGTTATCGCGAGATATTTCTATCCGGTGCTTCTATCGACGCGAAGGGCGATAATGGCACCATGGAGGTAATCATTTTCGGTGGGCTTCGGTGAGAGAGCTTCGACGCCATCCAGCGGATGAATTAAAAAAATTATCGTCCATCAGCTTCCAGACAGATTCGTCCCTGGCACGTCAAACTTGAATCCCTATCAAAATGTTGCTTCTGGTATCTCTACGCGAGAAACTCGGCGAGATAAACGTCAAATTTCAACTCGACCCACCGTCTGAATATATTTATAGTTAAGACAAATGCGACAAAACTCCTGAGAATTATATTCGACTGTAATTCGAGCGGTGTGCCCTTTTAACATAAACTTGGATACCCAGCCAAATAATTCTCATTCCCAGCGTCGTAGGGAACAAAAAGAAAAGAAAAAGACCAAAGAATCGGTAGGAGATCATAGAACATTCTCGCATACGGTACTTGTTTCAAAATTACGACACCGTGCCTGCCATCAAGAACTTGTAACACTTCCTACGACAGAGGCGAGCATGATTTCGGATTTTCCGCGAACTACGCCGATCGTCGAAATGCCTCAATAAACTCGGTATGCATGTAGGTCACGGCGAGGCGAGCGAACGTCACATTTCCCTGATCTACGTGCTGGCAACGATTCAACAATGGTGCACCGAACCCCGTCGACGTTGGAATTAAATTTCGCCGGCTTCATTTGCACCGACGACCGTACTCCACGCTCCCCCCCTCCCCCCCCCGCCCCTACCTCTCTACATTTCCTTTTTTTTTCTACTCGTTTGACCACAGAATTGGTTACATTCCAAGTAATATAAAAGCCTCTCCCGATGACTGGCTCGTTGAATTCGTCCCGTGATTGACTCAACTTCGAGCGTCGTTACATTTGCATACACGGCGGTTCCCACTCGCTTGAATTTCTTACGACCAGTTAGTCGCGGTCGAGGTAATCCGAATGAACGACAATATCGATGAATTACATCCTCCGTACGCGGCTTCCGCGTTCGCTGGGGAGACGAGTATTTTCTCGAATCAACGCTGATCCCCCCCCCCCCCTCGACATTATCGCCGGGGATATTCGTATCGATATCGAAGGCGATCTAAATCCACCCGTTTTAAATCTCCCGTCGCGCTTCTCGTTTCTACGCGTCGCGAGTACCGTGAAATTCTGTAACGCGAGGGTATCGACTAGCGAATCGTACGAACAGAGCCTTCCCATAATGGGATGGCTATCTAGCCGGTTCGTGGCTACGACCTCGCGGGCCTTCGCTAGGGAGAGAGTAGTGGGGGGGGGGGGGCATATAAATATCGTTTCTCATCAGGAAACGTCAGATTTTTCATTCGAACGAGGTATGACGCTCCCCGCTGCATCCAGTCTCGATCGCACGCCACGTAAATATAGATACGTCCTGACCGACGTATCTCCCAGTGTTCCTCTCCCTCCCGTTCGTCGCACTCTTTCGTTCCAACTCTTTCCAACGCGTCACGAGGGGTAAAGTTATACGCGTCTCTCCGCAGGACCGCGCAACTCGACGTCCTTTCCAGGACGCCTGATCCTTCTCGGCAGCGAGTACTCTGCGCGCAACGGTATCGCCGTTTTCTCGGCGGACGAGAAGGTGGTACCGAGACGGTGACCCGATGTGACGGAGGTAAGGGCACCCTATAACACAACACCCTACTATCCCCGTCGTTCGTTGCCGTGTTTGCTTATTTTCTCGTAAGGAACCGGTCGTTTGTCACCGCTGCGCCTATTTATATCAGCTCGCCACAACGTCTCTGCGCGGTGACAAATGTGCCTGGTCCGCGCTACTCCGCGTATTCTGAGCTCGTTGTCTCTTTCTTCCCCCCCCCCCTCTCTCTCTGTCTCTCTCTTCTTCTCTATCGCTCTCTCTCTATCGCTCTCTATTCCCCTATCTTGCTCATGACTCGCTCTATTTCGTTCCATAGAGACGACGGAGGTTAGAGCTCAGATCGCTAGATGAGGATGGTTATCGGAGCGCACGACTCTCGAGGCGGACGTAACTCTTGACGAGAAGATTAATTTTTGCTCCGTGACTCTTCGCCGGAAGTGCTTTCCGTCGTTTCGCGCTCGCGAATGGGGGAAGAGAGAGAGAGAGAGAGGGACGGGATAGAGATAATGGGGAACGGATAGGAAGGCGTGACCGGAGGACGAGAATTCTTTATACGCGTAAGTTTTCGAAGTCGCGACACGGAGAAACGCGTTTTCCTTTTATCTTCGGTCTGTCCCATTTGCCGGTTATTTCGCGAACATGGGAAATTGGATCGGAAATTTTAACGGGTGAATTTTCGGAGAACCGACGCGGAGGAAAATGTTATCGCGATCGAATGATTCAGATAGAGAAATGCGACCATCTAAAAGAAGATTTACACTAGTACACGTAGTACTTGTTTAATTTCTCATCTATTTTGCGAATAGCAAGATTCGGGAGATAAATAGACGATAGTAAACAAGTAACAGGGAAGCGTGATGGGACCGGGACAAGCGTTTGTACGAATGAGTTTCCGGAAGCACGATAGGGAGGGAACGCTCCTCTCCTTTTATCTTCGCTTAGCATCGTTCGACGGAGAAAGTAATAGACAGAGATTAGAATTAGTTCGTTCCAGTGATCAATGAACACGGTTACGAGGAACGCTCGTCGGCTTAACTCAAAAGCTCGCTTCGACGAGAGGATTAATTCTCATTCAAGAAGCGTCACGAGCGGTGCCACCTCCTTGTTAAAGACAGGGCGGAAAAAAATCGTCGCAACCGGAAACGGAGGCGTGGTCAAACGACTTTGGTTCGGACGACGCACGGTTATCCGGCTACTTTGCCTAATGCACGATGAATACAACTTTTCTCGTTTCATCCTATCACTCCCGACATCTGTAGCGCGATAAATTCTACCACCGCCGTATATCCTTCCGCGTATGTACTTGTAGCGGCGAGAAGAGAAAAAAGTTGGCTACTGGGACGTATCTTAAGCGACGATCGGAAGCTCATGGAACTCGGGGGGGGGGGATTACGTTGAAAACTTTCCACCGAATTCATTTACTCGCAAAGTTTTAATATCTCGCGGAAACTTTTTAATGAAAGATAGCCCCCCTTCAACTTCGTCCGCTTCGTTTATTCAACGTCGCGTCAACGGCGCGACCATTAGCCATCGTAGGTCCTGTTAACGCGCGCATTTAACTCGCGGCACCGCGTTCGTTGCTTTAAATACGTGTGCCGTTGGTCGATGACATCGCGCGAGAAGAAGAAGAAGAATCTTTGTCCTTTTTTCTCCCAACCCCCGCGACCCCTCCCAGCGTATCTACGCGTGATCAGAAAATCACGGAGGCAGCGACAATTTCCTCGAAAGGCAAACGCCACGCCGTGCATCCTTTACCGTATACGCGCGTCGCGAAGGAGTCGTAAAATCTAAAAACAATCGTAAGAAGTCCTCGAATCCCCAAGCGCGTGATTTATGTATCCGGTCAGGATCGCGGTTGATATTAAGTACCCTTTTGGTATACGAGCGTGCCGCGTCTTCGGTATCGCGTAATTTAATTTCAGTGCGCCTTAACTCACCGGCCTAATCTATCTCGCGGCACGACCGGTGAACTTGTCGTCCTACACGGGTAGCGAACATTTTCCTTTAATCTTAAAGGCGACGCGCGGCACCCACGCGCGAAAAGAAAGGAGCTCGAGCGAACCCGCGCTCGCGAGCCTGCCGTTTCTTTCTTCAAACGTCTCTCTCTCTCTCTCTCTCTCGCTTTCGCTAGCGACCGTTGTAACGCCGCGGAAGGTGCGTAACGTCGCGTCGCGCAGTTGGAAGGCATTAAACGCGTCACTCCGAAAATCCGACAGGACCGACGAAATGCCGCTCATTAAAATTCCATCGAGAGTCCCCCCCTCCCACCCCTCGCCCTTCACCGTCCCGACACCGCGGCGACCGACGCGAGAACTCGCATCGGCTTTACGAGTTCCGCGTGTGTCATTCCGCCGCTCCTCCTTTGCCGCGCTACGACACGACTCCTACATCGAGGTTACATCTGTCTCGAACATCGCGACGCTCCTCGCGAACGAAATCCTAACGGCCGATGATGCGGCGCCGGGGGGACAAAGGACGCTCGGCTTTGCTTTTTCTACGGCGTAAATCGGAAGTCGGTGACAGGCGAACTTGTCCAAATAGAAGGCCGGTACTTATCGCGCCCGTAACACGGGTGCCGAAATAATTAGACGTCGGTGGGAATATTCTTGTCCTCGGGAACAACGCTCGTCGACGGGTCTCTTGAAAGGAGGTGACGGTCCCGCCGACGGGGATACGACGGATTTAATGCGGTGTGCCGGCACGTTAATTAGAGTACCCGATTTTAGGTAATTAAAAGCTCGTCGCGGACGTGTCTGCGAATGTCGTTCCGCGTGTGCGGATCGCGTTGTTAAACGAGTAATTAAGGCACTCTCGATCTTAGGTATTTAGAATTCTTTCGAATTGTAGATTCAAACTTGACGACCCTTTGTAAATGGCGTACGAGCGTGAGTACCGCGATGACGCATCGCGATACTCGTTCATCCACGCGCGTTGCCTACGGCGAACTCGGTGAACGACGTAATCAACATCGGGCTCGTTCACAGATACGTTACATAGAAACCAGATATTTAACTGGTGCGGCCTATGATATTAACAATTTCCATCCCGTCGTGGAAAACGCAATATCCTGCGTACGCGGTGAGATTCGTCCGCGAGGCGATGCTTCAACGGGAAATCCTCGGAACCGTGCTCGGCGTTCATAAGCCACCCTTTATTACCCAAACGCGAGAACAGGATCCACTACCCGCCATTTGTCCGAAATTTATCACCAATATACTCTTGAAGGTTTTAAATTGTAATGCGCAATGTGGTGGTTACGCAAAAGAATTCAGACTACTAACTTATAGGAGTTTAAATACTTACAGTACAATATTTAAAAATAAGACTACCTCGCGCACTTGTACTGGGCCCGAGACTAGACCTTGTCTTGTGATTTGTTGTTAAAGATTCTTTGTGAATTCGTCGTATGTAATGATGAACTTCGCTATTCGAACGCTCGATGAGATCTAAAGATGTTTGAAATATTCTGACTTGAGAGGTTAAAAGTATTCTAACGAAGGAGATGATCGGTAGGTTTAAGGAGAACTATTATCTGTCGAAAAGGAATGTGGTAGAGATGGTGAGTAAGATGTTTTGGGGGAAAATAAAAGAGTAGAATACCAGGAATTTGGACGACGGACTAGGTCATGAAGAGACATGCGTAATGGAATAGTGAATCAGGGTTTAAGAAAGGTTCCAGGAATGTACGAAATATTGACTTAACTTATCATTACATAACGCGATATAAATGGAGTAGCCACATTACCAAGTATACCACAAAGAAATCGCGCACAATCGACTCCAAAATCGCGGTACACGTGACCCAACGTCTACGGTAGAAGTAGAAAGTCGACCGGGAAAAGCGTAGGGAGACTTCGATGCTTCCGTTTAATTTCAACGTAGTTCGGCCGTTAAAGAGGAGCTTTAAGGCGAAGCGCGGCATATTTCTGCCCGGAATTGCAGACTTAAGACCTCGAGCGGCCCTCCTGTCGCTTCCACGCATATCAAACACTTGGGGGATTCCCTCCGTCCTCCTTACTCCTCTCCACCCCCAAACCCCCTCCTCACCCTACCACTCCCCCACAACCACGATCGTGATCACCTTCTCTAGCATACCTCCCCGCTATCCTTCGAGCCCGAAATCTCCCTTCACGGAGGGTAACGCAAGCCTCTCCCCCTTTCTCCCGTCCCTCCCTCAGTCACCTTACGGAGGATTACCCGATATTACGCGGGGGTTTGACGGCTCGCCTCAAGTGGAAGCTCGTAAAATAAACGGTTGCCGGTCGTAGGGCTCGCCCTACATCGTCGGCGAGAGCAGATGGCCCTGGGCGAGCACGTTGCCTCCGCTGGATGCCGACGACGATCCGACAGCTTCTTCGAGGTGAAAAGCCACCGTGGTGCGTAACCTATAGGACGCGAGAAACCACCATGCCTCCGAGCGCACGGTATTATAAGATTATTAAGACGCTCGGGGTTTGCGGTAATATTTCGGGGCTCGGTGGTAACCCTCGCGTAAAGATGGTACCCTTGACGCGTATCATTGTTTCTGTGTCGTGGCGACTGGTTAACAGCTGGAAATATTGCCGCAATAAGCGGCAGGGTATAAAAGTATTTTACCTTAATGGGGAATCGAGGTGACGCGTCGGGGGTTAGGAATGCTTTGTATCTGGAATATCGTCGTGTTTCGGTGGGTGGAAACGATCGTGGTTATTGTCGCGCGTTGGGTAGAACTCGCGTATATATGGGATTTTAGGTTTGCACGAAACCACGGAGTGTAGCGGCCATTTGATTTCCGCGTATTCCGTTGATTTACGCTCGCACGCGCGAAGAATCGGCAAACAAGAAATTAATTCGGCATGCAAGAAGAGAGAAATCGCATTGCCGCGGTCGCGTTGGTTCCTGGAAGTTCAAGTGGGCTTCGGTTTTAATTGGATTCTTAAGCGTACTCGTACATACGCGATTCGTTTTGCCTTTGCGTATGGTGCAAAGTTCGGGTGCAGTGCGAACAGTTCCTCGCGCAGATGGTAAAAGGAGAATAAATAAATAAACTTCGGAGTGATTGTTAACTCTTTGGGACACGCAATTTTGAAGAGAATCAAACCATGGAATTTGCATGAAATTTATTGCACCGCGCGATTCTGCAATCTTAATCGCAACAGTGTCAACAACTTACTTTTGCCATTGATACATACCATTGCCAATTGAACGAGAAACTTTGAACAAAATATTAAATTGTATGACTACGAGAAACTTCAATCTTTCGTGGTGGGTTAAAATATATCCCACCACGCGTAAAAAGTTAAGTAAAAAGTGAGATAGTTTTTAACCCATCCAACCTCAAAGAGTAAGTGCGTTATCCAAAAAAACCTCTCTACGTGTACGTATATCGCGTAACGAAAATACCCGAGTAACCGAGAGCTGAGCCGAGGAGCAAACGAAACTCGCCTGTCGATCCCGGCAGAAGAATTCCGCAAGCGGAACTGCAACCTCGGTAGCGCAGAAAGAGCTCTTGGAACCGGCGGAGTGCAGAGGTCAGAATCGACGAGTGGGAAGGGGCTGAAGGGAGGCAGGAACTCGGCAGGAGGAAAAACGGCAGAAGGAAGAAGCGACGGAAAGGAGAGGGGAAGCAGAAAGCGCGGGTGGCGAGGGCTCGAAAGGTCGCGGAGATATTTACATTGGACGGTGCCGGTCTCTCTCTCTCTCTCTCTCTCTTTCTCTCTCTTCGGTCCGGCGGTATTATCAATATTCATAATCCAGAGCTGGAGACATCCGTGGAACGTGCAGCACGCCGACCTCATGCGGCGAAGACGATGCCGAGCGAGGAGGAAAAAAATGGAGAGGGCCAAAGAGGCCCAACTCGGGGGGAGAAGGGGGGGGGGGACACCGAAATGAACGGGATGGAGCGAGAGAGAGAGAGAGAGTGGGAGAGAGGGTTAACCGCAAAAGAGCCAAATCGACGGGTAAATACGTTGTTGACTCTGCGGAGAGAAGCCCGAAAGCCAAATGGAATTCGGTCCGGTGATTTAGTGGGCGGTCTTCGGAGACCGCCGGCCGCCACGACTGCCTCCGCTCTCGGTCCGCTCATCCTCGTCTTACTTCTCTTCCCTCGGCGTCTTTCTCGACCTCTGGCGAGTCCCTGGCAACGTTCATCACCCAACCTCCGCTACCTTGTAGAGAGAGAGAAGAGGGGAAGGGGGGGGGGGGGAGGGGGGTAGGAGGCATCGCGATGCAATCGGCTACCGTACGGACGCGTGCGTGCCGATTCTCTTTCAGGTGCTCGTGTGCATCCCAGAGGGGCCCCGGTTCCAGTTGCATTCAATTTGCAGATGGTCCCGAGTCTTCCGTTTCTTTTTCCGTTCCGCTTTCCAAAGTAGTCGGCCGGAGTTCGTTATTCGGGGGGGTTGCGTCATTTTTTTTTTTTTATCGAGGTTTTATTGGAACTCCCGACGATAAAGTTTGGAGAATTAAAGAAGCGACCGCGTACCGGGAACGCGGAATATTGCGTAGACACGCACCTGCTTACTGTCGCATCGGGGATGGGTCGTCAAATTGGGAATTCGATTCCCATCGTTTTCTAACGACACTTCCTTCCTTTAACGTTTATTGGATCCCACGGATTCTCTTATATTCCGCGATCTACGTTATTTGCGAGTATCTCATTATAAATAATGAGATATAACGAAACGTCGTTAGACCCAACGCTGTAGTTCGATTCAATTTGATTCTCGCTGCGTCTTTCTCCGCCGACTCGGCAAAAACCGACCCTGAGACCGACACGATATTAATTAAGATAAAAAAAAAAAGGTATAACGTAAAGCTAAAGTATCCTAATTAAAACGTCCGTGCAGGGGCAGAATTTACGTATACCTCGTATCGAGGCGTATCGCGTCTCTATAAACGGAGCTATACCGCGTCCGACGTAATCGATTGCAAAAATACCAAATAAAGCCCTGGTCGTCTATACGCGACGGGCGATAATTGTTTTTAGGCCGACGTAATCGCCGGCAGCTGCGTCTCTATTATAGTAGGTCACGAAGGAGACCGCCCCGAAAAGTTGCGCGCGCGTAACCGTTCCGAGTTTCTTGCCGCCCCCGGTAAGGTTCGGGGAAGCGAACCAATTAGTGTTTTGCTCGGCTAATGAATCGTCATCCGGACCACTCCTGCTCCCGTATAGCGTGTAAGTTAGGTTAGAGCCGGTGGTATGCCCGGCACGCTTGGAAGGAGAACCGGGTTCGCGAGGCGAGCGAGCGAGTCCACCGAGTACAAAGGCCGAAGCAACCTCGCCGAAGAAGTGGGTTATTAATTATCGGTGCTACCTCTGTCCCCCTTCGTTTCCTCTCCTTCTTCAGTCTACGTCCTCCCCTCCCTCCCCGGACCCCCCCTCCCGCCGCGGCGGACAACAGTCGACCTACCTATCTCTCCTACCTGCAGCCTCCGACTGTCTCGTACTCCGCCCGGCGAGTTCTTCTCGTCTATCGGCTGAAACGTAAAGCGCTCTGGTGTGCGGTGCGTCTCCTCGACGATTAATCTCGATTATCTTTCGTTAAGGTTGTATCGTAGACCACGTATTCGATTTAAGATGTATCGCCGAACGGTTTTACCAGTTTTAGATTGAGATCGATGAGCGTCGAAGTTTCGTAGTTTTGAAGTTTAATTGGTGACGCGGGGGTCACGTCGATAGCGCGCATCAAACTTTGTACCCGGCATTTACTGATGGGTGTTTCATAA
This sequence comes from Pemphredon lugubris, assembly GCA_933228935.1. Lineage (NCBI taxonomy): Eukaryota > Metazoa > Arthropoda > Insecta > Hymenoptera > Crabronidae > Pemphredon > Pemphredon lugubris. Next base: position 6,529,804 of record OW121819.1, on the reverse strand, counting down.
TAGAGGTAGGGGTGGGGGAGGGTGTACGCGAAAGGTCTCTGTAAATACGATTGATCGTGAGAAATTTATTAAACGACTCGCGTTATAGACGTAACGGGATGAAGCGTACTTCGAAGTTTCCTTTCTCACTTACATCATCGCTAAAGTTCTGGGCAGGTTTGGTTTAAAAGAGAGGTATTTAAAACTTTTACGTACACCCCGTACGTCACGTTTAACGAGACGTATCGCCATTTTTCTTCGCGTTTATTGCAACAGTTATTCCGTTGGTTTACCGTGCTCTCCTCGTCGACGAGATACGTGAAATTAAAAAAGTTTCCTTCTACGACGACGACGACGACGACGACGTGCAAATTATCGATTCACCGCTTCGCAATCGCAGGATCGCGCAATTTTTGTCCCATCGGTAGTAGGAATTAGCGGCAGTATGCGCTAGCCACCGAGATCCGTTTTGTGCGGCGAATCGCATCACAGAAGCATTCCGCGGCCGGGATGCCGCGATTACTACGATCCTCAAAGAAAATAGATGCTCGGCGATTTACTTCTTATTGGATACAGGTATACGAAGAATTCGTAGGCTACGACCATTCCCTTCGATGCCGGAAAGATTAAAACCAGAGGACAACCGCGAAGAGAGAGAGAGAGAGGGGAGAGAGGAAGGGCAGTTACACGGGAAGTCGGAGAAAGATCTTGAACCTCGTTGAATCTCGATATCGTATCCGTAGTTTCGCTTAGTTATCTCAGCGCGAATACCATCGACGATCCTTTATTCATCAAGATCGCGAAATCTTGTCAAAATTTTCATCCCCCTCTCCACCAAGAATCCAACGATCCAACGATATCTTGTTTCCTAAAACCGATAGCGATAAACAACTATTACTAGCGCTACGAAGGAAGGATAAGTATTATAACGGGTATAAAAGACAGATAAAACCTGCCGTTTCGGACTTATTGTATATCCTCCATGGGACTCGACGTCTTCCTCCATAAAATTTACGAGTGCTCGTACGATACTCGCGCTGTGGCGACCTGTGCGATGATGCACGGGAGATACGATGACACACGGTATTACGACCACCGTACGTTAAACGCGAAGAATCGCCCCGTACGGACGCACGTCAGCTGTCTGTCAGGTAAGGAAACTTACTATGCGCGTCGTAAGATGTATCGCGCGTCAACGTGCGGTACACACGTCGTTGCCTAGCGTCCCGCAACGCCCATGTGATTGACACGTAAAATGATTATCATACGCACGAATCTTTCCGATCACGTTCATCGGTCTCGAAACCCGGTGTCAGGGTGCTTCGTGTTTCGCGACTCGTTAAACAACGCCGTAATGTCTATCTATAGACAATGCAAATCTGCCTTTCCTGTTACCAACCGCAACCTCCCTTTGCGAGAGTCGTACTCGGGAATTCGCTATTCTACATCGGGGTACGCTCGACTTCCGATTATCCGGTTTGCCGATTGTTGGATAACCCGGTCCAACGGTTATCTTATTTTTTAGTAAGTGCTGTATCTTGACTATCTTCTGCCTAAGCAAATATTTTGAACGCTTATACTCTCGACCCTCCTGATTCAACCCTGACGCATCCTCACTGATTCACGCATTTCCAATGTCCAGTTCGTCGTCCTTTTACCGGAACTTTCCTGCTACTTCTCCTTCATCCTTTCCATTTCTTTTATCTGAAAACCTAGTTTTTCTCATTTGTACAGATCCTTTCGTTCCTCAGAAGTACTCCGAACTGCAGTCAGTAAAGATCGACATTTTCTGTAAACGAGCAATACCACGTGCGAGTCAGAGTCTTCAGGACATCTTCAAATTATTAATTATACTGGCTATTGGTAGATTTTAAGTGAGAATTGACTTTTCGTCATTTAGTTAATAAGGTCACCAGTTTTATTGACACCGAAGTATTCTACGTTCAACCAAGAATCCAACACGATTATGCCGATAAACTACCCGCCTAAATTCGAATTATTGGGATTTTCCTGTACACTCGACGTTTCTCCAAATTGCTCGAGATAGAATTGGCGGTGGCCCGCGTCTGGAAGAGGAAAGGCGTGTATAAGGCGAGAGCACGTTCTGACACTTTCGCCCATCGATCCAAGTAATACCGGACCGTTAGCCGATCTTAACGCTCGTTCCCGCCTTTGAGCACTAAAAGTCAACTGCACGGGGCCCCTGTTTACGATCGCTCAAACGGCGATAGAGATAGTCACCTTAAAACATACCGAAACGTATCCACCGTACCGCTGGAAACATTTCGTCGGTAGGTACGTTATCGTCTCCGTCATCGATTTCTCTACGCCGCAAACGGTTGTCCCCGAAACAATGTCGAATCCTTCTCTCTATTCCCAAATGAGTCGAACGAAAACCAATCGACGGGGGTCTTTATCGAGCGACGCTCGAGTTCTCGTATCGCGAGGCCGTTACGCGATCGAGAATTAAACGAAGCGAGCCCCCCTTCGTAGAAAGAAATCGTTGAGAAGATGCCGATGTTAGATAGGGAACGATGGTAGGCAGTATATTTCTAATCCTACTTCTTCTCTTCGCCCACCGGTTACGAAGCTCGAATCAAGAGCGATTAATATCAGTTTTACCGGCCAATCACGGATGTCCGTTTCTCGCCTTTGGGCATTCGACGCGAACCGTTCGAACGATATTTACGATCTGTACGGGCCCCCGAGGCACGGTCGTAGACATCGAGTTTCTTAGTCACAATGTAATAATGCGCCTCACGCGCGCGCGCGCGCCCAGTGCGCGCGTTTACGAGGCGTTCGTCGGGCGCATTTTACCTCGTAAATGTAGGCGGCAGCGAGCAGAGGTAAGCAATGGACACGAATTTACGTCCTTTGTCCGGCACTCGCCACTTTTCTGCGTCTTCTTACCGAGAAGTGGTTTACTGGTTCGCCGTAACGTCGAACGTATACCGGAAAACGAGGTGTCCCGATAGCGATCGCGTTCATCAGCATTATCTCGCGCAAGGCCAACGTACGGCGATTTTAATGCGAGTCGTGTTGGTTCGACGCTATCGGTCCCGTTGGAGGAATTTAAAGTTATTGGTAGGGATGTTACGCGAGCGCGAACGAGGATTAGGGATTTTATAGAAAGAAGTACATTTATTGTATAGAAACAGAACAGCTCGTGTTGAGAACTCAAGTACAACTTCCGGGTTTACAAACTTAAGAACATGAATATCATCGTCCGGCAACCAACAACGGTATATAAATGTGAGTGTGAAACTGACGAAAAGTTACCCCCTACACATACAGAGATATAAAAAACATTCGATACAAGTTTAAAATCATCCTGGGTAACACTATGAATCAGTACTGCGAACACAAAATTACGGTTGTTCGGAAATATAATAGTTTCTATGAAAATAAAGAAAAAGAACATTTTGTTTTAAGTAAAAAAGACTCCACGATGACAAATACTCGACATCGAAATATTGTCGTATCTCCCAAAAATTCGCGTCACTCGAAAATATTCCAATACATTCGTACTCGACTCGTAACTCCCGAATACTCGAACATTCAAAGTTCATCGACATCGCTCGAAGTATCTCTAATCAATACACATCAAAATTTCTTTAAATCGTCGCCCCCCCAATTTAATATCCTAATAAGCGTAATTAAACCAAGACTCCACCTACGTCGTCCAAACCGCAACATGACGTGGTAGAATGAAGAACGAAGCGTAACGCGGCAAACCCATCCGTACGCGATGCACTAACGAATAAGGGTTACCCGTTTGCTTTGACTCGAGACCCAGAGGGCAGTCATTCCCTTAATCTGATCGCTTAGCCCCGGTTATTATGCTATTACGCGGTATGACTTGACGGGTTCGAAGGCAATTATCGGTAGTTAGATTTCCAGACCTGGCACCGTCCTGGACAATGGCCGGTGAAAGGCGAAGTTTCGATCTATATCTTCGCGCGGGCAATGCGAGCCAGTGTTGCCCGGCTCGACGGTTTGCCGTTGCTCTACGTTGCACGGCAGTTGCTGCCCGGTGGCTGCCGCGGATGCTGTACGCTGACGATGCTTGATCGCTATAGGCATCGATCTCCCTTCCCCCCTTGCCCCCCCCCCCCCAACCCTCCCTCGCGCTCTATCCTACCGTCTCTCGCCACGGCCGTCGATTACCAGCCCCCCAAGCGGATCGACCAAGTAGGATCAAGATGAACCGCGCCGAGAGCAGAAATCTTTCGCTGAATGCGCGGCAGCCGTTTAAAACCCTTTAAGAAGATAAACACCGTCGTAACTCAAAGCGAGGGGGGAAAATCATTTTGATAGCCATCTCTCAGCAAGATCAATACAACGAACGTCTTCGAAGGAAAATTATGTAATTGCGAGTGACGCAATTTGTACGCGAGATAAACGTTTATGACCCCGTGGGCGGGTAATTGCGATTCAACGTGGCGATACCCCGCGGTCCTCGCGTTTCCTCAATCTCGTCGCGCGAAACTGCAACGTAATTAAAAGGCAATTACTACCCTCGACCGTGGCTAATTACGAGCTACTTTTTCGTTCCTACTCGAAATCAAATTTCCTTCTCGAGTCCCGCGAGTACATACACCCGCGCACCGAGGATTATCCTTTACGGTCCCCGACGAGATAAGAGTGCCCGCGGAACGACGATTCGAAATCGTCACGCACGTGCGTCCCGAGTAACGCGCACGTGCCTATAAGCGCGCTTAGTTCGCTCAGCGACGGGGACACGTAAAATCTGATTCGCGAGCGAAGGACCGTCGCGGCCCTTTTCGATGCTCGTGATTCGGGCGGGTAAAGATCGTCGCGTTTCCCGGCCGTTAGGCGGTTGCCCCGCGGGAATAATTAAATGCCGCGTCCTTTCGCGGCGAACGGAGTGGCGCGGAGGGCATCGTGAAAGGATACGGTTACGTTGTCGGGCAGATTAGCGGTCGGCACGAGCTATATTCCCTCCTCGTTATCATCGTTCCGATATCGGCGCACGCTCGTGATACCAGATGCCCCCTGCAGGCCGGTTACACGGTGCAATCGGGTTTATCCGCGGCAACCGACCGCGGTATCGGTGCGCAGCGTAGATCTAACGCGCTCCTCGATCATGGGTAACGAGCAATTGCTTGGAATACTCGAGGGAGATCGCCGGGAGAACTCCCTCGGTGCTCTTTGTAAAGATTCTCGGCTTGTCTTAATCCGCGGCGGGTAACACGATTTTATGTGCGGGGCGTAATGTTGGGTGAGTTGAGTGCGTTTGGTAAGAATTATGTCTTTAGCAGTATTCTTATCGATACTTTGTGTAGACCTATTCAAATGACCGGTCTTTAAGTAACTTATATTTTTTAGTGAAGAACGAAAATAATATCTAATTTGATAATGAAGAAATGTAGTTTCTTTTATTTAGAAATGAATAACGTATATTTTCACATTTAACCGGCTAACGTTCAAGTTAAGTGGCGATGCAATAACGTACGTAGGGAATTCTAGACGAAATTTAAGAAACGTTCATTCGACCGCTCGTGGTAGGAATAAATAGTCTCAAAGTCCAACAGATACCCGCACCTCTGTTACGTAAAATTTAACCACAATTTAAGGTCTCCCTCAAATTCGAATTTCTACCCCGGTCGTTTATCACCGAATTGAGCTTCCCGAAGCGATTCGAAATTTCTGTCGCCAATGTGGGCCGCTAATCGATGAAAATAAAATTACGAATAATACTGTCTCCCCTTCAAACCATCTTCCAACCCACAAAATTCCCTCTCGTCCACCTTTTAATAAACGAAATTGATTCCCACTCCGCTGGCGGGCGCGTCATTTGAAGACAGTCGGAGGCGTGGGATATGTAAATACGAAATTGCTAGCGACGAGCTCGATAGCGAAGGAAGAAACGCTCTCGGTACAGCGAGGAGGGGGAGTGACTCTCGAGTTTCGACGGACGCGACTTAAGAGTAAATTGCATTTCAACCTCGTTGTTCTCTGGCGATTCTCAGTGCCGACCGGAAGTCGGTCGGTAATGGTGGGAGGGGGGAGGCGGAGGGGGAAGGGGGGAGGGGGCCGTAGAAGAGAGCAGCGCACTTGTCGCAATAAAACTTCTCCCCGTGCACCCCCTTCGTCTCCTCGCCGAACCCCCTCCCGCCCTACCCCCTCATTGTACCACGGCCATCTTAACTACCAGACAGGACATTCACACCGGAGCGATACAATCGCGCGAGAGAGAGAGAGACTCTCTCCTCCTTCCTCACCTTACGACCACCTCGTTTCCTCCGTTGCTCCTCCGCCTCTGTCCTTTCTCCTATCCCACGCGCATAATTTCTCATCCTGGCGATGCCCAAACGGCCATTGGCGCCCCTCGTAACGCTACATTCCTGTTAAGAAGATGGAGATTTGTCAACCGTGAACGCGGCGATAATTAGTCCCGTCGACGCGACAAAGACACGGAACGAGTCCAACTCGACGACATTAATCACTGCGTCCCCGTTTGAATATTGTGACACGCGCTTGTAATACCAATCCCGCTGCTAATCGTCGGTCGTTCATATTTTTTTTTTTTTTGGTAAATTTGCGTTTATTCAGCTTTATCGGTGGTCGTGGTTTTCGGCAAAGATTGGGTACTTCGCAAAAAGAAACGTCGCGGAGGAAATATTTCAACCTGTAAGGTCCTGCACCCACGGTGCGACCGTTTTGGGACAAAGGTTGCAAATCAGTTGAGCTTGCAACTGTTTTGTGACCGTGGCAGCGTATAGCTGTGGGGATCCGCACATGAGGCGATTTAAATAAGATCAGTTTCAAATTGGTCGTCCGCGATCGTAATTTTGTTGCAGTTTTAAGTTGCACCGAACCAGGACGTGCCCTCACGTGTATATTCTGTTTTTGTCAATACGAGTGACCAAGAATTAAACTTAAAATTCGTCGGAGAGGTAGAGAAGCACACAACTGGTCCACAATCAGTCTTGCCCGCGCGCGGACAGAAATTCCGCTCTGGTTGTAAACTGGTTGCGAGCTCAACCGATGTGCAACCTTTGTTCGAAAACAGTCGCACCGTGGGTGCAGGGCCCAGAGCGATCGACGTCGCCGAGAGAAACGATCCCGATCCGGAAGAAGCGTGAGTCAGTACAATCGGACTCACTGCTCGTTCACTTTACTTCTCATTTCTATTAAATGTTTAAAAAAAAGCTTAATCGTCACATATAGACATCTAGCGATTCCATCTCATGGATCAAGGTTAAACAAACCTTATCCCAAACTTTGTCCCGTCTAATCCGAATAACCTACTTCCCTCCGTCGCGTCTAATCGACGCTGCGGGTATTTACTTCTGGCCCTTCCAATATCCACGCGACGCAACACTGGTCGCTTGGCACAGGGTGCGGATTGTACGGTAATTTATTCTATCCCGTTTCGGACCATGACAATCGCCTAAGTCCGACGCGCACCGTTTAAAGACAAAATCAATGACCCGACCCCGTACGCGCGAATCCCCAACCCGCCGCGCCGGTCGCGGTGTGCACAACGACGATTATCCCGATGACGGGATTAAGGACCGCGGCTTGTCGCTCCTCGAATTGAGCTACGGCATGATCCTACCGGCTTAAAGCCGCGCGTCTGTCGGCGCGGGTGAATTTAATCGTCTGAAACGTATCGCTCTCTCTCTCTCTCTCTCTCTCTCTCTCTCTCTCTCTCTCTCTCTCTCTCTCTCTCTCTCTCCCCTTCTTTTCGCATGCGCGCAACAAAGACGAGGAAAGCGAGAGAGAGACAGCCACTGGAATCCTCGCTGTCAGATGACGAGACGTTAAACGGTATCCCTGGAGGTATTACGAGCTCCTCGGATACGAGGAGTAAAAGAAGAGAGGAGGGGGGGGGGCCGGTCGAGTAACCAGAAGACGAAGAGAAACACCCCGCCGTACGTCTCGCGTTCGCTACGAATGTCCCGGGAGTTCAAAACAAACGTCGACGAGGAGGACGTCATCAAACAAGACGTGATAAACGTCGGACGAGCGCGGAAAATATGAGAGTGCCGGGGCTGAACGGTAAAGCCCGGGAGTAATTTTGATCGCGGGCTGCACGAGACGATCCGGGCGTTTAAATCGCGCCGGTGTTTAATGTGTCTGCGATGGCGATTAAAAATCGACGCGGTTGGAATGAACGTTGACGGTAATCGCCGTGCGAGGTAGAAATGAATTTCACTTTGCGATTTGTAGCCTATCGAGTGTCGCGTGGGGTAGGCGGTGGCTTTCAAAGCTGCCCCTTCAATTTTGATATCCGTTTAAGGCGTACCAGATGACATCGTAAACTCGAACTTCTCGGTGCTGTAAACTTCGTCGAGTCGAAGATACGTTCGTTTGGCTCGGTAGTTCCTCGACGAGGCAGAAGTTAACAGGGAAAATTTTCAAGTTAGAAAGTACGCTCGGATAACTCACGCGACTCGCGGGAACCTATCAAAAATCATCCGCCGTATCATTGGCGGATACACGCGTGACGCGTATAGTAACGTTAATTTAATACACGCTTTACATCTTGTGATTTACAACGCGGTATTGTACCGGCGATACGTAATGTCGAAATAACGTATCGTACCTAGCCCCCTGCTCCATAACTCAAAATATTTTTCCATCCTCGTCAACTTCGACTTACCCGAGTCGACGTAATCGATATTACTCGCCTTAGTTTCTATCACCCGAAGTTTATTCGAACCCGAGACATTACGGAGCCCTCCAAACCTGATTTCTCGGCACGCGCTTATCGATTTCACGATACACTCGCCACGCCGCACGAACTAAACGAAAATCCGCCTTTGGCACAACAATTTGGGTAGTGGAAGCTCCGACAATTCACGGTAAGTATGACTCAGCCAGTGGGAGCCGGATCCACGTGGCTTCCACGAGATCAGTGGATCGTCGGGGAGCTCACGAAAGGATTCGCGGTACTCGCTTCCGGCGTATCAACAATGCAATACCAAGGAACGAGACTCTCCTCTCGAGACAAGTACCGCGCCCTACACCTAAGTACTTACGTGGGTATATAAGCGAAAGCGCGGAGCCTCCTATACGCGCGCGCGCGTTTACCGTTAACCGTGAGTCCCGCAACTCGCACACTCGACCGAGAAGGGTGGCGCGCGGACTTTATTTGAGGAACGTGCCGCGGGGATACCCCGAGAAGCTTTTCGGGGTAAAAATAGCGGAAATTGCATCTCGACGGGGTGGTGGATGAATCCCAGTCCGTAGCCTGTACGTGACAGTCGCGCCGCGCCACCTCGCGCGAGCCTGACACCTTCTGTCTGTATACTGTCGTATATTTGGATGCCGTGTTGACTCTTTACAGCTGTTACCTTCGCGCACCGACGACGCCGGGACAGACTCTTTTCTTTTTTTTCTTCTTTTTTTTTCGTGCCCCACGCTGGCATTCCCCGGAGAAGGTGAAACTGGACCGGATACCTTTTTCCGCCGTTTTTTTGTTGTTTTTTTTGTTTTGTTTTGTTTCGACGGCCTCGACGTCGAGCGCGTGAAAGAAACCGTACATACACGGGTGGTCCACTTAACGTTATTATCTCGCGCGAAAGACACTCGAGGTGAGCATCTTTTCATTTATTCGGTCGAGCTGTTTTACGAGATCACGCGAGAGATCTGCTTCGCGGTGCTGGCAGTGTTTATCGAGATTATATTCACGCGTGTTACTTCTGGACTAATTGAATCATAATGACATTAAAATCTCTACGAGGGTATATACTTTTCTTTATTATCGAGCTTTTCTCGATCTATCTCTTTTATCGATGGACTTTACTTTATTATCGAGAGTAGGAGTAATTCCTTAAAGATCGAACGGTACTTTTATCTAGTTACTCGTTTAATTCGAGTACCCTAGTTAAACAAGATCTCTTCGAGCAATTAGTAGCCACATCGACGACCCCGCAAAGATGTAGAATAAAAAAAGAATCAACCCACATTTATTTCGTCCTTTGCCTCCCGGTGATAACTAGGTGTTTGATAACGTCGACGTTTAAACCAGCACGAAACTGGATATTTCGCTTAACTACCATGTATACGGGTAATCCCGGGGAGATTAAAAGCTCCTTTTTATATTAAAAAATCATGTCAACGCGACAGTCTTTGTAAACGCTTCCACGGCTAATAGCCGGCCGTCGTCCCCCAGGCCAGAAGTTTTGAAAAGAGAGCGACGGCAGGAGCGGTCTGGCCGAGGCAACGGGCTTTTCGACGCCCGAGTTTTCCACTGAATAAATTTAACGTTATCATCGCCGTCGAGGCTACTAAAGGAGAGGGGTACACGCAGGCTTCTCTGATTGCTCGCTCACGCTCTCGCGGAGAATTCAGATTTCTTAATCCATAATGCATGAACCGTTTAAGGAGCGCTTAAGCCGGCGACGTAAACTAATGTTTGCCGTGGATCGCTCGGGCATTCGGATGAAAATATCGCGTATCTGTACGCCGCGCGGTAGTTACCTCCGCGGTACGTACGAGTCAATATACAGGGTGGGACGGCGATAACGGGAAATATAACTTTGGAAATGTGTAACGCCGTGTAAGAAGGTAAAAGGTTTCTCTAACGCGGTGCTCGTAAATCCTGAGAAGTATCGAGGGAGGGGGTCAGAATGCGTCCCTCTCGCTTGGGAACTATCGATTCGAAATATCGCTCTCCACTATCGTGGAAGTTATCGAGAAGAGAAACCTTTTAAATTCCTCAACCCCGTATAATTACGATTCCGTCCTACCGAAGGAGCTGGAAATACGCGTGAATACTCGCGAGATAATCCATGCCTCAAAATCCCTTCGACAAAACTGCTAGGACCAAAGGCCATAACTGCTCGCAGCATCGTAGATCTTGCGTTAGTTAATATAAATTTGTCTGGTACGCGCGTCGTTGCGTTTATATATAGCCCTCGCGATTCGCGCGAGTTCCTGGCCGTACGGAAGGGGGCTTTGGAGGAGAAAGAAAAAAGAAAAAAAGAAATGGAAAAAAGAAAGAAGATCGAGAACGGGCATTGTTGGCCGTGAGATTGCAGCGTCACGGCTCTAGAAACGGCTCGTAAAATTGCGAATAGGTAGAGAGCGAGAGTGTCCGTGGGAGAAAGAGAGGTTTGTGTGCGCGTGTGCGTTCGAGGGGGAGAGAACGGGGGGGGGGGGCTCAATGTATTTATCGGATAGGCAAGATCGATGCCAGTCCTGGCACGACACTCCTCGTATACCTGGGTTTTGTAGATGTATGTACGTAAGCGCCTCCCACGCGTACCGATAATGGTACATCCGCGTATCTTGCCGCGAGTAGAGTCCAGGCGGACGTACCCCGGGTGTATGCGTAATCGCGCCGTTGTAAACGATTTTCTGCTCAATGCGCTCGACAGTATTCCCGAACACGGGTTTTGCGTGGTCAGTAGGCGCGCGGGAGTATTTGTCTTTATTAGGCTCGTAAGGAAGAGGGACGTCGGTGTGGGGGGGAGGGGTGGTTGCCTCGGTGTATGGAAATTTATTTCCGTTATTGCGGCTGAATTACGAGGGATATCGCGATCGCGATAACTTCTTACTCGCAAAACTGCCTATTACGAAAGTATAAATTGCAATTAAATCGAAACTCGTACTTCCTACGTTCGACTGTTTTATCGCGCCGATGGCAACGATGAATAAGGTCGATAGTAAATAGTTGGGTGAACCCTTATCGGTGCTAAGGTGTGTCCGATGGTGGTGTTTTTAGGGTCATTAGCTCGGAGCGTGTAAATAAGTGATGAAAGAGATTTGGGACGAGCAGAAGGATTCGCGATGTTATTAACAATTCTTTCGCAACGGGAAAATAAATTAATTTAGTGTAGAATTCTCAGTGGAATTAATTTATCTATTATGTTCCGCTCCGAACTCGATATAAAATGGAAAAGTGTGGTTTCTCGTAGATATTGTTTCACGCATTGTTATTTAGTACGGACGGAATAAAATAATTGGGATAAATTTCGAGAAGGAATCGCGGATTGATTGAACGACTTCGACGCGGGTCACATGAAACGGTCGACGCTTTACACAAACTCCTCGCACAGAGTTAATTAGAAATTCAAAACAATATTCGTCGACGCCATCCTCTCCGTCACGTTCCAACGAATAAATTTATGCACTCCGAATTGATATTACCCTTAATTAGAATAAAATCATTAGCATTGCAATCTGATGGGATCCGCTACGCGAAGCGTACGAGTCTCGAGTTAACGCACGCGTAATCGCTTCGAGATACATGATACCGCGGTTATTCGCGATCGAAGATACTCCAAGAAGAGAGACAGAGAGAAAGACAGAGAGAGAGAGAGTATTGTTGAGAAAACTCGAGGATACATCACCGGTGTTTATCAGACTTCCACCTCAGCGAACGATCAAAATTTTGTCGACGTGCGCTTAAAGTGCCCGTAGTGCGCGTCCAAAACCATTGCGCGCTCACTTTTGCAGCTCGCGTTTCAACCAAAAATTACTCTCTCCGAGGTCAGGGCCGTAAGTTTCCGGTCGCTCTTTGAGGTACACCCGTAATCCACGGGACCGTGCGTACCGCGTACGGGGGTCGTAAGTCCACTCGAGTTTTACGCCGTTTTTCGGCTGATCGAAGAGGAAAAAAAAAGTCGTAGGGACGGCTCGCCGGGGCGCGTTCCACACCGAGTAATTTCGCTAATGGTCCTGAATTGCAACGGCGTCGGCTTCTCTCCCTACTCGACCCTCACGGATACCACGGCACCGGACTCCTCGGCGAGTCAAGGTAATTCGCCCGTTGGAAATTCGGAAATTAAATTGGTACCTACGGAGGAGGCTCCTTTTAATGCGCGTAATTACGTGATTACGCCGCGTAAGGGGGGGGGCCCCGAAACGATTTGAACTCGTCGGCGGATTATAAAATATCGGCGGTATCCGTTGGGCAGGATGGAGGAGAGTGTCCGTAACTCTCGCGTGAGTTATACTGCGGGAGGAAATACAAAGTTATAACGGCGTAAAAGCAGGATGCAGACGTCAGTTCCGATCGGTCGTACGTGATTTTCGGCATTTCGGAGCGACGCGCGGTGAAATGGCAATGTTAAGTGTTTCCTCGGCATTGGTCGTAAAGAGATGACGGAATTAATGGATGAAATGGAGATTTCTGGACGAGATATCGATGAAATGAATCTTTACTTCGGATCTCTTAGACCTCGGTTGTATAGTTGTGTAACTAAAATTTCAGCCGTTCTTCCGCATCGACGATACTAAACACGAGACACGTGATCTGTACCGATAGTTCGCCGTGATCGTCAGTAATCAAGAGACAAGGTCTTGTCTCGGGTCAAGTACAAGTACGCGAGACTAGACCTTGTCTCTTTTCCGGAAAGAACGAACAGGGGTTTCTTAATTAAAACCCCAAAAAAGAATAAAACCCAACGAGGAAAGATTATTTTTCCATTCGCGCGTTATAAAAAAGAAAAAAGGAATCCGTCCGGGACTATTCTCGTAATTGCGATACCGGATGACCGTGCCGATCGAGCGTCGCGAAACGGCGAGAATAACCGAAGGGCGCATGCGTGTCGGATTTTCAAGTACCGAGCACATGTCGCGGAGAGGCCTCGCCACAATGGGGACATTCATTTGTTTTTAGCACATCATCTGCGACGGAATCGGAGCGATAAATTGCGCGCCGAGGCGGGCGCGGCGGGGCCGAGGAACGATGCGATTAATTGCTCCGTCTGTGCGGCACTTAACGAGTAATGGCAATGAGCAACGCACGCATAATATTAGCCATTAATTGCAACATTTGTTTTGTTAATTGGCGCGTTATCCGTTTAACGATACACGCGAACGTTAGTCTTCGGTTGCACGGCTACGATTAGCGTCGCGGAATGCAACGGGGAGCAATCAATTTCCTTCGTAGCTCAGCCAGCTCCGGGCTATATTTCTTTTAATTAGGCGAGTAGCGTTTATGCTCTCCTGGCACTGGATCACCGCATTACGCAGCCGGTGCGTTATGGCCTTCGAGGGAAAGTCGTGCGGGAGGAGGCTTTACGAGCAGATCGGAAACGATAACCAGCCGTACGTCGTTTCGTCGTCTAAGAACATTCGACGGAGGGGGAGATTCCGCGTCACGCGCAGTTATGGCAACTTGTCAGGATTCGGTTCGAGCGGAAGGGGATAGTTGAAAGACGCCCGGAGAAATATGTATATCGCGCGACGCTTCTGAACTCGTACGATCGACGTATCGGATGACGGCGAAACAGTTTTAAGCTAAATCCTATCGAAATTATTTTTATAACCTAAACGCGTTATAGGATCTATACACGAGCGAACAAATTGCACAAAAATGACGTTGCACGGATAGATTGACGAGCAAACAGGGTCACGCGTACACCGGCGAAAAAATTGCACAAACAGACGAGAATTAAAAAAAAAAACAAAAGGTCTTACACGTATGTGTCGCTCAAAGCCTATACACTGTGCAATAATTGCGCAATCGCACTCGGTATACAATTGATTTAAAACATTTTTGAATTTCTGCAACTAGTTGCACAGCTAGTCAAATAACGTCATACACTATGCAATATTTACGCAACCGGGCTCCGTTGCGTAATTTGTTCCCCGGTGTATGGGACCTATAACGATGTAACCGTCCAGCCGTTGGACAAACAGCAAACAAACAAAAAAAAATCAAAAACGCTCCGAAACATAACGAGACGTTGTTTGTGACAAGCTTGAAGTTTGATCGCGCTCGTGCGCCCACCCTCGAGCAATTCCACGAGAACGTTTTTGTCTAACGTGTTTTGTCTAATTCGCGTCCACCCAGCCCGGGGAGAGGACCAAATTTATGTGACATCGAGGGGGGGGGGAGAAGTCAGCCAGCGATGACGCCCCTATTACTTTGCGTCGAAACATCTTTCGCCCGCCTCTTTGATCAAACTATCGAAGCGTTCTGGAAAAATTTTCCGTTAATAACGGCGCATCGACGGGAAGCTTTTTATTTCTTCCTCGCTTTTGCTCCGGCAAACGTAATTCCCGGTTGGAATGTTTATGCAAACTTCTCTCGAATTACGAAAGAGACCGAGGGACGTCTGCGAGTACAAAACACATTAAATTCCATGGGAATAAAGAGGGAGTATCCCGCTCGGTACAATTTCCGCGAGGATAATCTCGGGTTGGTTTATTCTCCCCGGTACCCGGACGAAGCGTTACTTTAACGATACCCCGTTACGCCGGAGTTAGACGCAACGCGAGTTTTTCTCCAAAATCGATATCAATAATCTAATTGGACCCGTGCCCACCGTACGACAGTGGGGGGGGGGGAATGTTTTCATGAATTATGCCGCGCGAGCGACGACAGTAAAACCGTTTTCTAATTCGGGAAGAATGGAAATAACGGTTCCGCGGCAACGTTCACGTTGGAAGGATGTCATTGTCGTTTACGACGGGAATACATGAATGCCGAAGTGGCCCGTGATCGTGCCGGTAATATTATCTCGCAGAATCCGACGATGGTAAATCCTTACGATGTATTTTGACTTCTGCCACTGCCGTCCCGTATGCGAAACTTGGAAAATATAATCCCCGGTTTGATTTACCGTTTGGCCGGTTCGCAAAACCTCACTGGCGACGAGCAGTCTATTACTGTCAATGAAATGTAAATGCGAGAGCGAAATATGCTTCAACGTCGGCTCCCACCGACGGCGGACGTAATTCCCTGTAAGTATATCGTCGCTCTTTTGTCTTTTTTTATTATTCGTCTAATCCGCCGGGGGGTTACGTCACCGCGTTTACGTCTTCTCCCACGACGATCTTCTCTCACGAGGTGTTTACGTCTCGATCTTGGATGTATCATTCGAACGATTTGCAAACTTTCCTACGAACTTTATAGACAAGCTGACCAATCGCACGATATCTGGAATTATGTCAGTGGAATGGAGAAAATATGCAATGGGGGGTTTCGCGAATTTGTAACTGAGATTTCTCCACGCGTATTTTTGACATTTTCTTCGGTTATTCTTGGGGGAATTAACCCTGGAATGCATAGGTGGTAAGAATCATACGAGTGCACGGGTGGAGATTATTGGATCCCATTAGCGGAATGTGCGTTTAACGATTGCATCATGTATCTACCGGCTGGTATACGCGTGTATCGGAATCTTACGTATAAATCTCGAGAGAGGTAAGGTTTAAAGTTCAAATTTGGAAAACCATGATATATTACAGAAATACGTAACACAAAATTCCGTGATAATACATCGAAATACTCCACGATTAAGTATTAATGCCTAGCGATACGTCCATATTTTATTACATTCTCGTTCGCCATGGGTCTCGTTTAATATCAAATACAAAGAGATACCTTTTCTGTTATGTAAATTGGAAACTGTACAAAGTCCGAGGGGGGTTGAAACGCGTTGCAACGAGACGATAGATACGCATCGAAACATTTCTTTAAATTCCCTTCCATACAAGAGAAAATATTCATGTCTGGTTCTTCGCTCGTGTTTCCTAAGTTTTTTTTTTTTTTTTTTTTCATACCGATTGGAAGACCGACGAGAGCTAAAAGGACGGTATATCTTCGCGCGTACCAGAACGGATACTTGGTTGTCACCAACAGAAATAGTTTCACGTACCGAGGCTTTTATGACATTCACCGTGAAGGGAGAGATGAGGAGAGAAACAAAAAGAGATGGAGAGTTGTTCCTTTCTTCGTCTAGGAGGGGGGCCCCCACAGGAACCGGCGTATTCCCCAACCCCGCGGTTCGACCATTCATCGACGTTCGATCTTTATCTCGAATATTATCGACGGATGAGGCCTATACTTTAATCTAATTAATCACGCCGAAAGCAGCAATTGTTCGCGCTCCGTGCTATTAAATTCCCATACGCGCGGCGGATTAAAATTACCTCGTCGCTTAGCTCGCAGGAATTATAGGCGTTTACCTAATTCCTTTCCGAGTACTCCCCATCGCGCTCGACGATTGGTGAGATTCGGTTTCACGCTTAATTTTACGACTTTAGACAGTCAAACAACCGTCGTTGCGTAATATTATACGAGCCTCGAAATTCTCAGTTCGAATTTAACGACAAACTTTCTTCTAACCTAAGACTCTTAAGTAAGTCGAGTAAACGATACGAATAATTTATAGACCAATGTCACGGGTGTTCTATTAAAATCTATGCTATCCACGATCCAATAAACGAACCACGAGATAATATCATTTATATCCACGATTCGTCGCGATCGTTGGTAATTTCAATAATCCGCGTGAAACGTCGAAGCGATTATCGCGTGGTAACATCGACGCTCCATCGGTTTCGTCGACGAAGTGAAATATTCTCCTCGACATCATCTTCGCAACACGTTAATAGACGCGTCTACCTGACATCGAGCACGAGGGGCGACAAATGTGTATCCATATTTCTGCGATGCTCCATTGTGCCAACGGAAGCCGGTGGTTCCTCTAAGGGACGTTGAGGCGAGAGGAAAGGAGAAAGAAAAAGAAAGGGGGTGCGGAGGGGCCGGGGGGAGGGAGGAAAAAGAGGGAATGGCGAGTGAGAAAATAAAAGGACCCGGCAGTTGAGTTATGACGGCCGTGGCCCGAAAATATTTCGCGAGCTTTATAATCCTCGGAAGCGTTTCGTCGGGACGAAAGATGCGCGTACATATAAATACGTGGCACGGTCGGTGTGTATGTACATAAATACGTATATAAATACACGCTGTAGGGTGGGTAGTACGGCCGAGCCACCGCGAAAAATGTCTCGATGGACGCGGCGACGCTCCTCTCTTTGCCTCTAAACGCCGTCTTTTGGACGCCCTGAGATCGCATTTATATGCAGAGTACACCCTTCGAATATGCATAAACCTTGCCGCGGAGCATAGCGAGTGCATACCGGGAACTACCGGCGATGCGCTATTGGGAAAGTAATGGAAGTGTTTAAGCGTCCGTATAAAAATCGAAATTCAATATGCCATAGAGGAGAATTTACTGGGATGATATAAAGTGCATAAAGTTTTATCTTTTTCCGGTGCCTCGGTGAATTTTTATCTGTCCCAGTTACTTCCTGCTTTGCACACTCGAGCGTTATTATGTTACAATTTTTATTATGCAAATGGGATTCGTTCCTTCTTTTTTATTCTGCCATCGAGTAGTCGATACATAAAACCGAACAGTGGCATTATGTTTGCCGCAGGGGGCTGTTTTTAGAATATTTGATTCTTGGATTATTTTAATCCTGACTCCGAAGCATCAGAAGATTCAGGTTAATTTACCTCGATGTATTGTAACTTTGAGTGAACTGGTTTTAGGGCTAAATTGGTACTTACAAAAATATAATTGTACCCGAGTAAAGGCTATACGATTTTGTTTCAGATTTTCAGACCGCGGTAGATTTATGAGCGAGTCTTTCTTGCCGATGACAATCTCGTTAAAATTCTCTGCAAATGTTTGCACTTTTTTTTGTTATAGTTAATGGTCGAAATACGCAGCTAATGGTGCGCTTATTCGGCACGACCACCTGGTGCGATCTCAACCGTTTCGCGGGCCTCCGGGGGCAACGAAGGAAGCTAGTTTTTATCGTGTCAATTCAATCGTCCGCACGATAATTAACGTTCGCGTAACGCCCTTGCAACCGACGATTGCGATTTATGGCGATCGTGCTGGCGTGAGCTTCCTCCGCGCTCAACTAACTTGCGCCCGTTCATTTCTCTTCGAAGGTTACGTAACGTGAGCGGTATTCGATAATGTAGAAATAATTTATTTATCGATATATGCTATCGTAATAACTAGTCAAGAAAATTAAAAAAAAGAAACAATATCATAAAGGCGTTTGAGATAATCAATTGTTTTTATCTTCGAATTACTCAACTACTCGGTTACAAATTATCGGCGATTATTCATAATTATATAGCCTTGCTTGAAAACGCCATTGTTTGATAGAAAGTCTCTCGCAGAAGCTCGTAGCATCGTCAGTAACAAACAATAATTAATCCCAACTGAAAATAATTCCAATAAGAAACGTTCGGGGGCGACGATAAAGGCGCTACTTAAAAATCTGCATTTGAGAGTTTCGCAATTCGAATTCGCGGTACGCGCCAAAAACCACCCGGCCCGATAATTCTCGATCGTTTCCCAATATCTCAAAAACTACAATTCTTGTTTCACTCCTCTCGCGTGTAAAGCATAATCGTCCCTGGATTCCCAGAACGTTAAACCCATCTAACGGCGTTAGTTATACCCGTGAATCCGTAACGACCGATTGTCAGTGATACTCCCGAACCTCATGGAAGCAAAGTACATCGATTTAATACAAAAACCGCACGATCGGACACGAGTATACGATTATTCCGCATTAGTCCGAAATCGTCTGCAGAGTGAAATTGAACATAATCACTACCGTCTGCCACTTAAGTCGATCCTCTCGTGAGAATGGCCATCTTTAAAAGCCTCTCGCGTTCTTAGGAAATTATAGGGCTCCGCGGAAGGGATCCCTTAATATTCTATCTCCGTGGTCGGCATCGTCGTCATCATCATTATGTCATGTGCCTAAAAATTTCTCGGATCAACATATATTTGCATATTCAAAATGGTTATACGTACCGTC
Organism: Pemphredon lugubris; assembly: GCA_933228935.1. Classification (NCBI taxonomy): domain Eukaryota; kingdom Metazoa; phylum Arthropoda; class Insecta; order Hymenoptera; family Crabronidae; genus Pemphredon; species Pemphredon lugubris. Next base: position 6,510,262 of record OW121819.1, on the reverse strand, counting down.
GGCGGAGCTATTTTAAAAGGCAAGAGTTTAATTTATTTTCTCGCCCCCCCCCCCCCCTTACCTACCCGACCACCTCCTCGCGCCGGGAGGGGTATCCGAGGCCGGAATGAAATCAGGAACACGTCCGTCGGTGTACGCGGTTGGGAATTTATTGCCCTACGTAGAAAACCCGGCTCGCGAGAGTGACACTTCGTTTCATTCCTCCTTGGCAGACGTATTCGTCTTTTCGTGAATTTATTCCACGGGTTTACCGCGCGGCTCCTTCCCTCCGCTCGTCTTCTGGATCAGAATGGCGTGCAGGACGTAGACAAAACTACTTAACCGGGGCGCTGCGCGGAACAGAGAGAGAGAGAGATGGGGAGAGAGAGAGAGAGAGAGAGAGGATTGGAGAAAACACGAGTTTCGGCAGTGATTCCCTCGAAGAGAGCCACGAAGACCGAAAGGGGATGGAGGGGAGGTCCAAATTCAGTTTCGTATTTGCCGCACGGATTCTCTGTCGGAGGCATCTATAAGTAGCGGTACCTCATTTCACGCAGAGCGGTAATGGCTTTCCGACTTTCCGCGCGCGAATGCTAAAGACGTCTCCCTCTCCGTCCTATTCGTTCGCAGTCCGTCTCCCTCCTTACCCCAATTTCTCTTTACGCTCGACGCGCAATTATTCCCGATCTTTGGCATACCTCGTTACGGGGACAGATCTTTCCCGGTTAACGGATTACGGAACGTTGTAGGGATACAATACTAAGTTAAACTCCAATTCGGATCCCTTGAAAACAAAAAAACCCTGAATTTGATATTGAAATCATTGTTCCAAGCGTTTATTTATTGATACGCGAGGAACGTACTTTCGTCGCCATTAATATGCTATTGTATCCGGCAACGTATACTCCTTAAGATCCGCAGCGAATGTGAATAATTTAACGTCGCGTTCTTAACGAACTTCGTAATTAATTGATTAGGATCTCGGCTCCCAAGGCAATCCTCTCTTCGTCTACCCATGATTTTTCTCTCCGCGAAATTCTTTAGAGAGCGATGCCATAAACGGCGCCTCGTATCGGAGATAATTTACGCTCGCATTATTGTTTATACGCGGGCGTACGTTATACGAGGTAATTACGCTCGCCGAACGAGTGCAAAACTGGACAATATCGTTGAGCGTAACAAAAAAAAAATATATTAATAGCAACGAGGACGCGGGTCATTGGTTCTTAACGAGACATTGAAGTGTGTCGCCGGCAAACGGGCCCCGGGTAATGAACATCTTTCCGCGAGACGCGCGCGTGTGCGGGACGAAACTGCGAATATTTAAATGCCGCGGCTATAAACTGGTCGGTCAACCGTGGCCACTTTAATGCCGGAGACGCTAGCACGACAAATATTAACAGCGCACACTACTGTGAGTGGCTCGTAAAACAAAAACCCTCCTCGCGCTCACACGTAGGTAAGCGTATCCCGAACTTCGACCGGTCGAACTGGCTCTCTAAGGAGTCCTCGGAAGACGCGAGATTTGCATAAAAATGCCATACGTTTCTATCGGCAAACCGACGATTATATGTACGTGTCGTTGTATCGAGAGGAAAGTATACGAGGTGCGTTAGGTGCGCGGGTAAGAGTGCGCGTAGGCGCTTGTAGGTAAACTCGAGGATATTCGGCTGTCAAGGATATGGAATAATTAGAGAAACGGATGTTTGTGGTCTTTAAATTTACCTCTTTATCTGTATATAAACGGAAGAAGCGGCGACGTTGAAGAAAGAAATTGATGTGCTGAAAAAAAAGAAATTAAAGTGTCTAACGCGGCTAATCCATATCGGGTAACTTGCGCGTGGTATACTTTTTTCAGTTGCAAAATCCCGAGAGTTACTCGTGGCGGCCTGTTTTAAGTATCCCCCTCCGTATTACATAAAAATGTATGGATATATAATATTATACACCATCGTGGTTCGGTATGTATATACACAAACGAGCGTGCGTGTACGCGTAAGCCTTTCCTCAAATCGTATGCAAATGAGCATCGAGGAAGGCAGGGCATATAGCGCGCATAATTTGATATTCCGCTCCGCCACCCCACTGTTACCTGTCTCCCCTCGTGGCTACCGTACCTGAGACGAACGTACGCGTGAAACGAGACCAGTCAGATCCGATAAAAGTTATTACGCTATCGCTCAACTGTCACAACAGATCGCAGATAGAATTCAGCCGGTGTCTAAAATGCTACAAACTGATTTCGCATCGGTTCGTTGGGCAGATCGAAGAAAGAGGCATAACTGTATAACCGCTAATCCGATCGGATCTGACAAGATGTGTCTATTATATCGTTATAACAGTGAGACCCGCCGATACCGATCGGATCCCATCCGAAAAAAAAGTATCACGAGCGAGATTTCATTCGTCCCAATGAATTATGCATGGAGGAATTATTTCGATCGCGACATTAATTATCTATTAATAGTACTGCCGGTCGATCAATCGAAATAATGCGAATAACCTCCGGGGCACGAATCGTAAACCTATACACGGAGGCGTGTAAGCCGGCAATAACTGTTGCGCGTATATTTTGGGTACCGAAGGCAGCGGCGCGAATGAAAAAGATGAAAATCGTTGTACATACGTACGGTATCGATATGTATACATACGAATACCCCGGGAAAGCTCTCGCCGAAAATGGAACGATTTCGAACGTCCCGCGTGAGAAAACGCTTTGGCCTCTCCGTACGTATTTCCGATTTTCCTCGATAAAAGAAAAATGCCGGAGGGCTCCCTACACCCGTTTATCGAAAAGAACGGAAAACGTCTACTTCGTCGCCGCGCGCATACCTGAGCTGTTACTCCCTCTCTATGAAAGTGCTTTTATACGTGGGGGGAAACGTCTCTATTTCTTTCCGTTTCCCTTTCCTTTTATTACGTGTACCCCGCCGTAACGTTACGTTCGCCGCTGTCTAATTTCACGGGCAGCCCAGGAGTGTGGCCAGCGAAATACTCGGCGAAACGTAATCTTCGATTTTGGGAACAGGTGTACGCCGGCAGACGGCTCTGGCCGGCGATTGGAGATTGGGGAAAATAAAAGAGGAAAAGTCGAGTGGTTTGTCGGCTTCGACAGTTAATCCGACGCCTAATATCCAGCGGAAAGCAGGAAACAGGGCGCTACCCTTTTCAACCGCTCGGCAGCTCTGTAGCCACCACCCGTTCAATCTTCCACGATTGGATATATTGTGGGAGGAGAGGAAAAAAAAAAGGAAGGTTAATTGGTTCTCCATTGATGGACGTATCGGACGTAATCCGGAGGTACGGCGAGCTCGAGAATGTTCTGAATAACGCGTTGCCTCTGATTGGCAGGATAATCTTGCCACGTCCCACTTCGGCAGTTTAAATATTGCAATCAGTGTGGCACGGTACGTACGTTCTCCTGGATATTTTTCGTTGCGCACCGTTGTAATTTTAAATCTTTGAGGGTGATATTTGTAAATTTATTAAAGGGCTTGAACGTTAGGTTGCTTAGAATATAAAAACTTGGATATCAATTAGTAGTATTTTTATTTTCCAGCGGATAATTTGATTTATTTCAACTCGCGTACTTCTATTATCTAGCGAACCATAATCGAGATAGGCTACACGTTACTTCTTTCGTCCACGAAAATAAGGTGTAACGAAAATAATAATAATAATGACCTAAATAGTTTTGGGTACCTCGTAATGTCGTTTTCACCCGGAGTAATCTCAGATTGATATTATCTGAGGTGTAAGAATAAATCAGAGAATGAGTTGTTTACGCGCACGCCGACCAACATAACACTCTTCGTTTTAATTTCTTCGACTCGTTGAAATTCTAATTTTTACAACTACACTCGAGGCCGTATCTTTTACGATTTGGCGTATCGAGATACGAGCTTAAACATCGTTTAATGCGTTAAGTATGCTGCGTGGGAATTTATTAGGTGTTTATAGCGCGCCAATATTCTTAACGATCCCTCGAGCAGGCTCTACCCCGGTACGCTTAGCTTCAACGATAACCTGCGCGGCAAACACGCCCGTGTTATGAGAAATATTCGAAATTTTTGCATTCCGCGGGTTTCTTCTCACGCGGGTCAGCGCGACAGGCAGGTTTACGAATCGTGCCTCGCCTCTGACCGGAGAGAACAATAAAGTTCGCATTATTATTATTCTCTTATTTTATTTCAACTCTTATCTCGCATATAATACATGCGTAACTTACCGGCGAGTCTCGAGATAACTGCTCGGCAACGACGGATAAGAATCTCCCGCCGGCCGAAAAGTATTTCGGCGGAACAGTACTTAAGGATAATACGGAGATCGAGGGGGTAGGCTTAAAAAACAATCTTGTCTCTTCGGAAATCCATCGAACGGAAAATTTACAGGCTCGTATACATATAATCATTTGTCGTCGATCGATAATCTGATTGGTACATAATTCACGGGGTTTCATGGCCGGGCGGGTCTGATCGTGAGAAACGATCTTTAAGCTCGTTTTTAAGCGCTAAACGATTGCGAGTGGCGGCTTAATTAGCGAAAAATCACCCTCGCATCGCTGATTGCGTCGCGGGATTTGTATCGCGTTAAATTTTTGTGAGAAAGATGCGGTTAAAGTATTCCAATTTTGAAGATAGCGGGAAAAACATCTTCGAAAATCATAAATCATTTAAATCCAAAAACTTGCTTTTCCTGAGTCTCGACGAATTCCAATTTTAAATTGTCACCAAATAAATCGGCTTAAATCTAGATCATGCACATCTCTGGATCTTCGGATCTCCAAACTTTTTTTACTATATCAAATGTATTTCGGGTCGCTGATCGCGAGATAATTATAGAATTTCTATTCTACTGAAAAATATTTTACAAGGAATCACATGTGCTTGCTTGATTTATAAATAGTTTCGAGATCCGGATATTCGAAGATGTGCATGATCCAGATTTGTTCCACTAAATCTAGTAAATTTGTTCTAACCTTTTGGAAGATGCATTCCGAACAACACCCGTTATTCGTTACACATCCATCCGGAGTTGTTCCGTCGCGGATAGGGCCCGACGGTATCATCGCGAAAAGGGAACACGATCCCCGATAAAACGCATCGCTCCATAACCACCGAATCGAGCAATTACGATCGAGACTGGTTACTACGTGTTCCCCGAATATCTCGTGCGCGCAACGAGAAACACGGAGAGCGCTCCTTTTCTTTCGGCACGTGTCCTTGGAACCTCACTTCTCGTTCCTTTTTTTTTGTCTCTCTCCGTCTTTTCTTCTCCCTCGTTGTCTCGTGTCGCAAGAGAAACGAGTTTACGAGATATTCGATGCAACGAAGCCCCTCGCTGCCACGACGATAGCATCGCGATCCTTAATCGACCGCTCGATAAGGCTCATGAGGGCCGTCCTGTCAGCAACCTGTTTATTCTAATTAGCGTACGCGAGAGGGAAAGAGACGGAGGCGGGCAAAGGAGCGTACGCGTACCGTATCGGATACAGGGCGGTGCCAAAGTACACTTTTAACGCTCCGCGAGCGTTGCGATGGAACTTGAAACGCCGGAAACACTCCGCGGGATACGCAAATCTGTAATTAAATACGAGCGATGAAGAAGGTGTGAATAGAATTATATATTGTTACGAAATGCGCATAGGACGAATGACACGGAGAATCCAAATTTGCGTAAACCTTGCGATGATTTCACGTTACTTTACCCTACTTTTTAATTATATCGACAGAAACCTATATACAGTAAATACAGTAAATTTCATGTGTTAAAAGCTCCCACAACGGTTCCTACGGACAAACAAATTACTGTACATCGTTAAATTTTGTTACTCCATTCCCACCTTACTGTCAAACGTCGATCGTTGTCGGACGATACTTATTTAGAGATAGTAGAGAGGAGTAACCACCGTTCTCGCGGTATCAAAACGGTTCGCCCTACGAGTCCACTTCTTTCCAAACAAACTGCATTTCCACGCGAAAATTTTCCCCCCCATAAATTCCACCGACGGTCTCTCCCCCGGCCGGGCAGGAAGGTGCACTTCCGGGGAATCCTGTGAACGCGCGAGGCGGTCGCGGCCGCAACCAGACTCGTGTCTTCGTACGGCTCGTTTGCATGAGTAATTATTAACGTCCCGCGGGACAAAAGGCGATTTTCTCTCCCGTGGCGAACCGACGACGGCCGGCGCGACAACGGGGGGATTCCTGAGCGCTCGTCGTCAGCGATTTATGGCGACCAGACGCTCACGCGCGAATGTCCGAGCGGGATGAAAAGACCGGGACTGCACAATGGATCCGCGGCTGCTCGACTGGCCAAAGGGTACACACCGGGTAAATAGAAATCTGTTGAAAATTGAACGCTCACAATGAACGCGCGTTAGTACGCCGGACGCCAACGGCATCGAGTGGAGAGACGCCGCCGCCTCCGCTACGCTGCGGTTGAATAACGCCACGTGAGTTGGAAAATGTTCCGCGATATGAATGATTCTTAAGTGAAATTCACACGCGGGGAGGGTTTTGTTCGCGTTTTAGGTATTTTTTTTTTTTTTTCGATGGCACTCGTGCGTTTTTAACCATAGCGACGCGAGTACAAAAAAAAAAGAAAAAATCACCCGAGTGGTGTGTACACACGGGCGTAGTTCGTACGCGCGAAAGTAATTGATTTCGGATGCAATAAAAATCGCGTTCGCGTTATCTAGGAATGTTTCTTTGGGAATGTTAAATTAATAATACGCGTGAATTGAAACGCGTGCTTTTAATTTCGAGAGATTACAGGAAAATCGAACGTTCTATTTATCGCTTCGCGGTTAATACTACTGTCGGCGATATGGACGGTATTACTACTATATTAGTATCGATTAATAAGACGAATAAAGGTGGAAATTATTTTCAATTTTTATAACTAAACTTTGCGATACTCGACGACCCGTTAGATGGTACTGTCTAGCCTCGAATAATACATATTACGGAAGGGTGAATTTTTACCCAAAGATTACTTAACGCATCGCCAAACGATTAACGGCGGCAGCGCGTTCGACGAACGTACGTACTTGTAATCTCTGTTTATTCGAAACACGCAACGCGGTTTGGAGTAAAAGTTTTTAGATTTGCGAGGGGCGACAGTTTGTAAATGGCACGCGCTCCTCGAAACGACTTAATTTCCTCTACAAAATACATAGAAACGGCGAGCATTTATCCGTGACTGCTCGACGTGTCAAGCGGTGGAGAACGAGTAAATAGAAATCCGTTGGAAATTGAATGTTCACAATTCCAGCGCGCCGGAGCGGCTCACATGTGGCGAGGTTTTCGAGTGGACGTTGCGGGGAAAGTACGTTTTACCTCTCCGATTTGCAAAACGATGTTAAGGATGCGCGTCGGTTCAACGAGTTATAGATAGTTTTGTATGGGCGCGGCGTACCGTTGTTTCAGCAATGTTTGTTCGTTATGGCGCCCCTCGAATTTATCGCCAATCGAATGCCGTGAATCATTTTGTTCCTCGAAGCGACAGAAATACAACGAATCGTATCAATTTCCGTTCGACGTAACTGCGAGGATAGAACGATGCGCTGGATAATACTTGGTTCGTCTATAATTTATATTCGTATCATCGGATACTCGCAAGAAGTTTTCGAGCTCTCGTGTTGTTGGCGAAGACGTCTGCACAGCGATCCTGATAAGTAGTCGGATGTATTTTAATTTCTGGCACCGTTGCAGATGGTGATTAGCTTGCATAATAAGAATAATAATAAATATTGTTGTTATTATTATAAATGAAAATTGTATTTATTTATAGTTTCCGTTTATATTTATATAAATGTCTGCTCTTCTAATGAAAGTGTATTAAAAATAAAATTCGATGCACAAACGTTCTGATGTAAATACATCAGCAATATTTTGAACATAAAGTCCCCTGAACTGAACAACCGCTACAAAAAAACGTTTAATAGCTAGGGCAATATGATATATACAAAATATACGTCTTTTGTCTACCCGAGTCGCACTGACACGGAAAAATAACAAAATTCCAAATTCTCCAACTTTATACACTAACGAGTTAACATAACCGCAACCCGCGTCGGTACTCGTAATCCAGACACACGCTAAGATCACCTTAATTACCACCACTTCATCCTCGCGAAATGACTAATGAACGTCGATGAACGAATCGCGCAGACGTAATCACTGGCAAGCGAAGGCAGCCTCGCCGTGAGTCTCGCCTATAAATACCGTCGTAAGTCTTTCCGCTTTACAATTAGTCCAAGCCTAAACTTAATTAATTCACCGACAAATACCCAAGAAATATTTCAGCAAATTTATTCCCTCGCCACCGCCAGCATTCGTTACAGTCCACGTTCTATTCTCTGCCATCCATCGCTAATGAAACTACGTGTACAGAACTCCGAAGGAGCCGGTGTGCGCGCGTTATCGATCCCGGTAAGTTGCAATGTACCAATTTACACGATGAAGGCTTGCTTGACGTTTCATTTACACGGGCATTTATATACGAAAAAAAGAAGAAAGAAGAAAAAGTGGTGATCGGGGGGCCCTCCTCCTATATCCCCGATTCCCTCGCCGATCTCGTATACGTGTTCGCGCGCGATCCACCGAAGAATTTTCGTTGCCGACGCTACACGGGGCACCGGTTAGCGGGAAGCTGGTTCGTAATAACCCGGCCGTAGAACCGGTACCGCGGCGATCCTGGTGGTCCCCGAGAGGAGTCGGCGCACGTCTCGAGAATATTAGAAGCAGGAAGAATACGAAGTGTTTTGCTGATTACTCGCGCCGCCGTCGATCCCTACGTCGCGGTGCCTCGAACACGATCATCCGGCTAAATCGGTGGTGGGCTTCGGTGTTTAAAGCGCGATTGACGATTTATGTATCGATCGATGGCTCGCGTTTAGGAAGAACGTCGCTCGGTACGAATGATCGAGCGAACGAGAATTTTAAGCGATCCCTTTGTTACGCCGCGTAGGTGTTGGGGAGCTTGGGGTAAGGGAAATATGAGCGTTTATTAAATTATTTTGTTAGTTTATAAGGATGGGTGTAAAAATAGATTGCGTTTATTATTCTTGGAATTGTCAGCTCCTCGAGTATTACGAAGATGAATTCGGAAATGGGACGAATGACAGAAACTCCTATCCGACTTTCGGTTACTAATCTGATTAGGATAATCGCTTTAGTTGAAATCTCGTCTCGAAGTCATCTTCTTTAATAAAATTAGTGAAAAATTAGACCCAGCGATTCTACTCGCGAAAAAATAGACGACTGGTCGGACTCGTGAAAAGTGAGACAAGTTATTTGGTAAACATCTCGTCAACCAGCAGCATTCGAAAAGTGTCTTTAGAGGAGTAATGCACCGTTGAAAGTATAATTACGACTGGCGGACGAGTGGAGTTTTATTCTCGAATCGGTTTACATAATTTCATTATTTAACGACGGTGGTAAAACGAAAGTGGGGAGCACAGGAAAACACGGACACGGTTATTTGCGACGCGACGGAACGTCGTTAGATACGTTTGATTGAAAACGTAATTTATGACGTTGGAGTGAATAACAATTATACCGCATGAAATATGCCCGACGGTGGGCGGTATAACCAGCACAAAATTTTCAATCGATAACGTTTTATCGGAACTCGATTTACCATCCGAACTCGCGGTGCGGTTTCGAGGGCCGTCGGCTGAGTGCTTTCGAAAGTGACCACTCTAAATGAGGCTTGTGTTTGCAGTCGGCTTCAACCAAGGTTGGTTCATATGTAAATGATAGAATAGGAAATCGAGTGCTTCATTCTTTCGCTTCGATTAATTTCGAATTTTATCACGTCCAGACGCTTTTCACTTCGCGTCAATCGGCTACCCGCGCTACCGTCGGCTTTTCGTTGGATCGCAATTATGTTTGTAGCAGGGATTTGGTAGAACGTCATTATTAGAATATGAGATATTCGTGGAACCCGCGACGCGTATTGATATAATAATAAATAATCGATATTCATCGTGACTCCTGCTCGAAATGTTATTTGTATCTCATCAAATATGACTTTTTGAAATATTTTGCCAAACAATTTTTTATTTTTCACTCTGTACGAATAGATATTGAAAGTACCGGCGCGTCTAGCCATCTTTAGTTATCGCTATTTAAATTTCGCCGTTTACGCTGGGATTCGCTAATTCGCTTATACACGTTCTGAAAAAATGTACCTTAAAAAAGGAACCGGTAACTTCGAGTGGATATGACAAAACCCAAGAGAAACTGGTTCAACGTCACGTCGAGCGGTACCGAATAAAATCTCTGTACCTCTTTGCCAAACTACTCATAAATGGAGCTGCTCGAAACGACAATAAGAGAAACGAGAACGTTAATAGGTGTACCCCGGAGTAGTGGGTTCGCGGAAATTAACTTTAATCCCCGCATTTCGAACGAGAGATCCTTGGCATTTGACTTTCCCAGGCTGCGCGTTGTTCGGTGAATTCGCTCACCTCGAGACTCGCCGGTTCCCGTTGCAAAATTCAGAGGTATGGCGTACGAGGTAAAATTTAAATCCACCGGCGATAAAAATCGAGTCCAGCGTCCCGCGGAGGGGGCAAATGGCACTCGAAAAAAGAAAACGTCGCTGCTTTAATTTAAACTCGGTTTACGATCGTACGGTACGAAAAAGCTTTGAAGAAAGTGCGAAGCGCGACGACGACGCGACGCGGCGCGGCGGTGCGGTCACAGCGGAAATGAGATTTTTACTCTCGCAACGGCGGGTCGACGCGTCTCCGGTCCACCTTCGTACAGTCGCCACGGGTAATTTTGCACGTGGCATTAAGCGCGTATTTCAATATTGTTTTTGCTCGTTCGGCCCGATTCGCGTGGCGTCGTTATTACCGGCGCAATGCAATTACATTTACGCGCACCATTGTTTACGGACGTCGCTAACTACCGCCATTGAGCGCCGAGGGAATTTATTCGAAACACTACGCTTACCTCGTGGAAAAAATTTCTGAATCGCTCGAAAACAAATTTAACGCGAGATCTAAAGCGTGGGAAAATTGGTTCCACTGTTCCGACACCACGGAATCGATTGCGAGTAGATTGTTACAAATACACGGATCGTTTCGGAAAAAGTGTTGACAATCGAATCCTCGAGCAACGGGAATAAATAATCTGAAATAGAGAAGTTTGTTGTTAATTGGTGCTTTGAGGTTGCGCTAATGATTTCAGAGTTACGTCCTTGCACCGTATATTTTCATAATTAATCAAGATAGATCGAAGCGAGTTCGTTCGAACGCCGCGGTAAGGGGGTGAACGTTAACCGTAAATCTTGCTAACTAATGACTCGTAAACACTATAACGCTTCAAGCAGATTATAAATCACTGTTATTATTGGGCCGACCGATAATTAGATGTAATAGCTGAAACGATATTTCAGCGCTAAAGCCGAGGAGTTTTACTTAGGGACTATCCGTCGGTTAACAAGGGCGCGTATATCACTGCCGATATTTACATAGATCACATGGCCCCATGATTTATCATTTCGCGCAAATTACAATGGCGAGCGATAAATGTCGAACGACGATCGCGAACGGAATTTCTCATTTCGGAATCATCGGATAACGAGCTACGCCCCTGACTGCGGCGCGTTTCCGCGCGATATTATATATCGCGAGGGATTATTTATGGAAAGTCGAATTTTCGACATTGTAATGTTTCGCGGGACGTTGCGGCCAGACGTTGCAACGATTTTATTTAACGTTACGATCGATCGTAAAATTGGAAATCGGCGTGCCGCTAGCCTGACTCCGTGCATAGGCTATCCGGATGGGGGGAAAATTATATTAACGATGTACGCACGCACGCGCATCCGTGCGCAGAATAACGCGAAATCGAGCCGCGAGTAGTTACCTGTAACCGCGACGCGCAGCGTATTTTCACCCGGAAGATTATTACGAGCGAAGGAGAAAGAGAGTAACGCGCATCACGTGCCTACGGAACATTTATTGCTAATTATTTTTATGTGTTTACGAGCTGGCTACCTCACTTTCCATCTACTCGTATAATCGAGCGTGACAGTACTAAAAGTTATACACCCGTCGTACGTACCATCTCATCTTTCTCGTTCTGCGGTGGCGTTAACTAGTTTCCAAAACAACTACGTACGCGCGGTATGCAAATCCACGTAACCTCGGTACGCGGAACGAGTAATAGTTCGTGCCCATCGATCCGCGCGGATTATTAACGATCGACGTCGGAGTCATTACGAATTTGTGACTTAAATTTGAGTCCGACGCTCGTTACTCTTTGCACAAGTAGATTGAAAAATAATAATAGTTCTTCCACCACGATCGCTATATTTTTGCTTGCCAAATTATTTGAAGTCGACTTCGTATTAACTCTCTAAAGGGCATGTCTGCCTTAAGTCAGGGTTAAATTACATTTCACTTAGGCTTGCATTCAATATATTTTAGCATCTAACAGGCAGTACATACCTTTTGTTATTGACATTACCTTCCACTGATATAGGGGCATTTGCTCCTGTTACCCGCGCGCAAGCGATACGATGAGTTTTTTGTCTAATAATTATTGCGTAATTTAAACAAAAATTTAATTCTCCTGTTAGAGGGTTCAAATTGAAACCAGAATTGATCTCAGGCGATTTTCTCATAATTTCAATCTCTACCTACCCGATAAACGGATCGATTACACCGTTAACAGCGATACGATATCCCAACAACGACCAACGCGAAAGAGACATTAAACGCGTATACAGTAGAAAAACAAACCGTACATACACGCTACCCTCAGTTTCGTTCGATTCACGAACGAGCATCCCGGTATCCTCATTTTAATTCAATTCGCAACTCCGTTCGATTAAAATCAGATCCCAAGCACCTCGGGGCGCGATCCGAGCGGCTGCTGTATCGAAAATCCATCAACGTATTCTCTACGTACGGTCGGCGTCCTTTTGATACGCGCCGACGAAAATCGGCGCTTATCAAACGTGCAGATCCGTTTATCGCCCGCGTACCTGAAATCCCCCCCTTTTATTCGCTCGAACCGCCCCGTGATTCCTGGCGATCAGCGCGCCGTACGTACACGAGTATGTACACGAGCTCGCCGTATCCGGTGGTTCTTCAGCGCCGCCGACAATGCGGCCAGCGTTTCGAACTTGAAGAGGATCCACGCGACGTTAAATCCCCGAGCCAAACTCCTGTCATTCGTACGGCTAGCGAGACCCGCGCGCATACATCCGTCGCCGGGAGCCATTTAAAACTTGCTCCAAGTGTATGCTCTCGTACGTACATACCAGGCGTATCGCGTTTTATGCCCTCCCCTCTGTACGCGAGGAACGACGTTGCACGAACGTGCTAATTAACAATTACGAGGAGGAATCGTTTCGTCGGCGCCGGACGCTATGTCTAGCCGCGCATTTATCGACTGGACGTACACGTATACGCGCGTCACCTAGGCACGCGTGTACATAACGTAGAAACGCGTTCGCTTATATTTGTACATATATCGGCTACCGGCGAGCGTTATAACGACATCGTTATCGTTCAGCCAGATCGCCGATCCCTGTGGTCCGCTAGCGATACCCGATACAACGCACCCTGATTTCCTGCCGATAAAGTGAATGACAGCGCGAAACTCGCGCGCCGTGAATTATAATCGGATATCAACGGTCGCTCGGATAGCACTTAGGTGCCAGAATTGCGGGGATCGTTGCCATTCGTTCGGCCGGCTTTAAATTATTTTCGCGTTAAGCGCGCGCGCGCTTAATGATCCGAAGCTAGAAAACGTCGATTACGCGCTGAATTATAATTCAAATATTATCGGCGACACGCGTGACGCGGTTTTATCAGTTATTAGCGTAATTTCAACATTGATGCGGTTTCCTTATCGGCGATATGAACGAACGTAACGCGATTATTTAAAGCGTTGTCGAGTGGCACCGTATCTAGATGTCTCCAGTTAAAAAAAAGAAAGTAACACGCGTGTATACCGCACGACGATTAAATCTTATGGAAAATTCTTTTCTCGCCTCGCCTCGCGAGGCGAGAGTTCTTTGCACTCGCGGCAAAGATAAAACTCGATCGAGGGCGTAATCTTCCAAATAGGATGATTTCCACTCCTCGTAATTCCGTGTCAGTGCGCTGTTAATGCCCGATATGATAGCGACGTTGAAACGCTCGCCGTAAACACTACCGTGAGCGCCGCTCCCGTTCTTGGCGCTCGCGCTTATGCACCTTACCAGTTTTACTGTCATTCGCTTTATCGACGGGAAATCAGAACGCGTTGCGCGGTCTACGACGATCAGCTGTGACGATAACGGCGTCGCTGTGTGTTTGTACTAGTTTGTAGGGCCCGCGAGCGTACACCGGCAGCGCGGCGCCACACAAACGCGAGAGCGTGACGTTAAAGAACGAACGCGATGACGGATACCGAGAAAGGTCGTGTCCGATATTAAGGTATAAACAGGGAAAAATGGGACGCGTTAGTCATACGAGTGTTTGAATCGTTGTTTCAGGCTGGAGCGTGGTGTTCCGTTTAATTATTGCGCTAACGAGTAATCCGAGGTAAACTAGGACGAGTTGGTGATATTTAAATTAGAGTGTTAATTTTAATTAAGTGTGATTAATATATCGATCGATTATTAATGTGGGGAAAGAATGGGAGAGCGAGGATATTGTTTCAATTTAGTTATAGGGAAAACTAGTTAACACCGCGTTTTCGAAAAATGATAGCTTGCATTCTGCATATAATTAAATAGCTCGGTTAAAATGTTTGTTTGTCTATTGGTATTCCGGATACAAGCGTCCTACGTAACTCGTCAATATCGTGATAATAGAGAGAAGCATGCATGAATATTCAGGATATTTCCGCGTACACTTGACATTCCTGATTTTCGATTTGGTAATCGAATGCTATTTCGGTTATTAGTATTCCAACGAAGCAGCCCACACTTCTCTCCCCGTATATCACGATGCGCGTAGCATTTCCTCTCTTCGGAATATGTAAGAACGCGAGGGAAAGAAAGTTTCAGGGTATTAAGCTAGACCAATAAAAAATATGATAACCAGACATTTGTACAGGTATCTATGTATAGAGAACCGAAATTATGCTTATACATTATTAATACGATTTCTTCGCTCGGATCGAAGTCGATCCCATCGTAAACGGTGATTTGGGATAATTTATTCTGCTTTTTGTTTCCCAAGCTTTTTTTTATTTCGACGATACCACGTTTCCTTTCGGTACCCAATGGTTTCCTTTGTCTCTGCGTTCGGCCCCGGCCAAATGTGCGCCCTCGAATTAAAATATCCGATTATAAATGATCGCCGATTAAAGCGATTAATTAATTAATTTAATTGCTAATTAATGAAAATAAATTACGGCCGTTCGCGCATCTAAAACAATTACTCGCGTAAACATTCGAGAATCGGGAGGGGGAGTGATACTACGCGCAAATAAGTAATATCTCGCTTCAATTACTACCCGTGTTTGTATTTGATTAATTGCAACTTATACCGCCGCTTTTGTTTGTTTATCCCTTTTGAAAAGCAACGCGTCGATGAGCGGGTATACGCGAAAAACACGATTTCCCGTACGCTTTCCGCGTTAATGCCTCCGTCAATAACGGAGTCCTTTTCACGTTGGAAACGTGATGATCAGGTTATTCGGACCTTCAAATATCCGTCCCCGATGAATCATTCTGCCTGATTTCGAAACGTAATAAATTTAAATGTTTGCTCGCGAGATGAAAATAAATTGAGAAACGGCACGATTGATTTATCGGTGTGTGCCCACGCGCAGATCCTCGATTAAAAGAGCAATCGTTTTGCTCGATTGCGAGGCCGTTTCGATTAAGGGAAACGGCCGTGAGTGTGCCGTACAAAAATGTCCGTTTCCCACGAACGCGACAACAGGTAGCTTATGGAAACCCCCACGTTTCTATCCAGTACCGCGCGCTAGATAACACTACATAAAGCAGCTTCTGCTGCAAACACGTGTCACTAATAAACGTCATCACGGCATGTGCGGCGAGATTGATTCTATTAATACGAGTAATTACCAAGTGTACTTGGCGCCGCATGCATAATATAATTTCAAACCCACCGTATCCCCCCCCCTCTCCACCCTCTTTTATCACAGCCCTCACTCTCCCACTCTGTCACTCGTCCTCTTTTTATGCACGCGGCAGCGTGGTGAAATTAAAGGAAACACATTTAACATAAATTTGCGTACTTGGTTGCGGATTTTGAATGCCCGGTGGCATGTTATTGTACATTTATTATTGTTCTCCAAACCTTCAGCTTCGAAACGCCTTTAATTTTACTGAAATGGATCAAAAAAAGTACGAAAGTTCTAATTTTCTAAGCAATACAGCTCTATTGAATCTAAGCTGTACCAGAACAGTAACGCAGTTATTATTCAGGTACGACAATTTAACGAAAAAAGAAAATTGCATTTCGGAGCTAAAAGTTTATAAAATATTCTAAAATTAGTCCAATTCGAACTGTACCGCCACGTATCCCGCCACGAACGTGAACGCACGTCAAACGATTCTCAAACTTTTGTCAGCGAGTGTACGCATATATAAATATTTTGTACCCCGAAAGTCGTACATTCGAAATCCAATTTAATCCGTGCCTCTTAACTGTAATCTCTTCAGTTTCCGATTTCTCTTTGTGTCCTTCCGTTTCTCTCCTCTCCACTCCCAAAACTCTCCCGCTCACCGTCCAACGGCATTTTCACTCATAATCCACGGCTTCCCGGGGGGTGGTGGGGGATCGCGACGCTCGCTCTCCCGACTTCATCCATATTCGAAACATATTTAAGACATTCGCCCGGGCGTTTCTCTTCCTCCCATTCGATTTCCACGTTTCCCGTCGCTCGGACCGTGAAACGCTACTGCGCGAAATTCATCGGATTTGCGAGGCGAATGCTTTCTCGGCGAGGAGGGATCGTTGCACTCGGATTCGAGATTCCCCGGGCGAGAATCCGTCGAGGAAACGGACGCGGATAAATCGCGTCTCGCGATCTTAAGACGGTTTCCCTTAAGTAAGGTTCGATATTCTCGAGACACTCCAATCATATTAACGGGGAGTCCTCGCGGCGCGGACCCGGGTATAGAGAGGAGAGGGGAAAAGAATCAGAGAGAAAGAGAGAGGGAGAGAGAGAGAGAGAGAGAGCGAGGGAGAAGCGAGATCGGGCAAGTAGGCGAAACAAAAGAGTGGAGAGGACTGCAGTCGACAAGTTATGCAGAGCCCCTGAAGCGTGCATTTGACTAAGCTTGCCCCTCCCGTATCTCCTCACTTCCCTCTATATCAACCTCTCTCTCTCTCTCTCTCTCTCGTTATTCCCCTTCGTTCTTCCTCGTTTCTTTCATCCTTCTCGCCGACGTCATCCCTCTACCTCCTCCTCCTCCTCCACCCCGGTCCTCTCTCTCTCTCGTCTCGCTCTATTCCATCTTGCCCGTAGCTCCTCAACTCGCTGGCTGCTGCGACTTTATCTCGGCGTAGCAGCTTCTTTCCGCCGGCTGATTACGTATGCGCGAGAGAGAGACGAGCCCAGGCTTATGAGAGTGCAAGGTGGAGACGGGGCGAAGGTCCCCCACCCCATCCTCGTCGCCAACTCCATCGTCGTGACTCCTCCTTTTCTTCGGGAGGAGGCGAGAGGTAATAAATAAGACGTACCGAATGTAACGCTAGGAACCCTCGCGAGGTTTTCACGTGTACGGTACGCGGCCAAGGATAGGGCCTCTCCTCCAAATAAGCACCGTGAAACGTGGCCGCGGTGCCCCCGTGTGACCGGGCCTTTATTACCTCGTAAACGCGGCATTCTCGTACTCATACGCGAGAGAAATCTTCTTAAGATCCCCCCCCCCCCTCACCGACAAATCGTGAAACAGGATCGTACGAGAGCGGCGCTCGATCTCGAGGGAACTCGACGTTTCGTATGGTAATAAGGGTTAGAGAGGGGGGGAGGGCGTCGGAGATTTCGAATTTAACGTAAATCACGCACCGCGTTACGTTCTCTTTTTTTTTCTTTTTTTTTGTTACGCCGCTGTCGGACTGCACACCGACGGCGAACGAATGAAATTCGGAGCGAATTTCATCGGCTAAACACCGAAGCGACGATGTAAACGACGGACTTATCGTAATACGATTGACACTTAACCGCGTAGGGGATCTCAATCGCCGGGAGAATATATCCGAGTAATCGGCATTGCGTTATCGGCCACTCGTTCCGACTGCATTTACATGCCAGGTGGCTCTCTCTCTCTCTAATCCGATCGGTCCGCTCATTAAAAATTACGACATGACGCTGTACCCCCGACGCGGAGAGCCATTAACGAAATCGAATTGCAGCTCCGATTCCGCCAGTCGAATGCTGCACGCGCGCCGCCATATGTAAACGAGCCGGGCAGGTACAAGCGAAGCACGAACGCAGGTAAATCGTAACACACGTCCACGCATCCCCCTTTCGTATCGTCTCACCTCCCCATCACCCCCCCCACCCCCTCCCTCGCCCCTCGACGGCCGTCTCTCTTCGGCAACGTCGCATTTTCCACGCGCGCACGAGATTCGCATTTCAATATCGGCCCCTAGGAGTCGTAACTAATATGGCGATTCGCGTTTAATCGTACGCTAGAGGTGATAAGCGACCGGCCGCGGGGGGGAGGAAGGGGGTGTATATAGCGAACGGAGAGTGGCAGCGGAGTCGGGAGTGGAAGACCCCCGGACCTCGATAATCGTTAATAACTCTCCCACCCCCCTCCTGCTTCCCAGTTTCCTTCGAACCTCCTCCCTCCGTCCTCGATGCCCTTACCTTCGTTGGTCGATCTTAAGAATTCTCACGAACGCAGAAAATCCCTGGATCGTTCGCGAGGGTAGGTACCTTTAAAGTAGTAGGTAGGTACCCTCCTGTACATATATACGAAGTATATATGCCTGTACATATGTACGTCTTTACTTTCCACGATATCTTCCCTTTCTGGCTTCTTCAAAGGTCGAGAGATATTCCATCCCTCGAAATTAATATGCACCGACTGGTTAACATCGAGCGAATTCCCAGACAGGCACGCGAATCCGAGGGGATTCTGTGTGCACCTTGAGAAGGTGCCACCGAACAAACCACTCGTCCAAATAGACTTGCGTTACGAATGCGGAGCCGCCTCGGGATTCGCTCCCTTTCTATGCCGCGCTCTTCTAACCGCGGAGAAAAGAATTCTCGAATAAGATCGATAAGACGAAACGTATCGAGCGCTAATTTTGCCGTGGAGCGATACACTTTTCGACGTGTCTCTCTTAATTTTATTTCTTTAACCACGCGATCGTGGTTTATACCTTACACGAGTTCTCTACTCCGTCTCGATCCAACGACTCTCGTACACACGTCCATTCGCGACGGACATCAATTACGCAACGAAGCGTTACGAGCCATTTCTCTTTCATCGTTTTCACCATAAACATCGTTCCGCCGCGACGCTTCGCAAAAACGATCGACAAAATCCGCAAAAAAAAAAAGCTCCCGCGAGGGGACACGCGTTAGAGAATCTGACTTATCGTCGGCATTTAAACGGCAAATACGAATCGTTCTCTAATCAGAAATGCTGCCCGTCGACCAGCGGACGCTCATTTACGTCTACTTCGTAGTTTATATCGCATGCAAATACCGTCGAGGGCGCGCACGCACGTAATACAACGAGGCAACCGCGCTGAGGAATCACGAGCACGTACCGGCAACATTTCACCGAGATAAACAGGTTCTCCGGAGAAATTACAATCGCCGGCACAAAAAAAAAAGTTCATTAATTATGCAGTTTCGGGCGGACGAGTGTTTTCAGCGAAAAACGAAATACGAGGAGTTCACCCTTCCCCCCTACGGTGTCCCGCGTTACTTTATTCGTAAGTCGATCTTTGGCGGAGGGGTTGGCGGAGAGGGGTGCGGGGTGGCGGGAGTGGCGGCAATCCAGGAACGGACGCAATGTTGATTTAACGGAAAGTACGATGGTTACGGGAAGCGATCGCCGACGGATATCAAATATCGTCGAATTCGCGTTTCGTAGGCAGCTTCTACCTCGCCGCTAATTTCCAAAGCAAATCATCCAGAATTATTGCGCCGCCGACGAATCATTTTCAGCCGTCGGTGCCGGATCGTCGGCAATTTCAATATATTTCTCGGGATTACAAACACTCGGAGGGACTCATCAATTTTGCATTATCTCACTGCCCCCCTACCACTGAGCAAGCTATTAGAGGACTGATCGATCGTTCCGGATAATCCACATTACTCGCTCGGGGCTGACGTATAGTACTGCCCCGATCGGTTAAACGATACCCAGATATCTGTCTGTATAATTCCGGTGGCAAGGTCAAGAGAGGTTGATTCGCGTTGAACGAAAAATGTCACCGAAGACTGTGATCTTTGTTCGGACTTCTGTGTTTTCGAGGAAAATGTACGCGTTACCCGATAAAAAGGTTTCTAGGCGGAAAAATGGAAATAATTATGAAGCGCCCATGACGCCTAGCGTACAAAGATAGCGTGGGAGGCATGCTCGACGATAGTTCGTAATAAAAAAACATTGTTACGTTTCAATAAAAGTGATATAGACGGGCTGAATATTTATTTGGCATAAAACAAATTTGCCGGGGTACCAAACGACGGCAAACCCTTCTAAAAACAAGAAAAAGTTACAAACGATACATACGGGCAATAGGAATACGTTACGAAACATTGTTACAGCAATATTGGAATTCAAACGTCGACGTTTTTCATATTTTCCGAACGGTAACGCGGTACACGTTATCTGCGTACAACCGCAATAGTTCCACCTCCCCCCCCCTTCGCTTAATTGCAGTTTTTTTCAATTCCTCTCCACCGACGCAACGGTTTGGCAATTTTCAGAGAATTATAAAAGCGCTATGCCGTTCCTTGATCGTACAATTGCTTTTCCAATTACCTACGGAATCATCTCGCAAAATCGAATCACAAACTCCTCTCAAACTGCGAGTAACAAACAGTTTCATTTGCGTCCCTTTTACGAACTTCAGCCGTTATTCTCGTGCATTTCATTCTTTCGTCGAACCACAGGCTGCGTTGTCCTACGACCAAATAAACTCTTCCCCCCCTCACCCCCCCTCCCCAACTCTCCCTTCTGGATTCACTTTTGTCCCTGCGACTACCCTCCTTTCCTTCGTTGCGCGGAATTACAAAGTCATTTCGCGTTTCTGCCCACGTTCTGTTTTTTTTTTGTACTCCGACTAGCTTCGCGGACCGAAACCCAACTCTTTCTATGATTCTGTACACTACACACATATATCGTGCATATACATATATACATACAGAATATATTTCAACTCCCACCTCTCATTCTCCTCGCGTAAGGACGAGATATAGCGTTTAGTCGGATTCACGGGCGCCGCGTGGAAAGTAAGAGCGGAGAAAACGACTGGAGGGAGAGAGATAGAGTGAGAGCGAGAGAGAGACTGGCAGGGGTAAGAAGAAGAGACGTCGTAGTATGGATAATTAACACAAGCTACTTCCCGTAACGTTCTATATTTGCTCAAACGAACGCGAGGTTTGAAAGGAACGGGATAGGAGGAGGGAGGTGAGGGGGGGGGGGATAAGGGTAAAACGAGCTGGGGATCCTCCTTCCCTCGGTCGCGGAACGGCAGATGAAAATTAGGGATGCCTTGTAAGGATATTTATAAAAGGGTTAATTAAGCGTGGCCAGCTCGCCGCCTTGGATGTGCCCCGCGGCAGTATCGTTCGTTCGGTCCCGGTATCCTCGGACTCCCTCTTTCTCACCTGACTGTACGGCAGAGGAGCGTCGTAAAGTGAGCTTTTTAATACGGATACCGGGGTTTTTTTTAAACGGCTATAAAAACCGAATTAATTCTCGCGAACGGCGCGCAACCGGGCAACCAATTCCCATTCGAGTAAAATCGAGAGAAGCCGACGGGAGAAGGCTTTCTTTCTTTTTTCTTTTTTTTTAGCTCCGTTAATCGAATGACGGAGATTTCGGCGAGGCGGTAAGAATTAGAGATCTCTATTTCACGTGTTACGCTCGTACACGGTCGTCCGTGAAATTAGGTTCTTTGTTTTTCAAACGCTGGTAATTACCACTTACGGGTACCTTGTTTAGTTATTCTCCGGCGTTCGCGTACTTTGCTCTCGCGTGTACGTGCAATTATTCGCTCGTTCGGTTATACTTTTATTTGAATGCTCGAACGAAGAAAAGGGGGTAATTAATTTATTTTCAACATAATTCATATTTGATTTTAGCGCACGCCAAGCCGCCGTAACGTGGCACTTTTTCTGGGGATTTTTCTTTAGCCGAAAAGATAATTGGGTGCAACGCGTAGATGCATATTTCGCGTTTCACGCACCGCGCGGTACACGGTTATTAATTATTCGGGAACGGTAACGATATCGCGGTTGACGCGCGATAAATTTAGTTTTCCCTCATTTTCCATGTTCAAATGCTTTTTAAGTTTGATCTAATATTAACTTTGATCCCACGTTGCGTATAATCGAGTTTCTCTTTTGGATAATCGGTATGGTAATGGTATTACGATATACATATTTTGACGGGGTATTGTTGGAATAATTATATCTAGATTTATGCGTTCGTTTAAATTTTTTTTTCTTCGTCATTCACAGATTGGTAATGGACAGTCTCGCAAGCGGAGGACACTCGGTACTATGTCAGGACGAATCGCTGCAAAGTATCGATAACGTGCATTTTTCCTGCAATACGCATTATTCGATTTGTTTAAATTCGGAATACTTTTTTTGTTAATTTAATAAGAAAGTACCTTTATCAATTAATTGAATTCCATGAGTTATTATTTTGTTCAGTTAATACGCAATGGCGATTCATAGTGGGTTGAACTTCATAGATCGTTTCTCGTTAATTTAATGAGCACTCACGATCTATAATGAATTGCATTCCAAATATTACTTTTTCGTTCATTTAACCCCCAATTGCAATTTGTAATGGATTGCACTCCTCTCGTTTTTTTATTCGTTAATTTAATGCTCAACCGGGGATTTCCCTTTCGATCGAACACTATAAACTCTTTTCCATTAATCGCAATCCCAATTCACAGCGGATTGAATTCTATTCGGTTCGTTTTTTTAAAATTCGATTGTCAATCACGATTCGTAGCGGATCCAATTCCATGTGTTTTTCCCGTATAATTGTAATATAACTATAGTTCAGATTAACGCGAACTAACCCGAAGTAATGCCGCTACGCGGAGTTTTTTAGCTCGCTCGGCGCTTGAAGTGGCTGGCGCGAGATTTTCTTTGAATTTTTAATTAATAAAGTACGGTCGCGCAAACGAATGAGCGTCAAACGACAGTACGGTATTATTTAAATAGTGAGTGAACTAATGCCCCGCAATATAATGTCCCTCAAACGGCAGCGCAGGATTTTCTTTTAATTTTTAATTAATAAATTAGCGATGCGGAGTACGACGTGTCACAAACTCTCGCGTAGGATTTTGCCTCAATTTTTAATTAACAAAGTAGTGACGCGTAATATAATGCGCCTTGAACGGGGGCAGGGGAGTTTGATTGAATTTTTAATTAACTCACGCTGAATCTTTGACAAACGCGATTCCGTACAAATTTTTCCTCCACCGTTAATGCAAAAGTATTTTCAAAGCTTATTTACGTACTATAAGGACTTAAACGTTTATTTGACTAATTCTGAATTTTGCGATTGAGACTTTTGATGATCTTCGCCAATACTTTACGTTTTCGAATAATTTCTTTCATATTATCTATCAGTTTTTAAAAAATGTTCTCAAAGTCGTTGATTTGATTCACATTGATATACCGGTCTTTATTAATCTTTCCATTTTCATCATATTTACGTACTACCTCTATCCTCTACTTTTCTACAAAAGTAATCATTTTTATTTAACTTAATCATTAGCTATACAATGACTATACACTCTCATGACACGAAGTGTCTTAAAGTCGTATCAGTCATGGCACATTAATTTTCTACACTATTTTCCAATTACCAGTTTCGCGTTAGAATTCTTCGCACTTAGATAATTCAAAATTCGCGAAACTAATAACGTCTTCAAGGTGAGCGGTCTCCACGAGTCATCGTGTTACGCGACTCAATCGAGTTGCGAAAATATCCAAAGTTTTTTGCTACCGATAATGCAACCGGTAGGAAAATATTCGCTCCATTCTCTACGCGTGCTCCCTGCTCAAACGTAGTTCTTACGCGCATTCTTCTACCGTGCACGCGTCTCGCATGGAAAGCGATCGTATGTACATTACGTAAAAAGTCTTTGGCGCCGACTCGTTAATATGCGTGTCGTACAATCTGTAGCTTTCAGTGTACCGACAAAACTCATTAATAATACCCACTTAACTAATTTCCCGTCACACCTCGACGAACCGACCTAATACGTGTTTCAATCTCCGAGAATCACGTAACCCGCTCGGACCACTTGATTCTTTTTTATCCTCTCCTTAATCTATCGCCACTGTGGCCCCCCGACTGGAACGAAATATTTTGATACGACATATTTTCCCTCCCCGCGCGTCAATATAAATTATCCGGTTATATTCCTCTCCCCCTCCTTTCCGTACTCTTTTATTACATCGAAATTTCCAATGCATATTTATCGTATCGGCTAAATTGAATTTACAACGAAGATATATGTATAGCGTAACGTATCTATACGTTGTTCGAATACCATTAATTCACGACGAACAATCAATCGTTGCAACGATACATTTTTCACCGGTCGAACAATGAGATAGAGAGAGAGTTGCGATACGTCCGTACAACGAATTTCGCAAGGATACCGGCGACGGAGAAAAATATTTCGCGATGGAACGAGTTAAATTATTCGTTGTAAAATAAATCACTCTCGAAGTTGATTGATTCTTTTTTATCCGTTAATCGGGAAATATATTACACCGGTAATCACCCGCGTCTGAACCAACTGGTAATTTAAGCCCAGTCCAAAACCCGATAATGCACGAGTTAAATGATCAGAAGCGTAATCCCGCTAGTCCGCTAATTACATCGGTAATTACGCCACTGTTAATTAATTAATACCAGTTCACCGTGGGCCTGGAAAAACGTCGAGTTTGCAAATTCCTGGCGAACGGCATTCTCGATCGTACAGGTCCCGTGGGTGGGAAGGGGGGGGTTCTTGGCAGTCGTCGGCAGGCTCTCGTTGATCTTCGTCATCCGTCAAGACGCTCGTTTTCGTTTTCCAACCGACGGTCACGTTTGATCACGTTTCAAAGCCGCGACCGACGATGCGTTGCTTTAATAAAGGAGGATAACGGCGGCACAGAGGGGCGAATGTTATTCCCGTACTCGCTAAACGACGGTATCCTAGCCGCCCGTTGAACGTCCTGACAACCTTTTCATTTTCCTTCTTTCCCCGGGTGGAAACTGCCTCACCGTCGGTCGTAATCAAGCTGCGCAATGAGCTCGCTACGAGAACGCTTGCTCATTCGTTGCTGGAAACGATCGCTGGTGTCGCGCTTAACTCGCGCGAAATTACCGACGAAAGTGCGGAAAGACAATACGCGAAAAACCCTCGTAAAGTTTACCCTCGTTGTACGTACGTTGAATCGACGAACGTGGCCCACCCCACCCCCGCGAGAGTAAACGCGGTGAATGCGAGTTAAATGGGATTAAAGCATCGTTTGATGATTTCAAACTCGCGCGAACGAAATACATTCGCTTAATAATTGGTAAGACGCGATATTGACAGTTCCGAGATTCGCGGTTTATTAAATCCTAAGATCGTGTTCCGGAGTTCGGTGGACTGCAGTTGGATCCGAATTCCCGATGACATTCTTACAGTCCTCTTGTTTCATTTCATTTTTCACGGGTTAATTAAAAATTGATTAGTAATATTTCTGACGTTTATCGCCCGCCGTTTTACTTAACAAATATGATTATTCGTTCCGAATTCATCTTTTATCGATTAGGGAGAATTAATTAGTAACTGTGTCTTGGAGTATGCGTTGAACCCCCGGTGTAATGGTGTAAAGATTCCGGTGTTAAGAGTATCATTGTTATTTTGCTTACTTTCGAAATGAAGAGATACAGGCAAGAGATTAGAAGAAATATAGGAATGAAGGAAAATGAACTAATATGATAAATTAGAAACAGAAGAAATGCTATAGGTACGCAAGTTTGGTATACGCGTCTGTCACGAACGTGCATTCGGTGGAATTTTTACGGCATTTAAGCGTCGAATCAAATATTTTTTGCCCGACATCGATCGATAAGACATGAAATACGAGTAGATAGCGTTACAGCTGTGAAATATGGTCTAACAATAATTTTCGATTTCCCGTCGAGGATACCACGAAACGTCCAAGAACACATTAATTCGAATAAGCTACGTCGCATCATAAAAGCATTGTAATGCACCGTACTTCGCTAGAACCGTGTCATTTCCAAATAAACAACAAACGCATAAAAAATCAGTCTCCTCCGTTGGGACATTTTCATACGTGCTCTTTGATCCCGCCCCATCGGCAAACTGCCAAGTTTCACATATTCGTGATCAAGGTACGAATCGCCAAAGAGTTAACATTTGTAACCGGAAACACGTGTCGGCGAGCACGTAAAGACCGAACGCGCCTGCATGCTCGTAAATGTAACCCTTTCTTGCGCCAATCGCAGCTGAAAGTGCTTTGAACAACGGCAGGTTTTGAGGTAAAGCACAATGTCGTGACGAAAGAAACTTTTTATTTCAAAGAACCTGGGGAAAATAGGTATACATTAACCTCGATTTACTTCGAGTCTTTGAGTCGGGAGTTGTAATCGTTTCCCTTCGCGGAAACCCGATAAATAGAAAATTCAAAATTCACGAGGATCGAATCAAATTTCACGGCGAGACGTGCTCTATTACCGTAACGCATGAATATCAGCCTAAACACGAGTCTCTCCTCGTGCGAAATTCATAGATCAAGAATATTATTATCTTGGAACCCAATGCTATATGTAAATTGTAATTTTTCGAAAACGAATACTTTAAATTGTAATTAAATTTGTCCCGTTACATACCCCGAGTCAACGTCCCTTACCGAATCTCTGTGCTTCTCGAAACATCGAGAGAACGACCCCTGTAGAACTCATATTATATTCGTATTACCTTCGATTTTAACCTATCGAGGTTCCGCGTTATTTCAATATTTTTCTCGCAAACAAAATCCGACGGACGTATTTGAAATTTATTCAAACATCGCGTGACGTTAATGTACTTAAACTGCATACGCTGCGATTGAAACATCGCGCGTAAAATTGAATTTCCATCCGTTAAAACGAACGTATCGCGCGTCAAGCCGCGGATCGAACGTATTGCAGTTTTGGACGTTTCGACGTGAAGCCGAAAAATTGGTAGGACGCGACAAGCGAGCATAATTTAAATCGAATGACTAGGAATGTCGAAGTAACAATGGGCCCGTTTCATCCGACGGACGTCCCTCTTCCTTCAATGGAGGCTGAAACAAAAGGCCGGTTTTATAATTACATCTGTGCAGGAAAGAATAGTAAATGCTTCCATTCATTAAAGCCCTTTTGAAAAGTCGACTTTCGAGTGAACTGACGGAAGCCACCGGGAGACTCGGCTCTTCGAACAACAAAACCCCTTTTGTGTCCTTTTGACGAACAATTGCGCACCAAAGTTCTCGACTTTGCACACCGATGTTTTTAATCGGATCGCATTGCGTGGAACGCAGCTTCTTTACAATTAACTCATTTATTTGACGATAAACCGACTCGTCGTCACCGTAGCTGCAACTTTCCGCGTAACAAACCATCGAGAGACAACTTCCGCGAACAGTGTCGTCTTTGAAACGGATATAAAAAGAGTGTTTTATAATTACAATCTTGCCCCCGGGGAGGTTTTCCATTCGCTCGCTAGTAAAAACCGACGTAGTCTCTCTTCTCTAAACGTAATCTCTCCAAAGCGCGATAATAATTTCCACGTTACCGTGCACGCATAGTTTCCCGGTTAAACAACGATTTCGTTACCACGACCGATCGCAGTCGTCGACGATTCGTTGTAATCGCGAGACGCGCGAGAAGCTAATATGGACAAAACTGAAAGAAGGAGACAACGACGACGACTGCGATCGGTCGTTGTAACGAAACCGTACCTCTACGCGTGGGAACGAATTAATTTAATCACGATCGACCGCACGAAAGGCACGAAAAGAAAGGATACGGTAAACACGTCCGACGTGACGGAGCGCGCGACGACGTCTGCGTACATATTCGAGGAAGCTTAGGCCAATAACCACCGTGCGCCGACTGTGCTAATCAATCATCGATATGTTTGCGAGCCTCCTGTGAAGACGAGCCACTCTGTTTATTTTGCATTTGGCCGCTTTGAGTCGATTCCGACTCCCCTTTACCACGAATTCCCATTTCTATTAGCAGGTCCCGTACTCCGTTCCCGCGGTGCACCGTGACGACGACGTCATTCGAAATCGAGGGGTGTGTCCCGGACGGCGGCACGGTACCGACGACAAGTAGAATTTCGTGTACGACCGACGGTGGCCCCCTCAACAACTGCGTTTCCCAAATTTACTCAGGTGATGAGGGCCACTAGAAGTGTTGGCGAAACTACTAGGATCTCGCTCGATGCATCGATTCGTTAGAGACCGCCTTGGGAGGTACCCAGACCCAGACTACAGGGACGAAACGTAGACGAAGTCGTAGCGAAGGACATTCAAAGGCTACCGTCGAATCTGAACGTCAATGAGGCTGACGAGCGTCGTCGATGGCATTCAGGGCTCCCTTCTACGACGGAGAAATTACCGGCGACGTCATTCAACGGGGATAAAGACGAAACACGGGACAACACTTTGGCAGTTTCCCGATCATCGATTCTGTGGTTATACGGCAGCCGAGGGAAAGGGTGGAGGGGTGCGACGACTAACACGAGATAGATAGAGAGAGAGAGAGAGAGAACTCGTGAATCTACTACCTACGGCTGCTTTGCGCTTGCTTATTTAACCGACGCTTTGAGTCCCAATTATATCAACGGCAATAGACGTCCCGCTCGAGGCGAAACCCGTTTCATCTCGCGACCGGGTTGAATTTTCGCCATTATCGGGGGCACGAGGTCGTGAAATTTCACGTGTACGCTTATTACAGCCTCGATATAAATTCATTCGCGCGTAATTAACGTCTCGTTCGACGGAATCCGACAAAGGAGAGTATCTCGCGTACCCGCGATACGCTCGAGTACCGAATCTCTGCCCTCGTAACCAGCTGGCGCTCTCTTCTCTCTCTTCTCTACACGTGTCCGCTCGTAACTAATAAATGTATTTTCAGTATATCCCGTGCCCCACGGAATACATTTGCGTCGACTATGCGGCCACGGCGATGGCTGGGTGTCTTCGATTTTCGTTCTCACGATGTTAACGACACAAAAAGAACCCCCGCGTTCTCGACTATTTTAATTAAAACCCGCTGGGTTTTGTTGACGGCACATTAAGCGTTGACACACAAGGTTACTCAACTCCTCGTTCCCGGGCAGTAGTTCTTTTTTCGTTCTTTTTTTACTTTTTTAGCGCGCGCTCTCTCCCGACGCCAGGAGTTTTTCTTTACGAGGAAAATAGCCGCTCGCCGGTTAAACGATTCCGACGGACCAAGAACGCGGTTAACTCTTTGGAGAAAAACTCGACGCGATCCCCTCGAAGTATCGCGAATCGAAGACAAGTCCACGCAACGTTTAGTGTAACATCACGTGATTTAAAATATAATAGACATGAGTTCGAATCGCTTATCTTAATACGGTCATACGACATTTTAATTGGAATTTCCCCAAAAATACAACGCGCACCATTGAACGACGCGCGAGGACAATTGATTCGTTAACCCCGTGCACCCGAAAAACGTGATATCTGGTTTTCCAGTTACCGGAGTTTAATGAAATATCGAATGATGCTCACCCTCTCACTCCCGCTCCTATCTATCTCAGCAGAGTGTCCAGCCATCCGCCTCTAGCATTCGAAAACTGGATCAACGGGATGAATACGTAGGTACGTACGTGCGCGCGGCGCGTGAATACGAAACGAGAGATGCGTGGAATCGGGCGAGAGCCGAAAGAGGATCGACACCCGCATTAACGTTCTCCGACGTGTAATTAGCGGAGATGCAAGTGGAATTACTGGGCAGTCGTTAGCGGATACCAAGTAGCTTTTCGAGAGAACGTGTGTAAAAGCTTTCAGCGGCAACGAGGCAAAGCAAACATTGGTTACAAATGGAGCCCTCGTTGCTATTTTTCTTCTCTCGCTCTCCTCTGTCCACCTTTCTCCTCTCTAACTCCACCCCTTCTCTCTTTCTCTATCTGTGTCTCTCTCTCTCGCAGCTCATGCCGACGATCGTTTCAGCTTGCTTCCGTTTCGTTCTCCCTCCCGTCTTTTTTTTCGCCGACGTCCTGCTCTTCCTTTAACCGGGAGCACGTGCAACCACGGTAGGACGTCTTCCGCATAAGGGGATGGCACACTTTTACGATCACCTTTCCCTGTTTCAAGGGCGCCCGGAGGATCCGACAAGGGCGAGCAAAGAACGATCTTGACGACAATTTTATATCGTCTTATTGCCAGCACGTGGCGACGATCGCACGGTAACCCTCTACGTGGAACGCGCCTTTTTTTTTTTATTTTTCTTCCCCGTTGTAATATACGGTAAGTACCGTTAGTTTATTCGATTCGGATGCTCGGAGTCCTTGAAACTATCGGTGGATTAAAGGAACCCCGTCTTGAAAAAAAGTTCGAGAGGGCTGGATTATTGGAAATATCATGGAATTTATTCGGAATGTTATTTACTTTTTGCCACGCGACATAGTGTCATTGGAAATCCACGTGTCGCAAATGTTAACGAATCATGACACGGCTCTTTATCTCGCCTTACGATTAGAGTGTTGACGTAAAAATACATTTAAATTTTTCACTCGTCGGTAGATAACGCTAATTTCATTTCGTCGCGACCCCGATAAGAATGTTTTATTTTCGATAAGAATTTTCGATTCTTCTGGAACTTGGTACACTCAATTTTTGAACTACTAGATACAAAGTTCGATAATGATCGGATGAATCTTTTTTCAACACACTCTTGGTTAAAAAACATAGAACTCACCTTAATACGAATAATCAAGAAACACTTGTAGACTAACACCGGCAGGACTCAAGTAAAGTTACCTCGTTCGAATCGAATTTTCGTGTTCCTCGAAAACGACGGAAGGGTTAAACGTACGTTACGGCCGTAACACGAGGGTTATTCTGGTTGTACCCAGATGCAATTAACATCGCCCCCCTGTCTACCGCACTAAATACCAATGACAGTAAATAGCCAGCGGCCTTTAATATCTACTTAAATATGTTATGGATCCCCCGAACCGCAAAATCAGCATGCGCGTATCGCACCGCTTAAAACCTATGGGTTGAGGGGGGGGGGGGGGTATACACGGGTTACGTAAATGCATTATAAACGGACGATAAATCGGGACCACCGTAGATTATCCTTGTACACGGCTTGGCGGGAGAACTTCATTACAGCTTCGTTCGGTCTTGCATAAACCATTTAACTCGAACCTCCGCGGTTTCTAGGCGGAGTCGACGCCTCGTACTAAATCTGCCGCTAAGCGAGTTCCGGTACCAGCGCGGAGATTTACGTACTCCGGAGGCAAGCGAACGCTGTGCGTTACTTACTCCTGTGTTCTGCCTCCTCCTCGTCGCCCCCCCCCCCCCCCCCCGACGTATCCTTGGGTACCCGACGAAGGAGGAAGGCACGTTCGCGAGGCGGTGACGTTCAATTTCGTACCCGTGAGTTTCGAGCGATCCCGGTACCAATCCGGTAACGGAATGAAAACGCAAATACGCGTAGCTACCGTATCCACGGGGCACCGGGAAGAACGGTGTTCTACCCTTCCGCTGGTAGAGTACGCGGATGCCGATCGTTTAGGGTTTGCCATAAGTTAAATGGAGAATAAGAATAGACGCGTGGAAATTACTTTGCGAGTGGAAGGGCGAAGTGGACAGTCGAATGAAACGCAATGATTTGTATTCCATTGAAATGTAGTTTTTAGAACGATATATTTTCAGGAAGGATTTACGTGAAATTTAATTGAAGAATTATTGAAATGGCAGTCTCGTTATCTTTGAAAGATTTTTAATTCATGAATTAAGTTGATTGAATTTAAGAAAATTCATATAGATCCATAGTTTTTAGAACGATATATTTTTAGAGAGGATTTACGTGAAGTTTAATTAAACAACTATCGAACCAGCAATCGCGTTTTCTTTGAAAGATTTTTAATCCAAGAATTAAGTTGATTGAATTTAAGAGAATTCATGTAGATCCAAAAGAATCCAATTCCGTCGCGGACTAGTATTTTTAACCGTATATCCTTGATATCGTTACAACGCACTCCAGCCGGAATTAATTCGTAATGTTCAGACGCAAGGTAGATGACACGCGCACCGACAGTGACGTTCAATTTCGTAGAGCGATCTACCTCGAAATGACCTCGTGCCATCCGGAGCGTGAAACAGGCTAAGCAGGGTAGAGATATTGGCCGTGCTTCGGTACTAAAAGGGGTTGCCTCGTGTGTATCACGATTTGTTACTCGGCCACGGACCTTCGGGAAACGAGGAACGCGATCCCCTTGATATTCGGATCGCTCTGATGTTTCATACGCGTTCGTGGCTTCGCAATCGAGGCGAAAGTATCTCAGAATTTTCCAATTTCCTACGCGTCGCATAATTCAACGTTGAATTTCGGGAAATTCCGGATACAAGGGTCGATTATCTGATGTATCGGTATTAACGAACGTAGAAATGTGAAATATTTCTATAAAATTATTCGCAAATCGAAATTCAAGAGTCGACACGTTTGACACGGTAGAATTAACGAGAGTAGAAATTGTAGAATATTTCTCTAAATTATTTCTTTTAATTGCACTCGTAAATCCAATAACCATTGTAAAATTAAACGCGATTTTACTTCAATCCCCCCCCCCCCAGCGGACTGTCAAAAGCCGCGATTGTCAGATTACGCGAGATCCCCGATCACGTGGATCGCGGTTTCGTATTTCGAAGAGGAGCCCCGTGTCGTGTCAATCGGACGTATTTAATTCCACTGTTAAAGTAGAATATCCGGTTTCTCGGAAAGGCGGGCTCGGTCGACGATGTCTACGACGTCGGCGTCGTCGACCAACGGACGAGGGTAGTCACAGCATGTTTACGCAATGTCAGCAACCGTGTTTGTTCTCGACGCCTTAAATTTCCTACTCCCCGTCTTTCCACTCCGTTCAACGCGATCGGTCAACTTCGTTTCCAAGTCCACGAGTGATTTCAGATATACGATTAACGTGGTTAATCGACAGCGTTTCAACGACACATCGGAGAAGAAATATGTTCCGTTACATGGCAATTTTTTAATTTACACTTACATCGCAATGGACGTTGAACGGATCGACGCAACTTTTCTCCCGTGGCTTTGGCAATTAAACGTAACCACGCAACGATACCTAATTATACCGAATATCCTATTTCATTCGATTCGCGGACAAAAAAGCCTGAGAAATTCGCTCCGTAGTTTTCGTCGAGTTTTAATTAACCCCTAGAATTAACGGTAAAAATACATCCCAAAATTCCGCGTCTCGTTCCCGCCACGGGGAATATTCTAAACGACCGAGCACACGTGGGAGAGGAATCTATCTTTTAAAATATCGTCGCGTGCCAATGTAAAGAATGCTGGAAATCCACGTCGTTGGTCCGACGACGAGGGCTTATCGTTGGTCGGGGAAACGTTATCGGGTACGGGGGTTATCCCTGAAAATCCGCGGAATAGACTACGCCCCGTAAGCCAGGCTCGTACACCTAGCCGTAGACCGTAACCTTAACGGAAAATCGAAGCTGCTTACCATAAAGTCACCCTAAAGCTCCAGAATCCCGCGCGTCCTTCCGCCTTTTCCTCGGTTCGCAGGATTGAAAAAGCGTCCTGAA
The DNA here is from genome assembly GCA_933228935.1 of Pemphredon lugubris. Lineage (NCBI taxonomy): Eukaryota > Metazoa > Arthropoda > Insecta > Hymenoptera > Crabronidae > Pemphredon > Pemphredon lugubris. Next base: position 6,476,273 of record OW121819.1, on the reverse strand, counting down.
ACGCTCCCCGCTCGCCCCCCCTCCGCGTCGTCCCGTGTTTCTCTCTTCCTCCGTCCCACGGCCGGGATATTCCCTCTCTTCGTTCTTTTTCCCCCCGCCGTTAGAGGAAATGCGTCGAAAGGAAAAAATAGAGGCAACGGCGAAGGTGGTCACGGCCTCCTTCTCCGCGAAATATCGCGGCCAGACTGCATTTAGAGGATCCCGGTTAGTTCGGGATAAACTATCGTTTCCGATAACCCGAAAGTACGGGGAGATAGGTTTCCGTTGACCACCGGTTGTTGAGAAAATAAAAGGAGAGCCTCCGCGGTGGGAAACGGAAGCACGTACATTCGGTGAAATAAAGATCGGAGAAAAGTACCGCGTTCTCTTGAGCGCGCGTTTGTTGATTTAAGGCACAGCGTCGGTCGATACGTGGTAAATGTAACGTTCGGTCGATATTGACTACAGGTTTTTATCGCTGAACGGTCCCACTGAGATACCGAGGAACTCCGTGGAGACTTTGGTTCAGTACTAACGACTGAATAGTAAATATTTTTATCCTCGGGATCGTAAACAACCTGGGGGGTGGGTCTCACCTTACAAGAGGATCCAGCGGAACGTTGAGCGCGGTAGAGGGACCTGATAATTCGATCTTTGCTTTGTCCCACGTTCCTCGTAATTCGGCATTGTCCATTGACAAGGCTAGAGCTATTCTGTTACTCGTGGTTGTAACGATATACCGAGGAAAATTCCAGATACAATTCGCACGCGCGTTAGTCTTATTTAATCAGAATCGTGAATTTAACCGAAGCAAAGAACCAGGTAGATACGGGGCGTACGTGTGGTACATGCGAAAATTGGCTGTCGAATGTGTTGGAAAGCCGGGGTACGAAAACTAGCGGAAAAGTTGGACTATTTCAGTGCTCGACCGCCGTTCGAAAGACCAAGAGCCCGCAAGTTACGGTGGCTCTCCGCCCTTCTTCGTGACTGCGAAGAACTAAACCGATGTAATTTAAGCGCAATTACCTAAGTGTCGTTACCCCGTGAGAGAAACTTGGAATTACGCGGTGTCTCTAGAACGACCCCCGGCATGCAAAACTATCTTACGTAAAGACGAAAGCATCGCGTGTTCTTATGATATCCGATATCGGTCTCGAACTTTCTATTGAATTTCGATAACGAAGAATGCTTCGAAGTCTCTGTACTTCGGGTTGTTGGAGAAATCGTCGGACAATCGGAAGCTTCATCCGACCGTTATAACTATTCTAAAAAAATTCTTATCGGATTTTTCATCAATTTTGATCAGTAAAGCGAATTTAATTAGATATTTGATTTGGATGTGTATGTACCGTGTTAAACCTATTTAACTCATCGTAGATTTATGGAGAATGGGAAATGGTGTCGCGTACAACGGGAAGATTAATATTTATCCAATTGCGTATAAGCCGGTATAATTGTCACTATTACTTTACGTTGAAAAAAAATGAAAATTATTATTATTATTGAAAAATTCTCGATCTCATGTTTACCATAACATCGTGTTTTCTTCACTCTTAAATTATCCCTATACGTATTTCCGTGCCTAGTACTCGTAAAAAATATTTTTAATATAGAAACCTCAAAGACCTCCTGCCTAACTTCTAACACGTTCACCATGGTTCGCTTATTTTTAGAACCGGCATAATTATCGGTTGTCGAACGGTCGAATCTCCAACCGGTTCTTTAACATCTCCAACTTTTAGAATATTCCCAGTATTCAAGTAGGAAACAACCGACACTCTCTCGTTATCGATGCGCTATTTCTATACGTCGCTTAAAGTCATAATCAAAGCATCTACCGGCAGTCAACTAAAATTGCACTCGTTACACCGCAACGTCAGTCGCACGCATCCCCGCGGCAAACGATTCACCGACAAAATAATCAACGCGATCGACGATTATTAATTTATTTCCGTAGCCTGCTCGTCTTTTCATACGACGAACGAAATTCACAGCGGGCGCGTCTGGTGTTCTCGATTTGACGAGGTCGTCTAATTTCGAGGCACATCTGCGGTGGTCTAGATACGAGGGGGGTTCGTTCTTTCTGGAGATAATGAAAGAGCCGGAGATGGAGGGAGTCAAAGAGGGTTGGTGCCTCCTCACGCGTGCATGGAATAATCCCCCAGACTGGCGAGCGTAAAAAATGCTCGAAAGAGCGAGAGAGAGAGAGAGATTTACGTTGGCCGCGCAACTGTCGAGAGAATTTCCACCGAGTACGCGGATTCGATCCTCCATCTCGATGGATTCCCATTGGAAAATATTGAAGGTTCGATTCCAGTGGCGAAGATCCACCTTACGTTAGGCAAACACGGGTCTTTATGCGTCCATCGCATTCGATGTCCATTATTGGCTCTCTCGTCGTCGGACGACCATCGAGACCCTCGAGCTCGAATACTCGTGGACGGATCGGCGCATCGATGAAGAGACCGACGATTGATTTCATAACATTCGTGAATACGACGACGACGCGGGCGTTAAAAGGTGTTTACCAATGTTAATTCCTCGTGCCCCTCGATCGACGAACGATTTAATGGGGTCCACGAGACGTTCAGCTGCGTCACCCGCTTAGCTGTCACGAGCATCGCCCTTTATTCGTAGGCTCGATACACGGAGCTTCGTATCGTCCTACATTTTGTCATTGTGTGCATTGGGATTTTATTCGACTTCTCGTGCAAACATCGATACGTTCGGGGCCGTGTAACGAAAGGGTGTTTGAACGAGCACGTAACTCATGCGGAAATTTAAAAAGATTTGTTTCTCTTGTACTGCTGTATTACGATGATCCCACGCGTTGCATTTTATATATATGTTACGGGCAATATGAATAATTGGGCATTATTCGTAATTCCAGTAACACGTGTTACGGGCAATGTGAATAACAACACGATCCTGAGCACTTGAATATCCCTTTGGGCAATTTTTAAATTGCCCGGCCATTATAAATAATGCCCAATTATTTACATTGCCCGTAATATATATTTTTTACAAATTTTCTATTTACGCGTCTCTATACCTCGCGTCGTTAGATATTTTCCACACAGATATCTCTCAAATTTGTTAATATAACTTCCAACGCATCCACCGCGAATCAGTTGTTTCAAACTTTATTCGTTTATCCGACGTTTCTTTATTTTTCACTTATCATCTATACGCAGATACGTTAGAGCGAACGTTTTTCTCACGCCGCGATCCCGCTTTCCAATCCACTCCTAATAATGTTACTCCTCGTAACCGTTACGTCGAAACGATTCTCACGACTCTCGTTTCAAGCATCGTCAACCACTTCCGTCGAGCGCTCAAAATTCCAGATACGTCGCATCGTTATCTAATGCACTTCGACTCGAATCTCCATAACACTCCCGTCGTGCAATAACAACCCGATCACGCTCGACGCGTTAACAACATCCGTATACATTCGAATCACGGCCCATTAACGCTTTAATGACCACGTGACGTCCGTATGCCTCGAATAATCTGCAAACTCTCACCCGCGCGCTTCAGACTCCCCCCCCCCTGCAACGGTGTCTCAATAGAAACGAATATCAAAACAACGTGTACCTCGCGTCAATTTGCTCTCGCGCGTAATCAAACTTCCAGTCGTTCGCGAGCGAGCAAACACACCTGCGCCGACAATGCACGACCGGCAACGGTGGTCTACGAACAAAAAGAGCACGAGCGAAGTTACGAAATCGGCAATTACCTACGGATCCATTCGCCTCGAGGATTTATTTCGACAGATCTAGGTAGAGGCAAACGACTGCTCGCCGAGATATAACTCATGCGCATAGGCGTACTTATTCAATGGCGCGCTCGTATACACCTATCGCGACGGCGGCGGCGGCAGCGTGCATTACCGCCAGGTGTGGCGATGGTGGTGGGATAAACCCCGGTGTGCTCGTGTTCCTGACGTGCATGGCTCCCCGTGACGCGTGTTTCGCCGGGTAGTAGTTGCACTCGGGAGTCTGGTTTACATCTGAACGTGACAAGGCCGCCCTGCGCGCACGGTTTGTCTTTATGCATGGGAAAGTCTATACCATCGTGCCTAGGATCCAACCAGGCATTATCGAACACGTGCACGCTATCTCGCTGAATGTCGGACTAATTGCGAGTCGCGCGTCTGCCCCGGTGTATACATAAATCCCTTTGAAACGGAAGCGACACGGTCTGGCCAACGGAAAACTCGTGTAACGAGCGCACGGTATCCTGTTTATAATCACCTGCACCCGCAGACTCCGCTTAATCAAGGAACTGGATATGAAAAATGTGGGCGTTTTTTTTTTTTGTTTTTTTTTTGCAAAACGGGACACGGTAAGGAAAACCCCGGGGGGGGGGAGAATCGTGTGTAAAGGGCGAAAACGTTGCCGACTGTCCCGTTGGGTTCGAAATCGGTCTCGTACTCTCGAGTAACGAATGGCACTCGAGTTTCCCGGTTGACGCTTAGCGTTTCGCGGAACGCACGGTTAGAGTCCAGCGGAATGAACGCCGCCTCGTTGTCAATGCATTCTTCTCGGTCGTTGCGAAATCTGTTTTCGAATCAATGGCGGGTCGATAAAACGATCGTTGGATCTTTTACGACGCGAGTATACGTACACGTGGAGGTTAAAGCCGTAATGTAGCGACCCCGCTGTATTCCTTTTCTAGTCGTAAGTTAGGTATGAGTTGGTGCAGTAAATATTTTCTACGTCGCTGGAATCGCTTTGGACCCTGAATCACTACTCCCTCGCATACACGTCTCTTGTTATTAACTAGTCCATCGTGTAAATTTCTAGTACTCCTACTTTTTTGCTTTCCACCACAAACATCCCTCCCACATCCTTTTCGACAGATAATCGTTTTTCTTAAACCTACCGATCCTCTTCTTTGTTAGAATATTTTGAACATTTCAAGTGAGAATACCTTCGAATTCCAAACCATCAACATCTGCAAAGTCTAAACTCGCACTATTCGAGTCTCGAATATAGTGCTTTAAAATAAAAATCTTTGAATTTAGATTTGTTAAAAACTCCGAAGTCATGTTTTCTTTGCGCAACCACCCATTGTGGGTTACAAAGCCATAGTGGAGTAAGTCCAGTTGGATTTTTGTTGAGACACGCCACTCCGATTCTGAGACCCCCGGAGGTATACCTGTAAAATATAGATGATTCTTCCCGAGTTTAAGAATCACAGTGGCGTGTGTCAAGAAAAGTACAAACTGGACTTACACCACTAGGGCTTTAACCCCCTCGCATATGCATGTATATCGATCGTATATCCGTGATCGTTTGTCACGCGGAAGCTGGATTTTCCAGTCCGATTTCCGGGATTCGTTTGAAGGTTATCGAGGCATAAAGGAGGATCGACTCCAGTGAAGCGCGAAAGTGGCAAGTTGTAAGATTGCCCGAAGAATGTTAGACTCCGCGGAGTCAGGGATGAAGAAAAGTTTCCGGAGTTAAGTTTCGCGAGGAAATTGCGAATGTAGCGGATGAAAGAAGATCGTGAACGCCTTCCGGCGGAATTAAGCGAGCGAACAAATGAACATGGCGCATAAAGAGTGGTCTAATCACTTATCTCTCTCTCTCACTCTCTCTCTCTTTCTCCGCCACATTCCTATCTCTCTCGTTATCCGACCAGCCCCACAATAATACCGGGAAGAGGACACGACGCGCTATCCGACGAACGTTAATTAAATACCAGGGGAAATGTTGTTCGGCAGAGACAGATTTAAAACCCAATTCGTCCGCGCGGTATAATTACGGGAAAGTTTAATCCCCAAAACAACCGGTCCGCGCATTCGTTGAATGCGCAATACGCATTGAATTACGTTTGTCTACTACCCTCATTAGAAATTCCTGTAGCTCGTTATCCCAGAAACTCGTCCCGCGCCGTCTCCTTCCCCCCCCCCCCCCCCTACCTCGTTGATCGCACCGAGAACTTCAACGCGTAAACGATCAACTCGCGTCCCGCGCGCGTCCCTCCCCCCCCCCTCAACACTCATCCCGCGGCGACCGATATATTCATTACGAATTCGCGCGAGCCGCCCGGTAAACATTGCGAATCCGGGCCTAGCGTTGGGAAGTCGTCGCCTTTTGTCTTTCGGCGCTCGACGACAATCGTTGCCGTCGACGCGGCGCGGCAAACACCGTCGGCGGCAGACAATCGAATTTCAATTTAGATCCGTCGAAGCGCTACTTCCCGTTACACGCTTGAACAAGCAATCCTTTCCATTAAATGCGACAATGCCGTTCCTCTCCCACGTATTTACCTCTCTCTCTCTCTCTCTCTCTCTCTCTCTCTCTCTCTTCGGCGTTCGCGCCATTCCGGAAACACGGGGGCCTCGCCGATGCTCCCGCGTAGATACACAGCGGGACCAAAGGGACGCGGTATCCATTTTCGAGAAGTGCCTTTCTGGGCCGTTCCTTGCCAGTATACGCGTCTCGCACGGCCATTGATAAAACATCCCCCGTCGGCGCACTTACGCGGGTTGTCTGGCTATTGCTACCGATCTATGTATCCCCTCGAGGGAGAGAGAGAGTCTGGCCGTGTGTAGCGAGCCGTGTGTTTCACTTTTCTCGCTATCGCTCATGTACATTTTGAGTAACGTGGAAAGCTGTTTTCCTTCCGTCTGACTTTCGTCCTGGAATCCTTCCTCGTGTCACCATCCACGGTGCTTTTATGTAAAATCAAATTTTCTCGCCTGGACTGTGACGTGAACGCTGAAAAATGGTTACCGAGGAAAAGTTTTCGCGCGAGGCTAGAATGGAGATTGAAGTTTATAGCAGTGGCACTAATGCGGAGTTTCCGCGAGGTGTTTGCGTGTAATCAATTTCACGGTAAATAGGTATATACCCTCTAAAGTGTGTTTTTTTGGATATATTTTGTGATTTAATTTCGAAATCTATTATTTAACAAGCCTAAAAAAAATCTAGCCGATATTATTTGAAGTGTTAATAATATTACCGCGTGAAAAATATAACCTCTTCGAACCTGACGTTCGTTTTAAGAGCAATCCTTTTTCCGAAGACTTACGATTTTCACGATTACAGTGGTAAAATCATAAATCGACAGCAATGTTTCTTAGCTTCTAAAAAAAGATATTCATAACGTGCTACAACTTGTTTATTCGTTAATACGCATTAAGATCAACATTTATAAATTTTCCGTTCGATCGTTTGTTTCACCTAGAGGGGAAGATAACATTTCTGTGGTGAACGTATCTAAACGTTACCATTCCGAATCTCGAAAATTGCTGTTACAACTTCGTCGTTCGTCAATATTGCACACATTTCCAACGTTATAATATAATTCCGCGAGCGTCTCGCTCTACGTTACGTTCTTCGTTATTCTAATTTAAAGACGGTTCAAGGAGAATTTCACGAGAACGGCGAACACGCGAGAAAGAGAATGGAATCTACATATTCATCGGATCTTAACGGAACAGCCCTTCAGACGTATCCATCGCGAGGAAACTGCTTCCGCGTCAGGTATAAACAGAAACCGTTTTCGAGAGACGCATACGGTATAATGCAAAACGTAAGAGGGTATTCATACTAATACTTGAAAATCGAGAAGCCGGAAGGGAAAGTTTCGCGAGGAAAATTCGCGCTACCGTGGCCAGGGAAATGTACTCCCTGCGCGTTAAAAATGCAAAGGATTTTTTTTTTTTTTTTCTTCGAGCAGCTACCGCCGCCCCGCTAGTCGTTCTTTGTACAGTTATTTGGTCGAACTCTCGAGAGAGGGAAAAGTCCATCAAGATATTCATCGACTCCCAGACGTGCCAGCCCCTAAACATCCCGCGCTTGTGTAAACGATCCTTTCATGCGCCTCTTTTCTCCGACTTCAATGAAAGCACAACTATAACCGCCCAACGCACACCGATAAATCAAGGTGCATTAGCTGGGCGAGTGCATTGTTAAGCCCTGCGTAGTAATAATAAATTAATGTCGAACGTAAACCGTTGTCGTGACGTATAAACAAAGTTTCAATATAACATTTTGCACGGTTGTAACAGCATTAGAATAATCGTGGTACGATTTTAATACATATGATAAAATACGCAATCGTAATGGAGTTTAATAATGATACTTTTATCAAACCTTTCTTAGAAACATATTACGATTAGTATGCTTCTATTATTGTTATTATAATATAGTTATAATATAACAAGATTGCATTTCTCTACGTATCATACGTATAACGCGTTACGGTGCTATTATCAGCGCGGCAAGAGTTCCTCAATATCGTATCTCAAATGCATCGACGCACGCTAACTTCGAGTAACGCATAATCGTGCGACTCGATCGATCGACGCGAGAAACAATCCATTCCTCAAACGCAAAACCCGCCTCGCCTTATCGTTCAGAATGACTCGCGTTACGTCAAAAGCGTCCTCGCGAAACCACGATCGTCGATAGACGCGAAACGACGCCGACGGAAGAGCGTAATAGACGCGCACGTCACTGGGTTACCGCGTTTCCCGGCTCGGTCCTCGAGTGGCACGAAAAAACACTTTTCCGCCGGGGCGGATCGTGACGCGAGGCAGTGGCTTTTTAATCCGTCTCACTCGACTGCTCGATCGAGTCGTCAGCGCCACGTCAATGCGCGCGCAAACGCAGAGGGATCCGGTTTTTGGCGAAAAGGATCGAGCGAGGATAGAGGTATTATTTATTATTAACGATATTCATGCGGTTGTCAATAGCAGAGATTTCCACTCCGTGCGATGATATCGACTGACGCACGGTTAAAGCGAATGACAAGCGGCTGACGACGCCGACGCCGACGCAACCGCCATCGGCGGCCTGCCTGCCTGCCTGCCTGACTGCCTGCCTACCGCGTCCTTTCTCATCCTACCCTCTTCGTACATTGTAAACGTTCGATGGTTTATTTGCGCGGGCACCCACTCTCTCTCTCTCTCTCTGTTTCTCTCTCTCTCTCTCTCTCTCTTTCTCTCTCACGCTCATACACATACACCCCTCATGCTACCAAATCGCACGAGCCATCGATTTCGATTAAGCCGCCAGCCAGGATCCCCGCCGACGTCTACCGGGACTGAATCGGCTTTTGTGTACAAGCTGACAAGTTGAAACTTCGACCGCCTGTGGAAATATCGCGGATGATTAGAACTGATTTCTTATGCCACTGTGGTTTGATAACGCGACAATTTTGAACGCAGTTAACCCTCTGCTACGCCCGTGCGGCATTTTTAGCGCGCTTTTTGAAAAAACGCGGTAAACTTTCTTGAATCTCTGTACATCTCCTTGGGGCTCACAGTAACTTTAAGACTCTTAATAGTGTAAATTTAAGTTTGTTCGATCAGAGTTCTTTTTACTGAATTTATGTGATAAGGATTATCAGAATCAATTTTACAATCTGTTTATGTTTTATCACACTATAATATATACACCATCAATCATAAAAAAATAACTTCAAAATATGGGTTTGAAATGATTAAAAACACGAATTTTTAAAAATGCGGCAAAAATACCGCCGAGCGCATTACCATGTGATTTTTAAAGGCGACGCACGGCAGAGGGTTAACCTAAACCGTGTTTAACAGTTTACCGATATACTCGTACAATCGATTTAGGATTCCGGATAAACGTTTGCGGAAATTGCAAAAATGGGGGTATTAACGGTTCGGTAAATTTACCAAACTGGGAACCGGGTGCTCTCGATATGCTTTTTTTTTCAAAAGCAGTCGTCGTAACAGAGATTTAATCGTACCGCATTAAGGATCATTAGCTCGTCGAAATCAAAAGGCCAAAGGAGGGAAAGGACGTTGATCGTATAAGAACCTCTTGAATCGGAATCGATCCGGAAGAACAGAACTTTTCACCGATACCCGTGATTCGGCCTTGCCCAGGATTGCTTCCAGACTTCCCTTTCAATCCCGCCCGGGCGAGCATTCTTTTTACGTATTTTTCATTATTCCCGTTCCAATCTTCGATCCCCACCTCTGCCCCTCCACCCGCAGCGTCCCCTTCCCAGCCCAATCCCTCTCTCTCTCTCTCTCTCGCTCTCTTCAGTCGTTCACGTCGGCTTAATGACTTGCAAACAAAACCCAAGTCCCCCGACCATTACAAGACCAATAATTACACGGCATACTTTGAACTTTTCCTACTTTAGCGTCGCTCTGCCTTTGTCTTGAATCGAGCGCGCAACAGCCCGGAGAAATGAAACGAATTCGAGAAATATCGAGATACCGGCGCGCCTAATAATACTTTTTCTTTCTCCTACAATTAACGTCCGCCTTTCCGTATGATCGACGAAGGCTAATCAATTCTTCTCCGTCGTTGCGGATTGCCTTCGTTAGCTCCCTCTCTCTCTCTTTCTCTCGGCGTATTTATTCTCGAGGGTCACTTTATCTGTACATTTCTCTCATTTTTGCAATTGATCAGAAGAAATCGTCTATGACGTCGAGTACGCTCGTCCCGTAAATCAAACGGCGAGCGACTCGCCTAAAGTTGATTATCATACATTTCCTTAGATCAGCGATTACAAAGGGAGTAGTCTCTTTGTGAGATGTCCTCGGTCCTCGGGGAAATGACGTCCCGGCGCTTATACTGTCTCGAGACCTTTTCCGAATGCTCGCCGTAAAGGAGGGAATAAAGTTATGCTATAAAAGAGCAGGGTTATGCAGCGCACCGGTCTGAATTTTAATCCTGCGGGAAAGCGTGTGTGTAAGTAATACGCGAGAACCGTAATGGGAACAATACCGAGCATCAAAGGAGCAAACTTGGAAAAAAAATGTATATTCTTTATGGCGACCAAAGCGTACTTGAATTTCCCATTCGTCGACGAAGCTGGGATCTTTGGAATAACGTTTCAGTATTTCGATGCTACGAGTAGACTTTTAATATTTATTATTACAAAAACACAAAAGCAGCTGTATATTTGGGTTATGGGAATAAGATTGATAGTAAACGACTGAAATCTTCGTGAATTTAACTCATTTCTCACGTCAAGGACTATTCGTATTTGAATGATCGAACAGTGGAACAATATTATTTAAATACTCAGACTTTCGAATACTGGAACACGCGTGATACATTCAATGAATATTCGAAAAATTAATGTTACAAACCCCAGAAAATTTGAAATACTCATCTTCATCGCTCACTGTCGCAGCCTCGATTATTTACAAAAGAAATATTTGCGTTACGTTAGAAACCAACCATGATGCAACACGGTCTCTATTCAATAGACGAATATATTCAACATAGTAACCGTTGCGATATCGTGCAGGAATACGCATTCAAACGATGTCGATTTCATTTTCACTGACATCATTATCTTCTGGCAGCACGAAAACGTCTACCTCGATGCCGGAATCAGAAATCCACCGCGGCGTCGATTCCGGGCGTGAACAAAAGGCGAAAACAAAACAAGATCCGACTTACGGTACTTCCCGAGGCAACTCGATCGTTCCACCTCGTATTTCACCGGGAAATCTATTTTCCATGCACACGTATCGTGGAGCTGTTCCTCGCACACGACTCGTTCTCAAATTCGATACAAAGCACACTTGTCACGAAATCCTGCGGAAAATCTCGCGAATTTTATTTTCCAGTTATTTATGAAGTATCTCGCTTTATCGGTGAAAGAGGAGGGGGGTGGGGGGATAAAAATACAAATACATACGTAAGCGTGCGTATTGACATACTGGCGTTTTATCGTGCATAAGATTCGAAATATTATTCCTTCCCTCGCTCACGAATCTCAGCGTAGTAAATTTTTCCCACGCTTCCCACGTGATTCCCGATTCGAGGAGGAAAAATCGGCACACGCGACGCTGTAGTTCGTGAAAACGAAAATTCTCGGAGTGAACGCGCTCTCGCCACCACCACGGGGGTAGAAAAATTTACGTAAGAATGCAAAGCTCGCACGATATCCGCTATTTGCAAATACAATAGATTCGAACGACGCGCATGTACGATCCACCTTCCCCCCCGGTGTCTTTTCACCAAAGGCAGACATGAATTTTGAGTGGCCTCATTATCGGCGTCGTCTGGCATCCTCCCGTCAGGAATTCATAGGACTCGTAATCGCGCTCGTTCGAACAAAAGAGGGTCCGATCGAGAACACGGAGAGAGAGAGAGAGAGAGAGAGAGTCGGGGTGTCGTTGGCATCGGCATCGGTATCGATAGAAGGGGAAATCTGGTTCAACGTACCCGATGATGCTTTTATCGGGACCTGACAATCGCCCGCGGATGGCACAAAGCCGATCGTAAAATTCCAATTATCGTAAGGTGAGTCCTTGCGAGCGTCGGCGATTGTACGTCGACCGGGGCCCCAAGGTGAAGCAATTTCAATTGTAAATAAAGCGAGAAGGAAGCTACAAATGGGGGAAAAATGCTACGACTTCTCTTACCGTCGTAGACGAAGACGTGGAAACCCATCAAATTTGCACCAAACGTGGTTTTCTGTCGGTGAAATTTGAAAGTATAAAATGTGACGGTGAAACGTGACATCGTTCGCTCAAAATTTATATCCCTCGTCTTTTTATTGCGTTCCGTGTAAGTTTATATTACTTTTTGCAAGCCACTGGTTTGTACAAATATTCTACCGGTACGCGTAGCGGAATTTAGAGTACGCAGCGTAGAGGGTCGAGCGTAACGACGAATAAATAACGATGGTTATAAATAAATAAAATTTTTTAAAAATAAACTATCATGATTACCGTAACGTTTAATATCACAAGAAGAATTCGTACAACGCCTTTAGTCGAAACGAAGCTACTTACCATAACATCATCGGGAATGCTGATCTAAATTTTTTAAAGTAAACTATCATAATTACCGTAACGTTTAATTTCCAAGAAGAATTCGTACAACGCCTTTAGTCGAAACGAAGCCTACTTACCATAACATCATCGGGAATGCTGATCTATTTCTCGCTCACGTTACGTATACTAATAGAATTCAACGAAGAACGCGGTCTACCGGCCCCTCCCCTACATTCTCCAAATCATTAAACACGCATATCTCTCGGAAGAAAGATCTTATTCGGGCAGGTAGTATACCCAGGCCTGCGTTTCGTCTTTGGACCATTCACACTCCACCACGAGCATTACTCGGGGATCGTTTCGAGCGATAATACGTTAACGGACGATTTACCGCTTACCCACACATTATTTATCGCATACGCGGTAATGTGCCGTGAGAGGTTATACGAGGAAACTTTTGAATCTCCGTCATTCCTCCCAGAGACGTGGCCCCGAGACGATAGAATATCCCGTACTGCCGGCCTAATCGATAAATCCCACTCCGACTCGAAGTCGACGGATTTCACGGCGTTTCGCCGGAATCGGATTATTTTATCGTCGTTGCGCGCGCGCTTATTTCGTTTGTTCCAGGGTGCGTGTACGAAGGCGCTTTCGTTTTCCGTCTCCTCGAAGATCGAGTTTCCCGAAGAAAATAATGAATACACGGCAGAAATGGGTCAGATCGTTTTGCTCGGGGGCACGCGGGCCACGAAGGGTCACGCGAGACCAATAGAACTTTAATAAAAGCCGCCAGCAGCCCTTAACAAAGCTCCATTGTAACCCCCCCCCCCCCCAATGCTATCGCGTAACACGATATCGCGTCCTTTCCGAATCCAGTGATGCTATTCTTCCATCTGTCGTATCTCTCTTCTTCCTCGAAGAAGGTCCCGCTCGTCGCGCGGACAGGTAGACGGGCTTACACCTGAGAATCCGGATGACTACCGATCGAGTTACGAGAACGAGACGTCGGACCTTCGGACGAAGGAGCGAACGCGCGAAGAGGAGATCGCCCGAAGAACGATGGAAGATCGAAATACGAAGTTTATAAAGAAAATCATTCACGCTGTTTTTTGTTCACGCACCGACGCGTCCCGCGGTGCTCGTGCACACATTGCAACTCGTTCGTTCACCGTACCTGTCGCGACGATCGAACTAAACGCGGTTCGCTTTCGGGAAACATATGGCAAACAGCTGCTCGCTTTCAATGAGTAAAGTTACGCGGTAAGTGTTAACGCAGTTCTCGGGGCACGATTACGATAATTATGGGGTCGAGTTTTGAGAATGATTTCTGGACGCTTTTCCAGCGGGGAACGCGGGAAAAATTGTAAATATTGAAAACGCGAACAACGTGGAATTTTAAATACATTTTTTTTGTCCCGTGACGTGGCGATAACGTCTATCCACTTTTACCAACGTCTATTGAAATATTCTTCTGTTTCTCATAAAATCTATCGACTCTTGGAATTTTTTAAACTACTTCACCCACATTTCCGATTACAAACGCCTTCGTAAAACCACTGTAAAAACGCGGCGCCGTGATCATCCCAATCGATCCATTCCCACCGAAAGATCGACGTACATACACGATCAACGGTAAATCCACTGCCCCGCGGGGGCAGAAATCGAAACCGAGGAACGAACGTTGCCCCGAAATACCTCCAACGTCCGTTCGCGCGGAACCCGCCGTCGAACATAACGATTGCAGACAAATTGCCGCGGCCCATTCTACGCGCGCGCAAACCAACGACCGCCGGGGACCGCAAGCCCATAACGCGACACCGTATAAAATACAGTATGATGTCGCCGCAGGCCGTCATCTGGCTGTGACGGCGACAACCTCTTCAGCCCACCGCCCTGAATCTGATTAATCGTTACACGTGTTCGCCGCTCGGACCTCGCGCGTTATTTTCCACCGTATCGCGTCCTTTCGCCCCCTCCACGCCCTTCAAACCCCTCACACTCGCCGTCAAACGTACCTTCGTCGGCGGAAAGGACAAACGCGCTGAAGGATTAAAATACGAAATATAGTTTTGTTCACCGAGAGAAGGTAGTTTGGGGTCCGGTGACCCTCAAAGAATACACTCGGCAGCCGTGTGAGATAATTGACGCGAAAAGTCGGTAGGAATAAAGCTCTCCGATGCAAATGGCCGACTTTAAAGCCGATACGGAAATTCTAATTACCGCGTGTCAGTTTGCCACCCCACATAGCTCGCCGCGACGAACGAGTCCCGTGCAAAGGGCAAAGGTGGAACGAAACAATCGAGCGGAGAGCACGGAAAGGGTCGGTACCAGGAAAATCTACGGGAGTGTTTATCGACATTAACATGGTTTGTCCCCTATGTCAATTTCTGGAAGCAATATCGGGAGGCAGGTTTTCCGCGTGGAAACGACGGAAGCTCGACAACGTCGGGGCGAGAGTGAGAAGGGCCTGGAAGGGTGGGTGGGTGAGGGAGAGAGAGAGAGAGAGAGGAAGGCATCTCCTCTCCGTGACGGCTGCCCGTCCGCTTTGTTATTTCTCGTACCTCGTCTTTTTTACTTCTTCCTTCAGTGGAAATATTACGAGGTCGACTGCATCGCACGAGTACAGCGACGGGGGTGCATAAATTTCAGAAAATTGTTTCTGCCGCGTAGCGACGCGACGTCGGGGACCGTCGGAGGACGAGGAGAAGAGAGTAATACGAAAGTGTCCTCGCGGTCGACGGGGCTGCTCTTAACGGCTGGCGTGCCTTCGAAAATTGGATCAGCCTCGATCGCGATCGTCGCATCGGTTTCTCTCTCTCTCTTTTCGGAAATTTTATACGGATTGTTCCTTTGCCTTTAGCGATTTCGATTTCTGGTCGAACTTATTGGTAGATACCATTTCGCTCGCCATTTGGTGTCTTTAGCAAATTCTTCGTAACGTTGTGACTTTAGAACGTTTATTAGTGCGTCGTGATAGTTGTTAAGTTTCCACTCGGCTCCGTTTAATCACCGCGGTGACGATGATCCGAGGAATTTATTCGTATCTCCGTAACTCAGACTCTTTGAGATATCTTTATAAAATATTCACATCCCAAAACTGGCGTGGACAAAGATGTATCGATTTAACGTTTCAAGCGACAAGATCTTGTCTCGTGTCACGTACGCGAGAACTAAACCCTGTATCTTTTTTTACGTTTCGCTAATATTATATGCATTCCCATACCATTGTATGTATAATGTGTTTCTTTAACCTTTCGCTAGTAACAGGGGAGATCAGTAACCCCACTCGGACATATTTTTTCTGTGATCATCGAAAGGGGGTGTGTACCAATTGTTTCCATAACCATTTCTTAATAGTTTTCACTTGTATCCAATAATAATTCAATACAAATAAAAATGTTGAAATAATAATAAGAAGAATTAGTGTCAGAATTGCGTTACAAATGGAAACTTAAACTGAACACGCAGAAATATAATATCTCCTACACCATTGAAGTTACAAATAAATCGTAACAACAAGAATTATTTAACACCGAGAGGTGTATAAACAATCTTTTCACCATACAACTCTCGTAACACCGATCCTCCCAAACACTCCAATGTTTCGCAAGGATGTCCCCGCGTTTCCCGTTGAAAGCGACACAACCGCGTACCGTCCCCGTGCTTTATCGTTTCTATCAATTTCCACCTCGCCTTTATATCCGCGTTAAATTCCACGACTGACGTCGCCCAAAGGAATCCAATTATCCCGGCAAACTTGCCCGTAACGCGCGAAACGGGCGTAACGGCAACATTCGACCACCGAGCCGGAAAATCTTTCACCGTCGTCGTCGTCCCCAAGGCGGCGAGACTTCCACCTATCCCCCCCCCCCCCCCTTCCACAGGAACGACGAGACCGAAGGAACGTCCCTATAAAGTCCGTCGGGGGGGGGGTTGCGGCATCGTCACCGATCGTACCGGTAATTTCCTTCGCGCGGTCTGCTTACCGTGCAATCGAGTCGGTCAAAGGCGATGCCCATCGGCCGCCAATATAATTACGCGGCCGGCACGTCTATCGCGCCTGCATATATACCGCGGCTGCAACGCTGCGTTTGAAGTCCAGCCGGGATTGCCATTAGCCACCGACCGACGCTAGGGGGGGGGGGGTGTCTCACCCCCTCTGTCCCCGTCGACGGGAGAGACGACGCAACGCCACGTCGAACGAACGATCGGTGAACGGGCTACCCTCGGGAGCAACGGCGCGGCAGCGCCGGTTATTGAAATTCTAAAATGATTTTATACCGAGTGACAGGTAATAACCGACGCTTCACGGCTGACCTGAGCTCGCGAGAGCGTTACCGAAGCGGTAACGATGTGAATATTTAATGCCCTTTAGGTTTTAAGGGTGGGTGGAGCGAAGGAGGAAGAGGGGGGGGGGGGGAAGTTATTGGATGGCGGGAATTGGGAAGACGTTGGGAAATGGGAACGATAATCTCGATAATTATATCGAGATCACCGTCATTTCGTTCCAGCCATCGAACAGCTGCTCGACGATGGCGTCGTGTTTCTAATACGCGAATGCGGGTGTTAGGGTACGGTGGCTTGCGGAGATTGGTCGCGAATTTTCCCCGCGAAGACGGTAAAAGTGCTTCTGTTTGGTGTAGCCTAGTTTGTTACGACGGTAGTGTCAATATTAGTATGCGGGCCTGGGTGTTCTGAAAAGTTCTGTTATAAACGTTTAAACAGTAGTGGAACCCGCGTCGGAAGTAATGCAAGGTATAGCGGGTGGAAATAAAATTTTAGAAAACCTACGTTGGTGTTTATGGAAAAGATACGTAATATTAGCTATTATACTGTGCAAATAGCGAAAGCAAAAAGGGACGAAGGTATCCGGAAATCTGTAAAAAAAAAAGGCAGACGTGTACTTTACGGAAGACGCGGTATGTACGCGATTACTCTACTGGTTAGCGGTATTCCGATATTAGATTATAACCGCGGAACACCGACGCACCGTTGTCACTCAGTGCACCCGACGCGACGTTCGCTACCAGATTGGCGTTGGCCACCTCTTCGGGCTAAATGCACGTAAACGCACCGGCAATGAATATTTAAATTTAACGCGATTACGGCGGACGTTTCGCTTTACCTGCCGTCCGTCGAATCAGAGACCCTGTCAAAGGGACGACGGGCTTTGCCAGATATAATGCAAGATAATCGGGCCTTTAATTATCACCCGTTGAGTCATCAAGAATTATCTTCCGTTCCGTGTCATTACTCGACCGTTCCAAAAACCCGACGAGCGGTCCAGGTAACGTTCGAACCGTCGATCTCGTTATAATAAATCATCCCTTCTGTCGTTAATACCCGTTGCGTCGATCCACCCAACTGGAAAGTAAACCGCTGCGGGTAACGTTGAACTCTCCATCCTGGATTCTGCCGAATGATTCGTCGATCAATGGAAGTCAATCTCGTCCTCCCTTTTAATTGAGCATTAAACATCAACCTGATACATCGAGCACACGGCAGAAAGGAAACTTCCAACGAACCCGTCACTTTTAATCGTGCAACGAAAAATCTGTGGTTACCGAGCGCGGTACGAGTACCGCGTCATCTTCGCGCACTCTCAAAGGGAGAACAATAACAAAAGAAGAGGACAAAGAGGGGTAGTATGCGTGCGTGGGGCGGGGTAGAGAGAGAGAGAGAGAGGGTGGAAGAGCGAGTATCCAGCGACCCGTCAAAAATGTAGGACAGAAGAGCGCGGGTCCCTTTTTTTTTCTCCACTGCAAATAGCCCGCATGCATCACGCGGAACCCAACTCTCCCGTTTACAAGGGAGCTAGAGTTCTGGAAATGATGGCCTTCGTGAAGGAGAAGAAAAGCAAAAGCGTGTGGCTCGTATCGCGTAGGGATATGCGTATATACGCTATTTATTCCCTCATCCCTGTTCGCGGAGGCACACATAACCTCCATCGGGGCTCGGCTACCTCTTTTCTTTTTTTTTCTTTTTTTTCTCTCCCTCTTTCTCTATTCCTCTCCTTCCGCTTCTTCCGAATCCTCTTCCCCTCTCCTTTCGATCTCCTCTCCACCCTCGAGCGTATCCACCGTACGTTTCAACGGGGTTTCGCCACCCTGACCCAGAAATACACTCGGCGATGCCCATGGAGTTTTTTCCCCCCCGTAGGTTGGGAGCTTCCGAGGGGTTGTTTGTCCGCGCCGCGCACCGTTCCTCCACATAAATTTTCCGCCAGTTCGCGACAACCGGCGGGGGTGGTTGAGAAAAATTTCTTCAGACGCTACTCAAGGTCGTAATAATAGCCGCGGGTGACAGTTAGTGGCGTTAACGAACGTATTACTCGCGGAATTACAGTCTCCCTTAAGGGCTATGAATGTCTCGCGAGTTATAGTAAGACGCGCGCTGAAATAGTGTAAAGCGACTACGGGGAATTATTTTTAAACGTGGATTCGTAAGCCTCTTAAGTTCTAGCTTCGCTGTGATTTTGTTTCCGATAGTTTCTCGGTGATTCCTGTAAAATTACAAAGAAGAGTGAAAGAAGTACTGGTGAACTCTATTTTTCTAAAATAACTCTAAACAAAGAGGAAAGAACACTGTTTCGCGCAGGATTGTTCCAATAAAACATAGCGCGGCAATTTGCGATTTTTTCAATTACTTTAAAATTCATTAAAAAATTCACAAATTCATTAAAGGTAACGGCGGCTACGCGAAAAAGAAATCAAAACCACCCGTGGTCTCCTGAGTCACGACGTACGCTTAAAAAAGTTAACGTTTCGCGGAATTTCAAATAAGGACTGTAATTTATATGGAAATTAGCGACCCGTGCGATAATAGCGAACGAAATGAAAATCTGCCATATTTTTTTTTTCACGACGGAGCGTATCCCTCGCGTTTTAAAAACTTCCGACAAAGTATCTCCTTGACGTAAATACAATTGAAACACGCTGCGGCACTTTAAGGATTGTTTATTTCCAGAATACCACGTCCCGTTTGCATACATTTTAATTCGTTATTAGAAGAGATACGGCCCGGGGGGGAGGGAAAAAACTTTCCTTCGCTCCGTCCCGAGATTATTAAGTGGTTTATTCTCGCGCGCGGGGCTCGAAGGAGCCTCGAAATGGATTCGATTTACAATGGAAACAAAAAAAAGGTTTATTTTTCCGGGAAGCTTTCTATTATTTACCGGAGCACCGCGGATGAGAGAATCGTTTCACGGATTATCCTTCAACTTCGAAACACCCTCCCCGCGGGAGCGTTACTTCGAGGCGAAACTTTACTTTCTCATTACCAACGTTCCTGCCGTTGAACGTTTCCGCGGGACGAGGAAAGTTACGCGCGTATTACGTTTAATTTTCTTGGTAAAAAAAAAAACGAAAAAATTGCAGCCCGCGCATTCGGCGCAGAGTGCGCGAAAATTAATACCGTGATACGGGGCTTAAAAGTCCCTCGAATCTCTGAATTATCGTTAACTTTCCCTTTGTCGCATGATTCTCTGAGATGCAGGGTGAAACGTCAAATTAAAGACGTTAAAAGTTACAGGTATTGTAAACTTGTCTTTTTACTTAAAATTATTGTACGTATGCAATTGATTAAAAATAATTAAAACATTGTAGATTGATCGATGACTTACTTTTTTATATTCCTTGATAGAAAAAATTGGATGCACTGATAAAACACTTGAGATAAAACAGAGCACCGGTGAGGTTGCCTGCGACTATCGGTGTCCTGAAAATACACGCGACTAACGGAAGGTTAAGCCAGGTACACTCAGGTACTATGCGATTAGACACAATCCTAACTAGTCTATCGGTACGTCGCGTTGCGTGTTGCGCGATACGCGGGTACGTTACGCGTCTGTAACCGGCTTTAGAAGTAAACCTCGTCGCCCCATCTTCTCAAAGCTCGTCGCCTGTCTCTTCGAGTTGCTCCCCTTGACGGAGCACCGGGTATCGCTACCGCAGCTTTAAAGAATTCTCCGAGCGATCGTAAGACCTCGTAAAAACTACTTTTCGCACTTCGTAGACGGCGTCGGTGTCGTAGATGCTGTCGATAGTACACCCCATTGTCGACGGCGGTCGTTGGTAGACGCCACTTCGTCGCGTCGAAGGGAAGACGAAAAACACACGCCTCTTATCGGCCCGATTCAAAGTGGCGACGATAAGAGAGGAGGGGCTCGAATAGGGATATTTCGTCGTGAATGAGAGACGGTGGGGGATTATGAAAGGTGGATGGCGAAGGAGCGAGAGAAAGAGAGAAAAGAGAGAGAGAGGGAGGGAGACAGAGTGAGACAAAACGGAATTTCCACGCGCCGTTGCTGCTTCCCTTTTCGATCGAAAATATTTTTCCAGCCGTCTCTAAATTATTCGCACACCTCGCCCGACGCCGATAGAATTTTTCTAAAGAACTCATTATCGGAAAAGTTACTCGTTCGCGGTCGTCGGTTCGTGGGAGGATGGGGGGGGGGAGGGGCAACGGAGGTATTAATAGTTGATTCGCACGGAAACGATTGGAATCGAGTCGGACGAAAGTTTTCTATCGAGGCCCCGTTGCCGATCACCACCCCCGACCAACAACCTCGCGATCCGTGAGAAGCGGGTACTTCGCTTCCTCTCTCTCTCTCTCTCTCTCTCTCTCTCTCTCTCTCTCTTACGCGAGATGGGAAGTTTCTCAATCGAATTACGGAAACGTTCTGGCGCGATGCCCAAGCGTTCCTTCTTCCCCGCCAGTTTCTGCCGTGATCTTCGGTACCGTCCACCCTTCATATTTTTAATAGCCATCCTAGAATTGTAGAGTGATCGACCGCCGAGGCATCGGGGGGGGGGGGGTCCAGAAGGGAGACGATCATTTCACGACGTTATATCGAAATAATTGATCATCCAGACCAGAGAATGGTCGAAGGCCGATAGAATAAGCGTGTACGGAGTGGCAGTCGGTGGTAACCGGAGTATAAGAAGCGAATTTAATTTGCACCGCACCACGCATACGCGCTGGAAGAAAAGCACGGGTGGAAATTTGCCGTTATTCTCGCGGAACAAGAGACGCGGGAGGGGGGAGAGGGGGGCGTCTGAAGAAACCGTGCAAAGAGCCACGCGAGAGACTCGAAACCGACGACAACGAGGGGCGCGAAAGTGGCCGATATTGATTTTCCATTTCTTAGGCCTAGGCCATTGTAGGTAGGAGTCTATCGTCACTGCGTGCAGCGAGGAAAAGGAAGAAGAAAAAAAAAAGCCCGTCGACGGCACCCTCCTCCTTCTTTCTCCCTCCTTCCCTCACCTCTCTCTCTCTCTCTCTCACTCTCGCTCTTCTGTCCGTTCCCTTACCCCGTGTACGGGCCATTACTTTGCCGTAACCCTTCTTTAAGCGCGGTTCGCCTGCAGACCCTCAGACTCGGTCACGCCCAACGCTATCTTAACGCCCGTTTTCGGGGTTTCGGTATTTTTAGCGCCACGGACACGCCGGATAATATACCTGCGAAAAGCGAGCTCTCACGCTGATCTATGGTTTCGAGGAACAGAAGGGCGAACACTACCGGCGGAACGAACGCCTGAGCGAAGGCTACAGCGTACGAAGATAGTCATCTCCGTGTGCTCTCCGCCTCGCGCCGATTAGGTACCATTGCCACGTGAACGAACCATCGCGTTTTTACTCCGCAACTGCCTATCGAACGTCACGTGAGGGGCAGAGTGTTATACGTCGCGTACACGTATTCTCGTACCACTCGAAATCGCTTCACGTCGCCGGGGTGTAATTGAAATCACAGCGATCGAGGATTAAATCTTGATCCTAAGATCCCATTGTTCTCTAAGTTCTTCACCCGATAGCGTGAAAATAAGAATTCATTCATAACCCGCGATACGCTGCTAGCGATAATTAATAATAACAATTCCTAATTGCATAAAGAAAATCGTGCCCTCTACGGAGACAAGAATACAGAATGACCTCGCTAACTCAACCTATACCGCCCTCCCCCAGATCGATTCTTATGAAATTTGCAACGTTCAATTTCATTTGCAATCTCCACTACCTGAAATAACCATAACTCGGAACGCCCTACCGTGCATCGCTCGCCAGAAACAAACGTTCCCCATAAGAAAATATGTATCTCTCCTCCATATTTCGCGATCATTTCCGGAAAGAGGTTTCCCCCCTAGTATACCAGCCGAGTAAGTAAAAAAGGGATTCCCATTCGCGGAGGGCGCGCGTAACGTGGAGTGGGTGGGCCCGTTCACCGTGTAATACGAGTACTTATGAATAAACAAGTCGACGATGCCCTGGCCGTTTCGCCGCTCGGTATCCGATGCGAGCGATCTACCATCTCTCCGCGTATCGCACACGAGCGAACGAGCGAGGATCTCAGTGCCGGCAAGAAATCGTGGCAACAAACGCGAGCAGCCACTTCGGTGATTTACGAGGGCGTTCAACGTGCCAGGCTGGTAATGGGCCGATAGACCAGACCACGGCAAACGCTCAAAGTCTGGCGTCGTGCGACCGTGAAACGCCCAACGGAGGTCCCCGTGAAAAAAAAAACCCATCCACGATGGGTGAACACCGCTATCGGTCTTACCATGCTCGAACGCATCCGCGCATCCTGTTTGCCTCCGAGTCGAGCAAAACTTACCCTCGGCGCACATATATCTCGCTGCGCGGTGAAAACCATCCGCGATGGAGTTTCGTAACATTGTCGACGACTTCAAAGATCGGATTAATCGACGCTGACGGGTGATTAATGACGGTTGTTTAGGAGACACTTTTCGGGGGGAGGGGGGGACTCGTTTTGGGGCCAATTTTCAGCGGAGTGGGCGGACAGTGTATTCGAGTCGCGTTGGCGGAGGAGCTGTTTGTATTTTGTGATAAATACTGATTGGTCGGTTTCGAGCTGTGCTACCGAAGGATGGTTTGTCGGTCACGGTACGGTACGGGCATGGTTCTTCCGGTGGAAATTGAACTTTAATGTCGCGCGTGTCCGGAATGCGGTTTTCCGCGTGATTTACTGGTAGTCGTGGACACGTGAGGGATTGTTTTAGATCGTACATTTTTAGAGATGCCCCTCTTTGTTATATCCGTTTAATATATAATATAAATTTTATATTAATATGCAGGGTGTGCTGACCCTGTCTCTATCAATTCTCTAAAAACGTCTTAATCATCATCTCTTCCACATCTATTTTCGATTGATAATCATTTTGCCTGAACCTTCCGAATCGCTTCGTCCTCAGAATACTACAAACTCTCGAGCAGAGTACTTTTACATCTCAAGGAGATCCCATCGAACTTTAGAACAATCAACTTCGTACGTTCATACGACAGACCTCTTCTTATTGTATTTCAGACGTTAAACGTATTCAAATATAAAACGTAGAACTGCTGGTACAAGTTGATAGTGAAAATTAATTTTTGCACAGCCAGCGCGTTGTGCTTTACAAAGTTATTACGAGAGTCGTTTGTTATGGAAAGTGACATTCCGCGGTTCAAGTAGTTTTTAAGCGACTCTCGCAGGAACAATTTTTTTTCGTATCTTCAACGATCTACGAGATACTCTCGCGTCTCGAGTTAAAGGAAACACGGTGTACGCGGTTCGCGGAGATCGTAATACAGAATGTGTACATTACATTTTTACGAATACCTACCTGGCGAATCTAATTACCTGGCGGAGTTATCCTCGGGAGGAGTTCGTGTACGAACTCCGATCGATCTTACTTTCATGCTCGAATGAACCGGTGCATCCGGTTCTCATGCTCACGCAGAAGAATATTCTGACAAACGGCAGCGAAATATCGTAAAACCGTCGATCGTCGATAATTAATAGCGCGGAGGTACGGCCAGGCCATTATCAATGGGGAGCAATAAATAATGATTCTCTTTCAGGGTCTGTTTATTAGAGACTGCCACTCTTTATTGTCAGTGCCACTTCATTGCACTCGCCGATACTTCGCCATTGTCTTTAAGACCGTTTCTTGGGTACTTTCATCGAAAGAAATATCCATCAAATTATTCTACTCGTCGCAGTTTATAATGCCGAGTGAAAATCACACTGCTGTGCTCGCAAATAATACAGAGTAGCGCAATTTTCCCTGAACCATTTGTCTTGCTCGTAACTTTTATAATTCTTGTGATTTTTTTATACGTATACTTAATTTTGCGTTAATACATCATGTTAGTCGAAATTCTAGTTTGAAATAATCGATTTAATCGTATCTCGTTTCCCTCAAAGTTTCGCAATGTTCGACACAAAAGAAATTTCCAAAAACCTATACTTACCTAAATGGAACTTTTGTACAATAAACCAATTAAATCAATTAAACGAACCAACGAGTTGAGAATAATTATCTCACTCTTCGTGCCTCGGTATGTTTAAGATTCGAATTTCCTTCTACTTAGTACAAATGACTGTTGCGCGCAACTCTTAAAAATCGCACGTTAAACGGAAAGAACGATTACCGCTGCACGTAGAAATTGCAGGATATCCAGCAAACCGTAACCGTAAAACATTGCAGCGAAACAACTATCGACCTTTCTGCGCTCGAGTGCATTTTTAGATCCGTATCGCGTGCGAGCCGAGGATTCCATCAAATAACAGTGAAACAACCGAGACACCGTTGGCTCGGTGATAATTAATGGTTTCCGTAACTGCGAGACGATTGTTACTTCGGGGAATCACTGTAGCCATTATGCCGATGAATCGAAATGCTTCTCCTCATTCGATAAGCGTTCGGATTTGACACTTTATTTCGCCTTGCCACGCGACTTCGTTAAAACGCGTAAACGGTAACTTTTCTCGGAACAAATCTGGATCATGCACGTCTCCGAATCTCCAAATTATTTTTAAAGCAACAAACGCATGTGATTTCTTGTGAAATAATTTTCAGTAGAATAGAAATTCTATAATGATTTCGTGATCAGCGACCCGAAATACACTCGACAGAGTAAAAAAAGGTTTGAAGATCCGAAGATCCAGAGATGTGCACGATCTAGATTTAATCCCTTTTCTCCCATCTACGACGACCAGAAATTATAAGAAATTTTCATACCCGGGAAGAGCCCGCGTTCGAACGAATAATAAAATTCCACGTGCACTCAAGTGACGGACTAAGTTACCCGACGGAGAAGAGCCTTCGAGACTTTAACCTTCCGACCGATACGCGGGAATAAGTAATATCAAAGTACAAAGACTAAAGCCGTAAATTCGAGATGATCGCATTCTCGATCCCCCCCCTCCTGCCACTTCACCTCCCAAAGGATTCATCTCGCGTTTCCGTCGACCTAAGTGCTCGGTCATTAAAAATAATGAAGGTTGATTACTGGAAAGGAGGCAAGCCCGATAATTGAATTCCCAATACCTATTTACCTTTGTAGAGCCCTCGAGAATGGTCGCTTGCCGAAAAAGAACGGTTTATCGGACGTCCTCGTGCCTCGGCTACAATTATTCGCCGGCCTTGAAACAAAAACGAGCGAGAAATGGGGAAAAATCCTCGGCGCAGATGGAAGGCTGTAACTCAACCCGGCGATAACGAAAACAGCGAGAAGAGTGGGTACGTACACGCTGATTCTACGTGTGCGCGAGAGCGTCCACATACACGCCGGTGGGGTTTCGGTCAGGGCACTTAATGGAAAACTCTTCGGTGGTATAGCACGAAGGAGAGAGGAGAAAACGAAACCGTGACCCATCCAGCCCGCACATATTTTTCTTCGCCACCAGAGGGAGGGAATTGGCCCCGACCAGTACTCCGGAACCGCCCCTCGTTTAAAGGGGGGGTACGAAGGAAAGCGGGCGGGCGAAAGACGAAGAAAATAAGGGCTGACTGAGAATTGTGGGAAATAAGTAACGCGGAACGCGGTGGCAGCAACGTGGCTATATAAGGGTGGACCTTTAAACCGGCTAGCGTCCCTCCGCTCCGGGAATTTAATTTCGACGTTTTGAGAGGACCCTCCCTGCATCACCGTCGTCCCTCTCTTTCTCCCTCACTCTCCTCTCGCGCCTGTCGATAGACGAAAGGGGTTTATTGACCTGTCCGCGGTAAACTCCGCGAAAAGTAGCCCCCCCCCCCCCCCTCGGCATACCTTTCCTCTTTTTTTCTCTCCCCCCTCCCCCTTCTCGCTCTCTTTACCACGGCTCTCTCCTCTCCCTCTCGATCCCTTCCTACCCGTCGACTCGCTAGCCGTTCCGAACGCAGCCCCGAAGACCAATCAATTAATAAAGGTAAATTAAACTCATCCCATCCATTAGCATTCGTTATCGTCAATCGGCGAGCTGGGCCTTCCACCGCGTCTTTCCGCTCGTTCATCCGCTCGCCGGCCCGCATGCGTGTAACCCGAGATCGTTGGGAACGTTCATCGTACGGTGGCGCAATTCCTTTTTTTAAATCGTACATTGTACCGACCGTGTACGCAATGTCGTGCTCCGTGTACGTGAGAAGCCCGCGATTTCAATGGCTGCGTGCCGTGGCCCCCTTTCGGAGGGGTGGACGAACGTCACTCTTTGATCCCCGGGCACAATCGTTGCCCCGGAATCGAACCCGCTGTCACCATTGTGCTAGGTGGTCC
This sequence comes from Pemphredon lugubris, assembly GCA_933228935.1. NCBI lineage: Eukaryota > Metazoa > Arthropoda > Insecta > Hymenoptera > Crabronidae > Pemphredon > Pemphredon lugubris. The sequence continues at coordinate 6,449,023 of OW121819.1, read as the reverse complement.
GCTGCTATGTCCGCGTCGGTGGGTATAGCTTGGTGGACCGTGGACAAAGATGGTGAACGGAAAATGTCGGAGTTAGGGTGCGCTTTTGTGAGCTCGTTCTTGACTCCCGACGTTGACTCCCGGGGAATTCGGTGTTTTAACCAATGGCGTTACAAATTGCGTTCGAAGAGGGGAGGGGGATGTGGCCGAGCGCTCTTGTAGTTAACGGTAGACAATTTTTTAATTGCAATTTTAATTCCCCTTGATGGGTAGAGCGAAATTTCTATTCAACGTTGCAGCGCGCATTGGTTCTTTGCTAGGTCTCGTTTTCATCGTTCGTCGTTCTTTTCTCACGGTCCATCCGGAAACGATGGATCGAGATCTCACTGTATAATGTCATCGTATTACTGGAATTGCGTGGATATAGTGGGAGTCGATTAAACTCTTCGTCGGAACGAGATACTCGGGTAACGATTCTGGAAAAGTTCACCGTTGAGAATTTACCTGAAAGGAAAATTTGATAAAAGAAGAATTTGAAAGTTTTTGGATACCTCGCGTAAAGCGTGAGAGTAATCAACGTATCGCTTTTATTATTAACTCTTAAATGCATGGACTTTCAAGGAATAACGTGTTCTAAACTAATAAATTTGGTATGTTGCTCAATAGCAACATCATGCTTTTAAGAGTTCATTAAAAATTGAATTTTTCCTTTGATTTTGTTTAAATATTTAGTGGCAAACACTTCTCTGATTCCTAGAACTATTTTCCTAAAGGAAACATTAATATCTTGCAGTTCTGGAACTAAATGCATTTAAGGATTAATCAATTTTGCTACAGTTACTCTAAGCTTACAGCTATTGTCAGTAAAATTAAACTGATCGTGCACACCGTGAACCTTCATTCGGTTAACGAAGAGCAGTATCGAAGAGAAATATAAATTACACGTACTCACGTGCTTACATAAATTCAAAGTATATCGCGCCAACAATCGCCGACAGAATTTGTGACCATTACGAATACGCGACTAGCGCTACAACGAACCGAAGATAATAAGTTTCGGCTTGTACGTGATACCCGAAAATCACGAGTTCGCGAGTCCTGGAGGAGAAAAGGAATTTTATCCATAAACCACAGGCTTTATCACGCCGGAGCGTGGAAACCCGATCGTGCCCCTTGAATACTGACTCGCGAAGGAACCGTGCGAAATCGAGGGAAAGCCGTCAGCGTGGCTGATCGTTGTGGGGGCGGGGGAGGGGGAAAGAGAAAAAATCTCAGGACACTTTTCTTCCGTTCGATGAAAGAGCGAGGAAGGCATAGAAATAAATGGCGGAGAAAGAGAGAAACTGGGGGGAGGGGGAGGGAGTCTTTAATCGAAACTACGTCGAATCGATCGACACAAGCGGGTCGACGTGAGAGAGGGGGAGGCTAAAGTAGCGCCTCGTCGTCGAAGGGAGATCCAGTTACAGATGGCATAAAACGACTGGCAGGTTTGCATTAGCTTCGGTAATGGCGTACGTGACCGCGAGCTTAATATCCCGGAACGATCGTTGCCGCCTCTCTTTCACCCTTTCGTTTTCCCCCCTCGCTCCATCTCCCTCCCCCCCTATCGCCCCGGTACCTTCTTTCGCGTCGTCTTACCACCCAGCGGTGAAGATAGGCTTATCCGTCTCGTTTGCGCGGGACTGCTCGTCGACGCGTACCGAAACGCGTAAACGCTACGCATGGAAAATATCAATGTCGTTGCGATACGGACGAGAGGGCCACGATAATCGAACCGATATCCACTGCCGTCCTATTACCTTCGGCGTTGGAACGAGGCCGTCGAAGTGGTCGGGGAATGGACGGCGGTGAGGAGTGGCGGGAGGGATGGGGGTGGCGGTATCGGGGGGGTGGGGGTGGGGCGATACGAATTTATATTCGTGTAAAATTAAATCACATACGCGCGACCGGCGTGCTCGCCAACTGACCAACCAGCGCTCATATGCATAAAGAACCGATTGTTCGTTCCTATCTCCCGTTCTGCAACATTAGCGGACGCCGGGCAATCCGGTTGATTATCTTTTAATTAAATGTTTGCGTTTTATCGGCGCTCCCGACCTCGCCGCCAGCACCGCGGCGCAGTTGGCGCGGCGGCGAGTTACACCACCCACGCTGGGCCCCCTCTCCCCATCCCCCTCCCCCGACAGAACTTCCATCGTCTACGCGGAACAAACCACCGCCGCAACACCTCCGCCAACCCCCTAACACCGTGTCTGTATAGATACCGGCCTGGAACCGTGCGGCGGTAGCACGAGGGATAGCGCCAACGACGTGTCACGCGACTAACTCAATTATACTCGCCGGAGGGTGAGTGTATGCAGAGTCCTCCCTCCCTTGTTTCCTACTCTCTTTCTCCCTCGCTCCGTCACTCTCTCTCTCTCTCTCCCTCGCTCTCTGGGAATATTCGTATGCGTTCCGCTTGAAACAAGAGGCTCGAACTAGTACATTATGATCTTAATTGCGCCGGAGGTAAATGAGCTTTGCCGGGTTAGCGCGGTTGATACGCGGTAGAATTCGAAACACGGTTCCGCCAAACTCGCAGTTAGGCCATTCTCGCGTGGAGCGACGCGACAGAACAAAAATTACTTTCGCGCCGCCACCGCCGCCGGTAGAGATCGTACATTTTGTATCGTAGTCGCGGCCAGTTGTGAAAGATGCGGTTAGAAATAAAGCGTGCAATCCTGTAGCCAACAGCAATTTTGTTTATTTGTTTTTTTTTTTTTCCTGGTTTCCAATTCCATCGCAGTTGGCGCGTCTAGCGTGAGAAGGGCCCTACTGGGATACCGGTACGAACGATTCTACGCGAATACGTTTGCGCCGAAAAAAAAATTGTGTATAAAAAACCGCGATTGGGAGCAATAACGACATAAAATATCGAACTGAACCGCGCACCTGGATGACCCGCGCGAAATACAACGAACCGCTCTCGCGGCAATATATTCGCGGCGTTCGCTTTTACGTTCGATCCTGAAATTTTAGTCGCGAAGGGTGAGGGGAGTCTGTAAAATTCAATCGGGGGGGGGCGTATAAATTTCGCGATAAACGTTTCAATCGTAGAAAGTCCGCAGCATCGGGGGACAATACTATCTATCTTCCGCGTAGTCAGATTCCATTCGATCCAGCGAATCCATTGTCTAGCGATGAACGAGGCATAACAGCACCGCGTAATCCGAATCACGTCAGGATTTCGCGCGTATTTGCTTACGCTACCCCATTGCGCGTATTTGCGCGCGCGCGAGGACTTTAATCGCAAACCACACGTTGACGCGTCGGCGTGCGTGTGGTATAATTTTTTCCCTATAGCGAATACGTGTGTGTGTACCCTTTGGGTTGACGTGACGTAATCACACGCTTTCACACTCGTCAGCGACAGACTTAAATTTTTGGGTTTTTCGTCAGCGTGTGAAGACGTGATATTGATAGCGATAGATTATAGAGAAGTAGAGCGTAATAGAGAAAATATGTCGATAAGAATTCGACGTGCGTTCATAAACAGTAACGTATTTACGCGCGTACTTATCATTAGACTGCGGATGTTTATGCAAAATGCATTATTTTGTGCCTTGTTTTATACACTTAATGAATGATTTAACGCATGATTTTATCTTATCTTATACATACAATATACTATACGTATATTTCACGCATATTGATCACATTTGTTTCCGAAATCCGTTTACTTCAGTTCAGTTTAAGTCAGTATAAAAATAATGCATTTTGCATAAACATCCGCAGTCTACTTATTACGCACGTCCGTGTGGCCCCAGCCTTAACCGTGTACTTACGAGCGTAGAGCGACGGGCACGTCTCGCTCTCGCGTGTCCCTCTCGCTTCACCCTTTTTATGCTTACCTCCGCGCCGATATGGAGCACATCCTCGGTGAGCCCCGGTGAGCGAGGAGTCTCGTAAAGTTCGTAAGAAAAACATAAAGTTAGACGGAGGGACGCCGTAAACACGTCGTAGGGAGATCAGAATTGATACTTTATGCCTGGGCTCGGTGCAATAAACGTGCCTGCCACTAGACCAAAATCCTGGAACGGGAAGGTGGATAAAAAAAAAAAAAAGAAGATCGCCTACGAGCGGGTCTTTGTCGCGCGACGGATCTCTCGTCGTTCGAGCGGAGGGAGGAAGAGCGATTTTGCATCGCGGTGATTCTCGAGTGCATTCTTCGTAACGTGGTAGCTACGCGGGCACGGTAAAGATTGCACCGAATATTCTCGTTGCGTCGCTCTCGCTCTTAAAGCCCTTAAAGGTGGGTGGATCCTCGAGAGAAAATACGTCTACGTGGGTAAGAGGAGAATATAGACGCTCGTCGAATTATTAAACGCGGTAAATTTCTAATAAACAAATTGCACCGGAGAGACAGGAGATTTCGTTAAATCTCCTTGCGCGTAACTCACGATCTTCAACGAGCGATCGCTTCGGGAAACCTTATACGCGTGCAGCGAGTACCTTTATTTTCGCGAATCATCGACAACTTCCTGGAATCGACGTACAAATTGGATTTTTTCTTATACCACTCGTACGGAAGATATCGAGATCGTACCGATTCTTTTTATACGCCCGCCGTGCCTCGAATTCCACGATTCATTTGGTACTCGTATACTTTAAGAATCTTTCCTGCTTTCTTTTTATTTTTTTATTTCAACCGCTGGTACTTCCATAGCCGACGAAACATTTCCCCCTAACCTCGAGTGAGTACTTTATTAAAATATCGAGCAATATCTTCCGCTCGAATTTTCTCTCATCTAAGGAGCAATATGAAGATACATGCGAAGTCATGTTAAACGTTCCTCCTCGATCTACTGTTTCCGCAAAGCGCCACTAAATTCTTCGTCCACCGGTTACGTAACGAGGCGTTTTTCCCGTTCCCTACGAGAATATTTATCGTGAGGCGCGAGCCAATAATTATTTCGTTGGCGTTCGAAACGACGAACGAAGAGACACGACTTCCTTCGAGCGTGCCACGTGTTCCGTGGCGAACGGCCCTCCCTCTTTCTCGAGTTCTACCGCGTCATTGGATTCCTATGGACAGTAATGATTCGATAAATAGTCCGGCAATATTTCTTCCCTATTTTACGAGCCGGCACGATCTTCGGTAGGCAGTGCGTGCGTTCACGGTGAAACCTGGAAACAACCGACGACGCGGCAAACCCCGGGACACAAGCTTTGGGGAGCCGCTTGTAATTATCTCGAGGATGCTGGTTTCTTCTTAACGGCCCTTCCTTGTACGCACATGTTTTCAGATAAAGAGCCTCTCTCTCTCTCGAAAAACATCGTCTCGCGCCCGCTCCCCTCGACTCTATCTAGGGGGACATACGTAGTTTATCGCATCGCGTTCATTTATGGTCACCGTGTACGACGTCATAACAACACGGTGACCATAACAATCGCGAAATTCGTCATCCCTCGGCGGAGACTAACAATGCGTGTGTAACAATTATTTATGCGAGAGAACAAAGCGCGGGTTTGGCGCTCGTCGTTCGAGAAACGCTTTCCTCGATTTCCCTCGAACGTAAATTGTTTAAAGATCTCTCATCTCTCGGGTGGGACATTTAAATGTTAATCCGTCGCGCGTATCTTTTACCGGCCTCGTTAAACGAACCGCGTGTCTCTCCATCGTCGCGATCGAGTGCCGACCATTGTCGCAGGGAATACAAGCGAAAATTGATTATTCGTATTGTCAATTACGAGACGGCGACATAGACCGCTGAAAGCGTACTCGATTTATATATCGGTCCGTACAAAGACCAGTTTTCCGCTACGTCGTCGGTATAACAAAAGCAATGCGGCAAAAGATGGCCGACGACCCCGGGGTCGGTTACTCGTCAAAGGATAGACATCGAGTCGAGCAGCGTGCGACGAGAGCCAACGGTATCCGCGATGAATTATTAAACGAGAACCTTTGCTTCTAATGAAGCTATAAAACGAACCGTAGAGACGCGACGGCGAGATAGATAGAGAGAGAGCACGGCTGGGAGGGAAACGAGAACAACCGTTAAACTTCTCCGAGGGAAAATCCCTCGACGAGGATTCCCCCTGGCGAGCCGAATAATATTCCGTTATCATCCACGCCCGACGAATACCACCCCCCCCCCCCCCCCCACACGCACACGGAAATCGCGAAAGGGAAAGGCGAATTATTACAATGACGAATCACGCGCGCAAGCGACTCAGGCCGCTTCGTTTGCGCGTAGACAATCCGTTAATGTCAACGCGACCCTTCCTCCCTCCCCCCACCCCCGCCGGTTCGTGCGCCGAGCAGTTTCAAGCCACGTTCGCCTAATGACAATGACTCATCGGTCACTTCGCCAGCAGCGTTGGGGCACTCCGCGCAGAGCTACCGTACCCGCTGCTTTGCGTACCACGAGGCTGTGTAACATTAGTACTAATTGGTGATTTAATCCTTGCCGGAAGCGATGGAATTATGCAGCAAATTACTGCCGCGTTACGTCGATATTTACCCTACCGCCCGGAGGTGCCAGGTTCGTTGATTTCGCGGGACGGTGAGTTCCTTATCGATATCCGTGTTTGATCGATGGTGTTTCGCGAGAGTTATTTTGGTAAGGAGTCGAGCTTTTGGTGATTACTTTTTTCCGTCCTCTCGCGATCTACCGTTTGAATGTAATTGAAAAGAAAATGAAGAGAAGCCTTCGTAACTCACCGCGGGACTAGAAAATTTCAAGAAATTTCCACCTTCGACGTATTCCTTTTATCCGCGAGTAATTAAAAGCTCCGCGCGATTCGCGTTTATCGTGAATCTTGTATTTCTCTCGCTTGAGAATTAATGGTGCCGCGGGGGGGCAAAATGAATATATTATTACGGAGCAATTAGTGACGAAATGTAAATTGAAGTTTCCAAGTTTGAGCGAGATTATTATTTCAACTAAATGCATCGTCGAGCTTTAACGAACGACGCTGCGAGGCGCAAGGAAGAGAGCAAAGGTCCTGCCGGAATTGATTCAGCTGGACCAGTGAATCGCTGCGACCGTTGAGCGGGTGTGCACGTGCCTATAGATCCACGATGAAATACCACGGAGGCGTTGGGACAGTAAATTCATGTAATTTGATTCGGTCAAGTTAACGAACCGTGTCGCTCCGCAACATTCGTAGTTCAAGTTGGCCAAACAAAGGACCATTAAGTATGCTAATGTCCGGCCGGACGAGTTCGTCGCCTCGTTCACGAGATAAGTGTGAATTCCGAAAGTACTGCGGTGGAAAAGATGCGGTTTCAAGGCTAATGCCGCTCGCGGAGGATGAAAATAGAGATGAAGGAGAGAGGACGCGTTTCCGAGTAGGCGCCATGATTTCGCCAAGATTTCGCGGTCCCGCGAATTCGGCGTAACGAAACGATGGACAGATCACCGATTTCGTCTTTATCGTGGGGACCGAAGGACTGTATCAATTATTACGCGCACGAGAGAAGAGTGCACGAGTGAAAATGCAGTAATCTCGTTTAGCTTGTAAGAACTATAGTAGAAGGCAAACTTTCTCAAAATGTATTAGAGGTACCGGAAAGAAATCTATTATATCACATAGTAGCGTTTGTGCTCAGTTTGTGTAAAAACGCGGTGGTATAAGCGTCTTCGTAAATTTTTATGAAAAGAACATCAAAGACTTAGAAAAACGTTGAGCTGCAGTATCAAAGAACGAAGAAAATTACATTTTATAATATTCCGTAACAAAAATAAAAAAAAGGTATTATATCGTTCTACAAAACAACAGATTCCTCTCCGCTATCCCTAATATTTTTCAATCGCCGGGAACCCGGCACCAAATAAATTACGGCACCCTAACTGACGGTAGAGATAAACGCGGTGAACGTCGCGCGACGTTTACCCGCAATTTTTATCCCGCTCGCTAGCGAGACTCGTTCAATTACACGCCGTACTCATTCTCCTGAAAATAATTCCACATCTTTCGTTCATATTTGTCTTACTCCGGCGCAACCTTATCCCCTGCCATCGCTGACATCGTTATGCCAATCTCCGTACAACTTATCTACGCGTTGCCGCTGAGCATCCATCAGTGTTCCAACGAGCGAACGTCGGTTGGACGCGCACCTATTAACATAAAAGCAGCATATCGTACCGGTGGCCTGGCATTAATTCATCCGAGTATTCGGTTTGCAATGGAACGCGATATCTGCGATCGTGGAACGGTCGGCGCGACGGAACTCGGTAGCATTCTGCGTCAGCTTCCCTATCGTCGATCGTGCTTCTCGAACGTAGGAGCATCCGTGCACCTAGCAGATATAAATCTTTGATTGCCGACAGGAAGGAGCGAGTAAAATGGAGGCTCGCGTACCCGCTACGTATCGGTACGTATCTGTGCGTCTCTTCTTCCTTCCACCTCACGCTCTCTCTCTCTCTCTCTGTCTCTCTCCCTGTTTATTCTATCTTCTTCTCCTCATCCTTGTTCGTCTCTCTCCGCGTACCTCCATCCTCCCCCCCTTCGCTCCCACTTTGCCTCGGTAAGTTGACTCTTTGAAGAGCCGGCACGATGTGCCTCCATCCCACGATAATGCGATTCGACTTTTGCTCTTTGCCATCGCCTACTGGGAGGGAGAGATTCACTTTACCGTGACTTCTGCATGCCTGGGTGGGTCGTTATCGATTTCAAATCATCACAACATTAAGCGCAGCGTACGCGTCGAGCTTTCCGACTCTCTCTCTCTCTCTCACTCACTCTCCGACGGTCCCTCTCGTTTTACCATTCCCGCGGACTCTCCCGTCCCACCCCCGTAGGGGAGGAATAATGTTAATTTTTCAGGGGCTCTCCCGGGGACGTAGACCGCCCCCGGCGGCGCAACTAAGGGTATTTCAATTGTTCGCCATTACCCGCGGAATAATTCATCTCCGCTTCCTGGCATCGACGTGACGAGAAATTACGTCGCGGTGAAACACGACGCGTACCTCGACGGACGGGGGGGGGGTACGAGAAGGAGAAGAAGGGGGGGGGATGGGTAAGAGGGTGGACGACGGGGGAAGTGAGGGGGAGAGAGAGAAAACGATGCAAACTTCCGGGCGTCTCGTGAAAAATGATTATCATTTATCTTGCACCTTTCGAGGGTGCTCGGTCATCCGTTGTGAAAGGCATAGCGGTAATTGATTCGAAGAGAATTACTTCAGGTACATTCGCCACGAGAGATCGGGCCGAGTGTCGGATCGCTGGGACGGAGGAGAAGAGCGGCAGATTAATTTCGTGGAACTCGTTACATCGTTAAGAAGCTCAACGAGTGGTCGTCGGCCGAAATTAAATTTAGTCGAGACAATTGTACCGAGGCTAATTGCCGGCGATTAATTTGTGATTTGTCATTGTTGGGATCATCGCCATTCTTAAGCTCGCGTTCCCTGAAATCCGTCTTGGTTGTTTTGACGTTAAAGGGGATCGAAAGATTTTGTTTTGAACGATATCGAGGACTGAAGGCCCCCAAACACGCTACGTTGACGCGTCGTATTAATGTATCGGCTATAGCAAAAGCATACGTGTGTAAATATTGGGGCTGACGTGACGTGTAATGACGTAATCACACGCCACGCGCGTTGACACTACTCAGCGGCGGATCCAAACTTTTAGATTTTCGTTAGTGTGTGAAGGCATGTGAATTGATACGAACCATTAAGGAGGAACTCATCAAACGCGTACGGGCTAATCCCGCATAATATGATTATAAAAACACACAATACAGAAGCTAAATGGCCAGATCGAAGGACCGAAGAGGCAAAAATGACCAACTACGTACTAAAAAAACGTCACTGTAAACGGCACCGCGATAATGTAACACATACCGACGTATTATTAACGAGTACATCATCGTCAACTGCCGTCAGCTTACGCGTACTCCACGTAGCATCCGACGTGACGCATTAATGCAAAGTGCCTTTGCAACTTTAACGCTACAAGGACGCGATATCTCCACCACTACCATCGCTCGAATCATCGCGAAATTGTCGCCCTAATAAAAAATTCCCAGATAGAATAATGCATCCCGAATCTCCACTTTCCAAAACTACCCTAATTCCGCGCCACCGGTTCCTCCCTTTAAAGAGCACGACGATCGCACGTTACGAAAGAAACTAGATTTGCTTCCGTCCCCTGTCACTCTGCGCTCCCCGCTCCGTCGGTCAAGGCTTCGTGCCCGCACTCGTGAATTACGATACTGCCGATTGATTCGATTGCCAGTCGCAATTCGATACTCTCGAGTGGCAAAGTACTTTATACGCGTTCGGCCATCGTCGCCTCCTCGCGATAATCCGCCGCGCCGACAGAAAAATCCTCTTCGATCGGACGCGTAACGACCCTCGTCGTCGTGACTCATTCGTCATTTCGCGAGCCTTCGTTCCCCCCCCACCCACGCTTCCGTTCTCCTCGTCATTGTGACGTCTTCACGAGGCACATGGGATTCGTCAGGGGCCCGGAAATTCTTTCTTAACGACTCGTTTCTTTCCTCCCCGAGCTTCCCGGCGAACTTTTGTTCGACGGTAAAAGGCCGATACGGCCTGTCAGATCCTAACTATTAATAACTTTTTCCATCGCCATTGTTAAGCTCGTGGACCGCGGCTACGGTAGCCGATAATGGATTTTCCACGGCACCGTCAACCTCGACGATGGGGCGGGATGATAACGGCGAATCGTCGTCTTCCCGGTTCGTTCGTAACTCTTTAAATCGAAGCCCGGTAACCTTCCGGTCGGGCAATTATTTCCAATATCCGCGGCATCGTTTTCTCATCTTTATCTTCGTCGAGTAATATCAGCGTCAACGGGTGGAGAGACACCGTTGAGATTCGGGTAGGATGAAACGTGGAGAATGGAGTTAGTAATAAAATAAATAGTTTTATTTTACTAACTGTGTATACATATACGTTTAATTACTTTTTAACGAAGTACGAGATTGCGATGTATTTATGTGATTCGAGGGATAAAATGAGCTTAAAACGTAGGTTCGAGAAGCTCTATGGATTGTAGGTATTGAGATTGTAGAAAACTTGTGTCGAATGTTTGGAATAATTCTGTGGAACGTTCTTATCTGAGGAAATTAAGAAAACTCCTTTTTAGAAAAGCAGGATTGAAAGGATGAAAAAGAAGTGGTAGGAAGATCCTGATCAAAGGGCGACGGGCTGGACATTGGAAAACAATTGATCTAGCGAGGATGCGTCAGGAGTGAATCAGATAAGTTGAAAGGTTCTCGGAGTTCAGAAACATCAGGTTTAACCATGAAATACCTGGAAGTTGAAGGAATGACGACTAATAAATTTGACATGATGCCAAATGGCAACACTATGCATATAAGGTTTATTATTTGATAGTAGAATCAGGGTGGAATAATAACAAAGTTGGGTTTCTCCTGTAAAAAGAGATTTAATTTACTATCACACCAATGTTCACATCTTATTTTACAAACTCACCTGTGAAAAGAGAAACTACATTAAATGTCAATTATTCGTTGCGCCCTTTCTCTAATTACATTTTTTCTCATTCCCCTAAGTATGAGTCCTAATCTACCTTACCCACGCTACGCAAGTGCGCGGGATAATTCGAGAAGTACAATGTACTTTACATGCATTTAAGGGTTAATTAAAAGTAGCATTTTCTTCTCTTTAATGGCAAACACTTCTCCAGTTTCTAAAACCATTTCTACAAAGAAAAACTAAATATATCACACTTCTGCAACCATATCCATTTAAACGTTACCGCTGCGGATAATCGAATCGCATAATCGAAAAGCAATATCGTCGAATGGTTATCCAGCGATACTACCCGAGAGTTACCGGGGGAAATAAGAAACTCGCTAAACCCCACCGTCCCGTAACGCGTTCGCGTGTACGCGCGGGCGCCGCGCGGAGTTCATTAATGCAAAAAAGAAATATTTACTCCCAGTTTGCGGAATAACTGGTGGCGTGCTTTTTATTCCTCCCTTTCCTCACGGCCGGAGTTTTCACCGACGAGGAGAGCAACCGACGCTACGCAAACGAGTCGGGTTTCTCCGAGAACTTGCGAAAAAGCGTGGAAGAGGCGATGTATGCAAAGTACGCGGAGACCGACCTTGAAGGAAACCGAAGTTGGACGATAAATTTTCATGCGACGCCGGCAGCCATGGACTCGCGGGGCCAAAGGGGGCCAGACCCGGTGTAACTTTCGAGCACGTTGATTATAATTGTGATTTATGCCAGTTTCCTGCCTCCTTCTTTCTCTCTATCTCTCTCTCTCTCCTTTCTATCCCCCCCGCCGCTCGGCAAAACGCTCTTCAGCCATCTCCTCTTCCGCCTTCTCCTCCCGCTTGATCCGCGACGCTCTCGGGGGTGCGGCCAACGCTCAATTATGGAACGCCGGGCATTAGGGTGTTACGAGCGCTCGACGTATCGTTCGAACTCGCAGGCGATGACTCGACCCCAGGAGAGAATACAACGGTCTATCAATTCGGGGAGTATCTCCTGCGCGTTATACCAAAAACAGTGCGGCGGGAACTCGCGACAAAATCGAAATATCTCCGCCCGGTACCGGTAATCCCATGGCAAGTGTAATTTTGGATTCCAAATTCGATACGGGAATTAACGAAGTTTGAAACTGGATCTGGTCGATGGCCCGGCTCCCATTGCCAGAAGTTCATTTGCGCGTGCCACGGAGATATAGTTAGGGGGAAGGGGGGGGGGGGGGGCTAGCGATAGAGTTCATTCGAGCAACAATGAATACCGAATTGTAAAACCGATTTCAGTTCCATGCAAATGCGGCTCATTGATTTTACGCAATGATGATAATAAAAAAAAAGAAGGATAAAAGCTCGCGTCGAGTCTCGAGAACTGTATCGTCCCAGCGAGATGATTTAAGGAGAATGCGGTGCATATCGGCCGGAAGAAATGTATCAAATCGCAGAAGTATGTTCGTAGCGCGAGATTTATGGAATCCCCGGCGAGAATCTCTAACGTTGGTTTTCTTAAACCTCGCGAAGAATTTAGATTCTTTATTCTTACGTCCTTGCTGTCGCGGTACGAGTCCCCCCCCCCCCCTCTTCTCGCGGGTGAGAATCAATTTACTTTCCTCGGTGCGCTTCGAGATGGTTAGTTTCGAGATTTTCCAATTTAAAACCGCGACACTCGCATTCCGAGGCACGCGCAAGGTATCCTCGAGTATTTCGGAATTGGAATAGTTTTGGGGAGCGTGCGAAACGACTGCGTGCGCAAGAAATCTTTCAACCCTTATCGCTCCTCCGTATTCCGTTGCGCGTTTACGCTTTTATCGACGTTAGTGGTACGTCCGTGGTCTAACCGGGGAGACCCTTTTGATTTTCTATATACCAGTTTTCGTACTTTTTTTCGCGATTTCGGTACGTTAGATTTTTTTAATTCTCACGCTACAATCTCAAGGTATAACTTTAACCCTCTAATAGGAGAATTACATTTTTTTTTTACTGGCGAAATGCGCCTGTATCAGTGGAAGGTAATGTCAATAACAAAAGGCATGACTGCCTGTTGGATGCTAAAATATTTTGAATGCAAGCGTAAATGAAATTTAATTTAACCCTGCGTGAAGGCGAGCATGCCCTTCAGAGGGTTAACCCTGTATCGGACGGGGTTACTTTTAAAAGTAAGTACGAAGAAAATATTTGCCTCACGCGTGTCACACGTTTCTTTTGCTGCCCCAAGGCAAGGAAATGCAATACCGAGTTAACCTTCGTTTAACGTAGATCAACAGCTTCGTTTACTATCCGTCGCACAGATATACCTGTCGATTGAAAAATACAATTTGTCCTTCTGTATCTAACCGTGCATACGGATCGACTAATCCACGATTGCATTATTCTTGCTTATTCGCGATGACTATTAATCTCGACAGACGACGCGTTATACACTTCCAACCCCGGAAAAACAAAATGACCGTGAACATCCTTTCGCGTCATTGGGTCCGCCACGCGTCCCTCCGCCGTGTGACTGACGACCGTCTTCGTGTTTATTTAATCAAGATTCTACGACGAATGTCACAGTGATTCTCTCTGGTTCCCTCCGGTGTCAAACCCCGATGTCCCGCCACGATTCCATATCCACTGAATTAGGGTGACGCCGAGTACCCTTGGTCCCCTCATCAGTGCCGTAACAACGGGGGTGTTATAATCAAATCGCGAAGAAATCATTAGCCGCAAACTATTCACCGTGAAATTCGGAAACCCATGAACTCATATTATTCATTGGAATTTTTCATTCGTACGACGAGAGTGAAAACGATAAACCTCGCTCAACGTTTACCAGCTCACACCGACAATCGAATTCATCCTAACTCCCCGAAAGTCGATTTTATTTCATCCCAACCCCTTCCCGTCGTAAATCGATTCGCGCGAACAAGATTTATTTTTCACGAGGGATCGAAGGAGGAAAATGTGTACGTTACCGAGATCCATCCGCCCGGCGAACGTCATCCCCTCGGAACGCGCTGTCTGTCACTTCAGACTTCGGGGATGCCAGACAACGAGCGGTTGTAGTAAGAGAAACGGAAGCGGGAAATCGAACGTGAAGGAGAGAGAGAGAGAGAGAGAGAGGGAGAGAGAGAGAGAGAGAGGGAGAGAGAGAGAGAGACGGGGGGTAGGCGAAAACAGTCGGGGCGTAGGTATTGTCTGCGGGAAATAGAACGAAGGGTAGCGCGGCGTTTCGTGCGGGGAAGAACGTGAAGAAACCAAGGTTGAGCTGATAATCCCGAGGAAGAAGGGCTTAGCGGCTAAGTTGTCAAGCTTATCCGTCGCTGCTTTTTGCTTCCACGTAAGATGCATCCCGACGACGTAACGCGGCACGCTTCCTGGCCGCGCGGTGCTTCATTTCCCGACGAGAAACGACGGGAAACTCGGGCTCGTTGCGTGGCTCGCAACGTCGAACGTCTCGCGTTCGTTAATTAATACGACGCTTTATAATCCCCGCGGTTCGATCCGTCGAATCGCGTTAAGCGTCCGTTGCGTTTAACGTCGAGCCTTTCGTTACGCGACGGGAGTAAAGTAAAGACGACGACTCGTTCTCTCGTATCTTTCGTAATCGAGGAACTTTCCTCGTTTAGTACTTCAATTTGAGTTGATAAACTGTTGGTTAATGCGATTACCGGTACCCTTTTCGCGAAGATACACTTTCCTAATCGAATGATTCCCCTTTTCGCCTAATACGCGAACGATAATAAGTGTCTTCATTGTCGCGACGAGGGGCGCAACTTTGCCACGCATATACCGCGTCGCTGCGATGAGAACGAGCGCGAGGGAGAGACAAGCGGGGATGAATAATAATATTTCTGCGTGACGTAAGGGAATTAATGTACCGTTGTGTACGAGCTTAACGCGGGTGAATTCTTGTGATTGGTGTCGGAGGGAACTCTTATGTAGTACGTCGGGGTTGCCGCGCAAGTTGGAATAGTTTGTAGAATTTATCTTTCGTGGATTAAGTAGCGCAGCTGGATTTTGGGATTGCTCGGAAAAACACAATGATCGAATGGAACGTTGTCCCTGAACTCAGATCAATAATGAACTTTATTGTTGCGTTATTGAATGCTGGATTTTTATGTTAAATTAGGGGGACCGAAAGGTAAGGTCGTTTAATTCAAACAAATAAATTTTTGACTAATAAATTAATAAAATTTAAGTAATACAAAATAAAATAAAATAAAACTAATACAATTTAACTAACAAAAATGAGTTTTTGGTTTTATTCAAAGATGTAATCACCTTCGTTATCAACAACGTTTTGCCATCTAGTGTGCAAATTTTCAATGCGGATCGATAAACCAATTAGTTTTTGAGATTTATTTGTTTGAATTTAATATAAAAGTCCACATTACTTTCCGGCCCCCCTAATATGTGCGCTTGTTTAAATCGTTCAAGCCAAGTCGTACCGAGAGTACTGTCAAAAGACAAGTAAACAGGAGCTCAACGCCTAAGCACGATAGAGAGCCTACTTTTTATTACTCCTACATTTACAGGTGTCGTCGCACACCGACACCTCCCTACAGCGCACACACACACACAGACGCGCGAACAGAGTTCATATTCGAGATCGCGCCTCAATTCCCACCGCTCGAACCCCTTCCCGCGAATCATTGCTAGGTCAAAAGTCAAAACTTTCTTCGACGACGGAGAATTCTTCGCGCGTTACCCGGCGCGCACCGTGAATCAGCGTTACGGGGGCGGGGGGAAAAAAGTTCCGTGACAAATATCCCGGCGAAAACAAGGAGCGTCGCGCGAGAAGCCTCGGGGCTCCATTTGCATTTTTCAACGTCGAAACTCCTTTTCGCTCCCTCGAGACGCCTCGCTCGCGAATCGAGCGAATCGCGCCACTGCTCGAGGAAAACTCCTCGACGACATTTATGACGATCTCAAAGACGATATCTCAACTATTCCCAACGTCTGCTCGCCTCTCCACCCATAAACCGTTGTATCCGTTAATAATTTGACAAGCGAAAAACGCGACTCGATTCCAATCGTCCTGGCGAGCTCGATTCAATCCCAGGGCCAGATGCAGTTCGCTGGGTTTTCGTGGGGAAAAAAAAAAGCTAACGTTCCCTATTTTTTAACCAACTCCGTTATCCGGCAATCCGAGCGCCCGAACAACGGAACCATCAAAATTTTTGTCGGATGAGGACAAATTCGCGAGCTACCGTCCGCTCCAGTTACGGGGCAGCGTTTTTTTTTCACGCTCTTCCAGCCCCGCTTGCGGGACTGGCTGGGTTGCACCGTGCAGCCTGGAAACGAGTATTAAAGGGGATGAAGCGAGGCGCGTGACACAGATTTAGATAAAACGTTCCGACGTGCCGTACCGTGTAGGCGTATAACGCCCAGCGGACCCCGGCTTAAGCGCGGAATTATAGAATTAGAATCGGCAATCGCGATATCCCTTTATCAGTGCGGCAGCACTGCCGTTGCTCCCTGTTTTTCGAGGTGGACGGGGTGGGAGTATCTCTCTTTTTTTTCTCTCTCTCTCTCTCTCTCTCTCTCTCCCTCTTTCTCTCTCCCGTCTGTCCCGACGTACGGACAGGAGGAGGCGAAGAGAGGACCGGATCGAGAGAGAGCGAGTAGCGGGACAGAGAGCGAACCGTGTTCCGGGGGGGGGGGGAGGTGGGGGGGCCTGAGAAATAAATCCGCTCGCGCTCGACGTACGCGCGCCGGGCAGGAACGACGTCGGCTAGTACGTACACCCGCGGGATTTCCATAATTTGAATTGTAAAAGTATTCGGGCGCCAATTGCAGTCCCCCGAATATTATGCAGTCCGCCCCCGTCCCGGCTATACGTCCGCGACGCCCCCACGAGGGAGACTTTGAACAGGACCGAATATCGACATACGCGCACTCGTCTTGCGATTTTAAATCCGTCCGCTGTATCCCCTCCCGCTACGTACTCTTTCTATTCGTCGGATTGAGAATATAATGTATTATACGCAGGTACGCGTGTACGTGTGTATTGAAGCGACGACGCGACGACGATGAGAGTTAAATTAAAAAAATTAATCGCATAATCGGACGTGGAAGTGGGACTCGCGATAGCGAGAGAGAAAGATACGAGTTTGAAATCAGACCGATAAGCGGAGAATCGAAATAACGCGGATAAACGACGAGTAAAATTGAAATCATGAAAATCATTTTATCCTTGATTTTGAGAAGTATCTCCAACGCGTTTAACCCTTCGCACGGTTATTCGTGGTTCCGGCTAAAGTCGCATTCGGAAAGATCAATATTATATCCCCGTACGACGGTGCTTTTAATCATCCCTCGCGGAACATTAATCGCGACATCCTTCTCTCTTCTTCTTTCTTTTTTTTTTTATCATGCTTAGCTACCTGTGTCTAGCTCGAACCCCGTCCCACCGACACACGAGCCTCTGGGTATTTAAAATGAAAATTTATGTGCTTCGCCTTCCAGGAGCATTCTACCACGGCCGCGCCGCGCAGCGTGGCGTTCGTCGAGGGGAAAATAAAAAAGAGAAAAAAAGAATAGAAAGAAAGAAAGAAAAAAAACGAACGAACGACCGACCTCCGTAAAAAATGATCCTGGTCTAGGATGATGCGGGACTGACAGCAGCGAGCTGGATGCATGCGGGCTGCACCGTGCAGCACGACTTTTTAAATTGCGCCCTCCAGAGGGACAGGTGAGGAGTGTACGCGTGTGCGGCTGCGAGGCACACGTGGAGGTGTGCGAGCGCCCGTGCATGCATAGAGATCATGGAGTTCCGCCGGACAGTACCGTCGATGCACATAATGAGCCGGTGTCCAGCGGGCAGAACGAGTTAATTAATCCTCCAGAGACGGGGCACGTTATACGTCGCTCGATAATTACTCGCGCAAGTGCACTCACACTTGCGATCATCCGGGTTCCTATTCCTACGGCGAGCTCACAAACCACCTGGCACGGCTTAGTGGCCTTTGCTATTGACAAAAAAAGAGAGGGTGAAGCGATGGGGTGTGTGGAATGGGAAAAGTGCAAGGCTATTGTCAACCGGAGACTATGAAAAAGCTCGTGAGTAAAACTTGATCGGAAACGTCACTGGGATGGAGTAGAAAAAAATTGTCGACGATATAGAATTTTGATAATCCCTCAAACTTATAGTCAGCGTGGAGGGGCTGATTTTTTCCCCGGATATAACTTTCTTTGTTATAATTTGGAAAATAATATTCCACGGAATTTCAGGTTTTATGTATTTCTCGAGTAAGTTCTCGTCGAACTTTGACATAGTTTGTTTTTTTAATATGGAATTTAATGAGATAAAAACCCAAAAACATGTGTTTTTAATCTTTTTGCGTGAGAAGGATTGCTCAACGCCATGTCGTAGTATTTGTTTTTAATTGAAATACTAGGGTAGAGTTTAGATTTATTTGCAAAAAAATAAAACTGGAGCAGTTTTGAGACTTCGTTAGCAATCCCCGTGTCTTTCTTCTGCCACATGGCGCGATGCGTTCTAGATGTTAGTGAATCACGAGCTGTTTTCCTACCTCTTTTTTATCTCCCTTTTTGTAGAAATACATCTTCAAATGTTGTTTCAGAGTATCTACCGGTTCGTGCAAACTGCTTTAAAACCAAAAGAAACTCCCGTTTAACCATAAAACACGCAGAATAGATGAGTCACATTTGACACACCCCTGAACGTTCCGGGAACTTTTTAGGCTTCGCCGAGCGAACGTTAATCACGATTAAGTAAATATCGATTATTCCTGCGTATATAAATCAAAACATAACTCGTAACACTCAACTTTGCGTGTTTCGAATCATTAAAATTTAGAGATACAGTTTTAAACGTCACTTTGGATTAACAACTGATTCCCGTGGGATAAAAGTTTAGTCACCCTCTCGCCCAGTGCATTGAATTCTCCCCGCCCGACGATAAAAATGAATCTTTTTTTGTAAACACGATAAAAATGTCGATTTTCGAGATACGCCGTTGTTTGCGGCAGACGAGAGATACCGTTCGATCCGATTCAAATAAATGATACTCGTTCAGCCGATAGGGATCTCGAGTTTGCAGCTTGATCGAGAACACCAATTTCACGGTATCATAATTTCAATATCGAGAGCGCGAGCGTTAAGTCGGCCCTCGCTATAATGAGTCTGTCGTGTACGTTTCTTGACGTCACTCGTTAGTCACCGAGACATGATATTTTCTATTTAGATTGCTATCGTTTCCCGATGCCGGAGATCGGAGACGCGGTGAGACACGCGGAGTAATTATCCTCGAAACGGAAACTCACCCTAATCCTTCGGCCCTCCTACTCTCTCGATGGCTGGTGGTCCCGCGCGCACATTAACGGCATGTGTGCCGAGTGCGTGCGACGTGATTGATTTGCTCGGCGTGTGGCTAACTCGAATCAGCCTCGGAGTTCCTACGCACACTAACGTCGTGGCGCGCGTGCATCGAGTTTATGCGTGCGATGCACTCGTACCACTCGCGTTATCCTTCGACGTTCGACGTCGTCGCCATCGTTCGGGATATTATTGCAAAGGGATAAAACATCGGTTAAATATTTTTCCACGATTTCAATGATTTTTGAGGGATTTTAAGTCCGAGGCGGGTGATTCGGGTAATTGATCGAATTTAATTAGACGATTCGTTCAATTTTCTGAACTTTTGAATTCCGTTGGTCACTTCATTGGATTCTATGTAATTTACCGACACGTTCAACTTCTTGACTAACTAAATTTTGATGAATTTTGAAGAGCCGAATGGAACGGCTGACTAAATTTTTTGTCATTTTGTGTGCCAATAAATTGTCAGGTTGGAATTGAGATAATATTTTCTGGTTCGGGACTGAACATACTAACCGCGATTCAGGTTTCGCCTAAACGGGAGGACCCGTTCGGTATGAACGGTATTATCGTTATTAATGATATCGGAAAAAGATCAATACCGAGAAGCATCCGTTGTGCGGGGGTTGAACGAAATTTTATGGTGGCTTTATTAAAACACAAGAAATATGATGGTACTTGCGGCTGCGTACTCGCCGGACTGACAATAAGTAATTCGAAGCATTTCATAATTCTGGAATGTTGATGCAGAATGAACCTAATATATTTCCAGCGAATATTACCCTTTTCTATAGGTACACGTACAGTAGATCTTATGTGCGTTTGCACATTTTGAAATATTAAATAATCGCCGAATCAGTATCGCGGTTGAAATTTAACATACTTGCGTCTTATAATTGATTACACGTATACATCGGTGAGATTATTAACATCAAACAGTACGTTTCTTTTAAAGTATCGATATCTCGTAACGGAAACACCGATTTTCTAAGAAAATTATATTAAAACGTCTGCAAGGCCAAGCGATATGATACATTTCAGAATACTGCACACCCGACATACTAATACTTACAAAAGCCTTGCGAATCTGGCTTTCGTCAAAAGCGGGCGCTTCGTCTTTTTGTAAATAAATGTTTACGAATAGCCCTAAGGCTTCTCAGTAACGAACCAACTATGCTTTTGAATATTCACGTTACCCGCTACAACCTGAATTTCATAGAACGCGAGTTTATTAGTGGCGAAACATTGGTATACGCGGTTGTTCCGGGAGAAGCGGTACAAAAATAAGTTTCTTAATTGTACCTAATACTTCGTTTGCAAGTTAATAACCAGCGCTTAATTAAACCGTGACGCTGTGACTGGAGAACATTCGTTTTGACGGCAATTTACATTTATCCTGACAAGGATGAAGAAACGCGTGCCGTTCCCCGCGTGTTAATTATCGTTGGAGAATCCTCTCGTTAAGTCGTAACATTTCTGATTCTAGTTCTTGCAAGCCGTTTTCCCTTTCTCGAGCTAATTGCCCTCCTCTGGCGCAATTTAATTTACCCTTGGTCTCTCGCCATGACACTGACAGCTCTGTTTCAGATCGTTAACCGCTTTGCACTCGCGTCCGTCAAGGATTATTAATCAGCTAAGAAGAGAAAGATGCAAAAATGTGACGATGCTTTATTATCGAAACGTTTATGATGGAATCTAAATCAAATTGTATTATTTAAGTCACGCTTTGTTAAGTTTACTTTGCACGCAGCATCCGTTATTGTACAAATATTTGTTGCCTTAACGATAAAAGAAATTAAAAAATTTATGTTTAGGAAATCATAAAAATTTCTTAAATTTATTTTACTTTTAACTTGTGATAATTATTGTAGTTATCATACAATTTATTTATCATATTCGGGTTATTGACGTTGAACCAATTGTAGGTATCTTACCGACAGTGGGTAGAATACCGGAATGCGTTAACTGTACGGCGGAATGTTAACGGTAGGATGAAAAAGAATGCGGTCGATAATTTATTGACAGTAAGAATTACGTTTATCATTATAGGTTCATTATTTGTATTAATATACTCCAGTCTTTGTTCGATATTAATTTAAATTGATTTAGAATTTTATTTATTTTTAGAAAGTATTGTATATATTTCGTGATTGTTCGGCTCTAACAACCAGCCGCTGTTAACTGCACATTCTTATCGACAGCGAATAACTCTTAGGTTTAAAATCATATAACATATAAAATACAAAATTCAATATTGAAATACATAGAGACATACCAAAAAAATAATGAATTAAACTTATCATAACTTTCGTGCAAATCATTACAAATTTTGTTTTAAGATACCTTACTTTATCATCTACGAGTAAACCCAAACCTATCGATCAGTTCGCTTCGTCAATCTACTTTGCCACGAAAAGATACTTCCGTTTGAAATCAATATAATTCAAGATCCAAATTGAATCAACGATTCCTCGCGAATTTAAATCATTTCTCGAACGCCGGTACCATTCAGTCTACCTCAACGTTTATTAATCCCATCTCGCCGCGCTACTCGTTAATTAATCAAATCCCGATGAAGCAAGACGAATAATGCGGGACGTGGGAAAGCGTTCTCCCGTCCCAGATCGCGTCAATCGAGACCCTTCAATTAAGACCGCCTCTATTGTTATCCCGAATAAATACAGAAAGGCGACGTCCGCGTGTAAGTTCTTTTTCTTCGACGCGAGCCCCGGTATACCGTGGAGAGGAAGGATACTTAGGAAATCAGCGTTACGAGGTAAACTCAGCGGAGCGTGAAGCGGGGGGGGGTCCTACGACACAGGATGTTCTCCTACCTTCCGTGTCTCTCGCGCTCCCCGTGCCCACCTACCGGAATATTGTCTATTCGTGGAAAGATACCGACATAGCCGTGCCAAACAATGGCACAGGCCCGTAAATACGTGCGAACCCGGCGAGATCAACTCGGATGGCTGCGAACGTAAAAAAAAAAAAAGAAAAGAAAGGCTAAAGAACCGTGCTGAGCGTTCGGAGCGTTGAAGCAACGGGAGCGTAAGAGCGTTGGAAGGTGTTATCGTGTGTACGCGAGCGCACGGTAAGCATTGAAATTTGTCCGTTTTAATTGGTGATCCGTCGTTAATTTTAATCGAGCATCGGGACTCGCGTCGCGGTTGTACGCGGAGCAATTACGAGTGCGCTTACCTGCACGATGCGCGATTAACTAAGCCTCACCGGCCCCTTTTATTCCCGCGTTTGCTTTCGCCTCCCCCCCCCTCCCCCCCTGTTAACGGTACCCACCCCCAAATTAGGAAACCGTTGGCAGGTAGGGTATAACAAAGTCTCTTCTCGTTAATCGACCAGCTTCTTCATCCACGAGCGTGACTCTGCTCTAAGCGACACGGATTGCTGGTGCCCGTTGCCGGAAACAGTAAATCGCTTCCTCCCTGAATTACGAAGGCGAGAAACCACAAGCATTTCGACGCAGGAACACGAACCACCGCCGTCTGAAAAGGCCATTTACGGCAGCGAATCCGTTCCCCCTAACGAAATCGCTTAACAGCCAATTAACCGGCCGCGATTAGAATTGCAAATACCGCGGGTACGGGTACGGGTACCAAATGGTATTACGATATCATTACGATAATCGCCCCCATTATTCGTTAGTCCCCCCCCTCCACCCTCCCGTCAGCCGTATTCGTGCCGTGACGCGACGAGGAAGCGACGGTGCTATCCTAGAAAATTCCAACCGTGGAATTCCGAGAAGTAAAGTCGTCCGAGTATAAAACTTCGCGGCAAAGGAGGAGGAAAAGAAATGAGTCCCATTACAAGAAATCCTCCCCTCGCGGCAAGAAGGATGCCGTGACAAAAGCCCCGCGCGGGGCTCGAGGCACGAGCTATCGCGAGTCGCTTCGGTACCCTCTGGTGTAGCTGCGCGTGAAGCAGAAGGAGGTGGAAGACGAAGAGAGGAGCGTGGAAAAAAAGGCAGGATGGCGCGGAGGGGGAGGGAGGAGGGGAGGTGAAGTAGGGACGAAGGAGCACGCAGAGACGTGGAAAGGAACAATGACTCGGGTGGTGGCGGCGTTTATAGGGCCGTATCGGCCAACGAATGGCGGGGGTTGGGTTGAGCTCGTAATTAGTCATAGTGCGATGCGCTAACAGCGGCACTCTGCAAGAGTGAGCCTCCGCTCGTTTCGTTCCTTCGTGCGCGCTTGCTCCCGCGAGCGAGGAACGCGGACGAACCTCGGATAACTCGGAAGCTCGGCTTAATCACTTACCGGGTGACGCGAAACGTTTCCCGGGTTAACGTTCAACTTCTTTTTATCTTTCACGGGATTTCTTTTTTCACGGGAGCGTGGAGAGGGGGTAGTTTTGAAATTTTGACAGGTACCGCTGGTCTTACTCGCCTAAAGGATGACACGAAATCTCTCGCTCGTTGGGCTCTTTTGAAAGGAATTTGGGTAGGTCGTTTTAGTTTTTGACAGGTATCTTGGTTTTACGCGCGTACCGGGTGACGCGAAACTTTTTACGGGTTGAGATTTTTTTTTTAGGAGTTTTTGGAGAAATGGGGGAAAATCGTTTTAGGTTTCGAATGGCATAAAATCTTTCGCGAGTTTATATTATGTTTCGTTCAATGTAAATCTGAACAAAAGTACTACGTGATTTTAATATTCCGGAATGCAAGAATAATACGCAATCATTTTGTCGTCACGAGTGTCATTGGTTGATGCGGTTAGTTGATACAAGAACATTTATATCTGGTGATTCGTTTGATATTTACCGGTATTAATGGAGGGATCGTGTAACAGGGAGTATTCGGAGAAGAAAAAGATCATTCTCAGTGTCCGCCGTGTACTCCTGTCAGTGGACACTTGTTCATTGCAAGTCGAAGAAATATTGCGTACTTGGAGCAAAAGACTGGTACTGCACACATAACGGAGCCAGGTTGCATCTGCGGCTTACAAATACCAGCTTGATTTATGTCTATCCTAACTAACGGATCGTCAAAGATTTCGTAATTAAGGCGGTGCGAATAAAGTTCGCCAATTATCCCCGTCGAGTCGACGAACTGCTCGTTATTAATTTAAATATAGCTACGTATCGCTGGTCCGAAATTTATTCCTTACCTTTATATCGTAACGTTACATCGTAATATTTAATCCACCTCGCTGTACATGATGCTCTTTCGCTTAATACTTGAATTCAAATCTTTTGTATAAATCCGCTTCTTTTAATATTGAAATACAGGGCTCGGTGGAATAATTAAAAAATTAACATTCTCTCGTCAAAATTGTTCGGTCCATCCCCCATTTAACCCCTTAGCCAATTTCTCCGCCGATGCATCGTTTGTCTGATATTTTTCTGTCAATCGCATGGCATCGTTTGTTTCCGTTACTGCCTGACATTATTCATATAATCAATCTCCGTACAATTGAGGTACTACCGTATTATATGAACCGTTTATTTTGAAAGTGGTATACTCGATAAGTTATTCAAATACCCTCCGGTTCGTATCGAATACCACGGATTCAACTAAAACCTCCATTTCACATTTTACGTCTCCCACGTTCTCTCATCAAGTCCATTTAAAAAAAACAAGCAGACATCACATAATTTGTAATTAATCACAATGTACACCGAAGAAAAATAGACTCGCACCAGTTTCGAAATGTCCAGTCCATACGCATTTCTATCGTCGCACGATGCAACTTAACAATTAAACGCGAAAAGAAAGCGGGCGATCACGGATATTCACCGTTCCAATTAAAATCGTCCTTCCGATAAAAAAATCGACGCCGACGATCTGGCGCAAAGTCGCCCGTTTCGAATCCCCCGTCGATTCGTCCATACCGCGCAGGCGATACATCTTCCGCGAAAGAGTTCCCTGACATTCGAATCGTGCCGTACTTCGCGAACACCGGGTAGACGTGCACCTGCGGCGTGGAAGACCACCACCTCCTCCGGTGTCTTAGGTAAGGGAGGGTTGCCGCTCGATGGTTCGTCCGCGGTAGGAATCAGAAGAAGGGAGGAAGGTGGTAATAGCGAGGGGGTAAGAAGAGGGAACGACGTTGTACCCTGCCACGGTGAAGAGGAGAGGACGAAAGAGCGGCAGAGCGAAGCCACAGGCGGCCAGCCGTGTCTCCGGCGAACTCGGTCGGGCAGGCAGGCAGGCTCTCTCGCCAATCCTGGCATTTCCACTTCTATGTGTGTTTATGCACCTACCGACGTTGCCCGTCGTTGTACCCATCGACCATGGGGCTCCACTTACGTCGGGCACACATCACGCGCGATGTGTGTTCTACCGGTGAACAAACCGACGGTGCGCTGACCTTTTACTACGGCATAGGCATATATGTATGTATTACTGGAAGGAACGCGCGGACTGCCTTAAGGTGGTAAGAAACGAGGGAGAGAGAAAATTGTTCACCGTGACTTCCTACATACATACATACATACATACAATACATCGTAACCAGAAATTGTCAGGAAAATATTTTGTGACGGTACGAATGGGTCGCGTCGCGGCATTCGTATCTCCCGTGACTTAACGGTACGAGACTATGATTTTGCGTTAAATTAAAGTAAAAAGCGAATCGAGCCGTCGCGCGTCCACGGGAATGTCAGCGGGGCGAGAGACACAAAGGAGAAAACCAGCGCGTCAACCGGGGGGGATAGAAAAGAGTAGACAAATAGCTTTGGGCGAGAGGCCGAGGAAGATAACAAGAACGTCTTTCGCTGGATCTTGGACGCGAGTTATCTCGGATTAACCGTGTCTTCCCTTTTCTTCGCGTTCGAGCCGTTCGGTTTAACGTATAAATACTGGTAGGCGCGTTTACACGGGACGATCTCTCGTCTCTTGCAATTACGCGATATAGGTATACTAACGGCTCGCGGTGATTAAAAAAAAAGAAAAAACAGTGATGAAGAAGAAAGGGGATTGCGAAGTTTCTTTCGCCGGGTGAGATTATACGGGAATAACGAAATTTAATTACTTCGAGATTCCAGTGGCACGTTGGGACGTAACTTTTTCCCGCCAATCTGTATCACGTGTTCGAGGACCTCGACGATTTGTCTCTCGAAAATAATTGCGCCAGTGTTATTTCCATCGAACGTTGAGAACTACCGATCGCGTCGCGAGTTTTCTAGAGTTAGAGCCTGAAAGACACGTTGACCGTGAGTCTCGTCGATTTAGTTCCCTTTGGCTCGCTACGACGAAGTTGTAGGTATTACTAGCAAGGATTGCATGGACCATCAATCGAAAGGATCGAGCGAGAGCCGGTTTACCGACAAGATTAAGATACGCCGTTGCCCGGGGCGTCGTTATTTGTAAGAAGGAATTCCGTAGACACTTCGACAATGATGATAAACGATGGATGTGTATCGAAAAGTTATCGAGTCAATGCATATTTTATCGGCGAGCCTTCGACGAGCGAACGTGGGAGACGTAAAATATGAAATAGAAGTTTTAGCCGAACCCCGTGGTATCCGATACGAACCGGTGGGTATTTTACTGACTTATCGGGTATACCACTCGGTTTGTATCGCGTGTTTCGTATCGGGTATCGAGAATTCTGGCGAAATTCGTGATTTTACGCGCGCGGACCGTCATCGTTTACCGTGGAGCGTGCCAAACTCAAAATTCCCAACTCGGCACTTGCAATTTTTCAAACTTATCCAGTATAGTATGTTATATAAGAAAAAAGAAACGATGGATTATATTTTTATCATAAAAAATTGTCTTACTTTCATAATTTTCTTCTATCCATTATCGTTGTGATCGATGAAAATATTCTGGTCCGATAAATAAAATATAAAAGTATCTCGTTTAAAACTACGCTAACTAAATTCTTACTAACCACGGAGACCGTTAATTAATCGTCAATTTCCCAAATTCGAGAATCAACCGGAAGAGAGAGAGATCCCCGGTCGAGAGCCTAACAGTGAATTCGATCGATCGAATTGGTTCGGTATGGCCCTCGGATGAGACAGCGTGTCAAATAAAGCGATTTCTTTTCCGTCCCTCTATCTCATTTCGCAGCTGCGAGGTTCACCTGCGAAACGGTCCGTTGCCTTCGAGCCTTCGGTGCTACAGGTCTTACCTGGTGAAGCGAGCCAAACGCTGCCTGTCGTCCAACACCTGTTACAGTGAGCGTTCGGGTGAGTCAGGTTTTCCGCTGACTACCAAACGACGAATATTGACGCGAAACAAATGCAACGCGATCGCTCCGACGACGAAGAACCGTTCGATGGAGATGAAATCGTAGAATGTAGTCGGACTCGGTTCGACGAGATATTCCCAGTGCGATTAAAATAGAGTCGGACCGCGATAACTCGATGCCGATCATCGCAAAAACTCGATTGTACGTTCACGTTAATTTCATATCGATACTAATTTTGGCTTAAATCTAGATCATGCGCATCAATGGATCTTCGTATCTCCAAACTTTTTTTTACTCTATCAAGAGTATTTCGGGTCGCTGATCAGGAAATAATTATAGAATTTCTATTCCACTGAAAATTATTTCACAAGGAATCACGTGTGTTTGCTTGCTTCGGAAATAATTTGAAGATTCGGATATGCGCATGATCTAGATTTGTTCCCAAATTTTTCAAGTTTAATTCGTAAAATGCAATACTCCATTTTTTATTTTCCAAAAACTAAGTTTGATTACCTTCCTTCGTAAGAAGAAAATTTTCCTCTGCAATCTGTAACGGGGAAACCTCGCCAAGATAATGAGTATAATTAATATCACGATATTTAATCCATATCCTCGCTCCGATGCAAACGACGATAAAACTCATCGATCTCCCCCTACGCGCAAGAAGCGCAACGATTATTGCTCTAACAATATTCCCGAAGAATTTTGGAAGATACTATCGCTACGGGGCCAGAACCGTGGACGAGCGCGATAGTCGACTTCCGTCAGCCCGTAGAGTCGACAATAAGGAATTCGTAATGCGGCGGAAATGTTATTTCCAGAGGGGGTTGGGGAGGGGGTAAGGGGGCGAACAGAGGTAGTCGTCACGTACGTAATGGCCGGGTACGATGAAAAATATTCCCTGAAAAGCGGGGAACCCTCGGATTCACTCGTCCCCGGAATGAACCGACGACGACGACGCCGGTAGGCGAACGTCGCTTAGAATTCTGAACGTATCACTTTGAGGTCATAAAGGAATTACGGTCATCCAGACCGGAGCCGGGTAGGGTAATCCAAGAAGGTACCAAGGATTCCGCGTGAGAACAGATATTTACTTACAGATTGTAAACCGGCACGTACGTTGACTTTGAAAATTAAATGGTAAGATGCACTCGTAGTTAAGCGACGTGCCGTATGGCAACGGTTAATCAGCCGATGAAGCTGGGGTGTCAAGGATTCTTATCTGTCGTCGTTAAAAGTTGCGGCTAAAAACCGTGCGTCGCGTCGCTCCTGCGTCCCCCTCCCCCCCCCCCCCCTTGTCCTTTCCACGTAACACAAAACGAAACGGTGCCGGTTTTTGGGACGCGCGAGAAAATATCTGATGAGAGATAGTCGTTAGATAAGTGAACGTCAGAACTCGGGTAAACCAGTTTTTCGTATATAACGATTATAGGCCAACGGGCGCGGTGACGTGAACTCGCGAAGACTCCACGGCACCACGAGTCTTCTTCTTCTTCTTCTTTTTTTTTCTCTCTCGCCTCATTTTTCGTCGCAAGGGTCGACGCGAACCCGCGACGTGGATGATGCGTTTTGTAGTTTAGGAAGAAGAGGGGTGAGGAACGAGAGTAAACGGTCGGATCTCGCTAAATTTTGTGGGTACCGTGAATTCCTCGGTGAACGTGCGATACTTAAGATTAACTCTTTACCCTGCACGGATTTAAAAATCGCGTAGTCGTGCGCCTGGCGCCATTTTTAAAGATTGTATTTTTGACTGTTCTAAACCCATGTTTTGAAGGTTTGTTTATAATCGATGGTATATATTATAATAGAAAATATAAACAGATTGTAAAATTTATTTGATTAATTCTTATCACATTAATTGAAGAAAACAACTCTGATCAAACAAACTTAATCTTGCCATTTTGTGCGTTCCTAGGGGGTATACCGAGATTCAAGAAAGTTACGGCGATTTTTCAAAAAGCGCGGTACTGACGGCTCACGGCAGAGGATTAACCTAGAGTCAAGGATCGAAGAAATTATTTTACAAATCTTATATATAAACAAACAGCGGAAGATAAATGATTCCGACAAACGAACGAAATTTCGCAAATTCACCGGAAACTCTGACGTACGAACAATATTTCACGCACACTAAGGATTTAGCAACGTCGAAGAGATCCAAATGTTAAAACTCTCGATTCCCGGGGTATCGCGTCACGCGATAGAATCTTTCCTTCTCTCTCTCTCTCTCTCTTTTTTTTGTTTCTTTAATTCGTTTAAAGCGGGTATAAAGGACGTCTCGTGTTGCATCTTCGAGTATTAAAGCCGCATTACCCGACTCCCGTGAGTACAGCGACGAGATCTCGAGAACACGGAGCTTTCTTCGTGCTCTCGCGATACCGGTGGATCTCCACGACGGTGGCGCGATGGAAACCAGTTTCTCGTGAAAAGCGACTGCGGAGTGGTCGTCGCTCGAGGATGGCGAAGTGTAGGGCAGAAGGAGGACTCGTCCAGACATAATATCGCGTCTCGAATTCCCCTTCGGTTTTATTTATAACGCCACCCCGAAGTCCTTCGTGGCGTAGCATATGGTCGGGGATCGGTTCGGTTCGGTTCGGTCGCAGGACCGGTAAGGACTCATCATCGGCGAGCACCTGTCCACGGGACACGAGCCTTACCCCTGCCCGCGCCTCTCTCTCTCTCTCTCACTCGTTTCGTTTCGTTTCGCCGTTACGCTTCCTACTTTGGCCCAACGCCAGAGTTTTCCATAGTCTCCTCGTCTGTCTGGCAAGGGTAAAGTATCGCCTGTGCCGTTTTGGTGCACCTCCAAAAACCTCGCGGATTAATGTACCCCGCGTTTACGGTACACGCATCTCGCGGCCCACTCGTGTCGAATTTCCGCGCTATGTCGAAAGAGACGACGACGACGACGGCGATGCCGTCGTCGTGCGTAGCTGGCCTTGGGTCATTGTCAAAGCGACGCGTCCGACTTCGATGTTATTCGGTGGGATAATGCGCGGGATAGGACAATTTTTCATTACCCGCTCCGGACCGGCCGGTAAGCTCTTTAATTCTCGCTTTGTCTACGGCGAGCGATTCGTTTTGGTCGGTGGCCAAAGAGTTTCGTGGGACGCGTCTCGTAGGAAATATACATCGCGAGGATTTAAAAGCCGTCGCTCGCTGGCTCGAAACTGATCCATCTCGTTCGATACCGTTCGATCAGCGCCGACTGTTACGTTTCTAGTTGCGCGTTCGCTCGACGATACCCAACGAAACCGATCCCGATCCGATCTCTTCCGTTTCGAACCGGTGAGCAAGGACTTTAACAGGAATACAGATGAATATAGATGATATAATATATATAGATGAATATAGACGATAGAATATACATACATAGATGAATATAGATGAAATATACATGCGCCTAGGATTCGAGATACGTCGGTCACGACGACAAATCGTTCACAGAAAAAGAAAAGAAAAGAAAAGCGCCTCGAATCACGAAACGTTTGCTATTTAAGAGATAGAAAGTTCGACGGTCAACCCGTAACCGGTGCCCCGCCTCGCGCGACCAACGCGTCGTTACGGTTAATTAGAGGTAGTACGTGCACCGAAGTTACGCATGAATCACGGCCGTTGGGTACACACGTGCGATAACACGTAATTGAATCGGTAGCGGCGGATTTATCAGCATATTTTCATGTCCTTAGATTCTAATCTTCTAATCCGTCGATTAAATCGCCCCTTTTATCCGCGTTCGTATTCTATCCGGCGAATGCGTGCGAAGCATGACAAATTGCACCTAGGGGAGCATCGCCTGTAATAATACTCGCGGTCAGCTGTGCGCGATGCGGTTTGATGCCAATGGATTTTAGCTCGTCGAGACTTCTTTATCCTTTAAGGTTTCCAGCCAATCTATTTCTGTCTCTAATTCAGCGCCTTCGGGAATACGTTCGGTCCGTTAGGGGAAACGCGCCGCGGTCTTTTCTCCTACGCGCCACAGCTCCTAAACCCCGAAAAGAAATGACATTCCTTCACGGCGATGCTGCATCGCTCCCGTGTTTTCAGAGTCCCGAGACTCGGGGTTTAAGTTTAAGCGTCGCGGTTTAGAACGGTGCGACGGAGGAATTCGAATACCCGACCATCTGCTCTAGCAGCAAACTCTGGTACTTAGATTCTCCATCCTTGCATTTATTCTCTTCCTCTCTTTCCCTCTTGCGCGCGTCACTCTCTCTCTCTCTCTCTCTAGCTCTTGCTCTCTCTCCCACTGTGTTTCTCCTCTCTCCGATACCTGCTCGTCTCTAAGGCCAGCGTTACGGTGCTGAATGTCCGGTTAATGCACCTGCGTACTCCGTGGCTCGCGAGCGGAACACCGTGAAGCAAAGGGAGACAGAGCGAGGGAACGAAGAATAGAGCGCCGAGGACAATCGTGGCGCTACGAGGAGCTACCGATGATGAGAGAAAGAACGCGGGAGAGAAGAAAACGAAGAGAAAATCACCGACCACGTGGACCGGCTGGGAAGAACCGCCGACGGAATGAAAACGGGGGGCAGGGGGGGGGGGAGACAGAGTCGCGAAACGAGACGTGGACAGTGACATCGTGTTATCCTTAATTTCTATTTGCAGAAACGTACCGCGTAGCGCGGATAAGTCGCCGTCGGTTATAAACGACGCTCGGTAACGCAACAATCGTAGAATTCGAACATAGTTGCGAAAGCGTAAGCGTAATAAACCGTGTAAATGGTAACGAGTTAACTTGACGAAGCGTGATGGAAAATTTCATAGGAATTCCTGGAATTCTTTTACGATCGTAAATTACTGGAAGCTAATTATTTCTTTCCGCGATCCGCGTTGCAACGAATCTTGCAGTTTGCTCTATACCCCCCCCCCCACCGACGCCGTGGGAGTTCGAGTTTACCGAGCGCGCGATCGAAACGGGACATTTTTTGCGTAATAAAATCCTACCCCCGCGGACGAATCGATTTTCAACGCAACAGAGAGTGCGTTTCCTAACCGAAGGATTAGGGTAATTAGAAAAATAAACCGAGAGAGGGTTCGTCGTTCCCACCGAGCGGCACCTTCGCACGTTTTTTAACCATCGAGTTTCGCCGATGGTAAATTGTATCGTTCGGATACGATTGGCGATGTTCACCGCTTAATTCTCGGTATTATCTTTCCTGCTCCTTCCTCGCGGTCTCTCTTCCTTCCACCGTTGCCTCGCGATTCCACCGTGCACCAATTCATAAAATCCCTGGAGCGAGCCTAAGCGCTCCACTAACTCCGCCGACGAGTCGCTGACCTCGGGATTCAGCCGTGCGCATCAGCTGCATTTCTCCATGCACATAGACCAGTTGCGCGGCGATGGTCATGGTAATCTCGGTAGAGCCGAGCGAGGAGCACCGATGCCTCTGGAAACAAGGAAATGCCCCGCGAAAAGGGGATGGGAGAGAGACTATAAACCGTAAGTACAATGTTTCAGCGCTCTCACGATAAGCGAGGAAATATATCTGAAAAAATAATTGCGCGAACGACCCATCGTCGTTTCGCCGCCAACCATGGGAAGCCGATCCCTACGACGGGATAGTCGACGGTGATTTTGGAAAATGGCTGTTAACGCTAGAATGCTAGCCCTTCTCTCCCTAGAGTGGGCGAGAATTCATTCACCAGTAATTTGAGTTTTGCGATAGAACGTATAGGTTTGTTTTCAGGTGGCTGAACGCGTAATTGCGAGCTTGTTAAATTGTACAGACACAATTTTTGGTAAAAGCTTGCGTAATTTTCCTTCGTCGCCACACGGCACAAGCATGATTGAATAAGCTGAGTTCGTGTCTCAAACATGTCGAGTTCGACGACGCGTTCGGTTTAGCTGGTTTTGCTGGGATTTTAAAAAGAAAAACATTGAAGAGGAAACGTGCTATGTGGTGTGGAGACTGGTTAATGAATAGAAAAACTTGTTCTCACGCTAACTTATTAAATGAATTAAAGATATATCCGCGTGATTGGCATGATTACTTACGAATGGACGAAGGAACTTATTTAAACCTTTTGTCCCTTATCGTACCATTAATTAAACAACGAAATGCGATCATGAGAAAGGTTATCACACCTCATTGCATATGAAGTGCGTACAGACGTTCAGTTTTGCTTGTACCAGCGCGACCTGCACAAGCGTGCAGATGAAAATTTAATCAATTCTC
This sequence comes from Pemphredon lugubris, assembly GCA_933228935.1. NCBI lineage: Eukaryota > Metazoa > Arthropoda > Insecta > Hymenoptera > Crabronidae > Pemphredon > Pemphredon lugubris. Next base: position 6,414,923 of record OW121819.1, on the reverse strand, counting down.
AATCCAGTTGTACAATCACAATGCTTGCACAAAATTATCATACAGACATTCAAGCATTCTTGTGCAAAAAAATTGTGTCTGCATGATTAACAAACGTTAATTGAAATATTTAAGAAATCGCCATTCGAGCCACGCTTCTCCGGATGAAATCAATAATTTGCATAAATGTTTCATACACACTAGATACGTGGGACATAGAAAACAGTAATAGCGTTTACCACCCTTGTAATCCTTTTCTATCGTACCATTCCAAAGTGAATCCATGACAATCTTACTCGTCGAACGTCTTCGATCTACCGCGATAACGTTAACGACGCGGATTAATTACGAGACTGGATTTATCAGAAAGCCTCCATTATATGTCGAACCACAATGCATTTGTACTATTCGGGGACCGAAGTAAATCAACGAAACAACCTCGCGTCGCGGCTCGTCCACGGTAATTACCGTGCCGATCGTAATTTGGTAAAACTCGCTCATAGAAATCTCGCGGATCGCGCCGCTTTTGTCGGACGGATGGAATAAAAGAAACGAACTCTCGTCCCCCCTCCTTTCAGGGTGTTTAATGATGATCTTTTTAAAATTAAATAATGACACCGTGCGCGCGGAAAGAGCGCGACATTGTGGCGCGAACGCGCGCATTCTCCGCGTCGGGGATAAATGAGCCAAGAAGAGGACTGTCAGAAGGACAGCGGTGGAAAAAAATGAAGGATTGCCTGTCGTAATCCGTGTCTATCCGTGGTCCTTGGGTAAGCCGAGGTTCTTGCCTCTTAGAAGCCACCGTGTAAATTCTATCAAAGTCTATCTTACTCTACGCGCTGGTGTACGATCGTACCCCACTCCGGCTATGCTACACGTGAAAAGTCACGCTCTGCTGGATTCAGGTATAGTTAGTCTCTAATATACTGGGTGGCTTCTCGTCTTCCGATTCCGAGCTAAATTATCGCCAGTTTAACATTACCGAGATTCTTTCCTGCCCATACGGTCGGCGAGTTCGTTCCTTCGGCAAATTTACGTCGACTCGCTGTAGCTACCCGCGTACCTCCGACGACTAATTTCGATTGACCGAGAGAGTTCGGTATGGCGAATATAATCAATTTATGCCTTCGAGAAATTCAGTAATTAAAGTTCGTCGATATACAGGGTGAGTCACGTAATCTGATACGAGTCGGTGGGTCGATAACTAATAGGCGAGATAATAAACGTTCTTGACCTCGATTAATTTGCATGTGAGTTCCTTTGGAGTGCGCTTTTTTTTTTCTTTCTCTTTTTCGTTGAATTTTCTACTTACCGCGATACCGACTATTGCGTGACTCACCCCGTTGATATTTATTGATTTGTTATCTGCGCAAAGCCGGATTAATACGTAATATTGCTTGTACGACTTTAGTATCTTTTTAGGCTATCGTCGCGACCCGTCGAAGACGTCGATTTACGTAAGATTCGACAAAAAAAAGGACTTGTCTCTCGGAATATGAGGAAGCACCGTATAACGCTCAATCGTGGAATGTCCGTTCGCGTATTGTTTCACTGGTTCGTAGAAATTCGACTTGACATTTTATCAAGAATATACATAAACGGGGAAGAGTAAACGTTCCTAAATAAACCGCGGAGAGGTATTCTTCTCACGAGGTACGCGTAATCAGCGAGGCAAACTGCGGTTCGGTGCACGCGAAATCATCCGCACCGCGTAAATTATCCGTATTATTAATGCCGCTCCAGCCAGCACAAATCCTGTTGTACTTAAGAAATCTTACTTCAACTTCCTTCGTAATATAATTTTCAGGCACCCGATACAAATATCCCTTCGTATCGCGTAGAGCAAATCAAATTAGTGTTGCCGGTGTACGATTCCGTTGAGCGTTCTCTCGTTAATTAACGTAACGCGAAGGTACGTAAGCGCTTTTCCGGAATACATTTTTTACCAATTTGTCGCCGACAACGATCGTGAGCTCTGTCTTCGCAAATCGAGGAAAGGAAACTTGTAATTTTATTAGATAAAAGTACATTTATCTGTCATTTTTGCCACGTCGTGTTATATTGATTTAATTCCCGTGAAATGTGAATTTTACGCGGAACGAAAGGTATACTATTTTAAAATACAAATGTTCCAACTCATTTTTGGTCGACTCGCATAGATCTTGATTAACACTAGAACGTTAATCATTCGTCGATTCAACGAACACTGATACTTTTATACTGATTACTTTTAGTATGTTTTCTTTATATAATTTAGTTATTGAATAAGTATAATAAAAAAAAGAAATCACAGCAATTTTAACATGTTTATACATATTTCATACTATAGTTGCTAATTCGTTAAATGATTTAAAAAAGGTGTAAAAAACAACGTTAGTGTTCTAAAGTTAAAACTTACGAATCGTACATCCATCCAAATATATTAATCGATCTAACACTACTAATCAAGAGACCATATCAAGTGACAAGGTCTTGTCTCGGGCCAAGTAGAATACACATTATCCTAACAAATCCACGCGTTTCCCGTATCAACTCCAAGAACATCAACCCCATCCTCGCAACCCAACGCCACCCGATCTAAATTCAACGAAGCTAACCGTCTTCCTGGTCAATCGGGTATCCTCGAAATTCAGATTCGGGCCACCGCCACGCGCCGCCGCCGCCGCACCGCCCGTACCTGCCTGCCGTCGTAACAGAAGAGAGACGATTCGGTCGGAGGTGAGCGCGATACGTACCCTTACTTCACGATCACTCTGTATCCCCTGTGTACACGTATCTCGTACACAGCGTGGCACAGCTTTTGCTATGCCGTTGGCCTATTCGTTCATTCCGAGCTGAGTCACACACAACACCGGGTCTCTCTCCTTGTCTCTCCCACCCCTCACCCCCCCCCTACGTTCGCTTTGCCTTCTCCCCCTCCGCCCCTGATCCACCACCCCCCCCCTCTAGGCCCCGCTCCCCCCCCCGGCCGCACGCCCTCTCCCTCCTGCAGCCCCCATGGAAATCGTCTTACCTCACCGCATCCCTCACCTGTAGAGGCTCGTTCCTGCGGCCGCAGGGGCCGCGGGGGCTGACTCCCCAGGTCGACTGACTGTAAGTTGTAAGCTGACTGTCCTCTACGGCTGGCTGGCTCGTCGTAGCCACCCAGCCGCTCCGCTGGCGAGCCAGTCACCTTCCTTCTCCCTGCGCGTGTACCGCAGGTCGGACTGGAGTTTACCTGGCGTTACCTGCCAGCCTGCAGCCTCAGTTCACTCACGTCACTTCGAGCAACCGGTTCGCGGGATCCTCTCCCGGGTGCGCTCCTACGACTTTAAAAGCCTCTACCTCTCCTCGAGTCCGTGCCTCCTCTCTATTTTTTCTTCTCTCTCTCTCTCTCTCTTTCTTTCTTTCTCTCTCCTTTCTTTCTCTCTCCTTTCTTCTCTTCTCCTCGTCCATTCCCCACCGCATACCGCTGATCAACGTAACGTAGTTGCGCGCACTTCCCCGTTGCGTCCCGCTACCATCCAGGAATCCACGTTCCACCGTCGTCCTTAAACGTGACGTTTCGCATGTTTATACGACACTCACGGGGCACTCGCAACGATCGCGGTGAATCGGTATTCACGCATTCGACGGTAGAAGAGGACGAGGGCGCGGAATCGTGTTACGGGCATCGGTAATACTCGCATATCGGTATCTCGCATTCGGGGGATCTTGGTGTTCGAGGTGAACGTCGACGTCGGCCGACCAGTGAAATGTTGACGGAGACCGCTGCTCGCGGGGCGGAAGGCATTCGCTGTATTCGGCGAGAGAAGGGGAGGCAAGGAAGAGGAGGTCGTTACCAATGGCGAGCGGTTACCGAGAGCATTATCCTTGCCCGAAGACGCTGCCCGTGGTACACGGGAATTATCTTGCTGACGGCGAAACGGAAATCGGTAAAACTTCTATACATGTATCGTTAGTATTATTTAATCGACTCTCGGTTGGTTCAATCGCGTAGCAACGGGACTGGTACCGCGAGGGATTGGTTTAAAAAAAAAAAGAAGAAGAAGAAACTTCACGCTCTGAAGTCAATAATCGCGAGACCAGTATTTTCGCGCGATTCGCGTCGGTGTCGTCGTACCGAGATCACACGGTAGATCGTTGGTTTGTATCAATCGTGGGAAGCAATTTCTCGTATTTGTCGCCGGTTTGTCCAATTATCCCGTTACCGCGGTCCGAATAAAAACGATTCCGCCACAGTACCTAGGTTTTACCGTGTTCGATATCGGTAAATGCCGCGAGACGTTTTTTTTTGTTTTTTCGTTTTCTGTTGCCGATGGTAACGATCGCCGGTGAAATCTATTTCTTTCAGTCTCGCGAGGGGGACACGCTCTCAACGGTTTCTCTTTCTTGTGTACCTGAGATTTTCATCGGGTCAGTGTCCTCGGTACGGTCACCGTTATTCCTCGGCTCCGACCTCGGCACGAAAAACATCGGCGCGCTGAAAGATTGCGCAATGAGAATGGAAACGATCACGGGAAATACGTTTCCTGAATCGTGGTCTCTCTCTCCGTAAAATGTAGTATTAAAGCCTGCCAATTTGCCGCGCTCATTATTCCCTGGATTATTGGATTAGCATTAATTAATATCGAAACACTATACGCGTTGGTCTCCGCGTAACATGGTATTAATGGTTTGCGATTTATTAAACTCGTTGCCGTTAACCCGATCGTCGGATCGCAGATTCGATTTATATCGAACCTCTTTCGGCGCGAGTCTCTGGAAAATATATTATTAACGGTTGTGCAATTTAATAGTAACGTTATTATTACCGGATTGTTACATCGCAGATTAGTTTATCGTCCAACCTCTTCCGATGCGAGTCTATAAAATATAATATTGATTGTTTGCAATTTATTATGTTCGTTAATATCGCATGGATTGTCAGATCGTAGCGTTAATTAATACCGAATCCTTTTCAGTGAGTTATATATTGACGAATAAAACTATATCGAACACGCTAAATACTCGTGGAAATAAATGTCCGGGAAGAAGAATAATTTACATTTATATCGGTATTAATTTACACCGTTGGCCAACGGTTAGAACGTGTAGCTTAGGTTTATCGTTATACAAACTCGAGCGTATCGCGGAATGGAAAGAGCAACCGATTTTTCGAACCGCGATTTATCGTTTCACAAGAATTCACCCACGTAACTAGAATGGCTACGATTCTAAGAGCAAATCTATGTCGTGATTTAATAAGGTTTCGAAAGTCACGAGGCACGGAGTATCTGGTGTCTCGAGGCTTGTTTGGTATTTTATTGTTTTCAGGCTGCCCTCTCTCTTCAATTATCTCCCTTTTCTTCGGCTCTCTCATTTTCTCGCCCTAGATATCGTAGCGTTACCGTGAAATCCTTTCGTCGCGGTACCGTTGGTGCCCCTCGAAGGTATATTTTTTACCGACTTGGAAGATACAGCTTTTTTTTCGGCAACCATGACGTATCACGATTTCTGGGTTTCGGTGAAAGACGATGGGGAGAATTCAATAATTCTTGTGTTTGAACTTTGGCATCGTCGCGCGAAACGTATGGGATAACGTGAAAAGTTTTGAAAATTTAAACTTTTCTATTAAAACTAAACGATTATTTCGAAATTTTAACAAAAGCGCGAAAATTCTCAAGCAACGAGCTCGCAAAAATCTTACACCAAGAAGTATTATACAAACTGTTCCGTTCTGTCGAAGTTAGATTAAAAACAGTTACTCCAAAATTACAATGAAATTAATAGCATGCAACGATACGTACGTAGTTTAATTCCTTTTTTTTCAAAATTGAATGTCCCACCGAAACTGTCGCCATTATCTCGCGCATCTCGTACGTCCGTACGATCGTTACCCGAGAAAATGCTAAATTCCATACCATCGCTCCGAAAACTTCTGCGATCCCTCGGCAACAATGACCAACCATTTAAATCCACGCGATCCGCATAACGTTTCGTAAGTATGACGCAACGTGAGACGGAAAATAACTACGAACAAGGAACTACAGTTTCACGAAGGTCAGTAAAGAAACGAACAAAAGTATAATGCGACAAAACTGCAGCCACGACGAGCGTTCGCATAAAATACTCCCCGGATTTGATTTACGTCCCGCGTTCACTGGCCACAATTCTGGGCATCGGGTATTTCCAATTCGGATCGAGAGACGTACCGTGAAACAATCTCAGAGGAGAAACGTGCCCCGACCGGAGTTTTCAATCGAGGAAGAGAAGTCGGGGTCAAGCGCGGCCCCGCCGAAAGTGTTACGGGATCCGAGAAACGAGATCTCGTAAAGAAAAAAATTTTGAAATACGTTATCTCGCGACCTCGTGTCCGGCATAATCGAGACGCTCGGAGAGCAGCGCTCTCGACAAATTGCCCGACGTATCGACGATAGTTCGCGAGACGATAGACGGATCGATGGAAAGCATCGAGTTTGTAGCCTTGAGATGTCGGTTGAAAGATCGGAGTGCGAAATGAAACTGGCTAGTTTTCTAACTGACTTCGCCGTACAACCAGTTTCCCACCGAGTATTTATTACACCTTTTCCTTATTTGCTTTCAGTTTACGGGAACTAATCTTCGTTATAAGCGGCGCGACACACGAGTAACATCAGTTTCGTACGCGGCGTATATGCCTGCACGCGATCCGCGCAACGATAGTCGCACGCGTAGACTTACCGTACGTACGAGGTGCCATTTTGTAGTACCAGCAAATATTTATATACCGTGCGCCGAGTATCCGCGGTGTTACCTGTACCCGAGGATACGCGGATACTCGGCGACCTTACCGAGCCTGCCATCCCGACGAGAGATACATACACGTGCATTTTCGATAGAGCGAGTTGGAGTGACATCAAAGGAAAGATCTTCGGGTGAAAGTTACGCGCGAGAAGTAAACGTTGGACGCAATTACGCGGGTTCAAAATATTACCGTAGTTCGATGAAGAGGAACGAACGATCTCAAGAGTTACGAGGGAAAAAAACAAATTCGATTCGGACTGCATTGGAAAAGTATCGAGACTTGGAAGATACTTTCGCATGCGACTGTACGGTACATACCTCTTTTAGTTTCAACGACGCGAGATAATTCTCGCGGTTTCTTTCATAATTCTAAACGGAGAGAGAAGCGCAATCCGTATGGTCTCGTATCTAATTATCGTTCGCCGTGCGGGCGAGGAGACATTGTTTAAAGAGTATTTTTCTTCTTCCATGCCGGCCTGTCTCGATGTTCGAATAAGGCGTGAGAACCGGAATGATGGCATGACCGGAAGAGCGGCTTGAGAACTAAGAGACTCGCGGATAGTAGTTGAAGAATCGCTGGTGTATACGGTGCACCGAGAAGATTCGAATCGTGAGAAAGCAGGCAGGAAAATACAGTCTCTCCTCGGGGTCTTCCCTTGAATTCCGGATCTTTACATCTTTATAATAAATCATTTCAAGCCGGTTTTCGATTAAAATCATCTCACCCCCTCCCTCCCTCCTCCTTCCTCCTCCTCCTTTCGGTCTCGTTGTTTGTAAATTTAGGTGGAAGTGCGCGATAAAGCGTGGAACAAATGGTTCGGTTGCCGCCGTCGAAATGACTCAACCGGTGATCACAAAGAAAACTCATTCGACGCTTGGAACGCCGACAATGTAAATCTGTGACTGTGATGAATTTCACAATGAATTCCTCGGGCGTCCATAATCGATTAGATCACTCGGTGACAGCGCGCTATCGACTCCCTGCTATCTGGGGTATAACCGTGGGAAATCGACGCGTTTCTTCCGAGGAATGAGGAGAATGGAAGAAAAAAAAATTGATGGAAACCGAGCGAGAAAGAATGGTGAGGCCCGAGAAAGCCAAATACAAGGGAGCACGTCGAATTCAAAGAATTGATGGGAAAGATTCTCAAAGAGGACGTGAGAGGGAGTGAATTAAAAATCGAGGGAAGGGAAAGAGAGTGTGAGAGACAGAGAGAGAGAGGAGAGCAGTGGGAAATCGGTGGGACCGAAGGACGAGCCTGGAGAACGCTCGGAGAACAAATCGTGGCACTTGGTAAGATTCAGCAAACACGGCTTCCGGGAAGAATCGTCGATCCGTAACGGAAGAGCAAGAAGAGAGAGAGAGAGAAAAAAAAATATCACTCGACATGGCCGAGTCGTGAATTATCGTTCAGGAATCTGCTTCTTCCCGTCGCGTTCTTGCGCACCTCGTAGACTATATCTAAAAGCCGCGACGTTATTTTATAGGCTGTTGAGCGTTGACAATTTTTAGCGGGGCCTCGGATAGAAAACGTTTGTAATTATACGTCGCTCCACGCGGGGAAATGTGAGCCGCGTTCCTTGCGACGATTTTTCTCACCGTTGTTTCGCGTTGTGTCGTTCTTACGAGGGAATTCGTATAAAACGGAAATTCAAGAGATCGTAAAGTATGCTGAATGTAACATCAATTATATCGAAATGTATAATGGAAATGTTGAGGATTAATACGCAGTTTTATTTTGTTTTTTTTTTGCTGTTTAATGTTTCTTCGAAAACGTAACATGAACTTCCTGGTAATTTGATTACTTGATTGCAGTTTATTTAGCGAGATGGTAAGGTATGTTAAAAGAACTTGTCAACAATGATAACATCATCCGGCTTACGATTTGTGTGCGAAACGAAATTAACGCAGAGATCTACATAAAATTGTTAATATTCGCCACTCGAGAATTCATTAAAATTACGAAGTTTAAGGAGTAGGTATACAATAGAGCGTGCCACGATATGTCATTAATTGTGCAAATTATAGAACTTTAGGAAATTGTCGCAGGTATTCCGATAAGATTAACGCACCTTCCACGTATTTCCAAAGTTTCGTAATTTGTTCCTCGATAACTTATCGTGACACCATCTACGTACTTTGAGTTTCATAATTTTGTCAAATATCCGGATTGAGAAACTTTCTTCGTTAATTGCAATTTCACGCAATATTTGCAGGTACGTTCCATCGATGGTACTGAAGAGAAAAAAAAACTGCAAAATAAATAGTATCCGGTCTTGGATTCTGTAAATGGCACTGGAAGAATTCACGGGGGATTTACGAAATGGGCCCGTGGAGCTCCCGTGTCATACACAGCGTCCGGCCGTTCAACGCGATAAAGTTCAGAAAATCATTTCCTTTGGCGCAAACACCAACAGCGATAGAAACCGGACCGGTTGTTGTTATCAGTTTATAAACACCAAACATTTGTCGGACATTGAAAAAAGAAAAAAAACTCACCTGGTTGGAATGAGTTCAAAGATTCGATCAGCGATCAGGCATTCTTGCAGTTCTAGAATGCTTACGGGGACCGAAGCCGTAGGAAACATTGGTGAGTATCGTTGAGAATGAAGCTAATGAAGTTCCAAAAAAATATAATCATTTATGTTCACACGTTTTAATCTCGAATTTAATGGGACGTATAAAATCTCTTACATTACCATGATTTTTACCATAAATTCGTACCATAAAGATATTGATTCAATTTAATTCTCTACTGCACAAAGTGTGGTCAATAAAAAAAAGTATTGTACCATCGCGCACGCCGATATAAATCTAATCGCTTTGTTAAATTAACGATATCAGAATGCTCCGCGAAGCGATATAACGGAATAGATTTAATTTGGAGTACGCGTTGGAAGAATACTTTTCTGACCCGCTATACGCGGGGCGTAACATATTTATTTAACTTTGCCGATGCGTGCTTCCTGTTAATCGAAGAACACGCGCGCGGGCAGGAAGGGGGAGCAACGAAATTCGTAAGTTACAGTATTTATTTTCACGCTCCGATTCCCGCGTTGAATACGTGGCAACCCTCGGCCTGGCAACAAGGAACGACCTTCTCCCATAAAGCATCGCAAATGAGAGACACGGGTAAGCACATTTGTCGAGCGAAATGCCGGTCCGCGGGAAAGAGGGAGAGAGGGGGGAGGAGGAGGAGGGGACGGAGACACACTCGACCGGAAATGCAGCTCGCGAAGGCAGAAGAAGAAAGTGGCAGAAAAAAAAGGCAGCGACGGGGTCTTCGGATCGATTCGTGACGCGGCTTAAGCACTGCCACGCAACACCTGTCGCGGAATGACCAGGTAAGTGCATTCTTCGGCTCATTGTCAGGGTAAAAAGCCAAGGAAGCGACTCTGAAGAAATCATTTGAATCGCGAACTCGAGTGTATTTGCGAAGGCGCTGATAGACGCGCAACGCGAAATTTAATTGAGCTCGGAATCGGACGGGTACGATCGAGAACGGACAGAATTTTATCGGATATTATTTTGCAAATTTAGAATACCGAAAGGACTTTATATTAATTAGTTGACATTTAGCTAGGTATACTAGGAAAATAGATCAACTTCGCATCACCTGTAGAGTCATTGAACCTTTACAAACAATAGTTTGATGTTAGAATGATACATTTTGCAAAATCAAGTCTCTATTAGTCTTTAAAAATAAATTTACATACTACTTTTACCTTAATTTTAATATCGTAAAGTGTCTATCACCTGTCCACTTACGAAAATATTCGTAAAGACGTAACGTCGATACGGTGCGCGTGAGCTATACAATTTTATTTTCCAAATTACTAGATGCATCCGCGAAGTATTTGCGAAAATATTAAGAGAGGCGCAAAATTGGTATTAAATGCGAGCCGAATACGTCAAATGACCAGCGTTGACTTTTGCGGCAAAATATTAAATAAATGGAGGAAGTAACGTTCGGCAACCTTGTATGAGTGACATAATAATTTTACGATTCTATATGTATATCGCCTATAATGACAGTTACGTACCAGCAGTGCTCACCGCAACGTTTCCAAAGACTATATCGCGTATAATAATAGACATTGCCGATATAACTGGCAATAAATCAGTTCTAAGTTCTAAAGCGATCATTCGGAGCAGGCACTCGAACGGTCTTACGCGCAAAAGACAATCGCCGGATTCAACAAGCGACAAATCATAACACCAACGTTTTGATTACCTGTTGCGTCACACCTGTTGCTACACGTAGTCGGGTCACGTGACGACAGTGGCCGTGAAAAGATTTTCTCGATTGTCTCGACGATCCACGCGATCGATCGTACGGTTAAGCAGGTTCCCCTCGTGTACGGACGACAGGAAATATCGGTGTCGATGCATTGTACCTTCGCATCGCGTAAACATTAAAAATTACGAAAGTAATCTAGATTCGACTACGCTCTCCACTTACATTTATACGTGTGCAAGATCGATTTTGTAAAAGACGACCCAAATTTTGCAAAATACACGACGACCTTTCGGTTCCTTTTTTTATTTAATCTTATTGTAACACAATATACGATACACGTGTGTAACGTTAATTAATGTTTCCCGTTGTTATTCAATGATCGTTATCATTTCTCGAATTCTTTTTCTCAGAACTTGTATTCTTACAACGTCAATTCTCAAAACGCGTACCTTCGTAACCGTTGAATTTGGCAAGATGATTTTATACCGAAACACTCAGGATTTAATGCTCTATCTAAAAATAGAACCGAAAGCTTCCGACTTTATGTCATTTTGACAAAACCGGTCGTACACGATTCCCGATACAGTTCCTCGTATCCCTGTCTCAAAATTTCACTTTGCGATACACGCGTTGCTCATTTTCTCTCGCGAATACTAATGTGCTACGCATAACGCGAGCTTTTTCGTCTCCGATTAACGTGTACACCCACTACACTTTTTTTTATATTATTCAACGTTCTGAAATTCGAAAAGAAATACACTGCAATCAGTAATTCCAAATTAACGACCCTCTCGACAAAACCTACCACGCGTAACACTGATTTCAACCGCATCGTCGAGACGTTCGACAATAAAGGAAGAGAATTTTCTTCGAACGAAAATTGCTTTTTTTTACATTCTATAAAAAAAAATCGTTGACGCGTATCCATCAACCGTGAAACGTGCTGCCGGTAGATCCCCTATCAGCGTTCGTCCATTCCCGCCGATTTTCTAACTTCGCGTTAGGGTTACTTATCGCTATGCAGGTGATGACGCGTGTACCGTAAACTACATATGTCCACGGGTGATATCTCCCGCGTAACCGCTGGCTGATATTCCTTCTTTTTTTTTTACGGCACGATACTACATATGCTGGTAACTCCACTAGACTCGCGATACGCCTCGTAATGGTCGGCAAATATTTATCAAAAATTCTAATAATCACCTTCGTTGACGTAGAGGAATAAACGTGGGGGGGGGGGATATCAACGATACGGGGCTCGTTTCGCTCGTGGACTCTCGTTCCCCCACGAAAATGAATATTTTCGATCTTTCCTGTCGATAAAACACCTCTGCGTTCGATCGTGCCTGCGTCCTCGCAGGAATCTCCCGATCTCATTGTTCGTGATCAGCAGGGCAGAAAGCGACGCTTCCGGTTTCGAGTTGGGTTGCACGACGGTCCGACGGACGGACGGACAGGCCTGGTTGAATCCCGACTGTCCAGGTAAACACCTGCACCGTATTTCATGGGTAAGCGAGTCAAGGTCCAAGGGGGGAACATTATACCTCGAAATATTTTATGCGTCGGAATTATTGAATTTTCGGATACGTGACCGGATTCGTGAAGAGGAGACACCATAGGCGGGGTTTCTGATTTCTGACTTTTCCTTTTCTTCTTTTCAACGATACGTCAAATTGTGCGTTTGGTACAAGAACGTCTCTGTAAGCTGAAAAACTGTAGGGAAGGCGTGCTTTTAAAATTTATGTTGAAATGAACGAAGTTTGAAGAAAAAGAAGTGAAAGTTCAGAATAATTTCTCGATTGCGTAACAAAGAGGAGAGGTGAGTCCAATATTGCACGTTTCGTTTAAGTTAAATGAAATTGTGAAACAGAACTTGTAAACTCGTTTTATAAAAATGTTTACTCCTTTATTACGGGCTGCATTTTTATCTTCCTTAGAAACTGCAATTTTCAACTTTACGTCCCTCGCAAGCGAAATCGGTCACGCGCTAGACTAAACAACGCACCGAAGTATTAATAAATTGGAGGACCTTGCCCGACGATAGCGATTCGTTGTAATTCTTAACTGCGAATAATAATTTCTCGAGCGATAGAAAGGCTGACGGGCGGCGCGACGAGACGAGAAGCGTACACGAGTCGACGTAATGTGGCATAATTATTTTTCTAGTGCCAGTACCTGGTACTCGTAACGCCGGAAAATTGTCATGACACAGGAAGTGGATAACCTGCCGCGGAACCGGAAGTCGCCGTGGGACCGCTCGGAAACTTGAAAATACCGCGTGCAGCCTTCGCATTCCCTGGGAACCACCGCTCGCCGCACACGTGAATACTCGTTGTGCGTTTTTTTTTTTATTTTTTTTTTTTATTGCGTGTAGACGGTCGGCACGCTAGCACTGTTGAATGTCGAAGGTACGGCTCGGTATCGCTGGTAACAGCAACAAATAACACGTAAACTCTAATTGTCCGATAAAACCGACAAATTATTTATCCTACATTCGTATCTAACGATCTGTAGATACTGTCATTTTGAAATAATATATTAACACTGGAACTAGCAGACCAGTCATTTTGACTGGTTTGAAACTTTTGTTTGAAGAAACACAAATTTACCATTTTTGAGCATGTGAACGAAAATTTGTTTTGTAAGCAGTGTGAATACGTATAATTTTAAGCATATACTTTTGTACTATATCAAAATTAGTAAAATTGGTTTAAAAAAATTGTAGAAATAGGTATACATATATAGTTCTAGTGTTAATATAATTTATCTACGATCGCTTGATAACAATTAATGTATTTTTGAATAACCCAATCGATTCTAAAACTCGAATTATATTAAGGCTATCGGAAAGAAATCTATTATTTTACATAGCATCAATTTTCTATGAAAAGCGTACAAAAGACATGGAAAAGCGTTGGGAGACAGTTGCCAACAGTGAAGGAAATCATATTTTATAATATTCTGTAACAAAAATGAAGAAAAATACAGTTTTGTATTGTTTTACAATAGTGGTTCCGAGCCTGTAGTACGCGTACCCCTAGGGGTACACGAACAAATATCGGTAATGGTAGAAATCAATATTTTGAAATTAAATACGCAGTACAGGAGGTATGTATACTGGGGACGAGAAAAGTGGGTACTCGTCAATGAAAAGCCTACCCATGAGGTACGAGTGATAAAAAGATTGGGCACCACTGTTCCACAAAATAATAAATTTCTCTCCACTACCCACAACATTATCACGATATTCGCCAACTATATCGGGAATCATAATTTTCACTTCCCCCGCGCGCGATAATACTCTTATTCCGCGAGATTCACGAAACGTGCGCTCTGATAATTCGAATCATCGATTTCGCAGGGCATACGCGAGCCTACCCGCTTCCTAGTACGTATGCCGCCCACACGTTCACGAACACATCTCCGTTACACCATTACAAGACGGTTAACGTTTATGATTCATGAAAGTTATCTTTATGGTCAGGTGAGTAACGCGTCGGCGTTGTAACAATGGGGAAAGGTACGAGGCAGATGAATCCTGGACATTTAGCCTTTGGCCAGTACACGCCATGGACACGCAACAACCAACCGTTCCTTTCAAATGCGTGTCTATACGGCAACATTTTGTCACGTATGAAGTTAACGACCACGCCGTCATTTGTCTGACCTTTCGCTGTACCGCGATCGATCGTAAATCTCTCGCGTGTACCGCCCTCGAAAGAATTTTCTGAATTGAAAAATAGCGGGTAAGTATCGGTTGAATTCTCGAAAAACAAAAAACAGTAAACGGTAAGAAACTCCGTCGACAAGAATTTAGAGTGATGTAATTCCGACGGCGTTAGCGCGACTCAATTTTACGGTCGTTAAGGATGTTTCATTTTTCACGAATCGTGACTGAAGAATTAAAAATAATTATGAAATTCTGGTTTAAATTAGCGACTTGCGTCAGTTTGATTCTTAGCCGCTCGGTTTCTAGTTTAATTTATTTAACCCTCCATTACACGCGTGACTGCGAGTAAAGATTGAGGTTTGTTATATCGCAATATCGCCCCAAGGGGTCTTGTAATTTCGTACAGAACTCGTTTGTAAAAGTATTGTTTTATATTAGTGGTACCCGAAAGAAATCTATTATTTCAGATAGTAGGCGTTTGTGCTCACTTTTGTGCCCGGACACGGTGGTGTAATCTTCTTTGTAAGTTTTTACGAAAATGGGATAAAAGAATTAGAAAAACGTTGGGATACGGTTGTAAAGAGTGAAGGAAATTACATTTTATAATATTCTGTAATTAAAATTTTAAAAAACCAGTTTTGTAATGTATTACAAAATAATAGATTTCTTTCCGGCAGCACTAATCAAGAAGCGAGGTCTTATCTCGGGCCAAATACAGGTAAGCGAGACTGGAACTTGTATCTTTTCCAAAAAGAACGAACATAGATTTTCGAGATGTGCAAACTGTATTAAAAAATATAATATCAAAATAAAGTCCAATGATGAAAGTGAGAAAAACTTTGTTCGAGGGCACATGCCTCGCCTCCACCCGCTGCTAAATTTCAAATTTCGGAAACTACGTGGCATTGATTCACCTTTTTGATTTCTAGATGCAAAGAGACACGGACTTGATTCACTTCCAGAAGTCGTGGGCGACGCGGACGTCATACGAACTTGCAACTTCCTCGAGCGAAATGTCCTTGAGGAATGAACGATACGTGGATATTTCTGCGGGGGCAAATCGTCTACTCTTCCGTCAGTGTCAATGCTAGGACAGAGTTAAATTGTCTCGGCGAAGAGTCAAGATGTCGTCCGCGATTCCAGATACACCATATGTTCCGCATTTAAAAATAATCGGGGCCCACGTCAGAATATGATTTGCTATATCGAACGGTTGCCTACGCGACACTTCCACGAAATAATAGAGAAATTAATGTTAAGCGAACGTTGCGAGTTAGCATTTTTAACGATATGTCCACTAAATACTCGTTAAGGATGTTTTGTAATAAATAACGAATCATCAATTAGACTCATTTAGACGACACGTATTATATAACGATCGTAGGTTGGTGTATTAGAAATAGTTATTTTTATTGTGAAGTATCTACAACTTCGTTATTTTTGGCGTGATATCCTTAACAAATTGTCTAGATGATAAATATATTTTACCGTAAACCGTTGACAGATTCCGAAGCTCGATTAATTATTCTTCTCGATAATTATCCGTTGCGCGCGCGTCGAGTATTTCGACAAGCTTTCAATGTACATTCCTATAATTCTATTTATCTCGCTTCATCGTCGTCGGTTTATTACGCACGGTATTTTATGGGGCAGTACTCAACTATTAACGTCGTATCGAGAAGTATAAATATTGACGTACGGGGAAAATTAAAAATACATAGGGAGAAAATATATCCGTGAGTTCGCCGAAGACCGAGTGGGTCGGTGACAATATTAAAAACTCTCAGGGTCCGTTGCGAGAAAGAAAAATACATTTGTCTCTTGAGAAGCGAGTAAGCGTGTTACGTCCGATTGAAATATGGTTACAATCACCTCGTATTGCTGTCTCTGCAACGTTCAGGATCAAACGGCGGGAAGGAAACAATCGGCGCATTAACGTCGTGGATGATTTGCGCTTTAGCCAGTAAATTTGCACGTTAACAATAACCGTGACTCGTTATTTTTTAATTAACACTCTCGACGCCTGACGGTGCTCGTAAGAACTCTGACCGAAATGTAAAAAAATGTATCTCGTAGAAAGAAATCGTAGCGCGCAAGATCTTTGAGCTATCTTAACGCGACGAGGTGAATATTAAGATTAAACCGCGAGGATTCGTTCAATGGTAATAAAAAATTGACATTAACGTGCGAACGATGGTACGCGAGCGCACAGCTGTAGAAGTGAGATAAGAAAAATAGACTTCGTTCGGCGGCAAGAGGGTTTTTGATTACACCGAGATCGATGTATTTCTCTCGGATTATCTTTTTATATAAGTGCAACGGTGTATTTGCAGGGTAACGATTTCGATTCTAAAACGGTGTAAAGTAAGCAAAGGTATTTCGGAAAATACAGCAGGTTGGTGCGCGTAATTACTCTTGGCAGCGAATGAGTCTGCGAAACAGACTCCCGGAAACTATTATTTTCAGTTTGGCTGCTAATGACCGTGTACACGAGCGTGAAAACTATGATAGAACGTCACGTCCGAATAGGATTGCGCGTTGGATGATAGTTATATCGAATAAAACGTGTCCGGGAAAGTCGGATACAATATCCACGTACACGGTTGAATATTAAATATCGCTGACGAATCGAGCAAAAAGATGGACGCTATTTAAACGTCGAGCGAGACTCAATCATTTATTATTATATAACGCCACCGATACGTACTTACAAACTTTTTGCAAAACTGCAATCGGATTCGTAGTGTACCTCGATTAACGCGAGCACGCGAACACTTTGCAATCGGAAACGGAAGTGATAGGAGAATTACCATCGTCGCTATTCCCATGGATCTGGCATTATTTATCGTAACGAACGGCGCACGACGTTACGTCGTTAACAGCCGTTTCGCGTAATCAAATTTCATAGCAACGAATACAGAGCAGAAGAAACCATTGCCGTGCGGCCGGTGGTTCGCAGTGTTTGTCGTACATTCGAAATAGTCGATTCTATAGAGCATCGCGATAAACGTAAAAGTCGATTGGCGTCCTCAATCGTCACGCACTCGAACGTCGGCGTTAAAATGCGTCTGGACGATCGCCAAAATTCAAAAATAAGCCGAAATTCAAAGGAATCGACCGATCGGCCATAATCACTTCGCGGCGGCCGCGATCTATGTAAGCCGGCGTTAGGTTTTCTAGTCGTCGATTCTCTAGTCCCGTTGCCACCGAGCTCCTTACCATCTTATGCTCCTAATATTCCCAAGCTTCTCGAATCATCACTATTTCCGTGATATCGTTTGGCAGAGGTACGACCACCACACGTGCCATTCGATCTGCCTACACTGTATCGCTCCGGAATAAAAATGATTTTGACGAGAATGCTCGAGCACGCCTCGGCCCCCGCGTGATTCACGAAAATCGATTTAAAACTCGCCGCCTAGGCTCGCAGTGTCGCGAATTATCGTGACTCTTCGAATTTCCAGGAAATTTGAATAAAGTGTAGCGCGACGGATACGCCGCCGGTTTGACGCAATCGTCGGGCGTATCTAGCGTTACGACGGGGGATAACGATACTGATTTCGTAGCCCCGCTACTCGTATTTTTAAATCCCTCCTTTCATCCCGTGCCGGCCCCGCTAGCGGGATCCTCCGCTGATCTTCCGCGATCGGCTCCAGCTACTATAAATCACTCGAGTTGGCTTCGCGCTTGGTACAGCCCGAGATTCGAGATGTTCGGTGAGAGTTTGCGTGAGGTGGGAGAGAGAGAGAGAGAGAGAGAGTGAGAGGCGGTGAAAAGGGATGGAGGGGTCAAGGAAAGGAGAGAGGGGGCAAGAGAAGGATAGACAGCCTTTTGAGACCCCTCGGGTGACCAGTTTAGTTCTGCTTGGCATTCGAACCGCACGAGATCATGTGACAGAAGATACGAGGTATCCACGGATGGACGTATATACGCGATTGATTGGGATTTCGAGTACCTTGCCGTCGCGATCCATACGATCGGATCGACGTAGAAAAGTAGAGAGAGAGCGGGGGGATGATAAATTCGTTCGGTGATACGTGGAATCGAGGAATCGTCGCGTGAGATAAAAACACTGGTGACGACGAGCTATATTATCGTGATAATTGAGAAACGTTCGTACCGCGTAACCGAGGTACGCGCGCGTGTGCGCTAATTGTTCTCAGCGGCATGCTCCCGATTCGCGCTCTCCCGGTAGGCCTCGATATGAGTCGAGAATAAACTTTTTCGAAAACGAAAGCAACTCCCTCGTAACGCGCCAACGAGCGCGACGTCTTACTTCATCGGGAAGAAAGTTAGAAAGCGGCCGACAAACGGACGCGGAATACGAAACGTCGTTGTTGACGCAAAGGTGTAATCGATAATCCGTCGTACGCCACGGCAATCGTAGAATTGCGTTCGAACGGCACGTTAAACGCTCTCTCTGTCTCTTTATCCGTTCCGTGGAAAATACACGCGAACGTACTGTCCGCCCGCGACAGATAACCGCTGCTCCACGAACGACGCGCGACAGCCGTCGACGACGGTATACGATTAAGGAAAACAGGAAACGAGGAGAGTCTTCTGTTCTCTCGAGCGGTACGTATACTTACGTCTCGCGGTGCGCGCACGCAGTTCCGAATGACACCAGTGTGAAATCAACGCAGACATTTTCACCTCTCCGAGCGTCGAAGAGCGCGATAGAGGGTCGTTGACAGATCGCACTCTCGCCCACGAATAATACACCGATATTAGTTTATTGCTATACCGCCCGGTGGATGGGGGACAGAGAGCTTCGAAAGAAAAACACTCCGAAATTGTGCCAACCAATACGCGGCTGTCACACGTGACACCGCGTATAAGCGTCGGTGTGTTCCGAACCGGGACGTCTCTCCTCGCTTCAGATCGTCCGCCGATCTCGACGTACCCCGACCGTGCTTCGATATTTACCTGCCCGAGTGAACGTTTTTCGCGTGTGCCTTGCGAAATTGAGCCGCCGAACGGTTGCCTCCCGCGGAAGCGTGAGAGACGTGGAGAGAGGAATCGCGAAGAGGGGTACAAGGGGGGGGAGAGGGGAGGAGATATGAGATCGAGTCGTCGGTACACGGGATCTAAGAATATCGCGAGTAGATCGTTGAACTGAGAGCTTCCTTTCTTTCCACGTGTCGAGTTGAACGCGAGAGAGATAAATCAGAAACTTTCTCCGTGTGACCGCCTACCGTACGGGTAGTAACTCGTAAACTATGTCCGGTGACACGACGTCCGACGAGGAAGGATCGCAGGAGGACTCGCCGAGATACGACATCGATGACATGGAGATCGTCAAGACCATCGGTGAGTAAGAGTGACGGGGACAGTTTTTATAGCTCGTTAACGGAACGCCGCGTACCGCGGTGGCAAGTATGCCTTCTTTTTTTTTTTTTTTTTTTAACGCGCGGGTGAGAGGATGGAGATGCTCGGGCGGGATTGGTTCTATCGAATCGTTCGTGCGACGCGATACGCGATGATGTTAACTTTTCTTTGCGCAAACTTTTGTTTTTGTGTTCTAGGTGGTAATTTGATTTGCACTTTCGCGCGCGAGTTATTGTTGATCGCGAGGATGGTTTGTTGACATGGGTTTTTTGAGCGCGTATCGAAAAGGTTTTAGTGTAGTTCAAATAGTAATTGTTGCTTGCGCGTAATTGGTGTCGAATAATCGTCGTCTTTCGAAAGATCTGTGTTTTTAATGGGAGAGGTAATTTTTTACACTCGGAGCAAAATCTGACGTGCCGTTTTGAGTTAGAAAATATTGTTTATTGCGAGAGTGGCTGGTCGACGACGGTTTTTTAGAAGAGATAATTATCGTGGCTAAAGATTCTGTCGACCGTACGGTAAATGTAATTAATAGATGATTACTCTCGGCACGTTTTCTAACTCTCTGCAAGAAAATGTCAGAAAGAGCGAGGCAAACCACCCTCGAACCGAGCAAGTGGGCCACTGGAGAGTGAGAGGCCACCGAGTGTATATTTAACTGCTCGTTAAGTCAAAATTACACGGGAGACTCGATCGGTAAGGCGCAGGTGTTCCGTTCGTGATTTCTTTAACGTTCTAACGTCGTGTACGGGAAAAGGAACAATTGTCTGAAATATTAACGTTCCTCGAATATGATTAAATCAGATACTTAAATAGTGCAAACTCCGTTTATCAATATAATACATAATTCATGACAGTTTAGAAATTACCTGGTATCTCTGTTGGCATAAAAGATTGCACGAATATTAATTTTATATCAGATTTATATCGACCGTTTTCTAAATATTTAACACGGAAAATAGACGTCGGGTGTATATTTCCGAAGAAATGTTTCGTAAATATTTCTTCGCCTATTTGAAGATTTATTAAGCAACAAAGGCAATAAATAACGAATATCGATAAATAACTCGAATTGTCGTATATTATAATCCACTTGCGTTGCATCCGAAGATTAATATAGGCAGATTAATTAAAAATGATATCTCAAACATATATTACCATTACGCCATTTAATAATTCTCAAATATTTATCCAATCCACAAAAAATGTGCCAAAAGATATTGACGAAATATTTATTAAACATTCAACGATACTAAATACGAGACCAAAAGACCAACAAAAGGATAGCGAGATTTTCAAACTGTCTTCGAAGTATTTTTATTCCCACGTTGAAACGCGGATTGAATAATAATCCTCCGATTATTAGTGAATACGTGAAACGGGCACAATCGTGGTGCATAAACGTTAAATAAATAAACCGAACGTACGAACATTAATCCTTTATCGTTCCATTTACTTCGATCGCGTACGGATTAAATTCAACCATAAAACAACACACCGACGTAAGCGAAGGAGATCGATCAGAACAGATGTGCGGGCCGGTTCTTTGAAACGTAAAACAAGTTTTGGACTCGCACCAAAACGCTCGAGTGTCCGCGGATAGGAAAAAAAAACAACCTTACCGAAGGTAGAACCTCCCCGGCACTTGAAATTCGAGTAAAGGACGTTACCGGCATGAATGGACATACGATTCGAGGATGTAAACTCGATAAACACGTGACGTATTGTCCGTCACTCGCTATTCAACCCAATTACACTCTACGATACTTAAGGCCGGTTAAAGGCGCGAAACATTCGCGCGTATCGCGCAACACTCGCCACGACGCATCAATAGATTAGTCAGGATTCTGTGTTCTCGCATACGTTGCTGAAACATTTGCAAATACGCTGTTTGTTAAGCGCGAATGTTTCACGTCTGTATCCGTGCTTACATTTATAAATCCCCGCGCATCGGTAAACATATACGACGACGCTCCACGCATAGGCTGACCCGCGCGACAGTTTTAAAAATCACGAGCTAAACCCACCGCGCCCGTCGCGCTACGGCGAATTACAATAATTACGTAAAATCAGTGTCGCCCGTGGAATATTTCGAGCTTTATTCCCCGAAAGCTCTTGGTCCTTTCGCCGCGTGCGACACCTGTTCTCAGCTGTCGTTGGCAGGTCTCCCCGCGTACGTCGTGGCACGAATGGACAACACGATTTCGATCTTTATACGCGCGTTGCCAATTTCGCTGCATCCGCGACGCGGTTCCTCTGTGCATACGCGAAAATAAATAACGAGTAACGCGATAAAAGCGTATGTACGAACCGTACCGAAAGCCGACGTGTGCCGTTTAATTCCGGAGACGGAGCGCACCGGGCACGGCTCATTGCTATTCCGTTAATTGGTCGTGGTACGTTAAGCAGACCAACTTTGGTCACCCGCCGTTCGTGGGAAAGTGCATTAAACAGACCGAGCAGCGTATGTAGATTACCGGAATAGAGAGCGTTAAGAATTAATCATCGGCTCGATCCTGCATTATTACCGCTACGTATGATTATGAACGTTACGGATGACGGGTACGCGCGTTATGCTATCGCGCGGACAATCTATCGGCAATACCGAGTGCAGGATCGAACGTAATTCGCGATGCGTAATGTTGCGTTGTTCTGGAGGAGAAAAGGTAAAAAAAGAACATTTGCAATACTGTGTTTGTTACGCGCGAATGTTTCACGTCTGTACCGAGCCTTACATTTATAAAATACTCGAATCGTGTCCTGGAGGAGAATAGGTAAAAAAAAATATTTGCAATACGGTGTTTGTTACGCGCGAATGTTTCACGTCTGTACCGAGCCTTACATTTATAAAATACCTACTCGAATCGTGTCCTCGAGGAGAAAAGGTAAAAAAAAAACATTTGCAATACGGTGTTTGTTACGCGCGAATGTTTTACGTCTGTACCGGGCGTTACATTTATAAAATACTCGAATCGTAAGCGCGAGGATAAATGTACATAGATCGAAGATTCAATGTATTCATGATCTTCCGCAATTGAATTGGGTAATAGTGTGTAAAATCAGAAATTACTCGTAGGAACGGGTACCTTCGGCAGAGTAGTTCTCTGCAGGCATCAAGGTACTCCGCTGGCCCTCAAAGTTCTCTCGATGGTAGACGTCATCAGATTGAAGCAAGTAGAGCACGTGCGAAACGAAATCACCGTCCTGAAAGAAGTCAATCATCCCTTTATCGTCAACATGTAAGTGAACGCTTCGCTTTCCCCTTTCTCCGCTCGTTCGTCATGAAATCATGGAATTGGCGAAATGATTTCGCTGTGATTCGCGTTAGTCACGAACGTGCTGTGTACACCGTCAGATTGTATGTATTAGACGCGTATCAGATGCACGAGTATTAACCGTAATTAAGAAAGTCGTGCGTTTGTCGGTCAAGGGAAAAATGCGAGAAGATATTCTTGTTTAAAGAAAGCGTAACTGGGAACGACATGAGCGATACCTGCTAATCACTCGTGAACAATTCGCGTTATCGTGCCGCGATTAGTAGTCCTTGAACGGTAGAGGGAAAAGCAGGAAATTAAAGACTTGCGTTTACGAACCATCCGGAAGGATCCATTGACGAGATTAGGTGTCCTCGGGTGGAATTAAAATCGAATAATTACTTTAAAAATAAATTAACGTAGATAGATTGCACGCGATGTACAAGCGCGAGGTAGTGACGGTAAAGCGTAAATACAATTGAAAGATAAGTAAATGAGCAAATACTGGTATACACGGAAGAACAAATAGTCATACGTGTACGGGAATTAATCGTGTATAAATAGTCGCTTACTTACGTCGGTACTCGATATAGTTAATTCTGGTAGTCGCGCCAGGTGACATATATTTTTTTCAAACGATTTCAATTTTTTTCTATTGATTTCAATTACTTCCTTGACTTTTAAACGTTATTGCTGAACCACGAATTTTGACGTAAATATACGTTCCAACGGAAGATCGGGTGAGAAGTTTTATAAAGATTTCGAAAAATGCATTTGGAATTCGTGTTTGGATAAAATTCGCGGTGCGATTATCGCAGGAACCTTTGGAATTACTCGACGAGATTAATATCGATATGAACTACCCACGATGAACCATACCGGGGCAAAGCTTTCCCTGGCTCACCATTTTCAGGAATCATCGTGTTTTTCAGGCTATGGAGTGGCAGGGACGAAGCAAGAGTTTACATGCTCCTGGAATTCGTAGCCGGTGGTGAACTCTTTTCTTATTTGAGAGCAGCTGGAAGATTCTCCGGACCCACCAGCTGCTTCTATGCAGCGGAAATCGTATGTGCCTTGGAATACCTTCACAGCAAACACATAGTTTACAGAGATCTCAAACCCGAGAACCTTCTTCTGGACAGTCAGGGGCATCTAAAAATCACCGATTTCGGCTTCTCCAAAAAGCTCACGGACAGGTAAATAAAAGAAGAAATTGGCGTAATGTAACGTAGCGCGCATCCCGAGTATATCCGAGGTTGCGAGGAAAAACCGTCTCACGTATGGACTGTTTATTTTGAAAGTGGTGCAAGTCCATTTCTCTTTTCTTCTTTTTGTTTTACGTTAAATTAATTACAATTTATGTGATATCTCGTTTTTTTTAATAGGCTTACATCACTTTCAAAGTAAACGGTCCATATTTTCGCTTTCGAGATCTTATCATTTAAAGCTCCAAACGCAAATTGTTTTTATCGGGCTTCGGTTAAATTGTCCTATACTTTTCTAACGTAATATCAATTTTCGCGTATTTTTGTCGGCAAACGCATAAATCCTGTATTCAACAGCTGAATTAACGCGTCATCGTAATTTCTTGAAATCTTCTCACGTGCCATTTTCTTCGTCAAAA
The DNA here is from genome assembly GCA_933228935.1 of Pemphredon lugubris. Lineage (NCBI taxonomy): Eukaryota > Metazoa > Arthropoda > Insecta > Hymenoptera > Crabronidae > Pemphredon > Pemphredon lugubris. The sequence goes on along the minus strand of OW121819.1, from coordinate 6,390,083 downwards.
CGAGGACCTAGAAAAAACCTTGTCTCCTGATTTCTTCGTTACTTACGCACGAATAGAAAATACGCCCACTTTTGACATCATTGCTACGTCACGGTTTAGACATACGCTTCTCCCGGTAGCGCAAGAAAGTTGCACCTTCGTTTTCCAAGACAGTCAATAAGAATGCAGCCGGTATACCGTTGAAATAAACATGCAAATATTTTATCAGCCCGATACGTACCCAGTTCACCTTGACATTCGGCTATATACGTTTATCCTTTAAATCAGCTTATAAAATGTTTCGACTGATATGCAAATGAGGCTTCCGATCGTATCTCTCGTTAACTCCCGGTTGCCCGATATCCGTGGATCAACAAACGCGCGACGCGAACGTTTATCTTCGAGTACAGTACCGCGGAATTTGTGTACTCGGGGTACGTTGGTCTCTCTGAATGCGTTTCCTTTATTTCTTTTATTCGCGTTATCAATACAACGGCGATAGCGATCGACTGTATCTGTTTTCGCTTCAAACTGATATCTGTCGATTTCCTTATTTTCAGAACGTGGACACTGTGCGGTACACCCGAATACCTGGCACCAGAAATCATTCAGAGCAAGGGACACAACAAAGCCGTTGATTGGTGGGCATTGGGCGTACTAATTTACGAAATGTTGGCCGGCTTCCCGCCGTTCTTCGACGACAATCCCTTCGGCATATACGAGAAAATATTGACCGGCAGGATAGAGTGGCCGAAGCACATGGATCCGATCGCTAAGGATCTGATCAAAAAGTTATTGGTCGCCGACAGGACTAAAAGATTAGGCAACATGCGACAAGGGGCGGAAGACATTAAGAGGCATCGTTGGTTCAAATTAGTCGAGTGGCCCTTGGTAAAAAAAGAAAAAAAATATATATCTTCTTTAAATACTTCCGTTAGCGTTATCAAAATATGAGATTGCGCGATGACGGAATGGATTTTTAAAAGAGAACTGAATTGATATGAACAGGTACCCCAGAGATCTTTGACACCGCCGATAAGGCCACGGGTAAAAGCACCGGGTGATCCGAGCTGTTTCGACGATTATCCTGAAACCGATTGGCGTTCTCAACCACCACTGCCAGCGGAACAGTTGGCTCTGTTTCAAGATTTTTAAGGATCGCGTCGATCGATCGGATTCTTCCCGAGCGAATAGATAATTTCACTCGGAATTTATAGGAAATTGCGAAACTCGCGGTAAGAAACGCGATCTTGGAATCAGCGTTTTTTAATGGCAATTGTTATACGCACGTATCCTTGTATAAAATCGCGCTTACGTTAAAGTCAGTGCTTTTTGTTTTGTAAATAGACGCCTTTTTATATTTCGTTGCATATCGTTTATTTATTTGTACGCGGTACGTAGGATAGGTCATGTTTTTTTTCTTTTTCATTGTTTTTATCGTCGTTTTAATGAGAAACATTTTAAATGCAAAGTTGGATCGCGTGAAGAGCGTTCGCAGATTGAACAGGCAGATCAGGGTGTCGTAAATCGTTTTCATGAATAAATGATCCGTCGGGAAATGATTTACGCGTAAGATAGTATTTAAAGATTAATATATTCGCGTTGACAATGTTCCTTGTAATATATAAGTTCTAGGAAAAATTTACGTATATTACGTGGCGGCGATTTCTCGAAAGTGGAGCGTGTAAATTATTGTAAAATGTATCGATACGCAATTATGTGATACGAGTGAGAAGATAATTAAATTGTGAATTTTTTATTCCAAAACCGTCGATGTAATTCATTAGGAATGCCCGTGGGAACGATGGAAACACTTGCCAGGCGCAAAATCGATTGTCCTTTCCACCGCGATGATACGATAAAGTCGAACGACAAGTGCACGACTCGCGTTTGATTGATTTCAGAAAGAACAGTGAATAATTTATATCAGTACTCGACATGCAGCTCTTCCGAGCTTCGCTGAAACACAACATTCCGCGTGGAGTGCGATAGGTGAACTTATGAGAGCGAGTCGATGGGTGGTTTTACAAAGTAAACAAGTATATCGCGCCATAGACGCGATTTATTAAATAAAATATTGAAAGTTATCCGAAATAGCATCATCACCGACATGTTTTCCGGTATGTTCTCTCGAGCGGGGCAAAGACAATCGCGAAAATGGGCGGAATACACCGGTGATAAGGCGAAAATTCCAAAAAGAGCCACTCGTAAATGGGATAAAGACTTGAACGACGAGTCATTTCTAAATGTAACAGATGATTCGCCGGAGCGAAAAGTTGCGACTAGCCGAGACGTGTTGAACGATTTCTTGGAGTGCAGTTCGGTGCATGGAATACAATACTTTGGCAATTTGTCGTTGAAAGTCGGTGTTTTCGGAAAATTCGTTTGGGGTTGTGCCATGATCACTGGATTTGTTTGTGCGTAACATTAAACTTTTGTGTATGCTCTGTCTATCGTTTCCACGCGATTTTCATCAATATTGTCAATCCCCAGAAGTTTTTCGTACGAGCGATAAGTGCCAGCGATAGTCTCAAAAATCGAAATTCTGTAATTAATCCGACAGAAAACAACTATAAGCGATTTTCGAGCATAATGAAATAGTGAAAATCCGAATTATTCTTACCTATCGTTGTTCGTTACTAGAATTTTGAATTAGTGTATTCAGGACACTTTTACTAACGTTCGATCCTTTAATGGAAAAATTGAAACTCTCCAGAATTAAAATATTCAGAATAATTTAATTTGATATACCTTTTAATCAAATCGTTCTCTAAATATTAACAACGAAGAGAGTTTTCTTTGACAGTTCCTTCGGAAACGATGGTTCAAAGTTTCACCGTGATTGGATAAGAAACTATAAACTACAGACGCGTGATTACAGGTTTGACATTAATGGTGATACAATTCCTGCACCGCTATTACGATAATCCAACTAACACCTTTATAAAAACGTTTTACGCACCGATCAGCCTTGCAGCGTTCCCAGCTGTCACGATTTGTCCAATGACGAGGCTTTCGTTGGAGAGGCGATTAAATATTATGAAAACTCTCCGGATACCAGAAAACATGAATGAAGAGGAAGCAATGACGATCCTCAAGTACGTCCACTGAGTATACCATAAAATAAATATGAGATATCGGATCGTGTAGGTAGACTGTGCATTTCATGCAAATATATATTTTTAGATAAAACAGGAAGGGAATTAAAACGTAATGATTAAAAAAAAAAAACGCAAAACGAGATTAAAACGTATATTTGTTTAGTCATTAGAGAGTTCTGAAAATGCATTTTGAACGCGTTTAATATATGTTCTTGCTCCCAAATAATCTCCGCTTCATGCAACAAAATGCACATTTGCACAAAATCCGCGATACATTAATTAGTACGTTATCTCCTGCAGATTCGGAACCCAATTAGCGAATCCATTTGAACCTAATCGCGGCACGTACATGAACTCCTTTAAAGCACTTTTACGGGAAAACGATTGGAGTTTGGCAGATTACTTGAAAATCACATTGCCTTGCGAGGACATAGTCGAATCGTGTTGGTGGAACGGCGAAAGGATAAATTGCACTGATTCCATGAAGAATTCTCATACCGCCAGGGGAACATGTTGTTCGTTTAATTATATTCTCGAAGATCACATTCGGCTCAATAAGCAAGTATCTTGACAATACGATATTTCATTTTTATAATTATTAATCACGAATAATTTACGTAAATCGAGGACTTGAAATATTAAAACTCACGCAAACAAAAGCATCGGCGTTAGCAACTACGCGTAACCGTATCACGTTAATCTTTGAGTTTTACCGATCCTCCATTTGTACGAATTAAAGTCTAAATGTCACTGCTGCCATTATTCGCGCGGATGATCTAATGATCTAACGATTATGAACCTTTCTTACTTTACAAATCATCATTAGACACCAAGCGACCCTCACACCGATTTATAATGATTTCTTTGGTCTGGAGTCTGGCCTGAAGATTATATTTAAGAAAAAGATAATGATCAACGACGAACGCGATGATAATGCGTCTCAAATTCTCCCGAACGTAAACGGCCTGTGGGTACGTATACGAAGTGCGCTAACTCTCTATTACATCACGTTGGCTCGAAGCGACACATTAAAGCCATGCTTTATTATCAAAACGATACTCGTAATATTAAAATTTCTTTGTACGATTAAAATATGTATTGAGTGACTACAGTAAAAGTTTTATTAAGGGGTTGATAAGTTAACAAAAGGAGTGTGAAAATATAAAAGTAGGCCGTACTCGCTACGAATGGATTTTAAAAAATGTGTAATCAACATACCTACCTTGTACTTACAATTAATTGTGAAAACAAATTATTGCCTCTTTACGTTACTATGTTAATGTTTCACTTCGATCTACCGATCGTACGCGACGCGCAAACAAAGGATTCCAAAGAGATTGAGAAGATTATTTTTATCGTTTTTTAAATGCCTCGATCACTTTTCAACGTGTTTATCGTTCGCTTATTAAAGAATGATAAGATAATTCTTCGTTAAAACGGAAACGGCAAATAGCTTCCTTACTCCGACAAAGTTGACTCGCGAGACTCGATGAACCAATCAAACATAAACTTTATTGCAAACCAGTTTCATAATACCTGTTTCGTTTGAGACAGATATCCATCCACCACCCTGAAGAGTATCCAGGGGAGAACGTTAACTCCCGTATTTTACAAACAAACCGCGAAGTACAGGTAACACTAGAGCGCAACCGCAAATCAACGAGTCGAATTCGCAGTATCTGATTGAAAATAATATTTTGAAAATTCACTCCCGCAGATCGGCATAAAACCTTCGTTGTACAAGAAACCGACTGGCTTGTATACTGTTAACGGAGAGGGCCTCACGGTTCCGATATGCATTGCCCCGAACAGGGCCCAACTCAAATACTTTCCCACTTATCGCTACTCCAATTGCTACGCGAACTGCGTAATCGAGGCCACCCTCGAAATCTGTGGTTGCATCCCCCACAACTACGATCCCATCGCGACGCGACATCAAGTAGCCGTGAGTACAGCGTTTGAGAATTTCTTTCTCTTCTTTACTTTCGCGAAACGGCATTTTAAAAGCTACGTTTAATTTTAGCCATGCGGATTAGACGGCCTGGCGTGTATCAAGGAGAACGCGGACAACATACGAATCGTGAAAGACGTTCGCAAAGCGAACTTCACCTGCTCCTGCAGAACACCATGCGAAAATGTGGTTTACGACACGATACCGGTTACATTTTCTCTCGTGAAAACCGAGTTCTCGCCTTCCTAGTGAGTCGTTACGCTCGAATTGCGGAGCGATCGTTACACGTGAAAAACGTGGATTATCGTTAGTTCGGGCACCGAGGAACAGTATCACCCATTTTTCTTTTTTGCAATCTTTTTATAGAGAAACAAACTGTATCGTTAGCCTCTAAATCATAATGAAACGACTTATAACGAAATCTCGCAGAACGCTACAATTTTATTATTTAATCGTAAATATAAAGGCGAACCAATGGGATATATGTATATTCACTCGATTCTTATCGTGTTTCTCGTAGCATAAATGTAACGCAAGGCCAATCTGTCCTACGAGTTTTTTGGAGCTCCCAAGTTTTCACCGCATTGGAAACGATTCCCGCGGCTGACGAGATATACCTGCTAGGTAATGAACGTCGTCGTGCTCGTCACGTACAGGGACACGGGTACGCAAATTATTATCGAAATTTCGAGAAATAATAATCTTTCTATTTTAGCGTCGATAGGCGGAATATTCAGCCTCTTTCTGGGATGCAGTTTCTTGAGCGGGGTGGAGATACTTTACTTCACTGGTCTGTTCTATCGAGCGATGTTTATGCGACGGAAGATCAACGATAATGCTACTTCCGTGCGTAAGAACAAAGGGCTGCAGGGAAAACTGAACGATTCACAGTTCTACTAACGGCTCGTAAGTACGCGTCATCGACGTTAAATGTTGATAATCTGAACGTTGCTTTTCGTTCCCATCGAATTCCCAACAGCTGTCAACAGCTGACTTTGTTTGACGATGCTCTTATCGCGCGCACGTTTCGGTGGAACTATTGTGTAACACGTCGGTATATCGGGCAACAAGAATCTGGAGCAATTAGATCTATTTCTAGCGATTACTGGATCCTCGCTAAAGCGTTTCAAGACACGCCAGTGAAAATATTTACTACCACTTCTTTTAACTTGCTCTTACGCGTCGAATCGACGGCGGTAGGGAAAAACGTGTTAACTGTAAGATTCACGAATAGCAATTTGTCATGCCTGGATTCGGAGAAATCGTCCGTTTATACGTGTGGATGAAAGGACAATTATATTAATCGCTGTGCGAATATAAAATGTAGTATGTTAATTGAGTCAAATTATATGTTTTCATGAACTGATTGTAATTTAACTATTTTTATGAATGAAAGCTTTTTGCAAGTTATGAAATAAAGAATACTTCAAATTGCAAAGAGAATGGAAAACTGTGTATTTCCACGTTGCGTTTGAGCTTTGATTTTTGCATCGTCTTTAATTTGTAAGTTTAATATTTATCTCGTAACCCGAAGATATGGATGACACATTTTTGGGAGAAGGAATTAATCGATTGTTAAATCGTCTCATGTTAAATGAAATTAACAACGAAAATAACAAATCATTTATTGCACGTATATCGCATTGAATTTCTGCACGAGCCTACTTTTTATTTCCTTCTAATTCAATAATTGAGACTTGTCATGATTCCTTTAGCAAACCGCTCTGCGTACGAATGATAATATCTTTGATAACGGCTCGAAGCTTTCTCGCACTCGCGTCGAATTATTAATTCTCGTATAATTAATTATATTAACAGATTAATCCCGTTTAAAGTCACACCGAGTAAGATACGTCTAAATTTTACAGTACCAGCGTCTCGATTACACGATAAACAAATTCGGTGTTAGTAAACTAAGCCTCGGAGCATCGTGAAAAGGAGCGATCTTACTGACGTCAGTTTCCTACCACGATTTGTTGAAACCGAAGAAATCGGTAATTCGATGCTCGATAAGTAATAGAGAATTCCATCGGAAATTTCTTATAGTTACTACGACAATATTCGCGTACATGCTACGCGTAAGATCTATTTTTGACAATGTTATCGAAAATACCGATTTAGTTTTCTGTACGCCGATGTATGGCCGTATACCGAGAGCTGGAAGCATATGCTATTTTCGACTAAACGCCCACGTGTTTCGTACGCGTCGTCCATGTACACGCTGATGTTTTCTATTTCCGCGCGAGCGCAAACTCGCAGGATTTAAATTGCATCCGTGGAACGATTTTTATCTCTGCGTTTGCTCGAACAGCATCTGCGTTGCGTCGGCTTAAAAAGTTTTTCCCGAGGTTTGGCGAAAACAAACTTTTGACACCGGCGCGAGGAGAGAGTTTAATCTTTCTTAAACGACGCCAAGCGGCGTCTTACTTTTGTCGATTGCAAGTAACGTGATTCTGAGAAAGCTCCGTTGCAAAGGTTTTGTACGACGATGGAACGAGAGCAAGATCGCCCGAAGGAATCATACCGAGCATGATGTATATAAAATTGCAAATCGTAGGGTATGGCGTGACAATTGAAATTTAATGAAGTCATTTTGGATCTTCTACACGGATATACAGAAGTTACGTTTTACGGATCAACGAAGTTTCGGGAATCATTCGATAATCATCGAGCGCAGCGAAAAATCGTCGTGAGATGTCTCCTAAGTAATGTTGCATCGATCGAGGATATCGGGCCGTCGACAAAACCGTGTTCTCTTCGTGCTTCACCCCTGAAATAATACAAAAGCGATTTGCTGCTGAAGCCACGAGCTCGCGTGTTTACGAAATGGCGAAAGAAAAATAATTGCACGGCCAAGATCGTTTCGAGGGGTAAACAATTCGATATAAACGCGTCACCCGCGGTGATTTCAATGGCCAATTGCGACGAGGTGGTAGCGCAATCGAATATCATTTTCCGTTGGTTTGTCGCTGAAGTCTGGAGGCTTACCATGACGAGGAATATGCGTGAAATTTAAAACAATCCGGAATACAATAACCAAAGGCAGATCAGTAGAAGAATGAGTATGAAGTACGTGGTTAGAATGTTCCTCGTCTCGTGGGCTGCTTGTGGCATTTTTTCGAATTCTTCCGGAAACTTGGCTGTATCGGAAAAAGAATACGATTATATTGCGCGTATCGTTACGCGTCCAATTGGTAGGAAATTATGTCGAATGATGATCGGTACTCACGGCTCACGATAGTTCGTCGTTGTTTATCTTGAATCAGTCGCGAACTGATTTTCTCACTCCTATTCAAATTATTGCGATTATCCAACTGACCAGATTATTGACCAATCTCGGTGCATTCGAAACTAACGAGTGAAATTTAATTTTTTTTTATTAACAATGCAAAGCCAACCGTCGACCTTACAAGCGGAAGTGGACACACGGTAAAATCGAAGATAACCGAGCGAGTGATAGGTTCCTAGCCACTTTGCGTCCGATCTCAGACTAGATCGATCGACGCAGGATCCACGGGTACGCGAAGATCCCGAAATTCCTCCAGGAACCGGCGTGACTCCCCCCACTCGGACGATGGCGTACACCGGATTGCACCTTCTCCTTGTAACTTCTGCTCCAGGATTGGTAGCCGAAGTCCCACCACCGTCAATCGGTCCGAAACCGAAGAGTTCCACCACCTCGGGTTATATTAAGAATCGTGAATATTCGATATAGCGTCGATGGAAAAAGCTCCGCTAGATCGATTCACGATCGTCGTCGATCTAAAAACGTTGGGGTGGGGGTTCAAGGTCATCGCGACGCCGAAACATTCCCCTAATCGAAAAGTATGAGGGGCTGTAGGAGGGTCGTAGGTTGCATGACTTTGAGTATCTTTGTCAGGAATGTGGCTGAATGGCAATGAAAATTTTGTGAATCAAAAAATGCAGGTAAGGATCTTTGATAAATCTCGAATAGCGAATTTGGTTAATAAAGAGCGAATTCTGGAGTACCGGATTCTGGATTCTTTTTTACCGATGGGCGTTCTTGTAATCGTAATTTGTAACTATGAGTAACAACGGTTAAAGTGAATTTGATAGATCGTAATAATTTTATGAATCGTACGTAATAAGTACACCGTGAATTTTAAACAAATATCCGTTCTTACAGCTGCCGGACAGAGAGATAGAACTGAAACAGAAATTCGTTTCGTCATTAGAGGGATCTAAAAAAAAAAGTGTTTTGAACGCAGTTTATGTATTTTCTTTTTTTATTTGAAGTATTCCTGGCCTCGCGTAGAGAACACGCATTTACATACGACCCGCGGGTCAATGATAAATAAAATAAAATTCTGATCAAAAATATCGTAGTAACGGCAAAATAGCGAATTTAATTCGTAAATTAGTGAATTCTGAATTTAATTATAATGGTAGCGGAGAGATTAGCCGGTAGATTAACGATGTTCGAATAAAGTTTGACGCGTGTGTTATGGCCAATAAAGCACGATCCAAGCATGCACCTACGGGCGCAGCTCCTAGATGTTTAATGTAATTATAACGTGCCAAGAGAGAGAGAGAGAGAGAGAGAGAGACCGCCAACGTAGCGACTAAACGAGACACCGGTGTGAATTGATTTTTATTTTTAAACAATGTTACTTTTGATGTCGCCCACGCGCTAACGAGTCAGAGATCCGCCAACGAATTCACGTGTGGCGCCGCAATAATTTACACGTGATCAAATATAACGTGGGATTTAATAATCTCGAGGCGAGATAACTTCATTAATTTACAGCCGACTCGCGGCTAAACGTAAACACGATACTTCGTTTCGAAGTTATCGAGATTTCGAAATTTGATTTCTAATCACGATCGCACAATCGAAGAATCAACGAAACAGAAATTAATCTCTCATGCGCGTGCAACGATCGGAGTCTCAATTTCATTTTCTATTTACGCTTATTCGCGCGAAGAAATCGATGCAACGAAAATTAATACGCGATAGTAGAAACGCATGAATGAAAATCAGTTTCCGGTTCACGATTACCATAATTATAATACATATTGATAAAGCCCAGTATAAATCGAACGTAAAAGCGACAACGACACTTGGGACCCAAAAGTCCTTCGATTTGATGGACGGGCAAAGTTATTCTAGTGCTCGTTGGAACAGGCAGCGCGAAGTTTCTCGTTTGATTAGGATGTGGAGCATCGCCTCTTTAACTAATGCGTGGTAACGTCGTCTATCATTTCCAGGCCTTCGTCTAATTTTAACTCGTAAACCAAACATTAACCGCGATGGACAATCGCGTACACCTCCGATCCGGGTACCATCTGCTATTACGCAACCGTTTCCGTAGACACGGGATATTTAATAATGCAACAGTGATTCGTTCACAACTTAGGATTACGTTTATTATTTACATGAAGCGTACGAGCGAATATTTGACAGAATATTTATTCGTTCGATGAACGATACAATCGCGTAACAACGTTGCTTAGAGCGATTAATTGACTGGTAACTTACGACGCGCGACGTCGTCGATGAGCGATTAAAAAATTATTTATAAAAATCGTTGTCCGAGGAATGCCACGCTGATCGCGCTGCAGTTTTGTACAATTTAATCGCTAGTATTTAGGTACACGTGTATGGCGTGGCTCGGAGCAGTTACGTTACGATGGAGGCGTGATTCGAGTTACAAGAATAATAAAATGTGACTTTTATTACGCTACACCCGACCGCTTAAGAATCGCTAGGATGTATATTAATGGTACGCGTATAAATAGAGAGTGTGTTAGATCCGTTCTGCGCCATAAATCGGAGATTGTGATAAAAGTCGGGGCACATATTTTTTCTCGATACACCCGTACGAAGAAATTATCGTAAAAAGTTGACAAGGTATCTTTCGTTTAGCATAGACGAAACATCCCATTTGCTCGCCTTTATATCCTTAGATTCTTGGCACGCCGATCGTCGTCGGGAATTTTTAAAATAAAAACTGACGAGAGATATTTTGTAGGACTAGTGAGTGCCGAGAAAGCACTTAAAATTAATGTTGATATTTATAGTTTACGACTGCCTATCGCACAGGTATGCGTGTACGTTAAACCTTTCAAGAGCGTACCTCTCTACCGTAGTCCGTTTCCACGAACAATTTTTGGCAATCATTTTTTGGGTCACCGATCCCGTATCTGAGATCCAATGGTTGGAATTTGTTAACTTATCGCCAAGAGAGAGAGACAAAATTAAGAATTATAAAGAATACTTTTAAGCAAGGACCAACCTAACAACAGAACTAAATGGGCTATAGTCCCGGGGCGCCAGCCTTTTGGGGCAATGATTTTACTTGCGCTCTAATCAATTTTCAACTGGTGAACGCTTGCTCCAAGAGGGTTTAGTATTTTTTAATTTCTGCGTACCGATGTTTTAATAATATAATTAAATTCCCGCTTCCCGTCTTGTGTTATCAGTAGCCCACGGGCGCCAAATATCATAAGGCGGCCGTGCTTGACAGCGTCTGAAACGTGTCCCTGAATGACTAATCGTGTACAATAATTATGAAATAATAAGTAAGAAAATATCTTTTTTTTCGATACAACCTCCAGTTTTTAGATCTCAGTCGTATTCAGTGACTATACAATTAATAATAAACATTGCACTTTGCAGATTATATAACAATAATTTTAAAAAATGTAAAAACCTTTCGGACCAAAAGAATGAAATGCTCAGCGTTATATCAGGGGCGTAACTAGGCATTTAGGGGCCCCCGAGGAAAGGACGTAAATTGGGCCCCGTGGGTAAATAATAAAACATATTTTTCTGTGGTCTTGGGGGCCCTCTCACCTCGGGGGACACAGGGCATTGCAAACGGTTGCCCGTGCCTAGTTACTCCCCTGCGTCCCATTGTGCTGCAAAGATATAAAACTCTGCGGACAATATTATAAAAACTACGTAAGTACATACAGTGATAGAGAGACTCGCAAAAATACAGTATATTAGCGGATACCTGTATCTTGAAGGTAGGAAAAACAGCACAGGTAAACACCAATGCGTATCGCAAAAATAGGAAAAGTATAAAACTATTTGTTATTTACAGCGATCCTGCGTATAAAATACTTTACTTACACGTTATACAAAGCGTATTCTTCTTTTACCGGGGCGAGGCACTTAACTCGAAAAGTTGTCAGTGATATCCTCTACTCAAAAAGTAAAGCAGCGCAAAACTGATTGATACTTTATACACCTCCGTGATATCGCGCAACTCTTGTTTTTCAATATACTATTTTGTGAGAATAAATAATTCTTAACGAATTATTTAAAGCTCGTGGGAGTTGAGTGGCTCGTCCCGTGCATTATGCACAAAGAAAACGATATCATGCCAAAGAAAAACCTAGGACATCTTCCAAAGAATAATCGAATAACCTTAAGTCTAATTTGTACAAATCCGCCAACTTCCGAAGCTGCTTATACGTTAGCGTGGAATAATATCTCTCCAGTTTTTTCGAAGTTGGCTCGCTACTCGGTGGTTTAGATGGAAAGCTGTTAAAAAGATTTATGAGTGAGAAGTGTCGAGAAATTACAAGCGAGGTACTCCTTCGATACTCACTTTAACGACTCAATGCCCATTCGCTCCAAAACTTCGGTAGCGTCTTCGACCAAACTCTCGTATTTGCTAACGAGATTATAGTTAACTAAACACGGGTGGCATAACTCGTATATCGGTTTCCAGTGTTCATTTCGTGTCTCGTTCGCCGAATCATCCGTAATGAATTCAACGAATTCTCGGAAAGTAACGTCATCGCCATTTTTCAATGACTCCTCGGTCGCATTTCGTCTGTACCTCTGTTAAAAAAGAAAAAAACCGCAATCGATACAAAAGTGAGTATCCTCCATCGTTACGCGTTTAATCGCGTTTCAAAGAATCTTAATAACCTTGATAATTTTTTTCCCAAAACGTGTTTGAAAATACTTGGAGCTTTTCTCGTGTTTAGCTTCCAGCTTGTTTCTATAGGCTGACAATAGTCTTTCCAAAGGATGCCTCACGACTATCAGCTTATCGTAGGTCACCAACATTCTCTCGATTTCGGGCAATGTGTAGTTGCTCAGTCTTTGAAAAGTACCAGACGAATGGGCCTGATCAGCTGGAATTTCCAAAGGGTCGCTACCTGGCCATTTTCCTGTTGCGATCATCAAAACACGTTTCCAATTCGTACAAGCAACCTGATGGTAAAAAAGAAAAGGTTTCGTTCGGAACAACGGAATAATAAGAATAATAATAATAATTTAAAGGTGAAGTGATTGTAAGGCACGTCCAAACGTGCAGGTATAGCGAGGTCCCCAGTAATATGGTCAAGCGGAAGAGTATGTTTACCACATATGTAAGTACGTGCCAGTGGTCGTAAGGAAAAACACCGTGTATCACGATTAAAAAAATTGAAGTTAAGCATTAAGTAATAAGGAATATATTATACGTAGAAGAGTAATTTATATTAACCTCTTATTAATAGATAATTTAGAGTACTTATACTTTCAATTAGAATTCACAGAATAAATAACTTTTCGCATAATTCCTGGGGTCCCTTCACCTGACCGTGTTAAACATTAAATTGATAATGATCTCGCCGACTAAATATTTGAAATTTAAACGAAAAGACGATGTACCTTCGGAACGTAGCAATAGAGCAACTCGTGTTGTTCGTCCACGAGGATATTTCGAAGAGATTCCGGATTCAGTGTTTCATTCTCGAAACTGACGTTGTCGAGAATTCCTTCGCACTTGTACTGCAATCTCTCCTGACGCTCTACCAAGGCCGAGCGGGCTAATGCGTTGGGCCCTGTCCAGGAATACATGAATTTCTCGCTCTCGAAGGACTTCTTTTTCTCCTCCTCCGACAAGACGTTCTCACGAGTCGCGCTCAAATGCACGACAAAGCTCGAGATATTGATAAACAGCAGTACTATCCCCCAAACACGGCATTCTGCCATCGTTTTCTGCGTCCACCCGGGGCATCGAATTATTATCCTTTTTATTTAGGAATCGAACCTGTAACATTCAATTATAAGATTCGATTAAAGCAATACGAATTTGATATAAATAGTACAGACGGTAAGCAGACCTCGCTAGAACTTTTTGTTGTTCAAATTGTTTTGGTATAAACTTTGCAAAAATGTGAACGCTTCATGTTTTGATCGAAGGGCAAGTAATATAAAGTAGCTTCTTATAATATTTTATTATAAGACATCGATGAAATTGTTTGGTAATTTTCCTCGGCCCAACAGTCCCAAATATTAGTAGAACAAAAACACAGTTAAACTCGATTCACGCATTATTCATGCTTAAAATGTCACTAGCCCAACGGGATTGTCTTAGCATTTGCATAAATGTGAACACCGTCATATGATTTCATTCATACTACGTAACGGCTTTTCAAAATTATATATACACGCACATGTATAGGTATATAGGTATATATAGAATCGAATGAAAAATATTTCAAAAATATGTAATATGGGCGAAAAATATGGAACACGTAAAATATATGCAATACGCAAAATATGCAAATGAATGTGCAAATATGTCTTTTGACTGACATTTCTTGTTGCGCACAGTACATTTGACATCTATACATATGTATATGTAGAACATACTTTTCCTTTAATTAAGAAGCATAAAAGTAGGTAATACATGCCATTCGTAATGTGCGTGCCGTTTGAACCTAATGGACATCCGATAATCGTAATAAAAACATTCCATATCCAGTGCAAAAGATATCGGTATCGGTGTCGAGTGTCGAACAGAGAACCTGTTCCAGCGCTTCTTTGCTTTTGTAAGTGTGACACCATTCGGAGTTAAAGAGAATGTAGGCACAAAAAATTCTGCGGTGCAATGAGTAAATCGCGATGACAGCGTCTTTCTAGTTCCTGCGATTCGAGATTTGGTGTAACGTGCATTGTAAACAAAAATTTAAAAACGGATATCGAAAGTGGCATGAAAAGTGTTATGTCGGCAAATAAATTGAACTGCTAACTGTGATCGATTGAAAAGGAATGTCTACGGTTATACCGCCAGGTGCATTGTGTCGATAAAAAAATCAACTAAACAAATTTAACAATGAATCGTCGATGACCAAGGAGATCGTGAATATCGTAGTTACCTTCAATTATTTGACGAAATTATTCAAGATACACGGTAGAATGCATTTAGAGATGCAAATACTAAAATTCTTTTAACTTGAGCTGAGAGTCTCTTTCGAGGAATTATGCTTACGTTACGTCAAACCTTTTTGCATTATGAATAATTCATTGATATAGTGATTTTATTGTATCTTGGTTTTGAATGTTGATTTACAGGAAGCGTGAAAGTTGACTCGCAATCAACGTAAAGTGTACCAATTCCTCTGCCGACATAACTTTTTACTATTATATCATAATAATCCCCGTGCCAATTACATCCTGTTCGTTAGAGTGGAATACCATCGTTTAGGCTCGTGTATTCGAAACGCACGCTTGGTCAGCGCCAATGCTATTTGAGGTACGTGCCGTAAATTGTCGATTTCCGTTTGTTGCTAAACCGGAACGTGGGTTTCATTAAGATTGCGAATCAACCCGTTGATAAATCCCAACTGTGTATGTAAAATAAAGATAATTTACGCGCAACATTCTAGTACACATACAAATTACCGAATTCACTTTTTCATTGCAACGCGCGACTCGAACAAATATTTTTGTTACACATATTTAAACGTACGCGTGGTGATGAGATTTAAACCAACGAAGCCAATGAAACTTATAAATAAATCGATTTCCTTTAAATACTAATTGATCGGTCGAATTATACTTGCGAGAGCAAATAACAAATTAACCAATCACGACGTTTTACGGCACAATTAGCTTGCAATGTCCGAACTAATTTGCTCCGAAAATAAACTTCACAAAATTGGTTACCCTTGTATTAAAAAAAGAATATTTTATCAACACCTTGGCATTGGAATAATTAGATTACTGCGCACGCTCAGGCACGATCATTCGATCATCGGAATAGTCACGAAAGACAATAATAATGTTTTGTTCCCTCGCTTTGTATTCGAAGCAACGTGCAATGAAATTAGTATCCTAACTTCATAGTCAACAAAGCTGCACACGCCTCTGTCACGCAACGTGACAATCATGCGATCGTAGAAATGATCACATACTATTATAAAATAGAAATTATCGTCTTCGTCCTGAACCTTATCGATGACGATGACACGCGATTTCTATAAAAGTTAGTAATAAAAATAGCTACAACCCGGCACCGTTTAACACCAATTCACTGCACACTGCATCGTCGCCGACAACCGCGCGCAGTCAGAATCGTGCACTGAGTCACAGAATAAACGAAACATCTTGGTAAAAGCACAAGATCGTCCGCGTATCGTAGGCAAACGGCGATAACCAACCTCGCGCGCTCCGTTGGCAGAACTCGGGACAGCAAGATCGTCAAAATCTACGTGGCATAGACGAACGAACCATCGATCACCTCAGGTAAGCATCCTCGAAGAAGCTCCGATGCCTCCCGAAAATTGACGAAATTCCTTTTGGGGCGGGCGAGGATGGATACCTCGCTGAAATTCCCGGCCAGACGGTCGCTCGGTCAAACGACCTCATTTGACTGAGGTATCTTTAAACGAGAACCACTGGCGAAACTCGATTTTTGGGCAAGATCGGCCGTGCCGACGGCGGAGAGGGGGATCGTGAGTGATAAAGAAGACTGAAGGAAGAAGAGAGAGAAAATCACTGGAAGCACGAATGATTTTGATGGCGAACGCCGCGTGGCTCAAAGGGAACACGTTGACCGTGCCGATGGACGGCCGGCTATTGCCCAAGTTTTACTCGGTTTGCCTCGAAGAACTTCTTGGGACATAAGGACGTATCGTGGCGCGAGTAGCGTACGAGTGAAAGAAGCTGCGCGCGCCACCGATATTTCATCTTCGTTTCTTTTCAGCGGGCATCGCGTCGATCTTCTTCGTCCAGTTAACCGGGTGTCGCTTCTCGTATTTAAGCTTTTGCTGCATTCGGCGCTCCGTTTCGGATTATCTTGAAATTCTTTGCTCGACTCCGTTTAAAGCGTAATTAGAGAGCGTCGGGACTCTTTCGTACCTTAATAGAAGAATCTGTAGATTTTTCGAAAACGGGCCATCGGATCTTGAGTTTTGGAATCTTATCGGGGCGTCGGATCTTAGGTTTTGGAAAATGTAAAAATTCAACGCTTTGTTTAGGAATGTTCAAAAATTTGCTGCTCCCATTTTTTTTTTTTTTTTAGAAACTCTACAAACCTGTGCAATATTTTCCACGAGAAATAATTTTAATGGATTTTACATTAAGGACATGAACCAGCGTAGATACTTATAAATGTTTACATAATCCGATGTATTTAAAATTCGTAAACGATAAGATTACCCACTGCAACTTCAGCAAACTTACAACGTACATATCTGTTCAGACAATTCCGCTGGAAAAGCAGTTCTTCGTAATACGACAAACTGGTAGCAGAAACGCTTAAACGACGGTAAAGTATTCGATACGGTGTAGATATTTTAAGATCAAGAAAAGTAAATAGTTATTACTAAACTTGAAATTTTCCTTGTCAATGTAAAATTATAAACTATGATATTCATCGTGGTAAACACACCCCTATTTCGTAAGAACATTACATATTACTCGGACTGCAATGTCATTTAGCGGACACAACTATTCAGCTGTATACATATAGATACTATATCGCTCTCGATAACCGTTCGATTACCGCGGTACCCGGTTTATTTAATTTACATGATAATTTGGTGTGTCAGGAAAGTTATGAGATTGTTCCGAGAAAAATCCCAATGGTACAAAACGAAAATGATATAATGTATGTAATATGCAAATTCTCTTTCAAATCAATACCGCGAATCCGCGCTTCCTTGGTTAGCAAGAAACGTTAATATCGGTGTAAGGAAAACAAATATAGTGTTATGAGATTTTCATGCATATTAAGATCCCGATCCGAATCCTCGTCGTTCGTCGTATTCCCGTGCGGTATGAGAGCCAGAGAAAGTGCCTTGCCTTCATTCCCCTTTTGTACCGCCGCTTACCACGAGTGGTTTCAGTCTTCCTTTGGCCCTCGTTGCTCCTCCATCTTTCAAAGAACAAAATAATTCCTGAGAACAACATCGCGAAAGATAGTGGAAACGCGGGAAAAGAAGATTGGCTGACGCGCGAGGCGGCAGAAAAGCAATTTACAAGCGAGACCAAGATATAGGGCGAAAAATGAGGCAACCTTGAATAGTAAATGTCTGTACTGGCACATTCGCAAGAAGTAAGAAAGTTTTTCAAGAGCTGAGGTAATGCGCTTTCACGTAACGAAGTTCCAACAAAAGTCGTTTGATTGAAACAAATAATTTAGCATATGGTGTTTTCACGCTCGACCGTCATTAATTATATCAGCAAAACTTTATGTGTAAAGATTTATTATACGTCCATCTCATTTCCGTCAGTTTCGAAATGTATCATAATACGTTCCACGAGTTAGTGAGAAAGTGGAAACCAAAAGCACGAAGTGCTTAATCGATATTCACTATCATGAGTGGTGTTTAAATTGGGCGTTAGTATTTGTAGTTACACGTGAATTTGAATATAATCTTGAGATTGATGGATAAGTTGCGAACTGTCAAAAGCGGTGAAAAGTAAATCATAGAAAATACCGCTGTAATAGTAATTCTATTTTACTTGATTTGTCATTTTAATTGAAATACTGGAATTTCAACATGGAAGTTTCACAGTGCAAAGTTAAAAGAAAAAGTCATAGAATTAATTAAATTGGTTTGAAATATTTCAGGAAAATGATGCTGCAGATAGCCCTTTGGCTATTATCAATTTTGCTGATTTTGTGGCTATTGTCACATACCATTTTGAAAATCGTACGTGCTCTATGGGAAATTTTCTTGCCGATATTGGATTCAAAACCGATTGATTTGCGCACAAAATTTGGAGAATGGGCAGGTGAGTAAATTAGACGTGTACGTTGTCGCGATAAACACCTGTACGAGGGTACATACTATCATGGGTACAAACATGTTCATTACAATTTTCCAAACAATATTTTTCTTTACCCGAGCACCATTGTATTTTTAGTTGTCACTGGATCGACCGATGGCATTGGTAAAGCGTATGCCAAAGAATTAGCTAACAGGAACATAAATTTGGTTTTGATAAGCAGAACATTGAAAAAATTGGAGCAAACCAAAAACGAGATTTTGCTTGAAAATCCGAAACTCGACGTGAGAATCATCGTGGCGGATTTTTGCAAAGGAAAAGAGATTTTCGCGAAACTCGAGGAGCAACTGAAAGACATACCAATTGGAATATTAGGTGAATAGACATTACCGTGTTCTATAACAGTTTCTTGCTATCAGACGACAATACTAATTGCGGTAACGACGCAACGTGCTGATTTCCATTCAATCATGGAAATCTGGTTTTTTGGCTCTCTTGTATTCACACTTTAATGACCCCAAATTTGTACCTAATCGTTGGTGATACATGTGCATTGTCATGAACACGCAAAGCAGTAACGCTTTATGCATGCTCCGGATGAATATTAATAAAAATACGAACATTTTCAAGTGAACAACGTCGGTATGATGTACGAATATCCAATGTATCTGGGAGAAGTTCCTCAAGACGTGCTGTGGGACATGATCAACGTTAACATCGGAGCTACCACGCTGATGTCACGTTTAGTCATCGATGGGATGCAAAAGCGCAAAAAGGGCGTGATAGTTAATGTCTCGTCTGGATCGGAATTACAGCCCTTACCATTAATGACGGTTTACGCTGCGACGAAGATTTATATAAAAAGCTTTTCGGACGCCCTTAGAGCTGAGTATACCAAATTCGGCATAACCGTTCAACATTTATCTCCATTTTTCGTGAACACGAAAATGAACGCGTTCAGCGACATACTTCAGGTAAGAGCAGGAGGAGAATCTTATTAGCAGTAAAATCGTAGTTCTAGCATCTGTTTCAAAGAATTACTTAGTATCAAATTCCGTCGAGTGTCATTTTATTACATTATAATGCTAAAATATGGGATTGTTAATGACTTTCTTACGAATACATTTGTTAAACAAATTTTTTCTTTCTTTACGGTTTGAGAGCATTGACGAGGATTAAGAATTTCGATCATTAATTTTTTCAGTCTAAAACGATTATAATATAAAGAATTACAAGAGCTAGACAGGACTATATTTTCATCCAAAAGTTTTTTTTTATAGACAAACATAGTTTTTCATATGTATTGCATGTTATAAACGCAATGTTGATTTTTTAATTCTCATCGTTCAATTTGAAAATACTCGACTTAGTTGGTATTAGGAAAGACAAATTATAGATAAAAAAATTGTCATTTTTTCAAGCGTTATATCGCAATTTTAATAAGAATCTCCGTACAATGTTTGAAGTATTTATCGTGTATTTATGAATGTCGTAGGTGTCTAGTATACTGGTGCCTAATGCAACGACGTATGCAAAAAATGCAATTGCCACTCTTGGAAAAATGGACTCGAATACCGGATATTGGGGTCATGGGATCCAAAAACTGATTGCCGTATTTTCGACAGTGGAAATAAGAACGAAAATTGGGTTGATTATGAATCAAACTTTTAGGCGAAATTACCTTAAGCAGAAAAAGGATAGCTAGGCGTGTATAGTTATTCTTGTGCTATGTATTTTTTACGGTGTGTAGTCATGATATTTTATACGATATTTTTAGAAGAGTCTATCTTCCATGTAACATTTAAGGATTTAATTGTTAACCAAATTTATGTGTGTTATTAATACAATGAATGATTTGATTAATAAACTTTTATGTACGTATCCTGATTAGTAACTATACGTATATTATTACTTCATCAAAAATATTGAAAACAAACAAATTGAAGATGATGACGATTCAGTGATGAAAATCAAAGTTCCCGCGTGTGTACTTTCCAACATGTCCGCTTCCAGGTGAATGGAACTGAGGAATTATGGCGACGTTCATTTGCAATTGTAATTTCGACAATAAAATCTACAAATTTATATCTAATACCGATATAAAACAATTTTTATTGATGTTTTCATCCTACTCTATACAAAACAGATTTTAATTTCTATAAGTGCTCCAATTTCCATCAAATAGTGTTTCCCAATGACCATTAGATTCCCGGGGACTATAAATTCCGACGATTCGTTGCGCAATTAATGCTGAATAAATAGCCATAAAACAATGGTTAATAAGGAGTAAATTACAAAACATTAAAGATTAGAAAAATTTCTAATGATTCTAACCATTACTCCCCGATTAAAAAATGTAATAAGACGTACAATTATGTAACTGAGTTGCACATCACGCCTGCACGGGGGTCCGCAGGAAAATCTCACGTATTTCATTACACCACCGACAACCGGTTTTGCGAGTAATAACATTGATAATTTATTTATTAATCTTTATATAACTCCCCCTCGTTAAACAATATATCATACAACCATAAATTATATACCAAATTGCATGCAATTTCTTCACAAATATTACGATAACGTTTCATCATGGTGCAACTAGCGTTTAAACGAAATTGTGCGAACTTCCGGATGCGCGAAAAGTTTCAAATGGTGTCTGACACCGAGCATACCGTGCGTGCGCATCCTAGGGTCACGTGACTCGCGTGACCGCATTCTTCTAACGCGGGGACGCTCATTCTCTATCCATGTATCGAGAAAGGAAGACGTTTAAATTTTCTCTCCGCTCCATATCACGGGCAAGATGAGTCAGTAGTCCACGAAGCAGCTTGCACACGCAAGTGTGCCGACACAACTTATTAACCATGGAGTAAGTAATACTTATTTGTTTACCCAAGTTCCTTAGTTTAACGTTTGTGCCCACGGTAAAGTTACTGGACTGCCATTTTGTGAGTCATCATGTCGCGTTCGAACACCTAGCTGTCGAATTAGTAACTTTCACCATACGAGAAATGAGCCTCTGTTTTTTTTTTTACGACATGACAATACGTCATTCCCGCGAAATAACTTTTCGCGGAAATTGATTGATCCGTTGAGCGGGAAAGGTCTTGCCAGATGATAAGGTTCGCGGTTGCGTCATAATGTTAAATCGCTCGGTTTATTTTTTATTTACCAACATTATCTTTTAACAAAAATTCATTTCTCAACTGCGTACTATTATGTTAAATTGGTACATAGCCCGTTTTTAAATTTGTATTAATGAATATAATATGCGATCTTTGGATGAAATTAATTGATCCGAACGATAGATCTTTATTTTATAACGCTTTTATAACACTTGTTTCCGCGAGGGATTTAACTATGAGAGATTCAAATGCAAATTTATATAAATCTTTACACAAATGTTGTGAATGGACAACCAGTTGATCAAACAATGCCTTAAGATGTATCTACTTCATTACAATTCCCTGTTTCGTACTTGCTCCACAAACTTCACTATAAAACTTTAAATAAAAAACAGATTGCACAGGTAATTTATTTCGCATTCAACACTATTCACAACTTCCACTTTTTTTTTTATTGCTTATTCTCCGCTTATACAATCTTTGTTCCGATCTGTATAGTTTAATTAAAATTAATTTTTTTAAATAAACATGCGATTAGCAGAATTCATTGCATAGTTTTTGGTTCCACATAATTAATTTGATCTAATTGTATCATTGAAATCCAATTAACGCATAAATTTTTAATTTTTCCAGGGCCAATATGGCGCTCATACCGAGCTACGTCGCAAAGACGACACAAATTTATTTTCATCGTTTTATAATATCACTTGATTGGGTTCGCATCAACAATGACATCCGATCAGGGCCAGGAGATGTGGTTGTGGAAGGACGAGCCGGTGTCCCCTAGCGGGTCATCGTCTGTGGAAATCGATGATGATTGGCTATTATTCGACGATAAGCCTGTAGATCCTACTAAGAATGGCACCGAACCTGTTATGTACGACGATCACCCTACCCGGGCACAAGTAGCTTCAAAACTTTTGGAAGAACTGGATGAATGGATTAAAGAAGGTAAGTTTTTGGGCATTGTTATTAAATTATAGACCAGCACCAGCTGCTGGTTCATTATACGAGATCCCATCACGTATAAAAATGAGTTGTATAAATACCATTATAATGTTCATACTGTAAATGCAGCAAAATGAATTACAGTCGAAAACTAACATCAATTCTGATATTGATATCTGGGAGAAAGATTTGTTGCACGTTCCCGAGTAATTCTTAAGTTACCACAGTTATACATTTATGCTAAAATACTGTACACATTGTTCTGTGTTGTTTTTAAAATACCATTACTGAAACCTGTGGGATTAAAGAGATATCACAGGTTTCCCAACCCTGTATCTGAAACAGATACATTTTATATATGTGTATATATATATATAATATCTGTTTTAGATACAGTGTAATCTGTTTTATATCTATAAATACTTTGAAGTTTCCTTTATCTAAAAACTAATTTATAACTCAAACCACAAAGTTGCTATGTGTACAGATATTTTCAAAGCTTCATCTGTGAGCTGTTCCTTACACATTTTAGTATCGTTATTATAATCCTCACAAATGGAAACATTAAGAGTACGAATTGCATTAAATTACGTATACATACATTGCTGATATCTATAGCCGTTTTAGGAGAAAACACGAAAATAAATAAGAGAAACCTCGAAACGCGTATACCTCGATTCATCGAAAAATGATTGTCCACTCTCTTATAATATTTCGAAATCTCTTTGTGTAGAAATCTCGCATTATATAGACTAGACGTGGTTCTAAGGTTATCTAAACATTTAGAAGTAATACCAAAGAGTTGTGTCGTGACGTCAACTTATCGTTAATTATATATTGTGCCGCGAGTTGCACGTTCAGTTCAACCACGCAGCCAGCCTTTCGAATCATCGGAAACTGTGCTATTAAGTGCACACTACACGCATAGTTTTCCGTGCGCTCTATGCTGCGAGCAATTGAAATCGCAAGAAAAATTGTGCGTGTAATGCAGTTTAGCTGAGTTTAGCGGACCAGATCTATCGACGGCTCCAACAGGTCGAGAATGGCGCGTGCTGCCGCTGTATGCGCGCGTTAGCTTGAGTGTGTAAGTTCGATTTAACCAGCGGCCAGCGTATTTCCCCTACTTTTCGAAGAATGTTGCGTATTAAAACGCACAGAAAGCCGAAGTTAACTTTTCGTCGGACTAGGCTCTCGATGTTCCTATCGCTCTTATTCTTCCCACTTCCTCCAGTTCGTATCTCGTTTTCCCTTCTTTTTTCTGGAAAGGAGAGTGGGACGAACTGGTTAACCTCTACGCGACGGCTTTGCTTGGAGGCCGATAGGGGAATGACGTGTGTGTTAGTAACTGTTGGAGTAGGGGCGACAGAGGGGAAAGTCCAAAGATAAGCAGGAGTGGTTCTCTCTCTCAGTATTGCAGACCGATCGCACGATTCCGTTGATCGCTAGTCGATTCAGTCAACGTTACATTGGTATTTAAACGTTTCTGGTGCTAATTCAGTTTTCCTGGCCGTTGTGTACGATCCCAACAACTCGTTCAATCGTCGCCAGTACTTTGCCGCGTCGTGAGAACTCAAATGCCTTCGGGAGTTTGCCAAATTTCTGGCGTATGTGTCTCTCCCCACGAGTGTTGTGTCAGTGATCTGTAACAGCAGGAAATACACCGAATTGATCTTGTTCTGTCGGGTATCAGCGCCACATCGAATTCACCGGATCGTCGAACTCTGAGCAGAGATTGTAGGCTGTGCGCTGATCTATCGGCTCGCCTAGGATCGTGATTTTTTTCATAACATACGTTAACGCGTTACACGTGCTTGGGGACCACCGACCGATTGATAGTGGAACACCGAAATTCCGCGAGATTGTTAAGATTTCTATAAGCGTGAACTCGCGCCGACTGGTTTATCGATACAAAGTGATCGGCGGAGTGTGTCGCCGCGTGATATAATATCGATGGACATACAGCTAAAATCCTATTGCTAGAAGCGCGGTAGAACGTTTAAATAGCATACCGCGAAGCTTAAGAAATTCGAGTGCGCACCAGCAACTTAATACTGGCATCTCTAAAAGTGACCCAAGTAAAAGACTCGGCGTCTCGATGGTGGAGCGTGCTAATGTTATATAATAGCATGCAGTTCGCATATCGCTACACGTGGAACCGAGAGATCATTGTCAATTCCCAAAAACTCGTGAAAAGACGTTGAATCGGAGGTACTCGCCTCCAGTGGCTGGACTTGATTTTTATATCGAAGAATATACCGCGCCTTCAAGAACGTTTCTACGAGTTTATTGTATTAATTGTAGTATATACTTTCCCCTTCCCATTCTCTTTAATAAGGATTCACGCAAAAACACTAGCTACACGTGATTATAATGGCTGCTATATGTTACAGTGGTACGTTTCCTTTCGCTTGCTTTACTGATCTCTTTTTCTCTCTCTCTCTTTCTTTCTTTCTTTCTCTTTCTCTCTAGCGCTCTCCGCTCCGATGGAAAAAATATCTCTTATATGTATCAGGCAACTGTTGCCACATTGTTCCGTCTTATCGAGCGGCAAAATTTGACGGTGTATCACCGAAAAATTAATTGCTATCAATGCTGTTTCGCCGAATCTTGCGCGACCGATGGATTTAAACGCTACGTCATGCGCGATGAATTTTGCGCAGCGATCGCTGTGTTTACATTTACGAACGTTAATTATTTTTTGATCATGTATCGATGAGAGTGATTGTCCAGGATTAGTTCTCGAGATTTCACGTCGGTGCACTGAAGAATTTTTAAATCGATTGTTTTACCTCGCTCCGGTTTTGTAAAGGTCAACTGTAATATATGCAGCTGTGAAAACAAGAAATTAGACCTAGCAATTAAGTTATACGCTTAAAGAAAAAAAACCATTGGGAGTAATTTATTAGTTTCCGCGCCGTTCGTTTTTAAATATACAACTTTTATGAGACTGTTTTGACTCATGATATTTGAGTTCTAGGATCTTGTTAAGCGTAACCGGTGTGAGGAAATGTGAATAGCATTTGATTTCGTATGTTCTTGATGTTTTGAGAGCCGATTAAGTTATTACTTACATATGTCTTTATAATACAGAAACATTCTTATCTAACCTCGTGCCCTCTGCATTTAAATGAAGATAACTTAAACAGTTTAAGTAGCCTCTGATCAAAGTTTGAGGAAGAAATGGGTCAGGGGTGTCTCAGAGAATATGGTAGTTATCGTATTAGTCTAGGAAAGATTTATGCGAGTGATACTATGATGCGTATCCCCCATTGGCTTAATTAATAGCTTCAGCACAATATGACGAGTATAAGAATAACCCAGAGATATCACTTCTTGTTAGCGATACTAGGAATTTCTTTCCCAATACTTTTGACAAACTTTCCTTGTTTCGTACTTGGAAATCCCATAAACAAATGTGTACACTTACGCTGCAAAACCCAACTAAACAATGTCTTTCTGTTTTCATCATACTTTTGTTTGTTTCGTATTGAAACTGTATAAAAACTGTACAAAAACAGTACAGAAACTGTAGAAATTAGACCTAGAAAATTAAAAATCAGTTGTCGCCTACTTGTATCATTTGTGTCAAATTCTGGTCTCCGTAACAAATGGTAGCAGCATTGATTGCAGTCAGTTTAATAGAAGCCAAACAAATTGCAAATCAAGAACTTGTTTTTCTAGTTAAACTAGAAACGTCCATGAAATTATATATACATTAATGCACCACTCCTACTTATTGTTCATGCAGTAGATACATAAATGTCCTGTTAACTTTTGAATCTGCTCTGATATCGCATAAAGAGCCATTGCAACATGATGTTTTCTTTTTTACAATGAAATTATGTGCTAAAAGTTTAAATATATATATATATCTATATATTAATAAGCGTTTAGTACAATTTAACGTTTAAATTGGGGTAATACATATTACAGATAAAAAACCAAGCTTGATAATAAGAGCACAATTAAAAATATCGGTGATTATCAGAATTAGATACTACGATATCAGTATCAGCATAATATAATCGGTGTATGCAATCTGAATGAACATTTTACTTACTATTGGATATTGCTTTTGAGGAAAAACATTATTTCTCTTTACAATAAAAATACTATTTTGTCTTACAGAGCCTTTCTCGGATTGGTTGGAAGAAAAGATAGAACTTCCCATTTTCGAAGAATTACCGATTCCTGAAAATGGGCAGAACAAACCAACAGTATATACAGATATCATAAAGGCTTCCCATCAAGACGATACTCAAACTCTGTTGCAGGAGTTTGAAACGGTTCTAGGTGATGTTGAAGCTTGCCATCAAATAGTCCCTTCATCAAGTTCCACGTTAACTCCACCGCAATCGCCACCACCGCAGAAGCCACTGAGCATCGATACCCAATTACTCGTTACTCTTCAGCCTGTACAACCATTATTTTCTAACCAGCAAACTGTGTATAACGTGGTAGTCCCCGAAGAAAAATCATATGTTAGCGAAGTACCTGAACAATGGAATACCGAAAATATATCATTGGATCCGCTCAACACGAATGTCGCGCACGAGTTAGCGGTCGTAGACGAATACGTACGCTTGCACACCGAAGATATTCCACCATCTAGTCCATGCACTAGCTCTGGTGGTAGCTATACCTCGTCCGAAGACTCTGTTGACGATCCAGATTGGGTATTAGAAGAGGGAAGGAAAAGCGGAAAGCAATCTGCGAATGTTTCATCGAAAAATCGACATAAACCCTACTCCCGGCCTTCCGTAGAAGACAAAAAAGTCCGGAAGAAGGAACAAAACAAAAATGCAGCAACACGATATAGACAAAAGAAGAAGCAGGAGATCAAAGAAATTTTGGGGGAGGAACAGGAACTAGCCGATCACAATGACAAGTTGAAAAGTCAAGTAAAGGATCTACAACGAGAAATCGGGTACTTAAAGGGTCTGATGAGAGACTTATTCAGAGCCAAGGGTCTTATGAAATAATCCATTCATCTTTCAATCATAGTTATGCTTAATCCACGATTATTCAATTTTATTAACTATATTTTTTGACACTAACTATTTTACAATTGTACTAATACATACATATATGTATACATACATACATATATGCATACATACATATGTGCATATATATATATATATGTTGTAGCATATAATTACACTTAGTTTATTGATTGTTACTTTTTTTAACTAGCCACATATTTAAATGTAAACCTAAAATCTATCACAGCTTCTTAGTAGGACTACAGATCTATCGTCGTGTAATCCACAAAATATGCACCATCTCCTAACTTACTGGTGGTCCGTTAAGATTAGCAAACGAGATGCATTAAATACAAGGGAACTTCTTAAGTATGCAGCCGTATAAAACTCGTATAGAGTGGAGGACTCGCTATTACCGCAGATCCCGCGAGTGATCTAATGCATCTTCACGATGCGAATCTTTTCATTCCAAACAATTCTAACCCAATCAAGTTATGAGTTTTCTTACAGAAAATATTGTATTAGAAAAATAATAAATGGGTTATTGTATAATACGATACCGACATTATTGTCATAAAATCCCTACTCTTTGACTCCATTCAAATATCAAATTAGAAAGACGTCCCAGTGATATTTCGATGCAAACAAGAGAATTAAAAGCTGAAGATATGATTCTACTTTCAAAGAAGTAACTTGAGAAAATTATGTTTATTGGATCAACAGTTGCAAAACAATTGCCATTTGTTATGACTGAATGAATTCATAAAATACACATTAATTCTATGTTGTACAGCAACGTATCTTCAAGATGTACAGGTATTCGGAGTATTTTGTATGCAACATTGTACTACGACACTCACAAAATCGTGAACTCGTTGGCCTTTGTAAAATTGCCTGATATCAAATCAATAACATTCTTTGTCAATCCTTCAATTACTCGCTATCTAGGTAAGGAAGTACAGAATTACTCGAAATAAACGAAATTAAATTGTGACGTTTGTTTTAATTGGATGAACTCTAAAACCATAAACACGACAGAAAGGGTAGTTGGACAACTTTTCATGTGCAAGCTAAAACTTTTCTGTAACAAACTGAAAAGCTCCGAAATGAAATTGTCGGATACTAAGTATTCGCGCATGATTTAGATTTATTTCAGACTAACTCAAGATTGCTGAATTGGATGTTTTGCGTAAGTAAAATAAACTTCACAGAAATATCTTTAATAACAAAATGACGTTGAAACTAGATTTGTTCATTGCTTAAAATTTGTATACTTAAATTTACTGCGTAGGACTTACGAAGTCCGCCAACTACGTTCAAAGCAAACATGATTAAAAAAACGATTGTCATAGAAATCAAGAAAATGAACGATGACAATTTTATGCAGATTGTAGTTTTGTATAAATCACAACATTTATCTTCATTTCTTTCGACTTTTTAACAGTGCACATAATCCACTGCCCGCGATTACAAAACGAAATGTAGAAAACATTAAATTGGTAAGATATATTTAAAAAAAAAAAAGAAAGAAACTAACATAGAACGAATACGAACGTAATAACGATAAAGAAAATTCAAAAACAATTAACAAATAGAACCTGCCTCTTAATATTACCTACTTGTAGATCGCTGTATCGTTAATACGATAATGAATAGCTAGTTAAACGCAAATGACTTGCTATCTTGAACATCTATTACAATTCTTAAACTACTATAGTTTTATTTTTATTATATGAGTACTCACGCGCTTTAGTACGCATAGACGGTATATGCGTGTTGACGCAAGGGCCCCATCTGAATGCATGTTTTCTATGCGTCTATATATATATATATATGTATATATATATATATATTCATACTTTCCGCTTCTATTTACATACAATAGTATCAACAATACAAGTGAAATACCTGTAATGATTAGCACGAAATATACTGAAAATTGCCCATTCAGAAACTTACGTGTACTATACGCAATTTAATTTTGTTCATTCACTATTTTCCATGAATGACCAGATATCACGATTCAAATATTAACGATCCTTTATATGTACAAAACAACAAAAATACATTCTTACATGACCTTGCCGATTATATTATAAGTTTGAAGCGTAAATTACTTTTTTCTTAACAAGAGACAATTTAACCAAATGGGTGGCATATGACTATTGTCGAAACTCGGGTGGTACGTTAGGTATTCCATAGCAATCTAAACATTGTTATAAGTATTTTTTAACGTATTGTAACTTTTAACGAATTTAACACATTTGCTACTACTTTAATTGTTTTAAATGCTAGTACAAGACCAAAAGATTTCTGCACCTAAAACGTTGCGCTATGTATCGATTCATCTTCTGTTAAGTGAATAAATCTTGTATACGGTACAGTTTTGAATAGCAAATATGTTAAATATGTATTATTGATGGAATTTCAAGTTTTGTAAAACTTACATTACACTCAACTATCCATATGCCTTCTAAAGTACTATACACATAATGTACATGGGATTATTTCACCAAACTAAATAGTAAAGCACCCATAATGATGTTAATAAAAAGTTGTGCACTGTATAGTCCATAATTTTATAACTTTCCCCGTGAAGTTTTATTACCTCAACTTCACTAGATTTGACAATAGGCATACATATAGATATACATTGTTTAATCGTTAAATGTATACGCTCGCTGCTATTTATTTACGCAGCTTCTGGTTAAACTAAACGAAAGGTTAATGTTGAAAATCATAATAAATGATCATTCCCATTCCATGAAACTATGTGCATATAATTAATGTTGAGTATTGATAACGGATCGTTATATCAATAAGTAGAAAACAAATTGCATAATAGTAAATCATAAATCCGGAAATGAGCTGCTATTTGGTAAATAATTTACGACAAGAAATATATTAGAATAATTTTATATGGCAGTATATCCAATGCAGCACGAATAATCGAATTTCCTGGAATGTTTTCGTAGAAGAAAAGTCATGAGTATTTATGATTTGGCATATTAAACGTGTAAATTAAAAACTTATTCTTAATGCCTGGCACCAATAAAAATAGAACATTGCTATCTCCCAGAGTCCAATTCCGTATTATTTGTTATTAAGCCAGGTGATATTAAGTGACTTCCAGTAATTGTCACAAGTCTCTTACATAAAACAATCACACTATAAATACACACAAATATGTGGAAATGTTTTCTTTTAGACTTAACGACTTGCAAATAGTATACCAGCTTGCGGTCATAATATTCTTCGATTACAAACATCTGAAAGAGTTACTCAAAATAAAATAGGAAAGTATATCCTTTCTTACAACTTAAAACTGTTTTGGAAGTATCTTTACAACTAAGACATGATTGGAATTACTTTTTCCTGGTAACCATACACGTTATGTCCTATACTATTCCTTGCAATGTAGTTGCATATAATGTTATTAAGTGCAATGTATATCTATATAAATCGCCAATTACCATCCACGCATCAGATAATCTATTTCGGGCATCATTGTATCCCGAGAGGAATTATGGGAATATAAATATTGGAAAACTTAAAATTTCTACGTTGCGGTATCACCTTCCTCTTGCTCGAGTCTAGAAGAACCACATACACGACATTTGCAGCAGACTATACAAGGTGCAGCTAGTAACAGTAAGGGTGACGCGACAAGTAAAAGTAGCCCAAATCCAGCAAAAATTCCAATAACTTGTGTTCGATGCCAAATTACTGATGCCCGTGAGTGACCCAATTTATTTTTACATGGTCCCTTGTCGTAATGCCGCAGTAAAAAGTCGTCCTATATTATTAACGTAGTTTTGTTTAGAATTTAATGGTTTCTTTGGTAACATCCTAGTACTTATCGTTCTGTAAATTATTTTCAAATACTTACGTCTAAGGAAGCCAAGCAGTACCAGCAAAAAACATGTTTGCATCTTTTGCACATCATCTGAGCACATCCTTCATCTTTTTCAATAGGTACAGAACACATAGGACAGCATTTGATATGATCACTATCGAATGGTATACCTCGTGATAGATCCGAACAAGAACCACTGTGCCAAGATTCTCGACATATAGAACAGAAATCTGTAGAACAATTAGGGCAATGGACAGGACCAAGCACAGTACCATTGGACACGCTTCCATTTATTGAACATATTGTCTCACAACCTGCACGTGGGCACCATGCACGTGCTTTGTCCATAGATACATCTGCACATAACAAGTATCATAATTGCAAAAAAATGAAGGCCCATGATCTAATCTAATAATCTAGTAAAGGATACCTACCTCTGTTTAAACGGAACTTGCGATGTTTCTCCACAAGCTCGGCACTAACAAGATTCGCTATTTCCTTCAAGGAAAGATTGGCATGAGCGCACTGCGCATCGGGACAACTAATTTCATATGCTCCTTCTTCTATTTCAAACTCAACGTACGCTCGCATACACTGAAACAGAAGAGTGTAAATAACGTATCCATCCACAAAATGCTTGCTAAATTGAATATACAAAACTGAAGTTTATGCTTACATCTTTACAGTAGGAACAACCACAGCCTTCAATTTTAAATGTTTTAGAGAGGGAAGTGTCGACGAGACACAATTTACAAAAAATTCTTCCAACAGCCTGTTGAGAACCTGCAGGAACAAAATTGCCCGCTGCTAAGCTATATCGTGAACTAGATGCCAAAGATAACAAACTGGAACAACGCGAGCAAACTCGACTGCGATTTATAGGTCGACCCTCCAAGGCAGATGTGCTTAAACCGACAGCAGTCTCGCACTTTCTTAGTGCTCCTGGTCCTAGATTTAGCCAGCTGCCACCACGAGCTTCCAAACTCGCGCTACTCTCAGGTCTAAGTAGAGGCGCGTCTGCACCTTTTCCAGGTGTAGTTCTCTCGGTCAACGAAAGATTTACGACGCTTGCTTCTTTGCGTAATAATGGCAACCTCACGCCAGCAAGTTTATTAGACTTTTCAACCTTCTTCTGATTAGTAGCAATCTTAGTAGGAGGATTTACAGATGTCACTGAACTGGTGGCAGTACCCATATCCATTAGTGGAGCCCGTCGAACGACGAGCGAGTGTAGGCTAGGCATCCCCTGATTAAGATCGTAGATTGCAGTACCAGTCACAGACGATAGCTGTATTCGCTGTCTTTTTTCTGACAGCTTGTAACAGGACTTGCCTTACAGCGAGCGATACATCCAAACCAGAATAAATGGAACTATCACACTCGTCGAAGACTTCTACACCACGTATATCATTCCGCTTCTGTTTCGACAAGTTCCCAATGCTTGTCATATCTTCTTCCCTTCCTAACGACTGCCAAGTTCCGTTTCATATGTTCTCGGTATTATCAGACAAAAAGTGTCGATTACGTCAACTTCGTGTCTCCGGTACTACAAAGTATTTTGCAAACTGGTGTTTCTGCACAACTCCCCTTTTGATATGCGAAAATCGCTTTTACTCGATTCCTGAATAATTGATGAGATCCACGGTAGTTAATTAAAGGAACAAAGAAATAACCCAGGCTCACAGCAAAAATTGGCTCTTTAAAGTTGATCGTACGTCGCTGATGAAACAACTGGAAAAAATGCTGCTGTCTTCGAACGATATTTACGTTGTGCTTGTCAGTCCAAGATGTGTCGCGAAAGTAAGAAAAGTGCTACGTAATATTTTACGCATATATATTATTCGAATGAGCGCACATCTATCGACACCTTCCCGATCAGTCCGTACGAATCTACATGCTTTCTACTCTGCTAGCTTTCGATTTTACGATTCACCTCAGATTCCATAGATTTTTCACGTTTTGTGTCACGAAGTACATCCGAGTACATACATCAAAGTGCATACACAAATTACCGACCCGCTACTTCCGCCCCCACTCGTTCATACATTTTTTCTTACAAAATCAGAGAGAAGCTCACGATCACTGTTTCTCCCACGATATCTTTGAAAATAGCACAATCATAATCTGTTTTTGTTTGGACGGAACATTTTGTATTTCTGTCACGCACTTGTTCGTATAGAAAACATAGAGGTGCTTCAAGGAGATGAGCTTCGATGCAAAATCGAGAACAGTCCCGTGATTGAATTTCAAATGCTAGAAGAGTTTTGATGAATAACGATCTCGCAATATCCGCTATCTTGTATGAATAACAACGATTTAACGAGAATTAGTTGATATAATAAAATCTGGAGCTCTTTTTTATCAAGACAACTCGTGCCATTATCACGTATGTAATATCAGATGACGAATTTTGAAAACAAAGTCTGTTTTAAAAAAATAGCGCTAATTATATTGAATACAAATACGTATGGGTGGTTAAAAAATGTGAAATATGTAAGCGAGAAAGAAGAAACAATGACGTTAATATAATTCGATTGTTTCGCGTTAATATGTCCAAAATTCTAATTCTTATCTGTGTCCATTGTAATTCGACCTAAATTTCTACCGATACATTTTTATCGGTTGTCCTTCCTTCTTCCTAAGTCTACTACGCAAAATAAATGAAACTGCTCAAAGGTACGTTACCGCGATGAAAATTCTTTATTGAAAAGTTTTACAACAGTCGACACTCGTGTTACTTCGGAAAAATATTAAGTCTAAACGGCGGGAGATTTAATTCGTAATCCACTCGTGAACGTCTCAAAAGATGATTTTACATTAACATATTTTTCCATGCATTTAAGTATATTAACAACACACTGTAAGTTCCACTTAATACTTTTTAACACATACCAATCACCATAACTGCATGATACAGATAAGCCATCATTTTAATTCTACGAGATTTGGCCTGTAATAATTTATCTGAATCAATGGTCGAAATAATTATTAAATCCATGGAGGTAATCGATTTGTTTGCGAACACTATCCAACGGTATTGTACGCGACTTTCAAGTTGATTATTTAAGAAATAATACGTTATACGTTGCACTTTCGCCATTTTAGTTTTTAGCAAAAATTACCTTAATCTCTGCACGGATAAGAATTACATGACTTTCAAAGAATGAATTTGTACTTCTTAATGTGGGGTGAGTAGACAAATTGGTATACTTCGTAATGTGTATTGTTACGAAATAATATTGTGTCATGAGGTATTAATACAGACACAATGTATAATGATTATCTGTGCTACTGCATACGTGTACAGACTTATTTGTTCTGTAATCTGTTCTTCGATAGGATAAAAAACATATCTGATTATCCAACAATACAAATTCAAGTAAATTAAATATAATTCAGGCACTTTGTATTGTGTGTGGATTGTATTGTATTTTATTCGCTGTACTTATACAACAGAATAATTATAAATAAAATCAGTACTATATATTCTACCGACAGTACAACGCATGCAAATTGTTTTAATCAAATTTTGAAAAATAAAATTTGCTTTCCATTTTTTAGATGCGTAAGCGTAAATCTAAACACATGCTTTTGTAGTTCTATACTATTACCGGTAGTTTCGTTGAAATAATCTTCCGATACATATGTATATGCATTGCTCAAATACCAGTTTGAAACGGTATTGCATTTACCGTGGAGCACCTGATCAAGTAGATCAACAACTCTATCCACCTCTGTACCTCGTGAACTTTAAAAGAAATAACACGATACATAAAAAATGAACGATCACTTTATTACACATATTTGTATCACACAACGAGCGAATGAAACAAGTATTAAGTATTAAACGACTACACCATAGATCATATACATTTTTATTTCAGGTAATAAAATTTCGAGCATATGGACAGCGACATTTACAAATTTAGTCAGATATTGAATGCACCCTTTTTCTTTCTTATATCATTGGTGTCTACACTATACGTTTTATAACTTTACATGAAAAATTTATTACAATTGTATAAAAATTGAGCAAAAA
This sequence comes from Pemphredon lugubris, assembly GCA_933228935.1. NCBI lineage: Eukaryota > Metazoa > Arthropoda > Insecta > Hymenoptera > Crabronidae > Pemphredon > Pemphredon lugubris. Next base: position 6,354,109 of record OW121819.1, on the reverse strand, counting down.
ATATGTTAGCAGTAGACTTCATCGTGAAGCAACTATGATGGAAAATTAAATTCAGTGGAAAGTGATACCACTCGATATTCAACGTGTAACGTAAGGAAGCAAGAATTACGAACACCTCCAGTGAATAATATTAACATCAGACTTTCAACTGTTGCATACTTGTCTTCAATTGTAACAGTCTTTATGAGATGAGTATGACAAAATAAACGTTAAAACAAATTTTCGACTAGATTACACTGCCTTCCATACTTTTGTATAGACACAAAACTTAGTAACTGACATTCGTATCACTGTCACGTTTACGACCTTTCCTTTCGCTCATTTGGAATAACAATTTCACATTATGCATTACAAAGTAACATGTAAGAATGAGAATTTTGGTGGCTGACAATCGCATCGTACGCTACCTGTCAAGTCATATATTGCTGTTCTAATAGCGTTAACAGAAATTACAAGGTAATATTTGATGTTTCTCTGATTTTGTATACCCCTCAAACAGACGTCTACTACGAGCAATGAAAAGGTGATGATAGTTACGTTTGCATCGTGTAATGCATCATGTGATAATTGTAGTCCACAACACGAGTGCAGATAATTATTTACAATTAGAAGAGCAAGAGCTTGGTATGCCTTAATATAGTGAATTCACTCAAAAGTCTAGATGTACGCTATACATCGTTTAGAATTACTACTGTAATGCCTAAGAGATGCCTTTCACATACTGTATACGAAATAAATTAAATGACATAACGTAGAAGATTGTAAATAATCTTCCACTGTACAAGCCCGGGACTTATTAGGTTACAAATGTGCGTCGAATGTGAAATTACGAAAACAATAACTTAAAGCTTTTTATACATTTTACAAGGAAATATTGCCAGGTATACTATACTGTCCTTTTCGGGAATGTGTATCCACTGCTCGAACCGCGAAGTAATAATTGTTCCCTTCAGAAAACTGTAAAAGATAAGGCAGTGGTTTTTCGTGAATATTAACTGAATCCCCTCAATAACGTAATGCGAAACGCGAAGGTTAGTAGATATTACGCAGGCATTATATTTACCTGTGTGAGAGTACACGCCATTGGCAATGGTAGAGCTCGAACATCTCCTACTTTTTTCCATAAAGTTGTGTTAGGAGGAATGCCGGCAACTTCTTGGTATGCATACAACTGATAACTAGCTATATCTGCGTATTTGTCGGAAAGGTTCATATTCCAAGACAGTACTATACCTATGTGGTAAGAATAACAGATTAATTTACGTATCTTTCAGTGCGACAGCTAATCTATATATAAACAAGTGTCTCTACTTATGTACATAATACAATTTACGCAGTACCATTCGCAACTTTAGAAATTTTCAAAGATGGAGCAGGAGGTGGTAATTTCCATGAGGGATTAACGGCATAATTTCGTGTGTCTGGTAGAGGTGCGGGATGCTGAAACCAACATTAACTATGTTTATTCGCCCACAGTTCCGAATGAAAAGGCAACCCTTACATTCCTCGAATATAAAAAATTACAAACTCGATCGTGCACTCAGTACGTTAAAGGGGCTAATACCTTATTTATCTGCACATTTGTACTAGCTGGTGTCGTCAAGACTCTAACAGTTCCATTTGCAACTGTTGATATTCCTAGAAGAAGATACATTTAATTAACAAAGTCATAACAGATTGATAAAAAAAAGAAACTCGAAACAATTTGAGTTGGTAACTCAAGAGATATTAATCTTCACAACTTATTTTCAAAGTGATCACAAACCAGTTTTGTACGTGACGGTTGAAAATGAAGTTCTGTTGCACGACGTCACTGGTCGCATCTGTAATAAGAAACTCCTGTTATTAAAGAAATGAACACTAGTACCGTAATTGGATCTAAAAATACTTGCTTTTTAGAAAAAATTATGAATGAATATCTTCTGTACCTGACTGGTGTTAGGTGCTATCAATAATTGTCTCGTAGAACCAACGGTACCTTGCATCACATATGCCGCTAACCGTGGAGCGTTCATGTTATTCTGAAAGAAATTATGTGTAAATCCCAGTCACAACAAAAAATAAAGTACTCTTTTATTAAATTAAATATTTTATTATATTAAATATTTGCGTACCACTAAGGCAGTGGGTGTTGGTTGGCTAGCTGGTTGTACCACCCTTATACTAGTAGGCTGTGCCGTTATGGCTACATTCGTAGGGATGGTTTGAATTACCCTTTGGAAGCGCGGCTGACTTTTAGGTGCTATATTTATTTGCTGATCAGTTATTGCTGCTGTGACGACTGGTATGTTGATGGCGGCTGCAGTTAAATGTAGTAGTTGTTTATGTACATAGTTTTCATAGTTGGTATAGTGAACAACGGTCTCCGAATAGGTTTTAACATACCTTTACTTTTCTCTTCCTCATCTGTGAGATCAATCAGATCGTTCGCTCTTGATTTTTGAATATTTGCCGGGGTAGCTAGTCGATTTACTTGGTTTGGCAATTTTCCGTTCAAGACTATGGCTTGCTGCGGCTGCTGCGATTGTACTTGTTGCTGTTTAACAGAAACACAGAAATATAATTGATCGATATAGCACAAAACATATCAAGAGGTAAGGGCTTGTCCCGGGCCAAGAATAAGTACGCGAAAACTGGTATCTTTGTTATTTGCGATAATACATTCAAAAATAAATAAACTCACATTAGGTAATAATTGTTGAGCACCACTAGGTTGACTGGGCAATGCCAATGTATGCTGCGAATCCACGGGTTTAGATACGACTAAAGCTGTTGGAGTTACAGTAGATATAATGGGCGAAGATTGGATAGGGTTTTGTGATACTACAGCAGATTGTACAATTGTAGGTATTTCAGCTCGCCGAGGAGACCGGACTTTAATTCCTCTTCTTGGACTCGTTGTATTCGAATTAGTCTCAGCGTTTGATGTATTACCACCATTTGAGACATTCAATGACTTTAGAGTGGAATTTTGTTGTATTTGTCGTAAATTCTGCATCCCATGATCCTGTATAAAGAATTGGATGTAAACGTAACACCAGATTCTTGGCTTTTTTTTTATATCGCTCAGATAAAATTGCTAATACGTACAGTCATAAAATTAACTTGCAACCCAACGGATCTATTGATCTTGATTGGCGCAGTGGGCTTATCGTTGTTCGCTCGTCGATCTGCAGCATTACGATTTAGCACCATTTCAAAATCTTTAATTTGTTTAGCTAATTGTTGGCACCTTGCCCGCATCGCTTCCTGATTCTTTTCTGATATCCGTGCCTGTTCTCTTAATTTGCCGATTTCACCGCGCATCGTAATGGTTTCAACTATTTTTTGTATTAACAACTCTTCCAATTCCTTTAAGAAATAATTTACACATGTGTATAAGTATAATTTCCCTTTCAAATTTACATCGATGTACTTGTATACTTTACGTACCTCTTGTTTCAATTTTGGCAATGTTTCTTCAAGGTTTCGTTGGAAGAACTTATGAACGAAGTCTAATTTTTTGATGTTTTGTGAACTACATTCATTTTCAGTTACTCGACACGGCTCTATCTCGGAGTTTACTTTCATTTTCTTAAGACTTCCATTAAGGGTGACAGTATCGGTGTCTGGGTAATTACGTTTTAAGGAAGGCGGAGAAAGAGAACGTGCACCTTGGTTTCTTTTATGATTCACAATTACAAATTTTTCTGAACCATCGCTAGATTCTAAATCACTGTCATGATTAAGAAATTTCTTCCTTATAATTTCTTCCGCGTTCTTTGCCGTTTTCCGTTTCTGTCTCCCTACTTCTCTAACTGCAACAAAATGTTATAACGAAAGTTTTAAAGACTGAGAAAAACATTAATAGTCTAATTGCTTCCCATACCCTATCGGGTTTTAGCAGTTTTGCTCGTACAGTCAAACCCTACGGCGTGAGGCGAAATCTCGAACAAAAAATACTTGTGAAACTATGCTAAAACCCTATACTGTACAGGTGTCGATGAAAAGCAAAGTCAATAGAAGCAGATAGTTCTACATGTTTGACAACTGCATAGCACTAATAGATAGTAGAAAACACAGTAGCGATAGTATAAATAATACTATCCCGGAAGATATGATTATTTTAATTTTATGTTATATTTCTCATTCAAACTCGTGTTATATATTTTTCGTATAAAAGGGAGACATGTCATCAAAAACAGCTTTGTATGAATACAACTTGTTTGCAAACGGAAGATGCATGTTCCAAAAAGGTGAACGTCACTCAATGTTACCGTAATTAGGTCATAGTAGTAGTAATATAGTACTAATTATATAACAAAATAATTTTTCAAGGTATATATAAAACTTAATTTTGAAATGTAAACGAAACATTTCATTGCGCAAAGTTATTATTCGCATGAAATAGTTTATATTTAGCATTGTGTGAATCATACAATTAAAAAAATATTCAGTAATCTGAAAAGGAAAAAATGAGGTCTATGTATTCTTGGATCCCTCCTAGAGAGAATTTGATCACAATTTCTCTATATTTACTTCAATGACATAAATTGTGTCCTACCTTGTTTATTTTCTTCGCTAGCAGCTTCTTGCGCTGCGGCGATCATTTTTTTTGTTCGCCTTCTTCTTTTTTGAGTAATAACTGGAGCTTCAGTATCTTTTTTCTTGGTATCGTTACCGTTACCTTTTGTATCAGTATTAAGACGTAATGAAGTATCTCTAACAATGTCACAATTCTTATCGTTAAGTCTACAAGTGTCATTAACACTATTATCGTTATTAATGTTTTTCAACGTCAGATCAGCCGATTTGTTTGTTTTTAATTCGCACGTTGTGTCTTGAATAATGACTAACTCTTTATTTACAGAATTTACAACCGGTAAGTTTACGCAATTCAAGGATTGTTCATCTTTCTCATTTTTCTCAACACTGTTGTCGGCAACCGGTGACCGATCTTCAGGAGTAAGAGATTTAATTTTTTTAACCGTACTTGCACTATTAACATCGTTATCATTATCTAATCGATGTTTGTCACATTTTCCACTTGCAACGCTTAATTCGGATGTCGAGTTCCTTTCTGATGTTTCCATTTCCGCATCATTTTCTTTAAGTTTTTCAGGAATGTTTGCAATAGACATATTGGTCTCATTATCCTTATTTGATGGATTATTTTGTTGAGGTTCAACTTTTCCTTTTTCGGAACTTTCTTTAACTGTTTGATCTGCTACTTCACAATTTGCTGTTTTTTCGTCTTTTGCTGTTTCTGCTTCCTCTAACCGGGGTGAAGCAATTCTGGAACTTTCATCAGGAGATTTTTTCTTGTCGTTAAGAGATAAATAGTCGTTCGCAGTATCATTGCATTCATTTCCACTGGCTGCTATTTTTCCATTATCTTCCGGCTGTTGTAACTGACAAATTTGCTCAATTTTTTCACCGTTTTCCAAGCTCGAGTCAGCCGTACCTGCAATTATTTCACTCTGTTTCTCGATACTGACGTCGTCTTTTTCAATACATTTTACGATTTGATCTTTATTAGGATTGTGTTCCATGTCTTTGATTAACAATACTTCCATTTTCTTGGAATTGTCAGAGATATAAAAATCATGGGTATCGGACTTTACATTACTTACAGTAGTTTGATCTTCCTCACTAATTTCCTTACTACTATTATTTGAATTGATCGATGCATATGTAACTTTATCAACGGAGGCATCAGTGGTCATTCCATTACAACTAACTATAGAATCCTTAGTTACAGTATCATTAGACGTCAAAATTGCTTTTGTGACTTCATTATTTTTCTCACACTTTGGTTCCTGATTTTGTTCCACAGAAACATTGTCATCATTTATATTAAGACATTCTGTTTTTTTATCATTTGTCTTGGCAGTTTCTATATCTCTGTCCTTTGACTCATTTAAACTACAATTATTATTTTTCATACTAGTTGACCTTCCACTATCTAACGTGTCATTAGTTTCAACTTGTTTGTTAGTACCAGTGTTCACATCTTGTTGCTCATTAGTAGTTTTATCATTCGATTTATTTATCGGTAATACATTTCTATGAAAGGAAGACTGATTAAGTTTATTTGAAGCAGCAGATTCTGACTTTGTAAACGTTTTTGAATATTTCTTTTTATTTCTTTCGCCATACATATCACTGTAGTACGAATTGTATATTCCTCCTCTTCCCCGTTTAAACTGAGGACTTCTATTTTCAAATCTGTTATAGTAATTGAACGATTCGATCCTATAATATTCGCTAGGGCTGGAGTAATGATGTCTTGTGTACGAAAAACGATTGACATTATGAAACAAGCGATTACGAGGGGAATTTGTAAACCTCCGTGGAGACTCGTAATTCGGCCGTGGACAATGGGATATACTAGCTACTTTCGACCCTGTCACTCCATTTTTATTCGTTTTGATGTCCTTTTTCTGATCATTTACTACTTTGTCCACCAGGGAAACATTACCTGAACAATGTTCCTCTTGTCTCACTTCATTTCCAGGCATGTCATTTGTCTTCTTATCGTTTCCTGGTGTAGAGGTATTTGGTGCATCGTCAGTCAAGGCAGGTGTCGGTTCTGTTACTAAAATCAGAATGGACTGGATGCAATTCTCAGACAGTAAAACATAGCTATAAACAACACGTCAATAATAACAGTCACTGATGTCACAGCATAAGCAATAAAGACCATTACCAAGTTTGTCAGCCTGTGGTGGAATTTTTCGATTAATTGTTCCAGAAGTTAAAACATCCTCGAGCTCATCGTCGTCCGACAGCCTCAATCGCAAACTATCGTCTGAAAGTGCATCTTCTTCGTCGCCATCATCACCTGCTCCATATAAAAGCTCCTCTTCTTTCTCTTTCGATAGTTCATCATCAACATGATGTGTACTGATACATGACAAAGAGGAGGAAGCATGTAATGTATCACTTCTTAAAGTCTCCATTACTAGATGGACAATGCTCAGGAAAATATCACAGCTCTTCCATTTATCTTGCAAACTTAATGCCTTTTAATCTGTAAGTGATTCAAGTGCAGTTTATTAATCGCTCAGTAATGTATCATCTGACTACAAAATAGCAAGATTATTTTTGTGCAATAAGAATGCAAGCTATCTCTGGTTTCCACTTTCATTATAAAACAGTAGATTTCCTGTTTTACTGAGAATAGACAGTAATAGAAATGTAGAAGATTTTATACGGCTGTATTGTTTTCTTTAATTTTATTTAAAGTAAGTATGATTCAATGAAATTCCTTGTATCATGGATTGTATCTAAATATTCAGTTCCATATACATATATAACACATCAGACTAAATGATCACAATTGAAAGTTATATTGACATATTGTGACAAAATAGTGGCCAGGGTTAATTTATAAGTAGATAACGTTACAGACGCATAAACATAAGGTAAGAAAAATATTTCTTTTTGCGTAACCAATTATTTACATCAACAGATGATAAATCAATGAATTAGTGTTGTGTTAATGTTTCATATATCTTTATTGCTATAAATGTACAAGTGTGATACGACATTATTTCAAATTTTGCAAAAAGTTACATTGAATAAAGTATGATGATCATGCAGTAGAAAAAATTGAATTATAGTTTCTAAATTACAAACATCAAGAATACATTACAATTTTTATTTTTTCTTGATCAATAGACAAGATAGAATACAATTCATTGTTGTACATTAACGTATTTCAAACTGTTATTAAGTCGAACACTTGGTATAATATCTGTATTCCATTCAGCTACAAAAGGCAAAACATTTTTACGAAATTTAAAAAGGAAGCACTCCCCCGCAAAACCACTTTCAAATGAGGAAATTATGTAAATTAAAAGTAAACACAACAGAAAGGTGTAAGCGTGTTAGCATAGAAATTTATATAAAAACCCACATTTGCTCTGGATCGATCCTTTCTGCCTCATGTCACCTCTTTGTTAAAATCTTTTTAAATAAAATTCTTTGCATAAAATTAACGAACACAAGTATTTCCAACTTTAATTGCAATGTACACGAAGAAGGAAAAACAAATTGCAGTCTCCTTTTTTAAATATTAACCGACGTATGTTTATAAGAAAAAAAAACAATTCTTAAACGAGGTCTGCAGATGCTGTGGGCCCCTCATCAAGACGCCAACATTTTCCGGCCCTGGCCCATAAGTATTCAACTGACAAAAATGGCGGAACAGTGATGGCATAAAAACAATTATTAGAACCAACACATGTGTCACAATAGTAAGAAAAAACTATGTATCACCCATTGCTCTTCGAACTATTCAAAAGCAATATGAGTATTTTACGGACGTCGCACTTTAAAACATTTTAACGTTTTATGGCGGCATGCCGAACGTATACGTTTCTATCACCATGGCGATAAGTTACGAATGCCAGATCACTCGGATCAGAATGTTGTTTCGAGTCGAACGAATCAGATGCATGCACACAACACGAACAATTACAGTTTAGAACCGCACCAGAATTTTCGTACGTAAATTGAAGTCGGGGTAGGTAAGATAATGCTTCAAATAGCGAGATCATCAGTAGGCTTGTCTATTGAACCAGCACTACTGAACATAGGCCCCGACATGCGTCCCGACGAAATTCCACGAGTGGACACGAAGGAGTGCAACATGGCGCTGTAACGTTCCCCCCGCCAAAACAAAAATATAATGAAATAAGAGCATTAAAATATAACAAATGAATGTACATGCCCAGAATGTCCGTTAATGAGAAGCATCATGTTATGTGAGATTTTTGTTAAAATTTGTCTCTAGAGAAGTATACGTTTCTGAAAATATTAGCTACAGAAAAGACCCCCTTCCCATGGCTATGACATGCGTTTTTATTACAACAGGCTTCGATCAACGTTTATTTTATCTTTTGGTCTGGGTCTATATTGGTACACGACATCATTATTATTCCGTATCTCACGCTTAATATCAAAATTAATAAGATTGCTCTATACTATGATCATATTTGTATTTAAAATCTATCAATTTGCGCATAATAAAATAAACTTTGATGGCTAGTTATCCTGATACATAATTTAGGCATGTATGTATGTGTAAATGAAGATCATAAAAAGTTGTAATATAAGCTCCCTACGATTGTACGAATATCTATATTAGTCCCACTTTAGCCACAAAGTAGCTTGTGCGGAACGGGCGATCAAGAGTATTCGCAATATCTATCCAGCAAATTTAGTAGCGTTCTCTTATTGAACGCTTGATAAATAGCCCCACCCCTTTTCTTTCTGCGCCCACCGAACGAGGCCAACGTGCGTCACACCGGTAATACAACGCTCAATTCATAGGGTGGGAGAAGTGTGATGCTTCGTAACTTTCTACAATAATCAATCTTACCTGATCACTTCAGATTCTAATAGAGTAGTCATGGTTACAACTTTCCGTCAATTTTGTATATCGCAATTTTATTCTATTTTTTACAGTTCACAAAAACTTGGTTGTGTAAATTATGTAACTAACGTTGACGTAAAATTTCACTTGACTTTATTATGTAATACTTGGGGTATCTTATTTTGATTGGTGCATTTGTTGATGTACTCTGAACACAGACACGACTATTTGATCTGTGAATTCGCATGCCAGCTTAATTTTAGAAGGCAGCAGCATTATCTATGTACATCAAATCAAGTTCTAAAACTCAATATCTGTCAATATTAACGCAAGCTCCGTTATACAATGATTTTAACGAATCTGTTCAATTAAAATTCATTGTTATGATTCATGATCGAGACGTCGATACTGATATTAAAGTAACCTACTTTAAAGCAATGTACAGGAATGCACTTTGATCGTTCAATTAATTGGAATTTGCATAGAGCATGGTCGAAATGTATGTTTCTCGTAAAATGGGTTGATTAAATTTTTTCATTTATGATCTCATTAAAGTAGCAGCATGATTAATAACGCATGTGATCAGGCCTATAGCGTGCAAGGTTGCGAATACTTAACAAAATGCAAACTGACTATCTATTAATGACAGGGCACTGCGCTTCGGAAAGAATGATAAAATACCATTTTTCCTTAGTCACGCTTGCATTTCGTCACTGCGTTGCGCCGTAGCGAGAATATGCTTTCGCGCATGTCGATTGAATATGTTAAACCAGAAAACAGAAGTTTCAGAAAAACAAAATTTTAATTAATAATAAACACTAAATTAGTTATTAATAACTTCTGCGAGTTGTTCACCGATAATATTCAACCTTTCTTGTGTTTACGAAACCCTTTTGGCATACGCGCGCGCGCATTGTGCATTGAAGCTGTTACAAATTTAGGTTACACGAAAATGATTAAACTTTCCAACTTGTACTATAAACTTTACGTTGAACTTTATTGAGTTATAATTGAGAGGAAGTGCTAATTATATAATTGGCCAGACAAGTGGTTTAGGGGCAGAAGTATCGTGCTTTATAAACACTTTTAAAAATTAATTCACTTCTATTTTTAGAAAAACAATAATATTTATTTATGTGCCGAGACTTTATATTTCACATTGAAGAAAAACGTAAAAAAAAATTTAATTCTGTATAAAATACGAATGTGACATGCCTCTTCACAATTGAATACAAATTGTATTCCGATACAGACTAGCTTTAGATCTTTAAATTTTAACAAAAGTCGAAATGTAGGTAACCATTTGTAATAGGCATCACTAGTCGTGCAACAGTAATTTATGACATATATACTATTTTTAAATGTTGCAGGATGTAAACATGATTTCTCCTACTTTACTATATCGATTAAGAATAATCAATTTTATATGCTAATGAAAATATGATGAGTTTTGTCGTGGGTCCCAAAATAAAAGTTTCGTGAGTCATAACTGGTATTTCATTTTGTATTGACGCACAACAAAATGGCGTATTCATGCCTTGTAAAATGGTAGCATCGTTATGCTACGATATTTCTACCATAGCAACAATGGCTGCGATCATCCTTAATTTTGGGACTCAAGTCCCAATTTTAAACAGACATCACAATTATCCAACACGACAACCAGTTCCAACACAAGTATTAAGTTTTCCTGACCCACGTAAAGATGTCACAAGTTTTAACCAACATATATATATCTGGTTCTACCCGAAAGGACGACTGTCAGTATATTAAACTACACTCATTCGATCTAAGGTATTTCACGCGGAATCCCCTGATGTTAAATGTGCCCATGATTGTGAGCAAAATTTAACGATTTGGATCGTGTAACGATTAGCCCCGTTAAATCGAAATCACCCATCCCTCTATTGTGACGTACGTACAACTAGTCTATCCAATTTATGAACTTACGTTACGGTCTGACGTGGGACTTCAATCAATGGTGCACATGCTCCTCACGTTGCAAAAATACGTTATGTTTATGATAAATGCCGGAAACGACGATACACCGCGTGCGATACCCGTTCATCGAGTAACTGCAACACCGCAATCTGAACAAGCGACGAGCAACGTTGCCACTTCTTCTATATAACCGTTAGCCTACCTAATCTGTTAGAACAAAGTCGGAAATCAAGCGGTATGTATTTCTGTTGCTCTGGATTATTCAAATACGAGACGTGTTTTGAACTTCAAACGTTTTGATTCTGGATTTTTGCTGAGGAAAGACATGTAAGAATTATCGACGTATACGTGCATGGTGTAACCGCACTCAGAGAATTTCACTGGCGCATGCGCTGTACTACGAAATACTTTGCGGACTTATACTCTTAGGTAAAAGCAAAATAGTTTTTTTTTTGAGAATACAAGAATTGCTCTTTGCTTCAAGGGCGCTCGCAGGTTTAAGAAATCGATAATAAATTAATAGTTCGAGAATTTCGTTAATCGTAAGTCGTTTTGTGATATTATATTACTGGTGTTCTATAACTACGCAAATAATACCGATGTTATTTCGTGAAAGCTCCCCGTAGGTGTCCTTGTGAATAATCTGTTTTTGCCGTTTATTAGTGAAATCAGGTTTGAATTCAGAAATTACTAGAAGTTAACACAATTTTTAACGCTTGTGCGATATATCCTGTTCGTAATTTTTGTAATTTGGCTACAGAGCTTTGTTTAACTGAACTATGGCTGAACTGGCAGGCAACAAGCTTATTATTCACAGAATAAAATGAACACCTTATAAGAACTACTGTTACAGATAAGGATTGTGGAACCAATTGTGTGACATATCTCCCTAAACCTTAAAAATTATTGTCCATTATTGTACATTACATATTTCATACAGACTGTATACAAATAGTCAAATATTGTACATATTAAGTTATCTACCTAATTTGCTACTCTCCTAGCTTTACAATATTAAGAAACACATTGAATAATATCTTAACGACGATACAAATTTTTATTTCCAAGCAGACTTTAGAATCTTTTATGGAACATCAGATACTGATGTTCTCATGTAATACTGTATGTGATACTGATACAGATATTGTATAAGTTTATATTACACAGATTCCTATTACCTACTTTCAGATAAATGTGATACAGTAGCAATAATTCTAATTACTTAGGCCAAATGCAATACCTCAGCAATTTATGACAAGTTATGACTGAAGTTCAGGTGAAATGGTCCTTTCAGACTATCCCAACGGCTGTTACTACTGTCAATTTCATTGTGCTGTAAGCATTGTGCATTGTGCGTGGTGAGCGCGCGCGCGCGCGTGTCATTTGTGTCTATAGGCATTCCTACGTATATATATATACATATATGTATATATTAACACTTTCCAAGCTGATAATTTTGTGAAAGAGCTGCTCTTTCAAGTGGACAAGGTAAATTAGTAAGTAATAAATAAAAAATATCATACAGATGGCGACACTTGCCATATACTTTTCATTCGATTCTTTGTCTGAATATCGTTGAAATGCTTACACCACTGTGCCTCTTACGAATAATGAAATGTACCTGATTAATAGTATACGTGTACAAGTAAGTATTTACTCAACAATGTAACACGCTAAAGAAGTAGGTATACCTAAACAATCAGAATTTTCATGAATGTAATTCCTCTTTTATGTAGCTGCCAGATAAAGGATTGTAATGTTTAGTAAAAAATCAAGTTTTATTGACACAGAACTATTTTGCTCAAAACATCTTTTGTCAACAATTTCTCTTCTGGAAATTACAATTTGGAAATTGCTTGTATTGTACCATCTGTATGTTTGGGCACGCTTTCCAGGATAAAATTGTGCCAGATATAAATTTCTAGACACAAAGATGTTATGTACAATGTAATGCATGAGATCGTACGTAGCACGTACGTATGTGTCCGATAGTGTATGTGTAGGATTTCATATATGTATACACAAGGTAAACCCCGTGTGGTCGTAACTTTTTTATGTCGAATAATATTGTTCAGCTGCCCTATAGCTGTTTTTTTAAGTTTTACAGGTAAATCTATAATCTTTTAGACCCATCTTTTACCAGATGCCAAGTATCATATTTTTCCCCGTCTGAACTAAAAAAAAAGTCAAACGAAATATTCTAGTGCATAGATCGACACAAAGAAATGATAAGTTTGATTGTAAACAAACTGAAGATAACCTTGAAAAACTCGGGGGGAAAAAACAACAACCGATAGAAAGTATGCTATGATCCCCTTGAGGGCCTCTTTGAAACATATGCGACACAAGAAAAACTTCTGGTGGTCATCAAGGGGCCCAGCTGGTTGAAGATCCCACGTGACTTATTTGCGACTCCCACGCCCCCTACCAAAATTGACACCAACTATCTACGGGTTCAGCAGTTTCTATCACAGCTGGACACCCTGGTGGTCATGTTAAGAGGTTCGCCCTATAGGCGTATATTCATATAGCCATATCGATACATGTGGATCAGCCTTGTATTCGGGTAAAGGCGAAACTCATCTTACGTTAACAATTCAGCGCATAACTATTTATAATACTTGATGATCACATTTTGGCTGATAATTTTACATCAGGTTCAATGGAATTACATATATTCTCTGTATTACATCACTTTACGTATTACATGTAATTACAAGGTTCTTTTATCCTGTTCATCAAGGAACATGATTGTAATCGCAAAATTGAATAGGAGGAGAGGGAAATATGTATACATTAATTTACACTTTTCCGTAAATTTCGAGTCAGTTTTCGTTAGATACATCAGTAGTATATTTGTATTTTATGATACTCATGAATCACACCGGCGCTCATGGAAAGTCGGTCTAATTCCGCAGTGGAATACACCCTATACGAGAATAGTGGAAGCAGCAGATCCGAGTCCGACGACATGTAAGAGCGAAAGAATATTTGCCCTTCGTATCGAAGAAATTGAATAATTGATAAGATCTTCGCAATCTACGAGTAACGGACGACAAAGTTTTGTAAAAAGTGTTTCAGTTACGCTGAAACCGCACACGCCCGCATGCGTATTAATTGCTTCTTTTCGCGTACTCGATCGAAATACATTATCCGACGGGAGAGCACTCTTTGGGCTCGAGAGGAAAGAAAAGTTGTTGTAATGGCTGCCGTGTCATGAAATGAAGGTACCGAGCCAGTTTTGTGGTCCCACAATGGAGGATGTCTCCAGTTCTGCATCTCAAAATCATAATGGACAGTTATCTGTTGGTGTAATTGATTTCGGATCACACAAAAAATTTGCGGGCAGTGACAATGGTAGCAACGGTGACGCCAAGCATCAAAAACCACAATACTCGATGCCTGGCATTCTACACTTTATTCAACATGAATGGGCTCGCTTTGAGCTTGAAAGATCGCAGTGGGAGCTTGACAGAGCAGAATTCCAGGTACATCTTCGATTTCCCTCACGAATGCTCGAAACGCCGGAATTTTCTTTATATTAAGGCCTTCCCTACTTATTGTCACTTCACCTGTCATGTGACAGGAACATAGTAATAACACGATTAATTTAAAGATATGGGAAATACGTTAGTACAGTTCGTGATCGTATCTGTGTAAGAACTGTACTGGTCCGAACATGAATACATGTGCTTGGAATGCCTATCCTTTTCACAATATTGTATGCTTCAAAGTCTCACACAGCAACTGTCATGGTGTCATATGCTTTTTAAAAGTGAACAACTACTGTGTATGAATAAAGTTTAGCATGAAGTGTGTCTGTGTGTGGAGTAGAATTCTGCATTGAACGCAACAAAAATTTATGACTGTATTTTTTAAAATAATGCCAGTTAGAAAGGCATATATGATCGTGAGCATCACTTGTGAGATATAAAGAAAAGTATGGATTTATTTCATACTAAAATTTTAATGTTCATTTGTATCCACTAATGTGATTTCTTTTAAGTATCAATATATCACAGGTATGCGTATATTGCAACACATGCTTGAAAAGTTTAACGAATATGCATTGATAGAAGATTTCAAAAAGATGTATTTTTCCACTAGGATGCTTAGTAATGTTCTATAGTACCTTGAGAGTATTCCAATTTCATTTTATTGAGTGTGTTACACGTAAAACGGTCTATTATCATAAATATAATGAGTTTGCATTACAAGAATCATCTTTAATTCTAATTTCTATTAATGTTCCTTCTGCAGGCCAGGATTGCTTTTTTACAAGGCGAAAGGAAAGGTCAAGAAAAGTTGAAGAATGATTTAGTGAGAAGAATAAAAATGTTAGAGTATGCACTTAAACAGGAGCGGTAAGGTTTCTTCTTTTAATTACGATTATGATCACTAAACGAGAACCTTTATCTTTATAAGAGTGCAATCACAAAAACTACAGACATAAGTATAAAATATGCATTTAATTTCCTGTACAGTATTGTAAGAATATTTCCAAGTTTTACTATGTTTTCAGAGCAAGGTACCACAAACTGAAGTATGGTACTGACTTGGTAATTCAAGGAGATGTGAAACCACCTCTTTACGAAGAAGGTAGCAGTACTTGCGGTAGCTCCGAAGCAGGAGGTGTCGGTGACGGAGAAGCTCCATTTACATCTGTTAGTAACATCAGCTGGAGACAAGGTCGTCAACTTTTGAGACAGTACGTAAACTATTGCATATATTGAAATTCTATCATCAGTTTTTAAGTAAGTTTAACTAATCATTTGAAAACTTACCCTTTGTTTACAGTTATATTATAATATTTTTCTTATTCCAGATACTTACAAGAAATTGGGTACACTGATTCAATCATAGATGTGCGATCAAACAGAGTACGATCGCTGCTTGGTTTAAACAATAATACAGACTCAGAAGATATGAATACACCAGCATTAAATGGAAATGAACGATCAAACAAACAAGCAAATGAGAATAATGCTCGCAGAGTTCCAGGAAAAAAGGTAGAGGTAAATAAGTTCAATTTCTGTTTACTTATTTTGTTTACACCTGTCACTATTGGGTTGGTAATATTATTATCAATTTACTTAATTCATGGCGTTAAAGTTAATTTAATCAGGTTCTGTAGTTTTTGTAGGTTATAATATTGCCTCACCAGAAATATACAGACACAGCAAAAATTTGTATATTCTATTATCATACGTCTAATTAATTATTATACATGGTTAATCTATTGCATATATCAATCTTTTTATTACAGTCACAGCCATCTTGCATAGCTGAAGCTATGATATTAGATACAGAAGCAGCAGTTATGGCAAATTTTGAATTTTTGGCTCATACGGATATCGACATGGAAGAAGAAGAGGGTGACGTAGAAGACGAGACATATGACACGAATATGGATCCCAAACCAAATAAAGTAATACACAATATTAGTCTATATCGTACAATACAATAATGGTCATATTCTTACACGATACCACCCCTATGTTTGATAATTAAAATAATTTTTTCTCTTTTCACTTTTAAGGCATCTATTCTTATGGCAGAGCATACTGACGTTGAAGCAGAAGAAGTGTTAAACGAATTAAATCTCCTTACGGAAATTGAGGAATCACCACCAGGTTCTATCCAGTTTCATCCGGAGTGTTAGTTTTGTAGTTCATAAGTTTGCGTTACAATAATGTTTACTCGTATCATGATAATGTTCTTCAAAAACATAAATTGAAATTGTGCAGATGCATTACACAGAGGTCTTCAGGCAGATCCTAGATGTCCAAACAAAGAAGGTGATTCCACATTGGAATTGGGGGAATTAGAACAATTGTGTGTGAACAACGAAGCTGAAACATCATACGACGTGAGTTACATTATTTGCATGACCATTATCATTGACGAAACCTGTAGGTATAGGTACTGCAATACATTTACTGCAATACATTTACATGTGTCGTTCAAAATATACGACAAAAGTAATGTATCTCAAACACAGATGGTAACCACTACGAAAGAAACCTTCAGAAAGACATGGAACGCGAAATACACATTACGATCCCATTTTGATGCTGTTCGAGCTCTTGTCTTCCATCCCACAGAAGCTGTGCTTATAACTGCAAGCGACGATCATACACTAAAACTGTGGAATCTTCACAAGACTGTACCAGCAAAAAAGTATGTTTTCTAGATCCAAGATATAGACGGTCTCTTTATAGACGCATGGTAAATATTGGAATGATAATACCTCTCATTCCATTTTCTTCTATTCCAGATCAGCGTCATTAGATGTAGAGCCATTATACACATTCAGATCACATACTGGACCTGTACTATGTCTAGCCATGTGTAGCACAGGAAGTCGATGCTATAGCGGTGGTTTAGACGGTATGATTCATTGTTGGACACTTCCCTCAGCAAATATAGATCCATACGACTCATACGAATCAAGTGTCCTTAGCCAAACTTTGAAGGGACACACGGACGCTGTTTGGGGTTTAAGTATGTATCAACCACGATCACAGTTGCTATCAATTAGTGCCGATGGAACTGTTAAACTATGGAGCCCACAAAGCAAATCACCACTACTTAAAACGTATATCTCCGAGCAAGGTTTGCAATTTTTATTTGCATAACAAAAGTTTTTACATGATTGAAATTATGACTGTGCTTTATGGAATGGTGTATTTTTATTAGATACTATTTGTTTACATTCTATGTACTGTTCAATGTTCGTAAAGCGTTTAATTTGTTTGCAGACGGCATACCGACTTCGGTTGATTTTATAAGAGATGAGCCGCATAAGTTAGTTGTAGCTTACGAAGGAGTTTGCGTGGTCTTTGACACAGAGACCGGTGAAAGTGTCGCTCGGCTTGAGGCCAACGAGACAAAGGGCGTGAACCGCGTTGTGGCGCATCCGACGCTACCACTTGTTGTTGCAGCACACGAAGATCGACACATTCGATTTTATGATCATCGATCGGCTACACTTGCTCACGCCATGGTTGCTCACCTGGATGCAGTTACTAGTCTTGCTGTAGATCCCCATGGTCTATACTTACTTTCAGGAAGTAAGTAGCGAGTTTTCGACGCACAGGAAAACGGTTACCTAAACGTCAATTTTCGGAGATTCGTGAAATTACATATCTGCCATTTCTCTCTTTCCAGGTCACGATTGCAGTATAAGATTGTGGAATATGGATAATAAGACTTGTGTTCAGGAAATAACAGCACACCGCAAAAAGTTCGACGAAAGTATTTTAGACGTAGCATTTCATCCTTCGCGACCTTTTATAGCGAGTGCAGGGGCTGATGCTCTTGCCAAAGTGTTTGTGTGAGATGTAAATTAAGATACACATTTCTACTATCCAGATAAATCAGACGGAACAGATTTTGTACTCATATCCTTTCTAGATAGTTTAACCTGTACGTGTCTCACTTCCAATTATGTTGTAACTTGTATCGCTCTACCTTTGAAGTACGGTTTTAGGAGAATCAAATTGGGCAGGTAGGTATCCATATTGTAAAATTGAAATTCACACATAACCCTTATCCGCGACAATTTGTCGTAATAATAATTTCAAATATAACTGCTGCTTGTTGATACGATCTTCACTCAGTAGCTACATTATTTGGGATAGCGGAGAGGGGTCTGTCTTGTAGAATATTAGTTGATATAGTCCTGATAATTAGATGGAAAAAGCCCCTTATCCAAGATCCAGGAAGCACACTGCCGCAGTAGCGTAATATTTATCCTTATGTTAACTATTTATTACCAATATCACAGTTACTGTTGCACAGCTACTGGAAATTAATATGTTATACTACGCGCGAGGATACAGTTGTCCTAATAAAATGCATCAATTAGTCTCCCATTACATAATTTTGATGCTACCTTACATATTTACCAAGGTCAGCATATAGTAACATCAACAGGAAAAAAAAACAATAATAATAATAATCGTAAGTTAATTATAATATGATAGACATAATATTAATAACAGTAAATTATAATTGTGTGTTTCTCTGTAATATATTGTATTTAAAAATAGATAACTGTGTAACGTACTATAATGAACATGTTTTTATTAAAATTTCATTCCATTTTTCTTATTCTTTTGCCTGGTATAAAAATCAATTAATTGTGTTACGTGCCGATATATTATTCGATTTTTTATGTACACACGGATGAAGGAAGTATAATAGTTTACTATTATACTCCGAGAATTTTCCTAGTCTTCATACGAGTTGTCGCGTTATTTTTAGTTAAATTAATAGTTAATACTCCAACATAAGAATACTATGTACATACTTCTTATGTTGTTTCAGACGTTTCAAATCACGCGTATGTATGTATATACCCTTGAAGGTGTCATCGTCGCCGATAAACACAACAGGCGCGACAACCGATGGAACCTTAGGCCGGGCGCACACGGGCGACTTTTTGTCGCGCAACTGTTTTGTCGATGTCGCTCTCCAGTCGCTTTGATTTTTGAGAGCGCGCACACGGCGAGCAACTGTCTCCCACTATACGCGTTCGTCAAGAATAGATTTTTTGGAGATTCCAATAGTCTGACAATTTTAATCCGACACAGAAAGAATAAACGAAAAAAACAATATTGGGTGCATCCGCTGATGTCGGAACGACTTAATAAAGGAAAATTTCGTTTAATGTTTGAAGAACTAAGAGGTTACACGGACAAATTTTCGGTTATTTCAGCATGAGTTATTTGGTTATTTCCAATTTTCTCTAAGTATCGAAAGCGTAATTGTATTGTAACGCATTATAATTATCGAAAACCCGACAAAATTGTTTTTTCAGGAATAATATAATTATAAATTATTGATTTATTAATTTTTTTAACAACTTTATTTAAGTAATGAAAAAACTAACTTAATAACTTGAAAGTAACGAGTAACGACTAAAGTAATATACTTTAAAAGCGCTTATTACTTTTTAAAAGTAACTTAACCTAACACCGTAGAATCATGTGTATGTATGTACATATATGCGTGCATGCGTATAATAGATATCGTCCCCCAATGAGCTGTCGACAAAAATGTTGCCCGTGTGCGCACGCCATGCTAAAACTATGGGACAGGAGACAGGAGGGAGTGGTGGGGGTCAGGCGGGAGATTCGATTTGAATTTGGGTGTTTGTAGAGTAACTTATCCGGCTGGGTGGCCTTGTCGTGTGTATCTGGAGGGGCCGCGGAAGTGGAGGGGGGTGCTGGTACCGGAGGGACGTTACACTATGCATTATACAACATTCTTGAACGTTATTCTTTCAGATCATTGATGGCGATCTGTTTATGCGTATAACGCCCTTTGACTATCCAATCAGAAGGAAGCAAGCACTATCATTCAGATTAAAGAATATCACTATCTGTTATCACGCTGATCAGCTGAGCAGACGTCCATGGCGCGACCCTAACAAAAGTTATACGTTTGTGACAAAAGTAGAGAGTATTAATCATTACTACATATAAAAATATGTTAAAGTAAATGCTCGTTACTCGGTGGTCATTAATATCGTTGTACTTGGGTGTCATTAGACTCAGTTGATCGTTTCAGATTTTATCAGTATATATCAATATTCGCTATTCGATATTTTACTCGAGATGTGTTTGTACGAAACAATTAATGATAAACGTTTATTGTAGATACGTCCGCGATAAATGCTGCAACCAAGTCAGTTAAAGTATAAGTTGAATTCTGTTGAACATTCGAATAGGTTATGCGAGTATGCTACTTGAATTCTGTTGAACGTTCAAGTAGGTTATGCGAATATGTTACTTAAATTCGATCTGAATTTCGGTACTATAAACATCGACGAGTGGTATGTTTGTTGCTTGTTGTAAGCAGCTACGAAATTGCCTGGCAAATTAAGAATGGAACGAAATGGCGCGAGAGAGATGGAAGAACGAAGGTGTATAAGAGACACTGGGAAAGTGCTGAAAAAATATGGTAGTACTGCCAAGCATACAACCAGAACTGAAAGCTTAATAAAGCATACAGTATCATCAACTGATACTCTCCAAGGAATTGCCCTAAAGTATGGAGTTACGGTACGAATGGATCGTAGTTTGTATATTGTTTCCCTTGTACAGTTAAGTAACACAAATAACGAAAGCAAGAGTTTTATTACTTTTTATTCATATTCTTGTAGACTGAACAAATAAGAAGAGTTAATAGATTATGGGCATCTGATAGTTTATTTTTAAGGGAACATCTACTTATTCCCGTGAGCATAGAAAGTCCTCTGTCTTTATCTCTTGAAGGCACTAGTGAATCTGAACGTAATATAGCTCAAAATGTAAGTATTTCACGCAGATATTAATACAGAAACAATGTTTCTTGTTATATTCATTTAAAATACATTTCCAGGCCTCTAGTCCATCTTCGATAGCATCGTCCGTAGATGAGGAAGGATCAGTTAATGATTTTTTAGCCAAAATGGATACCTCTATAGCTCATGTTAAAAAGGAAGTTAAACGTACTCAGGGGAACAGTGAGTAAGTTATTGTGCTATTTATTCGTGTTACCTTAAACTCTGACACAAGCGTGTAATCGTAATAAACAATTGGTCGTCCAATATTGTTTCATAGAATTAATGTGTAATTAATCGCATCTTATGTTCATAGTCGGAAAATCTGTTAACGCAAATTTCTTAATGGATTATCGTACTTCAGATTTTGTTCCGAAGACAATGATGTCTACGTACAGCGACGTAGAGCGTCAGCAAAATTACGAAATTCGCTTCCTGTTACCTCGAGTACATATACGAATCCAACTTCTTCGGAAATGATAAGGCCATCATCCTCTAACGATATGCATAATTTTCCAACTGCTGTGGTTATGACTCAAGGCAGAAAAGTGAAAACGTCATTGCAAAGACTTCAACAACAGCAAGATGAAATATTCCAATTGTAGCAGCTAAACTTTATTGGACTTTAATGTTCTAAAAATTGACGGTGTTATTAAAGAGCTTGTAGGAAAAATGTACTGGATGTCACTGTGAATAGAAAATTATTTCATATCCGACATTGGTTGGTCCAGTACTAATGTAAGTTACTTTGATTTACTCTTATTAACATTTCCATGGCACTTCATCGCAAGCATTCTAATGGATACAGTTAGTATTATTGGAAATAAAGCTGACCACAGGTATACTTCTATTCTAGTATCAATACTACCAATCAAAGGATCAACTAGCTCTCATATTGTCCAAGCATGTTACTGAAATGTTTCGAATAATATTTCTTAGTGGACCACATGTGCCTTTGACACAAATCAATTACTTAATGGTTGGGTTCGTACTAATGTGGGCTAAGTTCTTTAATGTTGTATTCTTTTGTATTAACAATAACGAATCCCTTTATTTTTTTTTTAAATCTCTTATTGGAAACAAGTTATGGTGAAATGAAATTATATTTTGCGAAATTCAAGTGAGTTACATCAAATGTCTGCAAATAAATCTATTTGCAAATACTTCATAATTGTTTAATTTAGAATATTAATACTGTGGTGGCAATGAATTTTCTATATATCTTGTCTTCCTTCTTCCACAACGTTCTCAGTAGTTTCCCCAGAAATTTTATTTGTTAATTTTACTTTTCTTCCTCAATCAATCAATCAATGCTGTATTTGATGAATAATAAGCACAGTTTGGACGACAAAGTACTTATTGATATTAGTAATGTTTAATTACAAAGATTCGTCCATTGGGTTTCATGGAACACTTGAAGATTTCTTATTCATCGAAAAATAAGTTGAATGGATATGTAAAACTTCAACCTTAAGTATGTACTCATGCGACTAATACCGATACCAAACGATCGGTAACAATTTTTTGACCGGTGCAAAATAGTTTTGTAAGTCGATATTAGAAACGGTTGTCCGAAAAACTAATAAGTGAAATAATATCGTCATTCGATGGTAATGTCACACGACAATTCTTCATGTACATTGCACAAATTACATAAGTTTTAACATCACTTGTTGTACCAAAGGATTGGTGAAATTAATATCTATACTTTCAAGGAAGGATACTATATCCTAGTGGATAAATTTCTAATATCACGTTTAAGTTATAAATAAATCTATATAAAAAAAAAATTACATAATTTAATATAGATTGCTTGTAATTTATTTTGGGGATTATATAAAATTGATTGTTGATACAGATAATAAAGACTTTACGGAAAGTAAGATAGTACCTGTTAATATTGTCTGTATTTGATGTTTTTTTCATCATTGCATTATCAATATTACTACGTTATATTACCGACATGTGTTGAATACAACGAAATATGAATTTGTTAAATAACAGCAGCTATCCATTACTAAAACGGCAAGCTGCTATATTGTGTGAAAGATGTATCCATTTCTAAAAGTACTAACATGAATTGTTGGAACAAGTAGGCCAGAAGTGACAGATACACTCAAAGGCTTGCAAAAAGTACATGCAATGTGGTCTAACTGATGTTTTGTTATATTGTTATAAATGCATAAAGATTATCGGAAGAAAATTGATACTCCTGTGTATTGGTGGTCCATTGTAAATACACCACGAATCATTTTATGTTTATTATAGAGTTTACCAATTCTGCAGAGACACAACCCAAGCGATGTTTATAGTTTAAAAGCGAATGTCTAATACGTACCATTGTACTGTCCATACAATATGTATACAGATATTATTAAAAATATGTACAATCGATTTTTGTAACCGTTTGCATATACATTTTTGTGAGATTTTTCATTTCGATTTTCGAAGAGTTGCGGAACTTTGAAAAATTTTACGGCTTGTTCTTCAAACCTTTTTAATTACATTTCTGTTTTTCGTAGAATAATTTTTTTTTCAATTCCAATTCAGAAAGAATGATAGTTTAGCAAAAACGTTAGATCTCGGAAGTTTATTTTTTAATTATTTATTGATAAAAACAAGAAGCAACCGTGTTTTTAACTTTCAGGAACATAAAAAATACGGGTGCCACGATTTTAGTTTCGGACCGGGGGAGGGGGGTTTCGCCTAGCCTTAGCGCGGCGGCGAATGTGTGAAAAACGCTCAATCGCTCCTGCCTCCCCTACCCCCGTTTAGACAGGTTTGCGAAATTCATTTCTAGCTTCCAAGCGATCGGCCTGGATCGGCGGAACAAGCATCATTCGGGTCAGTTGGGGCCAGTTCAGGCCTCCGCACACCTGCGCGCTATGACCAACCATAGTAGAGTATATGCAAGTATATGTGTGATTTTTTTATCGCTTCTTACTGTGTGTGCGAGTAAAGTGGACCGAAATAGATTCGTTCGGGTTTGTTCGAGTTGACTCGAGCCAACTCGGGCTTCGAGCTACAATCTGCGAGCCGCGCACGCCGGTAGATAGAGAGCAAATGTGGGAAAAAGCCAACATGGCCACAGTTTATTACCGGCATGCATGCGTACTTCTGGATTTCAGCAAAAAGTAAAGTGAAAATAAAGAGTTTTACAAAGTCGACCGGGATAATTGAAAAGTAACCAAATTCTCTAAGAGTATCGTTTAAATGTTTGCGTGTTATTTAAGCGCAATATACAATAAAAAGCGATACAAATTATGTGTAATCTTGAACCTGTCGAAGTGCCGCCACGTGACCGCTTTTCTGTATGCTTTTTCCTCAAATCCCTGAATCAGATTTCCTTTTATTCCCACAAAATATATATTATAAGATTATAATTACATGTTATATTATTTATTTATATTTACATTTTTATCAAATAGTACATATTGATTTTTGTTGTATTCTAATAACTTGAAGGGTAGAGCTATCTGTAATTCCATGTATAATTTTGCGTACGGTCCGAACTAGAGCATTAGAGGATTTCGATCTATAAGAGAATTTTTATCCGCGATTAGTATATAGACGAAAGAAGTGAGTCCTCTTTTCTTTTCGCCGTACGTTATGAACTTTTTTTTAATTAAAAAAATTTGCGATTTCTGGCATAAGGTGTCGATATATTTTCAGTATCATAAGAAGTAAGTCATAGCGCCCCTAGCGGAGAATTTTGTAAGAAAAAACGGGAATTTGACCAAATCATAACTAAGCAATCCTGGTTAAACAACCAAACATCCTACAGTGTACATACAAGGTGTCAATAATAAAGGGGAAAGCCCCAAGAAGTCACGACCTGACTACGTCCAGAATTGGAGAAATAACTCAAAATTGTGTGATGGCCTGATGGGTGGCCATCTTGAAATCTCGTCGTGATCGAAAAGTGACAAGTTCAAGTTTGCAGTGAAATTATGTTATTATAGAATGCTCAATCTCTGGATTTGTGCATTTCCTTGACTTCTTTGGACTTTCATCTTTCATTTGAGCCCTTGTGCAGAGCGTGATGTTGTTTTATTTAATCTGAAGTTCTTGACTACAAAACTCTCATTTTTCAGGATTTTCCACGCTTCTAACTTCACGGGCGTAAACCCCGTTTAAAAACATTAGGCATTGATGCGGAACACAACGGAACACCGTAAACTAAGCAAGCTTCGAATGCGAGAGAATTAAAAACATCGTGCTGTTTCGTCTGCTACTGGTATCATGGACAAAATTCAGCGGCTCGAAAGGTTATTGAAACAATTGCGTTCCGTTTATGGACTTCGAACGACGGTCCTGAGGACTTATTCTACAGACAAAGACTCGACGGAGGAAAGTACACCGACACACGATACTACCGAGTTTGTCGAAAAACCTAAATTGAGTGGTTTCGCCGAATCTTTCGAGAGATTCTCGCATATCGGAACAGAGGAAAAGAAAAAGGAACTAAAGACGTTTGCCTATCTTGTACGGCATTCCAAGCTGGTAGACGTAAGTGCATGTGCAAATCATTACTTTCCTCGTAATTCTTTCAACTCAACGTTCGCGTGTTTTTAGCTAGGAGATCCAGAAAATAAAATCGTAAATGGAAAAGTATTTCACGTTGTCGGCGATGATCTGTACATCGATTTTGGGTGGAAATTCCACTGCGTGTGCACAAGACCTAAGAAAAATGCAAGGTACTCGCTGTCGATCGATGTGTAGGTTACTCTAACCGCTCTTTCACTGTGTGTATTTCATTATTTTAGTTTATACGTCAGAGGCGCTATAGTTCGATTAAAGGTACAAGAGTTGGAATTGTCTACGCGATTTTTAGGTGCAACTAAGGATTTGACCGTATTAGAAGCAGACTGTATTTTGTTAGGTTTGATATCATCACCATTAAAAGCCACGACTACTTCGTAGCGGAAGGTTTCATACGTCATGTCATCAATAAAACGGCGTGTACATATCTGAAATGTTCGATTAAATTACTTTAAAATCAAATTCGCTGTGCATCTTGATATTTCTCCACTAATTCCTCACGAGGTTCTGCGCGCGTGGACGCCATCTATGGGTACAATACATATACGTTTCATGCGACATTTACGTGCACACCAGTTGCATACATGCATTTTAAAAAAAGTGCGCACTAGCAGCAGCGGGCTGCTACTACGCACACTTTATCGAACTAATAACCACAATAAATATTCCTGCAAACGAGAAATTAACGGATCGTCGATTGTTCAAATTTGCTACCAACGAAAACAACGTACGCTTGCTCAGAGAAAAATGGTAATTAGGTTCTTCAATGTCTTCTTCGTTTCTGAACATAACCTGATAGCTCATGACCAGTAGCTTCCGCGAGCTTTCTTTTGACGTGTTTACGTTTCAGCGAGTCGTCTGTTGCGGATGCTTGCAAGAAATCTCAGCGAACGATTCTAAAGACATATTCAACGAGAACCTGTGCTTCAGTCTCCGTCAAACTACTGACAATGTAAAGCCCATCGTAAGCGCAGAAAAACGTATGAAATTAAGGGAGGGAGTCGAGGTGATCACCGGTCATAAAGTGAGTTAGTTATATTATCGATGTCGTTGCGGGCGCATTTCAACCCCATATATTTATTCCTGTTTTCTTGATCAGATCTGCCGAACGAACGAAGAACGACCTATCAAGTTGTGCAACGCTTGTTTCGATAAAGTAGAATCGTACGTTAACTTCCGTGCACGACTTCTTTCTTCATTGGACAGCCTCTACGATGACGCGTCGCAAGCACAACCAGATACAACGCGCGTGTCGAACTACCCGCAGAAAGTCACCACCAGCAATAACGACCATTCCGAAAGATTGGAAGACGTGATAAACGTAGACGAGAACAGTACACCATTGGATTTCAAGCCACACACATCGAAGTGTTCCAACGACGAGGGAAGCTCCGAGGTCTCGACGAGCGTTTCTACGAGTAACGCGAGACTCGCGGACCACGGTCAGGAGAACGATCATCGAAACGTATCCGACGATGAAAGTTCCGAAGGGGACGATTCCAATTCTACCTCCACCGAGATTCTTCCCAAGATACAAGAGAACGACATAGAGTCGGAAATAGATGTATGCTCGGGCGAGGATGACGAGGTATTGGAACTGGACGGTCAATCGAAACGTGATGAAATCGTGGAAATCGGGAGTTCATCTGAATCCGATATAGAGGTTTGCGATTACGAGCCAACCGGGAAAAGAATTAAGAATTACAGTGCGCTCTCCCCTCCTATTTTATTTTAGCACTCACTCCATTCTCGTTGTTTTCACTGAAATATTTATACAACCGCTAAACGTGGCTTGTGCTCCCTTGTTCTACGAAATTTGCACTTTATATTGTACATACGTATTTGGCGACCTTTCCCCCTTCCAACGTTTGCACGTCTGTTAATACCACGCGAAATTGAAATGTTATAGAAACTATTTGCCTGTGATGATATTCTGTTAAATAAATAAATAAAATAAAATAAACGAATGAACTCTTCGGTATATCAGCGCGGTTATCATGTCAAGAAATTATCACAATAATTAGTAAGTGCACGTAATTACATTTTCGTATCAAGACTGTATTTAAGAGATTTACACAAGTAAGCGTGCGAAAGTTAGGTGAACAAAAAAAAGTTTACTATTTTTATTTATCGAGAATTCATTTATATCCATTATACTTTAACCGCTTGTTAGGATGGCAGTTGGCCGTCTTTGAATTTCCGGACATATTTCTCCCTTAGAGCGTCGAGGGGATGGCGGGAGGAGTATGTATTCTCTAGTAACTCTAGTTACACTTCCTTCAGCTGAATTTTGTATTTTTTTATCCTGTATTTTAAACATTTTTGTGATTATTTAAATAAAGATTTTTGGCCAAAAATATGCTTGCAATGTTGTGCCAGAGTCCAAGAGGTCTTAATTATTTCCAAGAAGAACTCACGAATATGATTTAAAAAACCATGGACGACCAAATTGCCGTCGTAGCAAGCGGAAGTGTGACTTTTCCGTTTCTTCGCTTAATTTTACTTTACCAATTCGTACACGTTGACCCTTTCGGTTAGATTGTCGAGTGCCGTAATAACACGCCGTCAAGCTGTTGTATCGCGTTCCCTGTCGCAGCATTATTTCTTGGATCATTTGCTGATGGGATTAGAATCGAGATAAGATCTAACCACATTCATACGCAATACGCGAAACGGCATTGTCATGTGCATAACCGTGACGAAGAGACAAACCGAGAATCGTAAAGGAGAAATATTTACACATCTATCGCTAGGTGTGGGGGGTATACAGAAGAAGGAGACGTTTAGAACAACGTTACACGACCTTTCCCCTTTCACATAATATAACGTAATCACATGTACGTCAATACCGACAGATAATATATGTTACTGCTTATCTACCGATTAAAATATCGTGTATATCTAACCTCATTGCTCACGCTCAGAAACCCGGCCAGCTTGTTATGTACATACAAAATTCGACGAAGCAACGTGCGCGATTGTAGCGTCGAGTAAAGACCTAAAGATACGTAAAGACGATCCAAGCCAGTCCAAACTCGAGTTCCGTCGATTCATTGAGGTGCCTTCCATCGATGTAAAAATGTATCGATTCGGGAACTTAAAATCTGCGATTCGGCGGTAAGTTTGGGGCGGTAAGCTCAAAATTGTACATACAGTGAAACTTTGATTTCGTATACAATATTATTTTCCCACGGGCATCGTCCATTTTACTTTCCACTCAGCAAGCAGAATGGAAAGAATACAATTCTTTTAAGAAAATATATTATTTTGCAGCAATGTGCGGAGTTATAATGCGCGACAGTCGGATATCTCGCGTAATCCGAGGATAGAGACCACGAGGATCGATAAGGTAAGCGGGATTGGAAAAAAAAATGAGAGACAGTTCTTATATACATCGAACACGTGCATTTCAGATTCTGATCGCGAATAGAGGAGAGATAGCATGTCGGGTCGCACGAACAGCAAGAAAACTGGGTATCCGGACGGTGGCAGTATACAGCGAGGTAGATCGAAACTCGATGCACGTCGAGCAGGCCGACGAAGCATATTGCATCGGCCCGGCAACGTCTAGTCAAAGCTATTTGAGGCAAGATAAAATTCTATCCGTTGCCAAAAAATCGAAATGCCAGGCTATCCATCCAGGATACGGATTTCTTTCGGAGAATGCGGAATTCGCGGAGCTTTGTCAAAAAGAGAAGATTATATTTATGGGCCCTCCGGCTGGCGCGATTAGGGACATGGGCATCAAAAATACTTCTAAAGCTATAATGATTAAAGCCGGTGTACCGGTCGTTCCAGGTATGGGATACGATTTCTTTAGCAGTCAGTAATAAGTGTCAGTGTAAAGTATGTACACACTAAAGCGCAGCAGGTGTCATTAACAGGCTATCACGGCGACGATCAATCGAACGAAACTTTGATGCTCGAAGCCAAAAAAATAGGCTATCCGTTGATGATAAAAGCAGTACGCGGAGGTGGTGGTAAAGGAATGAGAATCGCGTCGACGGAAAACGAGTTTATCGAGGCATTGGAATCCGCGAGAACGGAATCGCATAAGGCTTTTGGAGATTCGGCCGTATTGCTGGAAAAATACGTTGATAAACCAAGGCACATTGAAGTACAGGTTTTCGCGGATAAGCACGGAAATGCCGTTCATTTGTTTGAGCGCGACTGTTCTGTTCAGCGGAGGCATCAAAAAATCATCGAGGAAGCTCCCGCGGTACGTAAGACGCCACGCTTCGTATACGATGAGGGGCGAGAAAGAGAGCGGGGGAGAGAGAGGGAGACAAATTACATCGCAAACTTTTACATTAGCCGAGAATTTCAAATGAATTACGCTCGGAGTTGGGAGCAGCAGCGGTGCGAGCGGCTAAAGCCGTAGGATACGTAGGCGCTGGTACCGTGGAATTTATAATGAATCGCGATGGAAGCAGTTTTCATTTTATGGAAATGAATACCCGGCTGCAAGTAGAACATCCCGTGACGGAAGCAATTACCGGACTGGACCTAGTTGAATGGCAGATACGCGTAGCCGCCGGTGAACAGCTTCCCTTGAAGCAGGAAGAAATCGATCTTAACGGACATGCTTTCGAAGCAAGAATTTACGCCGAGGTAAACAATTTTCTTTATAAGTTCTTGGCGGATTGGTGAAGTAAAAATTGTCTTCTAATCCCGATGACTGCTACCCTCAATAGAATCCAAGAAACGGTTTCCTGCCAGGGGCTGGCCCAGTTTTGTACTTGAGAACACCGGACGCGGATGGGCGAAACATCAGGGTAGAAACAGGTGTGCGTGAGAAAGACGAGGTGTCTATACATTATGATCCAATGATCGCGAAACTGGTGGTTTGGGGAAAGGATAGAAACGAAGCGCTGACCATACTTAGGTCAAAACTGACCGAATACAACGTACGTAGTTCGAACTGCAGGAAAGAGAAATAGAGTGGGGTTTTTTTTTTATTAACACATTTTTTTAGGTAGCCGGGCTCGATACCAATATAGAATTCATGAAGGATCTGTGCTCCCATCCTAACTTTCAAGATGGCCAGGTTCATACTGGGTTCATAGAGGAACACCAGACAGAATTATTCCCAAAGTTAAGAGCGCCGACCGAACTCGCAGCACAAGCTGCTCTTGCATCGATACTCTATCAAGATATGTATTCTTTACGAGCGTCCCTCAGAACCAATGATCCATTTAGCCCGTTCGCCACGGAAATCGGGATGCGGATAAATCACCCTCTAAACCGAAACTTTCGTTTCGATGTGAAAGGCGAAAGTATCGAAGTTGACGTGAAATACATTGAACCCGAGATATATTCTATGCGGTTTAATAACATAGGTCCCTGGTGGAAGGTTACTGGAAGTTTGAAGAAGGAAGGCGATTCGTTTGAATTACTTACAGAAATTGATGGAATGACCGTCAAGAGTCGCGTCGCTGACATACAAAACACTCTCCATCTCTTTACAAAGGTGAGTCACAGTAAATTGATCGAAGTATTGATTAGAAATAGAAACGCCCGTTTTTTCATTTAAATACGTAGGATCGTGAGTGGCAGTTCGCTACACCTGTCCCAAAATTCGTTTCCGAACTCAGGAGCGACGAGATTGGCACGAACGCCAATAACGCTGTGAGTCCCATGCCAGGGGCTGTTGAGAAATTGTTTGTTGCGAAAGGGGACATTGTTAAAGCAGGCGACGCTTTGCTCGTCATTAATGCCATGAAAATGGAAGTGAGTTGAAGGAGACCAATCTTCTATACTACAGAATCTATAGGGTTCGGCTGATTAAATAATTGACTGTTTCTTTTTTTGCAGCACACAGTTCGGACGTCTGTAGATGGCGTCGTGGATGAAATTCTTTGTTCGATAGGCGAGAACGTCAAGAAGAATAAACTTCTAGTCAAACTATCCCAAGCCAAATAATTTTATGTAAATTTGTCTTTTTCCTTCACGAGTATGTCGGTGGTGACACTGAGCTGAAAAACCCGATTCTTCTGCAGAATCTGCCCGATTCAATAGAACTTTGTACAGTTCTGTTTTCAGCACGTATTTCTGACGTCCATAGGTGTCATCGTGGAGGACGCTCCCTGTTAATATAAATATATTCATATATTTTTTATATTTGTAATATTGTTCACCGTGTACAAATTTTATCGAAGGTGAAATATAAAGAACTTGTAATGCATTTACATAGTTTTATTTAGTCAGATAACGCCAGAATAAACCCACAATTCATTCGCATACGTAATTTTCATAACATATTTTTAAACATGAGTGGGACATCTTGACTGTTGATAGCGCCATCTGAATTATCGATAGTCGAGACATTTATCGATAGTAATATCGGTAGTAAAAAGCTATCGATGGTGCGATAGTACTATCGATAGTTTGCCACCACTAAGTTTCAAATGGTTTCCAACACGTTAGAGAGGGTTAGAGTTGAACGGTTTTACAGTTTCAAGTAAGGTTGTTTTCAATTAACTTGAAACTAATTAAATTCAAGTAAATACGATTACGACAGTTTGGCCCAGTTAGAAAAAATGAGTAGCTTTCACTCTCCCATGCGTTGTATCTCTCCTAACGCGAGGTAAGAAGATCGATGAGGGTTAGAAAGCCGGCAGATATTTTATTCCTATCGCATTTAAAACAATAATTTTCTTTTTGTAGAGTTTTAAGCGCCAAGCCCCAAGTACAACAAGCCCTCGACGTAAGACAAATGCAAAGCAGGGCCAGAAACAGTATTACCTGGTTTTTCATCAATAGTACATTACTTGCCATCGTTCTTTTCGATATGTAAGAAAAATTCCAAGTTGTCTCGCTCATTACATATATCGCAAAGGATATTGGATTGTTTGTGTATTTATAAATAATGGGTGATACATGATGCTTGCTCCTTTTAGATTATATGGCGGCGCAACTTACAAACCAGTTGCTTGGGTAGAATGGTGTTTGGCCTCTATATTTGCTATGAACGCAGTTTATCATATAGGACGATACACATGGGCAACGTTGAGCTTACAACCAGTGACATTGAGTTCCAGCCAAAGACGCTTACTGGGGATTTCTGATGAAGATCCCCTCTTTAGAAACCAACCTCCGATGCCGCAGAAGGCTGCCGAACCTAGTTCTCCCCTTAACTTATCATGCATAAGTCTCAATAGACGCCTAACGCCTCTCGGATCGCCAAGTTTAAATGAATCCAGTAAGAGAAGGATTTTTAAAAAATATTTTCCATTGTCAGAGTTTATATAATTTTTTTTTTTTTTTTGCCAAGAGGATTTTTCGTCGTCGAATCCATTTTTCAAATACTGCAGTCCGACGTCACAAAAATCGACTCTGAGTCCCAACGGATCATTGAATAAATCTCTAAACGCATCGACAAATGGAAGTATGACCAATGAAGATTTGATCCAGGACGAGCAAGATTTGCAGAATTACTTGAAAGAAGCTGCTCAACAACGAAAACGCGTCCTCTCGACAGATGTTGATCAGCCTTCCAATCTGTTAAGCTCATTTTGGTCACATCCTACTATCGGATGTCCCAGAGAAGTTTCACCTTTGTTAAGACGATGCGCTTACCAGCTTGCACCTACCATCGGTAAGAATGCTATCACACAAACTGAAATCAAATGACATATTTTGATCTTGAATTGTGATTGAAATTGATATTACGTTTCCTTCAGACAAATCCAAATCCACTAGTCCAGGTGCTGAAGAGGGTAGCTCTCCTAGAGGAATGTTCGGTGGCGCATCAGATGTGTGGAGGAAATACAGAATCGACCCGAACAAAGTAAACGAATGGACCGCTAATCTCCGTATGGTACGCAAAGACCTAAACGGCAACAGAAGCTAATTAGAATTTTTCGACTAAAAATAAATATGCGTGATTTTAGTGGATCTGTAAGACGGTTGTCGAACGTGTGGCTGCGGAAATAGACAACGTATGTTCTGCCTTGGTTCGCCATGGTTTATCCGATTCGCAACCAGGATGCGTAGGTTTAGATAGATTGAGAAAATTAGCGCAAGCACCGTTCTTGGTTTCTGCAATACCAACTCTTCCGACTTTGGTTCCCTTTTTGGAACTTTCAAATAATCAGGAGTATCTCATCAATAGAATTAAAGTACTCGCAAAAGGAGGCTCGATGAGTGAATTTAAATGGAATGCTGGGGACTCCTATAACGGCAAAGAATGGGACACTAGTTTGCCGACAGATTCGGCGGTAATTTTTCTTTTCTATGTAGAATAGTCTTTCCGGCATGTAGTGCGTCCAAAAACTATGGGAGAGAAGAATGCTATCGAATTCACGTATCCACAGATAATAATGCACTTGGTGTCGACTTATATGGATACGCAATTGGAGGCTCCATTGGATCAACCCGATGCGCGGCCCTTTACGGCAAGATACATGGCCAGAACTGGAATGGCATTACCGCGCACTAAAGGACCCGTGATAGTCTGCCAATCTGTCAACCCACCGCATTACAGTTTAGCTCTTACCGGTGATTCTTTACCCAACGATTACGAGGAAATACAACGGGTAATCGCAATATTTATTAGCTGTAGCCTGCAATAATGGTTTGTAATCCCTAATATTAACCGCTGTGTTTTTTGCACTTTTAGGGTAGAAATAATATGTTTCACACGCTCCTCTTATTCTTGTACATCGTTAAAACAAGAGATCATGGCATGTTGGGTCGTGTCAATTTGGGAACATCAGGCATAAACGTTTTATGGGTGATAGACGGTTAGACTGACAAATTCAAACCGCGTCCGACGGTTGCCATGTAAACTCTATTATTTATTTGATAGACTGTGATTGCATGATCATCGTGAGAAATGTGATTATGCAGCGACCTTCATAATTCCGACATTTTCGTTTTTAAATGAATCTTATAGATTCGGTGTATCGAAAATAAAACAAGCAGAAACTTTTCAATTCTATGAACCTTTTATTCACAATACTTATGTCTATGTACAAATAAATCGTAAAATACGATTCGTAGCTACTATATTAAGTTCTCGCTCATTCGACGCGCAACACCACGTACAGTTTACGTTTGCACGCCCAACAATAAGAATGGAAATGCTTGCCGAAGTAGAGCAAATGAGTTTGATAAATGCGTGAACGTGTCCGGATCTCAAAATATCTGCATTCAAAATCATTCTATTTTCGTCGGTCTATGTACGGAATGCATTTATTCCTAGTGCTATTGACTGTATCGCGCGAGAGCCTTCCCTTATTACGATTTCTCTCCGTCTCTCTCTTTGAAAGTGAAAATGCTCTACTCGGTAGATTTAAAATCTCGCGCTGTCCTAGCGTAGTCCAACGATCGAAACGTATGTCTTGTAAAAAATAAAGTTGCACTCTTTGTGCGATTTATTATACAATCTTTGGATCGACAGTTCTCCTGTAGGGTCAGAACCAACCAATATGTACACTATACATACGACAGTCGTATGCCGTGGTACGAATACAATGTGACCAGTCGTGCGTACGACTACGAAATAACAGTCCCACTAATCCGTGGGTTCGCGTTGCATCGCAACAAACGAAACTTTGTATGCGAATTCTCGCACGACGATGTAATACCTTTACCTAACTCTTGCTTCTTATCGGTCGATCGTCATCGTTGAACGAATAAAAATTACTATAGAGATCATTTCGAACGTAAACGCACGCTGCGAAATGTTAAAATGTCCGTGGGCATAAGTACGCCATATACCTAAACGGCTAGACCTGTAATAAGATGACCCTTTCGAGAGGAAAGATAAAAGATATATAGATAGATAGATGGGATGAACTGATGGAAAAATGGAAGAAACCAAGGAGGAAAATGCGCAGAATCGCAAGAGAGATACCCCCTGTAAGTGGAAAAGAAGATGAGGTTCGCGAAGAAAGGATGCGGAAAATGAGAAGCACGCGAGAGGCCTCAATCCATGCCTCCATCTCTTACTCTACCGGTTCTACGATGGGGTACGGGAGTAACGTAATTTCATACGTGCACTTGAAGTGTACGTAATAATGAAACAAAGTTCGACACGAAAGTGAGGAAAGAGAAAGAAAGATCTTCCTCGAGGTCCCTATATACAGCTTTGCTGACAGTCGGTCGGGATAGTTGTACTAGCGAAGGAAGAAATGAAAATGGCGAGGCGGGTTTTAAGAGGTCGTAAATATTTTGGTACCCTCAGGTAATATGACCTCTTCGCCGACATCAGCGAGGGTGACGGTAAGTGGAAGGATCAAAGGCATCAGTATTTCTTGATGTTGCATAACTTGTTGCGCAGTGACAGAGTCCGTGCCGACAGACTGTCTGGCAATGGTGATAGTTTTAATATTTTGTGCCTTGACTACTTGAGCCTGGCTGAGGGAAGCGTGGTGGAGCACTCTTTGTTGATTTTGAGGGGGCTGCAACTGAGTCGAGGTTTGAGCGCGATAATGATTTTGCACAAAGTTTTGTTTACACCTTTTACTGTGAGCATAACGGCTGCCGTTATTGTTGAATCTACGATCGCAAGTCGGACAGGCGTAAGGCCTCTGTCCCGTGTGAATAAAGACATGCTCTTTGAGAGACTTGAGCCGCCGGAAATTCTTCGGGCAGTACTTACAATGATATTTCGCTTCACCGGTGTGGGATGTTAAATGATTAGCGAGCGTGTCGGCACGGGCGAAGGCGCGCGAGCAATACTGACAAATGTACGGCCGCTCCTGGGTATGCGTCCTCATGTGCATCTTGAGGTACGCATTGGTTGTGAACGGCCGCGAACAGACCTCGCAGACATACGGTTTGATGCCGTTGTGCGCCCGGAGATGTGCGATTAAGGTCGTGGATTGCGTAAAACTCTTGGAACAGATCTCGCAAAGGAACCTCTTCGAACTGTCCGTCTCCTTACTCTTCTTGAATGTTCTATCATGCTTCGTCAAATGATTGTTCAGTTGTTCCTCTTTGATGAAGTGCTTCGTGCAGCGCGTGCACTTATACGGCTTAATCATGTTATGCTTGGCAACGTGAATCTTTAGGTGTTCCCGTCGGTAAAATTTCTTTGGACACATGTCGCAGAGATACTTTTTGTCTTCGTGTACTTGAATATGACGCAACAGTCCCTTCCTCGAGGTGTACTGTTTATTACATTCCGTACATTCGAGCCCGACTATATCGGTTCTCCTCTTTCTGCCGATTTTTTCGCCGTCTTTCTTTTCTTCCGGTCGAGGCTCGATATCCCGCAAATCTTCTTCCGTGAGGATACCTTCGGTCACATGCTTTGATCTATGCTCTCGTAGGATTTCGTTATTCTCAAAACTATCTCCGCAAATGTTACACTTTCTCACTTGATCGGGATTTTTCTCTGAGCACTTGTCGTAGTGAGCTTTCAGCTTATCTTTACGATAAAACTTCACGTTGCAAATGTCGCATTCGAAGTTTGGCTCTTCGTGTAACAACTGGTGACGCAGCAAGGACTTTTTGGTACTATAAGTTTTCTTGCAGGTCGTGCATTCGTGAGTGTCCATTGGCCAATCCAATCCGCTCTCAAAGTCTGAGTCAAAGTCTAAATCATCATCGTTACCTAAACTCCGAGGATGTTCTCTTTTTACCGAGATGTTTTTCATAATGTCCCCTTTCGCCGTCTTCTCCATCTTTATCGGTTTTTCGTCGTTATAGTGTTGCTCGAT
Organism: Pemphredon lugubris; assembly: GCA_933228935.1. Classification (NCBI taxonomy): domain Eukaryota; kingdom Metazoa; phylum Arthropoda; class Insecta; order Hymenoptera; family Crabronidae; genus Pemphredon; species Pemphredon lugubris. The sequence continues at coordinate 6,316,266 of OW121819.1, read as the reverse complement.
GTGTTTGGCCAGAGACTGTTTGGAAGTACATCTCTTATTACACCTTCCGCATTCCCATTCTTTCCTGTAACCAGATTTATTTAGAGAAGAGCCTTCTCGCCTAGCACGTCCGTGATCTCCATCGGATCTTGTTCGATCTGGACTCTCCTCCTCCTCTTCCGACATGTCCTCCATACCATCCTCCGTAGTAATTTTGTCGATGATTTTTTGAGCCGCTCTCGCGGCGACTCGCTTGATACGCTTGTTCGGATCGTACTCTTCGCCGTGGACAAACGTCTTGTGATTAGTTCCAATCAAATGGTTCCGCAACGTTAGTTCGTTACCGAACGTTTTATTGCACTCCGTACACCTATAAGAGTTTAAGCCACCGTGTTGTTCCATGTGTCTCAGCAACTGATCCTTCCTCGGGAACCGTTGGCGACATTTCTTGCAACTATACCCGAGGTCTGCGTTTCTAAACAAGACGATACTTTGTCAGAATCTCGATCGAGAGAACTTTTTTACGAATCTCTTAGAAATGTCTTTTCTCTTCTACCTACGTCGTTTACCTACCTGCCATTTCTTCTGAGCGCACAATCAGCGAATTCGGTTTTCACGTCCGCCTCTTCTCCCTCTTCTTGCCTCTGCCCGTAAACGTCCGTCATCTCTTTCTTGATCATATGCTCCTCAAGATCTTGCTCGGTCAGTACACCTTCAACGACGTGTCTTGCCCGATGATTCCTCAATTTCTCTAATGAATCGAATTCTTCTTCGCACACGTTACATTTCAGGTCGATCTGTGTAGAAGTGTGTTTTCGTAATCCACGTCTGGTATGAAGCCTTTCCAAACACTTGCCGCGTTTCTTTTGTCTTTGCTTCTTACTGACGACTTCTCCGGACTTCTCGTCTAACACCTCGGACTCCGCCTCGGCGTCGGTCGTCGCATTCGTGTCTTCGTTTTCTTCGACTTCTTCGTTCTCCTCTTTAGGTCTCGCTATCGGTGTCGTCATCGTCGTAGACCCAGTCTTTTCTCTTTTCTTTCCCTCTTCTTTTCTTGTGCCTCGGTATTCGGAACCCAAACCTTCGCTGTCGTTCGGATCATCAAAGTCCAAACTGTGATCGTCCTCGTGAAACGAAATTTCCATAGGAATTGATTCTGCTTTCACTTCGTCTTGCTCTCTTTCGTGTTTCTTGAGATGCTTGCTATACGATACTATATACAGGTACTCTTTACCGCAATATGGACATTTGTTTACTCTTTTTCCTGTCTGTGGCGTTTTTGCAGGACTTTGGCTACTCTTTCGTGATCTTTCCGGACCTTGTTTCAACGTCAGAGTTCTTCTGACTTCTGCGTGCGAGTGCATGTGTTCCTTCAAAACATTCTTCGATAAAAATTGTTCGTCGCAAAGGTAGCATGCAAACAGAACTTTTTCTGAATTTTCAGAGGAACGGGCTTTTTTCAATCGTAAGCTGAGGTTCAAGTTTTCGAAATACATCTCCTCGTCTGAATCTCTATCGGTGGCACCGATCGTGCGTCGAGCTAGTTTGCGTTTGCTCCTTCTGGTTTCGCTCTGGGCGTAAGAAATATCGTCCGAAATTGGTGACGTCGGTGGGCTAGCTTTCGAGTACATTGAATCGTCCTCTCGGTTTTCACCATCAGCATTTGATACACTGCCCTCCGCGTCAACATCAACCTCCGTTTCATTTTTTGCGTTAGACTTCAGCTCAACCTTCGCGTTGACCGTTGCAAACATTTCTATACACTCCTCTGTGATGTTATCTTGCTGCGAGTAGGATCTTTCAGAATTGACACATTGTTCTTCGTTCGACATAATAGATCCCTGGTGCAGTATATAATCGTGCTCTTCCGCTGGAATAGCATCGTTGGTACAGTGTTGGTTTACGTTTTCACTGTTCATAGCCATTGCGTCTTTGTTCTCTCCTATGAGGGATCCTATGCTCTCCCCTTCCGGTGGTATCGAGGCCTCTTGCAATTGTTCCGTTGCGACCTCCAGGCCTTCGTCGTGTTCTAAAAATGCAAATACTTTTAATAATACTTATCAAGTCGCTTGTCATTTGGTTTTTTACTTTTCCTACGTAACCACTTACCTTTAGCTTCTTCCTCAGGCACTGACAATTTTTCTACTTCTAGTATAGCCAACTGATCCTTCAGAAGAGTTTCTTCGGTTTCATGTATCGTAACAGAGCCTTCATCGTGGGACACGTAATGAATATCGGCACGCATATCTCCTATGACCTCGTTCCTCTCTGGCCCTTCTAAATGGACTTCGACCTCATTGAAGAACAGTTCTTCCTTTATATTTATGGTCTCAAAGCGTTCCCTGAGTTCAACATCGGCCTGTTCTACTTGGAGCTTCAACTCGTACGCGGATTCAAGCTTATCCGCGCATATGTCGCACACCCGTGCTGGCAGACCGTCACCCGGTAATATCTAAATTAAACGAGTTAGCAATAAAGAGAGAGAATAATGGTAAGGGGCAGACAGAGACACAGAGAGAGATAAAGAGAGACAAAAAGGGAGTGGGAGAGAGATGTTGCTGTTGGAGCTCGGGAGATAGACTCCTGCGGAAAAAAAAACAATACGGTATGACGCGAGTGACACGGCAGAGGTGTAACAGCGATTACGCCTTACCGGATTGGCGGAGTTTCGAACCGCCAAACCTCAACCCGTGCACGATCCTTGAAGTTTATCTCGCGAGTCTCAATACGTAACCTCGAAATTACGTGTCTAACCTTAACGTTGGCAAAGCTCATTGCTTTGACCGACAGGGAAGCGACCTCGCTCTCCAAAAACAGATCGCGCATCACCATGTTACTGAGAAGGCACACACGGCATATCTCCACTGCCGACTCGACCCCGTCTTTGTTTTGCGGTGGATCCGAACTGTTTATTTCTACGGCGTCCATGTTTTGTTTGGTGGACTCGTTGGCCTGTGCCTGTCTCTCGTAATCCGTACCTCCCCACCTCCCAGCCATCGCTGTTCAACAGTACGATCGCCACCCTGCACTGCCTTCGCCCACCTGCGTCACCCACACCGCGCGCGATTACACGCGACAGTTTTCGCAGATCCACCTTAGCCTCGAAATTGCTTGATGTTCTCGCGCCTGGCCGCGAGCCCCCTCTCTCGTGTTCCGATACATCCGAACTGGTCCGAGCGAACATTTTTCTCTCCCGACTTCCGTCGCGACTGGATGCATTAACCCAGCGGAAGCATAATAGACGACGATTATTTGAAAAATAGAGGAGACTCGACGACCGCGGTAAGGAGAAACTGACATCAATCGCGGATGATGGCACGAGAAGTGAAACAAAACGTGAACGGATGGAGTGAGAAGAGATTCATTCATTATCATTCTCGTACTCTCGGATAATTCTCGAAAAGATCAAGTCAAACGACAAGGAAAGGAGTAAGAAGAGAATTTTTCTCTGTCGTTTTCATGTATTCGAAACAATAACGAGGCTCGACTGTACGTACATCAATGGTTAAATATTATATCATTTTCGAAAGTATGAATGCGGGTAAAACTCTTGTTATCATTGTATCGTCAGGTACGCGTGTACGCGCTATACGTATTTCGTACATCATTCCGAAATTCGTTACCGTTCTTGCTTACGTGCCTCCCCACTTCTATTCTTCTTCGAAAACTATTAAGTGAAAGTAGAACGTAGCAAAATGTACTTTGCGCATGGCGAAACGTACAGTCACATACATATATGCGTAATAACATCGATGTCGACGGAATTAAGAGAACCTTGGAAATATTAGCGATTTGCATCGACTCGTCGAATTAAAATTCATGGAAAGTGATTACATGATTGTCGATGTCGAAAAAATGTCGAAAGAACGTCTTATCGTGGCTGTAATGATTAAACCAGCAAAGTATAAAGTATAAAGAACCAGTTATAGCCACCGTCATTCTGATTTTATGTATGATTAATAATTAATAACTCTAACGTATACACGTACCAGGATTGAATTGACCTGCCTATTTCCTGTCGTCATTTTGTACATTTATAATTATTTTCTGACATGAAAGATTGAAAATAAATGACGAGGACTAAGCAAACTGTAAGACCCCGGTTCGCATATTTTGGTCATTAGAAGAAAATTAGATTTTTTTTAATCTAAAAAAGAACGGTAGGTCAATTTATGCCGGTTATTAAAACGGCGGCTTCTATAAACTAAGCATCACACCGACGCAAGGAAGAGAAACTTTATTGATAACTTTTTTAAAAGGCATTTGTTTCGTTAAGATTGTATTACTTGGAAAGGATCCCTTTGATTTATTTTTGGTTTTAACCAACACAATACCAAGATATTTATTGTCTAGCTCGCCGTCAATGTAACGTAAAATATCGTTATATCGGATACTTTATGCAGTTGTTCCCCATGGACCTTTGTATCCGATACCCATTCCAATTTTTGCTATCGCAATTTCACCGTGCCGACCATTCTCCTCTTCGTACCTAGCTCTTCTCTGTTTGCCTACGTTTGGGTCAAAGTCCCACGATGTTTGCTGCAGGACGATTAACAGGTAAATTAGTTAGTCCCATTTTTTTCTTAGAGTGTTTTCTAATTTATCTTACCTCGTGAATAACCGGCAATCCCGCTATATTATTTTGAACTAGATCATGAATAAAGGAAAACACACTAAGCGGATCGGCAGCTAAGGTCCCCGTATCGCAGTGAAACATCAACGCGATTGCGATCAAAATGACCTAGAAATAAAAATGGATGAATCGATGAATGAAGCGGCTAATGACATGTACACAAATAATGTAAGTAGAACGTCGATCATAGGAAAGTGGAATTATTCGAAACACTGGTTATTAAGGAAAATATTGGTTTGAGATAACTTGATTGATCTTCAGCCGACAAACAGTACAAGGTTACAGGATTCTGTAGCGTAGTACTTGTACTGGGGCTTAAAAGAATTAAGGCACGAGGGTGGTTTCATAAACAAATTTCTCATTAGTATCTGGTGTTACATTACCGCGTCGCTGACCGAAGGCATAACAAATAATAAACGTGGGAACCGTTTAATTAAAAGATTTAACTTCCGAAAATAACGGAAAATCTCGTTACTTTCCTGAAAATCGGTTATCCCAAAAGTTATCTATCCTCATTGAATTGATTCGTTATATAGTTAGATAATCTTTCGAATTGTAATCGATCATAATCGACGTTCTACCACCATTCGCGTGAGCTTCGAATGTAAGGATTGGAAGACCGTATTATTATAATATAGCGTGTAATTACCGAACTGCGAGGAAAGTTCATGCTGCCTTTCTTCTTTTACGATTACGTGCATACGCTGTTAACAGTGACAAATACAGCGATGGTATCGGCACGAGCGTGGAATAACAACTAACGCACGATTCAACTATCGAAGAGTATACGCGCAAGAAAGAAATCACCTTGCGCCATGTCTCCCGTGTCTGGCGCAATGCCGCCCAGTGAAAGTAAAAAAAGACAGACACCCGATTTAATGACGCGCGAAACGTTTGAAAAACTCTGTACGCGGCTCGCGCGACGAATGACAATTCATCGCGGCTTCATTCGTTGCATCGATGAACGATACAATGATTTATTCCACCCACGATGTCGTTCACCGGGAAGAAGACATAAAGGTAAGTCGCGACTGTGGCCGAGATATTTGTTCCTGTGTGCTCCTACCCCGTGGATCGAACGATAGATCGATTCGAAAATGCGCGTCGCCACGGTTCATCTGTTAGTGTTAATTTCCGTGGTAAGTAGCGCCGAATGGATTCCCAGTTTCAGTGAAATCAAGTGTATAACGTAAGAACGAAGCCATTTTAGATGTTTTAATCCCATTTTGTCACGCTTAGATGGGTACAATCGGCGAATCTAACGGTACAGTTTTAACGCGTTTAACGAGGACGCTACCCTTCGATTTGTCTTCTATACGATGGCCAGGCACGTTTCAGAATCTCTGGCCGAGCGGAAGATTGTGGGCAGGGTCCACGAACAGTGCGATCAGTTTCATAAAATTGCTCGCTTCTCCGGACACGAGAAAGGAAACACCATTCTTATTTAGACCCGAGGATGGTCAGCGTGCTTCTTACGCTTATCAACAAAGGTACGGATATCGGGGGCAATGGCTGATCGAGTTACTCGGTTCTGGTTATCATCCAGACAGTGCGCCGCGTCAGCAACCCTTGCCAGCTTCTATTCTGACGCCGCCGCGACCACCTTTGTAGCTGCTACACTTCAATTACTATGATCAAAAGTGCGCGCGAGAGAGTGTATTGAAACGAAACTGTGCGTGTGGCAAAGGATATGTCTTATCTGTATTTTCTAATGCGTACTCGAGTATTTAATACATTGAGATTTAAGATTACACAGGTATAACGGCGTGACTCTCATAGAGCCCATACTTTGATGTAATCTATGTGGAGAGAAGTGTCTACGTTTCTCCACGTTGGGAGCCAGTGATCACGTGCGCGATGGAACTTGAAGAGAGCCTGTAACAAACAATTCCGTGTTTTTTATATGTTTTAGTGATAAAAATTAATGTTTTTTTTTGTTGGTTTTATTCGGCGCAATAACGATACGACGAACTTACGACCGCTGCGCTCGCAATGAAAACGATCATAATTAACGATCGTGATGTCGTGTCGCGGAAAATTTATTCATTTCCGTCTTTATCTTTTCCATTGCGAAAAAAGTGTAGCTGTTACACGTAGATGTGTACAAAAAATTAGGGAACCGCTTGTCGTTTAAGAGCACTTGCCCATCAGTTTACGACACTTTCTCATAATCGTTACTAATTTCAATTATTCTGAATCAAAATACCTTGGATTCCACGTTCCTCCACGGTTTCTCGTAGTCCCCGCTTATAGACTTATCTGGAAACATCACGTGACCTCCAACCGCTAAACCCAAATTAAGATAGACCTGTAACAAATTGTTTATAGATCATTATAATTGTTATTGTTATAAATAATGATTGGGAAGATGTTTGCGTTCCGTCACACCGGAGATTTTTGGTCAGGCGATACTGTGATACGTACTGGTCTATCAAACGTCAGCGGTAATGTTTGCTGCCCGTACTGCTCCCCATCGACTTTAACTGTTATTCCCCCACGTCTCCACTCTATTTCATAATTATGATAATCCGACGACCAGAGTTTATCTGAAATTTTCGTAGGAAGGGACTGTTGATTGTTATGCGGATTATCTTTTCCTATAATCGCAAACCAGCCAGCCGTGAGAAGTTTGCCGCTGTAATCACTTCCATCCGTCGTCCTGAGCTGAACGTTACCGGCGGTAGATGCAATTTTGATCTCGCTTTGCGTCGTTGCAGTTGCTGCGTTTTGGTCTTCTGCTTCAAGCGATATCACTAAAATTCGATAATTAAGCAGAATTAGACGACACAAAGTAACGTCGCAAGTTATTGGATCCATTTGCAGGATCCAAGAAAAATCGCAAATTTTCTGTTTGCATTTTCTTATAGGCTGATGTCTCTAGAATGTTCCCTTGAAAGATTATTTTAATATTACTAAGAGTGACGAAGAAACAAGCGTGAAACTCACTAGGATATATCCAGTCACCTTGTGGCAACTTAGCGCGAACCTGAATGCGACCATACATGAAGCTGAACGCGTTTTTAGTATTTACGCGTCCTGATATTACGGGTGGTAGAATATATGATCCGACAGCCTCGCGTCGGCAATCAGCACTTCCGGTGGCGCCTGTGCATCTATAAGAAGAGATTTTAAAGGTACACAACTGTACTTGCCTACAATCTCGAGCACTCTGATATTCGAATGATCTGAATTTTATAGATCTACTTGAAGTACAGCTCCCAGGTAACTCCTACATTTTTGAGGAATAGGAAAAAATATTTCAAACAAAAGTATTTTGTTAGCGACAGCGATACGATCTGATGTCTTTGACATTTTCCAGATGCCACCGCAATGATGAAAGAGACTATCATTTTACGCGTGGGAGTTAATTGGGTGGCTTGTTTTAAATACCTCACTTTGTGCATGTATGTACACAGTTTAAAAAAAAATGATTAGTTTTACGTGCATCGTTTATTGTACTGCATACGTTCTTACTTATTTAAAGTCAAACTTCCATTTTTCGCAAATCCATCTCCATATTTTTCTTCCAGAGGAATTACTTTTATGTTCAAATTGCCATCCTTGACTTCGACGTGTTCGTTACTGTCTTTGTACAGAACAAATTCATAGTCCTAAGAAATAAATAAAACGTGATAATCTTCAAGAACCGGTTATATCGCGAGTAACAGTTTCTGTACCGCGCACTCACCGGGGCACCCGAGAAACGTTCGACCGAAGTCCATCGAGTTGTATTAAATGTATCGAAATTTTCCTCGAAGATAAATTGACCCGAACAAGCATTTACACGTTTTCCATCTTTCTCGATGATTTTCGTTTCCGAGAATATCGCGCACTGCCCGTTGATCGGTCCGGTTGCTGACACAAGAGTTCCGTCGTAGTTGTAAAAATCTATAAGGAACACGGTAAATTAAACTACGCGCTGTGTTGAAGGGAATTGTAACGTACTCGACGCGACTACAATTCTAAAACTGTAATAATTATTTATCGAAATACTTAATTACCAACGAAATATTAGTTATTACTGTAATTATGATCAAATTTTTCGGAAATACGATCAATCACGATTATCATAATTATCCCAATAACTAATGTTTTTTTTTATTACCTTTTACCGTATAGGACTGGTCAATCAAATTATAACCCAAACCATCGTAAACTACATGAATCCAATAATAGATTTTATCGCCTGGTTTAAGCCTGGTGGTTCGATCTTCGTATTGCCATCGATTATTACGAATCTTTACGATGTCCCTCGCGATAGTTCCTGCTTCGAGTCCTTCAAAATCTTCATTGAATTTCACGTGGTAGGCGACCAAAGAAATACCGTCCTCATCTGAGTAAACCAAACATTGCTCACATTGTTGTTAAAATACCATTTCTTTTTGCTTATTTTCATTATGTGTTCATTGTTACCATGTCATAAAACTGGAAACAACTACAGTTACGAACAAATGAAGGCTATTTCTAAATTTTATGATTCAACTTTTATGCTATATAGAAACACGCGCGTTAAAGGATATACTCCCTATTAAATTATTCCTGAAGTGGGTGTGATAGAAATATTCTTGAAGCCATTTAATTCTGCTATGCTCTGGATGCCGGATCAGTATTATCGAAAGGTCGATGTAAACTTGCGATAAAAGTTTATATTGAACCATACAATTTCGTAATTTCGCTTCTTCTCTATCTCTTTCCGTTTGCAATGCATTTTTCTTCCAAATACTTAAACAACGCGCAGAAACAACGAACAAAGTTTCTTCTCAACGATTTTCTACATATTCTAATTCTTTTCTTATGTCATTCGCGCGTATCTATATATGGACATCATTAGTCACTATTTCTATTTCGTTTTCCTCCTATCACCTATCTCATTTATCCGTATTCAACATTGCTTTGTCCCGATGGTAAATCACGCTTTTAACGCTATTAACAATACTTACGCGGAATGTACATGCGTATTCCTTTTGGTGAGAGCGGTTCCACAGTTGGAGTTGGTGGAACATATCGGGCAAAACTTTTTCGGGTTACAAAAGATAATAAAACTACACCAACGAGATACCACTTCGCGTAGCGTACTTTAGCGATCATCTTCTTTCGATACCACACTGACAATGAAAGGCTCCGACGCTTCTACCGGTTTCTGAGAACAGGTTTCGGCGTTGCGATTACTATGGTCACACGGAAAGAAGAAGACTGTGGGTCACTTGCAAATAGCGCGGATTTACTTTATATATTTACCTTATCTTCGCTGACGCAGATATTATTTATGGGCGTGTAAGTGATGAAACGGTGAAATTGTTCTACGCTATGTCTCTTCAAGGCCAACGTCGATGGATTACTGACGTTGATTAGGTTTCTTTGGTATTCCCGTAAGAACCGGAATGCGTATCCTCCGACGTTATCCCAATACATTTTTGCGTGTTGAAATGCAAAGGAGAAGGGGTTACTCCGACAATCCTGTTTGTTAACTGTTTCTACATTCTAGAAATAGATTGTAGATAGTATTAAGAGAGTAATTAGTATAATGTGCATTTAAGTGAAGAATGGAGTTATCGCCCTGTACGCCGTTATACATAAAAATCCTGCTATGTAATTTCGCCGAATAGTAATATTAAAAATTATCACTCTATTTTTAACGTTAAATATTAATAAGACTTTTCTATATTATATGAAATTGTACGTATTAAGGACATTTTTCGGCGACTTACGTGCGTGATATCGCTTCAGTACTCGTTTGGAGTAATCCTCAAAATTTCGCATGCAAAATATTCAAATTATTTTCAGGCACGACCGTTTTACAGGTAAAACATAAAAAAGTCATTATACGGCATAACGGTTATATTTGCGAAACATAAAACCGATTAAATCGTGACTTGTGCAATCGTCATACTAAAAAATATGTCATAGTGAGTTACAACTAAAATCGGTGCATATTAAAGTACATTTCTTTTTATTATATAGGTTAAGAATCATATAGGGAAACGATATTGGGAATACATATTATTTGTACGCTTGTCTCTACATATTGCTCAGTAAGAGCATAGCTTTGCCGCTAGTTTTAATTTTTTTAACGTTCAAACAAACTCATTTAAGGCGCGCTTATCGTATATCAGCAGCCAATCAATTACCGACAGACTGAGATTAATAAACCGCATTTAATCGATAAATGGCAAAACCATGTCGATGAAAATCGTTGCAAAAGTTCAATTTCTCCATTTTAGATATAAATTTTTGACTAAACTATGCAGTAAGTACAGAATGGTAAAAGTCTGTGATTTTTTGGGTCACATCTAGACTCCGACTACTCTCAGGTGTGAACATAGTCAAAAGACAGAGCCCCTGATTTACTCGTGTTATTCAATTTACTCAATGTTTCCTGACTCTCCTGGTTTATTGAAATGGAAATTATAGCTAATGTTAACGCAGCTACGTCTTTAATATTATCAGTATAGTTTCGGCTTTTCCTGGAGCAGTATCATGTAAATAAAACAAATAACTTGCATATACATAACACACATATAATTTTTTCCTTTTCAAAACGTGAGTATTGTGTTTATGGCAGTTTTGTGATCTACGATTATTACGTAAACTGCAGTGAACTGGTTCATGCGCAGTCTATCTTGATTATCAATGATTATTGATACTGCATGGTTCGCTTATCATTGTGAGATAGACTTAGGGGATTTTATGTTCGTTTCATAAGAATAAATCGGGAGTCAATGAACTCACAAAGTAGACCTGTCGGTCACGTCGCCCGGGACCAGTTATGTTCGGTACCTGTCGTTACCCTAGCCTTAAATTTCTCTAGTATTTACTATAGCGTATGTACATACATACTACACAAATATATTATACATAGAACGCGATTCTACAGAAGCTGCGTCGCGGTGATATGTACCAATCATACGCGAGTTCTCTCTTTCGTGGAGTTAGCTTTCGCGAGTTAGCTTTCGACCATTCGACCAACTTTATCCACCCTTTCGATTCGACCATTCGACCCGTTCCGACGTCCATATTCGACCAGTTTCGATCAGTCGCGAGCGCGCCGACGTTTCCCTGAAGACCACTGTAGACGCCGTCTTACACCGCGAAACAAAGTGTCGTATTCGTACATCTTTCGCTCGATATCGTCGCCGATTCCTGATTCTCATCTAGCCGTAAGTACCACGTCTTTATTCATTATTTGGGATGACTTTTATCGTTTTTGAGGTGCTTCATATACGCGCATAAACTACGAAAGGTATGTGCTTATGTGCACACATGTATGGGTCTATGTAGTACGAGCCTGTTCCAATGACGCGTCTCGGTGGGTGGTATAACGAGATGATACATTTCTCTGGGTACGAGAAATCGATAAATGCTTCATTTTAGTATCGTGATATTGTGATATCGATATTGTATGTTGGAAATTATGCAGTACTAAGGAAAGTACGAAACGTGGTTAGAGTTCGTTTTGTTCGACGTTGAACGTCGCGGCGATTGTGTAAAAAAGATATGCTCACCAAAGCATATTCGAAAACTCCACTTGTCAATTTATAATTTTACCGGAAGATTTTTGATGCTGTTTATTGCTGTTTTCATTGTACGCCAGCAAGTACGACTTTGCACCAACTTTCGGATGGAAGAACTTTACGCGACCCATTTTGCCTATGAGCATGTCGATCCGACTGTTTCTACTAATATTATTCTGTCGTATTCGTAATATAAACAATGGGTGCCTATTAGGACAAAAGTTGATATGCGTTACAAGTCAATGATGACATACAGGATATTTGATCATGTTTTTTTGTCTCGATTGTCTAAACCACATTGGGTAATAGGTCACACATTTTGGCTCATTACAAAGTATATTTTCAATGGTCTGCAAAGTACAATCCTTATTATAACATGTGATTCGTTTTCTGCAGTTTCATGTATTTTTGTGGGATTGAATATTTATTAAATTCTACCATAAAATATGTGAGACTTTCGACAAGTTCTGCAAAATTTACAATAAGCGTGCAGTGCGCGTACTGCGTAAGATTATTCCATGTACGTATACCGTATACATTTTTAAGCAAATTACATTTGCTTTTCCCACAGTTATTAACTTGTATGCTAGTTTTGGTAGGCACGTAAGCCTTTACACGCAAGCCTTTAGCCATTATCTATTATTATTTACTTGTGTTAAAAATAAACTGCTTTGCTATCTAGTAAATTTACTTGGTCTTTCAATCCATTAGAACAAACTAGCTACACCATAGTTTTGACAAGCACATTTTGTACTCTTTTGGCTATTGGATTATGTGTGCTAAGTAGATTTACAGCATAATAAAGCAGTGCAAAGTGTAAACGGCAGAAATTGTACAGTTGTAAAAATTGTACGTTCTACCAAATAATTTCGCACAGATGCACATGTATCTGTACATAATTTTATGCTGTTATAAGTATTTTATGTAACTGCATAGAGTTTTGAGTAGATACATAGATCTGTATATTTCAAGCAAAGTACAATTTTGTGCAAAGTATAATTTCGTAAATGTTTACATTTTGTACTTTGAAAAATTTGTTTGTATATCTTTGTTTTTGGTACACAGTTGCATCTCTTTTTCAAGACAACGCACATACAGGCATATCTTATTTCCTATATTTTGTGCCAGTGCAAATAAGGAATAGTTGCTGTCATATTTTTTGTTCAACTTCCTGCAAACATGATATTATGAAGTACGTATCCTTGAGTCTAATGTATTGCTCGCATAAAACATTTGTCTCCATACTTTTTCTGTATTGCAATGCATTTCAGTAACGTACAACAGTATGTTATTTGCGTTACGTGTATATTAAAAATCTGTTACATAGATTATTGATACATGTATATAACACTATATTACTCTATATTTATATGTTTATATGCATACACATATACATTATATCCATGCATATAGGTACGTTGCAAAGATTTAAAATATTTAAATCATGTTCGTTAATTATGTTTCTGGATCTATGAATATATTGATTTGTTCTTGACATTACGCATACACGCGCGTGTGTGGAAAATCGTTCATATCTCTGGGCTTTGTACAACAAATTGATCGGTACCATAAAGCCATAGTTATAAGGAAATTTATATGATGGTATCACATCTGTGGGAACAATGTGGTAGTAGGTTTTACATTCTGCTAATAAGCGTAATGTGTATGTAAATTGGTACTGCTTTGCGAATCACAGTACAGTATGCTGATTATTGGTTTTGGCGGATGACTACAATAATATTTGTATGGTTTTTGCAAACAGAATATACTTTGTTTAAACCAAATTTTTCAAACTGTCTCAGTGTTTTCATACATCTTGAACATTTTTATGTTTTTGTACTTGATTTTCACAAGTTCAGTTGATTGAATACATTTTTCATGTTTAAATCATGTTATTTGATAGCTTGGCGTGGTGACTATGCCATGAAAATCGAATTATAAGATATATGAAATTTTTGATCAAATTACATGTAAGTGTGGTGGTATATGTATAACAATTTTCTTTAAATACATAATAGCGTCCAAACGGACTGCGGCCGTTAGTACAATTTGGAATGCGCTAGCAATCCATATGCTACAGTGAGAGGGGGTTTAAAAATGCAAAATTGGAACCAATGGCAATTGTCCGCTGGTACTGCGGCGACTTCGATGCCGCAACCACCAGTTGGTTATGCAGCACCAGGAGGAGACCCAATGGCTACGATGCAAGCCTACATGCAATATTATAATCAACCAGTAAGTATTACAGTCTACATGATATTATGTCTTATCATATCGTGATAATCTATGGGTACGAATAATCGAGAAATAATGTTGTATTACTATTTTGAGTCATATTGTATAATTTTCAACTGTTTTCGATGTGCAAAGTATATTTGTTGCATCATATTGAATACGTTTAATAATGAAAATATATTTAGTAATATTCTTATACTTTGTTTTTTGTTAGGCACCTACTGGTTACACAACGGAACAGTGGACTGCAGCTCAACAGCAAAATTGGGCTCAATGGCAGCAGTGGCAACAACAATATCAACAATGGCAAGCACAGTATGGAGAAAAGGTATATACACTTAAAATTGTTTGTCTTCGTATATTGATTTAAATGTTACTGCGAGTTCTATAGTATGCGCCAGACACAAATTTTGCTCATATCTATCCAAGTATTATACACAGTTCCGTGTATTAAGATAACACTATGCTATTTATCAATGCAATATCTTGATAATTCTTTACTCTAGTGCTTTTTATAATAAATATATTATTTGTGCTTCAGATAATTTGAAAAACAGTTAGATATGCATATTGATTTAATTTTTAATGGAACAGTGGACATCGCATTAAATATATTCATTTGTACAATTCAATTTGGTTTCAGTATCAAGAAACAGTGAAGCATATGTCAGCGCAAAACATAGGCTTAGCCAATCAGGTGCCACCATTACCGATTGTGCAGCCACCGCCTCTTCCAAAAGAAGAGATAAAACCACCCTTACCACCAAACCCCACTGGCACATATCAATTTGCAAACATGCCCCCGCCGCATCAGAACAATCTTCCATTATTTCCTGCCAAGGAAGGTCCTCAGAACCCTCCTTTACCACCCAGTCAGCCACCATTGCCACCTGAAAGTAGTAGTAACAGAAAAGATAATGTTTTAACTGGGAAACGTAGTAGCAGTACTCTCAGTGAATCTAGTAGTGCTAAGAAATTAAAACATGAAGACGAAGAATTGACTGAGGCGGAGAAAACGTTCGACGCTCAGTTCAAACAGTGGGAAGAGCAGTTTAATAAGTGGAAACAACAAAATGCTAATCATCCGGATAAGGTAGGTGGTTGTTACGATTTTCACCATGTCACATTTAAGTATGAAGTATTAAGTAAATAGGTATGGATCTATTTTAATTTATGTATATTGTAATTCACTAAAAGTCAAACCAAGATATGATCGCTTTATTATAGACTCAATACAAACAATACGAGGCGAAATGGACATCTTGGCGTGAGAAACTTATCGAAAGACGCGAACAAATGCGCAGGAAACGTGAACAGCAAAAACAAGCTGCTGCTAAGGCAGAAGCTGAGAAGAACAAAAATTTACCTGGTGATGACAAAATATTAAATATTTTGTCGAGTACAGAAAACCAAGGATTGATCAACAATCTATTGGGTATAGGGAAAACTCTTGGTTTAACTGGAAAACAAAACACCAACGTACCTCCACCGCCACCGCCGCCACCACCATCTACGGAAACTACAACTTCCAATGTTGAAACAATAACCGTGGCATCTACTTCTCAAATGACATCGATGCCAACACCTTCTCAAGTATCAACAGTCAATCAGATGTCTTCGAATATGGCATCATCTTGGAATGCTCAACATTGGGCTTCGCAATACAATGCAGGAATGAACATGTCGAACTTTCCTGCCTATCAGTCTGCTGCTGGTGTACCCCCGCCACCGTATGGTGCACCGCCAAACACTCAATTGCCACCGCCGAATTTTACTCAGCCACCGCCAAGCTTTTCGAACACCTCGCCAAATTTCTCACAACCGCCTCCCGGTTTTCCTGGTAACGACGTTCAACAATCGCAAAACCCGAATGCCAATAGGCCATCTACGCAGCCAGGCCTGCAAGGTAGACCATCGTTCGCTCCGAACGATTCTTTAGGTCCAAATGCAAATCTACGATCGAATGACCGTCAAGGTCAATCTGGTCCTATGAGTAACTACGATGCTACTGGCCAGCCGTCTGGTAATATGGGAATGAACGAACAAAATCGCCAAAAAGATGCAATACCGTCGTTACGTTACGGCAATAAGAATTTCTCAGATCAACAAGGAAATCAATTTCGACCTAGTGATCCATTCCGACCTCGAACCGACGAACGATTACCTGAGACTGAGCCGTTCAGAAGAGAGGAGAGGAATTATCAAGAACAAGGAAGTAATCAATTTAATTTACAGAAAACAAACTTCGGCTCCATGAATGACAGATTTCCAGGCCCTGGAAATGATCGTTTTGGCCAAGGGAGTGATCTTTGCGCTCCTACAGGCGATCGCTTCGGGCAAGGTGGCGATCGGTTTGGATCAGGTGGTGATCGTTTTGGAGCAGCAAACAATCGATTTGTTCCTGGTAATGACAGATTTGGTCAATCCAACGATCGATTCGGGTCCGGAGATGACAGATTTGGATCAAGAACCGATCGATTTGGACCAGGAAGCGATAGAGTTGGGCAAGGAAATGATCGTAACGAATCCAACAACGATCGCTTTCCCGCTCCTAGCGATAGGTTTGGTTCAAAAAATAATGAACACTTCGGTTCCGGTGGCGACAGATTTAATAGAAATAGTTTCGACCGTTTCGATGCAACAGATGGAGGAGATAGTAGGCGTGATAGCTTCTCAAATAATCCCAGAAATTTCAATAGAAACAATCAATTCGAACCTCAAGATAAATTCGCACCTGAGTTAAAAAAGCTGATGGAAAAGCGAAGAGCGGCAATGAATGTATTTAAACCGAGTTATCTTGACAATGACAAGAACGTCGGAGTTGGTTCGTTGAGTGAAAGTTTCAAGAGAATTGCTGGCGATTCTCCATTTATTCCAAAGAGTTTTATGGACAGTCCAAGAGGAGGTAACAATTTTGGACCCCGTGCACCATTCAACTTTAACGCCGGTCCTGGTAATTTTAGAATGTCCGGAGATTTTAAACCTCAAGGAGGATCTGAATTTGAACCACGTGGTCCACCAGGATTTGGACCACGCGGTGGTGCCTTTGATTTGCGAGGGATTGCACCACCTTTTAGAGGACCTAATGCTAGTCCGCATCAAGTGCAAGATTTTACAGATGGCAAACCTGACGCAGGAAATCTTGGTAATAACACGCTTCCAATCGATAAGGAAGATCTACGCAGGGACAAGGTACAGGAGTCTTCTACTGATCGAAGCGAACCCGTAGGTGCCGTAGATCCAACCGAATCAACAATGCCGGTAGTAGGTCAGCAATCCATTGCAGACGGCGTACCCAAAGATCGGTCTGAGGACTACCCAGTTGTGAAGGATACGTCCCTGATAGAAAAATCACCTTGGGTTGATGGCGAATTCCCTGCGGATAATTTATTGCGAAAGGACGTGGATGTTGTCGAACAAAATGCAAATGTGCTCCCTGACTTTGGACGTACCGCGGAACAAGATATTGGTAACGAAGAAACAGGCGATAAAAAAGATCTGCTAAGTAGTAATGACGATACGGTCAAAAAGTCTGATGTATTGCCGTTCATGGGGGAAAATGATCCAAAACCTGAAGATCTGAATATGGAACCCCCACCTGAATTACCAAACCTAGGTCCAGTTTCCACAGGTCCAGGTGAATCCTTCGATGCAAAGAGATCTTCGCTAAAACCTTACCCACTAAATTCGGAAAGTACCGAACCAAGGGGTACTTTCGACGAGCTTGGTCCACGAGGAATGCCGTTTACCCCAAATATACCGCCTTTGCTCGGTAATAGAGGTGTCGATGGGAGATTTCCCCCATTCAGTCCCCGTGGACCAAGTGGACTTCCATTTAATCCTCCCGCTTCAAATTTAGATCAATTACGACCTCGAGTTCCTAACGACGGACAGTTTAACCCAAGAGGACCGAATGATGGACCGTTTACCCCGAGAGGACCCAGTGATGGACAGTTTCCCCCAAGAGGATCGAGTGATGGACCATTTGCACCAAGAGGATCCAATGACGGACCGTTTCCCCCAAGAGGATCGGGTGATGGACCATTTGCACCAAGAGGATCCAATGACGGACCGTTTGCTCCGAGGGGACCCAATGATGGACCGTTTGCTCCGAGAGGACCCAATGATGGACCGTTTGCTCCGCGGGGACCCAATGATGGACCGTTCGCTCCGAGAGGACCCAATGATGGACCGTTTGCTCCAAGAGGCTCCAATGAAGGACAGTTTAGACCTCAAGGTCCAAGCAACAGACAGTTTGATTCACGATTTGCAAATGATACATCACGGTTTGATAGTCGTGGTTCTGGAGACGTGCAGCTGAATAGTTCTAGAGGACCGAATATGGCACAACCTGGGGTTCCAGGGCCTAATGATAGATTTCCTGGTCCACGAAGACCTAACGACGCATTATCGTATTCGAGAGGTCCTAACGAAAACACGTTCGCTCCCAGGGGACTGTTGGATAGCCCATTTCCTAAAAGAGGTTCGAAAGATGGATTTTTCGGTCCTCGAGGTTTTAATGAGAACCAATTCGACACATCTAACGACGGACACTTTGGATCATCAGGTGGCACTGACAGGTATTTTGGTCCGCGGGGTCCAATGAGCAGTCCGTTTGCGCCGCGAAGTAATAATGAGGGACAATTTAATAACAAAATGCAATTTGGACTTAGAGGACCAGGAGATTTTAGGCCACGAGGACAATTTGATCCGAATCCATTCCCTAAACCGTCCAGAGATTCCTTAAGCGGGAACAGACTCTCGGAACCAGAAGGGTTGGACAATCGAGGAGATGAATCTCTTTCTGACTTAGGAAAAAACATAACATTAGAAACTGATGAGAAAAAAGAAATGGAACAGATTCCGAATCAGGATCAGCCATGTAGCCCTGCCGAGGTAAAAAGTTCTGAATGGCGGCAGCCATACCCCAAAAATAGTTTCGGTGATACTGATCAAAGATCGGGACGGGATTCCGGTCCCATCGATAAACCTCCGATTGGCCAAAACGATATGCTTAATCAAAGTGCAGCCTTTAGTGGCGAGCAACGCTCTTCATTTACGGGGAATAAATCCAATACAATGACGGATAAAAGATCAGAAAGGAGCGCAATTGATTCCAATTCTATTTCGACGGTAAGAGATTTTAAGTCTGGATATCCGGGTGATTTATCATTAGGAAACTCTGAATACGATAAGTTTGGGGGTCCTAACATGTTTGCGAAACGGTCAGGGGACAACCGGCAGTCCCAAGCCAGGGGTCGAGATATTAAAGAGTTTTGCATTGAAAAGCAATTTAATTACAATCACGGTGAAGGGACTGTGACTGATAAAAAATTTACTGAACACATACCTGCTAAGGTAATTGACTACGCTCACACGACACGGTCGCCAAAACAAGATTATTTAACTCCCGTGCAATGTTTCGACTATGGGCACGGTAATTTGAAGCCAACGGTAACGGAACGCGAGATGCTACCAAAGAAAGATTTCCGCAACTGGGAAGAGAACGAACAGAACTTAAAGGAGTATACAGAAAAAATAAGAAGCTATGAACATTTTGCGGAGAGGTCGGAACCGAGACGTTCGGTAGATTATACCGAAAGAAAGATTGTCGAAGGGCTAATTGATGACAGAAAATATGAACGAGAAAGAAGAGAAAAGATGGACTATAAAGTAAAAGAACGTCGGGAAGATAGAATGTATGATCGTATGTCTGACAAAGATCACGATAATCGATACCAAAGCGATAGAAGCAAGAATAAAGGTAATTTGGTTTTTTGCTAAAATATCACATTTTTGTAATATCCGCTTATTAAATTTATCGTTTTGTTCACTTGGAACCTTCCACGATGTGGAAATATGTAACGGATATCTTGAGAAATAACGGTAATTTTGTTTGTTGCCTAAATTTGCACTATGCGGATGGAACCAGTACCTGAAACTTACCGTGTTCTTGGTTCCCGTTTTATTATCTACAAATGATCGTGGATGCTAAAAAATTGCCATTTTAATCACTAATTGAATTATTTCTTTTAATTCAATCAGCGATTTGGTGACAACTTGTGATATCGTTTGTAAATAATAAAATAGAACCTGAAACCGCATTTATTTTCAGCGACTGATATTTCATCCCTAGAGTGAATTTGGTTTAAAAATGCGGATTACTTATCTGGATATACTCCACGTATTTCCATATCTTTTAAATTTCGGGGTTGGAGAACCTCTCTTTTTAAATCGTTTCAAATTAGTCTAATCTGCAAGTTTAGCATTAGCTCGGCGGACAGTGCAATTTTTTGTACTTCATTTCATGCAAGCATGTATGATAATCGGGTTTTTTTAATATATAAATAATTAATGCATACTTACAGTATCGGGCAGATTATTTCCGTATCATTGTACCGAACACTCGTGAGCATAACTGTATCGTGCTTCAGCTCCACATAGTTTACACCCGTTCCTATTTACGTTTTGTGTAAAACATGTAAATGTGCATAATCACGATAAAAGTATGTCGAGGAATGTTCAGTACAATGCCCAAAAATAATTTCCTTGGCTAAATTTATCTCATACCGTGCAGACACGTTATGTCGATAGCTTTTGCTCTCACGGTTGACGTTTTTTTTAAATATAGAAAGAACGCAGGAAAGGTGCGAAACTTCACAAAGGGATATTCATAAAGAAAAGGGCAAAGATATTGATGACAGGTACAGTTATAACGTATAACTTTAAATTACGAAGTTTCAGAATAAATTAGCGAGATATGATATTGATACCAAAAGTCTTTGCTTGAAATCATATGACCTTCTTTAGATCGAAAGGAAATATAAACTGGCAGGACAGCTCGAACAAGAACAAGAAAGAGACAAAGCCATCAGATACCAGGTATGTCGCATCGATTATCAAATACGCCGTAAAGATTATTAATCTTCGTTTAAATTGTACAATAAATAATTTTACAAATTTTCGTGTTCCACGACAAAACTATTGCATCGTGTTGTTGATATTCTATCCGCAAGTTTAATGCTACTATATTATCAATAACGCATTTTGCGTGAGATATAAGATTCGTTTATGCAAACTTTCCGTGTTTTTATCCATCATTATACATGTAATATAGAAACATCCACGTATTCTACTTTCCTTGAGTGGGTCAACACCGTTGATATTGACCAAACATTTCTGAAACCCATCGCTTTCTTTTTTAATCAAAATGTTCGATTATATTTAGGTGCATGTGGGCACCCGTTATTAATGTTGCCGTGCCACAAGACTGAACTGTGATACTGAAAGTTTTAAAGACTCTCTCTTTGTATGTGTACAACCCCATAATTCAAGTAAACCATATTGGAATTTTGTAACGCACTACACGTATAGTATACTATACTATGCAAAGTATAATTGACAAATACGTTTTTCGTTATTTGATTCTCTTAGAAAGTACCAATCTATTTTTGTCATTTATGGACGATTTGGAAATTGGTAAAGGAAATAAAGCTGCGCATGTATTGTCTTTGAGATATGCGTTTGCGAAATTTTAAAAACTGTTCTTAGTTCAAGCTGTATCGCGAACTGGTGATTGTACTTTTACAGTGGTATTCACAGTTAAAGCTTATGTTAAGATTGTCTACCTTCCCACTAATTTGACTCCGCAATTCGCTGATCGACAGCTGTTACCGAATCACGAAGACGAATCAGTGAAAAGTAAGGCAGACTTAACATAAGTCTGGACTATGAATATCTATGTTAAACTAATATGAAACTTGAGACAGCATAGCAAATATTTTAATTTTATATAACTATGTTTCTATTGTATGCAAAAAAGTTTTGTGTAGTTCAATCTGTCCACATCAGTGCAGATGGTACGGAGAATTTTCTTGAAGTGTAGATTTGTTTTCAGGTTTTTATATTGCTATTGCAGTATTTTATCATTTCCTTGGAAACATTTATATAATTTCTTTACTCCATGTGCCTTGTCTTCGAGACTTGAATAGATCCTCTTTAACCATGTATAAGGTTTTAATGCCTGTTATGCAAACATATGCATTGAGTGTATAATAATATGCAATAATTTGAATGCATCTATAATTATATAATTGTAAATATTTCTACTCCGTCTTATTGTCGATTTACTTTATTTTTTAGAACATAAACAGGAACATATTTTAGCTGTATTGAAGCATATATCTGTATTGAACAGTGGTACATCGACTCTATATATTTTTCTACTAAATAAAGATCTCCTGTTACAGTGTTCCAGATAATCAGCACAATGTGTTGGAATCAGCCCCAAAAACTTTGGATTTGCCAAAAACACCAAATTGTACAATGGTCGACGACTTATTGTGCCCTCCAGGTCGTCAGAACAGACCACCAAAGATAGCCGTCATTCTGAGGGGTCCACCGGGTAGTGGGAAATCATTCGTAGCAAAGCTCATAAAGGTAAGTTATTTTATTGGGCATGTCCTATTGAATCTTTCGCCTGAAAATTCAATTATTCTTTCATTATACTAAAAACGTTTTCGTATTTTATCAAAGGATAAAGAAGTTGAACATGGTGGATCAGCACCAAGAATTCTAAGTCTAGACGACTATTTCCTCGCGGAGAAAGAAGTAGAATCGAAAGACGATAATGGAAAGAAAGTTATAATTAAGGTATTATTCGCTTTATTTTTCTTCATGTACAAATGGGGTATCACAAACTGAATTCAAATTATATGACTTTTCATAAACTTTGAAGGATATGGTCTATGAGTATGAGGAAGCAATGGAACAAAGTTATATAACGTCGCTCGTTAAAGCCTTTAAAAAGAATATCACAGACGGTTTCTTTAATTTCATAATACTTGATAGTATAAATGAAAAAATATCCGACTACGACGAAATGTGGAGTTTTGCCAAAACGAAAGGTTTCAAGGTATGCTGCTTATCAGTTATTATTTTGAATGAAATATTGGGATAATTCATTTTTACGTAGAACCATTGTTCAATATTAATCTTTCTCCATAGGTATATGTTTGCGAAATGGAAATGGATTTGCAAATTTGTTTGAAGAGAAACATACATAATCGTACAGAAGAGGAAATCAACAGAATTATAGACTACTTCGAACCGACGCCTAGCTATCATCTAAAATTAGATGTCAATTCAATGCTGCAGGATCAAGCGATCGAAGAAGTATGCTCTCCTAAATAACAATTTCTTTTCCCTACTTCAGATCTTTCAGTAATGAAATCGTGATACATTATTCTTTACTGTAGGTTCACATGGAAGATACCGAAGAAATGGAAATAGAGGAGAAAGCTTCCCCGATAGATGAAGAAGATAGTCAAGACAGCCAGGAAGATGTGCAAGAAGCTGCTGTAATTTTATATTTTCTATTATTCAAATGTTCAACAAGAGAATCATTGTAGAAATAGCTTTTCGTAAACTAACACTGTCTTCTTTTTTAGGGAGTAAGCAAATGGGAGCGTATGGAAGCGGAAGATAAGTTAGGTAGGAGAAATTCAGCTATCTTCTTGTGATCCATTAAAATTGACAATTAATGCAGAGATATTTTTTGTAAATGATTGTTGACATAGAATATGATGTAAATCTGTTTCAGATCGTCTGGACGGGCTCGCAAAAAAGAAAAATGAAGGAAAAGTACAAACTATGAAAGATTTTTTACAAGTTCCAGATTACTATAATATGGAGGACACTTCCGGTAAAAAGCGTGTAAGTATACATTTTGTGACTCACTCCTACAGTTATGTATGTTAATCAAGCAAATATGAATATTTGTTGTTAAATTTTATAGGTAAGGTGGGCAGATTTAGAGGAGCGCAAGGAACAAGAGAAAATGCGTGCGGTAGGATTTGTAGTTGGTCATACTAACTGGGATCGCATGATGGATCCTACGAAAGGAGGAAGCGCCCTCACACGCACAAAGTATATATGACCTAAGATTGTTTCTAGAATATAAAAATAAATAATAGCCACAATTGTTATATAGATTCTAGTCTACGCGTTAAAATAATTTGAGTGGTGATCAGTTATTTTTTTACATAACATTATATTTTTTCCTCGTATAAGTTCTGACAATTAATTATGTGTACGCGTATGTGCAAGTGATAGCATTGAGTCAACAGTCAACGCTGCGCGAGAAACTGAATGATAGTATTAAAAAAGCGCTTTTCCTACTTGAATGTATTCACTTAATGACTTTTTAAGTCGGTGGTAATAATATGCTAGAAAAGACTGGTCGAAAACTAAGCTTCCGAAATAATTTTAAACCTTTCGAACTTAGTGTATCGTTTTTGATACATTATTATGACACCAACTTGAAGTAACCTTTTCGCACTTTCTTCTTTCTAATCTTAGTAACATACATTAGGCTTATGCAATAAATAAATAGTAATAGTATAAGTATTGTTTATTTGTTAATTCTGACCGTTCTTTCCGGGCTACTTTTCTTACACAGATGAAAAGCCATAAGTTTTAACCGATACATTTAGGTGCAGGCATGAAGCGTTTAACATCATTGTACCAATATCTTTGACCGGCAATTTATGTAACGGGAAAAGTCATGCTGTATATTTTGATTAGAGTTACGTGTCCGTTGATATGGTGTGGCTGCTTAGAACGCAAGACACAAACATGGCCACAAGCGAAAGTACATTGAGTGTTGGTTCCAATTAATCCGTAATATATACTTTCATGAAATTATGTAAAGTATAGAAACTTTTGTTTTTACACATCTATACATTGGTTTAACAATTTTTCTTTTCTACTACAAAAGTGCAATGATACTTGCCAAGAATAAGAACACCAATATTTCGTACTTTTGTATATTATTTCTTTTTTCCAAACAAAATGTTTTATAATTGAAGATAAATTTCGGTGCTTGACTAATTGTTATTATTCCAGGTTTTTCTCCTTGTCTTAATGACAATTGCATTTTCATTCAGCTACTATGCAACAAAGAAGGGAAAAGACCGACTTGTCTACAGATTTTAGATTCATCAATGATACCAGGACATGCTAATTTAAATCAGCTTTAGAAAATGTTCGTGTTTTATTAGAATCGATCCTAGATTATCGTAGTTTATAAATACGAGGTACATTGTAATTAGTGTATATAATGTATTGTTGACGGAATTGTTTTTCCCGTAACCTTTTATATCAGAATTCTATGCTATGTGTAATTGTAGATTTACAGCTTGAATGTACGAGACTATTAAATACTGCCTGTCCAAGGACTTTGATGATTGACCGAAAAGTTTAACTCTTGCATTCGAGTTGCGTTCAAGTTCTGATGATGGTGACAATTATTGTACGAACAAAGGAAAATAAATCCTAGGACATTTTGTTAGATTATTCGTATGCTTCGAAAATATTCTCGCATTTTCTTGCAGTTATCGTTTTTCTTTATTATTCTCAATTTATTAGAAATCTAACATTTTCAACGACTTTATTAATCGCACATATATTAATATGTAATAAATCATAGTTAATAATTTTGTGTATCTTTTCATGTACCAATGTTACTGAGGGAGAAAATGTTCTAGTCACCCTAGTCCTTTGTCTAACGTCCTGGAGATGCAACTAGTATTACAGTAAACGAAATAAAATTACATTCAATATCTATTAATTTTATTTAATAGTGGTTATTTGTTTTATTTTATACTGACAAGGAGAGCCTGGAGACTGACTCCATCCTATTTAGACGAGTATTGGGCACGCTGTAGTAGAGGGAAAATTGTGCATGTATGTACCCACAATCATGAAAATTTTGATTTTTGTGGACCGGTTTTTTAGAAATTTTTTAGGATTTTTAAAAATATTTTACAATATATGAATGATTTTAAGATATATTATTCGTAACTGACAATGGACACCCATGAACACTCCAGAAGTTTCCACTGATCCTTACACGCTGTTCAACGCTGCATACTTATATACGCGATACAATACATACATACCACGCGGCAACGTGTCGCCGCAATGCGAATTTGCCCGAAGCTGCCCGAAGTACTTGGCCGATTCGGTTCAGTTCGGCTCCACGCGTAACCCCTCGTATCGACAATCCAGATCTGACGTGTACAAAATATCGAATTGCACGGTCACGTGTAGGTTAGAGTTGCAATATTGAATTAAACACGTTTATTATTAAAAGATCGTGTAATTATGCTCGATCTATTTACAATATTTAGTAAGGGTGGCATCGTGCTCTGGTGTTTTCAGAGTACGTCGCAAATATTTGCTCCCAGCGTTAACGCGCTGATACGAAGTGTCATATTGCAAGTAAGTGTTTGATTTTAGTCAGGTGTCTGTATTTACTTTTTATTTTCCCCTTTGTTTCTGTTATTGCAGTTCATCAGTATAAATATTTACACATTTACTGCGTAAATGTCAATCAATTATTGAAGTTTGAATTTAATTAATGCTAAGTTACTTAAATGAAGAAATTTGTAATGTTTAAAATAACCTACCACTTGTCAAAAACATTGCACTCTTTGGTAATCATATATTTGATATTTCTTTTTAAAGGAGCGCACTGGTAATCACTCGTTCGAATGTGATTCTTTACGATTACAATATAAACTCGACAATGAGTTTGAACTGGTGTTTGTGGTTGCGTATCAGAAGAT
Organism: Pemphredon lugubris; assembly: GCA_933228935.1. Classification (NCBI taxonomy): domain Eukaryota; kingdom Metazoa; phylum Arthropoda; class Insecta; order Hymenoptera; family Crabronidae; genus Pemphredon; species Pemphredon lugubris. Next base: position 6,289,279 of record OW121819.1, on the reverse strand, counting down.
ATTGCAGTTATCGTACGTGGATAAATTTCTGAACGACATTCATTTGGAGTTTAGAGATAGATTCAAAAATGAATTGGTGAATTCGCAATGGTTTTATAATTACCAATTTGAAAACAATTACGAACGTACATTAGCGGCGGCCGAACAATGGGCACGGACACAGGCAAAGATACCTAAACAAATGCGTACTTTCGATGAAAGTCTAAAGTCAAAGAAGACTGTTGCTAGTATGATCGAAAGGAAGGATGATAAAGATAATAAGAAACAGGGTATGTAACGAATATATTTAACAAGTTCCATGAGAGAATTGCACTATAATTTATTCAAAACACTTTATCTGTCGTCTGCTTTTATTAACAACAATTGCTTCCTTACTTTTGGGGCTTATGTATATTTTTGCTTCATACTCTTGTGCTGGTTCTCATAAATCAGAGAATTTAGAATAGATTTTCCACAGTCCTTGAACCGAGGATCGTATACATCTGGGCAATTATAAATTAATAATGTTGATTACGTCTTCAAACATAATTGCAGGATGCATAAATGCTTTTTGTTTCTTTTCTTACTATTGAGTCTTGTAAGCCATTAAGACAATTTCTATAGGCTTTAATATAGAATCAAGAGCAATTTTCATTTAGGTAGTAATATATCCTTTCCAATGTGGGTATCACTAACAGGAAATGGCGATCTTATTCTTCGCTTCTAGGTAAAAGGAAGAAGGGAGTTAATACTGGTAAAGATGATCAAAGTAAGTGAGCTTGGATTTTATGCACTATAGATTACATCTCTGACAGCATATCACTGACACAGACTAGCACTATCCACTTTGGTTATTGGGCCTATTACTAAAGCAAATTCTGTAATCACCTGATGTTTTTCAGTTATTTTTTACTCAGTCCGTTTAGGAGTTCCACATTTTAATTAACTAGATATTAATCCCTGGTGTTCGATATATCAATTTGTATTCATTTTTATAAGTATAATTACTATTCTTTTAAATCTGTAGCAAAAATTCAAGAGGTTCCAAAACAGGATTTCTCTAATCATCAAGCAGATCATAATGGAGAGTTGGACGAAGATACTATAATTGCTAATCGTTTGAAACTGGCTCAAAAATTAAGTGGCCAAAAGAAAAAAGTTGATAAGCAGTAAGTCACATTGATATTTCTTTATTCGGAAATTGTTACGGATGATTAATTGATTGATTCGTTTATTTGGCGTTCTCAGAGAGAAAGAGAGAGAAAGAGAAAACAAAGAAATATTTATTTCGCTGAAAACATTGAAAGTAGACAGATACAAAATGGATCTTCGTATACGTATGCTGCAATAGATTGCAATCTGTATTTTACAGGAAAAGTCCCAAACCTGAGAAGGCTGGGAAAAAGCCTCGGGTTTGGGAATTAGGTGGGACCACCAAGGATCTTGCTACATTAGAACGCACCAAAGATAAACCGGAAGAGAGTGGTGATTACGTGCCAGCCGATACAACTGTAAATTCACTTTTTCCGTTTCACATATGTTTACTTGTCTCTCTCTTTGATGAGAAATCACCCGCAAAATTATTTCCAGTTAGTCGGTCGGATGAAAGGTGGCATTCGCGATCTAGAAGTTGAGAGTGAGTCCGAAGATGAGTCCGATGATGAAATTGAAAATACTAAGCCACAAGTACAAAAGAAATCGGGTAGTATGTTTTCGATGTTCAAAAGCCTTGTCGGTAATAAGTCGCTGAACAACGACGCCATGGAACCTGTTTTGGAGAAATTGAAGGATCATTTGATTTCGAAAAACGTGGCTGCCGATATTGCTCAGAAATTGTGCGATTCTGTTGGTGCGAAACTCGAGGGCAAGGTACTCGGTACGTTTGACAGCGTTGCGAACACCGTCAAGACAACCTTGACGGATGCATTGGTGCAAATATTGTCTCCGAAGAGGAGAGTCGACATTCTGAGAGATGCGATGGAAGCCAAAAAGCGTAACCGACCTTACATCATGACATTTTGCGGTGTTAATGGAGTAGGAAAATCGACCAATCTGGCAAAGATCTGTTTTTGGCTTATAGAGAACAATTTTCGCGTGCTTATAGCCGCGTGTGATACATTTAGGTAACTTGCATTCTTACTCTGCGATACTTAACCACCCATGCACGATTGCTTTAAACTTTAATAGAAGCACGCCGAGCAGTCCTGCCGTTTTTACGTAAAGTTCTTTTTATCATTCAGAGCTGGCGCGGTCGAGCAATTACGAACACACATGCGTCATTTGAATGCTCTTCATCCACCGGAAAAGCATGGAAATCAGTCCATGGTTCAATTGTATGAGAAGGGCTATGGCAAAGATGCCGCTGGTATTGCTATGGAGGCGATTCGATTTGCTAAAGATTCGAAAATCGATGTGGTTTTAGTGGATACAGCTGGTAGAATGCAAGACAACGAGCCATTAATGAGAGCGTTGGCTAAATTGATAATAGTGAATGAGCCTGATTTGGTGCTTTTCGTCGGCGAGGCTTTAGTCGGGAACGAAGCTGTTGATCAGTTGGTAAAGTTCAATCAAGCGCTAGCCGATTATAGTCAATCTACTAACCCGCATATTATCGACGGGATCGTATTAACTAAATTTGATACAATAGATGATAAGGTAAATACAATTTATTTCTTATTAGACTTACAAACGGACACTGGACGGTTTTAGGGAATATTGTGATTTTTTTATGTTTCCGTTTACAGGTGGGTGCAGCCATCTCAATGACATACATCACCGGACAACCCATCGTTTTTGTTGGTACTGGACAAACCTATACGGATTTGAAGTCATTAAACGCGAAAGCCGTAGTACATGCTCTGATGAAGTGAACATTAATTGATTGGGGACAATAAAACCATATAAAAATTATTACATCATCGACGATTCAGAATTTTTACGAATTGTTATTAATAAAGTCAGGGAGTGGATCATTAATATACATACAAATTTAGCAGAAATGGTAATGTTATATTGTACTATATTATCGCAAAGGACAAATTTTGATCGTGTTTATGGTGCATGAGGCATACAAGTCCTTAATTAAATTATATTATTACAAAAGTTCCCGTATACATCGTCCCTCAATTTTTAAAATAAATTCGAGCGCAATTTTCAAATCTTGCGTTACGAATTATTCATTGTACAAATTTAAAAAGAGTTTTCTAAGGAATACAATTAATTATAATCACAAACTTGTCTGACGTACGTAACTCGCACCTGCATTGGGCACCTTTCCTTTCTACGTGCAGTCTACACGACTCTACAATTAAGACTCCGATTAATATATGCCATCTTGAACGCGTTAGTTTAAGCGTCTCTTCTACGTAATGTTATGGCGTTGCGCACGTTTTATACATGAATACGTATAAGTATGTCCCAGTTTATATAAATTTATAAAATGACTGCCAAAGTATTGCTTTTTACTACCGACCTCACGGTTTCGACTATGACCCCATATCGTGTACATAATTATTAGGAAAATTTTTTTTATAGAAATTTTCCGAATTTTCCGAATAAGTAAAGTACGCAAAATTAGGCAAATGATCAAAATGATGTACAATCAGTTTTAATAATATAATTTCAAGTAGGTCGTAATAATTCAATTTCTTGAAAGTATTGTTTAATGGTCATAGCCACTCCAATCGTTTAACTTTTAGTAGATTTAAATATACTAAAATATAGGTTTTCTATCGATCTTAAAATACACAGTATTCTCATTTTGGGTGGATCAAGAAGCTTGTACTTCAGATATGGGCCATCTGCAACTGATCGCTACCGCGACTGTTTCCTTCTTTGGATTTCGATTCGTGCGACGATTCTTCCTCCAATTCCCAGTTGACTTCATCATCGAACTTTTGTTCTTCGGTGATCGATCCACAAACGGACATTCGCATGATCAAACCTACCAACGAGTGATTCGCTTATTAGAATACGTAATAATTGATTGAGAAACCAAGGAATATTCGATCAAATTTGGCTGATTACTTTATTCTCAGGAATTGCCTTCTAAATTTTTTATTTTGGTCATTTTAAATTCAGTTTTTAGCTAACCAAGTCTTTTTTTGATACTCTTGTACCCTAAAATAACAAATCAAATGTTTGGATTCCATCACTCGGAATAAATCTAGAATTTCTACTGTTATCGATTTTTCATTCCGGATTCTAAAAACGAATATTTTGTTTACTCTTCAGAACCTATTTCAAAATTGTCCCTTATTTTCTCCAATAGTGTATGGTCATCGAATCGTTGATGTTCGACTTTATATTGGATTGGCAAGAAAGTATTTTCGGTCGTGACACACGGGCGTTGCAATTAACCGAAATGACTTTCTCGTCAACCTAATATTATTCAACATGTTCCATTAATTGACTAGTTTCAAACGAATAGGTGAATATGATTTTATCCAAAATGCTTTGCGGTCGTAATGTTTACAGCCACAAACAGGCATTTACGAGGATTTCGATACAAGGTTTAAAATAATATTGATTGGTACCTGTCACTAATCCCGAGACAATAGCGATTACAACAGTGATCACAAGCGCTAATAATTGATAGCCTGCCTGCTGTCCTGCCGTCCTGTTCATTCCAGGTGATATACCGAAATTATCCCTCATCTCGGCTACTTTTATTTCAGAACTCGGCGCTCGTGCGGGGAAGATCTGATGAGAAAGATTAACGATGTCAGCAGGAATTCAAACTTTTAGTCTATTAATCCTCGAACAACAACGTTATATATGTACACGTGTTATACGCCTCGGGATTTCAGAGCACGCGCAGGCTCTTAACCGGACGCTTTACATTTCTTCCGGTGAAATTATCTGTCCACCGCGTCCTTTTATTTTTCAATCTGGTGGACGCTCGAAGTGAGAACAAATACATAAGTGTTTCGCCAAACGTACGAGAAATGAAATTGATAAGGCGGATAATGCTACAGAGTTACTAACGAAGTCACGAGCATAGCGAAGTCACGTGAATGTGTATACAGGAAATAATCAGAGTTCTGAATTTCTTCGAAATGCCACCACGGTTACTCGGCTAGGCAGGATGTTCCTCGTTTTATGATCCATAGATTACTCTCGCTAATTCTTAATACTTTTTTTTTTAAACTATGCCGCGTCGGAAAAGTTTCTCACTGATAGCGATAGGAGACGGTTTAGTTGGAAACTCGCCTACCCGCCGCATCCTTTACGAACTTAATTACCCGAAGTACGGGTCCGAGATTAATTCCTGTAACGGGAAGATCGGAGTTCAATTCGTACCTCGTAGAGGGAATAATCGTAAGTGGCTTCCGTAGCCAGGCCTGCCATTAATGCGCCGAAAATTCCACCTAGCACACCTGGCATTCCGTGCAAATTGTGAACGCCACAAGTGTCGTGAATTCGAAGGCGTTTCTGTATTCGGGGCTGAAATGACCGAAAAAAATGCAAGGATTGAAACACTTGGATATCGTTATCCTTAGAACTCACCTTGCTTTAATTATACAGAAAAAACCAATTTCACATGAAAGTTCGTATGATTATTAACAGTTTCAAATTTTTGCTATTTCCCTTGGTACTATTGGAGAACTAACGCTTGGGATTTAATTACTCATGAACAATAAACCATGTAATACATTTGTGTACAAGTAATTCAAAATTTTACATTAAACATATAAAGAAAGAATAGATTTATAAAATCTCCCAGTAACAACACACATTCCTGTTAGTCCCATCTCTTTATCGTTCATAATTTTCTAGAAGAATACGAATTTGCATAAACATCCGCAGTCTAGTAATTACCGTGAGATACTTGTATCCAAGAACGCTCAGTACACCAGCCAGAGAGCCTACGGCCAGTGCACCAACGGGCTCGCACATCATGCCTGGATACATTTAGAAAATTAATTTTTCAATCGATCCAATTAATCTGCCACAAAAGGAATGGCGCGCTCAGTGCTTACCTGCCGCTGTACCAATAGCAACACCACCAGCCATTGTTGAATTTTGTACGTGTACCATGTTGAATTTGTTGTCCTTCGAGACCAATGCAGAAGTAGCGAAAGCCATGACGCAGCTCGCAGAGATCGACAGGAGTGTGTTTATGATGGCTCTTTGCTGATCGTCCCCTTTGAGGGCGGCGCTGTTGAAGGAAGGCCAGAAGAGCCAGAGGAATACCGTACCTGTCGAGCGTACAAAACGTCCTATTTGGAATTCCCATCAAGAATGCATTGAGATTATTAATGCTCCGCCGGCTAAGGTGGGATCATTTTAACCAGAATTTCGTGTTAATCAAACGAAACTCTCCGGCCTTCCGCCGGCGGACCGTTAAGCGCGAGTCAAAATGCAAATCTGACTCTGCAATACGGAATCTATGATATCTCACTCGCGGTGGTAATAACTCCGGATTGTGTTAGGAAAGCATTACGGAAGTGAGCGTTAATTGGAGGTAAAGGTAGCGTAATTCTGATAGCCGACTAATCCTTTCATTACTAAGCGCAGCTACTGTGACTTTTCGCTAATTGTAAGCGGTTTTGGGGAAGAGGGGTCATCGTAGTGGCTAGTCCTGTACAACGTGTGTACGCAGTAAATACGTCGTAATACAGAGAGGAATCGGGGACTCGAAACTTGTTTTTAAAAAGCAAAACTACCGATTTTCTTTGCCAACGTGTTTTGATTCGACTGACACTGACATTTTCAACAAACTTCAACATCAATCACCTTGTTTTTAAAAAGCAAAACTTCCGATTTTCTTTGCCAACGTGTTTTGATTCGACTGACACTGACATTTTCAACAAACTTCAACATCAATCACCTTCTGATTATCCATTGTAGCTTACCTCAAATTAATTTTTAAATTGAAAACGAAGTCTCAACAATAAGAAATATATATCTTTCTGGAGTTGCAAATCATCCGAGGAATTAGCGTGTTTTGAGCTTTAATCGTTATAATGATCTTTCATTTTGACGCGTACGGGACGTACGTATTGGAAGTACGCGACAGCGTACGAACGCGAGACGTGCGTTACGAGGAAAATAAATAATTAATGAGCAAACCGATCATCGCAAATATGTCGGAGTTGTAGGAAGGCCCCTCGAGGTGATGTTCCTTTGGCTTTTCCATCATTCCAAACACGAAGCTGACGGCCAATCCGAAGTACGCCCCGAACGTATGAACGAACATACTGTCACCCGCGTCGACGGTCTGCGAAATGCGAACAAAGTTTTCATTTCGTCGGCTGCAGAAGGCGCGTACTATTCTAGTTTCTCGTCTGTAAATCGATTTTCGATTTTTCCTCCACGCGCTAAACACAATAGGAATGACACGGGCCTTATCGATTTCACTGTTCCGTACCGTTCGACCGACTATCGGCGGGACGTTGTTTTTTTTTTTAAATCTCACGATTCTCGGAATCTCGCATCGATAGAATCGTTGGAAATTGATATAAATTAGTAGGAGATTTTGCAAGTTCCCCGAGAAACCATATTTGCCAATGTTTGTCGAACAATCGATCGTCCGCCGCACGCGGAAAAGTCTGTGAAACCGTGCAACGCTACCAAAGTTTATCCTTTCGGTATCAGGTGCGATGCTCTCGATCGCGTCGATTTCTTCGTGAAAATCGAGGAGAGGGATGCCGATAAACTTACCATGAGTAGATGCTCTCCTACGTACTTGTTCACGGTAAACATGATCAGTTCAAGAATTCCCATGAACACGAGCTGCATGTAGCTCGTCTTACCGAGCAGCGCACCCATAGATATCAACGGCGTAGCAACCGCAATGTCGGCGCTCAAAAGGCTGAAAGTGGTGGAGTTGATTAAATTCCGGCTATAAGGTTGAAATCCGTAAATTTGTTGCCAAGATACGAGGGGGAACAAAAGTCATCTTGGTGGAAGTCAAATTTGTATTTGAATTGACGTACGCCACTCTGATTGTCAAACTCTGAGAGAACAATCAATATTTAACAGTGATCCCTCCGAGAGGTTTAGAATCCGAGTGGCGTTTGTCAATAACAATACAAATTGAGTTACACCACAATGACTTTGGTCTCCTCGGATAGGGATGTACAGCGAGGCTCCGATTATTAGAACGAATTGCAAGTCAAATCTGATCCGGTAAATTGAAAATTATAATGTTACGTTAACAATAATTCTAATTACGAAATTGACTTTATTACAGAGTATATGCAGAAGAGTTCAATCGAACGGACAACTTTGATCCGAAGTGGAGATCCCTTCCGACCCATCACGGATTTCACTACAAATTGATCGCTCACCTCTCCAACGATAAATAAGCCTTGCTGCCCTTCGTGATATCCATGACTCCCTCGCAGATCAGTGCTACCTGGACGAAAATCGCCCCGACCAGAAACGTCAATCCGATCGCGCTTTGGCCGTACCTCTTGAGGAAGGTCATCAGGAAGCCGAAGCCGATCCATATCATCACGTGGATATCTTGATACACTGAATCGTTTTAGGTAGGAAGCCGAAAGGAGGAGAAGAAACAGAAAGACCTTTTTGTAGCCACATGCGCGCCTCGTCTCGCGTGCGGTTAATGAGCGCGGTTGCATGCAAGCTCGCTCGCTTATTTGTTCCTTAGTCCGCTTCCCTCGCCAGCGGTGAGTGCTGTTAATCGCGCGTTAATTGATCGCCGCAATTACGCGGCTTGGGCTAAAAGGCGAAAGGAGTGGGTAGAGGAGGTGGGTTACGGGGGTTGAGGGCCATACCAGTTTACCGACCGATTCGAAGATACCGCAAACTTATGCGCAAGACATTCCGCGTTGCGCTTCGAACTTGCAAATAATTCACGCCACGGGACCGTAATCTGTTGTTGCCGGGGGGTTGCGGTATCTAACGGCGTTTACGTAATATCGTGGCGCATCCATACGTGCCGTTTTAGCGTGATTTAGTGTCCTGCATTGACTTTACGTTCGCAGATACTTCAGTTGCGATTCTGATCTCCTGGGGGAGAGGGTGGCTGGCGAAACATTTTATGCGAATCCCGCGTCTCGAATCGCACGGTTCTCGACCAAACGAGGAAACTATTAATCGTGCGTTTCGCGGTTTACCTTGTACGTAAAGGATTATCGCTTAATTGCATTGATCGTTAACGTAGATTGAAAAGAAAAATTGTATGCTAATCGCACGATTTTCGACAAACGCGGAACCTACGAATCGTACATTTCGTGGGTTACACGTGCGTAAAGAATTATCATTTAAACACATTGAACGTTAAGGGGGATTAAGGGTTAGACTCTTTGAAATAATATTTTCAGCTCCTAAATCAGAGCGGTACTACGCCGCAAACATATTATCTATGCGCTCACATACGCGTCTTACTTATAACACCTACTTCGAAATTCATAATTTGCGCATCAGCGGTATCATCCATCATACGATGTCACTGCCAACACGCTGTGATTAATACGCAAACCTGTAATAAACGAAGAACCAATAGGGTCAAAGTCAATATTTCCCGTCGACATTCTATTCGCGAAAAGTAATCTCCGAGATGTTTCGCTTCGTCTATTCATACGAAACTTGTTTCGTGAGCCGCCTGCAGAGTGATCTATTTATTTATCGCAAGTATCGTCGCGGACCTGTCGCTATCGCAATTCCTATGCGGATAACCAATGATCGAAGAGGCAAGCCGAACTCGAAGTAGGTCGAAACGAGATTTCATAAGGAGAAAAGCTTTCCTCCGTTCGAGCACCTTCGAGCTTACATTTAGCGTTTCGCGGAAGTATTAAAGCGTCGATTTTAATCGAACACAAAATATCAATTCAACGTATTCGAGGAAATATTGTTTAATCGTATATCGCAGCGTTCACCCTCTCGGTGCACAAATTTACGCATTTTACGCTTGGCTATTTTTGTTATCTGAAGATTGCTGACTCTCAACTCGTAACAAAAGACTCGCGTACAAACGCGAAAGATTCGAACGGAGTAGTTTTAATAACAGTTGTTTAGGTACATAACTTTCCGCAATATAATCCTGCAGTGAAACTGACATTGATACGACAGAAGGGACAGCCATTCCTTCCGACTCGCTCCATTACTGTCCTACGTACACTTTACTTAGAACATCGCGAAGTTCCTATCCAACCGAACAATGATCGATGGGCGAATTCGAATTGCAAATCGATCGAAGTTAACTTCCATGCAAACGTCCCACTTTGACGTAGCGTGTTAAGAGATGGAGTAAACAAAAAAAAAAAAGGAGTAATACCTCGCACTAAACATACGCCAGACGACACCCTATATGTGGAAGCGAACAATTATTTAAGACGCGACGGGTTCGATCTATTTATCGGACGAAACGTCGCTATTTTTGGCGTCGATTACAGGTACATCGTAGAAAGAGGAGAGTTAAGTGGCCGTAATGGAAGTGGAATCAGGATCGTGGATATAAATCAATCGAGGGTAATTTTCAGTCTGCGCTTTTTTTAAACAGAACTTCGGAAAAGATATGAGCAGATGGAACAATGCTTAATCGCTTTAACACGATGGACGATGAACGTTTATCGAAAGATCGAAAATGGTAAACGTGATTATTGGTTATAAAATGTTCGTTTTCTCGAGGCGCATTATAAAAATAGTATTAAATGAAGAAACCGATGGAGTAGAAGACGCGATAATGATAATTAGTTTTCATAAAATGTTTGGTTCTTGTCGTTTCGTACGTCAAGTAGTAGTAGTATTAATTTATCATTTTTCTTTTAAGTTTTAACACGCGTATATCGTATTTCATTGATCGAAAAAAGGAGATACAGGCAACTGACAACGTGGATTTCTTTTTTTTTCACTCTCGCGATGTTTCACGTGGCATCGTTCGAATTCTATATTCCCTCAACATGGAAATTTCGTTCCCGTCTGTCGACGATGATTTCCATAAGAAAACGTGTGTACTCTACCCCATTTCGCGGATCTCCTTGAAAATTTATAATCTTTGAACGCAAGGAGATTACCTTGCCAATTATGGTTGTACCCCGAGGTAGTTTTGTAATCTACACAAAGTAGCTCTTTGAAATTCAGATTCTCTCGCTAAGCTGTTGACTACGCGTTCATCTTGCCTGCTCCGATGAATAAATTTTCCAAAATATAGGTGGGGTTTATCATATAATATGCATAACACTCCTTGGTACATGATTTCGCGTAATAAAATAACAGGAGGTAGATTCTTAGAATGTTTGCCGTTGAATTGCTTGAAAATTGTAATTTTCTTGTATCAGAGTACGCGATTAGTATCTCGTAGTTCCCGTTATTATTATAATCGCCGAGGAGTGCGCACAACGATTCTCGTACTTCTTCAAAATTTTTATAAAAATTGGCGGAACTTCGCTGTACAACGACGGAGCTTTCGGCGGGCCATGTTGTTTAAGGGGTTAGCAACATTCAAAAGACCCGTGTCCTTATTATTTCTCTATACGAAGATAAACTGCAGCACCGTCACGCAGTGCGTATTTAAAATCTCAGTCCTACTATTTTTAAATGCAATTTTGTTTGAAAATCCGAATCCGTCTTTCAAATTCAATTTCAATCCCAATATCCTCCGTGGAAATGATTTCCACGAAACTCGCGGAAAATAATTTCGCAACTGTTAATCGAACCACGTTAATTACGTCTACCTCGAAAGTTATTTATTACTGGACATAACCCAACGACTGCGCACATTTCAAGTATACTCAGTACCGCAACCGTCGCCCAAAGAGGTTTCCGGTGTAACTCGGGGTCCTTAAGACGCCCGCCACGTACTTTATCCGACTTCGCGACGAACTTAGGCTTTTCTTTTGGCTAACCGACCTACGTTATACCATATCCACGCAGCCACGTCTGTTCCCTACCGAAAAATTACACACACCTGTTTCATTACCTTCCAGAAGTCTCATCTGCTCTCCCCCCCCCCCTTTCGTTCACACTCGCGATCCTTAAGATTCGCATAAGCAAGAAGTTCCCAAATTTATTTATTCTACCGCCCTGTTTAAGAAAAAGAAAAAAATACTCAGCGCTCTTCTGGAATCCTACCTTCGTTAAAGGAATAAAATTATTTCTAATAATCAACCACGGTAACGTTAAAAAAAGACGTGTTCCATTAAAAATTATTATTTTCATCCAACACACCCCCCAAATTGCACCCAAAGCTACTATCCCTCCCCCCTCATCTCTCGAGTGCCCTCCGGGGGGTGGTATTGCCCACATTGGGAACCACTGAAATAGACGGTCGGGGGGCAGACAGAATTGAAGATTTGCGGTGAAGATGAGGCGTGTGTATGTGGAGAGTTCGGAGGAAGAGGAGAGGGGCGGGGGTACCGGAGGAAGACGAATAAGGAGGGAAAGAGGTATGCCGGAAAAGAACTAGGCTCCGGTAAGACTTACGTGTGTACGTGACTGGCAGAGAACTCGGTTTTCCATTTAGATGAGGCGCGAAGCTGTTCATACTGTTACCGGCGTCCGCCTCGGGGGCGTAATAGAACATCGCCAAAAAACCGCACAGAAGGAAACCCTCGATAAAGAGGAGCACGATCGCGTGCGATAGGTCACCCGTCGTCGTCATTCTACCACGCTTCTGTTCGTGGATCCTCGAAACCGCGAGAACCGACCTATCGGGGAATTACCCTCGCTGGCACCCGAGGGTTGGACTTTTCCAATGGACGTTTTCAGGCACGTCGCTCGCCCCACCGTCCGACGACTGACTTTTGTCAAGGGAGTATGGTCGCGATCTTGAGAGTAGATATACGTCGAGTTCAACGAGAGCCAGTCTATTTGTGACGCCCTCGGTCCGCTTTGCGGAACACTCGTGTCTGGATCGGGGGGTTGGTGGAATCTATTATTTAACGTAGCCACAGGTGTGACGAACGAAAGATCGAGATTTGACTCGAGCGACGTACAAATTGAAAAATCAGATCGTTCGATCGAACGTTTAACGGTCGCTCCCCTCTTTCTTATCGATTCGCGAATCACGGGAATCGTGATGGCCACCGCTGCTTCGACGTTAGTCCGAGATTGCCGGAGCGTCGAGTCAACGTACGTTGCGTCGGACCGTCGTTCGTTGGAACGCGCGTCGTAGAATAATATTTAAATTAATCCGACGAAACGCAGGCGAAGTATAACGTCGAGCGCATTCAGTTCCATATTAGTTTCTATCGTATATCGCGTTGCGATACACTGTTGCAGCGATTCGACGGTGAATACGTTTTCTCGCTGCTCGCGCGATTCTGGCTTTACTCCAGTGTATGTAGTTCTCTGGTTCGCAAGATCACACCCGTTACTCGATGGAAGTCGCGTCGAGTGCCTGGCAACGGGGGCTCCAATTGGTTCCGGATAAATCATCCGCCTGTTTCGCGCGTTAATAAATCAGTCACCGGTTTTGACGAAGAGCGGCCAGTGATTCGCGACGTCTAGAAATGCGATAGAAACTCTCGATGGAACACGAAGAATTTGTTTCACGCGAGTTGACAGTTTTGCGCGCACGATTCCGAGTGCCGACGAGGGGCAACTTGTCGCCTCTTCGGGAAACCATTCGAACGAATGGAGAGAGGGTCTTTTGAATACACGATAAAGATCTGCGTGGCCTCCTGAAAGAACAAGAGGTCAGGGCTGCCTCTCTCTCTCTCGTTCTCTCTCTTCCATTCTGGCGGTATTGGTACGTTACATTTTCTCATTCACTGATTTCGAGTGAAGAAAACACTGTGTACGCGTTGCGAGCGATTCAAGTGTATGTATTTCTGCGACGAAGAAAAAAATTTGGTAGAAATTGACGGCCGGGATGGTCGATGGCGGGTTTCGGTGGGGCGAGAAAAACAGATTTGTCACGTTACTTTTTTGTTGTTGTTATGGATAAGCTGTTGCGGCAAATTCTGCTGTGTTTCCGTCCAAGATAATCGCTTTATCGACCAGATGTTTTCCGATACGAACGTTAGTGAGCGATCGAAATTATGTAGAGTAGGAACGGACAGGAAATTCTGAGACGCAAAATCAGCGTCGCGCGGGTTACTGTAGTTACAAAGTTTGTGTTGTTCGCTATATGGTACATACGCTCGTGGAGAAAATTTCATAAACGTTTCCCGTAGACGCCTGGTTCGATGCGCGATACCCGATTGTAATTTAGGAATCGTTTAATATCAGCTCTTCGCTAAGCTAGAAATAAATATTGCATTTAGAAATATTACGTATGCGTGTATGGTGGTCCACCTGCGTAAAGTTAGGACTCTCAGTGTGTCCAGCAGGAAAATATGGTTGGGAACCTTTGATCTGACGCGCGCACGTCCAACGTATTCAACCAACTGCATACACGCGTCTGCCCCGCGAGTCGGAAGACATTTGTCAAAGTATCGTGTAATACGTGTATATGATATTCCGGGACGAAATCCGCGAAACACCTGCCGGGGCCGTCTTTAACAAGTTTTAACGTTCCGCGTGCCATACGATCCGACGGTTATCCCCCGTAGGCAAACACCTAAATTCACGTTTTATGTATCCTGGCGTGAACATCGCGTGCGCTCGCGAAGGAGCTCCCGTATGTATTCGAAAAGTTTGCATCGGGCTCTGTTCTTCACCGCGAGATAATGTCGGTGCAGAAATGTCAACGTCGACTATCAGCGGTACTGTTAACTCGAGGGGTTTACGATCCAACTTCCCGTTATCAGTGTGCGAATTTTACGAATTGAAGATGCATCGGATATACCGAATTTTCTTGTTACAAAAATGTAGAAATGTCAGGAGATCTGTCGTGTTTTATTAAACGTGACAATTAATCGATTAAAGCTATTTTTAGATAACACGAATATTTTTTGTTAAATGAGGACGGTATACCCGTTGCGAGGACGAACATTACGACCGAGGTACATCGGATCGAAGTTTCCTATAGTCTCAAATACAAAAATTAAAGCTGAGTTATTAAAGTGGTGAGAAACGATATTTTGTGACTCGTACTGCTCCTCTTGCGTTAATCGTTCAATTGTAGTATATAACAAGACCGATAATTTAAGAAGTATGCATTCTATACATATGAATTTGATTAATCGATAAACCGGAAAATTAGCATATATATAATCCGGTGTTACTTATATCGCGTATTTGGATCATGTAGTTACGTTTGAGCTACATCAGTTCACTTTTGTTCCAATTTTATTTCTGAAAGTTTAATTGATTTCAAACGTGGCAACTTTATTCGGTCGATGAATGGTAATAGTTTTGCATAATTTCAATGCTCCGAACAGACCCTTTGATAAATGAATTCCTTTAAATCGATTCTAAAACAATTAGGAACAACGAGCTCTTATGAATTTTCTCAGTCATGCTCCA
Organism: Pemphredon lugubris; assembly: GCA_933228935.1. Taxonomy (NCBI): domain Eukaryota; kingdom Metazoa; phylum Arthropoda; class Insecta; order Hymenoptera; family Crabronidae; genus Pemphredon; species Pemphredon lugubris. Next base: position 6,273,979 of record OW121819.1, on the reverse strand, counting down.
AAATTAACTAACACGATTGTCGAGTTTTCATTAAGATGCGGATCTTTGTCATAAAATTCCTCCTAATTTCGTATTCAGCGCAGAAGCTTATCGCGCCGCCTTCTCGTTATGATATTTCTGCTGAATTATTATTAATATCAGCCGTGGCGTTAACGGGACAGTGTTTAAATTCACACGAAGCGACGAGAGTAAACGCACGAATTCATGCGTGTTATTCGACGGGTGTTAAATAAATGCTTGAGACGCTCCAAGAATAAATTGAATCTGGCACTGCATTTTTATGGAGCATTTGTTAAAGTAAATTTATGCGGAAAGCCGGTTAAAAGCAAAACTCGCGTAACCGAGGTGAGAGAGAGATTTAATAATCATAAATTTAATATATCAGGAAAACTATATTTCAGCGCGACACGTACGATCGAATGAGATCTCTATTTTTCTCCATCGCAAACGCGCTACAATTTGGGTAAAACTTGTTTTTCTTTGTTTTTCGCTAAGTTGACAATTCTCTTACTTTCTTCCCTCCACTTTGCTCACGACAAAGGAACGATCGATAAACTGTCGAATGTCTATCACGCGCGACATATCGTATTTGAAAATATTCATCATCTTTGCGCCAAATTGTACGTGTTTATCTCGCGCATACTTATGCGTACGCGTCCATCTACCGTTCTCGTTTCAGAAACATTTTACGTACTCGCGGTTCGCCGCCCAAGGGACGAATATATGTAAATAGAGAATTAAGTAATTTGATTTGCTCACTCGGATAAATTCGCAATGCATCGCCCTCTGATTTCTTGTGATGCCGCTCCCCGTGATTCCCTGAAAATTTAATTACTCGTTATTACACACTACGTGGGTACAGGATGGCTGTAGAACTTCATGCAAATCTGCCGGGACAAGGCTTTCGCATTTCCTCTCTTTCTACGCTTTAGCGTGCAGGCGACTAAAAAATTTCGTCGTTCACCCTTTACGCTCGAGTCCTTCCCGAAACTACGGGAAATAAAATGACGAGGCAGATTTCGAGATTACGAAATAAAGAATTAAAATCACAAGAGCAACGATATTTTCTTTCCGCCATAGTACAGTCGAGCTTCGTAGAAAAATAATTGAATAATTTAGAATCTCATTCTGCGCGGAATTCTAAAGGCAAACTGAAATTGTAAACGTTTCTGCGACAGAATAAATGCCCCCCGCGTATGTCTCCGTAATAATAAATCGGGCTCACCGTTAAATAAATCGCGACGGCATGAACGAAGGAAAAACGGATTGGATATGAATGACGCTACCTGCCTTTAACCCTTCCCTTCGTACCATGTATAATTGACGAAGTTCAAATTAAAATTACAAACAACCGGAACGTACGGGCACCCAATTTTGAAATTGCTGTTATATAGGACACGGTGCGTTTTATGGTAACAGGATTTTTATGTTCTCTCGCGTGAGATACGTTGCACGGGGTTGGCCGTTTGTCTTGCACCCTCATAATAAAATCGCTATTTGACACTTTAGAAAGAAATTGTTCAGACAAAAGTAGCGCGGTTATAAATGGCCCGCGGTGCCATAGAATCCAAAATTTCGTTACCTTCGCGTTTAGCAAAGGTAGTTTGATTTCAAAGGATACTCTCAATGTTTTCACATCAGCTGCATCGCAACGATCGAGTTAATCGTCTTCGAACTATGCTTGGGACTTACACAGATCATTTTATAAACAGTTCACGGATATCTAGATTTTCGTTAGGTAAAGCGAAGCGAAATTGCTAATAAATTAACGCTTAATATACTTACCAATTATAATGTAATTACGATTGTACCGATAAGTTTGACGATAAATTTATTTATTATTTAATCATCATTAAATTTAATCGATTTAGTCAAACAGACGAAATGCCATTCCCGCGAATGAAAGTAATATTCTACGCATAATATATTTTATTCTGCTCCAAAATACGTGATTCGTTCCTTCATCGACAGACGTTAATTTACCGATACATTCGCGTTATCCGGATGTCGTTATCTCAATATTTGTAAAGATCGTTTAAAATAAACGAGTAATATCGGTAGCAACGTCCCTGGGTAGAAAGTAAAAGGACCACCCTGTATTTATGTACGCGTTACGTAAGTGCGTATCCAACATACGTAAGTTATGTATACATATAAGAACATACGCGTTTACATACGCGAATGCACTGTACACTGACCCGTGTGATTTTTGAGTAAACTAGCATTTGCCTCCGGACCGTATGTCGTCAACGTTCCCATTAGGACAATTAGGATGACTTGCACCAGGAATAGCAAGCATACTTGCTGTTTTTGACTCGCCACCGAGAACATGCCCTGCAAAAGAATAAGAAACGAACGTCAGTCCACCAAAGCCGAAACATAAACGCGTTTTAGGGTGCATAATTAATTGGTGTCATTAATCACTTATAGAGGGAATATTTGCGAGGGCATAAATCGCTCGCTAGGCGGAAATGATTGAGAACGTTAGGATGGTTTAATACCGCGTGTATAACGCGAAGCTGAAATTTCAAGCACATCGTTTTTATCGATCTCGTAGCTTTTAATAAATTTGATCGCTTTATCTTTCGGAGTAATTCCGTAACGATAGTCGGTAGCTCGTATCGCGTGTAATTCTCGCAAAAAAAAAGTATCGTTTCGAGATACGACGGGTACGATACCGCGATATTATTAATCGACGGCAAGAGCGAAGTGTTGCAAAACGATGTCGAAATGGAAGGGATGAAGGATATAAAAAAAAAAAAAACAAGAGCGATCCATTTCGATATTAAATCATAGAGTGACGTCTATCTGGAATCGTATTCCGAAATGGTAACCCGAAGTACGATTGTACGCGTGCACGCGTTCACTTACGCAAAAGATCGCTAAATAATCGTGCGAGCGTGAGAAACTACGAGAACGATATTAAAACGTAATAATATCCGACGATCGTATAGTTGAAGTTGAAACAATACCTTTCCCATTTTGTATTAAATATCCTTTATTCTCTTCACTGCAGCCGACACTTATTATTCTCACTTACGTGCAATCGTTTCACATACTATCGCCCGCACGCACTCCGGTACCACCGACCGAAACTGTCACCGCTGTTCCCTTTGTTTTATACTAATTGTTTGCTGAAATTCAATCTAGCTTTCGCTCTCGATCAGGTAAATACGCGAGCGCAATGGCGAACCACGCGTTTCGTCGGAGACAACTTCGGTTTCGATCGTCGCGGATACCTCGATCCGACGGTAATGAAACGCGATGCAACGGCGCGTGGATTGATTGGACGATGAACCCGAATGACAATAATTGTCCCTGGAAACGTCGACGCGGTATTTATTGTTATCGGTAGCAATTTGAACCGTTTCCTGGGATTTGGTCAACAAAAAAAAAAAAAAAAAAAAAAGAAGAAAAAAGAAAAATAGAGCGGAGGGGTTCGAATAATTTAATGGTGACAGATAGAATTTTTCGGGTCACGGATTTTTCGTTTAGCCCGATACTTGGCAATGATGAAAGTTTATCCCTTTATTCCGTACACGATCGAATTGCATTGCGATTGCGCGTGCATTCGCGATTGACCTCGTCGCCTGAATCACCCCAACGGATATACGCTATTCCCTTAATGCCGATGCGCTTGATGTTTGATGCTAGTCGCGGTCAACTGTACACGTGTACATACGTATACGCACGTACACGTTAATACGGTACGTTAGACGGGGGAGAGGTCTGTCGTTTCCGCGAATTTCATCAGTTTTCATAGTTACGCGACCCGGCGAAAAGGGGCAATGGATGTTTGATACCGTTTCGCGGATAATCTCCAGCGAGCGATAGAAAGTATTTTATTAAATGTAATCTAACCAACGGAAGGTTCTCGCGCGATTACGATTATGCAACGTTACGGTAACAAAAAGCAACGCGCACTATATCTTCCTTTAACGGTGTCCCGTTCTTCATTTTTTTTTCTCGCGCGAGGCAGCCGAGTGCGAATCTGATGATTTATGTACTCCCTACGTTTTGGTCTAAGACTATCAATGCGTAATTCATGGTTTTTTTTGTTTTGTTTTCTCTCATTGTAAGTGGCACCGGACGAGTCCAGAGCAGCGGTTCTTAATTCGTGACTTCAGAGCTTCGCGAAAACATTCCGTTTCAATATCCGGGTTATTCGAACAAACACAATTAAATTCTACAGTAGCTCGTCGTTCCGTTTTGCTTCAAAAATACCGGCAACTCAGTGTTCGTAATCGTAATATTTTGATCGTTCCGATTTAATCAATTTTGGGGTTTGGACAACGTTCGTGAACCGCTGGTCTGGAGAACAAGAAGTACTATGCTTTTATTCATAAATTTCCCAATACTTTACAGGAGCAAACACCGATCTAAAGTCATGAATTCTGAATGGAAAACTGAATTCAAAGGTTATGCAGGGTTTTTTGATATTGGGAGGAGAATAATAAAAAAATTAATGACAGCCCCCCGTTGTGTACGTAAACGCAAACGTACGCACGCACCTATCAGGTGCGAATAAGCCCTTTTTTCAAATATATCTAGAGTCACGGTGAATAAACAATTTCCAATTTTCAGATTACCAATGCGTCCGATCGGGAAAAAACTTTTATTGCTCGACCATCGGTAATTTCAGAACCGAATATTTTTCTACGCGGGATTAGCTTCCATCAGTTTCGCGAAACTTTTAATCCAAAAAAAAAAAAAAACAACGTGAACAGCAGCGCAAAAACAAACTGTGGGCGACAACCGCGCGTCACGTTACCCGACAGGGGACCGAGGTACACGGCCACGTAAATACGTAATTATCGGGGTACGTATCGATCGAGACGATCGTTCCTCCTTTGACGATTCAAAGAGAAATCGTATCACGCGACTGTCATCCCAATAATGTAAGTCAGAGCGTGCATGCGATACGTATAGTAGATCGAACTTGAACGACGTTGTTTACGCGACTCGTTACGGTATGACGAGACGATGGTAAAGCGTATGAATAATATTCAATCGCGGTGGTGGCATTGCAAATATTATTGCGTATACGCGGTACAAGAGCAAGGATTTTCGTTTTACACAATTTCGTGATTCGAAGCTCAATTCGAAAGTAGTTTAAGCACTTCAACCGTTGTTCGGATAAAAGGGTGTAATTCGTAAATGAACGTCGGTACACGAGCGAGTGAATCTACGCACGAATCACAACGAAAAACGGTACATAAACGTTGGGTTGTACGTACCACAGTTTATCAGTTAGGGAAGATTAAAGGCAATGCTGGAAGCACTCGTTTTGCGCTTCGACACACACCGCGGTACGTACGAAGTTGAAACTTTTAACAATGACTGTAATACTCGCTGGAAAATACTAGGTGTCCTTCGAATAATTTCAAATCCGCGACGTATCTTTTGTTGTAAATCATGTACGTCATTGATTTCTGTAGAACAGGCAGTAAACCAATCCTATCGTGCGTTTGTGTATAATCTATTTCACTTGTTTTAGCGTGCAGATTCGCTCATTGAAGTATTGATATCTATTTCCGGATCATCTTGTGTGAAATAAAAGAATAAGTAATCGATGATGATTTCGTTTCGACAACTCGGCGGAAATATTAATTTGACACGTCGCAAAAATATCTTTTCCCGATGAATGCGATAATATCCATCGATAGGAATTCAGTTTAATTTCGATGCAGTTTGATCTTATATAACTGACCGCGACTCAAAGGAAAGATTGCGCCGAGTTTTGCCAATACGATTCAAAGACGTCTCGACGTCTTTGACGTATTCATTAATTCCGCACAGTTCTTTATCAGTTTCTAACGTTAACGTACTACGTTTCCGCAAGAATATCTCTCCGCGAGGGAATTATTTTCATTCCTCTCTCGAATGGGAATATCCCGTTAAGAAATTCCCGTTGCCACCACGCGTAATAAAACTTTTCCCCGATCAGATGCACTGATAACCGGAAAATCGAAAATTCTCTATCACCGCGGCGCGAGATATTTCAAGAAAGAACCGACCTGCACCCGACAGACGCGCGTATCTACTCGCGTTTGTCTACCTGAGGCAGGGGATGCAACCAATTTGTATAAAAAAAGAAAAAGAAGAATCTCTTTGAAACTCTTTCTCAAGACTCGAAAGTCTTGTTCGCTTTCGACTCAAGAACACTTCGCACCGAATCACGACGCGAACGTTGCCGCGCGTTCAGGAACCGAGTACTGAGACTCTCCCGAGTATCGAGTGCCGAGTTTATATAAACTCAGACCCCCGGAGAATTAACAACAATTGGCCTTTTTCTTTCCGTTATTCCGCGCCACCCGTCCCCCCCACCTTCGTCCTGATCGCGACGGTTTAGCAGAAAATAGACGAGCCCGTGGCATTCGCGACGCCGCTCCGATCCCATGGACGAACCCGGCTGGACGAAACCATCTACAAGCGCGAATTCTTAAAGCTGAAATACGAAACCTCTCGACCGTCGGCAATTAGCGGGGCTAATTGAAACTAGGACGTTAGGGAATGAGGATTTATTGTGCCTACTATTCTTCTAAACGCTAATGATGCCTCGCGACGAGAGAAGGCGACGACTGAGACGTCGACGGACAATAATGACGGCAAGACCAACAACGACGATGCGGGAGAAGACCGGACGACGAGAGCGGTACGATGGGCGAGGGGAATATGGGGTAAAGTCGCTGGAGGCTTAAGACCCAAGATGCCCGGAGAGAAATGGAATTTTTAATTCGCTCCTCGGGGGAGAACGTTTCGGTTCGAGTTTTGCCGTCGATACGACGGGGATAGATGAAAAAAAAAGTGTCCATGGGTTTGGTACTCTTTCAACGTACGTCTCCTGTAAAACGAGATGGTAATACGAGGAGAACAACTGAGCTCGGGTCGAGTGCTTGAGAGTAATATTCGAGCTGTTTCCATGATTTAAATGGAGCGAAATGCTTTTGCGAACTCTTTAATGGAAAAGATTAAGTTTGTCTTAATTGCTTGTTTCATTAATTGACGGAAATTCGTAATTGTTATTTTAGGTTGATATTTTGTTTATCCTCTTGTTTCTTGATGGAATCGAGAACCGTTCTATAAAAAGTTCTATTAAACAGTGTAGTATTTTATACAAAATTTGCAAGTTTAGAAAAATGAATAAAACAAGTGATCATAAATATTAAATCCCATATGCATTCCAATCGGTAAATCAATATTCAAATTAGCGACCGTTTATTCTCAACTCAGAATTAATATTCTATACTCTCAGACTCGGTATTCGCAAGTAACAAATATTTTCAACATCAAAAGTCTCCGAACACTTCCGACACTCCGATTTTCTTACTTTCCGACGTCCAACGACCTGTTTTCCAATCGCAACATATCCACTTTCAGTATCTTTATCGCCACCCCTTCAACTTTCTTTCTCTAAATCCCAGACACCTAAGTCATGAGCAGATTCACTCGGATCTCGGAACAGTCAATTACCGGAACCATCGAGCGGAACATTTTTCCTTCGAGTATTTCAAGCTTCTTCCAATTAAAATCCAATATTGTCCATTGTCTACCAAGAAAAATTACATTTGTTATCGCGAATCCCTTCGCGCGAACGCAGTTAATTCAATAAAAGCATTTTTGTCAACACCGAGACTATCGCACGTCGATCCGCGATTCGACGTAACGAATCGTTCCATACGCGTGCGAGTTTTCGAATTTTTTTTCGATCGGCGTAACTACCCTCGAGCTGTACCGAAACTTCAAACCCCTTGATATTCCGCGCATAGTATTCATTTTCAGTTTTGTTTTCGTCAATGAAAGTTATCCCCTCAAACTACCCGGACCCGCACACCATTAATGATCAGAACGAAGGGTCCACTCGATACCACCGGCGTGACATATTTTGAAAAATATAATTCTTTTTCGCACACTCTAGGACTCTTTCGATCGGTGAAATCTTTTTCCACGAAAGGCTAAGTTTGACCTGAAAGAGCCCACCCCCCTCCCCCCTGCTCACTCCTACGGTTTTCGCATTGCTAACGCGATACCGACTTTCTCATTACGGATTTATATTACGTAAGAAACGAATCTGTTCTGCAATTTGCCATGGATTCTCGCGTGCACGATAGATGATATATATTAATTTAACTTAGTTATATTACGTAATAGTCAGTTTGACCATTCTTGCTATCCTCGCTCTTGTTTTTCCAATTTGCCGAAGCTAAGTTTTAATACTTCAGTCGGAATGGACGCGAAAGTAATCCCCGCGAAAAAGACAAAGAGTGCAAGTTCTATAATGGGACTTTAAAGCGCGCGCGGTGATGCTCGGATAACAGGGAATGCTTGATTTGGTTTTGGGACGTAAACGTATTAGAATAATGAATCCATGTGCATGATTGAGAGAGGATTATTAAGAGGCGGCACCGGTGAGTTAATGTTATTGTCATTCCGTTACGTCGTGATTCGTGTACGCTGCAAATATTTTCATAACATTCGTTCGCGTATTTATTAATAACGGACAACGCTGAAATACAAATTTTACACCGGGATGAGCAATGGTTGGAATACACGCGAGTACGGCAGATTTAATTACTCTTCGAGATAACGCAGAGTGGATAAAAAAAAAAAAGTATTCGGTACACTCAGTTTTCCTGAAATACTTTTAACAAAAAATTGAAAATCTTTATATCGCACGGGATTATTCTATAAAAACTAAGCATCTTTTTCTGTATACCGCGTGTGAAATTGTAACAATCAACGCGAAATATTAAACGAATTCTAGTAAGATTGACAAGATAGTGTAACGAGAACACTAATACGTGTACTGTTAGCAATATAAGTGAAGTTGCGGCAAAATCTGTACCAATCATTCGTGTCGTAAGTTTCGAACTGCTACCTATAAAAATGCTCTCGGATGGATAAACAAACTTTAACAACTTACCGTGATTTTTTTTTAAAGTTGACACTCCTGGCGACGGAAAATGCTTCTTTGCAGACTAAATTAATTGCCGCACCGCGTTTGCCACGCAACGTCGGACCGCTAATTCTTGATTTTTTTTTTTTTTTAATGAGTGTTTTGAATATGCGATTTAAAAAGGTACTCTGCTCGCGAACTCACACTTTACACGCTACGGTTAGCGTGTAGACGAGGATCGCTCGAAAGATATTTAGCAGCGAGTCGTCCACTCTCGAGGACGCGCAAAACGAAACTCCGAACGAACGAAGAGTTGGTCGCTCAATGCCAACAGATGACACGCGATCGATTTCCTTTGGAAGAGAAACAGAAATCGATGCGACTCGCAAGTGTTTACCGATGGAATTAGACTGACTCCGTGGATTTTAAACATTACTGCTCTCTTTCAAGATTTCAACGTTTGGATTAACCCTACTGTCAATAACGAATATGTTCTGTGTTGTTCGATAACCGAGGTACACGGGTACCAGTCAGATTATTTTCATTGGTTTATGAATGTTTCGTTGAGTTTCCGTTGGTATGCGAACGGGAGATGTTCAAACACCTGCTCGTGGTATATCCTTATATCGCTCCACCTATATAATATAATATGTTTCGCCCCTCTATTTCCAACCGCCGAGCGACTATGAGACCGGGCGCATATTGAGACACAGACTGCGTAGAACAGCGCAACGCAGTTCGTTGTATCTACTGGTTTGAATTTGCGAGTGCAAGTTGAGTGATAACTTAAAACATAGACTATACATTTTTGTATATTTATTTTGTCTCGTTAGTCAAAAATTCATGATGAACGACAAGTTTATTGTTATGGGTACCCGGGTTCCCGGTTATTGAATAACTGTGTTGTTAAATTTAACGTTTGAAGATAAATACTTTATATCAATAAAATTGTATTTAATTAATATGAATAGGTATAAAAATGTGTAAGTAACGAGGATCCAGAAGCATATTGTAGTAAATTTCCAAGAAATAATAATAATTCTTGTATTAAATGAAAATGGGTAACGGGTTAATGACAGTCGGGTTAATACCTTAGAGAAATTAAATTAAACCATGCAAAATCACCCTTGCGCGAAGTGCTTCGTAATTGTACGTCAGTACTTCGAGAACAAAATTTAAATCGTCGCCATGATTGCAATTAAAAGCTCGTTAATGACGGTAGTCACTCTCGTACCTCTTTTTCGACGCTTTATTTCGAATTATTGTTAAACCTTACAAAACAAGATATAATACATATTACAGCTTGACAGTAAACCCATACACAAGTAGTTTATTAAACCTTAAATTATTGTAGAATTCTTACTCGTAGCTTAAACGATAGTTGTACGAAAATTTGCATACTTCTCAAAGGATGGTGTGTACACGGATTTTAAAAAACCGAGCGCGCAACGACATTGCCATGTTGCGTAAATAGAAGCAACGATGCTAATGTAAAACTTGATAGGGAACTGTCAGTCGCACCTGTCCCTGTACCTTAAATTAGCAAAAGCAATGAATTATGTAGATTAAAACTAATTCGACAGAAAATGGCTCGATACATCTCGTCTCTGACTACAGAACGGTCGCGCACACATAAATTACACTTTCGCTTTCGGACATATATATATATATTCAGATCAGACTTGAATCGTATTCGTTTGTAATCGTAATCGGTTCTAATTTCGAATTTGACCATTTATAAGTGCGATCAGGCGGACCGTGAATCATGCGTGAGGTTCCTAACGACTAACACCAAACATTCTTATCTTTGGTACTTACGTAGTTTAATGAATATTTCTGGGATCTTGAGTGGACTCGAGTGAGAGTTGTACTTAAAGCTAAACGTTATATCCTATGCTCGAGAATTATTTAAAAACTTCGAAGGTATCCAAGCACCTGTGCTCGATCTGAAAAACGTGCTGGGCACGGGAATTTTATGGAAATTTCGAAAGGAGCGTTTAAAAAGCCGGCATCGGTACTCGGCTTCAAAGTGTTACGCTTACGTGTATATATTTCTTACGCTTTAAGAATGAACGAATAACGTGGTATACGCGGTACCCCCTAGTAGTATAATTTTCTCTTTATTTAAACGCGTATGCTCCGACTGACAACAATCGTCGTCCCGCAAAATGCCATCGTGCGAGACGCACGGTTACGCGAGGTCGAGCGCGGCGACGACGACGACGACGACGACGACGACGACGTCGGAAATGATGACGCGAGATATTATACATATATGTATAATAATTTTCTCTTTCGCTCGAACGCGTACCTCTCGATCGATAAAATCACCGTCGCACCGGCAGAATGTCGATTCCGCGAAACGCACGGCTGACGAAGTCGACGACAATGACGATGAGAAAACTTACGCGCGCTAAACGGCAATAATTTAGACGGGTACGGCTCTATTGACGAGAGATCCCGTCCGACGAGAGGTGGGAAATTGTGCGTGACGCGCGTATACGACGAGGTCGTCGACGACGATGAAAATGACGACGAGAGAAACGAATGATTCTCTCGTTACTTAAACGCGTAAGCGATGCTATTGACAACAGACGTCGTCCCACAAAATGCCATCGTTCCATGACGAATGGATGACGAAGTCGACGACGACTACGTACGAAAATGACAATGAGAGAAATTACACACGCTAAACGGTACACACACCATACGACATCGTAGACAGTAGAATACAAAATTGCTGCCGGTCTGGGATTACGTTTATCTTTCCTTATTAATTATCGGATTAGTTTATCTGATAGATTATCGAACCTCCTATGTTACCGTTCATGGCGATTAATTAAGTTTACTTTAACTAGAGCTATCTTGTACATCGGCTTACCGCATCGTCCCCAGCTACGTCATTTTGCAGTCCGACCTTTCATATACTATATCACGATACTATGATAATTCATATACTATGACAAACAATTTCAACATTATCCATAATTTTCTTTATCATTCATTCGCGGGGTAGGCGATATACTCCACGTTATCATTTCGCGAATAGTCTCGTTAATTGCGGAATACACTTTTCTGATACTACGATACTTCCCATACTCACGTTTCAATCCCCCCCCCCACCATTTTATTTCGTGACAAAAAGCGACGCAGGGAAATACGAAAGAAAACCACGATCAACGTCCAAGGAAGGTTTTCAGTCTCTGCTCTATAATATACCATTCGCAATCCTTCGCACGTATATCCTTCAAAATTAGCCGAAGATCTAAGAACACAAACGGAACGATTCGTAATACCTAACTTACGAGATTTTTTGGTCATGAACTACCCGCTTCCGGCGAATTATCTTCGCTCTTACCGATACCACGATGTTGATTAATTATAGAAAAAAAAAATGCGCGATTCGAAGTTCCACACGATCCGTATCATGACTCGTCTTTAATAATAAGAATAAGCCTGGTCCACTCTCGATGATGAAACGGTTGATAAAAGTGAAATTAAGTTTCACCTCCATTACGCGTATAATGGAAACGACTGTTCGGTATCGACCTTAAAACGACGAACGATCAGCTGACCGATTGTCATACAAAAAAAAAAAAGAAATAAGTTAAATCCTAAACGATGGATGGCACTAAAATCAGGGGAAAGTACTTTATACGAAAAAAAAATCAGTGCACGGTATTTATAATACAATATTATTATACTATAATATATATGTTACGACTCTTACTAACCGTGACTATCGCCGAAACTACGTTCATTCGCGACACACGTTCGACGTATGCCCGTAACTTCGGCGAGTGCTCGCGACTCTCATTTCTTTATCATCTCTCTTCTCTTATCTATACACATTTAGAAACGTTCTCTCTCGCCGTGGATGGTTCGGAACCGTTGATTCTTTGCCATTCTTACTCTGGATTGTCTGACGTTTTAATTAGCGGCGTGATTAAAGGTGCGTGCGTTCAGCGGCTCGCTCGCGCTTCCTAGAGAAAGGGATTCGACAAAGACGAATGGATGACGGACAGACACCTGGGAATGAAGACGCTAATCGATCGCTATAATTGATATACGCCCGACGGGGCGTGTGTCGTTGCTTTAAGTGAAATTTTCGAAGTGAACGTTACGATTCGCTAGATACGGGGGGTTTACGTACGCTAAGAGGTTCGGGTTGCGATTCTCGTCGAAGTCTTCGAGCGGAAGTAAATCAGTTGTCGTTTTCGAAAAGTTTATGGCGTATCAAAAGAATGGAAAGTATTAATGTAATAAATAGCACGACCATATATCCGATACATGCCATTAGACGATTAGCGAAATGCTTTGTATACAGTCAGGGCGAGACGCTTAAAGTGAACCCATGGAATAGTGAAATTTACGACATTTTAGAGAGTGGAAAGAAAATGTTTCCACCTAAAGTTCGAGGGAGAAATATTCTGATTAGTTTAATTCAGAGACACGAGTATCACCTCGAAAAGAAATTAAAATATCCAGAATACGTCTAACCGAGTGCCACAAAAATCTAGGCTTGAAATTTTTATTTTTCTCAAATTACCTTTCTTTTCTCAAAATCTGAGAGTCACTTCGTATGGCCCTCTTTAACCGCCTCGCCTTGTACGATAATAAAAGTGATCACGCGAAGAAAAAATTCGTATAAAAGTCTCAATTGCACCGTCAATATACAAATTAAAAAATCGTTAAAAAAGAAATATTACTTCAAATGTACAAAATGTACAGCAATAACGATTTTCGTATATAAAAATGAATTAAACGCGTCTCCGCGGTATCTGTAAACATCGAGTGAGGAGAGTTTACTTTTTCCACGAATCGCTCTATATACGATAGAAATTGATTCGACCCTTTGCATTTAATATTCTCAAAGTGTATCGGGCCAATCGCAACTGCAACTGCGCCACGCCTCAAAGAAAACATCGACGGCGTACATGGATGCAATCTCCTCTGATCGTATCAATCGCAATTCCAAGTTTTCCGCGAGAGATTATCGATGAAAGGAGGTACGATTCATCGATCGTACGAGGACGGATTGACTCGCGCCATGAGTATATCGTCATATAAAGTCTTCGAAAGCACTCCCGAGTATTAGGGAGATATTCGGAGAGCGCAAAATATCAGTGTAGTATGAAAAAAAAAAACAAATCGAAATAAATAATCGCAATCCGCGATTTGATCGTTCATTCACCTTTTGCCCGAGTTTCGCGGGACGTGTACCTAATGTTCTCGAATAGGCTCCAATCCTAGTTCGAACAAAGATCGTGATACAAGTAGTTCCTGCATTTCCATATTTAATCCCTTCTCGATCTTTCTTTCATAAAGCGAGAACACATTTGTTTCGTCGTAAAGTGAAAACAGGACCAATCGGAATTGTCCGCGACATCGCGTGGCCAATACCCGTCGTTCCCGACATTCTAAAGCGGGAAACACCTCTGCTACCCTGGTACGCGGACAAAGCCTCGCGGCGTTGTACGTCGAATCGTATGAATAACGAAGATAAGGAAGAAGGCAGAAAAGGGGGAGAAGGTTTCTTTGATCAATTCGCGTCCCGAATTGCGCGAGTCAAATCGTCCCGTACGTCGATCACGCAAATTGTCTCTACATACTTACGTTACCTTAGATGCACGCGACGCGCGCGCGCATGACATAATGCAACGTAACACACATCCGCGCGCTTATACACGATTATGTACGTATTTCGGGACATCGAGGACAGTTATGCTCGAGGAGCAATCGTCCTCCTGGTCCATCGGCCGCTCACCCGATCCCTTCTTCTGCCGATCATCCTGGTAGCGGAGCCGCTTCTACGTGAAGAGCGTGGACAGGAGGAAGAGGCCGAGCGAGTAGACGAGAACGGTGAAGTCGAGGTCGATGGGTTTTGCCGAGGCGGAAAACCAGATGGAACCGGAGGAACCCACGGGAGCGTTCTCGTGGCGGCTCGAGGGCTGTTCCGAGGCCATTAGATCCTCCCTCGAGGGCTCCGGGCACGGTAGCTCCTCCAACTTCAGCTCGAACAGATTTTTTACGTAGCACAGCTTTCCCTCCACCATCTGCATCTGCGCACAATCACGTTTCGGGGGTACAGTTGGATGGTTAATTTTGTTCTATCAGCGATACGAGATTACCGTTCGATGAAGTTAATCGTTTGTTAAATTTGGGATCGTTTTCGAGGTGCTTCGATTTTGAAACGTTCGCGTTGCATCGATATGAAGTTCGAGGGACTGTTTAGTTATTCTGTTTAATTTAATCTTGGGGGAGGAGACGTAAATTAGGTTTACGTCCTGAGTCCGGATTTTTGTGTGCAAAATGTATGTTTTGTACACGGTGTTTCATAGATATCGAGTGTTCGTTTATGGGAAACAAGTGGGATTAGTTGAAGGATATTTTTCTTGAATAAAACTATTCCTTATGGCCTAGTTAACGAGGCATTAATGAAAAACGATAGTCGTTTAGACGAGGCATAATCGACGCTACTCAGTAGCTTTGATCTTTTTAACATTTTTAATGCCCTCTAATAACGAAATAACCTGCTCGAGCAGCGCTCTCTTATAAAAAGATGAATTTGCATAAACATAAGTAGTCCTTTTATGAATGTGCCAGAGTTCGTGATTAAAAATTCCCCGAATAGCGAGATATTCCAGGAAGCGGAGATCTTCTCTTTTTTAAACGGGAACTCTACAATGTAACAAAAAATTTTTCCACGATTTCGCAATTTAATCTCCGGTATTGAGATACCGAAAAAATGTCTAATTTCCAGTGGATCTCTCGCTCACGGGAAATCCTGAGAATCGTCGTCTAGACGATTCGCATCGTTAACGTAATCGAGCAAAACATCGATCGTAGAATCGAATGCGATGAAATTATTGAAATGTCCCGACGATTGGACAATTTGAACGCGTAGTTCCGAAAATTTCCGTCACATCTACTTTAATCGATTTATTTTATTTCAATCTTCTAATGCAACCTTCGCGACCGAGACACGAGTGTAAGAGACAAGTAAGAGAAAATTCTGCAACGTTGTGAACGGAAATGAAATCATCGATCCCGGGGAAAGAAAAATACAGGAAGTTAACGTATATCTTACCTTAGGTTGAAAATCGGAATTCGAGGAAGAATCCTCGTACCCATCTTCGGTGTCGTACTCGTCGCCCAAGTAGGCGTCGTCGCCGACGTCGCCGTCCTCGATGTTGTCTCCTTCCCTCAAATTGCCGGCAAGATACTCTATACGAAAACAAAACGTGGAGAAAACTGGATAAGAAGTATCTCGAAAACGCAATATGATCCTCTGGCGCAAAAGTAACGCCGAGAAAGTTAGATAAACATTATGCCCGACTAATAGTTCCCAAGTTTTTCCTCCCGCCGTTTCACCCATTAATGCTAAACAAACAACAAGTCGGTGCGCGCGCGTACAGGGCGAGGTAATTTTTTCCCGTCCCATTTGTTTCGTCCAAGACTTTTTACATTCTCGCGTTTGTTTTCAAGCAGCTCATTTCGTTGCTAACGTTTAGCAGACTTTTTTAATATCAAACTTCTGATCCCGGCACAAATGTTTTGCACGGGGGTACTCAACGTCGTGATTTATGTTAAGTCAGCCTCGCTGGTTCCCACTGGTTCGTCCACGCGATTGGCTAATGGCGAACTGAATCGGATGAACGAATTGAAAGTAAAGCGGCCTTTGCGTAAGTCACGATAACGAGTACCGACGTGCGGTACTATTTCTTTTTGAGTCAAGTCGACTTGAATTTACCTGAATTTTTTATTCCGTCTTTGACATACGACATGCGAGGGAATAGGACTAAACGTATGAATGATCAAACGTGTACTAGCACGTGAACGCATTCATTTCTGTTTTCTGATACTTAATCCCAAAATAAAAAATTAAACTCTTATTATACAGGGTGTCCCGTAACTAGCTCGACACCGGGAAATGAGGGGTAGCTGAGGTGATTCTGAACAACTTTTTCCTTAGCAATAATGTCCTAAGCGCCTTCGGTTTTGAATTATTAACGAAACGGCTAGGCCAATCCGAGCGCGTATCGAACGCGCGCTCGAAACGAGAGTGTGGTCTCTGACACGCTCCGCCGCGAGCGTGAACAAGTAGATCGCGTGGGTATCGAGAAAAGCATACGGCAAATATCACATATCGTCTTCAAATAAACTAATAGTCGTTGCATAACTGTGTTCAATACTGTCACTCGTAATTCGGGAGGTATGAAAAGTTGTAGTATTTGTGGAAAAAATGATTTTCTTAACAGCATGTTTTCAGGTGGGTAAATTATGGTCTAAGATAAACGATGTGAATAACTAACGTTAGAAGAATCTTGTTAAACTCACCCTTTCGCCAACGAATCAACCTGCCCTCGACGGAAGTAAGTCGTTGGCAGTAGGTCACAGTGCCGATTTTGTCCTTCGTAAGAATCTCGAGAACTTCAACAGCTGATTATACGGCCGGTTCGGTGAACTCACTTGACACTGACACACACAGTAGGAACGGCACTTGTCTAATTTATGGCAGGGCGCACGGCTAATCGCAGGTACGCGGACACCCCCGAGAGTCGAGCGGCGATCGGCGATCGGGTCACTTTACCGAACGTGCATTTCACTGCGTGAGCACTTTCACCGATAACTCCGAATAAAACAATTATGTAGAGGAACGTAATTGAACCTACGTTAGAGATAGTTGGTGGCCCTGAAAAGGGCCGATTGTTATTGCCAAAATTGCCAAGATCGGCTCGACGTGCTCTCCTCGCGCTTGCATGCACGTCTCGGAGCACCGGCGGACGTTGCGCTGCACTTCTTCCAATGTTTCTCGATTAAGAAACGTAACAAATATCCTGTAATACTCCGCGTTAGTTCGTTGCTGTATGGTACCCGTTCGGTTTGAAAAACGATTCTGCCAGCTCTAGCGTTTCTTGGGTCTTGCTTAGAAGGACGTTCGTTGGGGAAGGGATATTTTTACAATAGTACAACGTAGTGGCTCGCACATTTGGAGTCAATTCAGCCAAAAAATACCCGTGCGCTCGGGGCGGCCGCATGGTCTTCGTCACTACGAACGCGCTAGCGAAGACGCAGGGCAAGGAGTGCCATAAATTTCACTATTGTCCATACCGTGTCGTAAAGGGAAAGTGTGGCTATTTTACGAAATACGTGCATCGTCTTAAAACTACATCGACAGTGTACACGCAACATAATCCTTTAATATTTTCTTACGATTCTTCCCGCAAAGAAGGAACAGTACATACAATTCCCAAAATTATCAATTTAGTATTGTATTGTATTGCGAAGACACTGCTTGCGACGCATACACGCTTGCCCGTGTCATTTGTAATATTATAAATTTAATGTTGTGGGATGTTTAGTGTAGAGTGCATGGCGTGAATAAAAGTACAAGCGCGAAGACACTGTTCGCGGCGTGTCGAAATGCTTAAAATCTTAAACAGTCGGCTCCCTAAGAATCTCTGATTTCGATCTTGTTATGATTATCGCACGCGCGCGGCAACCGACTGTTTACGGGAACGCGAGCAGCAAAGCGTGCCGCGGTACATGGGCCCGATCAGGGGGACCTGTTCCAGACGACCAAAATGTTGATAGACATAACGATGTCTGTCTCGAAATGCGTATCAAGCAGTGTCCTCGCTAACACAATACAATATTAAATTGATCATTTTCCAAGTTGTGTGTACTGTTTCGTCCTCGCGGAAAGAATCGTAAGAAAATATTAAAGGTTTATGTTGCGTGTACGCTGTCGATGCAGTCTTAAGCCGATGCACGTATTTCGTAAAATAGCCACACTTTCCCTTTACGACACGGTATGGACAATAGTGAAATTTATGGCACTCCTTGCCCTGCGTCTTCGCTAGCGCGTTCGTAGTGACGAAGACCATGCCGCCACCCCGAGCGCGCGGGTATTTTTTTGCTGAATGAACGGTGACTCCAAATGTGCGAGCCACTCTGTTGTACTATTGTAAAAATATCCCTTCCCTAACGAACGTCGTTCTAAGCAAGACCCAAGAAACGCTAGAGCTGGCAGAATCGTTTTTCAAACCGAACGGGTACCATACAGCAACGAACTAACGCAGAGTATTACAGGATATTTGTTACGTTTCTTAATCGAGAAACATTGGGAGAAGTGCAGCGCAACGTCCACCGGTGCTCCGATGTGTGCATGCAAGTGTGACGCGGGTACGTCGAACTAAACTTGGCAATTTTGGCATAACAACAATGGGCCCTTTTCAGGGCCACCAACATCTCTTACGTAGGCTCAATCACGTTCAAACATAATTATTTTATTACGGAATATCGGTAACAGTGCTCGTGCGGTGAAATGCGCGTTCGGTAAAGTGACCCGACGGCCGCTCGACTCTCGGGGGTGTTCGCGTACCTGCGATTAGCCGTGCGCCCTGCCATAAATTAGGCAAGTGCCGTTCCTACTGTGTGTGTCAGTGTCAAGTGAGTTTACCGTAAAATGAGCTGTTGAGGCTCTCGAGATTCTTAGGAAGGGCAAAATCGGCACTGTGACCTAGTGCCAATGACCTACTTTCGTCGAAGCAGGGTGATTCGTGGTCGAATGGGTGAGTTTAACAAGGCTTTTCTAACGTTAGTTATTATAAATTATTCTAACGCTAATTTATCCACCTGAAAACGTGCTGTTAAGAGAAACATTTTTTCCACAAATACTACAATCTTCGTTCCTATTGAATAACGGGTAAGAGCATCGGACACAGTTATTCAACGAGTATTAGTTTATTTGAAGGCGATGTGACATTTGCCGTAGGCTTCCGTCGATACCCAGGCGATGCACTTGTTCACGCTCGCGGTCGAGCACGATCCAGAGACCACACTCTCGTTTCGAGCGCGCGCCAGATAAGCGCTCGGATTGGCCTAGCCGTTTCGTTAATAATTCAAAACCGAAGGCGCTTAGGACATTATTGCTAAGGAGAAAGTTGTTCAGAATCACCTCAGCTACCCCTCATTTCCCGGTGTCGAGCTAGTTACGGGACACCCTGTAGATACAATACGCGCAGAATGACAAATAATTAGAGAATATATAAAACAAAGCTTGTATCGAAATGTTTTCCCTAACATCCATTTGCCACGTTAAGTAATCGAAAATCAATCGATACGGCTGTTATCGGGTCGGCGGTGATAGGTGCGAATATCGAGCAAATATTGCTCCGGTCAGGATAAGTTTGTTCAGGATGTTGTTGCACGTGTTGTACGAATCGTTACCAATTCAGAGTTGGAACTTCGTGTACAAGTAAATAAGGGTATTTTATTTAGAAATGACTTATTCTAACCACTCTTTCAAACGGCACTCAACGTTCCCTCTCGTCTGTAATTCGAAAACCTTCCTCGCGAGCTAACTACTCTTACTTAGGGTAACAATACCGAAAAGCTAGGGCGTCTCCGATTGATATTCAGTTACTATGCAGTTGGCCCGCTATTACTTTGATCTTTAATTGAATCTCATCCTGAACACTGCCGCGCGAGCGAGCACCGAATGTTTCGTACACGCGACGTTTTCTAAATTTTGACTGAATTTTACCTCAGATAAAACTGTACGATTATACATGTAGAATATTATTTCAGTGGCCGCGCATACAACGCGATTTTACGCGAAAATAAATATTTATGCAATATCTCGCGCTGCCGACGAAGAATACACGAAAATTACGAATAAAACGAATGTGCCGGGAAAAATGTCATGGTTATGCCCTCCGCGCGTATAACCGTGGTAGCGAGCACAGCGTTTTTCACCTTACGTGGGAAAAGTCCGCGAGGCGACCTTTTGAAAACTGCCCTTCAAAGGATTAAAGTGGGAAGTTCAGGCGACGTGGCAACGAGACGAGAGCGTCGCAACATTGAAGGTTCCTGTGGCTCGGAATTTCGCGACAATGGCCAAGAAAGTTTCGCGCAAGCGGAACACTTGCAGAGGGGACGGGCAGGGCAAATGGCAGGGAGGAGTGTTTGTAAGTACACAGAACTTACCTGGATTTCGTGCAATCTCGAGAGCCTCGTTCCATTCGAGGTCTTCTTTGTTGGTCTTGAGCGTGGCGTTATTGCTCTCGAGGAAGCAAGTGAGTTCCTCCAGGGCATCCCTCAATTTCATATTCTTCGTTTCGTTTCTCAGACCCCAGATCCACGCTAGTTTGCAGTCGCAGATCAATTTGTTACCTGAAACAAGGTGGTCGAAAGAGTGCGATCAGACAACTTTCATCGTTAACGTTTCATTTTTCGTAAATTCCACGAAAACCTTCAGTATATATAAAAAAAAAAAAAACGAAGTTTGGCGTACGTAACGAGATAAAAAGTACACGGTCCGTAAAATAATTTCGTTAAAAGCGCACGGTACATTATTTGAACGTACGATTTATCGAATAATGGAAAAACACGAGAACGCGTTGAAATCACGAAACGAGCCACCCACCACGTTGGCGTCAAAATGAACAAAAATTAAAGAGTTCGTTTCGCTCGACGAAGTGTTGATTGCGTGTCAACTAAAAAAAAAAAAAAATTGTGTTCTCTCAGCACCTTACTATGTTCGATCAACAAAACTTTACACCGTATTCAGACGGGGCTTACAAAACTTGCCCCGAGTTTAACGACGTTTAACGATAAATCGGGGTTTTCATCGCCGCTGTGCCCAGAAATTCAGCAAAAGAGCTCCGTCCCGGCGATAAAAAGTATTCTATTTCCCGTCGGTCCACGGAAAATCTCGGCAACTCAAATATCGTTAATTATCTGCGCGGCACGTTTTTGTGCGCTAGCCTTGTTAGGTTTAAAAGTTTCGGGGAGTATCTGCCATTCAATAATTTAGGAAGAACGAAGGGCGGGAGCGGTAACCCTGGAGTGGAAGATCGTAACTAACCGTGACCATTTTAATTAATTGTTTAATAATATATTCAGGGTGGTGGGCCATTGCGGTACCCCTTTCTCCCCCTCCCCATCCCCCATCCCCCCTCATTCAGGGCAACTGTGGAACGTTCGTTGGGACGACCATTCTCCGGAATTTCGTCCCTGGCGACCCTCAGAAATTCATGCGATTGCGGTGTACGTCGTTGCGTTGCGTTAGACATACATGTATGTATACGTATGTACCCAAGCCGAACACGGCCAACTATTCCGGCGCTGTCTCCGAATTCTCTCGGCTTTCTTTCGCTTCCGCTCCTTTTCCTCCTTTCGCCACCGGTAACCGTGTGGAATTTCGGCGAATAAAATTTAAGCCGAATAATTTTAACAGCGGTATGCACCCTTTGATTCGCCTTGATGAATTTGCGCTCACGTTCCACGTTCGTGCCTGGGTTAGACATCTTCTCGTATCTTCATACCCGTTGGAGGCCCCGACATCCGACGGTACAACGGAGAATATGCGCGTGGAAATGAGAGGAGCGAACCGCGCGGCGGAGTAATTCGATGGTTTTGTGTGGAAAACGTGTCAAGCCTTGGAGTTGTGAATTTTTTCGAAGTAGCAAAGTAATTTAAATGTGAATAATAATAATGTTGAAAACAAACAAATAATTAAGATTAGTATTTTTAGTATTTTTGATGTTCGTATAGCGATGAGCGGAATCATACGATTTAGATTTAAAATATATTTGCAGATTTTATATGCTTGGCGCGTTTCTTTCCAGTATTTACGAGCAAATTTAGCGCCGAAAGGAAAGATCCTACTACACAATTTCAACATACTCTTTTTCCGAAAAATCGTCTCCTTCCCGATCGCAAACATGATTTCCATTGTATCTCGTAAATTTCACGTATTATTTCGTCGAACAGGTAAGCCTGTCGAGCTCAACGCGAGATACACGAATTATCATCATTAAATACTCTCCCATTGTCTCGGCGGTGGATTCAATTAAAATAGAACCCGGTGAGAATTAATTTGGCCGCTGTGGTGAGGACTGAGTTATCATCCAAAAAAAAAAAAAAATGTCCGTTTAAAGGAACGGGACGCGATCTCGGATAAAACATTACTGGTTATTCCATTTTTCTCGAGTGGAGAGGGAATTAGCGGGAGACAACACCTCGGCGCAACGAATGTAATGAATCCCACTCTGGCGTTTGTTGCGCGGACAATGGCGCTTAACAATTATTTTAGAGCAGCTCTCGAAACAATGTGAAGCGCTATGTACATAGCGACGTGCCTCGCATTCTAGCTTCGGAGTTCATAATGGCTCATAATAATACCTGAGGCAGCGGTTAAAGATGAACCGAGACACACATTTTTGCCAGGCCAAATTGACTTATTATCCCCTTACATAATATTTCCCGTTCACCGACAAGCTTATCGTGTCGTCCTACCTTCCTTTTCTCGGCGAAAATTACATTCGAGCCACGTCAGGTACGCCGGGATACTTGTTAGCGTGAAGAGGGTGCAACGTTACGTCGACGCAAAAACATAACGAAAATAAGGGCAAGGCCAAGTTTGCCTTCGGCGAGCATGTAACGTACAGGGTGTACGCGAAAGATCTTTGCGTTTCATTATTGGGAATTTATTAAGCCACTTACGATTACGATGTAGGTGGTATAATATATGTATAGTATACTTTAACGTGCTGTGATTGGGATATCCGTTGAAAGTTTGTGATTTCCGTATATCAGAAAAAGATCCGTTTAATGTACGCTCCATCTTATTCCAGCGTATACTTTGATTGTATTTTGTTTAGTAACTTCCTTATGATCTTTAGATCTGAGGATCTTTATTAAGTATATGAGGTATACCTTATGTACACCCTGTACTAAGTATATGCATAGCCACGCGAAACGAAGCAACGAAAATGAGACGAAAAGTCTGACATAAACCAAGACGCCCGTTGGAAGGTACGGAATATGCTGCTTACCAACACAAGAAATATTTCGCGTTTACCAGCGTCTCTGCTTACTTCATTTTCCAGCTTCAATGAGCACGCTGTCTATGTATTTTCTCAATCTCGCAATGAATCAAGGTGAGCATCTCGCAAACGAGTAAGGTCCTCTCCTCCCTCTCTCCCTCAATCCTTCGCAATATTTCGTTATTCTTTCACGAACCTTACGGGCTTATTTCAGAGAGCGGCCTTTCAATTTTCGAGTCGAGTTCCCGGAGGACTCGTGGGACGAAACCCGTGGCTGATCGAAGAAATGAAAACTGCAAAGAGGAAACAACGACGGGAGGGGAAGCAGGGTGTCGGTCGTCGCGTTTGCAAGATTCGATGGCGGATCCGGGAGAGGCAATCAAGAATACGATAACGTCGTTGGATAGCGCGATCGAGGTAAAAATGAGACTTTTATGTTAATGCGACTTTTTTTTTTTTTTTTTTTTATCAATCGACCACAGCGATCCGGAGGGTTGAAATTGAATCGACGGGAAGAAGGACAGAGCGAGCCCAAAATTAACCGGTTTCAGATAACGTGGAACTGGTAGATCTTCGCATTCGGACGATCAATGTTATCGAACGCGTCGTAAAAGTGAAATAGTTCCTTTGCATTAAAAGGATCGTTTTTAAATTCACTTTTCCATTAGGGATTTCAGGTAGCTGCGAGTAAATCAACGGATCTTGATGATGCGCGAAACCTAAAATGAGATTTTTTAAAATATTTTCATTTCAATACGCTCGATTATGTTAACCGCGCTCATTATTGAACTTCCTGTTTAAACCCTTCGAATAGCGCATCGTTTTGACTTGGTGAAATCGATCATCACTTTTCAGTTAGTCCAAAAGTATTCTCTCGCCGATTACAGATACGTTAAACGTTGGTTGAATCAATACGGAATCGCCTAAAGGAGTTGATTCAACGAGGAAAATATTCTAGCACCTTTAATTTCAATTTTAATTTTAATCACGTGTCTGACAAATGTAGCCCCCGGCCTGCGGAGGTTCAACACTTTAAATCCCATACGGTACCACTACCGCGGGCATTTAAATAGCCAGTTAATGGAATATTTAAATTACTTGGAACTCCAAGCATTAAGTTTAGAATCTAAGGGTGATGTATGCTTCGCGGGCCATAAAGACTTTTTGTGCGAATTAAACGTAAGGGGACCACTCGATAGATCGAATCGAAACATTCTGGGATATTTGTATTGACGCACGACGATTCCCTGTGTATCACGCGCCACCGATGACGCGACAGTAAAAAAAAAACAGTCGGTATGATTTCGCGAAAATTACTACTCTGATCGAGTTGAAATTTGAACCACCTATCGAACGCACGTCTCCCTGCTACCTCTGCAATTGGAAATGTAACTCGTCGCGTGGTTTCTTGTTTTGTTTAAATAAATAGGGAAAAAATATTTAGTTGAAAATGTAAAATTTATATTAACCGACGTCATTTTATCATTTATTCGTCAATTGTTTTTCTGGATAGTGTTCGTAATAGCGACGTTGGCGTGGAATAAAATCATGCGCGTACTTTTTGTCTCGAAGCTTGCGAAAGAGAAGGTATCCTGCCAACCAACAATGTACGTTATTTTTATCGCCACGTCCTCGGTGACACGTGAAGTCGATCCGACCATTGATATAAACTTCAACAATTTGCGAACAATCCTCAAACATCAATAAAAACACCCCAATCAGCTTCAAATTGATCTATCCCCTATTATTTATTACATACGCCAGAAAATGTCTTATTTTAATCCAACGATACTTTTGATCGCTGAGAAAAGTATTTCACTTTTCGTAAATTCTCTTCATATTTTCCGCTACACCGTAGCATTGGAGAACTAAACTACCAAGCATTTCCGTTTTTCGAGGACGCTGCGAATGTACTTCCGGGGCTCCATCTGTGCCCCAATCCCCGCTAGGATGGAGAGCATCGAGAACCGATCATCGATTGTATCGAGATGAAAGCGAATGAACGAATAGTTCTCCTTCCTTTGTCATGTTCCAAAAAAACGAAGGATGCGCGCAGGATGCATACGCGTGGAACGCTCGTGGGATCGGAGCAGTTGAAAGATTTCTGATATTCTCCCGGGGCGCGAGAACCGTAGCGCCGCCGTTTGTACTTTCTGCGACGCGCGTTACAGTGACGTATAGGTAACTTTGATGATACCAAGGATTTCGCGAAATCCTTGGAATTACGTGTCGTATATACACTCGCGAACAAAAGTCATGAAATATTTTGTGCGGACGTAGCATTCGTGGATTAATACGTAACGCGTGTGGTCGCGCATTTTAAATTGGCACTGACAAGGTATTGTTAATTTTTCATGATTCTGCGGAAATTCGGGTCAGAAGGGCACCAAATTTCGTGAAAATAATTTAAAAATTGTGGAAGTTACGAGTATTTGAAGCGGTGGGGTTCACATGTATTTCGGCTGCTGAAAAAGCACGGAATATCCACAACTTTTGAGTTATTCTAATTTAGAAACAAGCGCTTTGAAACTGGACGTTGACGAAATTATACGGAAAATTAACAGAGAGGTACCGCGGCTAATAAAAGGAAACATATGTGAATGTTGAATTGAGAAGAACGTTAGGAAAGTTTGAGAGATCTAATTTCCTAGATATTCTGATGTAATTCATTTTTAGACATTATCACCCATCACTTATTTGAAGTGGTACAAAATTAACAATTTAAAATATTGATCCATTACATATTAAACTAACGATAAGAATACTTATGAATTTACATGTTTCTGTCCCCTCTCTTTTATTTTTGTGGACAAGTGTATTCAACTATGAATTGTCTACCACGATAACTCGTAGCAAAATTATGACCCCGCGAGGAAATACGAATCGCGAAAACATAGTTTTTCGCGAACGATTCCCTGGAAATGTAAAACCCTCAGAAGCCACAGTTGGATTCCAGCGAACGGATGAACGTCCGTGGATACTGTTACTCATGAAATATCGAATCTAGATGTGTGTGTGTGGAGGGATGTGCATACCGAAATAAGATTTCTCTATAGAATTACTTATTTAATTTACGGTTTCCCCCGGAGCGTATTCTGGTGCGTTTCGTTAATTGACAACGTGGAATTCTATCTCGAAAACATAAAATCGCAAAATTGCCAATATCGATGATTATTATTTCAGTGCTGAATCGTAGTCGAGGACAATGAAATCGTTGCCCCGGTCCCTGATGAAATCACGATATCGATTAATAATCATTTTCCTCGCGGAATTTTGGGAACAGGGGCGAAATAATAATAACGCGGCGTGTACCGTTCGGGGCGGATTATGCCAAGCGGACACAAACAAAATTTTCCAACAAAGAAGTTTTTGTTCAGATATATTTTGTTCCAATCGAGCAAACACGGGGCAAAGAGACATATGGTTGTTCCAGAATCGTTAATAGATTAGGTAATTTACCTGAATTTAATTCGACGCTCTTATTTTTATATTTGCGTTGAAATACTGAATTTTAGCTCGTATGCCCCGTGTCTTCACTTTTTTTTTGTTGGAAAAAGTCCATGAACTCCAAACGAAAAGTATCTAACGTCCGCGAAAATCCATCCATTCGCCAATGCTCCGGAAGCAAAAAATGAAGTAGGAACTGCGAAAAAATTTCCTCGCTATCGCAAAAATCCATCCATCTGCCATTGCTCGCAATGGAAAAACGAGGTTGACCCACTTATATTTTACTACGAGCTATCTAAGAAACTTTCTCTCTAAATTTACTTTAAAAAAAAAAAATTTACTTTTCACGGAGGATCGTCGAAGAGGCTCGCGATTCGAACCGAAAATTGTTTCGTAATTAAAAGGCTTTTAAAAATGTCGGTACGAATTGAGAATCTAAAATTTACTGATTTTAAAAATGTATCTCGTTTTATAATGTACATTTTCCATTACATTACACAGATTGCGAAGTTTATTGTTATTTATACTCTCTACCCCGGATATTTAAATGAATCAAGCGTACTCAGTAATTAATTTCATATTACCCGCTTCGTGCATGTATCATATACGATACTCGTACAAAAAAAAAAAAACGAACATTTCAAAATCACCATAGAGAGCATGCATCTCGCGAAACATTTCCAGTCGCTTCGACGCGTAATTCCCACCACTGCGCGAACGAACGGATAATTCGATGATTCTGAAACAATGCGAGGGGGGGCTGCTACTGAATAAAAAAGTTTGCGGCGAAAAAGAACGTTCGCCACACAGCGGTGTTCCTGGTGGGGATCGATGAAATTACAGGTATACATGCATAATAGCGCCGACGGAGAATAGAAAATTGCTGGCGTCGGATAGAGAGACAAGGAAGTGCGCATACACGGTTATCTCGGGCGGGAATAACCGGGGCAGGCGTCGACATTTCGTATGCATTGTGGCTACCCCTGGGTATTCTTTACTTGTCCGTCGATAAAATCCACTTGATTCGCGGGCTACTTTCGCGGATACGGAAAGCTCGATCGTGTTCGCCATTTTCCACTGGCATCGGGAAAACCCCCCCCCCCCCGCCGCCATTTGATTATTGTTGCGCTCTTCCCGCTTCGCCGGGAGACGATAATACGAATCGTCGCGTCGCGGTCAGTTAGATTTCGTTCCTGCTTTATTCTTCGCGTCTATTTTTATCTACGTAACATTTTCTTAACCCTTTCGATCCTTAAACCGGGTAAAAGATACATCGAAGAAGGATCGTCGGTGGATTGAAAGGAAAGCCGGCAGAGAGTTCTCTCTTGGAATAAAGATCGCGACGGGGCGGCGGAGGGGTTGGTTTGGGGGGCGAGGAGCGAGAAAGATGTTTGAGAAAGGAGAAACCCTTCTGGTCGTCCTTCGCAAATTCTCCTCGTTCCTCCTTAGCTAAACCCCCATCGTCGACTTAGCTCTCTTTATCCTCTCTCCTCTTGACTTACGTTTGGAATTTTCATCTACGTACGGAAGTATGTAGTGGACGACGCTTTCACGACAGATCGTTAACCGGAACCTTCTTTATTGGACTATCCATTCCACCCTTTGCGCCCCTCTCCGCGTTCCTTCCCTCTATTTATTCGCATAATTTCCCGAATATTCGTTTGTACCAGCAGTTACGTCGTTTCGCGGGAAATGGGCGGTTGGTCGATGTTACCTACTTGGCATTTCTTTTGATCCCTCGGTTTATTTTTCTGACAGCGAACGCTGTGTTATATATACAAGTAAGAATATATATGTATACGTACGATCGTTGACCGATATCGTAAATTAATTATCGATACTTTTTGGTTATCGAGGCAAGTCGAATCAGTCGGGAAATTGGGCTTGGCGCCGACCACTTTTCGATCACTTTATCGTTCATAGAGATAAATCAATTAATTATCAGGCGCATAATGGCGCAGTACGCCTGTCGTTTCAAAAATTATTTATTTAAATAACCATTCGCTAAAATGCGAATATACCATTATGAGATAGCGCGCGCTCATTGCGCTTCGCCATTAGTTCCGTCCATTTGTTGCCACGCTTCGAAGTTATATCGGCATTACCGGCGTTATCAGCGTTTTCATCGTGGTCCGTCTCGATTGTCGCCAGCCACCGATATTAATATTCAATGTGCGAATATTAGAAGTGAAGTCTGACAATAACCATAAAGTTCTTAAAAATCGAACTTCACGTACAATCCGTTCGGCACGGTCGTTGGAGTATATTGTCCGATCAAAAATGTAGTATTAAAACAGTGACCGTAGTCGCGTTATTAACGATACCTGTATTACGGGAGCGGTAACAGGAAAGGTAATCAGCGTTACGAGAATAGAAATTATTTTCACGCGGATGATTACAATCAACGGCGGTATATCACCAAGTACCGAGTTACACATATTTCAGTGTTACAGTAGTCATTGTCAGGTCACCGGCATTCGTTATCGTCAATAATTAATACAAACTTGCCGCACCGATAATTCGATTAATGATGTTTGGTAAACACGAGTGAATCCCATTTTTCTCCCCCCCCCTATATAATCGCCGCGTCGAATAACGAGGGTTAATCGTGTCAACCTTGACAAAGTGTTGGTTAATTCGGAAATTAAAGTCAGCCTACGCTGCCCCGCGCGGACCGAATGTTTATCGAGGGGCAAACGGAATTTCAGCTTTTTCCCTTTCAACGGATATCCTCTTCCAAACAGTGGTTATGGTTATTGGCTATCAAAGAGATACGATATTTCCTGCATCGCCGTTCACCCATTATTTCTATTCTGTTGTGTTTCGGGTTCGATGAATAATACGCGCCGAAGGTCCGTCAACGTTAATAAATCGATTTCTGGCGAAAAAGTAAGAGATTATTAATTACATTTACGTACGAGATTTAATTAACCGACGATGATGGGCCCTGTTTGGTTTAAAAGTATTAAATGCATTTGAAGCTGGAGATAGAGTTATATGTAGTGGAGAAAAGGATAATGTCAAAGGCGTACAATCGAACTGAAGCAATGCTTTTAACGGAAAGAAAATTCTGCTTAAACTAATTAGGGAATATCGATACGTTAATGTAACTTTACGTGACCACCCTGTGGGATCTATTGGATTCCAATTAAATTCACAATCGTCCGTATCTTTCGTGAATAAAGTGAATTGTCTAATTATTACCGAATGGCCGCCGTGACTTGAAATAGTAATAAACCAAATTGATTTTCAAGTGTCATTTACCCGATGAAAAAATAGATGCAGTACTCTAGACCGGACACTGTACGTAACTGCAATTTCTGCGATTTATGCAGTTAAATATTCCATTTAATTTCTGATATTCTATCGCGGACATTCGGGGCGTTCGCATTTAAGTCACTTTCATCTCCGACTATTCAGTTTCATCGCGACACGTTCATTTCTGCGCTCTAATTAAACGCGTGGGCCGCGAAACGATCTGACGTTACGAATCCGATTAAAAAAAAAAAAAAAAACGAAAAAAAATTCGTTTCGCGAGATACGTCGTTATACCGAAATTCCTCTTTCCCCGGACAGTTTCAACTTGACAAACCATCGTTTCGCGAGCTATTCGCCAGGAATAATAGCGAGTGTGAAGATACTTGAACCGCGATCCTGGCAACTCGGTCGAAAACCAGTGTTTTGGTACTCAAATCGCGACGATATATCCGACTAATTTCTAACGGCCAGCTGCTAATTTTCCAATTAATCACCGTCGCTCTCGGTAGCTGGGGCGCAGTTTAAAAAACTAACGATGTACGCGCCGCTGGAACTTTCGATTCGTTATCCTCCCCGTTTCGTTCGCCAGCATCGTGCAACGTTTGCGTTTATTTATTGCGGACACGTAGCCGATAATAGAGAAACCGAAGCACTGGTAGCGGTACGAAACAAAAAGAGGGGAGGACAGAGAGGGAGAGAGAGAGAGAAAAAGAGATGGAGAGACCGCGCGATTCCATCCCTCGCAAATATAATATCGTCGGTACGTTGGTAAAACTGATAGAGGTCCACGTACCGACTTTTCGGGTTTTGTACGACCAAATGCCGTGTAATTGCGAGCGATACTCGGAATAAAATTGATCGAGACACATTTTCAAATAGCTATCGTGGAAAATGATACCGAGAGTTTTATCGAGCGTCAACCGACAAAGGATTTGTCCAAAATTGACATCGGGGTAATTATAAAAATAGAAACTACCTCAGACTGCCTCATCCATGCGCATATATCAATATATTTCGTTAATCGAACCTATACCCAACCTAATTACCACTCACGTGATTTTCTCATAACCCTGACTTCTTAATGGGAACTATTAGATCTTACCACTAGAATTCTCAATCTCGGAATAGCAACTGTCTCGACCCTAAAATACCGCGTGTCTCGTGATATTAAATAACTTTAAACTGTCTTCAAAATTGACAATCTAAGTTGTGAATTATAGGACGAAAGATCCTTAGAATCCCTTCTTTTCTAAAAAGATTCTTAGTTGGTCGGTTCGAGAATTCGATATTTCTATCGAAGTTAAATCGAGAACAACGGTAACGCACCGCGATAAGAGATACGAAGACGCGTAGAACGAGACACTTCCGGGATAGATGGGTTAACGTTCGAGCATTATCGAACGCCACCGCTCACTCGATTCATCGCTACCGATCGATGAGCGATCGTCGCAAATCCTTACATACCCCTCGGTGACGCAGATGCGTCGTTACGGGAAACTTTCCGTATCTCATTACACGATTTTATGACACTTTGAGAAATACCACTGCGCCACTTTCAGCGACGTCGAGGCGCTTTGGAATCCTTTGTTCACGATTCTACCAAACGTTTCTTCTCGAGAAGGCGACCGCGATATATTACAATCGATTTTTCTAACTTCCCAAAGTCGAGTGGATCTCGAACACTCGTGGACCCCACGCGATATATTTGACCGCTGAAACGTTCGCAAGAATTTACGAAATAATAGATTTGAAAGAAATACAGACCGAGATGCGGATATACTTTTTCCGACAACCATTCGCGAATATTCGCACCGTTAACGTGCCCAGGGAACAGTTACGGGTATGTTCAATATCAGACGCGAACTTGCGATTCCCGAAAGAGCTATTGTTTTCTTACATCTATGTATATTAGAAAGCCCTCAAAATATGAAAAATTGTGTTTTGTAAACCCAGTAACTCTACCCCGGGAATATAGAAGCGTTAGCCAGAAACAGCGAATGCAGTTGAGGATAAGTTTCAATTTTGTTGCAAGAATTATTGTTTATCTTTGGATTCTCATCCGCAACGCGTTACGAGTGAGCGACGCTTACACCTCCTTTGTTATAGTTCGAAATGTAACCGTAGGAATATTCGAATTTCCCGAAATGACAATGTGAATATTCGCGACGCGAAACCAATCTAACGTAAGAGAGGAGAGATGAAAGCGAGGTATTAAGTAATTGCACGGTCGATGCGTTTTTGCTCTTATCCCCGATGATCGTCGGTTCCTGAATATTGGCATTTAGTGCCGTCGGTACGGGTTAACGGGAAATCCGGCGTTAAATTTTGTAAACGAGCCATTGGGCGGGGATCGACGAAAGTTTTTAACAGGCTTTCTACGGTTAAAGCCGCGAGAGAGAGGGGGGAACGCCCTTCCCCTGGGATTTTAATTTCTAATACAGGCGCAAAGTTTCGCGTTCGCGAAATACATAATAAAACTCCACACGACCACGGGAGTTATTACTTGGAGTCTTTCGTTCGCAACGGTACGAAACAAACGTTTCGCGCGCAAATATTTTCGACTTGAAAATCCTCGGTGCGAAAGATTCGACGATAATTTCGGCTATCCAGAGTACATCGAACGAAATAAAATGTTACATAATTACGGAAAATTTCGCTCGAATGCGAACGCAAAATGGAAATAAATAAAACGCACGAAACGCGCCATGAAATTTTCACAAACAAGTTTTAATTTCCATCGTCGGGAAAACAAACAACGGATCTCGCCGCGGAGAGAGGGAGAGTTTCACCGCGAAAGCCGTATATTACGACGAATTCTAACGCGAAATATTATGTACCCCTCGACCCGTGCAATTTTTCGTCGTTGTATTAATAATAAAATAAAATTCTTATCGGCCTTATCGGGCGTGCGGTGATCAATATAAACGGTCCAAATACGATAACCGTAAAATTCCAACGGCGCAAACAGTCATGGTCTTTTTCGCGGAATAAAAATACTACGAGGTATAACGCGAAGCTACGCGGAAGGGAGGGAGGGGGCGAAAAAAAAATGAAATATAATTTTCCCGTACCAATTGCAAATCATAATGAATTCTAATGTCATGAATTACGCGCCCTCGGTTTACGCCGCGTTCCTTGTTTTCCTTCGCTTTCTTTTTTATTTATTTATTATTTTTTCTGCAAACGCATAGCTCTCGCTCGGTGGACCAATAAACGCGACGGCCAGTTTGACGTTAATCAATATGGTAATCATAAAAATGGTGTACGCGCAATCACAAAACTTCCAACGATGCAAATTACGTTCCCTTCCATGCGAACTACCACCTACGTCGGAGGCAAACAATTTTATCATTCTGGGATACATCATGAATTTTAATAGGAAGCTTTTTCGACGCGGGAAAACATCGTGCGGTAGTTACACACCCCGTGTCTTATTGCGAAAAAGAAGAACAACGCTCCATATTTACTCTACACTTTTTCTTTCCTCCGGAAAAAGATATGTTTGCGCGCTGAATATACGGTTACGCGGGGTAAAAGGAAATCCGTTCTTTCGCAACGTGAAAAGGAAACGTTGGTCGGTCAGACGCACTTTTGATTCAATCCTCCTCATTTTTGATTTATATGCTTTTCAGTCGCATTAATATCTTGGGTTATTACTAGTAGCTTAAGAACTTTTTAGCGATGCTATATAATTCACGTTGTAATTAATTGACATTTCATTTCTAACTTATTCATACCATGTATATTTTATTAATTTAACGTACGCTGGGGATATCAAAACATTATCGATGCTTGCGGAATTAGTTTGAACACTTAAAATTATTTGAGACGTTGCGGTTCGATTAATAGAAGGTACATATAAAATACGAATAACTGTTAACATTGCAACCAATATATGAACAACACAGGGCCAACGTTAATGGTATACAATCGTTAATAACTTAAGGTGCTCGTCGCGACCAAAACTTAAATAAATTTTAATTAAGCTTAACGCTGCAAGATGTCATCAAGTTTTTTTTATTTCCTACGAAATGCTCTACTTTGATGAATGAAACGATGAAAGAAATTTGAAAGGAACGTTATTTGCAACGCCGTCGGATATCGGTACGCTGAGATACAGCTTCATAATCGTCGGGCACGTTTTTAGCTTTTGAGCCTCTGCACGCGCTGTTTATCCAGCCGATTTATTCAATCTCTTCAAAGGAGAATAACGCGTGCGCCGTCAACGAAATGTTATACGTATATTCAAAGGAATATACGAATCTAATACGTGTCTGACGACAAAGCTCGCGGTGGCCAATTCTCTTTGATCGCAGTATCATCGCCATCGAGATCAAATCGGTTTCCGATCTACTTTCGCGTACGCTTTCTCGTCGAACTTTGTGGCTATGCGCATATGCGCGCACAAATCTTTTGTCAAGAGTAGATATAGTAGAAAAAAACAAAAAATAAACACACGCGTACGGCGAATATATTCGAAGAGCGAATTTGTCAAACGTTCGGTACCAAAAAATGAATAGTTTGGGTTTTTTGCGGTTCATGCTCTGTATACCAATGATCACAGTCTGGTATGCATTCTACATGCAAAATCGTTATTTTTTTACTCCAATTGGTCGTTCATAGACAGCGCTTGTACTGTATCGCGAAGCCATTGCTCCCCGATAGGTTCAAAGTGCCTTTTTTTTTAGCGTAGTTATCATTGACCGGTCCGAGATATGTAGCGCGTACGTTTTCCAAGTGTTTTATCATTGTAGGTTTCTATTTCATTATGGCGATAAAGAATAATTTGCAGTCATTTACGGTGTAATTTAATAACTTGGAACACGATGAATCGTTTTGATACTAACGCGTTTCAACCGAGTCACGTGTACAGTGCTAGATTTTAACGCACATTTTTATTCTCCAGTAAGTATTATTAATCTGCCAAAGTTTTTCGTGCGCACAATTTCGTTCTCGGTACCCAGAACGTTTAACAACTTAATAAACAAACTGCTCGTTTATTCCCAGTAAATTGGGTCAGTGAATATCATCGGGTTAGTTAAGAAATTAAATTATGGCTGGCTTCTAATAAAATCATACTAAACGAACTATTGTATAAATAATTGCTTTACGTCGTGTACTATTGCGCGCCAGCATAAGCGTTCTAACACGGTCGAAAGAATGGCCAACGTAAATAAACTTGTACCAACTGCAGAGCACGACAAGATCGCCGGCTGCCGTCCACTTCGATGCAATTCGCTCAATTATTTAACAATGGGTATTTCCCGTGGAGAGATGGGACGCGAAAGATAATATTGGCAGAAATGCGACATGCCTCTCGAATTTTAATCCACCGAGCGCATTCGTTTTGACGCGACGGATGCATCGGCGATGCACCCAGGTGCAGCTGCGCGGAGTGGAATTCAAGATCTCCTCATTGATAGTCTTTCAATTATCTTTGTATTCTATTCCATTGTGTTCGGTTGCGCGGTGTAATTTAATAACGGAACCTTTTTATCCGTCTCATCCCAATGGACCCATTTTTTTTTGTCGTATAACTGCTGGAGAAAGGCGAGTTCTTCGGGAGTGTATCGTTTCAACGTATCTTCCGGAAAGCTCACTCGAGATACTTGATTCCTTGAATCGCGACGAAGACAGAATTTGACACGTACAAACGAACGTTCTTACAACGATCGTCAGTTTTTTTTAACGGTATTATAAATCTTCTTTTCCGACCCACTGTGTCTCATTCGAATTTATTGTTTAGGCAAAGATAAGTATCACTGCCAACGACAAAGAACGAAAAAGTGTATTGTCAATGCTTGTTATATGGAGGACTCGTTCGTTCGTTCTCGCACGCAATTATCCTGAACCAACATTTGAATAAACCATTTCTTAAACCAGCGTTCGTACAATTTAAATTATTAACTTTTTACAGAAAAAGTCGTTACTTAATAATAATCGATTTAATTCTTTACCGAAAAACACGCGGTATATTTGTACGTCGCCAATTTTGACCGCATCTCTCTGACATCGCGTTAAACGATACAGGACGGGAAGGATAAATAGATAACGACGAACAAATTGAATACCGCAACGAAATCGGCAAACGTCGTTTTTAATGTGCAAAAATCTATCTCGCGAACGATGCACCGCGAACCAGTTTTTCCTCCGACGCGGTGAGATATTGCCCCACATAACGGCGAGTAAGTTTCCCCAGAATTAATAATTGCCTTTTGATGAATCGCACATATTGTACGGCCTGTTACGCGGCAAGAGTTCTCGGGCCGTCCCGGCTCGGCGCAGCCACGGGCGTCGCGGCGGGAGAGTGGACGGATTAATCTCGAGGGGTAACGAGGATTTAACGGCGGGCAAAGTTTCCAAAGTTCAGCGGCACGTCTTCACGGGAGTGGGGCAAGTTGCGGCAGTCGGGCGGGTTACAGTCGCGAGGCTGCGGGTCAAGACCCCCTCCTCACCGTTTCGTCCCTACTATTGTTGAGCGTAATTAAAAAAAATGACATCCAACTCCGAGGCGTTTGTTTCGAGAGTCCCCCGACTGTGCGAATGAAACGGAGAATTACACTCCGCTCAATTTCGTGATAGCCGAGAGACAGAGAGAGATAGAGGGACAGAGAGAGATAGAGGGACAGAGAGAGATAGAGGGACAGAGAGAGATAGAGAGACAGAGGGAGATAGAGATATAGAGGGCGGGAGGGATGGAGGGGAAGAGAGAGAGAGAGAGAGAGAGTCCTCGAAAGTCCGTCAGAGACCCCAAAATAATACCTCCGCAACAGCTGCGACAATGGGAGTTGATGCGGCAAGAAGCCTGTCGGGCTAAGTTATGGTCCGACAGACAAAGTCGACGCGGAAAGCCCAGAGGAGAGAGAGCCTGCGAAAATACGAACAAGGTGGGACACGTCGTGACCAATAACCAACGGTATCCCGGACATCTTCAGCGTCCTCCAGGTTTTCTTTTGAATTCAACGACGCGACGGCGGTATTGGTTGCGAATCGAAAAGACGATTCGCAGGGACAACTACCAGGCACCTGGCTATCGTTGAAATTTTAAATCTTCCCCGGCGGAGAAATTGCTTTACTGGAAATAAACGATACGGTGTAGAGGGCTTCGTTATACGGACGTTCCCACTTTCCGATCGTCCTGTCACACGAATAGCCTGTTATTCTTATAGAATATACTTGTACGTTTATCGCAACGCAATTTTTAAAACGGTCGGGTTCGCAGGTTCGTGGAACCTCGATGGTGCAGCCAGAAGAAAAGTGCAAATTGTACGGGGTAAAGATGAGATAATTAAAAAATAGGAGAAAATACGAGTGCGCGTCGAAATTGAGTAAACAATTACGGCACGGGTAAAGCAACGATTACGTACAAATGCGAAACATTGAGAAAGCGAGTAAAGGGTAGAATTACCAGGAAACGTTGAAACTGGATATTTGTATAATTTCGACAAAAATCCGCAACATTTAAATTTCAACCGTAAAAAAGTAATTGTACTATTATGCGAAGATTCTCGTATTCCAAGAACTGTGTTTCCCTATTAATTTTATAAACGGAGATTCTACCATACCATGATTAATAAATAATAACAGTAATAATAATTAGTGATCGGTAAATTTATCTCAGCTGTCCTCGAGTTCTCTAGCTCCCTTATAAATTCGTCGGTGATGGCATCCCATCGAAGTCGTCTCACAGAACCAACCATCGAACGGCTGGCCATCGTTGAAATTTCAAATCCTCTTTGCCAGGGGAATTTCTAAACCTACTTCCTTTATACTTTCCAATAAATACGACCGACATGAAATTGTCGACTACCTTCGTCTTCCGTATAATACTTTCACGTTGACCGTCCGAAATTTTTCGCGGACCGCGAGAATTCTACTTTCAGCGAAACGTATTCGCAATTTCAAAGATTATAAATCCAAAGAGGAAGATTGTGAGATAACGTAAATCCTCGATGCAGCTTACATTGTCGCGCGGGTGAGCATCGGGCAGAGTGGGGAGGGGGGAGGCGGGGAAAATTTACTGCAGATTACAGAAGGGCTCGAAGACTTTTCTTTTTTTTTTCCGAGGCGAAAGACCATCTCCGTTCTATCCGCAAGAGCGCGAGAGCTTGCTGCAGTGAGAGTAATCGCGAGAGGTGGAGAGCCATTTCCAAAAGTACACGCGCACGCAAGCTCGCGCGCGCGCGCGTCCGTGTACGCGAGTACACCCACGCGAGCAGACAGGTGCGTATTAATGCACGTATAACACTGTGAATCTCGAAACAGGAAGGGGGTGTTACCGGCAGGGAAGCAGACTACCACGCCTCCGTCCCTAAAATTTCATCCCCTGAATGATTAAAACCTAATATAAGGACACGCCTACCCGGGGGGGTGCTCGATAGGACGAGGGGTGTCTCGGTTGATGCCGATGTCGAACCACCCCGAGCGTCGACGGGGGAGAGAGATCCTCGAATCTTCACTTTCCCCGGTCTTCTCACTTTCCCACCGTTTACCCGGTCTTTCGTTCGCGTCTTCTCTCGCATTCCCCGTATTCTGCTTTTTCACCACCCCCACCCCCCACCCCTCTTTCTATTTCCCTCGCGAAAGTCATCCGATTCGCGTCTCTCGTTTCTCCCTTTTGCCCTTCGTCATACGTTTCAGCACGTTTTTTTTTCACTCTCTCTTTCATCCGCAGGAGGGTCGGAACACCCTCGCAGAAATCCGCGACTGAATTTTCACGGTCACTGGCTCCAATTTCGCTTGGCGGTTTAGCCCCTGCGAGACCACAGGGGCAAATGGGAGAACGCGGGGAGGTGGGGGGGTGGGGGATGGCGAAGAAACGGGAGGGCGGGGAAGACAGTTGATTGGAGAGGGACAGCGAGAGAGCGAGAGATGCCTTTATTACGGCATGAATCAAGTGGCGTGTAAGAGCAACGATTCCGGCTGGCGATACGTACAATTACGCGACCGTTGGAATTAGAAACCTCCGCAGCTTACGTCCATAATAGTACGTTTAATCGCGAGTAATGAAGCGTGTCGGTGTATTTCAGTAAAATCAATGCCGTTAACGAGATACACTGTTGAAATTATTTCGCACCTGTCGTCGCGCACGATTATTCGTCGGCAACGATTCCGTCGTTTAAACGAACGTAATATCGATCGAGCGAATTAAAAGTGTCGCGGTGAATTCAAGCTTAAAGTATTCGTAAATCAGCGAAAGGGGGAGGAGGGTGGAAAAAGGGGAACAAACGTTTGCGGAAAAATAAAAAAAATTCTCGATTTAAATAAGAACGGCAAAGGCACTGGACACCATTGTGCCTTTCTCTCTCCCTCTCTCTCCCTCGTCGAGTTGGAATTTTTTCGAATCGCGTGTCGCCGCCACGACGACGCGGTCGGTTTCTCGCGACAATTAATCGGTATCATTAGACTAATGAGTCGTGGAGCGCCGAGGGTGTCGCGCGATGGCCACGCGATTCGCGAATCGAGGAAAAACACGCGCGCGAGAGGGGGCTTCGCGAGAACTTCTCGATCTCGTGGATTAATGGCGTTTTGGCAAAGGTGGAATACGTCGTCGGATATACACGCGGCGGTCCGTCTAAGAACTTTCCATGACAGAATTCGCTCTCCGTTCAATTATTCAACGCGACGCGCTCGTTCGCCCATGTGCATCTTCCTACGCGCTGAGGCAATGGGAATGACGAGACGGAAAAGGAGGAGGAGGAGGAGGAAAGCGGAAACCTTTCGCCCATCTCACGGCATCTCATCGCGTCCGTTGTTCTTTTTAGCTGCACGTATTGCAATCGCGTCTCGAAGAGTCTCCATCCCCGATGGAAACCGATCGATTCGCCTCTTTCCGTGAGACAATGAGAATCGTCTGCTTATTTCGCCGAGTTGACGTAGAAGCGACGTACGGCTGCTTCAACCGTCGCGGTAAACGCGGAATATAGAAAGCTCGATGCATATTCAATTCAGATGGAAGTTGCATGTATTTTACCGTGAGGTTGGATGCAGTTCGCTGCGTTTCTAATCACGTTCCCTCGGGAGACACGGTTAACCAGACCTTTCATTCGGATAAGTCATCGGGGAGAAAATATAAAGTCTCGCCTCGATTTAAGGGGCATTTGAAGTCAACGCGGTTGAATTCACTTTGAAATTGAAATTGCGAAAAAAATTACGCCAAATTGTAGTTTTGCCTCTGCATTAGGGAACTCGATTTAAATTCATGAAATAGTACCGTCCCGATGGACCTTAAGGGGTATTTTCTGCTTCTTTTTTCTTTTTTTTTTTCTTACGGAACACCGGTGACCCAACGCTTTCCTTAGTATCTCGGATTTCTCTCATTTCACTCGGCTTCGTTAAATGCTCACAATTAGTCCGCTGCGACGATGGCATGCGTTCATTTGTCCGCGCAAATTGTAAAAATCAACAAACACGTTTCGACGAAACGAATAGCGGTGCGACGAGGGAAATAATACCATTCTCGTGGTATTTTATTCGCGAAAACAGCTGCCAGGGAAAAATTTGGTATGTTTGCCCATACTTCTGAATTTGGACGGTCAATTCGAATACGTGAAATTGTTCGTCGCGTGACGAACGAGGTCGGACGGCCGCCCGCATTTGCGTTGGCGTTCCCCATTTAGAATTTCATTCAGATTCATTCTGGACAGTCGCTAGTTTGGTACGAAGAGAATCATTTATGACGAGCTTTCGGCTGATTACCTATCGATTATCTAGTCACGCCAGGATGGGCCCCTGTCGCGGGGAGTCATATTTGGAAGCCACGAGATATTCGAGGAATTTCTGAATCGGGAAATCGACACGGAATACAAGGCGTTGGATATCGATCCGTCGAACATGAAAATGCAACGTAGGATTCGTTGAAGTTCATTCGCGTTTTGATTTCGCTAATTTGATATTTTTCGTTTTAATGTATTGAATTGCAGTTTCGAAATATCGCACATTGGAATGTTATTTTGATTTAATAATTAAACGCGGCGGAATGGAAGTATGGTGAGCTCTTTGCGCGATGTATCGAATTTTCATCTACCATACTATATAAACAAATGCACATCTTTGCGAACATGAAAAAGTATGAAACGGTGACTTATATTGAGTTGTAGAAACCAAGTGATACGTGTAATCGTTATATAGTATAATATTCCCATTTTAATTCGTCAAATTGTAATTATCGCTATCACAGTTTATTACCGCCAAATTTGTCCCGCACTACGACAGAGCAGTATTAATAATTCTTGACGGAACAGATCGATCGCAAAACAAACAGGCACGAAGGAAGATACTTTCTTATTCTATTAACGTGGGGTCCCCAAATGTGTCCTAAATCAATTTAACAGTGCAACCGTAAACTGGAATTCGCGACTCTCCGTGCGATCTTGCATTTTTCATAGTTTTAAATTGATTAAAAGTAATTACGACGTGTACATTAGGGTGGAGCGAAATGGCAACTTTTGATAATGAAATTAGACTAGGCGGGGAAAGATGTGGGGTGGCCGTGCGAGGAAGAAACTCAAAGGGTAATTTCTTTTTAGTTGACGCTTGGAGGAGTCCCACGAGAATCCAAATTAAAGAATTCTTTTTAACGGAAAAAACCGAGACGACCAGCGAATTGTAACCAATAATCGTGTATAAAACATTTTTTAAACACCTGACAGTTCTGATAACGAGGGTTCTAAATAATCAACATTTTTGTCATAACTGAGATATTTGTACTACGCCACGCGCGATATATGTATACGAATTGAGTTCTTAAATATCCAAATGTCTCTTCCCCGCGAAGAGAATTAACAAAATATTTCAAAATTAATTAATCGATAATATTTCCGTCCAGTGACTGGACATTTTTATAACTCACTTTCCGCAACTACTCCACGTTAAAAATCTAAAAAAGGAAACACATTTATTTGACAAATCCATTTTCGTTGGTACTTTTCAGAATTATTCACGTCTAACGGAGAGGAACGAATAGCGTTTTAAATTCACGACGAGATTATCACGTCCACGACCTTGATCGATCAATCGTCATTTCTTTTGTGCGATACGTGTCCGTTCATTCTGAGGAGTCGCAACCCCGTCAATTGACCTGCCTGTGATTCCGACGCTTTGACTGATCAAACGAGCTTCCGAATGCAGCGCTCCTGACAATCGTTTCCGCCGAACATCCGATTTGGTTTAATAGGTTAACACTAGTACCGAGTAATTGGAAATAAATGACGTCTATCCCATTGATGGGATTTCGCGTTCTACGTCGAATTATCGTTAGCATCGACGCGTACAATACTGTTAAAGATCACAATAATTTTCAACGCTTACCTTCCGTATTCCCGAATATCTATCCACGACTCTTATTTCCGGAGCTCCGCACGGTTGCAACGTAACCCAAGTGCGCAATGTTCTGTTTGAAAAGCAGTAAAAGGATCCTTTGGAAGAGCGTGTGTAACGGGCGGCGTTACTTTAAAGTTTAAAGTTCAAACTGGCTCCGTTAAAGCTAAGCGCGGGGCCACGATATTTGTTGAACGGCAGTTGTAAATAAATTCTTGGAGCGAAGTTACCCCCGGTTGGTACAAATACGCGAACCATCCTCGTGAAATCATTGTCCGTAAGTAATAATTGTTCAAAAGGGTTATTTAACGCCGTACCGTATAATCTCCCATTTTCCCTTTGATCCCCGCGAGGCTCCCTTCGAAACTTTTTTTTTTTTCCGTTTAAAAAGCAAGCGCACGCTTGAAATTCGAACAAAACGGAAAGTTGAATTTGCCAGAGGTTTTACTCGACAAAGGCGATTCCCGTACACTTTGCGCTCACTCGTACCATGTAATTTCGCGTTTGCGCCGATTTTACAACTTGAAAGGATATCGTCTCTGACAGCTCTGTTACAATGCTCATCCCCTACTCTCGCCCATCCGTCCCATGTTTAAATGGGAAAATTCGAAAAGTTAGATAAAAAATTCGGAAAATACGTGGCGCACCGCTAAAGATCAATTGGCAGCGGAGAGCCCGAAACTCGCCCACATCTAGTTCCCGAACAATAGAGAATCCGATTAATTCTTTTCCCCGATTAGGTTCTTTAATCCCTCGCAAATTTACCGTACAGATGACAGGAGGTGCTTTCGACTTTTCCACCACTTCTCGGGTTCAACATTTTT
The DNA here is from genome assembly GCA_933228935.1 of Pemphredon lugubris. Classification (NCBI taxonomy): domain Eukaryota; kingdom Metazoa; phylum Arthropoda; class Insecta; order Hymenoptera; family Crabronidae; genus Pemphredon; species Pemphredon lugubris. The sequence continues at coordinate 6,230,399 of OW121819.1, read as the reverse complement.
ACATTCCCTAGCATTCTATGCTAGGATAATTAACAAGTTGCTTGGAGGGCTGATGTTCCACTACTACCCCGAGGAGCATCGATTTCAACTAACAAGGGCGCTGTTGGTCACCGGTGACCCCCACGGCACCCAACGTGTTAAAGAGGATTCGCTTGACAGGTTACGCGATGTTTCGAACGGTAGGCTTAACGAGTGGCTCAATATCCAATCTCCGAGCGACGGGATTGCAGGTCGATTTTAAATCTCAAAGGCAAATTTCGAAACGACCGCGAATATCTTTATCGCGATTAATAATCGCGGCAATAATGCTCGCTCCTTCAATTCCAAGACACACGAACACGAATTCCATCCGACACTCAGCCCGTTTAACTTTCCAACTAGGCAGCAACTCGGTAATACCGTCCCACTCGTTTTATTGTACTTCGAGACCCCCCCCCCCCTCTTTGCCCGACTTTCTATGTTTCTTTCACACCCCCACCGTGCCTCCCCCCTCCGCCTTCTACGTTCTTCAGTAACTTGAGTTTCACAAATGTCATATTGGCTCTTACAACTTGTTTCGGGCCCCTGCCTTCTGCCTGCTGCCGTTGACGTAACCGGACGCGCCTGAGTAATTTTTACCTCGGCGAACTTCTAAACCCTACCGTGATTTCTGTGATTTTTCATGACGCCGGAAGAACTTGGGAAATTTGTAAATCTAACGAGGCGCGAACGAATGCGACGTGAATCGTGATGTCGAATCATTCTCTCTCTATCTCTCTATCTCTCTTTTTTCACACTGTCGAGTGTGTACAAGCACGCGTAGCTTTACGGGATGTACCACTTTTAATCTCCCCGGTAAATCAACTCTGAAATTATTGTTGACGCAGATAGAGAAGCGTTATAGACGAAAATTTATGGATTTCGAGGGAACGTTGTTTTGTTTTTTCTCTCTCTCTCTCTCTCTAAACACAGACGCCAAAAGGTTACCTCGAGAGTCCTCTGTTTGTAATTCCGTTTTACCGCCTCTCGCTTTTCGTGGATCGAGAACTTTTCGGCCAAGCAGTTTTCAGTTATGGGGGAGCGATAAAAATAATCGATGGCGGAACCGGCCGCGTTTAAAAGTTTGTACACGAGCAACACGGTCCGCCTCGAAAAATAAACCGGGCGGTGGGAAAAACAGCAAACAGATCGGTTTCCCCCCGATCGACATATGATTAACGAAAACGAGTTGGTACGTTTACGTATCGTGTACGCGATATCTATTGATAGATTCTATCGTAGACCCGGTAATCTAAACCGCGAGTATTTCGGAGTTTCCGATGCTATTTTGATTTCGGCTAAACAATTTGTTTGGCGCGCATACGCGCCCGTCGAGAGAATATCCGCAGCGATCAAAATTAGTTGGTAGAATAACTGTTTGACTGGCGTGGCGCGCACGGTTTGTTTTCTACTTCCGCTTCCGCTTTCCCCGGTGATTTATACGAATGAGATGCCACTGGCTTTTAATAACGTCGAGTTAGTCGACGAGCTTTGCGACTTCGATGCAACGAACGTGTTTATAAACTCCAAAGCAAGTAGAGAGTTCGGTAATTATGCCTAGAGGGCCACGACATCCGGCTCTGCTCCGATCATCGATTGGCAGCTCGCCAACTAATATCGATTATGTATCGTCGACGATCGATACGCACCGACGACAGCGACAGGGGGCGCTCGTCGTGTAACCAATCAAATACCTGGGTTTACCTTAGGACGTTTACCGTTGATCATTTACGCGGTTTTAGGAGCGGGGGGTGAATTTCTCGTGTTCCGCCCCTGTTCTCCATCGATCGCCATTATTGGTTTCTTTTCGAGGAGGCATAATGTTCTTTTGAAATTGACATTCCTAATTCTATTCTTTACCTCATTATAAAGTAGTTAAGTGCTCGTTGCTCGTGGTCAGTGTACAGTGAAGTTCGTGTTCATTGACGAGACTCGTTAGTTATCATTGTGTATCATTCTCAGCTGATAGATCATCGATCATGATGCTACAACAACCACCTGTTCGCATCGAGATCACCCAGATCTAACACTCCTGCTCATCGATAGGTATTTTATAATAAATCTATTGCTTTATTAGCAATACTGTTCCTCGTTTGACTATGCCAGTCTACGAGATTCCTCATTTCATGCTCAATCATGTGGTATATAATTTAATTTACAAGTACACTGCCATTCAGGTAATAAATGGTAATAATGGTAAAAGGGAGAATATAGTTACATTCAAATAGTATTCCAATCTTGTGCTCGTACCTTGCTCCCCAAATAGCACGTGCTCGATGGTTTACAAAACATAGAGAGATCGAGTATCATTTGATTTCGCGTTGCGTAATAAAGGAGATTCCAATTTTGCAGAGTTATCGGTTTCTACTTAGAAAACTTTCAAGTATTAGAAACTTATGGCCCTATTTTCAAAAATTGCGATCACGCGAAGTTTGAAGAATGGTAGTTAATGCCTGGTACTTTGTTATCAAACGTAATTGAGGACTAAGGATGATTTAATCGTAATCCGATTGTACAAGGTTGTAATCTTCCTTCGTTAATGGGGCGGTTCTTCTCCAGCTTTTGTCGTCGATAAAAACTACAGGTGTGTTTCCGGCGATAAGAAATTAATTATATTCTCGGAAATTAATGGAAATATATATTTCACCGAAGCAAGTACGATATTTGAAAATGGTGGTAGTGTTCGAATCACGGTACGGACTTTGTTTAAATTCTATTCCTACAAAATCCATATACAATGTTTCTAATATGAGAGCATAATGGAAGGTTCAACAAGCGTATCGTATTTTACGATCCCCGCCCGTGGATCGTTATCCAAAATGACCGGTGATTTTCAACATCCCGAGGATAATAATAGCGCGCTTCCCTCGCGTTCGTTAATGAGGTTTCCAATATAGTTATTATTGGTGACAATGCTATTATTGTATCTTCGGTGAAAATCTTAAACGAAAGCGTTTAAAGGGGGATGTGTTCAAACTTCATTTCGATTTTGCGTATAAACATTTTGCGATTCGAGTTAATATGCGTCACATGGAAATTGTAGAATTATTACCAACGTTAGAGGCAGCTATAAACGTATATTTGTGACTGGTAATTATTAAATTTATGCGTAAAGTAACTCCCTCGGAGATACATAGCCGCTGTACGTAATTATCGGTGACCGACGCTCAGGCGAGTGATTATTTTAACCATACAATGACAAGCTGTCACCGACGATCGCGCAAATGCCACATTTGCGTGGATTGGAAAGATTTGTAATCGAATTCAGTATTATTTGATAGATTTGAGAATATTTATACTTGATGCTCGCGTCTCCGAAGAATACGTTTTCAAAATGTAATCTGATAGATCCAAGATTCTCGATCTAGGACCAACCAGACTATAAAATTTCCAATCCTTAAAAGTTCGAACACCATTGAAGCCAGAAGTTCGAAGCCAGATAAAAATTTCCCTCGGTAAATATACTCGTAAATATACTCTTGGTTGAACAAATATTTACTTTATAAATTATAGAGCAGAAACGAATAATTTCGAATCAATCTAGGTTTAAAAACAAATATTTAAAATATCCGATATTCTGTTCAAACTGAAAGGTAAGAGGGTAATGTTCAAAGAACTTACCGTCAAATCTAGATCGTTTCCAAATTATCCATTTCTATTTCATAACTTTGAACTCAATATCCCTTCGCGTACGCCTTTTCGAGCATATCTCAAGTGGAAAATTGTTTCTAACCTGGACCTCTTAAAATATACAGGAATCACCAGGTATTAAATCTTTACAATAAAAAAAACTTCGCGATACAACGCCCATACCTGATTCAAAGTTAACGAATAATCACACCACTGTTTCTCACGCATTCACCAATGCCAACAACCGGATACCCCTATAAATTAGCAAAGTCACCGCTATTATAATTATTCTCGTGCGACGAAAGTTCCCGGGGAGGGGAGTAAAGGTAGCTGGGGGGTGGGGTGTATGATACGCGTATATAGCGATGATAGATTAACTAACGGCAACGTACCGATCGTCAGGCCAGTCTTCGCGCAGCTCATCGATCCGTATTCAACGTAGTACACGCGTTAACCTGTGCGCCTGGCTGGCTGACGGTGGGCCCTGATTCAAAGGTGGAGGGTAAAGCCGGGTACGGGTGTTGTTGGCAGTGTACACTGTCAGCCGTTTCAATTGCGGGTGGAGGGGTGACAGCGACGGCGGCAGCGACGACGCCAGAAGGGGGTGACGAAGGAATTATTAGCAATCGGGGTGAATTTAGCTCGGCGGGGAACGTCTACCGCGAATGGAATTTATTCCTAGTCAGGGCAATCGGCGCCTCCGTTGATAAATGTTTGCCGAGTCGCGACATTAGGTTCCCCGCCACGAAATTGCATTTCCATCGAGGACGCGGAGAAAAGGCGGATCGTAAAAGGACGATCGGGAGGGGGGGATTGACTATAGTTATCAGGAAGAAAAGAACCTACCAAAGTAATCTGTATATCTCTCTCTCTCTCTCTCTTTCTTTCTCTCCGGTCTTATTCACCCTTTTCATTTCCTCTTTCATCTTCCTCTTCCGCTCCTCCTTTCTCAACCTTTTTCAGCTTCTCCTCGTCCTTCCGGTTCTGTCCGTTTCTTTTAGCGCCACTCGAATTCCTTTTTGTTTTCCGTAGTTCCATGTCGCAGTCGAGCAGCACTTCGGGGTTACGTATCAACTCCGACGAGATACTTGTCACTCTTCTAATACGTTATTCTCCCCTTCCCTCGAACTAAGTACCACTAATGCAGTACAGAGAACCTTTGAATAACACAGTACTCGAATCGCACGGAGTAACAAGGTAACTCGACGTGAGAAACACAAAGATATATGGTATTCGCCTGAATTTTGTGCAATTATTTTAACCTTGTTTTTCTCGGGCGAATGATATTTTATTCGCGTCATCTCTCCCATTAATGGATATTCGATAAAACTAAAAATAAGTACGCCTCTCATCTTTCACTAATTCCATGGTATCGAATACCCAATTTTATACGAATCGGGTCGATAAGTCGGTAGTAATTAATCGCGTTACACTTGGATTAAACGCGTCTATCTCCGTCTCTTTCTTTTTCTCCCTAGTTTCGCTTTTCATCGACCCTTTCTCGCTCCTCTTCTTTCCGTTCCTTTTTCACCTCCTCGTAGTTTTAATTCACGGCCAAGTATCCACCCCCGGCGATGCAGTGTCACTCGTCTAATACCTTATTCACGATCCCTGCCTAAAAGTCACCTCTCTAAAGGCCAAACCCCGTTACAGGGCGCAATCCCCGCGTGTTTTATTTCGCTTCTCTACTTTCTGTCTTCCCTCGTCCCTCGCGCCTCGCCCCCCCCCCCAACCCTCGTCTTTCATTTTGCTTCCCGTTCGGCACGCATTACTCGAGTTATCCGATTCGCGTATACAAGCGGAACGTGCTTCGCTGGAGATACTCGTCAGGAGACGGGCGCCGGACAAATAAAGGAGAAACTTACAGAGCTTTTCTGTATTCACGGAATTCCTATCCCGGAAGTATTAACAACAGTCCAGGAAACGGAGATGGAGTTTCCATTTGTACCATGACAGACTCCCGATACCCATCGATTCTCGTTGATATTGTATTAGAGAAAATCGTTTCGTGGAAAAGATTTCGAAGAATCAGATTATCCCCGACGTACGTCATCGTAATTTCGCGATGTACAATTACCGACTAAAGTTTCGTAAAAAATAAAAAATAAAAATAATAGTACAGTAACAAAATTAGGAGGAAGCGTTGAATCGCAACGCGTCGCAACAACGTAATTCGTTATACGACGAACCGTGTCTACGTGATACGCGAAACAATAAAAAAAAAAAACCGAAAAAGTTTTCGTAGACGCGAAAACAAACGGTGCATCGGTTTATCCGAAAAAAAAAAACAGAAAAAAAATTGTTTTCATCGGCATCCGTCAATGCTACTCCGCGAAGCCTGTCTGCCAGGAAAAGCTCCACAATCAGAGCATCAACCGTGTACTATAATGTGCACAGCGTGCCATACACTCGTGGACAAAAGTTTCCGAACCATTTCCCGTAGTTGTGCGTTAAATCTAATTAATTCGACTAAACGCGCACCGAGTGGCTGCACACGATTCAGCGTTAACCGTCGCATATAGTTTTTAAACGACATAACTCGCGTCATCGCGAACATCGCGATATGCCGTGTTTTTTTTTTTATTCGCCGATGCTTCGTAAAATCGCGCGTCAGAATTTTTTTTAATAATCGCGATACAACCGCAGCTACGCGCTTCGAAGCTTCGATGGTTCGCGAAATTAAACGAAATTACCGGTAACGTGAAAAAAATGAGAATTAATTAAGACCGGCGAACGGTACGGGAAGCGGTAGCCGCGCGTTACGCGTTAAAACGAACGGACCCTTTCTCCTATTCGTAACGGGAACCTTTCGTAACTTTTGGCTGCGAGTGTATACGCGTATCGTTATTTCGTCGATATCGATGCGACGTTGGTTCGTCGATCGAGCCAGGGGACGCGACGTTGATTTCGCTTCGTCGGCAGGACGAAGCAGTAGACGCGCTGCTCCCTCGTCAGACCCAATTCCGACATTGTTTATAGAAAACGGGACACCGAGCCCGGCCAATTTGGAAATACGTCGCGACAAAGGGATTCGACGAATCGACTCAGGTAGGAGGAGGTGAGGGAGAGCGTGAGGGGCGGTGGAGGGGTGGGGGGTTGGTTTGGGTTGTATTAGCCGGAAGCCGGCTTTGGATCGAGGGCGCCATCTTCTAGCCTCCGGGTGATTTTCGGATCTCTCCTCGCGCTATTCTGATTTGCATTTTCGGGGTTATCTCCTTGAGACGTACTTGCCAGGACCAGAATCCCGCTCGGTTACGAAACGGAAGTCGACGCTCCTCCGATATCTAATACGAAACTTCCTCCATCCGACCGCAAGACAAACCCACAACCTTGAGGAGTTTACTCGGAGGTTGGTCGAGCGCGCTCGGATCTTCGACGCGGCCCCCTTTTCTCATTTTGCGGGGGCCAAGTTTTTCTCAAAGGATCGTTACGTTCAAGTATTTATGGGTACGCCGGTGTTAGACGGCGCGAGCGCTATTGTTTAAGGAAGGCGCATAAAGTATGGAACGCTTTGTCTACGCCGGCAATGAGGGGTGGGGGGTAGCATATATTTTTGGCATCAACGTATAGCACGCTTTGCATCTTATTATTTATTCATCGCTTTCGAGGGATGTATTCAGGTGTTAAGTGCAACAGTTTTAGTTGCCGTACGATATCTGGGTATCGAGTCGCGGACGCGAGTCGACGATGCTCGGGAAGAAAGTTTCCAGCGTTAAGGAATCGGAGATGGAAAAATGGTAAAGGTACCGGTTTCGTTACCACGACCGATCGCGGTCGTCGACGATTCATTGTAAGCGCGAGACGTGCGAGAAGTCAATATGGACTAGAGTGCAAGAAGGAGACAATGACGACGACAGCGATCGGTCGTGATAACGAAACCATACCTTAATTCGTATTTTATAATCGATGGTCATTATCTCTACCCTCGATTATCGATGCTTGGCAATCATTTGTTTCCGCTGATTATTTAACGCGTCGCGTTTACCCGTAAACGCGACCCGTCCCGGCGGAGAGAGTAAAAATTTAATCACGCCTCTCGATGGATAGCGGCGCCCGACATTTTCCCGATCGGGATAATAATTTCGCGATCCTATGCCGCGGGACTCGAGGCATCATCATTCTCATTTGCAAAAACGTTTTAACGCACGTACACGCGCGATCTACCCACCATCGGCACTTTGACATTTACGTTTCATTCACGATGAAAACGATGGTTTAATCGCGAAGTTACACGCCCCATTGGTGCCTCGAGGCTCGCCGCTCGGTTGCAACAACGTGCGCAGCGTGTTTCAGGAGGGTCGTTTCCACATTTTGCTTTAACCGTATCGATAGTGCACGGTGGTACTCTCTTCGCTGAAAGTGTGTTCGTGGAAGTAATGGGCCGGTAGTATTTCATTCCGACGTAAAATTCGTGTCGTTGATACATAAACGCGGATGAAAGACTCGTACTAAGATTGCTCTTAGCATGAGAAACGGTCCATTAATTTCAGGCTTATGGCACTCGATAGGTCTCCTTTACGTCGCGTCGCACTCGCAATTACGCTCGTGTTGTATTATAAAATACATTTCTGCGGTCGCGGAATATTTAGTCAAAGAATTTATCGTTACTGCGTCAAAATTTATGTACGCTGTATATTACATTGTACAAAATAAATGCGCGTTATGCGTTTCGATTGATCCTAGGGAATTTAACAAACGACTCGTAAATTATAAAAAAAGGGGAGTAAGACAGAGTACACTTAAGAAAGTGTTTTCCAACAGTCGCGAGTCACAAACATTCAACGCTTTTTCCATCGGGAAACACTTTAAAGCGGTGGTACCTAAATTGGGAAATATCGCACCTGGGGAACGCAGCAACGATTCAGGTGATCGGTAATAGCCTTGGGTACAATTTTGTGCGTTGACCAAAACGAAGCGAATGATTGCGATATCCAAAGGCGCGTTTACCTCGCGCGATAGTCCGAATGTTTCTTTGGACGCAAAATAAATTGTCTGAAACGCAACGAAACGTTTACGACCGTGGCGGTCAATTAATAAGAAATTTTCGCGTTAAGACGTACGACGCGTACCATAAATTTTCTATTAATATAGATACCCGCGGCATTACTCTTCCCGTGCGGCCGGGAAGAACCGATTAAAAGAACGTGCGAGGTATCGACGAAGCGCGCGGCAGGTGTTCTAGATAAAATATTTTCTAGCTGCAGTAACCACTTTTACCTCCGGGATATATAGATATGTACGTACGTACGTACATTACGGACCGGCTCTCGTACACGGGTATATCCTCTGGCCGTTTTTACCAGTCACGCTGCGCCATAACCTATTGTTAGAGATGCACACCCTTCCATTGTACCCCCGTAGATATCGGTCCAAGATTTTTCTTCGTTCAATGAATTTCCCGCATAACCATCGCTCTTTCCACCCAAACCCCCCCCCCCCCCCCCCCTCCCCGAGCGTCCACCTGATTCTTTTTCCGGGGCAAACTGAATTTCTCCATTGACCATTGATCTTTTGCGGCTGGTATGTGGGGCTTACGGGCCAACGAACGTACACGTAGCCGGTGAATTAACTAATCGCGTATTTCTTAGAGGAACACGGTACATTCGCAGCGCGTAGAATATTTCGTATTTTATTTTCACGATATATCGGTAATTATATCATAATACGCGATTACGTACTGCATTGGTTTCATAGGAAATTAAACTTTTACTCCTTCCGTTCGCTACGCGCAATTATATAGTGTCCTCGCTCCGTCGGATGAAATTATTTTAACGTTCTGATATCCTGAAACCTCCCCCCCGTCCACCCCTCTATTTACCGTCCAGCGTCAAGTGGAATGAATATCTTCCTTGCGAAGGTTCTTTGAGTCGCCGGCGAAGGAAAAGCACGGTACTCGAGGAGACCGAAAGAACCGTGGAAAACCGTGAAATACACTCTCCCCGTTGGCATTAAGTTATTCCAAACTCGAAGGGGTTGAACCTACCCACCCGCGAGGGCTACTCTCTCCGGAAGCTACAAGCCCCGCGTTGCTGTATATTGTACGTTACGTACCATACACACGTACATATCGCACGTACCACCGGAATCCCCGCAGCAGCGGGTGGGCTTTTTCTTTAGTCACGACTGCTCGTAATTCAAGTCCGGTTTACTTTCCATGCAACTAATGAAGGGTGCTCGCTGAGTTTGTTGCATTTTTCCTCAAGAGTATCCTCGATACGGCGGTATTAAAGTGTACCTCTTTTTATTGCCAGTTGGTTCGCTGGAAACTGTGGTCGATGAGGTGTAACTTTGTTATATTATTCCCTGCGTTATTTTTACTCGTTCGACGGGGATATTTTGGTATTGTTTGTTTATAATTTTATGCGATGTAAGTATGAGGATATATGGAATACTCGGGCGAAGGAGAAATGAATATTATATGTTAAATTGTATAAAATAAACTATTCGCGAAATACATGTGATCGAATACGTAATATTAGTTAAGTCAATCGTAGCAATGGTGAGATACATCAAATTAACGATTAACGATACGAGGATGACATTAATCTTGTTAATTATGCTGTTCTATTCGGGTCTGATATGTCAGTGATCCGAATTAAATATTCACTTTCGTCTTATATAATTAATTGGTCCAAGGAGGAGCTTCAAAAATATCATTTTGACACACACACACGTATATGTAGGTACACGAACAGTACCTACTATTGCAAAATCAGTCATTCTTAGATAACACGAATAATCGATTACGCTTTCGTAACTCTACATGTTCAAACAGAGAATGTCATAATTGAAATTTTAATATTTCCATAAACTATTTCAATAAACGAGAAAACGTGTGTTACTATTCTTTCACGTCCTCATTGATTCAAACAGTTTATAGAGATATCACCCCGGGACTTTGCGGCTTTATCACTCGACGATAAATCATCGTCATTTTAGAACGATTTTAATTCACCGCACTGTTTTATTTATAAATTGTCATGCTCGGTACCGATACGGCGCAGCGAATACAAACGGGACACCAGTTAATTATTTAAACGGGTAATCGTAATACTGCCCAATATTTATCGCTCGCGCGTACTTATATGCGTTCCGGAGAGCTCGAGTTTCGTGTATAATTAATATAACGATCGGGAGTGTTCGGAGTAATTCGTTACCGAAAGCTTTTAGTTCCTTATCCATTAACAAGGAGCTGTCGATGGCTAAATCAATGTTGTTTCCCCCCCGACGGAGCCGACTCACGGGGATAGTTAGACCGATCCCATCGTTCACAGAAACGGTCATGCGAGAAGGAGACGTAAGAAGCTGACGGTAAAAAAAATGTTCGACGCTGACGCTGCGCGATCCGCTCTTACTCCTCCATTCCGTTCACCTACGTTGTCAGAAAAATTACGCCCTTAACGGCAGTACCTGTTGGTTTTTTCCCCCGCCCCCATGTAATCCGCGAGGCCAGCGTTTCCTTCTTTGCGTTTCGCGGCAACAAATCGACGGCCGGAAGTTCTTAAACCGCGGAGCACTGTGCAAACCAAAAAGGGGCCACTAGACACACAAAGTTATTCCCTCAGCCTCCGGGGGAGTGCGCGCCCGAGCACGAGGAACGTTGTACAATGAACTAGAAGTATGGCTTACCGGATCTACCGTAACCCGGCCAGGCTCCGTGTTTTTACCCTCCGACTTCCGTTGCCGTCGGCATTCCCGCTATACTTTTCCAGTCACTTGTCGTCCGTACGGTTTATTTCGTTACCGTAACGGAGCTAATTAGAAAATAACGAGTTCTCGTAATTATATAATTACCCCCCCCCCCCCTTGCTTTTTCGTTCGCCTCGTCGTACCCGGAACTTTTACAATGCGCCTGAAATGTCCGCGATTATTTCAGATTTCAGCAACAATGGGGGGAGAGGGGGTTGAGGCGAAGTAAAAGTCGAATCCCTGTATCCAAACGAAATCGAAAACCGTCCTGACAAAGGATTTCTAAGACTCGCCGGAGGGAACGCTGCGGTTGCCCTTTGTCGGATGGAATTCGGTGTGGATAGTCGAGATTAATTAACTTGAACGAGTCAAAGTCCACGATACACTGAAATTGAACCTGGGATCGTTACGGAGGATGCCTCATCCGTGAAAATAGAGAGACGCGTTATTAACAAATTCCGCGTGAGAAATATAACATGCGGTTTAATATTATTCATGTGTACAGAGGTGAAATTATTATTGCAGGACGATCGATCGATTTGTCGAGGCTCCGAAGATACGTAAGAGTCTTTTGCTTCGAAGAATCTCTTTCGCGCATTTCCCTGTCGACGTTTCACGATATTAGTCTGAAGTTCCGTGAGGCATAGTCCTTCCTCCACTGATTTTGTTTTCCATAATTTATGATCTCCTCTGTATGAAAGTCAGGCATTGACAGCCGTGAAATGCGGGAGATGAAATATTGTTCCGTGATACTTTCCCTCCTCGGAGATGCTTCGTTCCGGAATCGCGAACGCTATGCAATCTGCATCGAGATCAAAAAATCGAAGGGGCACCGTTCGATCGATTTGTCCTTGAACGTTATACGACGTTACGCGCACGATAATCGATTGTACCGTGTATTGAAGTAATTCCTGGTTTTTCCTCCGTCTAGTCGACGTACCTAATTAATACGTTCACGCTCGTTACAAAAATTGCCAATGCGGTGGCACTGACGTTGTTAGTCACGCGCGTTGGAAAAAAGGTGGTCAGAAGTCTCTAGATTTTTGGTCAAACGTCAGAGTTACGAATTTTGATTAACGGTACGATCATGGGTAAGGGTATTGCCTTGAATATCCATATATGTTTAATGGAAACGAGGATCAGAAGTAAAAGGTTATTACGAGGCTCTGGTTAAATAGTTAAATCGCGATTTAACCAATACCCAATTTAGCTAACAACCTTTTATTTCTGATCCTCGTTCCCACCGACCAAGCGCACAGACGGAATACTAACGACACTCCGATTACCTTTGATGTTTTACGTATCGTTTGAATTTTTAAAAATTATCTACCTAAACCCCTCTCATCCCTGGCTCGTATGATACCACTTATCGTTATCCCCACTTGTTCTCGCCACGTTCGCGTTAATATAAGTTTTGCAAGCTGCGACTGGACGCAGCGACTGACTCGCAACAGTCCGACTGTGCTACTGTTTCGATCGACGCGTGCATTTCGACACAATAGCATAATCAAAATCCGCGAATCGGTTAAAGACAACCTGTGCTGCGATTGGTCGAACCTTGAAAAACGTACCTTTACATCGGTCAGAGGAGCGCCTAAGCATTTTCATTATCATCCCCCGGAAGTATAAAGTCCGGAAACACCAATATTCGGTCAGAGTTGAGAGCATTATTTTCCCATCGGTGTACCAAAGGGGAAAAAAAAGAAAAAACGTTATTCCACGATCTCACGATCGTCGGAACACCTAAAAGTGCCTCGACGTTCGGCCGTTGAAACGGTTCCTTTACTCGAGCGAACAATGACTTCGGTAGCTACATTGTCAGACCGAAAATATTGTTGGCCTGGCCTGCTAGTAGACGGGCACGACGTCTCGCTGCTCCGTTTTATGGTAATAGCGGCAAAGTACGGTGCATTAACCGTACGAGTGACCGTCGTCGCTCGAGGAATCGTTATAAGGCTTGGGGTTATACCTTGTACTTGGTAGCGTATGTAAATTCGGAAGACTAATGGTATTTACTCCCGCGGTTAATTCGCACGACCTTAAACGCATACCGACGAATTATTTCAACGGGAATACGGTATCGCGTATTTTATCTCGTTACGGCGTACGTTGAAAAGTTTCTTTAAATACAACGGGTATAATGCGAGTAACGCGAGACGTTAATTTTCGCGTGGGATATATTTCATGGCGCGGGTTTTTTTGTTTGGAGAGAAATATGCATTGGTGAGGCGATGCTTTTTTTCGTGTTAAACGTTAGAATGTTGGGACATAGTAGAATGGACCTTAACAGTGATCTTATCGTTGATAATTTTTCCATCGATCGCACGATACGTACGTAATAATGAAATACGAGTTGCATCGGAAACCGTGGTACGAGCGAAAAGGAGGTGGTTCGTCGGGTAAAGGTAAGAGAAAACTGTCGAATGAAGTTTTGTCATGCGAGGTTTCGTTTTCGAGAGAGCCAACGTTAATGATCCGTCGAGTGCGCCGTGCACTCGATTAACAAATCAGAGTTGACTCGAGGAATCGCGCTGCTTTAAATTGTTTTTGTTTATACCCGTGAACGACGCGATTGACTGGTACGTACAACAGTGACGCGACGAGTGTCTGTAATGCATTTAATTCGTTGAACGACAAATTTCTGAAAGTACCGGCCTCCTTGTCGCGAGCACGAGCGAAATTTCGCTTCATGGATGTTGACTTTAATTCGAAGAAGATTATGATCTTTTTTAGCGCAAACCATTTTCTTAATGTGCCCTCATAAACAAAAATCGAATTGCCCGCAGCGAAATACAATGTGCCGATTTGCATTGTTAATGGAAAGTCGATTTTTCTCAAAAACGAAGAAAAAAATTGTACTCCCCATTTTCCTTTAGTTTTTACAGAAATTTGCGATACACTATGCACACTATTACACACGACCGAGGAAAAATCGTGGAACATTTTATTTCGAAATTAATATCGTTTTAATAATACACGCCTGCAATTCCATATTTTATTAAATACAGGGGATTTTTAATCTTCGTTTAATCGCACCGTTGAAATTTTACAAAATTGTTTCGAATGTAACAACATCGTTCCGCACCATTTTAACCAATTTTTCGCTGTCCCGGAAATTAAATTTCTTCGCGAGCTTCTCGATTTATATCTCAAATTACTAACAACCTTTTAATTGAAAACAAACGAGCACGATTTTTCGCGATAAATGATGCAATTCGATTCTCCGCTTACCGTCGTTGTTCAATGACGGTTCAAAACTTCGTTTTCGCGATGTGCATTATATTTTCGCGCATCAATATTTCACCCGCCGAAACGCATGATTCCCGATAGCCATTAATACACTAGCTACGAGCTCTTTTGAATTATGAATCTTTTCAAACTACGATTTTTTGTATGACTATTGAAAAATATTAATTACTTAAAGGCCGATACGCGTACACGCTCGTATAGCGCGAGCTATCTGATAACCAGTGTGTTAACACGGTATTGATGTTAGTACACGCGCGAAAACGTGTTTTTACCTCTTTGCCCGTGTACGCAAAAATGTATTTGCCGAAGTGTTCGTTTTATTTTTACATGCCAGGAACGCGGATATTCCCGATATAATCGTTGACGTTGTAAACAACGGGGCACTTAAAAGATACCTTTGGAGTAACACCCGATAGAAAAAAAATTGAAATATAAAAAGGTAAAAATGTACGTTTAAAAGTATTTGCCCTCGCTGTTGGTTTACGATATTTGCAATTGAGTTCGCGTATTTATAACAGACTCCAGTTTCTTGTTCATTTCTAAACCGTACCACTCCCTTAAGCCACCTTGACTTTTAGTGGCGCGCATGGTGTAATTATTTACCCCGGACTATCGTTAAACCACTATAAATTATCTCGTTTTTGTGTATACACGCGAGTCACGCTACCTCGTTATAACTGTCATACGATAACAAACATGAAATTGTATAAAATTGGGCCGTGTTAACTTTTTGTTTAAATTAATCAATCACGCAATTTAAAGATATCCGTAAACAAAAGCTGAGTGGTTTCAACGCTCCTCACAATTAACCAATACCATGAAAACTGTATTTAAATTAAACGAACATATTAAAAAAAGTCTTTCCAGTAAATCGTCTGACTTTACGCGGTTCGCTAAAAAATTAATATAACAAGGCGAAACATTTCGAAGCAAGTTTAACAAAAAAAATAAAAAGGGAAGAAAAACGAGAGATACCGTCGCGGTCCCAAAATTCACAATTCCCGCGTTGCTCCCCATTTACGCGAAATCCTCGCCTCGCTAATAGTCGGAAGCGACCTGCGCCGCGTATATTATTTACATTCGTAATGCGATTATAATTCTCGCTGTATCGGGACCACCGTGGGCACCCCGGCGATAAAATTCCGCAGCCGGGTCCGTGATTTTAAATTTTCATGTGCCAGCCGGCCGGCGAACAATCTGTCTAATTGCATTGCCCCCCCGTAGCCCCGGGTCTCCCTCTTGTTTAGCGACGATCAACGGTATTCGTTAATTAATTAGTCCAGCATTCCCGTCCGCTTTTTTCTCCCCCCACGTAACACGATGTAGCAAGTACACGGGTACGAAACAGGAGGGAAAAGCGTACGGGCGTGTACGGGAGAATCGAAGTCCACCGCGGTACAGAGAGAGAGATAGAGAGATAGAGAGCGAGAGAGAGAGAGAGAGAGAGAGAGAGAGAACCGGGGATCGTTTCGAGGGAGTATTTGCCTAGGAGCAAAACGGGGAATGAAGGGAATGGGATAGAAAGGGGGAGGAGGGGTAGGAGGTCGATTTTCAGGCCTCGGAAGCCGTTGACGCTGACAAAACGTCTTCGTGGTTAGCCGGGCCAAAGTCCGAACTTTTCTCGAGCTCCTACACGCTGTACCGGGCTCCGTTGGGAATGATCGATGACAAAAGTACAAAGGCCACGGGGTTGCGCGTTGGTAATTTATGTGTTTGTCCCGTATAGTCGGTCCCGCTATTCGTTCTGATTTCTTTGGCATTACACGCGTCATTGGCAATGATAAAGGCTTCTTTTCTCTATGTTCGAATCGAGGGACAGTCAACCTGATCGCTTATTTTTAAGAAAAAGATCCGTGCGCCCGGATTTCTTCGTTTAATCGTTGCGCGTGCACCGTTGGCGAGAATTGTTGTTATTACAGTAAAAGGAAAGGAAGGAAGCGGAAAGCGGAAAAAAAGTAGGAGAGTAAAGAGAAACGCGTGTTACCGTGAAAATACGTGGCTCTTTTACAATGCTGAAGAAGAAAACACGGTTTGGGTGTTTATGGATAACGCTAAAAAAATCGCTAACAGCGTTTTGATTGGGAAATCGTTCAAGACAAATATTTTTCCTTCGATGTGATTCACGAGGTACACAAAAGTGTAATTAAAAAGAAAAAGAATATCGCCGAAAGTTCATTTCTTTTTCTCGTTGCATTTTCACTGAATTTATTATTTATTATTCTTTGTTTTGGATATTGTATTATTCCAATAAAAATGCTTACTCCTGAAAATATTTTTTTAAAACTGAGCTGTTTCGTCGAATATGTTCTATTAGCCGAGAAAAATTAAATTAACCAGAAACAAAGAAAAGTTTCCGAGATTGGTTTGCTCGGAACATGATTTCCTTTTTCGCTTGTACGATAACTTATACAACATTGTTCTACATTGTTATACACGACCGTGGAGAAGTTCAGGAACATTTTATTTCGAAATTAATATCGTTTTAATAAAACCGGTATGTAATTCGTGCTGGGAATTGCCGCTATTAGAGTAAAAAATAAAGTAAGAGGAAGGAGGGCAGGATAAAAAAAAACGAAGCAAAAAGTAACGCTCGCTCCTGTTAAAATACGTAGGATCTCCAGAAGATTAAAAAACGGTTTGGCCTTTCATGAATAATCCCTGAAATCGCTAACCACGGCGTTTTGGTAGGGAAATTTTTACCAACGCTTACTTTCCCACGGCTGCGGACCGATGGAAAGCGCGCAGGTGTGATAAAAAAAAAAAAAAAAAAAAAATTTTAGACTGAAAGTTAATTCAAAGATATCTGGTAATCCGCCGATTAGACGAATTGATCGTTATAAATAATACGTCGGACGACGGACCATCGTCGGAGCTGTACAGTTATCGAAAAAAAAAAGAAAGATTCCGCTTGCCGTCGAATCAGCTTGAAATTACTCGCTAGAAAAATATTTCCGGTTCTCCCCTATGTCGAAAGGACGTGTTTTTTTTTTTTTTTTAGGTGAGAAATTTGAGATTCCTGCCCCGTAACGATATCCATTCACGGCGTATGTATGTACATATGCAAAGGGGAGGAAACAAAAGTCTAGCAGCGGTATGATATTTCATATATTTGTCAATTTAATAAAGTGCTTTTAATGGATTACTGCGAGAAGGGCGCAGACGCCGTCGAGTGTAATCGCCGTGAATCATCTCTACAAACTTCTACTCGAGAAAAGTATGAGATAGGTCGATTGCCCTGGGAGAGTAGTCATCGCCCCCGATGCGCGCGTGTGCGCGTGTGCTCTCGTACTTGCACGCGGGGCGCGTTTCGTGCGCACCGCCGCCACCGTATGCATGGGATTTCTGCAACATCGACGGAGTGGAATTTGTGCCACAGGTTTGCACTCCGATGCTGAGTCATTTTGACGTGTTCCATTAAAATTACATATGAGATCCTAACGGAAGGCACCGACTGCGGATCGAACTGCGGGAGACCCGAAAAAAAAAAAATACACACCGTATCGGTAGGAACGGGCGTACAGGCGATACCGATACGCGGGTGGTAAACGATGGAAATAAAAATTTGATGCCATGTTACTCCGGTCTCCATCGGACTTTTTTGCATTTTGTAAAATATCGTCGGCGAACACCGTGGCGTAGTTACGCGGCCATTGTCCGATACGCGAGCCCACGGTTGTCACTCGACTGCCGTCGCTTTATCGTCGTAGATGTGCGAATTTTTTTTGTATAGCGTACATTTGTGGTGACGATATATTTTGCATTTTCCACGCTCCCGGTCTTGATACGAGGGATTTTTTAATCCGCAGGGCTTTCGAAGCTCGATTTTCCGGACGTTTTAGCTGCTTAACGAACTGATATTTAATCATTAGTCGCGCGGTGTTGGATTCTGTAATTATCGTAAGATTTGGGGATAAAGAAGATCGATAATTTAAATGGTCGATTATAATCTACGATGAAATGATAAATTAAATGTAATTTTGTACCTATGCAAAATGGAAGGTATACGGTTTACTGTTTAATCGTTTTGGCATGTATAATATCCCACCGAACATTCGTATACGTGCAGTGTAACTAACTATAATATATTTGAAGGGAAAGTACGTCTCCCAAACGTGCAAAACCATTCGACGGCGCTCGGGAAATGGGCGCAAACTCTGAAATTTACTAGAATTGGTTTATGCTGAATCTAACAGATAGTATAATCATTTGAATTTAGTAATCGACCGTTATATATCAAATAGTTTACAAATGGTAATCGGCGTTATTTTCTGGATGTAAAAAATTCGGGCATAGAGTTAAAGACGTACAACTATTACTGTCATTTGTTACTTAAATGGAAAAAAGGATATTCCGAGTCACGAGTAACAAGACGAATATTTTCGAATCACTTTAATTTTGGTATCCATCGCAATCCTCGGCTTTAGACCACGTTTTTCCCGAGCATCGTCAAATTGATGGCTGAAAAGGTTAAGTGGTTAAAAGTGGTACTCCTCGCGATGATTATTCCAAATATATGTGCCTATAAATTGATTTATATTAATACGCTTTCCCCGCAATCCAGAAAATCTTGCGACGGACTGTACGTTTCGAGTGCCCGGCTATATAATCCATAGCGTTTTACAACGATTTCCACGCGGTTTCGATTAAATATACTATAATCGATAAAACCGAGATAGTATCGACATACCACCCCGATAATGGGGATCAAACCGTGCGCATAAACCAATCTCTCGATAACGCCCCACGCTCAAACAAATCTCGTTCATTTTCGCCTCTCGCGAAGGATACCCCCGCTCACGCACCGTGCATAAGTGTACAGTTTCGAGGGAAAGTGTGTACCTTGCGAGAGTGCAATCGAATCGACGTTAGCTTCCGGATGAGATCCGAAGCGTAGACAACTAACCGCATGCAATCCCCTCGGGACGCGAACCACGTCAGCCCTCTCTACAGTGCCTCTGCTCTTAGAATCGGAAGAGATGGACATTTCCAAACAAAGAGGTCAGCTTGGCGAAACTCGGGGTTAACCTCGGAAGCCACGGTGAGTAGACGAAAAATACAAATACAGTAAGCTGGTACTTTCAAATATTGGTGGATCGATCGATTTTTTCCGCCAGGTAGTTTTATCAAATAGTAATCCCTGTTAAAATTATAACCTTCACAATTTTTGTTTCATTGTATCTTACATCCTGTTTCTTGCAACCGAACACACGCAGATATATCTCGTTGACCGGGGAATAGATACGTAAAAACTGGCCATTACGATAGCTGTTCGATAGAAAAAAATCTTTATACCCTGTTATATTAAAAAGAAAAGAAATCTCTAGTAATAATAATTTTTTCATATCTTCACCGGTGCATAAGACATCCCTTCGTTTCCAGTCGAACGAAACGCACTGTATAATAATAGATTAACGGCGCACAAGAAAGGGGAAAGTAACAGCGAAGAATGTATAAGGGTGAGGGCGCGGCAGGGCCTTTGTATTGACCTACGGCTCGAATATACTCCGGCTAATAAAAATATTCATTATCGAGGTCTCACCGAGTCATCGAATCAAACGATTGCATGTAAAGCGTGAAACGAACAACGTAAGTGCGTTCGCATCGTTCATCGCCTTCCGTCCGCGAATCTATGCGCGTGTATAATCAAAGGTAGCGGGGGCGGAATGGGGCGAGAGCGAACGAGAAGGTGGGTAAGATCAACGACGGGTAAGAAAAGGGGGGGGGGGAGAGCGAGGGCCAAGAATGAACGAGGGGTGGGAGAGAGAGAGACACGGCAGGACTTTATATGGACCTACGGCTTGAATATGTATGCATCGAAATTTATAGCCGGTAAGGGCAACGTAATTGTAGAGTGCCTACGAGTTTCGACGACCACCCTCCGGACTCCGTGCACCCCTGGCGCAACAAGGACTGTAGCCCCGGCATAATGGAACCCAAACATCCCTTAGGCCGTCAACCTTTAATTATATTTCGACTCCCCGCCATCAGGGATGCATCGTACACCGCGATCCGTTAATAACTGGAGCTCGCTTTCTTTTCATTCCTTTTTTTTTTTTATTTCATTGACTCGTAGGGTGAATCGTATAATTATTGCCACTGTGACGGGGATTGATGTTTTGCCGTTAAATGCGTTTGTAACGAGATATCCTTTCTGTTGTTACGCGATTCGAAGTAAGCGATTAATTATTATCAGAACATGTATCGGAAGATCGTTACGTTAATCTTTAAGTACGACTTTTCAACGTTATGATAAAAATTCTACTTTATGTGTCGTTCACGCGTCTGGAATACAGAGTAAATCCAATCTTTATTTGGATTTCGAAGCAAAGCGACGTGTGACTTTGCGCGCAAATATAATAAATTATGCAAATAAATAATGTATCGCGCGTACGCCCGTACACACGGGGGAGGGGATTACGAGCGCGGGCCAGGACCGAATTTGGATTTATCGTTAGTTCGGACAAAACGCTAAACGCGTGCCAAGGCTTAAAGTTTCGAATCGAATGAGTCAAACGACACGTGCGGTGCTATTGGCGTTCGATTGCCTTGGCTTCCTGATCTGGGCGCGGCTTAACATGTTAAACCATGAAACTTGGACCACTGCCTAACGCGTACAGCTCTTATATTTACAAAGCTGAGAGATATACAACCGTAAGAACGGCAAAATAACAAACCAGAACGTCCATAGTACCGTGGTCGTAACTTTCGTACCGTTACTTAAATGTTCTTAAAACCTTGCTCTCGGGTCATTTTTAGTCTTTTTCAAACAGCTCGTGTAGCATTCCGACAAATGCGTCAATGTAATTCGGTTATTTCTCTTTGACAAACCGAAACTACCCCTGATCGAGTCAACATTGTTTATCCTACGTTTAAACAAAATATTTTCAGCCTCCTCGTTTACAAACTATTCTGAAATTTCTTGTCATCTTTTTATTTAGGATTTTAATAAATAACTTTTTGTATTATTCGACGCGAAACTTAACGTACTTAATGACCAGTAAAGTGTATTTTTTTTGCTAGACGGTACAATATAGGCGCAGTTACATCTTACATCTACACGAGATCTTTCAGTACTTCCATTCGCGAGAGTGCGCACGCATCTTGGATTCCAATACCGCATAGAAGAAGACACCCGAGGCAGTACAGAGGCAAAATTTTCCACCGCCAATCCCCATAATCGACGTTCTTTTCCTACCTGACTATTAATTAGTGTGCGTGACAGTTCGACAAATGGAGAAAATGCGTCTGCCGGTCCGTACGATCGTGTTCGAGTAAGAACACGCTAGGAACCAATCAGACCGTATTTTTTTCCAGGTGCCTCCTTTCCATCGTTCAACCGTACCTTTCTCTCCCTACCCTCCGTCCGTGTTTATCATCGCATCCTCTCGGTCTCTCTTCCTTATGAAATAATCAGGGTAGTATTACCCCCGGGGGTGTGTTGCGTCGATGCGCGTGTATTTTTTGCGTCGCTCGCAAAATCCCGTGGCTCTTCGAAACCCTCCCCGAGGGTGGCTCGATTTTTACCCGCGTCCTCTCTTTCCCTCCCTTCCCCCCCCCCCTAACCCACACCGCCCCCTGATACGGGGATGCGTAGCAGCGAAACTTAAAAGGACGCCTCCTTGCGCCGTTGCGCCCTCCAAATCCGCCACTCGTGCTCCCCCCCCCCTTTCTCCCCCTTTCAGGAGAATTACTTTCCATGGCACCTCGTGACGGTGTAACGCCGTATCAAAAATAATTCAAGCCAGATGCGGGGCTTGTTGACGCGCAGATAAGCGAGAGAAACCTTTTCCGCACTCAGCCGCGTTAATTACGTAAAATTAATTTCATTCTTGCGGCACGCGGCGCGGCTACACTGTTACTTTTCTTTTTTTTTTTTTTTTATCGTCACGCCATTCGCCGCTCGGTAAAAGCAGGCGTTAAGTTAAAGCTGGTCGTGGTTGCGCTTTATAAAGATTTCTTTTCCCGTTTTTCTTCGTCGGACGGCGTTGGTCTCTCTCGCGGGTGTGTTTGAACTTTGCACCGCGAGCATTCAGGCGCGGAGTGTTAAATGAATTGGATGAAAATAACAGGAAAAGAAGGTTTCTCAACGTGTTTACAAGTGCGGATCCAAAGCTTCGTAAATTCTATCCTGTTTCATGCCCACGGCAGGGGGAGGGGGGGGGGGGCCGAGGAGGGTGTGGGAGGTGGAGTACGATTAATTTAAGTTTCAATTTCCTTTTATCTCGGCCTGTATGAAATTAAACAGTTTTCCCATAATCCCCTTCCGTTTGTACAATTTTCAGTTTAAAATGCAAAAACTGCAGAGAGAATAATAATTAAGTTAATGCCCATAGACTCGAGGAGCGTTCACCCCCTAGGACTTCTCTTCTAAAAGCACGGCATTTTATAGGTCCTTAATTCAAACGCATTACGTTTCTTTTCAAGAGTGAAAAAGTAATGGAAGGAGAGAGAGAGCGCGCGATACTCCGAGTTAATTATTTGTAATTAACTCGGTACCGACGACGCCCGGGTCACTCCTTTTCTCTGTAGCCTGATACACCAATGACCCCCGTTTCCAAGCTTCGGTGTTATAATAACAACGTCGCCGAGAAGTCATTACAATTTTTAGGTCATCTGTGCTCGCGTGTCTGGTAACTGGAGTTCGAGTATTTATGCAAAGGGACGAACAACGTCGGAAGAAAATAATCGCGCGTGCGTGAGAGTGCGTCGGTTATGCTTGCCGGCCGCTATATGACGCGCGATAGTTCTCGCCGCGATAACGATTGGAATTCTGGCGTTAAATAAATTTCGAATACGATACCGCGAATGATTTTCAAATTTGCGGTTTCGATGAAATCGCGTCGGGAATAACGGTAAAACTCTGTTTTCCCCGATCGACGAATTCAGATATAGAAATTTTAAAAATATAATTCAATTTTTTCTTTCGCCGGGATATTGCTCTTTGCCGACGGCCATCCATATTTCTTTAAAGGCTTTCAGCTATATCCCCCGAGATATTTTCTTACCATTACCTCTATATTCTTACAATTTTTAACGGCGCGCACAACGGTCCGTCGCGGATTTACCGATTACACTGCTGGAAGTGTGATATTCATAAAATTTAATTAATTCCCATTGCATTTCGGTTCTCCATAATATTTGCGTAGTAAATATTTTTAACCTGCTTGTATACGATATCAAATTAACCCTGGATTACGGTAATCTACCGTGAGTTACGTTACTACGAAACTTTCATCAAATTTACTACTCAAAAGAAACCTGAAGAAATAATATTGTTTCGAACACTTATGCTGTAGATTTAATACTGTCCAACTAAATAAATTTTAACGACATTGTCGTAATCTTGGGTGAAATACGGATACTTAAAACACAAGCATTTCTAATTATTCTTAGGCAAATTGCACGAATCTCGTATGAAAATGGTGAATTTAATGTACAGCCGAGTACGTTGTTTAATATTAAAATACCAATTACCTTACCCTATATTTCCGTCGATGGAAACAAAAACGTTGCATGGCTATGCGCGTAATATATTCCGAGCTACACCACTCGTGGCACGGTGTAAAGGCGAATGGAACGATCAAATTGAATTCCTGCCAGACAGCTATCGCAGTCTCTGAAAGGATCTATTCGGCTTCCGTCCGACGAGATTTGGACATTCGCCTGATCTACAATACGTCCTTATCCCACGAAAGTCGCGTTTACCTGAATGGTTGGATTTCCGGTTGGTAGGAATTTGATTCGATGCTTCCATGTTCTTTTCAATTTGTTTCATTGCTCCGCTCCGTACGATTGATTTTTTATTTATTTATCTCTTTTTCTTATAGGAAGGATTGGCTTACCCATCCACGTTTCGAAAGTATTTGCACACTATTTGTTGGATTGTTTTTATATCTCTTTGCCGCGTAACTTTGTGTTACGATATTTATGGGCGCGCTCTCTTCTTTCTCTCTCTCTCTCTCTCTCTCTCTCCCTATTTCTATCTCTACCTCTCACCTCTGCTTCTTTGCGCTTCACTATTCTATTTACGGTTGTCATCGGGAATATTTATACCAGTTCGTAAAACGTATAAATACGCGATAAACAAATTGCATTTTATCGCGTGTTTGCCTATGCAAAGGAAGGATTCAGTTATTCACTACCGCCTACCAGGAGTAAAGTTATTAACATCGTTGTTTCGAGATATTTATACGACCACTTATCGCGCAGATGGAGGACACGTATCGCATAGTACGGGGAAGAATAATTAAGGGAACGTGTAATGCACACGCAAACCTCGAGCCCATTCCTAAGCCACAAACCGTGAAAAGTACCTGCAATTTTGGTTTCTGATACCAGACAACTCAATTAAGCGATGCCAGTATTCTTCCCTGCCGTTATTAACCCTGAAACGATACATAGAAGTTTACGGAATCGCCATTCCAATCTCTCGATGTCCTCCTCCTGGCCTGCTTTCGTTTAATTAAATTTTTCCAATTCCTCGATCGATTAAAAATTATTTCACCGAATCGTCGATACTCTGATAAAAACCGATCGAGTCCGAATTTCGATTTTCCAGGTTTTATATCACCGCTAAGGTACTTCTAAAACTCTCAAATTTGCGTTTAATTAAACTCCTTACCTGAGCAAATCAATTCAAGTGTCCTTCAATTCAATTTTTCGCGTGCTAAATAAAAATTCGAGTATCTCCTCAAATATGTTCAGGGGTCCCAGGAGAAGTATCCTTAAAACGCCGCGGTTAATTAAAATCGTGCGGAGGAATTCAACCGTGATTCACCGACGAGTCACTATGATATATCTTATCCGATCGTTCCATATTCCTGACGAGAGTTCCTCCCGTAGAACTGGTAACATTGTTTTGAAACACATTACATTAGGAACGCACGTCGAAAGCGCAATCGAACAAACCGCAAACTGCCGAGTGACTCCCGTTGAAAGAGTAATCTGTATACGGAATGCATAATGGAATGTAGCGCCCGCGGTGGTCCGCTGCATTGGAATAAGATTCGCAAGAACAAAAGGTGACTCGACCGTTGGTTACACGCTTTAGCACGAACGTATGTACGTACGTACGTAAGCGCGGGTATACGACGACGTCGAGGTAGAAGCACGTGTATCGAACGATAAATCGAACCGGTCGACGTACGATTTACAAGTCCCTTCCAACGAAACTTGGACGTTTTATTCGTCCCTGTGCGCCGAATAAAGATTCATTCCCGCTAAAGCGAGTCTCCGTTGGGCGCGAGATTTTACTTTTAAATTTCGGAGTTCCGGGCATGTGGTGCAGCAATTTTTTTTTTTTTCCCTAAATATCGCGTAACGTATGGCATTCGGAATTCAACGTTAACGAAGATATAAAAATATCGTCATGGTAGAGATGCGTTGTACGAGAACGGTATCGATGATTATCGATACATCGTGCTTTCGACATATCGCAGAAAAACAGAAATGTTATTTAGTCGCAACTGTAATTACATGGACATTTCGAAAAAAGCAATTTCGGGTATATTTAGCTATTTGGTTATATTTGCATATTTGATGATTTTTAAATAGTGTCGAGTGTAATTCGAAACCCCTCAATTTTCCACATTTTCCATCGTTCTTCCAAAACGATATTACGACACCGAACACGAAAATTGTGTAAAATGAAATTTAAATAAAATACGTGTCAATACTCTTCCCGGAGGATCAATAAACGTTAAGCTCGTCTCTCAACGATCCCGGAGTGTTTTTCCTTCAATAAAAGGAAACAACGCGGTTTTTATTGTAAATACGCTACTGCAATTTTTCTCACTCTCACCCGAATACTAATAATTCAATCGTAACACGATTCACCGTTGCAACGATCGTTTCGCGAGGCAGAGAGTAAGCCCAAGGTAAACTATTCTCCTCGCGAACCCCGAGCGTCTAACAGAACCGAGCTTCCCCGTTCTATGCAGAATCAAACAACCATAAACCTCTCGTAATAGTCGATCCTCGATGAGCCTTTCGATAAATTTCCGTTGACACGTGCAACCGGTATACCGAGGCCTCTCCTCTAACCACAGTACCCCACGCGCACACGTATATTATTTTATACGCGTACACGTATTTGCGGTCGACGGAGCGATCGAGTCAAGAAATTCTCCCTTTACGACTTTCGTGATCGACCCCAACTTTCCCACCGTCAGAGGAGGCAACATTTTGGCAATTAACTGGACCTTTCTTTAATACCCCCCCCCCCCTCCCTCTCCCGCCCCTCTTCACCCCATCGCCCGCCTCTTTTACCCTTGGAAATCCCTGACCACCCTTCATCCGACGTATCACTTTTCAACCCTCGCGGCCAAACGGCTATTTACACAAGAATAACGCGCTTTATGGGATTACGTCAAAACATCGGCGTGGAATCGTTACCCCGATAAAGAGAGGATCACAATGAACGAAAATAGAGAAGAAAACAGAGAGCCGATTCAGGGGGGTGAAGGAGGGACGGAGAGGGGGAGCAGAGGGTAGACGCAGGATAGACGCGAACGGGGGGAGGGGGGGGGGGGAGCGATAGGACGAAAGGGTGCAACGCCAGATCCCGGGGCTGCCTACCTAACCTACCCCCTTGGCGAATGCAAAATCAACCAACTATTGTGTTCGCGTACCGGCTACGGACGATGGCCCAGGGCTGTGTCGAGAATCGTGCGGTGCCCCCCCCCACCCCCCTCGAGTACTACGTTTTCGGTCCGCTAATTGAAACTTGAATTTCAAACAGCATGTAATTAAAGGGAACGATTAGGACTTCTTGCAATGAATGTCACGAAAGTTTCGTTTACGCGGTCGAGTTTGGATCTCGTATCAACCTCTTCTGCGAATGGATTCGCGAAACCTATCGCGTTCCGTTAGTTAAACCGTGGAAATCCTGAGGTTCCGGTGTATTCGTGTTTTGATGAAACGCAATCGATCTATGATGGATACTATTCGCGGTACAGGGTGTACGTAAAGTATTTCTTTGGTTTTACGGTAGACATTGATATTGCCAAAGATTTAGGGTGTGCCTTAAATGAGTGTCTAAATTGCCGTTTCGATATTGATAATAGTTTGACAGAAAATGATTTCTGTTTTCATAAAAAAATATAAACTCTGACTACATTTTGTTAATTTATACGAATTACGGAAATGATAATTTAATGTCGCCTGCTATATTTCTACGCTTGTTCGCGCACCAGGGACTCTACGAAAACGAAAAGCCATAATACTTAACGTCGGGAGACTCGTTATAAATAAATTTAAAAGATTATAAAAGAGAGTGGTTCACTTAGCGACTCGCGATGCAACAAAGGTCCGACGTATTTCCCGCGATCGATCGTAGATGTAAAGATCGCGTACGCGCAACACTGTACCGCACGTGTAGAAATTGCGTTCTCTAAAATCAATGTTATTATTTTCCTCTATTTCCGGTAGAATTGGAAACGACAGATCGGTCCGATGTTTTTTTTAGTTTCGCGCACTAGTGTTCAGCATGATGGATGTTTTCGCAATGAATCGACGTCGCGCGCCATTTACATCGATGCACGTCTACGAGCCAACCGGTTGATGATAACTGATCATGACAGGCTGAATCCCTGTACAGATTCACATGTCAATTGTTTTATGCTACGAGTTTGATTTTGGACAAAACAAAAAACAATTATTACAGGTTTTATTCCACTCGCAATTAATCCTTGAATGGGATATTAAAGATTTTCCGATACGAGTGCAGTGAGTATGTTTTTTTTTTCAACCGTTATTAGAGATGAACGAACAAAGTACGAGGGACGAATAATTACTATCTTTTAGAAGTACCTTTCCGATTTAATAGCCTTTTAATTAAGAAGTTGAAATCCCAGCATGGGAAAATTTCCCAGTTAATTCTTAGTTAACGAGGTATTAAAGCGCAAGATACTTTTATTTAATTACTTATAATTTATTACCGGCGTCGAGGTATTCGAACGCGGTATCGTTAGGAACGTACGAAAATTGGTAAATCGTTGGAAACGTAACACAGAGTAGAAATTACGTTAAAATACGCGAAAAGTAGCACGATATTTATTAAGCGGCCCGTATACACGGTCAATCTAGATTGTCGTGTCGCACGGTGCGATCGTGTTTCGCGAAAATTGCGTAAAATGATTGACACTCGCAGCAATGGACCGTCAAGATTGACCATGTACGCGACGCTTTACGCCCGGCATTTCGAATACAAAATTGAACATTAACGAACCGATACGAACAATTATTCGCTGAAAAAGAGAAGGAACGAAACGACCAGCGTAAATTATCGGCCTACGGTCGATAAAACCGGAACAGTGGAAGCCGAAGCGTGAATTAATAAATACGAGATTCGTACGAACTATTACTTTCAATGTTTTAACGTATCGCGACTCCGAAGGAGGCTGGCGTGCACCGGACTCTCGTAAAAACACGCCCTCCCCGTAACGTCGACGGAACGACGATTTCTCGTGCGTCTCGCAAGAATTCTCTCGAGTTTAAATGCTGAAACGAAAAGAAACAAAAAGAAAGAGAGAGAGAGATAGACAGACGATGGCTCATCGAAATTCAAGCAGCCCCATATCCGAGTATCGCTCCTCACGGATCGATATTCCCTTGTAATGTTCGGTACCGACGACGACGGCGGCGGCGACGACGAGCGACGGTGGGGTGGCAGGGAATTTTTCTGCGACACCGAGCATCGACTGGAGCGTCAAACCTGAGGTCGAGTCGTGCCGCGAATAAATTAGGCGACGGTTTTAAAGCGATTAGGAAGGTCAGATTCTAATCCGGGAAAACGAGTGGGTAGGGACCACGGCAGATGCGTTTTTCTCCCTCTCATCCGTCGGTCTGTCTACTCACCCTTCGCCCTCTCCCCCCCCCCACCCTTCTTCAGCCACCCTACCCGCTCTATCCCTCGTCATTGTTACCCGCTCGCGTAGATCCGAATGCGCACGGGTGACGATCCTAATGAGGTTACCCCCTCGCGAAGTCGCTCCAGATACGTGGACCCCGACGACGAAAGTGGATAAAAGTGGCTCCCGTGGAATACCAAAACGAGCCGTTTTTCGCTGCGTTTTCGGTGGCTGTTCGAGATGGGAGGGAGAGGGGGGATGGAACATAGAGGGCGGGGAGCGAGGTGAGCGGGGCGTACCGACGAAAAATAAATAGAGGAAAAACAAAGACGAGGCGTGACAACGTGCCACGCGGGGGCGCCGTAAAAAAAAAAAAGCGTTGGCTCATATGAGAAATGTCCGTCGTCGCTGGAGCTGATCCACTCCATTTGTTAAAAAATAAAAACAAAAAAGATGAAAGCGGATGCCCATTGTTTCACGGGCCGGTGCGATTGTACATTGATATATGTAGATCCAATCATCGCCATAAATCCTACCTCTTTAAAATTCAACGGGTGTACCAGAAACTACTCGTCCATTGGATTTTAAAGGGGGACTTTACCGCCGTTGTTTCGGGTTTCAATTAAATGCCTGGAGGTGTTAGGCGCGAATTATTTCATCCCGCCTCGATGGCTCGGGGTTTTTTTTTCCTTTTATTTTTTTTTCCGTTTTTTCTTTTTTAACCCGTATACCAAAAATATACGTTGTTTATTGATTTCGCGGCACGAAATGTTTCGACTGTCAGGGTTCATGTATTTTCGACCATTAGCCGAAAGTTATTGTAGGCCCGAGAACGCAGCGTTTTCGGAATTTTCAAACGGGGATTTTAATTTCGACAGAGATCATTTCGCGCGAAACGGGTAACGGTATAACGTCGAACATCTGCTCGCGCCTTTCTATGACGGCGCTCGGTTCCATTTATTAAAAAGCTATTCCTACTATTTTATGGGACTGCTGTGACAGCGTATCGAGATTTATGACCGCCATCGAAATATACCGATATTGCGCCGCACGAATCGCACGGCGGTCTTATTATCGACCATTATCGAAGTTTCCTATTCGACAACCTTTGTTACTTAACGGGAAGGAAAATTGGAACTTCCTGGCTGGATATTTTTTTTTTTTTTTTACTATTTTCGACGTTTCGTCCGCGTTGTTACTTGGTCCGGGTATACCCGACGTTGGAGTTCATTGTATTTCACTGTTGATGTTGTTAGTCTCGCAGAGACAAATTTTAAGTGGTACGAGACGATACTTTGCAATTGTGTGAGGTAGAGCGGTGGAAAACGTGCTAATTTTGGAATTCGCGTAATTTGGTTATTGTCGCAAATAGATTTGGTAAAGAGGAATCTGGGTCGTACGGCGATTTCATTTATCGCTCTACGAATATGAAAATTGTACGTTCGATCCATTATTTTGAGTATTTAACGTTATTCCTAATATTTAACTACCAGTATTGTAATCAAATGGTTATTTTTTTAACGTCCACGATACCGAATAATGCGCGTCACAAATAAAGGTAACAATACGTAGAATCGTTCAATGGAAACTAGGACCAGAAAATTAAACGTTATTTTAAAACGGTTTTAAATCGTTACATCGCTATTTACATTTCATACAATTGTTTTATCGCGTGTGTTTTATGTTCGACAAAAACGAATTTAACGACAGAATTGGTGAATTTTCAATTTTACGCTCTGTGCGTTTTCACCTGGCATCATCGAAACATTACCGACTAACATTTCTTCACAACCGTCCTCTATTAAATCCGCTGCACTTTCATCACTTTCCAAGCGTCGGAAAAATCTACGAAACAAAAATTTACCCAAAACGTTCGTTTCAAGGCGAGTTTCGCGAGAATCAATAATCCTTGAGCTCGCATCTGATCACCGAGTGAGCGGCAAGGTCCGTAAATAAAAAAAAAAAATCCGTCACCCTGTATATCCCTTTCTGCGTACCTGGCAGAATGGGCGCGCGCCCTCGTGTCTCCGTATGACGTAATCCGTGCCATTTATTAAAAGGCGATCCCCATTGTTTTACGGGGAGTCGCGCCGCGGTACAATACGTCTCGATGCGAGCCACATGGCGTCGTCGATCGGCTTATACGCGTACGTTTTATATTCGGCGCGCACACACAGAGAGGTACCCGCGTGTGCGTGTGAATGTGTCAGGATCTCGTGGGAAATATCTCTCATTCTCTGTTTCCGACGTAACGCGCGCGTGGGGGTCGATGGGAAACGGCGGGACGGAGGGGGGAGGGGGAGGAGGAGGTGGAGGGTTTGCAGGGGGTGGCAACGTCGATTTGCAGCTAGCCATGCCCGTAAACCAGGATCGGGCGAAAATTCAGAGTTTTTTTGTGCTGTTTTTTTTTTTTTTTTGACGAAAAACAATGTAGGGAAAGGGGCACTCTCGCGCTTCGAACCGCGGACGGGGGGGCGGTGGGGGGTTGGAAGGTCCGAACAACCGATACAGAGCGGTGGGGTGGGGGGCGTTCGGCTCGCCGGGATACGTCGTAAATCCTTCGGGTAGTTGTAAACATTAATAATTGAAATGGGAAAAGTACGGCCGGTTTGTCGTACGTTTCGAAGAATCGAAAGAAAGCGTCGCGGACGAGCGGCACTCATTGTTTCGGAGCGGAGGGCGGGACGTTCGTTGCGGATTTTTCGAGACGGTTAAGCGGGGGGGGGGGGAGCGGTGTCGTGCGGCGCGGGACAATACGAATCCGCGCCGCGATACCGTTACCCGATCGCGCGGGCCTCCTGTCTCGCGCGGCGAGGAACAATTATATTCGTCGAGCGCAAGCGATATAATGATTATTATTTACTTTCGATCGCGAGCGGCGGCGTAGCGGTCATAGGAATGGAGTGCAGAGTTAAAAGAAAATTCTGTGGTAAAGTTACGATCATACGTGTTCTTACGAACACACGTTTGTTGCTTGGGTCGAAAACCGTGGCCGAGCTTTGCCGTATTTCGGAAGGAGTCGCAACTAGTGTCCAGATTCGGGAAATCCTCGTAAATGGGCAGAATCTTCGAACATGCCGTGCGAAGGATCAATCACGAAAATCCCGAAGAATTGCGGAGTTTGCTTCGTCGTATAGCTTGCCGGTTTATTCGAAATACGGGACCAGCGACTCTCGTTCCTTTATAGAGGGCCAACACGGATTTTCCTCGTCCGGAGATAATATCCAGCGAATAAAAATCAGAAGCGGAAAATCTCCCAGTAAAATTGCTTTTTTTTTTTATTTCCGAGTGGACGCGGCAAATCTCCATCACTACGACTCCCGCTGCGAAAACGTAGACACGCCAATGCGAATATAAATCATTCATCGGTACACCCTTCTACCGAGGAGCCCAATCGGGAAGGGTCTGTTCCGTTCGAAAATGGTACGCCCGATATGCCGGGCCATTTGCGCCGTTTGTCGGCTCGATTCGCGTTCCTCGTTTACTTATTTAAAACTCTGGGACTCGCGGGAAAATTGACGCCGACGGGGGGGGGGGGGGGGGGGGGGGTCCGGACGAAGTCGAAGGGCGACGGATCCTGGAGGAGTCCTTTAAAACATTTACGTTTGATTTCGAGCGCGAAATGTAGTCTCGCGTCTACCGGCGCACCGTTCCGTATTATCGCGACTGGCTGACTTCGATTGCACTCGCGGGATTTGCGTAAAAAATGGAATGTATTCCTCGCGCGTTACGGGACGGAGGAGGACGCGCGGCAAGTAAACTGTGAGCCGCACCGCGTGCATTTTCATTGCAAAAGTTTGCAAACGTAAACGTTATCAATGGTACCAACGACTTTTCTCGATCGCTTCGTTGCCCCTTCGAAGTAAACTGATTCGATACCACGCATTCCTTTCTTGAAATTTCTGTTCCCATCGGCTTGGGAGTTTCGAATAATGACTACGTTTGCTGCGCTTCATCCGTATACTCGTTTCTTTTTTTTTTTACCGCGTGCACTGATTTTAAGAGTTCAACGAACCTCCCTCCATGTGCCTGCGACATTTGTTACGCAACATCCGTTTTACCCTTTCGCAGCCGAGGCTGTTTTCTACCACGTTTTATACAAAAGGAACAAGAACTTCTAGTCACGCGTGAAATGTTTACATTTTAAATAAAATATTTACTCTTTTTTTTTTAAATAGAATAAATGATACGAAAGAAGAAAATTTGGTGCTTCTCTTAAAACCACCATAAAAATGTAAGATACTTGGAGGTTTAAAAAACTCAACCCGTACCATTAATTCATACATACAACCATCAAGGCAAAACAATGTAACGTTAGTTACAAAGACCGCACCTAAATGTACGCTCCACCTTACGCTACCCCCGCCGTTATCGCGAATCGTTTAACAAATTTCCCACGCTCGGTAGTAGTTGCAAAGATCGTTTACGTACAACCTGCATTGTAAATTACTCCAAGTTTCTGATCGATAGCGCGTCGCTACGTATCGAATTTCCGTCGTCCCTGCGATCTCATTAATCGTCGTTGAAACTGAAAAATGGACGAGGCACAAAATCATCGTAATTATTCGACACCCGCGGGAATCGCCGCTCACAAATGACCGCTGCGTTATTCGCTCGACGTTTGTCCCGCTCGCGATTCGTTTAAATAAAGAATGTAGCCACGGAGAAGCGATCTATAATCAGGAATGAAACGAATGAAGGATGATACCACTCCAGCTACCTTTCCATGCCGTCATTTCCATCGTTTAACGCGCCGAACCCATCCCTCTCCCACTCATGCAAACGAAAGCGTATCCTACCGATAGGACATTGCGAGCATTCGCGCGTGTACGACGCACCGACGCGCGCCCACACAAACGCGAATCCTAACGCTCTGTTGACGAGGACAGTGTTTCGTCGGTACTAGAATAATATCCTGAAATAACGAGGCAACGGCGCAAAAATTTCCCTACGTTTTTTTCTCTCTCTCTCTCTCTCTCTATCCCTCCGCTTCCGCGGGCAGCCCCCGACGAGGCAAATCGACGGTGGCTTCCCCGGACTGGTGTGACTCATTGTACTCGATCGTAAATCATTTGACCGCCGGGTATCGAGGACCGCGATCCGATAGCTCCGCCACTCGAAAAACGACCGATAAAGCTATCGTAGAAGCGTAGGGAGGGGGGGGCGTGGGACGACGACGACGAGGTCGACGATACTTTGCATCCTCGAAAATGACGCCTTTTCCCGATAAACGTTTCGCGTATCTCTCGGAATTAATTATTGCAGGCCTGGCACTTTCGTTCGCAACCAATCGAACGGTGGAATGCCGTTCGATAGCGGCGTGTCCGTGACGTACGTGCGTTTCTGATCATCGGCCGACTTAGAGCAATAGAGCGTGGAGGTTTTATGCAAATTCGTGGTTTTATGGCCGGATCGATGAAGTGGGACTCGAGCAGGAAAGTGTTTTTTCCGCTTTCGCGGTGGGATTTTAGGAATACATGTTTTTGTTGTTCAATATTCTACGTTTTGCGTTACGGGCGCGTATTACGTTGTCACGTGTTTCCCCTCGAACGACGTGTACGCGAATATATTACGTACTTCGGGTAGACTTTATTAGAATTTATCTCACGAAATCAGTAGAAAATCAGTATAAACGCGTGCGTTTTGCATAAACATCCGCAGTTCATTTTCAACGCCGCTGGATCTGCATAGATTCGATAAAACGGATCGTAAGGAAAATGGTTTTATTTTAATAAGACGGTAGTAGGTAGAGAATATTGGGTTAACGCGTCGAATGCCGCGGGGGTAAACGGTGACCGTTGCTCGACTCGGGAGTGGCGCCATGGGGGTCATCGGTGACCGACGACGTTAGAATTAATTAAAGCGCGCGAATGAAATAAACGGTGGTATCGTAACTTTGTATGAAACATTGCCAAACTCTTAATACCGTTAACGTTACAATTCGTTTCGATACCAAGTGTGACTATACCCGCCAGCCAATATTTTGCATTCTTTAATAGTTCTATCATGATATACATTTGTTTATAATTCCTTATACGGAGTGCGGTAAAAGTTTCTTAACGGTTTTGCATTTTTTTAAATAAAGAAATTGTTGCATACGAAAAAATATACGTACGTACAGACGAAAAGGATTGCATCGAATTCTCGAAAGGGTTAACAAACTTTTATCACCACCCTGTGTATTAATTTCAAACAACTTGGATTAGAAAACAATAATTGGCATAATACGATGAAGCAGCGAATGTTGAGCAGCTCAACTGTCTTGTCCGCCGAAACAAAAAACTTAAGATTATAAATCGTCCGTTAATGATTCTGTTTCTTTTTAAAGACAAACGCTAACTAATCATATTACGACGTACCATGGCGAAACAAGTCGATCGTCAAACGAATCGTCATGGGCGAAGCATATAAAATTCACTTCGGCACTAACGCGTTAACGAACGTTTCGTTAACGTCCGGACAGTTGCGCCTCGAAAACACGAGATGCGACTCGTTGCCTTCCGTACATCTTCCCGTTATCGCTCTAACGTTCAAATAATTAAAAATCGCGAAAGAAGAGGGGCAATGATGCGCGCAAGTACGTAAACTTAATTAAAAAGACACGTTGGAGGTAAATAGTAGTGCGCGCAGTGCATAAAACCGAGTAAGTAAATAAAAGCGCATAAAACCGAGCACGTTGCACGCAGTTCAGTGGCGCGACTGCCGGAAGGTTAATTGAGAAATTTAGAGTCCCTCACATCAGAAAACTCAGGCAAATTTAACTCGACGCAACTTTCGAGGATATAGTGGTAATTATAAAAATTTGCAAAATATCGCTCTTTCCACTCGGTGAGTAAAACCGGAGACGTGGAGTTTCGGACAGTAAAATGGGCCTCTGGTCGAAAAGCACAAACGTGATCGTCGCAAGCTTTGTTTTCTTTCTTAATTCGTGCGCTCGTAAGTCAAAGAGGTCGAGATCCCGAATTAATCGATTGGAAATCGATTGCGCGAGTAACGGTATACGCGTAGCTTTTTCAACAAATATTTCATATACGCGAAATTGTTGCGGTTCACGACGGATCAAGTACGCCGGATTAAGCGCGGATAATGACACGGTCAATAATGGAGAATTATCTTTTATTCAATTAAAAGCTCCCCGGATCATCCGGCAGTTGGTCGCGGGTGAAAAAAAAAAATCGAATGCCGGGCAGTAAATCATTTATGTTCATTATCCGGTTCGGTAGTTTTCGCTGATTTTTATCCATTATGGGATACCGAGCGTTATTCGTTTAACGCCGCGTCGACGTATCGTACAAAAACGAATTTCGCGTGACCGACTGCGGTTTCGAAACAGCCATAAAATTGTCGATTTGTGGAGATCTTGAT
Source organism: Pemphredon lugubris (assembly GCA_933228935.1). Taxonomy (NCBI): domain Eukaryota; kingdom Metazoa; phylum Arthropoda; class Insecta; order Hymenoptera; family Crabronidae; genus Pemphredon; species Pemphredon lugubris. Next base: position 6,193,599 of record OW121819.1, on the reverse strand, counting down.
TTCGTACTTGTCGATACTTTTCCCAACTACCCACCACACCCCCGCGTTTTGATCGACCGGTTTCCAATTTGAGGAAGGAAAAGCGCTGATCACCTAATCTATTCGCTCGCTCGAGTCAAATTGATTGTGAAATGGGACGGCCGATTTAGGGTCTATTCGCGCATCTCTGCGTCATAACCGTTCCATAATCATCTCGCAATGTCGCTCCATCTCGCGCTCTCTCGCCCCGCAACGGATACGGAACCGATACGTCAGGCAGATCTGCGAACAGACCCTACATTACCCATTTCACTTTAAATTGATCGGTAAACCCTGTACCCGAGCGAAATGCGCGCGCACGATCGAGCGAACGATATAGCCCAATCTGTATTTCCTATTAAACAGCGTTCCAAGATCCTTCCGTCACGCGCTATCTCCCTTGCACATCGTGACGGGGATCGATAACGCGCTTCGGATCTCTCCGTAGATCGCAATCTTCAAAACAGATTTAGGGGCGAATGACGTTGGTCTGGAATTAATCGACACGATATCTGTCTAACGTCAAATTTATGGGAGGGGAGGATTACTGAACTCTCGGGATTAATAAGAATTAGGTATATTTAGTGGCTAAAGAATTACACGCCGTGCCGATGACGCGTGCTGTGTCCGACTGTCGAACCGCATCCTCTAGCTCGAGGATCTCCGATCGTCCGTTACAGAATTCGCGAAGAACGATCTATCGTCTATCGAGAGACGGTGATAGATTGTGAATGCGTGCTACGCAGCGGCACACAAGGGCGATGTCTGTTTTCCCTACAAATTCGTATTTCATTATCGACTTCTACTAGCCGAAAAAATGAAAACAGTACTATTTCGTAGCGTTTTCGTTAAGGAATATATAAAGAACTTTAGCTTTAGCCCCCAAACTTCCTCACAGGATATAATAATGTTAAGAATCGTGCGCGAACGCGACCGCAAAATAGGCATATTTAAAAATAACGTTTATTGCTAAAATACAGAGTATAACCATTCCCTCTCAGAACTCGAATACAACAACTCATATTTATAATTTGAATCTCGGCACCCGGCAACTAACAATGACAATGAAATACATAGACATTCGTAACAATAACATCGAGTCAGACACGATACCGACAGGGATACGCGTAACTCCGACATTAACCTATCGATCACCGGGAGCACATCTCGCGTCTTACACTTCCGGGACTTTCTGTTTCTTCCGCGCAGACCGTATTATAGTTAAAAGCCCCCGCAAGACAATTAAGTAGATCGCGTTTTTCCACGTGCAATGGAACAAGATGGTCGGGCGCGCTCAACCACCATCGTTGTATCCGCCGTTCCTGTCACCGGTAAAAGCACCAATATTTTAGACCGCCCCGCCTATAATGACTCAGCATTATACACTCGGTACGTACACATTGCTCTCCGGTACCGTACCGAGCATACGCTTAAGCGCCTCGTGAAAAGTCCCCCCGGGGGTGGGGGGGGGGGGGTGGGGCAAAAGAGCACTTTTCTTGCACGGCGCGAATTAAGTGCTGCCGATTCGCCAAGGTAACTAACTGCTTAACCGTAGCACGCGGCTCCGCCTGAAGAGGCACTCTGTTTTCAATTAGCCGCACGCTTACACGGATCCGCGTTATTGTGCGGCAGCGCGAAGAATCTTTTGTGACGAAGGTGCGAATAATGTTTTCACGTTTCTTCTCATTTAAATCAAAATTAATTCGAGTTAAGGTAGGATTTCGTTACCACGATCGATCACGAGTCGTCGTCGTTGTCTCCTTCTTTCACTTTCGTCCATATTAACTTCTCGCACGTCTTGCTCTTACAATGAATCGTCGACGACGAAACGAAACCCGTACCTTTACGCGAAGCGCGAGTTCGATCGGTCGCCTCTCCGAATTCGTGTTCTCGATTTCGAGTTCACGGGGTAAAGAGGTAACGATTTCCTTTCCCTACTACGCGCGCTGACTCGAACACAGCTCGGATCGTAAACTATGCTCGAAAGCAGGCAACGGTTCCAAGTCTAACGCGCACCCATCCACCCACCCACCCTACGGTACCGCGGGCAGCTGCTTGTAAAGTGAGGAAAAAGAAAAGGAGAGAAAGGAGTACAAAGAAACGATGCACCGAGGAGAAACCGCGAGGATTAATTGCTAATTATTTTACCAGGCGCGCCATACTTCTCGTAATATGGCCCCCCCACTCGGGCGCTCAAGACGCGGGTGGATGATTAATATGCGGCTTATCGTTAGCTGCCGGTATCGTAATAACTCACAATTAGCGTGTGCATTTGAAAATGCAAACGGGGGACGCGGGAAGTTTCGTTGAGTTGGGCGACGCGGATGATACACGAAAGAGATGATCACGCGATGGAATACGATTATACTGACTTTGATTCTCAAGTTTCTCACTTTACCGCGGACTTAATATTATTGTTTACTCGTTGAGGGAGGACGAGCCGGGTTTTACGATGAATATCGTTACGATACTCTCGCGGGAGTGAGATTTTCGGTCGGGAACTCGATACTTTACGTAACGTTACGAACGACGTCGAAGTTTTTGAGATCAATTGATCGATTGATCGACGAGCGATCGATGTACCTTCTTATACACTCGTCCGCGACGCGGTTGTGTGTTTCCGAAAGTTTCCGAATCTCCTTGCTCCTTGCGCAGCTCGCGAAACGATCCGATTTGCAAGCGTCTCTGATCGATTCTAGCTCACTGAATTACTTTACGATTACCGTTAACATTTTGCGATCGGATCTTCCACTAGAGCCGCTACTGTATTCGCGCCGGCAAGTTTTCTTGGTTAAAGTTTACGCTTAACGGGTAACGGTGCCAGGTAATCTCGGTAATCCCCATCGGACTCGCAAATCCCGAAAGAACCGCAATTTTTTTATAATGTTATCGGAGAACGCCCAAGAATAGGGTAAATCATGTTTCAAAAGTTAGACAAATAATGGAGTAGCAACCTACCTCGCGAGCGTGAAAGCAAAGGACGGAAATAAGAAACGTAGATGTCGGTTAATTATTCGATCACGTATCACGCGTTCAATTTTTGTTCGTAACTTCGAACGAGAGAACCGTAAAGAGAGTACCTGGGGCATCGCGTTATCTTCGTACGGCAGTGTCTCCATCTTAAGAAAATAAAGCGAATTATCGAGCAAGAGAGGGGTTGTTGTCGTTGTACCGTGTTGTTCGTAGTCGACGGCGGGAAAGTTTTCCGGGGAAAATAATCCCTGAGTCGATCGACTGCGCTTTTATTATTCGGTAACTGCCTTTTAAGTAACCGAGCATTACGTTTGATCGAACTCCCGGAAGTAAAGTTCCTTTATGATGAAGGTGAGTGGTTGCAGTGCTTGCGCCTCTTCGAGGTTCTTCCTTTTTTTTTTCTTTTTTTTTTTTTGTTGATAAAACGATGTAATCGATGGGAGCCTACCTTTCCTCGAGTTCGATAACACTTATGTAAATGGCGGAAGGCTTGGGTAGCGTTAAGCGACGCAGCGAACAACTCGCGCGAAAACAGAAAAGTCAATTACCGAGATTGTAGGACCGTGTCTGCTTTATAGTCGAGTTCGATCACTTCTCACACTCGCCTCACGTCTTTGGCTTAACTCGACGATTTTTCAGACGGAAATCTAACGGGTGACTCCCTTGAAATACAGAATTTCAGCGATCGATAACGCGATTCGGGATGGGTTTCGAACTACTTTAAGGATTGTCGAAGTAACATTTATTCGATTAAAATCTCTAGTCGACTCGCTGTCCGGTACGGTACGTTCAATTAAACGTTTAAAAAGACAATAAAATATTGTTTTACGTTTTTTTCCCACGATTGTTATTTTCGATTTAGAAACGGTGCTCTCCGTTTGTTTGTACACTGCAAAATACCAACCTTAAACGTCGATTGTGAAAATCTAGAAAACACGAAATAAAACGTGCACAGTTACACACCTTCCGTACGTCAAAGAGAAACGTTTTCAAGCATCGCTGGCCGTTTTCGCGAATATTTGAATTGCCGTACGGATTAACGGAGGTTTAAGCTCTATCCCCGGATAGTCTTTGCTAAGTGATAAAATTCATCAGGGCAGGGTCGTTTTATTAAAATTGAAACGTCTAATTGAAATTACTCCATAATTCCATTTTTATAATGAAAGCGCTAACGTACCGTGGCAATATTCTTACTGGCCGTGACAGCAGTTGTACTGCAAGCAACGTACGTTAATCCTGGCGTAACGGTGTCTTGGATTTATAGAGACTCAATTTTTTTAAATCAAAAGACAGTGCATAAATTCTTACCCAAGACTACGAATGCGAGATGTATGATTTTTAGTTCTATTTTCTCTGATTGCAAGTGGCACAACAGGTATTATTTTCATTTTTAGTCATAATACACACATATCGATTTGCACTTCTCTATTTTGTGCCCAAAAAAATTGAATCGAATAATTTTATTAGTATTCCACCAGACTCTTTCATGCTGCGAACAGAATTCCGAAAAAAACAGAATTGGCGGCAGGTCCGCTCGTAAAGGAAAGGTTTTCTGGGAATTCGAGATGCCAAGAAAAATGATAGACTCGACTAAAGCGAACCGTTTATTGCGTTCAATCACACTTGACGTATGTGGCAGCGATAAAATCTAACTTCACGTTCTATGGGAATCAAAATCGTTTCGCGCCTGGACGTGAACCACCGGTTTCCTTGGTTCATTTCGTTCGTCCCACAGTGCCCCATACCGATGCCATTACGAGTGGCGTGTACTCTTGCATCCCCTTTGGTCATGAAATCTACTATAAAGGACCCCTTCCTTCCCTCTCCCTCTTTCCCTCCATTGCCCGTCTCCTTCTGTCTCATTTACTCCCTAACTCAGTCTGTCTCCCTCTCTCTCCGCTCGTTCTCTTTCTTTATCTCTATATACTCGAATACATGGGATTACTCGGATATCACGGGTCTAAACCATAAAGAGAAAAATATTAAATCACCGAGCGGGTCGGGGCAAAGCCGTCTGTCGCTCGCGAAGGTTAATTTTATTTCTCCATTTTTCAATCTAAAAACCCCCCGCGTATAATCCATCGCAATTCTTTTGCCGCGCGTAAGGAACGCAGAGCCTCGAGAATCTCACGAAGACAGCGCAAAAGTTCACTATGCGCTAATTTACCTTCATCTCCGCTGAGAAATGGATCGATAATTCAAAGGACGTATCGAGAAACGGACTAGTCGAGGTAAGCTACGACGGGGAATATGGAAATTCCGTGGGGTGGAGGGGGAAAAAACGTCTAGAAAAATATTGTTTTAAGGGCTATTTATTCTATCCTGATTTAATTCCGGCGAATCCCTGCCACCGGTTATATCTCCATCGGGTCGATCTTTCATTTCCGATTCATTTCCAACGGTCACGGTGGTAAAAGAAGCAAGATCCACCAATACCACCGTCGAGTAAGTTCTCTCTGCCGAGACCCTCGTGAAATAAACCAGGAACGCTTCTCTCTTGGAAGTGGAATTATGTACCCGCCTTAACTTCGCGCGACTAATGGAGGGAGACAGATATATCGAATTAACTGAGACATTATCTACTTCTACGTGCAAGTTCGCTCGTGCGTACCGCGTTTTCATTTCTCTTTTGGCCCACCCGAGTACGGTAGGTAGTCCGATCATATCTTCGATGTGATTAACACTTGGTATTTCTATCGTCGAACATTACCATAAGTTGTGCGATAGTGCCAGACAGTTTTCTTCGACGGTCGCCGTGAATACGTGTTAAGTGAAAAGTCGTGCGATTATCATTCCACCGTCGCGGTACAGGCTCGGAGCAATTGAAACGAAACATTCGCGCAACTTCTGTATTCTTGGACATTCCTTTGTTTACTAAAAATTGGCGTTTTCTTCCTCGCGTGCAGGTGCGTTACGAAAGATAAGAAATTTGAAAAATTTCAAGCACGCTTAAAGAATTAAAGAATGATCACTGCAGCATCGTTTAAAGCATTACTGTCTCTTTTATGTATTCAGCCTTTGATACATTAAGTCAGATTCTTCTCTGCCAGGCGGCGGCCAACACGGTAGCAATTCCTAACCGTACAATAATATTTTTCTAGAAAAAGTATACTCAAGTGCTCCCATTTATTTCGAAGTTTTCTCATTTTTTTTCTCGCACACTAACAAAGTGCCATTCACAACGGATCGCGTGCGGTTCGAAACAGTACACCTCAACGAAATATTGCGCGGAACAATATCGTACGTGTAATATTAAAAATATTTCAAACCTGCACTCCTTGTTTAAACGCGCGAGTGGCTCCCGTTGGGTTGCAGAAAAAACATCAATTCAAAAATTTGTATTCCAGTAAACCCGTTCTAGGTATCGTTAGAATTTGGAACATGATTGAAATCGTGTTAGGGTCACGCTCACATAGGTGTTTTTTTTTTTGCTCCAATGAATAATTTAATCAACAAGTAGTGCGATAAATGTAGACTTGTTTATGTCGTTATACTCTATAAAAATCAGATTACTTATACTCGATGCATTTCAAACTCTCTGTTTAAAAAATAATTTTGTTTACATTTTTTAAAAATATTTTTTGGTAACACATATTGATAAAAAAACATGTAGTTTCAAAACAATCTATTATTATACGAACAAGTGGTTCCTAATACAAGTTTAATGTTCGGATCGTGCAGCGAGATCTCTTCCAGTGAAACTTCCAAACACTCGTAAACAACGTTTTTTCAAATATCGTTTGCCATTTACGATCGGAGAAAACAGAAGCAACAAAATGATGGATCACGCGTCGGTCGATTGCGCATTGATCGCGTATCAGCCTATTCATATAAAATATACATACATTTATTAATATTTATATACAAATTCCGGAACTGCATCAATAAAAAAAAAAAATCAAATACATACAAGTCACCAGATATCGTTCGATAAATACGAGACACCGTTAACCGCGTTTGTCACCCCTATGCCAAAATTGGTCTCTCTCTCCGTGTCGTCGCTCTCCTAACCCCATCCCCCGTGCATCTCGTTTCGTCGTCCCACCTTCGTCCGACGCGCCTGCCGTCGACCTCCGCTCGATGCGTACTCGTGTTTCGAGTAAGTGCCCATGCACGATACGTACTCGCCTTAATAACGAAGGTAAAGTACGGTACGCGTTACTCGAGCAGCACTGACGTGTGCCCGTGGTTGACGAGGCGAGGGAGAGAAGGTTCGGCTAACAAGATACGTAAGCGCGCGCGCGCGTGCACACGCACACGCACACGTATACGCGTACAATGCGTACGTTTCGTGAGCCGCCACGTGACCCCTGACCCTTGGCCCCCACACCGTTGCAAGCCAAGCAAGCGTGGATATATCGTTGCACGCGTGACTCGTAGGTGTCTCGAGAGCGAGGAAATTAATGAAGAGAAATTTATAGGCAGGGTGCATAAACGTAAAAGCTTTGATCCGGCACCCGATTCCTCTCGCTCTCTTGAAAATAAATGCTTTCACCGATTTCAAAGGGTTCATTATGCCCCCCGACTCCGTTGCGCTTCCTCGTCGTTCTCGCATCGTGCGAATTTTGTATCGCGATATTTCCTTTTTTTTTTCTTGTTATTCGTGTACTCGAAGACAATCGCGACGGCGATGCACGATCGTTGAGCTCGTAATCGAATTACTGACCATCACGACGGGTCCTTGGTTCGTAATACTTTCATTTTTATTCGTAGTCCTTTACTCGATTACGAATTACTGTGGGATATAATGTGCGGGTAATTTATTTTCACGTCGACGTTTATTTCAAAAAGCTACGGATTACCCGAGCGTCAAGGAAATTCTTTGTCGCAGTAATGGCAGGAGTTGTTTCTTTTTTTTTCTTTTAACGTTTAGTCGACGAGGAAAGCGTAAACGCAGACACAGATTCGTGCTTGTATTTTGTAACGCGTACGAATGTACATTTTCCGAGAGGTGGTGCAGCACGCGAGGCGTAACATTGTAATCAGAGAGTTACGTGCTACTTTGTTGAATATTGTAACTAGCGTTTGCAACGTACGGCGCTTGTTACGACTATTCGTTACGTGTAAGAGTTACAACAGTTTCGTGTAAAAGAGGATTATGACGAGAGTTGCGTGCTTCGCATGAACGTTACACCTTATGTTAAAGTTACGCGCAATTTCGCAAACGTTAAGTAGCTCGGGGAGTTTACGGTGGACTGGATATTATTAACGGGTGGCGTGATTCGTATATCGATCAACCGGAAATGCGGACGCAAATAAAAGCGCGAAAAGAAGAGCGTATTAAATATTTTAGCGCGACACATTTCACGCGACGTATGTACCTCGAAAATGTAATAGGCGTGGAGAAAAAGATTTATATACAATATCTGTTAATCTCTAATGCAGTGGTTCGCAAACTTTTTTATCTTCCGTACCCCTCGAGTAGGATTTTCATTGACAAGCACCCCCTTCTTCCGCCACCCACAGTACACAATTATTCATAATTTACATAATTGCAAAATATTAATTTCCGTCATTACCAATATTTTTTCCTGTACCCCCTAACAGACCCTTTGCTTACCACAGTTTCGGAATCACTGCTCTAATGAATCGTTGTGAAACTTTCACGCATTATTCGCGAGATATCAAGAGAGAAGGTTTTGTCTCGCGCCATGTACAAGTACGCGAGAACTAGACCTTGTATCTTTTTATGCCATCTATAAAAAGTGCAGGGGATAATTTTCTTTCCGCCATATTAAGTGAAACGATTATTCGAAATTGATTAACTTCATTATACGTACAACGATGGATCGATGGCCTTCCGCGGCGTCCCTTTAACGTTGGACAAGGGTTAAAAACTCGAACGTCGCACCGAGTCAATCGACGGTAACAGTTTTGTCAGTAAGAAAATCAGCGTAACGATATCCGAGGTATGCAAGTTACGAAGCATCGCGCTTGTCAGTCAAAAGGTAAGTCACGCGAATGCATAATGTTGCTTGCAAATTGTAGGTGAAGTATAATATATTCCCGACGTTTTTCTTCGGTACCGGGGCATAAGAAATAAAGGGGGAAATGAAAAAGTGGCGCTGTAACGTAACAAAAGCTTCAAAGAAATCATAAATCAAATACGTCCGTTCTTTTTCGCGTTTCTGTCTCGAATAGCTCTATAAAACGTAGTTTTAAGATTTGTGGATTTTTCATGGAACGGAAAGCTCGTTGCCTTCTCGTCGAAAGCCTCGGAAAATTATGGAGTAAGGAAGGTCGAACGACGACCAACGAAGCCATGGGAATAAACAATGCGAAAGCGTGACATGTTAAAAATGTCGCTGATACTCGATCTCGAGGAAAGAATTTTTTTTTTTTTTTTTGTCTCTTGATAACGTACGGATATCAACAACGCGAGGCACAAACTTGCAAACGCGATAACGTTTTGCAAATTAACCGTGTAATTAAGCGATAAAGGTTTAAGATACAGTTGACCTCCTTCCTTCGATACTATGTTTCCTTGATTCCTATCTGCACCTACTCTACTATGTTTATGTAGGGAACGTGACTAATTCGACGGTGCTCGGTAGAAACGTGTTAATTTGAAAATCGACAATTTTAGACGATAAGAAATTAAAGTAGAAAATGGAAATTCTACTCTTTGTTAGTAACGCGTATTATTAGTTTCTTCGACAAACTTGAGAAAACAATTTAATTAAATCGAACAAAGAGATGTTAATAACGATATTAAAACAAAAATTAAAATTAATCGACTTAATATCTCGTACTCGCATAACGACGGATGTCGTAGCACGATTTTAATTCTTTAACCGTATAATCGATCGACATTTCTGAACCTGGGTCAGATTTAAACCAAGTCCCGCGGTTTTCATACTTAACGCGTTATTTTCCCGAAGCATCGCCGAATTACCAAAGCATGAAAAATAAATGAGCGCATCCGTTATGCAAAGACTTTCCAGTTCGAGACTCGACGCGATCGAACCTCCGAAACGCCGGATCCGCGAATAATTGATGATTCTTGGAAATTTCGAAATCTCCTAAATTAAAATCCGCCTCTTTGTTCGTAGCCTAATTCGACCTCCACCCAAGCTCGCCTCGCGTGCGTCGTAACGCCGAATCGATTAAACGGCGGATCGTACACTTTATTAATCGCGGACGTATGCGTGGCATCTGGCCGAGATGTAGGCTATACTTTCGCGCAGCAGAAGCGATGAGGTAATAAATTTTCGGCAATTAGTCTTACGGGAACGCCGGTGCACGATGCGTCTCTCGGTTGATCGTACCTACCCCGCCGTAGGTACACGGAATGTAGAGCGTATTCGTGCCGAAGCATCTACCGACGATTCAGTTTTCTATTACACCGCCGCGTGCTTAAAGAGAGCCGCGATCGTCGTTACGATTTATGAGCGGGAGACACGAGAGATCTATTACGGATCAATAAAATGACTCGCGCGACGCGTCTTCCCGATGGAGACGTGGAGACGGGGGATGCACGGAGGTTCTTGAACTCGATGCACCGAGGAGCCTAGAGAACGTGTGTGTGAGAGAGAGAGAGAGGCAGAGAGAGAAAGTACCAGGGCACAGGGAGGAGAGGGCAAAGGGAGACGCGTATACTCGATTCCAAGACGCGGGTTTCATTTGACGGGACTTACCCGAGGAATGCCGAGGACCATCGCGCCCCGATGTATGCAAATCACGTGCCGATGCATTACTTTTTTTATTATAGCTCGCCGGTTGCGCGTGCCTCTTTCCTTCGTTCGGAAATTAAGGACGGTCAATATTAAATGGAGTCACATTAAATCAACTTTGCAACTCAAAAATTTGCTCGTCCGCGACAGTGGATAATGGAAAACACACTTTTTGTCAGAGGATAAAGTTTTGTTTTGTGATTTATTTTCAGACGTGGCTTCGTAATTTTTTCTATCGTCCTCCGATCGTTTGCAAATTCGAATTCAATTATCTATTCATAAGCGCAGTATTTCAAGATATTCCTGGCCATACGATAACTATACGTGCCAAAGCTTTAATTGGTATTTAATGAAATTTTTTATTTAATTTTAAATTTCAACAATTTTCACGTGTAACTGTAAGCGCAATATTCCAGGGTACCGAGGATCCTATAATATCTATACATTCCGGAACTTTTATTGGATTCCAATGAAATTTTTCACATGCATTCCTCATTTGCCGTAGAATGATAAACGTTAGTTATTTGTTAAAAAATAGAGGAGCAACGTATAATACGAGCGAGTTACGATACATTTACATACCTCAAGGAAATCATGTTTAAAATTAACGTTCGAGTATAATTTGATTCTGGTAACTACACTGCATAAAATATGCGATATATAAAAGTCCAAGTGTTCCAAATAAGGATCGTCGTTAATTAACCCAGTTTCGCGTCTCTGAGCTAAATCGCGACTAATCGCAAGATCAAAGTCCGTGAAAACAGCAAGTTAGCTCAACAATTGCCACCGCGTTGAAACGAACTTCTTGGCGCGATTGTTTTTCCTGCCTCGGCGCGAAGAAAACCAAGGCTCGTATCTCCGTGAAATGCGCGCGGATTACTCAATGGATTATAAATAGATGTCATCCAACGGAAGCGACGTGGGGTTCGATTAAGGCTCATCGGTTTTTCTTTGCGCGGCGATAAAGTAACGGTCGTTCTTGCCATCGTTGTCACGTTGAATTATTCGCCGAGAGAGAATTCGCACCACCTGCTACGTTCTACGTTAGTAAGTAGTTTGCCAATTAGCAGATTAGGAAGGTAGGGGGCCAGTCTCGGGTCTAGCCTATACAAAATACGGCCGAGAGTACATCGACGAGGAGAAATGATTTTAGCAATGATGAATAGGATTTTGATTTTAGAATGTTAGTCGTTGCGGATGGGCGGTTGCGTTAACGGAGGAAAATTGTTAACAGAATTATCTTTGCGTGCAGGTCGAGACACCGAACGTAGGCCATTCGGGTAAACCAAATCGAATTTTTCGAACATGGAAAAAGAGTTACGACGGTGCTTCGAAAGTATTAAAGCGGATAGATCGAACTTCCCAATCCCAAGGGAGTTAATAAAACGCAGTTTTATAATGGATTGAGATAGATTTTCGACGCGAATTCGAGTCGAACAATTAACTATTCGGAACGCTGTTTAGTTGATTTTTTTGAACATTTGAAATTGAATATTCTTGCCGCTTTCGACCGTGCGATATAGAACTTCCTAATAATAACGACTATATGGGTTGTCTGATTGACAGTTTGACCTGGATTTACGTAAAAATGTAATCATTTTTGTACCATTATGTGAATTAAGTGGTCTTAAATTGATTTTAAACGTTCTTCTATTTACAGATCACTCGCGTGGGTTTTAAGCGCATCACTCCGTATCAATACAAAACGTTCCGTCTATTTCAAGTACAAGCGTTTAAATAAAAATTTGCCAGAAACAGCAGGGACAGTATCGTTCAGTCTTTACGCTTAAATCGATCGATTGAGCCCTAAATATATATAATTCAGATTTTGATTCTATACCGAAATACGCTCGCAACAATTTTCATGTTTCCATACATATTTCGATATAACGGAACACCTGATATTGCAATCATTACTATTGATGGACTCATAAATCTTCATTGCTCGAAATGGGTCTTTGATGTTCAATATTAACTACCTTTCTTTTCGTATTAACAAATTCCTGATTTTCATCGCATGTACCACCACCCATCGCCTTCTCGCACGACTTTTCTAATATTCCAATGACGCGAAGGAATTAACGATACTCGTGCGAGTTTCCATTAACAATGAGTTCAAGAACAGTATGGACGCGGGAATCTATAAATCGCTAATCAGTAAAGTCCATCGTTTCACGGATTAACGACCATACATTTTTCAACGAGCGTCCGGTGCTTCGTGTGCTCCGGCCCGACTGCCACCCACACCCTCTCGTGTCGGTGGATTATAAATCATGGAATAACGAACTAACACGTTCGCTACATAAGTTTCTTTTATAACTTTTTCCTTTTTCGCAATTTTCCACGGTGTTATTGCGACAAAATAAATTGAAATTCGAGAGAAACGTGTTGCCGAAATGAAATTTGTAGCGTCCGTATCTGTTCCCTTCGCTTTATATTAGAATCGTATCGAAAAGACGAAGTAAAGCAAAGTTATCGAGTAAAGGAAGTTATCGATCGTTTATATCGATGAAAGGAGACTACCGTTGGTCGAGTTTCATAAAAAAAATATATAATTATCGTTGCTTTGCTTTTCACATTAGATTAGTAGTCAAGAGACAAGGTCTTGTCTCGGGCCAAGTACTTAAAAATATGTGATAAAGATTTTCTGAGAACATTTTTATACGAGCAAGTTCAGACTTACCGACAGTTGTTTAATAATTTCATTACATACCGCAGGATACTTTCGAGAAATTGAAAATACTTCCGAAATATGTTTTTGTAACTATTACTCGAGAGAAATATTTAAGTATTCGTTTGGCAATTGTTTTCCACGTTAAATTACAACCGACAATTTTATAATATATCATTCCAACAAACTTTTCCATCGAGTAACGATTCTCGAAGAAACAAATCGCTGATAATCCTGGATTTAGACGTAAATGTTTATGGAAGCGTTCTAACGTTATAACATCTCGCTACTTCGAGTAACAATATCGAGTTTAAATATTGGAGCAACGCGTGCCACCTGTGGCGCAGCTATTCAAATACATATTTCCTATAATCGGGTCGCCTACCTTCGCACACTCCATATCAAAGTTTTCCCCCTCGCGGATGAAAATAGGCTTCACAATGGCAGTGCGTGCAACTGGAATCACGTTATCAAAACAAATGCATGCACGAGTTCAAAAACAGAAATGCCGGATTTCGCGTTACCGCTCGCCGTATAAACGCAATATTCGGCTGAATGCTAATTCGTTTACTCTTTTGTGGCAAAAGTGAAGAAAAAAGCTGAATGGAATTCCGCTATTGTCGGTTACGCGGGGAAAGGACAACGAGGCAAGATTTCCGTAACAATTCGTTAGTTTGTACAGCCAAGGAGGTGGCTTTGAGTTCCATTGCTCGTTGAACCTTCAACACAGCGAACAGGTGCTTTTTCAATTACAAATTCCGACAAATGTTTGTACACTTCTTTTTTAACCGTTGATTCGACTACTAGGATAATTAGATTTTGGCACTTTCCCCTCCGCGCTGAAATCTTAATCACTTTCGCGAAACAATAAGGTGCCATTTGCTTTCTCTTATTGTTTTGCGTTTGTTCGCTGACCTCGAAACAATAAAGAGACTCCGAGCGTCCACTGGTGCAAATGGTACAAATTGAAAGTCAATTACGCATTCTACGATTCGAAACGTTAATCCTCGTTAATGTGATTATTTCGTTCGAGTAATTTCAACGTTCTATAATTGCGTCGCGATCCCTTCGACGATAACATTGTTGTTTTCTGAAATTCCCCCCGCTGTTTTAAGATTTTCTCCATCGAGACTTCTGATTAACGACATTTTGCATAAATCCAAACGATCGAGAGAGCAAGAGGGATAGGAGACGCCTGGGAAATCGATGTGCGCATCGACAATGGCACGTTATCCCGGACCTTTCTCGGATAATTAACCGTTCGGCGAATGTTCTAGAGTCAAGTATTTAGCCAGCAGGCATACTTTGCCGTAATACGGTCGAGTGTTTGGCGGTGGGTGCTTTAAGCGAAGAAATTGACAAATTGATGGGTGCACCTAAGTACGAGTGGGGGAGAGAAGAGGATAGTTACGCATTTATACAGCGGGAGTCACGAAGCATCGGTACCCGAGATCCCTCGCGAAATATAATTTATAATAAATTCGAGTTTAACATATTTGAAGATTATAATGTTTTTTCCTCATATCATTAGTATTATTATCGGAAATGCCAACTCGGGAGCAGTTTGGCTGTAATCAATGTCTCAACGTACTGATCTACACACTTTACATTAACGCTGTATTGTATTAGCAATCTTGTTATCCAAAACTCGCTGATTTCAAATCTGTATTCCTCCTCTTCTCACCGGGTTCGATCGATTCTCCAAAATAATTTGCCAACATAAAATTTGTTCGGCGTCGCAGAATAGACGATGCGTCTCGCAAATTTTGTCCAAGGACAAAACATTACGCCCATTATTATCCACGATGTTACTCCAATTCACCTCGGAATCGATATCAAACCAGTCGCGTCGTACTCGAGTCGAGCACCCATCGCGTTCTTTTCGTCGAATTTAACTGGAAAGAACGTTGCGTGTCCATCAGTTCCCTTATTAAGGGCGCGCAATAATCTCCGTCTAGCTTTCGAGCTTCGGAAATTTCTTACTGAAAATTGTCTGAACTGTCTGGAATGGGGTGGAGGGGGGGGAAAAGTTGATCAAGTTTTTGACGAGGAGAACCCGTTTGGAAACGTGCGCGCGCGCGCTCTTTCGCCCTCCCTCTCACTTATTTGATTCCATTAGCCCCATCAGGATGGCGACGAGAGGGAAACACAGTCTCGAGTTAACAACTTTTACGGAGTAAGAAACGATGCGACGCCCGGGCGTTGTTACTTTAGATTGTCGGGGGGTGTTGACCGGCTACCAAGGAGTTTCGACAAGTTTGACGAACGACACCGGTAGAGTCCCGATTCCGGGCACGACGCAGTCGTCGCGACGCTTCACGAAAGAGCGACGTTACCTCTTAGAGATATCACCGACCCCTATGGATTCACGGCTCAGGGGCTGTCCCGGGGTATAACCGGATCTGCCGTGAATTGAACAATTTCACGCGAGAACGATTAAGATAATGACGATCCAAATCTCGAAAAGTGCGCTCGGACCTATTGCCGGGACGTAGCTGCAGTGGCGATAACGAAAAGATCCATTTGTTTCGAGATAGAGAAGAATAGATCTCCTTGGGAAAACGTTAATAACGACGCTTGACAGGAATGATAAACTGTAATACAGCCGACGTAGTTTTGCGAAAAACGTCAGTGGGAGACCACTCGCGAGTTTGAAACGATGTTCGAACGAGAGACGAGTAGGGGGAAAATTCGGAGCGGATGTACGAGATAAAACTTGTCGTTCAAGTATTGTGCTCCGACGGATAAGTCGGAGAGTAAAAGGGGATCATCGTAATAAGACGAAGAGAGCGTGCGTGAGCATCGTAATCGCAGGTGTTTCACCATCCCCTAAAGAGCCGCAAAATTGGCACGCACCGCGTTTAACGAGCGAAATGAAAGATTTTGTGGCACGATAACATCGTCTGATCCCTCACTTGAGGCCAATTACCAGTCGTCGGGTAAAGCTTCGCGCACACTGATTCGGAGCTGAATAGAACCGACAGTTTTGTGTCGCGACACGGTCAATTTTACTCGTTCATCGCTTTGGAGTGAATTTAAACAAATATGAAATATATGTAGGTAATATTGATTCTATTTACCAAGTTGTTCGCGAACCGTTATTAAGCTATGTTATTGTAGGAAATAAGAAAGTGTTGCGCAGTTTATTGTGAATGCGTGCATGCGTACGTGTATGTGTGTTTAGTCCGCAAGAATGCGGTTGTCTTTGCTTTGAATAAATAACGATTGGCGGATGCGTAGCAACGAAGCGACGTAATTTTAACGGAAAAAAAGAACGGTCGAATTGAGACGCCGAATGAGTGACATTTCCAAGCGTCAACACAATTATACCTTTAATTTATACCTCATAATAAAATACCTATATTATTTCAACATTTCACAATTGTAATAAATATGTATATAATTAAAATATACCGAGCCTTCGATTTATTTGCAGGACAATCCAAATAAAACATTCCATTGGTTTAACAACTGAAAAGGATGAAACGCTGAAACGATAACAAGATGGTATTTACTCAAACTTTGGAGCAAACTGACACTTGTACAAACTTCCGGGTCCACGAGCAATATTTTCGGTTATCAATTCGTTTCGATGACGTTACCTAGAGCTCGCGAACGGACTAATATTTACATTTACCGGTGTCGAATTCCGTGGTACGTTTTCGTCCCCGTGGTTCGATGCCGATCCGTGTAACGGTGTGCGGCAAGCTTTAAAATATTCGCGCGCATACTATTTACGACGATTATCAAACGAATAATCGTAAGTACATATTTGCTGATCGACGATAAAGGCTTTGCGTTACACCGAGGCTCCATAATATTGAGATCTGTTGCAAAACACGTACGAGGATACTGGGCCACTCGTCAAAAGAAAACTGAACGACGAGGTTGCTGGGAACCGCTTTCGCTCCTTTACTCTCAACGATCCTTATTCGGACGCTCTCGCAAACGTCAAACCGTTTGTACTTATTTCTACCGGGTGCCTCGTAAATTTCTATGATCTCGATTGGCTCGAAGTTGAATCATGAGCCGAGTCCTTCAAAGTTGAAATATCTGAAGCGCCTCGAAAGGCTTCGAGGTGGTCTCGAGTCTAAAATATTTCTACCCTCGCATCGATTACTAGAATCAATTCTTTGGCGTCCAGAGTCGCGGAACAAAGGAATAAAAGTTCCTAAGAAAAGACAAAGTATCGTGAAATTTGGAAGGACTCTCGAGACCCTCGAGAGACTCCAAAACGTTTGCCAAATTTCCAAGTAAACCCCGGATCCACCGAGAACTTCGAGTAACGTTTCGCGCGATTGAAAACGCCGTCGTAACGATCGAGCCTGTACGATGGGGCGAAACGATTAGTAATTTCAGACGATCGTGGGCCTCCTCCGTCGCGGGATTCGCGTTCCTCGTTACCGTACCCGTTTATCGATCGTACAGTGCCGCCGCCGCCACTCGTTTCCCTAGTCCCTCGTTAACTAATGACTGATGAACTCTGTACTCACCGTTCAAGTAGAAGTGGCTGGTGCTGTTGTACATGTTGGTCACGATCGGCTTGATGTTGTCGAAAGTCATGGTCTTGAGGGCGTTATCCCTGAGATCCAAGAAATAAATGCCAGGCGCTCCAGCCAAGAAATCTGGCTCCAGGGTCACGAGCTTGTTCTCGCTGAGTCGGAGCTTCTTCAAGTTTCTCATGCCGTCCAATGCCTTCTCGGTGATGTACACGATCTCGTTCTGATCGAGTTCGAGCTCTTTGAGACCCGGCATCTCCTGGAAGCTACGGTCGCCGATCATTGCGATCAAATTGTTACGAAGGTCCAATCTCGTCAGGCTCCTCAGACCGAGGAAACTGTCGCGCGTGATCACTTTGATTTGGTTGTCGCAAAGCTCGAGCTCCTGGAGGGAGGTCAAATGCTTAAATGCCTTGTCGTGGAGGGTGCTGACGTTGTTGCGGTTTAGGTACAGGATCCTTAGCACCGGCAGGTTGACGAAGGTGTCCCTACGAATCGAATATAGGAGGCAGAATGTAGTAGGGGTGGGGGTGTAGAGCAGCAGCGCACGGGGATAAGTTTGAGTCGAGCTACCCCCCGTGGGGTACGTATGTAACCGTTGGATGTATCCGTATCCATGTACACCCGAGACACAAGGTATGAGAAGGGGGAGGGGGCGGGGGAGGTGAGGACGGTTCATCCAAGACGTTCCGGAAGGAGGAAACGGGGGGAACGAGCTTTATGGCCGTGTTAATGGTACCTAGGAAGTTCAATGTACTTGTACGCCAAATTGAATCGCTACTGCGATCGCTTTAGAATTTGAATCTTGTTAATTCCGACCAACCGGTGGAACGGGCTCTTGAAACTGATGCGAGATTATACCGAGTTTTTTAATTAAGGCTAACCCCGGAAGATTTTTTCTAATACGATGCGTCGTTATTATGGTATTAACGGAGATTAATTGGAAGTTACGTGGCGCGGGTGTGAAACTGAAACTCGTTTACGATAACTCGAAAATCATGCGCGGGAAATAAAATCGTTTTATGCGATGTTGGAGAAGGTTATTCAAAAAATGTTGATTTAATCATATTACGCTTTCGCGCGTAACACACCGTTTTCATACTAAAATTTGGACATTCAGTTTCGAAACCTGGCGTCATACCGTTTAGTTTCAAAAGTTGACAACGAGCATCCGTGACTCGAAATCCCGACAAAGCGAAAGCTCTGTAACTCAAAATATTTTCCATTCCCTTTATTTCGAACTTATCGCGACGCGACCGTATTTCCATTATAATACAAAATTGTCGTAATAATCCCGCTACTGGGGAAAGCGTTTGTTTTATTATCTGCGAAGCGTGTCGTCGGAATTATGGACAATTCCACTTGGATATGACTTCGCGTCGGAAATTTCCCCGGGTATCCGGGGTCTCGCGAAATTCCGTCGGTAGCTTGTCCCCGAGAATTTCTCGTAAAACGTCCCTCCGCTGTCCGCGTCTCGCGTTCGTCAAGACATTTTCAGTTTACTCACGCTAAAGCTAACTTGGCAATAGGATGTAATTGAACGAGCAGTTCGAGGAATTACAAGGGTTTCCAGAAGGGACTTCTTATCCCTCGAAGAATATCAAAGGAGAATCCGGCGTTTACTGTCTACGTACACGCGGGGCACGTAAGCGAGTTCACGGGTATGTAGCGCGAGCGCGGTAAACTTGAGAAACTCATTTCGCGCGTCGTAAGCTCATAGGGATTATTTCGCGTAGTACTTTTGAACGTCGCGACAATTACCGAGTTATCTAGCGACGCTAGAAACTTATGACGGGTCAACGTTTTATCATTTACGGCTACGGCAAAATTAACTGAATTGTTCTCCTTAAGATTTAGAACGAAGATTAAGAAAAGAAATGACAATTTTCTAACGAAATTGATGTATCAAATCCGGCTGATTATCGACAATTTTTGTACGTGAAACGAATAAGATATACGAATATCTACACACATTCGCGGCGTTTGAGGTATTTCTTCTTTTTATTCTGATTTAAATTCGCTTGAGATAAATGCTTTGTTGTCACTCGATTGATAAGAGCCTATGTCGTTTGGGTAGATCAAGAGACAAGGTCTTGTCCCTGGCCAAGTACAAGTACGCGAGATCAGACCTTGTATCTTTTCCGAAAAGAACGAACGGGGATTTTCGAGGTGATCAAAGCCGCATTAAAAAATGAATTTTTTGTTACGTCTCTTTGGAACAGAGGATGAGGCTCGCGGGTCATTTATTAAAGTAAAATCAACGTACCTATTGATTTCGGTGATCCGATTCTCGTCCAGATTGATGACCGACAGATTTCTCATATTCTCGAAAGCATGCATCCTCAGAGTCACGATGTTGTTTCTGCTAAGATTGATTTCAGACAGTGTGGAGAGATTCGAGAAAGCATATTCGACGAGCTCGTCGATCTTGGCATACTGGAAAGTCACTTTCTGAAGGTTCTTGAGCTGTCTCAATACTTGAGTGGGTATGTATTCGAGTCTACTGATCGTCTTCACCCGAAACGTCAATGTCTGCAGGTAGATCTGCGATGTGAAATAACTCCACGTGGGATCGTTGATCTCGAAGGAGCTGAGAATCAAGCAATTGGCGTCCGTCGCGTTTCTGATCATATTGTTGTCGCAGTAGCAGTAAATTGGCGCCTGCTGGACCTCGAAATCGCAGATGTTCATCTCCTTCGTCTCTTTCGCTACCTTCTTCTTCCCACGGGATCTCGTGGATGCTGTCATGCTCGAGGTGAAGAGCAACGTCAGCAGAAATAGTCGATAAAGAAAGAACAGTCCTCCCGGTAATTGCCTCATTGTTACTCTGAAATAAGAAAATTCAATTATTCAATCGATTCGATGAGATCAATTATTTAGCGATCGATTAGAGTGTGCCTCGGGAAAATCGATCAACCGGTATAAAATCGAAAAGTTTCAAAATACAAAAACTAAAGTTCGATTCTTATTATACGCTTGGAATATTATATATATATTTCCTGAAGCCCAGTTATCAAGGCTTAAGTACTTCCTATTAGGTCATCATAAGTTGCAATTCTAAAATACCAGTGACACATAGAAATAAGTGTACCCGAAACGACGTCAACGTTGATCGATGCGAACGGAACGCGAATATACTCTGATTCAAAACGCGATAACGCCTCGTTCAATTTAACGCGAAACACCCGATTAATCGTACGACACCTCGAAGTACTCCGAACTTTCAAATTCTTTGACTTACGAGCACCGAGTCGTTCATCCGTGAGTCTTTAATATACGAGCCGGAATCATCCGCCACTCGCTTTCGACAATATTATTTCAACGATGTCGTCGCGAGAATAAATTCTCGGATAATATTTCCCAAGTAATAGAAGTACGCGTAAGGAGTAATACGAGCCCCCCCTTCCTCCGTCGCCTCGGTCTCAGTAAAAAGAGAAAAGAGAAATTGTCGGGACGAAAAAAAAAAGAAAGAAAAAAAGGAGGTATAAAAATGAAAGTAAAATCAACGCGCAGAACTGATATCGTTCGCTCAACGTAACCGTGTTATTATAACTGGATGCTCGGGGTGGAAGGTTACCGGGATATCCGGAAGCTCGCAACCTTTATCGAAGGTTACAAGCACCGGCGAGCTCCCGGGCTCCTTTACGATCTTCCTTAGATGGTATCCCCGTGTATACGCGAGTCTGGTATATTGTGTACTCGAGGAACGGCGACAGAGTGGATATCAGATTATGCTTCATCGGCCCAGAAAAATCTTCCCGCTAGCGGTGAAAGGGCGAAGAGGGGCGACGGGGGGGAGGGAGGGGGGCGGCGGAGTAGAGGGAGAGAGAATGAAAAAAAAAAGAAAAAGGAGATCCTCTACGAAAGGGGTGTAAAAGCCATGAAAAAAGGTAAACGGAAGGTGGAGGAGCGCGAAGGTAAGCTTCGCGCACGGTCTCTCACCCTCGCGGATACAATGGCGTGTACACGTACACGTGGATAGACGCCGGGAGACGCGATGCCTGCCTTTCACCTGCCTCGCTTCTTTTTTTTTCCCCCGCAAAACGAAGACAAGCCCGAAAAGGGACACGGTCTCGCGGGCGCCCTTTGAAAAATTATCCTCCCAAGTGGAAAGTTGCATAATACCACCTACGCGAGCCGCTCCGAGTCTGGCGTACCCGTTTCTCTTTTTTTTTGTCCTTCTTGTTTTTTTTCTTTTTTTTTTGTAATGTTTTTCAACTCTCGTCGCCCGATGAGGATGCTCCGCCGGCCACGCGTGCGTAAGCTTGCACGCGTGTCTCAGTCGCGCGACTGTGGTGCGAGCGGATCCGTTGCGAGGAGGGGTCAGTGCGACGGCAGCAGCGGTGGTCTCTCGCTTTACGAGTCCGGGGAAAAAGTTGGCGTCTGTACCGCCACACCTTTCTTCCCTATCCACGGTGATGGAGGCGCGCAGCCATTGAATCGGACGTTCCCCCCCTTTTTTTTCTCTCTCTCTCTCTACTATTTCGCGAATGCCTTTTGGTGCTTGTTTTGTCGGCGCTCAATTTCGCTAATTGAGATTTCATCGCGATTTAATTGAGAATCGATTTCAGCGTCGACGCACTCCGCCGAGTATGGGGAAATTGCGAAACGAAATTTTTTGAAATTCTCTCGGTCTTGCGACGAGCTATTAATTTCCATTTGATCGCATCGCACGGGACGCAGAAAAACGATCATCGTAAGTTTGATCGATCATGGGAAATTTATTAAACGACGTATGATTACGATGTAGCCAGAATAAGATAGAGTACTCACTTTCGAGTACGCGTTCACCTTTTTCTCTCTCTCTCTCTCTTTCTATCTCTATCTCTGGTATGTGGAAATCACGAGCGTTTAACGCGCGCGCCATTGCTTGAAACTTTTTGAATGCCTCTTTGAAATAAAATCTACCTGGAAGTTTCGCGAGGTACCAGTTAAATTATTAATGTATAAAGTTGCGAAGCTCCTTTACGTACGCCCTGTAGATATTTCTTGTATTTCGGCCTAGTCATGTATAATAACTACCACGGCATAAATATACAGAGATAGAGGATATACGGGGTTGTACGTAAAAGATCCGTGCAACTTTGATAAGTTAATAAGAATTTAAGCGTAAAGTTTCAAGTACGATCTACGTTATTCCGCTTACGTCATAATCGTGAGTTATTCGCGGTCAATGAATTTACTACGATCGATCATAATTTAAGACGTATCTCGCGTACATACACGCGTGTACTCGTACACCCTTTTCGGCCAACTCGAATGGAGGGCTGCAGAAACTCTGGACGGAGAAAGCTACATTAAGGTACGGTCACATTTTTTAATTCTTGCCATGCCCCCGTTTTTTTTAAGGTATAACCTCGTTACACCTGCGAAAGTGACAAATCTGGACGGCGCCATATTGTCCCGGTACACTTTCTGCTCGTTAGTTCGATCATTAATCTTACTGGTCACTAAATTTTGCTTCGTGCGGGGTCACTCGTTGCAAAAATCGGTGCTTAGTTTCCCGACTATAGTTCGCTAGGTAATTCCTAGGAAGGAAATTAGTTTATCCGCGATACAATGTCGATGTTACTTCCCACAACCCACCCCGTTACCCTTGCACAATTTCACGTTTGCTTATTTATAAACGCGCTATCTCCAAAACTGGAGCGACAAAAGAAAATTCTAAAACGTATCCGAGCAATAATTTAACGCGTTCTCATTTTATTGTTTCCGGATTATCTGAAAATCTGTAAATCGATTTTGATACGACCTCGAGCTCGAACCATACACCGATACCGCGCTGCAGCTCCAATTTATCGGTGAGAGATGTGCGCGTGTACACGGTCGACTTGGTGGAACGTACGTTCGCAGCGTTTTTTACGACCTTGTTTTTTTTTATACATACACCGTAGAGGCCGCAGTCGGATACATTTCAGATTCGTTGTGGATACAATTTTTGAAGTTGAAAATGTACCGTGCGTGTACGTGGCTTCGCTGTACCGAGGTATTTGCGGGTATGAAAGAAATACCATAACAACGCCATGTTCCGCGAGAAATGGACGGTACATTAAGCAGGATCGTCAGCGTGCCGAATTTCTTGCTAGATATCTCGCTATGAATTTGCATAAACGCGTTCGTACGGTTTTCGAGGCTCACCGTACGACGTTTTACATACGCGAGTATGGATGTAAAAGATAACGTTTGCACCTCTCACGCGATGAGATCTTGAATTTTATCCTTCGCGCGCCAGTTGAACGCTGCGTTTATTTTATTTCATCGGTTTATTTCGTTCTATGCGTTTTTATTATTTTATTGCTTTCTAGACACAAAACTCCATCGCACGATTATCTTCGCTTATAACGCTGACCCGCATTGATCAATAATATTCTTTTAATCGAAAAATGATCGAGTCAATAATTCTGAAATTAAATCAATCGCGGAACGTTGTATCGATCATCGTCGATGGTTACGCTGAACGACGAACATTTGATTACAACTCGTACGCGTACGCGAATAATCTATCCCCCGGGCAGACGTACGGGAGAGATATGACATTTCCATTCGTGTCCCATTTCGAGAATGGATACCGATGAAGACGTAACCGCGGTATCGCGATGCACGCGCATCGGGGAGAACTTGATTATGAAAGGGATAGAAATTCGGTGTAGAATAATGTGTTCGTGAGAAAACGAAAAGAGAGAAATAAAAGGATACAAAAAAAACACACAGTTATCGTCGACTGTAAAATTCGGGTGCCTGGCAATTTATAAAATGCATAGCTATGTTAATGTTTGATTATGCAATCAGGTTTGATTACCACGGCTCACGACGCACGTCGGAATCGTGTCGCTCGAACGGTCGCTTTTTATGCGCATGCATACGCGTACGTATGTACGTACGTATCGTAGTTTTTTTTTTTTTTCAATCGCCGGGAAACGAGTACGTGTATACGTGCACGCTTATCCATGCGCGGAGAGATCCCGAAGCTTTTCGAACGATCATGGATTTCCACCGGAAGCCCGTTACGGTAACGCTGGATCCTTAACCCTTTGCGTACAATGAACCGTAAGGTACTACCGTAGTCGCCGGGTGATGCAGGGTATGCGTACGCTCTCAGTGACACCAATTGACAACATCGACGCACGCATACACAGGATTGCTTCGCTTGTACTCTGCGGACGCAAAATTATCTGTAACTCGCGATGGATATAAATCTATATTTCGCCCGTTTGTCTTAACGATGTAATTGAAATATTAGAATTTTCGTGGATTTTATTGAAACTATCGATGAAGTTATGCAGTTTTACTGGAAAAAGTGATACGTCGAAACTACAAAAAGTGATTCTTTTTATCGTGCTATAAGAGTCGATGTGCGTTTAGAAAAGTTGTTTATCGAACCGTGAGGAAGGAACTTGTAGAATCTAGAAAGACATAATTGATTCCCTTCGATATCGTTACAGTATAAATTGAAACTAAAATAAATGTTGTCCAAGGCAATATATAAGTAGTGTCCATATCGTAGGAAAGAAGAGATACAAGACAGGAATTATCGAAATAGAGAAGGAACAAAACTTAAAATATGAATGCAGTATCGCGTTGTATTATTAATCGGTATCGCGTTACGGTACACGGTGCGCGAGAGGTGCTTTGGACTTGTCGATCGCTACCCCCGCAACGCTCCCCGCCCCCCACGAAGCGTTCACCTGCCAACTGCTCCCTCTGCAAACGGTTAATTGAGAAATTGTGTATTCCCTGCATCGGAGACCTTAGGCAAGTTTAGTCCGATCCGATGGAATAATTCTCCGCGATATTACCGATTTAACTGGTGCAAGTAATTATTAACCCTTTGCGTAAAACGCCGGTCTATAGGCGCCCAACGTAACACGGTCGTTTCGATTTAACAACTGCATCAAATTTTACGTTTTGCAAATTCCGGTTTTAATAATCGTAAGCGCAGAATAATGAAGTGGTCAATTTGGGCGAACTGATTTTACTAGCGAAGAACGACGCGATCTATGTATAATAACGGGCTATGTATGTAGGAATGGATTTATTCCAGATTTGATTTTAATAATAGAAATGTATGAATATTATTTAACCCTCTAACAGGCGAATTAAATTTTTTTTTAAGTTGCGCAATAACTATTAGCGTTGTACTGGCGGACTTCCCACAACAAACTGATCGTATCGCTTGCGCGCGGGTAACAGGAGCAAATGGACCTATATCAGTGGAAGGTAATGTCAATAACAAAAGGCATGGCTGCCTGTTAGATGCTCAAATATTTTGAACGCAAGCGTAAATGAAATTTAATTTAACCCTGCCTTAAGGCGGGCATGCCCTTTAGATGGTTAACATTGACCGCGAGCCTCTATACGCGACTTAATTACTTTATAAACAGAGCGCAACTTTCGCCTTTTTATATCACACTCCTAATCACTCTCGTCAACTGTCCAAAAAATCCTCCGATCGCATCGATTCTTTTCGCCTAACAATTTCGCCCGGACCACACGCATAACCCATACCTTCATACTCGCATTCTTGATATTCCGTCGTCCTGACGATGGTCAGATCGCACGCATCACCCCCGCGTTCATACCTGCACCCTTTCACCTCTTCACGCTTGCATCGCACCACTGTCACAACACACCGCACTTCGACGCGTACCGTGACGCAGTTGCAACCGGTGCACCGTCCGAACGTCACGTTTCGCTTCCGTGCGCTTCGCGATCAAAGGGGGTTAATAAAACGCGGATCCGACGCGAAACGCGGTACGGCTAGATTCGGCCCGATTAGAAAGAGCGCGGTAAGCAAAGACGGGGAAACCTCGCAGGAAGTTGCTCTCTCCGCGCGAGCAGTGCTCTCGAGCAAGAAACAAAACCGTGGATTTATAGCCCGAATTCGTTGGTAAAGAAAAGAAGAGAGGCGATGGGAGAGAGCGGAAGAGAGAGAGAGAGAGAGGGGGGGGGACACAATTCTCTTGGCGGCTCCAGACAGTAGGCGGAGTAAGCTCGAGGACCCCGGGTTTGCCCGCAAGCTCAGCGTGGAACGGAGAAATTCGTCTTCCGATTACTACCGTTTTACGGTGCACTCCCTTCCGGGAAACACACGGTGCCCGGGGAGTATATCTCCGGTTGCGGATTACGTCGTCCGCGAAGTAATAATAATCTTTTATATCCACCGACAGCTGGGTAACAACGAGGTCTGCTCGCAACGGGCCGCGATTTAAATTAGGAGCTTTCGAACTCGAAGCCCGACAGAGAAAAAACTAGCGAGGCGCGTGCCGTCGTATGTCTCTTGGAATTTTTTGTAAAGCAATCCGTTCGTCGCGGGGGATTCGACGCTCGTAAAGTTTGATAGTTTGAGAATCTGGAAATAGTGGGAAAAGTCTCGAGAGCCTTAAACGGTATCGATAGTACGATACTCTTCAAAGTTTCGACCAGTTCTCATGGAACAGTATGTTTCGATGTCATTGCGCGCACGTACGGGCTAGTACGGAAGATAAGGTAAACGCGTGAAAACGCACGCGCGAATCGAAGTAACGCAAGACTTATAAGACTTTTGTTAGTTTTGATACTTTCCAATAGCTTTCAGACCTCACGCCGCACGATCCGCGGAATTTAGAGACCCATCACGATTCTGGATTTTAAAATAAAATAAGAAGCGACTCGAATCGGCAGGATAGCGTCGCTCAGCTTTAAATAGTTCATAACTTGTGCCGTGTAATGCGATACTGTAGGCGATGCGCGCGGAACTCGAGGTACTCGTAACCTTTCGAAATTGGTATGTCTCGTAAGGAACGATCGATGAAGAAACTATCCTCGTTCTCAAAGGTTTCGTATAAGCATAAATTTATGGTACGAAGTGCCGTCGGTATGATATAAAGTGCAAGTTTGAGAAGCAGCCGGAACTTGGAAGAAATTCGTCTTCCGTTCGGTGTCGCTTTACGAGGTAGGTACCTTCGTGGAAATCCTTCGATCGCGAAACACACATCCCTCCGAGCAAGAGCGCGCGCGCGCGAGCGCACCTGCACTCCTATCGGATAGACAGCCACCGTGTGAAGTATTCGCGAGTGTGTATTCCCTTCGATGGTTCGGGAGCTGACGCTTCCCCAGGTATGTATATCGGATCGAT
This sequence comes from Pemphredon lugubris, assembly GCA_933228935.1. Taxonomy (NCBI): domain Eukaryota; kingdom Metazoa; phylum Arthropoda; class Insecta; order Hymenoptera; family Crabronidae; genus Pemphredon; species Pemphredon lugubris. Next base: position 6,165,651 of record OW121819.1, on the reverse strand, counting down.
GAATCGGTATCACGTGCCATGCCGTGGCGTAAAGTGGCCTTTGTATCGCGAATATATTTTCCACGGGGGCGGAGAAACGTCGGATCACCGAAGAAGCGCAACGATTGAAATCGCTGGAGATAGCGGGGAAAGGAAAATAGACGGCAAAGTGTTTCTTAATGTTTTGATCTACCCTGCTGCTCGGAAATCCAACGATTTTGCAAACGTTCCGACTCGGGGAATTGTCGAGTAAGGTGGAATCGTCCGTGAAGGGAAGGAATAAGGATCTTATTTCCTGGAAATTGAACGCGTAACGTGGTTAGTAATTATTAGACTTTGGATATCTGAGGGAAATGTTTGTTCGTTACGTACACGCGATATCAGAGTTCGATTAAAAAAGGAATGCATCGTTAAAAGACTTTAATAACCTAGATCTATGTTAATCACGTAGTAAAATATGAATTTGCGTAAATATCAACGATCGGTCGATTACGATGCAATTATTATTTCATAGATTGAATAACAAACGAGTGAACAGCCGTTTCGTCGAATAAAATTAAATACGAAATATTCTACGCGCTATATGTTTTATGCTGCTGAAAAAAAATGCGATTCGTCCTTTTATGGTACGTTCATCCTTTCAAGTCTCGTATTTATGTACACTAAATTCTCCTGCCGACTGGAATTACCTGTGCAAGGATCTTAGGTACCGGCGTAACATAAATTTACCTCGAGTACTCGCTTCGCGGTATTACATCCGACTACCAGCTCCATTGATAAATGTTAAAAATGACGAGCAAAAAAACCCGATTCAAACTACCACCACTCTTTGATCCCGACCGAGAATTCAAAAATAAATCCCAAACTTGCATCGTAAAATTGCAGAATTGCGAGGAAGGAGTAAAATCAAAATCGAAACGTTTTCAATGCCTACGTTCGCCGCTTTAACGATCTTATTCGTCAAGATTCAATCGCGAATTAGAGTGGAAAAGAAAATCATGAAAACATACAACACATCTACAATACTTCCGGCATACTTGTACATTGCCCGACACAACACCTCGCCTCTTTGCCGCGACAGCCGCGTCTCGCGTGGGCCCAGACACGTTGCCGACTTCAAAGACGAATTACAAAAGCAATACTTTCGGCCGGTCCCGTTCGTTACACGTTACGGTTTATCGATATCGACCGAATCGATATTATTCGCAACGACGCGAACCGATTATCGCGCTATGAATATGCACGGTCCTCGGGAGCGAACGACTGCGCGAACGGGATACGAGATAGAGATCGCTGACGGTGGGGTGAGGGACGAAGAGAGGGATAATAGGCCGCGGGAAGAAGGTGGTAAAGGCAGTGTAGCGCGTGCATGAATACGTATACACCGGGGCGGGCGTTCGTCGAGGCATCGCGATGAAAGGAGGCCTCGGCGTCGCTCAGCCACCCACCCTCCCCCACCCCCGGGAAAGTTTTAAATGAAATTCCTTGAAAATAACCCGAATGTCGTTCGCTCCTTCTACGACTATGTACTGGATGCCGTACTGCGAGCCGATTCCCCGATACGTACGCGCTTATACGTGTATGCCGAGCAGGCGTGCGCCGAACACAGGTATTCCCCTCTGCGAGTAGGTACTACGGGAAGTTTCGTGAGAAGCGTTTACTTCGCTTCGGTACCTTGAAACGACGAAACGGTGTCTGTGGAATGTCGAGGTAAGGCAGGCCCCGCGACGTAGATAGCGAGAACGGAGAATCTCCTCTGTATCCTTTAATAATATTTTTTTTTTTCCTGACGCAGCCCGTGCCACTTCGGTAGGTTTTCTCTCTTTTTTTTTACGTCCCCTATCTCTTCGCTCGTTTAAGGTAAGGACTCTCCATCCGGCGTGTTTAGGTTTTTTTTTCTGGAACGATTTCCACGCACGATTGCGCGCGAGTCGAATCAAATAAGCAGGGTTAGGTTGGGCAAAGTTTTCGAAAAAATCATAATCCGTGGATAATTATGGCCGAGTTGAAGTTCCGCGGGCTTTCGGTGCATCGCAAATTCCTCTGGATAATTTCAGGTGAATTGAAAGCTGTTTAGTACCGGTATAACGCGTGTTTAGAAATTTTCAAGTGAACACGATAGCAATTTTATGAATATAAATTTGATATTTTTCATATTTTAGCGTTTCGTTGATCAAAGGACTTTCAAGATTTAAAGCATCGATCCGCGTAAGCGTAATAGCGCACGTCGTAGCGCGATCTTATCATTTTCCTCCTTCGTACATCCACCCCACGTCTTTCCACGCCTATTTCAATTTGATTATCAAAACTTGACGTTTCCACTCCGCCCTGTTCTCTATCCCCGATCTAAAACGCAAAACGCTGACATTCGTGACACTGAGACAAGTAGCACCCGGGCGTCTGGTGCAACGAACGCATTACACTCCGGATCAACGTTTCGGATAAAATCTCGTATTCAATTTGTCGGCGTATTAATGTTCCTGCGCGAAAATAAAGTCGCGCGAGCTGAGGGTATAAATGAATCGGACCCAAACGCGATCACGCACCTCGGGTTCCCGTGAATCACGCTCGCAACATCGAAACAGGGTTAAAGGATCGATGTGGCACTGTAAATAGAAAAGCAGTCGGTGCGTTTGAAGAAAACTTGCACGTTCAACCGGTAGATATATGTATGCCTCACTATATATGCGCCATTCCGACGGAATAGGAAATCGGCAAGACACCACGGAATTGACGAGGAGCAGACGAGGATCTCCTTAGGACGAGCGCGCGCGCGCGTGTGTGTGTGTGTGTGTGGCGTGGGAGGATTCGACGAGTATTTGACTGTAGATCACGGCATCGTCGCAGGCGACCCCCAATAAGTCTCCTTAATTGGAATCTTATCAGAATGTGAACCAGATGCAGACTACCGGGTGTTCCAGAACCAGTCGCTCCGCTCGATCTTCTAATTAGTCATGCGAGGGATAATCCTGCGGCTTATACTATTATCCTTGGGCAGTTTTAAACCCCCCGTCGCGAGAATCGTTCTTGTTTTCTTTTTTTTTACGTGCACAAATTAAGACATATCGGTTCTACGTGGCGCAAACTGGGGAAAAATACTTTAAAGAGATTGGCGAGGGTTTAATGTCGAGTGGGAGGTAAATTCGAGTTAAATGCAAAACCTTCTTTGCGTTAATACATTGAACAATGTAGTTTTTGATGTCGGAAAGAGGATTCTCTATTTGCGCGTTAATGAATGAAAAAGTGATTATTACGTTGTCAAGTTATACTTTCATCATCGACATCTTTATTACTCTCGCTAATTGCCATTTCGCAAAAAATGTCAACTGTCTTGCAAAGGGCGACGCAAAGCAGGAATTTACAATTTCATTTCAGTTTCAACATTATAACGCGGAGCATTGAGAGTTGACCTAAATATTTGTGACGTAACGGTATGTACGCGTGGAACGTAATAAAGGAAAGTATCATCGCGCGTAGGAATATCTGCCCTAGACAATACATTTTCGCGTTATTTTTTATGGACGCGTACAATTAGCCGAAAGAGCAGCAGAGAAACAACATCAACGGCTGGTCCCGAGGATAGACGAACGATAACCGAGGTAGTTCGAGTGTCGGATAATATTACGTCGAGAGAAGTTTCTGGCAGAACCAGAGCGTAAGGAAATAACTACAGACACAGTAACTACAGACGTATACTAAATTAGGATGTCCAAACATTTCCCAGTAAATAAACATTCATCGTCTCTTGATAAGTAAAAAAAAAAAGATACAAAAGAATAAATTATTATCCGTGCGCGAAGACGAAAGGAAATTCCAATAAAAACGCAATAACTTAAGAAACGGTTATTCGAACATTGTTTTATTACGTACCATTGAATACGTTTCGAGATCGCGTACATTTAGCGTAATAAAAAAAAAAAAGAAATCGTTTTCGCATAAAACTTGAGCGATATCTCCGACTCCGAAGAACTGCGAGAAATAAAAAATACACGAGTTATACTATCCTCCGCTTTTTTTTTGTTCTCCATCGCGTAATACCCCGCGGTACGAACGGAATCGATATTTTTATGGAATTACGCGCGGGTGGTGTAAGTTACGCGGATCACCCGGTACAAGTAATTCCATTTGTCCGCTCGAGTTACGAGGGGAACGGTGGAAGATACGCCGTCCACCGTGACATAACTCACCGAGACAACATGATTTGAAAAAGAAAGAAAAGGAAACAAAAAAAAATAAAAAATGAACTTTCCTCGATGCAACGTAGACGAACGAGTAACCGTACAGCTCTCCGCGTGCACCGAGCCACCACTCCACTTCGCCGAGTAAACCGCGAGATCTCATTGCGAGGTGACAAAAGTTTCGTTGTCCGGCGCTTCGCGCAAAGGGCGCCGCGACGCCCTCGCGCGCGCATCCTTGGAAAATCAGAAAACTTTTTGCCGGTCGGTGGGGGGAGGGGGAGGACGTAAGCGTCGAGATATCGCGGTGCGCACCAGATTCCCGATAACGTTCGCCTCCTATCTTTTGCGGTAAGTTAGCGGCGAAAGTTTTGGTTGTAACGTAGCCGAGGCACGATTCGCCGTGGCATCTCGCTTGCCCGTCCGAACCAGCCAACCAAAAGCTCCAACCCTCCCCCCCCCCCCCTCCCACCCTCCCTCACACCGCCGGCTTCCTCTTACCAGCGCTGCTCGGCGGACTCGAGTGCATCCGGTGCATCTGTGTAAGGGTATGCACTCGAGGATGCAGGAGGAAAGTGGAAGGGCAGTAAAAGCGCATAATCCTCCCTTAATTATAGATTTCTGACTTACTTCGGTCATGCTCGGGCGGAGGGTACTCTGGGCTTTTGCGCGCCGCGGCCTTTCGTCTGCCAGTACGCGCACCGTGGTACCGACCAACGTTTCGAGATTGCGCGTATTATCAGGATTACGGTATAACAAGCCATATTTCCCATAATGATTCTCGTGTGTTAGAAACTCTCGTGGTGAAATGAATGGTGGATGTTAAAATTGCATCGTTGCATAGTTACTAATACTTTACCTAGTAATATTGGTAGTAACATTCTTCGTTGATTCTCAACGTACAGGGTGATTCTAAAAGAGTGTCACGCTTACGGGGTTATTCTGTACCTCGAAGTTGAGAGAAAGGTTAAGGATAAAAGTTTGAAAGTTTCGGCGTGCATGCGCATCGGCAGGGAAAAGTATTTCTTTTATTGGATATGGAACAGTAAAGTAAACCGTTATAGTCGATTTTATCATTGTTGTCAACTCTGTTCAGCAGTGGAGACTATTTTGAACACCTGATGCGATTGCTCGTGCAATTACGGTATGCTACGTTGTTATTAAAACAATATTGATTTATCTCACAAACGAGGATACGAATTTACGTTTACCGGTTGTTTTGTCTCAAACCCGGGATGTAGAACGCGCTTATAAATTTGACGATACTTATTTACAATCGTCTCGTCTAACGACCGTACGCGTAACTAACGTATCCCGAGGTTATTACGGTATATCGCGTTGAAGCGAGGAGGAAGCCATACAAATGTCACTCGCGAAACTCAGTTCCGTATTAGCTTTAAAACATTCGGAGTACAGGAAAACACGCGTGAACGTTCTGCGAGAGAAATAATACGGTGCAAAATGTTTGTCGAGTTCGCGCTTACGGGTGCACGCGTAGAAGAAAGGGTCCACACGTTTTGCGAACCTGAAAAACCTGATGCGATTCGTGTTATTACTTTCACTCGTTTTTCTGGAAGAACATCACTGGCTCGTTGCATTAACGCGGATTGGTTTATTACTCTAATGTACCTCGCAGCTCAGATCTTAACGTTTATAACGAAACAAAAGAAAATCCCAACGATCTCGTTATTAGACGCGACTATAGAAAGTATGAACTGTAACAATACCTAATTCTTGTGTTAAATATTTGTAAAACGTGCAACACAATTTTGACATACATAAGAAATGTTTGTGTAATATTCTATGCTACAGGGTGGCCGGTAATTTCAAATTTCATTAAATTTTCTCTCTCTCTCCCTGTCTCAATTCGATATTCGTTTTATCTAAAACGCGCACATCGAAACACGGGAGTAACGCGCACGAGATAGCGACGTAGAGAATCTCGAGCGAAATTACAAAAATCATAAAAACGTACGATACGAGAAAGCAAGTGTAAAATCACGTAGTACAGGAGCCATAGTCAACTATCCGAAATAGCGACCGGTAGAACCGGAACGCTGGGATCTACGGTTAAACAAACAGAGTACGACAGTAGTTCCGAAATGCAATCTCTAATGCAAATGTTTCCCGGTTAACGAGTATGACAACGATAATACGCACATGCGACGATCAAAAAGTGAAGCACCGTGTATACACGCGTAACGTTGCACCGCTTATGTACCCCATTAGCGATTATAGCAAACGTCGAGATTAAATCTATCCGCTTCCCTCAACTTTGGCAAACCCTTGCGAGCCCCACTCGCGACCGTTTGTTCTCGTACTTTTCCGCAAGAACGGATATCGATCGAGAACTCTCTGTTATCCGGTCCGTACATATTTGCGGGGGGGTGGGGGGGCTGAGAACCACGACGGTGGAAGTAAATTCGTTACTTTTATTAACGCACGGGGCACTGCGATTCTCCGCCTCTCCTGAGGGTCTCCGACTTTTTACAGAGAATAAATACACGAGAACAAAATACTTGAGTTACGCGCTACTACGATTCTCGGCATCCCACTCGTGCGCGTAGAAGATATATAACTCGCCTCGAAGGTTCGTAGGAAATTTGAGATTGTGAAAGGCGAGTAATCCTGCGTTAATTATAATTTACTTAGCTCGGTATGGCGGTATACGCGTGCATCGGATTCTGATGTACCCGCAAAATGCCTCGAATAGAAAATACGGTTAGGTGGCTCACAGGCGGAACGATGATGAGAAATAGTTGAACTAGTTCACGTCGCGGGGACGAGAATTTCTCGGGTGTCTGAATTATTTTCCAAAAATCGCTGAGCGCTAACGATAACTTTACGGCATGTTATTTTTCACCGGTAATCTTTTCTCCGGCGCGGTAACCAAAGCTATTTCGTCGATGGTGGCAAACATGTCGCGAGCATCGCTGGGTTCTTGAGCGAATTTGAAACAAGGTGTTTTAAACGTCCCCACACGCAATCCGTTTCGGCCGGAACGGTCCAAAGCTTACAGGTAAGTCCGTCGTGTAGTCAATGAGCAAAAACTGAAGGATTAAGCGCGACACGAGGTAATCAGGATGGGATTGATTTTTGCACACCGGCCAATCCGAGCGGATAAAACATAAAACAAAGAAGCAGAATACATCGCGAACGGTGTTTTAGGTGTTGAGAAGCAAGAGATTCGTTGTTGAAAGGAATCCATTGAAACGATCATTATTTCGATACGATTCGATTTTTTTATATCAAGAATTCGTATTATTTTCAATATTTGTACAGCGATAAACATAATCGTGACTTGGATTCTTAGACACGAGTTAGATCCTTTTAGCCGTACAATCCGCTACCTACAACGTTTCCGCATCTGGACACGACATTAACCGATTTTCGTGAATTTAACACTTAGCACGTTTTTACCCGAGTACTATCGATTTATTCTCCTCTCCCCTCATCGCGGCCTCTATCTTCCCCGGGAATACGAAAGCTACAGCATTATAGGGATGTTAGTTTTAAACTAACCGTATTTACGTACGCTTAAGTAAGCCGATGCGTTGCGTTCGGATAATGTAATCCGATAATAATGCACTTTGCTAGAAACAGGCGCACGGGGAGTGAATAATCCTGGAGTAATTATAGGTATTTGACTTAAAGCCGACGCGAAATACGTAGGTTCGCCGAGTTCCGATGTTGTTGCAAAATGGCTTCGACAGCGAACGCGGATGAACGATGAACATCAACCACCGCGGGGCAGCAACGCGTTAAACGCGATGGTCGGGATTAACCGAAACAGATTTCGAAGGTTTCGGTGTCCTCGTCTTCTAACCTAAATCGCGGTTTCGAGTGTCCCGCTCGAAGCAAAAATCGACGAACGCGCGTCGTCGGGTTTAACGCTAGAACTACTTCGGGGGTCAGTAAGGACCCCAAAATTATTATATTTTTTGCAACCTTGCAACTCTGGTGTTTCCTGCCATTAATAAAATATATAAAATACATAAAAGATAAAATACATGAAATATAAAATACATAAAATATAAAATACATAAAATATAAAATACATAAAATATAAAATAGATAAAATATATTATCAAATACATATTATTGTCGGTTGGATACTTGCTTCAGGAAAATTTGCCACCTTACCCGTACGGCTGTATTTGACCGCTCGCGCGGTCGACCGGTTAACGATTATGTTTTATCAGTTTCTAATTATATTTTGTCTGGATTTAATTTATTTGTAACAAATATCGTTCTACACGAACTTGTACGTAACCGAGCATATTTCATTTTGTAGAAACATATTCTAAACGTGCTCAGAAAATTTAAATCGTTATGGGATCTGCACGGATTCCAGAAGCGTAGCGCGTTACAGAAGTAAGTTCTACGGTTAAACGCGGATGCGGCGCGACTGATGGAATTTAAAAGCAATCAAAAACCATTGATTTTGCACGAATTTCGATCGTCGCGCCTGTCCCGTGTATTTGCAGGGGGGGCAAGTTTAATAAGAAAACTCCGGTAGGACGCGAGGAAGCGTAGTATGTCAGCGTCACGCCCGAGTCGAACTTTTGACACGATTTTCCATAAATCGAGGTTTTAAAAACGGCGAACGCAACATCCCGGGGGTGGTTGCCGCGCCAACAATGTGGCTGGGAATTTACGCGGCGCTTTTGGTACGCATTCTCTGGCGGCGCGACACGGGTTGGAAATTCACAAAAGTTGTTTAAACAAAGAGTAACGGTAATTTAAATGGGGGTGGGAGGAAAAAAGGGCGCAAAATCGTGTTTGCGGGCACGAGACGGGGTAAAATTATAGCTGGAATATTTTCATGGAAACGCGGTAAGCGATGGTAGACTGATTTTAATACAATTACATTCGTTCTCGGTGTCTATTGTTAAACATTTACCCCCGCGCGCGCACGCCTATCGCTGACAGAAAAGTTCGTTGAATTCGTTAACTGGATGGCTGCTGGTGATTAAAATTGCGCTGAGTTACTCGAATTAGCTGGTTGAGTACCTACATCGGACGTGGGGGTTTTCCCTCGCGAAATTCGCACAATGTTTGCTCAAACCTCCAATTACACGATTTTAACGACGCGGCAGTAGAAAGTTTTAAACTGTTATTTTCTTCGTTTGAATTCTCGCCCGTGAGTTACGGGGTCAATCTTCGCGATTGTTAATTTACTTGGTAATTAATAATATACGCAACGGGGAAACGACAATTTAGTCGGCTACGACTATACGCGCGTGCACCTCCTGTACACGCAAAATTCACCGCTTAATTATCTGCCTTGCGGGAGATCTCGCAAATCGCGAGATGCGTGTATACCTGAGTAATGCGATATCGGCGTACCCTCTGCCAGGTCTCATTAATAATAAGCGCGAGGGGGAGAAATCTAAAAAGTGGGCCGCCGAGCGTTAAGACAATATTGTTGTTACCCGAGCTGCATCGATTATCGGTCCTCGGTGATTATGTTCGTACACGGCTAATGCGCGACGATAAAAGCGCTCGGAATTTTCCACTCGGATCGCTTAAGTGAATCGCTCGGTCGGTGTTTGATCTCGATTAATGCACTCTTTTATTTACGAAACTGCGTATACAAATTTCAATGATAAATCTCCCGCCCACTGTCCTCGACAAACCACCAATTATAGGTCTGCGCCTTATCTCCTGAGTTTCATATATCGCGCGGGGGTGCTATTGAATTTATTATTTGTTATTTGCATAATTCGCGTTCCTCGTACAGTGCGTGTTTACGCTTCGTTAGATTCACGTTGCGTATCTATGTATGTGTGTGCGCGCAATTGCATTCGTTCCCCCCGACTGCCGTGACGGCCAGCGCGAAATATTAAATAAATATTTCTTTAAAATGTCCTTTGTAAAACATTTTTACGACAGATCCCAATTAATAAACCCAATTGGTAAGTTTAAATGTTTATTAATTGCACTCGACTTGTATCGGTTACCGATATAGTTAACGTACATTGAGTACATACGCTTCGACGTAAATGATTTGCGCTTATGTTTCCCGATGGTGAATTTATATATCCAGTATATGTTATTCGTAAGAATCAACAGATTTCCAACGGGCCAAAAGGATAAAGATATTACGCTAATTACGCAGGTAAGACGATTGTCTCGAGGGTAGATATGCTCAAACGCAATCTAACCGTCGTGTTATTATATTTCCATGACGGTACAGTTAGAATATCGCCAATAACGTTACGGCGTACTACGTTTAAGTGACGTAACGGTTTATGAAACGGCCTCAAAAGATTTGCATACTACCGCCGGTAAAGAGATTGCGATATCACGTGTAAGCGCTTACGTTTGACCCGCAACCCTAAAGAAAAGATGAACGTGCGCTTAGGTGGAAAAATAAATTGCTCGGGGAGGAGAACGGAAAAGAAAATAATTTTATGCGTGATTCTGAATACGTCTGACGACAGAAACGAATGTACGGTAAAGACGTACGAGAATTGTATACGTAATTCGATGACATTGACCGACACATTAACCGCGGAGCGATGGTTGACTAATAAAACTAGATTACGACGAGACGTTAAATGATATAATTAATTGTCCAATATCATGCGTGAGTTATAAGAAAATATTAACAATTGTTTTATATCAGAAATATTTGTTCAAAGTTATTAGTAATTATAGTTGTACCGATGGCACTTTGATCGTTCGTTTTTAACAGTACAATTTTAATTTCTCAAGATATATCCTTTGTGTCGACATTATCCGATTGGTTTAAATCATTTTCGCAGAGTCCGCAAAACGTTTTTCGCGTCTTCCCCCTTTTGAGCTGGATCCCTTTAGAAATACACGTGCAACGCTTTGGCAGCGTTTTCAACGAGTATAAAGGAAGTAACTAATCCGTTCGTTGATACTTTCTCGAAAAGTCATCCACCGAGGTTCTTTACGAGAGCATTTCGCGAGGAATTTCCAAACCCGCAACTAGGAGGCATCGACAAACGTGGAAGCGTGTAGAAGGGTGTGGAAGCGTGTAGTAGCGAACGGCGACGGGTGACCGGGTTTCCGTTACGCCAAAGGGCACACAAGTCCTATCTTAATCGCTGGTACAAAGTGCGGATTTCAATCAAGGGAAGGTACACCGATGGTGCGCCGGTCTTAATTGGTCCTGATCGATCCGACCCCTCGTACTAATTAGTAACGACGAGTTGTTAACGATGTTCGAACGCGAGATCCACGCGGTGGCGCAAACAGGGCTTCGAAGTATTTCTCGCATTCGAGGCTCGTTCGAAAAAAATGGATATCCCGAGTGGTTCAAAAAGAAGATGAAAAAAAAGTAATTAGCGTAACGAAATTTCTGCCGCGTTTCCTTACTTTGATGTTTAACTTCGGTTTTACTCTTTTTCATTCCGCAGTGGATTCCACGTGGAGTTGCCGCACAATTTTGCCGTGGAATGTTTGTAACTACCAACCGTTACGATTATCGTTGTTAATAATTGTAAAACGTTCGCTTTGGTCGAGCTTGAAAAAAGGACGACGAGGGTGGACGAATGGAACAAACTTTTGGCTGAACGAGGAGTAACAATTATTAACAATTCTTATTGTACTTCGTATTCATAGAATGATTGGTAAAATAAAAGTAATAATTGTTAATAAGGATCAACCTACAGCCAGTCTTAGGTTGATCGATCTGAACCCAAGAAACACTTCTTTCCGTTATTACTTATAAAATAATATTTGCCAAAATTTGTATTATCCGAGTGTGATCGTCGACGGAAATTTATGACTCGCCAATTAACACGTGCAATTTTCTGATACTAATCGAACACATAAATCATAGTATAATATTCTACCTGTAGATTCTCATTTGCGATAATAAGGTAGAGAGACACGCGAGAACAAATGAGAAATTTGTTAAAAACGTGGGTACGGTAACTTTTTTTTTTATATGTATTTAACAAAAGTCTCCTCTCGCTCGCTTATCCATAAATGTGCGCGCGCCCCGTGAGTCGATTTTAATTCCATGGTTTATTTCATACATGTAAGCTATTATAAATTATGACGGGTATCATCAGAATAATTCTCGACAATTAGTTGGGTGTTCCACGCTGGCAAATTTAATCGCTCATTTCTATTACCGAAGCGACAAGGGATGAAAAGAAACCCGGGGAGAGCGGTGGCTCTCTCTGCTCATTAACTGGGCAGGGAATTAATTATCTGTTAGGGAATAAACCAATAAACTTCAGGGCTGAATTCGCACAAAAATTGTGTTTCGCATTTCGTTCGTTTCCATCTCGGCGCAACTAATCCCGTATACACTGATAATTTTAATTAAAAATGTTCGAACCGCGGGACACGGGATCGGGTAATATCGAAATTAAGGCGGGAAATGTACCGCTTGTCGCGCAGCGTTCGTTTCACCTGTTTTTGCGAAATTACCGCGGGATTATATGGAGGACAATTTTCGAAGGGAAAATCGTGGAGGGGTTTCGTTCGAATCGGTGAAAACCGATTGATCGTCGCGAGTCTCGTTCGTCGTCGAAACTTCGAGCGATTAAACGCTCGCTATTCTGCCCGGGTGTTGGTTATTTCGATCGCGATCGCTGCTTTCTTTTTTGTTCCTTTCGCTCTATAGCGAAACGGCGAACGTGGTTTCGCGACGGCTGGCAAAGCTTCGCTTATTTGCTCTTTTCAGGGGCGAACGTACGAAACGTGCAATAAGAAGCTCTCCTGGAATCTCACGGGTCACGCGTCATACGTTTTCCAACGTAACCCCGGTGACCAGCAGGGGCGTAAACAGTTGGGTATATTGGAAATTTTCGCGATCAACGTCAACCGGTTAAATTTGGAAAGAATCGAAGCATCCAAGATTTAGGCGAGGGAAAGATTTATTGACGGAGAAAAGAACTCACTCACGATTCGGATGCGCCAGTGAAATTTTCCTATATCCACATTAGGTACGCATTATTAAATTATAATTCGTGGACGGGAAAATTGTGCAACGAAAAATTCGTCGATTCGGTCCGAGTTCTGATCAGCGAATTATTTATCGCTGAATTTTCTGTCCGAGGAACCGTGAACGGTGAATTTTCCGCGCTGCAGCTTTTATCGTCATAATGCAGTGGCCCCCCCCGAACGCATTCGAACGCGTACGCATGTAATTTGTATATTACAAACATTATATTCAAACGCGCATATATACAAATTATAATGTAATTTCAAAGGCCACTGTAGTTACTACGCGTAACCGTCTCAATTATTGGAATGATGTTCATAACCGCACATATAATAATAATAATAATCATAATACACGCGTTACATTCGAATGCCTCAAAACGCAAGTCCGTCCGGCCAAACTTACGATGCATAAATGCAGATCGATTCCAGAAGGAAGTGACAAAAAAATTCAATTAATTCCTGCGAGGAACTCACCGGGTTCCCCGACACTCCGTGACACCCTGAGTATGTATAGGTCTATGCGCGCGCGCGCGCGCACACACATAAAGCACGACAAGAAATATCCTCTTCGTCGTTCGCAAAAACACTGATGCAAAGACCAATATTGTATGAGATAGTAAGCGTCGTTTGCAGTTCGCGCAGCATAAGAGGCTTTCAACTTCAGGCAAATATTTATATGTAGAGACATATCTAATCCCGGATCCGGAAATCAGGAGATGCAAATCGACGCGGAAACACTGACGAGTGGAATTACGGCATGAAGGACGAGCCGTGGAGAACGGGAGAATCCTGAAAGCCTGGTACGACGAATGGAAGCAACGAACGAACGAGTAAGAATTTTGATCTGCGAGCTAATGAGCGCGTAATATACGTGCACCTACCAATTACAATCTAATGGCCATTTTATCGATTCGGTCGAATAAAAATGAAATATCGTTCCGACGAATGAAATTAAATATGAAGCATTCTACACGCCATACTCGTATATTATGCAATTCGTTCGTTCGTGTCGGACCACGCTCTCTCGTCGCCACGTTCACCCTCTATTCACGGCTGCGACGTCTCAAGAGTCACGAATGAAAATAGACGTGACGCGCAACCCGCGAAACCAGAAACCGCGAATGCCGCCGCGCATTATTCGCCGTACGTTCGTCCCGCTTTTCTTACTTTTCCCGCGGAAAAGACGCCCGTCGGGAAACGACGATAATTGCTGTCAAGTAAGAGGGGGCGTCGACGCTTAAACGATATCTCGTCGAAAACAACCGCAATTAAGGTCGGGGACCCATGCGTCGGGGCGCTCTATGCTCCGACCGGAGGCTTAATACCTCGAATTACACACAGGTTACGTGATTCCGTAAAACGTTCCTACGAGGTTACACCGTGACACCATTCTCGCTATCGGTCCGATGGTACTCCGGGAAACGTGTTAATTGTAAGTTGAACGTTTGCGATAGTTGATTCGTGTTCTAATCGAATTCGAAAAGGTTTCTATTTCGTTTAATTGTTGTCCATGAAAGTTTGTGGGGAAAGGGATAATCCTAGTTGCAAGTCAAAAGAGGTATTTTTTAAATTTCTAATTTGAGTTTAAACGTGAAATTTTTGATCCATACGAATTTTCAATTTTGTACTGTATTAGGCGTCGTCAGAAATTTGTGCGATTTAAAAAGAAAAATTAAACGTCGAGGTGATTCTCATAAGTAATCTATTAGACACGTCCATAATGTTTTATAGAATTCTTCCTGTGTAAATTTGTATCGCGATCCGATTCATTTCATAAAAAATAATTATTTCATAAAAAAAACATTTCACGTTTACGCTCTACGGATTAAATAAACTCCGTATGATGATTCAAAAACTTTTACGTCCAGAGATTAAACGCGATCAGCTCTATCTATTCATTAAAAAGGAGCCGTTTATTTTTCTCATCCCGGACCTTCTCATTATCGTCTTTCTCATTATCGTTCTCGAAAGACCAAGTTGCTTTGTAACTGAACATCGTGTAATACAAGTACTGCGAGGAGAAAATGAGCGAAACACGTTGGCGAGAGTAGCTCGCCCAACGTGTACGTAGACGCAGTCGAAACGGCAATTGCCCCCCGCGTAAAATGAATCATGGTATTATCTACATTCTCGGGGGAACGAGTGGATTATTATATTGGAAAATTGGACAGAAATTTTCTAGAAAATACCGTCACTTTTATCCCCCTCCCCCACCGATGCCCGGTCTCCCGCGAGAGTCGTCCAAATTCGCTAGTTCTTTTTAGATCAAGACTAATCAAACTTCGGAACAATTACACAGTTTTCCCGAGGAAGATCATCCCACGGACGAAGGAAATGGGATAATGGTAGAAAAGCGTAACGGTCAACGACTCTGTCCGCAATTAACACTCGCTGGGACAAAAGGGGTGAGTCCTTTTGAACCCAGTGTAACCCTTTCTTTTTCTCCCGTTGGATCGACAGAATCGTTCGCCTTGCTCCTCGAAATCAACGGAGTGGAAAATTACGAGAGCTTCGAAAATCCGAGGTAGCTCGATCCGATTATGAGCATTAGCCGAAAACGCTGTTTTAACTCCCGTCGTTGTAAATACTCGGAGCGCGGGTCGAGTCTCCTCTGCTTTTCCTCTTCGCGAAAGAGAAAAGAACTTCCCCCGAACAGTGGACGTGTGAACGGCTCTTTAGAACAACAGTTGTGATTCTTGGAGCGTTCGCCCACTCTCGTTATTTATTTCTTCCCGTTTTCTGGGTCCCCCCCACTCCCCGCTCGTTGCCCACACGTTTCGCCTTTGTGGTAAATTATTGTCGTCGTCGTGCTGCTTTCGCATTACCCCTGCCGTTCTTCCGCCTTTTCCGAGACAAAGCCTGCCGGCGTTTCTGGTACGTGCGTGCATCGAACTTCGCAAATGGGAGATGAAGATACACGGGGATATACGTACAGCGTATCGCTAAAAGTTTCTTGGAAAGCAATGGTTAAAAAAAAACTATATAAACGAGGAATTGAATGGGAGATACTTTAGTTCTTTAACGTTTCGCGTGACCCTTGACTCTAGATTTATTAAAGAACCTGCCTTAATTTGTTGGATCACGTACGTCGATTTGCATTCGGTTGTCAGAATAAACGAAAGAATGCTGGTATCTTGAAGAATTTTCCGCGATATGTAATATCGTGTGAATTTTCAACTCAATTTTCCGATATCCAATTCTTTTCGATTCTAAACTTTCTCTAAAATTCAAACGAACGCCCTTCGTGGCACTCAAAATTTAGTACTCGTTATTTCGAACGGCGAATCGTTCAAAAATATCAATTTGATACTTAGAATCGAGAATAAAATATTCTTTTGTAATAGAAATACCAACGACGCGATAAAGATATACATATATGTATCTTGCACTCCCATACAATCGCATTGCGTGGCGTGCGTCGAACGGGCAGTCGTAGTCGTTATCAATTACGTAGTTAATTTGGTCATTAAGGGCTGCAATGCTCGTGCAAACGAATAATGGGGCAAACATAAATCACTCTAATTGTCCCGATTATAATCGGATCAATGTATCGGGCGGCGCGATCTCAGTCGGTCGATCAATCCGTTAGTATTTGCCGTTCGTAAATATTCCCGTGTCGCGTATTTTCCTGTACGAAACCGTATATCCCTCGTCGAAGTAAAGGTTGCCTCAATACTTTAGTAGTTTGAGATCTGAAATCTCCGTTAAGTTGGCCGGTAGGTCGCGGAAGGGCTCTTGAAGTCTAATGCACAAGTTTTACGGAAACGACAAAGTAGCGACTAAAGGTGGGGGAGGTAAGTAGAAACCCGAAGAGATACAGCGTGGAAGACAACGTGAGTGCAACTTCCGTTTTACATTACAGGAAAGAGGACTGGAAAGAAACGAGGTAATAACTTTGTTTTGGATAAACTTTTTGAATCTACTTCACCGTTTGTTGTTCAGGTAAGTAATTTACGGATTCTCGATTTTACATCCGATTTTATCGTTCGACCCTCGGCTCGTTAATTACCAAATTCGATCGATATCGAGTGTATCGATAGGTAGCGTGTTATGCCCTTTGCAGTCGATTCGGTCGAGAAGTTCCTGTGACCGGAAGTTCGATCTCGATACATTTTTATGCCGATGGCAATTTCGTACGAAGAGCAATCGTACCGTTGTAATTGCGGAAATATAATTCCCTCTACAACGCACGGCGCGGTTCACCGTCGGTAACTAACGTTTGTTTATTCCGGGAATGGTGCATTAAACATATTTAATTTGATATTCCCGTACCTCCGTTCTCTTCCTTATTTTCGAAAGCAACGAGTCGAGCAGGGCAAGACAAAAATGGCTGTTCGTATGCGAAATAACTGTCTCGTATTTATTTTTAAAAAAGATTCAGCACAGAGAGGGAACAAGGAAACGACGGGACGGGCAAACGCGTATAAACAAATATATGCCACTACTACCGAACGAAAAATACGAATAAAAGTTTCCCTCGCGCTGCCGAAACTTCCAAGCTTCCTTTTCCGGTCAACGAATCGAGGGGGGGGGGAGGCATCGATAAAACGCGAGACACGCTTCTCGCAAACGTATTCCGGCGATTCGCGCCTTCTTACTGGCCCGCCCATTAATTTCTGAAGCACGTTTCCAACGGTCTTTTTCCTTTTTATATTTTGAGCTCTCTTCCCTCGCGGCAATCGGAAGAAAGCCGAAGAAAGTTCGCGTTGTACCGAAAACCAGTTTCGAGCCAATTCGAGCAAGCGAGGTTTGCCGCACAATCGCAGAAAAACGTTTTTCTCTCGTTCCGTTCCTCGTCGCGGTTACAGGGTTTTCTTGATGTTTTCATATACCTGCTTTATCGAGACAGTTTTATAATTATTACTTTGAAGCAGAATCCTGGTTTTAAGCAAACGAATTGTACCTCGAAGCATGAAAATGTACTACGCGTGCTCAAGGTACATTTTTCATAAACCTCTAGAAACTAAATAAATTTTTATTTCAATCTCACTTCTTTCCCTGTCTTCCGTAAGAATGTACATTCGCGTAAAATCCTCAGTGCGCGTATAGCGCGTGCGTTGCCCGCCAACTTATGTATTTTAATGCATCTCGTTAAAATTTCGCTTAGAAAAGTGCGGACCAATGTACGTACACGTATACTGGGACAACAAAAAATTGAAAGGGCCACTTGGAATCATTAATAAGTTTCTCATTATTTATGGTAGTTGAATCTATTTTAATCTACATCGCGCTAAATAAACTGAGTATTTGGACAAACAATGAAATATGTCGCGTACTCCTCAAATTCCAATTTTCTACTTCGTCGCCTTTGATTTCAATAATCTTGATGGTAAATTTATTTTCTCTTCCTCTTGTTTGTTAAACAATCCGCGTCGCTCGATTTTTGATAGATGTTACTTGGCGAACTTCCGTTATGGAATTTGTAGGGAACGGTCGATTCGTTGACATTTGGTGTCATGATTTACAGCATCGTTATTCTATCGGAGTAATCCTTTTTTAATTCCCTTCAATCGATGTTCCTCGGTACACGCGATTCCATACTTGGGAAGCGATAGCGCGCCTTTTCGTCGGACTAAAATATGGAATTTTATATTACTAATCCCGCGCGTCATAAATCTTTCGCCGTAGACCGTTCTTAAAGTTGGTCGGGCGCATTTGTAGAAAATTCATTTGAAATTCATTTTGGGTAAGGAGGCACGCAAAACTCCGCTAAGAGTAACCCCCGGAAGTGCGAGAGTTTAAAAACTCCTCTTCAGGATCGAGCCGATTTAATTACGTTGAAACGTTGCGGTTGTTCGGAAAGTAAAATATTCTTCAAATCGTCCCCCCCCCCCCTCAACTCCCAACTGACTCGATTTGTATCTTATTTGCCGATGGATTCTCTTTGCCCTTCGGTTTAAACGCGAAATTAATACCGTCGCGCGATAAACTTATTGATATTGTTACGAATCGTGCAGGAACGTAAACGTAAATTAGGTATGTTTATAAAAGTAACGTTTATTGCCAGAACATAGAGAACACAACCGTTTCTTATCAGAGCTCGAATACAATAATTGACATATTTACAATTTGAATCTCGGCGCCCGGCAACTAACAACTGCCTATCGGCAATGCCGGACGCCTAGAAGGCAATGACATACATAAACATTCGTAACAATATTATCCTCAACAATATCACGTGCCTTCGATATTTTCAACAGTATATTTTTAATAGCTGTGAAACCGTATATCGTAGTTAACGATAATATAGATATATTCTCAATATTAGACGAAGAGTGTTATCATATTATATGGTGCCATCCTTACATCAAAGTTTATTCGGAGTAAAGGTACCTTCGTTCGCACTTCGTATTTGCGGGACGAGCCGGCGACAAATAACGATAGATGATCAAAGTTGCGGGTGGGTTTATCGGAATACTCCTGTGCAAGTTGATACACCACACACGTGTGATACGTGAAAGTTGTAATAATCGTACCGTCAAAAAGTATCCTGTATCTCGTTATCGAAATCTTTGGGGCTTTGATACGCGTGAAAAATGCCGCGCGAAGGTGCAAATTGGGAATCTGCGAGAATGAAAATGGGAGAAACGCGTGGTGGATGTAAATACGTGCCATTACTATTCCGAGACATAGTGCTTCTAAGAAACACACAATCAAATTAGAATCTACAGATCAAAATCTGATAGTTAGTCAACAAAATATATTTTTATAAAAGCAGATATACAAAATTACACGTTACGCAAATTAATTATGTAAGTTTAAAATGAGGGCATAAATGCTCCTCTTCGTGGCGCCATTTACTACTTTCTCAGACACAATTGTTTTATTATTGGAAGAATGATAAAAATGAAAGAATCGTCCTTTGATAGTATCCGTCAAATAGGGTTTACAATCGCGGTATTATTTCCCCTCGAATCATCGATGGAAGTAAATTAGCCACCCGGTTCGATTGCTCCCCGATTACCTAAGATCACCTCGCGGATTTTGATGTATTAACGTAAACTGATAAGCCGAATGATAACGTGAAATCGATCCATTGAGTCAGTGGGACGTATGTACGTCGACCGATCATCGTGGCTCAATTATGTCTGCGATGGAGCCTGACATAATCGGCAGACCGAAGGCAGACGATTCCACACCTGTCGGTTTATATGCGCGCGTATGGAATGTGCCCAGCGTCAATACAGCGTTGAATGTGCGCGCGTAATTCCGCTTGCGCGTTTATAATTGAAATTGAATTTCCGCATAAATCGACTATCCGAATCGCGGTACTGCACCTAAAAGTGAACGCAAATTCAAACGTACGAACGGGAGGGAGTGCGTGGCGGCAGCGTTAGTATCGTCCTCTTCCGAGGTTTCCTGTCATCGGCTTGACATCGTTCGATTAAACTATCGATAGTCGAGCCAATTTTCATGTAATCTCGTTACAAAATTGTTCCCTCGGATTACCACGTTCCAATCCTTCAAAAGGCTCTTTTTCCAATATTCTGACGAAGCAAATGATGTCAACGAAGTTACAAATGAATTGCTATTTAATCGCCGTACTTAATTGTTCGAAACATCGTCTATGGGTCGAGTTATTAAATTAGAGAAAGCGAGAGTCGCGTCAGCTTTGCGAGAAATAATGCACCGGTCGAGATAATGAGATAACGAGATTGGAAGGTTTAACGTGAGAATTAAATAATCGCGCATAACGAAGTAAAATTAGTGGTAAATATGGATGCGCACGTACGTACCTGGGCTTTACATAAAATGCAACCTTAAATACGTCATAGAAGGTGTATCCGGGGAATGCGTAAACTGTGCGCGTTACGAAAGGATTTTAAATTCCCTACCAAGAAGCGAATTGGACGCGAACCAAGTTTGGTAGTACAAGTCCGATGTTATTTCTCATACAATAAAACTCCGATGGTAAGGAATTTGCGTAGGAACGCGATACGACGCGTACTTAATTACACGAATACGTAGTTGGACAATAATCGAGCGTACGTTGATATATTTCGGTACATTCGATCCGCATTATTCGTTATTCATCTCACTCGACAATACTCGTTAATCGTTATTTACATTCGTTTATCATTGTTCGCGACAAACGGCAAACGACGAGAATATCGTTCGAGTAATTTATTTAAATACAAGACTCCGCAAATAACCGTTCGATCGAACGCGTCGCCTCGTCCAAATAAAAACGTGTTCCTCCGTCAGGAATGAATTACTATCAAACCCTTTCCCATTTGCATTCCGCGATAGGTGTCAAATTCCACAGAACCTCGAGGGAACGCGAAATAGAAAGACGTAGGAGAAGAAATTGACAAACGCAACGTACATTGCGCGCGTAAGTAAGTACAAAACAGAAGCACATCCGTTTCACGATATTCAAGAAAAAACGAGAATAAATCGAGAGATCCTCAGCGCCGTTCGAATAACACTATCGGATAACATCGAAGACTTTTTCCGGAAGCGAAGATTGCGGTCGAAGGAAGCGACGCGACGCGACGTCTAAATCATACGTCGGGGGGGGCCCGGGGAAATACGCGTATCGGGAAACGTAAACTTGATTCCCCATAATGCTTCCGGCGCGCATCGAGTTAACCCTGGAGCGTTGCTCCCTTCGCAAACGTACGTACGTACGTACGTACGTATGGATCTGGTACCGCGTAGGTGGAGGCGGTGCATACGTGGCATCACGAGGCGGCTAGATCGCGGTTAGTCCGCGGGTGTTTACGATACGTCCTCAGAAACTGGATGTACATGTATTTGATGTGGAGGGCTGAAATGTGTACCGTGGGCACCATCGGGGTTGGGTGGCAAGTCGGCTACGGACAGGAGACCGCACACGGTTTCGTTAGAAACGACGCCAAAGCCTGCACCCCGCGGTATTTACTGGTTGAAACACAAATTTAACGGGTGACGGATGTAACTCGAATTACAGGTCGGTCAATCTGTTCTTGGTGTACCGGTGTCACGGGAGGCACTCCCTTAAATATTTGCTCGCTCGATAAACTTCGCTCGCTAATCCCCCTGTTGATTTTATTCGCAGTTTGGCCGATTAGCGTTGCCGGCGTTCCGTCGCTGTAACGGAGCGTTGATGGCCGTCGATTAATTTGTGATCGACGGTAGGGTGGGGGCTGTGACGAATGTATTCGTAGTTTCTTTGGGTGGAAATGAGAGGGATGGAAATATTAAATTTGTTTGATCGATGGAAGGTTAGGTATTGATCGTTAATCGATTTGCTGGAGGAGAATTTTATTTATATTAGAGGTAACGAAAAGAAATCTATTGTTTCGCGTAGCAGGGTTTGAGCTCAGTTTGTGCCCGAACGCGGTGGTGAAAGCATCTTTGGAAGTTTTTATGAAAGGGCATAAAAGAAAAACGTTGGAGAAACGTTGGGATACAGTTGTAAAGAGCGAAGGGAATTACATTTTAGAATGTTCCGTAACAAAATTAAGAAAAAATAAAGTTTTATATTGTTCGACCAAATAATAGATTTCTTTCCGGTACCCCTAATATTGACCAGGAAGTGTGATTTGAATGGAAACTTCTACCCCGAGGAGGGGGGTCTCGAAAGTGAGCATTCTATTTTCATATTGTACAGCGTCCGGTATTTTCCATTCAATGAACCTATTCTCGAAACGAAGCAGAATGGAACTACTGAATCGGAAAAATCAATAGAAATTGATTGCCGAAATGGAATTAAAATTAAACGATGTCGGTTGTCGTTGTTTGTGTAATCCCACACCAAAAGATAAGTACGTATGTATATTACAAGTGTACGCGAGTATGCCACTCGCTTCGCGCGTACCCGACAAACTCGTGTCACAAAATCAATTCAAAATCTCTCCGGGGAGTGTGAACGTTGTACAAACAACCGCGGTCTATTAATAAACTTTAATCGTTCGTCCCATTGTTGACTCGATCTATAGTTCGAGCGATCATATAATTCGTGGGATCGTCGACCGGAACGAATTACCGATAGTTGTCAATAAATTTCTCCCTAACAGTGGCAGTTGGGTAGGGCGGGGCAGCTATTTCCAACATAATTACAAATCATCGTAGCGAGTGTACGCATTAGCTGAAGCGGCCATTCGACGTGAGAAATGATCAATTATCCTGGGTGACAGGGATGCCTGACGATCTCCATTTATCGGAGGAACAGCGATCGAGCGATAAACTAACGACGGAAACTAAATTGCAACAGTAAGCGACGATAGCGAGCGAGTTCCGTCCTCCTCGCCGTTATGCTTCGATAGTAATGGATAAATCACCCTGCTGCTGCCCCCCCCCCCCCCCCCCACCTCCCTCCATCTTTTCTTTCACTCTCGTCGCTTTAATTCCCCAGTAATCCGAAGAAAAGCTTCGATTCTAATTGTTGCTGCAATTATGACAACAGTGACGACGCTTTAAAAGGGATTCCATAGTAATCGTAACAATTAATTCCATATTATCCTACGCTGATTTTATTATCATTAAAAACTGTGATGTTTAATAGTAAACGTAATCCTAATGAGGATATTGTCACTGTGTCGCGACACTGAGTATGAAAATAATTAAAACTTGTATTCCATTCTATTTTTCGATTGTTTTCTCCAATTTCCGATTCCTATATTAACGAGATTCATCCTACTATTTTTTGCTAGAGCAATACCAATGATTAAAAAATTCGATAATATTGTATCTTAGAGCTTCTCCTTAAATTAGAACTCTCCCTTAACGAGGATATCATTGTTATTGCCAGATCGATTATAATAATTATTAAAAGTTCTCTCCTGTCCCGTGTCGAAGCTCTTCGCGAGATAGAACTACCCACGTATTTATGATTCAATCGAGCGGAAGTTCCTCCTTACTCGGCGAGAAATCGATCTCATTACCGCCATTTACTCTTCTTTTCATTATTATTACTCGCGTATTCATAGACTCCGTTTCTAACGGGAGGAAGCCGGCAGGACGATTCTGGCGGATGGTTCAATAACGTACGTTATTGAGGACCCACTCGTGAGTTATCCTCAATTAAACGCACATCAGAAACGTTCTTGGCGCTCCGATGATGCGCCACGCATACCTTGCACTCTTGTGCTTTACGTGGAGAGGAGCCATAATTGAGTTGCCTCGATAATAGGTTATACCCAACCGTTTCGATTGATTTCACCCCCCACCCCCCAGAATCGATTCCGCATTCTGGATGCGGTCGAGGCGACAGTAAAACTCCTTCATTTTCCTGTAACGAAATATAACCCTTACGGGTCACGAGCTAGCCCGACCTTAGCGCGTCGGTTTAGTTTCACGATACAGGTATCCCGAATTACCTGACCAATACTTCAGTTATTAATAGTTGATAAACTTGCGCCGGATATAATTATTTCTTATCGACTCGTTCGTAGAAACGTGACACGATTCGGGGATTATTATTTTTGAAATAGTAACGATAAATCGATTCCAGAAGGAAGCGTACTTTTCTTGTTGCCGTAATGCACTGTAATTGACGTACGGCATGGAAAGAAAGGCAAGTTACGCGTCTTGGTAATCCTGATTGAAAAGTTGCAATACAGAATTTTAGAATTTCTCATTTCGAAATGTCACTTTTCTGTCAACGGAGCGATACGGATACGTTTCGCGTGTACCGGTAGTTGAAATAGTTCTAGTATCGCTTCGGCATGCTTACATACAGTAGGGCACAAAAGTATTCGTGAACAACTCGGGCCAATTGGAATCTAATTATCTCCTTGATAATATTTCCCCAGTATTTTTGCAACGCGGAAGTATGTTCGAAATATTTGCGCAAAAATTTAATTAAATATTAAATAGTAAATTAATTAAAATCATTAGTTTACTATCCAGGTTTAACTATTAACTATTTTGCTTTAAGGACACGATATTAAACTTAGTTAATTAAGTATTAGATATCAATTAAATCGAACTTTACTCGAGCGACGTTCAAATACTTTCGTCACTCGCTATACCTCCACGTATAAATACAATCCGGTAGGTAACTAAATACATTTCCGAAAACTCCAAAACTCAACGAAGCCGAGGCAGCAATTTTCCAAAGTACCGGTCGGTATCGAGGAAGAGATATCTACGCGTCGAATTGATTCGGGCTTAAATATCAAAATACAAAAGCACAAAAAGCATCGTCCATCAGATTCTCGGTCGACGCTCGCGAACGATGCACCAACGATTTTCCCCGCGCGACTTTCCATTCCGTCGAACCCCTAAATTCTGCGTTAGTATCTCCCACGGCAGTAACGTCCATTAAGCATTGTTTCGCATCGTGGGCGTACAACACATACATCGTACGTACGTAAGAGTTATACCGAGCTGACTCCGCCGGCTCCGCACGTTGAATACGCTCGCCGAACGTAGATCACAAATAGGTAGTGGAATTATATAGCCGATAGAGGATGCACGTATTCACGGAGATAGGAGAGTTAGTCGTGCCAGATACGTGCGAAAATCGATTCTCTATCTCGCAAGCTTGGCAGCCACCGGTGTGCGCGGGTGAACACCGTCGGCGAGAGGAGTTAAAAGCCAAAGGCGAGTCAAAGCGCTGGGTCCGGTACACGCCGCTCTAGCTACGAAACGGAGTAAGTAGGAGCGTGCCACGTAGGTATGCACCTGGAGCGCAGGTAAGCTCCGCGCAACAACCACCCGGGGGTTACCATGTAGATGGGGATCAGAATTCAAACGGTTGACGGCGGGATAGTCGGCTCCGGAGTTACCGGCCAACAACGTGACGAACGTCGCAAGAATTTAATCGGAAGTCCCCGATACGTGAGCGGAATCATCTTACCCCGACAAATTCCCTTCGATTCCGTTGCCGAAGAAATCGTTTTCCCACGCGCTCAGATATCGCGCGCGCGAGTATGACGTTCGAAAATATCGGCTCTCGCTCCTCCGTCGCGGCAATTTAATCGCACCTTCGATTTTTCCACGAGCGCGCGCGCCGCCGCCGTCAACGGTCGTGAGACGGGAGTTTACCGAATCGGTAAATGGACCTGGCGTAGGGATGTATTCGTGTTTCGGGAGTTTCCGCGATGGGACGCGCGATATCGAACAATAGTTACGAGGCGGAACTCAAACGGGGCGTGTATTTCGAGAACTTTCGTCGGTCGTGTAGAAATAGTGTATGTACCGAGTTGAAGCATCGCGCGCGATACGGTTTTAGAGTAACGCGAAAATATATTTATAAACGTTTCTTGTACCGTAGTTCTTGTATCTTGTTTCTTGTAGTTTCTTACCGTTCGCTGGCACGCGTGAAAAATTACGTTGTCGCGTATAATTACGTGGCTTATATCTAGATCATGCACATATCTCTGGATCTTCGGATCTCCAAAGTTTTTGTTACTCTATCAAGTATGTTTCGAGCCATTGATCACGAAATAATTATTGTGGGGTAATAAGAAATATGTAGGATAGGATGGATTGTACAGAAAGATGCTTCTTTGTGGATTCAAATTTTAATGAAACGATTAATGTGAAGGATTAAATCTAGATCATGCACATCTCTGGATCTTCGGATCTCCAAACTTTTAGTTACTCTATCGAGTGCATTTCGAGTCGCTGATCACGAAATGATTATAGAATTTCTATTCTACTGAAAATTATTTCACAATGAATCACGTGTGTTTGCTTGCTTTAGAAATAGTTTGGGGATTCGGAGACGTGCATGATCTAGATTTGTTCCAATTACGTTCGATATATTCGCGCGTCGAAGCATTATCCATCCGGATACGATACTTCACGATAACGCGGCGAAACCTTTTCCAATTATTTCGCGATTAATTAAAATCTACCCCGTGTACGGACGATTATCGGCGAACGCACGAGTTATCCTGTTACCCTCTCGAAATCCGTCCGATGTTCAAGACATTACGATGCGTTGACTCGTATCTCTTGAACTCGTGACAATGTGTACCGAGACCGCGATATTACTGCCCGTACACTCTGTAGATTCTTCCCTCCCCCCACCCTCTTTAACCCGACCACACCGACGACTCCGGTTCGTTCGTACGGCCCGGCGTACAATTCTTTTGTGTTAGCGGTCCAACAAAAGGGGCAAGAAAAAGAGCCGCCGGCTAACGTGACTACTTGGGAAAGCAGTGTATAACTGCGGGGCTTCTTGAGATTATGCCTAGACATGATCCCATATAGATCGTCGTCGGTCTAGTCTATGCAAATCCTTGTGGCAAACTGCTCGACATTTGCATAAGCTTACAGATAAGGACGCGTTAGAAGTATGCCTTTCCTTCGAATTCGTTTGCACGGCGCTGCCGCTTCCAGGGGCTGAAGAGAGAAAGGAATCGATCCCTCTTTACCGCGAAGAACTGGCTGCTCGCTCGCTCTCTCTCTCTCTCTCTCTCTCTCTCCCTCGCTTTCTTTCTGTCTTTCTTTTTTTTCTTCTTTGTCTTTTTTTAAAACCCCACGTCGTCGACCGTGGCAGGAACTACCAGCCGAGAGAAAAAAACATTGGAGAATCCCCTTATTATCGATAATGGTACGTGTCGAGAGTGGCTCTGGTAGGAGAGAGTTCGTTTATCGGAAATGCAAAATAGGGTTGCAGCGTGGAACGTCGAGCGCGGGTCCGTGTCCCCCCGCGGATACGGGTGCGCTAAAAACGTCTACTATAGCACTTTACAAATTACGCGCGTTTCCTTATTCCTCCGCAGTCCCCGTGGCGATAAACAATGGAATAATGACTGGCGTAAGCGACGGTCGATCGGCTGAATGGACGAATATGAATTATCTTCACCCCTCATCGCGAACAAGTAAATCAGAATGGAGACGCCCGCGAGTATATCTTGGGGTTGGTATTCAAAGCGTGCTATTATTGCAACCGGTGTGCCCCCTTTATTTCCAACCACCCTACGGCGATACGTCTCTGCGGGTGCGTCGATTCGAGAAACGCGCGATACGCGAGAGGGCGATATACAAAAATTGCACGTTCCCTCGGATATGAATTCTCTATTCGTTTCTCATAGGTTAGATTGCGGATGGTCGTGCGACGTGCATACTTTGTGCGCTGACTTTCAATTTATATGTATAGTACGCGCGTAGGAGATAAAAAAGGACACGCGCATTTTTAAAGTAACCGCTTACCAATCTTCTATAATAAACACAATTTTGCGTAAACTTCCGGGATCAACTAACGATCGATGATACTTTTTGATTATCGTGGCACACCCGTGCACAATATCTTCGGTTTGGGTCAGTGGTTCGCAAATAATTCGCGAAAAGTTTCTCATCTCTAACATTTGTATATCTCATCGTTTCAATTTCTCATTACAATTTATGAAAAATAGGTTCTTACTAAAAACATCGTTGCTCGTTAAACTCCTGTTTCTATTATACTTAATTTATTTTAATCGCCTTCATTCCATCTTGTCTCTGAAATCCTAGCCAAATCAAATTTCTTAATCGCGACACGTAGATCGTCTCAAATTAATACTCTCACGAGAGGGACTGCGCGAATGTATTTTATCAGCGGATCGCTGAGAACCAACGGAGAAGGTTTAAAACCAACACTGGCGTAAATAGATTTAGATGGATCTTTGATACCTCTGGCAACGATACTCGATACACGACTTGCGGGACGAAAGAATCCGCAACTCTCTTCAGGGATCTCTCGGCGGGGGTGGTGTTCGTTTCGACGTTCTCGAAGAAATACGAATGAATCGATTTCGTGGCCCCGACGTGGCACCTTCTCCTCTTTACGAGGAGTATAAAAAAGAGGCGCTCTAAAACCTCCGCCTCCCTAACCCATGAATTACCGAATCTCTTATCGATGATAACGCGTATATTGGAAAATTCACGTCCTTCCGTAATGCGAGCCATTCTGGTACTCAACGGCAAGCGGAGAAAAAGGGAAGGTAACCAGATTTCAGTTAAACTTCAAAAAACGGAAATTGGCTGCGCGATCGTTCCCGTGTACCGAGTGGGCGTTACGAAAAATCCATTGCCGAACCACGGTTTTTTCGAACGACGTCAACCATACATATATATATTCCCCCCCCCCCCCCCCGTCCACGTTATTCCGCCAATTACAAAATTAACGAGAACGTACAATATTAATATGAGACCTTAGCGTTAACTTCGATTCGCTAACCACGAGCAAGTTTTACCACAACCCTGCCAAGGGACATTTTTTAAAAAATTCTTATCCTCCGGAAAATAATATACAGAAAATTTACCCTCGGTTACGGTTTAAAAGGGCTTAGAGGAAAAAGCATCGCCCGTTGTTTTACAGAAATTGGACACCGCTGCGCTACCTCTGCGAGCAACGCCTAAATATACAATAAAAACATCAGCTGTAATTCTAATCCATTTCAATCTAAATTGTTACCCTAAACGGAAGTAGAAAAGAAACGAATTAATTTTACTCCAAAAGT
Organism: Pemphredon lugubris; assembly: GCA_933228935.1. Taxonomy (NCBI): domain Eukaryota; kingdom Metazoa; phylum Arthropoda; class Insecta; order Hymenoptera; family Crabronidae; genus Pemphredon; species Pemphredon lugubris. Next base: position 6,136,181 of record OW121819.1, on the reverse strand, counting down.
ACGGACGTGCTCGATTTTCCAGGGATTCGGCGAATCCAAGTGTGCTCTCTCCACGGCACAGCGGGAAAATAATCAAAGTGTCAAGACGCGAGAAGCTTGGACCAGCTCGGAGATATCTCGTGATTCTTTCACGAGTTACACCGGATAATGATAATAAGTAAACCGAGCCAACCGTTCGGATGTCTTCACGCTTCCAAGGGTTCAATGAGGCCGACGCGAATTATCTTCCACGCTCTCGTGACGTCATTTCCTATTCGGACGAACGCGCTATTTATACACGTGACAACGCGAGCGCGGCTGTCTCGCATTCCACCGTAAACTCACTTTAAACGCCGACCCATTCAAGCCGTTTGCGCGGACTGCCTTTAATCGGCGGTCGCATTTGCGCCCAAAGTCGTTCGTTCGGGGGTTTGGAAAAATCGCGCGCGTTCCACAGATAAGAAAAACAGTACGTTACGTACAGCTTCGTTCTGCGAGTGCGGTGCTTTGTGTTTACGCGATGTTACGTTCCAGCTTAAAACGGCGACGCGTAACGTCGGTCACTCGACGCGATTTGGTACCGAGGAGAGAAATGGATGCGCTAACTTATAATCTGCGATAGTTTTGAATCTCTGTAATCGTCACTTGGGATTATACAACTTTAAATCTATCTTTTCGAACGATCTTTGAGTAAAGAAAGTTTGTCGGGGAAATATTAAGGGAATCATTTAATTATTAATGAATTCAATGTACTTGGTCCGAGACAAGACCTTGTCTCTTGATATTTTTATCGGCGTAAATGGCTAAATAATAATTCAAAGTAAATGCAACGACTGAAAGAAAATATTACGATGTATTTTATTAACGCGCCGTAAATAAAAGTGTGAACGACCATTGCGACCGTTATATCGAACGGTCTTACTTTTCGGACGCAATTTTTATTAACTTTTTAGCCGAAAATTGTTATAACTCGTCGAGCCAACGGTAACGTAATAAATATAATAAAAATTTTGCCGTGCAGTACAAAATGGTACGAACGATACGACGCGAATGGCCAGAAAACTTTTTGCAAATCCCCCGACGTACAGTATCGTGTATCTCCCAATATACTCGCCGAAAGGGCGTTGTACGCGCGGTATCGGTGTACCGCGTCTCGGACGTTCGTTACCCGAAACAGGCCTCGCGTTTTAACCAATTATCCGCGGATAGCGGAGACCCCGCGACGATTAAGCGTCGAGTGTTTTAAATTCCATACACGCTTCCTCGCTCTCTAGCGTTAATAATGTAAGGCATTCGTTTGAGAGAAACCTAAAAAGCGTATATCGCTCGGCACGTTTTTATTTTTACCGACATGCGCGGAGTTCGAATGAAAGGACGATCGCGACGAATATCTTTCGCGTTTCGTTCTTTTAGCGAGCTCTTTGGGAGCGCTCGAGTGAAATTGTTGTGTAATGCACAAAGGCGGTGGTTGGGTTAAATTAATTTTAGCTACCTATTTGTAAGAGCAGTTTCGTGGTTTATTTCTGAATACGTTTAACGTTTGAAATATAATAAGAAAAAGGACTATCGCAGGAACGTATGAATTTGGCTATTCGAAAGTTTGATGAGATCTGCTTGAGATGTAAAAGTATTTTGAGGACAGAGCGATTCGGAAGGTTTGGGTAATATTATTATCTGTCGAAAAAGAATGTCGGGGGAAATAGCGAGTAAGACGTTTAAGTGGAAAGTAAAAGAGGAGAAGACTAGGAATTTGGACAATGGACTAAGTGATACGGAGCGACGAGTAAGGGAATGATGAACCAGAGTCCAAGATAGATTCCAACAATATACAAAATATTTACTATACAAACTTATGACCGATAACCAAACTTATCATTAACAATTAACATGAATGAGGCCGTCACATTGCAGCGTCGTCGTTCCGGTCGTGACATAATAAACATCGTTCTGCTTCCCCGTCAAACCTCTCCACGATATCAAAACAAACAGTTCTCCGCCCGAAACGCACGTGTCAACGCGGACTTAAAAACGTGTATCTTTCGTTTCCCTACCGAGTAAATCCACGTTCCGGTATTACTTTTGCACGTACGCCCGAAAACCGAGGAATCGCCGCCGCCGGTTGGCGGCTTTTGTTTCGAGCACCGACAGAATTACGAGGGTGGCTAAGCCAACGGTTGCAACGCGCAAACGTGCCGCGTCGACGGGGGCAGGTAGTCGGACGGGCAGAAGGCGGTCATGGCGGTACATTTAATTTCGCGCATTTCATCCCCAAGGTGGATACGTCGCAGGATGCCGCGTCGGGAAGGAGCCAGGAAGGAAGAGGAGCACATTAATGTACGGTAAACCCGGGTCGGCTTTCAGAAGAGGCTCTACGGTACCTTTCCTGAATGAAGAGGACTTCGCCGAAGAACCGGAAACACCGGTGGGAGAGGGAGAGGAGAGGAGAGGAGGAGGAAGAGGGAGGGTAGGGGGTGGTTGATTCCGGATTCTCGGCTCGGAGGTAGGAGATACGAAAAATCGTATCCAGCAGATCCCGTGCGAATTTAGCGACGAACGTTGAAGCGTGTTTGAATAGCGTTGGGAACGACGTTATTGAAATATAATTTAGTAACTGCTTCTACGGTGAATGTATTTTTGATAAGTCACGATCGTGAAATTTTTATCTACGATCAACGACGCGGGGGGGGGGGGGGCTCGAGGTATGTAAGCCGTGCGGTTTTATTCAAAATATATCTCGCGCAAGACGAACGGGTTTTCAAGGATTTTGATTACTCTTGATCGCGAGTGTAAAAGAAAAAAGAAATAGAAGTGAGATCGCGTACACGTTGGTTCCCAAAGGATTCCGACGCGTAAATCTAAACTTAAGCAGGATCGAGTTTTAAAACTTGAACTTCGTTTAATCGAGTTCCAGTTCTAGCGTTTAACGTTCAAATAGAAATTACACCGGGGTTTTTTTTTTATTATTATTCCGCGATAATCGAAGCGCCAACGTTTGAGCAGCTCTCGCACGTCTCTTGACAAAAGGTTAAAACCGTAATAACGAGGGAGACGACGGGACACGCAGCTTAATACGGAACGGTGGAAATTTTCGCGCTTCAAGAACAGAAGCTGCGGCAATTAGGAACAGAATGTGCTTATTGCACCGTGTTGAATATGCAATGACAGAGAGAGAGAGAGAGAGAGAGAGAGAGAGAGAGAGAGAGAGAGAGGTGGATGGATGCAAGGGAAAGAGAATAAGATGGCGAGTAATAAGGATGATTGAGCGTTGCGAGCGGAAAGTTTTCCCTACGCGGAACGTATTGCGCGAAGGTAGCACATTTAAACTGCAATACGCAACGAGCGACCATCGTCGGATACAACTTCACGATGCTAATTAGAGATTAGTCCCCAACAAATTTGGTTTAAAGTTAAACTCACCTTAATCCCGGATAACTTTCACCATAATCTTTGTACAAATTTAAAGCCTCGATTCACAAGCGTTCGGCTCAGCCGATGGGGAAGGGGGGGATGGGGGGGATTAATGTTCTCGCGCGACTCCCGAAATAAAAGGGTATCGCCGAATTCGAAAGAATTGAATAGCCCCGCCGCGACGAGGTATATTTATAAAATATACACCAGCCGGCCATTTGCGGTAAAACGGCTTTTCGTGCCGGGTGGGTTCGCGTATATTTGTCGCGACACTAGTGCTCTATGTTTATAAGAAAATACCACCGCTTTGTATCTTAATTAACGCGCTCGCAACGGAGTTTTAAGCGTGACGCGTTGCTTTTTTTTCAGCGCACGAAAATCGCTGGCAACGCCAGTATTTACGAAGGAGAAAAAAAAAAGGGAACGACGCGCTATCATGATATTTGATATCGCTACGCGTCGTGTACCTAAAAACCAGTGTGATATTGGATCTGGTGTCCTCGATATAACGTAAAGAAAGCTTCGCTCGGAACTGCGATGAGAATACACATAGAGCGACGGCAATCGTATGTAAACAAAGATGGAAATCGCGTGGAAAAGTAGTTTGAGTTTCCTCGTCGCACGATTAATAATAAAAGTCTCTTAACGAGACAGGACACGCTCTTATAATAATGCCTCGTGTTCGTGTACACGCGCGTACGCACGACGCAATAAAATCTACCGAAACCCCCGAGGAACATCTGCGTAGTTTTTTTTTTTTACTGTAATTAAAATCCTCCCCAAGATAAGCGAGAGCTTAATTTCCTAAAAGAATGTCACCGGTGCCACTCCTTTCGCGGCGATTCATCGTCAAAGTTTCAGTTATTTCTGCCCAGTTAATCTTTACTCGATCCTCTTTTCTTCGGACGGCGCGATAAGTACTACGAGAGATGACTTTGGCCGTAGAAAAATTTGCACGATAAGGAGTGGCAGGGAATTTAACTTTGAAGCAGCCTGATGGAATGTTTCCAAAGAGTCCTTAACGGCGATCTAAAAGTCTCGTTATAAAAAGCTAGTGGGCCCCCGTCTTCCCTCATACATCGTCGTTGGAAACTCGAAGAGGAAGGAAGAAGGAAATCACGCACACCGTTCACCGCGATTTACGAACGCTTTATCGCGCGTCGCGAGAACTAAGTACCGTCCCCCTGTACGTACGTTCACACGCGAAACGCGCTCGTGTGTGTTCCACGGGACGGGGGAGTGGGGGGGAGGAGGTATAGTAATTTAGTGACAAACGAGTTCTCTCGAGTACACACGATACACAACCGTAATACGTATACGCGTAGGTATGTATACACGTACCGGTACAAGCGCAACGAGTTCCTCCACGGCTCTCCTACCCCGCTAAATAGCTGGTTACGACTTCGTCGTATATCTTCCCTTCGCAACTATCGCCCGAGATGAACTCACGTTCGGGTTTCAATTTGCGCTATCGACTTGCCCGTTTCGACGAGGAATCCGGCGATGGGTGGGCATCGCGTGTCTCGAGTAAACTCGGTCGCTTCCTTTAATGACGCGTCCCGCGATTACAATTTACTCCGCGGAGGGGTAGCCCCGACACGTATGAATCGCGGTGAATACACTGGGTACCCGGAAACGATTTCACGCGCGTACGCGTAATTTGGACCGTACGGCGTAATTTATCCCCCCCCCCCCCTCGCGGCTACTCTGCGTGTTTTCGATGCGTGTAACGGTTGTCGAATGTTTGCTTCGCAGTGGGAAATCTCCTCGAAGTTCGTGGGTTTTGGTAACGGTTATCCGTTCAGTGAATTTATTAGTTCGGTCGATTAGAAACGCTTTGAAATTGTATTAATTGGCGTATGTTCTGGTCGGTGATTAAGTTAAGAAGTTTAATGTAGATTTTTAAAAATTATTACACAGACGGTAAGAGAAAGTTGAAAATTCAAGCCTACGATATTTGTTGAGGATAACTGTGGATTTATGTATGACAGATGATTAAAGTAGTATTCCACCGCAAATGCGAATTTTGTTTAATTATTTCAAGAGGTCTAGCACGCGTATCAAGAGGAATAAAATTATAAAATGAATGTTTATTATTATTCTTCCGCGTGTATATATAAACATCAAATAAGTATTGCCAATGAAACGATTATATTTATATCGGCACGCGCAATGGCCCAACACTCTTGTTTATCCAGTGTGTGTACGTACGAAGAGGTTGGTATCCCACAATTAATCAAATATCCCAATGTAGCGATACCTGAACCATATCGTGTGTCGAAATACATCATTATGGTTTCTATAATAATACGTGGAATTAGTTTATGCGCCGCTTCGACCAGCCGGTTTGTAATCATTTCGGCAAAAGTGTAGTTCACCGATGAGCCGGATAGTTCAAAATTACAATGATAATTCGTCATTTCGCGTTAATACGCGTTCGATTCGTAACGAGAAGCGAATGCTTCTAGTCTCTCGTTGAATACGTTCACTAAACCACTCCAAAAAGCTCGGTACGCATGTGCGCATTGCCGTTGACGCGACGCGACGCACACCTCTTTTCGTTATTTATCGTTTTCCAATCATCTGCTGGGAAATTCGAACATTTGAGCTTAAGCGATTGGATTATTTCTACCGAATCAATTTACTAACGCAATATCACGCAGTAGCATAGAAAAGCGATACAATTGAAATTGCATTCAATTGGGTTTATTCAACGATTAGCATTTCTGGGGGTGATCGAAAATGAACCCTGTTAGACCGATGTGATATTACGTTAGTATTATCATGCGTTATAACGCAAAACGTGACGTGAAAGAGAGTGACGTTATGCGTATCCGATATCCCAATTAGAACGTTGTAACGATGCAGAATTAAAAAAAAATTGCATTACCGCGAAATTACTCATTCCGAATTGTGCCGCGTTTCTATCAACGGCGGGATATGGTAAAAAGTGTTTCGTTCGATCGCATTAATCGCGCACGACGGACGAATAGGAGGGGGGAAAGATTTTGCAACTTTGGACTCAGGGGGGGGGGGGGGTGCACAAAAAGGAATGTGCGAAGCGTAGATCCAATTCGGTTTGGTAGAATAATTTCGCGGGGGTAGTTTCGACGGCGTATGTATTTTTTCACCGACGCCGGTCCCGTGGTGAACGAGAAAAATAAATAATCCTAATTGCGGGTGAATGGCTGTGCCATGACGAGAATGAAAGAAATAAAGAAAAAGGCAAAAAAAAACGATGAAAACCGGGACGGTCTGTGCGTCGAGACAATACGCGTCTGCTGCCCCGCTCCGAATTTTTTTCCCTCGCTGGATTTTTCTCCTTTTCATCAACGGGGTACCACCCAGATGATAATTTGACTAATTATTTATTCACGAACTCGCTCGCGTTGTTGCCACTCCCCGCTACTTCCTACCGATATTTCACTCGATTTAACGAAATAACCGGGAATTGCGTTGTAACTTTTGCATTTCGGAAATATTCAGTTACCGTTCATTCCCGGCGAAGAAATAGAGGGAAGTCGGGATTGAAAGAATATTAATATCAATTTCAATATCACTGCGCGTAACTATTACTAATTACCGTTAATTGTAATATATTTCGTAATGTACCACCGTTTACGTTTTCCCGTACGATGATTAATTCATCCGTTCGTTTCGCGTACTCTTCTATTGTACGTAATTTTTCCGGTATTGGTTAACTCATCGTAAAAGACCCGATGATCCGCATTAACTCATTAGTACATAGCGATCGTTATAAGGGACAGGCATGTTTTTATTTTTGGCACCGTTGCGGATGTGAGTTAGGCTGCTTGATATTCCTCATTTTCCTCGAAAATGTTCAGCCGATTGGTGGATATGGAAATATTTTTTATTATCGTTGATAGTTCAGTGGCAATTAACACTGTTACCGGGCTATTCTTCGCGCGTCTTCTATCTCTATCATCGGGCAAATCCGAGCAAATTCGCAATCTTTGTAGCACAATATCATGTTGCACAATATTGCTAATTTATTGAAAACAAATTTCAATGCACAAACGTTCTCATGTTCATCAGTAATGTTTCTTGTGCCTAGAGTCTCTTTAAAGAGCATTACAGAAAAACGTATAAAAGTTAGGACAACATGAAACGTAGAAAATATACGTCTTTTGTTTTATCCGAGTCGAATTGAAACAGAAAAATAACAAAATCCGAAGTATTAGTGGTACCGGAGAGAGATCTATTATTTTACAAAGTAGCATTTGAGTTCTGTTTGTGGTATAAGCATCTTCGTAAGTTTTTATAAAAAGAGCAGAAAAAACGTTGGGACACGGTTGTAAACAGTAAAGGAAATAACATTATATATATTCTGTAACAAGAATGACGAAAAAATACAGTCTCATATTCTTCTACAAAATAATGTATCTCTTTCCGGTAACCCCTAACATTTCAACTCGATGCACTAACGAGTGAAACGCCGAATCACGCGACCGACACAAGACCGTTTATCGGCGAGACGAAATCTTAACTCGAGCCCCCCTCTCGTAGTTTCTCCGAATTCCAGTCATCGCCTTCGTGTCACCGCCCTACGCGGCACGCGTGTTTAACGCATTAATGTATGCGGGCGTGTCAGTGGCCTGGAAAAAAAAGAAAACCTTCGCCCCTAGTTTCCCCCGTCAATGTCAAAAGACACCAACGGAACCCCTCCACTCGAATGTCTCCATTACTCGAGCATCCGAGAGGGGGGGGGGTTAAGTGCACGGTTAACCGTGGTGACCCATGGGGCATGGATCTACCCTCATCGGTAACGGTTACAATGTTAGGAAAGGAAAGCAAGGTTTCCCGTTTGTACGTTGGACATGTTTGAAAGCCTTGACGTGCGTACACAGGCGTAAACAGGAGGGCGACAGTACGGTAGATAATATTCCTGTGTGTACACAGTCTAACCAGGTGCGGGGAGTTCGTGGAATGGAAATGGGTAATCATTATGGCCGATTAATGGACGGGGTAGAGATCGAATCAAACATCACGTATTTCACTTTTCACCGGGACTGTACGCGCTCGGGTACCGAAAGTTTAACAGGGAGCAACAATGTTATTCCGTTTGAAGAGCGTTGAACTTTATTCCAGATCTGACGGTACTGGTCGACGAAGTCTGCTATCCGTAGTCATCGTCGTCAGAAGTTGTTTTTAATTAAAAGCTCGGCCAGCTCAAAATCCGAGTGACAGGGAGAAGTTCTTTCCTATGTCATTCTCTCTCTCTCTCTCTCTCTGTCTATCTCTCGCTCTCTACCGCGCCCACTCATTCGCTCGTTCTTTCAGTTCAATTACATTTCTTGATAACGCGAGCGGAACATGTCCGCGGGACGCACGTGCGTGTGACGTGCATTGCGAGAGGAGTTAATTAAAACCAAAATGACCTTTTTTCTTTAATTAGACACCGAATAACGCCGCGGTACGGCGGCGGTCAAATCTAACCGCGTGCCTTCTTCGTTTATTCGTAAACGTGTAGAGCGTGTCCGGGGCACGGGAGGAATAATAATTATCACAGATTTCTTTTAAAGATTTTAATAAACCGAGCGTAAGCAATTCAGGAGGATTATTAAAAGTACCTGCTTTTATTTCCCGCGAAAACCGAAGCTCCGGTCTGCTCTAACCTCCTTTTTCCATAAACTTTTATAGAGAGGATTTTCTTTGAAAATCACAGTCCCGTAGGAATCGACTAAAACCAGCTTAGAACTTGGTCAAAGTTGTTATACATACTTGAGCAGCTTGCTACCCCCCGTCTTAAACCGCGTGAAAATAATTTAACGAATCTTTAATGGCTTTGTAATTAGCTCCGGGCACCTGGATAATTAATTAAAATAGTCCGGGGAGATTTTTCCAAGCGTAACCGCAAGGTATCGTCGATTGCGGGTCGAAAGAATAAAAACTGATTAGCTTCTCGTAACGCTCGAACGACCGGGACTAACGAATCGACGATTCACGATCGACGTTCGCGATAATAACTTCGACGGATTAAATACAACGCAAATCAGACCGCAGCGCTTCTTCTTTTTTTTTTTTTTTTTTAATGGAAGACATCCGCGATCGATGCTGTTTACGACTCAAATCTTCCCGAACCGCCAGCTAATAAACTACAACGACGAGCTGTCTCGTTAAGTTAATTGTATTACCGCCAACTATCCTATCCGCGGGTGCGCTTCATCCGGAGGATAATTTAGCTGCATCGTCCTCAAGGTAGCTTTTGCGACTCGCAGGGAAGCCTATGTCCTGGCGCTTAACAATTTCGCAAGTTTCTCGTCCTAAAGGGACCTGTGGAGGCAGCTTACAGTTTACGCGGTGGCTTTGTTCCCACTTCGAAGCACTTACGACTTTGTAAAACCTTTGGATCCCATCGAAGAGCACCTTGGGAAACTGGGGTGGTGGGCTCTCGATGATATTCGAGAGGATCGATCTGGCAGCACGCGCGAATCAGAGTTTTTCCCGCGCGAGGATCCGAGTCAACGTCCTTCTGTTTGTGTCAAGTTTCTCAGAATGATTCTCCCGCGACGTTAGGTCAATGTGGTAAATTGAAGCGATCGCGGGGACAAGCGTGCGTAACCGAGGTTCGACGCGTCGATTGCCACGTCACACATATTTGTCTGACACGCGCGGCATATTGGTAAACTTAAGATTAATGTTCCGTTCACGTATTTAATGTGTTAATATTAATGAGATTAATATTACGCCTCTTTAATACGAGAACTCACCTGTCGCCCAAATATCGGTGACCTGACGATCGACGCTAATTACCTATTAATTTTGAAGTAATATCGACACAGGGTGTATCGGGGCTAGTGGATAGTTTTTCACAGCTGTTTTTACACAAGTATTATGGTTTGTTCGAATATTATGTTTGTTGTTTTGTTGCACGGAACTATTTTCTTCCCGCGTCATTAACTTGTTCGTTATTTTCGAAACGAAGAACCTTGGTGAGTCGAAGACATTGGGGATTTGAAACAATCGAAGGCTCGCCTTATAGTCCAGGACTTAGTTCCGTCAGACTTACCGTCATATCCGAATTGGAAAAATCATTCGAAGGGTCTTCGTTCCGGGGATGTCGATCAAGCTGAAGTTGAAGTAAGAAAATATTTCCCGAAGTAAACTTGAGACTTTTATAAGGATGACTCTGAGGTACCCGAGAGGGAGATTACGTTAAAAAGTAGTGATGAAAATAAAGCCACTTCGGAAAATTTTGTTTTCAGTTGGAAACTTTATCTATTGTTATTCATTTATCCTTTATCTATTAATTTTGTAAGTTTCGTTTAAAAGTTCGCGAAATTGAGGACGTGAAAGTAATTTCCCCGTGGTGGTTTTTATAGAACAGTTTCCGCGGTGATCGCAATGTTTCCATTAAATTTTATCCCGCATAAAAATTAAAAATTGTTTATCCCAAAAGGACGAACAAAAATTACTTTTTTCACCTACCCGATTTTAATAATATTGATCTCTCGTAAATTGTCAGTCGCCCGAACGTAATTGCGTAATATCCGAGTAAAAAATTCTTTCTCTCGAATTTGTAAAAAAATATACTACGAGGCGTAAATAAAGTATATTTTTTACTATTTTTAAGGAGATTATATCGTGGAAACCGCTTTCAAAATTTTAACGTACGATCGATAAAACCAGTTTCAACTCCCTTAACGCTACTAAAAATAATCCTTGTAGTTCGATTGTTCGAAGGATCAGAAAAATTCCCAAGGTACCAGAACGACCTAGTCTAACGTTAAAATTATCAATATTATAAATCGTTTTATACCGTATGCTCGTTAAAAACTGTTCTATCGGCTTTTGGAAACCCTAAGTTCACCGACTACTTGAATTAAAACATTTTCCAGCATCGCAGTTGCTATCGAGACGAAATATTCTTAATAAAAAAAAAACCGTTTTGTTTATCAACCTTACTACGGGCTCACGTATACACGGCACCTTAAAGGAAAACACGCGTTCACCTGATTCCACCAGGCGCCACGTTCACCGCGTATAACTATATCGGCTAAAAGTCATTTTTCATGGTACGTAGTCTCCACGGTGTACCCGACAAATTTTGCCCGTTTTGCTTTTATTTGAGACAGCGATTATCGCCGTTAAAATCGCAATTAAGGAACGTGCCGTTCGAGCAATTTTTCTCGTATCGCGAAGACGCAACGCTGGGCGTCCTCGAGAATTTTCGTCGCGAGGGGAAGAAAAGGGACGGAGCGGGACTAAAGGAGAAAATCGTAAGCGTTGGCACGGTTCCTCCTTAACGGCTAATTACACCGCCATTCCGCGAATCAGATGCTGCTAATTATAACTACGAGCTCGCGAACATTTTCATAAAACGTGATTAGGGAATTAACGATCGAAAATCATAACGCAATTATCGCGACGTACTTTCCCGTGGTACTCGCGTACCTATCTTTACCATGATGCGCGATTAAATTTAATGAGTGGTAGCGGGTATCGCGATTACGGAAGCTATACAGGGATAATTAACATCGGATGTATAGCGTCGGTATACCGAGCGAACGTAAGTGGAGAAATATATTATATAATTGCCTGTTTATGATTTCGCGTCGATATCTATTGAGATTCTAATATAATAATCGAGGAAAATCACATTTCGCCGGTAAGCGAAATCTTCGGTCGACGAGTAATCTATTGCGAGGAGCCTACAAACGGATTACATCATGGCATTTGAATGCTTAATCGTGGGAATCGTCAAAGGAGAATTATTCATAAGCGCAGCAATTACAATAATTGCATGAAGCTGAGTATGTCCATGGCCCTGCGCGACTAAGGAACTTACAAAGGGATTCAGCGTGGGTGGGGGGGGGGGGGGGGCAAGGGAGTGGCCCTTCATTGCCGAGTGCTGTCTTGCGCCTGTCTCTCAAATACCGGTAGGATACGCTGTCCGCGCGTGAGAACGGGGGTGGAGAATGAATTTACGGAAACGGAGGGAGATACGGGGAGGAACGGAGAGATAGATAGAGAGAGAGAGAGAGGGAGGGAGAGGGAGTGAAAAGAGAGAGATCAAGACTAGCTGGAAGCAAAGTGGTATTGCGGGTGGTGGTGGGTAAGAGGACGAGTGAGCGCTGCAAAACGTGTGTATCTTGATAAAGCGTGGCTGACATAAGGGGTTACCGAATTAAACAAAGGCCTAAGGGCCGCTTCTAATTTACGCACCGAGGTAATTCAACCCTCCACCTATCTCGCGCGTCCTTTCGTTCCGTTTGAGCAAGAATTACCCTCTGTCTCGATGAGAATCATTGCCGAGGATTTCCACGGTAAAACTGCTTACGCTCAAGACGCTGAACTCAACCCTCGACGGGATCGGCTTTCCCCCCGAGTGGAATAATCAAATTGTTTACTCACCGATGATTATTGCTCCTGATTTCCCTTATATCGATTCACCCGGAAGAATTCACCGACCGCTGCCACCGCCGCAACTCGAGGAACTGCAAGGAACGATAACAAAGAGAATTTTATTGGTGGGTAAGAAGCAGTGGTTTCGATTGGTCCTATCGATGTTTGAGTTTAGATTGTTAACGCAAAATACAGTGGTTTTGATAATAATTTGGATCTGAATTTGCGATACGAATGTACCGAGTATGCGCGAAACATGTGATATATTCGCATATACCTACGACGATTACGTGTAACGTAATAATGTAAAATATAAGATAGAAAGAAAAAATAGACATTTTAATTTGTGTTCGAGTTCCACTTCCTTAGCGATGTTCTATAAAAATATGGATTTGCGTAAACTTACGCCGTTTATTTCTGTCACACGAGGGTATAAATAATAAATACAGGCTTGCATTTTTCCTGGCTCTCACCATTTTCAGAACAAAGGACATAAAATTGTGCCCTCCACGGATTTAAATATAACTACCTATTAATTGTAACGATGTTACGCTACCAATCCCCGTCCCCGCACAAAGAAATAAGAACACTCTTCAAAACCTCCACCTTCCAAATCGACACCGAACAACATCGATATAATCCGTTCGATAACGCCCACCGCAACAGTCGCTAAAAGTCACCGACTCGGTTGTAGGAACAGCGCGAGCGATTTGCGTTACCGTGGGCGCCACCGGTACGTAACGATGCACTTCATCAAAAGTTACCACCGGTAAGAAGATTATTGCACTCTGAATCACTGAAAGGCGATAGAGGAAACTGGGGAAACTCTGCCGCGGACATCTCTCGAGTATGAAATGCACAATTTCCGTTCTTCCGGTGCACGTAGCTTATCTTTCGGTTGCAGTGGCACGTGACTTTCGACGTTAAGCGCGATCCGCGGATACGAATGCATCCACCCCCTCGCCCTTCGTCGCCACCCCCGCCCGTGTGTAAGCTACCGGAGATAACGAGTCGCGAAACAAACGTGGCGAGATAAATTGATATTAGCGGTGCTTTCAGATATATCGCTCTCTTTCTTCCTTTTTCTTTTTTTTCCCTATCGTCACTCGACGACTGTCTCTCGTTCCAGTCTCCGCGACTCTCGCGCTGCCTGAAACTGCGCGCCGAGGCTCTTCAACTCTCCTTTCTGCCACCACTTTTTTCGAGGCCCGTTGACTGCCACGATAATTGTTGGAAATTCCATGAAAAAGTGTCCCGCTTCAAACGCGCCCTCGGCAAACTGAATTTAAACCGCCTGGGAATTGAAATTTGGTAGGGTAAACAACTCTCTGCCGTCGGTGGGAGAGTCATTTTTTTAAACGTCATCATTCGATTTGGTCGTTCGTAAAGGGGATCGATGATTGATGGAATTTTCTGATACCGTCGACACCGCGCTCGCGGTAAAAATGAGCGTTTTTGGTGCGAATAGAGGAAATCGATCCTGAAGACTAACGTCAGTTTAGTAAGATGCGTAGAAACGCTGCACTATCCAGAAGCAGGAGAGGGCAGGAAGATGAGGTTAAAAAAAAAGTGAAGGCTAACGTCATATTATGTTAGTATTATAACAAGTAACATAATATATTGTTAACATAGATAATAGTATAAACGTAATACATGACCGTAATGATAAAAAGTATAACATAGAACGGAAGCGCAGGTACGCGCATTCGACGTTGTAATTAAATCAGTGCTCGGATATAGAATATAAAAATCGTTCGTCTCCGACATCCCTCATCTCGAATTGTGTCACGTTTCTATCAACGCCGCGAGAGGTTCCCTTGCAACGAAGCGATACGCGCGTCGGGTATTGTACAATTTAATCGATGATCGATAGCTATTACGGTCGGTTACAAGCTCGCGCGACTGTCAATTTTTTCCTCTCGTTTCCGTAAATTATTATTCCCACCTACCTATTTTCACCAATATTCGTAATGATTCCCAGGTAAAATGTCGATATCGAACGAATCTGCTCCAAATTCGTAATTTCGTAAGTTTCTAATTACTCTCGCGGTAGAACAAATACGTCAACGTTCAACGATGCGCGCGAAATTCCTTTTTATGTGTCCCAGAGATGCTGCGGACAGTATCATTGAGCGCGCTATTGTTACCATTGATACCGCCGTTTGAATGTGGGTTAACAGTCGAGTCAATTTCCTGACGTAGATAGTCCGTGCAGATACGCGCATACATATATATATATGTATATATATAAGAGACGCGTGCATATATCTACTTAACACATGGATAGGTATATACGTTGAGCCGCTTTTCGTTATTGCAGGAGGAAATTCGTGGATTGAACATGTGCGTCATACGTAAACCTGGCTGCTTGTCTGCCACTGATCCTACCGGCAACACTCAACAATTTTGCCCTTATCGTTTCGCACAGTGTTTTCCCAGACTTTTGGATCTGATGGACAGGTAAAACTTGGAAACCAAAATCTGCGACGAGCGTGGAATGTTAAATTTTCTTATTTTGCCACACGATAGCGTTAAAAAATTACCACCGAATCACAAACGAGGTAGCTTCAAAGATTTTCATCTCCTGTAATTAATTCTAAAACTACAAAAGCGCGAGGAGAAATAATAGATTTATTATTATCATCCCCGTTTAGATAAATTACTATTCTCATGTTTGCCGAATAGTAACACCGATTCGCGGACAAGCGTTTTAATACCGACGTAACGATCGTGGGGCCGAAAATTATAGTAGCGTGCGGCAACAAAAATACAAAAAAAAAGAACCCCTCTTCCGCTGCTACGATTCTCAGCCCCTCGGCTGTCAAATTGAATTTTCATCGAGATACGAAACGCAATTTTTATCGCCCGAGTGCTGGATGCACATTACGCGTATCGCTTCGCGTATTGACTACTGTATTACCCGCAAAAACCATTATTAGCCCGCGTAGGAAAAATGAGTTCCTCGGCGAGACGGTAAATTCTCGATGGCGAACGGTGACCGACGAAAAAGAGAGCCACGAGGTTGAAAAGTTGGCGTGTTAATGGGAAATCGAGATGATATCTTAATGCGCGACAAAAGAACGGTGGCGAACGGAGCGTAGGGAGCGAGGAACGGGGAGGCGCAACAAAAAAGGAATTGTCATATTCCACCTTCGCGCGTATAAGTGCGCGAATGCCCGCGCGCGCACACACACACACACGTGAACGATATTGCGTGCAGACTTTTTTAATGGCTATACAGAATTGCAAATGTTTAGCCTCCGGCGATGTTACCTATTTGCCCTCCGCTCCTCTTTTCCCCGGCGCTCTTTCTTTTTCTCTCTTAACGTCGGTTCCAAGGGCCCTGCGTCACCCCCTTTTCTTTATTTATTTAGAATCTACCAGCAGCATCCCTTTCGGGTCGGTCGCCAGTTGCTCGCGCGTTGCGTCTACGAGCGTTAGCGTTTCTTCTCCACCGGTTGACCTCCTACACCGCCTTTCATTCGAGTTAATATACTCCGTTACCTTTTTTTTTTTATTTTTATTGACAAAGACAGAGAGAGAGAGAGAGAGAGAGAGAGAGAGAGAACTCTCGAGCGACAGCGACGTATCTCAAAAAGGTTTGTTCGACCGAAAAAGATCCGTTACAAATTACAATATTACGCTTCCTCGTTCAAAGCCGGTGCGAAGGAGAGGGAATTTTTTAATTACTCAACTCCGAAAAAGATCGTTGAAACTTTTAAAGGAGCCAATTACTCCGAGAGAGGCATTTCGAAATTTGAATTTTAGCTCGTACAAATAGCTCGTCAAGTGAAACAGATATAAATCTGGTAGCTCTTGATCGAGTCACGCTCGCTATATCGTTACCAATAAAAAAAGCATACCACTCTCGCGGCTGATTCGCGTAAATATCTCGAGAACGTAATTGCGTTAACCGTGCCATTTTTTTCCGGACAGGCGATTTTTGATCGAATATTCGACTCCTATAATGGAATATTAAAGCGTTAAGCGCCCGGACTGTTTTGCCTTCTCTTCCGTTTAGTCCGCAATATCCATTTTCACCGATATGCTGGCCATAAAACTGCGTGTGTACATTCAGATACATATCTCTTATTCATTTATCACGATCTGTGCTCTGTATTCTTTCAGAAATCCTTTCTCTTCGGTTAGTTGTCCGTTGATCGGACCGCCGACTGACGCGGCTCGAACGGAAAGCGTAGCGTCGGTCACCGGTGACTGACGTGACGCTCGCGCGTTAATAATCAAACGCGACTTAAGATTTGTCGAATATTCATGGGTTCCGGCAGTTCGAGAGCCCCATGGAAATTTCCCGAATAGCCGAATACCGAAGTAATTCCCAACGGTATCGTTCCCGCTGGACACGCTCGAAGTTAGCAACGCTAATTAGCATCACAATTACCCAATCAATTAACTGTGTGTGTATCAACTGACAATGAACTTGATTAGCACTTGCAATTTAATTGACCGCGAGTGCCGTCGCACAGCTTTGGATTGCTTTCAATTTTCTGTATCGCTCGATTTCTTTTATCAATTCCCGCGGTTAGTCCTACTCCGTGCGTCACGGATTACCAATTAGGTATGGGATTTATGTTCACCGTTCGGAGTGGGTTACAAACTCGGTTGTGTCAGGGGTAGAAAACCTTGAAAACTATCACAGACCCACTTTTTCGTTAACTTACTTATGTAAAACAAGTATTTTAATTATCAATTAAAAAAATGAATTTTGTAATATGAATTCCTAAAGGAATAATCGTATTTTATAGTACTCATCTGCATCTGTAAATAAAAATTGAAATTAACAAGTTTCGGATTCCAATCTGATTATTGGGACACTAAAGTCTCATTTCTTAGATACCGTATGGCGCACACACTACTGCTTGTAATCAATAAATCAATTTATTAAGTGCACCGGAAAGAAATCTATTATTTTGTAGAACGATATAAAACTGTATCTTTTTTCTTAATTTTTCTTACAGAATATTATAAAATATAATTTCCTTCACTTTTTACAACTCTCGTATGTACCTTTCATAAAAACTTACGAAGGTGCTTACACCATCCCTGGACACAAACCAAACTCAAACGTTACTATCTAATAATAATAGATTTCTTTCCGGTACCTCTGACATATTCGTTTACGAATGCCTGTACCATATCCGCCACCAAATTCTGGAGTAGGCAACTACACCCCCTCCCGGGGGAGGAGCGGGGTGGAAGCGGAGTGTTGCGCCACTAGCTGTACCATTGCTCCTCGTTCTCCTATGAAATATTGTATCCCCGCCATCCGTTCTGATACCAACATCGACGCTTAACGCGATGAAAGCCATAATGGCGCGCGTCAAGTTTTTATTTTTGTTGACACGCGCCGCCTACGATTCTCAGCCCGTCAGAGGGGTTATCCGTAAAATCCGTGGGATCCTTCGCGAGGCAGTGAATTATAATGGCGTACGTCGACAAAAATGAAAACTTGACTTACACCAACGTGACCGTCAACCCCCCCCCCCCCCCCCCCCCCCACCCCCCCACCGGCGCTTATCGCTTCGCGTGACGCTTATTGGAAATTGTTGGATTTATCCGACACGTCAGGTTCTCCGACTTTCGCGAATGGAAGGTTAGCATAAACGTGGTGGGGGAGAAAAGGGAGCGCAGCATCGCGACGTAGGAGCATCGCTAACGCGTTCGCCGGCCGGTAATTCTTGTTGCTCAGCCAACGTAATCCCGACGCGGTAACGTCGGCATTCGCACTCGAGAGTTAGCGCGAAACACAACCGTTTAATTCTGATCCTCGGCTTCTTGCTAATCTGTGTGTACACGTAGGTATACTCGTGCACCTAGGTGGTATCCAATGGCCATTTATTCAACACTGACAGGTTTCTCGTAAACGTTCTTCGCGGGATTGAGATTAATCGGACAACGACGAACGTTCCCGGGCGTAGGTTACGGTTGAAAGAAGACAAGGAAACGGTGCTGCACTCGTTTATAATAAACTCGCGAGATTGCGTACTATAAATCATTACAATGTAAAGATCCTTTTCTCAGGATTTACTAATTGTTTATGAAAGACATAAGTAGGCGAGATATGAAACTACTTGAACCAAGCTTAAACGAAATATGTTTACATTATTTCGAAGTAAAATATCTTTTGTATACAATACTCCCTAAAACAATTCCGAGTATCGATCAACGCTAAAGTAAACTTGACAAATAATTAGAAACTCTAACCTAAGAAACGTCTCCCCAGAGGTTCAGATCTATCCATCTTTAACCAGACCAGTATTAAACCGCGGTAATGGCGAGATAAACCATCCTTCTATCCTCGTACCTTCGAAAGGTACACGCTCGTTTCGCTACCCCTCGTCGAGGACAATTCGCGTAGGTATGCGTCTGACCCGACGCAATCTTCGAACAATAAGTACGTAGGTAACGACAGGTGTCCTTTACGGTTGAAACGTGATCCACGCGATCCCAAAAGGCGAGCGCGCGGGTGCACACACGCGTTATCAACGGTGAATTCTAGGATCGATGATTCCAACGTTACGTAGACCTCCGTGGGTCCTCGGCCCTTCGGACGACAGCTTGTACGATGGAAGATCGAACGAGCACTTTGGCTTTTATTGTCCGCGGAACAGGAGAGTTTGAACGGCCGAGGATGATCCATCGAGGACTTCTGGGGGGATATAGGTATCGGAAGCTCAGGTATTTCACGATAATATGATCGAATTTGAAATAGCAAGAAACGGAATAACGGTGATCGAGATCGGACGGTAGAAAGCGAATAACGGACCCTCTTCGATGCGAATCCAGGATGTTATCAACTGTTCCCCCCTCTCTCTCTCTCGCTCCTCAAGTTACTTTCAATCTCCGCGTATTCCCGAGCAGGATACGTCATTGATCCGTAACATTGATTTTCCTCGTAATTCGTGCGAGGCTCGGCGTGTTACCTCGCGCAGCGGCAATTTTACGCAAAATTTTCATTCGGGACCGAGTTTACCATCGATGTTTCCCGTTCGCCCAATTATCAGATCCGCCGATAAGGTACGTCTAATAATACTCGATAGATTGGACACATTGTTCCTACTATCGAAACAAAGAGCAACGCTCAACATGTATCATGGAACAAAACAAGTGGTATGAATGGAGAGTGTGCGCGCGACACCGATGGCGCCCACGGCGCGGAACGTGTTAATAGATCGATGTATGTACAATTGAGCGAGTCTAGCGTTTACGAGCTCGTCAGAGTCCTGAAAAATTTACGTGTTTTTTTAATTATTCGGAACGACGATGTGAGGTCATTTCTGTCGAACGTTAACGCATTCGTTTGTAGACGGAGTTCGTACACTCGTATTGTTCTTCATTTTTTTTATTGTACCGACTCCCTCTCCTTCTTTTGTAATCGTAAGTTAGTCTTAAGCTAGAATAGTCAATATATTGTACAGTGGCAAATTCTTTCGAATCCTCTGACTCACTACTCCCCTCGCGTTTTATGTAAGTACGTCTCCTTATCGTCGAGTCCAACATCCAAATTCCTCGGTCCTCTCCCCATAAATTTCCACTCGAAAACCACTTACTACTGACCATACCTTTCACATTCTTTTTCTCGTGATAATAGTTCTCCTTAAATCTACCGCCACCCAGCATCCTCAGAATTCATTTAACGCCTTAGCTAACAAGAACATTGAACTTGTAAGAACATCTTCAAAAGTCTCAAATCGTAACAGCCTCGCGTTCCAAATTACATTCCAAATCGTACGTGTCGAAAGAAATCTTTAAAACTTTGGTTATTAAAACTCTGAAGTCCAGTTTTTCCGCACAACCGTCCGCAGTGCATTACAAAACCTTGAGGTTCAAACTTCCCTTTTTGTCGGGCAAAAATTCTCTCGAAAATTGTGAATGCCGCGATTTTTCTTTTTATACCGATTTTTTCGAACGATCTGCACGAGACACGTGCCGTTCGCAGCGACCTTTCTCGCGGATCCACGAATAATCGATCTTTTTTTTTTATTCTCCACCGCGTTGCAATGGACCCAAGCGAATCCTTCGACCGCTGTGTCTCCTGTAGGCCATTTCGTGTAATGCTGTCCAGAATATTGTTTGACATTAGTGTAATGCACGATGTAATGCGCGGTGTAATACGCGACTGAGTGTGAATTATACGTCGACAAAGGGCCCTGCCGGAACGCGTGTACATACGTACGCGGGGGGGGGGAGAGGGAAATTCGAAATACCACTTGCATCTCGCGTGATTTATAACTGCGCTAGGTGGGCGACTGTTAGAGCACTTTGGTGTTAACCGACGGGATTGAATTGACGATGTATGTATGTACCGCGTATGAAAGCGGAAGTCTGCGCGGGAGGCTCAAGAGACAAACAAAAGGCGCGCGATACGAACGCATCCGCGGGACTCCTGGCGAAAATACTGCGGCGCGCTGATTTATCGGATTAGCAGCGACAATAATTACGGGATGGCGTTGATAAGTTTGTAAGAGCGGCAGGTAGTCGATGCAATTCGGAGGTAACGCGAATAATTCCTGAAGCGTTAAACGATTTGCAAACTCGCTAACGAACTCATCTCGTTTGTCAACCGGTGGCAGTAATCAAATCCTGATTAACCCTAATTGAATGACCTACGCAGTATAATTCATTAGTCAAGGGGAAATGATGACGCGAGAGGGGTGTCCAAGATCCTAATAACAAGATGCCTATATGTATAACAATTGTCACAACGTCTGTTCGTAAATCACTTTAGGTATTGCAATTTTAGATGTGAATCGTTGAGGCGAAAAAGGTGAGGATTCTAAATTCAGATTAAGAAAATTATCAATTAGTCTTCTATTGGTCTCACGGGGTGAATAATCTCCCAGGTTAAATATAAACGTAATTAATAAAACATAATTTTGTATTTAAAAAACTAAGTATACATAAAATAATTTTAATAATATTACGAATAAATAAAAGTGGTTGAAAATAGTATGCGTTTTGGAAAATTTGTACCCCGCACAACCGATATAAAGAGTGTCTCAATAAATAGCCTATATGTGTCAAACGAATGGTAAAACTCGCTCGTACCAGAGAGAATTTTACGCTTTTTATAAGCGCAATTGTGAAAACTCCAACTTTCGAAATCTCTAACGTTCGACGCGTTTAGTTTGAAGATTACCAGCGTACCGACCGATGAAAAAAGATATTCTATGCAAATGCGTAGTTCCAGCGTGAATATTCAACGCTGATTTCAAAATCGATCCTACGTCCGACGTCGCAAAGCAGATTACGCGGAGTTTGCACAGCGGCATACGATCGATCATCGTATCGTCGGAAACGTTCGAGGAAGTCGGAGTTATAATTTCTCGATAATATTAGTCGTTACCGAGAACCAGAGGCGCGGTCGAGCACGGCTACACACCACCGGAAGTTTAACGATGCTCCCTACGTAGAATCGAATACACTTTCAAGCGCGCGCGCGCGCGCATTGTGTGCCGCTACGTTAGGCCGAGCGTTAACGCATTTCCTCTCTCTCTCTCTCTCTCTCTCTCGGTCTCTCCACCTCTCCTACCGCCATTTAGCGCAATTTAGTACTTTATAGCGATTTGTCCGGCGTGTAGGTTCACGCGTGGCCAATCGAACCTTGGCCACGCGATTTCGGAATGAACGATCAAAGCGAACCGTGTCGTGGCCGCGCCGCGTTTATTTATCCCGCATTGTCCACACCGGCGGCCGTTATTCCCGTATGGGATTCCAGCTATTCAATTTTCTATCGGACGACAGTACTTTCGGAAAGCCTCTATCGGTAACGCGATCACAAATAAAAAAAAATGGCGAGGGGAAGGGGGGGGGGGGGGGGGGGAATCGTGACAAACAATTTGAAGCTTTTCTGTCCGCAAACCCGCAGCGAATTACTCCGAAAGTGGTGCAATCGTAAATCAAGTATAATAAAAAAAAAAAAAACCACGAAACTACCGCGTGCGTTACTAGAAGTATTACGCGCACACGTGTCTTCCGGCTATCACGGACTGGTCGGGTTATTGATATTGCGTTGAAACGGAAGATAAGGATTCTCCAGCTAACTCTCACGAACAGCCAGCACGAGATCGTAACTGATATTATTACTCGCTAATGAACGGAGGATAAGTAAATGTAAGGCGGTAGCGGTAGAATGGAAATTAGGAATCATGTTTCCCGAAGTACATAAACACCGAGGGGATCGTAGTCAATGGAAAGAGAAACAAGGGCGCGGGAAAGGAAATATAAACGCGAAACTCGAGTGGGAAGTAATACAAACGCGAAAAGTGAAATTGAAAAGTTTGAAAAAGTGAGCAGCGCGTAGCGCGTAGACGGGAAGGCGGAGAAAGTGGTGGGGGGAGGGGAGGGAAGAACGACAAATGCGTGACGAAAGTTATAATACGCGTCTAATAGATGGTCACGGTTCACCCCTCGCTTCGGCGAAAGGTGGCGAGGGAGAAAAAAAACCGGTGGTTAGGACAGGGGGGATGAGGGTTAACCGAGAAAGAGAGAGAGAGAGAGAAACAGAGTTAAAAACTGTTATCAACGATGTGTTCGGAATCCATTCAGCCGCGAATGGCCATACTGATTTTCCGCTCCACCGGCGAACCCGGAGGAAGGTGGGGGTGGGGGTGGTAATGGCATTAATTATGCAAGTAATTAACATTCGAGCACCCCACGCAGATATCATTTTACAGCGACTCCCCTTTTCGTCATCAATCTAAACGTGTCAGGCCACCGGTACGATGTCGTGCCCCGACATGGCTCTCGTCCACGTGTACATTAAGCTACTACCTTTGCCCTGTGTACACACTTACCTACCGCGTAATGCTCGCCACGTGCACGGTACCGTTATCGTTAATGTATACCGTAGAATTTCATTCCTCTCTTTTTCACCATCGGCCGTGCGAGGAGGAGCGGGGCGCACTCACTCGTGCCAGCCGATTTTCACCCTTCCCCGTAGTTTGCGCGCACCGCCGTTGAAATTGAATCCAAGGTAAACATACTCTCGGAAAATTTGCGAGTTTTTTTCCACGTCTGCCCCCGAGGGGCGCATAAAATTAACATTGAATTATCGCGAGACCGTTTGTTCGTTATGACAAATTAATTTAAGACTATGAAGAAGCGAATTTACTTCCCGGGGGATGGTTAGTTTAAACTTGATTTTAAGAACGGATCGATCTCGCTAATCGCGACAAGATCGATTCGTAATGCAACTTTATTCGTTGGAATGTAATGTGGATCGAAAGTATTTTCGATCCGTTTAAGACTTCAATGGTCGCACTGAATCTGACAGATACATTCAAGTATATTTAGTTTACAGTCTTCGGTTTAGTTTAACATTTATTATCGTTATAAACATCGTAAATTTAAAAAATTTCTGAATCTTAACTATTAAAACTACCATTTTCTTATTATCGAAGTATACTCACTTTAAGTTAAAAAAATACTAAAATTTCGGCGTTTGGATCTGACAGATTCAGCGCGAAAAATATGAAAAATGAAAATTATCGCATCGCGACTAGACAGTCAACGTCAAATCGGAGAGTAAATCTGCAATCGCGTACAACGCATCCGCGCGTAACGCGTTGCATTCTAAAAACCATATTCGCGGATTAACGAACGATATCGACTAAGAGGGATTACCCGATCTACCCTCCCAATTCCTACTGCATCGAAGATTATTACGTTATTATTAAGTTTCGAATTCTACCCGTAAGCACCCAGCCACCGACCAACTACGGTCCCTCTCTCTCTCTCTCTCTCCTCCTCCCGGCATCGCGCACCGGCACGTTTCGCATAAATGGTAACGCCTGCCCAACTAACTCGCCCACCAGCCCCCGATGAATATTCATAGGGCGATCTCTGCGGCTTAAAGCACAGTTCACATGGCATATTGTCGCTCGGGCGGGGAGATGACAAGCCATTCCGATGCGCGCACCACACTCTATGATACTTTGATAGGATAATCCACCTGGCAGTCAAGAAAATTCCCCCCGGTCAATAGACTAAACCGATCTTGTCACGCAGTCGCGATCGGGTAACGTCTATCGACTATCCCCTCCCCGAATGACGTTTATCCGACAACCCTTTCGGAAATTACATACAAAACTCGTCTGTCAGCGACGAGCTGACAAACTCGTCCGTACAAAATTTCTCGACACCGACAAACCGATACCCGAAATCGAAACGATACAGTTTCCCGCGTTGACGTATAAAATCAAAAGTTATCGCGAGCGTGTTATTTAAAATTACATACGAGTGGGGTCGATCGTGTTTAAAGCGAACACACCGTTCGGACCGTATCGCTTACCACCCATCCGTTGGCTCCTGCCGGTTACCTTAATTACTCGTTAAACTTGTAACCGTTGGCGAGCCAGGTGTTACGACTGCGATCGATTCGCGAGTATCGCTCCGCCGATACTCGCGAAACCGGCAGATCCCAACGAAAGTTGGGCGCAATCAATGGAGCGGCTGGCTCGCCGTCTAAATATGGGGGGGTGGGGGGAGGGGAGGATCGCGTAACCACGATTTGCATTCACGGGATGCACCCGTGGACGGGGCTAGGAAACGCGATACGCGGAAGTAAATGTATCTACGTCTGGAGTACGTGTCGCGGGGAATGGCGTGTGTTGTACGTGGCGTTAGAGACAGTGTGTGCGCCAGCGGAACAGACACTAGCGTACAGTACCGCGTACAGTGGGTAGCGATACCTTTGACGGCAGTTCCGATGTTATCAACGTCGACTTGCGTTGAATAGAGAACCGCGAATGGGAGCAGCATTTGCCGAGGCTGTTGTGATTAAAGTTATCGGCGACAATGACGTGGAGGTTTCAACGTAATAACAACTAATTATATCGTTAAACCACGGTATTACGTATTCAGGCGGGTTCTGTTTGCCCGTTGCACGATTGTTAGCGGGAATTCGAATTTCATAAAGGTCCCTTCGTACTTGCTCCATATTCAGAAGCCTCGTTCCGACTATTGTGCGATATTCGGATAAAAATATTACGATCCCCTTCCCCTCTCACTCTCTCTCCGACGAAACTGCCGCGCAAGAATATATACGTTGAAGGTTTCTTTGCGCCGTAGGACTACTCGCGAGGTAGACAGAATTTTGCTGCCACGATAATAAACCACTCGCTAATTACTCCGGTTAACGGCCGGGGCGTTACACTCGTTATACCGCGAAGAGTCGTGCGCACGCTTGATGAATAAATGAAAATGCGGTTTCAATTAATGGATCCTCGATATTGGAACAATTATTACGGCTCTAACAATTTTAATTAGTCGTTTTAAGGGTTTGATGGCGTAATTAACATCGTAATCAGTGGCGTCGAGCTTGCGCGGCGCTCGATATTAATCGTCGGTTAATAACGGGTAGGACGGACTTGATGGACACTCTCTCGTTTGCGATTACTCCACGAATCGTATTGCGAACGAAGAATACCGTTTTGAAACGATGTTTTTCTTTCGATAGTTGGATCGTCGGGCAATTGATCCCCGTCGAGGCAATAATTTCCAACAGATTATTGGGGATAAAGGCGATACGGGCTTAGGATGTTGTATCAGTGTTATTTTCACGGCGAGTTCCCGCAACTACGATCCCGTGGGATGACACATTCTTCGGAACTTATCGTGCTTTGGCACGTATCCCCCCTTTGCTGATCGTATCGCGACGCTGATCCGTGTTTATGTCAGTTTTCCCGATTATACTTGACGTTACGAAATTGTAACCGATAACCGTGCCCCCCGCCCCCGCGATTAGATACGGATCGAAGGATAATTTTAAGGGAAAGAGAAAATCCACGCAAATATTCCGCTCCATCGATACACGATTGGCGCGCAACTCGAAACGAGAAATTTTACGGCGAGGTAATTAGAAAATTTTGTATTGAAAAAAACGTTTTAATTAGGATAGCGCGTGTGCGTGGATTAACTCGTTCTGCGGGTTTTAATTTCGTTGATATTACGGTAGCCTTTATTAGTATCTCGTAAACGGTCATATTTGAAGTTGACTACATTTGTAGCAGCGGGAAATGAAAACAGTTTTGCGCGCAATAACTTTACAAGCGTATAACTATCGTGCAATAAACGTACGAAAAACAAATAAATGAGTATCGCGTTCAATATTATCTACTATACGTTATGTAACGGATAGTATAACCGCGATAATGTTTTATAAATACGTGGAATAAATCATAATAAAGAGTTTTCATTCGCGTTCCAAATAGTTCGCCCCGACGAGGATTAATCCTAGAATATAGTAATCTCTTACCAATCGCTGTAATATTCATCAATTCGCGACATACAACTTCAATTAGCAACAAAAGAACGACAACGAACACTATCAATGTAACACAATCAATGTAAACTAAACCTGTCATTTCCACGGTATTTAAAATAAATTGGTTTACACGCGGTTAAAAAAAAGAATCTACGAGGAAGACATCGAGTAAGCGACCGAAGCTTCGTGAAATTTCGCGACACAGTTCGTAATAAATACTTCAATGTACGATCGCCGTCGGTTATTACGCTGACCGCTTATCGGCGGTATCCGCGCTATGAATACGAAGGCAGTCCTTACGGTGTAACCGCGTAAAAGCTAAGTTTGAGTTTCGCGCTGTTCGTGACTCCGGCACTCGACATATTAATGCAACTCGCAAACAGACTCATTGATCACCCCGGCGCATGGCACCGCGACGAGAGTCAACGGGACGCGAGTTTCGAGATTATTTCTAGCATGGATTCCGGGGTTTACCGATTCGATCGACAGCAATATTATCCCCGGCGGGTTTAAACATGTAAATACGTATTCGATCTCGTATCGCGAAACACGCATCGTGGCGCCCAAGTAAACTCTCCCGTCGCGAACTCCGACGTTAATTAAACGAAGTTGATTGGGTTGCGTTTCAGAAATTTTATTTGCGCTCGATCGGCCGTAGCCGTGTAGGAATAAGCAACTTTTTTTTCCCCGTCGTTCTTCCGTGTAACTCGAAACGAAAAAAATGAGTGACCGTAGTAATCGCTTGAGAATATTTTTTTTCCCCGGTAACGTAGGCGAGAAAGAAATGAACTTGCGGTTCGCGCGGCAACGTTAACGCGAAGGGTTATACGCGTAACGTAGATTATAGATTGCCGTGGGATGGAGTATCATCGAAAAACCTACCGGCGATTGTTTGCGTCGATTCACGAGTTCTCCTACCAATAAACGTGCTTTTTCGATATAACTGAAGTAGGTACGAGGTATAGGATCGCGCTGTAAAACCCGGGCGCTAGAAAGGGGGAAGCTCGCGTTTCAGCTTTCAACGCTGTCGAACGCGCGTCACGCGATCGAAAATCCTGGAGAAATTCTATCCTGCTATTCTATGAAATAGACACTAATCGAAAATCATAGATACGTATCTGCATCGGCAGACGCGTATAGCCTTCTGTTTATATCTAGGTATAACGAACGAAGGGCTAGGACGAATAACGAGGTAAGCGTCGTTACGCGTACTTTTCAGTGGAGGTGTTTAAGGTCTACGTTTTCCGTACGTTTTGGTTGAATTTCGCATGAACTTAGCTCGTTCTTCCACGTATCTGAACCCTCTAAAGAGCATGCTCGCCTTAAGGTAGTGTTAAATTAAATTTCATTTAGACTCGCATTCAAAGTATTTTAGCATCCAACAGGCAGTCATGACTTTTGTTATTGACATTACCTTCCACTGATATAGGCGCATTTGTTCCTGGTACACACGCGCGAGCGATACGATCAGTTTGTTGTCTAATAATTATTGCGCAATTTAAAAAAAAAAATTTAATTTGCCCATTAGAGGGTTAATAATGAATCTTCAGTGAAACTCTTCAACACCATAGACGATAGAACTGTCAAGCGTTGTTCCGCGAGCAAAAACTAAATTTAATTTACCTAAACCCGGCTTCAACCTACTTTGAAACGAAACTTCAATTGCAATACTCACGAAATATATTAAATTGTACCCGCGTTTACATGTTTCCGTGAAAAAAGCAATTTTCCGAAATTGCCGCTTTTCCCGTTGTTCGGCCGAGTCCTTCAAATAACGCGAGAACCGGTGGAGTGGGTCGCGCTAATAAAGTACACTCGACGCAAAAGTGGGAGGGTAGCTTAATTCGTTCACGCACGGCAGGTAAATGGCTAATCGCCACGTTACGAAATCTACCGAGGAGAATGTTTTAAAAGAATCAAAAACTCGTCCGTGTCCCTCGACGTGCGTACTCCTTTCTCGTTCGCGATCTCACGGCGTACTCGTAGATACGAGAAACATCGTTTCACCCAATGAGCATCGCACGGACCCTGATTCGCCGGTAAGTGGATAGTAGGTGAAAAAGATCATTCGAGTGACGTTGATGGCTACGGACGCTTAGACGTCGCGTTCGCCATTGTATAGCTCGACCTACGCGTCGGCGAAGCTTTGATCCTCGTATCGCAAAGAAAACACGTCTAAGCGGAAGAATTCGGGGCGGATCCGTATCATGCGCGAGGATCATCGAAGGAAACGATGGATGATTCCGCGTGAGAGCACCATCGCCGAGTGTGCAACTTCCTCCCCCTCCCTCCCCCCTACCCCCCTACCCTGTCCATCGTCGAAAACATCAAAGGACTAGCAGCGAGAGCGAGAAAGAAAGGACCAGGGAGAGCGAGAGACAGCGAGTTCATATAATTTGCTTTTCGCTTCGACGGATTTCAATAGTATCGGAAATCTAGGTAACCTCCCCCCTCGCCCCACCCTCGCCCCATGAACCCCCGTTTCCTATACCCCCTCGCCCTTCGCTACTTTCTCTCGCCGAAGTCTGCCGGTGGTAATGGCGTGGATCCACAAAGGCACGAAATTAGTTTCGAACGAGATTCGATTCTCCGCGAAACGACGGGGAAAAAAGACGCGTGGAGGGGAAACGAGGAGGAGGGGTCGAGAGAGAGGGAGAGGGACGGGGGGTTTCGACGGAAGTCAGCCGTCTTCTCCGCCATTTCCCTTCTACGCGGATATGCTCTGACATTTACTAAAACCGACATCCAAGCTGATCAGAGATGATGGAATAAGAAAAACTACGTTATTCGAATTGACGTGGAGGCGGGATGGAGGGGGCGAGAGAGATTCAATCTCGACTGCAGCCGGTAGCTGTGACAGATAACGTTCTACGGTCGAATCGTTCTTGAATCGTGAAGAGTATAACGGACAAAATTGTCGATTCTTCTTGTATTCTACCATTCCTGACATTTACGGATACCTATATTCCATTCCTCGCAAAACGTCTCAAAAGCGACGATGTCCGAGTTACGTCGTTATTGTACCTGGTTAACTAGTAGCCGTTAAATTGCACGTCGCGTGTATCTGGATGACGCGCGAGTTGCCGCACCACAGTCACGTAATATTCAATTGATTAATATTAATATTATGCTTATTAATAAATCACGCGAGTTACCTGAATATAGGAGACGCGGCGTTCGACGTATTAACGATCGACGATGATTGCGCGCGTTTACGGGATACGTTGTATCGGACGAGCAACATGGACGGAGAGTCTCGGTAATTAATTCTATTATCTCCACGGTAATAATTGCTCGAAGGAGGAATTACGGTTCGACGTGGCGGCGCGATTTTATAAGCATCTTTCGTTCGGAGTCTAGACTACGAATTAGGGTGAAAATGTGGAGTGGTCAACGACTGGTCATCGAGCTGTTACCACGGGGCACGCCTAAAGGTCGACTTAGGAGCGACGCACGTGCGCCACAGGAGTACCGGCTCACGCCATAACCTAATATTTATACAATTAAGCCCCCGTTTGGCTGCCGGTCCGAGTGGGGTGACGAAATTTCGTTAGGCCAATCGGAGCGTGAAACCGTTAGGCGGCTTAACCCTCCGCGTCAAAATGGTCCCCGGCTCTGCCGGATCAAAGATGGCGACCCGACGTCTGCGGCTAATTTTTACCAAAATTACGCCGGGGCTCTGCCCACCAGCGCACCCCTCTTCCATTTAAAACTCCGGGCGACGAGTTCGAGGGTTGTCGCGCGCCATTTTGCGACTCCTCGATCGAAGGATCGAGCGATTTTAATGAACGCTCGTGTACGCGAGATGCGTATTTAAAAAGATTTTTAATATTTTAAATACTTACGATCCTCGGCGTAAGTTTTGATACCGTTAAAACGTTGACGTAAATTTAACCTTCCGTTAGTAACAGGGGTGATTGGTAATCACACACGAAAACTTGTAATTAGGTGTGATTAGTAATCCCACACGAAAATTTGTAATTAGGTGTGATTAGTAATCCCACACGAAAATTTGTTTTCTGCGATCATCGGAGAGGGGTATGTATGTAACAATTGCTTCGATAACTAATTTTTTAATTATATCGAATAATAGTTGAACAAATGTTGAAATAATAACAAGAAGGATTGGTGTCAGAATTGTGTTAGCAATGGAAGGTTAAGAAAGATATAATTTCACTCGTAGATTTTGGAAAATCGAGATACGAAACGATGAGTTACGCGTACTTTATATAAGCTCCATACATGAGCGAACAAATTGCACAACAGAGGCTATTGTTCAAGAATTCCATAGCGTACGATATTATTTGTCTCGTTGCGCAACTAGTTCCACAAATTCAAAACTGTTTTGAAATTAATTGTAAGACCTTCTTTTTTTTTGGTAATTTTGCGCAATTTGTTCGCTCGCGTATGGGACCTGCTACGCACGGAATTCGCTTCGAGAGGAAAATGTGAAAAACGAAAGCGAGCGGGAAGCGCGATTCGACGTGAAAATTCTACCGACGCGGCGTTGTTTCGCGATAACGACATCAAAACGCGATGGTCATCGTTGACACCTGTTCCTGCGAGTAAATCATAGGACAGGTGTTGGACACGCGCGTCTCTTTTGTGAACGCAGGGCGAGAGGGAGGGAACGGAACGGTGACGAAGCTGACGGTGGTTTTGAATAGAACCGCAGCTCCACCCACCTGTTCCATCGGTCAACAAACTCCTGCCCTGTCACCATTTCGAAGTCCTTTTGCCGTCGACTTGAGCGTAAATTAAATACACCGCCAAATTTTCGTCAAACGGACGATTAGTTTTGCAATTTCGTAAATAAACCACGCGCGTCCGTAGCCGACACACGCTCGATGTTTCGACATCGAGAATTTACAGGAAACGTTCGTCACGTCGGTGTCGTGCAAATCGTATTAAAATTTCGCGTGTCCATTAAACCCAATCAGTGGAATCCTTTTCACATTCCTCCGTAACTCACAGGAATTCCTCTTTCCGACCGAATCGATGAGAACAAGAGTGCAATTCAAATTGATCTACTTTGACGCAACGCCAATCTTACTCAATATAAAACGCTTTTATCTACGCATTTCGAACGCGGTACGATTTAAATCCATCGTCCCTGCATCTCGATCTGTCGCGTTGAAAATCAACCGCGTCGATCTTACTACCAGTACCAAAACTCCTTCTTTCAAAATATCTCGAAATTATATTTCCAAGACTCGCCGCTATTTCTCCTCTCGCCGATTCAATTTATACCCGTCGATTCGATACGTAAGGTATCGACCGATACTAACCGTAGGAGACAGCGAGAAACCGTTCGAGGCCGTAAGCCCGAGTTAACAATTTGTCCTGTAAACTATAGTTCGATTTATCCTTTGAGGGGGTTCTCAGCAGTTTCCACGTCAAAACGGTCGCGGCAATTTCGAACTTGAAACCTTCGCCCCCTTCCCAAACGAACGTTCGAGGTCGATGAAAGCGGTCCGCAAATAGCGTGATTCATTCGCGTCCCTACTTTCCTGCCTTTATTCGTACGCTTCTTTTTTCTTTTTTTACCGCCATCGTCCGCGGGGTGACGCGGCTCCCACCGCGCGCCATAAAACATCGCCCGGTGCTTCTCATTTTGCGCGCGGTTTGCGTGCTCGTGCGTCTTATTAATGGATTCCAGAGTGCGTACGAGTGTTTACCTATGCGGCATAATTGCTCGCCGTACGATCTACCCCATATTCAGACAAACGCGTATCCGCTTTCACCCCCCGCGGCGGCCGTTGCTATTCTTAGGAGCCTCGCCGGTGAATCAGGAATTTTTATCGCCAAGAAAATATTGTCGAACGTCGAATAACAATCTTTCGTGTTACTCCTATCGAGACGAAGAAACGCGGGTGGAGTAAATCGCTGGGATATTTTGAATTTCTTTTTTGTCCTCCAGAGACGAGGTTGTTTGCGAAAAATTCTCGATACTTTTCGTAAATTTCATTTTCAGCGCTTCCCCACGGTCGATTAAACCATTTCGATGTATTAAGACTCGCCCCGTCGGTTTGGAAAAAGCTACGCGAATGCCTGAGGGTGGGGTCGGAGTCGACTCGTCTCTTTACATTTTACGAGCGTTGAAGAATAATTAGCTTCCCCTTTGCAGACTATATGCGAATAATCCATCGATACGCGAGTACATAGGAAAAACAGCGAGTTAGCGTGCGGCTTTGATAAACCGCGGATTTTTGCGTGACTTCAAATATTTTGCATGAGATCGATAGAGAAGAGAGAGACTCGAATGGAAAATATCTTTCGTTATTAGAGAATCCCGAATGTTGGAATGACGTGTACGCGAATGTATCGCGTACTTGGGGCACACTCGGCGTATCCATCTCGCGAGATTAATTAAAAATCTGTACGGAAAGCGTGCATTTTTGCATAAAGATCAACGGTACGGGCATAGTCATTAGTATCCCGTG
Organism: Pemphredon lugubris; assembly: GCA_933228935.1. Lineage (NCBI taxonomy): Eukaryota > Metazoa > Arthropoda > Insecta > Hymenoptera > Crabronidae > Pemphredon > Pemphredon lugubris. The sequence continues at coordinate 6,102,701 of OW121819.1, read as the reverse complement.
GCGCGTATTTTTCGTTTCCGAGAATCCTTTTTGGCGAATAATAAACACGAGTAACAAGATCTCGTTAAAATGTATACGTACGCGTGTTTGGAATGCCGAGGAATACCACTGGTTTCCGAACTGAGGAAATCCCACGCGGGGGAGATTGTCGCTACGCGGAACAAACTCGGAAAAGGGCGAATGGTATACCGATAACGACGGAAAACTTCTATTTCTCCTGTACCGAACGAGAGTGCGCGCAGCCATCGCGAGATTCGCTCGTTGTTTCAACGTACATCCGGTAAACATCCAATCTTGAATCCCTCGGATATCAATTGTCGCTCTCTCTCTCTCTCTCTCTCTCTCTCTCTCTTTCTTTCTCTCCTTCGCTCGTTACAACCCTTCGCGCTTGGAGCGCCGATGAACACCACGCGTACTCTCGTAATACCACTTTAAAGAGGGGTGATCGTTTGCTTCTACAGCAGTCATCTTTGGAATACGTTCGCCTACCAACGTCGTTGATCCTGGCTTATCCCGCGTGCGTTGCGCTAATCGCGAGAGATTAACCCATTACGCTCCACATCGACGTTGCACGTCGGAAATATAAAAGAATCTAATCGATATGAAAAGAATGATTGGCGTTCCCACGGGTATGGTATATTCAACCCACGGCCCCCTATTCGCGATTCGAATATTTGTACAGCGTAAGCGTATCGGCGAATGGCATAATCGTATACACGCGCAGTATTGCATGGGGATATCTTAATATCTTTACTTTTTCTATCATCTTGTGCAGCTAGGATGCAATTGAAAAGAATTTAAAATTCGCGAGTTTTATTAGCGCTGCTAGACTGGACTGCTTCGAAAATTTCTGATCCCACTTGTTAGACAATTTGCAAGGGGGAAAAAATCCTGTATGAGCAGTGCACTTTTTTCCCGTCATGTGAGATACCGTGAGCTCATGTGAAGCGAGGATAATGTGGTGTGAGTATGCCTATGTATGAAGAATGTGTAAGTTGTACCTGGTAACATCGATCGGTGAAATAAACAGTTTATAAAAGACCAAAGGGGAACAAATCTAGATCATGCACACCTACGAATCACCGTATCTCCAAACTATTTCTAAAGCAAGCAAACACAAGTGATTCCTTATAAATATTTTTCAGTAGAATAGAAATTCTATAATTATTTCGTGATCAGCGACCCAAAATACATTTGATAGAGTAAAAAAAAAGTTTGGAGATCCGAAGATCCAGAGATGTGCATGATCTAGATCTAATCCTTCACATTAATCCTTTCATTAAAATTTGAACCCACAAAGAATCATCTTTCTGTACAATCCATCCTATCCCATATCTATTCTTATTATCCCACAATAACGTGTCTCCAGTTTTAAGCGCGATATCAACATACCCACCGTACCTCGCACATCGGCGCAACGTTTTTCGTTTTATCCTCGAATTACGAGCGGTCCGTCAACACACCTCGGCCCACATTGGTCCGGTTTAAACTATGCCGTCGAAAATACCAGTGCACTTCCGTTCCCTTTCGCCGTGTCTCGTGGTAGAAGCGCGATCTTGCTCCGCATCTGCGGGGAATTGCTCGCGTGCCCTCCATTGTTCGGTAAAGTTATTTCTGAACGGCTGGGGCCTCTCTCTTTGCTATTACAGCACAGCTTCTTCCGATCTTAAAGCATCGTTACGAACACCCCCCCCCCCCCCCCCCAACCCTCCGCTCCAGACTCGACGGCGCAGCTCTTATGCCTCTGCAAACTCGCCTAATTCTGTTTGTCCGGCTAACATAACAGCACCGAATATAACGTACGTATACCCGCGGCCCACGTACGGGGCACGGTTGTTGGCAACAGCTCGAGTGGGCATAAATTCGCGTTAAAAGGAGCCCGAGGGAAAGTAATCCGACTGACACGGGGGATGGATACGTTACCTTCGCCCGGCGCCGCTCGAACCGACTCTCCTACCTTCTCTTTTCCTTACGTACCGGTGTACTGCCAGGTGCCGAGGGGTATCTCGCGTGTGCGAGCGTATCGTTCGTTTATAGCGGGTAGATCAGTCGATATCCCATCGAATACCTGGCCGACGGTAACGCGAGAGAGTTTAATTTCATTCGGATTAGCGCTGCAGGGCGTGTTGCGAGCCGAAACCTTTGTGCGTGCGTCAAAGGCAACAAGTTTCGGTTCCTTATTGTTACGGGTGCGCTCGGAACGCTCGCTTTGTACTCTAATTCAGCGATACCGCGTCGACATTGTAATGGAGATTATAGTTAGCGTATTGCGATTGTAATCGAATGAATTTTTGTGCGTTAGGCTCCTGGTTGTTGGACGTTTTACTTGTGTCGCGAGTGACTATCGTTTGTTTTAAGAATTAACGTTAATAGTTCGTCGTTGAGAAGCCACGTACTCGGGAATAAGTGGGAAAGACGCTTCCTTTTGTACATCTTTATTAGAACCAGTTTTTATCTTATTTCCTTCGTTTACAAAGTCTACTAAATAATCGAGCGCGATTTACGGATACGCGTAATGAATTTTCAACCTTTGACCGGCTAGAAATTTCAACGAACGCGAGACGTATTATCCGTACCAATGTTTTTACAACGGACCGCGATAAATAGTAGTATAACTGCAATTAATGACGACACAAAAAACAAATAGGTGGAACGCGTAGAAATTGGATCGGCATATAAACCCCGTTTTTATGGAAGTAACTGTAAATGGAAGTTGACGCTTGGATTTTTGCGGCTATGCGTTTCCAGCTGTATGTAGGTACAGCCGAATGTGTGTTTACGGTTGGTAACGGTGTTTATACAGGGTGTATCATTTTAATGGAACCTGTGGCACGTCTCGCGAACCGATGATTTTATCGAAAAATGTTTCGAGTCGATGCTGTGGGATTTCGAGGGAGGAGACTTGAAAAACATATGTACTCCGCTGTTGCGATCGTAATGGAATACATGTTTATTTTTTTTTTTTTTTCGAAAAAGTTATATTTTTTTCAAGACTCGTACACAAGTAACAACGTCGCTTGTCCGCGATACGATTTTGCGTGGTATTTCGAAGAAGTCATCGGTTCTCGAGAAACAGCACTGTTTTGGGAATCGATTGTTAACAACAATTGGATGATCGTTGAGCGACTGTTGGGACCAACTGTCCGAATCCGGACAGGGAGGGGGGAATAAATAGACCGCCAAAAATATTTTACTTTGACGCTGGTTTTTTTTATTATTTGTCTGTATGTACCCAGAATAACTTGATAACAATAGTAATAACCGCGACAACTAATATTTAGTTTCTTTTTTTGGCCCTCGAAATTTTTTTTTTTTTTTTTTTTCAAATCATCCGGGCCCCCACGGAAACTAATTAGCGACCTCTGCCCTATAGCTGCGATTCAAAACTTTTTTCGCTAACTGTAAGATCATCGGTTCGTGAGATATAGCGCTGGCTCCGTTAAAACGGGACACCGCGTATATCAGAAATTCAGCAACGAGTAACAAAGTGTTACGGCGAGCGGGGACATTGTCGCGACGTTATCAAAAACTTTTCATCAGCCCGAAACTACAAACGCGCCAGGCAAAAACGCACCCGCGATGACAAGGGATTGAAATTAAGAGCTACGCGGTTCGCCGCGCATAATTACAGCAAAAAATGAAAATGACTCTCTCGATTGTTAGGAACATACGACGAAGATCGATCGGGAACGGGGATTTAATCGTTTTGAGGAGAGAGTTTTTCACTCGCGAACGTTTTCGCCGGCTAGTAATACGAACGAGGCCGGTAGAGAATCGAACGTTCGCGTTTAACGTATCGGGCGACGGAACGTGGACGACAAGAGTGAGGAAAACGATATTTCGAGAGCGACATTTAAAAACGCAGGCGTGCAAAATGCAGTTCCGAGAAAGTAGGCACAATTTTTCACCTAACGAGACGTCGTTGCTTCCGACGATAATTCTTGACGCGTCTCACCTTTTTCGCGAGCGCGCGACTTTTAATTTACGAAAACCAACGATGGCCCGCGTTAGCGTATTTATTTATACGCGCTAATACCGTATATTTGACAATACGCGTGCGATTGAAATTGGGAGTATTATCAAAAATAAAAGGATAACGTTCTAAATGCGACGCGGAACAACACAATTGGCTTGAATGAAAAGTTCAGTGTACGCAATCGGCGGTGCGCGCCGCGCGAAACGTAATAACAATAATTGAATTGACATCCCGGTGGTAGGAATAATTAATACTTTCTATTTAATTCGCACCGCAATATTCATCATATGAAATCAGTTATTAAGAATATTGATTAACAAATGGAGTAGGTGTACATCCCGCTCGACTTTACGAGCTATTACGAATCACGCTCTCACGGATTGGAAATAGTTGCGTTGTCACGCAATTGTGAGCAGACTAGTTACTTTACAAATCATCTGGATCGATGGAGTCGTGATGATCGATAATAATTTTTACAGCGGTCACGATAACGCGATTACCCGTCAATTAGCTTCCGCTCGTGGATTATCGTCTAAATGGAGAATTATTAAAACTCTCAGTCGGGCGTCGGGATTAACCACTCGAACGTTAATCCTCGTGACCGAGGCTAACAAGTTGACACGGGTTAAAGATCCCTTCGCAAACGTAAAACCATCGTTCAAACTTTACTAACAACAGTTTTTAACGCGCCCGAAGTCTTGACCAACAGAAAAAACCCCGTCCAGACGTATACTTCCGTTGAAGAAAACAATATTATGCGTTACACGCGCGCGACGAGCAAACGAACAAATCCGTATCCACGCTTCCGCGTTTCTTGCGAAGCGTCTCGCGGCAGAGAGGTCTATTGTGACGCGTTCATAATTAAACGATCCTAGAATTTGCCAACAGCCGCGATCACGCTACGGAGATACGTAATTAACGTATTTCCACGGTGACTTTAATTATCTCGTTTTCCCCGACATCCGACGAAGGACGAAAATACTATTGGAATTACGCGGTTCTGCTCGTCGAGTAATTAATTTCGCGATTAATCCGCCGACTCTGGCAAAATATATAACTGCGATATGACCGTGGCTCATAAATGGTGATTAATCACCTTCGCGATCGCCGTACAATTTTCTCTCGTTATATCGAACATCGGTAATGGGGGGGAGGGACGGGAGTAACGAAAAAGCTTGATTTTTTTCTTCCCGTCCTTCGGGGAACATTGATCCCTATTATCCTGCACGCTTTCCGACGAATAATAGGGATTTCCCGCGATCTCTTCTGCGAGAATTCGCTCGTGTTTCGCCGAGCACGCGTCTAATCGTCACGCCGGGAAATTACAGCGAATTTCCCGGTCGGCCGTAAATTACGTCGGTGGAGTACACGACATTCCAACCCTTTATGGAGCGTACCATCCATTGAATGTCAAACGAGGAAAGGTCGCTGACCTAGAAACGCCCCCGATTACTACCACCCCCTCACCTCACCCCTCCCTCCCCCCCAACCACCCTACTTCTTCGATTGACATTTTTCCAGGAAATTTCGCACGGTTGGAAAGCTGGCGCGGCGTGGTTTGCGCGTTCGAATGATAAATCGAATAAACTCGTTTCTTCCAAAAATGTTTTCGCGACGTTAGACGTCTCGAAATACAATTTCTAACGCAATCCCGTGGTAAAAACGCATTGGCCACGTTTTTCTTCCCTACCTACATTAGAAATCCGTGTGTACTATACGAGTTTCTAATAAGCCGAAGATTAATAGTAATCCTCGTAACTATACATAATTAATGCTCCCCAAGAACTCTCTCGCAGAGCCCCGGTTAATATTCTCACGCTCGATAGACGCTCCCGTTGTAAACTTCATTAAAACGAAGGAAAAGACAAACAACGGGGTGGGTGGCGGCTTAAATACCTAAACATAAATACCGCGTAATTCTCGGCGTTTATCGTGCCTCGTTTTTCACGTAACTGACGATACTGGTGAGTGAAAACCATCGAACGGTGTCCTTACTTTTCAAATAACTTTGCCCGGCCGGCACGCAATAAATCACCGACGCACTGCCACTGCTGCCGGGCGTAATTACGTAGCAGCTAATTACGACGAGCAGCGCACGAAGTAGCAATTCCTTTTGCATCCGCGATCCTTGACAGGCCCTTTTCAAAAACCGATGCTGAATCACCACCGACCGGTGGTACGGTGGGCAAGTTTTCAGATTCTCGTTGCACCCGGCGCCCGACCGTTTTCTGATGAGAAACATGGGGAAAAACGAGAAATCGATGGAAAAAAAAAAGTGCTTTCCAGTAGCGCTCGATGGCGTATCACCGTTGATCCCGAATGTACACGCGAGAACGCATCGCCTGTACGCGTGATACGCATCTATACGCGTATGTCACGTATTGTGCGCAACTGCATCGTCGACGCGGGTGAAGCAAGAATTTCTTTTTTTTCTTTCTCTCTCTCTCGTCCTTTGCGTTAAAGCAATTGGACATCCTCAATTTCCTCGGTAATAACTAAAACTCGGATATCGGTTACCGCTCTGAATTATTTCTTGCGCCGGATTAAAACGGACTGAGCATTATTGATTTGCCAATTAATCCGGGAAATATACTAGTACGGCATAATTCTAATAATAGAACTTCCAACGTCGGATCGACGCGGATGTATTAACGTTTGATATTGTACAACGTGCGTTGCCGTTAATTAATTCGTAACTATTTTGTATATCGATTTCGCTACCGCTCGTGCACGTCCCGTCGCAAATAGAATATTAGATAGAACTGTAATTCATATTTGGAGATGCGTTTAGACGGCTATCGACCTTTGTAAAAGCAAATATCGATAAACGACGATAATCGTCGATATCGCGATATCACGAAAATATATTATACAGACGTAGATTTTACGTGCTTCAGAAATTGTAAAAAAAAAAAGAAAACGAAAAAGTGGTGATTAATTAATTTCAAACATCCGTAGGTTTTTTATTCGGCAAACAAAAAAGCCCCCGCTCGCAGTACCGATTCGTATAACTTTCTCATTGTTCCCGCGAACAGTGCGGCGGTTAAAGTTTGATTACCTGGCAGCATGTTAATTACGACGTCCCGTACGTGTATGAGACAGAAGCTTGACGGAGTCTGCGAGTTTTCCAGGTAATTTTACCGTTTGCCTTCGCCCGTCAGTCGGTTGAATGCGAAGAATATTGATCTAAGCATCCTGGCATTTCCGTGTCGCAAAACGAGAAGGTTGAGGGTAAACTTTGCCCCCCCCCCTCCCGTGAGACACATACAGATACGTTTAAAAACGCGTACGTGTAGGTTTGTCCAACGAGTCGCTGTCGTACGATCCTGTAAATCTGCCTTTTACTTACGCGCGAGCGAATCGACAGAGAAATTTCTATCTTTATGTAAACTCGGGTTCGCTCGCGAGGAAAGATTCTACGGCGCGACAACTGGAATCGTCCACTTCGAGAACTTCGTACGTCGTGATCTTTTGAATTAAATATCAATCGTCGATGGGCGGTTGGAACGAGCGGGAAGTCCGGTGGATCGCGGTTCGCGAGATAAAAATGTTTTCTTGCGCGACTCCGGTGAATTATCCGCTTCCGCGATTTTCGGGGCAAACGGTAAAGTCGGGTGTACGGTTTGCGACGCACCCCCCCGCCGAGAACCGTCGCGCGTAGTTCTTTTTCGAACGTCGCGTCAAAGAAACGTTACGACGCGGAGGTGCAAGGGATGTGGACGAATTCAATTTTACCTCTGCCAGAGCATTGGCAAAAAAAAGTATATCGATCTGCTCGATATCGGGGGTATATCATTCGCGACGATACCACCTTTGGAAAAATACCCTTTGGGAATGTCGATGTCGCGACATATCTCTGGCGATAATATCGTTACGGGCGCTACGCGAGCGCGAACGAGGATTAGGTATAATTTATAAAAGCCACGTTTATTGTAGAAGAATTGAACCGCTCGTATCAGCTTGAATGCAACAAGCTCCGTTATCAAACAGGATAACTTGAATGCCTGCGCGCGGCAACCAACAACAGCCTGTTCGGTGATGCCGGACGTCAAGGAGGCAATGCTATTTGTAATTATATTGTTACGAATCGTGCGAGAACGTAAACGTAAATTAGGCGTATTTATAAAAGTAACGTTTATTGCCAGCACATAGAGAACACAACCGTTTCTTATCAGAGCTCGAATACAAGTACTGACATATTTGCAATTTGAATCTCAACTAACAACTGCAACTAACAACTGCCTATCGGCAATGCCGGAGGCCAAGAAGGCAATGGCATACATAGCCATTCGTAGCAATATTAAGAACACATACTGTAATATAATTACATTTTTATACAACAGGTATTTACACTTTATAAATAGCAGGTTACGTTCGCTTAGCGTTCAATCAGTACGCGTTAAGTTAAAACCAACTGTAAGCGTAACGCAACACCGATACCCTGTTACGCTACGCGGTTACGTCACCACCGCGCAACCCGTCGGGAAATTATTAAATGGACGAGCATCGAGCGCGGTTATTCGCGGAGAGAGATTCCCATTACGTTGATAGATATTATTGGTAGTGCGAAATTTTTCCGTCAGTTCCCAACTGTTCCAACCAACGCCAAGCTTACGACGCAGACATTTCCGTTAATTATCTTCATCTTTCTTTAACCCGGAAGACTCATTTTCCTCGAATCCCCGCGATTGCTTAGGAAAGGCCGATTTATGCTCGGGTAGCTCCACTTCCGAGTGGAATTTCTCTCGGAGGGCGGACGCTTCGTTACGTCCGATCGAGAGGAAGAAAAAAAAGAAAGAAAGATCTTCGCCGAAGCATCGTTACGTACAACAGAAAATCTGCTGACCAACTCGCAATACGTTCTCGTATTTGATATTCTGGATAAACAACGATACGATTGCGGGAGGCCACGACGGACGAAGTGATGTTCTCGCGAATTTCTGCTAATTGCCACGCGCAATTGTTCTATTTGCCCTTCGCTCCTGAGTCGCGCGGAGTTTTCTTATCGGGGAACCGACGACGCCTATTTTCTATTCTCACGAGGATTTCGCGGATAAAGCGTCGCGACGCAGCCTGGGCACTGAAAACAATACGAGCCCCGCGAACGCCGTCGCGACAAACGCATTTTTCCGCGCGCTTTCGAAACGATTTCGAGTTTACCCATCGATTTATCGTTCGACGAATAGAATCCGGACCGCCTCTCGTCGCGAGATTTCGTCGTAATATCTCACGGCGTACTCTCTTTTCTACGCGAATAAAAGGGGAAAGAATGTTCGGCGCGTCGCGACCGTTATTAGGGTCACGATCCGCTCGTAATTTTCTCATAAAACCTGAAGCTAGATGATTTCGGACCGAAGAAGAGATCAGTCTATTGTCCGTGGAAACATAAAATTTCTACCCGATTCGAATGCAATTGCGGCAGATGGTTCGATCGCGTCTGCCGAACGATGGATGATACACGGTTTGTCGGATGTAAATTTCTAATTAAACGAGCTGAGAGAATATGCAAATGGATCGGATTTGACGAAACGTTTTGTCAGAGTATCTGTTTTAACTTTGAGGCACACAATTTTAAAGAAATTAAAAACCAAAAAGTTGCGCACAATTCGGCAACCTTAATCGCTACAGTGTCAACAACTTACTAATGCTTTTCGACTCGTAGACAATTTTTGTTTTCCCTTATTTACACATTTACCGTTGGTTCATAGCATCGCGAACTAAATGAGAAACTTTAGACAGAATATTAAACCGTATGACTATGAGTAACTGCAACTTTTCGAGGTGGGTTCAGATATATCCCACTGTGGTTAAAAAGCTACGAAAAGGGTGGGACAGTTTTTAACCAACCTAACTGTAAAGAGTTAAAGGGAACGCGTCCTTCCCTATTTTTGACCGAAAGGTTTCAATAATTCGTAAAATGTCAAAACCACATTTTCATACACCTATCAAGAATTCTTGTCCCCTTTTGGACTTTTTCGTTGCAAAGAAAGTATTGATAAAAGCATTTTTATTTCACAATTTCCTCAATACTGATGGCTGATTTTATTATTATTCGATACACTAATACGATCAAAAACCAACAGCTAAATTTAACTTAACGTGACGTTAAGTGGAACATCTCTTGGAATATTAAGACATAATGAGAATAAGTCATCTGTCAGAGAAGAAAGATCAACTCCGGCACCAAAAACATACCTCTATTATTCAGCGTTATTAAACTAGGCTAACGACCGGACGCAGTCGATTAAACGACGATCGATTATGGATTATTTATAAAAAAAATAAACGAGGTTTTTTTCTCGCCTACTTGTACTTGGCCCAAAACAATACCTCGTCTCTCGGATTCACGCCAAACGGGTAAGCAGAATGCGCATTTGCATCAACTTGGATGCCAATGAATTATTCGTTGGAAATAAATTCGAATGAAACGGAAATAGAGATCGCGCGTGAGGCTCAACTTTAACGGCAGATATAGCGCAACGTCTAATTACCAACCTCGCCGTGTCCTCTTCGCGAAACTTCCTTGGGATCAACGGGCTTTCCAGAGAAGCTCGCTTGGAGTTAATCGCGCTCCGATCTAATTAGTGACATGACGACGATGCCACATAACCAGCATGCGGCTCGCGATACCACAGAATCGTGGTACTTGACGCGCGGAGTTACGTATGACCACTGCACGTGTGCGCTGCGATCACCGCTGGCCTCAGCGAACGCAAACTTTTACGTATCGACGAGAGGTCGAAACGAGAAAAAACTGTTCGCTCGAATTTTCTTAATTTAAAAGAAAAAAAGAGAGAATCGCGATACGCTGTTCCGCGTCGAATAGAAAACTTCGTACCAGACAAAATCGCGCGTCGAGGAGCTCTACCGAGAAGGGGCCTGGCAGTTTCCTCGTCTCAGTTTCCTCGCTCCTATTTAAACCGTTTCACATTTCATATTCGCGCCTGACAAGTGAATTCTACGAGAGTAGGAAACAAAAGTATGCTTAAACTTTAGCGTATCGCTAAACCCGTACACCTAACGCGCGAAACAGTTTATACGAACGTTAGTAACTTTCCGCTGACAAAATTCACTCGTTCATTCTTTATGACTAATCTCCATATTAACGTGGCCCGGTAAAAACAAAAAAAAGATTCTCTTCCAACGCGAGAATCTCGCGTAGGCCCCGTGGGCGCATACGCGACGATGCGCGCGATAGTTCAAACGAAGCGCGCGCGTCGTAAAACAGCGTGGTGTGGGGGGGGGGAACAAACGCGGCGATTTAACCGTGAGACACGCCGGTACGCGAAATCAATTGGTACAGACATGAAACGCCGGGACAGATATAAGCAGCAAGGCAACTGCCAATCAGTTCGATTCGAGATAGCTGGATCGTGCACAGGGGGCAGTCGGGCATCGATTTAATTAGCGCGTCCCGCCGCACGGTATTGAATGCACACACATGTAGCGTGTGCCCGAAGCGAATGCGCCTCTGACGGCCCCCGGGGCCGTGGGGTTGGTTCGGCAGCTAGGCAGCAGCGTCGGTACGCGACGCGCACCCGGTAGACGCGCGCAATTTCACGCAATCCCGTACGGCGATTCATCAGGATTAATCCTGCGTTGATACTTGGGCGCCAGAGTCGGGGGCGCCCATACACACCGACGGCGCCGACGCCGTCGCTTTATTACGTGCCGACGTCGACGACGACGACGACGACGACGACGCCGCCGACGCCGCCTCTAGCCCCCGCGCCTCGTGTGTCTAGCTGCCAGTTGCGCGCCGTGAATCGAAAACGGCCAGTAAAGCGTTCCTCGCAAACCTGAGGGCGAGGGGGGAGGGGGAGGCGAAGTTTCCTGCCGCGGATCCTGGAATCAATGTTTTTGCATTATTCAGCCATAATGCCCGCTTCTCCCGTACTCTCCTTCTCTCATTGGGTATCTCGTTCCCTCGGTTCTCGTACATTTCTATGTCGCCCCGTGCCACGAGCACGAGCACGAACACGACCCGGCACGTTCGCTCGTCCCTCGCACCCTTCCCTTCAAACATTAATACGCCTTTCTACTCGAGAGACGCATTCTCTCTCTCTCTCACATTCTCTCTTTCTCACTCTCTCTACCTCACGGGCCCTCGACTCGACGTCGCGCCCCTCGGCGTCTTTGGCGACCTTCTTTGGGAAGAGCCGAAGATAAGATAACGATCGCACCTTCGCTACTTCCTTTCCCTTCGTGCGCTGTCATTACCCCGGGCGTTCGCTTCAATGCTCTCGCTTCAGTTTTTTTTTTTCATTGGTTTTTGCGTTGCTCCCGGGGGCGGATGGACGAGTTTTCAAGTCGATCGTGGAATCTACCGCGTTTCGTTCTTTATTTGCTCGGGTGGGGGGTTTTTTTCCCCCCTTTTTTTTTATTCTCGACATACGCTGCTTCGCGAGCAACGGAATATTTTTGGTTTTCATGCACGACCGCTACGCTCGGATTCGAGTGTTCGAGGTATGCGTGAAACAGAAGGACGTAACGACGTGACAGATCAAGCGAATATTTTTGAATGCGAGATCATTTACGATCGGCCGAAATAAATGGTGCGCGTGCGTTTCGTATAAGTTCGAATACATACATTGTGCTTTCATATCCGATCGCGTTATATTATTCACGATCTAAAGCATCGGGATACGTATGACGATAATAACCAGTTTGAAAATACTTCCAGGCATGATCACCGAAAAAAAAATAAAATCCAAACATACGAGAGACGAGTAAAATGGATAGAACGATACGGTGATGTCGCGAGTCGTCAGAATATTTTTATACGCGACATCCCCGATAATCGGTGCCAAAATGAATAACGTGGATACACGCGCCGAGGGTCCATAAACAAATATGAAAACACGTATTCTAATTCCAACGAAAAGGTTATTTTTCGAACTCGAGATCGTCGATTACCGCGCGAAATAAATAACGCAGATCCACGAATCTCCCACGGATAACGCGCGTCGTAGTGTACCCGCCGTCCGCAAATCTAGAGAAAATGATTATTTTCGAATAGGCTCTCGATTCCCGTAGCCACGGACAAACTCTCGTTATTAGGAAGATTCACGAGGGGTTTTCCCCTCGGTGCACCGCGCCGCTCTGTGGGCGACACGCCTGTCATCGCTCTCAACGAGGGCGGAAAACGGTCTTGGCCGACCACGCGACCCATGATCGACCACCGTCACCCTTCTTCTTCTATACTTTCTTCTATACTCCTTCCTCTCGCAATTTTTACGCAGTAACCGCCCCACTTTTCTCCCGTAGAATGCCGGTCAATTTCTGTCATTCCTCTGTTTATCCGACGATAAGTGGTTTCTAACCAAGCAGGTTTGCTTCTCTCGATAGTTGCAACGGCGAAACGCTTCGTGGAAGAGAAACCCCGCTTTCGTTTAATACCAACGCTCGTCGGGAAATTGATACAACTTTGCGTTGGGGGACCGTATTTGTCGTACGGCACGATTAGTGGATTATCGAACCACCGATGCTCTCTGACGGGATGACGGAACAAAAGCCCCGTTTGACGCAACACGAGCGAGGCGAGATTCGCCTTTCGAATTCGAGTTTTCGTAGGGGCCAAGTTCGGCTCATTCGTTGCGAGTAACCACTGGAAAGCGTACTCTGATCGATTCGTTTGATTCGACCAAACCGAAGCTGGTCGATCGTACCAATTAACGTACACCTACCAGGGAACGAGGGAATCGCGTATTTTTTAGCCGAATTTTAACAGAAAATACATGCATGCAGAATATTTTATATTTAATCTCATTCGACCAAATATTTCGGTTTTTTTCTTTCTTTTTTTTTTTTTAGTTAAATCCATAGAGTGATAATTATATCATAACTGGTAACTTTATTACGCGCTCATTAATCGGAAAATGAAATCGGAGGTATTATTAAAAAAGAACGAACGTGACTGTGAGAACATTAAAAAAATTGACACTGCGAACGAGGCTGTAGTAATCGAACGTTAAAACGTAAGATAAACGCGTAAAATATTGCCGTTTCGCTTCGAAACTCTATATAGAAAAATGATTGCCACAATTTCTCTGATATCGTCGACGGCATAAACGTCTCGATCGCAAATGAAAGAAAATGGTCCGCGCAATCGCGAAACCGTACACCGGCAGATACTCTCTATCGCTTTCAGTTTCACTTTTTTCTCTCACGATTAGTCGGCTAGATTCTCGTTTGCTCTTTTTCCTATCGGGAAAGAAGTTTTCGAATCGATACCATTCGGTCCGCGAGTACTTGCGAACTAACGTTTTGCGCGTGAATCGCCTCCGGCGATAATCGATACGAATTCAATATTTCGATATTGTTACCGAAGACGAACCCTTATTGTTCGCTATAATCGGTGGCGGGATTAAAGCTATTGTCGCCCTTGGCAAAGAGACACCGGTGTAAAACCATGAATGTTACAACTATTTTCCGAGAGTGTGAGAGAGAAAGGGAAACAAACCGTTTGCGCGACCACACGACTGTAATTGGACGTTAGGACTCCGAAACTTTCGCATTTATTACTCACCGCGATCGTACTTCGCTTTTTTTTCCCCTGCTCCCTTTGTCCCGTCAAAGGAAAAAGTTTTTCAACTGGCGCCATTCCGGCTGCGCAAAGTTTCCTACAAGCGGTAGTCCTCGATCGTAGTTCTGCCCATTTTCACTTATATTTCCCAGAAAAGAGCGTTTCGTTCTACCACCTACCACCGCTATTCCAATGTTTTTTACCCTCATCCCGGGCCCGTCTAATGTTTAATCTACGTCGGAAATGGAAAATCTCAAAACATCCGGACGATGCTCGGATACGATAATCGCGCGTCCTTCCTTTGATATCGAACTTTGAGGACCGATTCATCTAAACATCCAACGGTTCAAAAGCGATGTAAAAAAAAAAGTATCGATATTTTCCACGAGAAAAAATTGTCGTTACCGCGAAATATGGAATTTGTAGATCTTCGCTATATCCAACGAAATCAAGGTTCGCATTCAAACGGTTTTAATATTACGATATTATTCTGTAATATCGAACAGTCGAACGTCCATACGTTTTGGGCCATCGCTACTCAACGCCGACGGATGTCGGGCAACCAGTAAATATGGATCGCCGTAGAAATAGCCTAAATGCGATTTAGAAAACCGGCGCACCCACTTCTGACGCACGAGCCAGCCGCTGGAAGATATCGATGACTAGCGATCTCTCGACACGTTGTCGGTGAGTCGGGTTAATTAAACGTAATTACGATCCATTTTCCGGCGGACCACCCGACGCTAACGAAAATTGGCTTCCTAGGGCGAGGCCACGCTCCTCCGTCTTCGTTACTCCCGATACGTGTCAGTCGCTTCCATCCGACGCGTCCCGCTATTTTTGTTCCCTGTCTCTTTCTACCCCCACCCCCTCCTCCCTTCGCCGCTCCTCTTTCCCTCCCTCTCTCACCGATTTTTCTCCCCGACAAGAGACATTTTTTACCGATGATAGCTTTCTCCTATAATACCCATTCTACCTCTAATATCTCAATTTTCTACCTCGCCTCGTTGTTCTACGGGTGCGAAACGGGTGCGGTATGTAGTAAAAACTATATACCTATTTCTTTTCGTTTCGGTAGAAAAAATACCTTACCGCATCGAAGGAATTTGTATAAGTCACTGTCCCGCAACCACTTCCACCGTACATCCACGTAATTCGAACACTTCGATCTAGCGGGTACAGAAGTGGGCCCAGAGAAGTTAAAATTAGCGTTTAAAAGAGACCTGAGAAAATTTAGAAATTAATAAATAGCCATATTCGTTGCTTTTATTATACTCCTCGAGCCCCACGCTATTTTTATCATATGGATATGTCGATACCAAATAACTGAAATGTCGACACGAGCAGCTGGAAATTGCTCACTTACTCTCTTTTTTTAGAAGCGAAACACCGGAATGGAAAAGAGAACAAGGAACTGTTCCCACGTTAGTCGATGGAGCAGTAAAGTAACTTGGGCGTATTAATAAACGCGCGATAGGATGATAATAATGGACGCTCAGTCCTCCGGCCCTCCGACTACGAACGATTCGCGCATACGAATGAATCGCTGGCATACGACGTCATTGTTTTTTGGATGCCAGATGGGTGACGCTTTTAGCACAATTCGATGGGGTTTTTTTTAACTGCATTTTTGTCGCTTCCGTTGGGCTTGGAGCTCTCGCGCGTATCGCGCTACGCTCTACCGAACGTCTTGACGCAATGTTCATTTTTTGGCGTTTAAAAAATTCATACACCGTGCCTCGGAGGTACGCTGCGGGTGTTTGTACAGAATGTAGAATATATTATATATGTGTATAATAGAAAGTGTATGTATAAAAAAAAAAGTACGTTTTTAAAAACCTCGATTATCAAAAGGGATTTCGTATTTTTAAAGATACTAAGTTCTATACATTTTCGGAATGCACGTACGTGCTCTCCAGTGCGGTTGAATTTGTCGCTAAAAAATTAATATTTTTCCATTGATTTTTAAAAACCTCGATTACCAAAAGGGATTTCGTATTTTTAAAGATACTAAATTCTATACATTTTCGGAATCCACGTACGTGCTGTTCAGTACGATTAAATTCGTCGCTAAAATATTAATTTTCTTCCATTGAACGCTGAATAGAAAAGAGCACGATTGCGTATAAAAGAATACGCCGTAATTGCTGTTTATCGAGCAAATTGAATGGTGGATTATGGTCGTTAAAAATAACTTTGACAGTCTAACCCACCATGAATTCCAAAGATCAAAGAGATATATGTTATCACATTTTGTTATTAAAATCGGTTGAACACGTTTTTTTCCACGTTCTAAATTCATTCACCATTTCATTCTCCACCGGAATTTCGCCCTAACGATTCTTTTTCCGCGAATACGTGGAGAAACGTGACCGCGAGTAGATGGACAGAGTTATCGTAATTTCAAGTAGACACGAGCGAAACTCGTAAACGCAATTACCGTTTTACTTTTACGAGTAAGCCCCCTGATTATTAATATTACATATCACGTCGGAGCAGAGCGAAGATTCAAAACAGCCCCGCTTCAAGCGCAAATTCCAAATTTATTCCGCGGGAAATACCATTTCGTAAACAATGGGGAGAATGTAAAGGAACGTTTGATAAGACCGCACGGCTAGTTAATTACCGTTTGAAAGATAATACGTGTACCGGTGCATCCGACGTTACACCTATACAAGACAATTCACCTCGGCTAATCCACTTTATCCCCATCCACCGAGTAAAGCATTCGAAACTAATTAATTTT
Organism: Pemphredon lugubris; assembly: GCA_933228935.1. Taxonomy (NCBI): domain Eukaryota; kingdom Metazoa; phylum Arthropoda; class Insecta; order Hymenoptera; family Crabronidae; genus Pemphredon; species Pemphredon lugubris. The sequence continues at coordinate 6,085,454 of OW121819.1, read as the reverse complement.
TCATGGACGCGGTAACGTGTGCTCGCTTATACACACGTATGTACAACGAGCAACATATTTATCAACGCGGTACATAGGTAAATAGTCGACGTCGGTCCGCGTTAACCAACGTATCGCCCTTGTCAACAAATCACGAAATCGCTGTTTTCGACGAAACGGCGGCCAGTGCCGTGAAATTTTCGAAAATAAATTACTCGTCGACGGTCGATGCTTCCTCTTTAAATCGAAATTTACATCGACGGTTACCTTGCGTGTATTGTCGATAACGAGCGACGACGAAGGGTTAAACCAGGATCAATTAATTCATCTGTTCTATTTATACCGATCGACGAACGATGTGTACGGCGTAACCAGCGCCATGGGGGAGAGAAAGAAAGCGGAGGGGCGACGGAGAGAAAGAGAGAAAAGAGGAGAGTGTGTAGACGGTAGGGTAAAGGTCCGTTTAAACCAATGCCCGGAAATTAAATTCTTCAAACTCCGTTCGCATTAAATCGCTGCTCGCGTTACGTGAATTAGGCCGCTCGATATTACTCGTAAAAATTGTGATTCTTATCTGAGACGGGTAACGAAGCACGATAATGCTAAAATCACTCTGTAATAGGGCCAATTTATCCGTCCGTCGATTAAGGACGTCGCGACGTAGATATCGTCGATGCGATTCGACGCGAACCAACGTGGATTGGGCGCGTCACGCCGGACGTTAATTCGTCGACTTCCCTTTTATTTGTTTTTTTTTATCCTCGTCAAACGGTTTTCGTGTAATCGTGTCACGGTTACTTTAATTCGAGCGGAGTAACATTACCGTCGTACGGTACGTATCCACGGCATGTCCGCGTGTGCGCGTTCGGAAATTCTAACCCAGTTCCAGACGAGTTAAAATTTGACAGAGATGAATACGGTAGAACGTGGTTTGTCCGAACCGCGGATAGATGATATTTCCGGAATCCTCTATTTTTTACCCCCCCAAACATCGATTGTCCGAATAATCGGTTACACGAAATGGTTTTAGAAATCTGCGGGACGACGGAAATGAGTTTTGAAAAATCGAAAAAATCCAGCGCCATTCGTTTCGTAGACAAAAAAAATTAAAAATTCGATTAAACGTCTACGACCCTCGAGTCGGGGCGAATTAACTCGTGTATTTATAACGTGTAGAGTATTTTAAAAAAAAAAAAAGGTTAACTCGTTCGGTTTTTCTGGAACAATCAGAAATATTTCAGGTAAACCAATTTTGCCAATAGTTTCTTTTGCCCGCTATGCATCTACCGTAGACAACTATGCGAACCGAAGCGAACTATTAGTTCAACGATAAACCCTTCTACGGTATCGACGAATGTTCGTTTATCGAATTTCTAGGATACGCTGAGATTGAAACCGGTACCGGGCAAAACTCGTACGATACAATTTTAACATCGTGGTTTCGCCCACGTCAACCTTCCCATCGAAGTTGAAATCGTTTTAAAGGTACCCGCCTCTCTCGCTGCATCCAAAGTGCATCTGCGTACGCTCCGGAATACCGGCGCAACATCACGAATTCCGATCATCGTTTCTACTTAAGATCCGAAACGAGCGCTCGGACTGATTTCATTACCAACTCCGAGCGGAAATGGTTTCTCGATAATTCTATCCGTCTGCTCGTACTTGCCGGTGGAGGAACGTTCGATTTTCGGGGTACCGAGCGCAAAATAAATGCATGACCGGGAGAAACGGACTTCGACGGGGAATAGGAAAATTTGAAAATGAATATTTAATCCTCTTAGCCGTTCGACGAGATCGATACAAGGACGGCGGAGTATCTCAATCGATTCATCGATCTCCGTCGAATCGATTTTCCGGGAATCAACGGAGAGTTGTATATAATAAAAAAATTAGGTGTATGGGGATCGACGGGTGGAAACGGAGTATGTACGCCCTTCGTGTTTTGACGTTCGGCGCGGTGAGCGAATCTCGGAATTTCGTGGCCGCCACCGCCGCCGCCGCCACTGTCCCGTAGGGAAGCCGGGTAAACCGACGCCGGAATAATGAATCCGTGTTAACGCAAACGAAGGAAAATAGAAACCCAAATGAATTTGGAGTGGATGCGTCGTCGCCTCGCGGAAACGGCCAAGTAGCAATGTTTGAAATCCAGTTCCTTGTTTTACGCCGCTACCCCCGTTGCGATAAAATACTTTGGTCATCGTGGTTGTTATTTCGACGAATAAAGTTTTGTTTGAACGAAATTGCGAAAGTTCGTACCTTCCGTCCGGAAATCGAATATCTGGTGCGCCGCCGGAGCCTAGTTGAAATCATGCACCAGTTTTCCCTCGCGAAAGGAAAATATTACTTTCCGAAATACAATTAAAACAGAGTTATTCGTTTATCCTCGGGTTTCTAATGCGCGGGGAATCGAGGATCTCGGTGGCGCGGCGTGTGGATTTTTAACATTTTTCGTCGTTCGTCCTTCGATCCAGGACTGTAACCCACTTTTTTAAATCCTCCTCCTCATAGTATAAAAAGAAGTCATAGAAAACCCGTAAGACTATTAAAGTGAATTTTCAATGAAAAGTGGAAGGAATTTGGATGGATTGTTGCTCGCGCGACAATTTACGAGTGAATAATGGAATATTTTTTACACTCCATGACTCGTTTTATGCCATTTAGGATTAGACAGAACGAAAGGAAAAAATCTATATCGCAAGACGAACCAAGATTCGAGACAGTCTTTCGATTGAAAAGAAATTTCGATACGAGTCACCATCGTTTACATAAGGCCACTTATTTTTGCAGATTTTCTCGCTTCGTTCATCGCCACTTCATCTTTTAGCTCGCAGCGTACCCCATGTTTTTTTTTGCATGAATTATACATCAAAAGCATCGAGCGTTGATGATTCGACTGAATTCCTGCCAGCCGTTTTAATTACGGTCAACTTGCTAAAAAAAACTTTTTCCACGCCGGCATTAGTAAGTTCGAGTTATAAACGCTGCATGTTGCTTGCGGTGCAACCGCTGTCACAAGCCACTAACGTCGTACAGCCCCGTTAGAACTTTGATCGTACGCGTAGAATTATGCAGTGACTTCCATCGGATATTTTAATTTTAATAAAATGCCTCCGACACCATGCTTTTTATCGCTCGTCAAAGAATACTCGCACAACAACTCGATCAGTTAAACCGTTGATTGGCACGTCACCCATATACACGCGTGACACGCGAGTTGCCGTACCATAGTCGCAGAATGTCAAGTTTATTAATATAGGTATTGACCTTTTGAGTGCTACGTACAGATGTATACATATTATATTTGCCCGGTGCACCGTAATGCTTCCGGTGTGAACTATGGTCGGTTATACCGTATTGTGCGTGTCCTCGGTAAAAGTCATCGGCATCGACTACGAACGCGCATATGTTCGTCAATTTTTATAATTTCCGACTTTTTAATCTCTAGATTAAAACTTTTGACAAAATATGGTAAGCCGAAAAGTATTCCATTCAAAGCAATCGCGACGGCGAGTAGTTAACACTGAACGAATTAAGATTATTAATGGATCTCGAGTGTCACCGAAATACGATTGACGTGGCGCACAAATACCCAAACCGTTTAAAATCTCAAATATCGGTGAAGACAGACTTTTAAAAAACCACGCGAACGATAGTCTTGCTTTCAATCAACTCGTTAGCGTTCTTATCTCTCGGTACCTCGTAAACGAAACATCCGACATCTCGCGCGAGTCTGAGAACCCTGTTAACGACAACCCAGTGCACTAATTACACCGTGCTCGATATCAGTTACCACGCTCGACGTGACATTTGCAATTACTAGACCAGATACGCTCACAAGATTATCATTCGAACAATCCATAATGCCTGATTACCCAATAAACATTAATTATTGTTGTCGTTCGTTACGGTCGTCGCATCATCTAACGGCACAGATGTTAACATCGGTTTGTTATCAGCAGGTAATTAATGTTTTTAATGCAACGCGCCGCGTACCTGTGCGTACGTGACTCCCATTCATTTTCCAATTCGCGTTTGCCGTTTGTTCTCATTACATGACGGCCGCGCTACGACGTACTTTAAATTAAACCCTATACGTGAGATGGTGCCTATTAGCTACGGGTTTGCTTTGACATTGACAATTTTTTGACCCCTCTAATTAGTGATTTATCGAATCGCGAGATAGCGAACCGTATTTCACGTGCGTATCGTTACCTGCGGTAGCGTGCCGTTGACTTAACGTGGAACGACCTGTACTGAGAGAAAAGTATATTTATCAATTCGACGAGTCGAGTGTTTTAGTAACCTTTGTTGGTTAACGCGAGATAAATGATAAATTTGATCGAGTCAACAAAAGTGTATGATTTTTCGTAATGCCCATGTACGCTTTTGTCGTACCAACAAAAGAATCCGGTATTTTGTAATAAAATTGCCCGACAAAATGATATTTCTGGTACGCGAGGAGGAATCAATTTTATTTCATATTCAACGTTCGCAGAACGGTTGCGCGAGTTGAAACGAACGGGGGGGTGGATCGGAACAGCTTTGTTCCCCGATTAATGTCTTCATTATTTAAAGATAATATCGCGTGGGGTCGAGCGAGCCCCAACGAACAGCTGTAACGCGGAGGGGGCTGAGAATCGTAGTGACCTGTGTCAACGTAAATACAAAAATTGAGTGACGCTGAAACTTCACATCACCGCGATGCATTTTGTTTCGTGCCGGAGAGTGACTCAATTTTGTACATTTGACGACACACGCGCGATTCCCCAGCCCGTTGTTAATTACACGCCCGTACTTGAAGACGCGCGGCGTCGTGGATTTGTCAACGACGCCGAAAATCTACCCGGCGTCCCACCACCGCGCTCGTTCCACCGTACAATGGAAAGCGTCGAATAGCGAAATTTAATTCTAAACGAACGAAATAGTTCCACCGGGTAATTAAGTTGCCTCGATGTCAGCTTTCGTTACATATGTATATGTATACGAAGTACAAACCCTTGTACCAGAGCGGTTAACAGACGGAAAAGGAGTTATGGTTTCATTGTCCTTTCAGTTAACTCCCGCAGCGTACGATAATCCTTTTGTTTGTCACATACGCAACACGCGACGCGTAACACGCAACCGGTACCCACGCGTGTATGTCACGCACGTAGCTTGGCCGTTGATGTATCATCCCCCTGAATTAATTAGCGTGACCCAGGAATAATTCGATAAAACCGGCAAAACGTCGCGCGTTTCTCCCCCTCCAACCCCTCGTGACATTGACCCTCGCGGAGTACCTGGTGTACGCGAATGATCATCTAAACTGCGATCGATCGTGGGAAATTTTATTAAAAGACTCGCGATCGTAAAGTGTAACGGAGCGTTCTCATCGATACGATTTGCAACTGAAATTCGATTGTTATGTAACCACCAATTAATAATATAATAATAATACTATTACCAATATTAGTGGTTGCAAATATTACCTATTAATATTATTGATATTAGATGTTAGTAATTATATTAATAATAAGGCAATTGTGGCAATAATACGCGGTGGGACGATGGATTGAAAACTGATATGCAACTGGAGTAAAAAATCGCGCGTGTCTAGTTCCTTTCAATAGTTGCAAATAAGTTTCATGAAAGTTGAATTAGCTTTCAGTAACATCACAACCACTAATATCAGTAACACTAATATTATTATTATATTATTAAACGATGCAGCGCGCTTTAAAGTTTATGTTTTTCATAATCTACGTAAATCACGAACATTCAACGCGCGCTCCATCGAAGCACACTTCAAAGTTTACGATTGTAAGTTTAAATTTGTTAAAAGGACTCGCAATAACTTCCGACGGACTCCGTTGATGTTTTGTAATTTCGGTAGTATCGGGAAATAAATACTTTGAAGTACGCTCAACCTCGTTCCGCCCCGTGTCATAATTGTAAGTCGTTCAATAAAATTCCAATAACCGATCAACAGTTGTAAAGATCTTTTATGCGCCGTTATCGCGTCGGTGTACGCTACGAACGACTGGGTTCGCTTATTTTCACGTCTCGCTGTCGCCGTCAGACTTCGACCGTGCCGCGACTCCGCGTACGTTCAATTACGCGTCGCGGAAAGGCCGCTTTTCGTCAACGAATTCACGGGTAATGTTTGAGAAAGGTATTACAGCCAACTGCCACGCAATAGTAATTAAATGTCTACTTACAATTAGCTCGACACTCGGGAACTTGATTTTCGTGACAGTTAATTTATTAGTTTCACCCGACAACCTTGTTTCGCGTTTCCTTGCAAAAATTTCATTTCGTTCGCCGCGCTGTTAATTTAAATTTATACTCGTACCAAACGTATCGTTAAACCGAGCTGTAAATCCATCACGCGTTAAAAGTAATGCTTTATTAAAACATATTGTACGGAGCGCACACGTATTAAGCGACCAAAGTTAAAATATAAATTTAGAACCTTAAAAGGAGAACAAATATTCCTCTCGACTCACCCTTTCGAACCCTTCAGTGGGGAGATAATATTGATTTCGGAAGGTACAGAAATGGGATGAATAATTTCGAAACGATTTGGGTTCAAAGATATCTCTTTTTCTGAACGAAATATATGATGTCCGAATTTTTATTATCGTGGAGCCGCAACGAAGGTAATATTAAAAATATTAATTTTTAAACCTGGGTCGTTTCTCGAAATTATTCATCCCTTGTCCGTGATTTTACTAAATGTCTTAATTACCGGCACATTTAAGACCCCCCGAAATGACCTCGGGCGAGACGACAGCCCTGTACGCAAGTTTTAAAGGGAAGTTTTAGTAGGATACGAGGAATATTGGTTTAAAATTTAGTGGCCACCACGCTTCCCCCGCATTAATAAACAAACTTTTTAATTTAAATTCTCTCGAGGCACCAACAAATATCAACTAAAAAAAATGATCCTTTGGGTTCCTTCTTCGTTACAGCCACCCAACATCTTTCCCGGGTTATTCGGAGTTGATTATCAAAAGTTGACATTTTCGCTTCACCCTAACGTCCACTTTTCAAAGCTTATAGTACTGCAATGCATATCATACTTGAAATACCAATTGTACATCGGGATGATTAAAAAAAAATAAAGTACGTTAACACCTTCGTAGAAACTGACACGCGTCTATTTAATCCACTTTACATTAAAATTATTCTCGGCGAAAATAATAAGTAAAACCATGCGAAAAAATGAGATTTTTTGCTACTGTATTTCCCAACGATAAAAACAAAAAACTTGATGCGTAGACAAACGAAAAGATTAAACGATTCTGTCACACTTTAAAAATTGGTCCGCGAAAAGATTGAAGTGCTCGTACAAAAGTCACGGCTGTAAATTATTGTTCCGACAGAAGTATTTCTAACGGCAATCGAATGCTCTTATCTGTACAAGATATTTCGAAGGAAATGCCGAAAACTTTTAGTTTTGCCGGGTCCACGGGGCATATAATTCTTGAGTACGAGATACGAGGAGATAACGATCCTTGCATTATGGCCAAGTTTCCAGTCTTTATTCGTATTTTAAACGCGCGTAATCCCGCAATCTCCCTTCCAAACCGGATACGAGCAATACCATTATTCTCCCTGACAATTTTCGACTGTTAATCACTCGAGATTTTCATCGGCTCGCGATTCCTAACTCGACGCGGTGTTTTCGGGTCGACCATCGATCTTCAGCATTTCACCCTCGATCCTATCGGCACGTGGCTAATAATACGACTGCCGATGTTAACGTGTCACGGATATGTAATAACTTTGGAACCCATCGAAACGAAAAATCTGTGCGAGTCGTCGAGCGGAAATGCCTACCGATGGGCCCCCCCGTGACGAAATAATTTCCTTTATCCACGATTTTATCCACGAAAATTGTTGTTTCAATGATTTTTACCGCCGCGCGTAACGAACGAACGGGCATGAATTACATGTTCCTGGAATGCCGATCGAATAAATTTCGTCTCACTGTTATTTCACGCTTGGGTATCCGCAAAACTCTGTCCGGTAAGCTCACCTTAAACCGGCCCGAGGGTTAACATGAAATTACAATTTTCCTATTTCCGTCGGAACAATGCAACACACGGAATCGTTTACGAGAGGAAAGGAAAACGGTCGCCGTAAGTAGCAATTACGTAGGTTTAGGATTCACAACGTGCGCCAAGAGGACGGCCCATTTCACGGATTTTAAACACCCCCGCCTTGAAGGAGAAGATAAAAAAGAGAGAGAGAGAGAGAGAGAAATCCAGAAGATCCGATTCCCCTCCCTCGCTAACCTTCTGCCGATTTCCTGGCTGCACGGGAACATTTCGGAGCACGAATCGCGTCGGAAGTGCCCGATACTCTCCTCCGTTCCGCGCTATCCTATCCAACCCTCTCCCTTTCATCCACTTTCTCTATCTCCATCTCGATCCCCGACTTCCGTCCCACCCTCTTTCCCACCTCTTTATCGCGGGGGAGGGGCGGGGGTGAAACTAGTTGGCTCGGGGGTAATATCACGAAAGTGACGTAAGCTCGGAAAAAGGGAAAAGGTACGCGAGGGCGCGCTCGCAGCCCCTGAGCGTAGCGCGGGCGCGGGCTCGCAATCCTGAAGGGCTACGCGAGCTCTTCAAAGGGCGATTTGTCGACAGTCAACATGACAAAGACATTAGTCGGTACCGAATACTCCCCCTTTCTCTACGGCGAAACCAGTGGCACCCTCTTTCCACGGCCCATTAAGGAGAAAAGGGGGGTGGGGGGATGGGGGATCCGGTGGCATCGGCAGAGACATCGAAGGGTGGGGAAATCTAGCCGTTTCAACGAAATTTTTACTAAGCGATGTCAAAAGGATGTCGCGTTAGGATAAATTGATTTTTTTTTTTCAGCGACCCCCCGCTCCGACTGTTGCAAACATTATCTTCCCCCCTTTTTCCTCCCGTTCCGATACGTTTCAGCGAGAGCGGTTTTCTATCAAATATACGTACACGCGCGGGAGCAAATTAGATTGCCGACGGTCATTGACGCGTGTACGGTACACACGGAGAGTATGTCGTGACGTGGAAAGAACGCGAAGTAACGCCGTACTCGGTGTATTAATCGAAACGTTGTTACGATATAGGATTTTAAAAATTGCTCTATCGCGAATTACTGGTTTTGAATCGAGTCGCTTTTCCACCCAGCGGAGCGACAAGTATTTGTAAATGTCTCGTGTTATCGATAACAATGAGGGCGTAGGTACACACGCCTCTACGGAAACGCGTTGTTTTGGAGCATACGTGCACTTCAAATATTCCCGATAATTATTTAGAGTGGAAATTTACATGTCGACGCAATTTGTAGAGGTATGACGGGAATTACTGTTTGTTTTCTTTCTTTTTTTTTGCCTCGAACGAAATTATCCGGCGCGACGAAATATGGTTTTTTTTTATGGCGCGCGACTGATTATATGTATGAAAAGGATTACCTGTCATCGGGATTTTGAAATTTTATTTGATTTTTCGACGCAGCGTTGAAATTTTGGGACACGAGAAATGAAGCACCTGTGGGGAACTTGTAGAAACGCAGGGTTTTAAGGTTTACGTTTATAAAACATAAGTTCTTGGTAGTTTAATTATGCGACGTAATTATGCGCTCCAATTTTTTCACATCCGGCAAGAACTTCAGAAAATAAACATTTTGAGATTTAAAGTTTTATCAATCCCGCCGGGGTTTCATGAAAATGAGGATTAGATTTAAATCTTGCCGCGTTGGTTTTTCTGAATCTCATGTACAATTTTGAACGTCAAACGCATAATTATGTCAAATAATAAAATCACGCGACGTAAACGGAGATCAAACACGACCACATAATTCTCTTTTATCAAGCACGGGTTCCGAGAAGAAAACAAAATGAGTTTACAAATTAACAACCGTTCCACTTTACGCAACAAAGAGATAAACAGCTTTAAACGCGTAGAGGAGCGTGTAAACATGTTTTAAAGTTTTAATAAACAAAGAAAATACTCCTTAACATGAATTATAATTACAAAATTACCGTTGACATGTAACGCAATTGCACACGATAAACAATTAAACGAACAATTGCTTTTGCCCAAAGACTTTTCAACGCTAGCGTATGCCGGTTACAAATTTCAACGAGAAAAGAAGTCTAAATTCTAAATTCTAAATTGGATATATAAATATCTAAATTAAATTCTAAAAAGTCTAAACCAGATTCTAAATTTGTTTTCAACAAATTTTCATCGCCGCGATATTTTCATTTTTCCCCGTCAGAACATTTCTCCGATCTTTTTCGATAAAAATCTAATGCGTATAAAAATTATCAGTCGAATAAAATTCAACGGTCGGCAAGGGCGCACGGTATCCGACCATCGGGTGCTTTCCCGCGCAAAGGGCACGCGTGTCTTCGACCCACCCTTCTCGTTTCTACGTCCCGTCGGGGCGCAGTCTGATTCCTCTAGCCCGAGGGAAGGATTCCGGGATCTTTCTATCTCTCTCCACCATCGTGGAACATGCTCTTCCTTTCCGCGTCAGAGTTCGCAAGCGTGCGAGTGTCAGCGCCGCGAGTGCGTGCGTGCGTGCGTGCATGCGTTGCCGGAGTACCGAGCACACGAGGAGGAGGGAAATTTACCCCTGCAGGTACGTTGGGGTGCTTCGATTTCACGAGATGGAGAAGAATGGGGAAAAAAAACGCTGCCTTCATATATCGCGGGGAGAATGCAAATACCCCGGCGCAAGCAGCGGCGTACACAAGTTTAATTTCACCGTCCTTGTACGGTGGAATGACCGGAAACTTTTTAGCTACACAACATACGCGGGATCGGTTTTTGCACCGCAAACTTCCGCCGGTGGTTCTTGCGAAAGAAAAGTGCGTTTTCGTTATATTAAATATGGCGCGGGGAAATAATAGTTTGTAATACCTGACGCGGATAACTATAAGAAATATCGCTCGAGAGAAAATTCATTTGCTCGACGCTCCGTCGATTTCTTGACGGATTCAACCTCAATGATCGCGGATCATTAACCGATGATCGTAACGCCGAGATCTTTTGCGCGTTCGGATTACATTGTAACGCGATCCCGCGAGACGGAATGCGATGAGAATTTTTCCAAGAAGATTCTAACGCGCGTCGCGTGACGTTCGAAAACTCTTGGAAGAATATCTCGTATTACTCAACTTTGTATAATTGATTTCACTCAACGTTATATCCTCTCGCGCGATTAATCTGCGACGGACACCGGCTTCATTCTATCGAGTACTTCTCGATCACGACAAATTAACCGGCGACTCGATGAAATTTCGAATCGCAAGTATCGCTCGATATAACGCATCAATTATAACCGATAAGCACCAATCGATATAAACAATGAATTATAAATACCACTCGATCCAAACGAAGCGATACTCGTCCATTTATAATTGAACCCGATATCCTACTCCCCGATTCCTACATAATCGGAACAACGATGCAGAGGTAACGGCGTCGAGTGGCCGTCATTCGTTTATGCAAATCGCCGTTCAAAGCCTCGCGAACGCGTAACGTATATCCCGTTCACTTTTACCGGCTCATTCTACGAATTCACCCTTGGCAGCTGTTTAAATTGCCGCGCGCACTTCGGGGGATCTTTAAGCGTTCGTGTGTAGCGTGCGCACGTATAGGCGCACACCTACGAATTAACGCGTGTGCCTTTGCTAGCTTTTTAGCTACATCGTAATAATCTCATGACGCGTGGAAATACTTTTCAGCCCCATTAGCATATTACGCTTACTATCGGGCAGCCTACTATACTTTTACTATAACGATGCTCCGACATCGAGTGGCTATAAGGTATCATTATCGCTCAGGCCAATATAATGGAAGATTACGGGAATGTACTAGCTAGTATAATATACGCTTTATGTTGATTTCCGAAAGTATGGCCGGAGTATAGAATATCGTTAAATCGACGTGCCGTGGAATAAAGTTAACTTTGCGGTTAACCCGATTGATGGTCCCGACGATAATCCATTGAGTAGGCTGCGTTTGCATAAGCGCCGAACCATCGACGATTGTTCGTACGATTTAGAGAGAGATCGAATCGTTTTTAAAAATTCGGTATAGTTTCACGAATAACGCGATTATACCGTTGATTTACCTGAAATTGGGCAAAAATCAGACTAAAGCGCTCGAATCTTAAACTCGTCGTCCAGAAAATGGTAGATCTTGGATATTGCATCGTTATTCCTCTCGAATATTTCCAATTTTCGAAGAACCTCTACAGACTCGGGCAATTCGTATCGCGAGTGGTTGGCATCTCAAAATCAATCAGACTTCAAATGGCCCGAACGGATTCACCGATTACCCAATTACCGTTTCGCTATCTTACCCACCGATGGCACTTTCGGTACCCAGACGTTTACGAATAAATGAAAAATATCGCTCGCGATCAACGTCCCAAAACTCGCGCTAAAATAAATACAACTCGTTCGTTCCTTCGACCCAGATATATTTTTCTGGCCATACGTACAGTTCGCGGACGATGCAAATGGAATACACGTAATGCGGCACGGCACGTAATTGCGGCCACGTCGGAGGCGTTCGATCACGGGGGCGCAGACTGCTCGCGAGAGTGCAATGGTAGCGCAGGGGAGGGATGAAAACCCGCGATGCATCGTGGGTGGTACAGAGAAACGCTTACCGAGAAATTCGAAGATGATGGCGGTCACTTCGATTCTGGTTGCGCTAGGAGGCCCGCAGGCTCTCGAACCCACACAAATAGGTTCAAACATCCGTAATCTTTCTGCTCTTTCTTCGCCCTCTCCCACCCCCCGGCTGCCCCCCGTGCTTTCAGTGCCCACCAAGCCGCCCCCCCCCCCCCCCCCGCCGCCGCCCCTGCCCATTCCACGGGTACGGTCTTTCAGCAGAAATTCCCAATAACCCCGGAGCGAGACTTGGCGAGCTTCCTACGACTGATCGAAGCGTTTCGAGAGAAAAGTTTCTCAGAGAGCGAGCGCAGCGGGAAGAGAGAGAGAGAGAGAGAGATAAAGAGAAGGTGGAGATCGTAGACGAGCGATTCCGCGAAGAGACAAACATTTCCAATCAGCGAACGAGCCTGGCGCAGAATGCGGTCCGCCGTGTCGAGTCGCACAGTTTCTCTCTCTCTCTCGCTCTCTCACTCGCACGTACACACACTCGTCGATCCTACCGGTACAGGGTACAAGGTTCAGGGGGTTCAGGGTACGGGGGCACGGGGTAACAGACAAATCACGCTCGCCGAGGGCGTGCCGGTAGGTTAGACCTCCCGTTTTTCGCCAGTCGATTTTTATCGAGTTACAAAAGGAGAAATTAGCAGCGCGAGCGAGCGAGCGCGGGACCCGTGCCGCGAGAGCTTAGAAATTAGATTTCCTCGGACGCCAGATGTTTCGCTCGGCGCTACGCTCTCCTTTTTTTTCCTGATTGCGTCTGCTTTTCCTCCGCGTCGTCGTTTCGGAAACAATAACGAAAGCGAATCGATGAAAGGAAGCGAGGTTGGTCCAATTTCGCTACGTATGTCTCACCCCATTTTTCTCTCTCTCACACCCACTCCCCCCCCCCCAACCTCCTCCCTTTCCTGACTCACTTTGTCGCAAAATTGTCATATTCCGAATACCCGGGACGTAGGGAAATGTTTTACGAAGCTGTTGGCGCCTTTCGAGCATTCGGTTGAAAGGAAATCGAACGAACCGTACGCGAACTAAATATCTAGAGCACCGAGATGACGGTGAATACGATCTTTTTCTCCCGGATACCGTTTTAGAGGGAAACGTTAATGTTCATTTTCTCACAATCTCGGTATTCGACGTGGCAATAATTCACTGCACGTGAAACACGACCGGACGCAATTTCGGGTGGCACCCCGTAACGGAATGTAACGCGTATTTATGACTCACTCACCTAATCACCAGTGTCTCTGCGAAACTCCCAAGGAATCGTCGATATTCGCCTCTTGGCTCGTTCTCGCAATATCTCTTATTGGAGTTACTCAATTTTCTGCAAATAAGAGAGAGAGAAAGAAAAAAATGATTTGTTTCAATAATTTATGGATAAAGTTTCGGGCAAGGAGGTAGCGAAGGACTTGCAGCTTTCTTTTTAGTTTTTTTTATATCTAGATCGAACTTTCTCCCCCGTTCCCTAATTATCAACTAATATAGAAGTGCCGGTAAAAATAGATGAACTTAAGACTTATTATCTCGAGACGCCTTAAAAGTTTAAAGCGTGAAAACTCCGGGTCGATCGATCACGGTAGAGATATTAAAATATTTCGTTCTACGGGGTAGCAATCCGTTTAGCCGGTACGTTAATGCGATAAAGTATGAATCTGCATTTTTCAGAATCATCCGAGCGACTTAAAGGGACTCGAAGCTTAATTAAACGCCAATTAGTTTCTTCGAATGAACTCGGGTCGCGAGAGCCCACGAGCTCGCTGCTTTTCGGATGCCAGGAACCGTTAATTGCCACCGGAGAAGACACGGTAATTCAGTTTGTTATTCGCAATAGGTTTCGGGAACTATCCTGTTATTGTTACGCGGTAGGAGAATACTATCGGTTTTGCCCGGAATGGCAAATTATGACTATGAATATTAATTAGATAATAAATTACGTCATTTGTAACCGGGATTGCTTTTCATGATCCCTACAAACATTTCCGTGTAAACTGAATTTCAATTAATGTTTCTGATTGAGTATGCCAATACGGTATTGTCGTAAATGCGGTTTTTTTTCCATTAATTAAACGCGCGAACGGTCGAGTTTTTATTGAAACGAAGAGTGAAAATTAATTGCACGACATTTTCGCGGAAAATGTAAACCGAGCTTTTTTTTTGGTCTGGCTCCGGTTGTTAATTACGAACTGGAAGTTGAACTTTTCAGATAGGTCGCGGAAATTATAATTTTGAATAAAACAACTGCAAAGGTTGGAGTTTCGAATTAAATTCCGCACACTAAATATTTTTCCAAAAATCGTGAAAAATATTGGTGGATCAGGAAAATAATGTCGTTTTTAAAATATATTTTTAACAAGTTTTTATTTTTAATCAATGATGTAATTAAAAAAATCGACATTACTTTCCGGTCTAACTAATACTTGTTTTCTCATAAAAAAAAAAAATTATACTTTGATAAACTAATCATAAGAATTCACTATTCAGCTCTCGGTTATTTTACAAACGCTTTGTGGTACCAGTAGAAACATCGCAAGGTATCAAGAAACGAGTGGTAAAAAAATGAAAAAAAGCGACGCGCAAGGTGCTGCAAAGGGTTGAATACCCATACGATACACAGTTCGATTCAAGAGGGATCGACGTATCGAGAGTACTTTCGTGGTACGCGCACACGTAAGAACACACGTACACGTACCTTCTAGAAAGTACTTCAGAGTTACGCGTAAATAGGTGCTTGTCCGTGTCCAGCGGCGACAGTAAAGAGCACTTCACGTCCTTCCAATATGTATGTTGTATAAAGGGTGTAACCACGTGACGCGATCATCTTAAATTATTCCCCTCTTAGAGGTTCCATCGAAATTTTGTTTACGTCGCGTAATATGACTGAAAGAGCCCACGAAAACGACCCTATTATACCTTTTATCAATCGTTTTTCTTTTTTTTTAAATACTTTTTCAAAGTTACCTCCGCTCTTTACGCGTAATCCTTTATACGCCCGTCCGTTAACGGTTATCGAGAAGACTTTGATGAGGATCATAAAAAATGTTCTCCCCATTCAAACCGAGGAAAGGATAAAAAAGGTAGAGTGTGCCGAGCGTAAAGAAGGGCGTACATAATTACAAGTTTCACGATAAACAACCTAGAGTGACCTTGAGGACTTCGAAAGGGAAAAAAAAACAACAACCGATAAAATGTTCGACCGTAATCGTTTTAACCTCTCTCGCCGTGTCATGCGACAAAAAAAAAAAAAGATCGTGTCGATCGATCCTAACCGACGGAGTAATTTAAGGTGATCGCGTTACACGCCTCAACCCCGCATAACTTTTGTGCGGGTCGTGACACCGCCACCGCCAACGATTTCTAACAGCCCGCCGCCCGTTAACGTAACCTCGACACTGTTCGTCATCGTGCCACGAGTTTCCTAATTTCTATTTCCGCTTCCCACGATGACGTCAGGATTTCTCACCCCCTCGGTACCATAAAATTCGTTATATCCCGTTTGTCATTTCGTCGAGCGACTTTTGTCCCCGCGATAACGATCGCACGGGTATCCCCAGTGGTTTTCGGCGACTCGATAAAGGCCATTTCCACTTCCGTCAAATTGCACCGTTATCGCTACTCACGCGGAATTAATTTATCTCGTGTCTACTAAGTCTTTATCTTATTTTCATACCCCCCCGACACGATTGCGAATAGACCGATCTTTTATAAACACACCGCGGTTCGGGTACTTAATTTTGGAATAGCGGAAGTTGTTGAAGGTTCATTGGGACAAAATGTAATTGTACGAGTGGCAGAAAAAATGTATGCGTAAAACGTACGAAATGTTGTTTTTTTTAATCGTCCTAAGTGCGGTATGATTAACTTTACGTCCCAAGTACGAGCATACCGTGTACGATCGTCAATTATAACTTCAATAATAAAAAACGCTCCTAAAATGTACGCGGACACTCCTCTCTCACCGGTGAGTGATAACTCCTGACAATGGTCACGGAATATAAAACAGGTGCTATCTATGAGCGATCGTGCGCAGTAGGGAGAAAAAACATTTTGCATTTAAAACGCCTGAGGCAGCATATCAAATTTTTTTTTGTAAATAACGTTTGACAAATTCTCCTCGCTTATATACAGCATTTACTTGCATACATTAAAAAAAAATTCTACTTACGCTGAGTAGATTACGCGATACGATAATAATTCAATAACCTAATCCGTTTACGCGGGTATAATAAAAGACGGTAATAGCACTGCTAAATTTACTTTCGAGCAGAATTCTCCGTCCATTAAATTCAACACTGTCACGCGGGTTCATTCATCGCTAAGAGAAAAGTACTCCGTAGAATGAATGTTTTTTACATTAACCTCTTAAACACATTATCACCTTAATGGGATAGCATGGCCTACGTCCCCCGTCGGTTCCTACTAATCGTTCGTCCATCGATCGTCGTACACTTAGGTCTTAACGTCAAATAGAATGAAACTGCGGAGCTTGAATTTTCGTAAACCCCCCGCCCGTAACGTCTATTGTAATCCAAATATGGTGCACGTGTATTGTTGACGGGATCGTGTTCGGGCTTCGCGAGCGAACGTCGACAGAATTTCAGGGTAAGTCGTCACGCACGGTTAAATAACGGAGGGATGGGAAAGTGGGTGAATGGTACCAACAAATATTGCTCGAGTGTGTGCGTGATATCCGTTACCTCGAAGGAGTCACTCGAAAAGCCAGGAGAGGCATTCGCGGGACTAGATCGGGACGACCCACTCGACTGATCGATAAATCTTTGACGGTGACGCGAGCCGATCTACCTTCTCAACGATTGGCTTCCTCCCTTTTCGTCGCCCTTCCTCGACTCGCAATTTGAAGTCGAGTCTCGGCCCGAGTTCTAAGTTAGAGACTCCGGGAGCTCTCTAGTCGCAAAGGGATTGTCCTTTTAACGAACGTTACGTCCCTGATCTCTTCTCGTCCCTTTCCCGGGTATCTCGATAGATTCCTCCACACCTCTGACTTCAACCCCCCCCCCCCCGCGATTATCGTCCCCCGCGCTCTCGCGTCGTTAACTTTAACGATCGTTCAAATATCAGCGGGCGATGCAGCGGCAAGTTCCTCCCCCCACCGATAAACGGGCATCGAATGAAATTATATATCCCGTAAAACGGAGTAGACACGATTTCCAGTTTCCGCTATCCGTATTCAAATAATATCGACGGGCGGGATTTCGTTAGGAGGAAAAGAGATTACTCGGTATATCTCTTTGAATCGCCGGAGAGAGATATTTCGATGAAAGAGGATTTTTTTTTTTAGTTAAGTCTCCCACGACGCGATGACCGACGCTTCCACGGTGAGCGTTATCGGTAGGTGGGGAATGTTAACGAAAAGGTATCGCCGCGAAACGTTGCCAAATTTCAGTTCGTTAATCGCACCAAGGTTTCGCTAACCGTGGACATAGCGACACGTGCCAAAAATCTTTCGCGTACTTTCATCCTTCCCCCCCGGATCTATTGATTTTGGCACTTAGCATCCCGACACCCCCCCGTGTACGCGAAGGGCGATATACGGCGCAGTCTACAATAGACTCCGTACCCCCCTTACCCCCTCGACCCCTTTTGTTCCGTGTTCTTTCGGCTTCTCTTAATGGACATGCAATTATACGCAGCCACCAGAACACTCAGAATGCACTTGTATACCTAGCCCCGGCACCAGCGGCGTGTATTTTTCTACGCTACGCTACGCGCGGCACGTGCGTGCGTCTCCCGCGAAGAGTTCTGTAATTATTCATCGAGGTAGGATCGAGGCAAAGATTCTCGAGAATTAAAAGGGGGTGTGCTCGATAGTACCCGGCGCGATAGTTATAATAATTCTACTCCCCATCCTTTGATGATAGAGTCGGCGAGCTCGATACGATAAATAAAGGCAGCCGTGCGTAGCGCGTAATTAATTAAATCACTTGGAAAGTAGACAGGCGCCCGTACGTCTGACGATCGACGTCGCGACGGCAGTTCTTTCCAGTCCCGTCGATGTGTCTCGGGTGAGATTTGTAACGCGAGTTGATTCCGATGATAATGTGTGAATGATACATTTATTTTTTGACGCCGACAGGTACGAGATAATTGGCGCGCGAGAGGTAAAAAGCACAGGGAAAGTGGCTTTAAAAGATATGGTACGAAGTTGAGAATAGCCCAAGATAATCCGGAAAAGTGACGCGGTAATAATTTGCGGAATGAAATTTAATAATAAAAGTAAAATACGTACGATGTTGGAATACTGGACACTCAGTCTTTACCGTCTGACGGTTCTTCGCGATCTGAACGTTTCACGGGACCCCACCGTCCTATGACGCACCGCCTTTTGCGTCTCACGGCAAAGTATTCTTAATCCAAATGCGACGTGAGATCGCGTTCCAATCGAATATGAAGTCGCGGAAGATCTCTTGACTCTACAGTGGTTAAGTTAAAATGAAAAGGAGAAGATTTCATTCGTCACCTATGCGCTCGACTCGATTTTTGAAAATCTGTCGTATCCGTTGGCTTCTAGGGATTTTCGTGGAGGAAATCAAATTTTTTCCTGCTCGCGTATCGAGCAAAAAACGCTATTAGCTCAATCCCCCTTTTTTTCTCGTTAAGCTAACAATTTTTTTTGTTCCCAGTATTAAACGTTGTACGCGCGGTCGATCGAAATATTACCGTGAAATCTCGTTTCTTTCCTCATTTTCGTTAATCTACTCGCGAAACGTTATAACCCCATTATCCTGGCACCGAGACTCGCCATTCGTATCTTAACAATTCAAAGTTAATTAGCTACCATCTTCCAATTATCTCTGCTGTCCTCCTTCCTTTTCTCCAATCTCGATCGCCCCCGCCCCCAATCCACCGTCCGAATCGGGCGAAACAATTTTCCTCCGCCCGCGCACCGCCCGCTCCATTGTAAAGTCGTAAAAACATTTTTCCCAGTGTACGAAAGTCCGTGTAAGGCCGAACTAAGAAGGAGATCGGTAGCCGGAAATTTCGCGAAGGATTCGAAACGCCTTTGGCGTTCTTAAGTACGATTGCGGATTTTTATCTGCCTCGGGTCGGTTAACGGGCCGAGCCATGCGGAATCTATATCGCGAGAGGGGCCGCGGGGGGCAGTTACACACAGAGATGTAGGGAAAGAGAGAGAGAGAGGGAGGGAGAACCGCGAGCGAATCTTAAGAGCCGCGAGAGGCGTAGAATTTCAAGCGAACTCTTAAATTTACTCGGCATCTCGCGGATAAGGGTGGGTTATCGAGTTATCGAGTTATCGAGTTAGGCCAGGGAATATAAGGCTTACAACGGGCTGGTCTCGAGGGCGGGAACCGCTCGGAAGAACTTTCCGGGGGGGAAAGGTACTGCGCATGGATGATTCACCCATCGACGAGAGAAAAAAAAAGTAAGTAGCGAGGAGCGACGGGAAGGAGGAATCTTCGGTCTCGGCGAGCAGAGGGATGGAGAAATGTTTTTCTAAACAAGCGTTATTAAATCGCGTATTAGCTGCTACTTAGGTTCGAGAGGCGGGTACTTTGCACGCTCGTTGAGCGCACACGTTTACGCGCACACTGTTTGCCGGCGCTATCTTGTTATACTCGAGGACGATAAATCATCTCGAAGTTCGATTCATCGCCCCTCGTCAATGTCGAGTTTGATCTTCCAGCGTTCATAGTTTATTTACGTAATTGCAATCTCCGCCATGCAAGTTGATGCAAGGTTGATATCGGTGATCGGGGATAAATGATTGGTCGCGAAGCTTGAGTACGTTGCAAATAAATCAACGATAAAGCGCCTGAGATTCATTAATACCGTTGAAAGAAAAAAAACTTTGATTCCGTTCGAGATGAAACGTAAGGGATAAAATGGAAAAGCGTGGGATATCGGTAAGCGTATTTCGAGACAAATTGCAATGCTTTTTAATCTCTCTATTACCGTGTCTGTCATATTTAAAATTTGATTTGGAGTACAATTACATAATATCAAAATTAACGGATGGAAACGTTATTTAATATTATGTGCTACAACGGTTGTCAATAATATATTTTTCCAATCTATTTTGTTTCGGTGTTCTAATCACAGTGTTGCGTACGAAATAAGCGTTACGCGCGCACGTTGAAAAATAAAATTTCAACCTCGCCTGGGGAAGATAATTAAGTTACCTATCCAGCGAAAACCTCCTGAAATTTATTTAGAACCAGCTGATCAGAGATGAATATCCACTCGAATTCAAATAAACCCCAGAAACGTATGATAAAATTAACAAACAAAATCTTCTCCTAAATCTTTCCCACCCGTAAGCCCTGCAACGGTATTCCGCGTACACAAATTGCGTATGTACATCAGTTCGCGCCTCCGCTCCTCGCGTACAGGTACACAACTCTTCTCCACCCCCTTGCTCGCCTACTCGAGCACTAGTACGCGAGAAAAAAAATAAAGCAGCCCGCGATCCAACCGAACGTGACGCTCCCCCCCACCCGCCGAATTTCCTCCGCTACTTTACCGCGCGCAACGGATGATGCGTAATAAAATCGAAATTTGTCCGCGCAACGGCGAGAAGGGCGGGGGTTGCTGGAAAAAGGGGCAAGGGAGAGACAGAGAGAGAGAGAAAGAGAGAGAGAGAGAAGGGCGCAACGAACGGTACAAGAGAACCAGTCGCGGCTTTGTCCGAGAGCAAGTCGCATGTCGACCACGCCGTCTGCGACTATACTTCATAGCCTCGCGCGTCGCATGCAAGTTTAATCTTCTGGAAGTAACGCAAATGCAGTGCCCGCGCGAGACCGTGCAGGGCTCTCTGAATAATGCATTTATGTATGTCTATGTGTCCGCGCGAATCCCTCGCGAGGATACGCTCACCTATTCGCCCCCTGTTCGACTAACGGTACCCCTCTCTACCGCTCTCCCACTCTGTGTCACACACCCTTTCTATCTCTCTCTCCCCCTCTCTCCCTCTCTGTACTCAACTCTACTCAACGTGCCTCAATGTGGCCCACTTGGAGGCTTCGATGACCACCGCACCCGTTACGCGTCTGTCGCCCCTCTCTTTCCACGCGATTATGCCTTACGATTACGACCCTTTCAATTTCTACTGGAAGATCAGATGACCCCGATGAATTTTATATGATCTTTCCACTTGGGCGGTAGAGGCTGCATCGTAATAGGTTCTTTAAAATCGCTCTCCGATTTGATTGCACCAGTCGGTGGTTCTTTTTTTCGATTTGGACGGTGAGATGTGGCTGCGACGATGGAAATCTGGCACGATTCGAAAATTGGCGTATTTTTGGTAATGACGGGAGATCGATCGTAAAGGGTGGTAAGTAGATTCCGGATGTTTATGCAAATTGCATTATTTTTTTACTGACTTTAAACGAATTTTGCTGAACAAATGCGATAAGTATGTTGTGGATATTATTATACGTATCAAACAAAATAAAATAATGTATCAAATAATGCATTAAGTTAATAATGCATTAGATGCATCAAATAGTACATTAAATAATTAAATAATGCATTTTGCATAAACATTCGGAGTCTAGTAATAATGTATCGGTATTCTTTGTAATTGAAAATATAAGGGGTAGAAAGAGCAAAGTTATGTGTGTTAGCTAGCCTTAAATTGGTTGCTTCAATATAAATCTTAAAAAAATCTCCGATATAAAAGTGCTCGTTTCAAATTGTATCATTTTTCTTGGAACGATGTGAAATTAACTTAATTGACGGACAACGGAGAATTTTTGTAAACACACGTAAGATCACACTCCTTACATTTTTCGCGTTCGAAAACAATTCTTTCGTCGAGATACATAATTAGATTACTTTCAATCTCGTATACTTCGCTGATAACGAAGCTATTATCGAGAATCAAATTACAATCAAATTTTGATATAGATTATAATCGAATTATTATCGTGGTAGTATTATCGAGAAAACGTAATCCTGAAACGATGCAACCGACTCAAATCACTTTACCATAATTTCTGGACCGAAATATAGCATACTTCGTCGCAATAAGGTTTCGTTTATTTTCTAACGTCGACGGTAATTAAAAAAATAAAAAAATAAGAGATTTATTTAGAATACCTCGCTCGCTCTAGCGTTAAACCGATGCAACTGGGGTAAATAACCAAGAATTATGTGAAATCCACCCCTGCTGTCCTTTACCCGAGGGATTTAATTGCGAACAATCCTTTATGTACGCTGCGCACTTGCCCCCCCCCCCAACCAGCCGGCCTTCTCCAAAGATATTAGTTCATTTTTCCCTCGACTTTCAGTTTCAGACCTTTGTTCGAATGCAGATGCGCGCTAGAATAGAGTCGACATTGTCATACGTATGTACTCGGTGCTCGCGACAATCTCTCATCGGCGTGCGGGACACGCGATGTAGGTCACTGGAAAGGGTTCGATGACCATTCGCGTTCGGTATCCGTCACGTCAGATTTCGAAACCGCCCCCCCCCCCCCACCCTCCCTCCTATTTTCGTTACAATTCGCGAAAGATCGGGCGAGAATTAATCATTTCGATTAATCCCCGTCCGACGCTCGAAACCGTATGAATTATTCGACGCGTTGCGCGAATATTTACCAAAGACCGATCTCGCGACCATCGATCGTGCGCGTCGGCAACGGTCGTTCCTCGATAAAGAAATGTGAATTATTAATTCTAACGAGTGCATTAGCGTCAAACACGCATCAATTTTACATACGCCTAATTGAGACACCAATACCCGACGCGCCACTCGTTACGGCTCCACGGTTCGCTACGAGAACCCAGTCAGGACTAATAAATCGTACATAATTCAGCCACCCCCTCCCCCTTTACTTACATAGTCCGCGATGTGCCGATACTTTTGAATAATGCAACCTACGCGAAACGGGGAGAGCTTCGGCGCAGCATCGGCTTAAATACTCGGGGGGCAGTTTGTACGTCTGACAGCGAAGCCTCTACTAACCCGATGGAAATTGATTTGTCACGCTTTTACGCCGATTTATTCCACTCCGATGTGTATTACGTTACGCGCTTTTAACGCGGTCAAGGAGTATGAAGAGCCGCGCGGAGGAAGCGTGAGAACCGGTACTTACGCGAATTTCACGACGATGATATATCAGGGCCAAATTTTCGGGTAACACGATTCGACACTTCGCCCAAGTAACAGACTCCTCCTACTCGTTAGACAAACATTCGGGCGTTAATGTCATACCTTGATGAAGGGGCTGCTCGAGAGTTCGGCAAAGTTATCTGGAGTGGAGCGGTATTCGAAAGACTGATACGCGAAAGCGGTATCGGTCTTCGATGCAGTTTTCACCGGTGATGGGCGTAATCTAAGGGGAAATATCGACGACCCTTGTCGAGGAACCAGAGGTACCGGAGACATTTTCGAAAAACGTTATCGACTTTTAAGGAATCAATTTCTTTTGTAGCTTCCCACGCGAAGTTGTTCAAAAGTTTAAAAAGCGGATTCGCGATAAAACACGAGTTATTTACGTTCTACAATTTTTTCGTACCTTTCGTAAAATGGAAAGCGAGATAAACACGAGAATGCATTATGCATACTCGTAACGCATTACAATAACAATGCATGAAAACACTCTTAGGTAACGTTAAATATCCATTTACATAAAACTGACTGTAATACTCGATAGTCGGGTACAAACACACATTTTCGGACTTCGACTTTATTTCGTAAAGTCGACCGTCCGAATGTCGATATGTTTTTCCCATCGCTAGTTTTCACCGAAAAAAATAAGGGACGACTATGCGCAACGTTGGCATATACGTGATACATGAACCAGAGAACCACTCCCTGGAATTACTATTCTCTTGTTTCGAAAGATCAAGAGTTGGTAATCCCATGCCGGTGGCCGAACACTTTTCAGATTTCGCTGGTCCGTAAAATTCCGAATCCTGGGTAACCACTGATTTATAAAACAACCCGACGGATCGATTTTGATAAAGCATACGTGTCGCATGTAAATATCCGGAAAACTCCGCGGTCAGCGAAATCCAAAGTTTATCCATACGATACGCGAAGTTAGACTCGGTGCTCATAAGCTTCTTGAAATGTGGGAATACGGAAACCGTGTCGCGGAATAGACAGCAACATAGGTTTCCTACAGTTTCTTTCATGCACAGAGTGTCCCATTTTAATTGTCATAAGTAACAATGTCAAAAAAGAAATGGAATGTACGGAAAAACGTTTGAGACAACAGTCGTATCGCGTTAAGGGACGCGGACGGTGATATGGTACAATTTTATTTTTCGAAACGCTTTTCCGTGACTTTCATATTTTCCGAGTTTATGCCTGAGCTAAATAGAATGTGGCGTCCAGGACAGCGTGGACGAACATTTATCATATACGTTGTTTATAAAAATTCTTAGAAAATGTTTCGCTTTGAGCGTACCATTCCAACCCTTCGTACGGTTTTACCGTGCTTTATGGAAATATGTAGATCAACATTGATAGTACTGAGAAATCGTGCGAATTTAATTGAAATCGTTATCTTCCCGTTTGAGATCTTTCCCGGTATGTTTTTCCTTCGTTTACACTTCTTCGTCCCTTTTTTTGAACATAATCGTAACAAGAATTTCTTTCATAGTCCTCGCACCTCGGTAATAGACATTTCAACGTGCGAGGGTACAAATTAAAGTTTCGCAAACTCGAGTTTCAAGATCGAGATAAACTAGAAATTCCATTGAATTCGGGAACCCGGCGGCGCGGACCACAGTTTGGAAATTTGGTGCTTCCGTTTTCGATAGATCGATACCGGGGGGGGGGGTCGATACCCACGCCGGTATCGAACCACTCCCCAGAATTACTATTCTCGCTACATCAGATTATACACGGAACTCCGGAACTTATGACCGAAATTGGATTTATAATATTGGATTTACACGAACGTTTTCGTAACTTCCGAATTACATGCTAACTACTATTGCGTGAATAGCCTGACATTTATCCAGCTAGGTATTTTCAGCGATGGTATTAACTCGGGGATAGCTGAACTCTTTTCGTTGCTTCGGCTCGACGAACGTTACGTTCGTATCGTAATGACGGGGTAGCTTCTGACAGAATTGATTTCGCGTCGGCTTACCGGAAATTATTTTACCAAACCATCGGCAATTTCTCTTTTCCAATGTAGATATAATATTAAATAATATGTTATTTAAAAAATACGGTTTTAAAACTCTATGATAAGGACAGAAATTTCAGTTTGTGTCAAGAAATAAAGCACGCGTTACAACGAATATATATATTTGTACAAAGAGGAGTCGATATCGTTACGTTAATTGAGAATTATATGAATGTACGAGTACAAAACTCTCGTTGACGCGTAATGGAATTGTACTCGACAAACAATTCGATACGTTGGTTTTCGGCAAAGCTTTCGCGTGATAATGCAGCAGTGCTTCAAAAATGTAATTTTGTATCGAAAGCGACGAGTACATCGGAATGACGTTACACTCGTACTTCATAATGGCGATCGTGCGTATGCGGTAAATTATTTCATAGTACCGAAACACCACGCTCGTACGTGCATCGAAAATAATATCTTCGTTAAGCGTGTACGCCGGTCTGCCCGCGGATTATTAAATGGACGTACCGGTCGCCGCGGTGCGCGCAATGTAGAATAGATGTGATTACCACCGTACATCTTGTTGCAAATAATTTCCTATTCGCAACGACAACGCGAAAATCGTAGAACGAAGAATAATAGTTTAATCCTTCGGTTAATATCCGTGACAATTAAAATTAAATTTCACTGCCAAATCGTTATTAATATCCCACTCATTTATCGTGCCATTAAGTCCGTACCTAAAAATAGATAATACAGTAGAATTGTATAAAAATATATGTCACTATAGTACCACGGAGTTTACGGCATGTAGGAAAGCACGAAAATTTAGCTACCATGAATCGAACGATCAATTCAATTCGTTCGTTTCTCACTGATTGCGAGACGTAGCAAAATTATCCGAATTGGACGCACGACGAATCGAAGGTTACAGACTTATTTCGAAACAAGATCGTCTGGAAAAATTCCTTCCTTTACGCGCGATCGGTGGTCGGAACTCGATAAATCCGCGACCGAGGCTGTCGAGCAAAATTTCGACCACTCTGCAAAAATTTCCAGGTCGAGCTTTTACGGGATTACCAAACGCGTACAAGTTTTCCCGGTGTACGTACACACATACGCGCCGCGTACCGACCCGGAATGGTATCGTGGAAACTCGACGCGTTTCTGTACAGCGTCGGGACAGGATGCATATTTCTCTTAAAAAGATTATGACGTATACATTCGCGGATGTTCTATGAAACGTGGGTCCTTCGACGGTCATGGAATTATTGAGTACTCGAGAGTAGCGCGCGGATATATGTTTCATAAGTTTTCCCGATGGTACGCCATGATACTACCAACGAAGGGCCGAACGGAACGTAAAGGTATTCGGAATATTCGAAAGAATGGGGGTTGAACAGTTTGCGGGCGTTATAATGTTCGCACGATCGAATAAGTGGAATGATTGCGTTTATAATTGACCGCCGTCGATGGTAACCACATTGTTGTTGTATCGGGCGATTGCTACCAATTATATTTATATAATATCACAATTAGGGCGGTGGACGGATTTGCGTTTTAAATACAGAATATTTTTCACGCACACATATAATTAAAAAAGCCACCTTTTCAAATGTTTTTCTCTATGCAGATTAAATTAAGTAATTTAATTTATCACATTCCCCGCTCAACCCAGAATATATCCTACTTTTTGTTACAATATTTCTTGATCGATCGAACTTTTAATTAAAATTATGAGATGTTTTTAAAGTTGTAGAAAGAATATTCCTCGCGTAATATTGTAATTGAACTGCGATATACGTATTCGCTGTTATCTCGAAAATATCTCGCAACGTCGGTATTCTCGAATAATATTTTTAAGAAGATATAACCAAGTTGACGACATCTGATACCGATAAGATCGATATTTCTTTTTTTTCCGGCCATCGCTAACACGTTGCTCCTCGCGCAACAATTTCCGGCCACTTACGTATCTCATAAAGCGCAGGTGTCCAAAACATAAGGACGATCGACAATATCTTTGTCCGCACTGTTACCCACGTCACGGGAACGACGTTTCTCGCGGAGGAAATTTTCAAATATACTATACGCCACCGTGTGACACGTGTTCCCTTATCTCTATCAAGCATCATCCACTTTTATCGGGTAAATGAGAATTTTTACGCGATCCTGGTGAAAGAGTGCCATGGCTCGTTTTCTTTTTTACTAAAACATACTCACGATCGACTCCGACATTGGATGCGAAATCGTATATTATAATTTTTATTAAAAATCACAAATACGTGGCTTTACCGTCTCCCCACTCCCCCCCCTTTTTTTATACACGCGTACCATAGAAATATGACCGTAGTTTAAATTTCACGCTACATTTCGAAAACACGATTTTAAATTCCACGACGGTAAATCACGCGACCCTGACGGCTCCTCCGAAAGTGCAAAATTTTCCTCGCGAATTGCTTTTATAAGAGTACCCAACGTAAAACTCTTGGCCCAACTGCAATAGAAACAAAGTGACATCTTTCTTCGTGGAAGTTACGGTTAACGTACGAGTCGCAGTCTCTTCGGCGACTCACGCGCACGCTAGAGTTCCTAGAATGCGTAACGTGCCAGTCGCATATCTTTTCGCTCGTACCAATGAATTTCAATACCGAGGAATTTTCGACGTTTTGGCATTATTATTCTCAGTCGTGCCCGACGAAGCGACATTTCGAGGTATGAGGGACAATCGTGCAAAAATGTAGGCGCGAAAAATAAACAAGGTTAACGGAACAAAAGTGTTTCTGCAAAACTACTTCGAGCGAATACAGCTCTACGATCCTTAACTCCACGAAACTCATTATTAATCTGAAATATATTCGAAAATTGCTGGTACCGATCATCCGGCAACGACTGCCGCAGCACAAATTTGTGCATTCGAACAGAATTCTTCGAGGGTACTGCAAAATTTGCAAGCGCTAACATATGTGCGCCCCAGTCGCGTTTCCGACCCGTGTGCAACCGTATGCGAAAAAGTTCGTCCTCGAGAGCAAGCGTCGAAATGAACTCGAATTCGAGCAGCGATTTCGCGCAAAGCACATAATTCGATTCGGGCCGCGCTACCGGGGAATGCTTTGTTGTTCTCGAGACGACGAGGGAATAAAATTCCCGACGAAAATGGACACGCGGGTCCTGTCCTTTGGTATCTTTACATCCGTTCGCGTCGCGACGAATCCAGAAGCGTGAAGAAACGCGAGAGAAACGCGAGATGGAATTGGAAATAGGAGGAGATCACGGGAATTGGAGATAGCGTTATCTCGAGAGCTGCCCCGACAACAACAACAACTCTTTCGACGCGGAACGGATGGGAATGCTTCCATGCTACGAAATCGCGATAGAGAATCAGATTTGGTTCTATCTTAATTCTTGCACCACCTTCAATACCCCCCGCGCGCGACAGTCTCGGGGGAGCTGCGACACGTTAGAGCTGAACAGTTTCTTCTCCCGACGACTCATCCACCCACCCCCTCCGCACCCCCGCGCCACCACCCTTTTCGTACGAAATCGAAATCTAATCCTCCGAGAAATCCTTCGACCCTACCCCCAAAGTTTGCATACGGCGAAATTGCAGCCTTCGCGATCTTCATAAAGGAAACTCTGTCAAATTTGTAATAGGACGGACGGACGTCGCGATTGAGGAGCCTTCTAGCGGAAACGAAATTTTCGTTGCTCCGTAAATTGTAATTAGACGAAACACAGCTTCGTCGACCCCGCGAGAGTGTATTCGTCACTCGACGAATTCTGGTTGGCAATTATATATAAAAAATGCGCTTTTCGGAATACGTTATAACGGGGGGATTTTTTTAATTTTGAAAAATGTGGTTGTTACTCGTGTTTCGAGCGCCCCGTACACCTCGATTTCGACAGAAAAAAGGAACGAAAGGAAATTTGAAATTTAAAAATCTACATTTTGTACTTCTTTGTTTTCAGTTCCAAAATGCATTTTTGGATGCTCCGAGAACAATGCCCTGTAAGAGTACGCAAAACATGGGGGGGAAAAAAAACAAAATATATACACATACATATACCCAAGAAGAACAGACGGGAGTGAATACCGCGACGGTAAAAACGGACAAAGTTTTAGCCTGAGTCATTCTCGTTTGGTAATACGTTCTCCCCTCGGCGACGAGGAGAGAAAAAGAACCATGGCATGCCAAAAAACACTTGGCCCCGCGGGCACATGAATTTCGGAAACGAGGACCGACAACTCGAGTCAGACGATTACCGCGCGTGCGTAGCTGCGTCTCGACGATAACGAACCGTCGGTAATGCCATTAAGAGTTTTCGCGACGATTCTCTTCCTTCCCGATGATTCTCGACAATCCCTAAAACGACTTTTGAGAGTCGGAGACGTATGCACGTACACCCACCGAGGGACACGGTCATCGATCGACCCCCAGAGGAGACCTCACCTATGAGAAGAGCGGAAGGAAAAGTGAACGGGACAAAAAAAAGAGTAGGATCCCTCTGCCTTTTTCGGGTAGATAAGAGTGGAGGGGGAGGGGGGGAAGGAGAAGAGCGGACACGGCCCGTGGGGTCGGTCGTATTCAAATCGAATCAACGAAGTAGCGCTTCCCTTAATTAGCACGAAATTGAATTAATGCGTCGATCGCGCTCGTACAGCATAGAAGGAGAGACCTCAATGGCGTTCGAATTAAACATTCATTCGAGCCGAAATGGGAACCCATCGCCCTTGCGCGTATATGTATGTAAGCGTCGTTCGCGGAGGTGGAAGAGGAACACGTCGGGTTCTAACCCAATGAACCCCGACCGAACGTGGCGAAAGGGAGACGGAAAAATGTGTGCTGGATGAGCGATCGAGGGAGATAGAGGGGATCCTCTCTCGTAGGTAACGGCATTACGAGAGTCAAGTACGCGCGATCGCTCATGGCCCACTGGACGAGACCATTGTTGCGCCAACACAGATGTTGCGAAGAATTGGTGGGGGGCCCCATATGGTCGACCCAGTTGGCGGCTCGACTACGGCGTATTATATTATCTTTAGCCCATTGTACGAACCGGACACGACACCGTTTTTCTGACTTTTATACGGATCGGACTCGGATATTCCCTTTTGATGGGCGCGACGTATCGTTGGCAGTATAGGAAACCCACCTAATCGGGGTTCCGTCGACCTCGAAGTAACCGGGAAGTATGATTGAATCGGTGGGAAGAAGAACGATGCAGATCCAAAGCGAACAACTTTTCCACGGATTTGTTTCGAGCGGGTGTATCGAAGTGGCGGTCCACGATGTGATTTTTCGTGGACCATAGTAAATATGTAGATTAACGTAAGTAAATGTTTCAATAAAAGCAATACTATATAAATATAGCAATTATTTAAGTATATTTGAATGTTGGAATTATGTATATTATGACATTGAATTACATAATGCGTTTTAATTGCCCAATTTAATATATTCCTGCATTCTCACTTCAAAGTATAATTTTATGCAAATTTGTGAATGCGACCACCTGGTCTATACGAAGAACATTACCGTCGAGCGATCCAATGCTCGCGTTTAGTATAGTTTCAGGTAATCACCGATGACGTGCCAGACGATTTTTTTCAAAACATTCTTCAAATGTCTCGAAATTATATTTGCCGACCCGCGCTGTTTTTCTTCTCGCCGGCTCAATAACAACCGACGATAAAACGCTTCGACGGAATGGGAGTCTCACGGATCCCCGACTTTGAATCCGGCGTAGTATAAAGGTAGTTTCCAGGGTTAAAAAATGCGTCGACTAAGGGACGTACGAATAAATGCAAAGGGATTGTCAAGATTCCGGATACTTTGCCCCTGGATTCCGAAAGGAACGTTCGAAGTGGCATTCACTCTTACAAGTACATCTTTTCACCGGTCGAGAAAGGGTGCCCGTTTCCTCGAGCTACGAACGGCGCAAACTTCGCGGAAGGATTTTCACGGGAATCGAACAAAGAGGGTCGGGGGATAATCACTGAGATGCAAAAGGAACTTTAAAGGGGGGGAGTAGGTACAGCGGCGTACAATATTACGCGCGTACTACCAAGAAATGGTCTAGGAGGAAGAGAAAAAAAAAGGAGAGGGAGAGAGAGAGAGAAAGTCGAGGAAGGGGTTAACTGTCTAGCCTTTGAAGCAACGTACACGTAGAATTCAGGTAGACCGAGCACCGACGCGAAAGTGTCCTGGGATTGTAATCGCGACAAAGGACCCCGAGACCGAAGGTCCCCGGGACGGTGAAGGGAGCCGAAGGAAAAACGGGACGAGAGGGATTTCGTCGAGGAAGTAGTTTGTTCTCCCGCTGATAACGATCTACGAGGACTGTAGCGTTTTATCAGGAGGAAACAACCTCATTAATGAACTTTCCGGGATTTGGAAAGACGGATAAGGAACAATGGCAGCGACACCGAAGACCTAATGCAATTAGTAGGAGGCACCGAGCAACACAAATTTTACCTTTAATCAGGATCCTTATTCCCGCGCAGGTGTCCCCCTTCGTTGAACAATTTTGTTCCTTGGCCCAAGCGTCTACCCGACGAGCACGTTTTTGCGGATAATAATCTCGCACTGATTCGCATCAGTTCGCGATAATTCGAGATGTGTGAGAATTGTGTGTTAAAAAAAAGATCCGATTGCTAATCAAAATAGGGATAATTATAATAAAATCCTGACACACGTTAAACGCGGAACGAAACAATTGCAATCGTACCGTAAAAACGAATTGCCGGAGGAACGATGAATTTCAAAATTTGCCCCGCGGACCAAATTCAGCTTGAAACGTTTCACAAATATTTCGCCCGCGATGAAAATTCAAACAAAGAGCTGTTCTTTTCGCATTTATCCGATTTACACTTGTGCGGTAGGATTGTAGAGACGTTTGACAGTTCGATACCAAAACAATTTTTCATCCTTTCAGTATCTTTGTTTCGCGCGGCGACATTGCATTTAAATACCGAACGGACGCGTCGAATCTGACAATTTTTTTTTTTTTAACCGTTCTCTGTATCCGATGCGCAACAATTTCCCGGGTTAACGGGGCAACGAGATTCTTCGCTCCTGACGGAAAGCCGGTGCAACGACGTCGGTACTCGACGTTAAGAGCAGTTAGCAATCCTACTAATTCGACTCGTCTCGAGATAACACATGCCAAGTCCAGAATTTCCCCCCGAGCGGCGTGTCCGTCAGTTAACCGAAACAGTTTATGATAATGAGATAAGAGTCGGTATTCAACGATACGCGGCAAAAGTTCTGCGAGGGCGAAAGTATAGTCGCGTAGGTAGGCACATTTCCGAGCACGGGAAATGCAGCTCTCGAATATGGGGATGGTTCTTGTCGAGTAGGAACTTTATGGCAGTCGGACATGGGAATAGTGACGCGTAACGCGGTGCATACACGTACGCGCGTACGTGTTTCGCTTAATACAGCACGTAACCGTGATCTTTCACGCGCACTTATGATTGACTGCCATACGTGGCGACACGTATGTTCAGCGATAAAACTTTTCATGATAAATCGCACAATAGATTTGAATACAATGAAAGTTTATTCGGCCGGTGTACGTAAGCTTGGGTGCAGTGATTCCGGAACGTTACGTACACGGAAATTTAGCGTGTCCGTTACGTAGAATGACGGTAACGTTTTTAATTATTTTATTCGACGCACCGCCGCCGTTCGGATTGAAACGTATACGTTCCAACGACGCCTCTCCAGACGTCGATTCTTCGCTACGCATTTTTTGAGAGAAACCGAAGCGTCTACGAATACGTACACGAAAAAGTAATATCGCGATACGGTCTTGCTTTTCTCGATCTAACGCTAGCTCGGCGTTCTTGCGACAGGTGCGAGGAAACCGTGTTTATGAATAAAGGATGTTATCATTTTAAAGACTTCGCGAATCGTCTCGCTCATCTTTCTGATATCGAACACCCTGGGAGAAATCTATTCTTGTATTCCAGTTTCCTTCCGCCCGTTAATATTAATTCGCATTGCGGAAATTCAGTCACTCGTTGTCTGTTCGAATTTGAACGTGACTGGTTTTATAATTTTCGTCTCAAAATCATGGAAATAGAAATTAATTTTATACGCCTGTTAGCTCGAAATTGATGAACAGGAATTTAGGATTCAGTCGATAATTGGCTGTCTTTACACGAGCCAACAATTTACGAGCCGGATGTAGTTAAGTTTAAATAGATTTGGAGAACCAATGTAGTTTAAAGATTAAATTCCCTTGCATCGAGGAATCAAACAAATTTGGACAACTTTAAATGTCGGAAACCGTCTAGATTCGGAGATATTGATTTCAGATTTATTTCCTCGCGATAAATCATTCCGCGACACGAGCAAAAAGAATGAGAAACCGAGAAGCACGGATTTGGAGTTTCTTACGATAAGCCGAGTCAAAATCATCGCGTCGCTCGTCGATCAATCAAAATCGATCGTCTCGAGAAAATAGTTCGATCGCAACCCTGCCGTACATTAGCGGGATCGGAGCAATCGACGGATGCTACATGCGCATCCGACGCGATGTAATACGAATAATCGAATCAGGCAATCGGAGCGAACTGGGAGTAAATTACGCGGACTGAGGGAGCACGATCATGATTGACCAATTTGATTCTGCATTATGGTACGCGCGTATAAATTTCTGCGATGCGATGTATCGCGATTGGAAAGTCATGCCGTAAAAACAGAAACACTCGCAAGATTACCTTAAACTCGCGCTCGCGAGACCCTCGATCGAGGCGTAACGCGCAATTGGAACTGCGAAAACACGATCGAGTAGGGAAACTGATAAGTTCGAGAAAGTTTTAATCAGAAAAAATAACTGAGGAAAAACTGTGAGTCGCGAAAGGACTGTTGTTTCTGTCGCTGAAACTCGGAAAAGGATCTCTCCCAACGTCCCGAGGAGGAAATCTTAATCTTAACCGAACGCGAAGTACACACCTGTCCGGAGAAAATTTTACGAGGGTGAGGACAGCGGTGGAATGTAAATTTCCTCAAAGGCGGACAAGATTTACGACCCCGAATATGTACACCGCGCATCTACCTGTTCAGCGCGAGCTCTCGCGCTGGGCAAAAGAATATTTTCCGAAATTTATCCGAAAGGCAGGTGCAACGAGGAGCCAGGTAGATCCGTATCGTAGCTCTCGGCCTTCACCGTGACTGAGCCAACTTTTTCGGGGGGATTAGTTTTCGAAATATCCTCGATAGCGGTACCCGGGTACGTACCTGCTCTCCTCCACTGAGCGACCATAAACCCATGAAAATTGTAGGAAACCGATTTTATGCAGAAGCCAGGAATTTAAATCGAAACTCCTCTGCCATTTCGTACTCTCGATTTAAAAGTCTGAGAAGTTTCGGAATGCGACGAAGCACGCGATCAAAGCACACGGGGGCCTACGTACTTGAAATCACAACGTGTGTGTATGCGTATACACGTTCACGTTACTAAACACTAACCGAGAATACGAGAAGTTTCGTCAATTTCGGATTCCTCCGTAATCTCGAGTCTTTTTGAGGAGTATGTTTTGGTCGATAATACGTACGTTACGGGAGTAACCGACCCTTGGAATTAACCGGTCAACGATAAGAATAAACGGCAAACGAACCTACCGATAGGATGGAAAATAATACAGCGCGGAAACGAAAGAGTTTCTTTGTTCACTTTGACTATGCCCAGTTAACTTTAATTAAAATACTTTGTCTTTTTTTTTTCCTTGAAAATGCATAAAATGAAACGGGCGCTCTTCGGAGAACCGTTACACGCAAAGCGTAAAAATAGAAGTTCGCGACTTATTTCTATGTAAAGTTGAAATTTTCCATAGTCCTGATAATGGGCGAAATTGGTCAACCAGGAAAGTTCCGGCAACAAGTTCGCAGGTAGCAGGATTACGAACGAGAGGAAGCCATTGTTGAACCTAGATCTATCTATCCCAAACTAGTCGGTGTAGTAAAACTTAGAGAGATAAAGTGGACTTAAGAAATGCCGAATCTAGAAAGAACGAAAAGATCTACGAACCCAAATCCGAGTATAAAAGCGCTCGATATATTAGTGTAAAAAAATCTGGGACCATAAATTCTATCAATTCGAACCTAAATTGCAGTAACGGTCGTGGATTTCTAGCAAAATTCCATTTCAAAATATCGAGATTAATTAAATTACGTTATTACATTAGGAATATTTTTATCTCCACGATTTACAAATATTATGTAACGTTAACTAAAAGCGAAAATGTATAAATAAAATTGACAAGCGTAACAAGTTACAATATTTAATTATGTAACTAAACGAAAAAAAGCACATATTACATAACGATCCCCAAAGCAAACTGTCCAATATTATTAAATTAAAGAAGGCGAGAAAATCAGTGTCTCGGCCACTTTTTCGTATCGCGTATCACGAATAAAATACAGACACGTCGATGTGATCGGAAACTATAGATACAGCGTCAAACGATATCGATGCAAGAACGGGCAAATGTCGCCGTGTTCCCCAGATACCGCCCATTATACGCGTTCGACCGATCCCGAGAAACGAAGGTCGAAACGTAGACGGTGAACGACGAAAGAAAATAACCGTGAGGATAAGTCCGATTAATACACGTCGGGGTATCGACTACTATTAAAACTCCACGTCCATTTTCCGCCCTCTCTTACCGCTCTCGCCTCACCCCCCTCGACGACCTTCTTCTTGTCCTATGAATCACCGTTTAAAGCGTCGCGCACCATGCAAGCGACGAAATCATTTTTCACGTCGCCGGTTGATTGATACAAACGCGATCTAGCGCTGGCGAAAACGCCGGTAGTTCCAGAAAAGCGCGGCGTCGCCGAAGGGCGCGAGAAGGAAACGTTGTAAAAAAAAAAAAGAGAGAGAGAGAGAGTGGACGGGGGGACGAGGCGAAAGAGAGACGAAGAGGAATATAAAGGGAAGAAGGAGAGGAAGAAGAACGACGCGTCCAGCTGGTTTTTACGCCTCTTTCTTTTTAGCGACGCCCGACAGGCGCGCACGATCCCAACAATGAAAATGTCAGGACTGCTGCGACATGGGCGACAAGGCGGACCTAATTAAGACACTGAATTCGTTCTCGATGCTAATCACCGCGACTCGGAACGCCTTGTATATTTAAACGTTCATTAAACGCTTCATTGTACGCCCTCGTGGCCGATGTTTTAAAAGGATTAGGGAGAAGTCAAAGTCACCGAATGTCCGAGTAAAAGGCTCCTTTTTAAAACTTGTCTCTTCGGTTTACAATTAACTTCGCTCAGCGGGTCAATAGGACCGCGAACAATTCTTCTTTCTCGCAATTCCGCGGTTCCTTTGTACCCCGGTCGGTAGATAAAGCGCGAAATTTCGACATTGTTTCTTTTGGTTTAATCAAGGGTACTTGTCTGAAGCCGAGTACGAACGCGTAACGTACGCGCGTATCGCGTAACACGACGCACCGATGGACTATTTAGGATTGTTAGGAACACCGTGTTGCAACTCCCTCGACAAATGTGTTAATAATGTATGCGGGAAGGCAAAATCCTAACTGGCTTGGTGATAAACACGAATGTTACACGAATGTTACGCTGCTTTACGTTTCAGCGTCGCGTATGAGAAATTTAGGATAAAGCCTACTGTCGTTATTCGTCCTTGCGGCTAACGATAAGTCGCATTCCACGCGTCGCGCTTACATACCGGGCGGAGAAAATAATAGCGCGATTAACGGACAATTATCGGTACTCGGAACGCACCCACGCGTCCGCTATAAACGTGAATAAAAAAAGATGTAGCAAACACGTAAATGTAAAGCGTAGGCGGTGAATCGAGGTGAACGTACATTTGCACGTAATTATCTACGATTTACAGGATAAAGAGAATGCAGACATATTCCGCTGACACGTTTCATGGTTCTTCGTCGAAACCGTCGAGCGTCGTAATCTACCGGATGTATGTAATTATAAAACCTACCTCGATCCGAGTAATAACGAGGAAAATCGGATAATCTTTGAAAGTCAAGTGAACCGTTTATCGTAAAACAGGTTAGCGTTGCCAAGTGGAACGTGCGAATTAAAAGACAATGGAAGAAAGCAACGTTCGATAACGACTTTTGGAATTTCGGTCGAGAAATATGTCAAATATTAGTAATCGATATCTCGCCGATACTCTACTCGTAAATTTTCAGATTGACAGTCGTTAAAACGTTTCGGGACATTTGTCGACGGCGATTATTCTGTTTTATAGTGCCAACACTTTGCCATGGGATTAATTCGCCATTGTGTCGACCAGTGATAAAAACAACAACCGTGCACAACGCACTCGGTGCCGAGTGTACCCGGTTCGATGAATATAGCCGGCGCGTATTTGCCGAAGCCATTCGGGCTAGTTCGTCCGTTTAATAGTCCCGTACGCGGATTGTCCGTTCTTTCGAATAATTCGTCGATGATCGTAGGAGAAAAGGGGGACACCGATCGTCGGTTATTGTTACTTCGTTTGCACGACCGCCGAACTCCGCGTCACCTCTGAAAGCAGCGTATCGGATTAATACCCGAAACACCGATTGCGGATAACAAATATTGTTGATTGCGCGTTTGCGTACGCGGTAAGTACCGTCGCTCGTCGAAATCGGATCCATCAAACCGACGCGCGTGTTTACACAAAAAACAAATCCCATTTGGAAAGATTTCGAATCCATCGGTATTCGAACGAACGAAATGCGAATGTCGTTGAATTTTCCACGTAGCGGAGCTTCTTTCTTGGATAATCGCGACAATCGTTACTCGCGCGATGCTTTCAAAACGTTATTATCAAGTTTAACGTTCGCGTAAACTCGCAACGAAAGTATATCACCCCGAAAGCGCTGCGCGCGCCCCCACTATTTGTCCATTGTCGTCGAAGCGAGTGAATTAATTACCGGGAGAAAACTGCGAGAGAGTTTGAGAATCAAAACGTTGGTACGTAAGCGCATACGACATATATAAATGTGTATCGCGTACGTATTCGTATACGTTGATACGCAACACGGTGTATATCATATTAATACGTACCAGGAAACATGAATAATTTTAACGTGCAAATGCGTACATGTGTGAAAGCCGAATATTCGGCTGCAGTGAGCGTTGCTAATGCAGTGCGTATTCTATCTACAATGCTCGTAGCACGCGAATAGAGGGAAAGAGGAAG
This sequence comes from Pemphredon lugubris, assembly GCA_933228935.1. Classification (NCBI taxonomy): domain Eukaryota; kingdom Metazoa; phylum Arthropoda; class Insecta; order Hymenoptera; family Crabronidae; genus Pemphredon; species Pemphredon lugubris. The sequence continues at coordinate 6,046,559 of OW121819.1, read as the reverse complement.
AGAGGAGAGTATAATGCGTACATCCGACAAGAAAAAAAAAAAACTACGCAGCTCTAAAATGCCAACTCGTTACAGAAACACCGTTCAGAAACGCAATAAAGCCCAGACATATTCTGCAATTTATACCCATGAATCCATTCAACGGTAAATAACATTGATTCTTGAGTTTCAAAAGTAAACTTACGTCGCGGTACTTCCCGTGGATTCTAAAATGGAATAAAACGAAAGGTAGAAGGACGAAAGTACAACTTACCGCTTATAAATACAGTTTTTCAAAAGAAACTTGAAAACGCTGCGGAACCGACGAACGTGTAGACATTTTTATAGACGGTACGGTTATTTACTTGATCATACGCCGCAAAAGTTTGTAATCGCGATGAAAAAATCTCCCGATCAGTCAACTCTATACATCCGGTTCTATCGTGAAAATTTCACTTCGATATTCGTCTTTGTACGCGTGCTCGCCATATCGCGGGTTAAGTAATTAGATAACAAAAAGTCATACAAGTATCGCGTTGCCTCTCGATTTCCAATCTTTTATTTTATCTGGCAGATTTTATCTCGATTACCGCGTCAGCGCGTTAAGCGCACCGGATATCTTCCTCGTCAAAGAATAGGGGTTCCAGCAATAGAGAGAGAGCAAATAAATGTGCACACTCATGCCCCAGCAATTTCAAACATCGAGCGTGGAATCGTTTTTAAAAATGGGGACGCTCGTAAGGGGATCCCGCTGAGGCAGTCTTTTATCGTAGGAATAACGATGCGGAACAAAATTTAGTGGTCGCAAATATCGGAAACTCACGCACGGCAACGAGATAACGATACAGTGATAAAAATTCTTGTTCAACAACCTATGCATAAACGAGTGTAAAAATTTGGGTAAACGCGTGCACGCGTACAACGGCAATATTTTTTTTTTTTTTTTCACTGAATGGTCTTGAAGCATTTACACGTTAATCGTAAAATATCGCGCCGTTTACGCGACGTAACAAAACGTTTATATTTATTATTATGTTTATAGTTTATAATTGCACAATGTAACGGTTGAATATTCTAGCGCTAATTGTCTGCTAGTCCAATTTGACGAAAATAGATCCCGACGTGTATAAAGCTTCGTCACGAATTCATGAAGGTACAGACACATAAATGTAGTCTTAATTCCATCGAATTTTCAACGGACAGCCCTGCAATCGAGTTGACAATCGTGTTCGTAAAACACGAAACGCGAGAATGCGATGAAACATCGCCGAACAATGCGTCGTGTCTCTCTCAATGGGTGTCCACGACGGTCCATAAAGTGGCCCTCGAAATCGCGTTAGGGTACGAAAACACGAAGCTGAAGAACACGTCACCCGGAAAGAACGTCTTTCGCGCGTTTTCGCTTCTTTTTTCCTTTACCGATTCCCCTCGCTATACCCCTAATTCGAGAATATTAACTACAATTTATATACTACCCATTAATTTATTTGATATTTACATTTGAGCCACATTTGTAATTCGTGTGACTACCATTGAGGAATTTTCGTCAAGTGTATGTCACGACAAATAAAAATTCTATTCTATTCCATACATAATGGTACTATTAATTAGAGCACTTCGGGCGTTATTTTAGGTTTCTATTTATTCGTAAAATGAATTAGGTAGGCTTCTCAAATTTCTAAATAATTCGTTTCTGAAAAAAATAAAAGTTCATAGGAAAATTTAAGATACCCGAGTTACCGAATCGCCCAGTACACGCTCGGTCGTCTATTCCACGCCCACGAGTGGAGCAACGAGATCCTAATGCAATGCGGTGGCACGGTACGTGAAATACTCTTTTATGACGGGACAAAGCCCTATGAACAACCATGAAAAAAGATATTGAGAGCGACAGCGAAGATGTGGGCGATAGACTTCGGGAGATCACGGGATAAGAGATAAAAGGAAATATATTTGACATAAAGTTGATATAAGATCGCAGGAAAGGAAGTATTATAGATTCCTTATTTAGGGAGCCAAGTATCAATTGATCCTTTTGATCGGAAATTGTATCGTCAACTAAGAGAAGGAAATGATCACGATCTTATCCATTTCGCACTTTGAAACTTACTCTCGTAGCTTATTAAAATTTCAATTTGTTTCCGGTTGGTTGTCGCATCTCGTACGGTTACACAAATTTTTGTTTCAATACTAACGATACGCGCTGATCGAGTAAATAAAACTTTCGGGAACGTATCGATTTCAAAGGTCTCGACGCACGCACTCGATCAAAATGAATTAAAGTGCAGAAAATAAAAAATTGAGTGTAAATCGTTGGAATTTATCGCCACCGCTCGAAACAAGATTAACGAGTTACAAAATGCTATTACGCAGCTTAGCTTTATTTTTTATGTCGCTCGAACGTGGCTAACTAACAAAGGGGGCGATTACGGGGAGAATAAAACAAAAAGATGTATTAACGTGCACTTCGCTCCGTCAATTTGGCATTTCGCGCAAATCTCGTACAGATGCTCGTAAAAACGTAAGGGGATTAGCGATGCAACAACGAGGGTAGTTATCCGTGCAATTTTTTTATGAATGCAGGTGAAAGGGGGGGGGGGGTAGGTGGGAAAGGAGTGCGAGTACGGGCGGAACGGCGTGTAATTGAATCGTCAGGAATCCGCGCGATTTACATCGGGGGCATGACGAATGCTAAAGCTCCGTTCATAATCACGCGTACATAAATCGTTGCGCGGCCAACGAGGCTTAAAATCGTCGCCTGCCACTGTCGTATCGAAGACCCGTGAGAAAGCTCGTAGAAAAGTGAAAAAGTAGGGGAGAAGGGGGTTCGTCGTGACGTACGTAATGCGCGTGAAAAACAGTCGGTCGAAATGCATCAGCGTAGAACTCTGTTTGACAAAACGTTCTCGATTTTTCGCCCGTCGAAATACGCGTATGTATACCAAACGCACTTCTCATTGCGCGATCGATAACATTTCATATTTCGAAATTGTTTGTATGGTCATTGCAAATTAAGGAAGCAATTATTTTCTACAAAAGCTGTCACTCGCGTTTCGTATACACGTTATTCGTTTATTACGGATACCGAATTTTCCCGTCGAAACGCTCGTTCGATCGTATCGTTCGCAGCAATTCTTTTTAAATAAACATCGTACTTTGACGCCGCGATGTTCAACTTTTTATGAGTCAATAATTAAACATTTTACAGCGCACGAACTTTACCAGCGTATTTCGGATTTAATAAAATCTGTTTAACGTCGCTACCGAATGGGAATGCAGGAAAAGTAAGGACTAATTGCAATAAATATCACGCTTGTCCGCCGTTTTATGTATCATCGCGCGTGCATTCGCGTTGCAATAAATATTCTCCCGAATTTCGTGATGTTTAACGCACTTAAATTTACGAGACGCTTTATTTGAGGTAGCGTGGGGAAAAAAACGAACGGACTCAACACGATAAGGCACATTCCGTTAAATTAATTCCATTTCACGTACATTTAAATCCCTTTCATCAGCTTTCCGTCAGCCGCGCACGGTATTATGGGTATTTGCATAAATTATTTGCGACACCAACCGCTCTCGAGCACTTTTTATTGAAATAATTGAAAATTCTGCTTAACCGATCGTTCGTGATTTCAGAAAATTTGTATAATTTAGACTCGAATAAAAATTAATAGTTATTTCATTTGGATTATCTCCAACAATTGTTGGTACTTGTGTCGCTCTATGAGAAGGGAAGTGGTACCTTACGGTACGTTTTATTAAATTTATTTTCGTCGTTGAAAGCGTTGCGATAACTTTTTGATATGACTAGCGAATATGCAAACTTTAGTTGACCTAATTGTATTATTATTAAACGGTCGATTTAGTAACTTGGTTCATTTCGGGGAGTGTTTGATTAAGGAAATTCTCCCTACGTCAGAGGCAAGCTATAATCGCTAAAAACGAATCTATGTATAGGTTAAGAATAGAATTCTGATAGCGGGGAAAGACGGTTACATTGAACTAGACTGAGGGCGCGGACCTACATACGTTTACGTACACGTTTCTGCGACGCAAGAATAGAAATCTACCCAAGATATCGCGATAACCAAAACGAAACACGTAAACCTTGTAGCACCATAGAGATTGTGAAAATTTAGAAAGAGTAATTGATGTTGCAATTTCGATTACTGGGATTCACGGAAATATTTGTGTCGGCTTTCAATGAATCAAAAAGAAAAGGGCAAAATTTTAAACGTTTAAATTTAAATCACCATGTACTACAGTTCAAAGAACATTTTATTCGACTAATAAAAAAACCACAGTTTTGAAGTTCTTTCATTTGAAATATGCAACGGCATACATGTACAATTTATAGAACATTCTAGAGTTTCCGTGTTCCAAAGGACACACACAGTTCCACCGAACATTATTTTCCGCAACGATCGTCCCTATTTTAAGCATCGCTGCAATAATTCTCTCGCAAGCTGTTAATCCTAAACATAGGATTCTAATTGTTCGAGGAATTGAACTCTCGATACGGTACGAACAACGCTATAAGCAGGCGGATATTAGTTAATAACACGCGGTAGATTGTACAGGATCGTTATTAGATATATACGTTCCTCGTACCATCGACAATGGCATTCAAGCCTTACACTAAAACCACCCACGATTTAATGAAAACGGTATTGTTGCAATTGCCAAATAAATCGCAGGGAGCCGGTAGTGCTTTCGCTATGCCGCCGAAACGCGAATCAATTCGAATGGTAATTTAGTGCCGATGCTTGCACGGATTATAGCGGTTGGATAGCATTTCAGATTCCTCGCGAATACGTGTGATTATGCGCATATTCCCCAATACGTGTCTATGCGAACATCAGGCAACAAACATATACGCATAAAAAAAACATTCGATCGTTCTCCTGCTCTTCCCTTAAAATTAGTGACCATTCTTATTATTACCTTTCAGCGCGAATAAAATACTGGACAAATAAATCTAATCCAATATTAATTCGAATAAATTATTTTTGATTGAGCTCCTATCGTCGAAAAATGTCCACAACTTTGCTACCTCTCGCAAGATGTTCATCGTACATTTTTGATACGACAAAGTCGTTGATTAATTATTGTCATAAAATATTACGGGTACGCGCGTTTATTCGCGTACTACGCGGAACGCCGTCTAACACGATGCGCGTTAAGAAACATTCAATCGCTTCCTTCTTTTCCCTTCCTATTCGCTGATTATCACTATTATCTCGCTTTACGCTAAAACTTTCGCGTCGTGCAATATTTAATACTCTTGGCCCCCGTGCCGTTCGCCGAACGGTTAACGCGCGCACTCTCGAACTCCGAGAAACTGCGGAGGAACTTTTCGTCAGTAAAACAATTTGGCCGGTGTAAGGTAACGAGTGGATAAAGCCAAACAGGGGGGTCTCGACGACATTCTGTCGTGCCATTGCCATAATACCTTTCGCGCCCCGATGGTTTGATAACGTAATCGTTTATATTAATGCTTTTTAACGGGCGCCCAGTGTACGTGTGTGGGAGTTAACGGCGGATACGTGACTTTCAGGACGAGGCTGGCCACTCGCGTTAAGAGATACATACACGTACACCGCGACTTCATTTATTTGTTCAACAATAACGGTCAAGTGTATGGAAAGATTAATGAACGACGAATTCCTTGACGGTCATAGATTGGCCAATTCAACAAGTAGAAACGCGCGGTATATCGAAAAGTAAGATTATTATGATTTTGAGGTATAATTTTCATCGCCGAGTCATTAGGTTATGTTGTACGGTACAGTGGAAAAAAATATTCTTTCGAAAGTATGAAATAAACGAACGAAGTAACGTAGAACAAAAATTAAGATAATGTTGATTAAAATCATAGGTTAGGTAAGTTCAAAGTAAATCGATGGACGATGATCTTATTTTAATTATTTAAGAACGCTCGCTTTTCATTCGACACACGACGCCTCAACCCCTAAAAAATAATGAATCACGCAATGTCGGTAGGTATGTAATTCCAGTCACGTACTTTCGAACCTCATCTATGATTTAATACGCGTTACGTTTGATAAACGCGACGGGAAAACATTCCCGTGGGGCGTTATTATAAAAGTCGCATTGCAAATCCACGAGAAAAAGAAGACGGATCTTCGAGCCGCGGATCGAAACGTGTCCCGTGTCACAACTTCTCGCGTATTCGACTTATAACGTATGATATGCAGATAAGTAATCGTCTACGCCGGTTAAAAACTTACCGGAACCACGATGATACAGTCCACACCGGGAGATCACTATCGGCACCACTCGATCGTATCTTCGTGTCTTCGAGATTCACAGAACGTGCTTTATGACCGCAAACCGAAAACGATGTGCGTTCGTTCGCATCTAAAATGCAACTTGAACCGTAGCCCGCGCTTTAGTGACTGCCGAAGAACCAAGAGTGGGGATTCTCGTCCCCACGAGACACTGATTACGAAAAATCGCCTGCAGGTGGCGGTATAAATCTGACTCGTTTTCAAGATGGTAGAGCGCTGTCGCGTTCTGCGGAACCGACCATCGTACCGGTAAATCCTGACGGGGGAAACTCTTTTACCTCCAGTTGGGCATTGAGCGACATCTGTGTGATTCGCGGGGTACAATATAATTTTTATTTGAATACCGATTTTTCAAAGATTTTTCAAAGAATTTGTTTGTGCAAAGTGTTCTAAATAAGAAAATTGGAATTGATAAATCCATTGTAAAAAAGCTATATGTAAATATTCTTTGTGACGATCGTGGAAGAGGTTACGAAATAGACAGTTCCAAGAATAATGTTATTGCAATAATATTTTACCGATCATATTCATAGATAATACATCCATTTGTCATGATTACGAAACAACATTTCGTTTGTAATTACTAATGATGTCGATGGAAGGATCGTGTAACTGAAAATAAAAGGTTACAAAATTATGTTTCGTGCAAAATTGCGAGGAATATTTGGATAAAAATGTGTAGAACCCTACTTATTTCAATCTTCCATTTCTTGTCAAACTATGGTAAGTAATAGCAACTGTGTATAAATATAACAAAAACCCAAAAACATTCGCTCTATTATTATAGGTACCAAATTTCTACATTAAAGATACCAACAAGCGTTACGCTAGCTAATTTGCGTCGTAATCGTTGGAGATTAGATCCATATCTTTCAAACTCAGCGTGTAACCCAGATAATAACGTATACAATGAAACAAGAAAAGTTTTGCTGCCACATACGTAAACATAATTTAGTTTCTCTCTAATCAAACGATATATGAAGAAATTAGCCCTACGTCTGAACCGTAATTTGAATCCCATCATTTAATTCAGACGACGGAATAGAAATGACAAAACGAGAGAAACGCGACGTCAAATTTGCCGCGCGAATTCTTCAGTATTGAAATTCACCAGAAGATGGCGAAAGGAGAGACGATCGGGGCGCCACTCCAATTGCCATCGGATCGTTCGTGCGGCAAGGGGCAGGGCGGGGTGTTGCTGACGTCACTCTCGGTAATGTCCGCCGACACTCGAGTGGCCCGATCTCGCCCGAACGGGTCAATGTCTGAGGAGGCTTCGAAAAATTCGTAGCTGGTGTGGTGTTCCTGTGCTCGGCGAGGAAGAGAAGTCGTCGTTGATCGTCGAGTATCGTTTGATTTTTCCGCGTAAATCAACCTCGCGCCCTTATCCTCTTGTCGCGCCATTAAGCGCGAGGCGTCGTTTCGGTCGTGCGAGTGCTTCTCTACGATCGTTGGAAAGGCAGAGGTGGACAACAACGACCTCCCCCTCGAGCGACGTCGACAGGGATAACAACGACGACAACGACGACGGCAACGGAAACGATAGAACGGTGAAAAAAAAAAAAAAGAAAAGAAACGTTGAGGAACGAGAAATAAGACGTGTCCGCGGCAACGCGCGCGGCCTTCGCCGTTCTTTAGCTTCGCCTTAACTGAGCGCCCATCGGGGCAAAATGTTGCCCGAAAATCAGGCGAGTCGACGACGACGGGCCTGAGAGCGAGTGACGGGGCACAGAGTGGCTGGAGTTTTAAAGTTGTATCGAGGAAGACAGAGCGAGTAAGGAAAAAGGAGTGTGTACCGCAGGAGGAGGTGAGGCGGTAGCGCTCCCCCCCGCACCCTCCTAACGCGAGAGCGCCAGAGTGAGAGAAAGCGAACGGCGAGAACGAGAGGTTGCCGATCGAGAAAGAAGGGAGGTGGGACGGAGCGAGAAGGAAGACGGAGTCACCGACTACGCCGTTAGGCCGAAAAAGAGGAGAAGAAGAGAAGCGAAGAAAGAAGAAAAGCAAGAGCGCGAGTGGTCGGTGTGTCAGGAGGAGTATCTGCTGAGTGGTGCGCGGTCCAAGACACCGACGGCCGCGTCAGGGCTGTTTGTGTGGTGTGGTGTACGTGTGTGTGCGCGCGCGTAAAAGGGGGAAAAAAAAGAAGAGGAAAAGGGATCCCGGTGAGCGTCGCAACACTTTGCGGAAAAGCTACGGGCGACTTTTCGCAGGTCGGTCGGTCGTTCGGTCTACGAAGAAACCCGACCCCGCAAGCCAGATCGTCGCGGAGTTACACGCTACATAGGAAGGCTACCAAGTGCGGCGGTGTGTGCCACCACTGGGAAGCGCGTACGAACCATTCCGAAAACGTCGGGTCCCGCCACCCCTCGCGGCATAGCCCACCGCGGCACCCCGCGCCCCCGTTTGAGTTATTAAGTAGTGGCACCGCGTTTCTCGTTCCGCGATACTCCCTGACAGCGGCGACCAATACGAAAAATCGTCGTCGATTGGTGGGTAGCTGGTCGCGAGTAATAAGTCTCCGGTCGTGAAACGCGACCGGCGCGCAAGCCTGACCGGCCGCTGAAACGCTGAAAGGAGAGGAGGAGAGGTTCGCAACGGTCGAAGAAGGCGCGCGAACCTGTATACGGTCGGCGGAAGGTGCTCGTAGCGAACGACGACGGAGCGTGAAAACCCGGTGAGCGCCGCTTCGTCACGACGAACGTCGATCGTGAGAGTCGCTGCCATCGCCGTGGCCGTAGCCTAGCCGCCGCCGCCGCCGTCAGCGCGAGCGAGTATACTCGAGTGCGTGTCGTCGTCGGGAGTGCGAAAACTTGGTCGCCTCCTCTGTCCTTCCACCTCCCCCACCCACCCACCCCCCCGTGTTTCCCAACTCACGATTTTTCTCGCTCACTCCCCGGTGGTTTTGCCACCGCGGTTATACGCGATAGAGTTTCTCCTCTTTCTCGATCTCGCGCGCTCTCCGCTCGCTCGTCGCTCTTTCCTCCCTTCCTCCCTCTCCCTCTCCTCCCTGCCGTCCGATCGGCCGCCCTTCCACTCCCCTCGCTCCTCTCTTTCACTCATTCTCTCCCTCACCCCCCGCCCTCGTGCCGCTCCGTTCCGTCTTTTTCTCTCCTCGTTCGTCGATCGAGCGCGGCCGTGGCATAATATAGTACAGAAGAGCCGAACCGTGCTGCTGGTCGTGCATGCGTGCGTGCGATGTGATTATCGTTCGTGCTGTCATTGATGTCCGAGGTGGTGTCGACGACGACGAAGACGAAGAAGACGACGACGACGAAAACGACGACGCGCTGCTCCTCGGTATCTTCACGTGAGGCGTTCGCGAGGAGGAGGAGGAGGAAGTGGCACGGCCGGCCGAGGCGGCGGCCAGCGGAAGCAAAGGCGGCGTACTCCGGACCTCGATACCTGCTGGAGGTGCCGGTCGTGAAGGTTTCAGGATGAGCGGCCGACCGAGGACCACCTCCTTCGCCGAGGGCAACAAGCTGCCCGCGAATCCGCCCCTGGGTGGCATGAAGATCAGCAGTGAGTACCGTAGGACGTGCCTTAACCTCTATCACGGCTTTTGCCTCGTACTCTCTCGGGCTTCGCCTCCTCCCTCCCCTCCACCACGCCGCTCTCCTCGTTTCTCTCCCCTCGCAGCCTACCGCTACCCTCCTCCCTCTCAGGACACCACCCCTCCCACCTCCTCCTCCTCCTCCTTCTCCTCCTGCTTTTGCTCTTCCTCATCGCGATGCCCCTCTCGCCACAGCGCGCTGCTCTTTCTCTCTCCTCCCGTCTCGTCTTGTCTCGCCTCGCCTCGCTCGTTCTCGCCTGTCCGTCTCCGAATGCAGAGCCGTGCGTCTGCGTGCGAGTGCCTGGGTTAAACTCTTGGGAAAGCGATGGAGCGGGCGACCGACGAAGAGGGTAGGGGGGACTCTTTTTACCCCGATGCCGCTTAGATACACCTCCGTAATTCTTGATTTTGGCGGCTTCTGCTGAATTCGATCTTTACCTGGACACGGTGAACGAGACGCGACGCGTTATATCGTGGGTGCGATCCTCCGGCGAGCGTTTACGATGGTTCGATATCGCTGGAACAGCGGGATGTCAGAATTGTCGTGGAGAGCGCCAACTTTTTCGATCTCCGCATCTGGGAGTCGTCGCGCCGTTTTCCTCGATATCCAGTGGCTGTGTTCTAGTGCCTTTTACGCCGCAACGCGGTCGATCGTGGTATCCTAGGGTTATCGCGATACAATGTCAAGGATTTTGTGGTAAAAATTGCATTCAGCCGATACCGTTGACAAGATTACTGTTTCTTTAACAAATTAGGATGCTCCGTTCCTGTAGTTCTCAGTTTTGCATGAGTTACGTAGACCGCAGGGTTGCACAGCGATGATTGACATTCGACAAACCAGTCTAACCTATATTTAGTTCAAGCATGTTAGATCATTCGTCATTGGTTGCATGATCATGATTCGTGTACGTGAAATCTGTAAATCAATTGTCAAAAAGAGGACTTAATCTAACGTCGAGAGATCCCAAAAGTCTGCGCCGTACTTTTGGATTCACACTTGCAATCGTGAAAGATACAAAGATAGTACTACCGTCAACCTTTCAGGATGTACATAAATCTAGCGAAGCGAAAGAACCATGATGGCATTATCTTCTATCGTACGTTACAAGTAATAGACGCGACGTGTCGTTTGGGGCGATTTGAATTCCACTATATCGTATGCTTCGCGATAAATGGTTACGAGTCGAGTATCGTGGACCGAGTCACAAGCATTAGCACATAGAAATGGTAAAATATATAGTTAGGTTTTAAGAGCTCGCGTACCACGTGTACTTTCCTTGATACAAAGCGAGATAAAGCTCGATACTTAAGACAGCTTAAGTCTAAATGGACGTTACGCTCAGCAGCAAGAGTATCGTACACAATTCATAACTCTTTGAAACATAGTTCCTTGGTCTAGGAAGCAAATAATATATTCTATGGTTTAACGTATCCGTGCCGTACGAGACTTCTGAAACAAATATAGGATAAAACTTGCGTTTAACCGTGCCTGTCAACGCAACATTATTCATTAGCAAATATTTGTACGTACGGTTCAAGGTTCTTTGTCCTTTCGACACAAAGATCATATTTCTTGCTTTCATTGTCATAAACACCTTTTACCTTGTTTGCAAAGAAGCGATGGTTCGTGTTTGGGCTTCACTCCAAAACTGAGAATAGTTATCGTTACCCATTGACGTATGGAATTGATACACAAATACGCTTAAAAGTGGTCTGTGAATGTTTGTCGTATCGATACAAACGTTTGCGTAATTTTAATAAGCACACAGGATTCAACCTCCATCAAGCATTTTCTAATCGTTTACAGCGAACGATTTGTCCGCTGATTATGCGCGCTAAGAATCAGTGGAGCGTATAGTTTTAATTCTTAAATGAGTGATCGCTATATCGTGATCGCGGAGCTCTAAATAGAGAGCCTTCGATGAGGTCCGTGTCAATCGCCATTCTAACGTTGATATTGAATGGCCATGCAGCAGATGCGCCGAATTGTCTTGTACACGCGAAAATTTTGGCGGGCGTTTGGTTTGCGGGTATATACCGATAAACATAACCAGTGGCACGTTTAAGATGCACATAATGCTACTCACAATCAGCATCATCGAATTTATATGTAATTTCGCTCTCGATAAAGTGTTCGTGATCAAAATTCATTATTCTTTCTAATCATACGGATGAGATTGCACTCACGGCTGAGAGACATTTAAATTAAATTTTTTCTGATGCAGATGCAGTCAATAGTTCGTTATCTAATCTATTTACATAATTGCTCGAGCCAATGACGCGCAGTGAAAGAGGAATCGATTATTTCATAGTATTATAGATATTTTTATAGCTTTTGCAAAGACTTCAACATTCGCAGGATATCCACGACATATCTTGATAAATTTTTATGAAATTTTGCAGAGTCGTTGGTGCACGCGTGCAATGAGAAATTTCAAGTATTAACTGCCTGCTTAACTATTCTCGAAAATTATCAATTTCAATTTTGCGGGTACAATTTGCCGATTTTGGGCTCACACTCTACAATTTTGTTATACATTCAGATGACATAAAGTGAAACGTAATATACACACTTCTATCAACGAAGAATCATGTTTCGATCTACATATAAAATTTATAACATTTTGTACCCTGTCAAAAACACGAAGTATCGGAAATGTAGTACCGAGAAACAAATGACATTAAGATATACTATCTGAATACCATCAACCTTAGATTTTTAGAAGTAGAAAAACATGTTTCAAGGGAAAATTGTTCGTTATCAAATAATGGTGGGAGTGTCGTCTAATGGTCCGATCGAAACGACACCGTTCTTCAAATTGAGAGGACGCTACTCAAAGTTTACGGGAGTAGGGTTGATATACGAGTCTCACGCTGTCCTGTGGGATAGTCCGCTGTAGTTTTGACCTCATCGATTATTCCTGAGCCTTTTTCGCGCTTGGAAATTCGGCTTGAATAAAACATTCCCTATACGCGCTAGGTGGTGTCGACCAACGCAAATGGACGGGGTTGAAAGAATTTCGAGTGAACGAGGATCCTCGTTTCATCTTGTCGTTCGCTGTCTCTCGTATATCTTGCATCTTCAGGAACCCAATGACGTAACAAAGATTTTCGACTTGGAGCTATCGCGAGAGACAAATTCTTTTAATTAATTTGACGAATCTACGTAGCGTTCGCTCAACGTTCATTCAAGGACGGTATCGTCCCACTGAATTTCTCGATCGAGGAATTCAGACTTTGCGGTGCTTATCACTAAAATTCAGACGAATTCGGCTTCTGACTGAAAAGTAATCGCTCTTTTAATATCACCAATTAAGTGAAATACAAGCATTCTTTATCAGAGGAGAACCACTTGGAACCACGAGTATCAGTACACGAAAAATATTTTCCCATCGCGCGAAGGGAGCCACGATCGAGAAGAGAAGACTCAATTGCGAAATTGATACTTTAATGAAATAGATCTCGATTCGCCGAACGGCGATTACCAGTCAGATTCGTCGCGGGCAATTTTTACGACACAAAGGACGATGCGCGTCCCGTTGCGCGCCGATAAAAAAAAAAGAAAGAAAAGGTTCCGAGACCCGTTCGTTTAAAAAATATTATGCCCTTTGGCGTGGCTGCGGGCGCATCAACTCAAAATGATCGCACGACACATTCCTGGTAGCGCACTATGCTCGGTTAGCAAACTAGGTCAATATTCTGCCGTCACGTTGACACGCGTCGCTGGAATCGACGGACAAAAGCGAAATAAAATGAAAATTTCCAAGTGAGTCCAGCAAGTAGGTGACGCCGTGCCAACCTGTCATCGACGATAGCGTGTTCTCGGAGCTTAATGCAAATTTTCAATTAGCCACGAATCGGTAACGCTCCTTCGCGATGTCATTCCGCGCGTTCGTCGAAAATAGTGACCATCGGTAGCGCATTGATCGAAAACTATCTTTAGGGAATCGCGCGCATTGTTCTGGATCATCGTTGTGATGCGTAAACGGGGCGGGGCACTCGAACAGGCCTACCCAATCGTTTCGACAATTTTCCCTTTGGAATCAGAAAAGTTGGAAATGTTTCATCCGCGGTACTGATAATTAAGGCAGCCCCGATATGCTTACCGATCGGAAACAGTAAATTCGTGCGTAAACCGTTCTGTCGTATTACTTTCGACGTTACCGTTACAACGATACATTTTACTTTCAAGTAATTGGTATTTTCGGTAATTGCTTTATCCGTTAATCGACGTTCCACTTTATTCGTAGCGAGGCCCTGGAATGCGAGATCATCGGCACCGTAGCGCGTACCATTCGTTTTTACGATGCTCCAATAATGCCGCGTGAAAACTGACTCGCTTTCGATATCGGGGCTCGTCTTGTTTATCGTAAATAATCGGACGATTGTGTCAAACCTTAGCGGTTGTTTGCGTTGCAAAAAGGACGATCGCGTTACCGGCTCACGTGTGTCGGGATCTGGGTCAATATGCCCCCATGACGCTATTAATTTATTTCCGACGCATAGGCGGCAGGTAAATTTCGCAATTAGCACTTTTTCGCCCGAACTCCGCGACGAAAACTTTTCGAACGAGGATTTTTCTGGGTTTTTCAAAAATCGTTGAACTGCCGATATTTGATACGTTGAATACCATTTAAACTTGATCGAGACGCTCTCAAAACTTAGAAAACTATGAGTACAGTTACTATTTAGGTAACGAGTGTTGACGCACAAACGAATATTTCAATATTTTTAATTTTGACTCAACAACTGTAGACTGGGTCCTTGAACCGTAGTTTGCCAATGCTCGTCTCGTATTCTCCTTTTTTTTTTTTAATTAACATCATCGGTGACAAACGCGCGTGGGACGCAGCACACCTCGGTACGTCGTTCGTGACTCGTTGCAGAGACTTTGCGATTCTAGGTCCAACATAAATAATAAATATCCAATAACATTTGTATAAATACTTTCATTGTTTGGTATTACGTAATCAAGTAGATACGTAAAAGAATTTTGTATGCCTATGTCGCACCGTAATTTCGTATAATTCAATTGCATTACGTAATATTTCGCGATAATCTGCTTTTAATAAGCAAAATTCGCCTGGCGTTCAACGTGCTCGTAGGATTAATCGCGGGCAAATTACACATTGCTGGGAGGAGAGCAGTGATTGGCGGCTGCTAAATTAGGAGCTTGGCTTCGAATAGGTCACTCGAAACGTTACTCGCATCCATCTCATCGCGAAAACTGATAAATCCAGGTGCGCTAACCGGGACGCCCTACTCGCTATTGACCGCGTCGAGGTAAGCCGGGGAAAAAAATACCTAAGTTCTAACGCGTGCAACGCGATTGATCGGAAACTTAAAAAAAAAAGCTGTTCTCGAATAACTCGAGAAATCGTAAAAACACTATTGAATTTCTCAAAACTATCGTTACGCCCGACTATCTTTAACTTCGCGCCTATGTATACACGTACCGACAAACGCATTCTATCTTTTATTTATTTTTTACTCTCCTCCGTGTACACGCGATCGCTAATAATTTTTGCCGCCGAAGCGACTGGAAATAGAAAAGAAAATAAATTAGTACCCGCCAAACGATTACGCAGACTTTGCATTTACGAGCGTACGACTCGAGCACGACGGCGGAACATTAAATAACGATTAGTCGGGGGGAACGATAATTTCGCGGTAACGTGGAATTTCAGGAGCTTTATTCGACAAGAATAACGGATCGGCGACTACCGATCGGATTTATAAATAATCGCGCGCGATGGCCGATCGAGTAATTACGTATCGATATCTCGCGGTTGCCAGGCAGAGCGGAGACAAAGATGGTGGGTACATATGTATGCACGTGCCCACGTACCGCTCCTCCTCGCCCACCAAGGATCGATTATCCTTACGATAGGGTTGTTCTGACCCGAATTAATTTTACCCGTGACAACCGCGAAGATGGATTTATTTGCCAAATTTTAATTATTACGAATCATTGTCCCTGTTAGTTACGTAACTCGTTAATTTGATTCTTACCGATTGTGGGTCATGGTTAACGTGGTTTTATACAACGTGTCCCGCGATCGAGCGATCACGCTTCGAGGGTGTGTAGGGGATTAATGTAAATAATTTCTGTCATCGCGTGCCCGGACTATGCTTCCATTTCGGGTGACGAAAGGCAAACTGGAAAGGAGCGACGGTGTAAATTACTAGGATCAATGGACGTTTTGTTAATTACTAATTTAGAAGTATTTTTTCAATGGTAATGTAACGATGCGACGAAGGTTTGTTGGTGATATTACAAAACAAACAAAAAAGCGTTTTCGAGCATATATTTACCTGATAAGTATTTAACTTCTTTTGGAATTACCTACATCAGAAGTACGATCATTTTATCCTGAGACACCTTTTACATCGACGGCATCGACGTTATTTAATTTCTCTTACGTAACTGGTTAATTACAAATAAGAGATTCAAACCCAAGAGTACGGTAACTTTTTGTTTATAAAAACTTGTCAGTGCCACGCGAAAGAATCCCGTTCCGTCTCGCGATCTCGAAACTTTTCAACGGTGACTCGAGATTGAATCTCCTAAACGCCAACAAACGTGGAGGAACCGTGAAGGAAAAAAAAAAGTCAGATTTGGAAGACAAATTTGTTGTTAGAAGGTAGACTCGACTGACGAAGGATCAAAACGAAACTTTCTAATTTGCCCGGAGCGGTGTTCTTTCGTTTTAAGCTCAACACCCAGGATTTACATCGTCAAAATCTTTCGTACGTTTCACAGTGTGTGCCGTGCGCAGCGTCGAAGTTGCACGCGTAGCGTGAATAAGAATTTCAAATTTTTCATTCCGCATGAGAACTAAAATTCTACCGTCCGTTCGATCGCAAGGGACGATCACGCATCGGTAATTTCGCGGAAACGTACATTTTTCATTCTGACTCCAAACTCCTCGTCGACGACTCGTACACGAAAAACCACGCGATATCGTCGCTTCGCGCGAACTTTTACTCGGCTCAGAGATCTCAATTTTCTATTCGATCAATTCTGAAACGCTATCCTGAAATATGGATGGAGCTTCGTTATCTTGATTTTAATTCAGCTGCGCGTAGGCGCTCGTGCGCGCAGCAACGCGTACCGCTTTGCTCATTTTAATTGGCTCTTTCTTTCCACTCGGCTGTGCTGCGCGCCAGCTATCGTTTCCCCGTTAGAGAGTGTACGGTGCACATGGTTTTAATATTCGTGTATGCGCGAGGTGTAATTTGCTGGATGGAAATTAAGGATGCAAAGGTTAATGAAGGCAAGCCGCGAAAGTAAGACGTTACCCCGCTCTAATGCTCGGAGTGTGTTGCGCGAGTAGTTTTTCGTTTGAGCGGAATTTAGGCGTAGATGAGGCACCGTGATTGCGTTTCAGCTGTACTCTCGAGGCGTCGCGATACGATCTTCGAACTTTTCGAAAAGTTCGTAGCGTATCGGAGAGCTGATAAGAGTGCGTCTCTTGACCAGTCGGATATCTCTTGCCATATACGCAGTACCGTGGATACTGCGCGTATTCGAGGCGAACCAAGGTTGTCAATTTAAAAAATAAAAATAAAATGAAAGCAGTGCTCTCGTTCGATATGTTGACGAGTGTCCGTAACTTTCGGGAGATCCCCGTGATGCGTTGCGCGTCTATGTAGCGTCACAGTGTATTATTAAAATTCATATTTAATACGCGAGTAAAATAAGAATTTCGAACGTAACGAAATGCTAACGACCTTTCGTCGATTATTTTTAGGCACGGTACATTGCGCGTAACGAGAAAGAGAGGCCCCGACGCGCGTTACAAGAGAGGTACTCTTCGTGATTTCTCGAAATCACCGCTTCTATACGACGCGCCAGCTTATTGTTATCGGTAATAGAATTTCCACGTGACTAATATTAGAACGAAACGGGCAACAAGACGTTGCCGGAGTTTATGGCGTCAACTCTCTCTAATGCGGTGCCTTCGGTAAAATATCACTCCTTCGCATGCAGCTCTTTAAATAGCCACCACGTGGGTTATAACGTGCCGTCTATGAATTCTGTATTTTTAAACTATCGCCGTTACGTCAAGAGCGTTACGAAAATATCTTTGTTAAACTTTTTTTTTTTTTCATTTACCGAGCGATGCATCGTGCATAAATCGATGACGTTAATTCGACGAAGGCGATATCTTTCCGCGTAAATATTCATCGGGAGAAATTACGTTTTGTTAACGTTATCGTTATCATCGGGGAGTTATCTGAACGAGACGTGAGTACTTTATTTTGTTGGTTCTCGGTGTCGAGACGCACGTACTTCCCAATTTTCGGGCGAAGCCTTTGCACTCTGCTTTCGGTTTATTTACTTCGATAGTATTCGTAACCATTTCGGATGCGCTCGCGGTTTATTTGTTCGTGCAATTTATTCGTCCGTCGATTCGGTCGCGAGTTCAAACTGTTAATCGGGCAAAGAATTTTTCGTCGTTAGGGAAATTGGTGGGGATTTTCTGCTTCTTTTTCTCTTTGTCTATCGCTTATACATTTGTCCTTCTATCTTTTATTCGTTCTATGTGACGAGTGTAACCGTTTTCGATCGAAACGATTTCTAGTGTTCTCTGATTTTGGAAGTATTCGTGCGTTATACAGGTGACCTAGCCGGCAGGTGTGAGACTTTATATAAAAAAATCCAAAGAGCGAAACATAGCTCTTTTTCGCGAGACCACGTTTTGAAAGAAAACGGTTTCAAAGATCCTCCAGGTATGCATTACACTGAGAAAATGCATAATAATGTAACCCCTGTTCGTTCTTTCCGGAAAAGGTACAAGGTCTAGTCTCGCGTACTTGTACTTGGGCCCGAGACAAGACCTTGTCTCTTGATTGATGGAAAACAGCACTGTACACGGTAACACGGGAAGCGTTTCGGTCAGTCTCTAGCGTAGTCAAATAAGTGGTAATTGGCTTATCCTCCATTTACAAAACCATCCTAATCAAATACAAGATAGCCAATAAGATAATCGAAACGATAGGAAGCAAATCCTGACATTGCCTCGTTACTATACCCAGAAGCGTGATCCACAGACTAGATTAAACATGTATTCATTGCAGTGAATCATGTGTTTTTTGACGCATTTCTGATCGATCTTGAATGTCGTTTCCCTCGAAGACGAACCTACGTACGCAAAAACATCGACGTACTTGTTTTTCATAAGGTTGCGCGTGCATGTTATCTCACGATGGCGCTGGGACACTCTGCATAAAATTACATAAAATTTTCGTGCACGATGTCCCGGAAGACTGGTCTCACGGGGTCAAAGTATAATGTTCGAATTTGGCGATAGTCTAGACGCGAAAAAAAGCTTTTTACCATACCGCACTTATGGGACACCTCGTACGCGAACGCATAATATTCGGAAGCTGAAAGGTGTGCACTCATTCCCTGCAACTGAAGCGTGAAATGAAAATAGAAGCCGATCAATTCGAGCTTAGTATTAAACAAGCTCTCGTTAAGTTATCTGCGGTGTAATCAATTTCGATGTCAAAGAGTTTTCCGTCTGAATCAGGCCACGTTGATAAAAGTGTATGCAATTTTATTAATCGGCGTACGGTTCTAACGATGCGCGACAAAAAGCGTGACTGTACGTTTATGCAGTTCGAAGCGCAATCATTATCCACGTTCGAATCCTTGATTCCGATACGGCAGAAGTCTTTACATGCAATCGACGCATGCAGAGCGAATCGTTTTTTTTTTATCTGAAGTGGCACGACTGTTGTACCCGTTATATAATTAACATTAACGCATGAACAAAACTTTGCTCGATAAATTAATTCAAAGCGATACAAATGTTCCTTCGAAGATGTCATTATTTACGGAGATTGGAATTTCTCGACGGTAAATGTGGAATTCCTGTCGATAATTAGACGAAATAGCTTTGTTGATCGCGGATGGATAATATCGCGCGAGCAATTATCACTGGTGGGACGGTCGACAAGGGCAAAATTAAATAATACAACTCTTTTATTTTTCCATTTATTTCATGCTGCATTCGATTATCCTGCCAACGATAATTTATCGAATGGTCGTCAATAATGTATTGGTTTTTCTTCGATATCGGAAGTTTTCAAAGTTCTTCAAATAGATATTGAGATCTACAGCACGACGAGTTAAATCGGTGCAAAGATGAACGGAATAGAGAAATACGATTTTGAGGCGTTTGAAAAAGTAATATTAATTTTCGCCTATCATCGCTGCCTTGCAACTACCTGAAGTTCCCCGAAAACAGGGTTCAGAGTACTTCGGCTCCAAAAATTTTTGGACCCGTGCTATTCTTTTTTTTTTTACCAATTCGGTAATTTCTAAGTTTACAAGAGTCACGAAGAGATCGGGAAACCCGCAGCCGTGGTAGTTATCTCAAAAGCAACGAAATCCGTTTCAAATATCTTCGAAAGATTTATATCGCTCGTCCCGTCGGTTCAATCATGGCCTACAAAGGAAAACTGCTCATTTTGGACTCGCGTCGTTCCTTCTCGCCGAATTATTCGTAAGTCTCGCCCGCGTAGCTACCGTTCGCGAGGAAAGGAGGAACTTTTGCCCAGAGTTTGAAGGATAATGAACGCAGATCGGCTGCGTATTTTCGGAAATTAATAACGCGAATTTTGGTAGGGGGCCAAGCTTAGGGTGGATTACGCCTTGTTTTTCTCGCCCCAAGGTCAGTTCCGACGTTGCGTTAAGAGTGCCGACGAGAGACACCTCGTTAACCCTCTGCGTCTCCGCCTCCTCCACCTTCTATCTCCACCTCCTCCTGACACACTTTGTCACCGAGTTTTCCACGAACGTAACTGCACTCGGGAAACTCCCGTGGAAAGCTGCTCCTCTTCCACCTCCTTCTCTCTCTCTCTCTCTCTCTCTCTCTCTCTCCCTCCTCATTCCTTCCCCGACGCTCGTGAGACCCGCGACAGTCTCTGACCCCGGAAGAAGGCGGCTAAACTAAAAGATAGAGGAAGACAAAGATCGACCAGGAATGATAATGGGCTCGCGAGACCAAGTGCTATTTCGGAGGGTAACGTCGGAGGCTCGTTGTACAGCTCGTTGGGAATTCTTTCATTTCTGACTCTCGATATATTGGGTCGAGAAGAGTTTATCGCGTACAATCGATCGAACCGGTTACCGTGTATCCGAGAGCTTAAATGTTTGAGCACTCGATACGGGTTAAGTGAATTTTTTTCACGTTTTGGAAATAGTCAAATACGATTCTACCATCAGCTTTTTGATATTGGGCGGAACTGTTCCGATCACTTTGTTATTGTTATTACCAAATTGTTGTTATCTCTGTTTTTTGTCCGTTTAAGAAAAAACGAAAGCGAGCAGTAAGTTTCTACGTAGACAATTTTGTCCTCAAACATTTTCTTCCTACTCCAGAATTTTTTATTTCTTCCCATTCGGAGTAGGCTCGTCTTAATTGTCTCACAGCCTATGAATTTTTTATTCTTTCATTACACGCGTCGTGCAACGCGGTATAAGGGAAGATCGAATAATTTTCTTCGCGAATTTCAAAAATGAGATTACGCGTATACGGTTATGCGATTCGAATCATCCCCGATCCGTTTCAAGTTCACTCGCAATGGAAACTCTATAGTCTATTTCTCAAGTATCCATAGTTTGCGCGATGAAAGGCACTCGACGAACCGCAGGATTTAATTGTTCAAACTAGCGGAAGTTATCGCGGCAGCTGCTGGAACTATTGTACGCGTATTGTACTCGGTCTTCTATTTCTAATGCCAGGTGCCAAGGTGCCGACCTTGACATCAACTCCGTCGAGGTTAAAGTTGAGCAAACTAACGGAGTATTCGCAGAGGAATGTTGTAACATTAAAATTGCCAGCATTCATAAATACTCGCGCGCTTATTTATGTACATACATTCATACGCGTACGCGAATAATGTTTTATACACGTGTATGTATGTATTGCAAATGTGATGGGGGTTTTTTTTTTTTTTTTAACAACACGAAAATTCTGTTTAAGTCGCATTTTAAAAATTGCTTTGTCTCGAGCAGGACTTCGCGACTACGCTGGACGTTTGTTAATTCGTTTACCGTTGAGAGCGGCGCCACTTTACGCAGAAAAGTCCTGCGTAAGTGGCGCCCCCACCGTCGATTAACCACGGTTCTCTCGGTTAGTATGGCAGAACACGCGAGCGTATTCGCGAACGATACCAGAAATCTTATCGCGCTCGTTCCTTCGACCTTTACGAAAATCCGTTTGTTTGGAAGTTAATCGATAATACGGAATCATCGATTCTTTCAATGTTACGTAGTTTCTACGTCATCGTAGGATCATTCGCATAAGCATTTATGACGCATGGTCTTCATTTCAGCAAAAAAGAGGAATGAATAAAGAAAACGGCTGACGAGAGTGATATCTAAATGGAAAAGAAACCTTTGTGCGTTTGGAAAAATTATGCATAACATTATTACGTTTAATCCTCGAATATCAATACGGATCGCCTGACTCTTGAGACCTTTCGACGTAAAAGTACGACAATATTTTCCAAACGGACTCGCGATATAAATTCGTAAAATGATTCTATAAAGCTTCAAAAATTTCGAGATCCACGCTTTAATGACAGTATTTTCAAATCCGATGCGTTGGCATTCCACATAACGCGAAGCGCGAGGATTTAATAAATCTGTATTTCTCGTTGCTTCTTTCCCGTCACCGACGCACGTTTCTTGGTCGTCGCGTTGGACGATCCGGTGGAATCCCCTCTATTTTAAGGGGCTTACCAAAAGGCTTCAACCAGAGCCGCCCAGATGTTGAGCACGTGTTGCTCAAGATTGTAAACAGCGGCGTGACACAGAATAAATATATGTGAAAGTCGTCTCCGAATGTCGGCGGTGGACGATAACGTCGTCTTCGCAACTTTGTTATCGCGGAACTTAAGCGGACGATACATTATTGGATTAACGGATTCGAGGTTGCCGGCCAATTCGTGGTATTCTACTCGTAGTATTTTCTACCAACGTCTGATCCGCGTTTCATTGACCCGTCATCGTCGTCGAGGAATCAGCTGTTCGCCGTTCGGCTTCCCTGTGCTTGGCAGTTGACGCTCGCATTATTTACGCGCGTTGATAAATCTCTCATTGTTGGATGCAGATATATTGGGATATAGATGTAGCAGGAACTACTATAATCGCTTCGTTCTCGCTACCCAAATCATTATTTCTCTATTCGTACGAACATCTTATAACTCTGATGATACACGATGTGAAAGAACGAGAATACTCTGTTTGCGTATTTATTTGCTATATATGTATATCAGACGCTTGTCTGGCGTAAATAAGTAAAATAACAGGAAAGAACATTTTTCAATATTTAAAAAAATACGGATTTAGAATCCTGTAACAGCGATATTAAAGTATATAATATAAAGTAATTATCCAGTTTACGTTAAATCCCCCATTCGAAATAAAACGCGCGTAGATTGTTCCGTACATAATTAACCTATCTAAAGAAAACTCCGCCCGAAGACGCTATACCGAAGCGTTAACCACTTTTAAGTCGATTACCGCAATATCCGAACGTTCGATCGCTCGTTCCACTGACAATTACCGACCGCGCGTACTCGTGTTCGTGGCAGTGGAATGATTCGATACTCTCCTCGCGCAAACCCTCCATTCAAGATCTAATTGCAAATTAGAAACTTCTCCGAAGTAGACGAGGAGGAGGAGGAGGAGGAGGAGGAGGAGGAGCCGAGGGTCGCTCGAGGCTGGAGAAACTCTCGAAGTGGCGTGTAACTTCGACGAGACGCGGCTGCATGCGCTTACACGTGAGACACAACGACGAATGACGTTGGGAACGCACACCCGAAACGCCAGCACAGCGATAACCGTGGCACGGCATTGCATTGTACGCGCGTGAATTACCTCGACGGTGTCTCACCTGTGACTGCAAACGCGACGGATTCTCCATAGGTATCGCTTCGTGCTTCTGGTAATCCTTGGAATCCTTACGCGCGGTGTCCTGACGTAACGGGTGATACGAGGTTAAAACCCACCTTCCCGGGTGAGAGAGCGACGAGGGGTTCGCTGGAGGTGGGAGGAGGGGAGGGATAGGGGTTTGGAAGGGACAAAAGGGTGGAGACGAATGCTTTCGACGCGGTTAGTAGGTACACGTTCCGCGCGACTGGCCGACCCGGTCGATACTCCGTCCTCATTGGCCGATGCAATTGGATTCTGGTTTCCCATCGATTCTTTTACATTTCGAACGTAGATTCCGCAGGATGTAACGGCGCTTTTCGGAAAGTTAATTCGCTGGTTGGACGGCGGAGCGTACCCACCTCCCTTCGCAATTGTGATTCGTTTCGTTGAACGTTCAGCTACGGTTTGACATTGCGTTAACCTCGATACGCGCGATAGAAATTTTTGGATGAGTTTAATTATTTATTTACAAGTTCGATAGTTGGAGGTTCTAAAATTGTATATCACTGGCTCCTCGGTGTTTTCTGCCGATAGTGAGATTTTTTAAATTACTTTTTTTAATACAGTTTGACCACCTCGAAAACCCCTGTTCGTTCTTTCCGGAAACGATACAAGGTCTAGTCTAGCGTACTTGTACTTGGCCCGAGACAAGACCTTGTCTCTTGATTCCCGTTTTCTGTTCTACAGTCGGAGGAGATATTTCTTTAACAGTATTACCACCACGAACGATCAAATGACCGTTTCTTAAATTTCGTCTAAAATTGTCTACTATATTAATTGACATATTAATTAAAATTTTCTACTATATCATATTAATTTTCTTCTATATTAAGAAATATAAGTTGTTTTAAAGATCAGTCATTTGACCAGTCACGGTAGGAATAGTGTTAACCTAGCCTAACGATCTTCGCGAGACTGCCGAGATAGCACGCAGTATTAATCGCAGTTACGCGAGATATCGATGGTATCAAAATTTGAACTTTGTGCCGGCACGACACGTTCGGTCTTATCTGTCAACTACGTGAACGCTAACGGGAGAAATCTATTGAAAAATTTTCCTCGTGCGATCGGCACTCGTGACCCCCGGTGATTCTGATTATCAATGAAAATCAATCTCGTCGGTGTCGATGATCTTGATATCGTCGCGCGAGAAGTACGCGAGCGTACATACACGGCTCGAGATGTCTAGTCGCTTGTAATCAGACCGCGGAAGTTCGTGAAAAATCATATTTTCATACACTATCGGTAGAGAAGCGGGACTCGAAAATTCATTGTTTCATTATCGGGGGGGTTTTGAAACTGTATTTTTTAAATAGGTATTTCTCAGATGGAATTACGTATTTTGACACCCTGTGCGTTACAGGGGGTAACGTTAATACGAGAACAGTGGCGGATAGTGATATAAATAATATATTAAGCTTGTAGTAAAATATATGATACATATAAAACCCCTGTTCGTTATTTCCGGAAAAGATACAAGGTCTAGTCTCGCGTACTTGTACTTGGCCCGAGACAAGACCTTGTTTCTAATTCAACAATTACGTTGGCATACCTTTTCACACCTGTTTATAGATTTCTGTGACGTGGGAATACGCGAAGGTGTCTAATCCTCAAAACCATTTAAATTACATTCAACGCGTTACCGCGTATTTTTTAACACGTTGACTGTCACGCCGATATTCCATGACTTACCCGAGGGACCCCGGTTTCAACTAACCATGGTGTTGCCGGTCACCGGTGACCCCCCCGTACCCACCGTGTCAACACGTTCGTTATCAGCGTCGCATATAGTATGTGACGTTCCATTTCTCGTATATGAGCCCGGGCGCCACAAATATGCGACGTGTTTACTTTATCAGTTTATGACATTGAGAGGATACGAGTTCCGTCGCAGTACACGGGTGTGTCGCGAATGGATCGAAAGATCGAATAGAATCGACGAGAAGGTTTAATCAAGATTTTCTGCCGAGACTCCATTAGCAAACGTGTTAAATCGAAAATAGATATTCGCGTGTTCCGTTCGTGGTGACTGACCTTGTATATTTCAGTTAAATCACCTGTGAACGATTATCTTACATACTTCTCGTACGCTTACGATTAGCATATTTGTTTCGCAAAACTAGTATCGAAACCATGGCGTTTTCAAGATCGCAGTTTACTTCCAATGCGCGCGCAATTTAGACAAGGCTGACTTAACCCTAACCCGTCCCTCGTGTAAATTTGACACAGAGAAACCAAATGAAAACGTGCACACTGCACGATGCGATTCTTGTTAAAAGAACCAGTGTGTGCGACACATCGCCTCATTCTGCGTGAACGATGCGAAGAACATCTTTAAACATTTTTTCTACTTTCAATAAAATAATGTGTCAACTTATTTATTTACCTCAGCTTATCATTTACTTTTTTACCATTGTGTCAATTTTACACCGAGGGACATATTACGTTAGGAAAACATGGGATGGATGAGGGTTATAGCGACCGAGAGTAATTCTCGACCCATCTCGATCGGATCGATGGAATAGACCCGTAAATTCGATCGATCAGCAAAAACTTTCTCTGCCGTCGCTTTTTAATCGGCATTGTTTTTTTTGTCGAAATTTTCTCGGGGATTACACGACCGCGAGGGGAATCTGGACTATTTTTGCGAACACAGCCTCGGGGGAAACAACTGGTCCGTTCTATTAATAGCTATGGCGTTATCGTTGCTCCTGCCAGTCAGTCGGTTTGCTCGATCGGGACGTAGAATAAATCGTACGGCGACGAAGTCCCCTTTCGATTAAAATTTCCTGTTATTCCACAGGTATTGTTACTTCAGATGCGCTCGCGTGTAGTCGATCGGTATCGAAACTTTCCTGCGCTCGCGCGACGATATTTGCATCGATAATACTCGCGGTTTAGTAATATTTGCGTTACACACGATACGCGTACCGATTTATATTATATATGTATCGCGCATGGCTCGTGCGTGGAGTAATAGTAACGCCAACGTTACGTTTAGAAACGCCGTTACGTGGCAATAGTTTTCGCACCGAGCTCGCTTACGTCACGCCCGGTAATCTAAACTTTTTTCATGGACTTTATATTCGTCGTTACTTTCACGCTCAAAACCTATAACTATCGAACGTTATTAACGTACTTGACGTCGTTCGAGTGTCGGCCACTTTCGTTGATATACTATTATTTCGATAGTGTTCGGGGAAAATATGTCGAGTTTGGGAAAAGTATTTCGGGTAATATAAAAAGTATATTTAGAAAATTCGATCTTTTATCCATCGCCGCGCGAATATGAAAAATACCATCTCAACCGAGTCGTTTTAATCTTTTCTTCTCAACATTACTATTATTCATATTTCGTTGAATTAGTTATCTTTTTATAACTCTGGGAAAGGAATAATCCAAGTTAAAAATAATCGAGAGAATTCCTTTTAATTCTATTTCGAGTCCAAAGGTTTATTTTTGTATCCCACCCGAATTTTCAACATCAGACAACCCGTCTTTCCCGAGCAACGTATCGAATTAACGCTCCCGGACACGATAAAACGCGTCTATCGACTTTCAGTGGATCCTCGAAATCGCTCTTGCGTTTTACTTGGCAAGTTGCAGCCTTCCGACATTTATAACTGCCGATGTCTGGAAAAAGAAGACTCGTCCGTCGTGACGAGTCGACGTTGTTGGCGGATGCTCAGATACGTTTAAATGTAGCGAGACGTCATCTCTGACGCCTCCGACCGAGGGCGACTAATATCGTTTGCCGCAACGACAATGACGACGGCAACGGGCTCGAGGATATTCGCCTTCTGCCAATTCGCCCGACGGACTAATACGTAGACGCGCTCGGCTATGCGTCAACGAGAAGTGCATGGCACAGATTCAAGACCCCCGAGGAAATTACTCTATTCCGCGACTTCGATCGCTGATAAGGGAATCCTTGGCAAGTGATTGTATCGCGGGGTCGGAGGGGAAAAGAAGAAGAAGAAGAACGGCGAACGCGCCGAATACATTATTTTCACTGCGCAAATAATATCCGAGTTCGGGCTCGTCTTTCTTATTTGTTTTCTTTTTTCCACCGCGAAGATATTTTTAACTCGAATTTTTTTTTAGAGATTTACGAATGCGCACGAGATAGCGTTTGACGCAACGAAGCTTATATTGCAACGAGAAATTTGTACTTTGTTGTTGCGCAGCGTTGACGGGCTTATCTGTCAATTGCGTAAATCCTAACGGGTGGTGTCTATCGAAAAATTTTCTTCGCGCGATTAGCGCTCGCGATCCACGATTATCGTAACTGCGACGAGAAATCGATCTCTTTGATCCAGATTCCCACTTCACTAATCATCCGCGAGAGCCTCACGCTAGAGTGCAAAGAATATAATAAATGTAAATAAATATAACGACGAATGGCACGTGCGTTTATAACGAATATATTTACTCCGATCGTGATAACTTTTTATTCACCGGTGATAAGAAAACGAAAATTATATAAACGAATATAAAGCTTTCGTTGATGCTAGAAAAAATCGTGTATTCGACAAAACAAATAAACAAAGGATCCCTCTTTTGCGCGTTAGCCGGTAGGATCAGCAATTCCATTATTTCAAGTTATTTTCAATTTTCGGCGTACGAGGGCACGAAAATAGTACTGCCTTCCAACGGTTCTGCTAACTATCGAGTCACGCGTGTTTGCGAGAATTCCCGGTGTCATGCACGGAACGTATATATTCGCGCGCATTATCAATACCACGCGACGACGAGCCATCGCGTTTACACCGTTACACGCTTGCGCTTCGAAGCGCGAAGGTATCCACGTTTTCTCGGAACTCGAACAACGGGGATTCGCGAAGATAATCAGCGATCGGGTACAATGATTCTGATTTTCGATCGAATCGCGCGGCGAGATGGGAGAACGAGGGGAAATCCAATCGCGCGACCCGTCAACGGTGCATCTCGCGATCCATGAAATCTGCGCGTGCTATTGTTCGCCGGTAACTACTTTCCACGACATGTCGCACATACCTGATCGTGAGCGATGGAGAGAGTGAGACGCGTTACGAGAGTCACTAAAGTCACGTACGCGGAATGTCAGATGCCGCATCGTTCCACCTTACGTCAAGGTAACTTCCGTTGACGCGAATGTCCGTTCCTCGTATCCGAGAACATTGTGGAATTTTAATGTCGAGCGGTCTAGTTGCTTGTACGTTTTTGGACCGTTTGTTCGGAGCGCAAAGTATATCCGATAAATATCTGATCTTACAAAATGCGTTTTGCAAAGCATTTTTTCAATATCCGTGGTTATTCGTTTGTACGGCAACGAGTGTCCCGCATTACGAATTTTATCGTTGCTCGTTAATTGCTGTCGAGATATTTCGGAAGATCGAGTGACTAATTTTAATGTTACATTTAATTGTAATAATTTTAAGTATCTTCTTTAGCCAATGAGATCGCGTACTTTGCTGTTGCTTTTATTTACTTTTCAAAAGTCTTTCCTCAATTTATATCCCCAATTACCTAGACCAGTCGACGATCGTTGAATCGCTTCCGTTTTTCTTGCATCGGCATTCTCGGATCTTTTACTTCCATTAATATCAATTTTACGTCATTCGAATTCCTGATGACGTTAATTTCGAGAAAATTTCGTTACCGTGAACGAAGAATGCTCGCAGAGGATACGTTGCGGTTGATTGTGGTAAGCCACGCTCATTCCCGACCCTGGGAGACCGAATTATCGATTATACAGGAATAGCGTAATTTCGCTCTACCCTGCCTCGTAATATTCTATTATTGGACGTTCTATCCCCGAGGTACATTCAAAAGAAGATTATTGTCCTACAAATGAGATTCGTAGACATTTTTGTTCACCTTGTACGATCGTTTGCGCGGTACACAATGCAATTGAATTTGATCGTACAATAGTGCCGGCAACTACTGACGAATAACTCGGTACTCGAGCGACACAACGAATATATAATTTTTTACCTCTGGTGCCGAACAAATCGTGGTCGAATAAATATCGACTTATATTCTCTAACCGATCCCGTTCCACCTGTCAAGCGTGAGAAATCCTTTGTCACGAAGTGTTCTTCGGCTCTGTTTGGTTCCGATAATGCGAATCAACTCCGCCGCAGTATCCGGATACTCCAGTACTCGATCGTACCGAGCACGATACACGCGGCTTCTAAAATTCCAAAACGAACCTCGGTGTCAATCGAGAGACAAGCTTTGACACTCCTGACATCTCAATTTCTCCGGTATCCGGGTATTCGAATATACCAATGTTTCTCGCGTTATCGAATTTGGATATCGGATATCGAATATTCCTTTTGATATCCCGAGGCGAACGGCATCCAGCGTATACGCAACGGTACACGATTCTCGCATCGAATCGATAAATACGCGAGGAAATACGGAATAACGAGAGGAGAAAATAATTTTGCCCGTAAACTGTCGGACGTTGTAAATTCATCGACGGGCGTCGGTGGACTTTCTAAAGCTTAAAGGTACGCGCGTCGTTTACCGTTAACGTCATTACCGATTACTAACTGGAGCACAAGGACTCTTCGCGCAAAAGATAGATCGGCCTCCTCCGTACCTACGTCCTTTTGTAGACTTCCTACAAAGTTTAAAAAAAAAAAGAATCGCTCGTCCACAGGAACTCTAGGCTTTAATCCCACAATATGTATCCTTCGGTAGTATCGCGGCTCTTCCTGATCCACTATTACCGCCGTTTATAACGCAACATGCTAATTATTAGCCACGAGCAATTATCGCGTACATCCCGTTGCGGATTACGGCTTCCTACGGCGTTTAAATAAAGAATCGCCGATAGGTAGACGATGCCAGAAATATATATCTTCGCGAAAACGTCACTAATTCCTCTGGCTCGCCCTCGCTATTTCTATCTTTACTCCCGACGCACGCTAATTTTCTAGCCCCGATTAATTATCACGAGTACCCTTTGTGGTACCACTTGTCTACCACTTTGTATGCTTCTTTCTTGTTCCGCCGAAGAGACCTGGAAGTCAGCCAACTCGGTACCAACCTGCGCGCCCGATGACGACATTATCCCGAATCTAGATTAGTGTGAACGAACTCGTCTCCGTCCCGAAAATTTCGTTCCACGTATAACCGCCGTGGTCCTATCATCCTCTCGCTACCTCGAACTTGTTTACGACGGTGAGTCGGGGAAACCTTTTGATGCGGCGATCGGGAATATGTTTCGCGAAATTTTGTCTCCGGAAACTCGATCGTGGCAGTGGATCGCGCGTAAGTCGAAATGGGGGTGGAGGAAAAAAAAAACGGAGGAGCCGATAATCGAATCGTTAAGAGCACTTGCGTCAGAATATTTTCTACGTCCTCGCCGGTCGCGAAGCGTATCGGCGCAACGAGAATAACCGTTCAATGCACGGCCGATCTATTTATATGGCCGATCAGCTGCGCGAACTGGTCATAACTCAATTGCGAGCTTCCCTGCCACCCGGCTAATACCACTTGATCTCCGGGTACACGTTTCGGTCGCGCGTAGGTGCGTCTGGGCATACCCTGTGCGCCCTCCCTGCATTCTCGCGTGCAGCGAGATTATTCGCAAAACCGTACGGAACCATTGGCACGGGGGATAGAATTGTTTTATCCGATTTAACCCTTTCGCGACGATTTTTTCTCTGGGGGGCGGGAAATACTCTGGGTTTTATAAATCAGATTTATATTGTATATTAGAAAGGTCGAAAAAAAAACATCAAGGGACGATGGGGAGTATGGTATGTGTGTATAAGAAAAGTGCAACGCTAACGAGTACTTACTATTCGTCATTAACGGATTAAAAGAATCTAGGTTTGAATGCGGTTAATTAATTTGTTTTCGAAGTGCTCTCTGCCTTTTGTAGAAAATCTGTTTTTTTTTTTTTAATCTTCAATCTTCTCGAGGGTGTGTACATATAATTCGCGTGGTTAATGCAACCCGTTGCAATGGTGAATGTAAATACAGGAACTTTGAAGTTGCAAACTTGAACTTCCTCGCAAAGTTGCTGTTTCTTGAAGTAGACGTACAAGTCGTCCAACTGCGCAACCGTGCTTCCGTCTCTACCTTTACTTCGATTTGTTCTACCCAGGAAGTAAAGACTCGCGTTTGACGTAACGCCACTGCGGTCTTTTAAACCGAGACTATCGAACACCGTAGAACGGTAATCTACTGTGCTTCGCATCTAGATATTTCTCGCATCGATAAAACAAATGTCAGTGGGGGATACGGATCCGTCAACGAAACCACTCCATTTTTTCGATGCCGATAACGAGTCTGATAAATCAACCGACTGGCGACCGCGGGATTATTTGTAGCCGCCTGCAAATATCGGCAAGATTTATCAGCGAAACGCGCAATACCGATTAAAATGCGTTACGCAATATCGCTTATTCGAACATCACGCGGCTTTACCATTTAAACGGAAGCTACCAAAATGCTCGATCGGTCGTTTCGGTAACATTCCATTCGCGGATCGTATCCGTGAGTCGGTATTTCAAAATTTTATCTCCATTTCAGGCCTGTCGTACGATATCGATGGCGTAAAACAGAAGTAACCTTTAACCGTAACGTCCATAATGAACGCCCATAAGCGATGCTGCTCGTTAGAATCCGAAGTTTACGATCCCTCCACGGCCGTTCAATCGTGTTTATGGCCTTTCGAGGCCTTTATACGCGCGAAGTCACCCTACGCGCTTCATCGGGAAAGTAATGAAGCGGAATTCGCGTAAAATAGTTTTAACGAATTGGGCACAACCGTTTCAAAACACTCGGACCGTTAGATCGTGTACTTTCGATCGGAGCGTACGCGCGCGCGCGCGCAGTCGCCGACGTTAATTAGTTTACGAGAAAAACCGGTTTAAGCGGGATATATATCGTGCAACTTGTTCGAATTTTGAAAATGGAGCGACGAGCGATGATGCTACTTTATTTTAATCTCGATAAAAATGTGACGGAATCTCTCGTGTTCGGTCACTTTATCCTCGATTCGTAGAGAAAAATTTATTCGCCATTTGTATCGCACAGTTTGAAGAAGAAAAAGAGAATCGAACGTTGTTACGAGCATCGTGAAACTGTTAAACGTGACATTTTGAACCGAAGATAGAAGACGGAATGTAGAGTTTCCATTACATTTTGACCGAGCTTAAAATAAACTTTTATCAAACCCTTGGTCCATTTGAAAAATATTCACAAGGTGTACAAACAACGTCTCGCTTAAACAGACTCTTCTTGAAAGCTGATCAAGATAAGGGAACGCGGGCAAATTCGATTGAATGTACACGATCTAATGCTTCGAATGCGATAAAACGGTATTGCCTGATTCGCTCAAATTATTTTAGAAAGAATTTTGCGCCGCACTTCATAGTCGCGTAGTTCATCGATCCACTCTTTTAACGCGTACACTCCTCAAATTAATATATTTGTACACCGTCATTCGAGACAAAGAATAACCGTCGAAATATCAATAATACGAATGAATGAAACGGACAAAGCGTTTCGTCGTTGCACCACTCGTACGAAGAAACTTTCCCAAGGGAAATGTACCGATAACCGATAGCAACGATATTATCGGAGTGTGTGCATACAACATCGAAATTCGCGTACACCGATGGTCAGAGCCAGTCTATCCACATTTATTGTAATATTTAGAAATTCGAGTACTATCGACAGTAAAATCTAAGTTCGGTACGTCGTTTCTAATACAACCGGTAAAAAAGAAGAACGGATGGATCTGTATTCCGGTACTCGTGCACCCAAACTCCATCGATTTTTACACCCAATAAAATCGACGTATGGAATCATCGTACCGCGGGTAAAACGATGTCGGAAGACTAGATATCAGTGCTAATCTAATCAAATTAGTAGATACCAACGTATTTACCTTTCTTTCGAAATTACGGCACGTACATCACGATACCTGTCGAGAAGAATTATGCCGATTTACAAACATTGGAGTGCTCGGCTATTCTGGTGGGCTACAATCCAGTAAAAGAATATTCGAGTTCGCTGCGATCGAATAATCCGATGCCGAGGAATCGGGTCTTCTATCGAAAACTCCTGGCATCGGAAGTAACGGAATCTCACGTGGCATTTCGCTTCTCTAACTCTCGTTCTTTGTATCTCCAAATCAGCAACCAATGGCATTAGCGTGTCACGGTTGCCCAGATAGCGACGTTTACCGCGTCGAGCGTTTCTCCTCCGTGTTTTTCTTCAAATACGTCACTTGATTTGCGACCGCTGGTACATGTCTCCCACACGTGTAATCCGCGTACGTGTGCTGTGCTGCAAGACTGTTGTGTTATCTCCTTATAGCGGCTAAATATAGAGAGTACTCTAACCGGCGTTCAAACACGAGCGATATTGATGCTGCCTCCTCGTACCGACTTCGCGGATCGTTCGACGTTCGCTTTTAAATATCGATTTGTAACGATTTATACCCGCGTGTCCCGGTTTTCTATATAAAAAAATAAAATAAAAAAAACGTAATAAAGTGTGATGGGGATTGGTAGTCGTGGTCGGCGATGAATAATATGCGCACTGAATTTATAATGAACAGAGATTTATTATAACTTTAAGATTTGGAGGAGCGAGAGACAAGTGTACTGGTTGAATGTTGAGCTGAGAGTACTATTGAAGGTGTGACTCGAACTATGGTAGAATTGAGAGTGTGGCTGCAGCGGGAACGCGTAGCAACGATGGGCCTCGCTGCAGACTTAGGCGTCAGCATTCTTAGGATCTATGTGCTTAGCAAAGCATTCGAGTGATTAATAGCGTGAGACCGGATGTATATTATTTTGTTTACAATGTCGCGGAAATATATAGGGTGTTACAAAAGATTGAAATTAAGCGGGAACGTAAATGAGTTTTATTCGATCTTTATACGTATACGCGATTTTGCGTAGTAACGTTCGATAGAATCGACGGAATGGTACGCAGGATTTGCATGAAATGCAAATACTATATTTGCTCGCGTACGCGTCGGTTATCGATGCTTGAAAACAACGTCATTATCGCCGCTGAATATTAACGTTAACTGGTTGAGAAATTATCGCTTTTTCCCGCGCGTGTCGTCAAACTTGAATCCACTTTGTCGCGCGATCGTAAGTTCGATTCCTTTGATGTTCCATAAATATGGAGCGCGAGACACCGATGAACGGGCTACTCCAATAGCACTCACGTTTTTGGAAATAGAAAAAAAGGATGTCTCGTGCAAGAGTAGTTCGTTAACCAGAAATACGTATCCCTTGACCAAATACGCTCGTTTTAATGCTCTCCAGATGTTGCGTGCCACCGTTGAATCGTTTACTCTAATTTCAAAAATATGAAAACGATTCCGACGATCCGTTTCTGAGCGCCTCGCCGCTCATAGGATCTCCGCTCAATTTAAATCGTTTCGACAGCGGTGTTCGGTCGAAGGAAAATTTCACAATGCCCGAGGATAATGCCCATCCGTCGAGATAGTACGGGATTATTCCACTTTAAAGCTTCGCGAGCCAATTACGCGTCGCGTGTACTTAATTACGCTCCACGTAACGATCTACCATAAATATCGCAATTCCGAGAAGCATCGATTACCGCGTATCTAAAACAATTCTTCGATTCTCCTATACCATTAACGCCCACTCCGTCGATGATAATCGAATCCGGAAGCATCTCGGCCGGGCTTCCAGAAACTGAACGGAGGATTCGGACGGTTGTTCGCTTTCGCGTACGATACCACAGGTACCTCCCTCTCACCCCGTTCGTCCCTCCTAATACCACCCCCTCTGCTGCGCGCGATCCTTCCGCGGAGTAATGGCGATTGGCGGCGCGTTCAGTTTAGTCGCGTGCCGAGTCGCCGCGGAAGAGGAATGTCTCCGTGACGTCTCTCGGAGAATTCCTGCGCAGAACCTCAAACTTTCCTTCGGGTTCCCGGTCGTGATTTCGAGTATCTGCTACCCGGGATCAGTTCGTCTCGAGTTTCTCTCGGCAGTAGGTGTAGATCACGCGATCGACAAATCGCACGGCGCTGCCCCTGCGCGAAACCGGAATCGAGCGATTAAGTATCGGGAGGATAGGCGAATTTTCTCGGACCGGTAGAGAATTTTGACGAGAGGAAGGAATCACGTTTTCTGGTGCGCGTCGAGTGAGATGGACAGCGGACCGATAGCCGGTCTTGTGGAGTAGAATTGGAATTTTGGAGAGGTTTTTGTTTCAACGGGAAGATGGAATTTGATTTTCTGAATCGTCGCTGATTTGGACAGAGAGAGAGAGAGAAGAGACTTCGGGATGTGCATCGAATCGTAATAGGATTCCCGGTTATTCTGAATTCGAGTTTAAGAACGAGATCGTGGACCTTTACAGAAGTTATTCCAAGCTTTCGGAGTGATTTACTCCAAGTGACAAAAGAACGTTGTACGATCGAGTCATAATCAGTGGCGAGCTGCTAGTTATGCGCGTCATCCTGGAGAGTGCGTAACGCGGACACAATCGGTTTCTAACGTTAAACCCTCGCGTCGTGCACGAGGGACTCATTAGCGATTCACCACACGTGGTGCTCGGTGTATCCGAACGTGTATCGATGTTACCTGGGCAGGAATGTATCGATAAAACTGTGCCATCGGAGTATTTCCGTGTGTGCGTGTCCCTCGTGTTTACGTTGACAATCTAAACGCGGTATTTTAGAAGTTTACAACGCGCACGGTTGACACTGTTCCGCGCGATTTCGTCCGACGCCAGTGACAAAAGATAACCAAGGTAAACTCGTCGATTTGCGCTGAATATATTTCGTGAAACGGTATTCGTGCGCCCGTCGGTGACCTCGCGAGTGTACAAACATTACGGTATCGGGCTGGCACGCCGATTGAGAATAAAATACAGATTCGGCGTTACTTTCGTACTCGAAATCCCGAAGAACGGCGGGATTTTTAAATCGCGTGGAACAACGACCGAGATGTATCGCGAGAAGTGGGAATGAAGGACGAAAGTATGGTGATGTAGACAACCGATCTCGTTGTACTAGAACGTAGAATATATATAATTCGTCATGGCACCTGCCAGTGCTCTGGATTGGTCAGAGCCTTGCCAGCAATGGCGATATCCGAAATTTTGTCCACCCGGGCAAAAGCAGGAGAGGGCGAAGAGCTCGATGGAGCTGAGGGGAAAGGAAGCCAACACGGCGTACAAAAAGTTTTGCAAGTTTCTGCGTCGGCTAGGCAACCGGAAACGTAAGTGTCGTCTCGTAGATTGGAGATTCAGGAATACTCTTAAGCACTATTTTTAACTATGACATTCGCGAATCCGTAGATTTAATTATCAAGTGTTAAAGGACGAGACGGTAGGGGCAAGTCGTTCGTAGGACTTTTATGCTTTTGGAAATCAAAAGTGTCGATACGGTGGTAGCATCTGAAATATGTATGTCGAAGTTTCGTTAACGAACGACAATGTCTTTTTCAATTTCCAAAGCAGGGAAGTTACCCGACAATATGAAACAATAGGGGAACTAAAATTACGATTGCGTATCAAACGCGGGTAAATCTTCGGAAATAGCGATAACTTGTTAACCTCTCAATATTAATATTTAATCGCTACAATGGTATTATTTTTAGACTTCGCGAAGCGCGACACCCACGCGAGAAAGCATAATTTCTATGTTTCAATTAATGTAATGGAGAATAGACGCGCGCGCGTTATCTAAAGCTCCCACAGATTTTGAGGGAAAGAGCAAAGGATTTAACGGAAAATAATGTTGCGTATGACCCGGTAACATTTAGCCCCGGATAGATTTATTTTTATAGTGCGTATCGACCTACGCTTATTTATTTTTTCATTCGACAAGTTCCACTACGTCAGCTCTCGACGCAGAATAACAAAACAAGACCTGACAAAGAGGCTCGAGTTAGGTTCCTCGGCACGTTCCTTTTCCATGCAGATACCGATCAATGATTATGCTATTAACGTATGGTCCGCGAGAATATAACTCGCTTGGAATTATTTCCTTCCGATATCGGATACCACGGCAAAGCGAGAAGGCAGAAACTTTCCGAGAAACGTTCTACGAGGCTTACTTATGGCATTTAAATATTGATACCCGCGATAGAATGCGAATAACGTGTACAGGGTGTCCTATAATTCACGATATTTTGTTCGAGGTGCGATACCTCAAATAATTTTAATTCCAAAAATTACAATAATTTCAAAAATTTTTTTACGAAAAATGCCCGAATCGCCTGAGTTAACGAGATATCTATGAAGGTCGAGAACCAATCAAAGAGTTCGTACAGAAGATAAACTGCGGAAGCGGAGTGCATAGTTGTTGAGGTGTATTGCAAACTGTCCGCATTTATCCAAGCACGTGCGTTGTCACTAAATAACACTTCTCGATAAGTCCCACGAAAAAGGTTTCCTAATGAAAACTTCTGGAGCGAATAAAGCTCGGTCTACGAATAAACAGAAAACTCACCCACGTTTGCCTATAATTTAAATTAAATTAAACTCATTTATTCATCCAGAAATTTACCTCACGCTCGAACATGCGCTGACGCCATACCACTGGGTCACCGTTTCAATCCTAAACATTCAAGGATCGAGCAACTTATCGACATAGTTGCGTTTAATGCACAGCTGATCGCAAGTACGCGGCATTACCGAAAGTCAAGGGTCACCGTACACGACGCGCGTTTCGTCGCTCGATCGCCAACACTGACAACTCATAATAAACCACGGAGATAGAGGAACGTAATTCACGGTTGAAAGCACGTTAGGAGGATTTAATGTTTTCCCGCATCAGTTATTTTTTAGTACCCAAAACATTTCGTAATGTCTCTTTATCTCGAGAGTCAACGATTGGATTGATGAAAACGCATATTCGACAAAATGTGTCTCCAGCAATGCGAACTATTTACAGAATCCATGGACAGCCATAAACGAGCCACTGTAAACCCGCAGTTTATGCCTGGCTGCGATCGTCCGCATTGTTTTGCTACGAGCTATCAGTGTCTCTCGAAGGGGGTTATTTATTATTAACACGCTCGCTTAGATCAAATGTCTGTACGAGCTGTTTCATTGGTTACCGAGTTTCATTAACGTCAATCGAGGCGTCTCGGACAATTTCGATAAGGAAAAACCTCGTTGGAATTGTCCCAACTGTCCCGCCTTGAACGGAGTGTCACCAATTATGGGACAACCTGTACTACGAATTCTAAACGCGACGGTGGGTTGCTCCGTTCGAGCTTTAAGGCACCGCGATCAGAAGCATTCCCGAAGGATTTATTTATCTCGTTGATATCGCAAATCTAAAAAAAACGATGCGTTCTTAAAAATATCGTATGACAGACAGACGTTAAAATATGTATTTGCTCTTCGAATTAATACCGAAACGTTAATGCAAATGGCAAACCAGTCTCGCAAAATGTCAGTGGACTCGCGGTGGCACCGAGAATACGCGTAAAACTTGAAACTATGCTGGACGACAAAGAAGTATCTCTTATAACTCGCAAACAAAAGCAATTGGATCTGATATTTCTTCGCTGATTGATTTTAAACGTGATCGCGTACTTTCTCTCTCGGTCTTTGATATTTTCCAAATCGCCGATTTAAGTTTCAAATACCGAAGGTCGACGGAGAAAATGTCAAGCTTGCGCACACAAGACGTTATCGGAGCCACTTAGTTTTTATTCGAACGAAGTTATTAGATCAGTTATCTTTAACGCATCCTCTTTTTACGGATGTTCGCTTTGACGACATTGGATGCTACGTTTACCTGCCAAGTCTGGCACTATTTCGAGGTAGCCATTGAACAAAGGTCGCGAGATCCCCAGATGGGCGCGTAACGCGACAAAGAGAGTATATAATTCGCGATGGTGCTGCATCCGGATCGTCGACTCGCTGCACTTTTTCTTTCACGCTGGATTTAGCATGACGTATTTATCAGCGGCACCGGGGGGGCGGTGGTTCGAATCGAGACGTGCAACGACGATACTTTTGCCAGAGATCGCCGCTGCTTGACCCACTTTTCAGTTTCGTACCGTTCCACCCGTCCCGAAGGATAGGAGTGTCCCCTAACGCGAAATATAGGGGGTGGGGCGGAATTCTCACGCGCGTAGCAGGGGCTCGTTTGACAAAACCGTGCCGACTAACGGAAATGCCAACCCCTCGTACCAACGTTTCCCTTTTCCTCGAATTTATATCGTCGCTCGGCTTTTCAAGTTACGAGGGTATAGTTTCGGGGGAAGTTTAGAAAAAGAAAAAAACTCAGCTTAAATTTTGTACAGCTCGTATCGAACGATCTGTATAGAGATCTGTAATAGAACGGTTACAACTGGAAATGAAAATTTCTTGTTTTTCACTTCAATCCAAATTACGCTGTTTATCGATTTAATAATTACTTTTTCATTACGATCGAAAGATAAACCCGTCGACCCGATATTTCTTTCCTGCTACAATCGCAAGATAAGGTTTGCAAGTCCGTTTTCAATTCTTAACGAATCTAAATGGTCATTCGCCGTACGGTTCGACGGTCTCGATCGACCGTTTTGAAGTCTGCCTGCTAATTCGTTAGTGGAGGTAATCGCAAACATTCGAAGCATGGCAGCTCGTCAACTACATTCACGTCAGATAATTACGGAGTAAAAAATCAAGTAAGGAGAAATATCGAACAAAAAGGTACCGTAAGAAAATGTACGCGAAATGTCAGGAAATAAAACATGGTCCACGTGGCATCTTATCGTCAGCTGCTTTCGTAATGCGAGCTCCGATCGTTCGTCCGACGATGGTAAAGGAACTATTGACATTCGTCCGCAAAGTCTCTACCGAGACGTTCGGTCTCGTAAAGTCGCAAACGTCACTCAGCGTTTAGAGGTTTTGATTACAGGGCTCGCGATAGTTTATTAAAGGAATGAAATATATGGCGCAAGGTTATTTTAAGCATTTTACGGTTCAATGAGAAAACCGGTCTGTAGCTCGGAGCTCTTAGTATCCATCGGAACTTATCAAGGTTATCTCACTTGTTACTACATACATTCTGCCAACTAGCAATAGCGTTTCGCGTACCTAAGAACACGGTCGTGAAAGAAAATGATTTACGATCGACGTTGCGAAGTTAAGCTTTATAAATGGCGCGAGTACGCGTGTTTTCCTTTTTTTTTTCTCTCTCTCGTTAATCCTTGAAGGATCCACGAAATTTGTACGCGTAGATACGAGTAGGTAATATTGACGTTCAAATTATAGGTCCATTGTGTAATGCGTGGGTGTGAAAGTACTGTTTCAAGAAATTACCACGAATTCGCCGTACAACTTACATCGATATTACGCTAGTATCGTCATCAACGAACCTACGATTTCGGTATAGGAATGTAAAAAAAAAAAAAAAAAAAAATTGCAATACCGTTTACCCCGCTCAAGTGGCCGTAAGAAATTGCGCTTATTTACACAGCCGAACGTAAACCGTTTAACGCAACTTGAACGTCGCGTTTGAAACGTCGGCAATGTGCGACGCGCAAATACGAATGTACTCTCATGAGAGATCTTGCACGTCGCGAGACAAACCGTTTCGTTATGATCCCGAGTCGCTCTTGCCCGAAACTTAGCAATAAAAACAAACCGGGGTTCTTGCTATTCCTGATCTTCGCGTGCAGTGCAGGGTTCTCGGACTCTACGCGAAAATAGCAGCGGCTATTTCAACTGGAGTCCCAATATCTATACGCGTTGTATAAAGGCCGGTTAGACTTGGAGAGTTTCTCGAACGCGAAGAGAGTCTTTCGTCTCGCGAAATTCTTTTAGGTCTGCTATCATTGTTTTATACGGTACGCTGATCTTCGTCGCATTGAATCCCCCCCGCAGGTTTCGTTTAATTTGTTTATCCGCACGTACTTATTAAATATACATAGAGTAGATGGTTGCTCGCGGAAACGATTCTATTAATGGCAGCGCTGTGAGTAGTAAAAATGAATGTGTTACGACTCAGGCTCTTTTCGCTCCAGAACGATGCAATTGTGTCGCAAATAGCAAAGAAAACGCATTCGCGTCGCCCGAAGGATTGAACGCTTTATTTTTAACCGTATTGCTCACTAGCGTCACAGTTACACAAAACAAGGCTCTTTGATGAAAATCAATCGCTCAGGACTTATCGCGTCGATGGGCAGATCGGAGAACCGTTTCGCAGACGTGTTGGACCATTTCCGCGACTCGATCTGTAATAAAAAAAAAAAAAACTAGCTTCCGTCTCTGTAATGAAATTGCACGCTTTGTATCGTCTCGCGTTGGGTGAGAAACGATTGCAAGTGAAATGTAGAATCCTGGGGGATTGTTCTAATGCGAAATGAGCATAGCTCTGGTAATGTTTTCTATTGTCCAGTCACTTGCGGCGCAAAGATTATGACAAAAGCACCTAAACTTACCTTCCCGGTGTATGAATGCGACAAATTTTGAATATACCGTAGAAAGAAAATGTATTCCCTTAGTAGTCGAATTACTTGAAAAACGCTTCCCTTATCCTGTCCCTTGTCACGTTATAGCTATAAGTGCCATATTTATGCTAGATTATCCCCGTAAAATTGGCATTACTATTTCTCATGCTTTAGAACGATAAGCTTCTTTTCATTTCATCCTGTTACTTTCGCTGTACTGTAGCGTTGTGGTTTTCGATTGTTTCTATGGGTGGTGCGATGTACAATGCAGGCAAGGATGGCAGCAAGGTGACGACCGTGGTGGCCACTGCTGGTGCCGGTCCAGATCGTCCCCAAGAGGTCGCCTATACAGACACGAAAGTAATTGGCAATGGCAGCTTCGGCGTTGTGTATCAAGCCAAACTCTGTGATTCGGGAGAAATGGTTGCCATTAAGAAGGTTCTCCAAGACAAGCGATTTAAGGTAAGCCGGTCCAGACGGGTTATCCCGATATCGATTCATCGATATACGCGTTTGTTCGTACCACGACATTGCCTTACGCTGATCGGCGTTGCCTGCTATCAGATTTCTCTAAAATTGGAAACTCGATCAATTTTCATTTGGAAAATAATGGTATCGCGTTGATCGCCACGTTGAAGATCGATGCTGGATAATGGGAGATAGCAGAGCACCACCTGATTAGGGATAACGAAATGTCGTGTGACGAGGAAACTTGTGAAAAATCGGTGTCGTCTCCGATAAGCATCCAGACACGAAATAAATGTATCAATCACGTTTTTCTATTTCCCTTTCAGAACAGAGAATTACAAATTATGCGGCGCCTCGAGCACTGCAACATCGTGAAATTAAAATATTTCTTCTACTCCAGCGGTGATAAGGTAAATTAATTTCACATTCTACTTTAGCAAACGCGAATAAGAATAAAAATCTAATGGGCCGGCGGTGTAACTCATTACACGTCCATTTTAGTTTCTACCATTGCCGTGTCGCGTTTGAACAATTTCTTTCGTCGTACACGCGTGGTAAGGTACATTTCCTTTACACCCTTACGGAGTAACGAAAGAACATTGTTCGAGCGAATACGCGTTTAAGTTAAAGAAAAGTATCCGTATTAGTTTAATGCATGCCACAATGTTGTGTTATTTTGTAGAACATCTTAAACGCAACTAATCCAGTTTTTCATGTGGACGTAAGTTGGAGCGTACCCAGTAGATTGAGATTTCCCTTGAAAAGAATTAGGCAATGCTTTCGTATAGAGAGGCGTTCGTCGAAATGATAACAATTTATTTTTTTCTCAAGTTTCTCGACACGTTACGTAACACATAGAATTGAATTCCAAACGTAGTAGCTAACGCAGCTTGGCTAGTTATAGAATTTCTAAAATCGTGTGTCTGCAGTTCAAAGGTACTAACTTGTGAAACGTTCGTAGGGTCGGGATAGAATGCATTTACCTTCGCAATTTCGAAAGGTACAATACTTTTGCTTCTCAGCGACGTGCCTTTGAGACGACACACCCGTAACTTTGTTCCATGACATCCAGTTTATAATGATCCTTTTACAAATTTCTTTTAGAAGGACGAGGTTTATCTCAATCTAGTCCTGGAGTATATACCCGAAACCGTGTACAAAGTTGCCCGACATTATAGCAAGAGTAAGCAAACGATACCGATCAGTTTCATCAAGGTAAGCTTGAAAAGTTAAATTTAGCATACGTAACGATTTATTATACGCTTGGTCGTGATTAACCATACACGCCGTTTACGCAATCGACGCACGACTCTTAAGAGATATACG
This sequence comes from Pemphredon lugubris, assembly GCA_933228935.1. Lineage (NCBI taxonomy): Eukaryota > Metazoa > Arthropoda > Insecta > Hymenoptera > Crabronidae > Pemphredon > Pemphredon lugubris. Next base: position 6,002,573 of record OW121819.1, on the reverse strand, counting down.
TATAAACTGATGAATTCCTATTTCTTTCAGCTGTACATGTATCAACTATTTCGTTCGCTGGCATACATCCATTCCCTGGGAATCTGTCACAGGGACATCAAACCACAGAATTTGCTTCTGGACCCCGAAACTGGAGTTCTGAAGCTCTGCGACTTCGGCTCGGCCAAGCATCTGGTCAAAGGAGAACCTAACGTGTCTTACATTTGCAGTCGTTATTATCGTGCGCCCGAGCTCATTTTTGGTGCTATTGACTACACTACAAAAATTGGTAAATTCCCATCACGTTCCATCGATCACCACCGCGCGGAGTAACATAATCGAAAGACTGTCATGTTTCCAACAGACGTGTGGAGCGCAGGTTGCGTCTTGGCAGAACTTTTGCTTGGTCAACCGATATTCCCCGGAGACAGCGGTGTGGATCAACTTGTCGAAATCATTAAAGTTCTTGGTACGCCGACGCGCGATCAGATACGTGAGATGAACCCCAACTATACCGAATTCAAATTTCCACAGATTAAGTCGCACCCTTGGCAAAAGGTAGTCCATTAAATAATTTATAATAGTAATAGAGATGTAATATTAGCGTAACGTGTACGTGGGGTTAGGTTTCTTCTTTGTACACTGTCCGTGTATTCTTTCGATTTGTAACCTGGCTTCGTTTCGATCGCATTTCACCATTCTCGTGACTAAGATCAATCGTAAGAAACACGAAAATGAGGAAGAAGAATGGGTTATTTTACCGTAACCTTTGCATGAGATACCGAATTGTTAATGGTAAGGTTCTGTGCAGTCTCGTATTCCTTTCTACCTACGGTTTTGCTACACCTATCGCTATATATCATTTCACCAACACATGTACTCGTGGTTACAGTTTATGCTTCAACGAATGAATGGACTAAAGTGTTCCACGGAGCACCAAAAGATTAGAGTAAGTGGCCCCCGTTGAAACACGTTATTATTACATATGGCTGGCAAACATTCCTCTACTTTAGCCCACTCCACTAACCAACATAACCAACTTTTCAGCATCTGAACGGTTACAGGGTATGTGCAATTATCGCTAATTGACTCGTCGTCGAACGAAGGATGACAAGCTGAACGAAACCCTGATTCGATTTCACACCATAAATCAGTCCGCGTGTTCCCCTTCAAATTAATGTAGTATCCACGTTATGGAAGCATTATCATTATCATTATCATTGTCATCACCGCCACCTAATGTTACTAACAAACACATCTTTGCAGGCGATATGTTGTGGTTATTGAAACAATATCACTTACTCTAATGTTCTGGTGGTATTTGAAACTTGTACTTTCCAATATCCAAGAATTATGTCGCGGAATGTATTGTATATTAAATTGTCATATATTGTTTCCACGCGAGGGATGAAAGGTTGTTTGCAAACTGTGATCATTTTGGTGGCCCAAGTATACCGTTTCATCGTTTATGTTTTAATTTGTGTTCTTGGTATGGTCCAGCTCCTATTGAGCTTGCATTTCACCAATTTTCGATGCGTTAACGTACGACGGCATGAGCAAAGTGAAATACGTCGATCGTGACGCGCTGGATGATACGCAGCGTGTAAGACTGTGAATTCGGTGTCTCTTACTTCGCATCCGCTGTCGCACGTCGACACATCGAGCGCTGACAAATTCAGTGGAATGTAAGGTTTATCGATCGTAGGAGAAAATGCGCATTACCCCCGGGCATTATTTTCCCCTCAATAACGAAGAATTGTATTTTACCGAGTAGTAGTGATACCGAAAATATTACCAACGTACTGCCAGATCCGCTCGATGAAGCTCTCACGGACCTTATTATTACATTCTCATAATCGATGAAGTAATTTTCACAATTACGAGTCCTCATCGCTAACAATGTCAATTTCTAATCAGCTATTTAGTAATTTCCAACGATTCCAAGTGAAACATGTTACGCTTTCTCTCACAGGATTCTCGCACACAGTCTGTTGTTGTGCGAGTCGCTACTTCTCACAGTCCCGCACGTGGTCGAACGCGTCGAGCCGTAAAAAATAAACACTTAACGCTAATGTTTTCAGATCTTCAGGGCACGTACACCCCCCGAAGCAATGGAACTCGTTGCCCGGCTGCTAGAATACACGCCGTCGTTACGAATGACACCGTTGCAAGCATGCGCGCATTCGTTCTTCAACGAGTTGCGCGAACAAGGCACCCGATTACCGAACGGCCGAGAGCTTCCGCCGCTGTTCGACTTTACCGAACACGAGCTCCGGATCCAGCCTGCCTTGAACTCGATCCTAATACCGAAATACATGCAGTCCTCGGACAATCCTGGAGGGCAATCCGAAGCTACGAGTGCTGCCGCGGGGGCTAGCGGTAACTCTAGTGATAATAACGTCAACACCAATACACCCTCCACCACACAGAATACAGACCCCAGCCAATCGAATATGGCTTAAGCTGCTTTATTTTTTAATGTTATAAACTGATAATTCACGTTAGAACTAGCCTTGCGGTGGCGAAAACAATTGACCTTCTGAGGAGAGGATGTCCCCGTTGTAAATTGAACTCAATGGAATGGCGATACGAAGTGGTCTTTGAGCTTTGCTCGCTTAATATAACATTTCCCGTAAAGGGGATTAGCGGACAGACGACTCAGCGGCGTGCAAATGCTTTAATGCCACCTTATTGCCAAGTTGAATTCAGTGTATATATAGGAACTGGCCCGTAACCTCTTTAAACGATAATTGCTAAAAGCGACTCTAGTTGAAAATGTGTAATCTAATGTCTAGTAGCGCGTTAACGTCGCTTGCGTCGTCATTTTATGAAAATACTACGAAACCAGCTTGATGGGTGCCGATGAAAATTGAACATGAATCACCGTACGCTATCGGCTCGTAAAACGTTTCACTCGCCAAGACTGAAAACTTGCGTTTTCACCGTCGTCGTGCACATTAACAAGAATGATTGTACTGGTCAGTGTTTCGTCCCGAGTGAAATAACCTGTAGGTGGAACATCGTGTAGAAATATTTTTTATTGTGTTCAGATTCTAACAGACATTGTCACTATTATCATTGAAGTAGACACACACACACAAATACACATGCGCGCGTACACGACATTTACACACAAGCGCGAGCGAGCGTGCACACACACACACACCCACATACACGTATGCACGCGCACACACACAGAGGACACAGCTAAAACACAAAACATATACTTCACACGCAGAGAGCCTCTCAGCTGAGCATTGAGCAGCCAAGAATGAGTATTTGCGTGCACAATCGATTTATCGTAAGATGAATTACGCAATGCGAGACATGCTGTGTACATCAGCACGACTAAAGAGAACTATAAGATTAATAATAAATCGTCGGAAGTTTCTATTGCCGAGACATGACAGGGAGAAGACAGCCATATTCGTGCCTATCGGTCATGCCTCGACGATTCGAATCGCTACCCTCTATTACTACTACTATTATTATTAGTACTATTCTTACCAATATTACCATTATTACATCTTTCGCAACTTTTCTAGACTCGGGTTTCCAAAAGTTTTCACACTATGCGACGAACTTCTAAATAACTTAGCGGAGCGATTTATTTTTAAGGCAATTATTTACATGCGATTGTTTGACGACTTCACAGAAACCTTTCGATATCTACGTTCACTGACAAAACAGGTACGCGCTGCTATGCATACGAGCAGACGAAGGTTCCTTTTGCGCGTCACGAAATGCTACGTGTCCGCAGAATCACTAATACGTACGGCCGGGACGGCTCCAGATTTTCGTAATCTTCTGTATACTTTGGCCTCGCTCGCGCGCGGACCACGTTTTTGGGTTTTTCATTTACCTGGCAAACATGAACCTCGACGTTGAAAATGTTGCGGCTGTTCGTGCTACATGCATTAGTCTGTGGACCCTGTGCGGCTGGACCTTTGGGTGTGTCGCGTCGTGACCGCCCACCATACACCTACATATCATTGCGTCACGAGAAATAGGACGGCTGCCGATAACGAAGTCTAACCAATTCAGTTCCTTTTGTAGGACGAAAGGACGAACGTTAAAGAGATGGACGGAGAGGAAGAAAGAGTGAGTGGAACAGAAAGAAAGAAAGAAAGAAAGAAAGCAAGATAGTGAGAGATCTTAGCATTCGTTTTAGAGTTTTATGGATGTTGATAATATAAATTAAGTTTGTAACAATTAACCACTTTAGTGATGTATATTCATTACTGGAATCTACCTAAATTACAAAGTTCTTTCCTTGGATTGAAAATTTCATCCGGTGTAATTACAACTCTAATAGTTCAAATGTCTCCTCGTATTCTGGCCCGAAGAAAGCCGTTCTTTGGTTGTTTTCATTTACGTTGTAAAGGAAATAATAGTTCGTTGAGTGATGGATGATGAGAAGAAAGATAACACTTTTCCTGCATAATCACAGCTTCGCATTATACGTTATTTATTTTAGGACATTTCCCCACTGTCGCGTAACGGATCGCTAGAACATCAGGCAAGCTGCTGATAATGCTTCGAGAAGCTAGATGGGTATATAGGTGTATAGTTTGATTTGTGATCGAAAGTGAACGCGTAGATTTAAATTATTTATGTAACCGTGCAAACGTACAGCTGGGTTGATGTATCTTTAACTTCTTCGACTAATATCGCAACTGACATCTACACGTTAAGGGGAGCGGTTGGTTCAGAAATACGAACGATTTGTTACCTAGCGCTTCTTTCGAATTTCAGACCGACAAGGAATGCCAAATTCAAAGACAAAAGAAAAGAAAGGTCCCGAATCTAATTGTGAAAATAAAATGTTTAGTACCTACGAAGTTTGAGTCGCACGGTTCGAATATAGATTGTTGGTTATTTATCGTAATTATTATTAATAAATGAATTCATCGATTTAGTTTGACTCCATCTCTCTCATCGCATCTTACTGTAACTATTTTGATTTGATATCTCAAACGGAGGCGTAGTGACTGTAACTGTAAATTCAAGGTGCTTGAGAACTTCTAAGCAGATCAAGAAGCAAGACAGGCCAAATCTCTGTATAGTCGCAGTTAAGATAAATAACGAAAAGTAACTTATAGCCATAAAGCTACATCGTCCTACACGGAATCAAATGCACGGTCACTGGCTAATCGATTGATCGCACGCTCGTCATGGTGAATTGATTCCATTCTTGATTTGTTTTCATTCTTCCAAAGCTTGGACGCTACTCGACCACAAACACATACCTACAGATATAGCAAACAATGTGGGGAAGAGCCCGTGTAAAATACTGAAAGTCTATATATATAAATACTATATATATATATAAAATATATATAAATACATACATATATATATAACTAAATTACATATATATATATATGCAGATTAATTTTAATAATAGTGATTAATAATAACATTGCTGCTGTTGTAAAGAAAGAAAAAAAAGTAAAAGTGGTTAGAGAAAAAGTTAACTCTTTAAACACTACAAGTACTCGTCGTTTGCCTGACATTCATCACCGTCACCGTTGCAACCACCAATTCTCTTTTACCCCCCACGTCATTCGCACTCTTTCGAAGCATCTAGTGAATAAAATGTAATAATTGTGTAAAGAAAGATAAATAAACTAATTTAATATGTATATATATGCATATATGTATGCGTGTGTGTGCATATGTATATACGTGAAATTAAAGAGTATTTACTCACGTTGCATTAAACTAGACGAGAAAGGAGAGTTTCTCATTAGCTAATTCAAGGAACGGAACTTACGAAAACATGAAAATAACGATCGTTTTGGGTTTTTGGGGGGGAGGTGGCAGAGAGACAGTGGAAGTACGTCATTAGTGCCAGTAGTAATATGTGTATTTCTACGGATCTTTGTGTGTTAGGTTGTACGCAGAAGTATCGCGCTGAGCGGGGATTAAAGAAGTAGAAACACGACGGAAGATCGGTGCTCCAACTTGAACGGGATGAAAATTTGAAATTTGTCGCGTACAGCGATTTCTTCGCTATCCAAGGAATCACTCGTTGGGCTGGTTTTACGTCGACTTTGGGACGGACCATTCGCCCATTATACTTGTTACGCGATAAACTCAATCAAGACACCCTCCGTTCTGGATTGGATCTTGGATGACCGCGAAAGGAAAATACGAAAAGCCATACCTAGACATTACGATCCTCGATTTATGGTACCATAAATCATACTCTAAGATTAGATTATTAATTTTAGTTCGTGGTTTCTTTCAGTTCTCGATGTTATCGAAGTGTTTGCGAACAATAGGACTCGCGAATTAAATACACAGATTGATATTACTTTGTGCGTTTTTAAAAATCTTCGAGAAAGATTCATTGCCCGGAGATACGTGTAACCTTCTTCCATTTATGGTATATGTATATATATATATATATATATATATACATATATATTACGCGGTACCTGTGCATACTGCGACGTATATTTTGCAATTCTAAACTTAATGAGTTTAATACGAAATTCGCCGATAAAGAATAAAGTATGTTCCCCACTATGAAATGGTTTCAATAATTTCGGAAAGACGATACGTTCTTCCTTCCATTCTTCACTGCTCTATTCACGAAATTCATGTTTTTGTACGCAGTGGCGCGTACGAAATATGTGTGAAATGAATAAACGGTTTGACGTAACACGATTTCGTATTAAAGTAATTGTTGCATATTGCAGAAGCGTCGTTTATCGATATTTGTTGTAACATCGTTGATAAGCAGGGCGTTTTTCAATGTTTCTCATATTGCTTACGATCGGGGGTCTATTTTTACTGCAGTTAGGAATAATTATGCATTCGGTACATACATATAATTTTACATAAAACGAGAGCGTAAAAGTACTGTTAGATCGTTGGGATTAGTCATAATCGACAAACTTGGCATAATGTCGTACGTTCTTCTTTTTAAATCTCGCAAGTATCTTGAACGATTTGTAAATCAAAGCTTACCTTTTTGAGACGAAAACTTCACTCGAACATCTATCACAACACCCTCGGGAGAGCGTAACGAGAACATAGTAAACCGCGCACAATTTGTCAGGTAACGTAAGAAGTTAATTAAGCGCGTTCCAGTTTCGACGCAGGATTTTCCTCGTTGACGCAGTCGACCCTCGTTGATGCGAGTCAATTGAAAACGTCGATTTTGATACACACACTTTCCTCGTTTCTAGGAAAGGCTAATCTATGAAACAATTACTAACGCGATCCGATTTTGATACGCGCATATTAACGCGGCTTTCCTCGTTTATACGAATACGACAGATTTGCGACGAGAACGCTCGGTTGTAAGGTAACATAGTGCAATATGAAATTCTTTTCTGTGATAAAAGATCCGCAGTGCAGGAAAGAGAGCAAGTGCTTTAATTTTCGAGACAAAGCTTACATTTCATTCTAAACTACGATAGGTACGTTAGATATTACTACGAGATAAGTCGCACTCACAATTTGTAACACGATGATAGTCTTTAAGGCTTGATTACACTCGCGCATCATTATTCACGACCACCTCGACGAGTCTTGCGAAGTTACCGAAAGAACATTGCTTTCGTGCTGTCTACCGAATATACGTTTTCGATTATCTATACGAGAATCAACTTCGAGAATAAGAGAACACGGGCGCGGTGTCGTTAGAGAACCCGAACGGAGCGAAGTGCTTTCGAGATTTTTTAGAGGTGAATTTTAGAAACGGGCGTGCGATGCTACAACAATTTTTATAAGCTTTTCACTTTTGCACCACTAGCCATTTCGTCAGTAACATCTTGTCACGTCACGTTTTACGCATTGTCTCTTCATAAAGTAAGATGTTGGATCGTCGCGAATCGGAGAGTAACTCGTAACGTCAACGACGACCAATCTTTTTGACTCCTGGTTTTTCTATAAAGCAAGTGTATGTATGGATTGTGTACACACACATGTGGGTGTGCGTGTGTATATATATATACGCGTGCATACATTACATAAGGGATGAAATCCGATACGACGAACAGAGAGTGAAAGATGAGGAATAAGGATGAATCGTATTTTTGTTTCAATTACAAAAAATAAACACAAACAAGACGGATGCTGTAATCGTAATTATAATTCACGAGCTTCGGATTCTGAATAACGCGCCAATTGCATAATTTGTTTTGTTTCTCGTAGAAGTGAAAACTTGTTTCTTCACACGTACCTACGTTATCTGCCTACGTTTCGCACGTCGTACCGCTTTGTATAACACGTAATGTTTTAGGAAATAAATGGGACATCCTCTTCAGAAGTATTCCCAAAGGAGGTGTATGTATTCTTTAATAAGTCACGAGTTATTCGTTTCTACGCTTCGCATAACACGGGCGTGCCTAAAAAAACTGGAATATTAGTTCTTTCGCTTCGGATTGGAGTAAATTCGATCGCTTCGATGGATTAAGAAAATTAAATTGTATAGCACCTTGCCCCACCGCAGTCGATAAGCGACAGTACTTTTCGCGAAATTGGATACCGTCTCGAAATTAAATCATCGTCGAAGGATGTTCGGAATGAATTCCACAAGATTTGGGACCTGCCGTTCGACTTAACGAACACGATCGTCGAAAAGAGATCGCGTCTGCGAGACATTTGAATCGTGGAATGAAAAGTACTTGTATTCTACACGATCCTCTTCCCCCTTCATTAGCGAACTGCCTTCGTCGGCTTCTATATAGAATAGACGATACGAAGGAATCGTCGGGCAACGCGAAAGAAGGTGCGTAATGCTAAAAGAGAAATGAAGATGCACGAAGAAGTGAAGCTGAGGAACGAAGAGAGGGCAGATGACGATCGACGAGTAGGAGAAAACTTTACCGTCGAACGAAGATTAAGATGAGAGAATGCGAAGGGTGATGATAATGACAAAAATACCACCGTCTATAGAGTGCGTCTATAATGTTACTCATGGATGTACTATACTAGGGAAAAATTGTTTAATATACATAGTAACAGGTAAAAAAATATTTACAATGCAGTTAAAAAAGATTTTAAAAAAAGTACACACAAAAAAGAGTAGTGGTAGGTACTACCGTGATACACGCCTACAAGATAACGCGCTAACTTTAAAGGATGACTCGGCGAGAAATGAGCGAATGAGCGATTTCTGCGTGTATGTACGCTGCGTGTGTCCACGTGTGAGAAGAAGGAAGAATGACTGGATCGAAGAAAGCGTGTTTTTGGAACTGTGGCGGCAGCTAGAGAGAGAGAGAGAGAGAGAGAAAGAAAGAGTGTGAGAGAATTCTGCAGCATACGGATGCATGTACATATGGATGCGTTTGTATGCATATGTATATTTATCTGTATGTACTACATAAACACAAAAGCGCATATACTATATGAATATGTATATGTATATGTATGTACAGGTAACTACATGACGACACTATGCGATAAAAGTAGTAAACTCTTATTACAATTGCTATGTTTACAATTATCACGATTATTATAATTAAATGATGTTCTATACATATATAAATAACTATAAATACAGTACTTATCGTTCGTTTCGCTTCAATTTCTTCTCAAATGTTTTTAGTTTTACACGGTCACATAGTCGATATGATACTTGTAGAATATTAATGGATGTGTTTAAGCGAGAATCGACAGCCCCTGTTATCGAGGCTCTATATAATAATTATTATTATTGTACATTTTGTGGTTTATTTAACAATAAAACATTAACAATAATGTTGACAAGGGTGCATTTTAATTTGTACGATGATCTTCGAGATGAATCTCCTCTATCGCCGTATAAAAGAAGAAAGTGTAAAAGGAGTGCTAATAGTAAGTACACACGGATCAAAAAATTGTAAAATGTTTATTTCGTAACGTAACAAGGATAAATATCGATTAATGTTTTCGCACAACCGAACATTCGGTAATACCGTCGAGATTATATTTTCCGCGGTACTTATTCGGATCTCTGTGAACGGATAATTGTTCTTTGTTGGACATCAACCGAGAAGAACCTTTCTTATCATAGCACCGCTGACCACCTCATCGCCGTCCCGGGGACCGATGCACTTGCTGCTGCAAAGGTACTGTAGCAGAGGCAAACGATATTTGCCACAGAAATCTACAAATTTGACGTGCTCCACTCTGTCGTTGAAGAAGACACCTGTACATGAAAATTGTATTACTCAACGCATGCTGACATTCATGCGTAACATTACGCAAATCGATATCACGACATTGATACTATTAGACATTGAACTTTCGAGAGGATGGACCGGCTGCTGACCTTTGCACTTTGGATTGACGCAATGATGCCCACTGTTCAGATATTCCACCAGGTTTCTCGGTATGCTCTCCTTATTGTATTGAATGTCATTGGTTTTAATCACTCTAGCAGCGAGCTCCAAGAGAGACGGAGGATTGTGTGTCATGTCTGATACGAACCCAACCACCAGAGGATTGTCTCTCAGAGATAACTGTTCAGCGTCAAAAACAGAAAATATAGTGGTGAGTCAAATTAAAAGTGGTATCTTCTACCATGATTTGTACTATTTCAAGAGGTCTCAGATTACGCCTTAACGTAGAACGTCAAAATATTTACAATGACAGTGAGTCCTGGATGCCTGTAAATAATTCTTGGAAACTCACCTCGGTTAAGCATCTCAGCGTAATAATCTCAGTTGGCAATATTCTCAGTCTATTCTTGTGTAACAGCAATGACTTAAGATTTGAAAGTTTTGCTATAGAACTAGGTAAACTTTCTAACATATTGTCGCAGAGCACTAAAGCCTGTAGAGACTTAAGTTGCCCTAATGTCGACGGCACTTCTGTTAGCGTGTTGCCACCCATCGACAGCACTTGCAATCTACGATACGGAGTAAGATCGTTCAATGGCGTTACAAAATAGGAGGCAAGAAGAGAATTATACTTGTATACAAAATACAGATCATTTACTCATAAGTCACACGATACCTTTGCAATTTCCAAATATCCTTTCTAATCTCACTTATGTCATTGCCACCCAGGTAAAGGTACTTGAGCTCGGCAAGATCGAGAATTTGCTCAGGAAAATCTGTGAGCCTGTTTCCACTAAGATTTAGCTCACGTAGTCCTGGCAAATTATCGAAGCTCTTGGGCAAAGAATCATTTGTCAAATTATTGTGCTTCGCTATTAGGCAGAACAAAGGGCAATTTCCGAGAAAGTCGGGCAAACGATTTAATCCGCAGTTCGATATATCCAGCGAATTCAGATTCGTGAATCTGACGATGCTTCGCGGTATGCTGCTCAAGCGGTTTTGGTGAAGCAGCAGGGTATCCACGTGCTCGGGATATTTAGCGCTGACGAAATGCTCATTGAGCACGTGAGCGTCAAGCATCAGGTAAGACAGGTCTAACGTCTTCGCGTTGGAATCCGAATCGCTCGAGTCTGAAGTATAATTCTCCATGGAGATGCTGTGAAAGAGAGGAATTTTTTTATTCCTTATTCTTAACCCTACAATCGTATATTACCCGATTCCTGTCTCGTAATTACCTTTTCTTTAATTATATTTGTCATAGTTTTAAATTTGTTAAACATAACGAACGCTTATCTAACTTTTAACGTGTAAAACTGCGAGCTCTGAATCGACCTGATAGCAATTATCTGGAAATTATTGGCGGGTAAATTCACGAAGCTGGTTGAATTCCACTGGCTTGCGCCGGGCCGCCGAATTGTTTAAAAAGATATATGTTGTTTCTATCAATAAACAGAAACAATTCGAATCTAAAACGATAGTATTATAAAAATTTCCAAAGGTAGTTATATTGAAAAACTTTTTTAAAAAATTACAGGTATCCGTTGCAAAATGACGAATGGCGCGCTCAAATTTATCTCCCGCGCATAAACTACTGCATTCGTATCGATAGTATCGCACGAAAATATTTACTCCTTTTTCGGGCCTTACTTCGTTTTATTATTGCTCATCATGGCGTGCATGCGCGAAAGCAACGATCCGAGAGCAGACCGACTCGTGTGCTAATTCAAACCTGTTATAAGATCTATATGCACCTGTATATATAAGCAACTCTGATATCAACTTTCATTAACAACTGTCAAAGTCATTCGCGCTCAATCAAAAACCAATTTCGTCAATCATAAAATCACGAGAGCACTTTTGAAGTAGTTTGACGAGCAGCGTAATTATGGCACAGAAAATACGAAAACGCGTATCACCGTTTCGGTAAATAGATTGAAAGACACGTGCGAAGTTTCATCGTTGCGTCTTACCTCGATGCAGTTCTACGCTGCGTTCCTTGTTCCTTCTCCTTATCCTTTTCTTCTTGTTATTCGATGTTGTTGAAACGGCACTATTAGCAAATATTGTATAAAGGCACGTCTTCATTCGCGAATCACGAGAGAACTGGAACGCATGATAGAGCACAGCACAATGTACTTACATACGCATTTACATACGCACGGTAGCGCGAATCGAGACTGAACGATATCTGGTTTTATCGGTTCTCTTTATAAGTCGGTTCATTGGCGCCCCGTCATCGTCGCGTCGGCGACGCCGACGGCGGTGGCCGTGCACGCCGTGCAGTAGCCGTGGCCAGTATGCGGTCACATGCATCGGGTAAATGTAGGTGCAACGACTCCAATTCGCAACACATCGATGCTACGATGCACATGGTCAAACTCACTTTCGATATCATTTTTAACAAAGTCATCGGGATTCTCTTATCGCGCTGATAAAGTCTATTTAATATTCGATCGTGACTACAGAGAACTCGGTGGGAAAAACGCAATCGTATGAGATTGCACAATGTCATATGTATTGAAATAACATTTTTTTCGTTTACGCAAGACAACGTTGATATACACGTTAACCGGAATTAGGGACATAATAGATAAAATTAGTTCAAATCTGTGTTTCGGACTTTTAGAAAATACTTTTGTAAGAATCTTAATATTAAGCGAGTTTCCTACTGCGACAATTTAGATGTGGATCATTGATCACCTCGGGGTGATCGGGGTGAGAAACGAGGTGGTGCGTAAAGAATAGATCTAAATCACAATAAAGCGTTTTTAAACTTCGCATACACGATCCGTTTTGTCTGAACAATACAAAGCCCACAGGTAAGTTCTATTGTTAATGGTAAAAAACTGAAGGGGTAAATGCGGCATGAAATAATCAGGATACAATAGAGTATTGCATTCATGCAATTCGAGACGGACAGCTTTTTTATTCGTATCCTCAATAACGCATAGAAAACAACTGTTTTGTGGTCTATTGTCTATTGTCTATAGTCTATTGGTCCAAGGCATTCGACATGCTGGGATCAAGCTATCAGTTGTATCGCGTGACGCAGAGTCGTTATTTGAACCAGTTGGAGCGCGATGTGCCGTGCAATGCAGTTCAATGGGCTCGCAGAGTCGACGATTAATTGGAACTTGTTACCTAGATGGAGTCACCATCCTCCTGGAAGCGAGTTTGAAATTTGATTGATATGAACATTTTAGTCGTCTCCACGTAATTATTTACCATAAAGCAGATATTCACCGAGATTATACGAGCGCATATACACATCGCAATAATGCATAATTAACTATTCCTGACTAATATACGAAATAATATAAATGATCATTAAATTATGCAAGGTTGAGTAATTTGGTAATTATTGCGACCGACGTCGATAGAAATTATTCTGAATTTATAACCAGTACACTATTAGTAATATCGATTTTGTTGTTCCACTAGATATGGCAAAAATTAAATACTGAAAGACAATTATTATAATATCATTATATTTATGTACAAAAGAAGATTATAAATCATACAATTAATTGCTTCTATATTCAGTACACGAAAGTGATTAGTTCCTATAACATTAAACGTAGTAGTAGTAGTTAAATTTTTTTCACCTCCGAATGAAACTTAACATCAGGCAATTACTGGCTCTGTTTTTTGAATCGTAGACAAATTTTAACATTAAGCGAAATAATTGAAGACAAGAGTGAGAGTAGAATTGGACGCACATAAGTGGAGGTACATTGACTATTTCCTTCCTTATGAAAAATTCTTTCTTATACACAATTAAAAGTTCTACATCTATTATAGATCATCTTTTTCTTTAAATACCTTATTCGCGTTCATTATATGTTTACAAAATTGACTTCGCATAAAAATACTTTTCTTATTGTACATAATTTTGTGACATACTTATCGAAATGTAAATGTAGATATTAGTTGCAGAATAATATATTACAGCTTTTTACATTAGAGGTACGAATCAGACACACTGATTTATTTTATTAAATTAAGTAACGACTTTATATAAAAATATTATATAATGCGACATAAATAGTTAAGTATTTTTACAAATTATCATATGAAATATGCATTGTACAAAATGTATTATTTTAAATACTTGTGATATCAAAATGAGGACATTAAAATAAATAATAAATAGATTTCAGATTCAATATCGCTCAAGTCACATACACACTGCACGTTATTGTTAGCATATAATAAATAGTAATATTCAAATTTTATAATCTTTTTTCAAGGCACCACATTGTAGTCATTACAAAAAAGTTGCAAAAGGGTCTACGCTTTCATAGTTATTTCTAAATTTGACGAAGCTATATACTTAACAGCATTACGTAAACGTAATCTGCAATTCTTCAGCCACCTAAATACCTAAATAGGTACAAATGGTTCAGTACAGGATTCGATTCGCTTTATAATGACATACTCGCTGAAACTTCGACTGCGCATATTATGCGCATAATATTCTTTACGTGTGTCGTCGAAAAAACTGATCTCGGGTAAATCCCGCATTTCTGTCAATCTTAAAATTCGAAAAATATTAATACTTAGTTATCCGTGCGATTTGTCACGTTTAACGGACATCACGAGACGTCACTAAAAAAAAATTAAACAATTCTCCGAATCTTTTGCATTTAGCTTCCCGCTCGCATTATCAATGATAATTGGAACAGATAATTAATTACATTTTTCTACTTCGCAAAATAATATCCTTATAGTTTCATGGAAACTGTCGTATACCACAGAGCAGAGTACAGCACTCGCATCGATGTGCTCTTAAGTCGATTCATTAAAAATATTATACGTTTCATTTTTTCCAGCAATTATCACACATTCAAGACAGTTCCCTAGCGAGTTAACGCCAAGAAGAAACGGCCGTATCACATCGATATACGCACCCTGGGTTGAATGTATGATACAAACTATAAGTGCGTCTTTGATAATATTTCTATACAACGTTCGCTGCAATTACCGATTTAGTCAGCGAGGATAAGGACACAGTTCTGCGTTATAATACTTTCGTTTTTAGATCAAAGTAAGACAAGCACGCTGCATTATCAGCGATGTGAGAGTACTTGGTAAACTTTAGTTTACCGATATTTTTGGGATTATTCGCATTCCCCGAGCTAGTTCAATCTCCTTACAATATACTGAACAAATCGAAGTATATTCGATGATCGAAAACTTCGGATTTCAATCCATGCCGTTATACGAGCGCACGTCGAATAGTTTTCAATACCAAAAATGTTTAGTACCCGCACATCGCTACGCGTCACTAACGGATAAAGGAAAAGAAACTATAAATCTATCCTAGTCAGCCTTCTGTGTGTTCCCGCTTCGCGTGGTACTTGAGCAGTAGCTGCCGGTCGTCCCGGTACTTGTCATTAGTGTTTATTTGGGTGAGAGTCTGAATCCGGTTCAGAACTGGAGCCGGAAGACTCCCCAGTATTAACGTTCGTACTGCAGCGCGAGCTCCTTCGGCTACTGGAGCCCGTGTGCCGGCATTTTTCGCTACGATCCACTCCACCTACAATAATTTCAAGTACAAATTAATACGTTGCTCCGAAAACATAGTTAATTGTAAATCTATCTTTTACGATATTCCTGTGATGCTATAAAAACAATTCCTTATAAACAATGAAGACTTTGACGGCGGCTGGCAGATCCGCGCGATATTACGAATTCGAGCTGTTGCCCGACCTTACGCCGGCGCATTTAAGTCTATGAATAAAATCTTATTTTCTTTTTCTATCTCAATACAATTTACAAAATATATTCCCTAATTCATGCGGTCGCCAAATTGTTAAGTAGAAATATATTTTGACCAAACAGTATACCACAGTCCTATTGATTCGTTTCTGTAAACTTCAGAATAAATACTCACTGGTTAATGGCGTATGAACTTCGACCTTTATGTTAGCCGTCGCAGTGACCTTAGTTGTAATGTGGGATGTTGATGTTACTGGTGACGTTCGACTAGACCCACTTGTGTCTGATCCGCTACAGTTCTGTTAGTTAACACAAAAGGAGAGCACACACGTTAATCATGCATCGGAATTCGCTATACTCACATATCATCCGCGTTTCATCGCGCGCAACTCATACTATCGTGATTGCAATAAATAAGCAGGTAAAAACGCATGAAGCGGAAAGTATCAAAAAACATTCTCAACGTTGTACAATGATGTTGTACTCGCACGTGAAACAAAACGGAAAAAACAATGAAAAATTGGAAAATATCTTTCTGTATCTTAATTAAGAAATTTAGTTGCATCAATCGTTTCGAACGTACCTGATTACCACACGTCGACGTTGTTTCGACCTTCAATTCGGGGTGCACGATGATACAAGATTCTTGCGTACTGTGCCAGGAATTAGGTTCTTCGGTAATCGTCGTCAACGATGGCTCAGCGTGCAGCCTCGCGTTATCGATTTTGTACGATCTTCTGGGCGACGCCGGTGGCTTTGATCTTCTGACGATCGGCGAGGCGGGTGGAGTGGGAGTTGAAATGCGATCCGGATGATCGTTAGGTATCACTTCTGGAGACGGTCCGATTAAAGACAATAAAATGGGAAAGAAGAACAGCCCATTTACTAGACCGATTCCGATGAGGCAAAGTAATACAAGGAAAAAATATCGCACTATGAAGTCGAATTCGGAGAAGGCCAACATGACGACAGCGAGGAAAGTTGTTAAGGCTCCGTGAACTACGGGCGCGTACATGTGCTCGAGAGCCAAACGAATTCTTCGATCCCTACTTCCGATGCTCGTAACGAAACTCTGAAACATAAAATACAGATCGTAAATAAAAAATTTGTTTCATATTGATTAAGTTTGTTTACGGAATTGTTTTGTACTCGTACTAACCAGACAGATGTGCACGGTGAAATGTACGGCGATTCCAACGCTGACGACTAAGAGAACTGCTGGAACAGCGCTCAATTTGATATCGCAGAGGCCCATAATTCCGAGAAGTTGCAAAACTACAGCGGCGAGGGATGTACCGACTAACAGAGCGGCCCACAAGTTTAGGAGAAGCACTCCAACGACCGTGACACTGGCTCCCAGGGCAGCTAGCAAAGCGATACCCAGGCAACTTCTTAAATCCATGTACTGTTCCCAAAACAAGAACGGTATACCGGATGGAAAGTTTGGTAATCCGCGTTCCTCGAATTTTCTACACAACTTTCTCACGCTACCGATCAATTCGGTGATCTCTTGCGTGTCCGTGAGCTTGTGCAAATAAAAAGGCATTTGCGCGTACGTCAGAGGCATGCTTTTTGGAATTTTCAGTTCATGATCATTGGTGTAAATCCACTGTCTCGGCTCCGGTCTCAAGTTAGCTTGCGACGCACCGTAAGCCAATGCATCGTTCGACGCCCACGCGCTTAGATAATTGTAAAAAGCTCGCGGGTTTATGATCCCCTCGGAATCGACGAGCCTGACTTGAGTAATTAACGACTTATCGATGGGATTATCGACATGGCCCGTCTGCACCAACAGCTTATAAGCTAGGATAGCCTCGTCGCTGGCGTTCTTGTGCCACTTTTCTTGCGTGATGCACCCGTTGTTATAATCTTTATCGAACGAGGCCTGTAATCCCTTAAGCCAGTCCCTGAACAGACTCAGCCAGAACTCCGGCAGCCCTCCGTCGTCGTTTTTGATCACGTTCTTTATCCTCATGAAAGCGTCGTGATACTCGTAAAGCAACTTCTGATTGTTGGGATACTCAAAGTCCCTCCCGGTGACGGCGTACATGTTGTAAAATCCAAAATGCTTTGCCTGAGCAGCCAGGAAGGAATGTTCGTTGGAATTCTGCGGTACCAGGTCGGTTAATTCCAATCCGTCGTTGACTCTCATAGCCTGCCATACACTGCCGGCCAACACGGCCATTAAGAGCATCATTCCAAACACCTTTGTCGCCGGTCTAGTTATGAAGGGCGCGTAATGCCTCGCCGCCAATTGGGTCAACGAGAAACTGAGGCAATCGTCCTGCGTGCAACCGGTAAGAGTATCCTCCTCCGTGCACTGCCTATCGAAATCCGTGTCGATCATGTTACCACCGACCCAAGACTCGTTCTGTACGTTCTGCGAAGTTAGGATTTGCGTGCAAGTTTCCCGTCGATCGGGCGGTATAGCTCTTGCCACCGTTTGCTTCGCCGTGCAACCGTTGATCGCTCTATTCGCGTATTTGTTCTTACCGGCGTTCGGTTCGGCCGGGCAACAGCAACAGAATATATCCGAGCGGCCCGAACGACGTCTCCTCAGATCCAAACTGACCATGGCCGGAAATACCAACAGCATCGCGGCTAGATTGAACAGCAGTAGGATACCGGCTTGCAGGCAAAACACTCTCAACGCTGGAATGGGTATTAGAGCGGCGGCGAAGAAAGCCGAGACGTTGCTCAAGCCAGCTAAAAGGACGGAGAGTCCGGTTCTCTTAAGTACTACTCCGGTCTGTTCACCGCTGGGTACTTCGTTCACCGAGAGTTCGGCGTAGGTGTGCGTCAGTAGGAACATATCGTGAACGCCGAGTCCGAGCGCCAGGAACGGAACGATTTGAGTGGTGGCCGCGTTGAACGGAATACCTAGAAGGGCGCAGAACCCCAAACCGGCGGCCACCGTTGCGCATACCAACATCACGCCAGCTATGCCAACTCCAGCTTGGGAACGCACCGGATCCTTCCACCGAACGAGCGCTATACCCGCGTACAGCAACTGTAACGTAATGAGAAAACATTGTAATCTTCATATTGGTTTCAAGTACGTATCGTGGGGTTAGGAAATATCGGGAAAACATTGGAACGGTCTTTCCCACGAAATCGAGGGTCTTCGAGGTCTCGATGTCGAGTGTCGCGAGTGAGATGTACGAATGTTTAGATTGAGTGTTAAGAGTGCGAAGAGTGAGGCGGGTCAGACTCGTCGACGTAGGCGGTCGAACCTTGCGCGGTTCTGCAGAATGTCTGTTTTTTAAATGTCGATGCGTGTCATAGGCGACACGTAGAATAGTGTGCGATGAGTCTGCGTGATTACGTGTGATGCCCGAAAGTGCATAAAGAGTCGCGAGGATAGGAAGACGGCAAGAGTATTAACGATGATTTTGAGAAGAGAGTATTGAGAGAGAATTACAAGTATCAAGACGAACCTATTTAGAATTTTTTATTAGGCTTGACGATAGTTTTGCGTGCGTAAAACTAATTTCACCCGCTGTGTTTGTACTTTCTCTATTCTCTTCAATCTGATTTTATATCACAATCAGGAAATATACTTTACCACCATTCTTTTTTTTTAAAGAAAAGGCAATTTCCTACAGTATAACTGGCGCAAAACACTTTCGTAACAAAATACAAGAATCCACAGTATCGAAAAGTCTATGTTAAGCAAAAGAGTGTATTATTGAAAATATCACTCACCATCAGTGCGCACCCAATGGCGATCTTCATAACAGACACCTCGCTGTACTTCCCAAGTATGTCGTTCATCGTCGTCGTACTGAAAGCGTACAAATTGTACGGCGCCGAGCCATTCGAGTCGAGATGTTTCTTCACTTGATTACTAAAGGCTCGTTGCCAGGTCTCGAGCACCTGAGACGCCTTCTCCTGAGACCAGTCGATGTGATGCACCTTGTAGGTGTTGGCCAAGAAATCGTAAAGTTCCCGCTCGCCCATCAGTTGCACGACGGTCTGGAGTGCAGCTGCGCGGGTCAAGTGACCGGTCTTATTGTGTTTGGCACCGCCGACGACTAATTCTTCGGGCCAGTGCATGTATTTCGCGGCGAAACCGTAGCAACCACCCGTCAATTCGGCTCCTATGTCCGGTACCTGGTGGAAAAGAAGAAATTTCGAATAAACGCGTGATTCGATAATTGCGTAATTATACATTGTCAACAGGTATATATTAAAAATCGGCACCACTGATAATATCAAATAACTTTAGCTCGGCATATCTATTCCTTCCCCCAAAGGTAAGAGAATTATTCGGCCGACTTGTTCTCCGTTTTAAGTTCTACGTAGCGTGGTTTACATTTTCTGGGCAATCTCTATTGAGCGGAATAATTCTCTGCTACCAAAGCTTCCATTACTTTACAAATCTGTTGTTATGAAATATAAGCGTCGATGAATTATCGAAAGTATTTGTCCGGTAATATATTCGTTTTAGCGGACAAGTATACCTCGTAGTTCATCCTGTCCACTGTTATTTATCATGGCATGATATAGAGGACATTGGACAAGGTCCAAGCAACTAGACGGCGATCGTTTAAAGTCCTGACTGGTATGCTCCTTTTATAGGTCCCCATAAAACCTCGCTGTGAGGTCCGCAACACCCCAGGCCACCCCATGCCGTCTCACTTACAATCGCGTTTTTATCATTTCTTGGGGCACGAAGGAACGCCCATTCGAACCCTCCTTCTGTACCAGAATCGTTCTTTCGACGGGCAAAAGAATTCCTAACGTGACTTAACACGGCTGCTACTTTCGGTCACGCTCGAGAAATTTGGACGGGTACGCTCCGGGAAGATCATCGGTTTAAGTAGCGTACTTTAACAGTGACAAAAGTCAGGTTTACGTTCTCACTTATCGGGCATGTTTATCATTCAAACTTTTTTTTTCTCCAACAATCGCGGTTCGACGGGATAATAATTTCACGTATATCAGCTAATTACGAGTTAATTACTTCGTACTCGAGACAGGGGGCTTAAGAAACTTCGAAAATGCGGAAATTGTCCGAGAATGAAACGCAAGGACGAGATGAGGATACTAACGAGTCGATATTAAGTACGTACAATTAAACTGCAAAGTAATGCATAGCGATCGAGTAAATAAACGAGTTGGGTGGCAATGAAATTAAGAAGTACACATTATCCCCCGAGTTTCCGACTTTCCGATTCTCGTTTCTTCGTATAATTGCCACGGATAATTATGCGTCGTGACGATCCCAATTTGTTGACCGATTTCGAGAGAGAACTTTGATTTAACGCAATCCCGTCGGCAAAGCTCGAACGTCCTTTGGGTGTCTACGTTTACGATGCGAGAGGCCACAGACCCGTGATGTGACACCCGCATATCAACAAGGTCTGCCGGTAACACTAGAGCCCACCTACCACGATTATCGCGTGTCTCGAGCACTGCCTTACAGTTTACCGCGAGTAACGATAGCTTTACTAACTGATTCTTGAAAAATATCTCTTCCACATAAACTAACGTGTGGCAATAATTGCGGTATCGCGTTTAAACATAGAATTTTGGGAAAATTAAAATCGAGTAACCGAAGCACCTGTGTTTCTTAACGTACACCTATAAATTCATTTTTCGATGCGATTCGACCACCCAGAAAGCCCGCATTCGTTCTTACCTGAAAAGATACAAGGTCTAGTCCTCGCGTCCTAGACAAGATCTTGTCCCTCGATACTCGGTGTAAAATTGAAATGCAGTGATCCCGAAATGCCAATTTTTAGTGCGCTTTACTAGTTCGCGAACTACGCGTATGAGATCTAAATAATAAAAATGTTGGACTTGGGAAGCTTTTGTTGCCCAATTTATAAATAAACATTCATCTACGCTTATGTTGTCTCTTGTGATTTGTTTTATCCTTCATTCTAGGATCAATACACGTTACACAATTCCCGAATCATTAAGATCAATCAGAGTCAGTTGCAAAAAAAAATTATTTTACGGCTCGATGGGCGTTAATGTTTCGCGAGTGCAAAAACACTTGGAAAATGCGATTTATGTCGCATCGTCTGGGATATGTAGGCCGAAGCATCGGCTACTACAGGATATCGGGCCGGCATACCAAATAAAGCTCAGCGATCGAGATTCTACCTGTGATTCGGCCGAGACGCGCTGCACGTGGACTTGGCGTTACGTAATTCCACGAAGAGACACCATACGTGACACAAAACGTCGACGCACTACTGGCACGCTTTTCTTGTTTTTCTCCGCGTGCAAGACCCGTCGTGTCACGTCACGAGTCGCTAACGGCCGGACACTGTGTATAGTTGTGTCATATTCCACTTTTACCACTCAATTTCTACGCCTATAACGTTAAGCCTCCGAGCAGTGGACTCTCGAACGTTTTCAATTCTTTATTATAAGTGGAAGTAAAAAAAAACTGAAGGTATTTGTGAATTCTACACCCTCAGTACTATCATATCCGTTGAATGTTTTTTTAACGTTTCCGATCTAAAAAGTGCTCAGTTTTGAGTATTTCAAAATGCACCTCGCGATATCGGATAGTTCGGATCTTTTATAACAAAGAATCATGATTAACGCGTTTAAGTATACGTTTTTATTTTAATACTTCGTTTCTGTCAGAATTCACCCATTGCTTTTACTACGAACTTGTAAATAATTACACACTTGTATCTCTCTATACGTTAATCCTTTGTATAATAATATATTCGTGCGTAAGTTCTTCGATCTCGAAATGTTTATATCCGAGCGATCACGATCGCTCAGACTCTTTCAACGCTCCCCTCAAACGAAGAGCGATTTTCCCAGGAAGAGACTCGTTCCTCCGAGGCTCACGTATCTGCCCTTCGTCATCGATTTTATCGATCCCCCCGGTTCCGAAGCCGGTCTTCATTAATTATGCGATCGGCATGGATAGGATAATAATTCCATTAAGTACTCGTGAAACGGAGGAATCTTTAAAAGCCGTAGGCTAGACCGCCTCCGTAAAAAAGGTGGCTCTTTCTTCGATCGTCTAACGAGCCCCGGATGCGTCCACGGTGAAACGGAGACACGGAACACCCGCGTGAGAGGCAGCGGCTTCGACGTTGCTTTACGGCGCAAGCGAGTTCCAACGAGCTAGTTTTTAATTGATCGCCCGACGTAATTAAACGCTAGCGCTCCACCGTTAAAAGCTTAATCGCCCGTAGAACCTGTACGGGGGGGGGGGGGGATGCCATCGGTTAGCATCAATAAGAATGACGGAAATAATCACGGGTTTTAAGGGATACGAGTATTTAAGCGATTGTCAGAGGAGATCGAATCGTCTAGGGTTTTCTTCGACTCGAGATCATTACCCGGTCGGGGCAAGGTATCTCGTCGCGGTATGGCCATGGAAGCGGATTCAAATCGCGTGCGTATCAAAAAATGCATCGTCCGAATCGAACGGACGAAAAGGTGTGCGTCTTATGCACGCGGGACACGAACCGCCCTCTCCCTTCGACGCAAGTTTCGAAGGGACGTTCTCTGCCCCGCAGCTACACTCGAAATGTTCCGGCGGATCCAAGGGCTGACTACATCACGTGGCCATTAAGTGTAATTACCTTAAGTACGGGCGTGCACACGTTCCATGGAAATAGAAATAGAAAGGAGAGACCACGCTGAAAGAAGGAGTAATGCGATGGCAGGGAGGGGTTGTGGGATAGGTAGAGAGAGAGAGAGAGAGGGGAGAGTGCGAAGGGAAAGAGAGAGTTCAGAAGGGAGGTACGAACGGATAAATAGAGTGAGAGGCAACGCCTTCTCCCTTTCAAGATCGAACGACATAAATCCACGCTTTCAATTACGCGAAATTAATTGACCGCGCCTTGTATCTCCCCCCGCTATCTCTTTCTCTTACCTCCTCTTCCGTTCTACCTTCGTGCGTGCACGTTCAACTCTTCCCTTACGATGGATATTATATATGTACATGGTATGTATATTGGTTTATAAATTTCATTGCTCTCTCTCTCTCTCTCTCTCTCGTTCCATCGTTTAATTGTCCTTATTATTTTATATTTGAGTTTAGTAGACATTTCATCGTCGTGCGCTGGATTCAACTCTCATTTTGGGCATCTCATAAATTTAAATGTTTTTTCGGCTTCGACCGTGTATCGCGATTTCATTTCTCATTATCTTTCATTTCCCATCATTTGAGAGAGCAAGAAGACCCTCGAATGGAACAATAAATCGCGTGTCAAATTTTGATCTTCAACCGAACTGATAATATTCCTACGTTATTTCGTGTTATAAAAAAAAATTGATTGTTATTACTTTCTCAAAACCCTTCCAAATACTCATTCCAAAGCTTCGTTACGACAAACGATAATTTACTCCCGTACATTATTTTCCATTACCAAAGTACTGAGCGTTATTAAATTGGGGGTGCTGGTTTCTGAAAAATCCTTTCCGAAAGATTTCGTACCGAGGCTCGTCGGCAACGATTGAGAATCTTTATACGAACATAATACATTACGATCTACGTGCGAGCGTATAAGTGACTGAGGCCCGTGCGTATGTTAATGGCAATGAAATGATGGGTGCGTAATGTGTCTGTCGGTCGTGAAAAAGTATACGTAATGTACGTGCGCACGGTCGACCACCGGCGTAGCGCAATAATGACGCACATCTCTCGATTTTATTATTTTAATGCACCTCTGCCCACGCGATTCGCATACTCATCGCCGATTTCGCTTGGGAATCGTTTCATTCAAGGCGCGCTCCCTTCCCCTTCGACCGCTCGTACGCCGATTCAGTCGATGCCTTATGGCCAAAAATTGATACTGTCGGCAACTTCTTATGCCCTTTCAATTTCTCCCTTGTCGCACGACCTACTCTGTAATAACGTCAGTCATCTTTGCGATTTTCATTCTGCAAAATTTCTTCTCGTAATTGTATTGTTAATTAAAATCGAAATCAATATACCGATATTTTAACGTGACGTTAAAAGCAATACGACTAGTTACTTTCCATATCGGCGTTGATAACGAAAACGCTGTTAAGAATTTTGTCGTCCGAATAAAAACAAATGAATTCCGAAGTATCTTCCATGTCGATTTATGATCCGACTACGGATCTTCTCTATCGGCTTTCAATTTTCCGTAAATCGCAGTATCTTCCACGCAGCTCAGCCGCGGCAGTTCAATATATAATGCGCCCCGTAAATGTAATCACGTTTCTTGCGCTCCTACTTAACGAACAATAAATTGCATAATTTCCACATCCGGTTGGGCAGTTTTCCCGGCACACAAGTCACTTCCTTCGTTTTCTCGCGTTCGCGGGGGGGAGGAGGGGTACACGTTCGTGCAGGAAATCAACATTCTCCGCCGCTTTCGCGCGTCGAGAAATTTTCGATTTCGATCGTGCCGTACGTACAATCTCGTGGTACGCTCAATTAAATATTCATTACCGCGGTGCCGACTCGCAACGAAGCATCGGGTAAAGAATACTCTCAGCACATCAAAGCGGAATCGATGCCGCTATCCGGGACCTACAGGACTTCGTACGTGCACGCAACCGGTCGTCGTCGACCGCAGAATTCCAAGTGGCCACTTATTATTCTGGACGTTGATCCTATGAACGAATCTTAGCCCGGACAGTTTTCTACATTGTTTCATTGCGGCAGGGGTAATCTTTCCTTCGCGTGTCGATACTTAGGCACCGACACCGCGGATTTGTTCTCAAGGTTGGCCGCGGATAGATTAGGCGAAACGAATGGTCGCAGAAATGATTTTTATTGAGCGTCTTGGAAAGTGTTTTCTAATGTATGCCATGGGATTGGCGTATAACGATTAGATGTTAGGTATTAGACCTCGAACGTAATGAAACGTTGTTAATCGCGAATTTGAGGTTATATTAATTTTTCGCACCCTTCGTCTTTCCCTTACACGCGCAACTCGACACGAACGGTTTTATCTGAACGTTTGTATGAAAATTTAGACAAACGTTATTTTCTCGTTCCCTTCCGCTTTCACTCAGTTTTGATAAGAATGGTCTTGTTACGAATTGTTTTATTTAATCCGCGCGTGCACAACCTAAGAGTTTACCCTAGATTTTTCGTATTGTGATTCATGATTGGCTATTAATTTGCATTATCCTAAATCGAGATTACGGTACTCGTGCCTGTCGAGATTATACTGTCGAGTCGTATCTGTCTTTCACGACTCACGTCGCGTGAAATTGATTTTCCCCTCATATCCCGTAACGACGTATCGCGATGCCGAACAATTAATGCAGGAACAATTAATTATTGTTATAAATCGATCCTCGTGTACCGAGTACAACTTTGATCGTAGATATAAATCTCGCTATTAACGAGGCTAAGACAGAATTAAAGCTAATAAAAGGAGTCGGCATGATTGCACGTAGGCTATGAGTTATAACATCAATCCCCTTGACGCACGAACAAGCGTGCTAATAAGTGGTTGCAAGCTTTTTGCTTCCATAGTCTACACATTACAAATGCTCGAACGTGGCGTAATACGTGTCAAGAACTCGCCACTCGAGATACCGCGAATTACCACTGGATTAAAAAACAAAAAGTAAGAAATTCCGGATGAGCGAGCTCAATTACATAATTTTGGAATAATTTGTATCCCCAAATCGGTGTGAGAATAAAATTGCAGCCCGATAAGAAAAATATATCAAGCACAAAAATTCATGTAGCAACGTTTGATCGCGCGAGTATTAATAGATTATACCATTGCCACTGTCCTCCAATTCCAGCGGAAACAAGTATTAATTTTTCAAATAGAGCAATCACCGATTACTCGCGTTATCAGCCTTTGCTGGGAAACAAGCTTTTAACTATGGAGCATTCTATTTTATTTATTTCTGATTTCATCAAAATCACGTCGTTCAACGTTCGCGTAAACCCAATTCCCACAATTTAATTTACTCCCGTCGTTATTCCAGTATAAGCATCGCGCAGAGGAAGCGGTGTACTCGTAAATCAACAATTATCCCCGTCTTAACTTTCACCTTAATCGTTCCACGGCGGCTGTGAACACAAATTTCGGAGACACGCGGCTTACCTGCTGAGATTTTTTGTTAGGCGCGGTTTCCGGGCAATCCGGGTCCGTCGGGTCGAGGCAAGGCTTGCTTTGATAGCCATTCGTTATCCCGGCCCTCTTCATGTAGTCCTCGAGGGTTTTGAAGGGAAACATGAACTGCAGTTTCTTCATCTCGTCGAGCATCACAGATGGATTGAGATTCGTCCATTGCACGGGCTTGTTCGTTTGCGTTCCACTGTAGGAAGATAAAAGGAAGATTGAGAGGCGGAAAGTTTATTTGGAATTTATTCTCAAAAGGGGCGAGATCGTAATGTTTGTTCGGATATAACTGAAATCGAATTTTCGATCGAAGTATAATACACTTTCATAAGAAATGAATCGATTCATTATACTCACGGTATGTGAACAGGGTACTCCGGACCCAGCAGTTTGCTACCTTCCCAGAAACAATCCAGGGGCGTAATGATGGCGCACGGTATGATACTGTCGAAGATCTGAAAGTACAAAGTTAATTGTAATACCGTCCATTAAATATACCGTACAATTGACTTATTTGCTAAACTAATCAGACGGCTCATTGTCGGAGACGCAAGTGAACATTTAATTTGAAACCCTTCATTTACAGATTTCTTCGTGTCTCTCCCTAACTCCAATTGGATTGATAAATATTCATTTGTCGATGAATCGTAAAAACCTCAATGTAGATTTAAGATTGTTACTTTCCACTTTCTTTACGACAGCGGACACTAACGATGCCCGCACGGTTTTTCTGAGTAGTAAGGTATTACGAGGGGCCACCTGTGTGTTCTCGGAAATTCGAATAGGGCGGAACCCGCTGAGTGCTCGGTTTCTTCGTTATTCCCATGGCTCTTAATTCGGATTCATACTAAGATCTAGATTACGTCTTACAAATTTGGATGGGATCTCGCGAAGGGCGCAGACAATTAGGACGTCCAATTTTTCACCGAACGTATCTGTGTATATTAAAAAAAAAAAACTTCTACCCATTGTGGCGAGAGCGAGAGGGACGAATACTCAAAAATTCCGCGAAACAAGCGATACTCGAGGAATGGAAAACACGAGGCCCGTGGAAAGGGAAGAACGGAAACGAGGAGGACGCGGAGTAGGTACAATATCGGACTTTTATGCCTTCCGAGGTCATTAATTAACATCATTACGCAACAACGTCGGTGTGTTTCCCTTGCCCTCTGTTTCTTTTCTTTTGTTTTCTTCTTGGGGACTATACAGCGTGTCACCTACGTAGTCCGGCCGGTCTTCGACTCTACGATATACGCCCTTGGCCCCCCTTACACACAGGTGGGATAATATTCGGAAGGCATCAGAGTCCGCCCGTTCGAATTTTCGTCGTATAGGTTTCTATCATTCGCTCCTTCGCTACATCGCGGTCGCACTTGCTCGAAACTCACCCACGAACGCATACTAGTTGAGCCGACCTATCCGGCGAAAATTCGAACGTAATGCCTTCCATATCTTACCTGTGTATAAGAGTCAAGGACTAGAAGGACTACTTCGGTGACACACTGTTACGAACACGATGGAGAAACGAAATAAAAAGAAAGGTCGAGGGAAACACACCAAGGGGGTTTGCGTAATGGTGGTAGTTAACGACCTCGGAAGGCATAAAAGTCCAATATTGTACGTACTGCTCGAAGCACGCATTTGCGTATAATAACGATGAAGGGGGAGCAAGAATCCGGACCACACATGACACGGCGCACCGCGGGCCGTGCCGGCACCCCGTCATTACGCGAGGCTAATTGCACCGCCGCTTCTTTACTCTAGTCCTCGTCCATCGCCCATCCTGTTCCTCTCTCTCTCTCTCTCTTTTCCTCTTTTGCTTCCCCACCGAACCTCCTCCCTCGCTCCATTTCGCTCGCGCGGCAGCTTTTCGCTTTTCTTTTCACCACCGCGACGGTCTCGCTCTTTCATATTTCGTGCCGGTTCGGCTTCCTCGACTTTGTCGAAATTACTTAACCGTCCCGCAGTTAGACCCTCAGATTTTATTCGATCTCTCGGAATCAAGGAGATTAATTAGATTCGCAAGCGCGTATAAAAATTACAGGAGGGTAAAAGTCTCACTCTGTATACCGTTCTAGATATAAATCTAGATTTTCAAGTGCGGAATATATTTAAAAAATGTAAGAAAGGAAGAGACAAACGATTGATATTACTTAATAACGAAAGTGCCTGTGGTACCGCAACCGGTGCAACACGGATGCTCGCGGAGAGTCGCATAAGTGCCGGATGTAGCCATGCGGAAAGAAAAATTTGTTTTTCCTGTTTATGATTAGTCTACGATTTATTAACACCGTGATTTAAAAAAAGGAAAAGTTATAGGTTGCCCGGGCGATAGCGTGCTAGTCCCTGAATAACCCATACAAATTTGAAGGCGATCGGTCTATTAGTTTCAAAGATGTCATGTCAACCAAGTGAAGAAAAGTTTTCGAGAAAACCGCGTTTGAAGTTTAGGACGTTACATGCACTCCACGTTGTCCGATCCTTTAAAATCTGCATAACTTAGGGAATACTCCGAATTTCTCTATCAAAATTTAACAGTACACTCTTTAAAGTCTATTAAAATCCAAAAATGAAAAAGAAAAACTGTCTTCTTCAGGGTACTCCCCCCTTAACGCGCGATACGGTACACGTTCCACGCTTCGTCGCGTCCCTTCGCGAAACGAGTCTCAGCATTCGTTCAATTTTGCTCGGCGAATTGGAACCTCTTGACATTTTGGCGGTCCCCTTTGAACTTTCGCGCTCGGAACAATGCCGAGCAATATCGGAAGCACCAGGACCGAACGTGGTAGGGTAACGCGTGTCGCAAATGCTCTCTCGCCCACGATATACGTTCTTAACGCGGCGCGGCGTACAAACAAAACAGCTTTGTACTGTCATTATTATTGATCGACGTTCGAACTGGCATTACCGTACGCGTATACATAAACGATCGGAATGTTAACGCGTTGAGTACAAGAGATTCGATGGCGCACTTTAAGTGGAACACCCTGTACACGAGTGCAGGATGATATATTCGTGTTTGGCTGAGCTACAGGGCGCCGCCACGCGATACGGTTCGATGCTCGTGCTCGCGGCAATTCTTGCATGCCGGGGCATCTATCATTCGACGTAAACTGCGGAATCAGGGTCCGACCAATCGAAAAGGTACCGACATTCGTTACCCGATCCGCGTCTCATGAATATATCACAATCGCGGCGTTCCAATTGTATCGTGCGACTAGAAGCTTCGCCGACTTTTGGAGAATTGGAGAAATACTATTAACGAAAGGATTTAACTCTAGCCGAACGTTTTGATCGTTAATGCCATAATGAAAAGGTACGCCTGACTGACTGTTCACTCCTTTATTACCCATTTCATACTTCGTTAAAAACATCAAAAATGTACGTAACAGCTTGTTAGGTATCAAAAATTCTAAAGGATTTTTATTCCAGCTAATAATATGAATTTCTAAATTGCGCTTTGTAAAAGAAACCGAGAATTAATTCGCGATTGCGCGATAGCACAAGAATTAGGCGAAACTCGCAGTCGAGTGCTCTCACGGAACGCACTTACAACATCCCGGAAGTTGTCCCCGACACGCGGCGTTTCCCGCTGAGACCCCAAGTTCCGTGGCTCTCCTCTCTCCTCTCGGCAAAATACTTTACCCGCCGGTGTTCCAAGGTATCTACTCGTTAGCCGCACGAGGAACGACGTAATACACGCGAATGCGGCCTACGTGTGCATCGATGCGCTCAGAGCGCACGTATGTACAATAATACGTACACGTACGGGCGTGTACGTACGGTACGGTACTGAATTTTCGACATTTACGACGGTACGCGAGGCGCTGGAGAACGACGTGGCGATTGAGGAAGGAGAAACGAGCGGGCAAAGGCATCGTACAAACGTGGCGCGACTAGCGATAGGGATGATTATGGTAATTTTTCTCATAAACTCCCGGTCAAATTGACTTTAACATTCTCTATACGCGAGGAACTTTTCTTTTTCAATTTTTTTTTTTTACGTTCCACGTTTATCCCAATATCGCTTCGAGATCTTAGGGACGTCGACGATTAAACGTGGGTACGCGATTCTCGATTCTAGGAAAGTTTAACGTGAAAAATTTCCCCGACGATAAAATGTCAAGTAGGTACACTGCAAACGAGAGTCCATCGATGGGATTTATCAACTTTGTCACTGGTCGGAAATTGATCGGTGTATTCCCCGCGTACCGAGGTGCTCGAGTCTTTTAAACAAATAAAAAATATCCTCTGTAAACAATACGAGCAGAGTTTACTTTAATCATCCACGATACCCTTCCGACACGTTGTTATCACCGCGTCGAGGACTCGAAGAGATCTAAATCGTGTTGTACCCATCGCTAGTATCGAGTTCTACTAATGAAAATCGAGGAGTCACCGTACAAACATAACGGGCCCGTATCACGCTCCGCGCATCGGATATGCGAATGGTACATACGCGATGTCAACATACGCGCATGCCTACGTATTACCTACATATAAAGCAGTGATGGTTTGAATTACCTGGTCGATGTAGTGCATGTCGAAGTTGGGTATGCTCGGCGCGTAACACATGTCTTTCAGCTTCCACGTGCTGCAAGCGACACGGAACACATGCATTCATGAATACAAGTTTGCATCCTTTTAACCCCCGTCTCGTCGATAAGCAGCTCGGAGAGCCCTCGAAAAACTCCAAACGACTGTGCGCTCGCAGTTCGTTCCCCGAGCCGCTTCGCGATGTGTACGGGGTGTCCGCGAAGTTCGCGAGAGAGCACCAGATTTTTCAGATCGTCAAAGTTTTTAAGTAACGGCAATTTTTTTGTTTAATATCGAAATCTCGAGGTACGTCGCAAATGGCCCCCGTTACTCTGTCGGGAAACAGAAGACGCGAATTTGTATTTTCCCGCGAGCAACGCTCGTTTCGTCGAATCGCTCCGTTTTTCAAATATAAAGCATGGTTTAATTTCTCGTTTCAAGACAGCACAAGCAACGGGGAGTTAATTGACGATTTATAGTAATCAACGTACAGGTAAAAATGAATGATTCGAGTTAGCACACTTTTGGTAGGTTCAACCAGTTTTCTAAGTAGCAAGTACGATAGCTCGACCGTATAATTGTAGTAATTAACGCAAAGTTGTAAGGCAATTATGATAAGCATGTTCCGGTGGCGTAACAAAAACAAGAACGAGATTTATACCGTTAGCAATAGAATTTATGCGTCTAAATTGTTAGATGAACAAGTGACATTTCTTTTACTAAAATACCTGCAGCGTTGCAATTATGCGTAACATTGAAAGATAGTTATATTTATTGAATTTTTATGGCAACAATAGCAACCGCGGCGACAATTATCTTTCTGTTTATAAATTTCTGACTGTTCGATGAACCACGCAAAGATTAAATATTTTGTTTTGATATTACAAGTGGAACGCCCGAGATCGTTTTGTTTTGTTTTGCGAACAAGAAAGCACGAAAGGTGACACGTGAAAATACATCGAACGATTCCCAGCCATCGGAGTGAACTGTACGACAAGCGTTCTCTCTCGCAAACCCGTAGACGTCTCGATCTGTGCAAGAAAGTAGAGAAAAGGAACGACGACTTACATCTCGAACAGGTGTACGGTCACCTGCGTCGCCGCCTTCAGGATCGCTAAATGTTCCCTGAGTGCGGCAGGGTGCAAAATATTCGCCCCGGAATGCCTCGGCGTTTGGATGACGAGTTGATGCGTCGAGGCGGCTGCTTCACCGAGCGCTTCCGAGGCGTAGGTCAGCTCTTTTTGTAACCTTCCGCCTTCTGCAATCAAAAAATTCATTTCGTCACGTAAATTACGGTTCGACGGCAAAAAGGGGGAGTGAGAAACTTTAACCCTCTACCGCACAATGTTCCCGAGCGGGAAACACAAACTGTAAGTGTTAGTATACAATTCCCTGTGTATTTATTCGCGAGTGTAATGCACGGTGTTCGTTCTAGGAGACATTTTAAAAAGCCAGTTGGATACCTCTATCTAGTCGGTGATAATAGTGCTGCATTGGAATTTTATGTGTTAGGTAAGGAATTCGGAGGAAAATAAATTCATGCAGTAGAGGGTTAACAGTTTCCGTCTCAAGTTTGTTGATTTTTTTTTTAAATCTAAGTCTGTACAAGGGAGAATCGAAGGGGACCCATACGGTTCTGATCTCTCTATCTCTGATTTCTTGAGATCTTCTTTTCTTTAATTGTATTTTTCGTAGATTCGAATTGATTGAAAATAATATTCATTAATTTCATTATGATTATACAGGGTGTTTCGTCCAACCTAACCATCAATAATAATCAACGATAATCGACGATTTTCGTTAATTGGTCTCGGGGGAACGTTGTTACTCGAATCTTTCAGTCGGCTAAATTAAGTTGAAAGAAAATCACAAAGCTCATCGGATTAGCTCCGTTGCTTTATTCGCGACTCGTGCCACTTTAAGCTTTCGGCAGGGTGGTGATGTTTATGCTCGGGACGATTCCTCGAAGAGAAACATTGGCCGAGGCAGTGTCGTAACACACGTTTCTATGGCTTTACGGATATACCGAGAAAAATTCCTGGCAGTGTACCAATAAAAGCGTTCCCAGAAGAAGACTTGGAAATAGCTCTGTTATGGTTCAAAATGCTGGGTCTCCGACGGAACGATAATTCCCTCCATCGTAGACAAATAAATCATCGATCAATCTCTACTTTGTCCCCCTTCCCGTCCTCCGTCACTCGACTAGGAAAATACAATGTTTCAATAACAAAATAAATCCTTCGCTTTAACGAACGTTTGATTGATGTTGCTTACGTTTATCAAACACCAATCGATGTGACTTTTCTTTTGGAGAAAAGCTCTGGCGAGTTGGTTTAACGCGACATCAAACCAGATATCTCAATTGAAGTTCAGTGTTGAAAAACGTGAAACATGAAAATCGGATCTCTCAAGATCCAAGTTACGACTCTTAGAGGTAAAATCATTGAAAGTTAAAGTAACGAAACTCGAGAGCATCGATCTAAAGAAACACTTCAAAATTCCGAAGACTTCAAGTCATTAAAAAGTACCCATCTATTCAAAGGGCGATAGTTCCCTAAACATTAGTAAATAAACTAAAATCAAATAACTCGAAGTTATTCAAGAGTAATAACATTACGACTCCTCGGCAGAGGAATTAAGAGCCCCCAATTGCGAAATCGAACGTGGGTAAAGTATGCCCCGGCTCGATCCCGCCGATCAAAGACGATATACTCGCCGAGGGAAAAAGCAGCGGCGAAGGGACACCCCTCTGAGTCCCCCCCACCCCGCACCCCCGAAAGCGTGGAGAGCAAAGGTACGTATATTCGTCGGAAGGTAACGCGGGAAGGGCACGAGGATGACGTCTGACGCGGGGTACGTCGGGACCCCACCTAGTCAGATTTCACCGTCAAAAATGCCGACGGCGTATTTGCTCGTTCCGCCACGGCGCGGCCTCCGGGGACCACCCGGGTTGCCCGCTGCAAACGCGGTTCTCAACCTGATCCCTACGTCTCCGCATACAGGCTGCTCCAAATCGGTGGAGAGGGTAAGCTTGCCGATCGCCGATGGAGAATCATTCGAAGGGAGTCGACGGGCGGTCTTTCGAGTCGATGTTACAGGGATGTACGATGCAGAAACGAGGGTATCCGGGCCCGATCGTGACCAATCCGAGGGACGGGGGACCAATACCACGATCGTAAACCTCCAAGGACGAACAATAACAGGGGGTAGGCTCGAAGAAACTACGAGGCGGGCTTGCCACGCTTAAGGGTTTCCTCGCGGGGGGTGGTAAGATTTCGGTTTTACGGGGGCGGGTGGCTTCCTTGGCGGTGTTATAAACTTTACTCGCGATCGGGGGCTGTACGAAGGTCACGGGAGTCTTAGGTCAATCGAAAGGGTAGGTGGAAGATTTTTAAAAAACTCTTATAGCCCAACGTTAAACAACGGCAAAGAATTCCGTGCTGGTTTTAGTTTTCAATTTGTTGGAAGTTACTTAACGGATCGGGAAGCTATGGATAATTTGGTAAGCCTGTTATCGTTTCGATGTTATCGGATTGAGAGTAATGCGTTTACGAGGAGTCGTTGTAAAAGATCGTAAACTGGAGTTCGAGGAGAAAACGTTCGTGTGGTTCCAGGAGGAAAAGATGTTGTTCCGAGGCAGAAGGGTCATCGTGACCGACCTGGGTAACAGGGACAGATACCCTGACCGTAAACCTCGAGGGACGAACAGTAATGAAGGTGGCGCGAAGAAGAAGGGAACCTGATTGCGCACGTTCGACCTTTCCCTCCCTCCTCCCCCCTTTTGTTCGCCTTACTCCTGTGTTGGAATGTCGGAAACCGCTACGTATTTGTTCCGAGTGACAACGTGGGTTGCCTCGCGAGGATCCCGTGACCCCGCGGTCGACGCGAGATAATCGAGAATCATGGAATGAATACATTTCCACGTTTCGAGGATGAAAGAAACAATTTGAAACGTGCGAATAATTAATGACTCGCGCCGCGAACATATAGTTGTAACGCGAAACGGGACAATCAGCGTTTGGTTACATACGCGTTACGTTCGAGTGTCGCGTGTTGAGTAGGAATAGATCGAATGCCAAGCGATTAGAAGTCTTTCGCGCGATGCTTGGTGGTACGGGAACGCGTGTCGTCCTATTGTATAAGTAAGTACGTAAAGCGGTTACGATTCCTGATTCCGGTTTCTAATTAATTACCGTGCACCGTCGTGGAAATCGATAAAAGAGAATCGCGCGAACCGGAGTCATTTTCATCTTCGCCCAAGGATTTAATATGCCGGCGTAAAATATACGCGTCGATGTATACGCAAATACTCTACGCGTAACGAGAAGCGAGTCGACTCGCAGGACGAAACGAACCGCTATACTTTAATAGTCGTCGCTCCGCGTGTCCGTCGTGCCAATAAACGTTTCCTAACGAACGAAATCACTTACGAGCCACTCGGCCATTCCGAGCTGACACGCGTACCCCGACTGACTGCCCACGGAAATCTAACGTCGGGAAACGAGTCCCGGAGACGTCGAACGACGAGGGATGAATCGACCTGTAGAATGCTGCGAACCACCGAGCGTAATAAAGACACTACTCTCTACGCTCTACGAAGCAAGAAACATGCGTCTTAACGGAGGAAAGCGATAAAGAGGAGGGGAGAGGAGGAATGGAAGCAAGAGAGGCAGAGAGAGAGGGAGAGAGAGAGAGAGAGAGAGAGAGAGGACGCGGGAGCGAGGTAAAGGATCGAGAGAGCGAGGGAAAGAGTGGAAAAGGGTGAAGGGAGGGGCAGAGTCTTCTCTGTGATTCAACCGAGACGAGAGGAGAAGAGAAAGGCGACGGAGGGAAGCGAGGAGGAGGGAGAGAGACGCGCACCTTGATTTATCGGCGGGGCGTCTCTGTAATTATTTCTCCGTCCCTGTCTCGTTCACGGGGGCGAGATGTACTCCCGTTCTATCTGCACCCTTCCGGCTACCGTGATTGTACCGTGTAAGAATCTCCTTTGGTCTCTGTCCCTCCGGGGCACCCTTGAATGGCCGCGTCTTTTAGCTCTGTCGGCTGCCTCATTCACCCGCCTCGGCCCCGTGAATAACGACGACAATTCCCACTCTATCGTTTCGTTACCGCTGTTGCGCGATCGTTGTGCGCCCGCTGCTGGTCGGGTCGCGATCGAGCAGCTTTTTTTGGAAATTTGAGATACTGTGGAACGTTGGTGGAAACATCGAAATCGGACGATGAATCGCGGTAACCAGTATACGTATACGGGGTGTTCCGGAAGGAGATTCCGTACAAGAATGTTCTTCCTATCGCGATGCGAGACATCGATACATCGGATATTATCAAGAAAGTCGTGAATAAGACCCGCTATCAATATTGTTCTAATATTGTGACAATATTCGAGACGCTCGTATTCAATTTATGAGAGTTAAAGAAAGATTGACGATCGTCGCGATGGAGAGAACGGA
This sequence comes from Pemphredon lugubris, assembly GCA_933228935.1. Lineage (NCBI taxonomy): Eukaryota > Metazoa > Arthropoda > Insecta > Hymenoptera > Crabronidae > Pemphredon > Pemphredon lugubris. Next base: position 5,965,559 of record OW121819.1, on the reverse strand, counting down.
TACGTGAACAATGGGCAGAGTTTTGATATTATTACTCGAGATAGATAGAATTTTCGATTTCACTGCTCTGCGAGTTTGTCGCGTGTGTTTTTATCGGATTATTTTCTCAAACGGAGGAACCGACGTTTAACGATAATTTGATATCCCTTCGAGGGGAAGAGAGCTCCGTATGTAGAAGTGCGCAAGTGAAGGTTGAAATCGACAGAAGGCCCCGAAGAACGGGGGAAAAGAGTGGTATGGAGATGGAAGGAAGGAAGGAAGGAAGGCAGAAAGGGCGGAAGGAAGGATGGAAGGAAGGTAGGAATAAAAGAAGAAACAAACACGCGCGTTCTTCCACGACGGAGAAACATAGACGTACTTCGATGGAGAGCAGGTGCAACGTGCGGACCGATCTCTCTTGGCCCCACAACGAAGAGAAAGAGCAAGACCGGTAGAAAAAAAGGGTAGGAAGGGGAAAGGAGAAAGAACGAGAGGGAGAGGAGGGGTGGGGGGCGGGTTGGGGTGGAAGGGGCACGCGTGTGCGAGTAATAAAGAAGGAAACACGCCATTCTCACCCCCTTTTTCGTGGTTCCCGTGCATCGTCCTTAAATACTTGGACAGGAGCAGACGCAACGGCGGTGGCAGCCCTCCTTAAGTTCTCCTCCTTAAATTTCAAACGAGAAGGCAGTTAAGCCGGACAAGGTAGGACACGACCGCCAAATCGTTAAAAGGATATTCTGTCCAATTACCGGTTACACGTTAATTTCGCGATATTACTAGCAGAGAGACCCGTCTCCGTCGACCAGCGAAACGGTTGTCGAAAGATTAGGCACGACGATCGGTCAGCGTCGAAGTGCCACGGAATACTTGCCTCGGGGAGACGAGAGAGCCCTTCGGGGGATGATATTCGCTTTTTCTTGGAATGTTCCCTCTACCTTCGTGCCAACCGCATTCGTTTCGCGAAAGATCATTTTTCGCCGTTCAGCTCTCTCTCTGTCTCTCTCTCTCTCTCTCTCTCCCTCTCTATCCCTCGGGACACGGTGCTAAACATCCACCGTTGTCTCGAGTTATCGCGAACCACCGATCGACGGACACCATCTGTCGTTAAGGAAATATTTCTTCAAACGAATTCCGACGATTTACGGATAAGTTCCGACGAGTAGTCTCTTCCGTTTTCGAAAGCGATTCCGGGAGGCCGACGAGATCGAATGGCTGTCACCGGCACGGGAAACGCACGTGTGGACAGCTTTATGTCGTGTGAAAATATAAGGACCATGTGCTCCTCGGTTCTCCCTTCGTCATCCGCGTTAAGGGTGTCCAACGATTTCCCGAGTGAGGCATTAGCCCTGCGGGCGAGACGCGAGTTTGCCTTCGCCACGGTTATTTTTGTACGACGCCTCCCTTAAGCCAAGATTGGAATCTTGGAGAAAAACTCGTGGAAATTTCAATGCTCTTACAAAGGAAACGGGAAACGCGTTTCGCTTCTTTCAACCGTTATCTCTTGTCGAACGGTGGAATTTGAAGTCTTGCCAGTAAGAAATGTAAGAGAAGGGAGTCACACGAGATGCATTAATCTCTTTGAGAATTACTTCATTACGTAAGTACCGATACCGTCTCCGTTGGTTTTTCTCCTTTGACGATATAATAAACTAGTGTCGTTTACTCAATTATTTCATAATTACAGCATTCCCCGCGGAACGTCCGCTGGAAGACACATACCGCCCTCCTCGGATACCATCAACCTCGTGCACGTTACTTTAGTTGTACGCGTATTATCCTAATTGCCAATTACGCATGATGTAAGGAGACATAAATTCTGCGACCTGCATCGGTATAATAACTCCATCAAGGTGCGCAGCCTGGTTTAATTTCCAACGCTTCAAACTTTCGTTTTTTGTTTTTGGTTTTAACATAGCAGCGCAAGATAGTGTTTCCGTTTTGGAAATTAATGTCTGTGCTTAGGTAAACGAAGCATTAAACGAACAAACGGAGGTATTGCTCTTTTCGTACAACGCGAAACGTTTAACGGTCCTTCGATCACTGGAAACAACATTATCCGGTCTTGATTCGCTCGGTCACTCGGACTTTCCGAGATTCGTAAAAGACCCCACGGAGATTCGAAGCTAATCCATAAAACGATACCGTCGGGAACCCAACAGCTCGACGGATCGTCGGATTTAAACAAACTCTCTAACGAAGAGACGATAACTCGAATGCCCCTCGACTCGCGAGATCGACGTCAACGAGTAAACCGAGTGGCGTATAAATGAAAACCATCGCTACCAAGATTCCACTCAACGTAACATAATCAACGTGGTCCCAAAGCCGGCCCATAAAACGTTACCATCGCGGACCCCGATAACTCGATTATCATCGGGGCTTAGACGCAAAACTTTCGGGGTTGATGCCCACTGGACGGATAGTAGAGCCGCTGCGTGGTTGGAAAAAGGAAGGCAAAGGTAAAGGTAAGGTGAGGCAAGGCAAGGCAGAAGGAGTCCCAGAGGAAGGTGGGCTAAGGCTACTACTCTCTCTCTGATCTCGGCGTAGAAACCCTCGTGGGCCCATTTCCCGACTCTTCCTGACGGAGTTTTGAGGGAGCCCGAGCATATCGGCAGGGTGGCAGAGGAAGAGAGAAAGAGAGGGAGAGAGACGGGGGCCCTTCGAGAGAAGCAGGCTTAGCCCCGCTCGCTCTCCGAGGCTCACGACGGAGAAGCTCTGAGACTTGGCTCAGTCGCTCAGGCACGCAGGCCCACCGCTGGTTGGCTGGCTGGGTTGGCTTGGCGCACACAGAGAGCCCACCGGGCCACCCACCGCGACCATTCACCGGAACCGAGCCCCATCCAATCCCAGCGGTTCTCATTTTACCGATGCTACGCGCCGTACTTTTTTTCCCCCCCACCCCACCCAGCGGGGGAAATTACTGCTCGCGGTGATACGACGCGCTCGTTCGCTGATAAGTGCTTTTTGCTACGGAGCAGAGTCCGCGGCGGGTCGCGCGTGTAATTGAACGTCGAGGGACGTTAATGCCGTCCTGGGATCGATTCGACCTCCAGCAACGGCAGAATCGAGACTTTTCTTTCGATCCTACTCGGGGGGGCCTCTTCGAACGGACGAGGAAACCGTGATACGGGAGGCCGCGCGCAGTAGCGAGATTTGCGTAACGGTAACGCACCTCTTTGGCGTACATCGTCGAACGTCATCGCGAACGTCATCCGCTGAAGGAACGACGGCGACGCTCGTCCATCGGTATCGTCACTGACGTTTTGTCCTGACACTAGTCGTGGCAATCGGCCCGTAACAATTGCGCCGGACAAACGGAAGATGAGATCCTCTGTTTACGCGACCGTTCGTCCGTCCGTCCGTCCGTCCGTCCGTCGGTGCAACAACAACAGATTCCCGGTGGGTCTTTGGACGACGATCTTCTGACTCTCTTATCCCCGTTGCGGCCTTACGGAATCCCTCCCTCTCGCTCCTCTCGCCCGTTCCTCTCGCTCCGTCCTTCTCCTCGCCCCTACATCATCCGTCCCCTTCCTCCTCGTCGTCTCCGCGCCGATCTCTTTCCCGCCGGCGCGCCGCGCTCATCCCCCGTCTCCCTCGCACTCGGAGGCATGGGGGCCTAATGAAGATGTAAGCAGTCGGCCGGCCGGGCCGGGCCGGCCCTCGTGCACGGTCGTGCCTTCGTCCTCTGTCTGTCCTTGTCACGCTAATGCCGCGGCCTCCTTGCGCTCCTCCCCACCGGCCCTTGGGTACAGGTCGTTCCACGAATACGCGGCGTAGACACTTCCGAGTTCCGAACGAACCATCGAATTTTTCGCCGGTAGCTTTTACCGGGAATCCCATTGACGATGGATCGCCACAGAGAGTTTCGCGGTTACGCGAGCCGGACAATTTGCCATACCGCGAGGGTATAAGTAGTTGCAAGGGGACGTTTCGCTCAAATTAGATTTACTCACAATTGAATTCCCCCGCTTGCTCGTAAATTAAATTCCACGTTCGCATTGTTCCGCCGGTTGCGCGGTTTCTTTAGGGGTTGATTACGCGGCCTTGCCGAGGGTCATTCCGCCAGCGAGGTACTTGCACCGCGGACAATTTCTCGTTATAAATGAAGAGTAGCAGTTCGGAGAGAGGGTTAAGTTGCCGAGACGCGCCCAATCTTCGATCTCGTGAAAAGATCTTTGGTGTTCTTTGATCGACCGAACACGATCGACGGGGCCGCGAGACGAATGGGTTATCGAGAGAGCGGCTCTTGTTTCTTGAAATGGCCTATAGAAACGTATTATTATCTGCTAGAGGTGAGGCGAGAGGAGCGACTCTTACACTTCTCGTCTCCCTCTCGCGGCATTGTCCGAGGGTCTTCTCCTCTCTAGATTCGAAACGAAGCCACCTCCGCCGTATACGGATGTTCGGGAAGAGAGAGAGAGAGAGAGAGAGAGAGAGAGAGAGAACGAGATAGAGAAAAGGGGAAGAGAGATATTGGCGCGTGTGCCAGTTGGCTTCTCTGTTTAGCAAACCTACCGCGCCGCTTTATGCGAAAATAAGGGCAACGAGACTGGATTAAAAGGAACCACCCTGGATCCCGGAGCTTCTCATTTGCAAAAATAGAATTGGTGGTAAATTTGGAGAATTACTATTTATGTGTCGCGAGGGACAAGTCATTTCTTCTCTCCTCATTTTTACAGGAAAATATCGTCGACCGTAATGTCTCTTTATTATTACCGGACGCTCGGCGAGAAATATAGCGCGATATTTCGAGAAGAGACTTTTTCCTTTTTTCATTGAAATGCGAGCGTTCGATGTTTAAACGAAAATATGGGAAAACCGGAAAAGAATCACTTCACGCTCAAAGGGAAGTACCGTCTCACGCTTAAAAGGGACATTCTTGCTTTCTTGGCAGGTTTGCTACATTATTATTATTATTATTACTTTAATTATTGGAAAGTTATACCGCGGTGGTTCGGGGAACTCATTGCAACAGCCCACCCCGATGCGTTTGCAGTTAAAGAAACCCACTGCCAAAAGGGAGAACGGTACGATAATACGGGAAGGAAAGTTGTTGCGGGTGTGGGTGCAGGTGATTGAAAACCAACACCGTTCGCACCGGTCGTTCTTTCACGCTTGATCGACGTTGAAATGAAACACCGCGCGATCCGCGGTTCGATTGTACTCCAATTTGAACATTTCTCGGAACTTATCGAGCATCTGCACTCCGATACGCCTCCGATGCTCGAGCGCGACGTTTAACTATTTGAAATCGTTACCCTAATCTTTAAACCGAGTCCACTTACTTTCCTCCACTGTCCACTTCTTCATTCTATCTCGACTTTTCACATTTCCCCGAGCCGCGGATCCAAAGCGTTATCTTTTCCCGCCGCGATCGCTATACCCAGTTAACGAGGCACGTCGCGAAGCAATAAATGCGTTTTCCACATTCACAACATCTCCGCACCTCGGTATTACAGGATTAAAAGACCGTGTAGGTATCAAACGGCAATTTATCTATACGCGCTCCTCGAAATAAAACAATCTCCATCAGTTTTAATACCACCGCCGGTGAAGCGTTAATCATTCTCGCCTCCTCCGTTAAAATTGGAATTATTCCCCGGTAACGTTTATCGGTACGTCGACAAATGAAATTTACGATCCTCACGGCGGTCTTCCCGGGAATAACGTCAAATCATATCGCACGCTCGTAAAGTTACATTCCTCTCCATTCTGGCGGACTCTCGATAGAATCATTACGTACCCGCCGTCTTCCCGGGTGCCGGCACTTTCGTGCCCGATCATTCTCTCCTCGGCCCGTACACAAACGCTACAAAACACTGCGCCCGCATATCCCGCCGCCACGGTCGCAGTATGCAGCAGTCACCTCACGGATATCCGGTACGGATCCGCGCGGCGCACGCATGCACATCTCGAATCACCATCTCGAAAGCCCTCTTCTGACGCGATATCGTTCCCACCGGTACTTCTCGCCTCGACGCGCAAAACCTCGCACGCTTCGCCACCATTCTGCGATTATTTGACCGTTCAACGAACTTTTTATTTGGAAGAATATCGATTGCGAGACGTAACATGTGATATCGATATCGCGACAAGGTGTTTACGGAACACAGGGAGAGAACTTTAATTGTTCTACGCTCTGCGGCAATGTTAATGTTATTGGAACGCAAGGACCGCGTTTCGACATATTTTGTGATTATCGCGTTGATTATTTTATTTAGATTATTTTTTTATATTAATTTTTGTTTCTTTATGATTTTTATATAATTTTATGCAAGATTAATAGCGAGGTTTTATGAATCGCGCGACGATAATTAATGTTATTCTAACGTACGAGTAGATACGTATACCGTAATTGCGGGAGGGATGCACTATGGTTCGAATAAAACGCGACGGTTAAATTTCCCCGCGGTTAAGTCGTTCCGTATGCCGCTAAACTTTGATGACACGGCCATTATCGTTTGCGTTATGGCAGTTTCGCTATACCATAGCATTAAACAGTTTCTATCTTCCACGTTCGCGAAGTCCCTGCACGCGTGATCGCAGGAAATGCAAATCTCCGTCGACGCCTCGTTTCGGTTTCTTCTAAATATCGGGTGTTCGTTTCACGCTCCATTGATCTTACTTCGCACGAACGTTATTTGAGGCCAACTACGCGCTAACTCGTTTGCTCATTAAAATCTCATAAAACCCTGATATATCTTTAATCTGCCGTTGGATTTTTGCTCGTGCACGAAGAAATCCGATGGCCTTAACTTTGACGGCGAACGAGACACGACGGCGTTTCTTCGGAGGAAATCGAGCGAGACGAAAGAGCCTTTAGAACAGTTACCCGCGAGAACCGTATTGCAGCTTCTCTATTCTTCTAGAAAACAACATTTGTCCCCGATAGCTATCGATCATTTTTATTATTCGCGTCCGTATCGCCTCACCGTCGGTTGTACCAAACATCGTAATTTAACATCGAACCTTTATAACGAACGGAACTTATTTTCTTTCGACCGTTGGATCTTTCCTTTGACAAGTTTTAATTACTTAACTGCTCGACCGATCGACTATGATCACGAGCCAAAGAAAAATGTATTGAAACGTCCACCGAAGTAGACGCACCGAAAACACGAAAATCATTACCGAAATCCTCTAAGCTTTCTCTTTCTCCCTCTCGAATGCTTATTTTTAGGTCTGAAATTACATGGCCACGATTGTCGAGAAATTTGTTTCCCCAATTACATTTTTACGATCTTTCCGCCGCGCGACCGGGAATGTAATTTCCGTCACGACGATCACGCTAAACCATCGAAATTCTTCTGCCTCTGTCCGCACACTCGGGAGGTTTAAGTTAGCAACGGGTGTTCGAATTAGCGTTTCGGACCACGGATAAATATAGTGGGGCCACCCACCGTGCAACTAATGTACCGTACTCCGAGCGTGGGGGTAGAGAGCACAGTTTCGTTCGGTTCTCTATTTTCCCTTAGTCACTCCATTCCGTCTTATCTTTCGCTCTTTGCGATCTTTCGTTTACTTTTTTTTGTTTTTTTTTTTTTCCTTACCTCGACGAGCATACGCTTTTCCCAGGTCCGTCTACACGTGAAAGGTGAAACTCGCGTCGTCGGAACACGCGATTTGCCTGTTTCAAGTCTCGTTGAGCGATAAGCCATCGGGCTAATGTGTACGCACTGTTAACGACACCGTTTACTTTTTCACCCGTACGCTTCACGATTCTATTTGTAAACAGATTAACCGAGAGTTCTGTTTGAACTTTCCCCCCGTTCGAAGAGGGGAGGGAGCTCGTTGAGAACGCGTTAGAAAAACGAAGAGAACACTACGAGCGTGAGAATAACGTTGAAGAGCACGGACGAGCGTATTGACGCGTAACGTTCGACGGAGTGGCACACGTCACAGGAATCACCGCTGCTTCCGTTTGTCAATAGTGCTACGCTCGTAAAGCCAGGAACACGCTCGTAACGCGCGGAAGACTCACGAACGGTGTGTTATCCCACGTGTTTCCGTCACAAAGGTCATCCCACGTCGGGGACAAACAACGCGTCGACGATAATGATATTTCAGAATCGTCGATTGAATGTAACGCGAGAATAACCAGCGTACGCGCGTCGCGATAGTTTCCCCGCGTCGTTGCGAGTGACGCGATTCGACAAATTTTGAATATCGCGTGAGGCGCTAAACCGTGTGACGACGATCCGGCGGTTCCCTTTGATCATCCGTGGTCGAAACAATACGACCACGATCAGGTGTCTCAAAGTCGAAAGCGGCACGATGGTCGTCAAACAAACTTACTGGCTAGCCATTAACGCGCGTTAACGCGGCGTGATATATGAACTCGCGTTAAAGCGTTTCGCGAGTGCGTTCGTAGCTCGATACTCGCCCTTGACAAATCAAGGGACGAGGTCCGACTGACGGTGGTTGATTACCCGGTTACAGGGGGGGGGGGGCGAGGGTTTTTAAAGCGTGCGTGAGTTTTGAAACAAGAATGCGTTTTACCTTGAACCCAGAGCTGCTCGACCTTGCTGTGAACTTGAGCGGACTTGAGGGCGACGCAAAACGTGGCAAGAGCGAGAATCGCGAGAAAGAGGACCTTGCCTGCGTGCCTCTGGAGGAAGTAGCCCAGCTGACTCAGCTGATCCTGTAGCCTCGCTCTGATCCACACCGCGGACCTCTGACCTTCCGCCTTGCCCTGGGGAAAAAAAGAAGAATCGAGGTTCATTCGTTATTATTGCGTGTATAGATCGCGAGTGTCATTTTCGAGGAACGCGATTAATCGGATTATGGAAATTGAAAACATAAAACGCGTATCGCGCGAATCTCTGAATTTTTTTATTACGCATTTTTTTTTTTACACGGAGAGCGACATTTAATAATTTTTATTAAATTTCCAAGGCCGCGATCTCGTCTCTTAATTAACTGAGATACTCGTAGCATAATTTTTTGAATTAGATTTATATTACAAATCTATCACTTTTCGTCTTCGATTTTATCAAAATTTGGGTATCCTATATTTCAAAGATGTCCCGCAAACGAGTACGTTTTTCTTTTACCAAAATTTTAACAATCGCCAAAGTCGCCATTACAACAAAATTCAAATTGCGGAAGAATCGAAAAGGCGATAAATTCGATACGAATCGAGCCGACTCCGTACAATTGAATAAACTAGTTTTTGAGATAGTTATCCATCACGCTGCATTTATAACCAGTGTAACGCGCGTGCCCGTTGAAGTGGTGAGAAAAATGCAGGCGCGCCCACACCGTAGAGTCGGTAATACGAAAATACCGAAACGTCGTACGCGTTCCTATAACTTATCCCAACAGGTATGCGAGTTACTCCCTCAAACTCCAGGTCGATAACGCCTACGATTTTCAAGAGAAAGAACAGAATCCACCGGTTAAAGGGCGGCGCGGCCGGAACGGCAGCCGGAGCACTTTAAATTGGCCGCGTGGGCTTTGACGATGATAAGTAGCTAGCCGCGGGTTGTACGTACGTTGCATACCTCCCCAACGGATGTGAGGGGAGGAGGGGAGGGGAGGGGAGAGCAGTGGAAGAGGAAGACGAGGGTGAAAGAAGATAGAAAACGAAAGCCGGAGGGAAGAAGCGATATAGAGCGTGAGTAAACGAATAAGGATAGAGAGGGGAAGCAAACGCAAAAAGCAACGAGAAGAAGCCCAAAGTAAGAGGGAACGAGAAACACGTAGGAAGAGGAACGATACTCCAAAACGAGAAAGAGGAGAGCGACGAATGAGAGGATCAACCGAGAGAGACGTATGCTCGAGGGGAAATAAGAAAAGAGACGAAGAAGAGAAGGGAGGGAGACGGGTGTAATTTTTCGTTCGAAGAAACTCGGAACGAGGGACGGGTAAACACCGCGAAACCAACGAAAAACAACGAGGAGGACGAACCGCTATAAAAGAGATACTCCGGAGCGGAAGGGAGGCAGGGAAGGGCGAGACGGTGCGCGTTGTTTTGGCGCGAGCAGATTTTCGAGCGTGCTCCGATCGCGCATAAACGAAACGGCGAAACGAAGACGAAGAGTAACCCGTAAAAGAGCGATAAACGGAGGAAATGGTGAGCCGATGGCGATGAGGGAGAGAGAAAGGGTGTACACTACGTGTACGGAAGGGACGAGAGAGAAAGGAGGGGAGGGGAGAGGGGAACGTAGAGAAGAACGCGAGATCGAAGGAAGAGAGAAACGCTCCGCAACATTGCGAGCGGCAACGCTGCACACTACCTGGTGGCCGGTCTGACAATGTGCACCGCGGACCACCCGCAACAATACCTATCTTTCCTGGCCGACAGGGAAAGAAAGACGAAGGGGGTGAGAGAGATGGAAAGGGAGAGGAGGACGGGGGGAGGGGGAGCGGGAGAAGGAGGAGGAGGAGAACGAGGGGCGGGAGGGAGAGCGACCGCGGATGAGAAGGGAATCGAGGAGAGCACGGGAGAAAAGGAGAAAAGGAGAAAAGGACCGGGACGCGCTTTTCTCCTCTGGTCTACTACGGGGGCCGTTCCTCGGCGAGAGTACAGTTAGCTCCCTCGTAGGAGGAGCGGCGGCGGTGGCGGCGGCACGATAGACGTACAAAATGAAAATACGGATTACACACGCTTACGTATCTCGGGGCGGTAGCCGGGGCGTCGAGTATCGGATAGCAAGGTTTTCCAGCCAATTAACTCTCGGTGCCGTGGCCTCGCGGCCTGCCAGACCACGGGTAACTCTAGACGCGCGGACAATCCTCGTCGGCCACATGGTCCCCGGGGGGAATTTCGCTTCCCAACGACCCCCCCACCGAAGGTGGGGATCGGGACTACGAACGTACGTGTTCCCGCTCCTCATTGATCCTCTCTCGACCCCGGCTCTGTCCTCCCGGCCAAAGGCGCTTTTCGAAATCGTCCTTCGACACCGACACCCTACCGGCGTTCGTCGCTTCCGAACCGGACAGTTATCCGTTTCGTATCGAATCTGATAAAGAAGCGTGTCAAGTTTGACTCGTACGACCAACCAGACGGATTCGTAGCTCAGCGTCGGTTTGAGTTATTTTCTCCGGAGGTTCCGTTCCTCTCGTTCGAACTCCGTGAGTCTTTCGCGAGAGGAACGACTCGACCGCGCTTTCGCGCTACTATAGTTTTTCGCTCTTCGTTGTTTTCTTTTTTTGTTTTTTGGCAGTCCCATCGGAAACGATGGATCGGGATTTCGAAGGCGGTAAGAAATTCCGTCGACTCACCGTCCCAGCTCGCGCGACGGGGGAGACGGCGAGGGAAATCCGTTATAATAACTCAATCTAGTCGTTACGGGAGCCCCGTGACATAACTCCGCTCCCGCTCAAGATCTAATTGCCGCTCGATCATGATTCAGTCACGGTCGGGGAACGGAAAAGAGAGAGGATCTCTCGCAGGGCGGTCGGGCGGCTTTTCGAACCCAGTCACTCGCCGGAGAAACGATCGGCGCGACGCGTTTCTCGTACGAAGACGATTTTAAAAGACGCGAAAGAGGAAGGAGAGCGAGGGAGAGGCGGGGTGGGGGGGAGCAACGGTAAGGGAAAGGGTACGCTTAACGAATTTATGTTATTCGTACTTTTAATGTTTTTTACGGCGCGACACGAGCTCCGCGGAGAGATAGCAGACAGTATAACAGGATCTTATGTCAACCACGGTGGTCCCCGCGCCACGAGGTTGTAATATGTAGATACTGCCTACCACGAGAAACCCCATAAGGCCCGCGGGGACCACTTACGGGAAAAAGGGGGAATTCCTCCTCCCTTCTCTACCCGGCGTCGTATGCATGCAAGCTATACATATAGACGTCTCGAGGAGGGACTCGTGGCGTCTCCACTTCCTTTTTCTCTCTCCCTTCCGTTCCTTTCGATTTCTTCTTTGGTCCCGGGCGCCGCGACTCCGTGAAAATGCCACGGTACCTGGTACGCTACGGAAACTGTCTCTCCCTGACGCTCGAGTGTTTAATTATATCTCAAGTTACAGCTATATCTATCGATGTGTAATTTGTTATCCCACGATCACGTTTGGAAATGCAACGACGAACTTTTCGACGAGACATCGATTTCCGGCGGATAGGTCGATACGCGTTTACCATTCAAATTCAATTACCACTCGGAAAGTTATACATCCGCGTACACGAATACTTTCGGGTCCTCGCGATGGATAAAAATAGTTCGACTTTCGATTTCTAGTGAACATCCCCGCGACGGCAAAAGACGTGGGATTAAGGCATCAAACCTGTTCCTCGACATTACATTTCCCTCCGCTACGTACCGACGCGATAATACCATCGAACCCAGTATAAATAATCGTCGCAACGAATAACACGTACCTACGGCGATCGCGTAAATTTCTAATTCACGCGTTCGAAGCACGGAAAGCAAAATCCAACGTGGCACGGATCGCGTCTCTCCGCGATCCCCGCGAACCCGGCAAAATTGAATACGTACACGCGCGTGTGGGATTAACCGTGGGTGGGTGAAGCCCGATGACTATCTCTAACTCGTCTAGATGTTACATGCATCACGCGAGTCTCCTTCGCAGTATTCAGAATTATTTCCTTACGAGCTTGAGTGACGAGAAAAAGGATTAAACCGTGACGGCAAGGGGTGGGCGGGTGCGAGGGGGTGGGGGTGGGGGAGCTTCCTTACGTGTATTCGCTGTGTACGCGCGAATACACGGGACGCGAGTCGCCGGATAAACGAATAGGTTCTTGCGGTAGGTACGGCTCGAAAGTGTCCGCAAGAAACTCGATCCGACTGGCGCTCTAATCGGCCGAAGAATTCCACGGCGATGCCTATTCGAAAGGAAAACCTTCGGTTGAATTCCAGTAACGAGCTTCCACCTCGAAGAGCCGCTTACAGGTAAGAAGAACTTACGGTGGTGTACCCCCGTACGGTTCTTCCTCGACGATCCTCGATTGGCATCGAGAGATGCACGGTGCGTGATTAATGGGAAACGAGTTTGTTTCGACGCGCTTATTAAGTGGTCGAGAACGCTATTTGGATGGAAGCGCGCGTGCTTTAGGGAGAAAGTTCATGACGTCGGAAAGCGCTTTCGTTGCCTCGGCGATTGGAGGAAAATCCATCGACGTGAAAGAATGTCTGTCGAATTCCGCGATATTGGAAGATGACAGCGTTCAAAATGCAAATGCATGGGCTAAGTACAAGTACCAATTTGTCTATGAAAATACAAACCAGCGAAAAGGTCGCTATTGTCTCGTGGGGCATTGGTAAATATTATTAACTGCGTTACAGGGAAGACGACGGAGAAGACGATGTTTCTTACGAAAACTTACCATTTTTGAGATCGCATATCTCGTGATTCGCTGGACCAATTTTGATCAAATCGCACTCAAATTACTCATCTTGGCGCGGCTTTTCCGATGGCTATTGCAGTTTTTTTTTTTTAATTAATTGTTTAATACAGTTTGACCACCTCGAAAACCCCCGTTCGTTCTTTCCGGAAAAGATACAAGGTCTAGTCTCGCGTACTTGTACTTGGCCCGAGACAAGACCTTGTCTCTTGATCACTTCAGCATAATTTTGTAGACAGTCACTTATCCGTAATCCCAGTTTTTTCTGTATTCTCTTGTCCAGCGAAAGTTAAGATTCAAAAGCCTCGGTCGAAGGAATTTTCGCAGCATCCTAATTATCGCGAATTTCGAACTTCCAGGAACGGAGTGACGTTACGGGCACGGCGATAAGTAGGTACGGGGACCAGGTACTGACCGTACGCAAAGAACCGAAGTCGAGGGGGCAACGGTTTTAGGGGCGTTTCTCCTTCGGGACAGATGAAAGGGACGGACCCGACAAACCTTTCCCGAATCCCACCCATTCCGTTCCGTCTTATTTCGTTCGCCTTTACAGCGAATTTTCGCCCGTTAGGAGCGATCCCTGGTGGCTCGCATTTTCAGATTTTCCACGCGTCTTTCCACGCGAAAGTGGTCCCTTTATCCCTTTTGCGCCAGCCTCGCGTTGCATGGCGGGGTGAAACGGGGGATCCGTATGGTCGCAACGCGAGACCGTCAGGGATCAAAAACGACGCGGAGTGTCGCGTATCGAAAGAAGCATAAAGGTCTCCTCTGTGTCTGTAAACTTTTGGGAACCGACAAAGACTGTTTGTCCGAACTGCGGCAAAGGCTCTCCATGCAATACCGGAGCGACCGAAACGATGCGACATCCCTCGCTCTTCTGTATTCTCTCTCGTTTTCCCGAAACCGTTTGACGCTCTAACGAATACGTACGAACGTTTGCGAGGATCCCGCTTACATTTTAATTGGCTGAAAACCTATTTTGAGTTTCTTCTCGACCGACGACAGTTCACTCACCCGAATTTAATTTTTATACGGGCCCTCTTTCTATTCTCGCTATACCCAATATTGTTCATAAACAATTTTTTTAGGATATTGTTAGCGAATCCGTTTTAATTTTAATCGACAAATTCTACATTGGATACCTCGTTGAACAATTAAAGTGTATTTTTCGTATAAAACCGTAGATCTTTCAAAAGGGCTTCCGAATCTCTACCGCGAGATTTAAACGACACAATTATCTTGCATGTTATATTATTTTCTCGCAAAATTATGAAAATCTGCTTTCATTTAATTTTCACGCGTTTTACGTATATTCAAATTCTTTGGCTTTGGCGGAAACGAGTTTCCAACTGCATTGTTCGACCGTCGACGTCGGGGAAAGGCGGTGCTCTCCTTCGGCATCGTCTCCACCCTCGGTACGGTCACGCGGCTCTCTTTCGTAGGTATTATTAGTGTAAAAGCCTCACACGTAGCGTCGGCGCCCTTTAATCTCACTCCAACGAATGCGGCCGACGCAACGTGCGTGAATGCGCGGCATTGTGCTCTTACCGGCGGTTTTTCTTTTCAGCTGCCAGAAATTAAAACGCGATTACGAAATAGCGCTGTCTAGGATTTATCGACGTTTCCGACCGTACGGTCGTGCAACGTGCATTTTTGTTGTGCCGAAAAGTCGGAAGCGATTATACCGTGAAAAAGTCGTATCGAACTATTCGTATAATGTTCAATAAAACTAACTGATCACGACTTGATTCTACTGGAAGTTAAATTGCAAGTTAGTACGATCGAATCTCCATTATCCGCGCGATTCTGTACACATACAACGATCGAGGATCGTGTACCCCTTCGATCATCCGGATCTATTACTTGGGATATAAGTACAAAGTTCTTACTACCGCAAAGTACAAGAAGGGTTTACTCAATATACAGATAATCGAGATTCAAACGCTCGACGTCCAAATAACCATGAACCAGCGTATCGTCAACGACACTTAAAATATTTATAATTACGCATACTGTTAAAAGTGATACAATTAACCTCCGTGGGGTGTGATTGATCGGCGTCGAGCAAGAATGTCCCAGCGAATAGATAATAAGAATGCAAACGACCGCATTCCCGCTGCTTATAGGAAACACGATCGTGCGACCATAACGCATACATACGAGCGAACGATTGTGTATAGAAGGTGGTGCAGGAGGTCGAGGTCGTTGCCTGTAACTGAATCATCCTCGACGAAGGTAAACAAATTGGAGTAAGTGGACTGGCGGCGGTGCATACGCGCATACTTGCATACAAGCTCGGACGCACGCGACACAACTCCATAGTAATCGATGTATATACGTATAATATTATACAAAAGACAACGGCCTCGCTTCCGGTTTATGGGCGCCGGAGTAAAATCAAGGTCGCTCGGTACAGTGGAGTTGGAAATCACTGAACCAACACCCACTGCCGATGCAAATTGTTAAACGCGAACGATTCGCGTACGACGACGCTTTTCAATTGAATTTTTAAGGGCCAGGGTCACGGGAGCGTCGTAACGTCCGTTCGGTCAACGTTCGCGTGGCCTCGACCTCAGAAAATCTCTTCTCAAACGTAATTACTTAATCGTTTGTAATCATTTCAGTCCCTGACTAATCCGTAATTGTTTTATCTCTCTCTTTTTAGCAAGCATGGATTTCACGTGGACAAAGTTTGTATTTTTATCCCCATCGACTTCATCGAACGTGGAAACGAGAGCGCGATACTTTGATATTTCAGATAAAAACGATCGCTTGACTTTTACAGGTGATTCTCAGAACTGGACGGCATTTTAGCCACGACCAAGTCTTTCCTGCCGAGAAGTTTTCATACTTATCGTATCGGCGCTTTTGAATGGAATACCATGAGAGCGATACCCTCGGCGCTCGACATAGTATTCGTTTGTACGCTTCGACAAATCATTCTCTCCTCCGACGAACGGTTCTCAACGCGCCCCCGCCAACCGGGGGGGTAACCGCAGATATAAGTCGCGTCTTCCCGCGTGCATCTATCCTCGGACGCGTGCATTTATAAAGGCACGCAACGACCGTGCCCGCTCAAAGTGAGCGTACGCGCACGTACACGGAATGGTAAAGGCCAGTGCCCGTGACTGACTGACTCATCCGGCACGAACGCGGGGCAGAGATCGCGCTTACGGCTCTCCCCTTCGCGAGCCGGGAAGAAAAGTGGAGCATCGACCTCGAATTCATGCTCCTTTTTTTCTGTCTCTCTCCTTCTCCGTCCCCCCCCCCCCCCCCCCCTCTTCCTCCAGCGTTCCCTGGGTAATGCCGTCCACGGTCGGCGCTGTCACCGGCCCACCTCCCGCCGCGTCGCGACGCGGTCGGAGCGGTGACACCGCAATTGTGCAATCGCGTAAAACGATGGAACAGAAGCGAATCGAGGTTTCGGGGGAGAGAGACACGCGCTGATCGCTTGCTCGCTCGCTCGCTCGCTCGCTCGCGCCGATCGCGCTGGGTGGTCGCGTCCGAATCATTTGTCTTGTCGCGTGGACGTAATCCACGTGCTCGAAGGAGGGGGGGAGGGGAGCCCTCTTTAAATCCAACGTTTTCCTTTTCATCGAGAATTTGCCAGGGTGCACGGGGCGCCGGAGGACGGCGAGCGGGTTGATACTCGGTTGTCGTTGAAACTCTGTTCCGTTGACGTTACGTAAGGTGCCGAATTGGAGCCGATATAGAGCGAAGGAAAGTCTTGGTAACAATAGTCAATATTGGTACGATGGTGCGAGCTTTGCTCTCGATCCTCTTTCCTGGCGCGTTTAATTCGTTCGCGGGTAACGCATAATATAAGGGTATGATAGGTGATGCGTATGTACATTATTATTCGATTAGGATCCTTCCTGGGGTCATTTAAACAAGTAATAATATCAAGTACTGTGTTCAAAATGAAATTTGATACCGAACGAGACAGCCTGACGGATCTGTGGAGTAAAATTTTTGCGGAAGTGGAAAATTGTAAACCTAACGATCGACTCTATACGTCCTCCAGCGCGTTGCAAACAAATTCAAAGCATTAACATCGTAAAACGTTACACTTGACATTCGAATTCACGCGCTGCGAGACGAACAGTGGATCCAGGATTTCAAATTACGCGTTTTACCGCGCGATCATTTCCAACGATCACCGACGATTCCTTTTCGTATTTTAGCACACCTTCTTTGCTCAAAAATTACACTCGCCTGTGTTTCTACCTCGCCCAGCCGCCGCCCGTTAATCGCAGCGTTTTCTCTGGTAAGAAAAGTTGCAGCGATTATGGCAAAATTGGTGCATTACTTTCAATTGGTTTTAGCTTCCCAAGAAACGGTCCGAGAGACGTATACCTATAATAACAGGCGAACCGAGCGCCAGTCCTCGCGAGCGTTTTGCTCGAGCTAGTCGCTCTGGGTGGTCACACGAGCGATTTCCACATCGCGGATGTACCGGGTCGTCCGACTGGAACCGTACTCCCGCTACGAGAATATCCTCGTATGATCGATAATACGAGAATCGTCGTCGGGACGAGCTACGAATTATATCCCTTAATTTGGATACGCATTGCATCGCGAACTTAAATATAATCTAATTTCGACAATTTAAAGAAAATAATATTAGATGATCAGATGTTTAGTAATTATTACGAGATCGCGGTTTTACTCCGAAATATCGTTTATCCAGAATTTTGCGTCGTAAACGATTACGGTGTAATTTCATGACTTTGAAATGAAATTCATTGAAACGGGATGACGAGTTCGACGCGCGACGTTAAATTGCAAATCGAAAACGATTAACGAACCCGAACAGCCTTTTCAAAGACGTTTTTGGGACATCGCGAATGCGCAGGAGCCACGTAGAAACTGGTTTCCAGCGGGCAGGAAAAGAAATGGTTAATTGGAATCCTTGGAAGAAATGTGGAAACGGGAAAGAGTCGTTTCCTACTTTAAGATGGTTCCAGATAACCTCCACCGCCTTCGCGACGGTTCGATGGAACTTGTTTTCTCAATGGGGAATGAGAAAAGTGCGCGGGGCGAGCACGCTTTTCATCCGGGCACGCGTAAATCCGTGACGAATATCTCACCGGTGCATAATGTGTGCTTAAAGATAATATCCTGATTTACCGCGAGTACTTGCAAACGTTTGATACATCAGCGATAAGGGAATACGACGTAATGTTCGCTCCTCGTTCATCGACGTTTATTTAACGCTCCGATTTGGTGTTACGGCAATTCGACGTTTAAACGACCGGCGCGAATTTTTAATTAGATTTAAACTAATGAGTGCTATACTTCTACGCTATGTTTCGCATGGTTAATTAATTCTAATTGATTATTCAAATGTTTAGCTATTTCTTACTGATCCTCATTAGCGTGCGAAACTAAAGTTTAACGTGTGTAGAAAGCTACAATTAAACGGATGACATTTACACACATTCGACGTATACGTATCCAAAGTTGGTTACTTCCGAATTAAATAGAGCATCGTATCGCGTACAGGTTGCCTCGACAACTCTTTACCAATATTCGGTGCTTCGACGCGTGGCGTACTACGAAACAAATGACATCGAATCCACCGGCAATGATAACGAGCGTTATTAATTCAATTCAAAGAAAATCGTGGGTTAAGGACAATTCCACCACGAACGAATCTCTAATCAAAAGTCGGAAACGAGGGTAGCGATATTCGTAGAAGAACAAACGACAGAAGGTGTACGAGAGGTACACCTACCGAGAAGCCTCGAGTTCTCCGAAAAACCGGCGAGAAAGACCTGCCGCCGAAAGCTCGTATAGGAGAGCTCCCTACTAGTCGAGCGTCTTCGAAAGGTGATAGCCCCTGGTGGTTCACGTGCCACGCACATTTTGCCCCGGCATCCCAGATGGAAGGATCTCGAGGGACGATCTTCGAGTGTCGCAAGATTGCTCGAGATCGTCGGGGTATTTTTTTTTTCTTCCACCGAGAGAGGTTCGTGTCAGGGAAAACAAGGGAGGTGGAGGAGGAGGGGAGTGGGGAGGCGAGGGAGGGATGTATTCCTTGGCGAACCCCGGCAGGAAGTCGATCCTTCGTCGATCCATATACCTTTGCCTTCCTTCTGTCTTTCTCTCGTCTTTTCTTCTACCTCTCGACCCTCTCATCCTCAGAAACACGTCTACGGACCACCCGCGTGTGTGAAAGTTTACAGCTATAGCTGCCGAGGAGTTTTAGAGAGGCGCTCGAGGAAAGGGTACTAGATTCCACGCGAGTGATCTGTGTACGATGCAAAACGCTGTATCGGCTAATAATCTTTCGAGTGTTTTGATCCCAGGTGGCGGAAAAATGTTTGGGGGTAGAGAGCGTACGATTTGGTCGATGGGAATCGAAGTGTCGTAAATCAATTTTACGATTCTTACCAGAATTTCATATTTCTCGTGTTATCGCGACAGAAATGCCAAGGATCGTGGTTGATTCGTGTATCGCTTTCGTTCGCGACACGACTCTGTATCGGAATTCCGGCTCAAGTTCCTCGCAAAAATCGAACGAACGTTCGAAAGATACCAAGATACCCCTTAACGATCAATACTCGCGAATTGTATTCAATTACGGTAGCGTCAATTACGATACACTTGTACCGCATGGACCGAGATATTACGAGAGCTCGTTCCGATAATTTTCTATTCCTCGTTAATCCCAATAGAGCAACCTCGCAATTATCCAATATTTCTTCGTTCGCGTTCCTCTCTCCCCTCCCGTCCGATGCAAGGGGGGTAAGTACCTTCGAAATTATTCTCGGTATCCCTTTTCCGCGCGAGTTGCGCACCGACCCGTAATCGTAAAAGATCGTTTAAGTGGATTTTCGGTCTTGGAAGCGCGTATCGTTAATCGCCGATCGCAGATATCGTAACGCCCGGTAGAAAGTAACGGCGTAGTTACCGTAAACGAGCGATATAATTTGCATCGAATTCATACTCTTATCTTGTCTCACCGTCATCCGGAATGGGGGTCTTTCGCGGAGTGGCGTGCGATCGCGCTATTATCTACATCTAGTTAGCGCAAACCGGCCGATACGGGGAACTCTGGGACGGGAGACAGCAATGCCCGTATAACCCGCAGAGAGCGTATACTTTATCGATCAAATACTCCACGATAAGAAAATTACGGGCGACTTAAATGCCAGCGCGAGAAACGTCGGTCTCGTGCACGAGATTTACCACTCGCGCGCACCATTCTTCCTTCTCCGTTTTCTTTTCTTTTTCATACGAATGAAGAATCGGCTAGAGAGAAGCACGCACGCGTCGTCGAATGCGGGACGGTGACAGGTATAATAACCCGATCCGGTAACCCGAGTTTGTTCGAGCTTATCGGTGGTCCCGTGGAAAAACGTAATAACTAAACGATACTCGTTCTCTAGGATTACATTATGTTAGATCCAGATTAAATGGTTTAGATTTCCCTTATAATCCACTTATCGGCGTTACTTTATTGATACTTGATACACGCTTGAGAGTCCGACGTTCTCCGGTAGTTTCTACTTTTGCTGATATTTCTTTACGATCTTTGAAACTTTCTTGCAAAGGCGCATAGTTAAGATACTTTGAAAGTTCATTTAATTGGCCTTGGTATGGCCCTTTTGTTATTAGTAATTTCGATTCTGTCTACGTTTTCGTTCAAGAATTCGATTAAGTGTATTACTAGCTAGAAGGAATAAAAAAATGGATAGTCGAATCAAAATTCGTCCGAAGTAATCGCTTCTAATAACCGTTGAATTACTCTGAGAAAAACGCAACGAGTAGAGAATAAAATCGCTCACCTTCTCCAGCTGATCCAACGCTATCGCGGCATCCGTCCAGCTCGGCCTGATGTAAAGATCCGATTCGTGTCTTCGCTTTGTGTTTTCGGCAATGATTTTGAGAGCGCTCTCGTCTTGTACCTTGGACGCAGTCCCATTCTGCGAGTGCTGGGAGCCTTGATGGCACTGTGAACCAGAAGGGCGTCCCGCTAGGATCCCTGTAGGGCCGGACGCAGAAACCATGATCCGTCATGCATTCGCCCCGGCACGATACGCGGTACGATTGTTTTGTTAATATCCGCCCCCTTGGCTTCGCCGCCCACCCCCTTTAAACCCTTCTCGATCCGCTCGCAACGAACGGAACACGCGACACGTACACGTAAACGATTCCACTCTCACTGATGTCGGCTTCACACGTATCTCCACAGGAACCTTTCGTCGTACACTTCTCACAGCACACGTTCGATCGGTCCTTCCTCTTCTTCTTTTTACGCCCGATCACTCGCGGATCGTATCCGTTCGTCGGCGAGGACAGTGATCGAAATTCGCGCACGAGGTACACACAGGATCTTCCGCGCATGCGCGCACCGTCCGTGGCCTGCCGACGGTGTATGTACGCACAAAACGCAGCGAGAATCGGTTTTTAGGTTAGCTTCGTGCCACCGGGGGGGGGAAGAGTAAATACGTTCTTACTCCCTCTTCCCAGCTTCCTTCTCTCTCTCTCTCTCTCTCTCTCTCTCTCTTCCTTCCTCTCCACCTCCGTCGGCTCGATGCGGGATTGGATTCACTTACTCCCTCCCTCGCACGCTCTCCTCTCCTTCTCCTTCTCGAACGCGCACGGTACGCGAGCACGAGGGCGCACACGCGAGTTCGCTTGTTTTGAAATATATCACGCGACACAACCGCGAAGCCGAACGACGATCTCGTTCAACGTTTTCGCGGGAAAGTCGAGGCGCTCTCGGTGCGGCACGTGCTTTTTCACCTCTTATCTACGTCCGTCCAACCGCAAGCTCACTAGCTATCGCCTTCGCGTTTTCCGCGGAAAACTTGAACGCCTGATGCTGGTGGTCCGGCGTTAACGAGGATACGACGCACTGAGTCTCTCTTTCTCTCACCGTTCTTCCTTCGGCGACACGATGATAGTGGCGTGACACGCAACCACGCGCGTACCTCGATGTCACTGTCACGTTATTTCTTGTCACTCGACACGATCGTAGGGTATTCGTGAGTTCACACCACGGAATCCTTGAGGGAACAATGATCCGTCGGAGGTAACGAATTCGTGAGAGCCCGGTTGTGACGAGCGCGTCCGGTTTACGCGAGTAGACGTGTGAGATAACGTGAGAGATGAAGAGTGTGTATCGCGGTCCAGCACGGGCAGCTGGGCACTCTCGTTAAAGTCTAGGAATTCTCTCTCTCTCTCTCTATCGAGGATCCTGAAACGGCACGACGTCGACGTCGTCGTGATCGGACACCGGCGTGCACGACCGCCACTTAGAGCAGTCTAAGTCCGTACTAAGCGAAATGCGGTGCCACATTTCTTTCGTGGCCTGCCTTCTGCGCCGGCCATAGTTGACGGCCCCCCTCCAAAGGCCCCGCTCGCCGTGATCGGAGCTGCACAAACATTCAGGGCCGTACTCTTATTGTCCTGACCCCAGTGAATCTAGCGCGAGGGAAGAAATTTACGTTGGTTTCGTTCTTCAAATTTTTTGTAAAAATCACACCAAGACACGACTATAAGTATGGTAATCCGAGGTGAGTAGATGTATCCGATTGCACCTGATAACGACAGTATAGGCAAACGAGTCCTCACCAGAATCAATTAACATGCGTAAGTTGATTGAACGTAGCCAGTGGTTTTGTTAACTTTTTTTGTAGTTCGGAGTTGAATGGAACGACTAACCCAGAGTCTGTAGATTTTGTGAAGTCGTCACTTCTAGCTTGAACCATGCAAAATCTTTTATATGACGCGCAATACGCAATCTTTACAATTGGAGGACCATAGAATATAAGGACGCCGTAAAGTAACGATAATCTTTTAATACTTCTTGATACACCGCGATCAAACGATCGAAACTTACTGTTACTATATAACTATTATGTAAACTTACATTATATTATTATGCTGTATTATGTACATTTATCTTAAGTAAGCCAACAAGAAATTTATCGTCTACCATGGTGTAAATGTTGGTTCGTGCCTGGCGAACGTCAGCCAACGGCAGTTCTCCAAGTCCTTTGGATGTCAATACCTGAATTACAGATCCGTAAAGGAGATGCAAACAAGCGTACCGTCTAAATAATCTGGATCCACTAAGATGCGACGAGTATTGAAGATTCGAATACATTTCTTACGTGTCGCTCGAGCACGTGGCGTTCCTCATGGTTTATAAATTGGTAGTTTTCAAGGTACTGGTCGTTGGACATCAAATACATAGTATCGCAATGGTAAGGCCACCAAATCTGTCAATCTGAAAAACAGTAAATGTACTAGAAAATCAACAAAATCACTATTTTTCCAAGAATCTAACAAAGTCTATGATTACGAAATATTTAACGAAACAATTAAGTGTTTTTAACAGGAAAAAACGCCATTATAATATATTTCCAACGCGATTGTAACCTAACCATATCCTTATTTTCTCAACACCTTCCGCCTGCGCATTTCATGAAACAACAATGCTAAGCAGCCCTCAATAACACAACTTTAAGCGTCATTACTCACCGATGACAGTTAAATTCATATGTTCCGTTAAACCGCGAACATAATGTTTCTGTTGTTTCGCGGCGAAAGAAATCCACGTGCCCCGTTTGTACGTAGCCTGATGGCACGCCACTGTCGGTACCGATGACGTCGGGCCCGAAATAAGCCGAGGCTGGCCGAAGCTACTTCGCGACGCAGCTGCGATTGGCCAAATCGGCACGGCGTTCTACGTTGCTAGGATACGACGATGCAGCGTCGGAAGGGGTCGAAGGGGGCACGACGGAGGACCACACACGCGGTACCATTTCCCCTCGAGCAAAAACATTACCCACACAGAGAGAGGGTTTCTATGTGGCACGCACGAGGCGCGCGCACACAGATCCCCGCAGCATCTCTCTCTCTCTCTCTACTCTCTCCTCGTCACTGCCTCCACACCTCGCCGCAGAGTTTTGTACACGCTTCCCGCCGTTCTGTGTTGGTAGACGAGGCCCGAATGATCCGTGGAGAACGGTGAACGCGGTCGACGCGAGGCGGAGAACCATGGACCAGCGGCGGAAGAGGGCCATCGATGCACACCGAACGTAAACACGACTCCCTTACGGGCCTCCGGAGATCGAAATCGCTGAAAATCGCTCCCGCTTTGGGCAATAACAACCGGCGGCCGGAAGTCGGAGAGTTTATTGGGGCGGCAACCGTCGCCGTCGCCGCACGTCGAAGCGATACTGCGTAATTTATCGTACGCGTCTGTACCGCGAGTGCTCGTAACTTTATTGGCATCGAACGAATGGAAATTAAGCGTGTTACACCTGTCTTATCGTTGTCGAGTATCCAGCGTATAGGGACAGCAAAATTTCTCCCGTATCTCGCGTTATTGTAACGTAGTTTTGTTTTTCGCGTGACCCCCAGTGGACGTGGAATTGAGACGGTTTCGGTTAACGCTTCGTCCACGTTTCTCCGTCCCGATTTTAGTGTTATTCGAATTTTGCGTACGATAATTCAAAGTCAATGGCGAGAATTTGGTGCAGGATCGGGGCACGGTACCGGCCACGGCGAGAGAAAGGAGCAACCGTTTTGAATGCGTTCATTAAGCCACTGGAACGAGCGCTACACCGGACGATTAACTTATTAACCTGTCTTCATAATATCTGCATAACGATGCGACTTCATTAGGCGTCGTACACCACTCCCGCGTGCTGGGATGCGCGCGTATTGGTGCGTGTATGCGCGCCGTTGCATTCACCCGGTATATACTCACGCATGCTTGACATTCGTGCGCACGTGTGTGACGCGCGGTGGTGGGCAGTAGTGTGAAAAGAAGGACGGAATGACAGAGGGAGAAGGAACGAGGGGTGTAGAAGGGGGATAGGGACAGAGAGGGAGAGTAGGAAAAGTTGAATAAGAGGGAGGAGGAGAGAGACGGACGGACTGGCAGATCGAAAGAGGTAATGTATAAATACGCGACCACCCACCGTGATGCCGAGCCCGACACCCTGTTCCACCAAATACAAGACAATTTCTGACTCTGATATGACAAAATTCGCGTCTTTGTTTTGTTCTCTCCCTCGATCGAGGGACACTTCAGCTTTGCGTCCGATCGCTTTAACTTCGTTCGAATTTCACGAAAAAAGAAGTCGATTGAATTTTCGAAGGTCA
Organism: Pemphredon lugubris; assembly: GCA_933228935.1. NCBI lineage: Eukaryota > Metazoa > Arthropoda > Insecta > Hymenoptera > Crabronidae > Pemphredon > Pemphredon lugubris. The sequence goes on along the minus strand of OW121819.1, from coordinate 5,940,138 downwards.
GACATTGCATAGCCAAGGTAAATTTAATGTCCAAATAAAAAATAGCAGCAAGTCGCTATTTCGGACAACAGTGTGTCTCAAATCAATTTTGAAACTGTAACAATTGGAGTATTGTTTCGAAATATCAGTATAATTCTTCGATACGTTTGCTGTATCAGTTCTGTCTAAATCATTGATGTTTCTGTAATTTTGAATATATTACTAACCCAAAATGTAGATCAAACAATTCCACTTCAAAATCGGCGCGTGCAACGTCCCTGGATGAAAGTGGCAAACCCGCAACTCGTCCCGTGAAACATCAATCCTACTACGGTCTCGAACGATGGTACCGCCGCTAATAAATAGTTTGCGCCACCTAATACCCGAGCACAAGTACCTTCGCGTTGAAGTAGAATGATCGAACAAAGAATCGTTTGATTTGCGTCACGTGATTAATCGACGCGAGCGAAAACGACACTTTCGACCCGTGAATGGATTCGTTTGTTTCCCCGGTACGCGTACACGCAAAGTAAAATAATGGAAACATAGTTTTCGAGTTGCAAGTATCTGACACGTCCCGAGTAACTTCTGAGCGTAGGAATATCTCCATTCCGGGTAAAATACATTTTAAATCCACCGTCGAACGTTAATTCCCGCTGGCGTCCGCGAGATTTACGGGAACGAAACGAATCGTCGGTAGGCGAGTAAATTTTACGAATACAAACTTCGAAAATACAAATCGAAGACAGTGAAACGAAAGGAGAGAGGTAACCGTTGTTGCATATTGTAGTGGCGGCTTCGACGAATGCACCCCACTGTCGCCGGCGATCCGGCGATAAGGCACAGCATGCGGAGGGACCGTTAATAATTTTTACGACACTCTTAACTCGCCACCCGGTATTAAGCGGTCCTCCGTAGGAGACGAGCTTTGATCTTCGCCGACGCTGTATCGGCTTAATGAGTGCGAGAGGGAGACGGCGGATGAGTCAGTCCGAGGGGAAGCGGTACCGGCGCACGAAAGTCCCCTGTAAAACTATTTTCCACGATATACATCACTGTCGAGCGGGTTGCATCGCTTCAGGCTCCCTCGATGCTCTCGATACGCGAGTAGCGCGGATTTAATTCTAGGATTTATGTAGAGACATTAACGCTCGGTATACGCAATTGACACGCCGCCGAGCAGAAATGTAGTTAGGGTTAACCAGAGGACGGGATCCTCTCTGAAACTGCCCACGCGATTTGTGTCTACCGTTCATAATTAACGCACAGATTTACCTCGTTATTATTAGGATGCGTAAGTACGTCGTTCGTACTTTCCACGATTTTTAGACACGATCGTTTCGAAACGAGAACACCCTTGGCGCGCGCGCGATGCGTTTACGCGCGTTCAATCATATGCCGAAGATTTACGAACCCCACGGTACTTCTTAACATGTGTATATACTGTATGCTTGTAACACGCGTATTATGTCGGTGCGGGCACGCACGTCTCTTCGCGCAAGGTGATCGAAAATATTCTGAATTTCGTACGTCGCGCTAAAGCGCGCGACGTTATGGAGAACTTGTTCAAGCTTTTAGATCGCTGGCTCCGAAGTCCCGAAATTGAACGTGGGTAACAGAGAAACGGAAAGAGATGAGGATCGACGATAAGGAGAAAAGACACGCGTGAATGGAGGGAAAGCGAGATTAGACGGAACAATAACCGCGGACAGAGTAGGAGAAAAGATAAGGCTGAAAGAATGAGGAAGGTAGGCTCTAAAAAAAAAAAATGAGTAGCGCTAGAGGGAGATAAAGACGTAACGAGGTAGAAGAAGCTTGAGTGCGATGGGGGGAAGCGGTGAGAACGAAGCGGAGAGAAAGAGGGAGAGAGAGAGAGAGAGAGAGAGAGAGAGAGAGAGAGAGAACGTGATTGGAGAGAAGAAAAGGAGGGAGCGGCGAAGAAGGAGAGAAGTCGACTACTTCCTTACGCAAGACGACTCGATGCGCCACGTTCGTTCACTGCGTTCGCTGCGTTCAACGGTGCGTGCAGACGAGAGACGCGAGAGATGCTATCGGCCACCAAGACGGCTCTGGACTTCTCCGGACCACCCACCGGCAAAATAATAAACACGGAATGCGGCATACACGTCCGTCCGTCCGTCCGTCCGTCCGTTCGTTTGTTTCTATTTCGCAGATACCATCGAAAATAAGGTCTCCCGTCGATGCCGCAGCTGGCTATCGCCGATATTACCTTTCCTCTGCTCTCGTACCCCCGAACAAACTGGGATGGATTTGAAGCGAACTACCGTCCCCGTGGAACCGCCCGTGACTGGGGATTACGTTTGATCCCCGATGCCCGATAGACGAACGATCATCGCGATCGTTATTATTTCTGTACGTATTATCGACATTTTATTATTATCGTGCCAGGTACGATACGAGCGATGAATCGTACGAGAAGAGTACTCCACACCTGCCCGCGGTTTTAATCGTTTACGTTGGTTAACCATACATGTTAGTCGTCCCTTCGACGTTTGCTTTTAAGAATATTTGCATTATTTCACGCGTATTTAACATGTTTGTTACTTTTATGGAGCGACGCGTGCGTTGTCCGGTACATCTAATGTGTTCATATTTTTGATTAGTTGTTCCGGTACTGCACCCGTCGCAGATATAACAATTGGTACTGCAGATAGGTACTTTCTCCATGTCGTATATCCTCGTTATTTCTTCCGCTAGATCTGCTCTCTGCCATAGTAGGCTGTTGGTTAATCGAATGAAGTGGTTTTTTTGTTTAAATCTATTAATATTGTTATTAATATATTTGGTATCTGAATGAGAAAATCTATTACATTACCAATCACGACGTACCATTAAATTGCTTCCGATCGCCAATCTTTGCTGACCACCATACCGGGAACTATTAAGATTTGCCCGGGTGGGGGGGGGGGGGGGGGGGGGGGGGGGGTGGGAGGCTGAGAAATAAATAATCAATAAGATTGAATATGTACCGCTGGAAGTAATTCAGTTGCTAAATTATGTACACCGTGCGTATCGTTCAATAATACTGTTGCACGGTTGTACGTTGCATTCCATCGATCATCCGATATCGCGGATACCAATTGATTTGGCCGATACCAGTGCTCGACACGCAAGATCGATCGATTTTCCTAGTGAACTCAGTGTACGTAGTTCGGAACGACAAATCGTTTAGTTTTACATAGTAATTAATCTGCCGCGCCTGCGCATCAAGGCTCACCGAGATCTGGTCTGTAGTGCATAAATATACATAGGTATACTACAATCTTTTTTGTTTATTAAACGACTCGCTATCTGCAGCTGACTCAATATCAATGCATGCTCTCTATCGTTAGCAATTTGAAAATTACCTTGCCGATTAAATTAACGGAAAATAAGACTCCAACGTCTGTTCGCACAGTTTATGTTATTAATTTTCCACGTTAATTAAATGCCAGATCGCTGACACAAATTCGATGCTCAAATAATGTTCCTTATGTTTTAAAAATTTTCCATTTTTCGAAAAGAAATTGAAAATTCTTACCCCCTATTCTATACATCCTTTCAAATCATCGATACCCACGTGAAAGACATTTACGCAAAAATTAATGCGCGGATACTAAACAAATCTAATAATGCTTCGCAAACCATATCACAACTATTAATAGATACTCATAAAATAAATACGCGACCCTTCGATATTCTTGTCGTACGCGGTCTAGCGTGTAATATACGGTGCGGCATTGCAATAAACGAGGTATTCGCGTTGTATAATAATCGTCGTTAGACCGCAAACGACGCCAATAAACGTCGAGTAGACCGCAACGGACAAGAGTAACGACAACCTTCCTTCTTAAAGAACGAGATCGTAAAAAAAATCCTTTTCTATCGGAGACGTAATTTCATATTCCAAAATGCGTAGTTGGGTTAACCACTCGACCGTGTATCGCGGACATATGCGTCAAAATAGTACTGACCAAGATTGCGTTGGTAACACACAAAAAATGAAGTTATAAATTTTCGATTCTTCTCAAACTTGGTACCCTGAGACTTTTTTTACTTTTAACCTGCGTCCACACGCTCAGTCTTGTCTGTCAAATCTGGCACGATCATGAACGACTGACAGAGAAGACTGAGCGCGTAGACGCAGCTTTAGATACCATGCCTGATAATAATCCGATCGATTAATTTTTTTCAACACAACTCTCAGTCAGAAAATAAAATTCATCTCACGCAGTCAAGTTAAAGAGCAAACGTCCCGTATAACGAAGAGGCAGTACCGTACCCGCAATTTCAGCCGTGCGACAAAATCGCGCTTTCTCTCTCCCCCCCCCCCCCCCCCCCCTCCCACGCAGCTTTCCTTCGATTTCCTCGGCAAGTCTCTAACAACGTCGTTAAGCTCGATCCCGGGATGACTAATGCCGGGGATCGCGGTAGGTACGAGAGTGTGCCGTGCCCGAAGAGAGGATCGTCCTTTACCATTGTAACGAGGCGAATCGTTACTCTCCATCATAACGCGTATCCGCTCCACCCCCCCCGGTTGGAAGAGAAAGGGAGGATAGAACGTAGGAGATCGTAACCGGCGGCTATCTGCATCTACGACCGCTACCGGTACTCTTCGCCGATGGATTATCTACGATACGGCTCGGGCATCGTCGTTGGGCGGCGCGGCGCGGCGCGCCGAAAGGACCACGAGGGCATCGACTTCCGGTCTTGATCGCCTCCTCGGCCCCCTCCACGAATTCCGTTCCGGTCGAATAATTGTCATTATCTTCGTTGACTCGGCGAATTCTCGAATGATCTTTTACCTCTGCTGCCACGCCGCACGATTCTCGGCGGATACGGGATCTCGCGGTAGCGTCTCAGGTAGCTCTCGTACCTTTAAGCGATAAATCACCGGTGATTGCTAATTACAGCGAGACCGTGGTACGGAACTTCTCACTTTGAATCGTGCCCCGTATCACGTATAGTTACGCGAGCGCGAACGAAGATGAGGTATATTAGAGAGTAATTGCATTCATTAAATGGAAATACAATCGTAACGATGTATTATATATTATTGATAACGGTTGCGGGTATTTGTACGATGACGTACCTGCGGTTAAGGAAACATCGTTCCCTTCAACAATTCTTTAACGATCGTTTAATCAATTAATTTTAATTGATCTCACGCTCAACGGCCGAGGTTCATTGGCGGACGTATTCCTTGGCAGGTGCTTACTAGCCAGAGTAATTAAAACTTAATTTATTTTATCGCGTTGTCTATTTTTCACGATTATACCGTAGGATGGACGGTACGATATCGACGGTACTTCGGATTATTCGAACGATACTCCGCTCGATCGAAAATCGTTAGTAAATTTAATACCTAGCCTTCGAGCGTAGTTTAACGCGCGAAAGAGGATTCCGTAAAAAGATGAGCAAAGAGTAATCTATTTCCTCTCTCGTTGCGCTTCCGCAATCCTGCGATATTTATTACATCGCGAGAGGGTTTGCGCGATAAACATCATTCTTTTTCAGTACCTTGCGGGTATCAATTGCACTCGCGCCGGCGCTCCGGGCAATCCTCGAACGGATGTTACTACGTACACACATACGCGTAATTATCTTGTACGAACAATCTTCGGCCATTTCTTAAACTTTGTAAAGTCGTAACTAAGCCTGATTAAATTGGTTGTAAACGTAAGAGGTATGTAGATTTCCAAACAAGTACGACGCAAGCTTAATAGCCGTACTTTCTTGACGGAAACAAGAATTGTCAATATTCAATGTTCGAGGGATCAGGAATGCTGTCGGTGCGGACGCGGAGAGCATTAACGCAAAGACCATGAATGGATTTTCGCAATAAACAGTTGTTCCTTGGCGTATCGTGGTTACGCACCGTGTCGAACGCTCTTAATCGTGGCGCCGCAAACCAATTCGCGAGTACGTCATGCGTACCGGTATCCAATTATCGGGTAGGATACTTTGCACTGCTCGGGATTAGAACCAGACCGCGCGCAGCTCGACGGGAAAGAGCTCGTTACGTATTTCCCTAAATCATTAATCCTAAAACAATCTTGACACTCGTCCCGCGTTCGTACAGAAGGAGCGGAGAATTTACGCGTGGACGAGGAGATGGGAGGAAAATAAAAATATACTAACATTCTCCGCGCAGAGTATCCGTGGCTCCAATATGAATCGGATCATACTTCGTAATTTATATATTTAAATCATATGAACACACGATGAACGGTCGATGATTAAATTCATCGAGTACGAGGTATGTACCTGCGTGGTAATTAATTGATTAAATTGCCAGAACGGTCCTTACGCGCGGTAAGAATCAGAGCGACGTAGGTTAATTGATATTTTTAGAGGAATTTTGGAAAACCAAGAGTCGCGGTATATTAATTTTTTCTTCAATTAATGACTTAGGGCAGTTTAATAGTCAACGGCTCGCACGTATATTTAACTAGCGCAAAGTTCTATTCGTCCCACGCGTTTGCGACCGCGTGAGAAGGGGCGGGGAGAGGAGGAAAGATGACCAAAAAAAAATCGAGAGAGGAAAAGTAGAGCGCGGAAACGAGAGGGGGTAAAGTGGTACGTACAGAGGTAGATAGGAAGCGAGAAAGACGGAGAGAAGGATATCCGACTTACTAATTGCAACGACGTCGGTGGTCCGGAGGCGCACCGCGGGCCATAACGAAAAGCGATATGGTCGGAGAGCGCGAACCATCCAAGGGCACCGGGATTCATCTCTACGGCTACCCCGAATCGAAATCGTAAATCCGACCGAGACGATTTGTAGCGTTTTCTTCAAGGTAGGCCACATTCAAAGTCTCGCGCACTGTCGCCCGGCCGAAGTTAATGCAACCGCGAGGCAAGGACTCGGTGTATATCAACGGGTACATGCGTTTAAGTATTCGGCAGGGTATCGTTCGCGTATCAGACGAAAAGGCAAGTTTGTTAATCGATACTCGAATTCTTGATACGGTTTCGCTCACTTTGTATCTCGAACTTACGAGTACGAGGTACCCGCGTGGTAATTAATTGATTAAATTGCCAGAACGGTTCTTACGTGCTGTAAGAATCAGAGTGGCGTAAGTTAATTGATGTTTTTGGAGGAATTTTGGAAAACCAAGAATCGCGGTGTATTAATTTTTTCTTTGATTAATAACTTAGGGCAGTTTAATAGTTAACGGCTAGCACGTATATTTAATCAGGCAAAGAATCTTCGTAATTGTGAAAAGCGAATGAGTGGATCTTAGAAATTGAATCGTACAATTCGTTTACTCGCTTGGATGCACGATTGAATACATCAGTTATAACGGATTAAGCCCTTCTTCTCTATTGTGCATGAGTGACTGTTACCCCGACCGTGTAAAGCTCATTTTAACGATATACTTACCGCTGCATGAAAATTCTTCTCAAGAGAATGTCAAAAGTTCCATAAGACACGTTTGACGAGGGTGTAACGCATAATCCGAGCTTCACGCTATTTTGTTCAGCTGGCTATAGGAAGAAGGTACTTACTTTTCAGTGTGATTTTTCGCACAGAGGGCACGCTCCTTTTTAGAGTTTCGAAAATTTTTCTCGAATACGTCCTTGGCCATTGGTCAATGGAACTTATTCATCTATAGACACCACGCGTTTAATTATTTAGGCATAAAAATTATTCAAAGAAATATCGATCTCTAATTTTATCGTATTTCATTGCTCTGGATACTGAAGAACATTTGATTCGTCTACCGAAGTTCTTTCATTTCTCAAAAATTCCGCACGGGTCAGTCAACGTTTCGAAATTATCCTAACGATACCCTTTAGACGAACGGCGAAAACAGTTTATGGTTAGAACTCTGCCCTTTCACCTGTAAAGCAGGAGAAACCTCTTGGCGCTAGTTCCGATTTTTCGCACCGCGGGTAGCCTCTTCTCGAACGATTTCGAAAACTTCCGGAAAAAGGGCGATCTTTTGTAACGCGTCGAGTCGAGGAGGAAACTCGGGCCGACGGTAAACGGCGTTTCTAATTTCATCGACGAGAATTATAGCTAACTGGAATATCCTCCACGATCCTCCTCACCCATTGAACCTGAACTAAAGGCTCTTAACAATGGCTCATTGTACGGATATGCACTACCGCTCCTTGGCCACGGAACTACCCGTATGTAAATGAGAGAGGAATTAAATATATCTCCTGGACGATAACTTTGTTTGAATTAGCATTCGCTGCTTTAGCGAGTGTTGCCGCGCTTCGAAGTTATGGAAAGAATACGTGCACGCGAGATACGAGTGTAGTGGACATATGTACTCGAAGCTCGGTGGTCCGCGAATGAAACGTACCGAAAGAATGACATTTTTCTTTTTTTCGTCCCATCCATTCAAGTTTGTACGATTGTTTTACCGTGCATTTTAATTAAGTGGAGTGAGGACAATAGGGAATGAACCCGAGGACCCGATAAACGAACGAACGGTTAATTCCACGCGGTTCTAAAGATTGTCGATTATTAATTAGGATCGACAACAAATCTGCGCGATGTTTAGATACGACGTACGATCACTTTATTACGATTTTTATAACGACTGTCCGCGATACGCGTGACCACGTTGGCTCCGTTGATGGTTAAAATAAATATTCCTCCGCGCTCGTCGCCGTGTTCCCGAAACCGTTAACAAAAAAAAAAAAAAAAAAGCCACGCGTTCCATTATAAACCGCCCCCATAAAATACGATCCACTGATCGCGGACCAGCGAGAAAAAAGGTCCTCGGGCGAAAAGGAGCGTTTAGCCGGAATTATCGAAGCTCGAGCCGCGCCCACATTGTTTTCACGCGCCGAATGTTTTCCGCCGTCGTCACTCGAGACTTTTTTGCGGTCCGCGGGGGTACCCGGCGTCGGGGGAGCGCAGAAAAATACGACGGAAACGTGGCATTGTCCCGGAGGGAACCACCCGTCGCCCTCGCCGCGGTGGATCGTCGTCGACGCACGAAATCCAGAAAGTCAGTAAATTTTCGTTCGCACTACCTGTTCCGCCAGCATGTATCCGCCTGTATACTCTGTTTGCGTAGGACGGGGACCACCCAGGTAGCCCGACGCCTCTGCCGTATCCTCAACGTGGAATTGACTTAGCGGAATTCACGGAGAGAGGGAGACGCGAGGCGGGGAAAGAGAGAGAGTGAGTGAGAGAGAGAGAGAGAGAGAGGGCTGGTTTGTATGTAAGCAACCGAGTCTTTAAACCGACCTGGTCCAGCGCGTTATTTTTCATCTCATTGTCCGTCGACAGGATCACGGCTCCCCACGTAGGGCATTCGAGAGTCAACGAGGGGCGCCGCGCCGCGCTGCGTCGGCTTCCTCCGTCGTTCGCTGCGTTTCGCTCGAGACAGCCTTGAAACGGAGCTACCCTAAATTCGTGGGGTACTGGGTTGATAACGAGGAAAGCGGGGGCGTACGGAGATCCGCTATTCGTTTAACCCTTCGGAGGTCCGCAGGTACCCCGGGGACTCTCGAAACCATTGCGTACAATTGAAATGCGTTTGCATTGTCGAGACGCAGATTACAAATCTCGTCGTAAAGACTCGCGTCGACAGGTATGCGGAAGATTTGGTTATGCGAAAGAATTATTTCCGTTCGTTGTAAGTTGCGTCGACGTATGGTCGACTCCGTCGGATCGATCTAGTTACAAATTTTTTAATCGGAGTATCGAGAGTTTGACAAGAATGGGTTACGCTAAAGAGCGCGGACGCGTTATCGCGACGAAACGCATTATCTTTCTTCGTCTCAAAGCTCCTCTCCGCTTCCTAATTAATCCGTCCTACGTTACAGCCACGGGACGTCCCACTTCCCTCTTCCCCGGCGCCCCTGCTTTTTCTCCCACATTCCAATTAAATCGACCGCAGCACGTTCCTTTGTTTCATAAAAATGGCTTACGTCGAACATGCGAATAGCACCCTACCACGAAGAGATACAGTTTTTTCTCTCCCTTCGTCAGTCGAGCTCTTTTTCCATTCTCTAATTAATCCGTAGGCCCAATACAGTCTCCAAGTCCCACTTCCCATCTCATCGATCGTCCCTTTTTCTTTTTTTACTTGACCACGATCTAATCGAATCGACAACGCGGGACCTTTCTTTATTCGAAAAGAAATTGTTTATGCCGAACGCAACGAATGCGGCGTCCCGAAGGAGGCTCCAGTTTTCTCTCCCCTCGTCGTCGTCGTCGCTTCTCTCTCGTATCCTTAATGAATTCGTAGTACGGTATAGCGACTGACAGACGCGTTTCCCTTTTCTACCAGGCGTTCTTTTCTTTTTTCGCCCCGACGCGTACCGGGGTCGAAATCGACTGCGGCGGAGAAAGCAAGCAACTTATCTCACCGTGCATAAATACTGCAACGTTGTCGTTGTAAAGTTGACACGGAACATACTCGTTACGTTACTGCCTCGCTCGTGGGGCCACCGGGTGGAGGCGCTCGGCTTCGGTGCTAAGTAAAATGATATATCGCGGTTAAACGCGGCGCGTAGACGTGTGCGTGCTCATATCGCCCGGCAATACACGTCTATGTTACGCGTGGCTACGGTTAATATCAAAACGGTGTTAGTGAGTTGGCCACCCACGGTGGACCTTCTGGACCACCCAATGAGCCGCGCTATTATAAGGGGCCGTCTCCACTTCGCACTTTACTCCGATCCGATACTTCGTTGCTCCCCTTTAACCCCGTAACCCCGCAGATTCGTTTTCTACGACGAAATGCCGTACATTGTTTTTCGTCGCGCTTCTCCTTGGGATTATCGCATTTTCTCATTTTTTTTTTTTAATTGCGGGTGATTCCGATAATGCTCGTTTGATTTGAAAGCTGACTATCCGCTCGTTTTCTTTGCCTTCGAAGAAATTGATTTATTAATACTAGAGTCTTATTAGTAATAATTTCAATGATCCACGATACGATTAATAATGAATTAATACCACTCGGAGTAATTTCATGACACGCGAACGTTGGGGAATAAAACCGATAGAATATTGTCAAGTGTTTCTCGATTTTTTTTTATCACACCTATCCCGTTAAAATGAGACGAAAGTGCGAGGAACACTAACGATCGACTAAATGTACCCCGACGATTATCAGATGGCCATTGATGAAATTTGCGGTCCCATCGCATAGTTCGTTACAACTTACAACCACGAACACTTTCTTTCGCTCGGTAATCGACGCGTGCAAAGATGCGACCTTGTAGGCTCATCCTTAAATACACTGGGTGCCCTTTGCGACTTTCTCTGTGAAAAAAAAAAATAATACACGGATACTCGCTGCGAAAGTGCGTTCGGTATCACCGTTATTCGATGGATCGCGGAACGCACGTGTACGCGTTCGCGTCGAAGCGATTACGTCGTCGTTCGATTAAAAAAAAAGAAATCAGAATCTCATCGAAATTCGTACAGACACACCACGTATATCGAGCCACGACACGTTAGAGCGACGCACGCAAACATGTGCGTGTGCAAATCGTGCGTGAAAACTTCCGCGGTGTAACCGCTTGGGTGGTCCGCGATCGAGAAATACGAGGATTAGATACCTCGATAAGACGCGCACGCATTTGTACGCATACTCGGCACGGACACGTAGGTACGTTTGCCGTGTGTATGCTCGAAATCGTTAGCTAAGCGCTGATAGAAATACGGTATTAACGATGAATTGCGAGCCGGGGAGTCGTGAACCGCGTATAGTGAATTTATATACTCCAGGTTTTATTCTGACCGCGGAATCGCTCGGTCTTGTTACCAAATGACAAATGTAACGCGCCTAGCTGAACGTCGAGTAACCGAACTAATTCCGGAGCAACGATTCATGGGAAACTGATTTGAATAACGAGTTCGGAAAAGTACAAACATCTTTGCAATTTTTCTGAAATTCGGACGGCCTTTTACAATCTTATTTGTATTGTATAATTGTGATCGCGCAATTTAATTATATCTCTCATCGCTTAAAATGCATCCACACTCTTAGCGTTCATTATCGTGGATAATTTTTTACGCAAACGACCAATCGATGAGCGGTTATAGGATAAGTACAAACATCTTCGCACTTTTTCTGAAATTTGTACGGCCTCTTACAATCTTATTTGTATTGTATAATTATGATCGCGCAATTTAATTATATCTCTCATCGCTTAAAATGCATCCACACTCTTAGCGTTCATTATCGTGGATAATTATTTACGCAAACGACCAATCGATGAGAGCTTATAGCTGAGAATTATTATACTAGAAAGAAAAAAAAAAGAAAATTTCTCTCACCTTGTAAATAATTTCGAACGCGTCGACCTCGTGATACGCGTGGGACGTAGGTCCCGCTTAGAGACGAGGGAATTAGGTAAATCTGCGAAGATACTCGCGAATAGCAAATCTTCGGCAAACACGATCGTAAGGAGGGACTTCCGGCGTGGAGGGCTTGGGTGGTCCACATTTAACGCGATCAACGGTCCCTCTCTCTCGCCCCTTTCAGAATTTTTCGGACACGTAGCAAACCGGAGAATATGTGACCGAGACACCACGAAATCCTGATAACGCCTCGAACATGGTCCAAATCGAGAGTGGAACAATCTCGCGCGTTACATAAGTTTCCCTCGGCGTTGGCGGAAACCAACGGATCTCGGTTTTCCTTTATTTACTCCTCTTCTGCCTCCGTCCGTGGAGCGAATATTGGTCCCCGCGTGGAAACGGGAGAATTAAGCAAATGCCCTGAAACGAAGGATATCGTTGCGCCAAATTTCCACGGTTACGATTAGATAATTGCCCCGGTATTACAAAACGTCTCGCTACAGTTGACACGCATCGTATTAACCATTCGCGCTTTAAAAGAACACGACGTCCTAAACGTACGGAAGATAATGCGATATCGCGATAAAACGCTACCAACGATAAGTCATCGTTCGCGATTCGAATCTGATTCGCGATAAGGATCTATCGCTCGAAATTTCTTCTTCTCTCCGCCACGAACTCGAAACGACTTATAAAGCGAGTCGGAAATAACAAAAAAAAATAAAAAAACGACGTTACCATAAACGTTTCGGCATGTATCAAACCTTTTGCTCTTGTTTTGCTTTTTAAGCCTACCGCATTATAATTTTAAATGCAGATCACACCGATGTACGCGCTCGCGCGCGAGCGCGCGTCGGTGTACGTAGTAACGTCGTCGTACGCGCTTCGGGGCTTAAGGCGTGCCGCGACAGCGCCCGTCCGTCTGTCCAAAACGCTCCAATTATTAATTTACCTCGCTCACAATGTTCCCCGTGTAAGCAAAGACGAGTGCAACGTGTTATTCCGACCAGTGTGTATAATGACGTTCGCGGGCACGCAAACTCGTGTAACCTTCTCGGATCGAGGAGGACGATATTAAGCGAGACGATTCTCCGCGCTGCCCCCGGGCCGATCGCAAGAAGAGGACCCCTTTTTCTTCCCCCGCGGCACCGGACATTGCGTGGAAAATAAGTTGGAAAAAAAGAGGGTCGGGGGGGGGCAAACGATCCGCCGCGCGGGTCGTGGACGGTCGTCGAGGACTTTCTCTTTGCGAAGCGTCGCGACCGTAACGCTTGTATCGTCTAACGAAAGTGTTTGATGAAATTGTCAGTCAAGTATCGACGTTCATCGGTTTGACCGCTATTCTATTGCTCCGAAGATCGAAGTTTGTTTTATCTGAATTAATAAATTGATTGCTACGGTATGTACGGCAGGCTAGCGTTGCACGGGTAATTTAGGAGAAGGGCGAAATCATCTTGTAAGATTCGGCGGGACATTAAGTTTGCTGGAGATAAAGAGTCGATCAGAACGTTCAATGATAAATTAAGTTCTTTCAGGAATAAATAATCGTCCACCAGATGGGAGGGATGAGATTTTTTCTAGAATACCAGCGTGGAGATTATCGGATGAAGAGGATGATAAACTAAACGCTAAATATGAGATTGAAACACGTCAGGAATGCATAGATACGACGAAATAATTGCCACGTAGTTATTGACGTGATATTATTGTAGTCGTTAGCGGAATACGATGGCGAAGATAGGGGTCATTAATACTGGCATAAAATTTCCCGCGACCTTCCCGTCCCTACCCCAACTGCAATTAGCGGCAATAAACTGCGCTAAACATCGCGTGCGATTTGAAACTACTTTACTTGGAATTGTTTGACAAGCAATTATAATCCGAAACGGCTCGGTGCGCGATTCCCAGTCAACCTCAATCATTTCGGTCTTGGATCGCCGCCGATGGGAGTACGGGCAATTCATTGAAACTTATTACGCGATCTTCCGAGCCAATTTCCTTCTATTAAGATCGACGATCGGCGGTACGATCATTAACATATCCCATTCTCGAAACGATGCTCCTGGAATTCCCACAAATTGCCGTAAATCATGGCATTCCCTTCGATCCTACCTTCGATCTACCCCCTCGAAACGGTTTACGCGGGAATACGAGATTTCCGGTTGGTGGATTTTTTCGCGACGAGCGAAGATTCCAGAATCGCCTCGAGGGGATCGACGGTAAACGCTGTCGTAAAAACCTCGAGGAATTTTATGAAAGGATCCTCGTTATACCGCGACGACGCGACGTTCCGGCCGATTTCCAGATAGCGGCGATAAGCAACTGTTGAAATCAGTTTTGTTTTGTGCCGTCGTCGTTGCTAATGCGACCCCCTCGGCCGAGAGAGCGATGAAAATGTAAATCGTGGAAAGCATCGTGTTCGTAGGAAATTCATTGAGCGATTACGATTATAAAGGCTTTAAGAGTCACTCGGGGATCTCGTGGAAAGTAAACAAAGCTGCGGGTCTTCGACGATCGCGATTTTTAAGGGAGCGCGGAATGTTTCTTTTTGCGCGATTCGCTAATTAGGCTTCCGCGCGATGTGGTTCCAATTAAAAAGCTGTAAAACGGACTCGCTTCTCGCGCGGAGATACAAAAATCGAAATTAGCGGAGGAAAGGGGGACATACGAACGCGATGTTACCCCGGTTGGAAATATCTTTCGTTTCGTTTACAAATTGCGCTTGCCACCGCGGCGTGCTACGCGGGTTACGACGAGAAAAATTTAAATCGACCGTCACGCGATACATTGAATTTTTTTTTTTCCTCCAATTTTTGGCTCGAACAAATGTTTTTCGTATAATACGCAAATTTCGGTCGAACGTTACACGGGTAATCGTGGGACGAACGTATGTATATGTCAACGTGCCGTTTTTTTTTATTTGCTTTCGCATCCGCAAGCTTTAGAGGTAAGAGCGAAAAAAATTCTAGACAGCATTTACCGCCCAAGGGAATAATAATTAAAAGGTACCAAACGAGAATTTTATACGCATAAAGATATCTGTGGTTGAGTTGCAAATTATGTCGAAACGTTACACGGCATGGGCGGGTTTATGAATGCGTCTTCGGATACTCGCGTACGATCATTTACGCGCGTTCGCGTATATCGTCTAAAAACTGACTTTATACTCGCGATTTATTATCATGCCCCTAGACTTAGGACGTTATTAATTATATGATTCGTAGCTCGCATTAATGTTAATGAGATGTTCCATTAAGGGCACGTTAATGGAAAATTGAATACGGGTCTTGTGTACCTCGGATATAAATAATGTTAATATTAACGATACAATAAAAATATTTATTAAATGTCATTAATGCAAAGCTGCCCAATGTTTTATTAATATCTACTTTTTCTCTTCAATATTTCGAAAACGACTAATATCATTTATAAAATAATTATGCAATAATATACGCCGTTAACGTATCTAATAAGAAAACTACGAACTCGCATCCGGCACTACCGATAGGCAGTTATTGATTGCCGGGCGCTGATATTAATGTTATCCCAATTTTTTTAACATAGAAGTTGTATTCGAGCTCTCGATACGAGCTGCTTTGTTTCTACACAACAAACGTTCCTCTTTCCATAAAACACCTAATCTTCGTACGCGCTCGCGTACAATCCGCAAACATACTTCCCAGGACACGACGAACCACAAACCGATCTATACCAAAGTTTCGCTCCCCAATCCTTGCCCGATAACAATTATCGAACTCCCGCTCCCCCTCGTCGCGCGTCGAGTGTTCAAATCTAAATTCGATAAACATTCGCTGCCCGTTAAGAGGCGCTATTATCAACCTTACGTCGCGAACAATGGTTCCGCGGTCGCGTCGTCGATAACCACGGCACGATATCCATGGTGAATCGATCTCCCGGAGTTTAGGCACGCCGTGGCAGCGCAGCGCGCGCCAGTGGTTCGCGGCCGTACGAGAAGTGGGCAGAACGTCGCGTTGCACCCTGAAATAAGGTAGCCCAGGCCACGGACGAACGAAGGGGCCCGACGTGGGTGGCCCGAGAGAGATTTGCCTTCCGCTAAATATCGCCTTTGCGCCCTCGACGTGGGTGGCCCTTCCTCTCGCTGCCGTGCCGAGGGGAATCCTCGTCCTACGTTGCTCCGTGTCTCCTTCGCCCTCCTTCGTCCTCCGTCCAGGAGCAACCGACAGGAGTCCCCCCCCCCCTGTCCCTCGCCTGTCCCCCCCTTCCATCGAGTTCTCGTCTCTTCGTCTATGCGTATTCGGGACCGAACGATAGCGCTTCCTCTTTTCGAGGGAAAGGACCGTCGCGTCGCGTCCCGTCACGTCGCCCGCGCGATTCCCGATGATCGATCGTCGTTGTTATAGGCGAGGCCGATGAAAGACGTTATTATGCCCCCTCGAATACGAGGCTGGTTTACGACGCGGGGCGTTTCTCGTAGCGTTTATTTTCACCGCGAAACTCGAGGATGAATAATTGTATCGCGCAGTCACGTCGGTGTTGGGGATACGCGTCTCGCGCGGGAATAGGAACCGAAGGGATAGAGGGAGGGGGGAGAGCTATTGCTATCGGCCGGTGGAGCCGTTTCTCTATCCCGCGAGCAAAAAAAGGAACTCGGCGAACAATATTGCTCGGGCACGGTCGTTACAATGTATGAGGAGACGGGAAAAAACCGATGGACGAGGTAATTTTCTGTATTTTATTTAGCCCCTCCCGCCCCCTCGCTCCCTCCCTCCCTCGGGTATCCTTCACCCTTTCACTTTTCAACTTCTTCATCCATACGTATAAAGGTAGGATCGTTGAACCAAGGAATAGGGATTCACGATAGGTCGTGGTGGCTACGCCGAGGAAAAGAAAGGAAACGAAATGAAGGGAGAGGGGAAGGGAGAGCGAGAGGGAGAGAGAGTGGGAGAGATGGTACGAGAGGCTGGTGCGAGATAGAGGGAGCGAGGAAAGGAGAGAGGAGGGGGGCTGAGGAGTCGAAGGGAGAAAGAAAGAGAAACGGAGGGAGAGGGAGATATGAAAAAAAGAGAGACGGGAAATGAGAGGCGACACGACGCGTGTGGTCCACCCGGTGTTGGACGACGAGCAGGACGAGACCAGGACGACGACAGCATCTTATCCGAGACCTCCGGATCGATCGATCAATACCGAGATCGATGCCTTCTCGGTCGAGACCGATCGAGTACGTGGCACGCTCGGGCGCACAAGTATTTTTCACCCTGCAGGCGGCGGCAACGACGACGACGACGACGACGACGAGGACGAGGACGACGAAGGAGAACGGTGATCGAGCTGCTATCGTAGATGATATAGACGGTTTGCCGCGCGAGGTCTGGGACCCGAATCTGAGCGCGGATCATCGGCGAAAAGTGAAGTAAACCGTGAAATATCCGTAGGGCAAACCCGTTTCGGCCGGTGATGCCTGGATAATTTCAGGTATTTTCACGGCGCCCGCGGATCGTTTGAAAAGTTTTGTGCGGGTTAACCCCATAATCGTATGTTTGGGTCGAAGAGGCTCGACGGGATTTTTATTTACCCACGTCTGTCTCGTAGTCTGTTTTAATCGCAATCTTTGCAGCTTAGAGTAAGTTAAGATGTAAATAAAAAATGCTGACCCACGTCGTCCTTGTTGTTTATATTTTAAACAAATACCATATCGGATCTGAATCTATCTGAGGGATTAACGAGAAATTACCCGGCGAACTGTTCAAGCTGTGAAATTATTCCCATAAATTGCTATTGATAAAACTAATAGCAACGAACAATGAAATTATGTAAACAATAAAACGATCGCAACGAATTAACGAATAAAAATTACAACGTTTCCCAATTTACACTTTCCCGCGGGTCTCCTTTCGCAATGCCAAAAACTCTCCGAAACGTCTCCGCCAACGAAAAAACAAAAAACAACAATTCGCTAAGTGACCGTACCCGACGATACTTCGCGTCGAGTTACGCAACACGTTACGCGACCGACCAATTTCGCGAGTAAAGGATTACCCGCATGTAAAAAAAAAAAAAGAATTACGGAGCACGGTCCGTACGGTATCGCGTGTTCCCGCCAGTCACGTCGGTGTCAAAGCGATTCCAAAATTCGCGAAAAATCTCTTCTCCTCCCTCCTCGAGAAACACGAATCGTGCAACATCCCGATATCGTAATTTCATCCCGAAAGTTCGTCACGATACGCGGCAACTCTATTGTTCTCCGCGCTCGAACGTGTGCGCTGCCGCTCGTGTGCGACCTCCCCCGCCGCGCCTCGCTTACCGTAAACGCGAACATAAAAAAAAAATAAAGGAAAAGAGAGAGAAAAAAAATCGTTTACCGGGATCAATATCGACGTCGAAAAATGGTGTAACAGTAGACTCTCCCTTCTGCGCGGCATATGATACCGGAGACAGCCGGGCACCTAATGCTAATGCAGCTACCATTAGCAAGTAGTGAATCGAATGTAAAGTCGGACGTAAGGTGGGACCACACAGGTCGACAGTGGAGGGTTATACGGGGCCAGCAGATGCAGTGCCCCATAAACAGCGGGGCGGGACCACCCAACGCGCTTGTTCCTTCGTTTCGTTCCTTCGTCTGTTTCCTTAATAACCACGATAGCCTGCCTGTTCCTGCGCGAGAAGGTGTACCGGTGGATCTCGCGGACGCGCTTATGCGTGTGAGCGCGTACGTACGCACGCGTGTATCGGCGAAGCGCGTACGTGAGCCCGACGAATACGTGAGTAAGGAACGCGTGGACGTGCACGTCGGTGTACGTAATGATAGTAATTATTGTAATTTAATAAGGACAACGATAACAATTATTGTACCGTTAGGTCATTATACCCGTGGATTCCATTAGCCGCGTGGAAATTAAATTGTTTCGAATCGCGTGGAATCGCGTTCACGGGATTTTCGAATGTGTCCGTTGATCGATTCGCGATAGTCCGGAGATCGTTGGATAACGTAGGTAAAGAGCGTGGGTAATTTGGACTCGGCGACATTTTTTTAACGCGCTAAGAATTCAAAGTTTTAGTTTTGATTTGGAAGCAATTCTAGGAGGTCATGGTTTTTTTTTAACCGGGTGAGGATTTTTTAAAACGCTTCGAGTTATTCGAATTATAAAAAAGTCGACGTCGAAGATCAATCCTCGTGGGTTTAACGAAAAACGCGGTAGTTACGCGAATATTCCTGAACTTCCTTTCGGAGTTCCAACAAATTTGGATTTCTACCATTTTCTTGTTTCAGCTCGACGGTTTATCAGCGATGCTCGTAGATCGTTAGATAACGCACGCGTACGCGCAGCTCGAATTTACAGGACTCTCGTAGATTGGATCGAAGATCGACGCGCGATGGTCGAGGATCCAGTGATAACGTATTTTCCGCTTGATCACACTCCCGCGGTGCTCTCGAATTCTATCTTCCCACGTGATTGCACTTTCGTATTAGCGTGACTCTTATCGGATACGTAGAAGTGCAGCATCGAGTATCGAGTTCACGTCGATGCTAGTTTCACCGTGATAAAACGTGACGATCGCAGAGAGATCGGGATGTCGGATGAATCATGCTACAATTTTAATCGGGCTACCTGTCTTTAGTTAGGCGCGCGTGTATTTTCTCAGGCCGCTTCTCACGGCACCGCGACAGATCGACTCTCGAATAGAGATAATGACAGTTCGAGCTACCACAGTGGAGTACCG
This sequence comes from Pemphredon lugubris, assembly GCA_933228935.1. NCBI lineage: Eukaryota > Metazoa > Arthropoda > Insecta > Hymenoptera > Crabronidae > Pemphredon > Pemphredon lugubris. The sequence goes on along the minus strand of OW121819.1, from coordinate 5,920,175 downwards.
GTGGTCGTTCGTTGGCTTCCGTTTATCGCCGTTAAACCGACAGTCACCGAGAACCTGGCGCGGTACGCGTGCATTTCGGTGATACGTCACCGAGCGCTATCGCTAAACGATAATGAAGACGATCGTGGAACCGATAAATCGAAGCGAACCGGCATCGAGTTGGTTATTCGTAATAAGAGCGCAAAAGTTGTTTCCGATCCGGGTATCTCGTCTTCTCGATAAAGCGAGGCGCGTTATCAATCTCTACTTTTATCCTCTTCGTATTCCTACGGTGTACATACTCCGCGAAGTCCGCGCGATTATGATTCCACGAGCGTTTTATGCGCGACTCTCGGTATCGCCTTACGGATGAAGTGATAGTAATTTACGCGATACTCAATCCGCGACGTATGCGCAATGCGTCGCGCGTTGAAATTATTTTCTTCGAGTTTCTTTTTTTTAATGCCCGAAGCGCGCTGCCCATTCGCGGAGGAGACCGACAAATCCATTATAATACCACACGGGTGTCTCGGGTTGATGGGTCTATCCATGTGAAATCCGGCGACCATAAATCTAAAAAGTCAGAGCGATAAAGTACCCGAAAGGGTTCATAAAAGTCACAGTCGATTTCAGGAGAGCCTACGTTCCGCGTTCGGTTTACCATTTTGATTTCTCGGAATGAGATTTTTAGGATTGTAACGTATGTATGTACTTTAACCAAAAATTATACCTAAACCAAAAACTTCCCCTTTTTTGTACCCTTATTAATAATTTATATGGAGCTATCTCAAAATCATACGCGCGTCATACGTTCGCGTTGAATCTCACGCGCGAAGATCGTTATCATTTTTATGTAACGTAACTCGACGTACGCGATGTGCCCTTTGTTCCCAGACACGCGTATACTACATAGCACCAACTCCTTTTTTTTTTCTCCTCTTTTTAGATCTCAGACTTCTAGGAAACCGGTAAAGGATTGTCCTAGGGATCTGACCACCCACGTGACGCGGGTTTACCGTGTCCCTGAACATCCGAATACAGGGTATTTTCGGTAACTCTAAACCATAAAATGTAGCACGAGATTATCCACTACTCCCTTTTTTCTTTTATCTTCGACCAAGCGAACGGTAGCATCGCGATGTTCTTAGATAATATTGATCTATTTACGTGTTAGTGGTAGAATAGAAGAATGGATTAGAATGTGTTGTGCCAGAAAATAGAGATGAATCTTACTTAACTAGCGAAGTACGCGATGTGCAATGTATAATAAGTTGTCGTGCTATATCGACGGTAAAGTTTTAGTTTTGTATAATCGATGCCCGGATATATAAAAAAGCTATAAATATTTAGATTCCGACAGTATTTTAACTAAGTAAACAGTATTATCAAAAATAACCCTGACTTACCTGATTTTCATTTTGGAAGCTGCTTAAATAATTCATCGACATGGTCGAGTATCGAATAAGATATAAAACAAGAATATGTCAGGATCTCAATATTGGTATATTAAAAAAAATAGTTTCAATTTGAATCATTTAATCGTTTCATACATAGATATTCGCAAATATCGCTACGAAGCGTGACCTGTCGTTGAATGCAGGTAGCTGCGCTTTAATCATCGGTAAGGAAGAATGTGCGAACGTTAAGTTAACGAGAAATACGTGAAGAGGAACGATTAAACTAAAAGTATGTGCGTACAATTATGTATTAGCTCCTGTGTTACTCGTAATCAATATCGACGAGATAAACAAATAACGATACATCGTACCCGCGATCGAATTACTCAATTACATTTATTACGATCGTTATATCGTCCCTGTTACGTGACCATGATTACTATTAAATCCAGGAACCAGTAATTGCATAGTAAATTACATTGATCGGTTCTACGTAATCCAATAAAGCCCGTGCTCGTTTATGTATACCTCGCGGTTCGCGATCGCGCGAGCGTCGAGCGAACGGACGTAACGACGGAAACAATTTTAACGGACGTTACGGCTTTGGCCACACCGGCGTTGAACGCGCGCGTACATTGCCAGCGTTCAACGGACGTCACGTCCGTGGTCGGTCCAATTCCATCGCGCATTCTAGCGCAACGCGCGTTACAACGTTCCGTCGAACCGTTGTACGGATGCGTCCGCTCAACGCTCGCTCGATCTCGGCTCCAACGTAGCTACGCGCGCCGCGTAATCGACGGAAAAAGTTCCGCGACAAGTTTCTCCGCTCGTATCCCTTACGTAAGGTGAAATTAATGCGTGTCAAGGATCACGGCGAGTAGTCAGAGTTCAAAGGACAAACGAGGACCGCCAAGGTCGCCGTTGAAATCATCCGTGGCTATGCGGAATGTGGCAATTAGTATATGGTTCTCGTTAGGCCTGGTCGAAATATCAATTAGGCTTGACTTCGCCCTCTCCTCGGGGTTTGATAAATTATCCACGCTTCCATAAATCACTTTTTCATTGGGCACGAATTAATTGCTAATACCGAACGAATTGGGGAGGAGTTTTTTCAATTAGTCGCAAATTAGATACTCGGGGAAACCTTGATCGGCGGGACTCTCGTCGATTTACCGGACTTTTGCGAAACTTTAATCTACCGCCTGTTTGGATTTGCTGTCCAGGTAACGTTGCCGATAGGCGCCCGATGGATCGTATCTCTCTTCGAGACGAGTCCAGTCCTCCGATCGATGATCGATTAGATGCTGTGAGACCTTGTCCGCGGCTTCCTTCTGAGCCGCGCTGCAGGACGAGCAATCGTGTTCCAGGGCGTCGGGTAGATTTTCTGCAAGAGTCGGAATTTTATCTATCCGGCGATATAGAAAATATGCAATTAAGAATTTGAAAGTAATCTTGGGACGGAAGGTGAGACGTGATTTCGTTACGACACGTTTTACGCGATTCGTGCAATTTGGCGAATGAGATTTTCATAAAAGAGTACAATTATGATTCCAAACTCGGCATCGAGAACCGGAGATTGAAAATAATCTTATTATCGAGGCTGAAGTGTAATTTCGTTTCAAAGCGTTTTATTCGATCCCCGGCGGACAGGCAAGCGAATTTTGATTTTAAAGCAATTACGTTACAACGGTGCGCAACAGATCGCAAAACATTTTCTTTCTTAAGGTAGAGGATGAGTCATAGATTTAATGCACGGCCTTGCCCTCGAGGAATTGTAACAACGCTCATAAAATTGCGGTCGACCGTGAAACGACGGCATCTCGCGTAAGAACGTCTGCGGGATATGCATATGAATGCACGTGCGCGTACTCGGATACATCGTAATTGACTTGTGCATCGGAACAACCTTTGCGATGACGTGCCGAACGACATTATTGCGAGTATTTCGTTTTCTTTATCGTTAAAGACATACTTTTGCACTGTAACCGACAAGACATTCATGTAATGGCCATTAAAGGCAAGAAATAAGTAAAGATTTCAATTTAGATACCACTCGTTATTTTTTATACGGAAGACAAAATAAATGCAACCTGGTTTTGAAAATGAATTGTAGGTAAAACAAATGTCAAATTTCAGTATCTGTTCATAGAAATTTGATTTGACACGCTTGCCAAGTATTTTATCTTCGATGAACGTTAAATAGCCAATTGCAAATGTATACCGGATACATTAAATAATTCTTTCGATCGTATAAAAAGAAATTATGCGAAATACAATCCTGGCACGCACGTTAGATTACTTTTTATTCGGTTAGTGGATTACAAATGATACGAATGAATAAATATGAAACTGTGACTCATATGTATATTCCGATTGTCTCCAAAGAACTATAAAAACGATTAAACTCAACTATACATTCACGCGATTCTGTAATTCATCATATCTTATCACACAGTATCGTACGAGCGTTAACGTTTCTGGTACAGAAACCTCCATCGACTCTCCTGATTTAAAATCGCCAGTTTTCTACCAAACTGTTTGTGCGTTAAAACGAAATTTACATTCCTCGTCCGTAAAACGTTCTCTCTCGTTTGTTTTCACGGTTGAAAAAAACGTGTGCGGTTTCGGAAATTACATTTTCGGGTACGGTGTTGCGAGTCAATACTCACTTTTAAGTTCCTCCGCGTCCGGTGTGCAAGGACCACGATCGAGAAGGCAATTCACGTATCCATTCAGCAACCTCTCGCTACCGATCACCGCATCGATATCGATGTTATCGTACTTCGTCGTGTATTTCGCGTCCTCTGCTAAAGCCTGCGATAACAGAAGGCAATAACCCGGTACGAGTAAGATCAGGATGGTTTTCATTCTGGCGATGAGATTCGTCGTAGCTCCGCTTTTCTTTCACTGGACATCGAGCTCATTAGCCCGAATCTCTTATAAGCCTCGGCTACTGCTCGTTAGCTGCACGAAATCGTGCTCGATTGTTTGCCATACGCGAACGAAATTGTGCCGCGTAATTTGATTAGACAAAACATGCACGACAGAGTCATTTTCCATGGATTTGATACGCGGAAGATGCTTTTAGTTAAGCGAAGAGTGTTCCTGTTTGCGTCGTTTGACATTGCAATTTTTTTTAAAACGATGTTTTTGGTTCGCACGTGGAATCCAAGATCGCCGTTATTTAAATCTATGTAGCGTGATTGTTTGTGTAGTTAATAATAAATTCAGGTGTAAATTATATTTTTCCGATGGGTATTACGAACTTTCCTGAATTTTACAAGTTCTCGAACTAGTTTCACGCTGACCCGGTTTATTGGCAGGTGCAAATTATACCACTCATTCAGGCATATGTGTTTTATGCAAAAAGGGAAAAATAAATAGGTCGACATTCACTTTGGCATCTTACACCGCGTGTACACAAACCCCGGGCACACTGGTTGCAAATGTTCGCGAAGGTTTATAATCAATCAGGCATTTATCGTTATTTATACTAGCCACAAATTTAATAGAATTTCTGGTTGACAAAAAATTCGACATTCACAACCCGCCTGATTTTCTTCGGCATTTCTTAAATTCCTCTATTATTTTACTAATTCGGAAATTAGTATGAAGAATCCGGCACTTACACCGAGTTTCAATAGAACCAACGTTCACGAGCAAATGGTTATTTGCGAATATTTGATCGAGGTGGACGGAGAGTTTCCAACGATGGACAAACGTTTCCAATAATTTTCAAACGTTTGCGAATGTGTGCTCGGTGTGGACGCACCTTAACTTGCATAGAATTTGACTAACTTGCGATATCTCATCGCGTATTCCAACCAACCCGTGTCTCCTTCACTTCACCTTCAATTTTAGCAAACAGACATAAACCACTCGTGTATCTCGAGCTCGTTACGTAGATTCGTTCGTTTTCCTGGATCGAAGATCGATTGAAGTTCGATTCGAAGTTCGCGCGGACGTGTACGCGACGCGTAACAGGGATGTGTGGTTTTCAGGAAACGATGCAATCGACATGCCATTGTTATACTATCAATTACATTTCCTTCGCGAAACCATTTCGTATTCGAGTCAGAAACCTCGGCCATTCTTTGTAAATTCAACGCTATACGCTTGAGCATCGAGATCGTAATTCTTCTTACGGCAATCTGACTTTTATCGACTCTACTTCGTGATAGTCGTACGTAAAAATGTGTTATTTCGTCGCTTCGTGGATTCTTTGGGTTTTTCTCCGAATCCAAATGTCTTCGTGGTTAACAAAATTTGCCTTCGATGCGATTCTTCGGAAGTTTGTCTACCTTCGTCCGTATTCACGGTGCATTCACGTCGTTTCTATTATATCGTTACTAAGCCGAATGAATTTGATTGCCAATTAAGTTTATCTTGGATCTGATTGTAATTTTCCGAGTCAGATTCCAGCAAGTCGGTATCGGCAAACGAGACTGCTATCGCAATCCAACATTTGTTTCTAATATCCGCCACATTTGCTTAACATCGCGTGGACCGTTATTACTAAACCAAGCGAAAATCTCTGTCAATCAAATGTTTCACCGATCACCGATTACAACAATCAAACTCTCCGCGTTGAACACTGTACTTTCGGAGTTAGAACCCGGCAAACCGGTTCCAACGTAACAGATTAAAACCACGGTCCAGTATTCCGTTCGTTATTACTCAATCGATCGAAAATCCTTGCTAATCAAATTCTTCCTCCATGCGTCGTTAAAACTCGCTTCGTTGAGTATCGTACCCCTCGGAATCAGACTCCGGGAAATCTGTACAAGCGTAACAGATCTTACCGACGTCTTTCCAGCATTCGGAGCAATGTACGAAAGGGCAACCAGGCGTCGTACATTCGCGATACTTGGGCCCTTTCCTAGGTTCCACATCGCCGCATATCAAACACTTGGGCCTGGCGCATGCGAAAAACTTCAGCCATCCGCAGAGCGTCGGCCACGTTAATCTCAGGGTCATCCAAGGATCGATGTCGTATTCCAAACGACGCGTTTTTACCAAGGCTTTCACCTTCGCCTTCATGAACTTCGCGTAACCGAGTCTACGCCTGAGGCTCTCGTTGTAAAGGTAAAGGACTCGCCTCTTTTCCCTCTTTCGGTAGAAGAAGGAGCATATGACACGACGCGTTCTTTGCGTGTACGTTGATACGAACAGAAGTAACCAGCTTGCCAGGAAAGTACCATAGATCTTGAGGATCACGTAAGTCGGTAGTTTCGTTGCTCTCGGTAGGCAGGCGCTGTTCGATACCACTGTTTTGATGCGCTTCTTCACGTTGAAGCCTCGTACCACGCTTCTTATCAGAGAAGCTATCACTCCGGTACCGCGAATCTCCAAGGACATATCGTGGTGACCCGCCTGTAAAATATTTCATTCGAGTTTGATTATCGTTGTAGAGCGTAGGAAATTAATGACGCGAGGAATACTCGTGGGATAAATGCTTTGAGTTTCTAAGCCGAATTTGAGTACCGAGACTCCTGAACCCTTTGACTGCTATGGACGCGTATATACGCCCGGTGAAATGTCATCGCTGTGAGTTGTAGTCTCATACACATACGCGTTTCACGAATTTGTGCAGTTTTTAAAGCGATTGAAATGTTAATTAAGGATGAGATTCAAATAGCATTATACGGGACTTTACGATTGGAGTAGACTGAAGTTTGAGCAAGTTTTAATCAAATATCCTTGCTTCGCTCGTGTAGTCCGCGGCCTAAAAGCAGGCCGACGTTTTGACTGATCAGCTATTCGGAAAGCATAACTCCAGGCGCCGCAGCGTTGGACCGTGCGTACCGTTTTGATATGGAAATACAGTTCCCTTAAAACTGCATGCCATTATTCGCGGTACCTCGAAATTTGTATTAACGCTTCTATAAATAATCCCTATCTTGGCTGTAGTAAAGTGTACAACTTAAAGTTTCCTGTCATAAAATTTTTGTTTTGAACTGTTTAAGAAATGGACTTGTGTCGCTTGTAAAATTAACTGCTCATATTATATAGGATATTTTATCTCGGATTTGATTCTAATCGGTATCAAAACTATATATGACCTAATTATTGGCAAATAGTTAAATAGAAGGGAGGGGTGTTACAAATTAGTAGCGTGTAGTTTCGTCTTGTCTTTTTATATCGTAAAGCCAACTGGTTGAAACTTCATCGATACATTTACCAATATTTTCTACGAAGGATACCGTATTCACCTGAGAATATTCCATATGCGCGTGTCTTCTGATAACGTCCAACGTCTCGAAGAAGAGCCTGTCCAGAAGCACAAATGTCGTCGCGGTGATCATTTCCAGGATCAATTTCACTGTCTGACCCGTCAACTGAAATCTCTCGACTTTACCAGGTTTAAGTCTGTACGGATCAACGTATTTCGCCATTTCGATTTTTTTCAGCGGCAATAGGGTCATGCTGCCGCGCGCCTTTCTTCTGGCGTCGATTTTTCTGAAGTAGGACGTCACGTAAACGTTGTCGTGCTCGATTTCGCCCAAGTACTTCTCGTGATATCCCGATGCGCTCAGAATGATCTTGAGAAAAATGAACGACAGGCACCTTTTTATAATTATCATTACGGACTCGAACAGTTTCTTTCGCACGTTGAAATCGTGCATCACGGCTTTCGCGGTGTCCGCGGAATCGTGGAGATCCAGAATCACCGGTAATTTCTTCACTTTGTATTGCAGCTTTGCGTCCTTCAGACTCTGACTGAATTTCTCTCGGGAACCTTTGGACAAGGGTCGTATCGATGAGCTTCAACTTTTTTTTCTCTCCAAATTTATCCGCTTCGCATTACGCGCATTAGTTGAACCCCGCCAAGTGGGTGTGCAACGATGACGTCTGGAATTCCGATTAATTTTATCGAACGCGGAAAGTTCATCGAAAAAAATTAATCGGAATCTCAGAGTTTACGACCGTACGTTGCTTCACCCGTGATTGTTATGTGATTAATAGTGTATTTTTATAGCTTTGGATTTCTTGTAAATACTTTTAACTTGTACCATATCTTGTTCGTTAAACCCCAACAAATAAAATAACGTCCCCCCAATCAATTTTACAGCCATCGAAAAGGAATGATTTAAAACTTTTGAGGAAGTACTTCGAGTTCGATTCTCAGGCTAATTGTAAGATATTAGTCATCTTTTCAGAACGTACTTTTCAATGCAGCGTAACCCTCGCCAATTCCGCTATCGATCTTTCCTTCGGGATCGCAGATGTCCGATCCGCCTAAAGCTTGGACTAAGTTGCAGACAAAGGTCAGTTTCATCGGCCAACATAATAGCCAAGCAGCGAACACGCTGACTTTATCGTAACACTTGTCGTAAGCATCGCTGAACATGTCCCTTTAAATTATAGAATCGTTAGTATATATGTGTTTCTAATAAATAAGAAATAATCACCTAATAAAAGCAAAATTCCTGATAATACTCATAAACGTATATTTTAACCCCCAAAAAACATTAGGTAGTTGCTGTAGGATTTTTTCGATGATTTTAAATCCCTTTTCGGATCTATTCCGTCGATCTCGAATTTTTTGTACATCGTAACGTACTATCCATTGCTCGGGATGATAATAGAAGATGTAATATAATTAGATACCGATGGAGAAAACCTGAAGACGGATTTGAAATGAGCAGAAAAAATCTACCAAAGCAACCTATGTTTGCTCGAGGAATAGACAAAAGTTAATTTTTGTTCCACGTGCAATTGATGAAATCGAGAGAAAAAGAGGCCAATTAAAATTTTTTGTAATTTTTGAATTCAATTTTAAACGAAGTGGAACCACAAATAAAACATTATTTGGCATTCTGTTGTCACGATCTCGTCAATCGATGTACATTTGATACTTTTCTAACCCAGAAATTTCTCGAAACTCGCCTACATCTTTCAGAACCCCGACTGAGCTGTTCCTCGCATCTCGCTTCGATTTTTTTCTTATACTTGGCTTCGTACACGTCAGCGTCCGACTTGGCCTTTTCGATCTCTTTTTGGTGTTTCTCCTCAATCTCGTCGCTTCTCTTCGTGTCGTCCTGCATTTCGTCGAGATAATCGTTTTCTTCCTTCAGCCTCAACATCTCCTCTTCGCCCTCGACCTCCTCCACGATTGGGCTCATCAGATCCCTCACCGATGACAAAGTATCTTTCAGTTCGTTTGCATCGGCCTTCATCGAGAGAATCGCCTACGGTCGGCGCAATTTTGATTTTTTTTTGCCCTTAACGATGTCATCTTTGAATAGCGGATTAAAAAAATATATCTGTTGACAGCGGTCTCTAGTCAGAATTGACACCGCGATATTTATGTTAAAATACTTCGAACTTCGTCATAGAAAATATTTTTTTATGTATAAAATATGTACCAAAACTAAATAAAATTAAATATGTGTCTCGTCAATGGATATTTACAAGTATATAAAACAGAACATTTTTTTTAATAAGTCATCGAAACCGTAATGTTAAAAAAAATGCTTCGGTCGGGAGTAAATTTTGTCCCAGATTCACCGTCGAGAGATTAAACGCAAACGTTAACGAAAGGGGGTACCTGTTGAAAAGGTTTGAACATCAAGTCGAAGCGGGTTTTGGTGAGATTGTACGTCAGCTGAGTGGTGCAGGCAAAAGTTCGTACCACCTCCTTTCCATTGTTCGTCAAATTGAATATCGGTCCGGCAATAATGTACCCGAGAATCAAAGCTCTCAGCATACTCCGACCGGAGCGACCGCAGAACGCTGGAATCGTCAAAAGGCAAATGCATCTCACCTGTCGCGTTAAGAGTGATGGGACTAATTACTTTCCTCCCACTCGTTTAGTCGTTCTTTCGTAACGCGCTGATTAATTACTTTTTAATGGTCGTTAACCGTCAACCGTACTTCGTGGTAAGTGGTAAGTGGTAAGTGTAAGTACATACTCGAAATTAGTGTCGTACCTTTGTTTTCGGTAGATCGAAATACAGACGCTACCGTGAGTTATCAAGTAAGTTACTGGTTTCATATAATGTATATGTAAATAAAGTAAGAACAGCGTTTAGAAATGTACCGCGTTTTATTGCGCGACAAGCGAACGTTTTGCGTGTACGCAAATTTACCGTCATTTGCTAACGCTAAATCACAATTGTCCTAAATTTCGTAAGTGTCCTCTCACTCAAGGACCGTAGCGCGCGAAATAAATGTACTTGGTCTTGTAAGAATTAATATCCGGGCATTGTTATCACAATTAATCCAAATTAATAGGCAGATCCGCGTTATTATTAGTAAGCAATCAAACGTAATCAACGCGCGGTCGTACCTAAGTAAACGGTGTAATCAGGAATACGTGTCGTTACGACAATCATTAGTTTTTTTTTCACCAAACACGCGATGAAATTAAACAGCCAAGATTTTATACCCGTAACCTGTGTAGCGTTAATTATAGCCAATAAACAGCAATTTACGATGATTCATCGAACCTATGCGCGAGACGAATAGTTTTTATCAAGGACACGACACACGATCAGGTACCTGAATCGACGAGGCACATCCAATCGAGAGCAACGCGATGACAATGGCGGCGAGGGACAAACTTGTGTACAAGTCGAATTGCAGCCCGACAATGATGGTCTCGTAGAAAATAATGCCCATGAACAGGCCCAGGAAAAATCCTGCGACCGCTCGCACTTTCCTGTGTTTGCCAATCGGATCGTAACAGATGTGGAACAAGGTGGGGCAATTTCTCAGGTAATGTTTAAGGAAATCTTTTTTCAGTTGCCCAATTATGCGACCGCAACGCCCCACATTCTCCAAGCCCGGCATTATTTTTACTTCCCCTCGCCGGGAATACTAAGTTTTTCCACTTGGAACGGCTGATTCGTATAATTACCGCGTCGCGTTACACGGTAACCGTCAAACGAGGGGTCGTTCCCCCCTGTTGGTTAGAAAAGAACTCCTTGACATCTGCATTCGTGTTTTTTTTTTTTTTATTTACCTTCTTTTTCCTGCCACTAGATTTTGCGGAGCTCGATCCTAGAAGCTCGTCTTGACCTCCGATATTCTCGATCCCGTTTACATTTATCCAATCGCTAGACTCGAGCCTTTCACGCGGTTACGTTGCAATCATAGTCGATTGCACTGTACCTGGTTCGCGGTAAACAAACCTTAACGTTTCGAATTAAATTTGACTGCGCAAATATCAGCGGGGGGCAAGCTTCGAAATTGACGACAAAAGACTTGTTGGAAGCAAGTAAGTACGTTTTGTCGTTAGAATGATTTATGACGATTTATTGCTCCTTTTTTTTTACTTTACGGCTGCCTAATCGTAAGACGTAATTTGTGATTATCCTCGCGTTGATTATTTACACGACTTTTTTCACCTCGTTATTTTCAACGAGGAAAATTCCAACTAGCGACGCATTTGTCAACGATGTAGCATCGTTGCGACCAAGCAGGTTTGTTTTCTCGTGCAGAATTATATAATTGGTTCGATGACGCGTATCGGGGATAATTAAAGAGACTCTTGAGCGATTAACGATGACGTGGACGATCGCCCGAAGGAAGAGGCACGATGAATGTAGATCGTTAAATCATTTTATGACTGTTTTTTAAATCGCGATGTCATAGCTCACTTTTGCGCGCGTAAAATTATGAAATAAAATTTAATAACTTCGCTATTAATAATTAATCATCGGGCAACACGCGTAGCCACTTTGTTATATCTCAATATCGACACTTTCGATCATTGATTTCAACAGAATTCTAAAATTAACCGTTGTACTCGCTAATAAATTCGCATACCTTACTATTAATCCAAGTATCATCTTAATCTCGCGTTGGTAAACGGTGATACTAGATAGGTGTAACGTTTATGCTAATTTGCTTTACGTAACGTTTGAAGCGTACGACTAGCGCCCTCATTGGAATTAAACAACTATAACGTATTCGAATCACACCGTCCATTGAAACAATAATCTATGAATAAATTGAATTCCGTTCGAGAAATAAAAAGGAACAACAGAAACTGTGATACAAAATAAGATAGAGCAGAATGTACATATTCTTGTTTTGTAGTTCTAACTAGGGCTTCCGTCATACCGGTGAAACGTTAAATGACGATCGTAACAATTGGGTAAACAATTTTTTGCCAACAAATTAGTTACCTTATTATAACTATCGTGACAAGCGCTTGTCAATGGAAAGAACGTAAGCCGCGTCTACCCGGAGGGTTAAAACATGGTTTGAAAACAAAAACTATATCAATATTAACAGAGTTTCATTCGAATTATAACCGATCGTTTATTTTCATATCGCGAATGTATACATAAAGATTGCGAATCGCTGATTCTTTTTATAAGTAGTACGATTAAGTATCAAAGTGCGTCGGGAATGACGAATGTTGCGCACTCGCGTATCCCAGCCATGTTTTTCGGAATCCTCTAAACTTTGATGCCGATCTTCTTAGCTTCAGCGCCGAACTGTTCTCTGTACTTCTTCTCGGGATCGTATTTGGCCAGAAGCTTCTCCCACAATTCTGGTTTGTTGTCAGCAAGGAACTTTATCACTTTCCTCGAAATTTCCTGTTGCTTGCTCGAGCATTTGGCGCAATTGGTGGCCAAGGCGTCCGGCAAGATTTCTGAATATTAAGAAGTACACGATCGGTAAAACGGACAAAGTATAGCCAAAAAATCGATGAACCCCGAGGTATAGTGTCAGTTTCAATTTTCAATATGATATTTTTTAAATGTTACAAATATCATTCGGGATGCGAAATTACGAGTACAATCTCAGTGGAAAACTGACGAATGATCGAAATATTGAAGCGAATCGTTTGAAAGGGAATCAAACATCGTTCACGATAGAATAAAATATGATCAAGTTTGTCCAAGAAATAACACATTGATTTTTCCACACGTCGATCACCACGAGATCATACGAAAAATAAATATTTATAATTTAATAAACTATGAAACATTTCCAATGTTTCGGAAAATTGATTGGAATCATTTATCGTGACCCACTCTAACTCTACCGTGTGTGTTATACATTTTAAATTCTCGACAAATCAATTTCAATCTTAAGTTCTGACTTACTCTTGAGCTCGTTTCCTTCCGCGGTACACTTTCCTTCGCCCATCAAACATTTGAAGTAATTGTTCAACAATCGATCGCTCTCCAGGATCTGGTCCACGTCGATATTGTCGAACTTGTTGGTATATTTTTCCTCCGGCCGGGCTGACACATAGGCCACCACCGCGAAAACGAGTAAACAAACCACCGCGTACTTCATGACTGTCAGAAAAGAACACAATTTTTACTTTCAAATAAAACGATAGTAACCGCAAGGATAAAAAAAAGATTTAAAAAATAAACAATTATTATCGAGTCCGTCCGATGAAAAGAAATTTCCCGTACGAGTTATGGAGAATTTTCAAAGTTCGTAGCATTTTCGTTATGCTTCGAGAAATGTTTATCTTCAAAAATCACTGACAAGACCGGCCAACGGATTTCCATCTTCGATACTATATTCCCCAAGTAATTCTTTTTAGCACAAATAACCGTAACGAGAAAATCTTATTAAAGCTTGATACAGATCAGCGAAGCAAAGTTACTAAACCCTGCTTTATCCTTATACTCGCTGACGGTGCGTACGAACCTGCACCAGAAGTGACACTCACTCACCTGGATATAACAGCTGCGATCAAGAGCTATTGTTGGGATGTCCTGCCGCACGGTTCTTATATATGCTCAGTCCCGCGTGGTAGGATCAAACTAGGAAACTCAAGGTGGCCGCACGAAGGTGGGAACATCAACGATTCGATCCGCGGTACCCCACTCACGTGGACCTATACCTTCACCTTTATTTCTCGATGGTTCTTCATGAAAATATTCGACTTGTTAATTGGACAGTGACGCACTTATTCGCGTGATCGATGTCTATTTGTATTATAAAATATAAATTTCCAGGTACGAGCGTCGCGCACAGTGAATAACAAAAGCGTGTATTCGTCGAACGCACGCGCCTACTTAACTATAATTATTTTATTCATTCCTTTATATTAAGTCCTATGTGTCTCTAATGGGTTATACCATATTCTTTTTTCACGCGCGTTTAATTTTTTTTCGATGTAGGGTGGTTCGCGAGATGCAGGCCACCTTCAGATCTGGAAGGAATAATGTTTGAAAAGAATAATCAAAACAAAATTGAATCATCTCGTAGGCCTGATACGACGTGATAAAAAATTCCTGCCGATCGTTTTTACATTCCGATGAACGTCATTGATGTCTTTCCAATTCTAATCTCTTTTTTGTGACGAAATAGTAGATGAAATCATGAGGAGTGTAATAAGTTCGATACATGGATTTTCTGTGACGTCTATCGAGATATCGTAATTTATGCTGTCGGCTGATTCATGTAAAATACGACAGATCACGATGAAACGATCGATTACGAGGAAAGCACACGTGGAAAGTGTAAATTACAATATTACGATAAACGCGGGGAAAAAATGTCAATGTATCTGGTTCGTTGTACTTTCTGTTTATTCCGTTTTTTCAGAGAATGGAGCCCTAAGTAAAAATGTGGAGAATCTTGCAATTTTCCTTTCGTCGTAAGAACATCATATATAACGTGTCAAACTTCAAGTTTGAAAAAATATACGACCACGCAAACGCATACCGGTTTACATTAGTGTCTTTAGGTCGAATTTCTTGTCTTTGAATTATAGTGACTTGTAATTGAAAACTCGATAATTCAATTAGCGCACAGTTAGCGGGACTTTGTGATTGTTACCGAAAAGTGAAAAACCGAGTAGTCGATTTTTGATATAGATACAGAATGCAGGTAAAAGATTTTTTTGATATTCGAAAAGTAGTGGTCTTATTGTTTGGCCACCAAAGTGATCGAACGTAACGCCCTGTGGTTTCTTTCCGCGGGGGTTTTGTCGATGATCGTGTCTACAAATTCTCGAGTTGCTGACGCGAAAAAATTGAAGGCAAGAATCAATGTCGTGTTTGCGGATACGATACGCCGGGCATAGAAACATTACGCTCGCATTGAATGATCGTGATTTCCGTGTATCAGGACAAACTTTGAAGTATGTACTTCAATATAAATTAACAGAGTTCGTCTCTGACCTTTATCGCGGCAAAGTTTTAGTAAATGTTAAAATCTCCTGACGTTCCAGACAATGCAGCCATTTCTGCAATAACACTATCAATGACAAAACTCACTTTCCGATGCTAATCGATGTTTATGACACGGCCGGGCCGTACTTTTCTGTCATTTTTTGAACGTCCGATTTACATACGAGTTTTTCCTGGTAACGTAGGTCACCCGGCATCACAAACAAGCTGAAGTCTTTTTCATGCGTGTCTGATTAACCATTTGAAGAAAAAGAGTTTCTAACGAGCGATAAAACTTTACAATTTGATGATTCAACTTTCATCGCAATGTCCTCTGAAAGTCACCGCGAAATCACTTTTCATATTTCTTCTTCGCTATTAAACGACACTTTGGCGGAGTTTGCAATACTACAGTGGAAAAGACGGCGGGAAAAGTCCACGTTCCTTCGGCGTCGAAGGACAACGCGAAAGCGAAAAAAATCTAAAGAGACGTCAGAGGTCTCTAATCCAAGAAATGTTGACGAGTTCTGAGGCGATGCATTTATTGTCATTAGTTCGATAATGGTTAATCGCGACACGCGTTCCTTGTCGCAAACAAATTCCAACGGGATTTTTATTCGGAGAAATTATAATTTCCACGGATACCGTGATTATGATTGCAAATCACTTGAAATTATTATTGTCGGGTAGTGTAAATTGTACGTGGAATAGTTCGAAATTTCAATTCGCGATGGAATACAAATTTGCGCGGTTCACGATCACTCGGAACGGAGAGGGGAAAGGTAAATTATAGAAAACAGTGTTAAGGGAAAATATTGTACAGTTTATTTTATACATTTAACGACCCCTCGATTCAAATGTAAGATTTGAACGATTCTTGTTTCAAGTAATTAACTCTTCTTTCGTTTCTCGTAGTATCGAGCGCGGTGTCACACGCGCATCGAATGTTTACATAGATTTTGTTCTAATTCGTTTTTCATCAATTTCATAACAATTTTACCTTACACTTTACTTCCCGTTTGTTCTAATCATTGTTTATCACTTACAAACGTAAAAGTATTTGTCACTTTTGTTCGCAAAAAAAAAACCATCGAAGGCAACGATTTGTTCATTCTCTTTCGAAACAGAACATAGCTGCGTACGTTCTTAACAAAGATTTCAGTTTCTGTTTCGCTACAATTTTATTTTGTTCGGTCAAAGTAATTTCTTTAACTTATTTAGAGAATCTACTGGCCACGGACAGCCTCTTAGATAAATATTACATTTAGACAGCTCGAAGGCCAATCTCTATCTAAGTCGGCAGAGGACAGAAACATATGACCGTGAAAAATACGAAAAGAAATGAATTAAAATATTCCGGCAGCGCGCAGATGCCGACGAAATTTCGTAATGTAATGAATAAAACTGAAATTTATCAAATGAAACAACATTAATAAACACAGCGAGATAAAACCCGGGATATTACGCAAATCCAGGTAGTACTGAAAACGGGTTAAAGCCGATCGTCTTTCGAGCCATCTATTTAAAGAGTAAAAATGTAGCGAGAACACGTTTCAAGAAGCACGCACGTATTTATGAAACATTATTTATTTCTATTCAATGAATTACTCTTCATAAAAGTTTGCAGAAAATAGATTACATCAAACAAAGGGAATAGTCTTCTACTCTCCATAAAAAATATGAGCAGCTATTTCCCCCATCTTGGTGTCTAATTATTTAAGCAATACGCCATGACAATAATATTTTCAACGAAAGTTTCTTCTACGTTTTATACATAAAGATTTTTTTAGACGTACTCACTTCTGAGTAAGTTTTTGTCGATGTATGTACATATATCTTTTTAAACTTTTTTTTCCTTACATCTATAGGACAATAGGAGCTAAGCGGTAGACCTCGTTTCTTTTCCTACTTAACGTACGTTCAGTTTGTAATAAGCGTGAACATTTTGGGAAAGACAGAATTGCTTCAAAGTAAAGGTTCGATATTACGTTTTTGAAGCGTCTGATTAAGAGATATGTGAAGATTTGGGACCAATTAGTAATGTATTTTACTACTCGTTTTAAGCATCAATGTCAGCTAAAGTACTGAAATATGTTACTTACGATGCTGTTAAAGCAAGTAATCAAGTATACATGTAACGTCGGAAAGTGTAGCTATTTACACCTCATTTCGCGACAGGGATATTTGTTTTCTTCTTCGTGTTAAATTTAAAGGTACCGTTCACCGCTGTACGAATAAGGAAAAATTATCGTGTCCCTAAAAAATTAAATTGTCTTTTTTTTCAATATGAGTTTGGTTTCGAACACCATCATTATCACACAATATAATTAACATCTCATTGCAGTATATGATAGTTTGTGCTTTAAAGTGTAGTATCACTAGAAAGGTACTATTTCCATTGTATATACAAATGCTACACAGGCAACAGATAAATTACCTAATATCATATATTTTCTGGTATTAACAGATGTCCGTTAATACGTTATTCCGTACCATCCTTCGTCAATAAGGAATTCCCTGAACCACGCAGAGGAGCTGTGTGATCGCGAAGTACATTGACTCACGTGTATGTAAGTGCATGTCACAAAATTGTAATCCTGTTCGAAGATGTTGAGTTCCAATAGAATGTAAAGAAAGAATCTTGATTAGCGCGTTATTACTCGTTATTTGTTAAAGGGCATTATTGTACACCTAAGATTAAAATAGTAAACTTTAATACTTTCATGAATCCCAGCTACGTAAATCTCTTAATTTTTTTTTGTTCTTTATACGTTTTGGTATGTTGCTTGACACATTACATTAAACGACAGCCTAGTAACCTTGGAATAGCAGTATGATAGTTTCTCTACATTTCCTTATTGTCAAGTATGGTAACACGTTTAAAACAGATAGAAAGGAGTATGTGCAATCAATAAAGCCTGTACAAGGAAATAATATAGAGGAAGAATTAATTGAGCAATACGTTCAATGGCTCTATGAAGGCAGTGTTAACATGTATCATTGAATCCTGTTAAGAGAAAGAATTCCCGACTAATGTAACGATAAACAGAATACGGAGAAATCGTAACGATCATACGTGTCGTCTGTAGGATTCCGATACACGGAGCTCTGTCGTGCACAACGACTAATCAATACTTGGATTCTTTCCAAGTAATAGGTGCACGATCGCTCTGGCGATCGTTAGAAGTTGTTAACAGTGCAATTGGGAGGTCGGAGCGAAGAATTAGTAGCACTATGTACTAAATCATACACGCACGTTCTCTCTCTACCTGCTCTGAATGTCGTAAAGCAGACTCGAATTTCAATTATACCTAGGACTTAGTTTGCAAGATAAAACATGACTTAGAGTTGAAATGGTCATTAATTTTTACACGTCTAATCAATTGGCCGCGATCCAGCCATTTGCTACCAGATAATGTAGTATCTTACTCTCTGGTTCCGATTGAGGTGCGACACCCGATCTTCTATTACCATTTAGATACTCCTGCAACAATACAATTTCCGAGTGGTTACAACGGGGACCGTTTGTGAGGCCAAAGTACTCGTTTTAAGCATGAGTGGGCAAACTCACTTGCAACAGCACTGTTTTCTGTGTTAAATACTGTGTCGGTTTCAGGTCAAGCTGGAGACACAAGGATTTTTCTTGCTTTGTTAGTAAATTCGCAGCAGCTTCCATTTCTATGTCCCGTTCCTCCGAGTCTCCTGTTGCCGAATAAGATTTCGCGGAAGTTGTAGCTGTATAGTTCTTCTCTAGGGTAGAACTGGAACTGGTAGAATGCTGGCTGGAAGAATTCGGATTGCTATCCGGCTCCGCCCACTGATTGGCTGGAGTCGTCGTCCGATTGAGACTGGTTTGGCTGACCGAGGAGCTGCTGCTGGGCAAGTCTTTTGCAGTGTACCTTCGGTCTGTGGAAGAGTAACTTTTTTCTTCTTCTCTGTAAAATACAATCCATGTATTCATTCTACTGAAATCACGGATGGTATTGTTATTGTTAATGGCACGATGCTGATGAATCTACGGAGCACAACTGATCATATATTATGAGTTCTTCATATAAACCTGTACCTTTTTTTTGAGGTGTGGCGGTGTATTGGTGTGGACGGCCCACTGCTGCCCTAAGTGAAATGCAAACTGATACAATCTGTTCACAAATGCCTGGCAACACGCATCACAAACAATGGAATTAGTTCAAAGGAGGCAAAGGCTAACGTTTACGGTATAATTATGACTGTGGTGTTGGTTTCGCGTTCAATAAACATTATCTTTAAACTGTTTCATATCTGTTGTTATTATTTGAATAGTAGTTCAGATACTGTGTCGATGTAATGCAAGTAAGAATGCGTTGAGTGTACGAGTTTTCCAAATTGCGGAGTAAAGTATTATTGAATAAGAAGAAGAAACACAAAGAATGCTTCGCATTACATTAACATTTGCTTTAAACAGTAAACCGGGGTTCTTTCTAGCTTCTACGATTATGCGATTCGAAAATAGTGTTACAAAACTAGATGTAAGTACAGCGGCCAGCAACGATTTGCGACGACAAGCAATGAAACGCTACGTTGAAATTGGTTTACTACGCTATTAAAGGGTTTCAAATCGTTGAAAGTCACTGTACATTCTGCGTTAGATATATCATATAGAGTTTGAAAGAATTAAAATGTAAAGGCACATAAGCGACACGATACAATATCAAGCAGCATTGTAATGTTGGAAAAATGAATATTCAAATGGAAATGTGTACTTACAGATTTTTTTTCGCTCCAATGATCAGCTGCATCATTTTGTCCCTGAGTTTGTGCTAACACTTGCTCAAAATGAGCGCACTCTTCGTGTCTTGTAATGCCATGTTCCCGATAGCGATACAGTTCGGAAAGGCGTAGTCGCAGCTCTCTTTCCCTCTCAAGATTTGTTAGGAACTGCTCGTATTCTTGCGCAGTGTAAAACTGTGCGAAAGCGCGCATTCTTTCTCTAAATTCTCTGCATAAAGCAAATATTACGAAGATTGTTAAATAATTCGACATTAATTAATCGTTCCTGCCTCAATATACAGAAAAAAAATGCATCGATATAACATACTTTTCTTCCTTCGTTTGCTTCTTCTTCACAGCTTTATCTTTTCTGGACGAAGTAAAAAATGATGAAACGAGCTGGTAATCGCGTACAACTCGTTTCCGTCTGGCTCGTTCTCTTAAATTATTGGTATACATATCAACTTGTGCAAGTTTAAGCGCAATATCCAGGTCGTCATCCTCTGCTGGATTCAAGAATAAAGAAGAGACCAGTGATTCAGCCTCATGATTGTAATCCTGTAACAGTGACAATGATATCAGTTAAATAAATGTGTACCCGTGGTATGACGACGAGTGTAAGATGTTTGTAACTTACTCTTTCAAAATCGTCTCTTTGAGGCATGTAACCAAGTTGCGCTGCTTCCTCAGGAGTAATATCCAACGGAGGCAGGCGAGACGTAAGATCGGGCGATAATGGTCCATGATCCGACTTGGTCTGATCCGTAAGATTTGGTTTATAGCTTTCGGTTGGTGGCCACGTGTGTTTGCCAATATTGCCGTCGAGATACCTAGCGATATACTCTTCTTTTGCCTCTGTGTACGGTTAATAAGAAATTAGAACATACAAAATCCATTAGAAAAAAATGTCAACATCTCAAATCGTTTTAAATACCTTCCGGTGTACGTGTCTCGATATGTTTACTAATATCTTCCCAGTTTCCAAAACCAAATTGTTCAATAGCATCCAAAAGTCTGAGTTGTTCTCTGGCTGTCCAATTCCCACGTCCATTAAATATGCTAATGGTACCAGAATCCTGCAGGCACGAATAAACACCAATTACTCGTACACTCGGTAACGAATAATTAATCAAGACGCAGTGCAAGTCAATACTAACCATAAACTGATAGGAGTGATCATTTTTATGTTGACCAATTTCAGCTCCCGCCGAAAAACACTGGCAATGTTTGAAAAAAACATTATTCGTATAAAATGGATTCTTTGTTGATATACATTAACATTTATCATAAAATAAACGCTAATCTCGTACACGCGCACGTGTCTCTGCCCGATCAGCAGGTTTCATTCAAGCCGCGCGATAGTAGTAAAAGGGTAGTTTCAGAACTTGTCGGCGAAAGAAAAAAAAAAGAAGAAATAAAAGAGTGGGGAATGAAAAAGGAATCCCGACACGCAAAATCCGGCAAAGGTGGAAGGATAGACGAAGATGAAAGAGAGGAAAACGATGATGAGGGAAGAGGAAGAGAAGGATGAAGAATATAGAATATCATGAAAATAGAGAGGGGGAGATGAAACGAGCACGTGACCGAGAAACAGGCGTTCACTCTACTCACCTGCAAGCAGAGGTCGAAATCCGGGCATTCTACGCACTTTACACGTAGCCCCGCGATGTCCTCTTGACAATAGGTGCAGTTGTACTTTGCATACAGATCTGAAACCGAGAGATCGGAATATGCAGGGGACCGTTTAGGGTGGCACGCTGAAATGGAAATCGATTTTTCTTTCGTCGACGTAAATACATACCCGCCATTATTGTCCTGCAGGGTTCTTCCAGAACGATCCGGATGACGTCACCGCATACCAGAAACCCATAAGTTTACTTATCACGTACATCGGGGGTGGAAGTTGGACCCCATTTTTTCCGCGAAATCGTACGAAAACGCGGAAAAATCGTTGAGCGTCCGGCGGGACGCCCGATTTACCTCGTAAGTGGAAATCCGTGAGGATTCTGAATTGAAAAAATGTTGTTTACGACTGTTGCGTCGCGAAACGAGTACGCATGCGTTTCGTGGTGTTCCACCACCAGCGAGTTGAACAACGCTCACAGAGTTGCCAACTTGGCAGAAACGAAATTATTCGCGTTCCTCGGCAGGGTGAATTGCACTTCGCGCGAATTTTAACGGGACGGTCGCTTCGCAACGTTGCTCACAGTTTTATTGTTCAGATATGAGTTGTGTGTTTTGTTTGTTGACGGCGCACGGGCCTGGAACAAATTGGATCGCGAACTCTGCCGTTTCGCGAACGACACAAAATGCAGCGCGTAAGATGCTTTATAAATATTATAAGAATATTATCGATCCTTAGATCGTGTAAACTGAATAATTCTTGATTATGTTAGGAAAATTAATTATTGACAGGTGCAACGATCAAAACTTTTCCGCGACGTAGCTTCGTCATGTCGATCAATTTATACCGGTCGTCCAGATTTGGTTTCTGAAAAAGCGTTCCAAAAATTTAAGTTGATGCAAGCAAGAATGCAGGTATACGTGATATCAATGTATGAGCTAGCATGAGCGATTTGCAGGTGATTACGATTCTCACGGTTATATATTTAATTTCATACACCATAGTGCGAGGATGGCCGTCCTGTATATTTGAAACGTGGTATGCGCGATAAAGTATTGTTTGGGACAACAGTAGCACTCGTTTTGTTTACCACGTTAAAAAGTTGTGTAACGGTTTACGAATGGTACCATATACATTAAGGCACCATAGTACGTTAATATAAATATTGTAATTCATGAAACATGGAAGAAAAACTAGTGGCCGAATATTAATAAAATTCTCAACCAAAACGATCATTGGTATTTTTGTTCTTGTTGGTACTATTTGTTGAAATAAGTAATACAGGTATTAACTTCCAATTTATGATAACAAATACCATTTACTTCTTGTATAACATCAATACACAACATATATTACATATATTTATATTTTTGCTGCATTTTCGAAAATATACAGAATTTTGGAAGAGATTTTAAGGCACTTTGAATGCTGTGCAAATACCAATATGGAAATGAATGCACCTTGGTATATTGGCGATATTATATGGATCCCTCTCTTTTCTTTGATGGATGATACTTTAATGAAGATAAATTATTTTCTGTTTAGATGTCGTAGGAAATTATAATGCACTTTAGCTACAAAAGAGAAACGCAAAAACGTCTATATTAAAAGCAGTATCTAAATGCAAGGATGTAAAGAGGCAACGATAAACTCTTTATCAGATAACAATTTGTCAAATTTGTAATGAGTCAAGGGTAAATAACACAGTATCCGGAACTTTTTAAATATGCATTGTCAAATAGGAATTTTATATCAAACAATTGTTCGTTGTAGACAACATATTTCGATGTCTAGGTGTATAAAATAATTATTATGGCAATTTGTTAACTAATCAGCTATAAAATGGCAAATAGATATCACGATTGAGCTCTTTATATTTGCATATACATAAGAACATACTTGTGGCACCTTGTGATACTGTCTATGAGAAAAATGCTCTTTCGAATTTCATTGTTTTAAGCAGCAATGCGGGAAAATTAAGTCTTGTAGTTTTCCGTGTTGGTAATGCACGAGCATGAATTAAGAAATACAATGTTTTTGGTATCACAGAACAACGTATTTACATGTTACTAGAATTACGTAACTGCTCCATTGAATAGCACAAAACAGTCCATTATTTCTAATGTTTAATCACTTGAGCTACCTCCAGCATCATTTTGTATCACCTCATTATCATCTTTGGAAGCCTCGCTCCTCGGCACATTATTTGGAACATTATCGGTATATTTTTCAGCACTTACTGGGACATTTTTATCATTACGATTTGCCAACAAGTGTTTGTTTTCCTGTGAGGCTTCGTTTAGATCCAATTTTGAGTTATCTTTTACTTTAACATCCTGGGTTTTTGTTATTACTGATTTCTCGACATTTCTTATCCTGTCAGTACGGTCATAATTTTGGGAGGCTTTCAAACTTTTTGGTACTTCCGTTGCAAATTGCAAATTTTCTGGTGCTATTTTAGACTGCGGCTGTTGCAATTTAGACATATCTTTTTTAGTACTTAAATTAGTTGTAGGAGCCATTTTAGTTTTTTTTCGTCGTTGTATTAGTTGTTTCAAAGCTTCGCTAAACTGCATCAATGTCTCAGAAATCGGACGATCCAAATATGTAGCTGCTATTTCATCAAACGGTTGATCATCCTCCTCGGAGACTAATTCGCTTTTGATTTGCTTGAATTGATCTATTATATCCCGAAGACTCTCTTTGGCATCTTTAATTACTTTCGGATCTTCATCCTCTAATGTAATATCTATCACACTCTTGGAGCTTGTTGGCTTTCTTACACTTGTTTTCGATTTTTCATTGTACTCGGCAGCAGGTTCTTTTTTCATCGATTCCAGATCTTCGTATCCAAAATCCCTTTCGAATTCTTTAAATTGATTTATTATTTTCCTAATGCTGTCTTTTACATTTACTGGCTTATTTCCTTCGACAATATCTGGAGTCGTAGTTGACTGTTTTTCCTTCAATTCCTGCTTTGCTACAATTTTGATTTTCTGCGGTAGTTCCACTTTTCCTGGCACTACCTTTTTCGACCTGGGAATAATCCTCTCCGGAATTTCTGCCGGTTTCTTATCGTCCAGTGATTCTTTCTTAAGTTTAACCGCTCCCATTTTTTCTTGAATAATTTTTTTGACTGTTTCTTTTAGACGACTGCCTCCTTCTTGTTGGAGAGGTGGTCCATTACTATTTTTTAATTTTTCTTTCATAATCAAAGATTGTTCGCTTTCTTTTATCTTTAGTTCCGATTCGTTTTCGGTTAAACTCGATATGTCTTCAATATTATTTTCCAGTTCAATGCTATCTTCACTTTCAATACTTTTTTCTACGACAGATGTATTTAATATCGTTTCTGCCTCTGCTACAGATTCTGTGGATGGTATCTCATTATTGGATAAGTCGTCTGATATTTTCTCCATTTCCAATGCTTCGGATAAAATATAGGAATCATTTTGCATCTCGGTGCTGGAGTTTATAGTTTCAACAATTTCTGTATCCGAAATACTCCTCGTGTTAATATTAAGTGGTTTTTCAAATTCCTCGAGCGATTCCATAATGTCATCCAGTATCGGTTCCATATTATTTGCAGTCTCATTTATCGTATCTATGATTTCTTTTGTTTCAATTTTATCACTTTGTAAAACGCGTTTTTCCGCTTTTCGTGGATCGTATTTAATATTGGATTTTCTTTTCATTATAAATATGATAGGCCTTGTCTTTATCTTAATCGGTGGTAGCATATTATAATTCAATGATATATGGGAGAAACCATCGACAGAATCCAGAATATCATGAGTTTTAAGGTAGGGTTTGATGTTTGGGGAGTATTTACTTTTAGCTTCCATCAAGAGATGTGTAAATTGAAGCATTTCAGGGTCATCGATGGTTAAATTCTCTTGCTTCGAGTAACTGGAAGATTGTTCATAAAATGTTATAAAACTCCTTCAATTCCGCTTTCATATTTATTTAAAAATATTGCAAACTTACATCCAGGAATCATTTGACTGTGTAAATCTTGATACTCCTGTTTGCGCCGTTAAAACATCGATATGTACGTTCACAAGATCAACAGATTCTTTTTCAAGTCTGTGCAATCTAGCGATAGCTAAACCACCAGGGTAATTAGAGCCAGCGACGCATAAAAGAAACATAGAAAAGAGTGCATTCAAAATCAGATGGCCCAGAATAATCAGTGCCAAAAATCCATTCCACGATGATTTTGCTCTATTTTCCCATCTAATTTATAAGAACACGTATAAATACGATTGAAATATACTAACCATTAACATACCTACGAAGGGCGTACTTACATCCTGTGACAAACAGCTGCCGCACTGACATTTAATAGTGGAAAGACGTATATAATGAACCTCAGTTCTTTGTGTGGTAAAAATGAAAATAGAGCTACAAATGTAATAGCGGGAACAGTCAGTGCTCTAACACGAGGATCCCATAGCATACCCAATGGTATTAAAAAATATGATAGAGCTAGGCCACGTGGAAGAGCCGAATAAAAGTACCAGAAAAATGGCGATGTCTGTTTAAAGGTGTTAAGTTCATGAAAATATTGCTGTACTTTTCCATTTAATGCAATCTATAATTGAACACGACAGTTTGCAAAGGATACACCCCACTCGCTGCTTTTATTGAGGACCGTGTTGAAGTAAAGTACTTCGCCTTCCGGCCATACTAAACGTCTCCAAAATATGGAATCTATCGTAACGGTTAGCGTTAGGAATAATATGCCAGCTGGAACCGCAATTTTAAGTAGTCTAAAAATTATTACAAGTATGAAGTAAGTAATTCCAATAAAAAGCAGTAAAATAGAAAGAATTAAACTTTTTCTTCATTGTAAAACCACACACGAACGGTGCATCATCTCTTTAAAAGTAGTAACAAGTTTTAAGCGATCTATCGAGTTAGAGAACTATGATCTAATCATTCCTGAGCAAAGGGTAATTTTGTTATGTTAATAAGTCTTACAAGCAAAGAAAGCTTACAAATCAGTGCAGTTTTGCAGAAGGTCCTTTGATGATTCTAATCACTTCTGTTTGCAATGTTACAGCCATACTAGGAATCAACGGTCCGCAATATAATATGTAAATACCTTGGTACAGTGAGTTTCATGTTGGCTATATCGTATAAAAGGAATAGACCCAGCAGTATAGCAAGTTCTGCTCTGAATATTATTATTGCTGCTGCGGACGACCAAATAAATATGACATGATTCTGTCTCAACCACCCAAACAAAGCCAGCAGTACTAAAATATCGAAAGCGTAAGGCATATCTACTATTCTCTTTCGCAACGATCTTATTTTGATTTAAATGCTTCTGGATAAAATTATATTCTATTTACCTAGCGGCATAGCTATTATATTTGGCAATGGACGGCTTAAATAATACATAAAGTGATACTGCGTCACTGTAATTGCGATAAACCATTTCGTAAATTGCACGCCGAACACTGTCTGCAATGCTTGCCGGTACAGCTTCAACATGGCTATTACCAATAGACCCAACGTCGCTCTTACTGTAAAGTAACAGATTCTACAGCTATCTATATTACTACTGCTGTTAAGACGAACAAATTAACGAGTCAAGTAATTCATAAATAATCCATTTATTAATCAACTTACCTACATATTGAGCAAAAAATTTATTAAGTTGTAATTTGTTAATGGCTGATACTACCGGCGATGCCAAGCCTGATAATATAGCTGGTCCCACGAAAGAGCGTGGCACAACTCCAGGAAATTCGTGGTGATCGTACTGTCGAAAAATCAGACACACGCAATGAGAACATTTCAGAGATGCAAAACTGAAGAACACGGGACAAGATATTTCTCACGATTCCTTATAATCTACTTATTGTTGAAAGAGTCAGGCAAGTTCTATAAACTATCGAGCAACAGGATCCTTAAACGCATCTTTTCATTTTACGGGATATCCACGAACATAAGTTCCCGTGGAAATCCTTTATCTACGATTTAATAAGCCGCCAAGCACGTAGATACCACATCAGCTGATCGTGCGTTTATAAATACGTGCGTCTGCTTCTAAATATAATACCGCAGTTTTTGCGTAACATTTATTCGATTGCGTGTTAGCAACCTGTCAGGTGTAAAATAAATAATTCCCCGTAACTTGTCTGAATTAATCGAATGTTTTTCCGTGTAGCCTTTCCGCACATCGCGCCACTGATAAATAAATGAGCAGTTACCTCGGACAGGTTAAAGCCATGGTATAAGACGTCGTGCATAGCCTGCAAGTTGAAACTTTCCTCGACTTTGGTAAACGGACAGTACAGTAAATGCACCGCCGCCACCAGAATAACCAAGTGATCCATGCTTCTCTCCTACGCATAGATCTTAATTAAAAACATCGTAGAATCTCGCGGCTCGATCATGACAAACTCTGGCGGACGAGTGATCTTTCAAAAGTTGTTCAGTATTGGTTGGTTTTGGTTGCACCGGGAACACCACGTCGTCTGCTTACGTTCGTTTCACGCAGTTTCACGGAGTTTCACGTTTCACGTAGCGATACACGCATGCACTTTTCGTTGCCAATTCTACGGTCCCGATAGTTCCTAGTAAAGCGGATTTATTCACTATGACACAAAACTAGCGATAACTTATCAGCGATTCGTTATCGTGGTCGATAAATTTTGATTTTCGGTATTCGTGTGCACCAGACCAAATTTTGATCCGTTAGCATGTTATATGTACGATGTCGGTTTGATGCCCTGAGTTTTCGGCGCTGCGGTTCTCGCACGCGCAAATATTTGTTTCTAACGAAGTAGTAGGGTGAATAACGCGTACTTGCATCGTTCTTTTAATAAAAAGTTAGTTTATTAGCTTTCAATGTTTTTTTTCAGAACAATACGTGATGTAAAAATGTACGTTCACGTACAAGACAGTTTAGCTTGTCAGAAGCTTAGGAAATAAATCACAATCATCATAGGAATCAAAAGGTATTCGCTATAATTAATTTTTTAATTTCAAGCAACTTACGGCAACGCGCACGGTTATCGTAACAAAGCGATGAATTGGAGGGGGAGAGGATCCCTTATTATACAGTTACACCTAAGATTTATAACACTCCGCTAATACTGCGATATAAAAAGATATAAATACGTACGAAGTAAGCGTTTTAAATCGTCGAAATTGTATTGTTCAATGCCAGGACTGATAAATTTACGCTTTGCGAATTTTCGATTTGGTCGTCTAGTGTCCGGAAAATGACTGGTCGATTCAATGATTCTTTCGCCTTTACGTATAAACTCGTATATACAACGACACAGGACAAAGATTTTCTTTTTATTGTAAAAAGGCTGCACGATACATTTCCACATTCCATGCTCGTGCTGCAAACTCGCATGGCCCCGAGTCAAATTGCAGCTACGAACGACGATATTATCGCTTCTACATTCGTCTCCCATGATTTTCACTACGAATACACACGTTTACGAGTCGACACATGTACACCTGGATGAGGTTCGATAGAGCGACTCACGAGGAACCCGAAACAACGAAATTGTGACCATAAAAAGCATTAGGTATCGATCGCGCGCATGATAGAACGAAAACTTTCAATCGCCATACGACTTTTACCTTAATCTTTCGTATTAACTTAATACAGGCTTCGTCGAGATTCGTGTTAATACTTTCCAAATCGCGGTCTTCGAGAGATCGAAGAAATAGAAAAATATACTCAATGTACATCACGAGGCACACGTTTTACGTTTAAACACAAATTAGTCAAATGCGTACGGAAGTTTATTGCAAAGTTCCATCTATTCCAAACAGATCCCCCGATCGATATATATATATGCAAAAAGCATTTTAATTCAATATCGGTCGATCAATTAACGCCTCGGCTTCGGCGGCCTCGATTGTACCGGCTTATTGTGCAGCATGTGCTCGCATTTAGGAATGTGGCGCTCAGCGGCGGCCTGATTGAATTTCCTCCCACAATGGGGACACTGAATGTAATCGCTCGTATCGCTTGCCGGGGGTGGCGGTAGATCGCTGAGTTTGCCACCTGCCGCCAGGTGTGCTTGCACTTGCTTAGCCGAGCGAATCGCGTTGATGAAGTCCTCGTGCTTGCGCCGCCAGTTCGACTTCACCTCGGGTTTCTTGGGTTTCGACTGAAACATTCAAAGCGACCACCGGTTCTGTCTTGCTTTTTGATTTTTCTTCACGACCTCGCATCCCCCGAATCTCGTTTAAAGAACGAAAATTGCTCGGGGTTTAATTAGGGTGCCCACGGGGAGTTCGCGGACCAATGGGTACGAGCTTGGAATTCGAAGACGTTCGATTGTGGGAAATAGGATAGGCACGAGGGACGAGGGAGGCAAATCAGGTGTAAATTGGACCGAGATAATGGATACTGACCTCGTTCTGCTTTCTAGCGATTCCTTTTTTGACGAAAGGCTCGAGATCGGTGCCTCTCACTCTGTACATCATTGTATCGAATTGCTTGCGCTTTTTCTGCACGGTCTTCGTGCAGATTTGCTCGTGAAGCGTCACGCGTTCTTGAGCGAAGCGACGTCCGCACGTTTTACACGGGACCAGAGCGTCGCTGTAATTATAACGATAAAATATATTTTAGCAGCACCGGGAGAGCGAGCCTACATTTTGATCGTTAACGGGCACGCATTGTACATTGGAAGTAATCGATCGATAATCAGTGCCGATATCTACATATAAATTCATTATTACCGATGTAAGTATATCCGGTGTATAATATTTCGTTGCAATTGCATCGATCAATTTTGAATTAATTGGATAGACACTTCTAAGCTGCACGGGCGAGTTTGACGTAAGTTTTCAGCTTGTCAGAATTGTTTTGTCCCGTATTTTTATAACGTCCCAAACGGGATCAGCGAACTGTAGCGAGTTATAATTCAACGAGTACCGCGGGGCATCATTAATATTATAAATCTAAGAAGACAGCGGGACAAGAAAGCTGCTACTTCGAAGGAGAGCGCGACTAGAACATAAACTCCTTTATTCTGGCTCCTCTGGCGTAGTTACGCATTTCGAGAGTAACGAGATTCGACTGCCTCCTTATCGCGGTGTTAATTAATAAGATCGTGGGGATAGTTAGGGGTGCCATTATCTCGAATTCTCCGAAAGTTAGAACCATTTTCCGAGGACTTTGAAATTTTCACAAAAGCGGATTAACGATGATAACGATTACAATGCAAATTCTTACCCGGTGCTCATGGTTCCTCCGCTTCTGCCGGAAGCTGGTCCTTTGGACGGGGAAGCACCGGAAATTGGTGTCTTGGCTCTTCCAGCCATTCTGCCTTTGGTACCGGAAGTTTGGCCCTGCATGGAGTTACCGCTAGAGACGGAGGAAACCGATGAGGTAGGTCGACCAGAGTGTGTCGAGGAAAATTGTTTCTAATAAGAAACACATATATTATTTTAGTTGAATCGAACTCTGTGGCGCGTTCTGGATGAGAGTTTAGCGATAGGTGTGTCCGATGGTTACCAATGTGTTGGGTTTAGTAATTTTGAAATACTTTCCAAGGCTACTCTTTAATTTTGGGGCAACGCGAATCAAAAATTTCGCAGCTCAATAAATAACGAGAAAAGGGATCCATGTGCGTTGAAGTCGAGATTAGGAAGTTTGATCGGTGTCACGAGGAGGGAGACATGTTTTCGGACAAATCTCCGGTGATAGAAATTGGTCTTCTATTATCTTCGCTTATCGCCAACTTCGTGTTGCCGTGTAAAAATCATTATCGTCGTTCGATTGAAACGCTTTGGTGTTTGCGTATCGAGGAGTAAAGAGAAATCGATTTAACGGGGCGGCTCGTCTGTTCGCGATGCCACGGCGAGTCAAAGTTCCATTCGTTATTTAAAACTCGAGTAACGTTTTAAACTAAATCAATGCGCGAGCACTCGTTTGACATTATAGTTATGTAGAATGTTTTCCAAACATTTAACACAGCAAATATATCAAGGGATATGTTTCGAGAGAAATATTTTTCTTATTTATTTAAATATTCTGTTTCTTGCGTGGTATCTCGTAATTATCAAACATTTATACGAAATACTTGTTCACTTCAAAGAAGTTTTAATCTAATTAAAATTTTGTACTACTAGGGAAATTATACGTGATATATTGGACATCGAATAACGGGGTTTTCGTAAACAACGGTAGGAAAGAAAGAAATGTTACGTTACTCAGCGCGTTGATAAAAGGGAAGTTTTGAGATAGAAAATTTCATCCTAAAACTGAGCTTATTTCGACTACTTCCCCTAAACGAGTTATAACTTGATAACGTTACTTTCTTTCCAACCTATTATTCGCGTAACAATCAAGGGTTACTCACTTCGCTAGATTGCTTCCTCAACAATGGCTTTTTCGAAATTGTCGTGTCGTTTTCCTTCGGTGGTTGCGCGTCAAAATCGATGACAAAAGCGTCGCTCTTTTTCACCGTCGACGAGTCGTTATCGTATTTTATATCGACAGGCTGGTCTCGTAAATGCAGACCATTCTCGAAAACGGCGACATCGACGACATCCGTCGATTTTCTCGTAGTCGTAGTCGTCGTCGTCGTCGTCGTCGTCGTTTTCCTGTTTCCAGTCGGTTCTGTACCTTTCGTAGGCGCCGGTCGTTTCGTCGATTTCGTATCTTGGGCTCTCAGATCGGTAGATGGACGCTGCCAGGTACGGGAATCGTTCGCAAAATCGCAAATATACAATTTGTCTCGAATTCGTGTAACGCGTTGCGCGACGTTGAGATAAAATTCAAGATATCGAGCTATTTTCGTGGCACAGGTACGTATTCGGAAATCCTTTCACATTCGTTTCAGCAAAGACGGTATTAACGCGTTTTAATTCAACGCGAACGCTGTAGTTTATATTCTTTACGGTCTTAAAAAATGTAATAAAAATGATTTCGTGCATGCCTCTCGCTTCATGAAAAAGTAGTATAAGTATTTTAATTTAACGCGAAAGTTGCAGTCTCTTTAACGGTCTCAACGAACTAAAAACCTGTCTTTAGTTCGTGCAAGAGACTCGGTCGATGAAAAACAGCGCGCACACGCGCACTTTAATTCAATACGAATCTTATGGTCAATATCATTTATGAATTTAAAAAGCGTCTTTGAAGTAATTTTGCGTACAGCGCTCGCTTTACGAAATACTTTGACAAGAGTTGTTCTTACGAAGATCTAATCTCATTTAGCTCGGTAATCCCCCCACCCCCCTCGATCCTCTCTTTTTTTTGTAATTTTCTTTTTTTTTTTAAACGAAACATACTTTGCCCGGGAAGAATTTTTATTCCATCCTGCTTACCCTCGCCAACGTATCCGGGCTCTTCGATGGCGACGAAGGAGCGCTACTTCTCGCACGGCTGCTTGTCTCCGTTGCTTTTCTCAGCAGAGGATCCGGACTTGGACTTTTCGCGATTCTGAAGAAACGCGTTACAATTTTAAAATCCGAATCCTTTGATCCCCGCGAGCTATTACTTTTTCTAGGGACCTTCTCCGTTCGATTTATCGGAGATACTTTGTTCCTACTCTCACGACGATCGTCGATCTTTAACGGGGATTGTTTCGCCGATTTCGTTCCATTCGAACGTAAAGCTTTATTTGCAATCACTGACTTCGACGTTGTTTCTCCCACAGTAGCTATACCGTTACGCGAGGATCGAGAGCGACCGGGGCTCTCGTTTTCGATGGACTTACGAATGTCTTCGATGGATCGTAACTGGTGCACCGAAACCGAGAGATCCGGTTCTACCGAATTCGCTGATTTTTTATCGACGACCGGTCCGTGCGCTCCCTCTTTCAATATTTCGCTTTTATTTGCCTTGAACTTTGGACACGAGGTACTCCCCGCAGCTTTGGTTATGCGGCTTACACTGCACTTTGCATTTAAACTGGCGGGAAAAGTTCTCCCTCCCGGATCGCTATCCTGAAAAAGTTTTCGTTTACACGCCGGTGATTTAGGTGTTTCAGCGTTCCGCTTGATTTCCATCGGACCTTTAATCTTTGCGAATTCATTTTGAGATGGAGTTCCACGCGTTCGAGAAATTTTCGTAGTGCTTCCGCGCGGAGTTTCAGCGAATTTATCGTTACACAGTTTAACTGGTGGAGTCTTTTTCGGAGTCGCTCGTGAGAGTATACTTTCTCCCGTTTTAGGAGAATCCGCGTGTTTTTCGTCAAACAACTTCGAGGGTACTTCCATTCCCACGAGCGTTTGACTTTTATTTACGTCGGTTTTAACTTCGGTCACGTATTTTAACGATTCTCCGTTCCATTCTGGAGTAAATTGAAGGGTTATCGTGCCGGGGTCTGTTCCGATAGAATCGAAACGTCGCAGCGCCGATTCCACGGAGTCGGTTCGCTCGTAATATTGTTCCGACAATCCTCTGTCTACCGTTTCGACGGTAGACGACGCCTTGCCAAATAATTTTTCACAATCATTTTCCCTCTCGTCATTTTTTCCTTTCATAGCTGCCTTAACGAGTTCCATGGATCGCAGGGTTTGAGTTCCACTCACGGATTGTCCTTTCGAGTTTTGAGAGATCGCTGTCGGACGAGATTTATTTTTCGTCGAATCACCGTAATTCTTTTCCCTTAAGCGCATTCCCGTTTCTTTAACGCTTCTCACCGTTGGACTCGGCGTTTGCTCTCGTGATCGCGAAATTTCTCTTTTGGCTCCGGTGTCCTGATTTACGGTATTTTCCTTAGTTCGACGTTTCGTGGCGTGAAAAATAGTCTCGTTCGTCGGAGACGGGCTGCCGCTGCAACGTTCCTCCGTACTCGGTGTATCTCGCGTTATTTGTTTTAAACTAACACCTTCGCCGTCGATCGTCTTTGCGCGCTCTCCGTCCCGATTCAACGTCACTTTTCGATCGGTTTTCGATCTCTGGTGACTTCCCGTCGTAGTCATTGATTCAAAAATGTTCGATTTCAGGAGGGAAGACCTTTTTTTGCCCGGTTTGCAGACAGAATACGTAACGTGGTTTTTTCTCCCCGATCGTTCGGGACTCGGTGACTTTACGTTAGTCAATTTCGAGTAAGTCTCACCGATGTTTGTTTTCAACGTCCCCACTTTGGCGCCTCGAAACGTATCGCGCTCCACGTATTGATCGGATAAAGTGATTTCGGGAATTTCGGTATCTACTTCCGTAGAAACGAAACTTTTCGGACTCAATTCTGGAGTTCGAAGTTTGTGCGTTCTATCGGACGGTGTCGTTGCTCTCTTCCTAACTTTGATATCGGTATCGTGTTCCACGACTCTGTCCCCTCTCGATCGATTTTTCGTTTCAATGCTTCCGGCGCTGTACTTAGATTCGACCGTAGTTCCTTTTATCGCTCTCGCGTCGCGCTCGTCCGAAGAGATATTGTTTCGATTCTTCTTACCGCCCTTTATCAAATCGCGAATCAGTCTTATCGATCGTAAACCATTGAGGAATTCCGTGGGACTCTTCGACGATCTACGTTTTTTTAATTCCACACTGGCTCCCTGTTTGTTCGCTCTACCGACGGGTTCCTTTGTCATTTTTTGCTCGAAGGATCTAGTACTTTTCGAGTACGGTCGAGTACCCGGTGAGTCCGATTTCGGTTTCAAGCTCACCGTTGTAGCCGATTTTTCGGTTTCGTAGCAAAAGAATTCCGGAGTTTTGATCCTTTCGTCGGTTAGTTTTTCAGAGATCGAGGATGGCGAACGCGAGAGTTTTTCATCGTTGCTCGTCGTCGCGGCTGATCCGTCGTCGGTTTCCTTCCAATATGTTTGCGGACTTTCGCTTCTCGGACTTTGATTTTCCATATCTTTCAGCGCCACCGGTGATCGATTTCGAGGTATATCGAAACTCCCTGCAGCCACCGGCGATCGAGTTTTTACGTCTTTGTCGTCGTTGTACGTATCATTGGCAACTTTCTGGGACTCTCGGGAAAAGTATAGCGCAACTAAATTTCGAGGTCGTACGTCTCGTTCCGCGTGTACCAGAGATTGTTTTTTCCCTGACTCGGCGGTTTTATTTCCAATGGGTTCGACAGACGTTTTGAGATTCGTGGGAGTACTCGCTCTCTCTTTGTTTCTACCTTCGGTGGATTTTGGTGACTTTACTTTAAACTTCACGATGGTTTCAGGCGTCACCATTAACGTTGACGCGGATCTCTCGGATTCGCGGCAAAAAAATTTAGGGATCTCGTTTCGACGCTCCGTGACAAGCTTATTTGAATCCAGGGGCGAGATAGAATTTCTTTTCGGTGACGATTTTTTGTGAAAGAATTCCGGACTACCGTTTCGGAGCTTCGTGTCTTTGAGAAATTCTGGGGTCGAGGTTCTGGAACTCTTCGAGTCAATTTTCATCGTCGTAGCGGATTTTTCAGACTCTCTGCAGAAAAATTTTGGCGTAGTACTAGGAAGCTTTCTATATTTTAAAGATTCTGGCGACAAGGTTCTGGAAGTCTTCGGATCAATTTTCATCGTCGTAGCAGATTTTTCAGACTCTCTACAAAAAAATTCTGGCGTAACGCTCGGGCGCTTTCTATATTTTAAAGATTCTGGCGACAAGGTTCTGGAACTTTTCGAGTCAATTTTCATCGTCGTAGCGGATTTTTCAGACTCTCTGCAAAAAAATTCTGGCGTAACGCTCGGACGCTTTCCATATTTTAAAGATTCCGGCGACGAGGTTCTGGAAGTCTTCGGATCAATTTTCATCGTCGTAGCGGATTTTTCAGACTCTCTGCAAAAAAATTCAGGACTGTCGTTTCGACGCTTTCTGTCCCGCTCAGATTCCATCGATAATGTTTTAAGGTTGTTTGGGTTCAAGCTGAAGGTAGTTGCCGACTTTTCAGACTCCTTGCAGAAAAATTCCGGAGATTTTCTCGATCGGCCGATACTCTTCGTAGACCCCGGTGACGGCGTCCTAGTATTTCCCGGTTCAATTTTCATAGTCGCAGCGAACCTCTCGGATTCCTCGCAAAAGAACTGCGGGCTCTCGCTCCGCAGTTTTGCAAGAATTCTTCCGGCATCTGACGATGACAGAGTTCCTTCCACACTCTCCGAAGTCCTGGACGATCGTCTCGGTTCATCGGTTCGAGCGCCTCTCTCTCTCTCGGCCCATCGTCCGTCTATGACCTCTCGCATCCCCGTCCTGACCCTCTCACTCTCTCTAAGAAACGATAATCGATATAACGCGTCGCTCACCTCCGACCAATTACGAACGGACGGGTCGAGCGTACTCGCCCTCCGACACGATGAATTTTGATCGCTCCTACGCTCACTCCCGACGATGCTTTTACTATTCGCCGCTTTGTTAATCCTGCCTGAGAATTGCGGTTAGGGGACAGGCGCTCACCGACAGATAATAATAATAATAATAAAAAAAGAAGAACCAGTTTTGCCATTATTCATCACCGCGGCAAGATTAAAGTAATCTGCGGGTCAAAGCTAGGGCGTTTCTCGACTCGGCGCCCCAGGAGCCTTCGATCTTCGATCTAGAGTCTAATCGACATTTTTTGTTAAATTGGTTACGAAGGACAGCGCTCCAAGCTTCCGCGCAAAGCCACTATATCCGTTTTATGTACATGTGTGATTTACAACCCGACACTTACCGTCGGTGTAAGCGCAATTAATATCTCCACGACTTCTCTCCCCTTTGCTCCGCTGATGAATTCTCATGCTTTGGGGTGTAGTTATTGTGTTGATGGAAACGCGTCTAATGGTCCTTTTGCCGGATTATCTTCTTCGGGTAGCAGTTAGGGAGGACAAATTAGAGAGCGCATCGTCTTCGTTCCGGTGGCCGAAAAATGGCTACGCTGCTCCTCTACTTTGCCGGAAACTCGTCGTCTGTTTGCTCTGTCTCTAGGACGGTAGTCTTCGAGTGACATGTATTGTTAGGCTACTGCGATTGCATGGGTTTTAAAACGAGTCTAGTCAGCGATTGCAATTATGCGACGAGAAATTAATTGAAGGGCGTAAGCAGCGACGAATTGTTAGCACTTGTTGCCAATTAGCTCGGCTCGCGAGATTGCAGTTTTTTTTTTCTTATCAACACTTCGTTTACGGGTCAAAGTATTTTCACGTGGCGTTTTACGTATGTATCTCGAATACTCGACCGTTCAATTTAATCCTAGAACCGTACACTGCTCGGAGGACGGATCGTGCGGTTGGGTAGAGAATAAGTTATCGCTAATCGTTATAAGGTCAATCAAGTGTCGGGTATCGGAGTTTACCAGCACCCACGGTGCAATTAACTTTTTCACGATGACGTGGGGAATTTAACTCTTTGCTCGCCACACTTGTGGCTACGTTGAAAAATGAGTCGACTACCCCTGGTAAGTATCAAAATTATTTTTAATCAATTCTTCGCATCTAATTGATCTTTTCTCGGAGTGTACCAACGTCATTCAATTTTTACAAAAGTGACCAATTTGAAGTTACTTCCTCACGACTCACGAAATATTAAAAACTTAACGTATCGATCTCTACGGCATATCTGACGCTGATATATCCGATACATTTCGATCGATATACCGTTCCTAGCGCCGTGTACGGTTGTAGGATTAAAAATATGTCCATTATTTCTCTCTCCGTTCTCGCAGACTTCGATGTTTCCGCTTACCTGGAAGTGGATTTTGCTGGAAATATCAGATCTGATCGTTTTTTCGTTACGCTGCTCGTCTTCGTCGCATTTTTCGAAACGTTGCTCCGTCTTGCATTGACGTTTTTAAATCGTTCCAGTCTGGCCTCGGCTTGAGAGAGTTTCTTGGTGACAGTTCGCTTCGGAAGCCTATCGGGAACGTCCACCATGAGGTCCTCCGGGAATTCCTCGCTATCGAGGTCGTTTTTGACACGGTGCTTCAAGGTCTCGTCGTACTCCATTAGGTGTAGCTTCGCCATCATGCGGTTTCTCTCTATCGTGTCCTGATCCATCATTTCCTCGATTCGTACCTGTCCGAATGAAAACAATTTCGTTGAAACAAGAACGATGTACTCGCGCCTTATGCAAACAAATGACGGACGTATTAATTTCCCGATGAATTGAATTTCCGCGAAAGGTTTGTCCCTACAATGTTCTGGCTGATTCTCGGGATAAGGAAATATTTTCCCAAAATGTATAAAGAATTTTTTAAATACACTATACATCACCCGCAATCTCCAATTATTTATGAAAATAATATATTCCATTTAAAACAAAAATTAATTCTTTAATGCGGTGTTGATCACCTTGAAAACCCCCGTTCGTTCTTTCCCGAAAAGATACAAGCTCTTCAGAATTTTTGCTTCAATCTTCAGGACATTCGTTTCAAATTGAAATCCTGTGATGTTACAAAATTTATCATCAAAAAGCAAAGTTTGTCTAACCATAAATGCGACGTACTCATGAAAAAAAATGCATTTTGAATCGCATCGGTTTACCTCGTCACGATGATTCCCATTTGCGTATCGCGCGACATGATTCTCGTTCCCGAACTCATCCTCGTCGCCCTGCGGTCGTACGGACGGGCCATAGGATTCTCGGGTGATCTCCTCGTGATAAGAGACAATCGGTTTGCCGGCATTTAAATTGCTGTTCACGTCTGCCCGCGCCACTCGCCTAACCGTCACCGATTGTCGATTCACCGTCAAATTTCCGTTCTTCTGCGCGACGACGCCATTCCCGTTGGTCTGCTTTCGCGGTTTATTCTCGAGTGGCTCCAGCGGATAGCTCCTGTCGATGCCCTTCACGGTTGTCTGGCGTCTCTCGTCGAACATCTGCCTCACCTGACGATCGTCGAGACAGGTTTCGTTTGTGATTGATTAGGATCGGACGCGAGAAGCGCATATTATGTTAGCCGCGAATAAAAGCGGTGGGTACGGTTCGTTCCCTTTGAAACGATTATGTCTGTGTGTATTGGATTGAATGATAAGCCTCGCTAGGTGTTCTTTGGTAAGGAAAACGCTTTAATAATTGTTTTACCGTTGGTCAATACTAAACACTAACGCGTAACACTATTTTTACCGTAACCGGTGAAATAATAGCCAATAGTGAAAAATGTTGTCTCTTTTATTTAAAAATAGATAACTCCTTTTACCTGTCGCCGTCGGTGACCCCGACAGATATTGACGACTGACTTACCCGGAGCGAATTAAAAATTGGGCCATTTATAGACTGTCGGTTGCTAAATAATCTTGGCAAAAATCTATCGTACTTTATCATATTCCATTAATCAGGAAAACGCACGTTAAGAAGTAGAAAATAATCGCACTCGTGAAACAACCTAAGAGATCAAACGATCTTTAAATAAAAGCGTGTACGCGCCATGACCGTGACTCGAGCGCGACCCGATCGTTACGTGAATAGTACCTAGAGAACCTACCGTCCGTTTCCTCCGCGAAGAGTACAATGTTGCGCAATACGCACGACTATAGTCATCATGGAATTTCTTTCCAACCCCTTGCCCTTTATTCATAAAACATAACTACGCAGCTTTGTAGTTCCACGCTGCTGTTCGACGAAAGAAGAATCCCCGTCACGGTACAAAATTTGTCTACCTCGATATTATTCCCGACAACGAAAGAAATTTGAATCACTCTTGAAATTTCCTCCCCGCGCGATAATCATCTTATAGAAGGAACGAACCGTGACGAGTAACGACAACAGCCCCGTCCCGGCAATCCGTCTGCCATGTTTTTATCTCGCTGATCACTCACCTCTGCCGTGTTTTTACCGAGAGGATTTACTAACCTTCCCACCTTGCGTGGTAGCGTTCGTATGGCTGGTGGACGTGGTCTTGGTGATGCTCTGCTGACTGATCGATGAACCGTGATTCGAGCCGTTGGAACCGGCGCTACTCCGTTGCACCACCTGATAAGCTCTCTGCTGTTGCTGATCGTAGAGTTGCAGTAGCTTCTGCTCCTTCTCCTGCAGTTGCTTCTGCTGGAATCGAGCCTGCGAAGCGCGGGAATAAGTTTCCTTCATTCTACCCGCTGTACACGCCAAACGACGATTTATCTTAATATCGCTCGTAATCACGGTA
This sequence comes from Pemphredon lugubris, assembly GCA_933228935.1. Taxonomy (NCBI): domain Eukaryota; kingdom Metazoa; phylum Arthropoda; class Insecta; order Hymenoptera; family Crabronidae; genus Pemphredon; species Pemphredon lugubris. Next base: position 5,879,335 of record OW121819.1, on the reverse strand, counting down.
TCGCGGGGCCGTTTCTCTCGCGAGACGAAATGTTTACGATGCGATCCAACGATCTAAGCTTTTTATTTCTCTCGATCGCTCCAAGAAGCCGCGGGAAGAATTAATAGTGGTTAAAGAAGATTTGAATTTTGCGCTGAGCGAATTTGAAAAACGGCTGAAACGCGCGGTTGATTCTATTTCGTTGCTATTAGATATTCTTTTATTATTGCAGTTGCTTATAAATCCATTATCGAGGAAGTAAACGGTCGCGGTGGCGAACTGTAGTTAACGCGGGCCGGCTCGCGACTCCCTGGGTAACCGCGGATCGTACGACAACAACCGCACGCTACAGTTCGTCTGAAAGCGATGCATATATGCGTGGCTCGCTATGGTGGCCGACAGTACAATCTCATCGATTCCTTTTAACCTAGATGCGAAGGGGTTAGTAAACTCGTTGCGCGCGATAAAACGGATCGTACGTCTCCTCGGTCGACACGGTCGTACGGTAACGAGCGATACATCGATACGCTCATCCTTTTCTTGGAAATTTATGTCGATTTATTCACGCTTGCCCGATGCTTAAGGCTCTACTGTGCATGGGAAATCGAAAGCTCAGATTTAGTGAATTTGAACGACGAGTTTTCGTAGACACGGTGTAATTATGATTATTCGTCGATAGTCTCTTTGGATCAACTGGATCTGGAATATAGCCGCTAAATATATTTTCATCCATATATCATAAAGTTGACGAAATTTGCTAATACTTACAGCCTAAATGTTTATATCAACGTTTTAATAACCCCGGGTATATTTAGAGCAGATTTTATTAATAAAATTCATCTGTCTCTACTTTTCGGTAAATGATGAGTATTTTTATTCAGGCATACATTCTCTGCAGCAATTTTATTTTTCGGAGCAAACATAAATCTGATAATTTTCCAGGATTACTAGGAAAACTGTGTGTACCACGGGTAGTCTATTAAAGTGGGATAAAACAAATATAGGTAGTTTGGCTTTGATTATATTGCACTTACGTCAAACAGATTCTTACGAACGCCTGTATCCGAAACGTGTCAACGAGTCGGATCGTATTCATACGATTTTCTTAATCGAATATTAACCAGAATCAAAATCGATAGTATTACGCGTGTACGTTTATGGCATAATATCTCTCTACAGCAATCCGAGTCAACGAGGAAACCTTTGCGCAAAGATCAGGCATTGTTTGATAATCAAGAGGCTAACTCCTAATTGGACGCTCCTCCCAATCGGTGGATCGGCAATCAGGCGTACTGCTAATTGATTTATTCGTAATGAGCCGGCACCGCTGGCCGCTTCGCTTTGTACACGTTACCACGGTGCACGTTCAAATTCGAGATCCGGTCGGCCGCGAATGCGTAATTTGTAATGATAACGAGACGTTGATTGGACGCATTATCGCCGAAGGTCGCAACGGGACCGTAAAACATTTTCGCCTCGAAATTATTCTCGCGGCATTCGGTCGGCCGCGACCGGCTTCAATTTAAACGATAGCAATCGACTATCGGCGATTTATAGCGCACGATGTTTCTACGATACGCCGCGCTTTCATTTGATTTGTCAGATCAAAATACCTCGAAAATACACTTTCCAAATATTGATAGAGTTACCTATTTGTTTAACGTTTTGTGGTACGCTCGGGTGCAGTAGCGTTTAAAAGACGGCGCAAGTCTATTTTGGATGTTTATATTTAAAATGTAATTGAAAATACCGTATTCCCATCGAAAGGGATATTTTCAATATTTATTTAATAATTTTTGCCCCCCCCCCCGACGATGCTATTTTCCACGCACCGCTAATATTTCCGTGTGATACGATAAACGACGCGGACGCGTATTACGCGGCACGGCGTATTATAATTTACCAAACGGCGACAAAGGAGAAACAAAGGTGGTACGGGAGCGGTGAAACGAAAACAGATGCGGGAGTACTTTTATTTCCCGAAATAGCGTCCCGGAGGAACGGCTCGCACGTGGGCGGGTACTGGAAGAACCCGTCGCACAAGAGAAGTACATTCACCTTGCCCTTAAATAAGGAGCTGGGTCACCGTGCGAGTCGCCAGAGAGAAAAGAAGAATTTGCAAGGTACATTAAAGAAACAAGAAGGGGCCGAGAAAAAGGAGGTCAGCACTCGAATGTTTCGCAAGAGAACACATTGCGTCGCGCTGCAATTTCGCTTGCATCGGGGATTCGATGAATAAGAAGAAAAGAAAGAGCGTCGCGGAAATGGGACGGGTGAGAAGCGGGAGAAACGGGAAGCGAAAGAGAATTCAAAATAAGAGTTTCGAATGGTGGCAACGTAGAGAAAAAGGAAAAGTGAACTTTGCAAGATTTAACGGCAGAGCTGCGACGGTGCGACGAAATCAGGCCTGGGGGGGGGGTTCAAAGGTGCATGGTCCGCGATCAACAAAATCTTTTCTCTCATCTTCATAGTTTGCATCAATTCTGCTATGTCTTAATCACTCGACTGTCATGCCCAAATTGAGTCGGGGAATAACCAAGTTGCCGTAAACGTTTTGCTCGAACCTGATTCTTGCCGCGTAGCGTCGCGCATATTGATCTTTTATTCGCGCGAGATATACTTGTTTGATATTGTATAAAGAGGTACGGATGAAGTGGAACAGAGTACACGAAATTGTTTTCAAAATCAAATTTGAGATTAAAGCAAGTCGTCGATTCTGTTGAATCGATGCTTGGGAATTGGGTACTCTTTAACTCATGTTCGTTTCGAATGATGTTTTTTTTATTGATTTCGCGAACTTTGCGTCGTATCTTTTTACTTTATTTCTCTGAATACGATGCATAAATCTAGGACCGATCGAAGCGCGTTTATAGTTTATACCCTCAAGACTGTCGAGTCGTTGAGAATTTGAGAATGCAACGCCCCTGACAAGACTCGAATATCGTTTTAATCTAATTACGCTTTAGTTGCCGCAAACGCGCAATTGACATGCAAACGAAAGCGAAGTAGGCTCTCGATCATCGTCGACATCTCTTCCCAATCGAACCTTTTCACCGTCCGCTCTCTCGGCGATGCAATGGCTCGATATCGATTCGCTTAATTCCGTGGAACTCTTCTCCGCGAACGGAGAACAAACGCGGGGGAATATAAAACTCAAGTCGATGCGTGAGAAGAGTGCATTCACCTAGCACTTGAGCGGTACGTTCCGCCATTCAAGAAACGACTTGCATCCAGGAAGAAATAAAGGTGAATCGTGTACGGCGAGGAAAACAGTGGGCGCGAAAGAGAGGATAGCGAGACGTGCAACGCGTATAGCAAAACTATTCCCCGTCACGAATATCGTTGGAATTAATAAAACAGGGCTTGCACGGTGAAACCTACGCGAACGTGAAAAATGAGAGAGCACGAGGGGAAAATGCGGTCGGTCTGGTACGTTGATGTAACGCGATCAAGCTCGTCTCTTTTAAATATATATATTTTGTTATTATCTACGGGCATCTATCGAATTTAACAAATTAAAATTCTGCCAATCGAGAATAAATGTGGTAATCAACGAGAATTCTGTGGAGTAAAATTTAATTCAAAGCACAGTGAGAACTATAAAAATTGAAAATTAATCCAGTAATCACTGATAATCGTGCGAATTAATTTATTTACGAAGAAGAATTCTAAGTTGACGATCAATGGGACAGGAATCTAATTAAAGGAATTTATGCTTGTAAATTTGTTTGCGGCGTTAAAACGAACGTGGTCAGCAATTACCGAAGAACAAAAAAGGAGAAACGTGGGGCGCAAACGTCATGCGAATGACACGCGAATGGCATCCGAACGGTGTCCGTGATGGGGAGATCGAGAGAAACAGACGGGGAATACACACGATCTTCTCTACATGGTCATGCGTGTCAGAGTGGCCGCGTCCCGACGCCTTCGACATCTCGATTTCAGTGCAATGCGACGAATAACCATAAGACGCGGAGTTTCCTCGTAGAATAAACCTGCTTCTTGAATTTGAACTTCGAACGACCCACTCCGTCGACCGTATCGAACGATCGTTTGATCGTAGTTCGTACTTAAAACACCTACCGAATGCTCTGTCTATATCGTAACAATTATGCTAAAAAATCATACCATGTCGTTCAGATTGGAGAAATCAGACGTCAACCTTTGAGCTGTCCACGATGTTTCTGGATCTATGGAAACCCCATGGACACCTTGTTTCCGCGAATTAACCGGCATGGTGCTGTTTTATTTTAATTTATTATTTTTCGTTACAGTGCATTGCGATCACCGCTATTGCGTGATTCTCGTCTTCATCTTATACTCTTATCTTCGATGCGACCCATCATTCCATATCTTCTTATTACGAATAATTCTCGATCACTGTTTTTGTTCGTTTAAATTATTACACGTTATTCGACGAGGAATCATTTTGAATTTTAATACCGTTCACTGGATTCGATTAAAAAGCAACGGGTCGAAGTTTAATGCGAGGATGCTTGATCTAGGTTCGATTAAAGTTGGGATCCTCCGATTGGTCGATTGATCCGATTGATTTTTTCAAAGGTCACGCTTCTTCGAACGTCAAGTTTGGTAACCCCGTATCCTCAATTCCATGCTTCTTTCGATCTTGGCATTATTAAATTCCCATCCCCGAAGAATTTCTAATTCAATTTTTCCTGATCGACGTTCACGCGTGTTGGAATCGTTGCAACGGCGCGGCGTTGCGCGTCATGTGATTTTAGCGTGCGTCGTTAAATGGTTCGTTTCTTCGCTAATTACCCTCGTCAATTGACGAGCAGGGTAAAAGGTTTAAAGTTGTGCGAGATAATTCCGACTGCCATTGCACCAGAGACCCGCGAAACTCTCGTCATTGTATTTCTCGTCGCGTTGTTGACATAAAAAAAAACGAAGTGAGTTGGACGAGTAACGCGTAATTATTTCGGATACAAGAGTTTTTTTTTCTAAAGCTGATAGTATGGATTAAACAACTTGTTTTTTAAACATTTTTGTGATATCACTGTTACTATATAATTTAATTCTAATTTCTGGTATTTTTGTGTTAAATCATTTTCGTACCGGCTACGTGGTAGGAATGAACCTAATCTAGTCTCCACCACTATCGTTCCCCACATCGTTAAACACACTTCTAATTACTTGATATATTAAAATTCTTTTCGACGGTAATGATCTTAATTACGCGAACAGATTTTTCCAAATATTTATGATATTAATATTACGTGTCTATTATCATTCGTGATAATTTTTCGCAAATCATTCTTCTCGTACGATGCCAAATGAACCTAATTCATAAGCGTATCGCCACGACGAATGTTCGGTTCACGCGTTGGTAAATAAACGTTTATGGTCGTCGACACGACGGGCCGTGAATCTTTCACAAATAATCGTTCAATTTCCCGTTCGCAGTAACTTTACGGCGACGACGCGTTCCGCTGAATAATTAATCCAATGAACCGGTAACCTATTACCACGTTACGCAAAGATAGAAGAACTGCTGCACTACGAGTGTTACCATCACAACTGCGTTGTTACCAACTCCAGTTTGCTCGCTTTCTATCGGCGCGCATGTGCGAGTTTCCTACCCTTCGAATGTTGATGACAGGTTTAGTACGAACTACCATTATCGGGGATAGAAAGCCCCGGCAAAAAAAGTTTTCGACGGTAATCGAATAATAAATTATTGCTTCTTTTTATTACTTTATGTCTCGAATGACCATGATACGGAGGAATTGCGATGTAGTCACTCGTGATTACGACTAGACTGCGGATGTTTATGTAAATTCGTGTTTTTATCGAGCAACGAAACGGGACGGAGATTAATTAATTTCGTCGTGCTACGCGTATTTGAATACGTGGTAAGAAAACTAATTGTTTGGAAAATAAGGATTTGCGAGGCATTTATGATTTAATTATAACGTGTCGGTTAGAAGTACAGTATCGGCTACGAAGCAAATAATAAAAAATTGTAGGTTTTAAATATGATAAAATTTCAATTTTACGACGTATGTAATCAAACTATTTGACTATAGAAATTGTAGTTTTTATATTCGATTATTAAAAAACGACTGACATATCTGAGGTTGTTAGGGGAAATGGAGCACCCCCTAACTTAGTCTCACAATTAATACCAATCAATTTGAACTATCCTTTCCAAAATGTCGAAAAGTTTTTAACTACGGACATACATAAAATTCACGATTAGCCGAAACGAGAGCGCGATCGCAATCGCGTTAAGGACAATTTCGAGAAAATCGATGGACGCCAAAGTCTATTCCATGTGTCACAACCCCAAGGTCGGTACATAGATATTCCCTCAATCGCGATGTAACAGAATTTCATCCAAGGTAGATTTCAAGGTCAGCCGTACGCGATTAGGAGTAAATTTTATCGAACGACGTAACGAATTACACATTATCGGGTCTAATTTTAATACGAATTTTCAAGATTTTACAGTTCGACAAAAATTATTTTGCTCGTATTCGAGTCTCGTACGGATCGATATTAATGCAAATTACTTCGGCAATGTGTACGAGATAAATTATTCGGCGAAAATACCTTACCAGATTTGCGCACGAATTCCTGCGAAACATTAGTGTTGTTAACTATGGTTCAAATTTAGTCGGGAACATAACACTTCCATTAAAGTAAGTGCTGGAACAGAGTGGCGTACTTAGTGATGCATAAACCATCCCAAATTTAGCTTAAAAATCTGTTATCAATTAATGAAAACAAATGTTTCGAGCAAAAGTTATTTGCTAACGAGCAAAATTTAGTTATATTGGCCTCTTCGATAGTTTCCGAGTGGAACAGTCGCGTTGAAATATTTCGCCTACTTAAAAAAAAATGTGGGAATTATTCGGTCGGCTCGCTCTAAGCGCTTCGAACGGTATGTCTCTTTATTATTTTTACGCTGTCCCGCAAACGTATTATTCTCGTTGGGAGCGCAATAATCGCACTGGCATTATAAGACCGAATTTCAGTTAGTACTTCACCCGGAAGTGCATGTTCAAGCTCACGAGAAATTCAAGGTGGCGGCATTTCGTTGTTTGCCACCCGGATTACTTCGAATTTCTGTTCTGAGTACTTTGAAATGCAAACTTCAAGGTTCTTGGAAGAGGATTTATGGGATCCTTTAAACGTCTCGCGTGCCTCACGATACTCCGCGCTATTGTTAAAATAAGATTCTAAATATAGCTCCAAATACGGTAACGATTAAAAATGGCAAACGCAGAGTCGAGTGCAGGAGCCTCGGTGCTTACTTATGTAAAAAAAATTCAATTAACGTAAAAATTACTGTGACTGAATGAAATCTTAAACTCGGTTCACAGTCTTGCTCGTTCGAGCATACTTAACATTCAGGTATAAAAAAAAATAATAATAATACAGATTGAATACCTTCGTGCGTGACGCGACATCACGAGACAAGTTTTTGTATCGCATACGTAAATTATACAGTCATTTCTATATGTATACGAATTCTGTACATACGTAGAGGTAATCGCAGATATATTTTTGTCCAGCAACAAAGTTTTTTAATATCCATGACCGTAAACACTTCGGAAACAATTTTAATTAAATCGTCCAATTAATTGGGCGGTTCTCCACGTTCTCCATTTTTAATCATTTCATTCACGATTGATAAGTCCGCTTTACTCGGTTTCTGTCCTCTCCACTTTTAACGTTTCATCGCCGACACGAGTTCGCGGCGATCCAGCGTCCTGTGTGCCCAATTGCAGTTTACAAATGAACGTGGAGAATTTCCGGGACTCGTTGCGAGTGCCTTGAGATTCTAACTCAGCGGGAGCGTAGAGTTCAAGGTTTCTCGAGAGCATCGTCGGTCGTGCAAGATGATTGGTTTTCGGTCTGCCGACCATCGTAACGACCCCGGAGAGAATCCTGAAGTGAACCTGCGTAAGGATTTCTGCATCTTGATTTAGTACGACGACGAACAATACGATCGGAGTGCCCCATCGAGTGAAACTTATTTCCTAAATTGCTCGACCAACCGCTCAGATAATAGATTCGTATAACGCGTAGGATGGTCGAGTTGGAAGATCGATACGAACGCCGGTCGAGTTTTGGTAGATGCCAATTAAATGTTTTGTATTATTCGCACTCAAAGTTTCGAGTTAGGTCTTAGAATTATTATTCGCGTTATTTCGAGCGTTTAATCGAAATTCAAGTTTTGCGTTAAATATTTCGAAATTGTTCGATATAATTGCGATATAAAATAGATGTTGTTATATATTTTTTTGGGCGGTAGAATACGTTCATCGAATCTCGTTGAATGAAGCAATTAAAGTCATATTTACACGAGTCGCGTTTTAAAATTTAAAACTATATTCTGCGACTATCGTAAATTAGAGTTCGCGACGAGGCGTATGTTAGAAAATTTGTGCGTAGGTCGATCGTGCTCGGAAACACATACAATATAGTTTTGTGTGTAGAACGCGTCAGCGATTCGTATTAAATAGACCAGAACTGATCCTGCTTCTAATCACTGACACTTGATCGATTAGTCGCAATTTTAATGTTCTTTGTCGAGATTATTTTAATTTCACACCTGATTTATTTTCGAGAGTATGTATATACTGAAAATTAAAATTATATCATTTACGCTTACATTAGATAAGTCAGTCTTACGAGCATAACGTACGATGGAAATGTATAAGGTATTGTAACAAATTCGAAATTTCATTGTGATTATATCTTCAGCTTAAACCTGATTTAAACTAGTTTAAACGATCGTTTTAATGTTTTTCGCTAACGACTGCAGTTACCTAATTAGCGTAATGCGTCATATTTTTCATATTTTTGAACCAGTTTCTACGCGCGTTCCGAAGTAGTTCAAACGAGTTTCGAACTAAAACTCAAATGTAATTTTGAACCGGTTTCTATCCTCCGTTTCGAAGTAGTTCGAACTGGTTTCGAAGTGAGAATGGAATAAATGTAATTCTGAATCGTTGTTTATGCCTCGCAATGTACCGGTACCTATCGGTATTGTTTCTGATTTAGAAACTAATATTATTTCCGCGACGACTTTTTCAAATTATTCGAAAACAAATACTTTCTCACGAGTTTGTTAAACTACAACGACAAATTAATATTATTAACGTTAAAGTACCGAAAAACGATATTTTTCGCGGACGAAAGCAGCCAACACGCGCAATTACGAAGATTCAATAAAAGAAATTTTCTTCCGCGTGAACTTTCCATCTCGCATGATTGCTGCGTGCTATTATATTTATGAAATGCGTTCCTTTTATCGATTCGGTTAATGCGCACGCGAACGAGGCTATCCGCACCAATGATATCGTACGCTATCCTTTCAGTGAAAATGTATTTGCAAACGTGACGGGTAGCTCAAATCAATTCCGAACGTAATTTCCGATCGCGTTACGGCGAGCAATGGAATTGACAATCGAATGAAATTTTCTGAAAGAATCTCACCGCGCTCGCGAATCCCGATACTTTCTTCTACCGGCGCGTGTAAGCTGCAGCGTAATTTTATCGACTTGATATCGTGCACGCGAGCAAAGTGATTTGCTTCTTGAAAATTCTACGACTTTACCATCAAAGGGTGTTTCGTGCTAAACAAAGGTTTCATATTTCGATGGAATATATCGCCGGAAGAATTCGTCGTCGCGTGCCAAAACTACGTAGAGTGGAATATTAATTATCCGAGCGTCGATGATCGACAAAAGTGGATAATTAAACATCCATAATTACTGAGAACCGAGAAAGAGCGATTGTTCGGTGTACAGTTTATTCGAAATACGTGATTCCTTTCCTGAGAAATTCCATCAGATTTACTTAAGAACGATATACGTGAAGACTAGAAATAGATAAGTTTCAAATGTCTCAAAGTGGAATGACAATTAGACGATGGGGATTGGTAATTCCCCCCCTCCTAATTTCTCCTAAAGCTAATTTCGGCTATTTTGTTGTAACGAGCGCGAGCAGGTGGTCAGTTTCTAGGAAGTTACGCGCTCGTTCTCACGCAAAACGACGACGCGAACGTGCAAAATTGCTTGACCATAACGACGACACATTTACTTCTCGACACCCACGGCTGACCTTCCGAGGCTGGAAGGTGCGCGGGATAAAAAATTGCCCGGAGAACTCGTTACGTCATTATTGCTCCGGGATGGCGATTATGCATCGTTGACACGCACGTCGCGTTGAGCCTAACGAGTTACGTTAAACTGATTACTGCGATCCGAGTAGGTATACGAGAAGATTCATTGATACCGTAAAGTTGCCGTAACCGTGCCCGTCGTCTTAGAAAAGAAAAAAAAATATCGTAGTTTCGTGCCCTTTCGCTCTTTATTATTCCTCGGACGATCCTTTATTCTTGACACTCGTTCGAGGTCTCGAAGCCTCGAGACTTCAGTTGAATTAATTAATCCTACAAAACCTTTCTACGGGAAAAGTACCATTTCCAACGTCATTGCTGAAATTGGCAGTCCACGATTTAACAAAGGTCTCGTTACTCGTCGAGGTTACGGGAAATTACAGGTTCAAACATTCTTCTCGAGTATACAGATCGAAGTAATCGGTTTAGCGGGACTCGTTAACCTTACGCGCGTAATCACTCGTGTTCTCGGAGGTTTCGAGTAACGACGGTGATCGTTAGAAATTGGAGTCAAAATAAAAATTGTGTAGAATGAAAAACCGAGAGGAAATCATTTTTGCATTAAGCGAATTGGATAGAAAGCAAAACATGAGTTCCTCGGAAAGACTCTCGGTTTTTCATGAAAATCCTTCGTGTATCGCGTTGAAATTGAAAATTGCAACGGGCTCGTTGGAAATAAGTTGCGTGCAAAATTCTTCGAGTGGAGGAAAAAAAACTAGAAACCGAGATCTACGATCGAGTTAGGTATCGTGCGATGTTAGATAGGTATAATCGTGCTGTTTTCTACTAATTTTATCGTTCTCAGTGGAAAGATAGTATCTTGCGAGAAGGGGAACGAAGGTTTCCAGTGCAATTAATGATTAACCACGCGTAATAGGCCGCACGATCTGAAATATTCTAAACATAGAATTTGGAATAATTGTTTTAAATTTCAACTATAATTCGTTACAACTACAACTACACGGGTTAATTCACCTAGAGTAAAATAAGCTCGTTTTATACATTCTTTTTATAACAAAATGTGTACCGTCGCAAAAAGGCACTATCCCAGCACTCACTCTATTTACTGTCGACAAAATTCACTTTCGTTTCGCGATCAACATCGAAAGCAAATTTCGATGTTTCGTGCACTCGCATTCATTTCCACGTCGATGCATCGTTTATTTAATTTTAAACGTTTATCGATCAGTTTATATACGAATCATACGAAACTGGATGGATCGTCGTAGATTCGTAAAAAAAACCGCACACGTTTCTTCGGCCAAATAAAATGTCCAAAATCATTAATTCATCATTATATCGAGTGACCCCGAAACCGGACTGTACGAGAAAAATAAATCGTCGTTACGCTCAAGATTGGACGAGCAAACGAATCGTTTGATAGTACGGGAGTCGGTACACTTGAACGATAAACTACATTCTCCGGCTTCGCGTTTCTTCATTCGCGAAACGTTGCCAGTCGAGAAAAAGGGCGAACGCGCCACGAAACGGTGGAAAGTGTGTTATTTGTGCCTTGCTCGGATAATTCTGAAATGTGGGTTTCGAGCAAGGAGGACCTCATCGCGCGGTGGTAACGGTGATCCCGTATAAATAATTGATGAGGAGCCGCGGCGTAGGCTCGTGCGCGGATTTGTAATTGTAATTTTGCGGGATACTTGCCCAGTTAAGCAACGTAATTACGGAGCGGATTCGTTATCGAGGCACGCGTTACTGCCATTACGCACGACTTATGGGGACGCGGGGATCCGATCTGCAGCTTATCGATTTACGGATCTTGCAATGGGTAGCTTGCAATTTCCCAGTGCTTTTCATCGACACGGGTATCGATTAATCCCCCGATCCATTAATTTTTTCTATTTTCAATTCGTTCTGCTGTGGGTAATTTCATAGTGGAAGCGTTGAAAGAGTGGTTAAGAATGAAGAAAACCGTGAGGAGCTAGTTTCATCTTAAAATTGCTTGAAATGAAGGATTAAGGGATGAAATAGAGAATTCAGGATTTATTCATTTAGGTGTCCATTACTGTGGTGTGTTTCAGAATTATAATGTAATTATTATATTATGTAATTTAATTTACGAACGTAATGCTAAATTCAAAGGAACATTTTTATTTTATTTTTATATTAATATCGCCTGTCTGTAATCTTCTAACAGGCAATTGAGAATAGACTCGAGAGATGGAACATGGTAATTTAAAATAATATTGAATACATTATTACGAACTGTCCTTCTCTTATATTAATTAATTAATTGCTAGTGATTGTTGATCCATCGTTTTTGCTTGATTAATCTGAAACTTTCTTAATAAATTTGTTGAATTCCTTCTATCGAAAATCTATTGAAAAATGTTTCAGCTTCCCTTATATGAGTTTTCTTAAGTCAATATAATTTATTCGCCCAATGATATCCGCGAACCAAACTAAAGGTTTAATTACAAACCTAAAAATAATTAAATTTACTTTAGAAACGGAAGGTCATAGAAAAGAAAGATTTACCTAAAATAATTCTACCGTTAAGACATTCGGTGGAAATGAAAAAAATAAAATAAAATAAAAAAAAAAAACTTCGCACACGCAACGGACTTCGTTCGAAATCGTATTTCGCACAATCCACATTTCTATTGACTCCATAACTCGCTGCATTTCTACGTCGTCGTGCACTCGTATCCGTGGTAGTTTACGATTGGCCCATACTTTGCCCGGCACGATACGCGAAACAAATTTACTTTGTAAAAGCGATATTTCTATAAGCTGGCGCGAACGGTGACGTCAACGATACAACATGCCGGAAAATCCAACGAATAGTCGATGACAAGGATTAAAGGATTAAAAGAACGTGCCACGAGATTTAGGCCAACGTGGGAAGTAGCAAAACGTTAAGGAACGGCCCACGCTAGCCCGTTGCCGATACGTAGACGTTTCGTGCATTATTTATGTATCGAAAACGCGATGAAAATCCTTTCCTCCTTGTCCACCTACGAAAATCAGTTTATAACGGTTCGAAAAATTCAACTTCCTCGCGCGTTCTCAGTGATCCTAGTGAGAAGTTGCTCCAGACAATTATAATAATGAGGATAATGCGGGAAACCGCGCAAACGAGTAGAGTCGGGAAAATATTGACAGTCCAGTATTCGGGACGACAGGAAAATCGGTAAAGTTAGAAATCCCGACATGGAAGTTGAAAGGCGATCGTGGAAAAGAGAAACTCTAGTAGGTTGAACATTAGGTAAAATCGGTTTTAACTCTTCCCTTTTCCGTTTCAAAAACAACGGTCGGAAAATGGTCGACGATCGAATTATTTGAAAATTTCCGTAAGGGCAATGAAATTTTTAGACTATTAACATTTTACCGGGCTGTATTTGTTGAAAATTTCATTTTCTTCTCGAAACATTTTTTTGCGACTTTACGTTATCGAGAAAAAGCATCACGTGATCACCGTAACTACCTAAACGCGGGGAACACGTACAATAGCCACGCACAGTAGTACCGTCAATCGAGAGTCAAGTTGTAATCGGTGTCAAGTTTCGATGATTTAATTTTCACCATTAAAGTCTTTCTCAAAATCTGTCCCGTCTCCTCTTCTCGCGTTAATTTAATCATCCCAATGCGCGTATCTACTTCCGGCGCGACGTGGCAGGGCCAGGAACAAAGCGGATGATCGTTATCTACGGTAAGAAGGAGGTATAGGCTCCGTCGAATGACGGCCCGAAGACGAAGGAAGTGACGTCACACGCTATGTATTATAGTCGCGAACCGTAGTGGCCGGTCGCGGTTGACAAGCCAAGCGTTCGCTATACACTTTCGATCCCTTTGATATTTTTTTTTCTCTCGCTTTACCGCGATGTCCGTTTCATTCTTCTCTCGCTCGTAGACCCGTCCTTTGCTCGGAGGTCTGTCACTCGAGATTTTATTCTCGGTGCTGCCTACCGTCCCTCGTGGCACTCGAAACCGGAATTCCGGCGGCATACGCGGGGCAATTGAAATTATTGCGGTTTTTCTCCCATACTTTGTCTCGCGATGTTATTTTTATCGCTGCGTTTCGCGATGGGTGTTATCGAACGAACTAGGAAATATTCCTCGCGTAACCTCGCGTAATCGTAATATCGCAATGATCTCTTCGCTAATATTTTGTAACCGATGTTTTTTAACCAACAAGACGATAAGAAGAGCGCATTGATTTGCGAATATGTGATAAGTAGGATACTAAATAAGTTAGATACTAAGTAGGATAATAAGTAGGATATCGGACGATCTACGATTATTGTTATGTATCACGAGAATTACCGAATCATAATATTGATTAATCAACATTTTACGAATGACGTTCTGAAGCGTACGAGTACAATGTACCAATGAAATTGCACATTTCGAAAATAAAATGCACGATAATTGGAGTCATTATATCTTTTTTCCCCACTGCGATACACGCGAGATACGTTATCGCGATATCGTTTCAACGATACTCCACGATCTCTTTTCTCAAGTGCACAAGGAGATCCGGCAAGATCGCGCGTTTCCCAAAATTATAGTCGGCTCATAAATCGACCCGTGCGAGCGGCTAGACACAAGCGTGCCCACTCACGAGCATACGGGGCTATGCTCGTCGATTTCGGGTACATCTGTACGTAGGTCGTTAGGTATGTATACACGAGCCAAGAACAAGATGCCATATATGCGTCCAGTCAGCGAGCACGATACGTGGGCCAAAGGAGAACGTGATACAACACCGCCTTAACCAGCTCGCGAGCATTTCGAGATTACGAGATACCGGCAAGGACTCTCGCGAGGCAATTGCCGTCGCGAATGTGTACCATAAATACAGTTATGTAATCGAGAAACAGTTATTCCCGCTTCGGTTTTCTCTCCTCTCTTTTTTTCCGAATCGGTGGGTTCGACAGCTCTTTCGTTCAATTAATGTCTCCGAACGACGGAATTTCAGTTTTTCACTGATGAATGGATTGGATGCAGAATTTGGTTCAGAATATGGATAAACGTTGTTGAGAATATCTTATTGTATATGAGCCATTCAAATAATTATGTATTTGCACTACATACAAGAGAGATAAGTGCGTTTGACGGTTTTTCTTTTGACATCCTACATTTATACGAAGATACTTCGACGAATGGTTTAAAATGAGACACCCTGTATAGAAATGTCGGTTGGCAAACACGACGTACTATTGTCGCACGATTGGCCCCGTAAACACAGTCGCGTAATCGAAAAACGATTACTCCCGCTTTCATCTTCGTCGTCGTCGGTTTTTTCCCCAACTTTTCAAGGGAAAATTTCTAAGTGAAAGCGTTAATGATTTCGATAATCGTCGAATTCGATGCAGAATACACACATTGAAAATTCAGGTAATTATTCTACCTATAAGTATTACGATGCTGGAAGGTACAATGAATTACACTCGCGTATTCGTCTCGCGGGTATAGTTGTACAATCGAAAAACGATTAATCTCGCTTGGATTTTGTTTCCCTTTACTACGTTTATCCGTTGTTATCCGGTTCACGGTGCATTTCTGAGCGAAAAGGTTAATGGGCTTACGGTATCGTTGGATTCAATGCATCGCACCGTTCGAAGTTTGAATAATTGCACCACGATCGCTATGAACGCGAAGCGTAAGCGTTGCTTTTACCTGCAGCATCTCGAGACGCGACGACGCCTGTGGTGCCGTCATGGTGTAACACCGATCGTTCTGCGATCGCTCGGCGGGTGATATTCTTTGTAACTGTGAAACAAATAGAAAAGTAATGTTAGGCACGACTCATATTTTCACACTTCATTAATACGCAATTTTGTTATAAATTAACGATACTTCGTTACTACGCCGATTCAAGCGCACCGCGATATGGATGCTCATAATTTATGCAAACTAATTCATTTAGCATAAATTTACAAATTGTTCCTACCACGTATATGATTATTAGACTGCGGATGTTTATGCAAAATGCATTATTTTGTGCCTTATTTTATGCACTTAATGAATTTATTAATGCATTATTTTATTTTGTTTTGTACGTACAATATATTATACGTATATCTCACGCACATTGATCGCATTTGTTTTACAAAGTCAGTTTAAAGTCAGTATAAAAATACTGCATTTTGCATAAACATCCGCAGTCTAATTATTATGTATATCTTGTATGGGACAGTTTGGATTGCAGGAAAATCAGTTTCTGTAACTGAAAGTTTAATTCCCAAAATTCTAAATGTGAGTGTAACTCCGCGAGATGCCGCTTTTAATTTTTCAGAGGAAAGACTTCAAAAATAAACTGTTCTAAATTACGATTTTTATTAGCTCCGATCTTTTCTCGTCCTGACGGATTAATCTTCCGATACAACCGCATCGCCAGTGATAACGTGTTGCGGTTCACGCGATTGCATTTTTCCGGTCGATTCCAAGTATCGGTAACTGTATTATTTAGAAAGCATGCTTCCTATCTCCGGGTTTAAATACACGAATGACCGTGGACGAGAAAGGCACAAAAACGATCGGACAAGGAAACGTAATTGCGGTAACGTCGGGTAAGTACGCCCACTCGTTGCTGGTTCACCCACGGCTAAAAACGGTCGATCTTTAGTCGGAGTAAATCGTACAAAAGGCCAACAACGATTGTGCTCGCATTTTTGCGTGTACTTTAAGAAGAAACTCTGGATAGTTCATGGATAGTTTGACGAACGAGTCGCAAAGACTGTACGTACAAAGCGCATGGTGTATTCTTCTGTTTCCTTCTAATTAAATTACACGCGCATCGTTGATCGATGGAAATCTTTACTCAGGGTAAACCGTAGAGAAGGTCAAAAACGATTGCACTCGCATTTTTTTATGTACGATAATTCGTACTTCTTTAAATACCAAACTCCGGCAGTTAAAACTCTGCTCGCTTTATTTGGGTAAAAGTTCGATAAGTCGAAAACAGAAATTTACTCGAATTTGCATAGTACGCGAAGCGAGACAGTGTACAATTAGATTCTACGAAAAATAAGATATATAATTGAAAGTTTAGTTCCCGAAACCCAAGATACGAGTATAATCTTACGAGTAATTAGCGCGAGATGTCGCTCTTAATTTTCAGAGAGAGAAAGAATTAAAATCGTGTCTAAATTTGTGTCCGTACGTATCTATACATATATGTATACGTGTCTCCGCGAGTCGAAATTGTTTACTCCGTCACTCGAAATTACGACAATACACAACCTCTGTAATAATTCTCTTTGACTCCGAGTTACCGAGGTCAGACTTGTACGTACGCCCTATTTGCCAAAGAAAAGGGGACCAAACAAATATGCGGAGACAGGATCCGGAAGGACCATCCACTGCGGCTACTTGTCAGCCAATGAGCGTGCCCGGATTAGGACAATGTTTAACGTAACGTCGGGACCGCACGAACGTTGAGTTCGTTACGTTACCGCCGTCATTACGCCGGTTTGTTTCACTGTCCTTTCTTTGGCCGATACACAATACTTTCCCGACCTTCGCGAACCATCCATGAACGGTTCGATGAACGATAACGGAAGTACGGACAATTCGTTTCTTCGTTTAACCGTCCGTTGGTAACACAATTCTGACACCAATTCTTCTTATTATTATTTCAACATTCTTAGTCGCATTAAACTATTTTTGGATACAAATAAAAACTGAGAAACTACAAATGGAAAAAAGTTCAATTATTAAAGCAATTGGTACACACCTCCATTCGATGATCGCGAAACAAAAATTTTCAAGCGGAGTACCTGATCGTCTCGGTTACTGACGGAAAGTTAAAATTCGAAACGTAACGTCCACCGATGGAATGAACACGTTCCCCGAGACAGAGCATGCTCGCGAGAAGGGGTTGAGCGATTAAATTAGGGTTGAGACGTCGCGCGTCCTTGACGAATGCTCCGTACAGGAAACTATTAGCTCGACATGGTTTGCCGTCGCAATAGTGTTTTTAGGCCAGCAGCTATCGTGAGTCACGTTTTGTGACGTAATCCTGGCGGTCTTTTTATGGTTAAGAAGCGAGCGACACGACGGCGTTGCCACTCGTTTTCTATAATTCTCGAACGTCGAGGAACTTCTTTCGCGACAGCGGTCGCGAAAGGGAAACTTCCAGCGTGTTCGTTTAGACAGAAGCCGCAGCCGGTGAGCGTATTCGTTGCGATGGGCGCAAGGTGTATGCGCGCTTTTCCATTACCGCGATTATCGGTTAAAAATAAAAAGATAACGTTGGGGGGGGGGGGGGGGGGTTAATGTTTTTTAATTTTGAATGATATCGTCAATTATATACGTTCGGTTGCTTTTATTACGCTTCGTTTTTTCTTACAGCTTGTTTTACTAATTCGAACACTATGTTAATTATATCAACCACAGACTTTTTTTTCTCGCGTTATCTCCCAGAGGTAATCAGTATTGACAACATTGTCCAAGCACCACTGTTATGGTAACTTTGATCATTCTTTTTTCTCCGTATAATTAGGTAGTTACCCAGATACCGACTAGTAACGAATCAAGTGACTCGCTCTGTATTTTTTTAATTACCTCGTCGATCGTGATTAAAGTCAAATCCTTTCGTTACGATTAATTCGTGCGAAATTATCGAGCGTAGATCTGGAACGATTTATCGTTGAGCGGAGCCATCCTCAAACGTGGCCGACTAAATCAGAATGTCTGCTGACCTAGG
This sequence comes from Pemphredon lugubris, assembly GCA_933228935.1. Classification (NCBI taxonomy): domain Eukaryota; kingdom Metazoa; phylum Arthropoda; class Insecta; order Hymenoptera; family Crabronidae; genus Pemphredon; species Pemphredon lugubris. The sequence continues at coordinate 5,860,535 of OW121819.1, read as the reverse complement.
TATTCGACGACGTCGTAGTGCTTTTATTACCGGGATTATTTATAGTTTTACTAAAACTTACTTCCTTAGGATTACCATACGTATACTCCTATGCGTATGGTCACCTCAGGTACGCGACTTCATTTCTATAATTAAACGGGGAGCACGCTTCGCGAACGTTTCCGTCGGAACTCGCTAGCCCTTTAAATCGCACGCCCAGGTGTGTTCGGAATAACTTGTTACTCATCCTGAGTGCTTATTGGCTTCCTGAAGCTCTTGGTACTTTGTTACTTAGCATTGATAAACTGAATTAAAAAAATTGACGAATAAGCCGAGGTATTAGAATTATCGTGCTTTCTATGACATTCCAATATTTTTGTACAGTTTTAATTAGAATCGAAAGGTAAACGCGAAACGAATTATTTTTCATCAAACATCAAGGGTATTAATGTTATAAAAATTTGGAGTAAGACAATGACCATGTTCCATCTATTATCATTTCTATTCGATATAAATCCTCTTTTAATTATAGATCAAATATCGATTACACCCGAGGCGCGAATAATCATAACGCTAATTATGTACTAAAATCCAAATGTCGCTCTTTCTAACTTTAAGAACCGAACGTTCGTAACGTTCGTAGAGCTCGTAGCAAGTACGGAATTCCCGTTTGCGTATGTAATTATATTATCCGAGTACTCGCACATGGCACGCACGTGCGTGCTCAAAGCGGATAGGGAACAATGCTCTCGCCCTACGAGGGAATTTCAATTACATTTCCCGAGCGTTAACGAACACGTTTATTCGCCGGATAATAAAATAGAACCTACCGAACGAGTCATCCGACCGTTTTAATTTCTCCAAAAACAAAAAAAAAAAAAAAGAGCATCGCGCTATCATCGGCGTCCAGTGGTTCGCGTTGCAATGATTTAATGGTCGCTCGCGAGCGTAATGGCGCAATTAGGTAGTCGAGCCTCGAGAGAATTGCCTGGTCATTCGAAGTTGTTCTCGGCATTCCTATCTTTCATCTCGCCTCGCATAAACCAGACATGTGGCAGACGCGATTCTCTCCGTCTCACTCGGACTCGCGTATCACTCTCCTCGTCGGACGGTGAGCTTCTTTCTAACGTCACTCCTACCATGCGCTTCACTCTCTCTCTCTCTCCCCCGTTTCTCCGGTAATGGGCGATCGCCGTTAATTAATCGCGGTGGAAATTCTTAAGTGCATGTCGCGGGCTGGCTCCGTCGAGTATAGTAATTAAGCGTGTCTGCAAATCGGCACTTTAAGCAATATCGCGTGTCTGCCGCGGCAGGTATTCAAGAGACTCACACGCGTGCGAAACTATGCGTTCGAGTACGTCCTCGTGGGTGCATATCGATGCAAGTGCATTTAAGACGCTGAGAGAGGATGGCTGGGTAACGTTTAGCGTGGGCGCTCCACGACGAATTATCTGCACGACGTGGCAGAATTGTAAACTCGGGTTGTATTTGCGCGCGCTTAGGAATTATCGTGGAGAAAGTAAACGCGATGTCAGGTTTTTTTTTTCAGTTTGTATCGTCCGGGTCACAATCGTGATGCAACACTAAGATTGGAAATGTTATCGGCACCTTCGATTCAATTAATACCTTTGTCTCGCGATTTTTACAGCGCGGCAAACTTTCTTTACTTTAGCCTCCATGGACGTTTGAATTGGTGGGTGTAATATTTCGCAGCTCGTTGTAGCCGTGTAAGTAATTATTTACGTATCAATATTTTTTGTTGGGTTACGTATGTCCCGATGCCTGCGGAATTAAATATATAGTAATACACGAATGTTTAACTCCGATATACACGTTCGCGTGCCATGCCATAACACGCGGAAGAACTAAACGCGTGGTATCTCATCCATTTGTACGTGAAACGCGACTGCGCGTACACGTGCAAAGGTTTACTACGTGTCCCAAAACGTGGCGTGGTATACGAATATGTGTTAACGCGTCGCGCGTTGCAAGCGTGTTCCCGGTTTAAGTGAGACGAGGTGATTAAACGTCGAAAAAATAATTTATGCAAATTATGAGAATATAAAATATAAACGGATATGGTACATAATATCGCGTAGGTTTATAACGGTTAAACTTAGGGGTGATTAATTTTAATTTTAATTAATTAACCCTCAGGGGAATTTTTTACGTCACACAGAAACAACAAACTATATTAGTTAGCACATAGGGTGAGTAGGTAACTATTGCTATTGGATATAACTTTGCGTTAAAGAAAAAAATGTTGAATGAGAAATTTTAACGAGCGCTTGTACTTTTATTAAATACACGGTGCCGCGTGTTTTTTAAATATAACATACTTGACAAAAAGACAAAGTTAATTATCTATTTTAACACGACCATGAAGTAATCTGCCCCCGCAGAGGTATAAAAACCTCTCTCACGCGAGTAATAATTATTATAGCTCGCAATCGTTATTCTCTCACTCCGCCGTAGAAACGTTTCTCTAAAAGCAAGTTATCTGAACGTGCAATTATTCTCGCGCTCGTCCTTTAGAATAAACTACAAACATTTCAAATCTCGCGTCAACGAACGATTACATACGTGAATCGGGCGCGCGTCGAGGGTTTTGTATCAGATAATAAATTAACGAATCCAGCGGTTCGAACGGCACTCACCTCACTCGGGAAGTTGCCCCGACGAGATGCAATTCGCAGATGATCCTTGTAGCTCGTCCTTACGTGAGGAGAACCAATGTAGCACTGACAGTCCGGCCGTCCCTCTCTCCTCGCTCGCACGATATCCCACTCTTCTTAGCCCTACGGCTCCCTCTCGTTCCCTCTCCCGCCAACTCACGCGGGGGGAACGGCGGAGACGAAATTAAGCGGCTTTTTTTTTTTGTAATCACTTCGCGGCGTTACTCTATTAGGAGATTGCTCGCGAAATCTATTTCGCGCGAATCAGTGCTGTCGTTAATGATTTCGATGCTCGTTCCTCGTTATCGCGAGGTTTTAATTGTACGCGTAGTTTGTGGTAGTACGCGTAGTTCGATATTCTGGGCGGGACTAGAGATCGTGGAAAATTGGTCAAGAGAAATTGCAGAGAAAACACGTGTTTCGTTTAAACGCATCTACGAGATTTTTTTTTCGTTCGCGCATATTCCAGTGAAACCGCTGCGTGTTGTTTACAGTTGGACGAAATAGAAAACGCTTCGGAGCATCGCTGATCGTTATTGGTAATCAATCCGAAGTTTGTTTGCATTGTTGCTCTTTCTCTCCCCCCCCTCTCTCTCTCTCTCTCTCTAAATTTAACAAGAACGTTTTTGCTTAGTAGTTATTCGCGGTTAACGGAATTCCGGAGTATTCTGTGTTTTTGCATCCATTTGTTATTCTATCGTTTGTGGTCAGGAAATTACATAGTTAAACGCGTTCTAGGTGATCGAGAAAAAATTGATGAATGGGAAGGATTTCGGAATGTGGGTGAAGATTAAGAAGATTTCTCGAACGCGACATCGTGATTAATTACGCCGACAGGTGACAGAGTTCCATGAAGCGCCGGCAGATAATATACGAAGCATGTTCTATTTCTCCCGCATGCGCTCGAACAAGACAAAGCACGCTCGGGCAAAACCTTGTTGTTTAAACGCGTTTCGTTTAATCTCACCACGGTCCACCTACGTAAAAAAATAAACGTGGCCGAGATTCTGACACGCGGAATTTTCAGCTAATTTCACGCGAATGATGTATGATGATACGTGTATGATTAATGTATCGCAAATAACGCTAAACAAATCTAGATAACTTTTAAACGACAAGAGAGAAACGCAGAGCTTGTGTGTGTGTCGATTATCACGCAAAACCTTTTTCAGATCCAGATCCGGTTTATTGTAAGATAATTCCGATATAAAATAATTGTTTATCTAATGTCTCATGCAACTAGAATCATCTCAATCTCTGTCAATAGTATTTATGTCCCATAATAATCATAATGATTTACAGGTATAAACAATGATTTATACAATATTATCGATATCCGTTTCGGGATATTTACACAGCGTCGTTCAATATAGGATCGAGATATGTAACATACAATCACGTAAAGTAAATACTGCACGGGAACGAGAAAGAATCGAGAGAAAATCGAGTTTTCGAGTCCCGTGAGCGGCTTATGGTTCCACCGCGATTTAGCTAGACACAAGTCATACTACCCATCCCTGTAAGGCTTCGTCTAGGAAGCCGGGTAGGAGAGACAGACAGGTTGCTCGCAGAAATGATCGATCGAGATTGCGCGAACGATCGACCATGTTTTAGCGAATGTAAGTACACGGTCAAGACAAATCTATCGATCTCGCGAATGGTATCGGCGTCCATACATATTTTAACCATCCGCCTCGTTTGTCGTAGATAACCATCGCGCGATGGTTTACTAACGGACGAGTCATAAATTTCTGTCGTGGAAGGTACTTTTCCTCATTAATCCGTGAAAACCTGAGAACTTAAGTCACGGTCGCCAAACGGTCGCGAAAGTGGACGTTCGTGTTTCATTGCTCGCTACAGCAAATACGCGTTGCGGATACGAGTAGTGTGTATTGTATGAATATATGCGTATCGCGTAAATGAGAATCCGTTTTTAAGGTTTCTCGAGAAACTGATTTTAAAGGTGACAATACTTTGGCTTTTTACGACATATTCTCTTAGAACGATATTTACATTCATAAATGAATTCACTATTTTCGTAAACGAATGTCAATACTTTAATGAGTGACTCTAAACGTGCTTTGCGAACACAGGTTGTGCAGCAGGATTTTCTGAGTTCTGATGGATTAAAGATTGTTTGGGATTATTCTTCTATTATTATATAACGATGCAGAGGTGGAGGAAAAGAATGATGAAAATTATTTCGAAATATTTGATACTATTTCATTCTACCTTATTCTCAAGCTCGTGGGCGTATTTTCTATCTCGTTCCTTTTGTTTATCTCTCGGCACAATAGGTAATCTAAGAGTTTTGATTAGCTATCCTCGCGTCGAATAACGCTCGAGAGGATTGGAAGATTGAAAGCAAACATTTTACTCTTGACTAAATACGGCCCCGTCAAATCTTTTGGTATCTCGTGCCGTGATTCACCGATCGACTACCAATTTTGTTTCGATAATTTTCTTCGTCGATTACGTTGCGATAAACACGCATTACCGAAACGGGAGTACGAGCGGAATGGTAGGATTCGATGCCGAAATACATTGTCGATCCATGCCAAATCGCATAATAAAAAATGTTCGAAATTCTCATTTTGAGATATGTTATGGAAGGAGGTGAGTTAAACCACTCAAATTTTTTATTTCCACTTTCGATGAGTTACGAGATATAGCGGACGCACTCAAACGTGACGTAGCGGAGTAATGGAATGCGTAATGAACTTTAATTTTTTTCTCCATAACCACTTATCGAAGATAGATCGAGAAACCATCGGGATATAAAAAGAGCTAAGACGCTCTTATGACAAGTTGACACCTCCGTGTTGTTACTTGCGCTGACGACCTTTCAATATTCAGTAGGTGACTAAGCATGCGAGTCATCGAGTAGCTTCCTATTCTGATTCGTTTGTCGTACACCCACCTTTGCGTTGCGCGGTGTCGATACCGAGGACAATTACCACCTTTGATTCTTAATCATCCACGATAAGTGTGCGTGCATGGTTTGCATAAGATCTCTTAAAAGCAGATGTCAGAGTCTGATGTAATCGATAAATAGAATTTCAGAAATTTTGAAATATTCAATAACCGTTTCGTGAAAATTGTATTGTCACGGAAGATCATTGATCGCTTAGAATATTTCATTCGATTGTTATTAATTACCGCTATCTAGAGTCTCGTTGTTTCGTTAACAAATCTTTGAGATGGAAAAGGTAATAGTGTCACGATCTTACGATTAAGTATATTAATCGCATTAACCATTAAGATAATTCTGATATAAAATAATTATTTATGCAATATTCCGTAGAAGTAAAATCTTCTCAATCTCTGATCATTGCATTTGCCACAATGATTACAAAGATTTTCTGCAATAACAACTCATTTATTCAACATTATCTAAAAATCAATGCTGATTATTCCTGATAAACATTTCTAAGCATTCGATCTAACTCCGAGACGGAATAAATATCCAAACATCTTCCTCTCGCGCCTACACTTGCAATTTCGTTCGCATTATCAATTACGTCGTACCTTAAGTAACGACACGAAAAAAGAAGTTAAATTACATAATATCGCGCGATCGAGAACGAGAATCGCGAATGAATAATACGGCATGCTTCGACCCCTACTAACAAGTACCAATTATGATTTCCTTTTGTACGCACACGGAATCTACGGGACGTCCGTAAGGTGTGTCGAGTTCAGCCGGGCGTAATTTTAATTAGCACACCATAAGATGCCTGTTCGCTCGTAACAAGAGTCGGCCTATGAATCAGGAAACCGGAGGTTTCTCTTCGGGACGTGCTCGAGATAGCCCTCCCTCCCCTTCGGTAAAATAAGCCACTTTCTTTGCGCTTGTCCACCCACGGCGTTGGATAGATTACGGTCGCTTTAATCCGCGAGAGGTACAAGTCCCGCCATAACTTTGCGGAACCATCGAGGATGTACGGAAGTCCTAATTAAATATGGCGAAAGAAATGAGAAATAACTCGCGGGACCTGTTCTCATCAAGATTATTTTCATCCTCGTACTACGCGACTCGTTACCGTCGTAGAATGATTTTAGGAAACTATCGAGAAGGTGGAGAAAATATTATTAACGACTGCGAATGGGTATAACTATAAATGAAGAAGCAACGAGACGCATATGTTTCGATTCGTTTGACTAGGCATTCAAGGTGTTAGCGTAATGACATCCGGAAAGAATCGAAAGAGGAAGTTCCAGTTAAAGATCCGCCAGAAGTATGAAACAAGAAAATAATTAAATGTGCGTTTTAGGGTATTATTAGTATTTTTATTATAATTAAATTCAGGATTTACGAGAAGAATTACTTTCCCACCTTGCTCGACCGGTTTTTGTTTAATTTACGGTGCACAACAATACCGAGGAGGGTTACATCGAAACGAAATTAAACAACGTCGGGTATAGTGTTTCATGATTAGCAGCGGCTGTGGGAGTTAGAGACATTCCAGAACGCGGCCGAAAGGATTCTAAGCTCACATGGTAGAGCGCCGTTAATTAAAGGGGATCGAATTAATGCTCCTGCGGTAAGAGCTTACGGTGCACGAAGTCTCTATTTAAGGCGAATCGAGATTCTGCACCTGCAGTATTCGCGGTTATTCGTACGCGTATAACTGGTTGTAGCGTTCGCGTTGCACCTACATTCGGATGCTGCCGAGTCAACTGCGTCGAAGAAATTTGCATTCTGAAATTCATGCCTTTTGTGTTCGACTTTGCTGTTAGATACTCCACCTCGATACGATTATATATATACGTATATATTTTTTTTGTGGAAAGTAGATGTGCTCGATGTTAGGAGATGTTCGAAATAGGAATTCGTGTGCGAAATTTGTTCTCGTGGTTCCAAAAGTATAAGAGAAACTTTTATTTTAGTTGAATTTAATAAACCAAGCAGCAGAAAATGTTCTTTAAATGTCTACATTTAAATTTTACATTTGAATTTTACATTTAAATGTTTTTACATTTCTGAAATGTAATGGCTGTTTTGTCATTGAAAGTAAAATATGAAATGTATGTTTTGATATTTTCAGGATGTTTCATTAACATTAGTGAAATGTTAGCTTCCTATTCATAGTGACCTTAAAATATTTATTTAAAAACATGTTTAAATGTTTTCATTCTAGATACGTTATATTCTAATATTCTAACGTTTTGAAGATACCTAAAAACGTTTTCACTGTTCCATTATTATTTGCAAACAATTTTAAAATACAGCAACCCGTTTAATGTTTCCCGTGCGTTTAGGTTATTTTAGGAAATCGGCTAAACGTCTTTCTCTTCAAAATTACACGCGAAACGCATACACGTATAGGTACACGTATACGGATACTTTGAACGTGGTCTTTAATACTGAGTTAATAGTAACACATCCACTTAAACAGAATCCTTTGATCACGCTTTTTCTCTTTGGAGCAGGAAGAACCGAATTCGCTCGAACGGGAGATAAGAGAAAAGGTCCATTTCGTAATTACAACATTCCCGTTTTTGATACCAGCAGCCACTACGTTCTTTGAACAAATACACCGAAGAGTTAGTACCTACGCCAAAAACGTGGAGCGTAATACATTTCTTTTTCGGAAAAATGGACGAAGTCAGCGGAAAATTTCGTACGTAAAGTCAGAACGTTTCATCAATTTCAATTTCAATTTTCGGTATTATATGTATAATATCCACTAAAAATCGGGGCCCAAAATTTGTACTGCGGCCAGTACGTTTCCCCGTCAGTGTGATTTATCTGTCCCTTCTTTTGTTATTCTTGTTTCTCTCTCATTGTCAGTCATGACGTCGCACATTGACAACGTCGCGGTATACGTTCCTCTCTTCTCTTCCGAATATTGGAACGAAACGGCAACATTGAATCGCTATGGAAATAATTTACATCAGTTTCTGGGTTTTCCTACTTAAATAATTAAAATAAAGTTGTGTAAAAACGTTGCAAGTTGTTTCTAATACTATCGCATTCCGGCAAACAATACAGAATTATTCGTACCAAATTCTCAAAAATAGGTACGTCTTGAGAAGAGGTACAAATATTTTAGATAGTCAAGAGCAGACGATGGTCCATGAATAACTCATGTACCAAATACAAAATCAATTTATTGCGGTTCCAGAAGATGTTCGAAAAAAACTTATATTTTATATCAGTCGAACATGATATGGGATGACGGGTGAGAATAGATCCCACACGAAATGTTCTACCTATTACGAAATGTAAATAAATTTGAGGCTACTACTTACTCCTGTTTCAATGACACCGAATTTTCCTAATTTCTCTTATTGCAATCCGAGTGTATAGACAATGTGGTAATGAGTGGAAGTCTTGGCGGTGGAATTCTACATATATCAAATCCATTTTTTTTGTTTTACTGTTAATAAGTAAATGTATTTTCATCTCATGGCTCTCATCCGTGTGCGAGCGTAATGGACCGTCCGAAGAAAAGAGAGGAGCATATAGAGGACGTTGTCACGTGCGCCGTCACGACTGAGTGAAAAACGAGGGTATTGTACCATAAACAGGATATAAATATAACGGAACATAACATAAACCGGTCATTTGGCCGGACTTGATGGGGTTAGCGTTAGAATATCCAATTGAAGTGCTAACCCTAAATTTTTACTACCTACCACTAGTACGTTCGCTTATCCACATTGGCAAATTCTCGGTATTTGTCCTTCTTTTTCCTTCGGGTCACCCGTATCGCTTACTCAATTCATGTACGCGGACGAAGATCGGGTGTACAGTGTGTGCACACACACACATGGACGAGAGCTGGTCGTGTAACTGCTGCGAGTGCAAGTGCGACGCACCGAAGGAACGAAAGAGAGGGTCCTATTGGTCGAAAACTCAAAGGACATCGGCCAATGATGGTCGTTCTTTTGGCGGGTACACACGTGCGCTCGTCTCTCGCCCGTATACCTAGATGGCGCGAGCGAGGCGGTGCGTACGAAGGAAAGAGAGAAACGTATACCGCGAAGTTTTACTATTCGTAGTCGAGGATAACGTGAAACAGAAACGAAGGGACAGGTGAAAAATAAATAAATCGACTTTCATTCGAGAGGAAATGAAGAATCTTACCAAAAATTCAGGTGATTTATTGCAATTCCTTCTACGACATAAATATCTCGAAATTAGAATTTCCAAGATTTTACGTGATTGATTTGTGGAGTGATCGAACGATTAGAAATATCCTTGGAAGAACTTATTACCTGATTATCGATTTCCCACTCCAGATGCAAAGGATGAACCAAGATGAACACGCGATCCATGGGCCTCTTTGATAATTGGGGAGGTTATGCATTAAGTAAGTACCTCATCGTACGTTATTTTGATCTCCTCCCCGCCATGTTAGTTTTCCATACTTGACATTGTGGCGCGAAAACATTCTATGGCGCAGTTCACTGGACGTCGTTCTAAAGATTAGATCTGTTCCTATTCGCGTTTTGAGGTATGTTTCCCCGTATTTACTCCTTCCTATTGCATGTATTCTACCGTCATTGCGATTCTAAAAGTTAATCCGTCCGGTAACACGGATGCAAAGATTTGGTTAAGGTTAAAGTCTCCGATGGTGAATTTACGATATTTGCATATATCTGTAACCTGTTTTCATATTTTAATATTTTATTAAACCCGTTCATCATTGATACGATACAGTTTTAAAGCGATTACATCGTACTTATTGTATCGAAGAATTTATGTACGATATACATATACTTTTCTGCATAAAATTAAATTTGAAATATTTTAGGTTAACAGTCTCAAAAGTTTTTATTACAACTGAATTCTGGTCTTACTGCGTACGCGCGCGTTTCCTTTTATGACAACAAAGCGATAAATTTTGTATTATTTACACACGGAACTTTATGCTACCTAGGATACTCATCGAGGCTGAAAGGTTTGTAACGAGAAGTCTAGCTCGGTCGGATAAAATGATGTACGCGAGTACACGGAATCCGAGTGAGCGTAGGAAAAACATCCATATGAAGGGCGCGTAGAAAAAAAGTTGAACTCTGCGCATTTAATAGCCATGCATTTACCGTTCGCGTTACAAGTGTCCACGTCAATTTAAAATCGTATATTTAGTAATACGGACGGTAACAACTCGGGGATTAAATACACGGATTTAAATATTTTTCCCATTGCGCTCGTGTACTCGTCTACAATTGAATTCGATTGCTTTCGAACTACGCAAATTCAAAAAATAAAAGATCAATTTCATGGATCGCCGAACACGCGAAAGATAGACCTCTGTTTGTAATGGATTGACATATCAATCGAGCCGCGATCGGAATTCGAGCGTTATGCCAAAACACGAGATTCCATGGTTGCAACAACAAAGTCAGACTGTGTAACGTTTAGCGTAAAACCGTGCACGCGGTAAATTAATCGATCGCAATGTTTTTTTTTTTTGTAGCGCCAGCATAATCGGTGCGATTTCACGCTTATTTTTGTTTCCCTGCTGTCGAGCGCGTCTCTCATGAAACTATAATTTATGTATTTCGTGGGTGGCAGGAAACTCGTTAAGTGACTCACCTGTTTCTATTTGCTCGCTCGTATGATCAAATAACGATTTATATAACGGAGACGGTGCACGTTTCGAAATATCACGGCTCGCATCGATCAAAGGTAAATTTACGTTTCCGCCGATTATCGCTACAGATATATATATATGCCTGGTTGTTCCTAATTGCAATTGAATAATAGCTGATATCGCTTCTTCGTAAGTAGCTTCGCTGTTCACCTTTCGCAATCGGAGGAACATGTAATTATAGAACGGTAATTGGATCTTTTTTTATTCTTTTCGTCGTTAGTTTACGCCCACAGGATCTTTATGCTCGTATGGCAGACGCCTTCCGGTGATTAGCGACAAATCGACCGTCGAGGAGTTATTTTGCGCAGTGGCGTACCTCGTCGTGGCTCATTTATTTAGCACGTTGTCTTATTCGCGAAATATTGTGGCGCCGGAGAGTGCGGAGTGTGTCGTGCCACGGGGCACAACGTTCCGCGCGAACTTTCAAGCGTGTCTCTCGTCGTAAAATTTAACTTTCCTTATCATCCCGGGAACTGCAAACAAGCCACGTCTACGCAAACATTACGCGCGGAGAAGCCGCCGGAACTTGATACCGATTAAAAAGGTGATTCGGGTCTCATGGAATCTATTTCGTTGCCGGTGATATTTGTATTTTCTCTTTATACGGTACAAATACCACCGTTAATCTCATTAAAGACAAATACCAATATGTGTAACGCGATCGTTAAATAAAGTTCGAGAACAAATGTTGACCGGTGTTACCGATAGTGACTAGGAATCTTCTGAACCAAAGTTCCAACAGACAATCGTTAAATTTTCGTTATATTACATTTTTTTTCATAAACGTGACCGGTGTATCGTGAGTTTCGGTATGACGGAATATTTTGGTTAATATCATTTGGGAACAGTTAATCACGCCAATTAGTGCATTAATATTTATTTCGGGCACACTGTGCAATATAAAATATCAAATATACAGATGGAGAGTTTTCTGCTCGACATTTCTGGTCAATTATATCCCCCATGTTAAAATAAATTTCGAAAACTATCGAAATATTTATTTAACCGTTTATCTCCAATAACAAAGCAGAAATATAACATTTTAGAAATCTTTCCGAAGTAACTTGCGAAGTTTCTGAAATATTTGCAATAGCACTCGACAAATTCTTTTTCCTTCAAATTCTCTTTTTCCTTCAAATTCTCTTTTTATATTTCCGGGAAGCGCTACCGTCGATATTAACATTGCGCGTTCTTACACGAAGATCGAACGCAAACGTTCCTTCCAATTTCATCTGCTCCACTGTCACTACTACCCCCTACGACGTTGATATTTTCGCTGTAGCATCGAAACCCCCTCAAGATTTGCAACACAGTTATAATCTTATACACGTTTCGAGTGTCTCGACGGCACTACCGGCGGAGCTTCGAGTTTATTTTCAATCCTCCCGAAAGCACGGAAAACTACGGCAATTTCATCGAGATCCTCGGCGGGCTCGTCATATCGCTTTCCCGGGCGAGGTTTATTTGAATTCACGCACGCCTCGGCGGTTTATTCGCACGAACGGCACCCGCTTATCCCTATTTCTGCAGTTTTCATCTCGCGAAAATGCAATCTTCGGAGTCACGTAGCGCGTTATTCGATCTCGAGGCCGAAAACGAAGTCGAAGCACGAAGAGAGAGGGGCCTTTGTGGAGCCGAGCGTGTCGGCTCAAATCGGCTCCCCGCACACCGCGACGATCGGAATTGCTAAAATTGGTCCACGGCTCTCGTCTTCATCGCGGAAAGATTGGTTATATTGTTCCGTAATTGTCGTCACCTATGTCCGAAGTCGATAACCGTCGCGAGAGACACGCTCGGACGAAGCCGATAAGAGGGGTAATTTATCTCGAACAATGAAAATATTGCGCGTTCTACGGTAAACGTTTGAAACGCGAATAACCGAAAGCTGTACTTAAAGTATTATTCCAACGATTAATACTAAATCTCGTTTGAGAACCGTCGGGATACACTTTGAATTCCACGACCAGCAATTATTCCCGCGGAATATAAAATAAAATCGAGTCAGGCGGTATTTCAATTTCCTGGTACTACTTAAACTGAGATTTGGAAGAACGAAGTTTGTTAAAAGTCGTTATTTTTTAGACCAGGAAAAGTCGATAGGACAGGAACGGGCATCGTATTCCCTGCGGTCTTTCTAGTTCTTTGTTCACACTTCAGATGGCGGTGAGCGACGATGTCTGATCCCACGCGGCCTTGTTCCACTTTCGTTTCGTAACTCGCCGACCCTCGCTACTTTGTATTCGAAGATCCCAGTCGGCCTCTGTCCATTTGCATGTCTTTAAAATTAATACAATAAAATATCGCGCCATTCCCTTCGGCTCTGTTTACGGCCGGATACGACGAGAACTTTATCGAACTACCCGGAGATCCGTTTGTCGGTGTCTTTGGCGTCGACGAGTCACGGTGAATAAAATTGAAATAAGTACTGTACCGGCAAATAAGGCGCGCACGAGGAGTAAACGGAATTGCTTGGAAATTGGAGTGCGACGGAGGAAACAATAACGGACGATTCGTACGTGCGTTTCTTTCGAGAGAATTTAATACCTTCCCGACGGCACGGTACGGCGATGATTGAACTGGCCCGAGTATTAAAATTTCCATCGGGACACGGGGCAACATCGGGGGGAGGATTGTCAGACTTCCGATCGATCGAGTGCGCGATGTAAAGCAGTTTGTTACAGGGATTTTAATGGAAATTCGTACCTGTCGAAGAAACGGTGGAAAATCGTATTTTCAAACGAAAGAAATTGAACAAGAGAAACGTACAATGTGATTGACGCGGCAAACCTATCCGTCTTACGATTTCAATTTTCTCCGAAAATTTGTGACGTTTTCGAAATATGTAAACCGCGGGATAAGAGTGTTATCCTCGCCGCGAAGAGTGGTAATAACCATAGTTCTATTCATTTATGTCATTAATAATGTATGGTTTTTATCTTTTATACTGTGAGGAAAAAATAAGTTTCGCATTTATCATTCAGTTTTAGCGCAAGGTTTAACGATGAAGTTTTGGCATTAATTTCTAACTGATCACTCGAGCAAGCTCGTGTAACCTTTGACTAAAACTTACAAAGTGTAAAACGAGAAAAATCAAACGTTTACTTGTATAAGATTTACCTCTTTTTGTAGTTTTCGGCGCTACAGCGATTGTCATGGCACGCGTAATAAAATTTGCCGCTCAAAAGACTTTCAATTCTTCAAGCCTTAAAAATAACGTATTCATTATTTCTGTGCTATGGCCGTATGGAATTTATAAAGTTCCACGCGCGTACGATAAAGCGTCTTTTGTCACTCCCAAACCAAGGATTACTTCAACCGAAAATCTGACCGACTTTTGGGGAAATTAACGGGAGAAAGCAGGGCGTATTGTAATTTCAATTTCAGCCCGCGAAGGGCGATAACGGTAACGGGCAGAAATCAGATGGAAACAACTGAAAATGGCAGACCGGGGAAACGACGGAAATGAAAGAGCAAATAACAAAGGATGAGACATTCGACGGTCGCGCACGGTAACAACTGGGAACATTGCGTCGCTCGCTTGTATTTTTAGTGGACTTTGCCGGCATACGTACGCGCATACATACGCACGGTGCATCCGCGGCCTCTTTCAGGAGAGCCCCGGTGCAGCGATATCCGCTGCACTTAAGCTCGCGCAAGCTTTAACGTTCGTTCTCAAGCGAGGCGGAATGCGGCTGTTTCTCGTTTCAAGGCTCCACGGAGCGGAGACACGCTCGTGAAACTGCGACCAAGGACAGGGCACGTAGGTTTGCATTTTTTCGACCGAATTTCTGCGATTTTCCACTCTCCCTCCCCCGCGGAAATTCGCCGGCTGCCTTGAAACAAAGCGAGATACCCGAAGCCTTTTCATTTTTATGCAGCTACGCTATCTCTCTCTCTCTCTCTCTCTCCTTGAATCTCTTTATCTGCCTCGTACTCTTTATCTACCTCGTAGCTTATCCGTTTGAATAGAAACGAAGAAAACGCGAATCGGTGGTACGCTTTTCTCTTGCGACGTACTTCCGCTCTGTGGTACGGGTCTTGTACAGAAACGTAGTTAACGGATTTTATAATAATTAGCGCAAGTTTAGTACAGAAGTGAGGGAAATTAATTTCCTTTTTTATGTCGTATATAGAAGTTTTAGAATCTGAGGTACCGTTTCGATAATTTGGTCTGAACGGGATAGCGCAATGATCGGATTATCGATTTTTTTCCATCTTTAATAACGGTATCGATTTTTAAATATTATAGCGTTTAAAATGGTTGCAATTTCCGTTTGTTAACGTGTTGACGTTACTGCAGTTTTGAAGAAAAATAATGAGTAAATATGGTGCAAGGGTAACAGTGTGACGTGTTATATCGTCCATCGATGATGTAGGCATCTCTTTACGTTTACTCGAGAGACTTTTCCGACATATAATTTATTGCTGAATAAACAATTTTGATCAAAAATGTAGGGCCAGTGTCTTGTTTATCTTAAACGGTACTAAGTAGTTATTAATTCGAACGAAGAATTGTTCGAAAGAAAAGTTGTGGTGTGCGAACGTTTTTTTTTTACCCACGAGCCGCCATTATTTTACCACCCTGTACATTCGGGTAAGTAACGGAATTGCGAGGAGAAATCTTGATCGGACGTAAGACATTAAGTGCCGAGGATCATTCGAGGAATCGTGTTCCGGGGATAATCGATCATTTCTTCCGATAGACATCTGAAAATCGCTCTAAAGCTTCGAGGTCAACCAATAGCAAAAATGAAACTTTTCTCGGAGACGTCGGAAGAAAATGATCGCCCGGACGATCATCAATTACACCAAACGTTCGCTCGGACGACTACTTAAATTAGAAAAGAATTGATGGAACAAATTTCCTTTGGACGAGACGAGGGAGCAATCCCGTTTAACAGAGATTTCACCGAGTAACGCGTGGTTAGTTTATAAATGATCGGATCGTTGTACGCGTAATTTAAAATTGTTTAACAACTCTACGATATCCATTTATAAATCCCGGCAATGCTAATTGAACGGTTTAAAGCTGCAATTAGACTTACTTAGAAACAATGAATTTTTATCGATGTTTTAAAAAATAATAACCTCGACTAGTGGACCCGATGTAACCCTTTCGTTTCATATTTCTACCGTAGGTACGCAGAGGTAATTGGCTTCCATGTTAAATAACCGAGAATTATGTCTGTGCGAATTCGCGAGCGAATTATTAAACCAACTTCGTTGATTACATTTGTCTGTGGTTAACGATGTTACTTCTCCGTACGAAATGATTTTCAAAATTCTACACAGGGAAGAGCTCCCGGTAGTCGATCGAAAAAGTTACCTCCGTCCCTAAGTCGGTTAACGGTTACGTCGATCTTAATCGAATCCTCGACTCTGACAAATCGTTAAATTGTAAGTTTTACGTAACACCGGTGCAGAAACGAGGCGATTAATAAACGAAACGTCGTCAGTTCCTGTCGACAGGCTCGGGAACGGAAAGTGAAAAGTTGCGAACAATCTTCCTTCCTGGGACGCTGTCTTTGGCCTCTCTCTCTCTCTCTCTCTCTCTCTCTCACTCTTCTCCGTTTCACGGTTTCTCCCTACACCACCCCCTCCCCTCCCTGTCGTTTCGCTTTATTTTCTTTCATACTCCTCGTGTCTCCACCAACTTCTTTCAACTATTACTTCGCTCCTTTTCATTCTTGTCACACTTTGGTTATCGTTTTATTCTATCGCCCTCGTACCACCATCCGTGCACTATTTTTCTTTTTTCCTCCTTTATCACGAGCCATTTTGCCAGGTGACTTACTTTCGACGCGAAAGCCTAACATTTTTACCTTCTACGCCTGTACTCCGTTCTCCCTGCCCCCGTCCACCTTCGTTCTCCCCGTACGAGTTTTCCAACGTCTTCTATCACGCGTAATTTCGTCGTGCCCGACGATTCTCCGTTTTTCTTCAGTCTCCTAATCCACCCTCCCTTTACGCGTGCCATTTTTCGACCGGAGAAGATGAAGATGAGGGCCGAACGGTGGGAGGGGTGGACGAGGCGTCTTAATCAGATCCTACTCCGGGCGAGGAAGGAAAATAATTAATGTGAATAAGATTGCGAGATGGGATCTCTCCTCGGATAAACTTTCTAATTATCCCGGCGCTCTTTTCGCGCAGAAATATCGTTCCTCACTTTTCGGTGGATATCGTTTCTGGACTTTTTGTTCGGCACACTGTCCGCGATATCGTTTAATAAACGCTGTTTCTGATTTATTGTTCTTTACGACGTTATAATTATAATGGTAATGGAGTGATTTATTGTTCGCACGATAATATAAAAGTTGGGACTTTGCATAAGCCGCGCTTGAAATTAATAGTAACTTTGCGGCGTGTGTGCCGGTTTTAATAATTTGCATTGTAACGATGAGCGGTACTCGTGGCGCGGCGAAAGGTTTAAACGTGTACCGTGGATCCAAGTAGAAACGTAAAGTTGCCGCGGAATTTGAGGTTGGATGGTACATTAAAACCTCGGTAAAGGCACTTACTTACCGGGGTTCAGAAAATTGATCAAGCGCTTCAGAAATTTTTGCATCCTCCGTTTAATAACGAGGGAGGATAAGATGCGTTCGAAATTATTTTCAACTATCGTATTCTTGATTATCGTAAGAGCGACAAATTGTTCTGTCGTTACAATGACTATGGAAACCACGATTCTCTGATCGAGAAATCGCGAAAAATCGGAACAATGAGATACGAGGTTAATGATCGTTATCGGTAATAATTTGTGAGCGATCACTCTCGTATTATTCCGAATTGAATGCTTAAGGGACAAATAGTAGTAATAAAAAAAAACCTGCGCTCGAGTTTGGAAAAAACCTCCGAAATATTATTGCCGCATATCAATCAAACAACGCTGTTGTTTGCGGTCGTGTTATTTTGTCACTTTGGCTTTTCCAACACGGAAACTGCAACGGATTGCAGTTGTTTCGTGGTGTTTGGGAATGCATTCGCGGCTTCCAGCTAACAAACAATGCGCGTCTACTCTTTTTTTGACTTGGTTCGTCGCTGCGTTACGTTTTTAGACAATTTTTCCATACAAATGGTAGCGTACCGTTGTATTTGTTCTAGAAAGGAATTAGATTGAAATCTATGATAAAAAACGAGCGATAAATCGCTACAATTCTATTGAATCAGATTAAATTACGGCAGAAGGGGTTAGAAGTACCTTTTGCTCTTATAATTTGTTGAATTTAACGCGTCGGGTCTGACGTTCGAGATAAGAGACACGTTATACCTGCATTTATTAAAAACATTCCATTCATAAAAATTATCTTCGTAACGTTATACCAACTCCCAAATTCTTTATATTCACAAAAATCCACACACGCTCGCAAAGAAAATTCTCTCACTTCCTAAATTCGCGCAACAGTTTATCCTTCTTCGGTTTCCGCGATAATTACTCGAGTTTCCTCAAGTCGCCAAAACTTTTCTCTGCTCCGCGCGATCGCAATTGCAAGAAAATAACACGAATCTCTCGTTAATTCCCTCCCGAAGTACGCGAAAAATCAACGTTAATAAAAGGAAAGATATGAAGATCGAATCGGATCACTCAAAATTTTCGCCCTCGACAAAATTATTTCGGCAAAACGATCCGTCGAGGCGCGACCGAAGAAATAGAATCTCTCGCGGTTTAAGCTTCACCTTCCCAGAGGGGCAACGGTGTGCGCAATAGTTCGGCGAATTACTAAACTGCCGCAAAGTGTACCGTGGATAAGAACTATCCGGACACTACGGCGGCACTGCCGTGACTCCAGCCATCCGCGGAACGACTGGTATTATTCCGCTAGATAAATTCGCGTTCGCCGACGATATATTTGCGAGACAAGTAAACACCGACGAAAGAACAGCCCCTGTGTGTTTTCCTCTCTACGCGTACCTAGAAAGGAATCCATACGGATGGTACCCTCCGGGGGCACGAGTTTGGAGAACGAGAAAAGTGGAATTGCGTGTGATTTCTTTTTCATTTTTGTCACGAGAGAAGGGGATTTACGACGCGGTGTTTGCGGCCAACGGTTTCTGAGGTACCGAATTTCGGAAATGGTATTGTAATTTTTAAAGCGGCGGCAATGAATTTCAAGTAATCGAAAAAGGTATCGATAAAGGTGATTGGGTATGGGTACATCGAGGGTGGGGATAAAGTGAAATTCGATTTTTTCTCGTTTTTTTCAATAAGAGATAAATGTATTATGGATATTGTCTAATTATTAGTTTTCGAATTAGTTAGGATAATCGTGAATAATTTCCAACTAATGTTTTCCATTGTAATTAATTATCGCAAATTTTTTGCAATAAATAAAATCCGTCGGATATACGGGGCATGAAGATTGGAACAGTTTTTTTGAATTAGCGTCCACGAGATATAAATAAATTGATCTAAAATAATCTCCAGTAAGCAGTTTGTATGTTAACCAAGAGCGGTTAATTAATCAATTTCTCGAGTATCATAGCGAAGGACCAATTGATTTTGAATACGATTTGAAAACGTCGAAATATTATTTCTCTTTCCGCAATTCGCGAGATATTCAGTAGCCTCGTTGGTAAGCAGCCGAATCTTCAATGACTTAACGATATCCGAAAGATTAAACGATATTTACGACCAAACTTCGAGTCAACGTACAAACTGGATAGACGTTCATTCTTTTTCGCGAAATCCTCTTTCTTTCGTTGCAAACAATTTCGAATTCGAGATCCAAGCACGACTTCCATAATATCAGACATGGGAAACCTTTGCGAAACGGCAAGCATTACATATTTATGCGCTCCTATTGCTATTCTATTTCTCTTCCCATTTATACAAGCGGTAGGATGATCTTCATTCGCATTGACGTAACCTTTGTAACGATTTGCGTTACGTCTCTAACAGACGTCTGACTAAGGCGGGTTAAATCTCCTACCGCTTACGCTACCCATCTCGACGGGATCAGTATTCCCCTTTCGTATTACTCAACTTCCTACAATGAATGGCGTGCATATTAAATTGTCCGCATTAGGAGGACGAAAACAAAAGCGTGGCCGTGTCAGCAGCTTTGAGCGTACTTACTTTTTTCACTTTTTTATTTTTTTTACGCTGGAAGACCTTTGACGGTATCGTTATCATTTCGCCCGTCATATAATTAATCCCCGGTATGAGTTGAAATGGTGCGAATAGATTTAATTCATCGTTTGACCTGTGATTATAAAGGATTCCTTGACGGATATATTGTTTTTGCAGAACAGGGGTTTAATTTATGCGCCACGGTTTACACCGCTCGTAGAATAGTTCATGGTTCGCGAATACACGTATCGCGCGTATGTGTTCGTCGCTAATACCACGATAATACTACGGCGTGTGCAGTTAATATAGCTACATACTTCATTCTGTGCTCACCTACCTGCTCTTATTACCGACACGAACCAGCTCTTTATGCTAATTAACTTCAGTTTGCTTCCATTCTTTTTGCTCGACGATACATTGTTGTCGTGACGTAAAATATTTTACGAGTATATATTTCA
The DNA here is from genome assembly GCA_933228935.1 of Pemphredon lugubris. Lineage (NCBI taxonomy): Eukaryota > Metazoa > Arthropoda > Insecta > Hymenoptera > Crabronidae > Pemphredon > Pemphredon lugubris. Next base: position 5,839,750 of record OW121819.1, on the reverse strand, counting down.
CCGTGACCCTCTCAGCTGATATCCGCATCGGACTTACATTACCGTTGGAAACTGTGACGTTGCAGTTACGCTATCAACGCGCTACAGCGAGTACGTGCTTTTGACGCGCACCGAGTTCGTCGAAGGTGAAAATAATAGAAAAACGCATCGGGTGCCAGCGACGATAAAAAAATCCTCTCGAGGCATCTTGATTTAAGGGGCGAATCTCGATAAGTTTGAAAACGTCTTGCGAGATTTTTGCTATTGAAAGTCTTGCAAATTTTGTAAACCCTCGGAGTTCTCGGCGACCTGAAATCTTCGTAATAGAAATGTCGTAAGAAACTTTTGTAGATCCCGTTGACAATTTTATAAAGTCTTGAAGGTCTTGGTGATTTCAAATCTTCGTAATAAAAATGTTGTAAGCAACTTTTGTAAGTTTGGTAAAGTCTCGAAGGCGTTGACGATGAAGGGCAAAGTATAATAGTGTCATTAACAAAATTGAATCTAACCTACTTGCAAAAACAGTAAACCAAAGTGCGAATGATTTAAAGAAATGTAAAAACAAAACTCACTTAATTGCTTTTGAGTTTCAAGACTTTCAAGCTCATCTCAATATCGCTGCTTCTCGATACCGACGTAAGAAAGTTTCGTCTGCATATCGATACGTATCAGAAATCCTTTCCAAATATTTGGAATACAAATAAAAATGGATAAATTAGGGTCTCGACTATTCGAACTAATACGGAGACAGTCTTCGGATCATTGCTTTTTCAATAATACTACCATCACTTTTCTGCTGCTGAACCTCGGGTTTTTAAAATAATATCAATTTCTAACTCCAACGAGCTATTAAAAAATGCATCGATATTTATTTCATTTCTGGGTACAATTAAGCTTTTCCGGATGGTAGAGGCACGGGACGAGCGCACGCGTTTCAAATAATTTTCGGTAGCACGTATCCGATTTTCAATATCTGTAATCCTTGCTTTACCGATGCCGTGTATTTTTGTCAATTTGGTTGCACGCTCGTACGAGCTTTTATTTTTTTTAATTATTTCACTTGTTGCTCGCGTGGTTTCGCTGTGGGCGATTTTGGTTTTGTAGCTACGAAGGCGTACACGCCGTTGCTTTCTCATTAAATTATTCCAAACGGAATTCGTTTTGGTCATTGTAAATGGTTTTAAATATCGCGCGATATGTTTCAGCCCGCGTCCAATAGAATATTATACGAGCAAACCTACTTTCCAGTTTCGCGTAATACTAATTAACGTTAAAACGTTCGGGTAAAAGGAATTCGTATGAAAGAGGTTTTAATGTAAATGTTGTATCAAGGTGGCAAATATACCTTTCTCGTGACAATCCCCACAGACGTTTCAGGTAAAGCTTCTTAACACTGCGAAATTAAAATTTCACAAAAATTACCGTAGAAATATGTTTTCTATAAATTAAGAATAAATAAAAACAAACTTAATCTCGCGAGAGAAACATTAATATCTTTCGTCGCGTGACGCGAAGCTCGCTCGAACTTAATTATTTATTTGTATCTTTTTTTCTCTTTTTTCCAAAGTTTAGTCAAAAAGATTTTCAGCATCGATTACCGGATATCACGAACGATGTCGTGTTACCTGTGTATTAAAATCATAATTTCGCGGAATAATAACGGAACGTTTCATTCATCACCGTCTTTACACCCATCACCACCCGACATTTTAGCGTTCGGGAATGGTGTCGCGGTCTCACTATCAACGGCAAACGTGCCCACGTGCATTTCCACGCCGGCAGGCCTCCGTGGGTCATTTGTCATTCGAAATAATCGGACGATCCTGCTGTGCGGCTAACCGCTTCGTTAATCCAATTTCCGCGATCCACTTCTACCAGGAACGGGAAAGGCGGTGGGAAATTTCTGGGATTTGGTTTTCGATGCGTTATCCCTGATTCCGGGGGGGGTTTCAAACGGCCGCGTAAGCTCCCGACCGAAGGGGATGTCGATTTTTCGCGGTTATCAGAGTTCAAAACCGTGGGGGTTAAATACAGTGAGATAACGAGAACGGCTATGATTTTACCTGAGAGCGTTACAAGGAGATTCAACGTTGAAACGGAATACCCGGTACGTTCGAATATAAGTTTAATTTCAACCGAATAACGTGTATCCAAGAGCTGGGCACGGAATAGCACAAAGTAATGAATTCAAATCTACCAAAGGTTTGCCAAGATTTTAGAATATTTAGAACGTTCCGAGGATACATTCCGAAATGTTTCCGAATAATTATAAACATTTCCCGATAAAGATCCGTCGTGGGTACGAATAAAGCGAATCCACTCTGATACGGAAAACATACGAAAATGTATTTCACGTTCGTAAATACACGTGTAATATTCCACGCAACAAAAGGTATCGCGCTACCGGGTAAAAGAAATCTACATAGATATAATAGATAGGTTGATACTACGTGTAGCGGATAAGCAGAGTTTAGGAAAGGTTGAGGGGGGGGGGGGAGGAAGAGGGAGCGCAAGACGACCCTACTTAACTTTCTACTTTTGAACTGCGCCATCGCTGCGGGCCAAAGGGAAAATGGAAAATTCGCGGCGAAACCGACGCGAAGGACGGCGAGAGCTACGTCAGCCGTTTTCTATCCTTGAGACTGCGGTACAAATATGAACGGTGTGCGCGCATCTGGAAAAATAATCGTCGCGCTTTAAATTTCCGTAACTGGCTCTCGTGCCTCCCCCTTCTTCTTTTTTTCTTCTCTTTCCAACCTCACGCGAGAGATGTTATTAAATTATTATCATTTCGTAATTTCTATTCGTTCGCGATGAAATTAAAAAATTGGGGCCGCGCTCGCGGTAAAAGGGATGCAGGCGAGTGTGACGTTATCGTCGCGAAAAGCTCGCGGTATTACGTTCCCGTTCGCATTTGCAACTCCCTTTGCGGTTGTAAACGGGGGGGAAAAAAAAAACAAAAAAAAAACAGAAAAATCGTACCAGTGGAACGCATGTGCGCGCGTAGGAAGTCAATTTCACTGTACCCACCATACATCTTTTGTCTCATTCCCGACAACGCGCTGCGATGTGATTTTCTATTCGGCGAAACTGAAAACGATTTTGCAACGGATGGTTGAAAAATCTGGTGACGAGCGCTCCGAGTGTGTGTAACCGCATTTTTAATTTCACCGCATTAGAGCGTTTTCGCGCGGGGATACGAAACGGTCGATCTTTTTGTTCGTAACGCACGGGAAATATTTGACCAGAGATTGTCTAACTCCTGCCACAATTATCCTTGTAGAGAACAGCTCAAGTGCTCCAGTTTTCTCTCGATATTCGATATACTTGAAATTCATTGCGTATCGAGTATGTTGAATTTGCACAGGCAAAGCCACGGTCGTCTTTTCCCATACTCGTGGCGCGAATTATTTCGCGCGCGTTCTACCTTATTATTTGTTATTAATTCATAGTATCGCGTTGCGCGCAGCAGTAAGCTTCGATAAATCAATTTTATTTGGATATGATCGGTGCGCGTGTATCGATCGATTGTGCGTCAAACGACGGGACAGGAACGTGATCCTGCAATTAAATCGTTTTCGCAATGCCAACAGGATCGTACGTGTCATTTCGAGCGATATCTGTTAAACATAACGAATCAGATTAATCGTTCGAGAATTCTGCGATCAATACCAAACAATCTACTACCTAGCTGCTTACATTAAGAAATCAGAATTTCCTTTTATGCATCCGTATATTTATTAACATTACTTTCAGTCTTTTTCGAGGAAACAAGCTTGAACTGCAAGCTTCAGACTTTACGACATAACGTCTCTGCTTACAGCCTCTGCTTACATTTTTTTCTATTAAAATCCTGGTTTTACTCGAGACTCACGAGTATCGCGAGACACGACCACCCCTCCGCGTAACCGGTGTAATTTCTATGTCTACGTAAGAAACACCGCTACAAAGGTACTGCCGTAGAACGAGGATTAAACATATCCGTCGGTGAAAAAAATTGCAAAATAACGACCGAACGTGTTAATGAAACGCGCACACGATCGCTGGAAAGTACACCGAACACGTACGCCCGCGAATAAGTTGTCGGGGCACCGCTTTCGGCAACGTTACACGCCGGATGTTACAAATTACATAAGTGCTCATACAGCGCACGCAATACTCCCCATTTCCTGTCCGTTCGTTTTAAAAGTAGCGGCATTCATCCACGAATGTGCACTCGTACAATTTCTGGCCCCGCCCGCACACAGACCATCCACGTTATTTATCTTCGTGTACGTGAAAAACACTCCGACGCACACGTATAAGAGCGCCTCTACGTGTGCGCGTTCGTGCGCGCGATATTACGTCGCTTTTTGAAACTCGAGCCCGGCGGTTCCCATTCAACGTCGTCCCATCCTTTTCTTCTCCTCGCTTTCAGTTACCCAAGACGTTGCGGAATCCACACGAAGGAGACGATGTGCCACGATTATCTCGATTCCGAGCGAACATCGAATGAGATTGAACTTTTCGTCCGCGTTAGCCTTGCGCTCTGAATACAAAATATGATTCGCGCGGGATAGTTTTGCGGGAGCAGCGCCGATGATGCTTCTCGAACGTGATACTTTTTCACTTCGAGATTCCCGACGTAATCTCGAGAGATTTATTTCGCGATCAAAATATAAGGCAAATTTGGTTAGCTGCGCGATGGTAAATCGTCGACGAACAATTTATGCGAAAGGAGGGGGGTAGAACTTGGCGGACTTATTTTTGGATTATCGTAACGCTTTTTCATATATTCCGTGCAACGATGGAAACAATAATAAGCTCGAGATTCTCGAACATGACAATTGGATGTTTTAAGTGAATTGGATTTTACCTCCATTAGCGATAAAACGAAATACTCCCTGGGGTATTTAAGCGCCCCGTGGTGACTAACGAAGGGAAAATATGATACACAGCGTATCAAGTATTAACGATAATAATTTCATATTATTAAAACATGCCAGCAATTACGCGTAACCGTAATGAAACAGTACTTTATGGTCGAGAAATCTCCTGGAACAGCTTTATCCGGATGATGGTCGTAGCAAGTAGTATCAGAAGTAACATAATAACCTTAGCCTTTTATCAGCTTACTACTCAGCTCCTTTGCTCCAGAAACGGTAATTGTTTTACGCTTAATCGTCGGCTATCTCGGCGAATTACGTAAAACAGTAATTTTGGGATAACGATTTTCGATAAATCATCCGAGGCAAATGGTAATAAAATCGCTTGATCGCTCGTCTTTGCGACGTAACCCCGTGCACGGGTTTACCTATGCGCCGTACGTACGTACGTACACTCGCGATGAAAAGTTAAGAAAAACTTTGGTACGGATGAACATTTTTGGCGAACCGTTAACGTATCACTGCAGATTCGTAAGTAATCCGAACGGATTGTTGTTTCAGCTTTATGATTTGGCAATCGGCTTTAAAACACACACAGTTGCGCAATGGTGTCTGTGATAGTACGGGCGTTATGTTTTTTTAATCTGTCAAATCAAACGTTAAAAAAATCGTTTTGCCCGTATCTTTGAAACCATTAAAAAATTGCGTTTTGAAATTAGTGACTCACAAAATCGTCCAAAAATTCGGCAATATACATAAAAAAGCATCTTTGAGAAATATCAAGTTATTTTGCAATCTATGAAACTAAAAGAAACCCATTTCGCTTACCAAAGAGCAATTTCTCTAATCTTTCACCTACTTTAACGCACCGAAGTGGATTTTTAAACCAAGGTGTATCATCAAAAGGGTCGGCAATAATGAGATATCGTTAGTTCAAACCGCGTGTCCTCGTTGCACGCGTTACACCAAGAACGTGACTCCGCGTGTACGTACCTTAACTTTTGTCCCTGACTGTACGTACGTATTTCGGAAGCTCAACACAACCGGTGCCTATTAATGGAGATACTTTCACAAGTTCGTTGCTCGATAATGCCTTGAATGGCGTGCATGCATATACAAACCTTGGTATCGATTACCCGGGTAGCTTCGATTATTCGAAACAGCAAGGAGGGAAGAGGGGGGGGGGTGATAAGCAAGGAACTTGTTGTACTTTGTCGTTCGCGAAGTCGCGAGAGATGGTCCGCTGAAGTGACGCGAAGTTTCGAGTTCCGTGGATTTTTCACTGCGCAAGTGTACCGTTATAATTTCTGCATGTTGCGCGTACTATACGCGTGTACACAGTAGGTGGCTCGAATAACGTGGCAAAGAGCGCTTGTAAGCGAAAAAAAAGGGCAGGATATATCCGCGGTTATAAAACCTAATTCCGCGATGGTCTCCACTTTCCCCCCGGATCACCAAACGCAATATTTTTCAGCTATTTTCTTTATTGGGTTTTCGATTCATCGCGTTGGTCCAACGATTTTGAAAAAAATCCCGTAATTTCTGGATTGCCCCTTTCCACAGCGAGATTTATTTGAACCGCGTCGATCACGTTGGAAACGAGTAAACAAAAATAATGTTATCTATCGCAGACTGTGTTTGAAAACGTAAGATAGGTGTTTGACGTGTACTTGCATGTTTATTGCAACATGCTTTCGAGCATTCGCGTACCTAATTGAAACGATAGATCCGATTTGTACGTGTAATCGTAATACCGCTCGCGAGTATACCCGGTATTCTGATAGTAACTCGGGAAGTCAGTAAAGTCACGTGTACATTGCCATTAGCGAGTACATTACCGTTCTTGCAGCTTAGCTTATTTATTCATTAGATCTCTTATCACGCGTATCTAGCACAATAATTTCGTAGAAAGGTAATTTTATTTTTTAGAAAAGTTTGTTCCGGTGAGATTGATTGTTCAATAATAACATCCTCCTTGCTTCTCGTCATACTCTCCAACCAGATTAAAAAAAATTATCTTTGAAAACTTTTAACATCGATATCCATGCAACTGAAAATATTATAAATTTATTCCATGACTCAGTAATCAAAATTTTTGAAAGTAAACAAAAATGTTTCGACAGAAATTTGTTCAGTACTGACAGAGAAATATTTGGGTCACTTTGGTGTTTTTTTTAGACGGACCGGAGAAAGGGACGCGAAAGTACTATCGACGAAAAAAAAAGAAAATAAGAGTCCTGCAAACACGAAACAATTTATTCTCCAAACATTTTTTTTCTATTTCCAAAAATACCTGAGTCACTCGAGCGATCTTTTTTTAAGTGCCCCACCCTGTATAGATCTCCTATCCATCGGACGCGGGTCGCGGCAAAATTCGATGCAGCGAGCCACTCGTTTTCCTTGTTTACAAACATGTAATTACAGGTGGACGGTAGGTGCATCGGTTCGACTTCGCTAGGAATTCGGTTACGCCCATTTTTTCTTCCAACTCCGCTCGTTCCTCTCTTTTTTTCTTTTTTTTTTTTTTAATCGACAACGAGGCAACTCCGGTAGCTCGATCGGGCCGCAGTTTCAATTGAATTACGTAGCACCGAGGGTGTGGGTAGCGCATAGCGGGTGCGCGAAAAGTTTCACGCGGGGATTGAACGTACGAGCGTGCGCGCCGTCGGGGCTTAACAACGTATTTCCCGGTACCGACGGTTACGACGCTTAACAAACGATTCAACTGACCGTAAATGCGTCGAATTTCCTTCCCGCGACTCCCATCGCGGACCTTTCACCTTTAGCGCCGTACATGTCATCCAATTCCTCGACTCGCGACCGTAGACGTACATTTTTTTATTCCCAATCGTACCCCCGGTGTGCACAAACTTATTCCCTCGCGTCAACTTTACGTAATGTCTGCACAAAATCTGCAGCTTCTTCGTGATAAACTGAGAAATACAATGACGTAGGAATAATTCTTTTACCGATCGTGCGTATATTGTTTTGCGCGCGTGTTTGAACTTTTCTTAATTAGGCTAAAGAGTTGTACGCGTAAGGACGATGAATTTTCTAAAAATGTAAATAGAATCGCCAGAGGTAAAGTACTCGACGCGTGTTATTGAAACATTCTAACTGCGTTACTCTATCTTTCGCAAGGAGAAAGTTGGATGACGAAGAAATGGCTCGCTCGGGCGTGCGTCTACGACCTTGAAGGAAACTGTTCGCTTCAGACAATGCGAAACTTGTCGATATCAGACGAGCTTTCTCTCGCAGATGACGCGAAATTGGTTCGGCCCGTTTATATAATAATTGGGTCACGATCTCTTGTCCCAGATACCCCCCCTGCTCGTGAGTATTATTCTGTCCGTGACTCGTGCTCCGGTCTTATTTTAGTTGTCTTTCCCAGGACCACGAGGTGCACGCTATAAATGGAATAAAATTAAAAATTCATGGAGATCAATTTAAATGACCGAGACAGCGATCTTACGTTTGTCGAAGAAGAACAAACCGTACCGATAGGCTGGAAGTATTTTACATTCCTCTCAGTAGTTCGATCCGATTATAATCAGCCGAAACGATGAAGTAAACGACTTCTCCGATATCGTGAACGTTATCTGGATTATCTACCCACCGAGAATTATAATTATTTCCACCGGCATCGTAAATATAATCGATATAGCAACGCGTTGGATTCAGTAACCAATATCAAGAGACAAGGTCTTATCTCGGGCCAAGTACAAGTACGCGAGACTAGACCTTGTATCTTTAAATATTTTCACGTGATTGGTCGGAAAATTATTTCCAAAAATGCTGACCGTTCAACGTAATTATAACCGACACAGCGACGAAACGCAATAAGAACCGTCAGTTGTATCAACACGAACGTTTCTCCGACTATATCCTCGGGAAAAGCAGTCGCACCCTAAGTTGTTGCACCGACGTACCGACGACCCTCAAGGGACTTTCGGTAGTCCACTCTGACCCTATGGTCGTTTCCACGGGTAGCCTCCATAAACTTTCATCGATTCGATTCTTCCGGTTTTTCGGGACTCGACGGAGCATACGACACACACCGGTACGTGCCGCATCGTGGGGTTGAAATTAAACGAGAATGTATTCCGAGTAGTTCCTTTGCAACGGGAGAACTGGGTCGAGATTCATGGCTCGATTCGAACGGAAAAGAAAAGTAGCGACCGGTGGTAGAGATTCGTGGCTACGAACTCGTTATCGCGAATGTTGGGTAGAATGGGGAATGCGTGGAAAAAGGAGGACGCGGGATGTATATCGTTTCGGGGGGGGGGGGGGGGGGCTATCGGATTCTACTTTGGCAAATGATAGTTTGAGTAGCGTTGCTTTTTCAAATAACCGCAGACCGGGGAAACACGACGACGTGTGTTACGTGTATGCGCGTATGTAACGCCGATGTTCCTATTTCACGGTTACTCCCGACTTTTCGGTCGCTATGGAAATGGATTGGATTTTAGGTATAATAAAAATATACGGACCCGGCAGGCAGACAACGCTAATTATCCGATGCTTTATGTTTATCCTACGCGTGCTCTCAGATTGTATCGTTAGAAGCGGGAGGCAGAGAGAGAGAGAGAGAGAGAGAGAGAGAGAGAGAGAGAGAGAGAGAGAGAGAGAGAGAGAGAGAGAGAGAGAGAGAGAGCAGTGATTTATAAGCTCCGCCTTAAGCTGTTAAAACGAGTTACGGGTACGCTAAAGCTAATAACTATCTCCAGTGCGTTTAATCAACGAACTTATTCCTCGTTGTTGGATAATGGTATTGTTCGAATAACGTCAATTATTCATAGTGACGAGGGAGTTACCGGTTACCGCGTTACGCGTAAATAAGTATGTACGCTTACGTTCTCTTGCGAGGATCATTAAGATTGTAGGAGGATTTGTTAAAAATGATATTTGTTATCGAGGAGAAAGTATGGGTGTTATCATCGTCCTTTTAACAATACGCGCAATGGTATACCATCTCTCCGTTGGGGTTCACGCGTATTTTATTCACTCTGCGATGTTAAGAAATTCAGAGAGCACGATCCGAATGGAGACAAAATCATTCGCTAAACACTCGGAATTCAAATAAAAGTTAGAATTATATCTACGAACAAAAGAATTTCCAGACCGAATCAAGAGTCTCGATTGAGATATTGGGAAGCCAATAAATAAGTCTCATCCGTATAAAAACTTTATATAAACTCCGGACGATCCGACTTTAAATGCAATCATTCCCTAAACGTTATCGATTAAATGAGAATTAATAATTCGTCACGAGAGCAAGGCTAACCTTCAAACTTCTCCACGAGCGATCTGACAAATATCACCGAGCACGCTATCAGTGATATCTGTCCAAGCCTGAAGGATGAACAAAAGTATCAATCGGGAAATTGAACGTCGGAACAATAGGATCACTGAGCTCATTGATCGAAACGAGGATCCTGGAAGGAAGATCGAACGAATTTGCTTACGATATAAATTTCACGGAGCAAAGGCGTAACGATATTTTCATTGACGAAACTGATATCCGTCCCCCGATGGTTTTGCCTTCTCCGAATCGCGAGCAGGGGTAAGGGGGGTAGGGGGGGGAAGATGTCTCGCATCATTTCGCAGTTCGGCAGACCGCGGAATTTCTTAGGCTGCATTTCTCGGATGCACAGCCGAGCGCAATATTGTACCTTCGCTCCCGCCCCCCCCCGTCCCTTACCTGTTCTTAGCATTATTGAAAACTAATAAATTCTCGGCTGACTGGACGGCCAGTTTTCCTTCCGCGTCCGCGAATTCATCCACCCCGGAGACTGACGAACGAATCGCATTTATTACGCTTCGACGACGAAGCGTTCTCGGTTCTCGAGACAGTTTTTTCTTTTTTTTTTTTGTAATGTCACCGTCCGTTTCGCCGTGTCTATCCGTACTCGTATTTAGTCGAACGCGCGTCAGGTTGATATTTTATATGCGTGGTGACCTGTACCTGTTGGCACAATTGAAAACGTGATGATTCTATCTGAAAAAGAGAAGAAAAAAAACTGTTGGAAAATGTAGGACGAAATGTTTTTTTAGGTGAAATTTAGGTTTTAATATTTTTTGGCATCCCAATTGGTGCTCGCGGTTGTATTTAAAAATGCAGCCAATGACAGTAATCGTTGAGAGAGAGACAGACTATGCTCTCGGCTTTCGATAATTAAAGAATCAAAATACGCCAGACAGCGCTCATAGAAATTGACTTCGAAGTGCACGGTAGCGTGTTACGGCAGAATGGGAAACAGTTTAAACTGTTTGTAATACGATGAAATTGATGGCGCGTAAATATTTTGTCTCGACGCGCATCCCCGACCACGGTACACGATAGAGATACGCGTACGAGGAGTGATGGCGTTCCATTACGAGATCTATTCAATAGAAATATTAGTCGGTCATTCCTCGTTGCCGACATTTTGTTTATCAGTCTTGTTTTATTAATTCTCCAAAAGGAGATTCATGATAGGTACTATGCGTGGATACTACAGCGAGTAATTTATTCGCTTCTCGGACCGCACGATTCCTCGTTCCTTCCATTCGATCGAACGAGAATGCCTGTCTGCCTTGCTCAACGAATTGACATCGACGAGCGCGTAATAACATTACGAGCATCCATTAGTAGGAATTAATTAAAATGGATGCGGGAACTACAACCCCTCGCCATGACCGCGAAGGACCATTAATTAAATCAAACTTACGTAATTAGTTACTCGGAGCAGCCGTCGCTTCCACAATTTTTGTGCTTGTTCTCGAATTTCCGTCTGATCAAAAATCGCCATCGCTCTGCCAATCTCGCCGCTCCATTTTGACTCCAATTTCTAAATATTCCTTCGCATTAAGACATCTGACTGAAGTTAACGCTAGAACTATCGGCGAACATCTCGGTATACGTAGGCATACTACATACAATTTTACAACAAAAGATCAACAATTAAAAAAGAAGTACTTTACGGAATTAATTATTAAGAGACAAGGTCATGTCTCGGGCCAAGTACAAGTGTGCGAGACTAGATCTTGTATATTTTCCGGAAAGAACGAATGGGGGATTTTTACATATTTTAGAAAAAGTAAAAAAAAATGTTGAAACCAAAATATACTGAAAATGAGTAATGATTATAAGAAATACCAACCAACTAATTTTAACCTCCTTGACAGATCTAGCGTCAAGCAACTCCGGCCGATCTCGCGACGCTACGACCCCTTTTCCCACAAATTTGTTTCGTTGAGCTCCCGTGCCATTTTTATCGCTCAAAACATCCGTTCGATATTCAACCAAGAATACCGCCGCGTGCCCGACGTGCGTGAGTTTTTGAATCAGCCTCTATCACGATGCGTATCCGCATATAATAGAACTCGACTGCACAGGAACACGGTGCGAGGGCGAGGGAGGGGGAGGGAGTGGGTCGGGGGAGAGAGGGGGTGGCATTATTCGCAGTCATCGATTCCTCTCACGGTCGGGAGAAAATGAGAAATTGAAAGGACGGGTCAATGATATGCGTTCCTGTCGCGTGGTTTTGACAGGAACTATTTTCCGTTTTCCTCCGACATGCCCCCGCCCCTTTTCTCCCTTTCTCCCTTCCTCCCTCCCCCTTCGATTCGCAGTCTCACCTCATCTGCATCGCGGCTCGATCATTGCGCCGCTCTCCTTCCATTTATTTCTCGATATTCGAGTGGCCCGTCGCGTTATGTCACTCTAGCGAATCTGGGCGACGCGGAAGGCGGGTCGTACTCAAGGGAATCGGGAATGATTTCGAGGGAATTAGGGTAGAAAGATACGGGAGCGGAACCGGGTGAGTCCCTTTCGTTTCACGGTAACGGTCGAACGCGGTAATCAGATTTAACGGCGGACCTCTTCATTTCCGTGGCCGTCGATGTTAATCTTTTCGCTGATAAAACACGCGGACTTATTGCGTTTTTGATAGTGCTTTCGACGATCGTTAATATCCCGGAATGGCCGCTTTCAGCGTTATAATTCGGGCGGTCCCTCGAAAGCAAATTATTTATACGTATGTCAACGATATCCGGGAAAAAGCGCCGGAGACAACAGGGAAAAATTCTAAAAAATTGATGTTACCAAAAATTAATTCGGCGGTTTTAATTAGAAACGACGAAAAGTTAATTAGGTCGGTTTATCGCGAATGCGAAGGTCTTTCGCGATGTTGTTCGGTAACGTTTTCGTATTCGGAACGAATTGCGTTAGCATTTCCACTCAGTGTCAGGATTGTTTCATCGTTGGAATTGCTCGTAATTGGTAAAATTAACGTTATACAAATTGTCGATGCGGAATGTTTCGATTGGGTCGGAAACGTAGAACGTGGACAAAGAATTGAACGAAGCTGCGGAGAACAGGAGTGTAAAGACAAATGCTCAAAGGGTGGGCCGTCTTTGATGTCGTGATTAGTATCGATAGTTTAATACGAAGCAGTCGTTTACCCTCCTTTTGCCATTTACGATTTAATAGAGGCATCGATTCCTCTCCAACGTGAAATTTATTTCAGATGCGTCCAATTTCCCTGGCACAGTGCTATCAGTTTTACCGTCTACGTCACCTCGACCTCATTTTTTGTTTTGTTTTATATCTACGTACCGGTGTTCCTCTCGAATCCTCGTCTCTTTCTACCTAAACATCAAAGCGTCAAAACGACGGCTTTCATCCTGGTGCGTTCCATTAATTTCGTTTAATAGATTTTCACAAAAACGCTCGAGTACCTGTATTTTGAGAGACCGGGATTAACAGAGCGAATCCGATTCGACGGCTAGCAATAAAAACTGCTTAACGTTACTCGAATTCGATATTAATTCACAATGTGATTCTACAGTGGATCGCACGCACGAGATTGATATATCACGGTGATCATATTCGATATTACCTAGCGAGTAAATTATTCAACGCGAAAAGTTCTTGATCCATTTTCAATTAGTATTTTATTAACTCCCTTTTACGTATCTGCACGTTTCAATATATTTTTTCCCCATTTCTTATTTCTATGACCTTATATCGGTATTTGTTATGCCGCACTTTTCCCATGGCAGTAGCAGGATATCCGATCCAAGAAAAGTTTCTTACCTCTCAACTTTCAAGGGCGGGTAGAATTGAATCCACGGGTTATAAACTTGTATACGCCAGATCTACGTCTACGCGTAGATGTTATTATTTCCCTGGTTTGTCACGGTCGAATAAAAGTAACGCGAATTAACGTTATTGCTACTTATTCTTTTAAAGCGAGACCACCTTAAAATTTTAGAAAAGACCCGCGCGAAGAGTTTTTAACTCGGCCCGGTATCGCGGAGGGAAACCCGGACCTAAATAAAACCGCAACATTCTTTTATAATCCGTAATAAATGTAACTCGGAATAAAGGAGCAGTGAAAAAAAAAAGTAGAATGTTTTCTTCGTACCACGAGGGTATCATCTTTTGTCCGTGGCTTGATAAAGCTTTCCGGAGCACCTGGCCCTCTCGTTAGATTGCTCCAGGACTCCCGAGTGTGCGGCACTTCGCTCGCTCGCTAAGACACCCTCCGGGCTTGGTTATTGGTATTTAAATTTCTTCCATTTCACGGAAATGGCGTTGTCGGTTGTAGGTTAATTACACGCCAACGAAGGTACGCCGGACTTTATAATTATTGCCTGGTAGCGGTGTTCGCGACTAAAGGGAAATAACGACGAACCGTCGATGCCGCTAAATAGCAGCAATTATATGTTATTTGTTCCTTGGTTATTTGTTATTTTCGGTCGAACGATTTCCTTTTGATTTCGCAAACCGATGCGGATATTAATTGAATAATGATTTTCCTCCGTCGATCGGGAAGATTCGGTGCCAATGTTATTTTCGTCGATTTCGGGTTCGCGAAGCGTTTAATGCGGACTGACGATGCGTTTAATGAAATATATTGAGTTAATTACACGTTATTTCGCAGAGTTAATTACAACCATCTCTATAATTGACAAAACTCTTGTTACCAGATTCCGCGAAGTTGAATATTCAATTAATTATCGAACGAGGCGGCGGGTGCATCCAACGAAATGCATCGAAAACCTGTTTGGCAAAACAACGCTTCTATATTATTTGCTTTTGTCCGTTGCGCTTCTCCTCTCGAAATAGAACGTCGAGTATCGCGCGTATACGCGAGCGCGCATGCCCGACCGTGGTTCGGTGATCGAATTCGAAATTCCGAGCTTCTCTTTTTCCCGATACGACGACGTTTTGGAGGAGTTGATCGCGCATCACTCGTAGATTCAACTTTTCCGAGCTGAGGTCCAGAAAGTAGAAACGTCTTCTTTTCTCGAGGTATTTTGCGAGCTCCACGAGTTGCCGAGTAAACACATTCGCCGATCCAATCCAATTTCATCGTATTTGAAAGCAACCGGTCGCGTTATAGATACGCTCGCTTCTTTTCTTAATTGAATGTAGCTTAACAATAGTAACTTTTCACAAAATCAAACATCGAGGTACGATACTTTCGATGGGGTGATTAGAACTAGTTAATCGCTCTGCTTTTTTAAATTGATAAAACATAGTTTACCCGGAATTATGGAATTTATTATGGAATATTATGGAATTATTATGGATATACATATATTAATATTATGGAATATTATGGAATATTATGGAATTTATTTACCTTCGTACCGACCACAGGTATGAGAAAAAACTGAAAGTTTACCGAATCCCAATGTGATGCGAGGACCAAAAAACGTTGAAAACACTCGGTTCGTTACGTTTGTTTGATTTTTACCACGAGGAAACGCTATGCAACGGAGGCGTGTATCGTGGAATTTAAACGATTCGCAGTTTCCAAGGAAGACGCGCAATTACCTACCTCGCTCGCAACGAATGCAATTTGGATTGTTACCCGGCATCCCGCAATATTTACATGTAAATTTGATGTCAAAGCGAGTACACTTTCTTTCGACAAGATTGAATAGCACTTGTTGTTTTTCCTCTCGTCACTTTCGACACGCCGCTCGTACACTTTCTTTTCCCCTCAGCTTTTCTTTTGTCAAGTTCCCGACCCTGCGGGATTACTTTTCCGTCGCTCTAATGCGCGCGCGATACCGACAAAAGTTATTTCCTCCGGGTATAGCGCATTTATTTCCGCCACTTTTCTCGCGGCCCGATATCGCCATTAATTCGCTTAACATAAGAAACTTCGATCATCGTCGCAAGCGCTTCGTCGGAATAATTATAACGATTAGGGGACCAACTGTAGCGATCGAACGCGCGATTCATGACTCCTGTCTCTCCCGACGCGACAACAACTCACCGGCTGTCGCGACATTGTAATTCGAAAACGATCGTACCACGTAACCATGGTTTGTCTATAAACGCATTAATAGTCATGCCCCCCCCCGTTGCACGCTATACGCACCGTGGATCCCGAAACTTATTAATCTTTCGAACCAAATTTCGATCGTTGATGTATGCACGGATTATGTATGCGCGCCGCAAATAATCCCGCTCTTACATAATGGATCCGCGTACGAAACTCTCTATCTTCCTGCCGGCGAGTAAAGAACTTTACCCCTCGAACCACCGTTCTAAACGCGAATAACAAACTTCCGACGGGCGAAACAAAATTTAAACGAAGCTCAACAAATTTTTTTCCCAAACCCCCACCCTCCCCACCTTAGAAAAAGGAAACTGAGGCTCAATAAACTTCCGCCGGCGAACATCGATTTACGAAATCATGCCTCGCGGACCCGCTATACCGAAATTTCGGCGAGTGCAAACATCCGGGAAGTTTGCAAATCTCTCTTCGCCGAAGATCAAGAATGCGACGCGATTTTAAGCCGACGAGTAACGAGGCGCACGTTTCCCGGGAAACCCCTCTTCAAATTAGTTCTCGTCTCGATGTCTCGCGAGCGACGGTTAATCGTTGAGGAAGCACTGCCGACGACGACGCCTCGACAAATACACTTTTACTCGACGCTCGATCCTCTCGGCGGCGCGAAGCCACTTCGGTCATAAAAGAGTGAGTAGTAGGAGAGAGAAAGAGGTGAAGCGGCTGGATAGAGGGAGGGGGAAGGATGGGAAAGGTAAAGGAAAGGAACGTTAGCCATCTTGGCCGTTCGTGTTGTATCGTCCTCGCGGATCGGTGCTTTTCACGAGCTCGTGCCATGCTTTCTCAGCATTGCGGGGCAGCTCGCCGACGGTGGTGGGTAGTGCCGTAGGTTTCCACCTTCTGGCAGACACCTACCATCCTCCACTTGGCTCTACTACCCCTGGTACCACCCTCGCACGATACTTCTGCGGCCTTTTCCCCCCTCCTGTCTAGCTTCTCCCTTATTCGGACACTTGATCTCGGTTGCTCGCCCCCTGGATCCTCTCGATCCCCTACCTCCTCCATCTTCAGCGTTATTTTCCTTTACCGCTTCCCCACTGCTGATTTTCCACCTCGTTTCGGCCCCGCTTCATTTTGAACCCGCTCGTTTTCACCGACCGACGCGGGATCCTACGTTGGATTTCGTCGGTCGCGCGGTTTTAACGTGTTCTACCGTTGTTCGCGTTGATCAGCGACGATCGTTAAACTTATGTTAGTCGCGTGGGGGACGGGTGTCAAACAGTGTATACTGAAATTATGTTACTGTTATTTCCTGCAATTTTCGTTTGCGATATCTTTAGTAGACGTATGTGAACATAAAACAATTTATTTTTATTGAAAAAATGTGCTATTTCTATCATATTATTCTAATCCTAAATGTGTAAACGTATACATTAATTATCTAAATATATAAATTCCGGAAAAGATACAAGGTCTAGTCTCGCATACTTGTACTTGGCCCGACACAAGACCTTGTCTCTTGATATTAAAGTTTAATAACGATCAAAGTGATAAATGCTGATTATTTCTACTTTTAACCAATAATTTAGTCCAATTGACAGGTGCTCCCCACGTCACTCGTGGCTTTAGGACTCTCGCGACAAAGTTTTAACCATCCAGTATCCATACTTGGAAGCGACGCGTTAATCGGTTGTAATCCGGCGCGTACGACGGGCGTAAAGGTTCCGTCGAATTATCCCGTTTGGGAGGCTTTAACCGTCGCCTTTCGTGGGGGGTTACGATGCCATTTGGTTTGAGCAGACAGAACGAGAAACGCTAAACGGATAAAGAACTCGGACAGACGATACGATTCGTCTATCGTTTAACGACGTTCTAAAAGCGTTCTAAAAGCGACTATGGAGTCTTTACTCTGATGTCGAGGGAACTTCCACTCCGGTCTTATCTATGGAACAATTCTATCTTTCCGAGAGTAACATCTCAGGAATTTCCCGGAGCTCACGATCATACGGAAGATCCATTTCACCCCGCTACTATTCTTAACGATGTTTACCTTCGACCCGACAGTATTAACGCTGAAAACTATTTAGCACCCTCGACGATGTTTTAACGGAACCAACCGACAGTTAACTTCTCAATGTCGAGGAGAGAAGACCCTACAGATTTTCTCGGCACGAATCAAACGTTTCGTCGAAAACGCGACTGGGGAGGAAATTCCACGGGGGGGATTTTCATCGTTTCGCTCGCTCGCGCCGAAACTTCGACGAACGGGACGCTCGCGAAACGATCGTCGCTCTTCGTTAATTCGCGAAGCACCCGGTACCCTCCCGCGAAGCGGACACACGCGTCGAACAACCAAACGCTTCTCGATCATTGGTTTTGCCCGAGCAATTTTTCAGCGCGAGCACCCCGACGCCAGCGTTTTTCTCCGACGCTCGTAGGGAATCGTGAGCAATCTCGCGACTGTACACCATCCCAGAACTAACCATCCCCCCCCCCCCCTCCTCCACCCCTACCGACGCGTCCGTGTAACGCGTAACCGACGGACAATCACCAACACGAGGTAGCGAGGCCCGCAAACTCACACGAACGACCTATCGTCCTCTCCTTTACCAACTTCAACCCCCTCCGTTCGCCGCCCCTCTCTCTCTCTCTATCATCCCCCTACGTTCGTATCGTACGTCGAGGATGGTGTACGGGTATACGCGCTTGCGCGTCGAAACGGCGCGAGGCGTCGGCGTCGTGCCGGGGGCGTCGCACCAACGTCGTCGGTCAGCCGACCGAACGTCTCGACCGAGCGTTCTCCTCTCCGTCAGGCCAGTATCAAGCGGGGAGCCGTCGTCGAGAGGGTCGATCCTACCTCCGTGATAACGGCGCTCGTGGTACGCTCTCTCGCATAACGTAACCTACCAGGATAGAGACAGGAGACGGAGTGACGGAGAGAGAGAGGGGTAGGCGGAGGGAGAGAGAGGATCATCGGACAAACAAGACAGAGGAGAGACACACTCGTGCGAGGGAGAAGGGATCCAGCCATAGTGCGCGGGTTTTCCGTCGTTGATTGCTGCTCGGCGTCCAGGTGCGGTGGCTGCCAGTGGAACCCAGCGGTGTGGCTTGTACGAGAAAAATGGGGCGTACGCGGTGCCATGAGAGCCGGATCGATCGCGAAATAAACGTACGTCGGACGGACGGCGTGGAGTAACCTTTTCCAGGTTGACTGAAAGAAAACGTAGATCGAGGGGTGAGTGAGATAGAAGATAGGAGAGAGAGGGGCGGGGAGAGAGGATAGGAGGGAGAGGGAGAGAGAGAGGAAGAGAGTGGGGAAGGGATAAGAGAGACAGAGGGAGTAGTTCCGGAGGTCATGCCCGCGAAAGTGCTCGCGCAATAGTGCAGTGGTGGAACCCTACGTTTGGCAGAATCTCGTTTCGTTAGCCGCGTTCACCGGGTGGTATAAAGTTTCGTTAAAGACGAGGTAGAGGCGAGAGAGGCTCTCGGCGGTGGTGCTGTGCTCGAAAACAAGGTCGTGCGCGGTTAAGCTTCGTCGAGTATTCGATCTTACCGTCCAACGTTACCTCGTTCGTCGTCGCTAAGGATCGACGAAGGATAATCCGCTCGGGGTGGCAGAGCGAGAGGTGAAAGTGCGTGGGACACCGTGTATCACGAGGTCGAGGTCGCGTCGCGGTATCAGTGGGACAGAGAGAGAGAGAGAGATTCGATTAACGATTATCTTGCGCGCGATATTCGTGCCATCGGGGTTAATCGAAAAATGCGTTTCAAGACCATAGGACACCCAGGGTGTTTTCGGGGAGACGAAAGATTAAAGGCATAATCGGCGATCCTTTCGGCGTGATCGTCGCGAGAGCGACGATACGGAAAGAAGGGAAAAGGAAGCCTGGAAGAGAGGAAAGTACACGATATCGGTGATCGAGGAAGTGGAGCAACGCGGAGTGGTTGGAGAAACGTCGACGTCGAGAGGACAGACGGTGAAAGTGTGTCACCCGACGTGTACGGGGCGCCGCGAGGGTTAGGTCGGTGCTAGAGTCGCTTGATGCGAGGCAACGTCGGAGTTGGAACGAATACGTTGGCGTAGAGGCGCGTTTGTTATTAAATTAAACCGTTCCTCGCGGTTAATTGATTCCCGAGAACGACGGAACGTAGGAAAGCTACTGGGCTTGAATCTTGATCCCCAGGTGAAACGTTCGAACGTGATCCAGTGACGGTTGCCATGATCTTCTCGAAGCAAAACGTTCATCGGTTCGAATAAATATTTTTCGACCCTGGGCAGTGGAGTTTACGCGTTTAGCGTAGGATTATGTATCGATAACCAGAGGGGCAGAGAGAGGGAGAGAGGATAGAGTTAAACATTTGTACAGAACTGACGTATTCATCGATAACTGGGAACGACTCGTGAAAGCTGATTATTCACCGATAATGATCTCGATGAGAAAGTACCGGCTACACGTAGACCCAGCTGATCAAAATTGCGTTAACGAGGTTTCATTGATCTGATTACGGGTAAGTGAATCCATCGGTCGTTGTCTAGTGCCGGTGTCCGCGCGTACAACGAACGAGCGGAGGAAGATTAATTCGAATTGCATCGTGCGTAACGTGATCGGGTAGTGATACACTCTCGAGGGGTCGAGGAATAATCGTTCGACCGATCGGTGTGTAATCTCGACGTATATATGCGCGTTAGGAGACGAAGGTGGCGAAGACTCGTCGCGGATGTGTGGTCGTAGCGTGTCACGTGTCGAGCTAGGTATATAAATTTAGCAAAGGTGAGCGGGCGACGATCGCTTTCGATCGATCTACATCGTCCTTCGAGTATCACGGATAAAATCGATCGAGAACGACGTATCTACGTACTCTAACGTGCGCGAATGGCAAACGATTCTTCTATAAAGTACGTGAAAGGTGCTTTGCCTCGCGTCCCTCTGATCGTCGATTTTCTCACATCTACGTTCGAATCGCGAGCTCGCGTCGAGCTCTAGAATTCCGAAGCTTCTCGTCGAGGATAGAGCGAAACGATCGTTCGTTCCACATCGATAAGTCGTCGATCTTTCGTTCCCTCGTCTCGCGCGACGTACGAAAATCAAAGGAGTGTCCCGAGAACGCGTACGCCGGCTTGGTACAAAAGGAACACCTTCGACAAAGAACAAAGAGATTCCTCGGCGATCGCGTACGCGTGCATAGTCACTCTCTCTTTCCGTATCCGTCGTCCACGCACTCGGTCAGCACCGTCGGCGCTTGCGTACTCCCTCGAACGTGCAGCCGGTGCAACGTGGGTAGGATAGGAAGCAGCGAGTGCACACGACGATACGAGCTAGTAGGTTGTACCGAGTCACGCTTCGATCGAACCTGTCCCGCGGACCAACGCTCGACTCGTACGTCAACATCGGTTAAGGGTAAACAGAGAAAACTGCGCTCTCGACAGTGATGTGACGAACGGGTAGCGGAAGAGGAAGAGGTGACAAGAAGAAGAAGAAGAAGCGGAGGAAGTGTAAAAGGTGTCGACGATTGCGAGAAGATTGAGATAGCCCCGTCGCGAGCTAGTCCTGATGAATTAGAATGCAGTAGCGATATCCTCGCGTACAACGTAAATCATGCATTCCTCGTTGACGATCAGCAACGTCGGCGCATTGCTGCCATTCCTGGTGGTACTGCTGAGCCAGGTAGCCATGTCCTTCGTGCTGGAGGGCTCGTCTACGAGTTACGCTCAATTCCGGAAATGGAACACCGGTCTGAACGGCACGTTGGAGTTCGAGTTCAAGACCGAGCAGGGAAACGGTCTTCTCCTTTACACGGACGACGGCGGTACATACGATTTCTTCGAGGTGAAACTCGTCGAGAGTGCCCTCAGACTGAGATACAATCTCGGCGGTGGTGCACAGATCGTGACGGTTGGTCGCGATTTGGGTGACGGTCACTGGCATAAAGTTCAGATCACCAGGTGGAACGAGAACACCACGCTGACGGTGGACGGCGTCAGCGCCGTTTCCTCGTCGCGCGGCAAGGAGTTCGAATTTGGAAAATTGTCTGGGAATTCCGACGTCTACGTGGGTGGTATGCCCAGCTGGTATAACAGTAAGCTCACGTTGCTGGCACTGCCGAGCGTGATTTTTGAGCCGAGATTCAACGGATTCATCAGGAATCTGGTTTATGCCGACGGCGAGAATACGGTGCCCAGGAGACAGGAAATGAAGAGTCGCGATGCCAAGGTAAGGGAGGAGCGTGTTATTTATCTCGGGATGTATTTGCGAAAGAAGCGTATTTTAATTAGAGGCCGCGGCGAAGGCTCGTATTCGGGGGGTGGGTGGGGGGTTAGGTCGAAGGAAAGTTTGAAAGAAGATAAACGAGCTTGAATTTGCGCCGTGCGAGCGAAGCGCAAAGAATAAATTGCATAAAGGATAAAGGGCGAATCCTCGTGTGGCCAAGAGCGGCCCTCGCGTTCAAAGAATTTTGACATTGTCATTGAAATTTGAAAAGTAAAGCGAGTGCCGCGAAACGCGTATGGAACACGAACTTTTCACTTCCCATTCCCTTTGGCTTCTAATAGATCATTATTTATTGTTTGCCGGAAGTTCGAAAGAAATGCGGAAGGTACGAAGCTTACGAAATACGGTCTTTTACCCACTTCGTATTCCTGACAGCTTCTAATAAATCATTATTTATCATCATCAAAGTTTTCGCGAGTGGAAAACCTTATGAAATTCGAACACTCCGTATTCCCGCTAGCTTCTATTTAATAAATCATTATTTTCGCCGCTAAAGTTCGGGAGTAATCCATTAAAGTCGGTGGGATTCTTATGTCTCTCGAGGGCCGGTACATTTTATTACGTCCTTTAAAACCGGACGTGGTAAATCCTTTTAACGGGTTGGGTAAATAATCGCTTCAATTGCACGTCGTAACGCGAGCGTTTACTTTTTCCCCAAACGAGCTTTCCGCGATGTAGAGTCGAGGCCACCTGACGCGACGATTCGATTTCGGTGGACACCGCAAAAATCTTGACGTCACGATTATCGCGGGAGTAAAAGAATATCGTCCGACAACGCGGAACGTCGTGATTCGCGCGGCGGCTAGCCGTCGCGAGGGGTGAGTCAGTTGGCAGCCCCATCCTTCAAGTGGTACGTCGAAAAATAGTAGGAGAGACGTACGATCGATAGAAGAAGGCGATAAAGTGTCCGTAGCCACCCTCCTGAATGGCCAGTTTATTTTTAGCGTCCTGCGTGCACTCGTGATTTTTTGGAAGGGAAGGGACTGGATTTTATGTCTGTGGGTCGTACGCGCGATTCATAAAGCTTCGGGGAAGAATTTCACCTGGGTCAACGATCCTGACTCGGTCAGCGAAGTAATTTACTCGTTTGTCAAGATTCATCGTTGTTTAGGTCACCGTTGGTTCTCGCGTATTCGACTTTGTAGTTTAAATACTACTCGAGATCTTTGATTGTCGTCTCGTAATTTTTTTTGGGTCAACACGTGTATATAATCTAATCGTGCGAATCTTTAATGGCACTTCGGTTTTTGGTATAAACTTTTCTCGATTTTATCTAATTAATTTCCCGTCCTAATAGTCCCGCGCTTTGCAATTAGTTACGGCGAGAGATACATCTTTCTATTCGAAATATGGAGTTCTATTTAAAATTGACCTTTAAAGCAGTGACGCGCAGTGTTTCACTTTGACATTGCTTCATTTTTTTCCCGCAGCTTTACAGCAAAATAATGTAATTTCCATTAGTAAATGGCACTGCCACGATGAAATTTAGTTTACATAATGTACGTTTAAACATCGTAATTTCAAATTCATTTTGACAAGCATACACTGCGCCGCGACGTACTCTGGTTTGACACAATTTGCGTACTCGATGCGCGTAATTATATAGATTAAATTTATCCTACGCGAATGTGTACAATTCGTAAGTGGAATTTCATAATCCACCCGAAAGGCGTTTCCCGTGTGTAAGAATTTCTTGCGTCCGTGTAAATCTGGGCCAGCCTCCATTGCGACGTATTGTTACACGCGCTGGCGACACACTTTCGGCGTTCTATAACGCGAAGCTCATTTAAAAAAAAAAAGGTTTGTCCTTTTGGGCTACCTTTTAAAATCCTCTTTCCCCGTTCCTTTCCGTTTGAAAAAAAGGTTTTCGTTTAATAATGGTTTTAGACGCGGCTAGCAACAGACATCTTTTGCGTTAATTCCGCGGTTACATTAATAAAAAAAAAAAAAAAATGACTACGACCTTGCGTTACATTTTGCCTTTTTGGAAGTAACGAACTACCCACGTAAATCAGCTACAAAGTACAAAAGTCTTTTAATGCGCTGCTCTCGTACATTGCCGGCACGCGTGTCCGACCTACATGCCCCTTAACTACTTAAATCCGAAAGTCGCATTCAAATAGGAAAACTTCAATGCCCGAGACATTTTGTATTTAATTTCTGACGGGTAGCTACCGACGTGTCTGTCTTTATTAACAAAGTTTCGTCGAAGAACTTTGCCGTTCGTGATTCCGAAATTAAATGAAACGTTAGCTCGGCGGATGAGTCTGGCTGGCAACGCGTTCACTCGTTTACTCGGTGTATCATAGTGGGAACGTCAAAAACAATTGTTATTCGAACAATTAATAGTTCGTATTAATACCCTCGACGCCCACGTATGCCACTACATTGAAATGTTCGTATAGTTTTCATTAATTATCCGTCTAGACATGTTAAACTTCTAAAACGGTTTAGATAACTGACGCACGATCTTTGCTCTTTTTGTTACGGAGGAACCAAACCTGTTTATTAAATTACTTTTTATTTCCTGTGAGATCTCAGATAATTGGAAATTTGTTTAATAGTTCAATAAACAATTCATCGCCGAACACGTTTGTAGGGTGATTTATTTACTCCGAATTTAGATCTTCTAAACATTTCACATTTAATTTAGTTGTGAGAATGTACCCGTCACGTGTTTACAATCTCTCCGTAATTCCCACGTATTAGCGTAAATAAATTCTTAACCGCGAACGAATCAAACTTGAAATAAAGAACTACGCGAAAAACGTTTATTATCGTTCTGGAAACAATCTACTGTATCGATGATTACGCGAGGATTAACGCAGATACCGTAAAGGCTTCCCGTCTCATTGTTCTGTGACCCAAATTTACGATTATCTCAACGTCCAGAAGTGCTATAAAAAAAAAATCTAAAAATAGATTTCGATTCATCGCGAAAACCAGCACACGAACGTTACGTATCGCGATACGCGAACTGGGATAAAAGTTCGAATTTGTTGTCCGGCGCGCAGCGTTATACGAAACGTTCGTTGCTTCGTCCGTATCGCGTTGCTCCGACATATTGCGACCGCAATGAGAGAAATGCGGCGAAACACTTTTGCATAAATGCTGTGTTACAGCTCCTCCGCCCCGAACGTAATATAACACGGCTAAATGTAATCTCGAACGGTCCCCGAATGCAAGAAGCTTCTCCAAAGGTATTCGCGGGATGAAACGGCGAAACACAATTCCTGCCACGTCGATAAATCCGAGCTGGGTCCGTTTGTATCGCAGCAACGTTGTCGCGCACAAGTGCACCGATCCCACCAAGACGATAACGTCGGTAGAATTATATTGCCGCACGACTAACGACGGTTCGGGGAACCCTTCGGCCCTTCTGACGGATATTCTCGATTTGTCCTCGTAATACGATTGTTTGAGTATGCGCGTCCTTTACATTCTCAGGCGCGATCTAAACGTGTTGTGTCTTTTAAAAAAAGCATTGAGTCACTCTCGGAAATATGGACCGAAAGTTGAACGAGCGATGTTCGATTTTCTTCGACGTAACTCGTTCTTCGGTTTACCGCTGATGCACTTCTAGCGTGTCGAGTAGTTCGCGCGATACCAGAAATCTTACGACGGCTGCACGTTAGTAATATTAATCCGTCGTTGCGTGACTTCGATCGTGCGTGCGAACAATAAACGCCAGCACGCGCGACAAATATCTGTCGGATCGTTTTCCCGAGCAGGGGGTTTGAGTCGCGACGTGACTTCTTAGATATTTCGAGACAAGCCGCGAATTTAGATCTTTTAAGTTTTTTTTTTAAAAGCGCGAATTTATAGAGTTTACGTGATAACTGGAAAAAAGAATAATTTGTTCGTTTAGTATAATTTTATGGTAGTAAATACAAATTTGAGAAATGTTTTTACGTGAAAAGATTCCGGCACGGTGTTTCCTGCAAAGAACAGCTGCTGCAAAGAGACCGCGTTACATTTGCATTTGTCGCTTCATTATTTTTGAAACATTATAACAATTTGCACGCTGACAAGGCAATTAACTCACTCAGTCCCTATCACGACCGATACTCGCGATGATACTTCGACTCCCAAAGGCGCTACCACGAGCCTAGCTTGTGGCCAGGTAAAGCATGACGGTTAATTACGTCCACACCGCGGTGCGTTAAAAGCATATCACGCGTTTAATCGATACGGAAGAAAGTTAAAGACGGGTAAAAAATAAAATGACGCGGTAGGATAGTTTGCGCTTTGAAAGTAACATGCAAAAGGATTAAGAAATCCGAAAGTGTCCGAGTTTTAAGTGATCTAGGTACACGTGGGGTCAGACTCGATCCTAAAATTCGTATCGCGATCAGAGTATCCAAGATTGTTCCGTTCTCGTTAATAAAGCATGATTTATCTTATTCCCGCGAGTCGCTAGAAAAAATTGCAACTCTCAAACATTCAACGGAGAAGAGGGAAGGATTAAACCATCGATTGTACGTCGCGTTGCAGACAGATCGTTCGAAACGATGATGATATGGTCGTACAGACCTAGGAATGCAGTTACGCCCATTACGAATTGCTGAGCATTAATATTATTGGTGTGCAGTTAACGGTGACGTATGGAAACGGATTATCTGATCGCATACGTACCGGGGACTAAGCGTGATTCCACGGTTCGTATAAATACCTACCGCGGAAAGAGCAATCACACATAGGGAGCTATTATTCCGTATCCATTGCCGCTTTAACGGGAACTGTATCGGGTTTAACAGCGCACGTAAGGATACGTACGTTTAAATAGATTGGATAAATAGATACGAACGAACGTAAATAGGGAAAGTACGTCGTTTAACGGGAAATTCGTTAAAAATTTAAACGAGGCCGCGTCAGACTGTTATGCGTCATTCGAGCGATCGTGAAAGTTATTTAAGCCGTTGGTACACCGAAGATAATGCTAATGGAAATTGTGATGTTTTGACGCTTGATTTTTTTTTAGAACGAATTATCGAATTATTTAAAACACCGTTCCGTTACTTGTAATATATTTAATATCTATTTTATAACATCAAATGTATAAAGTGGTGCTGACAAGATACGAAAATACCTTCTGCTCTGGTGTTTTGGTTTATAAATTTAAATTTGTAAATTATATCATAAACGCTCAGTTATGTTAAGTCGTATAACAATCTTTTTCGGATTTGGTGCTAGGATTGAATTAAAAAATTATTTTGCAATTATTGACAGACGGTAAACCGAGGGCTAATTACGCCGTACCTAAGATCAGCATAAAAATATTCTTGGGGAATGCCGGGGGTCCTATAAACGAGTTGTTTATTTTCATGAAACTACAGCGCTACGTGGAACTGTTCGCACAATGGTAACAATTCCACGCGAAAATCGAAGTTTTTGAAACACTTATAAAACGTACGTGCACCCAGTTGCCTCATGCGTTAAGTGCGATAGAAAACAAAAAATGATCGATCGCACGTTTCGTATCAACCATCCGCTTGTGTGCGCGAAACAATCGACGCAGGCATAATAAAGTTTCCGCTGATTATACGTACAGATTTGCCTAAGGTCATCATTAATCTTCTAAAGTGCACGGATGGAAATCCGAGCGGAATGTATCGGTAATGCGTTTCGTAACGATAAAATCGTTTGCTACGTGCGTGCAACGCGGGAACGCGAACGCATCGCTTAATGTAAATAACACGTTAAAAGAATATGACGCGACGCGTCAACTCGTTCCCATAACGTGGCTCCGTGGGTGGTAATAAATTTATCGTTTGATAAAAACCTTACGCTGTCGCTTATTCGCTTCAACGTACCGACAATCTGCCCCAAAAACGTCTTAACAATAGTGGTTGGCGTCGGAAGTATCGTTATGTTTAAAGGATGCCGAACCTTCGATCTGAATATTCGATACTCGATTTGAATATTCAACGGGTTCGGAAATTATCCCTTCTCCTGGAAAATTGAATTTCGAATTGGAACGATAATCGTCATTTTTCGTCGCCCATCGCGATCTGCGACGTAAGATATTCTTATCTTATCTTCTTGTATAAAATTGAATTGAATTTTAAACTCGCGCAACGTCGTATCGTTTATCATAATATATAACATCGTTACGATCTCCTCTCCCGTATATTGGCGCGAAAGGGCAATTAAGTTCCGAATTAACACAATATTTGTCACCCCTTATCGTTTCTCGCGATCCGCCAATTCAAACATTTATTATTCAACTTAACGCAGATACGAAAAACCGATAAGTTCGACGCGCAATATTTTTACGCAACGGGCCGTTAATTATCTATGTTTGAACAATGTTTTTGCCAGTTCCAACTTAACGATATCGAGCGTCCGCTGTTTCATTCGTGCCGCGTATGTTGGATGAAAGGAACAAAACAAAAAAAACAGACGATAAGCGTGATTAATAGACGTGGAAAGGATATCGTTGCTGAAAAGATAAGTCTTCTCCTTCGACACTGACTGATCGTCGCGGATTAATCGTTACCAATACCAGCGGCAAAACTTATTTCAGTTTTCGATGCAGCAATTAGTGGCGTACACTGTAATTATTCGGCTTGCTCGCGTGCAGCTTTTGATTAATTTTCTTAACCCGATAACACGATTAAAGTTTCTTTGCGCGCATCTCCCTCGATACCATCTTTGCTTTATTGAAAATTACGGACTCGGGAGCCGTGGGTATAATTAATAGTCAATTACTTTCCAATTCTATAATGTTACGCGTCCCTTTTGATTTGGCAGGAACGTTGAAATTGTCAGAAGCGGCGCTATCCAGCGAGGACCAATTTTCCGTGATACGTGAAATTACCATGGGTCGAAAGTTTACCTAATCATCATTTTGTAATCCTCCGATATCGTTATCACTATACCGTGTAACGCGTCCATGATCTATCAGAGAACGGACTATGATGGATGGATTTGTAGATTATATGGCGATCAATAACGTGCATACATTGAACAGGATCAGCGAAATTTATCTTTCAAGTTATCGACGGACATATTTATTTACGTCTTTTGTCGGATTTGCGTTTTCCGTTGTTCCCCGACGTTTAGAAATTTCCGCCGAAGGGGACGAAAATGGGGTGCAAAGAGTTGAAAGGATTAGGAAAGCTCTCGGTTACACGACACACATTGCGTGGCCCGTTCGTGCGTAAAGTAACGCGATAAGTGTTCTAATCCAGCTTATGTACCTAACAGAAATGCCTTTCGATCGGACGTCCTTCTCGTTGTGTACAGGGTGAGGCATTTCAAACAGGCCACGCGAATGACTTTGAAAATGGGTTAATGAAGTCGTGGGTGTCTCGAGTGTAAAGGGAGACACCAAAGTGTACGTCTTAAACTGTTTGGTTTAATAAATTGATCTTTCGGTAACGGAGTTGTAGCGCTAAAATTAAGATTTCAAGCACGTGGAAGATGTAGGAGGGGTGGGGGGGATGTACCATGTAACAATTCGAATGCAGAAATTGTGGGAAAAGAAATTATTGGAATCGGTGCTTTACGATTGCACTCGTTAAAAAATATCTAATGAACGAGACTATATTTTTCTTTCCGAAGATATAGAAACTATTCGGTAGAAGCGTGTTAAGTGCATCACCCTGTATTCGCGCCGAGCTTTAGAAAACTACGACACTTCGCGAAGTAATGGTAATGGACTACATTTTTAGGTATCTTCCTTGTTTTTTCAAACAGTACTAAAAAGAAAATATTATGGTACGTCGCGCGACAAGATACATCGATCTTTCAAAAATTAGGTCACCATTCGATTCGCAAAGTAAACTATGACATAAAAATGTTTTCAGGACGCTAGAAAATGATAGGAATATTTACCTAAAAGGATTTATTCAACGAATATTAATTGCAACGATGTATCTCAACCTATGCTGACCGTGCCAAGAACGTTAATTTTTAAAACATGTTTCCGTTTCATTGATATTCCACTCACCGATATTACACGGCTGACATTAATTATCTCTTAACCAATAAGCATCGGTTAATATTTCGATAATATTCATAGGTATTTATTTAACAGTATTTCCACGGTATCCTCGAATTCGACTGACAAACTTCGAACCTACAATTCTGTCGTAAAACCGGCGCTGCAAATGGTAGCCCCTTCGGGCCAGTTCAATATTTTTAACGTTCGCGGAACTCGTCGTTACACGTAGTTTTCCGATAAAATCTATTTGCCTCTCGATATTTTCCTCGAAATACAGCTGTTACATGGTCGGTGCATATTTCACGTGTTGGTATGTCTATCGTTCGGGACGAGGTAATGGCATTCGGGTCCCACGAAACTGCAATAACTTTGCAACTCCGCCGGTATTCGCTGGTTAAAAATCCAGACTGCATAATGAAGCTTGACAACGAATATCCGGGTTATCCTTGCGGTTTTCATTGACAAACTGGAGCAGGCTCGTTTCTTCGCGCGCTTTAGAATTCTCGAAACATTTTTATAGATTTTCGTGACTCTCCTTCTCGTATTGTCGGCTATCAATATTCTTTTTCTATTACATCAATTCATCGATATTTAGAATAAACGTTCGGATGGCGATCGTATACACAAAAGAATCAACGTAAAGCGTCCAGCGAAATTTCCGCATGATATTCGATTTCGATGGTGCAGGGTAAGCTTCGCGAAGCACAATTCCATATCAACGCAATTACGGGTGGGCCAAGGTTTACGCCACGAAACGACTGCAACGCGTCCGCACCTACTGCAGAGCCGTGCATTTGCTCTTCGATGCGTGCATCGGCTTGCCCTCAATGCACTCTGATTTGCATCGGACCGTTTGGACAGGAAATCGTGGAAATACGGTCCGATCTCTTAATCGACTTCCTCGAACGTCACGTACCTTTTCAGATTTTTTTAAAAAGAAAACCGTCGAATTACCGTCCAATTCCACGGCTCATTTTCTCTCTCGTATCTACTTAAAACTTTTCGAGAAAACGTAAATGACGTTGACGCGACGGGAAGTTCTGCGGGTTTCTGCGTTTCATCGAATATCGATCGATCGATACTCTTTCGCGTGGACGCGCGGTACGAGTTAAACGCGATATACAATTAATACGATTAATATGAAATATTGGTATATCGAACTCTCACACAGTAGTTAGCGGTGTTTATAAAAAAAATGCATCGAGATCGTTTCTCGTCATTCGTGCGTTATCGTGCGTCATACCGAAGGACCTCTTCTGTTTTTCAAAATACACGACAATTTTTTTACGCGAGTTCCTTTCGCCATAAGAATTCTCTTTGATTCGAGCGAAGAGGACGCCAAACGGAAGGTCGAGCAATTATCTCCTGAATGGTCGATTACTAAACCGGTAGCGTGGCGTCCCCTCGAACCCGCTGACGACGACGATTGCTCTACGAAGCCTTTCCGGGCATCGAAAAGGGCGGGAACTTCAAACAACCGGACACACCGGGCCGTAGCCGCCAGACGAATTACGAGCATTGGCGGGAACTACGCACGGTTTTGTCGGTGGTTCGCCGAACAGACCAGTCCGCGGTCGCGACGCGGAAGAGTGGGAATGCTTTCCGTTTCCGCCGAAATTCCCGCCATATTCCACGAGCACGGGACTTCCGGGTCTGCGCGCACCTCCCTCTAGCTTCCTTCCTTTCGCTCCCATCTCGGGACGATTCAAACCCAGCCACCCCTACGATAACTCTGTCTCTCCTCTATTCGCGTCCCCCCTTTGTATCTCAAAATGAGCAAAGCAATTCGGATGAAAAGGACGGATGGGAAAGCCGCCGGTAGCGCGTAATACGAATTTCCAATTACGTTTTCCAAAATCCTCCCCCTGGACTCTCGGTATGGACGGCAAAGACATTTATGCGTCGCGAGTATACTATGAACTTCATTGGGAATACGCGTTCGCGCGGTGCGCAGGGAGAGAAGCGAGATTGAAATTGATATTTGTTTCGCCGCTATAGTGGCTTACCTAAAAATGTATTTGGTATACATTTAGCGCGTTTCCCTTGTTTCGGGTGTCTACCTGCCTACCGCGACGACGCGCCGACGTATACGCGTAAAATCCGCGGTCCGTTTACGAGACAAACCGAATCGCAATTGCGAAAAAGTGTATTCCGTGGAACGTTCTCGCCGGGCTAGGAGTAATCAATATTTTTTACCGCGTTCTTGCCTCGTCGCTCCGAACTGCAATTTTATGGATGAAATGCAGCCGGCGGGGTGAGATGGGGGGGGGGGGAGAAGGAAAAATATTTCGGCGTCGTCAAAACAGATGACAAATGTTTGCGTTGAAATATACATGGAAACCTTACGGCCGCGGTTGCGGATACGCATCGGATATCGATTCAGCGTCGGGGATTGGCCCGGGGAAAGCGGAGGGAGAAAAGCTTTTTCTCTTCTTTAAAATACATTACTCTTACCTGCTGCTTTCTCGCGCGCTTACCTCTTAACCCTGCCGGTAAGTATAGCGACTCTGGAAAGTTTCGCTTAATGGCTGGCCGTTTTCACGGAACTTTCGCGATGATTTTAGAAGACACCTTGCGTCTTGCGACTAATCACCCGCG
Source organism: Pemphredon lugubris (assembly GCA_933228935.1). NCBI lineage: Eukaryota > Metazoa > Arthropoda > Insecta > Hymenoptera > Crabronidae > Pemphredon > Pemphredon lugubris. The sequence goes on along the minus strand of OW121819.1, from coordinate 5,806,797 downwards.
CGGCTAACGCTTTTAATTCGAGATGGAACATTTTGCAGAACAATGCCGAGAATAACGTTTAAAGCGTTACGCGTGATATTATTTATATGCGGGGCGCATCATTTATTTTTGTATCTTAAATTCTCGCGTTCCTTTTGACGGTGCGAGGATAAGTCTCTGAGAGAAATTGTTGGTATCTAGTGAGAAATTATCGAGACGCGAACATTAACATTGTTTTATCCAAAATCCGAAGATACATTGGGAAATTAGAATAAGGGTTGTCTTAGCAAAAATTCAAAGATACATCTGGGAATTAGAATAAGGGTTGTCTTAGCAAAAATCCGAAGATACATTTGGAAATTAGAATAACGGTTGATTAGAATAAGGGTTGTCTTAGCCAAAATCCGAAGATACATTTGGAAATTAGAATAAGGGTTGTCTTAGCAAAAATCCAAAGATACATTTGGAAATTAGAATAAGGGTCGGCGGGAAGTAACAGATACGTCGACACCTAGATCGATACGCGGAAACGTACGACGAACCGGCGTATCGCACGTTCCTATTGCCTTGTATATTCCAAGCCGGGGAGAAAATTGATATTGCACGGCCGGAAGATACGATCTGATCGCTGCACCGATCTTACTTTCCGTCACCGTGCGAAATCGTAACTCATTTCGAAGGACAGGGAGCGTACGCAAAACGGTAATATTCGTGGCACGTATTCGGAATCCGCACCGACCAACCTCGCGGTGTGTCGTGAGTTCTTATTTCTCGGCTTTTAAACTTCATTTTAGAGCAACGATCGACCACGCTTCCGGCTATTATTTGATACGATCGTCTGCCTCTCACGTGTTACCACAAATTTAGCTGTTAACCGTTCTTACCGCTGCGGAGCTCGCCAATGACTCAGTTTTACCGCACGAAGGTGCCGCCGCGCTACTCTTCCGCGTTCGACAAAAATGGATTAGTCAATCTATTCACAATTTCGTGGCCATTCGTGATTCCCGGTAGACGCGTTATTTGTATTGTTACGGATGCTACGCGAGCTGTTAACGAAGATTAGGTAGTATTTATAAAAAAGCAATGTTTATTGTACAAGAACGCAACCGCTCATATCGAGAACTTGAATACAACTTTTCCGTTATCAAGTACGGAACAAATCTGGATCATGCACATCTCCAAACTATTTCTAAAGCAAGCAAACACATGTGATTCCTTGTGAAATAATTTTTAGTAGAATAGAAATTCTATAATCATTTCGTGATCAGCGAAATACAATTGATACATTAAAAAAAAGTTTATAGATCCGAAGATCCAGAGATGATCTAGATTTAAGCCTCGAACACAACAACGTGAACATCAGCGTCCGGCAACCAACAACAAAGCCCGTTCACACGATACGGTTCTTTTTTTCCGAAACCGCGCCGCCGTCACTTTTCATCTGCCTTTGAAACAGACGCGGACGAGTGAGAAAATGACCGATTCGATCAAAAAACCGTATCGTGTGAACTGGGGGAGGACAGCCTCTCCGTGATGCCGGGCGCCAGGGGGGCAATGCTATTCGTAACGGTATGTATACAGGTAGACGCATTTGAACGAACGATCGTAACGAGTGCCGATTACAACAAATAACGGTGGTTCCGGTTTCGGTTTGCTCGGTGTTCGGTATTTACGAGAGGATTACTATCGTTTACCGTCGTCCGTCATACGTGGAAAAATTTGATCATCGAAGGAAGGATTACCGCGGCGATCGTAAATGGCCAAAAACTGAGTTCCTTTGCATTCCGTCGCGCCGAAATTCGTTATAAAACGCGAGGTCATCCTACAACTATAAAATACGACGTATCGCGTAGCGCCTCGTTGAAACTTTTATATCTCCGTTAATATTTCGAATATTCGCTTCGTCTCTGACGTAAAATGTTCGCGAAAGTACGGGCTAAGAGAAAAGAGATAGAAAAATCAGGATTATTTAACAGTTTTAGGATGACCTAATTTTCGATGGAAAAATTTTTACCCAACGAATGACAAGAAAGAACTAAGTTTTGCGCAAATTCCGATAATTAAGCGCTCGTGGCTTCAGGATTCCTGTTTTCCCGTTTTCAAAGAAACTCCTTTCGCAATGGCCGAAACCCAAATAAAGTGAAACCGCAAACCTTAAAACCAATATCTCCATTTTTCTAAACCCACAAAATAATCTGACGCGACTGTGGAACATCAAAGTCAGTTATAAGTCGTCTACATTACGAAGATTTTGCAAAAATGTGTTCGCCCATGTATCCTACTCGTACGTAAATTCTATCACCGAATCAAAAGGAAATTCCCTACCGTCAACGAACTCGACGAACTTTCTCCCCGTTTCCTTCGAGAATTTTCGCCGACGAATCAACCGCTTAACGTAGCCCAGAGCTATTTCGTTTGTTTCCTCGTGCTCAGCCGACTCGAGAATACTTAGGCGACACCGCGGCACGCGCTCTTTTATGAATTATCTCCCCTCACCCCTTGCCACCCACCCCCCCACCGCTCATCTATGAATAATTCAAACCTGTTTACGGCGTCGAACTATCTACTCTTGCCGAACTCGCGTCGAAGTCCAAAGACTCTTAAGGTACTCCCGCCGTGTTACGGGAAGCAGACACGAAGCATCGGCCGAGGGATAAAAAAGTTAAAGAGCGGCAAGATGCGACTCGGGGAAAGCTCTTGTGCCAGTCTGAGCCAGCTTTGGAATATTTATGACTGGGAAACTATCCACGGCCCCCGTATAGTTTATATCGAATAAGGATGCCTCTCGAAACATCGTCGAACGCGGGACGACCCCGGCATCGTTCCTCCTCGGAGGTTCGCGCCCCTACCGAATAGGGGGGAGGGGGGAGTTTTCCCAGGATCCACTCGAGAAAGTTTTGCCAAGGGTCTAGGTGCCCCTTTCCACCGTCCGAAATCCAGGGCACCCGCGATACTTAGGCAGGTACGAGTCGAATGCAATTTATAGTTAAAAAGTGTCCTTTGCCCTCCTCTCGTCGAGTGTCCGTTAATACTCTGCTCGAGAAATTTCTAATTGTTACTCGAGATTGGGTGAACTGTATCGTCGATAGACGGGGGTGGGAGCGGGGAGGGGGGGAGGGGCATAAAGATGGCGATGAGATGTACCGAGGAAACGTCGATTCTCCGCGTATCAGTGATTCTCAAATTGAGGTTGACAGGTAAAATGTCTGGGATCGCGTACGGGTGATATTAATACTAACTATACCGCTCGAGAATAATCGGTTTCGAAACAAATGGTTTTTTCGGAAGGAATTGCCAATTTGTTGTATGAAATATTGCACAACATAACTTTTAAATGAAATAAACAATCGTATATACGTTTATGTGTACCATAGACAGGACATAAATATAACCGAATGTAACATAAACCGATGAATCGAAGCTTGTGATTGGTTTGATCGGGAATCGTTGCTAAGCGGTTCGACCAAATTTCGAGACAACTGGCGAGAGAGATCGAGCCGCGGGTTATCCACCTCGAGTCAACATTCTTCCGAGAAGAAAAGGGTGAGGCGGAAGAAGCGAAGGTACGTGGCAGTCACAGCGTTACGTATGAAGGGGTTCGAGGAAAATGTCTAGAACCGCGAGTCTGGCCTCGACTGCCATCGAGACTCCTTTCAAACGATACCTTATACCCTTGGCTCGGGGCCCTTCGTTTCTTACGCCCTTACCTCGAGTCTCTTTCCCACCTCCTCCTTGCCTTCGGCGACTCGGCATTCCACTCAGCGCCGACATAATAGGAATTTAATACTCGCGCAGCATCGAGAAGAGGTGGGGAGGGGGGAGAGGGGGCACGGGGGAGGAGACCGAACGCGACATCGGCAACGTAGCGATTATTTATATTTATAAAAAGAAAAAGAGAAAAATCGATTTCTCTCCCTTGCCCGGGTACATCGCGACCCCCGGCGACTTTCGAAAGCTTCTTCCTCGGACTCGCGCGTTTCCCTCATGTACTCGCCCAGCAGCCCCTCTTCCTATCCGTGTTCCGTCGAGTTCCTTTTTCGTTTACGTCCAAAGGCGAGAATGCCGCGGCAACCGTCGAGAATCTCGAGCATCGAACGAGCTCGGGTACCTGGATCCCTGGAGAAATTCTATAAATTCGGTGCTTGGTGCTCGGTTCTCTCGGTCCTCTCCCCTCCCCCCGCATTCTCTCTCTATCTCTCTATCTCCCTCTCTCTGCCTTACCGCTCGATCGCGTAATTCGACGTGCGAAGGGCAACGGGGGGTGGAAAAATGAGGAGATCTTCATGGTAAAAATGGTATCGCGGTTCTAGGTTACGGCGAAGGAGGTGAACGCGTACGTGTTTCCGGGTGATGTGTGAAAGCAGGGCGAGCGGTAAATGTTTAAAGTTTTAAAGATACCTTCGGAGGGGAATAATGTCGCGGGTGTTTCGCTTGAATTTTCGAGTGCCACGCGTGTCGCAGGTGGTTTTATCGCTTCCGGAGGGAAAGAATCTCGCTTTCGAGCAAACCCTCGGACTGATGTAGATCCTAAAGTGTGTGTGTTTTTTTTCTTTCGAAGCTCGATCAATTTTATTTCTTCCCTCGCGAACGTTTGCGCGACGTCTCGCTTAAATCGCTGGCAATGATAATCGAGGTAGGCGCGGTTCATCATCGACGATCGAACGTCTGGCAAAGAATTGACAGCTACGAGGATCAACCGCCACGAAAGGGCTGATGCGTCCCTTTCTACCCAGCAGGCAGTGCTTTCCGCAATTCTCTTTCGACCCCACGTTACTCTCTCTCTCTCTCTCTCCCTCTTTCTCTCCATGTCCCTCTTTTTTGTCCCTAAAGATTCACGATCGTTAGAAGGAACGGCAGTTCTTTATTCTTGCGGTGGATCCGTGGAAGAGGCCTCGCCAGCGCCGATGATTAAGTCGTCCCTCGAGTTTTATCCTCGAAGGGTGGAAAGAAGCTCCGCTGGGAGGGCTTTAACCACCATCTCCTCCGCCTTCATCTTTCCTACTCGCGTCCAGCGTACCTCGGGAGGGAGAAAACTGGCTTTATCTTCGATCGTACTTTCGCGCCGCTGCGGTCTCGTTTGCGCAAAGTCGAGCGAGATAATCGATACGTCTTCGTCTCCTCTCGCCAACTGGAGCAGCCGGGATGCTACTTCTCTCTTCCACCCTTTGCCTTTAATGTTTTTTTTTTTTTTCTCCTCGTGGAACTTCTTTCACCCCCGGTCAATTCCCCTCTCTTCCCCTCTTTGTTCCTCCTCCGCCTTCTTTTCTTTTTGCAGATTTCTCAGTAATCCCGGTTATGGCACGGTATGAAAATTAAGTGACCGTTCCGTGAAAAATTGAGCGACCAAACGATCGCTCGGGTATAAACGATGTTCCCGCGGTTCGAAAAATTCGATATAATCTTCTTTAATCAAACGCACCGACGCTCGTTGTATTATCTGAGGAAGGTCGGTAAAAAAATGGAAAGATCGGTGAGGTACGAAAAATTGATTAAACCGCGTCGATGCACGTCGCGGATGATCTATCGCTCCGTATAAACAATTTTCATCTACGCTTCGCCCACCCTCCACCCCCAAAACGCTCCTCCTGCCGACAACAAACCATAAATATTAAGGAACCCGCGCGAGTCATAAATTTCCACGAGCACGACGCGATCTTCAAGATATTCATGGTTCCGGGGTAACGGAGCGGTCGTACCTTTTCGTGAAGGAAACATCCTTTCCGGATGCACTGACAGGCAACACGCTTCGCGAATGTTTCCACGTTTGTGCGAATAATATGTTCTGCCATCGCGTATAAAATTATAACCGGCGAAAACCCGCGGTGCCGTTAAATCGTCGTTCTAATCGAAACGTCCGGAGGATTACAAAACCCTGCGCCGTCCCGGCGCAATTTCCTCGGGGGCGGTAGACCACAAATATTACACGCCCGCCATAAACCACAAATCTCCAAGGTACAACTTCAAATACGCGGATCAAGTGGTGCGGCACGGTTGCTCCTTCGCGTTTGAAGAGGCAACCCGTGTGTATTCGCTGCTCTAAGCCTTTCGGATCTGGCGCACCGGTTAACGGTGTACCGAGCTCGCGCGAAAAGTATTGCGAGGATTTGGAAAAAAACCAAAGATTAATAACGTGCCGCGATTAGCGGTTTATCCATTGATACGCGTTTCCGTTGACGAGCAAATATTGCGTAGATTTTTTAAAAAATCGATCAAGTCCGCGACTAATGTTTATAAGAAATATGAGTAAGAAAATTACATCATGTTTCTTTGTAAAGGATAAAGTTATAATCAAATGGTTTTTTCTCCCTCTCCTGAAAAATGTGTTTGGGTCTGAAAGGACTAACCATGGATCTCGGAGTCGCCGATAGGATTGTACACTTCTTATCATAATCGCGATGCCATTAAAAAGTTAGCGTTCAAAGAGAAGAGGATTAATTATATGTCGGATAGTTTAATAAATAACGCGTCTAGCGTAAAGGGTTGTCCTCCCCGTAATCCGATTACCGGCGCAAAAACTATTTCTTTTTTTTTTTTTAGTTAATCGCGTTTGAGTCGCGTCGCTCTACCGTGAAAAGGCTCTCAAAAGTCGTCGAGGAAAACGGAAAAAGGAAAATTGAAACGTAAAAAGGAATGAATAAGCGCGGAGAAACTCGTAGAATACGTTTCACTGGAGCGAGAACAGCGTGCGATTCTTCGCTAGAATTGGTTTCTCGGTAAATAACATATACGTTTGGAAGGCGGACGGATGGGGAGGGGGGAGGGATGTATGCTGGAAGGGGTAAGGTGGGTCGACGAATGAAAAAAAAAAGAGGGGGAAATGAAGTTCGGATTTGAAAGGGGGCCGGTGGCGGTTAATTAGAGCAAAAAATACCCGGGCGAGGCTGGAAAAGGAAAGAGGGACGTCGAATCGTCGAGCAGGGGTGAGTACGACGATAAACAAAAGGGAATTTGTGGGAGTGTGACTGTGGGATCGTGCGAGCACCGACACACTCGCACCGCGGTGTAGATAAAGTCGTTGAACCAGATCGAAGAAGATATCTGAAAAGTCGTTTCCACTGGCTTTCGCGACGTGATTACTCTCGCAAATGCTATCTTCGTTAATGGCAGATTAATTGTTTACCCGGGAGATTGTCGCTGCATCTCATTTCGTCGTATTCGGATTAAGTTGTTGAGGCATATTCTTGACGGCTACAATGACGATTATTATCTTGATCGTTTGACGCGAACGATCTACCGGAATATTTCGTGTCGCCTCGCTCGTATATTTTGGTAACTTTACTTGTTATTCCAAACACAATCGACGCAATCGGAAACTCAAAAAAGTTTGCGGTTCAGTTGAATCCCGATTCAGGTTAACGGTCACGGTCCGGTCCGATCACGGTCAGGTCACGTTAAAGGATCATGACGTAACGTTCACACCTCCGGTCGCAAACAATTGAATCAAGACCGTGGCTTGGCGCACACCTATCCAAATTGGAACGTTGATAGATTCACGCTAGGTGGTATCGGTCAAAAAATAATTGACCGTCGCAGTCTGGAACCCACCGATCAAGACCTAACCGGATCGTTCCAGGAATTTACCGCGGCGTCTATTGTGTATCTTTCTATTGGATTGCGTGTTACCGATGTTGACCGCACCGTGACCTGACCGTGATCGGACCGAACCGAGACCGCTAATTTACAATTGACTTTAAGTAATCAATACCGAAAAAATGATACACGAATATAACCGCGAAGCAATGGAATGCAAGTTCAAGACACGCATTTGTTTTTCGCGCCCGTTCTTTCCCTTGCGCGTTGCTTTACAAGAATATTGTAAAAAGTAATAAAAACAGTAGACTTAAGATAAGTCACGTCGGTGCGCAAGATCGATGCGCAGGCGCAGGACGGCCACGATCGCGGACGCTAGAGTTTTGTGAGAGGTTAAAGAAGAATTATTTCATAATCTGTTTGTAATAGCCTGCGTCGCGATGAAAGCGGATTAAAAAAAAAAAAATTTCTTCTGACAAACCTGTATAACTACAAACACGAGTTTACATTTTCTCCGAATTAAAGTTCTGTTTATATTTCCCAACAAACTTTTTTTTTATATCTCTGTACTCGCTATACGGCAGAGCGAATGGATTCACAAAGCTCTACGTCAACTTTCAGTCGACTTGTTGGCGCTGCACTCAGAATTTGATGACTATAGTTTTAAAAAATTGTGTTTGAAGTCTGACCCGAGAGCGTATCCAACTTCTCGCGCTCCGTTACATTTTCAGTCGGAAATTTCGTTAGTTTTAGAGATCTCTTTGCCCGTCCAGAATTAAAATACACGGGGAAGGTGGAACTGTTAAAATCTGTAAAGAACGAAATAAAGTTTTGAGGAGATCTCGAGGGTGGTTATCTCCCTTGATTCTTTGACCATGGGAAAAACGTAGATTTGCGTACATACGCGCATTGTCTCAAACGTTATCTGTCATTTACAAAAAGCTCCGTACACGCATTGTTTTCGAGTGTATGAAAAAAAGTAAATTAACTTATCAATTATCATTTCAATTATCGAATTCAATTATCGTTTGATTTAGCCCGTATAATAGATTATTTATCGCATCGAAAGTCGATGTAAAAAAGATGCGAGATTTCGATCGGGCGTCTTGGCTACATCGGTGACAGTCAAGTAACACGGTTCGAGATTTATCGAAGGCAACGAGCGTTCCTATCTTCAGGAAACCCAACTGGATATTACGAATTACGATTACTGCCGCTGTCGACGACGTTTCCCGCCTTCCCTCCTCTCGAAATAGATACAATCTGGCACAGCTATTGAACTACTCGACAATATGGCCTCTTAAAAAGCACGCTTGACGCGTGTAATGTCCTCGTTTTCGCGATAATAACGAACAGCCGTAAATATCGGGGGCTACCGGTAGTCGAGATTATCGCGCTTGTCGGCGAATCCTCGTCCGTATAATCGATTTTTCTGTCCAAAGCCATTTTTCGGCAGCTTAACGGCTTGACGCGGTGCCATTTTATTCGTGAGAGCGTTTGTCGCGCCACGGATAGTTTATTGGTAGAAAAAGCTGTCGCTTGTTTGACAGATTTTTCGATTACCAGGAAATGATTCCTTGCGAGAGCGTGGCGGTGTATAAATACGACGTAAATAGAAAAAAAAACACGCCGAGACAACCGGCGAATTATTTCAGCGTGTCTTAAATACATTGCCAATAATTGAATGTACGTGAAATTACGATAGTTATTTCTATCGGTTTTCAGGACCTAATAATCTCAAAATTCAGTGTCCCGTTACGAAGACATCGGGATCAGTATTAAATTATCTTGAACTAATATTTTATCAGTCCTTCGAGGAACAACAAAGGGTCGTTGAATTTTCATAGGGTATCGCATTATTTTCCGAACAAAGAGAGAAGTAAGAACTTTGGAGGGAGATTTTTCGTGTCCGAGCAAAGACAAGCGGGGGGGTAACGAACCCGGTAAAATTATCTTAAACGGATGGAAGTTAAGCGTAACAATATTTATCGCGGGCTAAATTGGAAAAGTTGAAGTGTAATTAACGATAGTTGGGAAGTTTGGTATTGCCGTAGAAATGCGGCCCATTAATATTCATTTTTGTCGATTAAGATCGAAACTTTCGGAAAATTTCGACGTGCGATATTTATCGAATAAGATTAATCCCCGGCGTTCGGCCAGCAACGTGGAATTTTGCCAAATTTGTACGGCTTCGTTTCCTGAAACGCTGACTTTTCGAAACGAAAAGGAGTTTAGCGGGTACGCTACAAGAGGATTTCCAAAATCCGTTTTATAGAACTGGAAATGGGATCGGAAATTTCCAATAAGTCACACCGTCGCGGCGCTGTGAAAAATGAGACTTTCTGATATTTCTCGGTGCAAAAATACGGCAACTTTAAGTAACGTAGCCTTGCGCTCGTAACCCTCCTTACCCAGATTACGTTTTTAGAATTTTTGCAACTTCGTATCATTCCCCGTGCGCGAGTATACATATATGCAACATCTTCTACACGAGCATTGCGCATAAAACCCTATTAACGCGTACATAATTTTATAAGCGTAACGGCAAAGAATATAATTCTCGATAAGCTTATCGCTACCTTGGTTTGTCCTCTTTGTAGCTAATCCGCGTAGGCTGGCTTTTGTACGTTGCCATTTACCTTCGTCGCGTTCTACCCACGTATTTTAAAAATTCCACTATTTTTATAATAGAACTACGTTATAAAAAAAATTACCCGTGGAACCGTGGGCGCCCCAGCCAACGCGCGAAACGAAGCTTGCGCATTAATGAACGAAGAACCCCCGTGCTATTAATACGACAGATGCGTAATAAAAATATATTTTCTCGAAACGATAGAAAAATAATTTCAATGCTAACATCTTGTTCGCAGAATGTTTTCCTTTACCGAGTATTCTTGAAGCGATCTTAAGATTTCTGTCACCAAGAATTCCAAAATCAATATTCACAGCAACCATATGTCCATATTCGCTTATACAAAAATACGTATTTTCTATATTTACGTACTGTCCGCGTGAAAAGATCGAGATACTCCAAGGAAGTCTTGTTCAGATAAATCTCTGTAAGAAGTGTTCTCTCGAGTAATCTTAACTCATTAATAGTATAAATTTTATACTTGAGAATTCTTGACCCGAATTGTCATCCTCAATGATAATTTGAGGGTTCACATTAGTACGATTCTGCAACGTTGTGACATTGTTAAAATTATTTTTAAACCATTTTGTCCAGAACATTATGTTTCTATTGGACGCCCTTCTTATTAATAGCAAGAACCGAATCATCGTCTTCGGAGATTAATGAATCTCGCTTAGGGTCGCTTATCCGAACGACCCGCACCGTTAAATGCGATACGACAGGCACGTATGCGGTGATAACGCGGAAGAATGAAGATCGCGGGGGTGAAAAAGGATTCGTCAAAATCGCATTGTAAGCTCTCTTATGGCATCCCTCTTTCTAAATCGAGACGCGCAGAGTGGAAGATCGTGGGATAATCTTTTTTCATGGGATCGTATATACGACGTTGGATACAGAGCGATAGTACAAAATGTCGCTGGTAATAGCAACTTGGGGATTTTGTTGTGGACTGTTCTATACTCCGCTTTATACCGTGCGCGTTGTCACGATATGGTATAAAATATAAAATATACAATTGTTGGTACTGGGACAGACAGGGATATTTGTTTTCAATCTTTTCTTGAAATAGTAATAATATTGTTCCTTTCGCGCTTACCATTCTAGTAATTTCTGATCACGGAAAAGCAATCGATTTGTTTAACGACGCGGAACGATAATTCGCGCGTAAACTATCCTATCGTGTCAATTTTGAAATCATGGTTTATAGACACGTTTCTCTACCGGACAATCGATATTTTGGATAATTGCTCTTTCCATTAATCGGCGCATTGATAATCCAAATTCTACCGTGCGCATTCTCGAAATACAAACATTCCATTCCGCTTTGAGTGAAATCGTATAATTCTTACGCAGAATTTATTGCGCGTACCTCAAACCTAACTGTACGTTCTATTCCATTCACGAATCATTCGTTCTCCATAATACCAACCGATCGTGAAATAATTTCTTTTTTTCTGCTTCCAGTGTGGTGGATTTCCGTGCGTCGAAAACGTCAAGCGCAAGGCTCCGAGGGTGAGTATTAAAACAAAAAAAAACTCACTTACCCGACGTTACGCGTCGAGCGAAAAAAAATAAGCAAAACAAAAAAAATGCCTAAAAAGAGTAAAAGACCCAAATCCAGTTAGTCCACGGCAGGCAATTTTAAATTTCAACCCCGACGCGTTGACGTAGCACATCCGTTCTTTCGACTCTCTCATTGTCTCGCGGCGTCGCGTTGGAAGCACGAAAGATGCTTCGCAAATGAATTTGTGGGTATTCAGTCGCCTTTCTTATGTAATCAAATTACTCGAATCCAATTAATAGAGTCTCGATAGCGAGGTCGGCAGAGGCAACCCCCGGTAGCTTGCTTCCCGACTTCAACCGGTTACAGGTACACATACGTTCGTAATTAACCGCACATTCGATGCATGTATGCAGAAACCGCGCGTTGTTTGCCAATGGCAATTCGGAGCGTACTAGATTGAATGTAACACGCGGCATACAACGAGGCGAATGCGAGCATTTACGTCCCGTGTCCCCTCGTCTTACGAGCCAATTATTGAGTCTGCCCTTAGTAGCGGGTAGGATTGTTCGATGAGCGATTATGCGAATGGAAATGAGGGGGAGGTTTGCGGAATGGCGTGAGGAAAATCTCAGGACGGTGAACGTGAGAAATCTGAGTGGTACGTTTAACCCGTCAACTCAGGAATCTCATGTAAAATTTTTCAATTTTGGATATATTCGGTATAACGAATAGATAATTCTAAAATTAAAAATTCCAAAATCGGTGTTACGAAAATCGTTACTCGAACTCAAGGATACGCTCTGCAGTTAAATCCGGAATACGATGATCGTTTTCTCTCCATTACGAACATAATTTTTCATTCGACGTTATAACTTTTTTATTCTCGCATCGATTAAGTTTAGAATCGCAGATCGAGCTACTTCGTAACAGTTATTTTATACCTTGAAAATAATTCTGAAAGTAATTCGATTTATTTATCATACATTATTCCGCTATCCTTGAAAAAGAGAGTTCGGGGTCTCGTTATCACAAAAATTTCGAGAATCTCCGAAACAGTCGGAGCCATTACCCGAATCCGTACCGATTATTCGGATTCGAACGTTAAGGACAATCGACAATCCAGGAAATAAGAGTCAAATCGAACCGGTTGCACGTAGGTTGGAGACGCAACCCGGCGGGAGCACGGTCGAAAATGTGCACGGCGAAAATAAAAGATAAACGGAAACGAGGTGCTGGCGCACTGCATGCAACTGCATTACCTTCCGTGTGCCATGTGCCAGGAGCGTTAGCAAAGGAATAACGATACGTCGTTTCGGCGCCCGGCATATGGCGTCGTGATTTGCTTTGGAGCAATAATATTACGCGTTGTCTCGTCTAGTTTCCTTCCATCGCGAACCTCCGCTTCCCACCGGCATTATTTTCAAGTAGCTCCTCCTCGAGTACGCCGAACGAAATCAGCGCAAATTCCCGAGTTCTGGGAAAATTAAAGCGCGCTAAGAGCGTCGCGGTTCGTTTATTTTTGTTCGCTCAGGCTATCGCGATCCCCGGAGCCTCGCGGTGGTTTCCCCGACCATTAACGGAAAATAGTTTGCGAACGTTGAGATAAATATGAAAAATTCGTCGGAGGGGCGCGTGCGTCGCTAGTTACGCCACCGATGATGACGCGCGACATCTTATACCGCGTGTAAGAATTTCCGCGCTTCGTTCCCGATCACGTAGGACCCTTTCCGCATCGCCCGCGCGGGGCGACCAATACTAGCGACCGTACTAAGGGTCGCCACCCCATCTGAGGCCCATTGCGGGCCCTAAAAGCCTGTATAATAGATAGCGTTTCCCAAAGATCATGTTCATTCGTGGATTATTCGTTAGTCATTAGATATAGCATTCGTGGATTATTCGTTGGTCATTAGATATAGCATTCGTGGATTATTCGTTGGTCATTAGATATAGCATTCTTGTATGTATTCGTGTAGTGAGAGTACTAACGCCTTGAGCTCCCAGTGTGGTTTAGCTACAACATTTCTTATTTGTATCTTGTTATTGAGACCTGACTAAGTTTTGCTGGAGTTTCCCAGTCCTTGCAGCGAATGCTGGATCTGTCTTTACCCACTGTTAATAAAGTTCTTTTTAATTCCGACTAGTCTTACACGCGTGAACAATACACGGCACCTTTCGATTAAAATGACTCGCAGAGGAAGAGGCGACGTTAACGTTAGCGATCGATCGGTTAAAAAGGATTGCAGTGGTACGCTTCCGAAGGATTCGAGCGTTCGACTGTACGGAAAGTGGGGCCGTGAGGGGGGGGGGGGAGGGGGAGGTAGGAAACGAGGGAATCGTTAGTAGAAATGAAAATAAATTGCCTGGGTGGGCGGCTTCCGAGAGCCGAGGAGTCCCGGCGCGAAAGTGTGATCTGACAAATGGCGCGCGATAAAAGTGCACAACGTTCGTTAAGGGAAATGGTCCGCGCTGGTAATGCAGCTCCGATCATAAAACTGATGCATTGTAAACACGTTTAGGCTCGCATGCCACGGATATCGCGAGGAACCTTCGGGTCGAACGGGGCAACAGCCTCGTACATCAACGTTTTCGCGGTACTCCCTTCGATTTTATGTTCTCGGAGTTATACCCGGTACTGTGATAAATCCTACTCGAAGATAAGGCATTATTTATCGTGTCTTAATATTTGCATAATACGACCGAGAATTTCTTGTTTAATGTACGAAAACCCCGGGACGAAGATGTACGCTCAGTTGATTGCGCGTGGATTGGCATTGTAGTATGACTTTTACAAATTTGATATTTTGAATTACAATTTTTCATAAAGTTTTGAGAAAGATTGCGAACGACGAGGAATTCGAACGAAACATTCTCGCGTGGTTGCGGTGCATTGGAATACTTTTTTTCATAAATCCTTTTACGCGGTCTTCTTCTAGTTACCGTATCTAGGGCATTGTCATATAATACAGTTTTTTGTACTTTCGATAATCGAGAGTTCTCCGTAAACCCTTCGCGCGCGAGAGAGCTCTCGAGGCGATAATCACCGACACCTTTTCCACGACCCGCAACATTTATTTCTGTAAACCGCCAAGCAAGAATATAAGGTCAGCGTGAAAGCGGCGAATCCATTTTCTTTCCGCGGAAAATCGAGGAGAGCCGTCGCGCGGTATACGCGCGGAATCCGATCGTAATTTTATTCCTCGCCACGTAACGCTGTACCACGTAATTTCAAACGCGATATCTCGCTGCTCGCGAGTATCAATGATAACAGTTTTCCTCGGGGCGACTAAATTCCATCTGTACTCGATAACTGCGAGGATCGTGCCACTCGATACGCGATACCCTTTTAACGCGCTCGACGATATAATCTCCTCGAATTCCGACGTCGAGAACAGTTAGCGAAACTGGGAAAAGAATCTCGACGATCGAAGGCATCTCGAAATTCTATCCCCCGTACTTCGAGGAGGTATGGAGACGCGTATCGAAGATCTCGTCTAGTTGAACGAAATCGAGACAAGAGCTGGGAGCACCGTTACTTACCCAGCTCTTTTATTTTCGCGAAGTCGAAAACTGCGCTACATCCGTCGTGGAAAGGAAAAATACCTTCGCGAAATTCCCTTTTGTTTTCGAGCGTTGAGAGATGCAACGTCGACGATCGGATCGAACTAACAAATATACCCCGTTGTCTTTGAAATATTTGTACCGTCTTACATTTAAAGTATCTCAAATCTTTACACCGGATGTGTAACCTTTCGTTGTTTCATTGTTACCGAATGATCGCACGCTTTATATCCCGGTGAAAGGAGGGACTCGGGGCGAGAGTCAATTTTGTCCCAGAATGTTCATAATACGCGTCGACGGTCAAATTAAATTCTACGGCATTGCTACGGGAAATATGAAATTTAATTAGAAACTTCGGGTAGATTCACTTTACATTTAACGTCGGGCCTCTTTTGCGTTGACCCAAATTTGTCCGCGCGGTACGTTGTTTCAATTTGACGGAGGCTATAACGTCTCTGAAAATTTTCGAGCCAGCTAATCGGCCACTTTACCTCTTTTATCATCTCGGATCGTAAAGGACCGTCTAATCCTATCAGCCGGGAAAAAGAACAGCGTCTCGCGATTCGGTCGAGAAAATCGAATATCGATATAAAGTCTCTTATTCAGATATGTCCCAGGCAACGAGCAGAAAGTTTTCCGTTATCGTATCACTGTTTCCCGAGGTACGGGGGTAAGGGTGGATAAGTTCTTGCGATACTTACAGACGTAATCGGCTTAGGAAATAACGTAAGGCTAGCAATTAGTGGAAATGGAAATGCGGATATGCTTAGTTCTCTGCAGCGATGTCTTTTTCCTCTGAGGAACAAGATTAAACTGTGCGAGCGATAAATATCATTTGCGCAACGTGCGTTTTAACCTAATACGCTCACCCGCAAAGTGACAGATAAAAATATTCTTTACCGTCGCTCTTGCCTTCCGAAAATGAATTAGAAATGAAATGAAAATAATCGAGCCTCCATTCACTTTTTAATCAAAGTAACGTAAAAAGAAACTTGTTGTTGAAGTAGCGCATAATAATACAGACAGTTGGTTTAAAGTAATTTTATTCACGAGAAATAGTAACAGTTTGAATGGGTGTTTCCATACTATATAAGTTGTTTCCGAATCTGCAACTTGAGCTAAAGATAAACTAAGACGCGAACCAAACTAATTTCCGCGAACTATATTAATTTAATTCGTCGAAATGAATTTGGCTCGGGTTAATTGCTAACTCCCCAGTTACGATTCATTAGCTCGATGGCACTCGACAGATGTTACGAAATGAGCCGAAAACGGAATGCCTTACACGAAGTACACGACTTTCGTTACCGGTTATCTTTGCCGTTATGTGACGAATATTTCTAAATTCCCTAGTATACGTTTCGTTCTAATTAAAACTCGGACAATAAACGTACTCGAAGTTGTTTCGCAGTAACATAAAATATGAAAACGTATGCTTCGCGAAACTGAGAATAATACCGGGAGCTGTTACCGAAAAGGGTTTTACCGTGTACCGAGCGAAAAGTATGAGACACAACCAAAAGTTCGCGTTGCAAGCAACAAGCGATACTTTTTACCCAACTTATGCTTCCATGACTTTTGATATTAATTAGGGAGTTTTAGTTTAAACCTTTCGCTATAGGCCGGCCAAACTGTGAGCTATCCCGGTACTTTCAACACGAAATAGAAGCGTGATCGGCGTTTGTTGTTACCCAGTAAGTAATTCGTTGTATCTACGTTAATACAAAGTGTAAATACTAATCGGATAAAACGGTGTTTCGAAACATGGAGCGTATGCCTCAATATAGGGAGGGGGGGGGGGGGGCAATTTTAGATATTAAAATCCTCGGAAATAAATAATGGAAAAATGGCAGTGTAAATAGAATATTGTTTCATACTCGCAATGTTTATTAGATACGTCGTGAAACAAGAATTAACGTCTGTATATCGTGGATTTGAGTAAAATAAATCTTATACCAATAAGTGCTCGCGTTTAACGCTTCGTAATCTCACGTTAACGCTTGCCCCAGAGACGATTTTCCACTCGAATCACACCGGTGTACTAAACCGCTTCGAACGTTTTCGATAAGGAAAAACTGCTTTGTTATTATCCTAGCTGGCGCACCTTTCACGGGATCCCACAATTTATGGAACACCGTTTATATTAGTTATCGTATACTGGGAAAAAAAGTACTCGCGTTTTCAGAGGCATTATTTTGTTTTACACTTTAAGTAATAATCAAGATTTATTAAGTTATCTGACGTGTATCAGAAATCGATCTGTTACGGTTTCGATACAGAAATTATCACGGAGGGGATATTGTGGTAAACGGGTAATTTGTTTACTCTCAGAAATTGACAACTATGAAAATACTAATTTGTCATATTCTCAATTCTCGGAAATCATTGAATTGCACATATCCACTCACATTCCAATAGTCGAAGGTGAATTGTCTTTGTCGATGGATTAAAATGTTTGACGATGAGCGAGATGCGGATCGATCGATAAACTACAAATTTGACGTATTCGATTAAGACTCGTGCCAAAGGGCCTTGTCCTAGTTTTTTTTCCTGTTCTTTGGTACGAGCTAGCTCTAATCTCTTTTTAATGGAGCCATATTCCCGCCCGTGATGAATAATGAAGCAAGAATTTAATTTACAGCGTTGTGAAATTCATCTTTTACCCTGGGTGAAATGGCGTTCAATCTGCCCCGTCTCAAAAATTTGGCATCGCCTCTTTTAAAAGAACCCTAATGTCTCATTTACGTGAAAATTTTGATTAAGCCGTTACATCGATTAATATTATACTTAAACGGATAGGGGAGAGGTATATTAACGATGATTGGTTTCGTAAAGAAAGAATTTGTTGGCACGGAAAGACGGTTTTGATGAATGACGAAAAATAATCTTTCGGACGCTTGGGTATAAATAAATTCGATACGTATCGCGTGTATGTCAAGCTATTTATTTTTCTTTAAATACGCCCAACGTTACGGTTGTTTTTTAATTTCCATGCCATGGTCTAATTTATATTAATCAAAATATTCTTCGATGCCGGGAACAACGGTTTATTACTCTAACGAAGAGACCGTTCCAACGTATTTCGACAGAAGTTTAATTATTTTATTAATGATCAGAGTGACCCGTGGATACGTAAAATTATTTTCGCCTCGCGTCGGACGTTTCTCATTGGCAGAAGCGGGAAAAGAGTTCTAAAAAATATAAATTCAAAAGGCGCTCAAATTGGGGAATCGGACCTTCGTAAATTTTGAAATCAGTATTTTGTCGAACTCGCTCCTCTCAATTCGATATTTTTAAACCAGACGTTTGGTCAGGCATTTGCGACGCTCATCATCATACCCAAACTTTTTTTCCATGTTTGTCCGGTACGTGCAGTCCCTCGAGGGTATAGCTCGTAAACGTTAACCCAGTGAAACACCGGAAGAGCCGAAAAAGTTTGCGTTACGTTGAAATGACGAAGGTACAGAAAAGTTGACGGTGGAATTTTTAAAAATAAAATTTCATCGTCCAGCGTTTTGTGATTTAATGTCTTTCGCTCGCTGAAACATTTGGGGACAAAAATTGAAATGCAACTGAACGTTAGGAATTTGTTAACAACCACCCCGGTACTCAAAGTCGTTGCGTAGATTCGCAGAAAACATATTGGAACGCGTAAGATGCAAAGTTCACGCAACGTCGGAAAATATGTATTTATGAGTCTTGCGTAATATGTGAAACTTGTGTCACGTAAGAAACAGTGCTTCTGATTTTATTTATCAGGGCTTTGATAAATGAGATGATAAGCGTGTTTCTTACAGGACCGAAAATTTCATGTGCCGTAACAGAAACCTCGTAAATGCATTTCTTGCAGAAACGATAACGCGTTTACTAATTAAAATAAAAGAACTAATTCAAACATTGTGTTAATTAAAAACTGCTGAACCATAGACCCATAAAATTAAAAACTGCTGAACCATAGATTGTCAAGCACACAACTAACGTTGAATTTGTTCGAGTAACGTTCGAATACACATCTCGTAAGCTCCTAGGGCACCTGATTCGCATCCCCCTCTAGTGTCGCCCTTAACCACCAAATTGCAACGATGTCAGATTCTCGGCGCTATTTACGAAAAAAACAAAAAAAAGAAACATTTGTTTCCCTTTGTTGGCGCGCCGCAGTCTTTTGAGCGATCGCGTCGCGAGCACAACAACGAAAAATCACGTGAAAATGAACGTAGAAGGAGAGAAATGTACGAGCGAAAGGAATCCCAGGATGCTCCGGGAAACCCATTGTCCGACAGGATTCCATTTCGCGGAATTTCACGAGGAGGTGAGCCGTCTCTTTTAACACGCTCCAACGTACCTTTTTCCGACCAATTAATTTGAGTCCAACGCCCGCTTAAATCCGTACAACCCCCAACTGTACCGGTAGAAAATGTCCGGGCTTTTCTGTCTTTCTGCTTCTCGATTCTGAAACTTGTCGCGTTAATTCGTCAGCGCGGTTCCAACCTCACCCGCCGGTTGTCTTGCGTACATCGCGATTCCGCCGTAGCTGGCAATTTCATTGCCTTTAAACTAGGGAAAGAGAGAGGCTTTGTTTCGGGGAGAGTTGGAACGCAGTGTCGAGCAACGAGGGTTTCGTAAGATGGCGGGTGCTTTCTGATTGAATCAAAGTTTATTAATATTCGTAATACCGAGACGGTAAAGTAACGTAGGGGGTGTTTCATAAATCTGATCTGGCGGGAGGAATTATTTGGGTAATTTGTTTCTTTGCGCTTAACCGCACACAAGTATACAATTCTTTTTGTTAAGAGCTAATGCGAATGTTTAATTCGTCGCGATTCAGTCCTGCGAGATCGAACGAGAACGGAACCATAATGGAGGTAGATTTAATCGTTATTAAAATAGCCTAAGCGAATTAATTTCTGATAATAATAACGGAAAAGATACAAGGTCTAGTATCGCGTACTTGTACTTGGCCCGAGACCAGACCTTGTCTCATGATTTAATATAATTCTCCGTTTCTGCATCACGATTATCAAGGGCCACGAGATTCCCATAAAACCATAAAATTAATTTACACCGCTCTGATTCTCACAGTTTCGTTCGTGACACGACCCAACCGTGAAATTGTCGTAACACGCGCAAAAATAATAAATCGATTCTACGAAGGGATTCGATAGCGCAACGAGAGTAACGATACCTAATCTGCTCAAACAATGGCTCGGATCGAAATCGAACTATCCGAATCTGATCGATCCGAAAAAATTCCATAACGATAACTTTGAACGGGAACTCCTACACCAGTTAAGAACGGAACTGAAACCATACATCACCGCACGCCGGAACAGAACGGAATCGAAGTGGATTGATGGACGAGAATATTTTGATGGATTCCAAAGCGTTCCGTACGCCTCGCGCACGCGCACCATCGATAACCGGACATCCCCCGCACGACATTTTTCTCGCGCAAGACGCTGGTTACCGATCGACGACACCCAATTGCTCGATTCCAATTCCGACCTAGCGTGCCGATAAAATTGATCCCCACCATTGTGCGACAAATCTAACGGTTCTCTTTCACCTGTAACGGTAGGAACCATTTTTTTGATTAAAGTGCCCCCTTAACTGTAGACCGCCACGAGAACGTAGTTATTTTAGTCACAATCACAATTACGGTTACGAGAAAGGTAGTGCAACATCTTGCTGTCTAGAAATAGTGTATTAATAGTGTGTAAATGGTATATTAAATTATGGGAATCTCGTGACCCTCGAGTCTCACGGCAGAAAAACGAATTATAATCAATGATTTTGATCTGAAATTAGTCGCTTAGATTATTTTAAGAATGGTCAAATTTACTCGATTATGCTTCCGTTTACTTTCGTCAACATTCAAAGTAAACATTCGCATTGGGCATTTACAGAAATAATTTGCATATTTCGAAGCTGTAAGCGATGAGTCTCAACACAATATTTCATTCCGTGTATATACCGCTCGTTATATTTCGAGAAGTTCGTACAAATTACATCGAGAAGTTCATACAACGGTGATTCTTTCCAGACGCGTATCAAACGATGCGCGAAAATTCGCGCTTCGGTCGCTATTGTCCGCCGTCTCGTATGCATCGGCGGAGCGGTAGACCTTTCGTGAACGGTATATATCGAGAGCGCGAGTACTTAGTGTTTGAATTATACCAAGTCGCGGGTACAATGTCTCGCCGCCATTTTCAATAAGAGCTAAGACAACCGTAGACAGGCTTACGCGGCATATTATGCGGAGATTTGGTGATTTGCATAAAGCTAGTTCGTGTTGGCGGTGAATGCTCCCTCTCCCTCTCTCTCTCTCTCTCTCGCGCGCGAGAGGCGCTGGGACGGCGGATAGAGAGATCGTTTGGTTAAACGACGAACGAGGAAAGAGAAACTCCGAGACAGAGTCGGTTGCGGGTGGTCGTGGGAGGGAGACAGAATTTCGGCTCTACGATCGCTGAAATTTCCCGCGATGAATCTTATCGGGGCGAATGCATAATTTCTCGGTATAATGTAGCCTTATCGGAGAACATTGTTGTACCGCGTGACGGGACGAGGAAAGCACTCGTTCGTCAGGCTGTCCGATTGCCCCGCGATTCCCTGCCACGGAATTTAATTCCGGCAGAAATTGATTGATACGCAAATTCCTGTTTATCTCCTATGCACGGCATACGGCTCGCGCTCTCAGGAATCCGAGGTAATGAAATCATGAGCTCGGAGTCGAAACTATACGGTCAGCGTCGGAGAGTTATTATTTATCGCAGGAATTACGAGGCGTCGAGGGTTGCAGCGTGCCCGTGTACACGATAATTTATTGCGTTATCGGTAAACGGATATCAGTTTTACGCGCGCGATGGAACGATTCGTTCGATTCGTTATGAAATCAAGGGAGAGAAGCTCTTGTCTCGGGCCAAGTACAAATACGCGAGACAAGACCTTGTATCTTTTCCGGAAAGAACGAACGGGGGTTTTCGAGGTGGTCAAACCGCATTAAAAAATTAATTTGTTTAAAAAGTGCAATATCCTTCGGACAGCCCGCGTCGGGATGAGTAATTTGTACATGATTTGATCAAAATTGGTCCAGCCAATCACGAGATATGGGATTCTACTTTCAAAAAATAATCTTCTCGCCACTGACTGAACGATTAAATAACACCGTTAAATAAATGGTAAATGGTGAAATAATATGCCCTCGTGGACATATTCAAATCTCGTTATTCGAAAAATTGCCGACTGTGCTTGATCTCGTCGCAAATGCATTCCGCGACACTTCATCTAATTTCCCTAAAAATCCTTTTGTTTGTAACTCCAGTTTGGAGTTTCTTAAACTCCGCGGATATCTCTGAGCGAGACGAGCAGTTTCCGATTGGTCTTTTACCAAACGACACTCGAAGGTTCGCCGATATAGCCGGCGGATACGATTTTTGGTTAACTCGACGAGCTCTCCGAGTACCTTGAAACTGACTACGGTTACGGAAAGTTCCAAGTGCGACAGTCTCCGCGTGGATTCACCGCGGTATCGTAATAAATTCCCTTTCAATGAACTCGCAACGTTGTCTATCGATTTTGCCAGAACTCTCCCGAAGATCCCCGACGGCCGAACAATTGGTCGACGGTCCTTTTGTCCAAAGTCCACTCCTCTCTCTCTCTCTCTCCGAGTCTCCGTTGCAGTGTCCTTAACCTACCGAGTGGAATCGCTACTCGAGTCTCTCTCGATTTTGTACCTTGTTCGCTAGTCCTCCTAAGTCTTCCTCCGTAGCTGCACAGAATACCGTGATCGGTTAACGGGAACCTTTACGTTCGGTCTCCAGTTTCTCGCGCTACATCACATTTTCCGGCTTCTCGTAGGACGCTCGAAGCTAATGAATACTCTGTAATCCAATTTATCCGCGACCGATACGATTAGCGAAAATTACGGGCAGCCTCGCGTTATCGCGAGAGATAAGAGGCTCCTTTGAACCGAATCCGAGATGAGCGTCGGTCGTCGGAGATACGAATCTCGTCGCGAGCCACATTTTTAGAAAATTGAGGATGAAAAAGTAGGTTCGAGAATACCTGTCGTCCTCTCAAAAGATAAAGGCTTTCCAGATCGTTCTGTTTGCAACTTCAGGATTCTCCGTGGTTCTTGTCTCCCCCCTTTCCCACCCTCCCCCGTTCATCCCTTTGAATTCTCAGATTATTCGCCCCTCGCGCAATATATTCTCCGACCCGCCGAATCGAAAGTCCGCTTCCATTTATCGAAAGATAACTGACGCGCCCCCGCAGACACTCGATTAAAATCAAATTTCTCCGCATCGCCGCGGCTGTATAAATAATTTAAACTTCAATTCCATTCATCGGGAAGCAGCCCCCCCACCCTTCCCTCTTTCCGCGTTACGAAAAGTCGAAGCGAAATTTCACCTTCTACCAACTGTCACCGGGGGTTAATAATCGAGCCCTATATATTCCGAGTATCCTCGATTATTCCCCCGAATCGCAGCCACCGGCGGAATAGAGAGCGGCGAGCGTGAGGGGGAGGGGGGGGGGAGTGCGAGGTGGATTCAAAGCGTTATCCATTATTCCGATGGAACGTGGCAGCGCAGCCTTGGCGGTGAAGTAAATCGCGCGATTTTCATCGACGATGTAGAGAGAGATGGAACGGGCAACCCTTCTAACTTCCCAGCTCCCATCTCAACCCTCCTCCCCTCCCCTCCCATTCCCACCCTCCCGGCCGTCTCGCCACCCTTTTCCCCGTCGGGACGGTGGCAATCTTCCCCGTCTTCGACGATCTCAAGATTTCCTCTCGATCTCGCGTCGTAGATAGGAAAGGTCGCGTTCTCCGCCCCCCCCCCCCCCAACCCCCGTGAAGACCTCACGACGAAGCTACGAAATCTCTACCGTCTCCTCCACTTTCCTCCCTCTCTTCCGTCTTCTTCCGCCTTTCGACTCATCCTCCGTTCTCCTCTATACGCCGGCACGCTTGATATCCCTTCGATTCCGAGGGAAAGAGAGCCCGGGGGTTGACTCGCGGATGAATATTCTGCCCCCCCGGTGAATTCATAACGTTCATTTGTGCACGGCTCGGTGACTCATATCTTCGCCGATGTTCGCG
Source organism: Pemphredon lugubris (assembly GCA_933228935.1). Classification (NCBI taxonomy): domain Eukaryota; kingdom Metazoa; phylum Arthropoda; class Insecta; order Hymenoptera; family Crabronidae; genus Pemphredon; species Pemphredon lugubris. The sequence continues at coordinate 5,782,497 of OW121819.1, read as the reverse complement.
GGGTACGCGTAGACAAGTAAGTAGGTACATATCTATTTGGCCACGTACCCGTCGGTGGTATCTTTTTTCGTATTCGAATCTAACCGACGACGAGGTCGAGGAACCGTATCCCTTTATTCGCATCGACCCTCGTATCCGTTGCCTCACCGCGAAATAATATGACCTACGATCCAAGACCTACGACCCGCGACCCCCTTGAGCCTCCGCGGACTCTCTCCGGACCACTCGAGAGCGCCAACCTATTTTCATCGTGGATCCCGAGAGGGTGGAGGGGTGGTGCGACGGGAGAGAGAGGGGGGAGGAGTAACGATAAGAGGACGGCAGGGAAGAAGGTTAGCTTGGCGAAGGTGGGCGACTCGGGGGGTGGGAAAAGGGAGAGGGCGAGAGAGCGAGAGAGGGCGTGTTTGGGAACCCTTTTGCGGGCGCTCGACGATGCCGTGCCGAGCCGAAGACAATGGCGCGGGGCAAAAGCGAGGCGGGTCTCGGTGGAAACAGAAGACGGGTTAGCCGGTATAAAGCAAACCGTGTCTAGGAAGAGGATTCGTTCTTCCGCCTCTCTCTCTCTCTCTCTCTCTTCTTCTCCTTCCCCTCCTTTCCTTTCAATTTTCTACTTGCTTTCTTCTCGCCGCCAGGTTATATACCCTCTTTTATTCTTTTTCGAGCACTTCGTGCGGGCTGGATTGTATTCTCATGGTTACTTATTCTACCGTTTCTTCTGTTTTGCTTTCAATTCCTCCTCCTCCCCTCCCCGCACCGGCGTATCTACGGGTAGAATCGTAATATTTTATTTTGAGTTACACCTGTACCGCCCTTAACGTTCTGCGGACGCTATCACGCCGCACAGAAGATAGGTAGCCCTACCCTCGCGAGATCTCGGTATCGTCGGGCGTATGAGAGTCTTTGCGGATCCTCGTAACAGTTTTCTGCTCCGCGTTATTTTGCGCGCGAGGGGTTTATTTCTGGTCAACCCAGTTATACTTCTTTTTTTTTTTTGGGACATCTCACTCGTGAAAGGCGCCGTGCTTACTCCTCCTCCTCCCTTTGGTTCATACCCGACGGTTAACCCACTTCTTTTCCCTTTTTTTTTTTTTTCGTTTTTTCTCCTTGCGCGTTCCGTTAACGCGGCCGTCTTTACGTGGTTTACTTCCATTTATTTCCCTGGTGTTCCACATTTTCATCTACTTTCCCTGATTACCGCTTACTTTTCGTTTCACTTTACTCCACCGAGATTTACCTACGATACGACCCGATTCCGCGATCCGACCTCGTTCTCTCCATTGGTATAGTTAAAAATCAGGGTATCGCGCGATTCCGAGGAAAGATACGATTTTCCTTATTTCTCGAAATTTGTCACTCGATGTTTTCCAATTCCGTAGCTTCCATCGACGGGCGGGGGCGTTTCTCCTTCAGTTTTATTTCCGCGGAAACGACGCATCCGTCGGGCGGTTTAACCACTTCGGTGGTTCCGGCGGATTGGTAATTGCAAAGTATGTTTAGCCGAAGATCTTGAGTCGTGTATCGTAGCTAGGAAAAGCTCGTTATAACCCGAAATTTTCCTATATCCGAATCCAGGAAAAAAAAAAAGTATGAGACAACGATTAACCGTGTCTCTTCGGCGAGAAGAAACCTGTACGTCTATAGAAATGCACGCTAATGCTCCTTCCAAAGCGCTGCACTTTTACGGCGAAATCCTGGCAAAAGAGTCTCGTCGAAACGTACGTGACTCGCTGTCGATTACAGGAATGCAAAACCGACGCGAACAAAAAAAAAAAAGTATCGCGGAAATCGACCGATCCCTTTGAAAGGAAATTCGCTTTTACCGACAATTATCGTTCGGTGGACAGAGAGCCGGACAACAGAATTGACAAAAATTTCTCTTTGCCAATTCGAAATACTAACCCGTAGATAACCCCCCGTTTGCGATCACCCGGGTTCCAGCGTTAACGAGAAACATTATAATTCGCATCTCGCTAGGACACGTTTCTGCTCTGGGAAAATAAAAAAAGAACGACGCTAGCAGCAGCGGTTTGTCTTTCAACTAACGCGTAACGGTTACAAAGATGTCGTTAATTATATCGAGTTTAAGAGTGTTCTTTGATGTGGTTCATCGCGCCGTGTCGTTGGCTACGGCGGGTTAGGGGGGGGGACATCGATGAATCGATATATCGTTATTACGTTCCAGGTATTATCGCTTCGGTACTGCGACCGCTTAATCAAGGTGATCGCCCTCGGTGCCTTTGATACGGTCTTTCATGCAACTACAATGGCGACTACCGCTTAGCGTCGATCAAATAATATTCCTCGGTGCAAACCCTCCGTTAGAGGCTTTAACAATCGTTTCGCCAGATAGGGGACGAACGTGTTGCACGAATACCGCGTTGAGATTCGCATACCCGATACCGATGGTCGTTAAGTTCGCTACCAACATTCGGAATGTCGGTGCCGCGCGAATCGTAACGAAACTTCTCTCCCTTACCACCGACCGTCTCGTTCCAATAAATCGGTTCCTATGAACTGTATTTCGCTATTATTATGGAATAAACTCTTATCGTTGGCCGAGCCTGACTACTAAACGTCCCGCTACCGATTGTCGCGTTCTAATTAATTTGTTATCGCTGTCCGCCATTTATGAGTGTAACCGTAACCGCTGTCCGATCACGATTTCTTTTCTACCGAGGTTTTTTAATATTCGTCGTGATTTACTACCGATTCTCTTCTTCTACCAAAGACGTTACCAACTGTTGCGTGTAAAATGGACATGCGTCTGTTTACACGGGATTGCGAAGGAAAGGCGTAAAAGAATGCTCTGAAACACAGTGCGTGTGAAAGTTCAATTAACCGAGTATTGAATGCATCTAAAGTGAAGTTGTCCTGTGAAACTTCGCAATGATATTATAAAAGTGTTGCAAGTTGCAGGAAATATTTCTAGATTTAATCTTACGCGATTCACAGAACCCATTTCCGCGGAAAACTTATTTACACCGCTAATAATATTTTTGTAGCGGGAGTATTATTTTAACTGAAGAATGCAACGAAGAGCGGTGCCGAGGTGTGAACCTAGAAATTTCTCAAGGTCCTCGATGCCTAGGTATATCTATATATCATTCGTCCAGAGTAGGAGGCTGATACGAGTGCCTCACAAACGATGTCCTTTGATTTTCTGCGAATTGCCTGTTTTTCCTTACAACTCGACATCAGCGATTGTTTCTTCTCGCCAAAATCGTTCCCCCGGAGTGACCCCGAATACCGAAACTATTATCACTAATCTCCCCACTTTTGCCAAATCGCTCGTTATTAACTTTTCCCGACCACCGATTGTCCTTCGTTAGCAACCGCTCTCCGCTACCGGATCTCTCGAGAGTAACGCGATAATTTAATGGCGGAATCTCGAGAGATACAACCGTTAACTACGTACGGTACAGAAACTTCAGCCGAGAAACAGGGGGGGGGGAGGGGTAAAGTAAGCCACTCATTCTGATCACGAAAACGATTTCCTCCCGGCTCTTTTCTCTTTGCCGTGCCGAGTGTTTCTCGTATTCTCCAAAGAATCCGGCGCACCTATTCCGGGGCATAAAAAGGCCTCGTTTTACCTCTTCAGCCTGAAAGACCATCCAACGGAGAGGGTTTTCCATCCACCACGGTATGGTAAGCTTCATTCAGCCGGTTACTCGCCTTCCCCCCCCCCCCCTCCCCCTCCCCTCCACCCCGCGCTTCCCCTTTCTTCACCGTTCGCCGCGTGTTTCGAGAAGTCGGTCGAAGAAGCGAAACTGGGAAGTGAACATCGCGACGCCACTGTACGGACGGCATCGCCGCCGTCGGCCTCAAAACTTTCAATTACGCTCGCGTAAGCGTGTCGGTATATCCAGATACACCCTTCTGGCTCCAGTCGAACCACCTAAGCTCCCTATTCCCGAGGGATCAAGTCCATCTGATTACCGGTAATGGGGTTGCGTTTTAAGCCACATCCCTTTTCCAACAAAAGCTATCGGACGTTTCTCTCGATTTTGTTTCCCCCCCCCTCTCTCTCTCTCTTTCTTTTTTTTTTTATTCGAATTGGATTTTTCGCAGATTCGAACAAGAATCTCTTTTTCTCGACTCGTGGGAACGTCGATGTTTTTCCCTCGCATATACTGATACGCGCTCACGCTCCTCCTTCTTCTTTTTTCTTTTTCTTTTTGCTCTCATTTTATTCAATTTCGGAATGAAAAATCAAACCGTCCGTGCGGGAAGAATTTTTTATAAGCCGCGAAATGGATCGAGGTTTATGTTTCCATCATTGATCGGGGGAGCGAAAGAAGCGTAAACAAGTCCGCTCTGTAAATTCAATCGGTTGCGCGCGCGCTGTAGCTGCCGTGGCAATGGTCGGAATTTAAATTGAAATAAATCCTGCTGCTCGGTCACGGGGAGCGGTGCGAAATAAAAAAAAAGAGGGGGGAAAAAAAAAGAAGAGGAAGAAGAAGAAGAAACGCAAGAACGTTTCGATTCCCAAACCCCCACCCCCCCTCATCTCGCCAAGCAATTTCCTTCGTGCCTCTGATCGTCGATACACACCGTTGTTTTTCTCTCTTGACGCGCTTAATTAATCGCGGCTCACTTCGAACGAATCGATCTATCGCGCGCATCTATCTTCCTCGACTGAAAACTTTCAATCCCGCGGCGCATTCGAATTTATGTACGCTAATGCATCCACGATAATTGGTGAAAAATTCTGCTCGTTGGCTCTGCCCGACGACCGCGAAATTGGGTTGCACCCCCGTTAAAAAAAAAAAAAAGAGAGAGGGAGAGAGAGGGAAAGAGAAAAATCTCATAGAGATAGATAGAGAAGCGGAGTGTGGGAGAGAGAGAGAGGGAGAGAGACGAAGCGGACGAGAGAAAACGGCAGCGAGAGACAGGTAGTCGAATTAATTTATACTAGAGAAACTTTGACGTGAACGAATGAGCCCGACGATCGCGTAACCGTGCGAGCCGCGCTTCGGTGTCGATGAAATTAATTGAAAACTTGTTTATTTATTGGCGGCTCGCTGCCGCCATGGAAGCGGCCCGGAAGTTTTTGGCTAACGTCGGCAGATCGCCGACGCGAGATTCGGCGCACAGGCAGGAGGTAATTGGGAATAGGATTTGGAGCACGAAAATAATTGGTTTCCCGCTTCCACCGTGAGAGGAGGCGGGAAGAGGGGGGTTTGAGCGAGGGGGTGAGGGGGGGGGTGGCGATGGGTTCGGAGCGCGAGGAGGGTTGGAAAGCGTATACCGCCCCGTATACGCAGTTACGCCATTTAACCTAGACCAATCGCTTATCGAAATCGTTCGCTCGCTAAATGTTTCTCTTCCCGTATTTTCTCCCGAAGAGAGAAATGCTGGCAAATTTGAAACCAGAAAAAAAAAACAAGAATCGCCGAACTGACATTTCGCGAGGGATATAAACCATCGTCGATGGGATTTTCAATAAAGTTCTTGCGTCGCTCGACGGACGACGCGTCGAATTTGCGAACGCATTTCAAATTTGAGTTTTATCGAGCGTACCTGACGACTAGTTCAACTTTTGTATCGATTCTGTTTAGACGTAACGGAGCTGTGTACGGGTACGAGAATATCGAATGATAGACAGTTATCGCATGGCGTTTTTACTTTACACCGAGAATACTCTGAGGCTCGCGTAAATGTTAAATGATCGCCGAGATCTACGAGTCTCGTTCGCTCCTTCTTTTCGGAGCGATTAAAAACTGCCAATTTATTGATTTATATTATTGAAAATTACCATACAGTAGTTGTTGCACCGACGACAATTAAACTCTATTCGGCGAATCAATTGCACTCGTCACACGTGATCGAAGTTGCCCGTTTATTATTGATCGAAGCTTTAATTTTCACGGAGGAATAAGATTCGTTGGAAGAATACTGTCAGTCATTCGAGAGATCATATTATCTTTCCACGACGCACTAGTCGCTTTCAGAGCCTTCGGATTTACGTGGAAGATCATCGCGAGGCATTTTCGCGTTTGAAGGGAGATTCGTATCGCGATTCAACTGTGTCGCGAGGAAACGATAATAAACTCTTTGGTTACGACGGGGGGCGCTCGCATTTATTCTCAAACTCCTGGCGGTAATCGCGGAAGTACGCGCGTAGGTGCGTGCGACGGCGATGCGAGTTTCAAGTAAATACCCACTTCGAAATTCGCGGTTGACGCATTGCGTTTATAGCATTTCCAGGACTCGCTCGGCTCGTTATCCCAACCGGTCGTTAAAGATTTTAGCGCTTAACGGCCGCCAAGAGACATTAAGACCTTCGCCAAGATCGCGCGCCTACGGAGCACTAAAATAGCAGCTTAATACATTATTAAGCTTTCCTGTCGCAATTATGCCCTTCGGAAATTGGGCGTTCTCGTCTTGAAGTTTATGAAAGTCGAAGAGTTACGGAAATACAGTTTCAACTACTCGACGTCTCCGTCGAGCGGGACAAATTTCATTTGAACAATTTTTTTCATATATATTAACACTAGGTTTACGGGACCCGTCAATTTGACGGATTTCAAATTTTGAAATAAAATATCCCAAAAACCGTAGCATTAATTTGAACCATTTTCAATCGTAAATTAATTCAGGCTTAAATTGAATAAATCGATTCTGTATAGAAAATGCTTATTTTCGTTTACCCGTCAATTTGACGGGTGCTCGTAGAAATGCTCGTAGAAACTCCCGTAAACCTAGTGTTAAGATTATTAAGTGCTAATAAAGCATACGTATCCTTGTACATATATTTCTATCCCCTACGTCGCTGTGTTGTATATCCTGGAGACAATAACCACGTCGTCGTTATTATTATACTTATTTCATCAAACATCCCCATCAAACAAGCCAACGAAACGTTACGCGCGACACGGTTCGGTACTTTCCTCCGAACACATAATTTTCACTAACGGACAGGCTAACATCCGTACGGCGAAATAAATGTACGAATAGCGTCGAGCTTTTTACCGAGTCGAAGAGCACTCCGATGGTAATACATATAACGCGTTGCATATAGTAGGCAACCAGCTATTCCTCGCCGAGGTTGTCGACAGTTACGGCAACACGTAGCCGCATAATCGTATGCAGATGCACGACTGGCCGTACACTCATCCGCCAAACTCCATTCGTACTCTACATGCAAATCGGTGCACTTCCAGGGAAGCCGCCGCGCCGGCAGTAGTTAGTGCCGTGTATGATCGACCGACTGGCCCCGTCTCTGGATTGGGCGCATCGCGGTTAAGCGTCGCGTATCGATGGAATGTAAATTCGGTTCTTAAGGATTCCTTAGTTCGAGTCGTCGGGAAAACGCCTGGTTCGTCGGCGATTTACCATTTAACGCGAATCGGATCGCTGGGTCGCTACGTATCACGGGAGGCCTACCGTGTAACGCGAATTCCTGCAAAGCGCCAGAAATATCGCGGCTATTGTATTCGTGTAACGCGATTCCCCTACAACGAGCCAAAATAATAAAACGCGAGGATTGAATTTCGTTCGATGAAATAAACGATACTTTTTGCATACGCTAATAATATATATTTCTTTTTTAACCAACAGCGCATACATGCCATTTATTTTGAAAATACCGTCCTGTTTGGTGAAATGTAAAAAAATAAAAGTTTGCACGGCAATGATTATTCGAAACGCGTTTGTTTGGATTATACGCGTTATGCGAAAACAATTTTCGTACATCATGATTTCTTGTAACGCGTAACGTATTAACCGCGTTGTACGGGAGTCTATTGTGCGGTATTGTAATTGAAATCGAATGAGGCGGAGTGGTTTGGCGTGTGCGCTCCTGATTATTGGGGGTTGGTGCGTGTTTCTGGACCAGTCAGAGGATTTTTTTTTGTTTTTTAGAATAATGAGTGAATAATTCGTTAACATATGTCACCATAATTCTCAGTCCCTTAGATAAAAAGTTGGAGATCTTTTGAGAGGCTGAGGATCATACCGGTTAAGTCAACTAAATAAAAAACTCAATTGCATCGCTGGAACTTTTGTTCACTCCATTGTAAATAAGCTGCTTGCGATAATTTTTGATATATTTCGGCCTTTAATTTGTTAAACGCAAAGTAATTACGGGAAATTTCGTATCTTACGTAGTCTGTGTTGGACATAGCTACCTCGGTACGGTCCAATCTCGTTACGAGAGGTTGCTCGGGGACTGTAGAGAGAACTACCTCTCAGAAAAATCGTAAATCTGTGTTTCCCCGTCGCTGCGACGCTAAGCGTTTGCTTTAACGAGTGGTAGCGACATACATGATTTGTTTCTAGCTATTCGTTATAAGCTTCGAGATGGGAAGAGGTGGCTAAATATAAAACTGTTTCGTCGCGAGGCTTTTCCGATCGTGAGTTGAAATACCGTTTCCCATTTCAAAAGATAGAATTTGATTAATTATATTTACCTACACTCTCGGATCATGAAGTAACCTTGACGATACTTGCAAAGAGCGACACCGTTCAAAATTCTGCCGTGTATTTATTTGTCGGAGGAGCACCCGAGATACGTTCTGATAATAAATTTTATAGGAAAAAAAAAATCCCATCTCGCGTTCCAATAGGTTCGAGCGGTAGTTGTTTCGTCGCGGAAATACGGGTGGATTCGCGAGCCGAAATCCAGCGCAACTCGAGCGGCGTTAAAAGCCAGTAACAAGATAGTACACTTGACATTGGAGTATCGGCGGAAAGCTTTCCGTGGTAAGTGGGAAAGTATGTTCCGCGCGTTATTGAATACGCAACTTTTTTATAAGCAACTCCTGCGACGAGAACGTCACCGCTGAAGCTGCGGCGTGAGCGGTTCCTTTATCCTCTCGCACTTTAAACCTGTAAACATCGTCAGTAGGATATAATGGATTATCAGTAGTAAAATCGCCGGACTCCGTTCGCGCTGGCAACGGGTACAGCGAACAACATTGTTACAAAGCGAACGTACGATGCAAGTTGCGAGCTTAATTTATGTAACGCGGCAAACGTGGCTGAACTTCCGCGAGCGTTTGTAATTTCAATAACTGACGTTACGCTGTGAAACGTGGTATTCGAGAAGATCGCGGAGGCGTATTTATCGCGTTCGTTCATGCGTACTTATCATATCTCCGGGGATAATTTATGCTGAAGTTATCGCGGGTAATCAGCGAACAATTAACATCTGATTTCAGTGGATTAAACCCTTATCCGGTAGGGGTGTATTTTACGGATATTTTTACGAACGGTAGACACTGCAATTATTATCGCCCTACGAAGATGTACGTGATTGGATTAAATTGCATTCGAATATTACTCGTTAAATTGTTCGTTTTAAAAATAGATGTTACGCGACGTGGATCTGCGGTTACTTTCGATGACACGCGAAAAACTTGGCTCAAACAGCTGTTCGATAGACAGGCTGTCGTCCCTCTCGTCACCGATACACGCACACCGTTCAAATCCTTTTTCGTTCCAGTCTTCGATCGCTCGCGGCTAAAGGGGCAATAGCCTGTCTATCGGTCCAACAGTTGTTTCGCGTAAGTGGTTTTTGAATGACCCTGTAACTAACCCTAAAAGTAGGTAACGTTTCGGGTATCGTGTACGGCGAGCCAACAAACCGCGGCATGTTTTTACCCTTAATAATTTTACCGATAATCGCGAGGCATCGAATTGATGAAAAATCGATGCAAAATTTTGTACATCTATCTATAAGGGTGCTATCGAACCTACACAGTTTCTCGTCATCACCCAACATCGCGTACATCCTCTTGATTACGTTGTAATCGATTACGCGTCGTCACTGTGTCGCCCGAACTTTAGTAACCTCCTTTCGATTAATCCGTGCGAGTAGACTTTACCCAACGGTAACTAACCTATCGCTCGCAGTTAATTAATAAAGAAAGTAAACAACGCGCCGAGTCTACTGTATCGGATTTTGAGGAGAAAAGAATTTTAACGACGGCCACTCGACGCCATTAACCACGAATATTCCGTTCCGTCGCGGAGCTACATTACGCACTGCTTTTGCGTTCCGCTCGACAGAACGTAAATATGAATGAGCGCGAGAGTCTACGCCGTAGTAGGCTCTTTACTCTTTATGCAGATGCACGGTACGAAGTTTTAATTAAAGAAATTTATGGGCCGCGGCGCGACGTTTAACGGTATCACGGATGTTCCCTCTCGTTTGCCTTTTGCCCGCTTTGTTCCTCCTCTCGCCGTCCCTTCCCTCCCTTATCCCCCCCACCCCCGCCGCCACCAACCTTAACCACCATTTTTAGTTTGTATACCCGAAGCGAACGCACGACGAATGGCTCGTACGCTTCACTTTTATTCCCCCCCCACCCTCACTTTTTTTTTCAAGAAGCATTCCTTTTTATCGAATAATTTATCTGGCGCCGAGTACGTCATTCCACTTCCGTCCGGTCGTTAAATCGCGAATTTCGAAGTTCCACGAACTCGGCATTGTTTCGCTTCTTTTCGCGTTCACTCACGCATCAAACGCGTTAACTACGCATCCCCCCCGGTGTCTGGAAAACAAGCGTTTATAACATCTCGTGGCCCTTTTCCAGTGCATTTTCCAACCGTCGCTGCTCGGCCCCAGTTGGCAGATGTTTGTGTTCCGGAAATGCCCCCGCAGCAGCTGAATTACGGGAAACATAACGAGCCGCACAAAGATTACCCTTGCCTCGCAGCGTATCTGACGGCGCGCAAATTCAACCAATTTTCGTTTAATCCCCGTCTAATTTATAATTTCAAACCGCGCAAAGGGACTAACTGTTCGTCTTAATTTTTTTTCTAAATAACTAGTAATCTCGCTGCGATCTCTTATTACCGGTGACATTTTATTATCGATATCACCAATCTCCAACTAACAGCGAACGAATCCCATTATCATCAGCTATCAAGCGACTGATATCAGTGTCCGTCGTAAAAGTATCCGGGCACGCGTACGATGTTTCTTTGTGTCCCCTTCCATTCTCCACCCCTCCATCCCCCTTCTACGTTGCCCGCGAGGTGGGGGGGGGGATAGCGATTATTCACGCTCCATCCACCCCAACCGCAAAATCCTTCCTTTCTACATCAAAGTCTGTTTCACGCCCAGTTTCCTTCGAGTGTGCATCCATTCCCCTCACTCGTCGCGGCACGTAGAGACGCTCGTGTACACACCCACAGGCCAGGTAGTGGCGCGCGAACCTTTCGGGTCAGACTCGACGATACATTTTCGCGTCAGCGTCGTGGAACTAACAATGAAATTTATCCGTTGTCGCGATGGGTAATCCAGGATCTTTCGTAAATGTCTGGCTGAGGTTTGTTTTTCGAGCAGACCAGGGACTCGCGTCGCTTCGTTGGATTCGGAAATTCGAGTTAATCCCGCGGTACTGGGGTTTAATCAAAATTTTTGGTAGAATTGGAAATCACTTTATCTCGGTATTCGTTTGTACCAAGGGTTGTCAAACTTTTCTTTACTCGAGGGTCCCGTTTATACCTTTACGTATGTGGTTCCACGTATACACGTATTTAATATTCCTAAGTAAAATATTTTTTTGTGGGTTAGTAAAAGCTCATAATTGAACAATTAAACAATTTCTGAATCGTTCCTGCGGAATCGCTCCACCTGACATTTTGTAGTATCGATGAATTAACTATATTGATTCTCGTAGATAAAATTAAAACAGCTTTTCTTTTTCGCTTTCCGATAAATTGTGATGGTTTCTACTTATCGTAATAACGTTTTATACAAGGTGGAACGTTTAAATGGAAATGCCTGAGTGTCTTTGTTACTTGCTGATGTACGAGAAAGAATTTTTCGCGAAAAACATGGAGAGTTAGATGGAACGAATGTGGGGACAGAAAGAAATGTCCTTCGCGATCATTTTTATCCGCCGAGTTTTTACGTATATTTTTATAAGCAAGGAAGGTACTCGCGCGTTTCCAATTAAACCCTTCACGCGTATATCGTTTTACATAATTTCTGTACGATTCCATTCTTTTTGTGAACATCGAATATCGAGAAGAGACACACGATGATACGCGTGAAACCAAACGTTCACCACGGAGCGTGTTTCTGTCGCTCAACTGTTCAAAGATTTCCGTGGCTGTCCAATAAATGTCTTTGGCTCCACCCAGGCAAGAATACTGTTTCCAAGATAAAGGAAGAAACAAGATTGAAAATACGTGGATATAAAGAAATTCCTAAGTATCCCCTTAGAACCGTTGAGCCGGTACGAATAATAAAAAGGCAAAAAAAAACGAACTTAAAATACCTAACGAAATAAGAAGAAACCTCGACGTGGCTCGTTAAAGAATCCGTAATCCAATCTAACAGTAGAACCCGGTACGAAATCTAAAATGTAAGGTTCCGAAACTGACATAATAAAACGGTCGTCCTTAACGTCCTGTACTTGAAAAATTCCATTTTTCCGAGAAAAAGATTATGAGAGCAATCCAAGTTTACTAGGTCTCGAATTTACTTTGGATTAGTATTGGAGAACGCCATGAGTCCGTGAAGAAGCGGGTGGGTGGTTCGTGGACCGGGAGGGGAGTAGGGGGTGGAGGCAGCATAAGAGGGGATAGAGAATACAAGAGGACATGGAAAAGGCAGGGCGGGTGCGGAGCGAACTTTCGCGATTTCTCCGCGAAACTTATTCCATAAAGATTCTTGTCAAAACTTTCTTATTGCCAAATAAAAAGTCAAAACTGCGTGCATCCCGAACCGGAAGGAATAGGTGGCTGGCATGGGATGCACGATCGCTAATATAGGGGGGAACAGCTTTGACTCGCCGGATACCAATACCGACGGTCTTCTATGCACTCGAGAATATCGATATTGTATTCTGCCGAGGATATATTTCGCCGGTATTACGGATAAACCAAACGTTCGCTCACCGGACCGGCATAGCGAGCGATGGGAAATATATCAACGTTATTAAATTATATATCCATTCGACGTTGTACGCGGAAGATCGATGGGTACGATCGCGGGGATAGCGGAGTCGAACGTTAATACTTCGAGTGGGATAATATAAGTTTTTCAACGATTTTGGATTTCTTTCGCGTCTCGATAGGGACGCTCGACCGTCTCGACGCAATTCTATTGAGACATTTACATAAGTTGAGAGCATCAAATTCATATCTTCCGGCAAAGAAAATGCACCTTGGGTCTCTTGATATTTTTCACGTGTACTCGAGGAAACTTCAAATTGTAGCTTCGATTTACTTTGAAATTGTCATAATTATTTACGACGAAATCAAGAGACAAGATCTTATCTCGGGTCAAGTACAAATACGCGAGACTAGACCTTGTATCATTTTGAATAATATTAAAAAAAAAAACAATATTTTCCTCTCTACGAAAAATCCTAAATAAAAATAGAAAGAGATTAACAATTAGTAAAATCTCGATCCAAAAGAGCCTGCATGTATTCCATACTAATCAAAACTACAATCTTAAGTTGTCCCCCAATATTTTCTTATCTCGAGAGACGCGAAATATCAGAAACCAGATGGACGTCAACGCGGATCCGCGGTGAATATTCCGGTTCGCGTGGGCGTTAGGAAAATCCATTTCCATCTTTATCACTTATACGTCGATCGTTACCAATATACGCCGGTGGAGGACAGGTAGTTGAATTAAACTCCCTGGTCCAATAACGGCATTGGTCACACCAGTTCCGCACTTCGCACCGCCGCCTCCGGATTAAATCATCCCACCGATTCGAGCGTCGCCGCTCAAATCTTCCGTCGTTCTCGTTACATTACATTCCCCGGATGCTAACTAGAAATTCCCCATTCTTATAAAAACTTCGACGATACAACTCGCATTCCACGAGTAGCAATCAACGTTTCGACTTACCGTATTCCTCGAGACCGGCTCGCCAATGAAACCGCAGTGCATTTTCTTTCCGCGTTGTTCCCGTTCACCGCGAACGTACGAATTTTCAATCCGCGCTCGCGTCCAATACTCGCCACGACAATTTCAATTTCGTTCTCCCATTCGGATGATCGGGAATAATACCCCCCGCTCAGTTCTTTTTTCTCTCTCTCCCCATTTTTTTTCGGAAATTCCAGCGATCTCTCCAACGAGCGACGGGCATTTCGGTACGTTCGTTTCAACCGCGCAACGGGCGAGGAATCGGCGAGCGAGAGCGGGACGGGGCAGTGTTTCGTATCGCGTCACCGCTGAAACAAAAAAAAAATAAAATAAAATTCGCACAAAACATCGGCCAAGTACCGGCGCGACGCTTCTCGCGAAATTCCGTGCGCTCGTGAATCGCGATATAAATCGTCGACGATCCGTGTGTATTCCAGTTATTTGCCTTACATTAATTTTCGATTCGCGGAAATTCGCAACCGGCGTCCGGTGATCACGACGAGCCGTGTCAGCAATTTCAATATTCCGATGGCACGTCAGACAATCCGCGAACGGGACCGTCGGACGGACGTGGTTCGCTCATTTTTTCTTTTTTTTTTTGGCCGTTGTTTTTATCGCGCTCCACGTTCGGCTGGCGCGAAAGTCGAACTTCAAACTAGCTCCCTATTTCGCCGAGACTCCAGGCAACGAAAGTCCGCAAAGGATTTGCAACTTTAAAGTGGCGAAAGCTACGGTCGAACTCTGGCAGAATTCCTCGCACGTTCGAACGATTGCAACTTCGGCATAGCAGCGAGAAGCCGACAAAGGTTGTTACGCTCCTCTCTTGCACCCCCCTCCCCTCCACCCCTCCACCACCTCCCACTCACCTTTTATGCGTACACCATTCGTAGCTTTTGTATTTCAAAGTTTTCCTAACAATATCGCGCTTGTGTGTAACCGAGTCGAGCGTGTGTATGAATGGGAAACGATTGAAAAGTAACCCCCTGCAGTTTCGTAACCGTGCGTAAGCGCGAGTGTGTGGGTTTCGCTTAAGTGAAATTAAATTGACTGGTATTGCGCGCGTAACTTTGTTTAGACGAGGAATCGTAGGTATGTGCGCGAAAGGGGTACATCGTCCTCAGACGCGCAAGATATCGTACATATATTTTATATAATATTTTATAATAGACCCTGAGAAACCAAAGTTGCACAGGATCTTCCACATCCCAAACTGTAGTTGTAGAGTTGACAATTCCCATTAGCATTACTCGAATTGGTACATATATTTCTCTTGTACTCCAATTATATCGAATGTTTAGTAAGCAATTGACACGGGCGAGGAGGGTTCCGGAAATATCTTAAGAAATATTTTAGTGATCACCTTTATTCAACATTTTTCTACCAACTATAATTGCGCAAATCATGATCCCAAAGATCGGTTAACTTCTGAGGGAACAATAGATACCACGATAGTTTCAACAACCCGAATGGAAGGTGAGACCTTCCACGTATACTTTGCACCAGGTACATAGTAGAGAGAGAGCTGCAGCAGCTAACTTTGGTTTCAACTTTCCTTCATGTTAGTTCTCCGATACGGTTACCGCGAGGCGAACTTGCGTTTCAGACATTAACGGAGATTTCAGAGTTCCCCGACCGAGTGGCATTCGATATTTCCTTTAAAGACGAAAGAAAAATACCCGACCGAGGCTCGATGTTTCTATTAATCTTTCAAAAATCGCTGCTAGAAATTCAATTCCAAACACGCCATTATCTTTGTTAGAATCTAACGAAGGAGATGACACTAGTCAAGATTATTCTAAAACGACGTAAAGCTACGAAAAATATAATTAAGGAAAACGGGTCAACGAAACAGACCCTGAGAAACCAAAGTTGCACAAGCTCTTCCACACCCCAAACTGCAGTTGTAGGGTTGACAATTCCCATTAGCATTACTCGAATTGGCGATAACGACTCTACGACAGAAATAGGGTCGTAAGAGGTTCTTATCCTCCATTAACCTAATTGTTTGATCGCTCGTAAGTATCATCCGGTTTTTCGTTTAACGATCCGCGTTTGACTTCCGACTATCGGATGATTCATGGTGTACATCCGGGGGCTTTAGCGAGATATCCCACGACTTTGAACGCAGGATTTCTTATTACCAAGAAAACAACAGTCGTGCCGTGTAGGCAACGCGGCCCGGTCGAGGTTATTTGGAATGCGGGAAAGTGTTGCGCACTTGACACAGAGAGCGAGGATTGGCGGAGGCCTGCCACGAATGTAGGAGTAGGGTTGTCGGCCAGAGTGTCGGAAGGGCAAAAGAAGCGAGAGCGAAGGGTTGGATGCTTCAGAGGTTTGTGTCCTCGTTACGCGTAGTACCGCGGCTCCTACCACGGTGGGAGGTTTTCCAACCATTTCTTAACGGGTAGTCCAAACATTTCGAGTGCGCCACCACTGTCGGGAAGAACGACTGACTTTCCCACCCGCTCGAGGTTACTCCAGTCACCCTTAAAGCCAGGTAAGGGGCTGTGCCGAACCGAATGAGAAATCTCGACGGGGGATTGCTATTCCCAGAAGATCCTCGTTTACTTTTCCTTCTTGACACGAAGTAGATAAGGAACGCCGAGATAAGCGGATGTTTTTATCAGGGGGCCTGTGTTCCGCTAACGTTGAGTTGTTATAAGCGCGGTAACACGGAGGGTCCCTCGGAACTTGAATATTCAGGGAACTCCCGGTTGTACGTGATTTTGCGCGAAGTCATTTTCCAAATGTTAGATGTGAAATTAAATGAAAATTTCGTTTTATTTTCCAGTCACGCGTGTCTCGCGATAGAGACGTGTGTCCCCCGTCATTCGCTCGTTGGCGAGGGGTATCTCGCGTCACGTTCGAAGTTCAGTGACGCTCTGTAATAAAGAACGATGAACATCGGTGTCGTACCTTCTACCTTGATAATGTATTGTACACAAAACCGGTAACAGGTGGGACAATACAGTTGCCCGTGTACGCTTGGCGGAATTCCAGATGCTTTTTACATCCGGTGCACCTCACTGCCAAAAATGATTACACGGCTAGACGGCGTCGGTGCCAAGAAATAACTGTCTTTCCGGCCGCCGCGACGCCCTCCGATCCCCGATATATGGAATGCTGGCAAAAAGAGTTTCCCCGGTCATTAATATCGAGCGTTACTCTTTTTAACGGGTTCGAGGTATCTCCAACATGAATTCTTCCGACGTAGTTCGATCGCTGATGCTTTCATCGCGACGCGGAATCGAAAGTAACGCGTTCGACCTAACGTTTTTTAAATATGAATCTTCAAAAATATCTGAGATCCCGAAAAAACTATTACACCCAATCCTCTAGGATAGAATAATTCTGGGTCTTGCACGTGGTGTTTTATGTAACTGAAATCGTGCCTTTGATAGAAATCATTTACTCTAAGAGGCAAATACATCGTGATGGAAAAAACAATTTTTTTTTAATTCCTACTTTTCGAGGTTTTAAGGTAAATTAATGGAACAATGTTTTGCCAATTATATAATGCATGCCTCCTCGAAATCATTCCTTTTCCAGCGGTGCTTTAAATGGACATTTCGCTCCAACAGAATATCTCGTCCATCAGAAATCGCATACTCGCAACCTCATCGCATAGTTATTCATGAGACGATATCGCGAGTGCGAATCTTTCGCTGGAAAGATTAAATGTGCTGTTTCATTGAAATCGAGTGCTCTACACGATTCGTACAAGCAAACAAACAAATGAACGCTCGTCTACAAATAGTTGGAAACGCGGCGAGCCAGAGACTGCCGGAGGGGGGAAAAGAGAGAGAGAGAGCGAGAGAGAAAGAGAAAGAGGGGTGGCGGACAATCGAGTGCCAAACGGGGTTGGTAGCGAACGAGCCGAGGTGGACGAGGCACGGATACGGGTTCGGTTGATAAGGGGGTGATGCGGGGTTAATCGCTGCATTCACACTCACCGGCTATCAAAGCCGCTCCGCTGCATCATAGCCGAGGGGTGGAATGCGCTTTGAAGCTTCCCGTGCACGGAGGGTGATCTGGAAAAGGTGAGGGGAGGGGTGGGGGTTGGGGTGGGGCTGGGGGGGTGGGAGATGGTCGTTACAGGATAGCTTTGGCGCAAGCAACATTGGCCAGTTGCTTCATCGACGACACGGAATTATAAGCCGTGGGATGGGATTACGCGATGGGATGTGTTCGTGCATTCTGACAGTCACGCGCAAGCTGTTTAGGGATGGTACAGTGGCGGATCGTAAGCTTCCATTTCAAATTGACTGCTTTGCAAATATTATTATGCTATTATATGTCGGGGTTGACAGATATTGAGTAGAGGGGATAAGGGAAGTTTTGGAGGGATAATTTTAATACATCTAAACGCGGGGTTTCTAAAATTACGTGATCAAGTACGAGAATTAGGAATGGACAGTTTCGTGATCGATAAGGAGATTCGATCTACGTGTATACGTGTCGCGTCTTATCGCTAACGTACTACGTGACGCGGTAACAGGAAGTGAACAGACGTATTTGGTTCTTGAGTATAATTTGTTTGGTGCGATAAGATCCACGGCGTAATGGACGAGTACAACTATCGCGCATAATTATTAAGATAGTGATTAACTTCTAAGATTCGCGTAATAATTTGTTTAGCAGGATTATCGAGAGCCACGAATGTTGTATTTCAAATTCTTTCGTAGATAAATATTATTAAAGTGCAGGCTTGAGCATAATTGATTAAAAACAACACCATTAAAGCGCGAAGTACGAGTATACAAAGTAGATCCGTTGTTGTTCAAAAGTTCAATCTCACGCTTACGCACGTTTGCGTCCAATCGCTAATCCTCGTCGATTTCTCGACAATATTTATTCGACCGGTTCGCTAAGAAACCGTGGCCACGAATGGTCGTGAAAGCTTAACGATCGATACAGCGGACTATGTCCACGAGAAACTAATCGGCATAGTTGGAAAGCCGGCGGTTATCCTGGGGAATCCTACAGGATCGGTTGTCCCACCCTCGCGCTGCTGCGGTTGCATCTAACGATCCTTCCTAACCCCCAATGTCATCTCTACAACGCTGCTACGGCCTAATGTTCTGTATTACTTAGCAGTTTGGTCTACAAATGGATTTCGAGAGGGGCGGCAAGGGGAAACAGTAGATTTTTCCCGCACGATCTGCGAGAAAAGCTATCGCGATTTGACTGAA
Source organism: Pemphredon lugubris (assembly GCA_933228935.1). Taxonomy (NCBI): domain Eukaryota; kingdom Metazoa; phylum Arthropoda; class Insecta; order Hymenoptera; family Crabronidae; genus Pemphredon; species Pemphredon lugubris. Next base: position 5,763,465 of record OW121819.1, on the reverse strand, counting down.
AAATATGAATGGTCATTCGTTTGGGCGAATAATTTAACAGAAGCTGCTATCGCCTGCTATCGGGTCCGCATTATTCTGGAGAGAACGTATCGCGACATACTCGTTGCGGTGGCATTGTGCGCAAATCGGGAGGTGACGCGACCGATTTTTTTTTTTATATGTCCTACGCGAAATCGCGTTTTTGGGAGCATACAACAATTTTTTTCATCGTTCGATGGGTGTACTGCGGAATATCGATGCGCGAATTGGAGGTATCGTACCGAAGAATGGGTCGTCAATTCGATTGGAATTTAACATACTTTACCGGGACGAAGTGGAGTAGTGGTTTACAAAACACGTCGAAAAGGGACAAATGGTAATGACATGTACATGATTTTTGACATTATTGTTGGGGGGGAAAATTTGAAATCCGAATGAGTTCCCGAGTGCTCTCGATCGCAGGAAATATCTGAATAAAAGGTAACGAGTAACTTTAGATTTCCGAATGTCAAGCACTTGACGCGGTTGAACGACATCAAATCGAAATTCTTGACGTGACACGTTTCTCAATGCACGAACATTCCAATTATTCCCTAAACGGTTCGACTTCCGTGTAATAAAATATTTTCAAGTTTCTTAAAGAAGCTAAGTTATTTAACATCGTGAAATCGTATTATACATTAGTGCGACATAAAAATAAGAAATATACCTCACGCACGCTTCTCCTTCGCTTCGCTTAATGCCTCAATAATACAACGACCAATCAGAATTCGCGCGTATGAAAATATAAAATAAATAGAACCTTTAAACTTTGAACGTGTCGCGTCGCGAATTAAATATTTGAAAACTCGAATAAATATTTAATACTCATTGTCGATCGTGTCACAATGTACGCATCTCCCATAAAACATTAATTTACGGTCAACGTTTCGTCCCGCATCGAATCCTCAACGCAACGCGAATGAAACGTACGAAACACGTCGGCCGCACTATGCGCTATATTTCCCTCGTAATCATGCATCTCTCCCCGTCGCTTCCCCCCGCGATTCGATCAATCCCCGGCACGGCCTACGTCCTGTCATTTTTTGTTTGTATACGCGTATTAACCGGAGCACGTGGTCGCTAATATCTGCCATTTTTCCGTGCGCTCAATCGACCGTCGTCGTGCCATTCGTTCGATGTAACGTGGCGCGAGGAGCAACGCGAGAGAGCGAGGGAGGGGGGAGGGGCTCCGTTCCAGTTTTCAAAACAAAAAAAAAAATCGACATTGTCCGCCTCCGGGATCATCGTGTTCCCCGAAATGATACATCGTCGCGTTTCCCAACGCTTTAATCACGCGTCGCTCTGGCATATCACGAGAGCCGGATTCGCGTACTTTAACATTTCGTACCTGCTCGGCGCATTTTCCCAGAAAAACGATAAAACGCGCGCGAAGCGATACACGAGCGAGCACACGAACGGAACGTGTTACCTATATCCGCGTCCCTTTTCCCCCTTCCGTCTGACCTTCCGCGCGTATGCATGCATGCATCTGTACGTTCGTCTCTCTCTCTCTCTCTCTCTCTCTCTCTCTCTCTCTCTCTCTCTCTCTCTCTCTCTCTCTCTCTCTCTCTCTCCCTTCTTCCACCTCCCTCCCCCGCACCCAACACCTCTCATCCTTCCTCCCTGCTTTTCTCGACAAAAGAGACGGGTAGTTCGAAGGTTGCGACGGAATATGGGTCGATTCTAAGGTTCTAACCTACATTCGCGTCGCACAAACGAACCCCAACCGAACGCTCTGCCCACCCCCCTCTAACCACCCACCGAGACAGAGGTAGAAGGCATTCTACGATAGTGGCAGAGGGGGGCGCGTGGTAGTGGATATGCGGCAAAGGTAAAGGTCAGGTAAAGCGGGTGCTATCGACTGCTTTTATACGCGGAGGCACTTTCATCGGTACCGTTCCTTTTTTCCCCACTTTTTGTTTTCTATCGCGGTTCGTTCCTTTCTTGTTTTTAGCCCCTCATACTTTTAGCTTTTGTCGCTGCGTCGCTATCCAGGGGGGGGGGGGGGGGTGGGTGGTCGTCGAAGTTAATTGTCACGCGCGCAGAGGGGTATGTTGTTCGCTCGTGGTACCCTTTCTTTTTCTTTCTTTGTTTGGAAATATGTGCAGGTGGTCCCGGTAGTATTGTTAGAAAGAAATGCCACAGATACGGAAGGTTATTTGCCCGCCGAAAAACCTATCGGAAGCTTTTCGTACTTGGGCAGTTTACTGTTTTAATGGAAAACTGACTATCCGCGCGTTCAAGAACGGTTGGGTATATTTTTCAACGGAACTTAAAGCGATTGAACGCGTTAAGAGTTAATATCGATGCATACAATTAATCTAGTTCAGATTCGAACTCCGAATAAAATGATTTACGTTCGAATTGAAACAAAATCGCTCCAGCCCGGAATCAAACCTGGATCGCGAATACCTGTTAAGCCATTCCAGAGATATCCACTGTAGGCGATATAACATTATTATCAAATCTATGCAAAGTTATTATTTCTTCAATTAACTTTCCTTAACATTGTATATCACCCGCGCGACGCTGGTACGGTAGCGAAACTTAAAATCCTCGTCGGTCCAAAGAGAAAATTAAACGTGAACGGAAATGTCGAGGGACGGGGGATACGAAGAAAAAAGAAATTAAATATCCTCCATGGAAAACGTTTTGCCAAGGTAACGTCATTTTCGCGGGGAACGGAGATAAGCAAGGAACGCTGTTAAGGAGAAAGGCGACTCTTGATTTCGTGACCCCCGTCGTAGCATTCGGGGACGCTTGAGAATGAAATTGTTTCCAGCGTCCTCCTTTGTATTGTTTCTTTCATTTCAACTCGGACACAACGGGGACCGCCTCAAAGGTGAAAATAGTTGAAACTTGCCACGGGAAGAACATTCTTTCCGTTATCGATCGTTACTTTTAAAAAGCGCGATAACGGTGTCCGCCCGGAAGAAACTCGCTTGCCGATCCTAACCCGAAAGAAAAATAATAAGAGAAAGAAATTTCGTGTTTCGCCGATTCCTTACTTAACTCTGGCGAAAGCACGGATCCAGAAGAGAAAAGAAAAAAAAAAGAAAAAGAGTACGATAAAACTTTATCCTCCGTTAAATTAATATTCCGTCGCGGAATGAAGCTTATACTGGGAACCACTTGTTCAAGTAGTGAAGCCATTCGCTGATCAGACGGCCTGCCTTCGAGAGGCCTTGATCACTTATTTATATGCAGAATAATAATATCGGTACAAAGTGAAACCAGAATTCCTTAGCACAGCCTCTTCATTCTTCTCGATCGCGAGTCTCATTAATATTCCGAGTATTAAATCGCAATTATCTTTGGCCCGAATATTTTAAGTAGAATCAGACCTTCGTTATACCGCCGCGATCCTTTATGCACGGGCGAGTAGTCGTGTACTACAGAGATCGAACGGATCGACTACCGTGATTGCTGCTACGATTAGCAGAATTTTTTTTTTCTTTATCTCGACAAGTTGGCGGGCATCGTTTATGGTAAATCAAAAACTATATTTATCCCTTCGGCAGACGTTGCTGTATACAATAGTTTTTAAATGTTCAATTTTAGATCGGTTCTAAAACCGTTATGCCATTGTTTAATCATCGTTCAGTTTAAAAATACGCCTTAAAAATTGTATTCGAACCCAATGCCTACTTTTGGAAAATTGGACTGCTCGGAAAATATTGATTTTTAATTATATCTTTCCGTAGGTTCGCCGCATAAAATGTGCGCGTCCTTTATTTGCAAGTAATTTGAAGTTTTTGTACTTTTCAGAGTTCTTTTCCATTAGAAATTTAAATAGTCCACCGAAGAGGGTTCCGTTTACTTATCGATTAACTACCGATTGAGCACCGAGTCATCAGCGATTAGAATTGCAAATAAATGGCGTAACTGCTACAATAGGATTCGCACAAATCTGATTTGAAATTTTAATTGATTCCGTCGATTTATTTAAGCATTTATTTCATCGAACCGAGCACCATATGGTAGGAATAAATTCTGCCACGTCGTAAAGTAAAAAGATTGGTAAGTACAGTTTAAAAAAAAAAACTGCAGGTAACTTCGAAATCTCCGAGACGCCTGTACCTATAAATATTTTTCTGCTATATTTTAACGATTCCTTCGATCCCCTCCACTTCAATACGTTGAATTTTTTAAAAACTCGCGATCGTTTCCAAGATGAATGGATCTATGGATAAAAATATGTCATCGTTAATTTTGTGTTGGAATTTCGATCGTCGTCGATCAGTTCGCAATTAGTTATTTTGGCGATATAGATTCGTAGATTACATCTCACGATGATTGTGCGTCACGTTGCGCACGGTGCAACGTGATCCCGTCGAAGTTCAAAAACACACTCACTCTTGCCAGAGCGTTAACGAATGTCATAATTATATAAATTTATTACCGTAGTTTATAAATTGCATAAACGTACCGCTGCGCATTACGCAAGGAAATGAGTCTTGCAATTTAACGGAAGCCCAGAGCGTACCGACGGTATTTTATTACGGCAGCTTTGCCCGTAATTACGTGACAGGATCGTCGTTAGAGTGAGAAACGTGAAAGCGGCGAAATGTAACGGAGTAACGATAACAATTCTACAAAGAACCATGAAGTAGACTGCTGAATAAACAGAATCCTTAATTGTTTACTGGGAATCGCTTAGGCGAAAGTAATCATTTCGCGGAGGTAAAATGCATCGTTCTTCGTCGCGGTAGATCATTATCATCGGCGTACAAACTCGTTTTATTTGCACGGTCGAAGGGTACCATCGATCGATGCAGCGAGCGTTTCAGGTATCTAAAGGTCAGCGGTAAAGGTAAAGGTGCACGGGGCACCGGGTAATTGACTACCCTCACCCGATGGTATTTCCGCCTATGAATTACAAATTTCTGCATGTAATACCATCAACGTTCGCAAAGTACTAATTTAGTTTCTGGCATTCCACCGAACATTCGACCACGCGTCAATTTCGAATAATTGTTTATACGTTGGGCATAAAACTTGAATTGCAAAGTCGAGAAATCAACGTTGCGAAATGCAATTACCGTCGTATCGTTTGTCTCTGTTTGCATTACACCGTCTACTCGTGTAAGTACATTTTTGATACATTGCGTGCTACGAATTTATTGTCCTGTACGGCGAGACACTCGAAGCAGGAGAATCGAATAACTACCAGCATTTTTGGAATTGGAAGTATATATTTGAGGCGAAAGTTGTTAACCAACGTTGGTGACGTATTCTGGTCTCTGCAATATTTCCGTTATGGTTATGGTTATAGCGTCATTGCCATAAAGAGACTACTTTCTTACACGCGAGAATTATTCGTATCGCCCGAAATGAGGAGAGTATGATTCAGAAGATCGCAATCGTTTTATTTTGCGCAACGATCTCGAGTCAGCTCAAGATCTCCGCTCGCGTGATAAAAATATACCCAACGATTATACCACGCGAAACCGGAGAACCTCTCTTCACACGCGAAAATTTATCGTCGTGGAAAGAATGCAAATTCTCTGCCATCGAGTCGAAACCATTTTCGTGGATCCTCGACGCGAACGAGGGAAAAGAAAAAAGGGATGAGCGTACCGATTCCGTCTTCGCCGGCATCCGGTGCAAAACTTTTAATCCTCGAGGAAGAAATAAACGAGGCGAGAGGTGGAGGGGGGGAACGGATCTCGGTGGAAAAAAAGGTGGTACCTATTCGGCGTTGTTCCATTCCTCGGAGCGTGAAACAAACGACGCTGTCTGACGTCGAAGACCTAAAACACGCTTCGCGGCTGTAAAGTCTCGTGAGAGAGAGAGAGAGTTTGAGGAGGGGGGGGGGGTGGTAGAAGAGGTACGCGAGGGAACGGGAAGACAGACAAAGAGAAAGAATGGAGGGAGAAAAGTGGTGGAAAGAAGTTGAGAGAGTAGAGGAACGGAGGAAAGAGTTAAGCCGATAGGTTGCAGTGGGTCGAAAACAAAGGAGCCCTTTTTCCAGTAGCCGTGAAAGGAACCGAACAATTTAATCAGACGATCTCCGTCTTCGATCTCGCTTAGGGACGAGAGGAAGAGGAAGAAGGAGAAGAAACATGGGCACCACCTATTCACAATTTTTCCTCGGCTCTTCCGTCGATGGCGGGAATGGGAAGGAGGCAAAGAGAGTGAGAGAGAGTGAGAGAGAGAGGGCGAACGAAATATTCTTTCCCCTCCATTTCTTTCTTTCCGTCCGCCCAGCTCGTTTTTAATGCCTTTTTCTTCGTCGTCGTTCGTGACTGGAAAACCGCGTGACAGCGCCGGGAATAGAGGAAAAACCTTGGTTAAAACCTTTGACGTCGAGGAAACGTTCACTCCCACTCGCGATCGCGAAGTCGTTTTCTTCCGACGGTGGAGGGAGGGAGGAAGGGGGAGGGGGTGGGGGGTGTCCTTCCCGCGACGCGCGAGCAAGGAATGCTTTATGAGACACCGAATTTCGCTTCTTCGTGCTGCACTGCGTCGCGGCATTTTTAACGCCGTGACTCGAATCGCCCGATCGCTGCGGCTTTATCCGCGCACCGACGTTAAACATTTCGCGTACGGAAAATCGATGCAAATTAAATGAGTTCGCGTGCGCCATGTTCGGTTCCGCCGCAGGAGCTACACACTATGTCCCGTCCAATTGATTTTCGAACGCTCGAATGATCTTGCGACACTTCGCCGCGACTACTGTGTCGTACACCAGAAATTCGCTCGTCGAATAATTTAAGGAATGGGGTAGGCAAACTTCCGCGATCAAAAACGAATCTCTTTGACGCTTAACTTTCCGTGGAACGAATGAACCTGCCATTCGTGACTGCGATACATATTCTTCCGTTCCTTCTGCCAGTAATTTTAAAACGGGTCTCGGGTAAAAATTAGAATCACCGCTGAATATTTTGTCAGTCAAAGGTGCTGGAAATGTGTGTTCCGTACGTTATCCGAGGGTGGACACGATTCCAGGCGTAAGAAAATCTGAACTCAGAATTATAATGAATTCGCGACAGCGACGAGTGCCTGGAAAAGTGTCTCGGTTGGAATGCTCGGGGACGAGGGCATTTTAGGGAAATTCCTCTCACGACACTACCCGCCCCCCCAAAATCGTATGGAAAGCAACGTACTCGTAATTTTGAGAAAAATGACGAAAGTGTGTGTGGTCTGGTAACTCTCTTCGTCCTATCCCCTCGATTCCTTCGCTCGAGTTTTATTTACATTTTGCCAGGGAAACGAGCAACGGTTTATCTACCCGATGTTTTATTCATTCATCCGATAAGACCCGCTAATGCGTGTTTCTACTTTTACAATTTTCGATGTCACGAGACGATAATAAAGAGGGAACTCCCGAACCGGCAAAGCTGAGCGTGAAAATCTGATTATTGTATAGTTCCCGCGGACGGGTTGTATCCGGCTTGGCGAGAGACTAGAGGAGAGGAGGCGGAGATAGATACCGCTAGGTAATTTCGCGTTCTCGAATGCTGGTACGTAAATTGGATTTGCTGTACCCTGGCGGCTTCACGCGGAGAAGCGTCGTTCGTTATCGTCGTAGATCGTTATTGCGACTAAATTACGGCGAACAGTCGCCGTTATTATTGCGCTCCTTCCTTTCCCGCCTCGCGCGGTTCGTTTCAACGCCCGTGGCTTTGGCTGCCCTCCTGCCGTCGAATTCGACCGAAAGCGACGATATTTCGATCGTTTGTGTCAAACTAGCGTCTTGCTTACGGAACGGTTGGCTTCGAGCGTCTTTGGATATTACAAATTATTTGTCAAGTAATTGAGCGGGCATCTCCTGTTCATTTATGAATATTTTATTGCGTTAAATGACGTTCCACGCGCTGTCCTCTTCAAACGGGAAATATAATTGATTTAAATAATTATCCTTCAGCGAATAATAATTGTCATTTGTTGGCGTAGGTATAGTAGCTTTATTTTATCTCTCTCGTTTACTCTGTTCGTCTGTTTTTCAGCGCCGTACGAGCGGGAACTTGGACGTTCAAGCGTTCCCGTGTTTCGTTAATACTCCTTAGTTTTAACGCACCGGTGATTTTCATTTCTGAAACACTCATCGTCCGCGTCATGACTTTAGTAACGCGACCATAATTTTCAAGCGCCACATGGATCCGAGGGATCAGTTATATTAGTATCTTTGTTCTCCCCGACGATTTATTATTGGAATTAATTTCCTGTGCTAGCATAAATTCGAGTTTGCCGGATGTGGGCTAACCTTCCCAAATTTGTATAATCGAGAACCAGATGAACGTGGTCGGTATCGGAACTCTACTGCGATTCCTGACCATCCAGATATTTCCTACAGTCCGAAACGTAATACCTAAATTCGAGAAGTAACAGTGGCTCTGGAAGCTCGATAGAAATCTTCAGAGATTCTTACGCCCGCCACAAAAAGATATCTAAATAATTAATTCACTCTACGATCGTATTCGCGTTGGGTTACACCTAACCTCCTTTAAATATCTCCAACGAGCAAACGATCGTATCGATCGTCGTCGTCTCGGAAACAATGCGGCAATGCCTTAAATTCCGTTTGACGTTTACTCGATCGGCGACGCTCGGAGGAAAACGATATCTTCCCGAAGCGAAACAGAAAGCGGAACGTCCCTGCGTTTATTACAGAGAATGCAGTGATTTAAGTAACAGAGCGGCGTAAATCCGAGCGTTTCGTAATGTTCCTCGCGTAGCCATTGTTGAGGACGCTGTAGTACATTCGTCACAGGAATTACTTGGGAATGAACGTAGCGCTGTGCGGGTGATTTTTCAAAGGGGACATCCGGTGCTTCCACATACCTACCAGGCCGTGTCTGTGCGTCGCGTGACCGCCGCTCAAAAGGTCCCTCCGGGATCTTCGTGGAAAAAGCTTCGTGGCCCGGAAATCTTAGTAAGGCGAAGTAACGTGGGAATCGCGCGGGAGAGGTAAAACTTTTCTTTTTTTCGTTCTCTCTCTCTTCTTTCTCCTCCTCTTTCTCCACGGCACTTTTGAGGTCAGAAAATAATTGCGAGTGCCGCCGCGAAACAGGTACGACGCGAGCTTGAAATTATATGCCGCATAAATGCGATACGCGGGTAAAAGAGATGCGCCGCGGGGTTGGTGTAAATAAAAAAAAAAAAAAAAGCTCGATCAAATATTTAATTCACAGTCAGCGGGATTCGCGTAACGACGACGCAACCGCGTACGAGATGGCAAAAAAAAGGATCCCTCAGAACATACTCCCCGGTTAGTCATTAAAGTTTAACCGCGTTTAACAAGTTGAAAATAAAATGTTTGACATCGTTCGCCACGTTACTCGGTCCTGAGGATTTTTCACGATATTTCCTACGCGTCGCGTAGCAGATTTTCCCGCCAAGATCGATGAGGGCGTATTTGGAGCGCGTTCCTTCGGTCGTCTATGTTATTATTTTTATCAGTATTTAACCGTTGACCTATTTCCGACGTCCCGTGCCGTCGACATCCGCATTTCCAATCATTGGTAGAACACGTCCTCCCGATCAATTACCTTAATGGCATTTCTACCTCGGTCCTTAACTTTCGTCAAGTTTGCGATTACGTGTACCCGCCGCATTTTCGCGAGGAACCAAGTTTTTGCGGCCTACGAGTAATTTCGCGAAGCACGAGGAACGGTCGAGTAAGTCGATTAATCGGTACCTCGCGTCGATACACGCCGGCACGGATATCGTGCACGCGTAAGACGCGTCGGACTGTTTCATTCTGCGAGAATCGATGTAGAATGGATCGTATCGATCTTTGATAAACTGGAGCGAGGATTGACGAACGACCTAGCGATATTATTTTGGATAAGAACGTATTCGAATTTCTCCGGTTAATGCTCGGTAGTAAAAACGAACTGTCGACTATTAATACGGGAGATATTACAAACTTCGGATGCAAGATCGTCAATTGAAAACGTTATTAAATGCGCGTACGAGTTTCGGAGAGTTAACAGAGGAAATTAATGTATTAAATTTTTATGAGTATTTCATATTGCAAAATTGTTGCGAATGAAATTGTACCGTGAGCAAATACTGGCAATCGATACTGGCAACGGTGTCCATATGTATCCGTGAGTATCTGTAATATTTGACGCTGTTAATTAGAAGCATTGTAACTTTTTGTACTTCGTATCGTGAAGCGTTCTTGGTCGAAGTTTGCTTCGCGTGGTTTTTATTGAATATTACGTCAGCGTTTGAGAGTATCCTTTCTGCTGAAATAGATACGCGGGTAGATATTTAAACCTAGTGGTTCTTGTATAACTAATTAATGCTATGGATACTTATCGATGTTAGTATCGTCGACGACGCGTCGACTTCACGAATACAAATGTATCTCACGTAGATCAAGTAAAGGAACCATTTGCACGCTCCGTTTTTATGAAATCACTTCGCGAGGAGAGAACAATTTTTCATCTTTGTTTAGAATTCTTCTCAAAAAGGCAGAGAGAGAAAATACTTCTTCTTCTACCCGCCTCAGGGCGAAATACGATTTCTCGATATCGCGCAATGATTTCAAATCGTATGAAAACGATAAAAATATGAGTCACGCAATTTCTATTTCGACGTGTCCTCGAGTATCCTGAGCATTCCATGAATGTAGAAAGAGGCAACGAGTAATAAGGCCTTTACAAAGCTCAGCGGATACAATATGATATTTTCTAACGCTGACGTTCGCAACGGAAGTTTTTTGAAGCACACCCTTTGTACTTGTCATAAAATCATGAGAAGCAAAGCCCACTGGTACATTCCACTTCGAGCACAATCTTCCGTTCGTCGACTCCATTGTACGCGGAGAATACTGGGCACCAAAGTCGTAAAAGTTGTCTAGTACAATACTTCCTGTATTATGTTTGAATCCTCTCCGCGAAATTTCGTCAAACTCCGCGCCCAGTTTCGTCTTTCCAGCCATAAATTAAAGCTAAGCAAACGGAAGCTAAATCTTTGCGCTTCGTTTTGATGGTAATTGCCCGAAACGATTCCCAAATCCTTTCTGGATTATATTAAATTAATTATACCGAATTTAGAGTTTTATAGATACAAAAGTAAAAGCCAATGTAATTATTTTTGGTGTAATCGAGAAAATCATTACTCGTTACCAACTCGAACGATGTTTTTGTTACAGCTGCAATTCTCACTTCAGAGAATATACGTAGACATTTGACTGCGCTCGAACTCAATTATCTGCCACGGCACAACGCTAAAAGGAAAATGAGAATTTTTCTTCCGTATTTCGAGAAATCTGCAATTCTTCTTCCGGAAGGTCTCACTTCGTTCTCAGACGTTAAAGGTTTCTGATAGCGTATCGACGCGGCACGAAGAAAGGAGAAAAATGATTTTCTTCCGAGGGGAACGGTCGAGAGGAGATAAGGGATACGATATAAAGTGATTTCTAATTGTCAGGAGAGTCGAATACGCAGAAACGATGAAGGCGAAGCTAGAAATCGATTCGTCGAGTGCACGAGAGAGCCGGCAAAGACTATTGTCCGGTTTGCATTTGTCGATCGAAACGGACGAATATAAATATAGAGACGAAGATGGAAGGGGATCACCGACAAAAGATGGTGGAACGGCGAGAAGGTTCTCGAGAGAATGGAAATACGAGAGAGCAAAGATTGGAGGGTTTGCCCTTCTTTCTTTTCAACGAGGAATTAGCTTTTTTTCGGACGGTTCGGGCTGCGCAAACCGACGAAACGCGGATGGTAATCTTCGAGCTAATTAGGTAGCTAATACAGCGGAATGTAAGCAAAGAGCTTTAACGGGAAAGGCCAAAAACTGGTCGGGGATAAGGCGGATTCCAAAACTTTCCTCATACTTCGGTACATTAGAATTTTGAACGGCACGATCTTTAATTTTCATCGTCGGAGGGTTTCAGGGTTGCCGTAAAGTTTAGGGTATCGCGGATTATGAAAGGATTATAGGGCATTCGGTTTTTAGGAACGAAGCTAAAGGAATTTTACAGAGCTCGTGGTTTTAACACGAACGAAGAAGCGAGGAAAACGGTAGGAACGGAAAAAAGGTGGATGAAACTGATCCTGATGTATTACTGTCGGTATGAAAATATTTAATAGCAGTAGCGACGAGTGTATCTTTATTTGTGATTGATCATTCGGCGGACACATTCCGACATGAAGCGGAATATTATCAGTTTCCCGCGTAATGTTCAAGGTTGGTCATTTTCATTTGCAATTTTGAACTAATAGTAAGTTTAACGATTATATCGTTACTTGACGTTATAAATCATAATTATTTATATCGCGAAGAACAAATTTGCGTAAAGTATTTAACTCGAATCTGTGACTGCCAGGGTATTAACGGTACACATTTATCTTTCCCTTTGATAGACTTTCGATATTGCGAGAGGTCTTACAGGAGTACAAAGAAAAATGAGGAAATATGTTCGAGTGAGAGGTAAGTCCGGTGAACGATTGGACCGGGAGCTAATTAATTGCGAACTTTAAAAGTTCCGTAAACCTGCTCTTAATTTCTCGCAAAGTGCAAAGTTTAGTAGGAGGCATCGAAATAGTAAATGTAAGATTGTTATAAGCTTTAAAGAACATAAAAGTTGATAAAGCGATTATCGTAGACTTATTTTCTCGTACACCGTGCTTGACGGGGGAAGAATTCCCACGTGAAAAGCACATAAATAGAAGGGTGAGAGGGAAGAGGAAAAAAGTGGTACGTACCACGACGAATAAGAAAGAGGATTACAACGAGTGAGAAAGCTTTCGTCGTTGAATTCGAAAAAAAAGGAGGGGAGGAAAAACTAGAGGAGGGAGGAAAGCCGCGAGCCGTGTAAAGTGGGCAAAATAAGACCAACTCTTTTCACCTTGACGAATTTCAATTTCTCAGATAAACCGCGGTACTCGTTCCGTGCTCCGTGCGTACGCCGAAATTACGAGTCGACGGCGGGCGATTAAAGGAATTCGTTTCCGGCTCACGGGACCTACGGGAGTAAAAAAAAAAAAAGAAAAAATCACTCGACAGCGCTTAATCGTCGCGGTGGATCGAGGAAGAAGAAAACTGACGAGCGTGCTTTGCATTTCGAGCGAGTACTGTGCGAAACACGCTCGGTGCGATTAATTATGAACCGTTCGCAAAGTTTAACCTCCGTAGGGTTACGTAAATAATGCTTTTGGAACTATGACCTTGACATTCCCGCATAAACGCATGAACAGGAGTGGATTGAAATTCAAATTCAACTCGTACGCTCGTTCCCCGTCGCGATGCGCGTGAGGATATCGAGTTTCGTCCCGATGCGTTAATCCTGCGTTTAACGGGAAGAAACTGGATGAAGCGCGAGGCGCGTTATTCACAAAACAAAAAAAAAGCAAAATGAAAGAAAGCCCGCATGCGAGTGCCATTAAAGAAATCGTTTCAACCGACGATCCGTGCTACGCCCGAAATTCCCCCCGGTTCTCGTGAAAATCACGAAACCGAACGATTCCAATGAGCTACCAAAGCACGAACAAAGAAACCCTGATTACCCCTCATTACATAAATCATTCGAAAAAAAAAAGAAAAAGAAAGCAACCCCCTCCTGGAACGGAACGGAGAAAGCGTTTAGATGAGCGATAAATTTGGAACTTGAACGCGTGCGATTTTTCGCCGCGATAACGGCCGTGGAGGAGAAACGTCGGGAGGAGATAGTCTTCGAAAAGGTGTCGTGGAAAAAGGAGTCGCGAAAAGACGCGGCAACGTCGCCGTACCGGCTGCAGGGCGACGCTGGCGTCGCGGCCTGTCGCGGGGCGTCGGTAAGGGGTGGTGGCCGACTGGTAGGGGTAGACCGATCAATATGGCGGCAGGGGAGGGTGTGGCAGGGACACGGAGGGAACTTTCGGGGGTGGTTGACGGTGTGGATGAGGAGGGGGTGGCCGGGGGGGGAGGGGGGGGTGAACAGGTATACTCCGTTCGCCGCGATTCCATCGCGCCTCCGTGACCTTGAGCTTTTTTGCACCCCTCTCGGAGATGAACACAACCTCTCTCCCTCTCCCTTTCACCCTCCCACCCTTTACGTCTCCGTCTCGTAGATCCTCTCTTGTACCGGGGACAAACCGTTTGCGCGGACGATTACGCGCAACACCGGATGTTCGTCGTGCCGCGGAAACCGGACACTTTGGGGGGTTGGTGTTCTCCGCTGGCGAAGATTCGCGCGTTGCGTGTCACGTGTGCGTGCCGCTTCGTCCGATTTTCAGCGAACGTGGCGAACACGTGTCTACCTGGCGGCTGCTGGAATCTGATTACACCCACGGTGCTGGTGGATTAAAAATTGCAGTGTGCGGTGGCACGCCGAGACCTCTCGGATCCCATTATGATTTTCTGTAAATCAAAATTATAAACGTTACGACAGGTTTTTTAAATATCGACGCGTACGCGCAATGACATTTTGAACGTTTCGGCTTCTCTTGTCGTTCGAACCTACCCGGATTACTCGCGTTATCATGACTCGACACGTGGTATCGCGTTCGCTCGAAGCATAATGAAATAGCGAGACAATGGCTCGCGTAAACGTGATACGTCATCAGGAAATCCGTTGTAACGCGGTTGGTTACGAAGAAGATTCGAGTGATAAAAGTAAGCGAAAACGTTCTAAATTATCGCGTAGTTTCTCGATTTCCGGTCCCGAGATTAATAAAAAATCATCTAAAAGGGACAGACCATTTTCTGCAGAACCAATATTTTGCAACGAATCGCGTACCACTCATATCGTATCGCATCGCATGCATTTAGTAATTATCGAGATAACATTTACGATGGTACGTGTATCCCGCATCTTGCAACCGCGATATATTTCGATTGCACTCCGCGAGACTCTAATGTAGCACCGAAGGGATAAACGTGCTTCGTTAAAATGAGGGTGCCATTTGGGAATAATTGCGGGGAGAACTTTCCACAAAACTTTAGCGTTAATTACTGTTTTTATTTCCATCATCGTACTGGGTGTTTCGAAAGGAAACTCATACTAGAGGTAATTTTGAGTGGAAAAGAGTTACAGAGACACGTTAATATCGCGTCTCCGTGGATCGACGTTTTACATCGTACATCGAAGCATGATTGAAAGATGGCTATTTCGAACAAAAAAAATCTACCGGAATTTATAAACGTTCCGCTCGACGATTAACGATTAACGAGGTCAACTCAACCTTAGAATCAGGCTCGCGTTGATATAATTTTTTACTCGTAAAACGAACTCTAGAATTTACCGGCAAAATATTCGAATTTCCTCCTGGAAACATTCTCCGATTCAACGTTCCCGTTTACGGATTAATTTTTGAGGTACTCTTCGAAGCGTCCGCATCGACGGTAAAAGATACTGGGTTTCGCGGTCGATAACGATAAATACCGAACGAGTTATTGGGCGTGTGCAGTTCCATCGCATCTGTTGCCACGAATGCAACTGCAGTGGCGGCACACTCAACCAAACAATGCGGAATCTCTCTGTTACAAATCCTGCTTTGCACGCTCTCTCCGCGGCACTCAGGCTAATCAGAACGGTACATTTCTTAATGAGACAACTGCATCACCGTGCGCATAGTTTTCCAGCGGCGGTTAATGCGATTACCTCGCGAGCATCGCGTTTCAGAATCGGATTCGAGCGCAAAGCGGCGCGTATTTTAATGCCACGTTAGGTTGATAATTATTTGTCCTTGGATGAAATCACTTTTGTGATCTCGCCCCGGTTTTCCTCGAACGACGAAAATTCCGCGAAACTCCACCAACGATAATGCTAGGCGCGACGCCCTAGGTTAAATGCATTAACCGGGATACGGGGCGATATTTTCTACGAAAACAGTCGACACATAGCTGATAGCCTCACTTTTCATAAATCACGCGACGTAACGGCCGGAGTAGGAAAAGCTCTGAATCTCGAAGAACCGCGAAGAATAATCGAGAGAAAAATAACATCTAGGACCGCCGACCGAGAGGTTAGTGGAAGTGAAAATGATGAAATATCGTTGTACAGTACACTGTACGGCTATGGACGATCTCGAGATATCCACTCGGTCGAGAAGACTTATCGATGGAGATTCTCAAGAATATCTTTCGAAAGAACTGTTTTAGCAATCACGCGCGACACGTACGGTACTCGAGTCTAAGCGCGAAACAAAAATCGTAGCGCAACGCTAGACGCTCCTTCGGTTTTTCCGAAATAAAAATGCGCTCCGGAAGTCGATACGGCGATGGCGGAGTGTTGTACTGAAAGAATAATTTGTTTCCGTCTCACTCCTTTTCTCTCCACGAGCGTGGCTCTCGGATCTTATGGATAAAAACGAAATGGTATCTGCCGGAAGCGGGAAGATTACCTACGGTACGTCATATCGTTCGTGCCTCGCTCTCTACATCCACCACCGAGGGAGAGCCACCCTCTTATCTTCATCTTCGAAGCTCGCCACTATTTCGTATATTCTTCGTCGGAAAGGATTTCTCTTTTTTTTTTCTTTCTTTTTTTTTTTGTCAGTGGCAACGAACCGTCGTGGCTCTTCGGTTTATCGAGCCACCTTATCGACCGACGCTGGTCGCGTCTACTCGAAACGCGACGCCTGTCACCGAGTTTTGGCACTTCGCTTCCTTCCTTCGGGACCCCTCTCTCCTTCGTCCTGCCGCCAGGAAAACGCGATATCCCTGGCCCTTCGCGTTTACGCTTCGCTCGATCGACCGTGAATATCCTCCTCTCGCTTCTCGACCCTCCGTTACGAGTGCCATTTCGAGATGCGAAAATTCGAGGGATCGTATGTTATCGACGTTCGAGAACCACTTCCTCTCGCTCTTCCTACCTCGCAACCCCCTTTTGGCACCGTGCATCGCGATGCGCGTCAATGCCCCGACGAAATACCGATTGTGAATTTGCGTGCTCGAGAAGTTTGGGAATTAAAAAAAATATATTTTCATTCCCAGCGTTAACTCAATTGCGACGCGGTGCTGGTCTTTGGTCGAAAGACGCCATTGTATTTGCTTTGGGAACACGATATGGAAGTATCCAGAATGTCAGGCGTCAAGTAAAATTAAATCTCTCGATACGTATATACTCAGCGTGATTCAATTTCGCGGACATTTATCTTAATAATCCGGGAGAAGATATTGAAGAGTATTTATAATTTAAAACTAAATACTTTTAATTCTTATCGCAATACTCTTTATTACCATTTACATATTTAAATGAATCACTTTAGGTTGAAAAGCTTAACATGAAAAAGACGTTCGTGATACTAGTCCTAAGGGGGAAACAGATCCGTTAGATACGCAGGGGATCGATCAGAGTATAAATTTCTGTAACCCAGACGAGTATTTTAAACGAAAGCCCTCTCCCACGCGCGAGACGCGTACAATCTTCGACGAACAACTCGACTCGGCGGATGATTGATATTGCATCCGGGTTACCGCGACGCGAGTCTCGTTATTAACGTCAAAAAGAGTAATTGAAAAAGATTAGCGCAATATCAGAGGAGTAGTTAGTAACTCGGTGCAGTGACACCGACCTACTACGCCGTTTGTTTATCGAACCACTCCATTATGCAGCTGCCGATAATGCGATTCCCTCCAAGTCTCGTTTCTCAATTTCGCCTCTCGGGGAAAACGAGGCGGGGGATCGATAATCCGCGTTTACTAATGGGCTTTGGTATCTCGGTTCCTCGCATTCGTCATAAACGACGTACCCGGCTCGATGTTTCGGGAGGACTTTTGATATCGACGAGGATTAAGATCGATTCTACCCCGCCGACGCCATAATACCGTCGTATTTAGGGGCATTAAGATTCACGATTCGAACCCTACTTTTCGAGCCGCTCGCGGTGTATCCTGGAATTTCGATTTACCGCCCTAGGTCGTTTGCGGCCCTCCTCTTACTGAACTGACTTTACTCGTATTCGACCGGGCTGACGGAAAATTTTGTCGACCGCTCGTACGTCAGGGTGACAAAAAAACGGGGATTGTATTATTTCCCTATGTAGAGTGTCGCCAAAAACAAAACAGATATATTCGTGACGATACGAGGAATATAAACGTAGGCGTTATTCCTCCTATCGTCACTGAAAAATAGAGAACGGTACTCGAACGATATTACTCTAAATTTTTTAGTTCAAGGACACTCAGAGGTCGTATCGTATGCGGTTCAACTTGTCTCGGTGTCATGTATAACGTACGCGAGGCAAGGATACGTAATTCCATTCAAGAAACATCGGTAACCTTGGCTATTCCGAAGGAAATGACCCGGTGAGAATAATTTTCCCGTTATCGCGGTCGCCCCTCGATACCATCTGAATTATGTTGTACGAAATTTCGGTATCTTTAGATCGAAATGACGTATTCCCCGATGTTCTGTTTCTGGATACTCAGCCTGTACAGCGAATCGCGAAAGTGATCTTTATTATTCAATCTATTACTTCGAACATCTTCGAAATTCTTGCGACACTTTATCGATTAAACCTGCTCTGAACGATGCGCTTAAATTTGCATTTACAACGCGCTGATATTTCGTAGTCGCCAAAAAATTACCGATTTATCGGTAACTGATGTTTCTTTGCTTTTGTACGTAGGAGAATATTTACGTAATTCTAAACTGTCGATAAATTAGCCACGGGACAATGCAATTTGATACAATTTGTACCTTAATCCTTTCGGGTACGAATAATTATTTAAATTCTTTATCAAGGAGGATGAAATCTTATTTCTCAGCAAAAATTTCAATAACATTATTTCCACGTTGACTTGTGCTGGGAAGTATCGACGATATTTAAGACGGTAATTACTCGGGTTCACTCCGTATATTAAAATTGTACTATCGTAGACGTGGCTTATGAATAACCCGAATAAGAATACGCGGAGCCATGGATAGGGAACATATACCCTTCGTCCACCTGACAAAGGAAGTACGAAGTAAAGAGATCAAGAACTCGGTGTACGACTTTCCTTTGCTGACACGAGGATCTAGATTCCAATGAAGAATAGCAGGAAGGAACGAACGGGAAGAAAGGATGAATCTCGCTCGGCGAACTTTCTTCTCGAAAATCCAGGACGGCAAATGTATCAAAGCCTCCTCTCATCGAGGAAAATCCTGTTCCGTACTAGCTCGTACCGCAATTTCGACTCTGACACGCATCCCGGCTGTTTACTTCGTTATTTAATTGGATCGATGAATAGGTTTGAGATACGATATTTTTACGCAACGTTTAATGTAAATATTCGTAGATCCGCACTCCAGACGAGGAAAGTTACATTATTTTCAATCGTCGGTCCGCGGAAAAGTTATAAATTTAAATGAGAATAAAATTTCCTTTTTATAATATTATTTCAAGAATTAATTTTTTAACGCTGTTTGACTACCTCGAAAACTCCCGTTCGTTCTTTCCGGAAAATATACAAGGTCTGGTCTCGCGTATTTGAACTTGGCCTGAGAGAAGACCTTGTCTCTTGATATTTCCAAGCTATTACGAAATAGTTCTCTGATTTTCATCGTTTCGGAAATGTAACGAGGTTGAGAACCACTGTTAACTACCCTCCTTTCAGATATCGTTGTTTCCCAAATTAGCGCGACATCGATGATACTCAAAGACCAAAACCATTTTCCACTCGAGTATCTCGAAACGACATCTTTGAACTCGCATCGTTTCTCACTTTACCGATTCGACCGCCAGCTCTGCCGAAAATGGTACCAATCCCCGAACTCTTACCGACACTCCATTCGAGTCGAACGCATCGAGCGTCGACACTACAGTTTACGAAGAAATTCAAAACTCCACGGAGAAGCGCGCTATCGTTTCTCGTCCCGAATAGTTTACCTTGGGAGAGTTTTCGCGGAAGATAAAGGAATTCTAAGGTGAATGACGTGGCGCACGGGAGAACAGAGACAAAGAGAAGAGGGAGAGGGGCGGGGAGGGGGGGGGGGGAGCAGAAACGAAAATGGGGAATGTTGGATGAAATATGCGCCGAGGATCCTACCAACTGAACACGATCGCCAAGGCTTCCGTTTTCCTCGGGGCTTACGACCTCCCCTCTCGCGTTCCACCCGTCCCATCGGCCCACCCGTCCTCGCAACTTGACATTTTCCACGCAAGATTCCACCTGGAAGCGATGGCAGCTCGTTTGGACTCGGATACGATTCTTTTCGGTCAGGAGAAACTTCGATTTCAACCTCCGAAGGGCGCGTCGAGCTGACGTTCCTTCCATCGATTCCAAAGCTCTCTCTCTCTCTCTTTCTCTCTTCTCTAATATCATCCGTTCTCGCGTTTCCTCTCAGGATACCTCTCGACGATTAATTGTTCCACCACTTATTCGGAGAAAAGGAATCCGAAGATCCTTCGTCAGCAGTTTTATACACAATGCGCCTCGGGGATCCTCCTCGCTCGAGTCCCGTGTACGAAGAGACGGACGGTAACCGGTCTTCGAGAGGCGTCCGATGTTTTACTTTGTCGTCGGCTTAAGGGTAGGGTTTCGTTAAGGTACGGTTTCGTTATCACGACCGATCGCAGTCGCCGACGACACCCCTAGACACGTTGTTTTAAATGGGACCGGTTTCGTTACCACGACCCTCGGTCGTCGGACAAACCGACCGATCGCACCGATAGCTCGGTCTAGTGCTGCGACTGGTCGTTGGACGACAGGCACGTTGAAAATAAAGATAGATAGAGACAGCACGCATCGGCGAGTAATTGGGAGAAGCGAAAGATCGGCGAACGATCAAAAGAACGACTGTGCCTGGTCGTGGTAACGAAACCGGGGCACCGACAGCAACGTTTGTCGTGGTCGTCCACGAGTGTGATCGGTCGTGGTAACGAAACCCTACCTTTACCACTACCGATGGCAGTAGTGGACGACTACGACTCCCTAGACACGTTGTTTTAAATGGGACCGGTTTCGTTACCACGACTCTCGGTCGTCGGACAAACCGACGATCGCACCAGTAGCCCGGTCTAGTCCTGCGACTGGTCGTCGGACGACAGGCACGTTGAAAATAAAGACAGACAGAGACAGCATGCACCAGCGAGTACTGGGGGAAGCGAAAGATCGGCGAATGATCAATGAACGACCGTGTCTGGTCGTAGTAACGAAACCGGGGCACCGACGACAACATTTGTCGCGGTCGTCCACGACTGCTATCGGCCGTGGCAACGAAACCGTACTTTTAAAGAATGTCCGGTGTAAGTTCGCGGACGTAGGAATCCTCTCGCGCATAGCGCGAGAGGAAGTCCGTGTCGAGTGTCCGCATCGTTTCACGCCCGTACGCGTCCGATAATAAACCGTGCGAGGATGGAACTCTCTCTCGCGTAAAGCCCCTCGCGCGCGAGAGACACGAAACACAAAACTGACGTGTACCCGCGGTACACGTTTAAATACGAAGGTAGTTGCAACGGTACGCGTTCAAGTACCATTGTTCTTTCTCAAGGGTCTCGACAGCGAGGTAAATTGCATTTGAAATTATAATATATATCTCGAATTTACCTTCGGACGGCAACGAAATTTCGTTTAATTCGATGCATCGTAAAAGTTGCAACGTTGCGTGTAATATACAGGGAGACGTGCTTGTAACAGACCGCGGGGGGGTAACTTACACATTCTATGGAGGTAGATGGTAATATTTCATACGCGCGTTGTTTCGTATCGGTGAAAATGTATTTTAGACCCCATTCGATGGGTGCGCTATTTCAACTCGATCGACGAGTTTCTATTTTTTTTCAGTTCGGAAAATATTAACTTGATCTTCTTTTTCTCGCGAATGACAGGTTTTATAATATACACATTAGTTTCAATTATGTCGATAGATTTTCTGCAAGATCTATACGTACATACTACGCTCGAGTTGCATTTTAATAAATAATCAATTTTAAGTACTGTTCCTTCCACGTCACTGCACAAATCTCGCCATCCGTACCAGAGATCCTCTATTTTCATTTCGGACCGAACGATTCACCGAAAAAAGTACAAAAACACGTTTGCGCGGTACAGCGTGGCGCCGTTCTATAGATTTCGATAACAAAATTTCGTCCCGCGTACAATCTGAATTCTGTACACCCAACATCAAACTGTACACGCTTCCTCGTTAACTCGTAACCTTCTTTGTATGTTTCCGACGGGGCGAGGGGGTTGCATGGGCGATGGGGCAGAGGTGAGGGGGTAAATCACACTGTCTACAGGACGAATCCGGTTCTCGAAGGTATTCAGGTCGAACAAAAGGCAAGCTACCTTCCACGGGACGTGAAAATAATCGGCTGGTCTTTGTCAAGGGGGTCGAAGAGACAATGACGTCGGTAAGGGAGGTCCGAGAGTGCCTTCTGTCACAACGTTATACCCGACGACATGAAAGACGGTGCTGCGAAAGCATTGGTGTACGGGTCGACGTTACGAGAAGCTTGCGACGGACAAACGAGCGACGTTATCTGCCGCGAAGGCTCGTCTAACCTTCCGTAAGATTTTCCTGCCACGCCAGAGTTTTACGACGAACAGATCCGAGAAATAGTTTTCGATATCGCAACTTCGGTTAACACGTTCAAACGGTTACGCGCTATTCGCGCTTCAGGGTTTTATCGTGAATCTTTTTTTTTTTTTTTTTTAAACGTCGCGCAGCAAGGTATTTTCTTTTCAGGAAAAATCCTATCCGCGATGTTCCGTGATCTATCGCGCTCGAGACGGTGAATCGCGAAGACTCGGATGACGCGTGAAAATTCGAGAACGCGGATACCGTGTAGACGTTTCTCGCACGGAGCCGCGAAATTGCGACGGAGAGTGGCGAGGAAAGGTGAAAGGTGAAACGCGAAACGAGAATAGGGCGTGGGTTACCTGTACTACTTTTAAGGCGAATACACAAGTGGTAACGATTATTTTTCGAGACAATGGTGGGAAATTTGGTAGGAATTCTTGGAAGGAGATATATTTTTTAACCGAAATTAATTTCCATTGAACGCCCGGCATTATTTAACCAAGCGTACCATTTGAATGTTTTTCTTTTTTTTTTAGCTTCGTACCACTGGAATAATTGCGACGGTCTGTATACATTTTATCGTTCCCTCTGCTTTCCCCATTTTTCTCATCGAACAACTAAGTGGGGCGGAATTTTAAACGGAAACGTTTGTTTGATTAATGGTTCTTTGCGAAAAAGAGACTTCTTTGAGAGGAAGAGTCATTGTTATCGTAAGAAATTCGCGAATTCGTTTTAAACTCTGCGAACTCGATTCTCCTTCCCGATGATACCGGGACCTTGTGTTTCTCCTCGTTAGCTCGGTGGAGGATGGACCGAATGAAAGGAGGTGGGGTAGGGAAATTTGAAAACTCGTTAAGCTACTGGGTGCACGGTCGTTAGGGATGATTCCGTTTCAGCAGGTACGCGTTTCTATAACCGGAGTCAAAGTAAGGAACGAGTGTTGGTGAAAAAGGCTGACCGAGGGAGGGGGATGAAGCGTGGGACGAGACCTAGTGGAAAAGAAGATATTAATTTGGTTCTAGCAATTGCGAATGTCGGATGGAGAAGGTGAACATTCAAGTACGGATTAACCCCAAATATAATTCAAATTTTACTTTATTTCTCTGAACTTCTCTCTCTCTCCCTCCCTCTCGCGAGAGAGAATTCTTGCACCCCATGCAATTGCGAAACTACCGTATTTGTTTATGATAGTTTTTTTTTTTTTTATCAACCGCTGAAGCTGGTCGAACAAAGTACCTACACTCTGGAACGGCGTCATTGCATTCCGAAGTTATTTTTAAGAACACAAACGGCTTTTCCAAGGTTCAGGGGAACATAAGAAAATTTTCAACGTGACTATTCCCTACTTTCGAGGAGTTATTTGCCTGCCAGTGAACGTAGTAGATTATCTATGCCTGGATAGTCGTACGAGGAGGACTTTTAAGAGGCATAAAGCAGTATTACTTTCCGGGGAATCTGCGATAAAGCGAGGAAAAGAAACGGAAGAGGGAAAACACGAGAGAGAAAGAGGGGGTGGGGGGGTTAAGGAACAAGATGGGAGGGTAAGGGTGGATGAGAATAGGGACAGGAAGAGGGCGGGATGGAAGTAATTTCCGGACCGAAGGAAGCCGACTTCACGGTAAAAACATAATCAGAGGGATGGCTCTAAGTTTCCCTCGCGACGAGCGGAAGATAGACGAAAACAGAGGAATGAGGAAAGGGTGAACGGTGAGCGAAGGAGCGATAGAGAGAATAAACTGGAGAAGCGAGGGCCGATAGGTTATCGGATCGGACACTTTATGGAAGGACGAAGAGATCCGCCCGGTATCCAGATTTACAGCGTACAAAAAAATTCCGCTCTTTTCCGTTAGCCCTTGGATCGCGGCCTGTCGCCGGGTCGAACGAGACCCGGCACTGACGGCGGGTCACCGGAAACCCCGACACGGTAGGCGAAGAGTCGACCGATGTTCCATCGTGCCCAAATTCCTTGCCCTATGATATCGTGACTCATGGTAAGGGATCCGAGCCAAATATGAGAACCGCGGGTGAAAGTCGTGGTACGTCTATCAGGTGAAACGTAAACAATCCGAGTCAGACTCGTGGTTTCCATTTCACTTACGCATTATTTTTTACCACATTCCCATGTTGAAATATATGTAGGATACGGGACGTTATACGTGGCGTTCAGTGCTTTCGTTATTCTTACTGAATGGGTGACTTGCAGGTTCGTTGCTTTTGCAATCGTACTCGATAATGATTCCATTTGTTAAAGTAACCATTTCTATCGGAAAAAGGAAGGAAGAGGGGGTGTGGTACCCAACCTGTCCTTCGTCAAAATAAAACCGCGTATCCAAAATCTTAGAAACAAAACGTGGGGAAAACAAAAACAATAGTAAGAGTAACGCGTTATTCGACATCGTATCCGGAGCTGCCTGACCAGAAGCGCCGACATATATTTTCTAAAAGCATTAGAGAAAGTATGCGATTAGCGCAAGTTCGAGCACACGTGCGGCCAGGTAAACGGATCGACGCATGACCGACCTCGTTGTCGACTATGACACGAGCCGTCGATTCTCGAATCCCAAGTTAAGGGGTTAATCTTGATTTTATCATATTCGACTTCAGGGCTTTCTCTTTTCGAATCACGTCGATACTTTCTGCGCGTCAATTACTCCGAATTCGCGTACTCGAGAGAATAAGTATCCTTCGCGCGCGTTACAACCGACTGCAGCCTCGTTCGTCGTACGTCATCCGATCCGAGCGAGCAAAAGGAGAAAACAAGACCTTCCCGCTTTCATAATTCTCCCAGACGGTACGTTTCTAATTTCATTAAGTCGCGCGTCGCGTCTTCCCTTAAATGCAAAGATCGATCGAACGAGGATAGGTAGCGAAAGTGAACCCTCGAAACTCACCCTCGAGGGTTGACGGTGGGGGATCGAGAGCTTATCGCGCGTTCTCTCGATAGAGGCGGCGGGGGGAGTCGGTACCTTAAAGAGTAGTTTGCATTTAAACGCATTCGTCGCAAGTGTTTGCGTCGTAAGAGAGAAATCCCGTTGGCATAGAAATCTCTGGTAAATGAAGAACGCGCGCTCCGAGGGTTTCCGATGAACACGAGTAATCCCTCGCCCCTCGATGGGGAGCTTCCGTTCGTTCTCTCTGTACGCGCCGTTCGCGTTAGAACCTACTCGCGGAAACTTTTGTCGATCGGCGGGAGAGGATCGACGACGATTTAAGGATGTTTGGTTCGTTTTTCTTTTCGCGTCGGTTGGACGAAAATATCGGGAGGAACGAGTCTCAAGAATTCTGGCAAGGTGTAAGAAGTTCGAAGAATCACGATTATCGATTCATTTTAGTTTGCGAGATCGAGTGTACTTTGTCGTGGCGTTCGTATCTTCGGATTATTCCTTCTCGTTTCTACAAATACAAATTGTTTTTGCGATTATACTTTTTTTTTTTTAACGGTGACAGGAGAACCGGGCGAACGGGGAGATAGTTCGAAAAATCGAAGTTTTCGATCGACTTTAATTCGCGAGTCAATAATAATATCTGTTTCGTTTTTCGATAATCCTGTTTCATCTATTCGGGCGGAATTGATGGAAACCTTTGGGGCGTGGCGATATGTTTTTCACGTGCCCGTGGTATCGGTGTAAAGTGAAATCGTGCTGAAAATTTTACCGCTCCCTGATATTTGTCAAGCTTGATTTTAACAGAGCTACGGATAGAACGTGTCAGTCGGTTATCGATTGAAAAACAGGTGAAGGTCGCCCCAGTCAATACGAGCAACCCCCCCCCCAAACGTATTTCAACCGCATCGGGCCTTTCTATTCTTGACCCGCGAGTGCAATAAAATAAATAATAACCCGAGGGCGCCATTAATAAATTCGTATCGTCCTTCGTCGGATTTAATTGATTTCCACTCGTCTCCCGTTTAACCTTCTCTCTCTCTCTCTCTCGGCGTACGGAGAGCCACGAATTAGGACGTGGCCATTGATACATATCAAACCAATTGAATTTAATCTAGAATTTGCTTTGCATATTACTTCGGCGAAGTAACCGCTTGATCGATGAATTTCGTGTAATTGAAATCGTGTTCCTGTCCCTGTAATCTTACCGCGCGCACCGTTTCTAATTGGAGGTTACCGTGCTCGGATTATCCTCGAATCGCTTCTACGATTGTACCAGCGAACGGATTTGTTTTTAATGATATTACGACACAGTAACTATAGAAGCTACCCGTAATTGCAAATATTATAACGATACTTGAAAATTTCTTTACTATTTTCGTTTTTATATTCGATTAACTCTCGGTAACGCTTGATCCAAACAATTGCAAGCTGGAAAATGGAAAAGTAGGAATTTAGAATTCAGTTCTCCACTGTTTATTTTCGTAGTCAGCTGTCAAGGTCAAGGCCATTCCGCGATACGAGCCTCGCACCGCATTAAAGATATATTACGCGATACATGGTCTATTTTTAACGATATTAAAACACTGGTCCGTGGAACGGCTATCGCTGAATGCAAACACTAAAACGTTATCAAAAACTGTACGTCCATTTTTGTTTATCGTATACCATCAACTTCGTCCATACGGCTCCAATCAATTTTTGACGTAAAATTACACGTTTCCCCTGTCTTACCGCGATATTCGTAATCGGGGGTCAAGGTCACTGGTATTCTTCGTTCGATCATCTCCTCGCTAGGCGCCGGTACATCCGTCAAATGACAAAACCTGCCAGGAAGCGTCGCGACGCGTCCTTCGAGTTTCTGCTTGTCAGTCCCAGGCACGCATTTGACTACGCGCGCTATCCTGGACCGACGTTGCATCACCAGCAACGGCCATTTGCAATCGCCGAGTATTGCTGTCGGTATGAATGCGACGCGTCGTCTGGTGACCGTTCGCAATCATAAATCATCGACCGCCCAATCGTTGATCCTCGGACTCTACAGGTTCGTTCAAACATTCGTTTCTGTCGCTGCGAGCGATGATCGGGTAGCTACGATTCAAATCTATTTTTTTATTTTTTACCCGCCATCCTTCCCTCTCATGGGGAGGGGTTTGTGGTGATGCCACAAACTTCGTCATCCATGCCAGGTCCTTTCACACGGTGTAAAATTCGGCACAAAGACTCTGCATCACCACTTCGGAGGTTCGGGACCGCGCATGAACTGGCCCTGAAGGAACCATTTCGTTTGCCCTGAAGGGACCATTTCGTTTACCCTGAAGGGACCATTTCGTTTGTCCTGAAGGGGCCAGTTCGTTTGCCCTGAACGATCTATTCAAATGAGCCCTGAAGGGGCTCATAGCTAATGGGCCCAGAGGGGACCCATCACATGGTCTCAAAATCCCAGCTTATTCCATACGTCACTCACACTTGGAGTGTTCGGAGCTGGGCAGGGCTACGATTCAAATCTTGGACGATCAATTAATGCCGGTAAAGGTACGTTTTCGTTACCACGATCGATCGCAGTAATCGTCGTTGCCTCCTTCTTCCACTTTCATCCATATTAACGTCTCGCACGTCTCGCGCTTACAATGACGCGTCGACGACTGCGATCGGTCGTGGTAACGAAAACGTACCTTAACCCGTGGTGTTCGGCTAATAACGAAAAAAAATGAAGGCAGTTTTGGTTTGAATAACGACGGTATTAGACTAGAGTGAGCGAAAATATACGAGCGGTCTCGATCCAGATGTTTGTCGTCAAGATCCCATTACGTAGAGTGGTTCGCGGGTTGGATGGTGTAATTTTTACAAGCACGCCTCCGATTAGCGAAGTTCAATTCGTGGGAGTTCATCCGCCGGCGTATCCGATGGCGAGTACTTTTGGAATACGAGGCGTTATGGATCTCGGCGATTACTTCGTCAACCACGAATTTCTGTATGTATTATTATCCTCGAATGAACGCGTATAAAAGGCGTCGGAGATTCGCGGCGCATTCGAAGTATCAGCGCGCTGAACATTTACGGAGATTCTTGTTGATAATTCTGAGGCGAACTTTCAGGATTATACTCCAAAGGAACTGAATACGGGGTTATATTGAAACTGGAATTGGTAATTGGACTTGAAAGCGCGTAAAGAAGATCGCTGTACGCGTAGCGAGATTGTACATTTGAAATTCTACGCCGACCCACAAAATTGCTATCGTCGATTACCTTCTGAATTTTTTAAATAGAATCCAAAACAATTTTTTCGACGATTTTCAGCGCGACGAAAGGT
This sequence comes from Pemphredon lugubris, assembly GCA_933228935.1. Taxonomy (NCBI): domain Eukaryota; kingdom Metazoa; phylum Arthropoda; class Insecta; order Hymenoptera; family Crabronidae; genus Pemphredon; species Pemphredon lugubris. The sequence continues at coordinate 5,734,853 of OW121819.1, read as the reverse complement.
CTATTTATACAGCTGCCGGTCAGAGTGAATTTGGCGAATTTTTTGTATTAAACTAGTACTAATTTTGTTTACCCCTCGATACTTCGATAACTTCAAAATTCATTTTTTAGAATTCCAGTATATTAAATAATAAGTACACCAAATTCTTTCTGGCGGTTATTGTTTATAAATAGAATATAACACGGTACTGTTAAGCGTAAAATTTCTACAAACAATTGAAACAAAAACCGTTATCCGTGGGGAGAGATTCGTAATTCAAACTCAACGCGTCGACCGTGAGTAAGAACGAGAATAATTTGATATAACTGAACTAAATTTTTTGTATTCCCGCGTCAACCTACTTAATGCGATTATAGTTTAACCGACGCCCGACATCCTACTCTGCACCAGGGACACGCGCGTTTCGGCGTCACACCTGAGCAATGTTCGATAATACCGTGTGTACATTTTGCAATGCTTTATTGGTCCCACTGTAAACGCGACCCAAGCGAAGTCATTCGTTATAATTAGTGTCAGGAGCACGCCCTGCTGTCCACAAACCAGAGCATGGAATTATACGAATGTCTCAGCCAGAATTACATGCGCGTCGTTGCGCAATCTGGTGGTTAATAACGTAGCGGTGGACGCATATTTTTTGTTGTTGACAAAATCGGTAGAGCTGATTTCCCGACGCGAGAGATTCACGAGAAAAGAGAATCTAAGATATTAGGCTACAATTGTGCGTTATGTTTGAGTACACAAGAAAATTCGAATAATCGAAACCGGTAGAAGTCGCTCTATTTTTATGAATTAATACGCGCCAATAGTCAAAAAGTTCTGAGAATTGATTTATGGAAAGAGACACGTGAGATTTAATTTTGTTTTGACTACTGGATAGAAAATAGGAAATACTTTCCTAATCTTAGACCTAAAGTTTAGCCTCAATGTCGTACGCGTCGTTTGGACCACTTGTTTGGAATAAAACACGATGATGACCCGCAGGAGAGTGATACAACATTAATTTAGCAAATTATCTTCTCGTTTATATTCACTATTGACAACAAAAATAAATTCATTGGTTTCTTTTTCCTGAGAAATAAGTTTTCCGAACTTTTTAATCCTACATAAGTAACTCGTTAAACGCACGATTCAATTTTCCCTCCTTTCTCGGTAGATCGTCGTGGACGGAGAAAACTCACGTAGGAATAGCTCAAAGTATAATAATGTTCATTCCTAATGCAAATCGCATGGCAAACGGTGGTGTTTATATTTAATCAGAAGTTTCCCCGCGGTAGCACACGTTAAAGATAACTCGGAAGGGGGGTGGTGGGGAGAGGAGGTAGAGTTATCTGCATATTTAAAAGTGGGCATGTACAAATATTTTGTCGGGTAAATTGCGCATGTTTGCGCGCGCTCGGTAAGACTGTCTGCATGCATTTGTATCGCGAATGCATTATGCATGACTGCCCTCGTCTACCTGGCCGAGCGGCGCAACCGACATTACGATAAATTGGAAGCTGTGAACCTTTCGACGTCGATCCGAAAAGAAATGCATTTGCCCTTTCGTTCCTCCTCGCTGTCGCCTGCGAAGCGATCGTAACGAATGGCCAATTGGTTTCTGTGTTTCTCGCGGTAAAGATCGGCCGGCCACAACGGCACCCCCCCGATGTTAACGTCTCGCAGAATTTTCTATGCGCCTCTACGGGAACAGCCGAGAGGCGCGTCCCGACGCGGGTCAGGTATTGCCGTTTCTTTTTATTTTTTATTTACGTCGAGCTCGCTTCATTTTAACTTAAATTTCATCCCCGCCCCCCTCGCACACGATACTTACTTCCACGCGTTTCATTTATTCTTCATAATGTATTCAGGACTCCGAGGATTCGGTAATAATTTTCTTTCAGCATCGTAAATATCGCGGTTAAAATTTCTATCTCGCCGTCGTGCTATTTACGGTACTTTGGAGCGGCACGAAGGCGGGAAAGAAAATTTCAGACAGTTACACTCTTCGCTTTAGCATGGCAATTAAGCGGAAATGACAAGGGGAATTGCGTATTCTCCCGTCGCGGTTTTCTCGTGCTTCTCATTAGTAACTCGTTCTTTCTACGCGGAGGGAAATAGGGAAAGAGTGCCGAAATAGGATTACCTTCTCTCACCCTTATCGACGATCCTCGTCTTACGTCCCAGCCCCCTCCTCCCCCGTCATTCCGGACATTCTGGTAAGGAACGTCGGATACCATCGCTCCGAAAAAGGAAAACTCATCTTCCGATTGTTCGTAACCTGACTGGAATTGAGCCTTTAATCGCGATATCTCTCTTTCCCCGCTAAACGAACAATCCAATCTTTATAACTATCTCGTAAATAAGGGGAAACATTTCCTCCGCCAATTGTCAGGGAATATTTATTAATTGCCGAGAACGGAACACGTTAATGGAGGCACCGAAGGAGATGATAAAACTGGAGCAAGCTGAAAAGAGATTTTTCCCTCGTTGTCCTTGTTCTGGAAATAAAGGTATTAATTTCCCTATTGTTCCACCTCTGAATAGTATTAAATCATGGCCAGTTTTATCCTCCCCTTTGAATACCGGGCGGACGTTACAAATTGATAGTGGAAAAAGTTCGCTATAACGCGTAAGTGCGAGCTGTGAATGGATTAATATTCTCGGAAAATTGAATCCGAACGAATCATTTGATATCAATGGGATATTCGATATCGATCGCTTTAATGGTCTCACTCGACGCGCGTATCGAGCCGTGCAATTAATGTATCCGTGTATGTACAGAGCGGGGACAATTTTTTTGCGATTCGTTTCTTTTGTTCATAATTTTGTAAACGTTCCCCTCCCTGCGGTGAACGGTTTATCCTGCTCGCCAGCCAAATCCCGAGACATTTGTTCGGCGCCAAACGCACAGGGAAACGGGAACACATCCCAATTTGTCCTAATCGTTTGATTTAGGGTTTCCTCTGACTTGGCGAAACTGTGGTATTAAGACCAGACCTTGGGACTTCATCGTCTGGATTAAAATCAAGACTCGGCGAGATTCCTACCGAATACAAATTTAAATAAATTTCATAAAACTCCTGGATTTGATAATTCCTGAATCATAGTCATTGTTTACCCAAATTCGGTAGCCGCACGAGAGACGTCGAGTCGGACAAAATATTTATTATATATTCGTTAACGAATATTCGGAAGCTTGGATAAAAAAAAAATGAAGCGTTTGTAAACGAAGCAACGATTCATCGACGAGTAATTCACCGCTGAAACAATTTGTCATCGAGACGCGTAAATGAACTTTCTAAATTATCCAACGGAGGATTTATTCGTCGGTGGAGCGTCAGCGACGGACTTTGGTAGAATCCTCTCGTAGATGCGCCGTCGCTTGCAATTGCGTTTGAAAATAAATTGTCGGAAAAGCGAGAAAGGAATAACGCATGAAATTTATTCAAATTTACGTATAACTAGATTTCGCTCGTAGGACTTCCCGTTCGTTCCTTTTCCCTTTCTTTCCCTGGACACGGATCGACGCGCGACGAGCGTAGGACGCAATTCGATTTCCGAAGCAAGCCGACGCGACGTCGCTATCGCGATGGTTTCCCGCCCCCGTGCACCGCCACCGCGTCAATTTCCTTTTATTTTGCCGGCACAACGGGACGAATTGTAGAAATACATAAGTATTTCCGCGAAACGATACTCGTTCGTTTCGAACTATCGGCAAAACATCGCGGCCGGGAAAAATTGCCGTCGGTACGTTCCCGCCGGAAGCATTCGTGGGCCGCGCAGTGACCATGAATCGATCTATCCCGATATCGATGTGTACCCGGCGTTAACGAAGAATATTTTTGTTTAGAAACGTGCCCAATATCGGGCGCGGGTAAAAACGATAAAGTTGAGTGGGAGTTAATAGCTATCCATTCGGCGATTTACAAAAATCGGAGGACAAAGATAAAAAATGAACCGATTAGCGACCGAAGGCGTGAGAGCGTTCGCGTGCTATGACAGTATTAAATTTGATTTTCAGAAACGATTTGATTGAAACGAAATATAATTATAATGATCGGCGCGTATCGAACGCGTAGGTATATGTTCGATACACAATTCGAATCGACTCCATTGACCGTGCCGGATTGCAAACATAAAAATTGCGTAATCCGCGACGTGTTTTTATTACAAACGAACGCGATATATCTGTCGTTGACAAATTTACAAGCACATTATTTTACATCGATTTACGAGTACATCAAATCCTACGCGAGTCAGTTCCTACCCATCGATATCACGATGAAACGTTTAGCATGAAACATCGAGCCATTTTTTACGTCTTTACGCAATAATGCTTTACGACGCCAGGCGTCTCTAAATTAAATCACAAGCGCAGATGAGTTTCATTCCAGAGCTGTTCCGGATAACGCAAGTTCGTCAGTCACGCATGCTTTGAGCTTCGGAATGATATCCCTGTATTCCAAATTGTTAACGTATTTTCACGTCCTACACGATACACGCGCACACCCATTCGCCGATACACGCGAAAGGTACGTACGTTTGCGTGCGTCACGAAAACTTTACGAGCGATCGACGTATCGGACTTACAGCGGACGAGGTACGAAGATCATTCCTTCTTTTTCGCGACACGAGATGATCTACTCAACGTTACGACTGCCGCTTTAAATTCCGAAGAGAGAATAGCGCGCGTCGAGGAGCCGAGACGGTATTCAGCCATTTCCACCCTCCCCCCCACCCCGAAGACATTACCGTTACGACACGGTCATTAAATTTTAAACAACCGTGCTTGTATATTGTTAATACTCGATTCTCACGGTATAGTTTTGCTTTACTGTCGCGGCAGATGCGAGGATGCGACGTAAAAGAGTACTCGGCTATCCAATATACCACGACGTCACTGCGATATTACACGACACGAGCATAATATTATATTATATGTCGCCGGGTCTACGATATACGACAGAGACCTACGGCATATTGCAATCTTATTCTAACCTAACAAGCCTATCCCTGTGTGCGCAATTTTTTCTATCATTTCGAAAGTACTGCGCGCAGCTTTATGAAATCAGAAATACCTCCCTCCTATAACCCCTCCCCCCCCGCGTCTCTTTCGTTCTTTCCGCGATATATTATCCTGCAGAAGTTGAAAATGCCATTTCAATGGTTTTCCTTTCATTGCCTCGTGGGCATTCTTGCCGAACGACGCCGAGATGAACTCGATTCAATATGACGTGAATTCCCGCTCGTTTATCTTCGCCGCGGCGAAAGGCGGCGTTTCATATCCATCGTGTTTTTACCGACGCGACGTTCCGTCAAAGGATACAATTTCAGCGCTGACTGTGCCCGCGTCGCGACGCGTCGCTTTAACGATTGCACCGCCACTCTTCTCGTATATAAAAATTGAGAGTGGTCGGGTACTATTTGCAAAATGGTAATAAGGGTCCTCCTCGATCCAAATTGACCAACTCCGATGAACTTTTTATACGGATATTCGTCGTACCGCGAGAGTCCATCACCGAATAACGGACTGATTTTTCGCCCTTTCAGCGCATATCTCCCGTTGATGATCACTCGCACGCTATTCGCGTGTATTCCCGCTTAACGACTGGCCCATGGCCATTCTCACTCGTGGAATAGAATGTGGAAAGTATTTTCGAATACCCCCCCATAATTGGGAATTGCGTGCCGAGCGATGAAGGCGTAACAGAATGGTAACAGTTGTTCGGACGCTGACAAGCGTTACGGATCTTGCGAAGTTAAAATATTGTTGGTTCATAAAAAAAAAATCGAACGCGCTTTTTCCCAAACTTCCATTTGCTAGCGTAAAACAGTACAATGGATACGTAAATGCGGGTTCTTGCGGCATAAAAAATACGGGACGAAGGATCAATCGCTAACAGAAATCCATCCGAACACTGGTTTAGGGTAGAGAGTACCTAATCGCTCGGGCGATTCGGGTGCGAATCGCGCAGTGATTTTTAACCGTTTCAAACTTTCAACCTACCATAGATCGTCGGATGACAAAAGAACGTGGAAAACAACGCCCTCCGCGAAACTTCTTCGCCGAGATAAAGGGCGGACTTGTGTATTCGCGAGACGCGTGTACCAGTAATCTCTTCCCGAAGTTACCGGACGTACTCGTTTCCCCTCCCTTCGCGATAATAGACTCGCAAAAATCGTGGGTACCTCTCAGCGAACAGGAAGTAACGAAAATTCGACCGAGAGGTCAATAACCCGCAGGGGCGAAGCGAAGTTTGTTACGTGCTTCCGGGCTTCCATTTATTGCGTTTGTTTATACGCCAGTTGACCGAGTCGCGGCGTTTGGTAAACGTTATTGGTGTTTTCGGTCGAAGATTAAGGTGTACCGGGAAACTTTCGATCGGTGGCGCGAGAATGTTGTCTCCCGGATATTCTCGTCCGTTTGCTTTTCTCTCATGGCTGCGCGACTTTCGGTAGAATGGTCATTTACCGCAGACTCGATGTACACGCTGGAGCGTTAAGATGGGTAACACCTAACTTTAAGAGATTGACCAGGAGAAAGATAGGCTACTGTAAGAGGCAGGCATAAGGACAGAATACAATTTTTGCAAAATTCATGTTTTCTACCGCAAGGTTTTTTTTATAATATTGTTACGAATATCATTGCCTCCTTGGCGTACGGCATCGCCGATAGATTGTTGTTAGTTGCCGAGCGTCGATATTTAAATTGTAAATAGATGGTTGCATTCGAGCTCTGATAACGAACGGTTGTGTTCTCTATGTTCTAGTAATAAACGTTATTTTTATAAACATGCCTATTTTACGTTCACGTTCGGTTCGTAACAATATGTTTACACACGACGGTGATATGTATGCATTACTATTTAATTGACCCACCCTGCATATCTACGCGGAAAAAACACATCGTGGCTACCCTCGCAATTAATATGTCCAGATGGCAGGATTTTTTTTCCTACCTTCATTGCATCCGTATCTAATATCACAATGGAAATCACTGCCCTCTCCTCTTCGATCTCAAACACTGGGTCAAGACTTTCGAAAGGTAGGGTATAATTAAATCGTCCGCGTTTAATTGATCATTCGTCGTTTACCCTTATCGCCAGGAATGGCGGATCGAGCCTCCGCGGGAACTTTCTTCGATCTAATTCCGGGTCTCGCTGGCTCCATCTCTCGCGGGCAATTCGCCGCAGACGGATCGGAAAAATGCGCGAAGTAATTAAGAAAGTAGCGCGAGCCACTCGTGAGACTGGAAGGAGGGGCTAAATTGGTCGGAAAAATTTAATTCTCTGATAATGTCGGTCACGTGCCTCGCGTTACCGAACTCGACCCGTCGATGTACCTTTCCGTACCACTCTTATTATTCCTCTCTCGATGGAATAACGATCATTATTCATCGGTGCTTATTTTACCGCGTAGTTACGGCTAGTTGCTAAGACAGCAAGAATTTATCTCGCAACGCGGAGTAACCTTACCTGGTCGCCCATCAATTTACCCACCCGTTGCCAATTATTTCGCAAGATTGTCATTTAAAAATAATACAAGGAAGATTCCTGGCGAGCGAACAAGAAAATTGATTAAATCGATTAATTAACGGTAAACCTACCAGGTCGGTAAAAATCACCAGTTTATGGTATGTTCCGTTATATTTATCTCCTGTTTACGATACATATAAAAGTAAAGATATGTGATTTTATTATTAATTAAAAGTTACGTCGTGCATTATTTCGTACAGTAAACTGGCAATTCCTTCCGATAAACATTTATTTCGTAACCGATTATTTAGTTAATTGGTTTAACGTTAATTTGTCTTGAAGTTTCCTACCCAATATACGGGGGCACGATTTTAACGAAAGCACACGTACGATGTTAGCCAATTAAATATAATAGTTTTCTATCATCGAAGAATGTTTACGTTTTCGCTACTTGCCGCAAGGTATCCACTGAAATTCGTACGGAAACAAGTCCTCGCGATACATCACCGAAAAAAAAAACCAGGTTATTTCGAAACATTTATCGAACGCGTAAAATAATATTTAGAAAAACCTTCGATACGAGATAAATATTTGTCCGATATTTTATACCACCACGTCGTTGCGATACGCGTTTATAAGTAATGTTTCCCCAGTTAACGGTCCCACGGCCCATCCCACCGTCGCTATCAACGTTCTACGACGTCGAGCGCGTATAACCGAAATTGACAGTGACGTATAATACGTCCCGGATAATAAGGATCGAGAAATAACGACGAAAGGGGATCGTTATCACCATTCGCCGGATAGTTCATGCTTAGCCATGATTCGGCCACCCTCGCTTATCTCTCAAGGTTCCCTCTCTCGCTAACTCGGCCGATCTATCAATTCGCCGAAAGCTCGACCGGGTTCGGTGTGTGACGGAGCTTGAAAATTCCACCGACGGCATCTTCGTCGGGACGAATTAAAGCACCGTAATCATTCTGATATCGAGCTAATTAAATGCCGGTATAATTGACGGTAAGTCGATTATGCGACGTACCGCGAAAGACGGACGAGTCACGTGGCGAATGGAAACTGCAGAGACGAGAAAGAAGGGGGTTGGTTGCGGAGAAAATAGATGTAGAAATGCCGGGGGTAGCACGTAACAAGCCGCAGGGGGATGCTCGCGGTTACTGTCAAATTAATATGTTCGTCTGTCCGTCACGTTGGCTCTTGTGGGTGTGTGTGTGTGTGCCCGCGTAGTTAGCGTAGTTAAAGTAATGGCATCGAACTTGTAGCAAACGTTAGAATTGGGTGGAACTCTTGCTTGAATTTTAAATAGTACGATCGGGGAATATAATTGTAACTGCAATTTTATGTGCGATATAGTTTTATATTATTTATTTGTGTTTTTTAGAAATACGAAGGTGATTTTAACCAAAAATCTAAAAAATTTGGGTGAGTAAATAGGGTCACTTTATCGATTAGTGATTTTTTTGAACTTCCGGTTCCACTACCGGGAAGGGGAACTTCATTTTTCATATGTAACTTTAAACGTGGAATTCTATTTTGAAATGTGTGTTCATTTCCATCGAGACTATTGACAAAGAGCCCAACTGCACGGAAGGATTAGTTCCTCTATCATCGTAAAAATTACCGCATAAAATTTAAATAAAACGCTGTCCGTTCAAAGAACTTTCAGGATGCTGGAAAAATTTTTGAAGTTTACGACCGAATCCCTCGTTTCCTGGAGCCCTTGATATTACGTGGAATACAGAGAACGATACGTGGTTTTTGTCAAATTAAAATGTCCATCATGGCGATATCGACGAAGACGTATGACGTTATCGTTAATTTTCGAGCACGATAGTCGCAATAAATTAAATTGTCCGCCACGGGATGTCGTCATGATATCTGCCGATGTATCTGGGGAGTTTGAAAATTTGAAACGAATATCTCTGCATATCCCCGACGCCATATAACGAGTTGTGGCTTGCGGTTCCCGTCAAATTTGTTCAGCTGCACCTGGCTACGCCATTGTGCGCGCATACCAGGTTAGTTCTCGCGACGTATTGGCATTAATTTTGACAAAAACGTTTGAGTTTTTCAACCGCGTAATTGGAATGCCTTTCGCGACAATCGAGATATACGAGCGGCATAAAATTTGAGGACACTGTCGGCAGGTTTTCCGATATTTTGCGTTCCTCGTCAAAGTTTATATACTTTTTTGCGAATTATCTTGCTAGTTGTATTTGAATTTTAATAATCGTGTTATCCAAACATTTTTAATTGCACGATCGGTTGTAATAAAGTTTAACCTACATCGTGACATGGTGATCATTTGTAATATTGAAATATTTGAAATATAATACTTTTCAAGAATCACGCCGGAGGGTGCTTCGGTGAATTAAGAAATTTACATACGTCATTATCCGATCGTATCGTTACGCCACGTATTCATGGAATCTGCATAATCGGAACAGTTGCTTCAGTGCACACGTCAAACGGATTTGTTAACTTTCGCGTAGGAACGTTACAAAATTGAAATCAGTCGTAATATCGAATACAATTAAATTTACTACTAGTAATTCGATTTTAATCGGAACAGAGAATTCACCAAATGCCGATTCGTTAACTAAATACCTTTCGACTACTCTAATTCTAAAATCGGAACACGCGTTTCATCTCCCTAAAGGGTAATGAACAATTGCCGCTTTTAAATTGCTAATATAATCAAACTAATTTGTCCGTCACCATGGTCGAATAGAATATTCTAAATGACAATGGTGAAACGATTACGTAACAATGTACGGTACAATATGCTTCACCCAACGATTAATACATCGTACGTTACGACAATTAAATATCACGATGTAATTCAGTGAAAGCTTGTCAACAACGATGTACTAAACTGACAATTACTATCGCTACGGAGCCTTGTTATACGATTAGCGTAATTCTTAACAGCTTTTCAATCCATCAATTATTGACATTCCACCGATAACAACTGGTAAAAAGCAAATAAACCTACATCTCATCGTAATACACTTGCAATAATGGACATTTCGGCTTGACGTACACCAAGAGACGCACGAAACCCGCTCGCTTGGCAGTCAACGCGTTAACGTTGATCACCGACGAGAGGGAATACTATTCGATATATCATTATCCCGAAATGCCGGTCCACGTAAACACGTAGTCGGTCTTGCGAAAATCGGGCGAACGGATCGGCCGGACGGATCTAAATCTTGCTCGACGAAGATACCGCGGGTGCCTCGGGAGCGGTAGAGTTATAAATGCAGAGGGAATTCTGTTCTCGGTAGACCGGTGCGGTCGAACGATCACGTTCTGCGGCCGTGCCGCGTGTTATGTATGGCAATCTACCGCGTTCGCGTATATATCCACCGAATTTCTCCTTACTCTCCGACATTTGTTTCGGGCAACTGTTCGCGTCACGCGAAAGTTCATAATAAGCGCGCCGGATGTGCAATTTCGTAGGGGGCTCGGCGGTATGGCGTGGTAGCGACGTATCTCATAATTCTCCCCGCTCTATCAATCTATCGAGTGCGAGTTTCGGTAGTTTCCATACGTTTGACGGGGAGTTTATTCCTACGGGAGTGTGGTAAAGGTTCGACTCTTCGACGGAAAAACGCGCAACGAACGAACGTGTCGGTGGATACTTTGTTCGCGCTGAAAATATTGTGGTCATAGTGGAACAGTCGATAATGTTCTGTAATCGATATTTGTATTGTTAATGCGCGGTAAGGAAATTGTATACGCTAAGCTGAAAGATACGAACTTATCTTTTTCTGAGAGAAAAAACTCTAAAATATTTCTTCACGAAGAATCTATTCTGGTCCGAGAAGATGAATCGCTCGAAATTATGTTGAAAAATTACGTTGAAATTATGTTGAAAAATATAGCAACGATATTTTTTCTTAATCGAAACGAGGCAAGTTTGATTTTCAAGAAAACTCACTCGCAGCTCGGTTCGCTCTAAAGTTAAACGCAGAACGGTACATTAAATATTTTCTCAAACTTACCCATCCTTTGGCCGAAAGCCTCGATTATTATTTCATATCACGGCAAGCTTGTCGAATGCAAGCTTCACTTCGCTTTATCAACCCATTCGACGCAAGTGTCGATAGTTCGGTACATCCAACGAAGAGATTACCATCTTACGAGCGTGGAAAGTTCCGTCTGTCCATTAGGACAATGAAATTTCTCTTGGAATTTTGTTGAATAATTAATCGGCGAAAATAAGTCAACCTTCGTTTCCACGCTCCCGGAGTAGTTTCCCAAACCACCGGTAATCCACCGGAATAATAAAAGCTAGGATATATCGCATCGCGCGAGTCTAATTGCGGATTAACGTTACTCGTTACCCGAGGATGCCATAATTTCCTCAAAACGCTTTAAAGCTACGCGGCTCACCGATGACCCCCTCGCACGGCCAATTAGAAGCGGTTACACTTATCTGCACCGGCATTGCGGATATTAAGTTAACGCAAGATTTCGATCGTATTACCACTCAACTCCGTCGATTCTTCGGACGATAATAAGCGTATTACGATAATTAAAGTATCCGCCGGTATCCAGAGCGATACGGGTATTACGATATCAGGCCGTAACCACGAGTTTCAGACTCATTAATGTTTCGCATATCGGGGTAGAAAGAGAGGGCGAGAGGGCGGAGAGGCGAAACTGCGAAACTGGGTCACGTTTAGCTCCGCCGTATCGCCACCGCGGAAATTCGTATGGTCTTCGTTGTCATTCGGCATTACCGACTACGCCGCAGTGAATTATGGTACGGTTTACCGTACGTACTACCGTGGTACAAGCGTAATTCCATCGTTCGTCCTTTCTTTGTTCAAATAGCCCCTCCGAGGACTCGGTCTAATGTGTATGCTCAGCCACGTAAATTACGGCAAAAGAATGGAATTATAAAAAGACCCGCGTGACGAAATTTTTCGCGTAAGTTGACTCGCGTAAAGAGCGACGTTTAATTATTTCTGCGTAAATCGCGTTACGCGTTTGCGTGCGAAAATTGGGACGGATATTGGAACGAGACGACAGCGATGCGTGAATTAATCCCTATCTCTGTGAAATTCCAGTAAATTACTCGGGTTGTATATTTAAAGGCGAATGTTCTTATGACAATGACGAGGATGTATTTATCTTTGTACCAAACATTTGTTACGAATATAGGTAGCGTGGACTCAACGACGGATCAAACTGATCCCGAAAAAAGGATCGGGTAAAAGAGTAATACTTTAAGCACCGTAATGGAAACAGATTCCCGAAAGCTTCGTCAGATTCGCAATCTGCAAACACGTAGAATTACATCGTAACGCGATTTGACGGTGAAACGTCGTTAACCGGTCCGTCGTATCCGGTACGTTCGCGAGGGAAAATTTTAATTCGCAGAAAGGACAGGGGGACGAGAAAAATGGGGAAAATCTGTCTCACCGAGATTGTTTTCCTCGTTGCGCGATCACGATCCGGATGGAATTTTAATAACCACTCTCCAGATTTCCCCGGTGCGCCATCGGAACCAGCCTCGTTCGCGAAAAAGCAAACTTCTCGCTCGCGTTCTCTGTATTCGCGCCACGCTGGGTCTTGCGTTTCGATATTCGCGAATATTTCGCGACTGCTTTTAGTATCGTAAACAGCATTCGACAACCCGGCATTAAAATGTCTTGTCCCTCGCGTCGAAAAGCGATACGCTTTGATCGAAGTTATTGTTCCGGGGTT